>CM028131.1:1180585000-1183085000 GCA_016271365.2 Neoceratodus forsteri
CTCTATTGCTGTGTTTATTGTGAACCATACTGTTCGATGGTCACTAGTTCCCAGATGGCTACCCACTTCTACATCTGTGATCCTCTCTCCATCTCCATTTGAGAGAACCAGGTCTAAGATTGCTCTCTCGAGTGGGCTCCAATACTAGTTGTCTAAGGCATGCCCCCTATAGGGCATCTAGAATAACTCCACTCTTAGAAATGGCTGCTGCAACTGCACTCCAGTTAACATCTGGCATATTCAGATCACCCATCAGCAATATCTCCCCTTTTTCTGCCATTCTAAGTATACCTTCTATCATTTTCTTGTCCATTTCCTCCCCCTGAGAAGGGGGTCTGTATACAACCCCTGTGCAGATTGTGGTGCCATTGCCTGTCTCAAATTTACCCACAGTGCTTCTTCTCCTCCCTGTTTACCCTTTTGTTCTGTTGCTTTTATTCCTTCCCTTATGTAAAGAACTACTCCTCCCCTCTTTACCCTCCTGTCCCTCCTGTAGATAGTGTATCCTGGTATGTTTACGTCCCAGTCATGGTTTTGTGTGTACCATGTTTCTGTGACTGCCACGATATCCAGATGTTCCTCCTCCATCAAGGCCACTAATTTAGGAAGCTTGTTACCCAGACTATGGGCATTGGTACTCATTGCTCTCCATTTTTTGATGGCTTTACCTTCTGTTGCAGCATCCCCCACTGACCTTTCTTCCTCTGTCTTTTTGTCATTTAGTACCCTGTTTTGTAGGGAGAGGCTGGGATTTTCCTGCTGCTTATCAGTGCCTCCCCCTTTGACTAGTTTAAAAGCTTGTTAATGAAGCATTTAAACCGATTGCTCAAAAGACTTGTTCCCTTCCTGGACAGATGCAGACCATCCTGCCAGTATAGGCTGGTGTCCTCCAGGTGGAACCCTAGTCCTAATGAAGCCAAACCCTGTGCTCCACCATTTTTCAACCATTCATTAAACTGCATGAATTTCAATTACCCTCACCTCCCCATGCCATTGACAGGCAGCACATCTGAGAAGGATACTGTGTGTGCTACTTGTCTTAGGCCCCTCCCCAACTCTGCAATGTCCTCCTGCACTGCTCTAATCTCATGATGAGCCAAGTCATTGTCCCTAGGTGGACAATTACGCTCCAGCTCAGACTCCCTTGCAGCTGTTCTCGTGATCCTGAGGATGCGCTTCCTGTTCCCTCCAAGCCATGGCACCAGGCAGGCACCTTACTCAGTTTCCCAGCCCCCAGTTCTATCCCCCTAATAACTGAGTCCCCCACCAGGAGCTGCTTCCTTTCCCTGTGGTGTCCTCTGCCTCCTTCCTGTGGGCCTCCCTTGTGACAGTTGTCATCAGTTTTCTCTGTGGGTGCATCCATAGGGGAGCTATGCTCCCCTGGAATGATGTATGGATTGTGGAGTGGAACAATTGACTGGGTGTGCCTCTGTTCCACCATCCTCACCCTCCCTGAGCCCACTGTGGTCCAACTGCTGTGCTTTCTTTGCAACCTCTGAGGTAGTGGTGGTGGCGCTAGTGCTCCCTGTATGGGGGAGGTTCCCTTCCTACTGTCCAGTGTGGCCTGGGGGAAGGTTTCCTTACTACTGTCCAGTGTGACCTGAAGACAGGCAACTTCCTCCCTCAGGGCAGAGAGTTGTCTGCAAATAGGGCAGCATCTCAGCCTCCAGAAAGACTCCCAGAAGACTGCTGCCCCACAGCCATTACATTGCACTACTCCCCACATGTTTATCTACTTTTTTTGTTTGTTCATTTTTGTGTGTGTGTGTGCGCACATGTGTGATTGGTTTGTTATATAGAAATATATATATTATACAATATGTATGCTTATATTGTCAGTACAGTGTGCTAGAGAGGATATGAGAGTGATATGCACCTTGCACTCTTGAGGAAATGATGTCAGAACCTCAGGTATAAAGGAACTATTTCCAGGGGTGGGTGGGGTGAGGGGTGGGAAGGGGGTTGGGCCTAAATTATGCCCTCACAAAACAATCAGCTAAAAGCTCTCACCCACCGCTGCGATGAAAGCCTTCCTGTCAGCAAGATACCCTACACAACAATTTGAGAGAGAAAATACCCTGCTAATCAAACAGAGAAAAATCCAGACATCCAAGTCAGACACAGGTAAACCTCTCCAGCCCCAAAACAGCCTGGTGGTTTGTTAGCCACAAAGAAAAATCAAATATGCAGTTATTTCAACCCTTCTGAAGATGCTGACAAGATAAGCAGTTTTGAAAACCCCCTTCCTGAATAAAAAACTAAAATAATTAAACACAAAGCAATACCGATGTAAAAGTAAGGAAAACTTCTCTCAGATGTAAGCAAAAGAGAGAGATTAGTTACAGATATCTAGTCCACTATAGTATAGCCCATGCAGCTTCTCAGTTGTTTCAAAGCACACCCAGTACAAAACTTGGAAGAAGATGGACTTCTGTCTGAAACAGGATCACACCAGTAGTTTATAGTAATTGATCAATGCTGAAATGGTCAAGCTAGAACAATTGGCTGTGATGCAGACCTCTGACTTGTGAAAGACAATTTCCCCACCTCAGGCTATGTCTGGCATCCAATTACAAACTGCAGCCTTTGCTATTTTAATCACACAACCTCCACCAAATATTGCAAAATATATTGATGCAGATTGTCACAGAATTCTAGTAATCAGTCCAGTTAGCACAAAGGAAAATCAAATATGCAGTTATTTCAGCCCTTCTGAAGATGCTGACAAGATAAGCAGTTTTGAAAACCCCCTTCCTGAATAAAAAACTAAAATAATTAAACACAAAGCAATACCAATGTAAAAGTAAGGAAAACTTCTCTCAGATGTAAGAAAGAGAGAGAGATTAGTTACAGATATCTAGTCCACTATAGTATATCCCATGCAGCTTCTCAGTTGTTTCAAAGCACACCCAGTACACAACTTGGAAGAAGATGGACTTCTGTCTGAAACAGGATCACACCAGTAGTTTGTAGTAATTGATCAATGCTGAAATGGTCAAGCTAGAACAATTGGCTGTGATGCAGACCTCTCTGACTTGTGAAGACAATTTAATAAGTGAACTATGTAAAGCACTCCAGGCTCATGCCACAGACTCCATAGCATCAGTACGCCAGAAATGGAACACCAAGCTAAATGTAGCTCTTCCTATGGAGCTCTGGCATATATACAAGTGGCTAAAAAAGCCATCACAAGGCTGTTACATACTGTAAAAGTACCCACGAAGGATAACTGGAGAGAGCTCACACCAGAAATCTACAACCTAGAAAGAGTAACAGCAAAGCTACAGAAACGAGGCACCACCTTGGAAATTAAGTGGCATAAGTGGGTCATGTTCCAGATGGAACACTATACAGATTTTGTGCCATAGGCCAGGGCCCCTCCCACCAAGAGTTGGACAAGATAAACCAAAACCTAGAGAACCCCTTACTTTAGAGAAAGAACATCTACTTGTACATAGTTAGTTTAAAACTTTTTTTTCTACCTCTATGCTCACTGTCTGTTTACAATATCTATGTTGCTACAAGTAAGGCTGGCAAATAATACATAGATTCTTAGAGGCTGGTGTTAGAAACATTGAAACAAAGAAGTTGATGGAAGAAGGAGACCACAAGGTCCATCTAGTCTGCCCATTTATTTTAGACCTATTTCGACACTCTAGTTGCCCTTTGTAGTTAGGGCTCCCTTGTGTCTATCCCTTAGTCTTGAACCCATTCCCAGTGGGTGCCACAAGGATCTCCCTGACTAATTACAAAAGAATGGAGAACATGTGTCTGCAATACAAGCTGATGTTGTGCCTACTTCCTTTTTAGGTGTTCTGTCACACTCATCACCTACCCCTTCCTCTAAATTTAAAGAATATTATCCTAGCTATTTGACTGGCTGGGTTCTCCAACTGAGTAAGTGCTCTGCAGTACCTTCTCATAGCCTCCAGCCAGGATCAGAAAAGGTATGTAACTCTCTGACCCACTTCATACAATTGAAGTGAAGCAAGGTAAGCAAATGACCATAAGCCCCTATATTTATATAATGTGTTATAAACCTTACAGCTTCCTAAGTGAGATAACAAGTAAACCCCTTAGACAGCCTACTCAAAAGTGAAAAGTTGGTTAGATAAAGTGTAGGAGACTGAGACTACCAACAAAAAGCAGGATAATGAAGAAGACATACAGCTATGAATAAAGGGACATTTAACTGTCCATGGGACGGGAGAAGGAGAGGGTACCTATCCCTGCCTCTTATTAAACAGAACTGCACATCATAGTAAGAAAAGAAAATTCATGTAGCCACTGAAGGGGACATTGTTTAATGTGGCCCTGAAGGGGCCCTGAGGGGGTGGCGGACTACCTGCCATCCCTGAGGCTATAAAGGATAATAGGGGATAAAGTGGCCATAACCCTTATAAAAATGAAATAAAGAAGTAATGTAACAAATGATATGAAGCAACAAAATGTAAAATGTGCCTACATGTAAGTATGTTTTTCTCTTCTTTTCAATTCTGTAAACCTGTTGACTATGAAATAACAATAAAAAAATTCAAATACAAAGGGATAAAATGCTCAAAGTGCATACACTGAAAAAGTGAGAAAAATATACACAACAACAAAAAAATCAGCAAACAGCAAGCAAATCAGCAAATAGCATTGCAATGACTATCTCTTAATTCTATTAGTTACAGCATGTTATGATTATTCGTCTCAAAAACTATTATATTCATCACAAATTATCAAATATACTGGAACATCATTTTAAATAAAGTTAATCTACATCAAATCTTTAAAGAAAAGGGTGAGGGTTCAGGAAGAACAAGGAGAAGAGGTGGAGAAGACAAGAAAAAAAATTGATACAAGAGCAGGCTAGAGAGAGAGAGAGAGAGAGAAATGTTTTCTGGAGACAGAAAGTGGAGTTACAGTATGAAGGAAAGGTTTCTGCACAGATCTGGAGCATGAAAACAAAAAACAAATTAATGTACTGTCATGAAAACATTTTATAAAAATTTACTGAAATTCATAGTTTAATTGAGGCCTCCAGGTGTCAAAATGCTTAGCCTATGACTTCATCATAATTCACATTGCAGCAGATACGTAACCCTGTCTCCATCCTTGATATTCACAGAGACATAGTCTGTTTCCAAGAATTTAAACAGGCATGATCCCTGTTGTGTCCTATCAAAATGGAAGTCATCAGAAGACCATTTTTGATTGACCTCATGTGCTCTTGTAACCTGATTTTAAGTTTGCGTATAGTTTTACCCACATACAATAATGAGCAAGAGTACCAGTCTACATACACGACAAACTCTGTGTTACATAAAATGTGTTGTACAACACATACTGATGTTGGCCTGTTGGGAAGACAAGCAAAATTACCACAGGTGGCAAAGCTACAAATACTACAGTTTTAAAAAAATATGAATGACATAATGATACATATGCATAGCTACTATAATGTTAAGGGATTACTATAAATGGGGATTTACCTGTGACACCCTCCCTCCTATAGAAGAGTCAGAGACTTGAATCATACGGAAGTTGTTCAGCCTTTCAACTCCATGCATTAGGCACCTCTTACTTTGTGTTTGTTTTTCCCCCTGATTTTGCACTTCTAGTTTGCATTCAATAAATTCTTTTGAAATGTGTCACCTTGTGTGCACTTGTCCTTCTTCGATGGTATGAGTAAAGTGAGGCTATAGTCTTCAGTAGCAGGCAGCAGCACCGTTATTGATCTGGAGTTCATGTGTCTCTTCCCCACTTTTTCGGCAGCTGTCAGTATCCCTTCTGAGCAGGGTTGTGGTGCAAGGCCTCACGGGGGGGGGGAGGACAAATTGCAAGGCTACAGCATGCACTGTATGGGGAAATATCATGGCATGGGGCATAAAGAGGTCCTTACTATGGCATGGTATTAGGGATTATAAATCACTAAGGTGATTTCAGCCAATCAGCATGCAGAACCGCTGTGCCTCTTATCCTGTATACAATGTGCTCTCGTGTGGGAGCTTTAGTGGATAGTGCTCTACTTCGGTGCAAGAGGGGAGGAAGGCATAAGCAAATAAAAAAAGAAAACTCTAAACCTATTATAAATCAGTTGAGCTAAACTCGAGTGATTAATAATAAGTTAACAAGGCCTCTAAAGGGTGTCTCCTAGGTATAAGAGACATAGAAACAGAATTTGACAGCAGATAAAAACCGCTTGACCCAGCCCATCTAAGTCTTGACCATTGCTCCCTACCTACACTATTACCACAGACCATGCCCAATCTACAGCTCTTTCTCTCTCCTCCCTTCCTTTACACTATCATTCACTTGTGCCTATCCCAGCCTCTCATGAGGTTTGGTGAAACAGAACAACTCAGCTTCACTTCACAGTCCTCTCACCTAAACCTAACACTTGGTGTCTCTTGTAGAAGGCAAACGTACTCTATCAGGGCATGGAGAGTCTACAGGGACTTGCAGTGGAAATGTTCTCCATTACTATGACATGTTGCAGCAAGTGTGGTACCATATACTCCAATAAGCTGTTGTTTACAGTTGGAAGGTAATCCAATTAGCTTGATATACCATAAGGCATGCTGCAGTTAGAAGGAACTTTTTTGTGGTGAGCAGTGTACCATGGCATGTGGAGTGAGCAGGGTCCTACCCAGGCATAGAGAGCACACAGTAACCTACCACGACATGGGAAATAAACTACAATCTACAGTGGCATGGAAAGTGAGCATGGATCTGCTGTGGCATGGAGAGTACACTGAAATCTACCACCACATGAGGATTGAACTGAGACATACCAGGGCTGGGCAGTACATGGGAGCACAACAGTACAGGGGAGGGCATAGGGTCCTACTAGGGTATGAGAAGTAGACATCGGAGGACACAGGGTCCTACTAGGGTATGACAAGTAGATGAGGACCCGAAGGGAGGGGCATGGGGACTTACCAAGGAGGACACATACATAGTGATTTATGAGTGCAGGAGGTATACCCAGAGACCTATAGAGGACAGTATGGCAACCTGCAAGTGCATGAGAAGCATATGAGGACCTAATGTACCAGGACAGGGGAAGAGCATGGAGACCTCCCAGCCCAGG
Source organism: Neoceratodus forsteri (assembly GCA_016271365.2). Taxonomy (NCBI): domain Eukaryota; kingdom Metazoa; phylum Chordata; order Ceratodontiformes; family Ceratodontidae; genus Neoceratodus; species Neoceratodus forsteri. The sequence continues at coordinate 1,180,592,079 of CM028131.1, forward strand.
AAAAGCATATGAGAATTAAGGGTTGGGGGAGATTATGGATGCCTACCAGTACATGAGAAGCATAAGAGGATCTATCAGGTTATGGGAAGAGTGTGGGGGCCTACCAAGACAATGGGAGGGAACTACCAGACTGTGTATACTGTGTACATTTATAAAACTGATAGTGAGAACACCTTTTGTAATGTGCCAGTACCTCGAATGAGAGGTCCTTGCCTGTTTTAAATTTAAAACAAACAACTTTAACTCTAAGGGTAGCTCGGTGACCCTGGATAGCACTTCTGGGTCACAAGGGGGCTTAATGACAACTTTGAGGCAAGCAGGGTGAGTTGAGCAGGGTGCACACGGTGCCGTGTGTGGAGACATGTGCAGAGACATGCGCATTCTGCATGCCAAGTATGTCTAGCATGAAGAGCTGGGAGACAGGCCAGGTAAACCTAACATAACTTGCTCTCTTTTAGACACTAATTTGTGCACATAGTTGTTCGTTGAAGGCACCAGGCACAACAGGCCACAAGTACTTTATCTACTTCACAGCCACTGGGCCAGATATTCAAAAGTTTGCGCTGGACTCAAACCATTTGCGCAGGGTTAGCGCCGGGTTTACGCAGGACTACTATATGCAAAGGTCAGATAACACGGGCAAACTGCATTAGTGCTGGACAAAATGGTAATGTATGCAAGGGGCAAACTGAGGGGGCATGTACATGAATATAGGCGCAATACTATATTCAGCAAATAGCACCACACAAAGTGTTTTTGTGAGACTTAGCGCAACACTTTGAGTGGTGCAAATTCGCTCACAGGAAAAGGTAGTCTTAACTCTGGGCAAACCAGCTTTGTTTGACTTTGTGGCTTTGCACTACTTTGCCTGACTTTTGCGTGGCTTTGCGTGACCCTAACTAGTAAGTATGAAACATAGAAATAAGCCAGACGTAGAAGAAACATGCTGCTCATGGATGGCATCCCTATGATGCCATCATCTTCCACCAGTCCCAGCCATGCCAGGCAGTAAGTGGAGACCCGGATCCCAGTGGACACCATGGCAGTGCAGCCATACAACACACACCTGCGGACTACCCTTCAGTGGACACCAACAGATGCCAGCACACACATGCAGCACTGTGGGCATGGAGGGTGTTGAGGGGAGGGTGTTCAAGTGGCCAGGCTGCACCCTAGACAGGGTGCAGCCACAAGACTGGGACAAGCCACGCAGTGTAAATGGGCAAGTGTCGGGAATACCCCAACACCAGTGTGCCTGTCTGATGGTATGTGCCCCCCCAGCCACATATCGTACATCTGTTCAGACACCACAGCACACACAGCCAGCTGTGTATATATCACTGTGAGTATCCCATGTTAGCGGTGCAGCATCTGTGGGTCACACAACAGCATAACAGTAATGTCCACTGTCAGTAAACACCTGCAAGTTGGGCCTGTCACTGTGTACACTGCAGTGGTCATCACTGCCCTTCACACTATAGGCATTGCAGTGTCCATCACACTACTGGTCCCCTTGCTACTGTAGTGTCTGCTGTGCACTGTAGCAGGAACTACAGTTTGAGAATTACATGCAGCACCACCACCTGTGCCTGTGCTGTGTAGTCCTCCGGGGTACAATACTCTATGCTGTACTGTACAAATGTAGCCTGCAGCTACCACCATGCACTGCCAGACTGACCTACAGGTGGAGCTGTGGGAAGACCCAGCCAGCCCCTGTACTTCCAGACTGATCTAAAGGTGGAGCTGTGGGACCCTGCAATAGCGCTGGGCAAACTACATGCAAATCAGGTCATAATGAGATGCTAATCTGGATATTTGCCCACAGACTACCTACGTAGGCTCATTTGCATGTCACTTTTGAGTATAGCAAATTATTGCCCCAAGCAAATGTGATACCGCTGGGCAAACGGCTTAGCTCCATGCTAAGCATGCCCAAATGTGTTTGCGCCACACAAACGTTTCAGAAACATTGTACATTTCTGCACAATCTAATTTCACATACACTGATGCTTGCAGCTTTACTGACTCCACTCCTTTGTTAGCACATACATTGGTCACATAGTTCACTTCTACCTTCCTCCACGCCGCTGTGAACTGGGATGCTGCTGTGGTTTGCACTTTCTGGTTGCTATATTCAGAGCTGTCTTATTCCCGGGCTATTTTTGCACTGCACTCCCAGCCCAGTTGGCCTGGCTTCCTTAGCATGCTATATTCAGCAGGTTTAGCACTGGGGCTATCCCTTTTATATATAGTGGGCTATTGGGTCTGGGCAAATTTAGTACACTAGGCAGTACTAATTTAGCCCTGGGGCAAAGTTTTGAATATCTGGCCTAGTGTGTGCTGCTAATTGTAAAGTAAATCATTTGCTACTACAAATATTGAGATGGATAAAACACCTACACATGTGCCTGCCTGAATCCTTAACCAGACCTTCCTGTAGTTTTACTACAGATTCTATTATTACTTTGGATAGTGAGCTAGGAATAAAATGCATTGTATGCAAGATGTATCAAATTGTTGTTGCACCCACACCCACACCCACACAGCATACATTTACCTGTAAGAATTGCACCGCTAATGTTGAGCTCACTCAGGAAATAGACTCCTTTTATACCAGACTCACTGTATTAGAAAATAGGCAAAAAGCAATGGCAGTGTGATTTAAATCTTTACAGAGTATGCAGCATGAGCCACAGGAAAATGCTCTCACTAACATTTCTACTAATTCAACAGCATTGGACCCTGCTCTACAGCAAGAAATTACTTCATCATCAAGTTCAATAGTTACAAGCCCTTCTAACTTACCTACTCAACTACTACTATATTGGTTCCATCATAAAAATGGTGAGGTGATTACTGACAACCAGGCAATAGCAAACTGCTTTAATGATTTTTTCTCTTCCGTATTTAATAAAAAGAAAGATATAGAGGTCCTTCCATCTTTATCTCAATGCCCAACCCCCCCCCCAATACTGAACAAATTGAGCAAATTATAAAAAAAGTTAAAACCTAACTGCGCACCTGGACCAGACAATATTTCAGCTAAATTTCTACAGGATACTACCTCTATTGTATCTCTTCCACTTGCAATATTGTTTAATAAATCACTTTAATCCGGGGAAATCCCACTTGATTGGAAGAAGGCCATTGTTACACCTATTCACAAAAAAGGAAATAAGGCAATAGTTAACAACTATAGACCTATTAACTTAATGTGTATCTGCTGCAAAATCATGGAGAATCTTATTAAGACTAAAATAGACACTGAACTAATAAGTAACAGTTATGTAGACAAAACGCAACACGTTTTTTCAGCTGGGTATTTTTGCACTACTAACCTTGTTACCTTTTATAATAAGGTTAGTGAAAGCCTGGACCACAATATCCCAGTTGACATAATAATGTTAGACTTTGCAAAAGCTTTCAATAAGGTCCCACATAAAGAATTGATTTGCAAACTATGCGACATGGGACTTCATGGGCAGATAATTAACTGGATCACAAATTGGTTATCCTATGCAATATAACTAGTACGGGTAAATGACACTATCTAATCTGGGTCCAGTTACAAGTGGTGTTCCACAAGGCTCAGTCCTTGGACCAGCTCTCTTCAATATCTTTATATCTAATATCAATTCTGATATTAGCAACACACTAATTAAGTTTGCTGATGACAGACAGCTAGGTGGGGCAGTTAACACTTTTGGAAATTACAAATCCTTGGTGGAAGACTTAACGAAAATAGAATCTTGGGCAACTACAAAGAAAATACATTTAATTTAGACAAATGTGTAGTACTGCACTTTGGACATAATAACCCAAAGTACCAGTACAAGATGTATAACCAGATTTTAACCCAAGTAGATAAAGAGAGTGACCGAGGGGTTATTGTAAACAAACAGCTGTCATCCAAGGATCACTGTAAAAAAGTAGCACATACAGCTTATAGATTGTCAAACTGTATTAAGAGATTGTTCACTAACAAAACTGATCAGGTAATCCTACCATTGTACAAATCATACATATGACCACATCTCGATGCATGTTCTCCATTTCGGAGTTCATACTTGAGGAAGAATATAGAGATCCTGGAAAAAGTACAGAGGAGAACAACTAAACTGATCCCTAGGCTAAAGAATCTCCCCTATGAGACTAGGTTAACTGAAACAGGACTAGTTTATTTAGGGGATAGATGTAAGAGAGGTGACCTGCTCCAGCTATATAAGTTACTCAAACATCCAGAGTTAAGACACCTCTGTGACCTTCAATACCAGAATAGAGTGCTTTACCTACATAGCCATGAGCAACAATTAAAAGTTCCAAGAGCTAACACATATAAAAGGGATATGTTTTTCACTGTTAGAACAGTGAAAGAATGGAACAAATTGCCATAGTTTATAATTAGGGCTCCCTCTTTAAGAGGAGACTAGATTCTCAGTTAGGATGTGTAAAATGTAATACATGATATACCCACGATATTGTGGAAGACATTCTTAATGGGCGCAAGCCTTCTTATGTCTATCCCAACCAAGTAAATGGAATACTTGTGTAGCCCCTAATCCTCCCATTGACTACCAGGGCATAAATCCAGATAATAATATTCATAAACAAAGGGGACATGAAGATGATGATGAAGCTGTTGAATTAGACTCTGACTGGGCTATTGTACCCAAATCTATGGCTAGCAAAAAGGGATGGAAAGCAGAGCATTTTTCCATCTTAGATTTCAATTTCTTTAGTCCCCTTCTGGTTGATCTAGGTTGTAATAGTACTGACATTTCTAATACTTGTGATTCAGAGGTTAATCCACAGTCAGTTACTTCAAAAAATAATGAAGCACCCATCCCAAAGAAAACACATCATAGTACCAATAAAAGTGTAGTAGCATCAACTTCTAAATCAGCGCAGGTCATTAGCTGTGCCAGGCAAACCCAAACAAAACCTAATACTGACAGTATACTAACAGTACCTGAACCACAGCCCCAGGGTATTACTGCCACTAGAGATCTCGAAGCGGGTAACAGAGCATCTACCCCCACCTACCAGTGAAGTTCCCAACCACATTATGGAAATTGATGAAGTCTCCAACCCCCATACAAGCCCACAACAAGCATCTGTGCTTGGTGATTCCATCACCAAGCATCTTTTTTTTATCATTGCAAATTTTTATTAATTTTCTTTTCCATACAAAACTTTACATTAATATAGGCCCTAACTAGTGCATACAACTGAGCACAGGAACACTGTCAGCAGACACAGTACAAGACACAAAGTGACTGTCCAAATCTAGATTAGGTAAAGAAGAAAGCATAACCTGATCTGTGCCTATCCTAGTACAACATCATAGTAACTTACCTCATTCAGTGCAGTAATCTAAACAGAAGGAATGAATCTATGCACAGCCAGGAGGTCGAGCATTTACCCAGGAAGAATTAAAAGGTTATGGGAAGACAAACATCGGTGATCAGTGAGCCCCTCTCCATCACTAAAGGGGGATAAATTAGGTAGTTGGAAGAGGGAGAGCCAATGACATATGCAGAGTGGTAGAATATGCAGAAGAAGGGTGGTATTCCAGACAGAAAGATCCATATTCCTGAGTTAACAGCAGTTTAATCACACCAACAGCTCTGAGGGAGATATTCATACCAGGGGGTTGCTTGGAGGGGCAGGGGGGATCATATGCAAACTTGAGTGGAGATAAGCATCCCACTTCCTATGAAAAGCTGGCATCTGATTTAGACTACCATAGGATAGCCTGTCCAGGGTGGCCAAGTGGGCCAGTGACACCCGCCATAGGAGTATGGAGGGGGGGTAGGTTGTCTCCAGTTCATTAGAATGGCACATTTGACCTCCACTAAAGCTGTTAAGACCCATTGCCTGTGAAGGGGGAAGCTGGAGCATGGCAGCAGGTTCACCAAGTAGTAGCATAAGGTTGGATCGGTCCAGCGAGTGGTTAACTACACTTGAGCAGTCGGCTAGCACTGAGGACAAGAAGGAAGATAAAGAGGGGCACTTCCATAAAATATTTCTGATATCCGCAGACCTTTTCTGGCATCCCCGGCACCAAGCGTGGTCAAGGAGACCTCTGGCATGGAGGGCTGCAGGCATTCTATACCAGTTCAACAAAATTTTGAGTTGAATGGATTGGCTCTTAATATCCCTATAGACCGTATGTGCGGCCCTGAGACAGTGGATCCAGGTCTCTTGGGAGATGGGTAAGCCAATGACTACTTCCCATTGTGTACAACACCTGATCATGTGATCTGGCTGAGCGTCTCTCATGGTCTGATAGGTTCTGCCAGCCAGACCTCTGTGGGAGGCATACTTGTGCAGTGAGGCCATCCAAAGCCATTTGGGGTCTACTTCCCATCTGACTTGGAGGGCACAAATGACACTTCATATCTGGAAGTATCGCCACGAGTCATGAGCGGGAAGATCAAAATGGGCCCTTAATTGGTTGAAGGACATCAATACTTTGGAGTTGGGCATATAGAGATCACATACACGGAGGATACCCCTGTCTCACCACTCTGACCACATGATCAGCTTTTTATCCACTGTCACCCATTTGTTGTTCCACAGATCCATATAATCCAAGGGGGGTAGTCAGGTGGGTTTGGGAGTATAAGCAATTGCTAAGGCTTTATGCGAGGCCCTGTGGGTTTCTATCATAGCTGATGAGGCGTGAGGGCTAAGCTTGTGACAGGACAGGAGAAGAGAGCTGAGGGACTCTCCATTACTAAGGTAACCTTCTAATTGTACCCACAACGGGGGAGGCAGGGGTGAAGGAATGAACCATTTAGTGGCCTGAGCAACCCGGAAAGCTAACTGATAGCCCTGATACCAGGGGAGGCCCATCCCCCAGCCGACCAGTGGGCCCGCGGCATAGCCTAGCTCCATCATGGAATCTTGCCTTCCCATGATAGGTGAGTCATCAGGGCATCTATAGCCAGGAGAGTCTTCGGAGAGAGTTAGATAGGGAGGTTGCTGAAGAGGTATGTAACCTTCGGTAGCAGGAACATCTGGATGGCCTCCACCTTACCCCTAAGGGATAGCCATAGAGAGAGCCAGCGCTCGATTTCTACAGTAAGGGAGGCCAGGAGAGGGGAGAAATTGGCCTTTTTGAGCTCTTTTAGACTCAAGGGAGTGGCGATTCCAAGGTAGGAGAAGCCCTGTGGTGCCCATGTGATGTCTGTGCCCCGCACAGACTCAGCTGAGCAAGCCAGATTCAGTGGGGCCAGAATTGTTTTCTTTTGATTTACCTGCAGGCCTGAGAGGGTTGCAAATTGTTGCAACTCCTCCAACACCTTAGTCAGTGAATATGCATGGTCCGACAGTGTGAGCAGTAAGTCATCTGCATAGGAGTTTACCAGGTAAGAGTGTTCTCCCACCGGAATACCTTTGATTCCCGGGGTTGAAATCAATTTCCTGGCCAAGGGGTTCAATGCTATGAGGAACAGAAGAGGGGATAAAGGACAGCCTTGTCTTGTGCCCCTGTGCAACTGGATTGGTGTAGAAATGTCCTTGTTAGTAAGGATATGAGCAGTGGGAGAATTATAAAAAGTGGAGACCCAACCCCTGAATTATGGTCCGAACCCGTACATCTGGAGCACACTATGGAGGTATGGCCACTTAACCGAGTCAAAAGCTTTTGAGAGATCGACTGCAAGTGCCACCATGGGTTTAGAGAAGTGTGTGGCCCACCATTTGAGGTCTAGTACTAACCTTCAATTGTCCACTCCACTTTTCCCTTTAGTAAATCCAGCTTGAGATGGGTGAATGATTGATAGTAGGATATGGAGCAGCCTGTTAGAATTGTGGCTGCTATCTTGGTGTCCAGCTATATCAATGATATTGGGTGGTAGTTTGCGCAATCGAGCATGTTGGTGGTGTCCTTGGGGAGCAGGGTGACTAACGCTTCCCTTATAGTAAGGGAAAGGGAGCCTGACATGTGCACTTCTTGAAGCGCCTGAAGGAGGGGGGTAGAAATCTTGTCCTGAAAGATCTGATATAGCTCAACTGTCATGCCATCTGGGCCAGGGGCTTTACCCTTGGCAAGTTGCTTCAAGGCTGTTCGGAGCTCAGTGATATTGAAGGGCACCTCCAAGGTCTCAATCTCTTTGGTGGTGAGTTTGGGTAATTCGGTTCCCTCGCAGAATGCGTTAAGCCCCTGGAGAATATCCCTCTCATTTAAGGTGGTTTTGGACTAGCATAGCTGCTGGTAAAAAAGCCGCATGACCTCATTTATCTTAGCAGGGTCAGAGGCCAACCAGTCCGTAGAGTCCCGTAGGGCAAGGATGCTGGAAGAGGTTTGTTGTTTCCTTATTTGATAGGAAAGGAGTTTGCCCCCTTTGTCCCCACATTCCCAGTATATGTGCTTGATACGTAACAGGTGCCATTTAGCTTTATGCTGCAGTAGGGTGTTAAGGCAGTACTTAAGACCAGTGATGTCTCTAATGAGGGATGGGTCTGCTCCGGCCTGGGGAGAGGACTTGAACCATTCCTCCCGTTCAGCCAGCTCCTTCTGTAAAGTGTTGATGTCCTTCCTCCGGGCCTTGTTCTTGGCTGAGGAGAAAGAGATGATGCGCCCTCTTATCACGGCCTTGAAGGCCTCTCAAACTGTGCCAGCAGTAACCTGTCCATCTACATTGTGTAGAAAGTAATTCCTCACCTCCGAAATCAGGGCTGCCTGAAGGGTGGGGTCTCTCAGCAATAGTGAGCTGCATCACCACCGGATGGATGAAGGGCTCTGCCCAGGTGGTGAAAAGCAACAGGAGATGGGGAGCACAATCAGAGATGAGAATGTTGCCTATGTTGGTATCCCCGATACCCTGTGCCACTTCTCGGTTGGCCAGGAAATAATCAATACTGCTATGGGTTTGATGCACTGGAGAGTAAAAAGTGTAGTCCCTGCCCGACAGGTTATCCCTTCTCCAGGGATCGATCAACCCCCATTCTTCCACCTTTAACTGTAATGCCTCCCTGGCTTTGGGGTGGGCTTGGTAGGTAGGGCTGGATTTGTCGAGGAGGAAGTCTGGGGCCAGGTTAAAATCCCCTCCAATGAGGATAGGAATACTCTTGTGCTCCTCCACCAGGTAGGCTATGGCCTGAGTAACCTCTCCCAGGAATTCTCCCGAATCAGTATTGGGCCCATACAGATTCACTATGACCGCCCCTCCCCAGGGAAGGAGAACCTGCCAGCTACCCATCGCACAAGCTTGTCGGCCCGTGTAGCTTCTACCACCCAGGGGCAGGACTTGTGGAGAAGGGTAGCAACCCCTTTAGATTTCGTGGGGGTGGAGCTCTCTACCAGTTGGCCCACCCACATTTTCTTTAGCCACTGCACTGTCTTTGGCATGAGGTGTGTTTCCAGGACCAGCGCTACATCTGCATGTACACAGCAAAGGTGCTGAAGCACCTTGGTGCATTTAACTGGGTGATTAAGTCCCTTGACATTCCAGGAGACACACCTCCACCCTTGCTGGGACATAGTTTGCTGGAACAGCTATAAGATGATAGAGAAGGGCGCTTACCTCCTTGATGGTCAGATAGACCCAAGATATAAGAGTACTTTAGCAGGAGGGGGGGAGAGAGAGTGAGAGAGAAAGAGAGAGAGAGAAGTAAATAGCTTAACTAGCTTCCTGGATAGCGTTCGTGCAGGATTCAAGAACAAGACTGCACTGGAGGCCAATTAGTAGTCATAAATTCTACAATCAAAAAGAAAAGAAACACACTTACAGTCAGAGTGAGCAAGGAGACAATCAGTCCTAGCCAGTTCTAGTACTCAGTGCCGGAGGACCAATTACCGGATGCTGCTTATAAGTGGTCTCTCATGCCCTGTGTACTGGAGACCTTGGGGAGCTTTTAACCCCCCTGTCTAAGCTGCTATAAGGGTGGGATAAAGATGCATAGAGAAGGATATTCCACACCATCTAGCATAGTTTGTACCTATGTATAGAGCCAAGAGCGAAAACATACTAGCCCACACGATCCTTGGTGATCCCAAGAGGCCTGTCCCCATCGGAGGGGGTGACAAGGTTCCCCACCCTAACCTACCTTGATGCCCTCCCTGCTCATATACCTCCCAATCCCACACTCGATCTAGTTGTGCATAGGGCTCATGTACCATAACCATGGGGGGGGGACCCCAAGAGTTGTACTTCAAAATCAGAGCAGGGGAGTTGGTCTGGCCATGCAGAGAGAAGGAGGAAAGACCACCTTCCCCCTTGAGGCAGGCAGGGGGGGTCCTGTAAAACAAAATATAGAAACACATGAAAAGAAGACTGAATATTTAGCCATTATCAGTCTTAGAGTCCTTCATGTGAGTTCGGCTGCCCAATACATTCGGTCTGTCAATAGTCCATGGGGGTGTGGGAATGGGCCCCCATCGATTTTATGACTCCGGGCCATATAATAAAAAATTGTCCCAAATCCACTTCAAGCTGGCTTGCCCTCTGTGACAATTTCAGCATACAGTTTGTTTCCAGGATTAACTGTGAGAGGTTCTGCATCTTTGTAGGGCTCTGCGGCCCAATCCGGGGGGTGGGTGCTGGTATCCATGTCATCGATCAGGGCTGGTGGAGAGCTCTTACCACTATCAGGCAGGGAGGGTTTGCCCCTGGGTTGTTTGGCAGGAGGAGAAAAGGGATACATTCCAAGTGAGGGCTGTTGAGGACTTTGCGATCTAGGTCTAGGGCAGTTGAGAGGACCAGGATGGACCTGGGGCGATACGGCATTAACATGTAGGATGCTGGCTCTGCATCTGTAGCTGCAGCGGAACCAGGGATCAAAGATTCAGGCATTCCCCTCTGGGTATGCGTGGGGGAAGGGAATGCAACTGGACTGGTCCAATGATTGGAAGGGTCAGGCGGAAACTACAGTCCATTTTTTCATTCCTCTTGTCTTCTTTTTGCTTCCCAGGGACCCAGAGGTATCTGGGATTTGTAGTAGGCCGGGGATAGTTTAGCCACATTTTTACTATCCACTCTTCAATCTCCTGAGGATGCTGTGTAATCAGGACCCTGCCATCCTTAGATACCTGCAGCGAAGTGAGCCCTCTGAACCTGTGGTGGAATCCATGCTGATTAAGGTACTGTTTAATATTAACAAATGATTTTCTAAGGGCTGCAGTTTCCTGGGAAAAATCTCACAAAATGGAGATATGAGCTCCCTGCCATTTAATGTCTTCCACTTCTCTGGTGACCCACAGCAGCTTTTCTTTAATAGAGTATCTTAGCAGATAGGCGATAATAGGACGAGGTGCAGTGCTTGGGGGACCCTTCTTTGCTGCCAGTGGGTGGGCCATCTCCACTCCTACAGGATCTCTCCATCTACCCCCAGCATTTTGGGCAGCCAGTCATTCAAGAAACCTTCCACATCTTGGCCCTCCACCCCTTCGGGTATGCCTATGATTCTGATGTTGTTGTGGCATCCCCGATTCTCTTGGTCCTCCGCCCTGTCCCCCAGTCGGGCCAGCCTGGCCTCGTGGTTATGCAGTCCCCTCCAGACTTGGACCTGCTGTTGCTCTAAATCCTCTGCTCTCTGCTCTGCAACATTGAGCCTGTCCTCGAGCTGCCTAACATCAACCACGTTTCCAAAGAGTGGCTGCATTTATGCCATCAACCCTCACTAGCAGGGCCTCCAGCATTTTCGTGATATAGTTTAGGGACTCAGCAGTATGTACTGACTGAGTCAGCAGTTCCGAGAGGGCCATTGGAGGAGCTGTGTTCACCAGAGGTCTAGATTCCATTGCTATTTATCTAGCCCCGAGCAATCCAGTACCAGTTAGGAGGAGAAGAGCTTTGCTGGGAAACCGGAGCACGGAAAGCAGATAAACCCAGACCGAAGCTTAGTGATTAATGGGGTGGCCTCTCGTTTGGGAGTTAGACGGTGCGAATGTGGCCCTTATACTCACGCAGCAGTGGAGTGATTGGAGCTCGAGCAAAAACTCAGATAACGGTTGGCCCAGCAGGGAAACTAATTACATCAGGCAGATGGCTGGCATTGTGGAATTCTCTCCCACTCACTTAGGGTTAGATAAGTAGGCGGATCAAGCCATATACAAGCGGATTAGCCCAGAAGGGAATGGTGCAGTAGAATGATGCTGCCATCTTTGCTGACTCTCAAGCCGTGCCCCCCATCACCAAACATCTTGATAGAGCCATCTGTAACCCAGACAAGGTCAAGCAGAATTTGCTCCAGTTTCAGAGGGGTCAGAGTCTCTGAAATCACATCAGTGGTTAATACAATTCTTAAAAAAGTGTGGGTCCTAATCCACTGGTCATCATTCATACTGGTACTAATGACATCAATCATACAAATCTGGAAGAACTTAAACATGATTTTGTAGCACTAAACAATTTACTTGTTGGAGAGGGTTGCACAATGTGCTTCTCTGAAATCTTTCCAGTACCCAGGGTCACTTACTCTATAACTCATAATATCAAATAAATCAATGAATGGCTCAGGAAATGATGTTTTAAGCAGGATATTCCATTTATTAAACATCGGGAACATTTTTATGACAGATATTCCCTGTTCTGCTGGGATGGCCTACACCTGAGGAGGGGTAGTGCCCTCCTGAACAGATCTTTTAAGGCTGTCATAAATCATCATTTAAACTGAAAAAGAAGGGGGAAAATAGGAATTCTCCTAATTCTCTAAAAAAGGTTACATCCCCATATCAAACAAAATCCTGTAAAATACTCACTTAATGCAAGACCTTTAAATAATATCACAATGTTAGAGATGGAAGCTAAATGTAGCCTATACAACCTAGGTATCATTGCAGTCCCCAAACCATGGTGGGACTCCTCGTCCAATTGGATTAGTGAGATTCTGAATTATAAATTGTATCCTAAGGATAGAATTGGCAGAATAGGGGGAGGTGTATGCTTATATGTATGGGAGGAGATCCCTCCTATGACCCAAATCTTCCAACCACCACTGAAAGTATCTGGGTCAACGTACAGTTTAGGGGACATTCAAAGATTACAATAGGCAATTGCTATAGGCCTCCTTCAGCAGATATGGAATATACTACCAATCTCCTACAAGATAACTCTAACTTATCTGATAAGGGGGATGTCCTCGTCCTGGGGGATTTCAATATGCCCAACATTGACTGGAATACTGTAAACAGTAGTAATGAGCAAGAGAAACTCTTACTTTCAACACTCATCAACTCAGATCTAGAACAACTGTTTGACCACCCTACTAGAAGAAATAACATCTTAGATCTCATTATAGCTAACATTGAGAATAAAATTACAAACATAGAAATTAAGGATCCCTTAGGTAACAGTGACCATAATTTGATTCTGTTCAATATTATTACTGAACATCATAGTTCATTTAATCATATTACTTACAAGAATTATGATAAAGCTAATTTTAAGGAAATTGTTAGTACCTATAACAATATTAATTAGGAAGAAGCCCTTTCTCACTTATATTTAAACCATGCCTGAGATAAGCTTAAACAAATCATTCAGTAGTTAGAACAAACTTACGTGCCATATTAAAAAAAAATACAATAAAAGGGCAAAATCTCAATGTGGTTAACAAAGTCCATTAAAAGACAAATCAAACTTAAAGAAAAATTATTTAAAAACTAAAATCTAATCCTGATGAGGAACAGATCACTAATTATAAAAGCTCTGTCTATACTATACAGTATATGATTAAGCACTCTAAACAAAAATTAGAATTCAAACTAGCACATTCCAAGGACAGCCGTAAGTCACTAATTTCTTATTTAAACAGAAAAAAGGGCAACACCAGCATAGTTGGTCCATTAATTCATGATGGTAAAAGTTTACAATCAGATATTGACACAGCTAATCATTTTAATAATTATTTCTGTTCTGTCTACTCTAAAAAAGACACTCAAAATGTAATCAGTTATCAAAATAACACCTCCCCTTCTCCATATATTATGCAAAACATCTGATGTACTTCTGGCATTAAGAACATAAAAAAAAAAAAAAAAGCTAGTCCTGGACCTGATGATATTCACCCAAGGTTTCTTATTGAAATATCATAGATACATAGACATTGTCGGTAGATAAGGGCCTATGGCCCACCCAGTCTGCCCATTTGAGCTTGTAAGTTCCCTTTACATTTTTCTAGAAGTCTGCTGCCTTACCCCTGACCTCCAGAATTCCCTTATGTCTATCTCATGATTTCTTGAATCCTGTGATTGTTTCAGCCCCCACCACTTCCTCTGGCAGGGTTTTCCACTTGCCCACCACCTTTTCTATGAAGATATTCTTCCTCACGTTTCCTCTGAAACATCCTCCCTCCAACTTCATCCCATATCTTCTAGTCCTGGAACATCTTCTTCACTGGAAAATAGTGTATTCTTGCACCCTGTTCCTCCCTGTAAGGTACGTGTATGTCTCTATCATATCCACTTTCTCCCTCCTCTCCTCCAGGGAGTACATATTCAAGTCCTTCAGCCTGTCCTCATAGGACTTGTGATGCAATCCCTTTACTGTCTTTGTTGCCCTCCTCTGAACCTTCTGTATCCTGTCTATGTCCTTACGTAGTTAAGGTTTCTAGAACTGTACACTGTACTCCAGGTGGGGCCTCACTAGTGTCTTGTATACTGTAATTCTGACCTCACTTTTCCGTCTGGTGATGCCCCGCCTATGCATCCCAGCATCCTATTTGCTTTGCCTGCTGCCTTGTCACACTGTTTCCTTACCTTGAGGTCATCAGAGATGATGACCCCAAGGTCCCTTTCCAGCTTGGTGTATGCTATATCCTCACCCCCAACTGATATGTTGTTCTAGGGTTTTTGTGCCCCATATGCATTATTTTGCACTTCTTTGCATTGAATTTCAACTACCAAACCCTCAACCATTCTTTAAGCTTCTTCAGGTCCCTCCTCATTCTGTCTACACCTTCTGGCATGTCCATTCTGTTACAGAGCTTTGGGTCATCAGTGAACAGGGAAATTCTGCCTTCTAGGTTGTGCGCAATGCAACTGATGAAGACGTTGAATAGGACCGGTCCAAGCACTGATCTTTGTAGTACCCCACTGGTCACTCTTCCCTCTGTGGAGTGACAGCCATTTAATACCACCATCTGTGTCCTGCTGCCCAGCCAATTACCCACCCACTACACTACTGTCCTGCCCACTCCCATATTCCCCATTTTGTTTAATAGCCTTCTATGAGACACAGTGTCAAAGGCCTTGCTGAAGTCCAGATAGGCCACCTCCACTGCCTTCCCCTGATCCATCTCCCTTGTCACCCAGTCAAACAATTCAATGAGGTTGGTCTGGCATGACCTCCCCCCTGGTGAAATCATGCTGCCTTGGGTCCTGTAGTCCATTGGCAACCAGATGTTCCACCAATCTCTCCTTCAGTAGTGCTTCCATGATCTTCCCCACTACCGAGGTCAGGCTGACTGGCCTGTAGTGCCACACTTCCTCTTTATTCCCACTTTTGTATCAGGTGACTACATCTGCTGTACTGCAGTCATTGGGTTCCTCCCCCATTTCCAGTGATCAGCTAAACAGGATTGCCAGAGGTTCAGCCACCACCTCTCTTAGTTCCTTTAGGACCCTGGGGTGCACCCCATCTGGCCCCATTGCATTATCAACTCTTATCCCTTACAATTCTTTTAGGACCCTTTCCCATGTAAAGGGACACCTGTCAATTTCTGCACCATTCCCACCCCTTGTACTTCCTTCAGGCCATTACTCTCCTCTTCCTCAGTAAAGATTGAGCAGAAATATCTGTTTAGTATGTCAGCTTTACTGTTGTCATCCTCCACACTGCTCCCATCCTCCACCTTCAGTCTCACTATCCCTCCCTTTGCCCTTTTTTTCACTTATGTACCTGTAAAAGGTTTTGCCCCTCTACCCACTGATTTTGCAATGCGTTCTTCTGTCTGAGCTGTTGCTTTCCTTACTGACCTCCCTGTCTCCATTTGCTTCTCCTGGTACTTCTCCCTATCCCCTTCTGCCTGCATCTTTTTGTATTGCCTTTTGGCTTTCACTTTCTCTGCCAACTCCTTGTAAAACCATAATGGCCTCCTCTTTCTTTTCCCCTTGCTAACTTGCTTAATACATAATTCTGTTGCTCCTGTAATCCCTGTTTTAAATATTGCCCACTGTTCCTCCACCTCTGATTCCATCCCCATTCAGAATCTTTAGCTACTCCTTTAGCCATTATTTTCAATAAATCTTTTAATGAAAATGAGATCCTGGCAGACTGACTAAAAGCAACAGTCGCACATATTTAAGAAGGGGAACAGGTCTAATGTGCAGAACTATCATCCCATCAGCTTAACCTCCATCTTTGGCAAGCTTATGGAAAGACTTATTAAATTCTTCTTCAAAAATGAAATATAATCACTAGGTATTATGGACAATACTCAATGTGGGTTTAGGCCAGGTAACTCTTTCACTACAAATCTCATAGCCTTTATATTTATAAATCCATTAGCCAGGGTCTCAGTGAAAGTATCCCAATGGATGTCATACTCTTGGATTATAGTTGAGCATTTGACAAGGTTTCACACTGTAAACTAATAAGTAAATTAAACTCAATGGGTTTTTCTCCTTGCCTTGTTAAATGGGTCCATAAATGGTTAGAATAAATGGTGTTCTCTCAAACACTGGTGTGGTCAGTAGTGGTGTGCCCCAGGGCTCTGTCCTGGGGCCGACCTTGTTTAACATATTCATCAGTGACATGAAAATCAGCTCAAATAATATTCTTTCAAAATTTGCAGATGATACTAAATTAGGAGGCAAAGTGGATAGCATTGGTAATTCATCAACATTAGCAAACAACTTAAAAACTATAGAGCGCTGGGCATTAATTAATGACGTGATCTTCAATGTGGACAAATGCTCAGTTCTGCATTTTGGAAACAAAAACCCAAATTTTGATTACCATCTTAATAATATACCTCTTAAGTCATCCTTTAGTGAGCCTGATTTAGGCATAATAATAAATTATAAGTTTTCATATACAGACCACTGTACTAAAGTTGTAAGAGTAGCCAACAGCCTACCAAAACAAATCAGGTGAACTTTTGTGACTAAAACTGAGCAATGTCTGATCCCTTTATACAGGGCATATATAAGACCTTATGCTGATTATGGGTCTCCCTTCTGGAGTCCTTACCTTAAGGGGACATTGACCACCTTGAACAGATTCAAAGGAGTGTCACAAAAATGATTCCAAGGTTATCATCAAAAGAGTAAACCTGTGGGCTAAAAGAAACATGCCTTTACTCACTATATAACAGAAGATGCAGGGGTGATATTCTTTTTACTTATAAAATGTTGCAATCATCTGAACTAATGCACCAATGCAGACTTGAATACTCTAAAAGATGCACTGTTGCTAGGTTGCACAACAGACAGCTTGTGCTTAATTGGGCTAAAACCACTAAAAGAGATAACTTCTTTAGTATAACAGCTCCCAAATTGTGGCATTCATTCCCTCAAGAACTAGCGGATTTGAATAATTTTCATTCCTTCAAAAAAGGACTGGACATTTGGTTGAGAACTACTCTAGTTCAGGATTAATGTCCCACACAGTGTGCAGGACAATCATGATGGGCTCACAGCCTGCTTTTGTGCTATGAAACTAAGTAAACAGAGACTTATAACAGAGCCCAACAGGGTGCAACACAATACTGCAGCATTGTGAACTGGCAAGATTCTAGACCTGTTGGCAAAACACGACACAGAAGCCCAGATATCAAAGAGAGAAGTTTATTCTAAAACATGCAGAAAAACAGCATACCTGCTGGAAGAGGAATGGTCAAATGTATGGCAGCTTAGATTCAATGCTAAGAAGTGCAAGGTAATGCACCTGGGAAACAAAAATCCAGGGTAAGAGTACACAATGGGGGGTGAGATACTAACAACAACAAAAATGGAAAGGGACCTGGGGGTAGTCGTATCAGATGACCTAAAGGTGGGCAAGCAATGTGAGAGGGCAGCAAGGAGGGCTGGGGGAATACTGGGATGCATAGGGAGAGGCATCACCAGTAGAAAACAAGAAGTTATTATCCCTCTGTACAGACAGCTGGTGAGACCACATCTGGAGTACTGCATGCAGTTCTGGAGACCCAATCTCCGCAAAGACATAGACAGGATGGAAGCTGTCCAGAGGAGGGCAACTAAAATGGTGCAGGGTCTGCACCAGAAGACATATGAAGAGAGACTTAAGGAGCTTAATATGTATAGCCTTGAGGAAAGGAGGGAGAGGGGGGACATGATAGAAACTTTCAAGTACCTCAAGGGAATCAACAAAGTCCAAGAGGGTAGCATCTTTCAAAAAAAGAGGTGTGCAAGAACAAGGGGGCATAATTTGAAGATAGAAGGGGGGCAGCTCAGAGGTAATTTAAGGAAGTATTTTTTCACAGAGAGGGTTGTGGATGGATGGAACGGCCTTCCAGAGGAGGTTGTGGAGTCAAAAACAGTGGTGGAATTCAAGCATGCATGGGACAGTCATAAGGCAATTCTAGGGGGTGGGGGTAGGAAGAAGTAGGCTGCTGGTTAACTAGTATCTGCAACTTATCCATCAGGTAGGGAAATGGGCAGACTGGGTGGGCCAAGCGGTCCTTATCTGCCATCAAATTCTATGTTTCTATGTTTCTATGTAAGTTCGGAAACCTCTGAACACCATGGTGTCATCATGCAAAACTCAATGAAAAATAGTCTTACAGGCATTCTTATACTATAGATAAGAAAGTGCATTACTAGGGAACAGACTCTTCCAAAAAAGAAGAGCAGAATACAGTAATTCTGTTGGTGGGCAGTTAGCACCTCAGACAGTTACAGTGCTTGCTACAGTAAAGTTGATCAGTACTGCGCTACCATGCAAATTGCATGGTAGTGGTATACATGTTATTCAATGGGTACCGCAATTGCGCAATGCTTGGTATACCGTACTACAGCTCAACTTTACTGCAGCAAGAACTGTAAATCATTACTTCTTTTGTACGTACACACTGATAAGAATAAAACTGACTAAGGCTAACGTTGGGTAACAATACAGTGATTCATAAAAGGTACTGACTATCAGTATGTTTATATGCACACCATTTGCTGGCAAATGCAGTGTTACTGGAATAGTTTATCCAGAAAACGCGTTCACTGGCTAACATTGGTTTTCTGGCAAACCTTGCATTTATATGCAGGTTTAGTTACCAGGATACACCTGAAAACACCCAAAGAATTTTCAGTTTGCTAGTCAGAAAAACTGCATATAAACACACTGAATTGCAATATGACAAAAAGCTGTAGGTGGCACACAAGCTCTACCAAATAATCATGGTATATAATGGTTCCTAAGCACATAATAATAAGTGTGAGTAAATACAAATGTACCATATGCTGCACTAAGAGGTGTTGTAGCATGCATGGGGGTAAATGGGGTGTCCAGGTCTACATACCCCCCCCCATTGCCGGATAAAGAGACAACACCAAAGAGATAGCACTGTGAGCTAAATCTTGGTAGATTGAGTTGCAAAAAGAATATGTACCTGTGCACGATGTTGTTGAAGAGTGCAGCATAAGCAGCATAAGGTAAACATAAGGAAAATAATCAAAATGGCCAGAATAACAATAAAACCTTTAAATGTAAGTTCTAACCAAGTGTTAGGTAATGCAGTACTTAAATCACCATCATAAAACAGTTCATTGAGAGAATTACCTGCTTTAGTGATAGTATTACTGATATGAATGAGATGTGTATCCTTTCTGTCTAACAAGGATTTGAGATTCAGAGTGAGCGGGTCGATATGCATATTAAAAACTGGTAAATACTGTTCTATAGCATTGACATAGTCAGGGTCACTATCAACGTAATAAAGTTCTGAGTTGGGAAAAGGGGTGATAATTATATGGCCAATGAAAGTGCGCTCATGTGACAAAAAAAATAAGTTGGACGTGTCAACACCACAGGTGAGAGATCCATAGGAGAAGTTCTTGTAGTTGGTCAGAACGCAGTATTGTATTTCACTATTGTAGGTAATGTGAACTTGAGGAAGACACCACTTCATGAGTTGCACAGGACAGGTAATTGAATCATTGTTGAGCTGGCTGGTAAGGCATTGCATGGCTTCATATGGCCTGTGTTGTCCAGTAGGCGTTGGAGGAAATGATGTGACATTAACAGGAGCAGAAGCAGTGTCATACAGGTCATCATCAAAAGTATATGATCAATTTATAGAGTTCATAGAGTAACCACTCACCAGTGTAGTTACGTCAAACACATCACATCAGCACAAAGCGCGGTAGCCCTGTAGGGCACAGCAGTCAGTGTACAGTGCTTCCCAGGCATCCAGTTGAGGATATCACACAAGCAAAGGGGGGAAAGTTGAGACATTCTCTGTAGATACTGCCATGAGGTGGCCATGGAGTGGACTTTAGCCAACTTGTCAAAGACTGAAGAGTCCTTGTTGAAGATCAGCAAGGAGACTGTGAAGGAGATGTACATGGTGTCCCTGATGGTACAATGATGTGTCATATAGCAAGGTCCTTGATTGGGATGTGGTGTGACATAATCCAAATTTCTGGCTGTGGCCAATGAAAAGAAAACAGTCTTTGACATACACATAGTAGTGCATGTTAATGATCTACAAGATGGGCAGTACCAGTTGCCCATATGTTTATCTTGGATCAAGTCAGTAATGTGCCATGATTCCAGATCTCAGAAGAGATTGGTAATAATGTTTATGGCATAATTACCGCAGGCTGAACAAATGATCTCCCTGCCTATGTGGTACTGTTTAGCTTCTTTATTACATATACAATCAATTCATTCACCTTATTTTGAGTTTCATTGAACAAACATGCTATATTGTGCATGTTATACACTGTGAATCTTTCCTCCTGTGATAAACCATCAATACAGTGTAGCATAGGCTGTGTGACATTTTGAGCTTGATTTTTCTTTTCAAATTGAATATGCCTTATGAAAGCAATAACACACGACGAGGTGTGGGTTACATGCTGATAAGAGCACACCCAAGGGTGTACTAAGGCACGAGGCGCTTGCGCTGAGTGCCTTATGCCCCTGGGCGTGTTTTATCAGCACGTAACCCACACCTCAGAGTGTGTTACTGAGCTTATAAAATGGGTTCCATTGTAAAAAAAAAAGGTTATTTTAAAAGTTTAGGTAAGAAGTTTTAAAATGTTTAAAAACTATGTTAATATAAAAAAATTAAAAAGTAGTCCCTGTGTTTGTACTGTATTGATAACTAGAATATATGTAAAAGGCAGCCACTAGAGGGTGCTGGTGTCTGTAGCTCACCCCCCGAGACACACACATGTTGTTTTATTTTTATTTTTAAATTGTTGTTATATTTAAGTGGTAGGCTGTTCAGAAGCATGGCCGGATTTCAGTTGGAGCAGGATGGAATCGGGCATGTCAGCGAGGAGCTGGGAGCTGTTGAACTCGCTTGAGCCACTTCCGGTTTTTCGATTGGGTGTATTTAATTTCATTATATTTATAGGTTTGCACAGCAGTATAATCTTCGGTAGTTTTTTAGTATGGTAATTTGAGGTGTACAGAGGTCGAGGGTAGCAGATTAACGGTGCCAACCAGTGAATGAGCTGGCTTGTGACAGCCATTTCCGGTGTTGTATTCCGTTTTCTCGGGGTTACAAACAAGGTACCGGAATTTTTTTTTTTATGGAGAACTAGGTCTGTGCAGAGTGTTTTGCTTTTGTTTTTTTGTAATTTTGAATGACGGAACAGAGGATCAATTCTGTGGTTACCTAGAGGAAGGATGTATTGGAACGAAATGCTATCGGGAGCGAGCGTTCTGGTTTCAGCGGTTCCAGTGTGACTGAGATACTTACATTTTTTTGACAAGGGGGAAAAATGCTATGGATGAATTTATTTCAATTATTTTTATTAAACGTTCGTGTTAGACAGAGAGAGACATGGGCTTTGTGTTGTTTGATGCTTGTTGCACTGGTGTTGTGCATTGTGCCCACTTCTTAGAATAGTTTCCAGCTTGGCTTGGTTACTGATTTATGTGTGTTGTCAGGTTGGCTATGGGAGAAAAGTGCCGGTTGGCATAAATACACGTTGATAAGGACACAGCTGAGAGGTCCTTTTAGCCAATCAAATTAAGCAATTTTGTTTACCCATTTTATAATGAGTTTTAAAATACCAAAATATAATGCCGTAGAAACAGCAGCAGGGACTAACACCAGTTGACAGAGTATAAACAGAACAAGTGAAACATAAAAAGTACACAAGAGCAGGAAACCGTGAACTATAATCATAAACATTAATTACAGGTAAAGCAAACAAACCCCCTTCCCCCAACCAAACCCACCCTCCCCCTTACCACTGGAGGATCCTAAAGTATGAGGGCTGACTTTAGAAAATCAGAACCTACATGAGTTGAAAATTTATGATTGCTGCCAATTAAGGGACTGCATGGTGAAAAAAACCAAGGAGGTTCTAACACATCAGAGCCAGAAAATCTGTAAGAAAGAAATTTTTGAGTTTGTTTACTATTAAAGTAATTTATATGGCATTTAATTTTTGCTAAATCAGCTTGGTTCCAGATTGACAATCCCGAGCCAAACAAACTTGCAAAAGTACCTACTATCATTGCTAGGCCTGTGATGCCCAAACTCCGTTTGGGGCGTTCAAAGCGGAACACGCTTCTATGTTCAGTAGTGTGTTGCCCAGCTACAGAGTCATGTGCACATGCTTGATATGCTGCAATAGTGTCTAATAACATGGTAGCATGAAATCTAGATTAATTTATATGGGAACAATGGCTGAATTCAGCAATTGTTCCCATACCCAAAATAAGATTAATGAATTGATTGTATATAATAATAAAGAAGCTGAACAGTACCACACAGGCAGGGAAATAATTTGTTCAGCCTATGGTAGTCATGCCATAAACATCAGGCAAGGGGACACAATTTGAAAATATAGGGGGGGACGGCTCAGGGGCATTGTGAGGAAGTATTTTTTCACAGAGAGGGTGGTGGGCTGATGGAACAGCCTTCCTGAGGAGGTTGTGGGATGTAAAACTGTGAGAGAATTCAAGAATGCATGGGACAGACATAAGGCAATTCTTGTGGGGGGTAGGAAGAAATAGGCTGTTGGTTAACTAGGATCTGCAGCTTATCCTGTAGGTAGAGAAATGGGCAGACTAGGTGGGCCAAGCGGTCCTTATCTGCCATTAAAGTCTATATCTTTCTATGTTCCAATGAATAATATTGAAAAAACAGGAACATGCATAAATTGAACATTATTAATAAGTGTCCCAGGGAGTGAAGTTGCAACCAGACCACTGGGTGGGCCTGGTTCTAGATTGGGACATTACAGGAGTTCATAAGATTCCAATGAAGCTGGTATGACTGTGAGGAAAAGAGCAGCAGTTTCAATGGATTAAGTCAAACATTTATGATGCTTGGTGGAGTTAAAATATTTAGCACAAAAGTGTGGCCCAAATGCTGCTGTGATGTTATTTGGTCCTGTACGATGTTGCTTGACTTGCCATAAGCACAGAGTTCCACTGGGGCAGATGCAGACATTAGGCCAACTTTGAAAGGTTCCTTTAGCAAGGCAGGCCACTTGGAGGCCCTGTTCTGGAGAGTTACCAGTTCTCCATTCAGTTTGTACAGTGGTATTATCTGAAGAAGCCACCATAACATAGAGATATGCATCTTTTCCTTCGTACACATTCACATGAGTAGATGGGAGCCAAATGGTGACCTCACCATTAAGGGGTGCAGAGATATGAGCCTCAGGGTGTACAGGATCTTGGTGTTGAAGGAGTATCTGGAGATTCTTCGAGGCTGGTTCCAGAACATTCACAAAGGCACACAACAAAAGACCAGTTGCCAGCAACATTCTGAAAAACCAAAACAGAAATAGGTACAAATACAGATCTCCCCCATCTGGGGGAAGGATCCCTAATCACCTTTGTATAGTTTCATTTGATTGGGATGGAACCACTTGCCTATGGGTTTCTTGCAGTGTGTTAACCACACTTGATAGACAGCAGGGTTCAATTTGTTTACTATGTTGTACGGGCTGGTCCACTTGCTTGACAGTGGTTGGGCTGGTGTGGCATATTCCAGTATCACGACTTGATTGCCTACTTGTCAATGGGCCTCTTTGGCATTTTTGTCAGAGTACATTTTGGACTTTTGCTGGGCCTTGCCCAAATTCTGAGCAGCAAAATGATAAGTTTGGACTAAATTGTCCTTCAGCTGTTCAACATATGTATCTGTCCATGGCTGGGGTGTTGAAATCAATCCACAGATGTTCTGGCAGTCTCATCTGCCCACCTGTCATCATCTCAAAGGGTGTACACTGGGTTGCTGCAGCAGGGGTAGCTGTGATTGCTATTAGGAGTAAGGGCAAACAAGTGTCCAAGGTTTTGGCATTTTCATTTGCAAACTTACACAGCAACAACTTAATCTGTCTGCTGGCCCACTCTGTTTGTCCAGAAGACTGTGGATGGTAGGCTATCAGGAACAAGTGAATATTCATTGCTCTTACTAGTCTTGGGTAAAGTCCCAATAAAATCAATCTGTATGGCATTCCAGGGACAGGATTGCTTCTGTGGGAGTAGTTTGGCATTGTTCTTACTGGAATGGGATTATTCTGGGCACAGATGATACAGTTGTCCACATAGTGTTGGATGTTTGCTGACTGACCAGGCCACCAAGCCACAGTTTTTAGTCTTTGTACAGTTTTGCTACACCTTGTCCTCCTGTGGGTATGTCGTGTATCTGAGAGAGGAACTCTGATCGGAGCTCCTTGGGGACCACCCACACTATTGTGCCCTCAAATTAGTACAAGACCAACTTCTGGTCTGCAGAGTGCAGGAGATTTCCAGAATGTCTCTTGAAGGGGTTATTCCCAGACATTTCTTTTTCTGTCTCTTTGGAGAGGTATTCATATAGCTCTTTTATTTCAGGATATGCAATTTGTGCTGCAGCTATATCCAGTGGTACCACTCGGGTCCTCTTCTGTGAAGCTACTGGGTGGGCCCCAGTTTGGGGATGGCATCATCTATACCTCTCCCCCCCAGCACCTGCCTTGGCCAAACTATCCACTCAATCATTGTACTCGTGGTATGGGTCAGACTTTGAATGAGCGTTGACCTTGTGCATGCAAAGCTTGTAAATAATGCTTTCAGCTAGGCTGTTATTGTACCCAAACAGGTCTTTGTATTTAACAGAAGTTCATTCTGAGGAAGCATACCCATGGGTTTTCCAAAAAGGGAGAAACTCTGTAAGAGAGTTACACACACATGGTGAGTCCAAGAAAATGATGGTATCATCCTCCATTTTGTCATGCATGATTTACAAGGCACAGGCAACAGCTGCCACCTCTGCATACTGTGAGGATTGAATGGTACACTGTCTGGATACCTCAATGGTGTCTCCCCTGCACCAAGGACCAGAACCCTGAACCCTGGCACTTTTTGTCCTTCAAAATAAGAAGAGGAGCCACCCATAAAAATATGGCAGAGGGTAGGATTTTCCAAGGTAGTTTTAGTGGCGGGTAGAAAAGGGCCTGGATCTGGCAGGGTGGGTGGTTCTAGGTCACATTCATGCAGGTCTCCTTGATAAAGGAGTCCACGTGCCAGGATAGATGGCATTTTTGTGGGGTGTATGGTGATATCTCAGTCTTGAAGGAGGAGTGATCAGTGAGTAAGTTTGGTGTTTGAGACATTACCATCTTTGACTCGGTCCGTCAACAGAAAAGTGGTGGGGGTGTGCTTGGTGTGCAGCACAATAGGAGAAAAGCCTATGATGTAAGTGAAGTATTTAACTGCCCAGAATGTAGTAAGAAGGTGCCTCTCACAGAGAGAGAGAGCACTTCTGTTCCACTGTGGGTAGTACTTGGAAAGCATAGGCAATGGGCCTGAGGATCCCATTTACCTTTGTGCCAATACTGCAGACATTGCAGCATCAGAAGTAACAATTTCCAAATGGAATGACAATTCTGGGTAAGGACTGACCAAAGCTGGGGCTGAGGCCAATGCCTGTTTCAGGGAAGAAACAGCAGCTGTATGTTCTGGTTCCCGTGACCGAGGAACATCCTTTTTCAGTAGCTCATACAGAGGTGCTGTCTTCTGTGCATAATTGCAGAAAAAATGTTGAGAGTAATTAACCATGCCCAAAAAGGGCCTAAGAGTGGAAATACTAGTAGGCAGGGGCAAGTGTTGGATACCTTGCACCGGTATCCTGTAATAAGAGCATCCGCTATTGAGTGCTTACAAAAAGGGTGACTCAATAGTGGCGCCTGTTCACAGGGCTACTGGGCGGGGGGGGTGAATATGAATATAGCAGCATCCTGTCGCTATAGGTACATGCACGTGGGGGTGGAAGCAGGCCGTGTGATGAGTGGAAGAGGAGGGAGGGTTTATGAAGTGTATTGCAGTGGTGGGATGCCGAGCTGGCCTTGTGGTGTGGTGGGTTCATGGCAGGCTAGGGTTGGGAGGGTGCCGGGTTCGATTCTGGGCATGTCGGTATTTTTGCTCCGGTCTGGGATTTAATTTTTTTTTGTTTTCACCCCTCCTCCGACATGCACCCCCCTGGAGTTGAGAATCCTTTAGTAGGGGTGTGTGGGGGACACAAGGTATGTTTTCCGTGCCCTTTTGGTCTGCGCCTATGAGTGTACATCGCCGGAATTGATTTTCACCGATATACACTCGCCCTAACGGTGATCGAGTTTCCAAGATTGCTGTTATCACATTGAACCATTTGGACCTTGTCCAAGGTGGGACCCCTACCTTCCACAGTAATGCATAGGCCTAAAAAGGAAACTTGTGTGAGACAAAACTGTACCTTCGCCTGGTTGCACTTGAGGCCTGCCTTTTACAGAAGTGCAAGGAGATCATCTAGGATTTGTAGGCATTTTTCCAGGCCTGCAGTGGCCAAAAGAAGATCATCCACATACTGCAGAAGGCAGTCAAGGGAAGAAAAGCCTTGCGTGCCATCCATCATGTGAATGTGAACAGGCTGTTATGAATACCCTGGGGGAGGTAGGTCCATATTTACTGATGCCCTTCAAAAGTGAAGGCACACTTGTATTGAATCACAGGGGCCAATGGCAGTGACCAAAATCCACTGGAAATGTCCAGGGTACTGAACCATTTGTACTTAGGTTTGAGGAGCTTGAGCACATCTGGGGCAGATGCCACGATAGGTGCACAGCGTGGGGTTGCCTGGTTGAGCTTCCTGTAGTCAATAGTCATTCTCCAGTTGTTGTTGGACTTCTTCACAGGCCAAATTGGAGAATTGACTGTGGAGATGCAGGGCCTACTAACCCCTTGTTTCAGAAAGGATTCTACGTGGTGCTAAGAGATGGGATTGCCTCTGCTGGAAATGGGTATTGATTTTGGTGTGGTGGGTCCCAACCAGTAACCCATATAAGGGTGTTCATTCTGCCACAATCATGTTTTTTTGGCAAAGGCATCCCATTTTTTCCAAAATAGGCCTCAGTTGAGCAAAAAGAGGGTGTTACTGGAACAAGAGGTTGATGTCATATTTCACATCATTTGCCGTCACTGTTGCTACAACGTAAGAGTCAGAACTAAGAAGCAGGTAGCTAAGGCCAGGTAACTGGAGTAGTAACCTACTGGCCAAATCCACCACTCACCCATATCAAGAGAGAGAAAATATAAACCCAGCATGCTCTGATGATGATGGAGAATCATGAGGTCAAAGCAATGTTGCACTTCTAAGGTACAGATGGTGAGGGGCATTGATTTGGATTGGTAGGTAGTAACCACAGTTCCCTTGAACATTTGGTCAGAAGTGGCCTTCCCCATTGATCAATGAGAATGCTTCAGATCATGCTGATGTAATACTGAAACAGAGGCACCTGTGTCCAGAAGTAGTTCGAGCTGGCAGCCCCCAAACAGCACTTCTACACATGGGCGTCCAGAGTCATTGGTAACCAGAGAAGTGAGTATTTGGACCAGGGCCTGACACCATCAGTCCAATGCCTTGCAATCTCTCAAGGCATCATAGAGTACAGGATCTGACTCCCGGAGCACCTGCATGACTTCGACATACAGAAACTTTGGCTGCCCAACCCCATCAGAATCTGGCACCATAGGGGAAGCAGAATCTGCACCGAAGATGGCTGCTATGACTTTTGTGGGCAGGGACATAATTGATTTGATTTTGGACTTATACACACAAAGTTGGTCTACCTCGGCTAACAACTCCTTGTATGAAGGTCCAGACTGATGTTTCCATCTGTTATTCCCATTCGTATCTGATTGGATCCTCTTTGGATGATATTTTTATTTGTTATATCCCCCTTGCTTTTGATATGAGGATTTGTCTTGTTTATGGTCTTCTGATTTCCCCTCCACCTTGTACTGAGTAGAGGAATCTTTGCCTTGTTGTACAGAGCTACTTTGGGCTTGGAGCCTTAACTGAGGTCCCTTGCATGGACCTAATGTACATGCTCCACCCACTCCATGATATCATGTAGATGGTCCTGTTTAGGAATATGGTGGATTCCACCTTTTTGTGGATAGTCGGCTGGAGGTTTCTCAAAAACAAGCATTTGTACTCGAGTAAGTCCCTGTCTGGATGCTCACTGGCCAAATCTTTGCCAGTGTTGTACGTGAGCCACAGACATCACACGTACTGGTACAGGGTTTCCTTAATACACTGCTTCACCTGGGTCACTAGCATTATGCTGACTATGTTGGGGTCATGCGCCACCAAGGGGAGAGCCATAATTCTCTCAAAAGGGACTTTGACATCATTACTTATGCCTTCCGGCAACTTTACGGTCAACAGTTAGCTTCTCAGGTGAGAGGCTGAGCATTTGGCAGTGTTGCAGCACTTTTTTCAGGTGGTAGCTAAAGTTCTCGATAGGGGCTACATGGCCAATGTTCTGGATGGCTTGTGCAGACTGCAGAGCACTAGCACCCATTCCCTGTCTGACAACTGCCTCTGCAGCAGCGCTAGCCATGCCATGAAGAAGTGTCTGTTTTTCCACCTCCTTCTTCAGCATATCACTGACTGCTTGTTTCAGCACTTTGGCCAGTGCATCAGAGAGTCAGACTTTTGCAATTGCCTTCTGAATCAGGCTTTCCACCTCTTCTTTGTCCTTCTTATTCAATGTGGTTACCAGTGGGTGAGGTGTCAACCCTCTGGAGTCCCAATGAATGCCATTATCATCATCCTCCAATGATGAAAGTGCAATAGGCAGGGCAAATGTCATAGCTGTCACATGACCTTTCAGTATTGTCAACTGCTGACATAACTTCATCATCTTTATTCTACACGCTGAATGATCCACACTGCCTTTGATCTGTCCCTCACTAACGTGATACTGCAAAACTTCGTATGTGGTGCTCACATTGTGGTTTTCCCTAAGTTCCCTCACCAATGCATTTGAACATCTCTCAAAGTCTTGCTCCAGCTCCTCATACTCACTCCTCCATAAATAATTTATACTCATAAGCAAACCATTCAACTGTAACACATGTGTCTTATCCCGCTGTAATCTCTCATGCTCTTCCTGAAACCTAACAATTTCCTTGTCTTTTTCATGTACCTCATGTTCAAGTTCATTCTAATTCTCATTCCTAAGCTTTTTAATTTCTCATTCCAAATCTTTCTGTTGCTCACCCACTTCTCTGGATTTGGAGCCACACTTTTTTCCTCAGAGTCAGCACTTCCAATTCCATTGCTTGAAATAAAGCATACAGGGAGGCAACCATAACACCTTTTTGATGATGTTTTTTGGCTGCAGACTTCGCTTCCATGTACAGTTTATCAACACACAGTACCGGATTAGTCTGTGATTTCGCATCCAGCGTGAAATCATTCCAACCTCCACAGGAAGTCAGAAAGTTTAAGAAGTTTAATTTGAGCTGTTTTAATGGCCATTTTTGAATGTTCCCTTTTACTGCACTAACTGCAGGTTCTAGTGCGGAGGTCCCACTGCACCGATGCCACAAGTTGAACAAGGGGCAGAGGTTTGAACACTTGCATGATCCCTATCTCATTCACCTGTATCTCTATTGGCATACTGGTTCAGTTCTGTCCAAACAGGTCCTGCCACAGTTGCCAATTTGTTAGCTCACAGAATTCTAGACCTGTTGACAAAACAGGACACAGAAGCCCAGATATCACAAAGAGAAGTTCATTCTAAAACATGCAGATAAACAGCGTATCTGCTGGGAGTTCAGAAACTTCTGAACACCATGGTGTTATCGTGCAAACTCAGTGAAAAACAGTCTTACATACATTCTTATACTATACTTTAGATAATAAAGTACGTTACTAGGTAACTGTCTCTTTCAAAAAGGAAGAAGAGCAGAATACAGCAATTGTATTGCTGGGCAGTTAGCACCTCAGACAGTTACTTGTTCTGCTCATACAAACTGATAAGAGTAAAGTTGATTAAGGCTAACTTTGGGTAACAATGCAGTGATTCATAGACGGTACTGACTATTGCAACATGGCAAAAAGCTGTAGATGGCACACAAGCACTACCAAATAATCATGGTGTGTAATGGTTCCTAATTAGATAATAACAAGTGTGAGTAAATACAGATGTGCCTTATACTGCAGTAATAGGTATTGTAGCATGCATGGGTGTACATGGGGTGTCCAAGTCTACAGCATTTTGCAGCAGAGCTACCACAGCAAACAAGGCAATTTCAATGTCGGTTAAGCTCTTTTGTTATGCAGTAACTTTAGACACTGAGTTGCATCCTAGTGGGCTTCTCTGTAGCAGTGCAGGAAGAGTATACAGTGGACCTAGTGGGTGATAAGGTAAGCATAGGAAGCTAATGAGGCATTTGATGAGGGCACTGGACCAACCAGGGTGGTAGAGGGCAAATGGACCTGACCAGTGCCAGGGAATGACACCAGAATACTACTGGGAAAGTGGATGGG
This sequence comes from Neoceratodus forsteri, assembly GCA_016271365.2. Taxonomy (NCBI): domain Eukaryota; kingdom Metazoa; phylum Chordata; order Ceratodontiformes; family Ceratodontidae; genus Neoceratodus; species Neoceratodus forsteri. The sequence goes on from CM028131.1 coordinate 1,180,622,982, forward strand.
CATTGACATCTACTGAGGCCAAAGGAGGGTATGGAAATTTACAGTCCTGGAGCATAGGCAGTACAAAGGGGACCACACAGGACATGGGACTTAATGGAGACAGAACAGGCCAGGTGATGAACAGTATATAAGAAACTACTAGGGCTGGAGGAGTGTACTGAGACCTACAGGGGCAAGAGTGCATAAGGTCTTGGACATGGGACTACTAGAGGGACCTGTCATGACAGTGAATGTGCAAACACCTGCTGGATCAGGGTGAGGGCATGGAGTTCTTCTGGTCTGGAGGGAGAACACATGGACCACACTAGGGCAGGGGATGACATGAGATCCATACTAGGCCAATGGAGATGATGTAAACTCTATTAAGGTGGGGGGACACAAGAAAACTCTACCAAGTTATAGGGAGAGGAATATGAGAGATTATACAGTGGTCTGCCTAGGCACTGGACTGCATGGGGAACCTAACAGATGAAGGGAGGAATGAACAGGGTCCTGTTGGGGCAGGAGGAGAACACAGAAACCTTACCAGGGTAGGGAAGAGGAGAATCCTACAAGGATAGTGGAATTTCACGCAGAAACGTAACTCAGTTTTAAGACCTTTACAATTATTTCTGAAAGAATATGATAAGTAACAGGTTATATCTTGTCACAGGACTTTAAGTTGATGTTCAAATAAAATTAAAATAAATTAAAACTAAATTCTTAAGTAGAGTTGGATTTCTGGCACCATAGCTAACATTCAAATTGTGCAGGTGTTGAATTGTGTTTGTTGTGGTACTGTATTCAAAGTCAGGTTCTGTGGGTCAGTGGTAGACTTCTGAACTTTGGTCACTGGCCCTAAGAACAAGCAGGGACTAGGGTCTCAGTCCATAGTGATCCCTTATGTAGATGTGGCAATAGCTTCACAGTGCCCTGGAGTGCCCCCTTGGTACATGCAGAGCACACCATGGCTCACACAGCAGTTGGAGTTTCAGCCTTCAGATCTAATCTTATACTGCCTGGGAATCTACATGCACAGTGGAGACAGGGGCATCCACAGAGTCATGGTTGTACCATGTGCAACCCACATTTTTCCTTACTGGGGCACCTATGCAGAGCAGGGTGGATCCTAGCACTAGCATCTATGGCCTCTCCATACAGTTCCACTGCTGTCAGTTTTGGGGCCTGAGGGGCACCCACCTGCTTCCCCCAACCCTCCAAGATGCTATAAGGATCTGAATAGAATACTTTACTCACACATTACTCCACACAGAGTAGGGGATCTACTCGAGTGATGATCTGGGCAGCTAACTGGATCAGTGTCTGTCCTGTTTGCCACTGGCTCCTGCACACTTCTCTCCACTTACAGATTGTTGGGACTGAGGCTGTGGATTTGGTCAAGTGTGGATGATTTCAAGGTGTGCAGGTTATGTGTCAGATACACTTGATGTGTATGTATCCAGACCCAAGTGGCTTGTACCCTGTGTTAGTTGCACAGAGAAGCTATTAGACATTGTGCATCTGGAATCACAGAGGTCATTGGAATCGACTGTAATCAGTCTCCAAGATAGAAAAAGTGCACAGCCATGTAGGACATGGGGGGGCACCTGCAAAAAAGAGACTGGTAATAAACTGAGTCTATACAGGTGCATTTTGGCCAGGTCCTGTAAAGGTACTTTATAAAATGGGTAAAATAAATCCTGTATTTTCATTGGTTGCTAGCCATGCATTAGAAACATCTAATGCACAGCTAGCAACATGTTCTAGTACCACAACCGAATGTTTTAAAATAGAAATTAATAAGCCAAATGGAATCTTCATTTCTAAGCAAAATGGAATCTTCATTACTCAATCGCCGCCATTTTTTACCTCACAGCTAACTATGAGCTATTTGCTTAAGCAGTCTAAACTTGGAAATGAACAAATAAATCTGTGAAAATTAACAGTCTTTTTTTAATGTTTTAATTCCACCCACCCATCAGTCACTCTGAAGTTTAAATGTAGCTCATGTTCCGATTCCTAGCAATGGTTTACCTCTAACCTGTACAGTCACTCGACTGCAGCCATAAACCATCACTCGCTCCCTGCCTGAGACTTGAAAAGTTAGCTCTCTGCTCACCCTCTGCTTTCCACTCACTCAGAGCAACAAACAACAGAAATTAATAAAAAGAAAATACCAGCTGTTCCACGCTCGCTCCTTGCCATCACCTGTCCTCTTGCCATTCCTTCCAATTCCTGCTCCACTTTTTTTTAGTAGTAGTAGTAATTTTATTGATTGACTTATTCAAGTTATTACAATTAAAATACATGATTAAAATTCAATCAAATACACATTTTTGTAATTTCCATGTTAAAACATCCATCACATAACATTAGTCCTCAATTTTACATTCTTCTTAGTAATATCCACATTTTTTAATGGTTTTAAATATTGACATATTGGACAAATTATAGACAGCTTAACCTACCCCTTAAGTTAAAACATTTCTCACATGCAATTTGTTTTGCTCAATTATTTTTAAAAAGGAGGCCACAGCTAGCAATATTTTCAGGTTATGAGATTTTAACATGAAATTCAATATAATTTCTGGATTTAAATCAAGTTTTCTCAAAATCTCCCCCAAAATTTTCCTTCTATCTTTCTCATATAGAGGGCGTATTATTAATAAATGTCCAAGTGTATCTTTATCTGTTCCACATTTGCATAGTATATCCCCCATTGTTGTCTCTTTACTATATAAATTTAATATCCAATTTGTTGTAATACTCTTGAAACTTGCTCGGGTTAATCATTTCCTAAATTTAGGACTGATCTTAGCTCTCAAGTAAAATTCTGATTTGTATGACCTCTTGTTTTTAACCATACATTCATTCACTTTATATTGTTCACACATTGCCAAATCCAATTGGGTATAATAATCTTTAACCCTATTTTTAATTCTTAATTTAATTATATCTGCTGGACAAATCATACTTTCCGTAATAATCTCTAACAGCCCCATTGGTTTTAATATTCTCTCCACTATTTCCTTGCTTGGAAATAACCTATAATATTTGCTATACTCCATTGCCTTCTCCATACATAATCTAGGAAACTTTTGATTACGCATGTTATACACCTTTAACCAATAGATCACTTGTCTTATTTTTATTTCACATCCCAATTGGTATTGTCCCAGTTCTACCCTAACCATTGCTGATGGCATCCCAATAGGAAGACCCAAAATTTTCTTATAGAATTTATTAAAAATACATTCTAATTTAGAAAAATCACCAAATCCCAAAATTTCTGCCCCATAAAGTATTTGAGCTTTAACTTTTGTGTTTAAAACCCTTAGGTTTCCTTTTATTGACTGCACTCCATGTTTATACACAAATCTATTCATTACTACCATAAATCTATTTACTTTACTATATGTTTCTTTTATATGCTTATTCCATAGTCCATCCTGCGTGAAAACTATTCCTAAATAACAAAATTCTTTTACCACTTCCAATCTATATCCATCTATTTTGTACTGATAGTCTTTTTTATTCCCTCCAAAGACCAGTACTTTTGTTTTCTCATAATTTAGAAATAAATCTGCCTTCTTAAATTCTTCAACAAATTTAATTAACATACTGTTTATTCCCATGAAGCTTGTTGATAATAAAGCTACATCATCTGCAAATGCCAAATAAGCACAATGCTTCTTCCCTGTTCTAGTCAAATGAAAATCTGGATCATATAATTTACTTAATATTGTTTAAAAATATAAATTAAATAACAATGGTGAAAGAGTACATCCCTGCTTTACCCCAATGTTAGTTTGAAACCATTGTATCAATTGTCCCTTTGTTGAATATCTTACACTTGTATAATTGTCCTGATATACTCGCTCAATCATTGTCACCATATCCCTGCCCACTCCTAGTCCTTTTAATCTTTCCCACATCATACTATGATTCACTCGATCTAATGCTGTTTTTAGATCAACAAATATACAATTTAGCTTTTGGTTTTTAATCTTAGTATACTTGTAAATTAAATGCACCGAGGTCCAACATTGGTCTAATGTAGACTGACCATTTTTAAATCCTGCTTGTGCTGTATCAATAATATTGTTTTTCTCAACCCATGTTGTCAATCTATTGTTTAATATTTTAGTAAATATCTTCTCCGTACTATCTATTAAACTAATTGGTCAATAACATTCTGGACTTTTCCCCCCTTTTTTAAATATTGGAACAATTACATTTAGTTTCCAACTAGCTGGTATTATTCCTTTATCTCAAATCTTGTTAAATAATATTGTCAAATAAAGAACCCAAAATTGAGCTGTATGAAAAATAACATCAAAAGGTATCCCATCTGGACCTGGGGCTTTATGTTTTTTGAAAGAATCCAAAACCTTCCATACATCCTGTTCCATAAATGGTTTATTGTTAATCAATTCTTGATTTTTAATGTCAAATCCATTCTTGCCGTATTGTTCATCTATATTTTGTTTCTTTTTATTTGTTGTATAAATTAAACCTTTATAATATTGTACCCATATGTCCGGCTCAATTAATGTAGTTATCCTATTGTCATAATTTGATGTACCATTATTGACTATATTCCAAAACTTCTTACAGTCATTTGATACTACAGCTTCCTCTAATTTTGTCCATAATTTAAGTTGGTATCTTTCTTTATTTATTTTCAAAATCTTTTTATACTCTTTTCTTAATTTATTCATTTCTCTGTTCTTGTTTTCTATCAAACTACCTTTCAAAACTTTCATTAACCCATTGAATTTCATCTTTACATCCCTACATTCTTTGTTAAACCATGCCTGTCCTTTCCTTATTGCTATATTTTGTTGCCTGGAGATTATCTGTCTAACATCGACCATAATGATATTATATATAGGATAAAGTATGGGGAGAAGTGTATTACCAGAATTTAACACACACCCGAGTTGTTGGATGGCACATAAACTTCCCAAAGCTGAAGCCGAGGGGTTTATGAATGCCATCCAACAACGAGGGTGTGTGTTAAATTCGAGTTTTACATACTTCTCCCCATACTTTATTTTATATAATTGAAGGGATCCATTTCCTCTCAAAAAAAGTCATTGTGCTTACGGTTTTCTTGCTCTTCAGCTTAACTGTTTCGTCCGCTGTTTGAATCGGGCTTAAGATTTTTTTTTTTTTAAACTTATAGCTGATGTGAGGCTGCTAGAGGCTATCTGGGATGGAGGTAAGTTTGTTTTTCAGTGGCAGTTGAAGTGAGAGGGATAGTTTGAACGTGATATCTTTAGTTTCCTCGAGCGCTTTGTTGTGGAATGGAGCGCGTGAATGCCGTAACACCTACTCAGGTGTTACGGCATTTAACACACGGTTTTCGCAATACAAGAAAACGGAGACCATTAATTATATTCCAGTAATGTTTCTATATCATTTTTATCATCAATATAATTATTTATTTTATCCATTATACCTCCATCATACATTAACTGGATAAGTTTCCCTCCTTCTATAATATCCCACCCTATAACATTCTTTCTTATCAATTTCAACACTTCAGGTGCCACTTGATCAACAACAAATTTTGTCTGATCCTTTTCTAACATTAGTTCTATGGAGGCATGCTGGCTCTCCAAAGTTATTTTTATCCTCATCTCAACACATTTTGATAGCAAGTTTAGATTAACCCAAACATAATCTATTGTTGCTGACCCATGACCCCCTTGATATGCATAATTGCTCAGAATATCACCTTTAATTCTCCCATTTAATAAAAGGACATTTCTATCACATAACTTCCTATGTACAAGAATTCCCTTATTATTTACTGTGTAATCCATCACTTCCCTTTTAGACATTAGATTATTCTTCTCCAAATGAGAACAACAAGATACAATTTCTTCTGATATTCCTTGCAAGGTGCCCAATCTTACATTAAAATCTCCTACTAATATTATTTTGCTATTAGGATATTCAAATGTCAATCTATCTAGTTCCCCTGATAATTTTTCCAACCAATCCTTATCACCATCGGAACTATTAAATGAAGGTGCATAAATACAGTATTTATTAATATTAAATCATCTTGTCCTTCTTCTTGTATATATACTATTAATATGCTCTTACTATCAATCTGTATATCCTTTGTTTCACTTTGCTATTTAACTTACAAAAAGTTTGAAGACCCCCTGCATTCCTTCCATACCTTTTCAACTTTTCCGCTTTTTTCCAATATGTCATATATCCATCTAAATAAGCCTTATTCATCATCCATGTTTCCTGGATACATATATACTCAAACATTTTAAAAAATTTTACTAAATCTGGGTCTCCTAATCTTTTCTATAATCCTGAGGAATTACAAGTAAGAATTTGTATCTTGTTCTTTGATTCTATATTGTTCTCATTAGGTTCTCTTTCATATGTAGTCTCATTAGTCCTTATATTATACTCTATCATCTGTGACCTCCTTTCATTACTTTTTGCAGGCAGTCACTGGTCCAAATCAGTTAATTTCTGCTCCACTTGTCAGCTTGTTTCACTGGTAGTATAACTGGAAGGGGGAAAAATTGCAAACTAAATCATACGAAAACTATGACAAGAAAATGATTAATGTAAAAGAAAATGTAAAAAAAAAGCAAGCAGTCTCAACTGTTTTGTGGCTTTTAGCTTGCACCCCTGATTACTCCCTGCTCACACTGCACACTAACAGGAAACGAACATGCATTTGAAGAAAGACAAAAAATGATGATAACCTGCTTTTGTTGTGTATGCCAACACACACTAAAGGCTATAGGTCTATAACTGAGGGAGTGAACAACCGCTACTTCAGTTTTAAAACAGATGGGGCTTTTTCCATCCTGTTTCAACCTCCCATTACATATAAAAGTTATGATCATTTGTATGCTCCATTTCTGCAACAATCACTACTCTGCCAGCCCAGTGGCACTGATGGCTAAGGTGCTGCATGCCTTACCTCGCACTATGCTGGCAACCTGTGTTTGGGAAAGAGCACTGGCTTATGGGGGTTGGCTGGTTTGGAGAAGGATTGAGCATCTGGAGTACTGCTGTCCTTCTCCGTGGAGGAGGGACATCAGTGGTCAGCGTGTGGTTGGCCCCTAGTGGAGATTGGGAGGCAGTGTGCTGACACTGCAGCAAGAGGGGCAGGAAGGGGCAGATGCCGGGTGGTGTGTGTGCGGACACGTGCCTGCTCCTCCCACAGGTGTCATTGCATGCCCCTCCCCGTAGGGGAGAAACCACAAGAAAATTCTCATCAGCATGAAGGCTGTCCTGACAGCGCCTCCACGGTTGCACACAAGTCAGCTCCCTACTGGGTCCACCCTCCTGGTCTGTGCAGTGGTGAGTTAAGTACCCACTGCGATGTGACCAGAGGGGGTTGTGACGGGGAGGTCTGAGCTCTGTCCGTGACTGGGGCAGAGCCTTGAAGGTTGACTGAAAGAGGGGGGCAACCAAATGCACAACCTGCCCCCCAGCCAAGAAAGTAAAATAAATAAACTAAAAAAAAAAAACCAACAAACAAAACAATCATGACTCGTCCAATTGTGATCTTGGTTCCTGGTATCACAGCAGCTCTGGTTCTTCTATTTTCTCTATTTGTGTTTCACACAAACCAAAAGTAAAATAAAAAAAAGAAATAAATATAAATCCATCTGATTTTGAGAGCTGTATAAACTGAAACAGTTGGAGGAATGTGTGTGTGTGTGTGTGAGTGTGTGTGTGTGTGTGTGTGTGTGTGTGTGTGTGTGTGTGTGTGTGTGTGTGTGTGTGTAGGAGTGCGTGGGAGGTGGGGGGGGCTGGAAACTACATGTTTATAAAAACAAACTACAACTACAGAAACTCCAGTAGGTTAAAGGCCAAAATTAAAAAAAAAATAACTGAAGTTTATTCAGGCAGAGAGACTGTTTTACTACACTGTATGCTAAATGTTCCTATACAGTATTATCAACTCAAAACTTTTTCTTTAATTTTTTTTTACCCCATTTTATAAGCACAATAAGACAGTCTGGGGATGTGCATTAAACATTTCTAACGCATGGCCAGAAATCTCTAATGCACACCTCCTCATGTCTTATTGCTTACATATAAGCCTGTCTTTTATTCAGGCTATAAAATATTCTGTCACTTTAAAGTCTGTAATATACTAGTTTCTCCAGTCCTATATGCCCCAAAAAGGTTAATTAAAAATGTACACACTTTCACTTATCAAAATGAGTAGAACACATAATGAAATGAATACGGTATATGATATGTTCCAAAAGGGGTCTAACACAGACCAAAATAGGTATATTTTGAGATGACTATAGTACATACCGCAATAAGTATAACTTACCAAGATAAATATCACACTCTAAGAAGCACATGATATTAATGACTAATCACATTGCAGTTAGAAGAATGCATAGGAAATTGACCTAATCTTCAGCTCTGCAGCAGGACATAAGCTTTTCAGTTATATTTTATTTTCAGCTACAGTACAGTGTAACCATGCAAATGAGAAATATAGTGGTAATAAAATATTGTACTGAATAGTCTCTGTATGTTAGATAAATTATGCACAATCTGTGCCAAAAGAGAAAGGGCCTAGTTTTTAAAAATTGAGGTTTGCATGGTGCACAGTCCCTATTTATCCAAAGTGCTGATTAGCACAAAGCATAAAGGTAACATTTTAAAAACAGCTTTAACATTCCTAGCACTGGCCTGCAAAATTCAGAATAAATGGCCAGACTGTGTAGCACTTTCTTATTTTAAAGAAAATGAGCAGGATTCACAAAGCAGATGTGCTCAGCACAAATGAGATGTGCTGAGGCAAATGAGATGCTCCATTCCCCAGACAATGGTATTCACAGAAGGATGCGCCGCAAGATGCACTATGCGCATCCCCACTGTGAATACCATGGAAGTGCCATGGTGCAACCTGAGTTGCCCCAGTGCAACCAGAATGTGCAGAAGCACCCTGGACCACACAACACTGAACAAGGAGCAAGTCAGCAAGAGACACAGTAGCAACAGGGGGAGACTGCAGTGGCACAAAGGACGCTGGTGAACAGCCCAGCAGGCGCTGGTCACAGGGCTAAAGGGCCGTAGAGCGGCCAACCAAAGCAGATGAGGTGCACAGACAGAGCACACATGGTGACACCTGGAAGCACCTGACACACACACCCAACACAGGGGACCAACAGGCACAGATGCCATGCACAGGGGTGACTACTAAGGTGGGCCACTACAGCACAGGTGCACCAGTCAGCATGGCAGAGAGTGCCACTCACATCCTGGTGCACAGAAACACATCTGAGTGGATATGGGAGCTGCAACACAGGCACACACAAGGGGACAGGCACAATGGCACACAGGCAGAAGGCCATGCCTTACACAGGTGGAACATGCCCACAAGTACTGTGGATTGCAAGAAGAGCAGCACAACAGGGGACCAATACAACAGAACCAACAGCATGCACCACACACAGAATAGGGGCAATATGCAAGCCAGCACAGTGGAAGGCCGCCCAACAGGTCATATACAACAAGGAGTGCACACACTGTAGCATGCATGAAAGGTGGACAAGGCTCATGAATGTGCAGTACCACAGGGGCTCATGTGCAAATGGGGACAAAGGTACAGTGGAAACCAACAAGCACAACAGGGTACCAGCACAAGGTAGAATGAATGACCACAGACACCGTCATCAATATATAAAGATTTACTCAAAAAGGAATATGAACACCAGAAGCACTATTTACAAATGTACAAAAAACTAAGAACAGGGATAGGATGGTGTGGGAAGAAACACAGTAAGAAGAAACAGTGCACACAGTAAGGAGACGGTATGGCTGGGGGAGCGGGGAAGACAGCTGGTAACGGGGATGGGCATGGAGGGTGGGGGTCAAGCAACAAAGGGGCTTTATACAACTGACCTAGTGGCCTAATGTCCCAGATGGGCCACAGCCCTGTGTCTAACTCTCCTGCCCCTGATATGTAGCACCCTCACGAGCAGGGTTATCACCTGTAGGAGCTGCCTCTGCCTCCTGTATAGTGGCACCAATGTCTGCCGGAGTGCCCTTTGCAGCTAGATCCCTGCCAGCCATTGAAATAGTCTGCCTCTCCTTCCCATAACATCGGGCTGGACTCTCCGTGGACCTACAGTGGGGACACAGACAACAGGAATTCAGTGTCATGGTCCACTCCTCCTCGCCCCTGCCCACCTCGCGAGTATGCTGGAGGCAGCCCTACGGCAATGGCCGACAGCATCCATACACACCTCACACCAGCAACAGGCTGGCACACAGTGACCATGCAATGGTACTGAGATAGCACAAGGCCCACATGTGTATGCAGAGGGGCATGCAGCCATGTCCCACACAGCATGTGCAGATGCCAGCAGGCTGCACAACCATGCAGGCCCTGTTCAAACACCAATGGAGCAGCACAGTATGCTCATAGTTCTCAGCAGATGCATATATGGTGGACAGACACACAAGAGTCATGTGCACTGTGGCCCTAGCACATGCCGACAGGGTGATATTCCATGTATGAGCACAATGTGCAGCACACAGACATGCACATGTGGCAGGCAATGGCCTGCAGTGGGTATTGCCCCCCCGATGAACACACAGAGGATACACAAGCAGAACACTCACCTACACCCGCACACCAGATCCCTGGCCTCCTCCACTGGCCCTAGTGAGCCTGGCCTCCACTGCCGCTGCGGCCCTCCACCTGTCTGCCGGCCCTGTGAGAGAAATACAAGCCAAGAGCACCGTGAGGTGATAGTTGGTGTGCACAATCCCCCCCCCACCTATGAACCTCAGCAACACCACTGGCGCCAGCATGCAGTGATGACCCACCCCCTCAGTGACCCAATGTAACTACACCCTGGGAAGCATGTAGTAACAGACATCACCCCAGACCGTGCCCACCATGGCATTGTGCAGATGGATATGTGCCGTGCCACCATCAGAACCACAATGCACCTGCCACAGTGCCATTGCACCCCCCATCATGCACTATGTCACACACGTCAATGCACAGGGGTCATGGCTGCACCCCACATGCAGCATCAGCATGGCATGGCATGGCATGTGTGTGTGTGTGTGTGTGTGTGTGTGTGTTGTAGAGGTGGGGGAGGTTATGCACCAGGGCACACTGCCACCCCCCAGAACCAAACCCCTGCCTGTTAGAGTTGCTGTAAGTTGATGTGACTTACCTGGGCATGGCACTGCACCCCTGCATGCCTGATCATGAAGGCTAGAGAGTCTGTCTGGGTCCCTGTACTGCAGATTTCCATAGCAGTGCCTGCACTGCTCCTCTCTGTGCTCCACACCTGTTCTGTGCACAAGGAGCTCCGCCACCCTCATCCACACTGCAGACCATGACTCATTGAGGTCCTGTGACCCAAAGAGCTGCCCCTCCAGTGGCATGACAAGTGCCACCAGGTTGACAAGCTCCACCTCTCCCCAGTTCATGGCTCTGAGCCCAGCTGCCTGTGCATGTGGCATTGCTGTATGCAGTTCTGTGGGAACAGATTTACACAGTACAGGTTGCTGGTGTGCAATGGCCTGTTTGTGCCACATGTGCAATAGGCTGTCAAGCAGTGGACCACGCATCACAGTGCCGTGGCTGGGCAATGCATGATTGCGCATCACCATGCATGCACAGTGTGCACAGTATGGGTGAGAGACCGGGGTCAGGGGTCATGCTTGGGTCACACATGCGCATATCAAGTGGCTCCACCATATTGTGAATGGCAAACAATGCCACCCACAGTGCACTGAGGTTGATGCATACTGCCATACATGCACCATAAACTGCAGGGGCACATTGATACAATGTCACACCAATGCGCCATACCCGCACACAATGAGTCATGCAGCACAGATCCAATATCACATGATGACTGGGATGTGCTGCTGTCATCGATCGCTCTAACAGCAACACCAGACAGGATGCACTATGAATGGCATGCCACTGACTCTGTATTGTGCATGCATGGGGATACGCTGTGCAACTTGCAATGCATTCAGGAAATGCTCCCAATGCAACCACACATGCACAGGAATGCACCATAGGGGGGTGCACTCAATGCCCAGGTTGTGCATTGCTGATTGAGAACAGCTGGGGGCAATTATGCAATTCACAGACAATGCTCCCAAATCAGCTCATTGCCTAATTCAGGGGCATCTCACCTGCTTCGCATCTCATTACAGTTGCTCCTAATCATATGTACATGCCCTGCACCATAAATGCTCCTGAATGCACCTCCCCACTCCACAGGTGACTGACAGGTATTGCATCATTGAAGGTAGGTCTGTGTACATTTTACCATTTACAGCTTGTCAGCACCATCTGACAATGGGGATTTGAGGGCATCCAGGGTGCTGTGTCTGTGCTGCATCCAGCCACATTGCTGGCACACATCCATATTTGCCTGTACCGTGCTGATGCCTGCATATTGTCCCCCACAGGAACCACAATGTCTGCACAGGATGATGCTGCTGGACGGAGATGTCTAAACATTATGTCTGATGAGGACAGGGCACTGCTGGAGGCCTACTTCTCTAGGCAGAGCATCCTGTCTGGCAGAGGTGGCAGTCACCTGCAAAGGGACAAGGGCTGGGAGCGGGTTGCCAGGCAGGTGAATTCCCATGGCATTTTCAACCGTACACCACAGGAGTGCAGCAAGCACTTCCACAATGAGAAGTGGAGAGCCAAGGAGAAGATGACCACCATCAAGGCTTTTCTGGGTGTGATAGGGGGTGGGCTGCAGTCTGCAGTGCACCTCACCATGAATGAGGAGAGGCTGGTAGCCAATATGGGCCAGACAACGGTGATTGGAGTGGTGACTTCCAGACAGGTGGCAGTCCATCGCAGCACTGTGTTAATCGCTATGTGCATGCCATGGGTGCCCTGACATGTCCCACCATGGGCCACTAAGTGCTCATGTGTCAGTGTGCACTGAGCATATCACCATTCAACCTCATCCATCTACAGTGTGCTGCAGACACATGGCATGCTGCCGCTATGCAGCACCATGAGAGTGGGCCACCATGGGAGTGGGTCAGTGTGGTCGCCTGGGATGTTGCACCCGTGGGTGGTGTCCCGGGAGGGGCTGCTCCCACACATCTCCCTGAGTGCCTGTACAGGACTCAGTGCATGCCTGCCTATGCTGGTGCATGGTCACAGCAGTGGCCCCATGGGAGGCACTCCCCTGTATGGCATGTCAGCCACTCCTATGGCACACGTGCATATCTCTCCATTCATGCCTATCTGCACACACCACTTACACATGTCAGTAACCATGTTTCCCTTCTCTCTTTCAGCTCCATCACACCACATGGGTGCTGCAGGGTTTGGTGGACTCCCCGATAACCAGGTGGGGTAAGAGGCCAGGTCATCACACCACACCACAGCAGGGGCTGTGATTGATGCTGTGCCAGGCCCTTCCAACACCATCACAGCCTGGATGACGTGGTGGATGATGCAGGGCCATCAAACCCCTCCGAGGCCGGTGCCACAGCTGGTGGCAATGGTATCTCATGGCAATCAACCTACTGGGTCCCGATGATGATGGCCAAGTGGACAGGGTAGACACTGCAGATGACCCGCTGGTGCTGGCATCTGGAACGGAAGGGGCGTATGATGATGATGATGTTGACGCCACACAGATTTGAGGGGACATGGCCAGCAGCAGACTGGCAGGAGCACATGTGCATGCATAGGTGGCACTATGCAGCGTTGGTGGTCCTGTGGCCCCAAGCACACCCACAGGGCCTGCACAACTGCACACAGTGGTGGCTGATGGGGCCCTGTGTCTGGTGCTGCTGTGGGGACAGGGACTGCTGACACTGTTCAGGAGGGTACTGTGGAGCAGCAGCAGGTGGCAGTGGACCATGATGCAGGCAGCCCTGGATGCACAGTGGTTCCCCGTGCCCAGTCCCTGCCCATACAGCAGCCTGCTGTGGGGCATCTGCCTATGGTGGATGCAGTGCAGCAGGCTGGGACCCCACCTGCCCATCAGCACCGGCCCCGTGATGCATCCCTTGCCAATGAGGTTAAGGGCTAAGCATGCTTCCTATGGGACACCGTGGAGGAGCAGGCATCCCTCAGTGTGGAGCTGAGGGGCATTTAGATACAGCTGGCCATGGAGCATGAGTTGCTGGCTGCATGGCATGCCCAGATGCTGGCAGAGGCTCAACTACTGTGGCTGGGCATGACCACTGCACTGGATCAGATTGCACTCGCTGCCAAGGTGTTGAATGCAAACAGTGTTCCACATGGCCACGGGGCTACCAGCTGCACCCCCAAGAGTGCCTCACGCATCACCAGGTCACAGAGTCAGGTGAACCCATTGCTGCTGATGCCATCACCACTCATGGCCATCTCTGACACCCCCAGATCCAACCTAGGTCTCGGGGATGACACACCAGTGAGCACCCATTCATGGTCTCACTTCAGTACCCCAGGGGTGGTGGACACCCCCTGCAGCCAGCAGTGCTGACTAAGCAATCACCAGGCAAGGTTGTGACTGCCCACGTGTCCGCGGTGGCCATGGTGGCTCCCACTGATGCCTGGGTTGTCAGCCCCCATGGCCCCTGTTACCTGCACCCATTGCAGCCCATACACCAGGCTGACAGTGCCTAAGGCAGTGTGATGTGGCACTCGCCTGCCCCGGTACAACTCCTGTGTGGGACACCTGTGTGGTGCACTGTGCATGACAGGGGCAACTGGTGTTGTCCTGTGTGGCATAGGTGTGATGAGTGTGGCCCTGTGTCTGCTCTGCATGTGTACCAGTGAATGTACACTGATCTATGCCATCCCCAGCACAGACACCATGTCCCCCCTGTCCATGTGTGGCCTGCTGAGTGTGTCTGTGCATTGCTGTCACCCCTCATGGGTTTGCTCCATGCCAGATGTGTGGTTGTCATCTGACCTGTGGTGTATGGGTGTGGTATGTGTGGATGTGGGTGTGTGTGGGTTGGTGTCGGGGGCTGCCGAGTGTTTACCACCTGTGTTACTCACCTTCAGCCCCCAAAATGCTCTTTCACTATGGTGTCCCTGTGCTGGCGGGACCTGGCAACCAGGCATGGGTCCCTCCGTGCAAGGGGTGGCTGAGCACTGCCACCATGGTGCCCCTGCTCTGCAGCATCCTCCTCTTCCCCCCTTCCCCAGAACTATTGCCCTCCTCAGCCTGGACAACTGTTCCATGGTCAATGGCCATGTTTTGCAGCATACAACAGGCAAGGAATATGCCACAGGCCTTCTCTGGGCTATATTGTAGGGCACCACCTGACCTATCCAGGCACCTGAAGTGCATCTTCAGCATGTTGAAGACATGCTTGATGATGGTGCTTGTAGTGATGTGTGCCTCATTGTACTGCTCCTCAGCCTCTGTGCCAGGATGGCAGTAGGGGGTGACGAGCCAGGCTTGGAAGGGATACGCTGCATCACCTGTGGGGGGACAAAGCAGTCTGTTAGTACTCTGCATACATGTGCATTTTGTACCACAGTCCCCCCCATCATAGCACACTGGTGCAGCTGCTGCCTGTCCACCTCTGTCCCTGTGGCCCACCTCCTGGTCTGACTCCCTCTCCCACGGTGGGATGGCACATTTGTGCACTCACCAGTGACTGCTTGCCCTGGCTTCCCTCATCTACCCTGTACCTGAACATGCCTGCATCTATGGCTGACCACTCCTGTCCAGTCTGGCATTGATTACCCTCCATTGCCCAGCTGTCACCCATTCCTGGGTGTGTATAGAGCATTACACCCTGCCACAAGTGCCTGCTCTTCTGCATTACCTCACTTTCTGTGCTGCGCTGTTCTGCTGCACTGTCCCGCTTGTCACATGTGCCATCCTGTCAGTGTGCCCACTTCCACTGCACCACCTGGGCATGTCCCCTTGTGCAGGTCCTGCCGTGGTCACCACACGCCTGCACTACCTCCTGACATTTGTTGCACCATGGTGTGTTGTTTGTGGGAATGTATGCATGCCGCACTCACCCAATGGGTGGCCACTGGGAATATCACTGGTCACAAACTGGCATCACAGGGCAAATTGGTGCCATATGAAGGCATTGTGCATATTCCCAGGGTGTGTGGAGCAGACATTGCTGATGTGCCCTGTGGCATTGTACACCACCTGGCAGTTTATGGAGTAGAACCCCTCGCAGTTCATTTATGGCATAGACTCATTACCAGGTGGTGCACGGATTGCCACATGGGTGCAGTCAATGTCCCCTATGATACCTGGCATGATGCCACTCTGTAAAACTGCTGCATAGCTTCTGTCTGCTCTTTCTGTGTGCTTGGGAATCAAATGAACTCTGAAGCATGTGGGAGTAGTGCGATGAGGAATTGTGTGAGGAGATGGGATGTGGATGGCTGGGATATGCCAGCAGTGTCTCCAGCTGGCCTCTAGAAGGTTCCCATGATGAGCAGGCACATTGCTGTTATCGCCTTGTTGTCCACAGGTATGGCATGACCTCTTCCAGTGGGTGCCTGCATTTCATCATGGCACAGCTCACAGACCTGCCTCTGAATTGCCCTGTTCAGGCGATATTGGCTGATTGTTTCTGTGTCTGTCAGTTGTTCAAATGTTAGTCTGGAATGACACCACCACGGGACAGGCCACCTATGGTGCCTTCTGCTGCCACATTGGTGGTTTGTCCGCCTCCTCATCCCCTTTATCATGCCTCCATCAGGAATGGTGCATCATCCATATTTGCACCCTCTATTGTGCTGCTGCTGGTGTTCTGCCTAGTGCTGCTGCTGCTGCTGCTATCCCGTAGTATGCCTGCTGGGGGCTTGCACTTAAGTCTACTTCTTTTATACTTATCTCCTTAGTGCACATATGGGTGGATGCACTGTGTATGCACTGTGTTTCTGCATTCATTTTGCTTTGTGAATGGGGATGTGCCCTGTATGCAGCTACAGGCCCCCTCCAGATGCATTGCATATCATTATTTTCAGAGTCCAGCGCATCCAGGATGCGCTGGAGCATCTCTATCCTATGTGAACAGCACCAGTGCACATCTCTGAGATGTGCCGGGTGCTTCCCCTTTGTGAATCCTGCCTAATTGGTTTACAAATAGTGTGCCCCATACAGTATATTTAGTGTTAACTAATGTTACTATCAAGTTAGTATAATGATTTGATAGTTTGTGTGTCCAGAAATAGTTTTAATATTATTAAGAACAGCAGTAAACATTTTCAGAGCAATGATAAATTTGAATGTAAAAATCACAATGCTATGCAAAATTCATAGCACTTTAAGAGGGAGTCTAACCAAAAATGCTACTCTACAGAATTAGAATCAGCATACCCCAAATAAATCTCATACCAAAAATTAGGTTTCTACATTATTAAATTTAAATATTATGAGCTATTTTGTAACTCTAATTCCACTCTCTGTTCAAAAGAGCCAGATTCAGTGAAGTGTCACTGATGGTATCATAACCAGAACTCACAGCCTAGTCCTCCCTGTCAGCAATCTAATAGAACCTATCTCTCCAAAGTTTAAGAAGCTGTAGCTGAAGTAATCATTAAAAAAACTGACATAGGATTGGCAGCAGTGCTTGCATTTCCAGATTGTTCAGGCACATAATACTGTACTTTAGAACATGTCAGGAGGTAGTTTTGAAATGTAGCACTGAACTTAAGGTATTACATAATTTTAAAATGTTGGGGGTGAGGGGGAGACAAGCAATTTCAGAATGTAGCAAGGATGCACCATCTCAAAATGTAGTATGATACTCAATCACTGAACGTTAAACAGACACACATCATGGAATTTGGTGAGGACTGACAATTTTAGAATACAGTGGAGATGCAAACCTTTGGAATGTGATAGGACACAACCTTTTATTCTGAAATTTCTTCTCCCTGCCACTTTACAGAACTGTACACATCCATGGCACTTCAAAATTGTGCATCACATCTCCACCACATTCTGGCACTGTGTGCCCCAGCCATATTCTAAAATTATGCATCACAGCCACATTCCAAAATTGCACATCCTTGCCACATTCCAAAGTTGTGTTTCAATGCCACATTCTGAAATTGTGTCACCACCATATTCCTAAACTGTGCATTACTACCACATTCCAAAATTGTGCATCACTGCCAAACTGCCATATTCAGGAGCTATGCATCACCACCACATTCCAGAACTGTGTGTCACTGCCACATTCTGAAACTGTGTGCCTGTCACATTCTGAAATTGTGCATTACTGCTACATTCTGAAATTGTGCATCACTGCCACATTCCAAAATTGTGCATCACCACCAGTTCTGGAACTGTGCATCACCACCACATTCCAAAATTCTGCATCACTGACACATTCCAAAATTGAGTGTCACTGTTATATTCTGAAATTGTTCATCACCATCGCATTCTAAAATTGTGCATCACCACCACATTTCTAAATTGTCCATCACTATTACATTCCAAATTTGTGTGTCAGCACCACATTCTGAAATTGTATGTCACCATCACATTCCTAAATTGTGCATCTCTGCTACATTCCAAAATTATGCATCGCTGTCACATTCCAAAATTGCATCACTGCCACATTCTTTTAATTTTTTTTAATTAGTTTAATTAGTATTTCAGAAAGACCTTTGAGTGTGAGCTCTTTTACAAAGGTTCCACGTCAGGGTGGACAATAAGACAATACACATATTCTGTGGTTACAGAGGCCTGATCATTTGGCGTTAAACAGTGATTACATGACAATTAGACAAATAGGAGAAACAAAAATGAGCAGTTGAAATTGAATACTAAGCTATTTCTAACCAGTTGCCCTAGGTAGCACACCCCTGAAAACCTCCAAATCTGTTGATATACAATGGCAGAGTAACTGCATGGGGTTTAATGCTATCCCAGATGGCGGAGGCTGGGTGACAGAGAAACAAGGGGGATTGGGTTTGAAACCAACTACAGAGAGCGAGAGGTGGGGGGATAGTGAAACAGGGGCTGTGATGGGGAGCAGCTCCAGAGGGCTTTGTCGAGTATGGCGTGTGTGTGTGGGGGAGGGATTTGGGAGGGGCAGTACCAAGTGCGTTTAAAGAGGACTGATAGCTTACTTAAGCCCTTGGCTAGACTAGAATGGAGGCATGGTTCTCTAGGTAGCCCTGCTTGGTGTTACCTTGGGGATAGGACTATCTATCAAGTGGGGCCTGAGAAGCAGTTGCATTTTGAGTTAGACATTAGCTGCTGTTTGAGGCCTACTTTGAATTGAGACAGGCTGTTTGTTTGTAATTTCATCGGGAGTTCATTTATCCAGAGGGGGTCCCCAACAGGAGAAAGCATGCTGCCCTAGTGAGGTTCGATGGAATGGTATGGACAGTGCTCCATTCTTCCTCCATCTGGTGATGTGTGTTGAGAGAGAAGCCTTGAGCAGGTGTCCTATACAAGGTGGGGTTTTTCCAAGGAGTGCCTTCTCTCCCAGGAGGCAAGTTTAGTATTTGATCCTGTCTTTTAGGTTAAGCCAGTTTGTACACTCATACAGGGTGCAAGTATGAGTGTAATGATCTGCACACAGGGTGAGCTGGCATACCTTACTGAGTGCAATTTGGACCCTTTTGAGCACTGTATCAGTAGCAGCTCCATAGACCACCAGCCCGTAGTCTATTGTGGAGAGTATGGAGCTGGAGACTGAGATTCGGAGTGCTTCTGGGGTGAGGGATTTCTTATGCCTATAGAAGACCCAGATCTTTTTGTTTACCACTTTGACAAGGGAGTCTACGTGGTGCATATAAGTGAGAGAGTCATCAATGGTGACTCCAAGGTACTTGAACAAGTGCACCTGCTCAATCTGCTCACCAGCCTTGTTGGTGGTTACGAGAGGAGCATGCTTGTGTTTGTTGTAGGGGCTAGACTGTAACATGGCCTTGGTTTTCTTGTAATTTAGTAGCAGCTTTTGCCTACTGAACCAGTCCTCGAGTTCAAGTTCCACATTCTGGAACTGTGCATCACTGCCACATCATTGCTATGTTCTGAAATCGTACGTCACTGCCACTTTCCAAAACTGTGCGTCATTGTCACATTCTGAAACTGTGTGTCACCACCATATTTTGAAATTGTATGTCACTGTCACATTCTGAAATTTTGCATCACCACCACATTCTGAAACTGTGCATCACCACCACATTCTGAAACTGTTTGTCACTGCCACATTCTGAAACTGCACATTACTGCTACATTCCAACATTGTGCATCACCACCACATTCCAAAACTGTGCATCACCATCACATTCCAAAATTGTGCATAACCACCACATTCCAAAACTGTGTCACCACCACATTCGAAAACTGTATGTCACCAGCGCATTCTGAAATTGCACGTCATTGCCATATTCCAAACTTGTGTGTCATTACCATATTCTGAAATTGTGCATCACCATCACATTTCAAAATTGTGCATCACTGCCACATTCCAAAACTGTGCATCATCACCACATTCCAAAATTGTGCGTCACTGCCACATTTTAAAACTGCATATCTCCACCACATTCTGAAATTGTACCTTCCTGCCACATTCCAAAATTGTGTGCAAACTTCCACATTTCAAAATTGCCTGTCATTGTCATTATCTGAAAACGTGCATCCCGCTATATTCCAAAATTGCACATCAACACATTCTGAAAATGCATGTCACTAACACATTTTGAAATTCCATGTCCAAGCCACATTCTAAAATTATGCTTTTCTGCCTCATTCTGAAATTGTATGTGACTACCACATTTTGAAACTGCAGCACTGTCACATTCTGAGATTCTGTGACCATGCCACATTATGAAATTGCATATTGCCACCACAATCTGAAATCAAGCACCCCAACCACATTTTGAAATTGTGCATCGCCACCACATACCAGATTTATTCATCCATGACACATTCTGAAATTACATATTCCTCCCACCTTCCGCACCTATGTGTCTCCCCATTTCAAACTTGTGTATCTCTGCCATATTCTGAAAGTATATGAGGAGGATAGAGGGGCACACCACTGCACGCTGTTTCACTGTGGAGAAGTGACTACAGCAGGAGAGCTAGAATCCTCTATTCTTGATTTTAAAAGGTACCTCACCATTGTCTAGAATTGTATGAACTCATGTTTGTGCTTCAGGAAGTCTAGCGGTCTTTCCAGTTTATCTTGTGTGGCTGTGTTAGAGTTTTTTCTTCCCTGCTGCTGCTTTCTTCCTGCAAGACTAAGAGTCCCCAGTGGCTTAAGGGAGCCCGCCCTCCAGGACTTCTGCAGGGGAACCTGCAGGGGTAGTGACTGCAGGAGAGAAGGGACTCCAGTGAAATTCGCCTTTGAAAAAGTTTTTATTTTAGTCTGCCTCTTTCATCTAGAAAAACCTGCAAGAGACCTGTAAGAAACTACAGAGCCTATGAAAGGATTCCTGCACCAAAAAACAATTAGTGTGCTGGGTCCTACATTTTACAAGGGCTATTTTTTAATGCTACTTCAAAGTCTATTAAAAAGCCTGTTGGAATTTATTGAAAAGTTTGGAAGAATGCTGAGTATTATTTGCCTATTGACAAGACTGAATTACAGCACAAGAGAAGGAAAGTAACTTATTAGGTTATTTTTAATCTTGTTTCTTAAGTTTTTAAAAAGGCACTATAAGTGTGACACAAATCAAAACAACTGTACATTTTCTGTTTTCTCTTTGCTTATTTAACTCTGGCCGTACTTCTGGCACATGTTATTTATTAGATGATTACCTGTCAAAACATTACTGACTGCCTATGAGTGTGTTCTTTTTAGCAGATGTGGGATAGAATAGAAAACACAGGGAGTTAGCAGTATTTTTCTATTACTGTACAAACAAAACATGATTTTAGTGCTAAATACACTAAAAACTATGTGCTAAGTATACAGTATGTATAATTCATACACGATAATACCACATTTAATTAATTCAGTCCACCCACTCACCCACTTAATTGGGTGTCACACCAGGTCACATGCTGGTTTCTGTTAAAGGCACGGCATCTGTTTGACAGATCAGCATTGTCTACCTGGTACGGTAATGACAGAGATGCTGCTGTGGCTGTCTGGAGTTAACCTGTGACTAGTTTCCACTTCTTCACTGCTGACAAAACCTTTGCAACTTTTTTTGCTATATGCTCAAGATGCTCATGCCTGCCAAGTAAATCATGAGCATTTGAAAGCTTGAAAGTTGAGATTTGTTATTGGTATTAATCCAACCCTGGAGATTTGTAGTAGACTCATAGGAGGGTTTTAGCTGTTTAGTGTCTTTAAACTGTTATACAAGTAATTGCATTTTATAACTGTGGCTAAACTCCTGATCTGTGGGACAAGAAGTTATGTATTTTAGCTAAGTTATTGATCTTTGCCCTACTCTGCCTACTCTGCCTTTACAACAATTCATTTTATATTACACTTCATTAATTGTGTCTATTATTTGTTTTAAATTAAGGTTGGCAGCCCCTTACATGGGCAAATTTGAATTCTCATACTTTCCTAGCATTACTTTATTGTTCAGAGAACTGTTATTGCCTCTGCTGCTAAAGTGTGATTATGTCACTGTTGATGGATTAATCCAATGTACGGAGGGACTGTGATGATTGAGCTGAGGTTAATCAAGGTTGAAGTAAACAGTTCCTGATACAGCTGGGAATTGTGGAAATCAATGGAATTCTTAGGAGAAACTAAGTTAGTGCACCTCATTCCATCCCACAATGTGTTAAGCTTTGGACACTAGCAAGTGTTTTTCAAGATGTTTGCATCGTGCAATCTGTTTACACTATCTCTGTCTGTTGTTTTATAAACCAGACTAACATTAACAAAGTCATTTCTGGAGATCACCTTTTTTAAGTTTTTTCAGCTTTTATTACTGACTTTGATCATCTGCCTTTTAGTTTCTACTGCTGACTTTATAATCTGCTAACTGCCAACTGCTCAGTTTAAGAACCTGTGTTATTACAGAGATAGAATTGAATCTAGACCTTATACAGGCATTTGGAATCTTATCTTTTAAATAGTATGCTGGATTTGTTTTAGTTGATTGAATTTATTCTGACTGGTTGAAATATATCTAGTCTTTGTAAAAGTAATTAAGTGAAAGTTTTAATAAACCTACAAAGGTTTTTCCAAGGAAACAAGCTGCTGAATCATCTTCAGAATCTGCTTTAGAAACAGACAGAGTAGAGGTAGCTCTGTCTAATGACCCAGTGTTTGGGGCTGTGTCAAAAGCTAGAAATATTTCACAATTGAATTCTGACAGTCTCAAGGTTGACCAATTAGACCAATTAGATGATTCAACCTTAATTAAAATAAAAATACAAAAACAAAAAAAGACTAAACAGCTTAAACAAAAAAGAAAATCTAAACAGATAAAACTCACATGAGGGATAAAAAACAGACTAAAATAAATGAACATTTCAATCTGAAAGAAAGTAACCCAGCTCAATCACCCAACAATAAATTGAAGGATGCATCATACAGGGAAGATAACAGCTCAAAGCAGTCTCTCCTGTCTCATGTCTACCCCTTAAAATTGTTTCTCATCTGTTTCAGAGGAAAATGAGGTTAAGACCTCTTTGTCTCCTAAATCATTTATTAGAATAGAACCAAGTAAGACAGGCCACTTAAAAAAAATAGTCCTCTAATTAAAGGCAGCTTTGAGGAAATAAGTTACAAGATAGAGTCTCCAAAATAAATATCTTACAGGGACAAAAAACTGACTTTTACTATTCTCAGCTTAGTCTGTCTCCATCACTGGATTTTTATCCAGAAGGGCCATCTGAAACTCAGCTTGAAACAGAAAAACTGTAGGTGTAACCCGGTCATACTATTTACTCTATGGATGCTACCGCAAAGGATTCAATTAGAAATGCTAATTTGGGTGATATATTTGAAGAGTTACAGAACACCATTACAGGTCTAAAGCCACTAGACCTAACTCAGCAGCTAAAAACAGCCAAAACAATAAATAACTCACCTGTTCAAAATTTGGCAGATGATTTATGTGCAGATTCAATAAATAACTATCCATTTAGCCTTAGTAATGATTTTAAAAAATTGATGTGTAATCCATATGCCACTCAGTTGCTCTTGATGGATCAGATGATAATTATTAAGAATGAGATGGACACAATAAAGTAGAATATTGCCTTAAATGGTTTTGGGCTAGATGACATTCTATTCAAACTAAACACTTTAGTACCACAAAATAATTTTCCCTCTATTATTATGAAGGAAAATCCCCAGAATAGTAAGATTATGCTCTAACTAGATTAGACTTTCCATCTGTATTGATTAAGGAAATGGCTCTATAATGCCAATTTAACAACTAAGTTGTCAACCGTCATCACAGCGATGGATTTATGTCGACCGCAACTTGTGGTTGACATAAATCTGACAAAAGACCCTGGCTGTGTTTTCATCAGGGATGTCACCCCCAAACCCCCCAAGCAGAAGGCTCTGCACTTCCACGCCACCTGATCTATAGGATTCTAATTCTGTGTCAGAGTTGGATTGGGGAGGGGGTGCAGGACCAGGAGACAGAGTATCCCAGTCTCAGGTGGACTATTACAGCAAAAATTTCAATGTTGTTGGCATCAATGTGTTCACCGTAATAGTGTTGCCGTAAAGGGGGTACACCAAGGAAACACCTATTAAGAGCAAGCCAAGAAATAAAAAAGCAAAACAAACAAATACTAAAAATAAAGATAAATTGTTAACTATTGGAAAGGATCAAGTTAATGATAGAACTGATAATATTATACTCAGCTCATTAATGATAGAAGCAGAGGAGCTAGAAGATAGTACTCTTATGAACATTGATTTAAAACGAATACCTCTGGACAAGACAGATGATATTAAAGAATTAAAGGACAATGTGATTCAAACTCAGATGAACTTGCAGCATAATTGCAAGGTTGTGTTGTGTTTTCTATCTTCAAATAAGTCAAGCTACACAGAGTGAATGTTTCCCTTCATTTATTTTCTTGCGAGTTCATCAATTCATATACATGTATATTCTTTTCTTCTTTGGTGCTGCTTATTCAATTTACATACAATGTTTATATAAAGAATTGCCGACACCCCATTATAAGCCAATCATATAACAAAATAACGTATCAATCTTAGGGTGTGGTGAATTTCAGTCAAAACATAGGTATTACTTCATTTCTTGCACAACCTCATAGGTGTTTACTACATTCTTTACACAATATTCTACAACCTTCTCTGTTGCACATCTTACTTAACAAGTGTAGACCATCCTAATAAGGGCACACCATCCTGATAAAGGTTTATTATAGGACATTTGATGTTAAATGTTGCGAAATATAAAGTGTTGTGAAATTATAAGGTTATCACAAGACATTTGGTTAAATATTATAATAGCTTACACTTAAGTAAAAATTATACTTTAATAAAATGTTACACTACAATCCCCCTTTGTGATTCTCTATAATTGGAGATCACATGAGTCGTTGTTCCATTGTAACATTTGTATTTGTCTAATCATGTGTTTCATCTTGCAGTACAATAACACTTTTACAATAATAAGAACACAGATTACTGCAATACCACATCCCACCACTACTAGGGTTGGACTAGTACCCAAAACAGCTGAACCCCAATACCACCAGGATATAATAGGGATATATGATGACTGCTTCTTTACCTCTTTAGCAGAGGCCTTTTGTGAGAAAATAAGTCCTTTAGTTTGTTGACAATACAACAAGGCACCAAGTGTCATTTTATTAATTTTGGGTAATTCTAAATGAGGTGGAATTGCCAAATTAGTCAGTAAATCCAAGGCCATACTGGAACCATCAATATGGTAACATTTGTTTGGCTATAGGCAGTATATTCCCAGAGGGTCCAATTTGCAACCCACCAGGTCTTGTCACTACACCCCCATACATTCCAAGGTTGACCTGCGATTACACACCATGATTGGTTCTATCTCATAGCTTGGTGCTATTCATTTGCAGATGTTAGGATAAATTTACATAATTCAGAAAACCATGGGGCAGTTGATGTCTCTTCCCCTCATATTAAGGTTTCATGTTCTTGTATACACTGTTGCTTAGGTAAGACAACATATTCATTGTGCACTGGGATAATAGTATCACCTGGTATTTGGAGTCTCATGATCTGGTCATGTATTAATACTCCCAAATTACTGATTAGCCATGATATTTTCTGTGGTTTAAAACATAAAGGTATTGTCACTAGTATGGGAATCACATGTCACAGCATGTGTGCATATTGATTGGTGAGTTTCATACTTTTACCATAGCTAAGGGTGGTAAGAATACAGTAGGATGATCCAATAATTTAGTCACATTGATCTCACCTATTCCTAAACATAACCTATTTGTTTCAATTCTATTTAATTCATTGACTAGATAAGCATGTGGTGCTTCAGCAGCTAATTGAGAGCAAGCCAGTTATATATAGCTTTCTCTAGACATATTAGAAAGTGAGTTATAAAACAGACTGCTATCTGAGCAATAATGTTAAAATTCTGTAAGGTTTCTCTAAATGTAAACCAATGAATTTCTTCATTATCAGCCGACAATTTCACAGTAGTTGAATAATGGTCCAGTAGCCATATATTTTAAAGTAATTTCCAAAGAATGAATATGGCCCTTTAAAACCACAGAATCAATACCATTAGCAATTCCTAATCCTGAGCCTAACCAGCCCCACATTTATTTATTTATTTTATTTATTAAATTCTCGGATTACAAATCCTCATACAAATACACATGTCTCTTTTATGATGAAATAAGCCTGGTGATGCTTCTGCAGGGATTTTAAATGACCACATTCTGTGACTATCATGGTATTGATTTAAAGTATTATTATAATACTGTTGCCACAATACTACCGAAGCCCAGTCCTCACATTGAAGTGGTAATCGTGTAAAAGGCAAATGTAGCAAAATATTGTAATACTCCAACTTACATGGATAATACAAAGGATATACATTTTGCATCAAAATAATACCATCTGATGGGGGCAAGAATTTTTGCACTGCTATACCTTGTTTTTGGTATTTTATATCCCATACAGCAGATTTACTAGTTAAAGATACATTGCAGGCCATTCCAGACCATCGTGCATTTGTAGTATACGTTAACAAAAAATATTTATTTGTTAAATTCAATACTGCAAAAAATTGCTTTAACCCTACTGTATAATTCACTATAATAGATGTATTATATAAAAAATGCCACATATTATGTTGTGATGCATTTATACCCCAATAAGATGCATTTAACAATGTTACATTAGATGGATATTGTAACATGTCCTTTAATTTCATTCGAAACAATGTTTGTTGCTCTTTTGTTAAATTGGTGGTATCACCTAAAGTAGAACAGATGTAGATCCCTTTCTGGGCTGTTGAGTTCACTATATACATCACTGTGCCAGGCCAAGCTTCTGATGAGCCTCCCCACATTGCATCTTGACATTGTCCATAGCAGATAAAGTACCATTTGATAAGATAACCAGTGTGTTCATGTCATTCTTCCAACTTCACTGGGAGACCCCACACTATACGATTGGCATAGTCCTTGTTGTATAAACTGTTTCACATGTGCCCTAGGCATCTTTTGTATCTGTCAGAAGTTGCCAGGATCAATAAGGTACTACACAGTATAAGTACTGGATACATCTTTATACTTCACCTATTGGGAAAACAGAGCAGTATCAGTTGTCATCATTTAAAGGCTGATACAATTTACATTGGTCCACATGGACTCATTTGGTCTCTGTAGACCCTTGTTGAATTCACTGGACCTGAATGACCCATGACCCCAAGACATCAATGACGGTATAGGGCCCCGTCCAATTAGCATCCCATGGTCCCTTTTGACTAAAATTTTTAATCATGGCATAATGACCCCTTTCAATGGGCGGTATCACTTTTTCATCATGTCTTTGTCTGTTTTTCCAATGAGTCTGTGACATATTTCTGGCAGCATGGGGTAAATACAAATTTAATTATTTCTGCAACTGTTGCAAAAACACATCAGTTTTGATACGGTCTAACATGGGGTAGACAAATCTGGATCTGATGGATAATACAGCCACATATCCCATCAGTCATCAATTGATATGGGCTATAGCCAGTACTCTTGTTTTCCATACCTCTAATACCCATTAGGATTCCTGGTAAGTGCGTCACCCACTCTTTACCAGTATCCAACACTGCCTTTTTCAGTGCATTTTTCAGAGTGTGATTTAACCTTTATACCATTACCAAATATTGTAGATGGTACAGTAAGTGCAAGCGTTGAGTCATACCTAAGACATCACACAAAGCTGTCATTATTTTCGCTGTAAAATGAGTCCCTCTATCACTTTCAAAGATTCTAGGAAAACCTCCAACATGAGAACACTTGTTCCCATGATGCTTTTGCAGTAGCTTGTGCACTATCATTGCATACTGGTAGTGCTTCTACCCATTTGGAAAATATGTCAATAATGACTATTAAATATTGGACCCTCCCTTTTTCAGTAGGCAAGGGTTCTACATAATCAATTTGTAAACTGGAGCAAGGACAGTCTGCTAAGGGTATACACCACAACAGAACCCTTTTACCAGGTACTGGAGGATTCACCTGTGCACAGATGAGACAAGCCTACAGGCATTGTTTGACATCTTTTCCCATTTTTGGCCACCACTATTTTTGTGCCAACATTTTACATGTTTTGCAGAGTCCACAATAACCTCCAATTTGATGATTATCCATGATAATATATTTTCTAAATGAAGTGGGTGGTATCCACTTCCTAAACCCAGGTTGTCATCCCCATACTGCCATATCGTCCCATGTGGTATCATGATTGGTTGCACACTGTCCAGTGTCTTTCCATTGGTTCTGACAACCCACTATCCAAGCATCTGTATCTTGGATATGTCCCAAACTTGGGACTTGTGAGATGGCAGCTATCCATTTAATATGGTGTTTGTCAAATTTGTCCATCTCCCATAATTGTGTAGAGTCACCTCCTAGAGGGTCTACCCATAAGTTTGTTTGTTTGGCTGCAGCTTGAGCCAGGTTGTCCACTAAGTTATTATTTAACTCATGGATATCCTTTGGATTCTTTTGGTGAGCTCTTACTTTACAGATTTCTGTTTGAGCTCCTGCGTCCCATATATGTTGTAATATGGGAGCAAATGTGACAGATTCTCCAGATGCTGTCCGCATTCCTCGTTTACTCTATATTGGCAAAAAGTCCAGTAAGGAATTCACTACAAAAGCACAATCTGAGAAGATATTAATAGCCTCCTGAGGGTAAGCCATAATAGCTCTACGGACTGCCTCCAATTCCGCTCTAGGGGCAGAAAATGATGGTGGGTATTGCACTAATATTTCTTGATTAATGCTCAGTGTCCATATGGCATATCCTGTGTGGAATTGTCCATCCTCACAAAAGCGAGAGCCATCTACAGAAACATCTCTTGCTTCAGTATTTGGTTCTGCAGCTAATATGGGTTTAAAATCAATTCCTATTAGAGTTCCACAGTCATGTGCCTCTCCTTCCCATATCATTAATTCAACTAACATAGGTGAGGTACATTTTTCTACAGTGATATTTTTCCCCTGTAGAGCTAAAGCCCATTTAACCAATTGCAGTGAAGACACACCTCTCACGTCCCTTTCCAATAGAAATTTCACTGGGGTGTGAGATGTTTGCAGGATAATTCTATTAAACCCCACTATATGTTTTGTAGCTTGTATAGACCAATATACAGCTAACAGATGTTTTACACATTCCTCATATGTCTCTTCCACAGGTGTTAATACATGAGAAAAATATCCCACAGGATGTAAAGTCCCTGCTCTCTTTTGTAACAGTACTGCAGTGATCACTTGATCTGTTACATGTACCTGTATTACAAAATCAGAGGATTCAGAAGGACTGAGAACTGAAGCTGTCTTTAGTGCTTGCTTTAGAGCTAAGAAAACCATCTGATGTTCTGGTTCCCATTTAAGGATATCAGTTTCCTTTCCTCCCTTCAGTAGATTATACAGAGGTTTTACCATACTGGAGAAGGCTTCAATAAAATCCCTGCAAAATCCTACCATGCCCAAGAACTATCGTAATGCGGTCTTTGTCTTAGGTCTTGGTAGTTGTTGTATCACCTGATTTTTATCAGGATCTACAGTTCTTCCTTCTTTGTTAATACATATACCCAAAAAAGTAACTTGTGACTGTCCAATTTGTGCTTTGCTAGGGTTCATTTTTAACCCTACTTTACCTAAGACTGTTAGCAACTCATTCAATAAATTAACATGCTCTTGGTATGTATCAGTCTGCAATAAAATGTCATCATCATATTGTATTATTACTTCTGGTACTGAAAAAAACAATAATATTTCTGCCAAACATTGATGAAATAAAGTGGATGATGAGTGAAAGCCTTGTGGCAAACAGTGAAAAATGTATTGGTTATCCTGAAAGGTAAAAGTAAACTTATACTGACTATCTGGATGTACTGGGATAAACCAAAATCCATTTGACACAGCTAGTACAGTATAGATAGTAGCAGTGGGAGACAACCGAGATATTAAGTCTGGTAATCTAGATACCACTGGGGTGACTAGAGGCATTACTTTATTTAAAATTCTATAGTCTTTAGTCAATCTCCAAGTACCGTTCGGTTTTCAAACTGACCAGAGAGGGGAATTAACAATTGAGCATATTGGGCGAATTACCTTTTGTGATTGTAACTGTTTCAAAATGATTCCTATCTCTTCATGTGCTTCCTTTGGAAATGCATATTGCTTTTGTGGTGGTGGGTCTGGTCCCTCAGTTCAGACCTCCATATTAGACATCTGTCCACACTCTGTAGCATTTTTAGCCCAAATTGATTCATGCCTTTGTACAACAGATTTTATCCATTGTGGCACATGTTTCCATAAATCACTCATATGATAACTCTTTAATGACTTTACCGTGTACACACTATGTGAGTTGTCCACATTCAGCCCTGGACAGTGCTTCCTTGCCATAAAATCATGTTACTAAGATCCACTACTAAACCATGTTGTACTAAAATGTCCATACCCATGATGGTACTCTCATGTGTATTGTATTTCCAAAACATACATTTCAATTGTTGTTCACCTATCTGAACCAAAACTGGTTTGGTTAAATATGCTGTTAACACACCCCCTGAGAAACCTTACAAATTAATTTGTCATTTCCCTTGAGTTGTTAAAGGCATAGCACTATCTGTTATACCAACAGTAGCACAAGTATCAACTAATATCACAGTCTGGCAGACCCTGACCATTGCTGATATTGTTGGATGCCCTTCTCAATCTTCCTGTAATTTACCTAGGATTTGGAAAGTGGGGGCTTCATCCCATCATCTTTCCTTTTTGGTTGTCTCCTCATCACTGTCACTTGGTTCCTGGTGAACTGCGGCAACTGTCTTAGTATTAATCAAATTACTAAGCATTTCAATACATTTTTGTAAGTCTGCCTTACTACCTGGTTTAACATTATTACCAGGATTTTGAGCTCGTCTCCTCTCTAAGACTTGCTTCTGCTTTCTCTCCATGTCTCCTCCTTTAGCCCAACAATCACATTTAAAGTGGCCTTCTTTATTGCAATTGTTGCAGGTTAGCCTACCCTTGCCTTCTGTTTTTATAATAGCGGCTACCCTTAGTTTGCCCTTTCCTTTTTCAGGACCATCATTTTGTTGCATTCACCACCATTCTATGAGCAAATACTCCTTTTCTGCTGCTCTTTCAGATCATTTACACAACATGCATACTGACGCAGGTGCTATAGTCGCTTGTCGATCAATTAAACTCAAGAAAGGTTCTCTCTCTTACTTGGGTCTGCCACTCCTCCATATGTTGCATTTGCTGCATACAGATGATTGATAAACATAACTGGGAGTTCATGTGGCTGTAGAATGATCTCATAGATCTTACTCCAGTCAGTATGTGAAACACCATGCATAGACTGCAACACAGCTTGGATATCATCCACGGTTGCCCAGTCGGCGTCAACCTCTGGTCAAGGCTGAGTTCCTATCATTTTTGTAGGTAAGCTTTGTAATAGTACTGCTGGAAGTGACAGGGTTATTATTTTACAGGCATCTTTGTTGGCCAAATTAAAATTTGCAACTAATGTTTTTAGCTCTGTACAATAGGGCACAGGATTCTGACCTGGCTCCCATTTGCTTAACTGATCCGCTAACTGCATGGATTCTTGGATAGTGAGATCACGCTGTGATAACTCTACATGTGTCTCTATCTCCTCTGTAGGTTCCTCAAAAGCTTTTGCTTGTTTTCTATCTTCCTCATCCTCCTCATATGCTTTCTTATGTTCTACAAGGGCTTCCTTTTTTATTTTAATATACTGTTTGCATGATTTTTCTTCTGCTTCAGTTAAATGTTCCTTTAATTTGTCCTCCAAATTTTTTATCTGTTTTTCTAAGATCTCATCCTTTTGTTCCATGCTTTCTTTTTATTATAAGCGTAATTTCTTTAATCTCTTTTTTCCTCTGGCTTGCTTCACTTTAGCCCCTTCTCATTTAGTTTTAGTGATAAAGGGTGCCATTTTTGCTTTGTGCTTCCAAGGAAGTTCCTCTTCATCACTTTCTGATGTACTAGAATCTGAAGGGTCCATTACTTCACAACCACAACATCTGTTTGTTCTTATATCCTTTTTATGTAGGGCAGCCATTTTGTATTTTTGTACCTGATGGCATTGTTCCAATGAGATCTGACACTGTAATAGTGCCTCTGTGTGCATGGTATATAATGATTATTCTTTGTATGCCATGTCTTGTGCATGCTCTTGATTGGCATCATCTAATCTCTCTATGGCTTGTTGTAATTGCCAAGATAATTCATTAATCTGGGCTTGGCTTTGTTTGTTAACAAATGTAATATTTTCTTCTAATTGGTTATTCTTAATCTTTAACCCACATACCACTCCCTGAGAAATATTTAACTTATATTCTCCATCTTTAGCTTCAGTAACATACTTAGCTACACCAAGAAAATACTTTTCTTCACTGTCAAGTAACTGCTTCTTTAATAGACAGGTTCTAGTTATTATTTCACACTGATACTGTACATACATCTGACAAATATTGAATACTTTGCTTTAATCTGCCTTTATTTTCTCATTTCTTTCTAGGCATTGAGTGGATAAACATAAGTACCCTTCTTCCTGTTGTTCAGGACAGCGTTACAGACCTTCTTTAAGGTGCATCTCTAAAAATTTACATAATATGGTGTCCATACTTGTGTCAGTTATCTAGCTGGCAAATTATGTCTGACTTCACACCAGTCTGTTTCCTTGAGTCTCTCTTCCGACTCCCTTCCATACCTGATTGATCAGGTCAGGTTCAGTAAGGCGTTCCTCGCAGTGACTTCCTTCTCAGTTCGTTTGATGTTGTCAGCAACCGTATGGACTGTTTTCAGACATCTGAGTCATAGCACCAATTGTAAGGTTGAGTTGTGTTTTCTATCTTCAAATAAGTCAAGCCACACAGAGTGAATGTTTCCCTTCATTTATTTTCTTGCGAGTTCATCAATTCATGTACATGTTTATTATTTTCTTTTCTTTGGTGCTGCTTATTCAATTTACATACAATGTTTATATAAAGAATGTTATCTTGAAAAATGCTGACACCCCATTATAAGCCAATCATATAACAATATAACATATTAATCTCAGGGTATGGTGAATTTCAGTCAAAACATAGGTATTACTTCATTTCTTGCACAACCTCATAGGTGTTTGCTACGTTTCTTACACAATATTCTACAACCTTCTCTGTTGCACACCTTTCTTAACAGGTGTAGACCATCCTAATAAGGGCACACCATCCTGATAAAGGTTTATTATAGGACATTTGATGTTAAATGTGAAATATAAAGTTTTGTGAAATTATAAGGTTATCACAAGACATTTGGTTAAATATTATAACAGGTTACACTTACGTAAGAATGATACTTTAATAAAATGTTACACTACAATAATAATTCTATGTAATTAGGTAATAATTAGGTTACAGAACCATCTAAAGTGAATAAACTAATTGACATTTGTAGCTACCTAGAATCTGACATAAAGGCATTAAGATTAGACTAGCACACTTGACGGTCTGAAAATACTTTTGGAAATAACCCAAATTTACAATCAGATGTTCAGGTTCATGGATCTAAATTAGTGCAGTATTCAAGTCTGATTGACATCGACCAATGTGCAATACTCTGTCTTTATGACCTTACAATTCTGCCTAACTCTTCCTGTGAAACAACTAGGAATAAGATTATAAACCTATTAAGGCCAGTAACTGGGGTAGAAGTGACAGATTCTGATTTAATTAAGATCAGAAATGATAAGGATGGATGGATAAAGACTGCATGTATATATTTTATACTTCGTCCAGAATTCCAATCACCTATGGTTAAACAATGAGGTAATTGAAAAATCTGGCCTGATACTTAGATTTGCTAATAGAGATAAGATGAACATTCCAAATAGTTCCTCCAAGAGTGGGAACTCACAAATTAGCATCTTCAGTCTCAAAGAATCCCCTCACAAATCTTCTGATAAACTCAGAAGAACACTTTATAATTTATTCCAACATGCCCTTCAAATTCCTTTGATGATTCTAAAAATATTGGATGTTCATAGACGGACATGTGTGAACAAATTTGGTCAAATTGATTTATTACTAGAGGGTAAAGATGTCCTAGAGCTAATCTTGCAAAAAGTTCCTATTTTGGATGAAAATGGTATTCATATCATTGAAAGTTCCTTATTGGATAGCCCATTGAAAACTGGTAACCATCAAAAAGTGTCTTCTGAAAAGGGAATTAATAAACTGTGTCTTTCCATATTTGGGCTAAAGAGATTTCCCAAGGAGAATAACATAAAACTTAAATACTGTACATAATTACAGATATTTTTGACAAAATTTTAAATACAACTATATTGAATGATAGATCATTTTTTGTTAGAGTGGGCAAAGGCCCAGACTATAATCAAGTTTTGATATCAATGGAGTCTAGAGAGTTTTACAACAAAATCTTGG
Organism: Neoceratodus forsteri; assembly: GCA_016271365.2. NCBI lineage: Eukaryota > Metazoa > Chordata > Ceratodontiformes > Ceratodontidae > Neoceratodus > Neoceratodus forsteri. Next base: position 1,180,658,047 of record CM028131.1, read on the forward strand.
CAAGTTTTAGTATTCTTTTTTTTCATTAAGATTTTATTAAAGATATTTAGTGCAGAGAATACATCCAAGAGAGACATAAGCATACAAAGTAGATATACATACATATCTCAGATAGCAAACAGATCCATTCTCTGCCTACCCGACTCCTACTCCAACTACCACTCCCCTCCCCTCTCCCCAATATCCCCAGCACAAGACACCTGGTAATTGTACATTATACCCAGGAGGAGCAGACCCTATTCCTATAGGGAGTAAAAGGCATGAAGGGGGCCCCAAATCTTATTAAACCTAGGTAGCTTATTCTGAAGAATAGCTATCGTCCTTTCCACTCTGAGGTTAGCGAGCAGCTCCTGTAACCATTCGGTATAACTGATTTCCATAGTATCTTTCCAATGTTTGAGGACCACCTTTTTAAGGGATGCCGAGATTAGAGATATATGGAATTTCCTGTTTCTAAATGGAATATGAGCTACGTCCCCTAGCAAACATATCTCCAGTGTGAAGAGATCCTCTAGACCCAGTAAAGGGTCAACCTTACTTTTGATAGCTGTCCAAAGTGGGACTATCTTTGGACATTTCCAAAAAATGTGAAGAAGTTTTAGTATTTTGGATATGATGGGTATACATATTACTGAGAACACCGTGGAGTATGAAACACTCTCTCCAGGGTCTGACTCTATCAAAATTGCAAATACGTCCTGTAGGAATTAGTTTCTTCAGGACCAGAGTGCACAAACAACTACAGATAACTGCAGTGCTCAAAAGATATTCAACATTCCTGTAAGTAACAGGTATGCTGAACTGGTAAACCTGAATGACTGACGAAATACTAATAAAACTTCCAAAGATGTTATCAACTTAAAAATGTATTATAAACTGATTTCCTGGAACATTACTGGTCTGTCTGCCAGATTTGCAGATATAGAATGGTGTGCCTTTCTCTGTGAACATCATATCATTTGCTTACAGGAAACTTGGCACACCAATGACGTGGATATTTCAATTAATAGTTATAACTGTTTTCATATTACAGGCAAAATAGTGGGTAAACTTCTCAGACAATCAAGTGGTTTGACTACTTGTTTTTCTATAGATAAAAATCTACCTGCTATGCTAATCTATGGCATTCTTTAGCACAGTCATTTTTACTTCATTTCCAAAAGGACAGATTCTGTTTAAACAATGGGCCAGATATTCAGAAATGCGGCAAAGGCTGGCCCACATATGGTGCAGTGCAAATCTGATGTGCCATGGTGCAATGACTGCCATATTCAGAAGTTGTGCATGCTGAACTGTGCCAGCACAACCCAGCTGAATATGGCAGAGATGCGCAATGGTGCAAACAGAGGTGCACCATGACACAAACAGACTTATGCCATGGAGCAAACAGACCTGCACCATGACGCAGAAAGAGATGCCCCAAGAAACTGTGAGAGCAGAGCAGCAGAGCAACAGAGGGGGGCACAGTACAGGAACAGACCAATGGATAGTGCCAGAGAAGCACAGTGTCAGGCCACAGGTAGCCACCACCAGCAGGACACACACAGGCACCCAGACACCCTACCCAGGGACACAACAGTGGCACAGATAGCAGGCAACAGGTGACAACAATTGACAATGGAGGGCCACCAATGGAGTCCCCCCATAGGCTAAAAGCCATGCCTCCACCCTCCCAGACCCCAGCAAGCCACACCCAGGACCATGCAGCCAAGCACACACACCCCTGACAGCTGCCCCATGGTGGGCACCCAAGGCACAGCCACTGGCCAAGGGTCAGGACACCACCACAGTGGGACACACCACAGCACACAGCAGTGAACCACAGATGCATGACACATGCACCGACACACGCACACCACCCAGACATACACTGAGCCACTGCAGCATGGCTCCTCATGCCAGCTGCAAAGCAGACACCGACACAGGCAGGTATGTCAAAAAATATATATTCAACAAGAAAACTATTTACAAGAACAAGAGGGTTGGAAAGGGTAGGAAAACGAGAGAAAGGGACAAGGAACAGGGACTGTACAGTGGGAAGGAGACAGATGGGGAGGTACAGCAGGGGAAATAGGGGAATGCTGGGGCATGAACTAATGATGGCTATGCCCTGCTGCTCCTTGGCACCCTCTCTGCCTCTGGTCTGCCAGCAACAGTCGGCGCACCTGCATGACCACCTCCATGGTGGTGGACATAATCAGGATAATTTGGCAGAGCAGCCTGCAGTATAATGGCATCTGCCTCCCCCTCTGGACATCTATGACAAGGTAAAGGACAGGTGATCAGTGCAATCTCCCAAGGTACCATGCTCACCCACTGTGTGAAATGGGCAGTGGGAACACACATCCCTGAAGTGGCTGCCCTGGCCACCCACAGGGGGGTTGGCCAGTGCCTGCCAGCAACACAACATGACATGACAGGGCACGGAGGTAGTCACTGCCACCCAATGGCCACCCAGCTATGCAATGATAGTCACATGGCACAGTGCACATGCAGCACTACAGCAACACCAGTGGCAGCCGGGTGCACACCTATCCCACCAACAGCTGGCACACGTGTGCAATGGCTGCCCCATAGTGGCATGCACCACACACAGTGTGACACGCACAGCTGCCAAGGCACAGGTGGCCATGCCCACACCCACTCCTCCAATGATCCCCCCTGTAAAGTGCGCAGGATCAAAACAATGACTACCTGCCCTCTCCGTCCCCGCTAGTGCCAGTTCTGCTCCCACACCACCTCCATGGCCTGCTGCGGCCTGCTGCACTGCTCCTGCCACTCCTGCCACCCTTTTTCAGTGACAATCCTCAGGTCCTGGGAATGGAACAAAGAGAGGTACACAATAGGAATCATCCACTGCATGTGCCCTCCACCACCCCTGTGCACAGGGTGTGCCCCTGCCCGACACATCCTGCACGGCTGTATCACAATGCAAGCTGTGGCTGGCAATACCACTCTGCAATGTGCATGGTGACAGTGTGCCCCTCTGCAGGGCATGCCAGGCAGCCTAGACAACACCACAGTACAGCACTAGGGTACACATGCAGAATGGGCTGACTTACCTGGCCATGGCACGGCCCCTCACTGGACATGTGCCTACAGCTATCACAGGCATGTTGGGTCCCACCGCATAAGGTCCCCATACCTGTGGCAGCATTGTTCCCCAGTCCTAGCCACCCCAGTGCATTGCTGCAGTCTGGCAGCAATCCCCTGTCAGACATCAGCCATTGGCTGCTGCAGAGGCACCTGGCCAAATAGCTGTGGGGCATGTGGCTGTATATATGCCACCAGATTCACAAGCTCCACCTGTGACCAGTTACTCACCCGCTGAACTCCATGCTGCACCATAGTACCAACCGCAATGTGGAGAAGCAATAGGGCAGCCGGAGGCACACATGTGCACAACATGTGCCAGATGCACACTTCAAGGATACATGTGCTGTGTTCACCCATTGCGCAATGCTGGAGATGTGCAACATGGAAACGGCCTGACTGGCACTTCCCAGGGGAGGGACAAGGGGTCAGGGGTCACACAAGGGGTCAGGGGTAAGCCACTGCACAGTGAGCCAGTGCGCAATAGCAGGCATTGCACACTATGTGATGCGCCATGATCCCTATTGCACAGTGGGCACACAGTGCACAATAGGTGGGAGCACACTGGCCGGTGCATGTGCAGTGTGGTCCTGCACAGTGCGCATGCCTGGGCGTTCTGCCGTGACTTGTTCTGGAGCAATCCCATTGTGCATAGAGCAAATTTACTATATTCAGCCGCTACATGCTAATGAGCTCATCAGCCAATGTGTGGTGCACTGGGGAAATTAACATGTCATTACCGATGTGCCAATGCTCATTTGTATGCATTGCACTGGAAAAGCACCACAGACCGGCACAGGCCATGGACTGGTATTGCAACCATCTGAGGTAAGTTGTGCATGCTACTGAGCCCAGTCAGCACTGCAGGGGGGATGGAGTAGGGTGCTGCTGACATGGACACACTGTGCTGTCCATGTCCACAGGTAGCAACATGTCAGAGCGTGAGGAGGCTGAGGAGCTTCGGCCTGCTTGCAAGTGCAGGCCCAACTTCACAAAGGCAGAGGCCCAGTTTGAGGCCTACCTTGACAGGGAGCCACTGATGAGTGGTGCCATGGGCACACCACAGGCCAGGGCTGAGGCCTGGGAGGAGGTGGCGGCATGTGTCAACCAGCAGGGCAACCACCAGCAGTCAGTGCAGGTGTGCTGCAAAAAGGAGGGCACTGATAAGTGGCACATCAAAGAGAAGGTGGCAGCCATCCATGCAGCCCAAAAAGCCACTGGAGGGGGGCATGCTGATGCACCACAGCTCATGGCGCAGGAGGTGTTGGTGGCAGCCACCATACGTCACAGCACTGTGGATGGTGTGCCAGGTGGAGGATTCCAGATGGGTGGCAGACCATCACTACATAGTATGTATGTTGGGCATGCCCAGCATGCAGTGGCTGTGTTGGGGGGGTAGGGGACCTTGGGGGGGGAATGGGGACCTTGCATCACTGACACATCTGTTTTTTCTTTCAGCACCAGCATGCCTACATGCAAAGATTAGGCCACCAGCAGCAGCCGTGGAGGGAGGTCCACCCTGGAGGACCAGCCATCCATCTCTACAGGCATCCGGGGGCCTGATCAGCTGCAGCACACCACTGTCCAGCCAGATGTCCTGTGCATGGGGTTGGATGAGGCCCTGGATATGTTTCAACAGGATACCAGTCTTCGCGTCCTCTGCATGGAGACACAGATTGTGGCAGGGTCTGACACCGGTGACAACCTGACCATATTCCAGGACAGAATGGGTGGTGTTGTGGGGAAGATGCTCATACCAGATACCATTACAGGCAGCTTGCCCAGTGTCCTGACAGCAGTGGGACAGCTTCCCACCACCATTGTGGGTGCTGCTGTGTGCACTGCCACAGCAGTGCCATATGGTGGTGGTGTGGCCATGCAGGCACTAGGCAGCGTTCAGTGGCTGGATGGACAGCAGCAGCTGGCAGCAGGGGCCACAGGATAGCCAGATGTGGGGTCCACTGCCGGGACACCTGATAGGGACTTACCCCATGGGGACCCCACTGTGCAGGATCCACCTGAGTGGGGGGGCTGTGCAGCGTGGTCAGTCACTGCAGGAGGGCCGGCGTCCCACCCAGGTTCCCCTGGGCACTTACCCATTGGCAGAGCACACCCATTTGCTGCAGGCCTCCGTGGAGCAACAGGTGCTGCTTGCTACTGGGGTGAGTGCACTGCACATGGAGGTGCACCAGGCAGCTCAGCAGTGTAAGAGGGGCACTGCATATCTCCTGGCTACTATATAGCACTTGTGGCAGGACATGACCGCATCCTAGGATCACATAGCCAATGTGATCATGGATGGCCTTGCACTGCTGGCTGCCACAGGGTGTGGCCAGCCACCACAGACACCACATAGTGCACTGTCCACCCCATGATCCCAGCCATGGGCAACACCCTCCATGTTAACACTGCTGTTGGCATCCCAGACTTGCCTGTGGCAGGCCTTTTTGGGCACCTACACACTCCTGTGTGGACCCAGTTGTGGTCCCACAGTACAAATTCTGGGAAGCTGTTGCATAAACCCCCTGTGGCTGATGAGCAGCCTGTGGCTGCCAATCAGCCCAGGCACAGCTGCCCCTGTGACTGTGGTGGCCATGGTTCGATGCGGCAGCCCTGATGTGTGTACCACCCTGACTTCAGACTGCAACTGCTGCCCTGTGTGCAAATGGGAGGGGTGTGTGTGTGTGGCATACCACTGGTGTGGCACCTGTGTGTCGTGTCGCATGCTGCCTGTGTGCATGCCTGCCAGGCCACAGGCACATGTGGCATGGGCATGATGAGGGCAGTTCTGCACCGGTTGTGCCTGTGCACCAGTACAATGTATCTGATCCTCACCACTAGCCAGTGCCTGGGCATGTGGGTGCATGTGTGTGTGTTGCTGTTTGCTGCTGTGTGCAGTTGTGTATGGATGGGTGTCACTGACTCCCCTACCCCTGCACCATGCCTCTGTGTGTGCATGCCCATTGTCATGCACACCCCTGCCTGTATGCCGTACCTGTGTGTGTGGCCAGTGCATGGGTTTGGCATCACCTACCTGCATGCACCATAGTGCTCCTGTGTGATGGTGTCCCGATGATGTCATGCCATCCTCTGCAACCGGGGATCCCTCCACCCGGGGGGGGCTACCCACCACCCTCCGGCCCATTGCCCTCATCATCCCCACTACTGTCACCCTCATCAGCCTTGACAGCTATCCCATTGTCAATGGCCATGTTGTGCAGTATGCAGCAGGCCAGGAATAGGCCACAGACTTTCAAGAAGTTGTACTGTAGTGTACCACCAGACCTGTCTGGGCAATGGAACCATGCCTTCAGCATCCCAAATACACACTCAATGATGTTTTGCATGTTGGTGTGTGCCTCATTGTAGCATTCCTCTGCTGGGGATGATGGGCGCTGATAGGGGGTGAGCAGCCAGGGCCTCAGAGGATAGGCACTGTCTCCTGTGTGGATAATGACCTGGTTAGCCCTGTGTCTTCCTTTGCTGTGCCCCTTGCCTGTCCCTGGTGCTCTTGCCAGCACACCCACCTTGCCCTCCTCCATCCCATGGCCTGCTCTACCCATTACCCCTTGCCCATCCCATAGTCACCCACTAGGTGGCCCATGGGGATGTCCCCATGCTTGAACCTGTGGCACAGCACAGAGCTGTGCCAGATGAATGCATCATGTGCACTCCCAGGGTGTGTGGCACAGACATTGGTGATGCACCCCTTGGCATCACACACCACCTGGCAGTTCACACTTGGGAATCCCTTCCTGTTCATATAGGCCACACCATCAGGGCCAGGTGGTGTGCGGATGCCCACGTGGGTGCAGTCAATGCCCCAAGCATGCCAGGCATGCGTGCTACCCTGTGGAAGTCCTGCATGGTTGCTTTATGCTCTGCCTATGTTCTAGGGAAATAGATGTGTTCTGAAGCATGTGGCAGCAGAGCATTGAGGAACTGTGTGAGGAGGCGTGACGTGACCAACTGGGTTATGCCTGCAGTGTCCCCTGTTGGTCTTGGGAAGGTGCTCGTGGTGACCAGACACATGACAGCTGTCACCGTTGTCTCCACAGACATTGCATGGCTCTGTCTTGTGGGTGCCTGCATCTCTCACTGCACAGCTCACAAAGCTGCCTCAAAATGGCCCTGTTCAGGTGGTACTGTCCCACAATCTCCATATCTGTGTAGTTATTGAAGGTGGTGTGGGCACGTTTCCACCTGTTCCAGGTGTACCACTGATGGGCCCTTCCACGGCCATGTCACTGTTCCTCCTGCCCCCTCACACCCCTCATTACAGCCTCTATTAGAAAGGGTACACTATCCATGGCTCCTGATGTCCTCTCTCCTCCTGGGTGGTCGGCTGCTGCTGGCTGTATGCCAACCTGGTGCACTGTGTGGCAGTATGCCTGCCTGTCCCTCTTGCTCTCTCAGCCCCTGGCTCACTCTCCACTGCCACCTCTGTCCCTCTACCCCTGTGGCTGCCTGTGACAGTCACTGTGTCCCTCACTAACTCTGTCTCCCTTGTTCTGTCTCTTGGTCTGTCTGTCCACTGTCTCTTGCTACTCTCACTCTCTCTCTCTCTCTCTCTCTCTCTCCCCCCCTCTCACCTGGTGCAAGTGTCGTCTGTGTGCTTGCGCCCTGTATTTATAGGCTCAAGTCTGCTCAGTGCATCTAGGTTTTGCTCTGCACTTGCGCCATGGTTCCACAGTTGAATATCGCACTGCACCGAATATTCATCGGCACACCCCTTGCTCTTGTGCATGCATTCATTATAGCTGCGCATTGGTGCAATGAGATTTGCACTGCACAATGGCTCCCACTGAATATCGCTCCTAGGCTCAAGTCCGCACTCATGCTGGTGCGACTCAGTTGCGACATGCACAACTGCTTTGAATATCCCTGCCCATGTGTACATCCTCCCATCTAACTCAAAATATTTTAACTTAACATTATTGGAAGAACTGGAACAAATAATTGAGAAAATACAGACACACACTCCTAGTGCTAATATATTAATATGCAGTGGTTTTAATGTGAGAATTTTCCCATTTGATTGCTATGCAGACAATAGTATACCTGTGCATAATTGGCTCTCTATTGATGCTATAAACTTTATAAAGTCCTCATTGGATGACAAAACAAATGTAATGGGGAACAAACTAATTGAGATTTTAACAGCCCATAATTTTGCACCAATAAATGGCAGATTTGAAGGTGATCAAATGGGCAACTATACGCATTATAATACAAAAGGTTCTTCAGTGCTTGAGTACATCTTTTGAAGTGGCAATATGTCTTACTGGGATTCATGTCATGTTCACGTTAGAAGTGAAAGTGATCACTTCTCTCTTGTTCTTGCTTGGTCTGATCATTTGCATGTAGACCCAGTAATAATTTCACATAATCCAATACAAAATATGGAAATTAGGAATGCAAATAAAATCAGATGGGACTTAGAATGGGATAGAACCATTATTGGTCATTTTCAGAATATGCTCTGTTTGAATTTCACTCATTCAATGAGACACCCACTAACTTTACAGGATTTGCTAGTTGAATGCTTTGATGAGATTCGTAATATCCTATATAAACCATACAAAACAAAATTTAGGCCAAAGAACACTTCCTCATGGTTTGACTTTGAGTGCTGTAAGGCAAAGAAAGAGCTTTCCAAGTTAATAAGATATAACAAGAACTCTGGTGATATGAATAAATTTATAGAGTTAAATAAGGTACAAGAAAAATATAAAAAACTTCTCCAAGGGAAACAACAAGCTTTTCAGTTAAAACAGTGGCAATGTATGCTTGATATTCTTGACAATAGAGACCAACAGTCCTATTGGTTGATGGTAGCCGAGGGCACAAACAATAGTAAATCTACCTTGGACACCTATATTCTAGTGGATATTGGATTACTCATTACACCAACATTTTCTATGACCCAAACATTGTAAAAGTAATACCAAAACTGGAAGATACAGCTAATAGATTCAATTTTAAACTCTTTTCCTTACATGAACTTTACATGTCGATTGCATCTCTAAAGAAGAAAAAAACTCTGGGCCCTGATCTAATTCCACCTGAAGTTTACTTATGTGCACCATCCTTATGGACCAAAGTTTTATTGATAAACTTTTCTCAAAAATGATTCTTAACAGACTAATTGAACAAATAAACCATCTTGGTGGTCTCTCAGAACTACAAGCTGGTTTCTTTTCCGGCTATAGTACAACTGACAACACATTCATATTACTACATCTATATGAAAAATATGTTCTGTTAAGAACACTGAAATTGTATGTCACTTTTATCGATTTTAGCTTGTTTTTTGATACCATTTCTAGGGCTGCCCTTTGGCAAATTATGTGGGAATGAGGGATTGATCCAGTTCTGATCATCATAGGGAACAATATACTGAAACTTGGGCACAAATAAGATTAGGGCACAGGCCCAACTTATTGCCCCCTTTCGCACCAACAAAGTAGTTAAATATAGAAACATAGAAACATAGAATGTGACAGCAGATAAGGACTGCTTGGCCCACCTAGTCTGCTCATTTTCCTACCTGACAGATAAGCTGCATATCCTAGTTAACCAACAGCTTACTTCCTCCTACCCCCCACTAGGACTGCTTTATGTCTGTCCCATGCATTCTTGAATTCCCCCACTGCTCTTAACTCCACGACCTCCTCAGGGAGGCTGTTCCATGTATCCACAACCCTCTCTGTGAAAATATCATTATCACCTCTCTCTCTGAGCCATCCTCTATCTTCAAATTGTGCCCTTGTTCTTGCACATCTCTTTTTCTGAAAGATGCTACCCTCTTGGACTTTGTTGATTCCCTTGAGGTACTTGAAAGTTTCTATCATGTCCCCTCTCTTCCTTCTTTCCTCAAGGGTATACATATTAAGCTCCTTTAGTCTTTCTTTGTATGTCTTCTTCTTCTTCTTTGCAGAGATGAGGTCTCCAGAACTGCACACAGTACTCCAAATAGGGTCTAACCAACTGTCTGTACAGAGGGATAACAACTTCCTGTTGTCTACTATTGATGCCTCTCCCTATGCATCTCCGTATCCCCCCAGCCTTCCTTACTGCCTTCTTATGAGTGAATGAGTTAGGCAAGGATATGTGCTTGCACCCCTACTATTTAATATTTATATAAATAAGACTATTAGTACAACTTATACAAAGTACTTCAGATTCATCACAAATCAGAAATTTCTCTTTTCCAGTGCAAACTTATGACAATGACTTGGCACTTATTTCATTCACGTATTCAGGATTACAACATAAGCTAAACATTCTGAGGAAGTGTGCAGAGGAACATGCACTCAGGATTAATGAATCAGAGTCAGATACTGGTATTTGGGTCTAAAAATCAAATGCTAGAATGGAAAATAGGTGATAAATGGCTTAAAACAGTAAATGAATATGTATACTTGAGTTTAACCCTTTCTGGAAATGGGAATTGGTCTAGTCATGTTAATAGTGCCAGGATAAAACTTAAGTAAACAGGCGGCTCTCTAATGAAGTTTAACTACAAGTGTGGTGGCAATACTATAAAACCGCTATTGACAGCTATAAAAGCCAAATACTTTTCACAATTAGTGTGCCTGAGTGAAGTCTGGGAGTCAGAGAAAATAGACATGTTGGAAGTTCCATTAAATAAATTATATAAATTAGCCTTGGAACTGGGATCTTCTGTACCATTTGCACTGCTTAGAGCAGAACTTGGAATGTTCAGTCCAAAAGCATTGATAGATGTTAAGAATATCAATTACTGGTTAAGAGTGACAAGGATGGATAGCCATAGATTGCCACAAATGTGATTAGCTGAAAAATTAATCTGGAATTCAATGGGCTGCAGAAGAATAAACTAGTGGAAGGATATTGACCATCTTCTTGGTTTATATGGCCTGGAATTTATAAATAACTATGTAAGTAGGGGGATTCTAATCAATCCGAAGTATAGTAAGTACATTTCAAATAGACTTATCAACAGCTATAAATCAAATGATTTGGCTAAGATATCTAACTTAACATTTTCATCATGGTTAGTACATAATGATATCAGACATGATTATAGATATTATCTTGATGTACTTACAAACTTAGATAAATGGAAGTTATATACAAAATACAGATTTGAACTTTACCAAAGTAAAGTATCAAAGGCCAGATATCCGAAATCACCTGACATTGCAGAGAGATATTGTGACTACACCAACTCTGAGTTAGAAGATCTGTCACATGTTATGTTTTCTTACAAATGGTATACTAAACCAAGGAATTACTGGCTTCAACCAGTTTAGAAGACATTACAAACCATGGATAAAGGAGTGTTATTGGATGTAATGCTTGTAGTACAAGATGATCTAATAATAGAAAAAGAAGCCTCTTATTCAAAGACTATCTCCATAATGCAACAGAAACAGGGAAACTAAAATATCATTATACTGCAAGTTAACTGTTCATAACCCAAGTGTGTTATTTATACATGAATTACACAAATAAGGATTTTAAATTTTACATTTTTGTACTTGATGTGTACCTGTGTTCTTATCTGTGTATTACACAAATGTGGATTTTGTACTCTGTATCAGATAACTGAATTGCTGTATATTAATGTATTATAATGTATTTATGGGTAAAGGTCCTTAAACACAGCAACATAAAAATTGTCGACAGATAAGGACCGCTAGGCCCATCTAGTCTGCCCATAGCCCTGAACAATAACCTTGAATGATTGACTGAAATTATATGACAATACTGTATTATGAATTTTTGTGTCCTTGCCACATTCCCAAATTGTGTGTCTGAGGAACTTTCTGAGATTGTGTCAATTCCCCAGTCACATTCTGAAGTGCTGTACCTTGCATCTGAGTATTATGGAAATCCATGCATTGACCCACTCAGTGTCATGTTTCCTTTTTCAGATGTTTACTACAACTGCAATTTTATGTAATGTAGGAGACATGAATCCTATAAGATAGCTTGCATGGAAAAGTAGCTGTGAGTTCTGGTTATGACATCATCATTAGCTCTTCACTGAAACTAGCTTTTTTGAATGGGCAGTTAATTTAGGGTTACAAAATGGCTTGTAACTTTTCAATAAAGTAACTTAGAGATCTCATTTTTGGCATGAGGCTGACTGAGGATATGCTGATCTTTATTCTGAATTTATTGATGCCAGAAACTTTGGAAGGACTCCCTATATAAGAGGTCTAGGTTATAGAAAACTTTGAATGGCCACACCACATTTAAATATAGCCCCTAAGAAGGCAACAACAACCAAAGCACTTATAGCTGCTCAGGCACAAACCACAGCCCCCTGCTGGTCAAAGGGAGGATCGTGCTGGGGTCTGGCAGTATAGACTAGAGGTTAGAGTAATGAGCTGTGATTGAACTTAGTACATCCAGCAGACAGTTATGGGTTTGATTCTTATAACTTCCACTTGCATATACAGTACTGTGTGACTCTGCTCAAGTTACTTAACCATCCCAGTACTCCAAGGTTATCCTTGAAAACAGGCACCTGTGCCTAGTGGGCCTTACCCTGTTACCAAATACTAAAATAACAATAAATAAATGTTCAAGAGCAACACTAGTTGCAAAGTAGTAGCTAGGGCATGCCAAAGGTGTTTTCCCTTTTGCAGTAAGTTGCAGTCTTTAAAAGGAGTGATTCAAAGGAATTCACTGGCAGCAGAGAAGACCCTAAAAGGCAATTAGCATCTCTTTAGAAGCATATTTACATGCATAGCACTTCTGTGCTTCTTGGAATGTGTAGAGGCTATGCACTCTGTTGGGAGCCCCATTAGCCCAATTCCGTACATCCATTATTCAGATACTGTGCAGTACATGCAGCATGTCTGCAACATGTTTTTATTTATCAAATCCAGCTGATTTGTAAAGTTTGTTTTCCAGTCATGTCCTGCTATTGCCCAGTTCTAAATGCGGGAATGCTGGAGCTTTTAGAGAGTACATGACTTGCTCAAGGTCACACAGTGAGTATAATGTTTGTTATACTGCATTTTGAACCCATGCTCTTCCCTGGTGCCAGTGATCCCTTCTCTCTCATATCCAGTCCCAGTAAAAATACAAAAAATAGAATTGAACCCATTCCCAGTAGCCTTGTTGTTCTCTCCTCCCAGCCCTAGTCCTTGGAGACTAATGCGGTCATTTAAGCCATTCCTTGGTACTCTACTCTCCCTCCCCTCCCAATCCCAGTAGCTCAATTCAGTAAGTACTGTAAGCCATTCCCTGTCTTTCCAATGTGCCTTCTTGCTCCTGATCCCAGTAGCCCCTCCCCATGGCCTCAAGACAACAGCTGGCACTTACCCTCTGCTCATCTCCACTGCCAGCTCCCATCAACATCACACAAGCCCATTCATTTTTCTTATCCAAATCACTGTATCAGTATTATACTGGTGCATGTCTAATATCAATTCAGTGACTTGAAAAATAAACAGGAACAACAGACAGCAGTGAAGGTGAGTGGAGTGTATGTGCCATCTACTGTCTTAGGGATGGGGAGGAGCAACCAAGACTGGAGGAAGGGACACTAAACTACCAGAGAATGGCTTAACTTACTACATTGGGAACCTGGGAACAGGAGATGGAGGGACACTAGACAGCCAGGGAATGGGGTTTTATTTTTATTTTATGTATTGTGGGGCTGGCTAGGACAGAGTTCCATTGTTTTAACAATGGGCCATCATTTGCACGTCATTAAAATATGGTTCCTGCAAGCATTAACTAATGCTATGCCTGCATCCTCTGAATGCTTCCAGGAACCAATTAAAATACTAATCCATTTTGTATGCATAAAGGACCACCTCATATACATGAGTATCTGGCCTAATGCACTTATAGCTTAATGAGGCAATATAAGTGTTTTCTTTATAAGTGGATGCTATGCTAACAGGCTGTTGGCTGTCCTATTAAAACTTAGCACTGCAGTACACCTGTTAGCATAATGCTATGGTTTTAAAAAGTGTACCCTAAGTGTTACATTGGTTAATGGAAAAATACGATAGCATGCAGTAACTGTAATACTTGGATGGGTATTTCATGCAAATAGGTTATGTTTCTGGTTCATCTTTTAGTTCATTTTAGTTACTTAACAAAAAAGAAAACTTAGTGTTAAAAGTGAAATTCTGCTATTTATGTTTATTGTAGAAAACTATTCTCATTGTAGGGGCACAGCAGCACCTATATACAGTAGTTGAGGTAGCTGGTGAGTTCTATGTTAAACTCAATTTTTTGTTTGCTGCTTGCAGAAAGATGCTTTTACAGATTTCCAAGAAACTTTCAGGACTTGTTGTATATGGTAAATTCCACAATCCCTGAACGTTATATGTAAATCCATTTAGGATTTTGTAAGCGATATTAAAGCGTGAAAAAGCTGTTTTTTTCACATTGACTTCAATGGTGGTTTTTTTCTGAGTTTTTTCTCTTAACTAAACAAACAAAGTCTGGTCAGATCCATCACGGCTGCATAATGAAGTTAGTGAAGTTGTGTAGAATTGTTTAGGAGGTATGGAGAAACAACACAATGATTTTTAAGTAGTAAGATTTCTTCTAGTTTCTGTTCTAAGGAAGGCATATGCATTATTAGGAAAATATATGGAGGTGTACATTTTAATGGATGGAATAGGAAGCTTACAAAAGAACCCCAGAGCAAATGCCACTGATGTACATGTTATCCTGGATGATACTGGCCAGACAGCCAAATTTTAAAGAAAACACAATTGCATATACCCCAATAATGCAAAGCATCAAGGGAAATGTATGCAAATCCCTATGATGGCACAGAAGGTGGCAGTACATGAAAAAGTAATGGCTGGCATATGTTCAGTCCTGGGATTATTTACACAGTTTTTTTGTTGTTGTTGTTGTTTTTCAGAGAAACATGGTTTTTGTCCATGAGGTGATATAAGTTATATTTAAGCATTGTGTTGATGTCAGGAAGTCAGGTATAATGATGATGGTCTGTTAGAGAAAATGTAATATTAACTTTCAGAGGGGCTCGCTTTTGATAAGGGCAAGGTAGTTATGCTTGTGATAATAGGAATATTAGGAAAGTATGAGGTCTATGCAGAAGTGGAGTACAAATATGCACAGTTTCATAAGTATATGCTCAGATTGCAGGCAAATGTGACATGCAGGTTTGTTTTAGAAATAGGTAAAAATAGCAATACTTGCAACTGATAGAAGGATAACTTTGTGGCTGAAAAGTCAAAGGCACACCTCAATACCTGTGACTGGCTGCAGGGTGGGGATGGGGTGGAATGGCATGAGCGTTACTGTTGACAATCCCAAGTCACACCCCTGATGCCTGTCAGTCCCTACAGGGCTGGGTGTTATGGACAGTAACCCTAATGCCATGGTTTTTTTGGGGGGTATTTTCACTCCAAGTTTTCAGCATTGGCTTTTTGTGTCCCCACCACATAAACAGTGACATTATCAGTTCATTAGCCGAAAGTTGATTTTGCATAGTGACTGTTCCCCTTGGCACCACAGGTGCAAAAACACATTTTGAACACGATGTAAAAAATGACAGCTGTACATTTCTTGCTTCAGTAACTGCTCAGCACATCTGTTGCATGAACTGCTTATTGACATTTTACATCTGCTATGCAATGTACTGCTGCTATGGCTGTATGGCTGAGAGGGACCTGGGGGTGGCGGTGGATTTCAAGATGAACAACTCAGAGACTTGTAGGAGGTCAGTGGTCATGGCCAACAGGATGCTAGGATGCATTGCAAGAGGGATCACTGCAGAAGGAGGGAAGTGATACTCCCTTTGTATAGCTGCTTGGTGATGCTGCACTTCGAGTACTGCATGCAGTTTTGGAGGCCACACTTAAAGAGGGCCATTGAACTCTTGGAGAGGGTCCAGAGGAGGGCAATCAAAATGATCTGGGGCTTGGGGGAAAGGACCTATGGGGAAAGGCTTGAAGAGCTAAATATGTACACATTGGAAGAGAGAAGGGACAGGGGGGACATGATAGAGATCTTCAAGTACATGAAGGGGGTAAATAGGGGAGGTATAGTTATGATGCTCCAAAGGAAGGAGGGGGCACTAGAGGGCATGGGTGGAAGCTAGAGGGGGGACTCAGGGGAGAAAGGAGGAAGTGCTAATTCACTGAGAGGGTGGTAGAACCATGGAATGTGCTGCCATGGGGGCTGGTGGAGGCAGAGACTGTGGAAGGGTTCCAGAGGGTGGGACAGGTACAGGGGAAGAGTTGTGAAGCAAAGTCCAATGAAGCAGGAATACCCTGGACTGGGAAGGGAGAATCCCAAGATGAGAGGGTGGGGGGGGGGCAGGAAGGTAAGCTCCCAGGGTGGGGGCTGACAAAATGAGCAGACATGAAAGATCACTAGGCCTATTCTGATGGAATTTTATTATGTTAGTATGTTTACTACACCAACATCATGAACCATGAAACAGATGACTGCCATAACTAGGAAGGCAGTATAGCACAGTGGTTTAAGGCTTTAAGCTGCAAATCTGGAGATCTGGATTTGAATCCCACAGCCCCACTTTCATACTAGGTATCCCTGAGCAAGTCACTTAACTTCCATGTGCTCCCAGGTTGCCCCTGTAAACAAGCTTTTAGTTTAGTGTGTCACTCCTGGTTAAACAATTGAAAGAAAAAAATATATATATTATTTTTCTTGCTTTATTTTGCTTCTACAAGCTTTGACTAATACATCCATCCTTATATATAGCGTAGGTGTATGTGACCTAGGCAGAACTACACTTAAAATTTCACACATAAATAAATAAATCATCAGAATAGCATTTATTTTAGTAGTATCTCCTTCGTTTTCAGGTGCCATGACACTATGGATATATATTTATATCTTTTAACTTCAAAGCACTAAACATATTAAAAAGGAAAACACATATGACTTTATTCTCTTCACACACTGCTGTTAAACTTTAGATCCCAGAATGGATGGATCCCAGAATGGCCAGGAAACAATTTAGACTTCACGCACTCTTGCATGCCACTGTCACGCCCACTTCTCATGCAAATAATCAATCACAGAAACCCTTTCATTTCTACGCTGTGCACTCTTACATCAGAAAGGCATAAATCTTACAGAACTGCTAAAAAACAAATTTATCAAGACTGGATTTCTGAAAATAAACCTGTCATTTACAATCCCTAAGTAAATAATAGTTTACTGGCTACAAACAACGGCATTAACAACATTTCTGTTTACATGGAAAACATCCATATAATGAACTTGTCATACAGGATTTGTGACCTTCTGTCTGCATGTATCTGACAAAGGGAATGGCACCTGCTTGATCCTTTGTTTTTCTATTTTATTCATATGCCCAACTTGCCCATACTGTAAGACTGTAAGAGCCAAATATTGACATGCTTAGAGTTACAAAAAAAAATCATGATATCTTTATGTGTGTGTGTATGGGGTTAGGGGATACACCTAGATGCAGTTTCAGGCACTCCTTAATTATAGATACAGTTAATGTTTAAACTGTTTAAAGGTCACTGAGTATTTTAAGAGTACAAAATTTAAGGTGTGACAAAGTTTAGTATATATGATAAAGTTAATATATTTGTAGTGAGTTCTATAAAAGGGTAATAAGTCTAGTGTTTTTTCCAAATTAAGTCATAATAATCAAGAAATAAGATGAAGAGCCATTTGATTAAACTGATGGGATTGTTGGTGGGAATTACTTGTTTAGTACAAATTCATGGTTCAGTTACATCTGATTCTCCAGGGAATAGAACTGGTGTGTACCTGAATCTATGCCAGTCTAGAATGTGCTAATCAAGAACAAATAATCGATTTGAGGGAGAAATCCCTTTACATTGTTTAGACAGCAGATTCAGAATACTCACCAGTTAGTCCCTTGTAGAAGTTTCTCTTCAACAAACCATATGTTTTTGATATCTTTAGTTCTTTGTGGGGACATAGAAATGAACCCAGGACCTGAGGGTGGAACCATTAAGTTGGTATTGGATAATGCTAGACGTTTAATTAATAAAATGGACCTCCTCAGAGTATGGGTTGAATTGGAAAAAACAAATATAGCCATTTTAACTGAAACTTGGCTAAAAAAGGAAATCCTTCAATCTGAAATTGAACTCAATGATTTTTATTGTTATAAACAGGATCGAGGGTCGGGAAGGGTTTTAATTTACACTAGACACAATTTAGGTCCTTCTAAGATTATTTATACTAGGAAAATAGAAGGAATAGAATGCCTGCTGTTAAAAATTCACACAATTAACCTAATTGTGGGTGTTGTTTATTCTCCACCTAAGATAAATACTATACATTTTGAGAAATTTTCACATATTATAATGGAATGTATAGGCCAAACAAATGCAATTTTGATGGGTGATTTTAATGCTACCTGGGGTGCCCCAGGGGTCAGGTCTTGGAAAACTCTATGAAATGCTTAAACCTGGTACAGATAATTGATACTCCTACAAGGAAAGGAAAATTAACAAGTAAAGGAAGAGTATTGGATTTGTATTTTATATCCCCTGAATTGATTGTAGTAAATAAAGGGGTTGGGGAACCCAATCTGGGGGATCATAATGTTATAAAATTTATTATTACCTTGGAAACTAAAGTAGTTCCAACTATTAACGTTCCAACATAGTATAAAAGAAGTTATATAAAGTTTAATAAGCTGTTGTTTAGGAATTATCTGCAGGGTTTACCATGGCATAGAATTTTCCTAATTCTTGACCTGAATTTAGCTGTACAGGAATTTACATTAATGTTTATTGAGGCATGTGATCAACTTGTTCCTTGGAAAAAAGTTGTTCAAAAACAAAATCACTTGCCATGGGTAACACCAATTATAAAGAAGTTAATCAGGACAAAGAATCAACTTTGGGAAAAAGCAAATAAAACCTTGAAATCTGAAGTGTGGGATAATTTAAAAAAAACAAGAAATAGAGTGGTTCAGGAAATAAGGAAATCGAAAGCTTTCTATTATAAATAAAGGATTAATGAAACAACAGACCCAAAAAAATACTGGTCCTTAATAAAAAATCTTACTAACCCTGTTAGAAACTGAACAGAGATAAAACTTAGCCACAATGGAACTGTATTTGAAGCAGATAGTGCTGCAGAGATACTGAATAACTACTTTATTGAACTTTCCGGTTTGAATTTGGGAACTGTAACTAAAACAATAAATGCCCAGAATGTGGACCAAAATATAGAATCTGAAAATCTTCAGGAAAATTATGTATGAAAGAAACTAAAGTAGTGAAAATTTTAGAGGTACAAAAAATAATAAATAATCTAAAGATAAATAAGGCTTGTAGTCCTGACAAGATTGAAAATAGACTTTTAAAGGAAGCTGTCCAAGAAATATCACCTATCTTGAGGGATATTTTCAACTGGAGTCTCAGGGGAGGACTGCTTCCATCAATTTGGAAGCAGGCAAAAATTATTCCAATTAATAAGGGGAGTGATTCAATGGCCACTTCAAATTACCGACCAATAGCATTGTTGTCAACAGTTTCCAAGATTTTGGAAAAAATTGTTCATGGGCAGTTAATGGAATATCTTGAAAAATACCAGAAAATAACTCAATTTCAATCAGGCTTTAGACAGGGTAGGTCCATGGCTACTGCACTCATGGACTTCCTAGATTTAATTGCTACTCCATTGGAGGAGGGGAGGTCAGTGAGTTTGGTATACGTGGACCTATGAAAGGCATTTGATTTGGTGAATCACTGTATTTTAGTAAAAAAACTGAAACAAATGGGTGTGGAGGAAGAAACCTGCAATTGGTTTAGATCATATTTAAATACGAGATCTCAATTTGTAATATTAAATGGTCATAAGTCTGGTTTGGGTCTTGTGACAAGAGGGGTACCCCAGGGTTCGATTCTGGGACCCCTCTTGTTTTTGGTTTATTTGAATGATTTACCAAAACACATAAAAAGTTCACAAGTCAGACTTTATGCGGATGACACAGTCTTGATAGCAGCAGGAAGAAATTCAGGAGAAATAGAACAAAAATTACAAGGTGATTTTTTTAGCCATGCAAAATTTCTTCTCACCACTTGGGCTTTTGATAAACAGTAAAAAGACACAAACAATGTGTTTTGGTATAGAGAGGAAAAATAAAACAATTCCAAAAATAACAATTAAGACTCGGGAAGGAAAATTTTTAGAGCAGACCCAAGTATATAAATAGCTGGGTATTCAAATTGATCAAAAATTAAGTTTTTAACAAGATGTAACAGAACTAATTAAGAAAACAAATTCAAAATTAGGGGTAACAAGACATATATCAAATTGTTTAACAAAAGAAATGCGATCGACTATAGCAAATCAATTAATATTACCAATGATAGATTATGGGAGTCACATTTATAGGCATACCTCTAAAAAGCAGCTATGAAATTTGGAATTACTTTATAATAAAATAGCAAGATTTGTATTGAAATGTGATATTGGTACTCATCATTGTGCAATGTATACTGAATTAGGTTGGAATTCACTACATCATCGGGCTAAGGGAATCTGGTTAAACCAGATACGAGGATTACTTAAAAATAGATCACAACATTACTTGACAGGTAACCTCCTAAAACCAGATCATGGACTGAATTTATGGAAATCAGGAGCTAGAGATCTTTTGATTCCAAAAATTAAAAATAATTTTAGTAGTATGACCTTACAATATAAGGTCTCCACCAGTTGAAATGGACTCCCCCCTTCTCTTAGAGATTTAAATGTATTCATTTCAGAGTACAAAACAGCAGTAAAACATGAGTTGTGTTTTAGATGTCTATGTAATAGGTAGTATTTTTAAATAACATTACATGAGTTGTTTGTGTATAAGATGTTGTAATTGATTGAGATCTTTAATGTTGTTATGTAACTGTATGAATGGTATGTGTATTAGTCAAGTAAGAATGATATGTATTGTATGACTGTAATCATGAGTATTGTAATTCTTGTAACCTAAACTTTGTATAAACAGGTTTGCCTTGTAAATAGGGATTCTTTGGACCCTAATGACAAAAAAATTCTGTATAAATACATTTTTACTTACTTAATTACATCCCCAGGCAGCTTTGATATTCAGTTGTTCCAACATGATAGATTTACCTCATGCACCTCCCACATGAACCAAAATAAAGGTAGGGTGGATTTTTAAGAGCTTCTCAGGTGTACGTGGGGGTGGATCTCACTCCCCCCCAAAAAAAACTAATGCTGCATCCCACTACTCAGGTTGCAGTTCTTGTACCTCCCACTTAAGAAAGAAAATAGTGCCCTGCAACCATTGACTAACATGAAAGCATATTTATTTGAGGGTGGAAAACATTTCTTGGAGGAGGGTAAGGTGGAGTAGACTATTTACACCTTCAGTCAGTTCCACTGACAGAAAACTTGACATCACTCCTTTTGTACATGGAAAACATCTGCATACTCCACCTACCTTCAGCCATAAAAACTAGAAATCCTTAAACTGTGAAATTTTGCATTGTTGTGTAGGTTGATGGGGAAGGATTTCTTAGATGTGATTGGGAGTTTTGCTGTTTTGAAGCTATTCAATTTTGCAAAATGTGTGTTTTTAACATTTCCCATCTGCTCACAAAATCAGACTCTGAGATAATGTACGGCATATGCAGAACAGTTTCAATGCTGTTGCATGGGGATAGGGAAAGTGAAAGGAAAACTATCTCTTACTTTCCCTTTCTGCATTCCTGGCACATAGAAACATAGACTTTGATGGCAGATAAGGACCGCTTGGCCCACCTAGTCTGCCCATTTCCCTTCCTAGAGGATAAGCTGCAGATCCTATTTAACCAACAGCCTATTTCTTCCTACTCCCCACAAAAATTGCCTTATGTCTGTCCCATGCATACTTGAATTCTCCCACAGTTTTAGACCCCACAACCTCCTCAGGAAGGCTATTCCATGTGTCCACCACCCTCTCTGTGAAAAAATACTTCCTCACATTGCCCCTGAGCTGTCCTCCGTCTGTCTTCAAATTGTGTCCCCTTGTTCTTGCACATCTCTTTTTCTGAAAGATGCTACCCTCTTGGACTTTGTTGATTCCACTGAGGTACTTAAACATTTCTATCATGTCCCCCCTCTCCCTCCTTTCCTCAAGGGTATATATATTAAGCTCATTTAGCCTCTCCTCATATGGCTTGCACCTGACCCTGCACCATTTTAGTTGCCCTCCTCTGAACTGCCTCCATCCTGTCTATGTTCTTGCAGAGATGGGGTCTCCAGAACTGGATGTAGTATTCCAGATGGGGTCTCATCAGCTGTCTTTACAGAGGGATAACAACTTCCTGTTTTTCTGCTGGTGATGCCTCTCCCTATACATCCCAGTATCCCCCCAGCCCTCCCTACCACCTTCTCACATTGCTTGCCAACCTTAAGGTCATCTGATATGATTACCCCCAGGTCCCTTTCCATTTTTGTTGTTGTTACTATGTCCTACCCATTGTGTAATCTTCCCCTGGGTTTTTGTTTCCTAGGTGCATTACTTTGTACTTCTTTGCATTGAATCAAAGCTGCCATACTTCTGACCATTCCTCCAGCCTTGCCAAGTCCCTTCTCATCCTTTCCATGCTTTCTTGTGTATCAACACTGTTGCAGATCTATATGTCATCTGCAAAGAGGCATACTTTTCCTTCCAGTCCCTCTGCAATGTCACTTATAAAGACATTAAAAAGGACTGGACCTAGTACTGAACCCTACGGTACCCAACTAGTATCCCCTCTTTCTTCAGAGTGGACTCCATTTACAATTACCTTCTGTGTTGTGTTGTTCATTAATGTTTTTACCCAGGCTACCACCCTGGGACCTACTCCAACGCTTAGTTAATTTGACTACTAATCTTTTATGTGGTACTGTGTCAAATGCCTTGCTAAAATCTAGGTAGACCATGTCCACAGCCCCTCCCTGGTCTACTACTTTGGTCACCCAGTCAAAGAAATCAATTAGATTTGTCTGACATGACCATCCCACTGTGAACCCATGCTGCCTTGGTTCCTGTGTCCCACTGGCCTCTAGGTACTCAACAATTCTTTCCTTCAGAAGTGATTCCATCACTTTCCCAACCACAGAGGTCAAACTGATAGGTCTGTAGTTTCCTACCTCTGTCTTGCTCCCACATTTGTGAAGGAGAATCACATCAGCCTTCTTCCAGTCCTCAGGTACCACACCATCCTCCCATTATTTGTTATAAGGGGTAGCCAGTGGTGGTACTAGTTCTCTGCTTAATTCTTTTAGAATTCTGGGGTGAATTCCATCTGGCCCCATTGCTTTGTCCACCTTCAGTTTTAGGAGTTCTTTCAGAACCCTTTCTTCTGTGAAAGGACTGGGATCGACCCCCTTCTCCAGAGTGCTTCTGTTAATTGGATTTGGCACCTCCCCCACATCCTCTTTTGTGAATATTGAACAGAAGTATTCATTCAGTATCCCTGCTTTTTCACTGTCACTCTCTGCCCACCCACCATCCATTCTATTCAGCCTCACTACCCCTCCCTTTGTGTTTCTACGCTCCCTGATATACCTATAAAAGGTTTTATCCCCCTTCTTAACTGAGTTGGCTATCTTTTCCTCAGTTTGCACCTTTGCTATTCTGACTACCCTCCCTGCTTCCTTCTGCTTTAACTGGTACAGTTCTCTGTCCTGCTCCTTCTGTGTTTCCTTATACTTCTTAAATGTTATCTTTCTCTCTCTAACCTTCACCACCACTTCTTTTGAGAACCATAGTGGCTTTTTCTTTCATTTTGATTTGTTTATTTGCTTCACACAAAGGCTTGTTGCCTCTGTGATGACAGTTTTGATATTTCCCCATTGTTGATCCACCCCTCCTTCTAGCCTGTTTGTTAGTACTTTTCTAAGGCACTCTCCCATCTTGCCAAAGTCAGCCCTCCTGAAGTCCAGAACCCTCACTTTTGTATGGCTTGACTCTGTAGCTGAGTTTATCATGAACCATACTGTTTGGTGGTCACTTGTTCCCAAATGGCTACCCACTTCTAGATCTGATATCCTCTCACTGTCCCCATTTGAGAGTATGAGGTCTAAGATTGCTCCCTCATGAGTAGGTTCCAAAACTAGTTGTCTGAGGAATGCCACCTGAAGGGCATCAAGAATGCCCCTGCTTTTGGATGTGGCTGCAGCAAAGTTGCTCCAGTTAACATCTGGCATATTCAGGTCCCCCATCAACAGTATCTCCCCTTTCTCTGCCATCCTAAGTATGCCTTCTATCATATCCTTGTCCATTCCCTTCCCCTCACATGGGGGTCTGTATACAACCTCTGTGCAGATTGTGGTGCCATTGTCAGTCTCTAAGGTGACCCACAGTGCCTTCTATCCTCCCTGTTTACTCTTTTGTTCAGTTGCTTTTATCCCTTCCCTTAAATAGGCAGCTACTCCCCCCTCTTCTGCCCTCCCTGTCTCTCCTGTAGGTTGTGTACCCTGGTATGTTAACATCCCAGTCATGGTTCTCCATCAAGGCCACCAGTTCAGGGAGCTTGTTGCCCAAGCTACTGGTGTGGGTACTCATTACCCTCCATTTCTTGGTGGCCTTACCCCTTTTGCCCCATCCCTGTCCTTATTGTGTTTGTTACTTTCTTCAATTACCCCTGCACTTCTCTCTATTGACATCTCTATGTTGGTGTCTGCCTCACTTAGTACCCTCATTTTTGGGGGGAGGGCTAGGATTTCCCTGCTCCTTTCTAGTGCCCCCCCTTGGCTAGTTTAAATGCTTGCCAATTAAGTATTTAAACCTATCACCTAGGATCCTGATTCCCCTCTTGGACAGATGCAGACCATCATGCCAGTATAGGCTGCATCCATCCAGGTGTACCCCCAGTTCCCAGTGAAGACAAATCCCTGAACTCTGCACCAGTTTTTCAACCACTTATTGAATCCAATGGTGTGGAGCACCCTAGCCTCATCCATGCCTTAGACAGGCAGCACCTCTGAGAAGGTTACCATGTGTGCTATTTGTCTAAGGCCCCTCCCCATCTCCACAAATGCTTCTTGCACTGCTTTGATCCCTTTCTTAGCCAGGTCATTTGTCCCTAGGTGGACAATGACATCCAGCTCCCTCCCCTGTGCAGCTGCTCCTGTGATCCCGAGGTTTCGCTCCCTGTCCCTCCAAGCCATGGTGCCAGGCAGGCACCTTACCTCCCTCTTCCCTTCCTCCCCCAGTTCTACCTTCCTAACAATTCAGTCCCCCACCAGGAGTTATTTTTCTTCCCCTGTAGGGTCCCATGCCACCATCCTGTGGTTCTCCTTTGTGGAGGTTCCCAGCATCCTCCTTGGTCTCCACTGTGGGTGCCTCCATAGAGGAACCACACTTTTACAGAATGGCATAGAAATTGTGGAGAGGTACAACTGGAGGGATGCACCTCTGTTCCACCACTCTCACCCTCCCTGATCCCACTGTGGTCCAACCACTCCTCTTTCTTGGCAACCTCTGAGGCAATGGCAGTGATCCTGGTGGTCCCTGGGTGGGAGAGGAGGTCCCACAAATCCTGGCCAACTCAGCCTGGAGATGAGCAACCTCCTCCCTCAGCCCAGAGAGGTGCCTGCAGATGGGACAACACTGCATCCTCCAGAACATCTCCTGGAAGACTGCTGCTCCACAGCCACTGCACTGCACCACTCCCATCATGTCTTTTTTTCTGTCCCCCTAACTGTTGTTTGAAATACTCTTTCCTCTATTTGTTTATTTTCTTTTTTTTAATTTTTCTTCCCCTACTTACTTACTGCCTTTGTGCCCTTTTAGCTCCTGATCTCCTGTTCTAAGACATGAAGTTCATGTGTTTCTCAGTAGTCTCCTAACTTGCTCAGAGTTAGACCTCCAGCAGCTGGGGGGGGGGGATGGAGAGCTACTCTTGCTCTTCTAGAATGGTGAGTCTCTGGTGGCTCTGTGATCACTCACTTCCTGCTCCCAAACAGGAAGTTCCTGTTGTCAATTAAATCCTGTGCCTATAAAAGTAGAACTGGTTTAGGGTGGGGGTGGAGGGGAGGGCAATATAGTCCCAGTAGAGAAGTTTTAGTTATACCAGTAGCTCCTTCCTTCTAGTGTTCTGTCTGTTCTCTTGCAGAAGCTATCTAGGGCAGTGCTTAAATCTGGTTTTAACCTTGCTTCTTCTAGCTAAGCCACTCCCCCTACTTTGCAAACCTTTCTACACTTAGTTAATTTCACATATAACAATTCCCTTCTGACACCTGTGACAAGCACCTAGATAAGTACACTGATAACACAGATAGCAGATAACAATTTACTTCAACTACCTCTGACAAGCACACTAACTCTTTTTTTCACCCTAAATTGAAGGTCCCAGTACAAGATTTCTAGTTCTTAATCCCAGTAGAGAAGTTTTAGTTATACCAGTAGCTCATTCTTCCTTCCTCCTGGTGTTCTGTCTGTTCTGTTCTGCACTGCGCCAAATGGGCAACTGTTCAAAGTGCACTGTGTGCTGCTGAACTGGATAAGATATCTTTTCTTAAATAGCTGGTGAATTAGGTCATTATTTTATGAACTGTTTTTTGGGGAGTGGTATGTTATTTATTTTGGGAATGTGCAGAGTTTTGAATAAACTTATTTTTTAGGGGCTAGTGAATTAGGTCATTATTTTATTAACTGTCTTGTTGAGAGTAATGTGTTATTTATTTTGGGTATGTGCAGAGTTTTGAATAAAGCAGTTTTTCCCTCACCATTTTAACTTCTGAGTCTTCTGCTGGGCAGTGTCAGTGTATGAGCATGCTTTGAAATGGGGAGCATGCACAGCGGTGATGTCTGATCTTATGTGACACTGTGTGGGGAAAGCATTACAGTTCACTTTATGAAGTGTCCTGCCATGATTTATATGTGTCACACTTTTAATCTGTGCAGTAGTGTTTACAGGACAAGAAGGTCAGCATTCACATCAAGGACTAATACGAAACTGTTTATTAAAAAATCAAAGTTCAAGTGAAGGTAACAGGCTGGAAGTAACACATTCTCATGTGTTGGACAGCAAATGCAAAGCTTCATCAGAGTTGGCTAGAAGCTGAACAACAAGGTTTATAAATGATCACATATCCTTGTGCTTATGTGACAATACACGTGCTTTAACATTATAAAACAATTACACAATTTAAAAAATGTAGTTAATTTGTAACCTAGATTTAACCAATATAGCAGATAGTCATTTGGCATCCAGCATTTGAATGGTCTCATATAAATCCATTCATTTGACATATATTAACATCTTAACATGGGTTGATTACTTTATTGATATTCACTCCTGCAGCATATTAGAATGCTAGTGAATGTTATATTCTAATTGGTCATTTAACTTTCACCATTGAATAGTTTCATACGTAGCTATTCATATCTCATATATTGATTACTTCATTGATTTCTGTCCTAAATTTATAAAAAAGCTGATAGGTCTAGGTTATCTTTCAATCCTAGACCTTCCCTTGCATTTAAAATGAAAATCCAAAAACGTTTACATTGTCCAGTTAATTGTTCAATATTACCTCCTCTCAGACCCACAATCACCCATTCCAATCCAACACATTTGATATAATGTTTTATATTATCTCTACAGCTGTTGAAATGTTGCACTATGGCATATATCATTTCATTTCTTTCAAGTGCTTTCAGATGTTCCCCCATTCTAACACAAAATTCTCTAATGGTCTTGCCAATATAGTAGAAGCCACATGAACATTGTAGTATGTATACAACTCCTGAAGTGTCAATCATTCATTTCATAAATCCAACCAGATACAGGGTTTGCAAATGTATTTGTTACCTGTATGTATGGACAGAATTTGCACTTGCCACATCTTTTGGTGCCACTAGGAGGTGACACAGACAACAGAGTGTTAGTTCTTTTCAAAGGTGGTATATAGGATTTTTCACCTTTTCCTTAATAGTTGGGGCACGTTTATAAATAATCCTAGGTCCCTCTCCTACATTAATTTTTAATTTCTCATCAGTTTGTAAGATACCTCAATTATTTGCAAGAATTTCTTTAAGTTGGAGGCTGTTGGCACTGTATCTAGTCACAAAACTAGTTTCTTGGAATTTTGCTTGTTCTCCACTGGTTTTCTTTTTGTTTAGAAGAAGAAGAATCAGCATTTTATAGTGCTTTTCATACACAGTGTCCCAAAGTGCTTTATGAGCAATGCTAGACTGGTAGTGAAGTGACTGAATGTGTGGTGGCAGCCATATCACATATCATCACCCACACACAGCCTGGATAATTGCACGAACCAGTTTATGGGAAGGGGAATGTTGGCCAGGACACAGGGAATATTCCTTGCTCTTTGTGAAGAGTGCCCTGGGTTCTTTTACTTCCACCTGGACACCCACCAGGACAACACCAGGATAGGCAGAAGGGACCATGGTTTAATGTCTCATCCGAAGGATGGCACACCCCAGCAGTACAGCACCCCCCAATATTGCATTTGGATGCCAGCAATTTTTAGGTGCAAGTCAAATCCCAGTGTGGGACAAGAACCCATGACCTTCTGGTCCAGAGGCGGATATGCTACTAACTGAGTCACGCTGACACTGAGCTGTCAGTTTGTGACATATTGCCCACAGTATTTATAGCTTCATTAATAACAATTTGACTATAACCTCTCTGTTGAAAACACTGTATTTGTAAAATCTTGTGAATTTCAAAGTCCTTCCTTGTGGTACAATTTGTCTGAGTGGTCTAATTAGTTGACCTTTCAGTATATTTCTGGGAATGTGTCTTGGATGAAAACTACTGGACAGAAGCAAACTATTACGATCAGTATGCTTGGTAAATAAAGATGTCCCTTTATTATCAATACCCATTTTAAAAATCTGTAAATCTAAGAAATTTACTTCCTGGTCACTGATATGTGCGTTAAATTGTAAATTTTGATTTGTGCTATGTACCCAATCGACAAATTCAAAGAACATATCCTTGGGGCCCTTCCAGACAATGAATATGTTGCCAATGAAACAATGCCACAAATCCAAATAATCACAATATGGAGTTGTGGCATAATTTCTGATCCATTAAAGTTCCCATCTGCCAAGGTACAGGTTAGCATAACTGGGGGCCATAGTGACCCCCATAGCTGTCTGCCCTGATTTGTTTGTGGTAAGTCCCCTGAAAAAAAAATATGCTTGAACAAAGAACTAAATCTGCCAATTCAACAGGAAACTCTCTATGTACCTCATATTGTTGTTCTCTTTCATTCAAAAAATATTCTAAGGCTGACAGACCCCCCCACCATGGGGAACATTTGAATATAATGCTTCAACGTCCAGTACTGCAAAGTACCAGTCATCACACATTTCTAGATCCTTCACAATATTTATAATATGTGTGGAATCTTTCCAATAAGATGGTAATCTCTGGACCAAAGGCTGCAAATGTGCATCAATAAATCAAGACAATGGTTCTGTGAGCCACGCCCTATCGACATAATCAGTTGACCAGGTGGGTTCACTGAATCTTTGTGCACCTTTGGTAAAAACAATAAATGGTTGGAACTACAAGAAATTGTACCGTTTAGGCTGTAATCTGCACATCAGTAATACAACTACAACGAAAACCTTCTTCAAGTGCATTATCAAATACTGCTTTTAAATCTTTAGTAGTATTATAAGAAAGTTTCTAGTAAAAAGCAGTATCAGAGAGTTGTCTCATGATTTCATGTTTATATTTCTCTCTGTCCATTACAACAGCCACACCACTGTTGTCTGCACTTTTGATAACGACATTTGGATCAGTTGCGAGATTGTTTAAAGCCCTGTGTTCAGCTCTGGTGCAGTTGTTGTAAAACTGTGGACTTGGTGAGGACATGAGATTTTGCAAATCCTTTTCATATTTTTCCACAAAGATTGACATGGCAGGACTGAAACTCAGACAATAAGGAGAATAAGGTCTAATGTTAACATTCGAATATACAGGCACCACAGAATAATTTACTAATTGAGAGTCTGAGTGTTCACTGCAGAGTAGTCCCACAACTAAATGTTAAAGTCATGTTACAAGCAAATTGATGTAAGTCTATGACAGTCTCAAAATTATTTAAATCAGTAGTTAAAGAAAATGACAGCCTTTTGTTCAGGACAGCTTCCTCATCTTCAGTTAATGGATGACTAAATAAGTTAATAACAGCTGAGGGTTGGGGCTCGTAGCTTAATTGTTGTAACTCCCTCGACCCTTTCAATGCCTTGCCCCAACCTTATTTTTTTCTTTAGTGGAAGGGCTCTTGAAATTGGGTTTTCCTTGCACTGTATCACCATGGAGGAGACTGATGTTGTACTGACTAAGGTAAATGCTGTGTTCTGTGTTCTAAAAAAACATCAAGGTTGCTGCTGGTGTCACTGGAGCCTAATGCATAATTGAGAATAGTGGCATCATCATTTGAACTGTTATTTTTCAAAATTGATCTCAGAGTGTCAACCCGCTCATGTGATGTAGGGGAATTTGCAGTGTTACTTTTATTCCAATTATAAACTCTGCCCAGCCAGTAATATTATTCATCATATGTGAATTTCTTTTGCTTGTCTTTTTTAATTTTAACATCATAACTTGCAACCTTCTCTATTAAAAATGTTGTTCATATTTGTCAAATTCTTCACTGTTGCACAAATCATTCAGCTCTTTCTGTTTGCTTTCAATATCTTTAGATAGAATTTCTCTTACCAGGCTGGCGTGTTCCAAGAAAAGCTGAATAGAGCATAGCACTGCGTCTTCCATCAATTCATGTCATGGTTGTATAAAAATCTGATCCTCAGTACTGTAAGCAGGCATATTATAGATATATATTATATAGGCATATGGAGTATGGAGTTCAGTACTGGTGCCCGCAGCTCAAAAAGGACATTAACCTGCTGGATAAGGGCCAGATGAGGGCTACAAAGATGACAGCCGGTCAGCAGGATAATGCATAAGAGGAGAGGTTGAGGGCACTGAACAAGTACTCTCTGGAAGATAGGAGAGAGAAGGGACATGATTTTGACCTTCAAGTACTTGAAAGGGATAAATAAGGTTGATAAGGAGTGTCTCTTTAAGCTGAGTAGCAACCATAACATGAGTGGGCATAGTCCTAAGCTAGAGGGTGGGAGGTTTTAAAGGGAGGTCAGGAAGCACTTCTTCACAGAGAGGGTGGTGGACACTTGGAATGCACTGTCAGAAGAGGTAATCTCATTGAAGACATTGGGCAGCTTTAAGAGAGACTGGGACAGGCATAGGGGAGGGTAAGGGTCATGGGTAGGGAGGATGGGAGGAGTGGGGAGGAGGGAGGGCAGGGACATTAGCTCAAGCTATGGACCCTGCAATACAAGCTGACTTGATAGACCAAATGGCCTTCTTCTGCTGGCTTCTTCGTATGTTCATATATTCAGGATACAAAGACCCCGTTGAATGCTTTTCACAGAAAGGTAAGCTTCCAAAGTAATTTTATGCCAGTGCATTCTTCATCTGTCCAGGACAAGCTTCTCAAGTGTCCTAAGGACCATTTTACTGGTCATTTGTTGGTCAACTGAATCCATCAGAATATTCTCACTCAGTAATGGATTACCACCAACTGGATTACAAAGACTGTTTATGCAAAGCTAGCCCCACTACTAGCCATGCCTGCAATTGCTCTGTCTGTTTTCAATGCCATATATTAAGGTGACAGTTCCCGTTTGCTAATTTGGAAAAACAAAAGATGGAAAATTGAAAAATAAGACCCCACATGGTATGACCAGTTTGCACATACTATTGGACTTGAAATGTGTACTTTTAAGCAATGAGATGGCAACTCTTGTGGCTATACTGAATCAAAGTTCCAAACAACCATAAAAGCAGCACTGAGATGGGTCTGGTAATATAACAAAATCAGATCACCAGGACAGGAAAGTCAGCACTCAGACCAAGGACTAATATGAAACTGTTTATTAAAAACATAAAAGTCCAAGTGCAAAGTGCAAAAACTGTACAATAATCTCTAATGCCAAGCACTGGCCACACTCTCTGCATGCTGAACTCAATCAGGCTGAGCTGACGTGTTGCAGGTTGCTCTGGCTCCTCTCAGAGCCTCTATTTCTGTGTCCTCCTTATTTCTGATCTTTGTTCCTGATTGTAGTGGATAGAGGCACTGCTGAATAGTCCACCATGCCATCCACCGAAGGTGAAGTTGACCGAGACTGGGGATAACTGAGGGCATCTGACCCTGATTTTTCAAATGCCAGAATGGGGCCTTTGTGCTGTTGCTGTGCTATTTGCTTTTTTGCCGCTATTTGTTACACTGTTTGGTAGGCAGTAGCTACAGAACCACTATCAGTGGCCCCTGTGGGTCACAGGGTCCATCTCCGATCAGTGATGATCAATCTCCTGAGTTAGTGCATGACCCATTGCTACTTGCCATCAAGGACTAATTAAGGATGGCAATACACACAGCACAACAGATTCAGAATAAGTTATCTGGGTCAGTTAGAACTTTGCTTGATTGGGAGTATTGGGAACAAGACAACAAAATGCTGTGTGTAAGCCTCTATAATAGGCCTGTAGTGAAGGGACCAACTGTAAAAACCTGCTAGCACACTTTTCTTGGAGGAGACTAGGTGTTCCATACAGAGGAGGAGTTTTGGACCTATGAGACAGACATAGACACAGACATGTTAAAAAGACTACCTACTGATAAGCACTACTCTTTTGACAACTCCAGCCTTAGCATTTTCCAGTAATTATAATTAAAACATGTTTACATCAGTGAAGTCAAACTCACTCAACATTTGGCACCATGGCTTATCCCTTGTTCATGTGAAAAATATAACACCACACACATTTCCCATGTTGCAGCAGTTCTGACCCCTGCAGCACTAAAATGTCTGAAAATTAATTAAAACAAATGCAGCTGTTAAAAATGTGAATGACAATTTCTTAGCATGCAATAACATTTTTATAATACAATTTTATGGAGTCTTTTTGCAGCCATCATTTATATGCCACACACTCCATGAGAATGAAAAATCTGGTCACAGAACAGATGAATGTGCAGTTTGAAAAGATTCCTAAAGGAAATAGAAAAAAATATATTTATGTTAAGTTAATAAGTATGTTTTAAACTTGCTAATACAATTGGTGGAAGTGATTAGGCAGTGTGGTCTAGTGACTAGAGCAGTACTGGGAATCCAGATACCTAAGTTCACATACTGTCAGGGTCACCTGCATGCTGTGTTGCCCCCAAGCAAATCATGTAATCACCTTAATCATTCAATGCTTTCATCCACCAAACTGCAAACATGGGCAAAGTAAAGATCTAACCGAATGCAAGTTATTGCATATCAGCTGAGCTATCCTAGGTAAATAAAATGTAATGACAAACCAGAGACCTGGATCACTTTACTTTGTTATCTGCATTAGGAAAGATAATCCCAGATAATGAATAATTTGATTTGTGTGTGACCCAGATATCCGATCATTTAATCCAGACAATCCGAACCATGCCAGAAATAACCACTAGCCTGAGTAAATGATGGACACCATGGATTATCCAAGTAAATGTAACACAGAGATGTGGCGCTAAGGCCAGCAAAAATTAAAAGAATTTCCTGAGTCTCCAACTTTTTCATGCTGTTTATTTTGCCAGTCTACATAGCACAACTCTTTTCCAATTACGGATACAATAGACACATAGCTTAAATGCTAGGTAAAGTTATCTCCATGGAGTGGAGAAAGCAAAAAGATTACGAATGCTGGGTTATTTGTGATCCCTAAGGAGTATTTTTTAATGTCCTCTAGCCTTTTTAACAAAAGTAGATAAGTAAGAATGTAAACAGTGAATTATATGGTCAGAAATTGATAACTGAACCTCTAGGTGTTTTACACAGTACTGTAGCTACTATTCAGTTTGTCCTAGATACATAGATACATAGATACGTAGACAGTGTCGGCAGATAAGGGCCTATGGCCCACCTAGTCTGCCCATTTGAGCTTGTAAGTTCAGTTTGTTTTCCTAGAAGTCTATTTCCCCTTACCCCTGACCTCTAGAATTCCTTTATGTCTATCCCATGCATTCTTAAATCCCGTGATTGTTTCAGCCCCACCACTTCCTCTGGCAGGGTGTTCCACTTGTCCACCACCCGCTCTGTGAAGAAATTCTTTCTCATGTTTCCTCTGAATCGTCCTCCCTCCAACTTCATCCCATGCCCTCTAGTCCTGAAACATCTTTTTCGCTTAAAATAGTGTTTTCCTGCACCCTGTTCCTCCCTGTAAGATACTTGTATGTCTCTATCATATCCTCTCCCTCCTCTCCTCCAGGGAGTACATGTTCAGTTCCTTCAACCTGTCTTCATAGGACTTGTGATGCAACCCATGCACCATCTTTGTTGCCCTCCTCTGAACCTTCTCTACCCTGTCTATGTCCTTACGTAGGTATGGTCTCCAGAACTGTACACTGTACTCCAGGTGGGGCCTCACTAGTGTCTTATATAGCGGAATTATGACCTCCTTTTCCTGCTGGTGATGCCCCTGCCTATACATCCCAGCATCCTATTTGCTTTACCTGATGCCTTGTCACACTGTTTCCCTACCTTGAGGTCATCAGAGATGACAACCCCAAGATCCCTTTCCTGCTTGGTGCATGCTATATTCTCACCCCCAACTGATATATTGTGCCAGGGTTTTTGTGCCCATATGCATTATCTTGCACTTCTTTGCATTGAATTTCAACTGCCAAACCCTTGACCATTCTTCAAGTTTCTGCAGGTCCCTTCATTCTGTCTACACCCTCTGGTGTGTCTACTCTGTTACAGAGCTTTGTGTCATCAGCGAACAGTGAAATTCTGCCTTCTAGATCCTGTGCAATGTCACTGATGAAGATGTTGAATAGGACCGGTCCCAGCACTGATCCCTGTGGTACCCCACTGTTCACTCTTCCCTCTGTGGAGTGACAGCCATTTACCACCACCCTCTGTGTCCTGCCACCCAGCCAGTTACCTACCCACAACACTACTGTCCTGCTCACACCCATATTCCCCAGTTTGTGTAATAGTCTTCTATGTGGTACAGTGTCAAAGGCCTTGCTGAGGTCCAGATAGGCCATGTCCACTGCCCTCCCCTGATCCACCTCCCTAGTCACCCAGTCAAAAAATTCAATGAGGTTGGTCTGACATGACCTCCCCCTGGTGAAACCATGCTGCCTTGGGTCCTGTAATCCATTGACAACCAGATGTTCCACCAATCTCTCCTTCAGTAGTGCTTCCATGATCTTTCCCACTACCGAGGTGAGGCTGACTGGTCTGTAGTTCCCTGCTTCCTCTTTGTTCCCACTTTTGTGTAAGAAGACTACATCTGCTGTCCTCCAGTCTTTGGGTACCTCCCCTGTTTCCAGTGATTGGCTGAACAGGATAGCCAGAGATTCAGCCACCACCTCTCTTAGTTCTTTAAGGACCCTGGGGTGCACCCCATCTGGCCCCATTGCTTTATCAGCTCTTATTACTTCCAGTTCCTTCATGACCCTTTCTCGTAAAGGACTTGTGTCCATTTCTGCACCATTCTCACCCCTTGTACTCCTTCAGACCCATTACCCCTCTTCCTTAGTAAAGACTGAGCAGAAATACCTGTTCAATATGTCAGCTTTACTGTTGTCATCCTCCATGTGGCTCCCATCCTCCCCCTTCAGTCTCACTATCCCTCCCTTTGTCTTTCTTTTTTCACTTATGTACCTGTAAAAGGTTTTGTCCCCTTTACCCACTGATTTTGCAATGCGTTCTTCTGTCTGAGCTTTGGCTTCCTTACTGACTTCCCTGCCTCCCTTTGTTTCTCTGGTACTTCTCCCTATCCCTTCTGCCTGTGTCTTTTGTGTTGCCTGAATGCAATCTTTTGGCTTTCACTTTCTTTACCTCTTTGGAAAACCATAATGGTCTCCTCTCCTTTTCCTCTTGCTAACCTGCTTAATGCATAATTCTGTTGTTCTTATAATCCCCATTTTAAATACTGCCCACTGTTCCTCAACCCCTGATTCCTGTCCCATTCCCCTTAATGCCTCTTTCAAGTATCTCCCCATTTTCCCAAAGTCTGCCCCCCTAAAATCCAGGATACGTGTTTTTGTGCGGGTTGGTTCTGCTCTTTCTGTGATTTCAAACCACAATGACTGGTGGTCACTGTTACCCAGGTGCTCCCCCACTGTTACCCCCATCACACTGTCCCTGTTTGTGAGCACAAGGTCCAGTATTGCCTTCTGCCGAGTTGGTTCCATGACCAGTTGCTTGAGGAAGGCACCCTGAAGGGAGTCCAGGATAAATCTGCTCCTAGTTGATGCTGCTGCTGGGATGCTCCAGTCCACGTCTGGTATATTGAAGTCTCCAACCAGTACTACCTCACCCTTGTCTGCCATCCTTTGGATGGCTAGCATCAGGTCCCTATCTGTTTCTTCCTCCTGGGCTGGTGGTCTATAGACCACACCTGTGTGGATGGCTGGCCCCATTTTCCTTTCCAGCTTAACCCACAGTATCTCTCCCCATTTTGTTCCTCCTGGATCTGTGGCCTTTATGTCATTTTTCACATACAGTGCCACCTCCTCCCTTCCTGCCTGCTCTGTCTCTTCTGAATATGTTGTAGCCAGGTATGGCCATCTCCCAGTCATGGTTATCATTACACCAGGTTTCAGTGATGGCCACAATGTCCAGGTCTGACTGTACCATGACAGCCTCCAGATCTTCCATCTTGTTGCTAAGGCTCCTGGCATTTGCACACATGGCTTTCCATGATTTGACCTCCCTAGACTGCTTCACTGTTCTACTCCAGCCCATTCCTTGGTTGTCATTTATCCCTGGTTCTCCTTGCTGTCTGCCCTTCTGCTGAATTTTGCCCCTTTTCTGCTTATCCACCTTTGGACACTAATCTCCATCTTTTGCACACTGCTTTGCAGAGATAGCCACTCCTCTGGTTCACTGGTTCCACTACTAGCTGTGGGGGGTGAGCAAGTAGGTACCGTCCTTGCTGGCCTGCCACCCCCCTTTGCTAGTTTAAATGCTTGTTAATGTAGCATTTAAACTTATCATTGAGTGCTTGGATTCCCCTCCAGGATGGATGCAGGCCGTCAGGCTTGAACAAACTCCATCCTCCAGGTGGGTCCCCAGTCACCAATGAATCCAAACCTTCCTCACAGCACCAGTTCTTCAACCATGAGTTAAAGTTCCTGGTATGCACTCCTATGCTCTCCTTGCCTCTCACAGGTAGTACTTGAGAAAGTGACAGAAGTAGCTACTTGCTTGAGACCCTCCCAGTTTCCTAAACTCTTCCTGAACTTCCTTTGGCTCCCCATTTGCCAAGTCATTAGTACCTAGGTGGATAATGACATCCAGCTCACCCTCCCATCTTGCCTTCCCAGTGATCCCCAGTATCTTCCTTCCATCCCTCCATGCCGTGGCACCTGGTAGGCACCTCACCTCCCTGTCCTCCCCCTCCTGTGTTCCTAGCTGGATCCTTCTTACGATGGAGTTCCCCACCAGGATTCACTTCCTCCTCCTCCTCTGGGGTCCACTGCTTTCCCCACTGAGGTCACCTCCTTGCCTAACCTCCACATCCTTTCCTTCCACTTCCCTGGGTACCTCTATTTGGTTGTCCTCATTTGCCAGTGTAGCATATGAGTTCTTGAGAGGAATAGGATCTGGGATGTGCCTCTGCCTGACTGCTCTAACCCTCCCTGAGCCCACTGTCATCCAAGTGCTCCTCGTTCTCGGCATCCTTTGAGGCAGCTGCATTGGACTGGGTGGTCCCTGGATAGGGGTGATGGTACTCCTGACCCAGTTTACTTCCGCTCTGAGTCTGGCTACCTCATCCGCAGTCCCAAGAGATGCATGCAGATAGGGCAGCACCTCAGTGTCCAGAAGGTCTGCCTGAATATGGCTGCCCCACAGCCACTGCATTGCACCACTCCCCACATTATACTGCAATTCCACTACTTCTCTGCTACTGAAGCTCTCTTAGTTCTTTTTATTTATTTACAGTACTAAAAATCCTGTAACTGATCCTCAGATATATATTTTTTTTAAGGAAAAAGAAACCAATAAATAAATAAATGAGTCAAAACACTTGTCGTGCTGAGGGTGGTCTTCTTCCCCCTTATGCCCCTTCTACTTCACACCTCTTACTAAACCCTGTGTTTAGCTCCTGTCAATCAGATTTATCAGGGCATATAATTAAGAGTTGGGGAAGGGGGGGGCGAAAATTTCAGCAATTAAAGACAGCACAGAATTACACCACCACTATGTTTTAAATTTTCAACAGCCCAAAAACAATTATAAGTAAAGACAACACAGAAAGAAAGTATAGTGTCACTACAAGCCTACAATCTAAGTTTAAAAGAAAAATACCAATTACCAGTTACTCTGAAGCACTGAATTGAATATGTTTCCTTCCTTCACCTTCTGGCTTCTTCCTTATCATTAGTAACCCCTGCCTCTGAGGACAGGTACAGCCTGGTGGAAGTTCTGGTATGGCTAGTGCCTTTATGGGTTTATAAAAGA
Source organism: Neoceratodus forsteri (assembly GCA_016271365.2). NCBI lineage: Eukaryota > Metazoa > Chordata > Ceratodontiformes > Ceratodontidae > Neoceratodus > Neoceratodus forsteri. The sequence continues at coordinate 1,180,696,631 of CM028131.1, forward strand.
TTTCAGGGGTTTGGTATGTTTATGTTCAAATAGCACAGTGCATCCAGCTAATGTGATCCTTCCAACTTCAGGGTGCTATCCATACGGAAAATAATAATGCAACCCACACCACCTGTAGCACATAAATAGTAACTATAAAGTATCCTCAAGATAGTATGTACTGTACAAAATGCAGTAGGGCACAAATTCACAATGCAAACAGGGATGACATTCACTAGGGGAAAGAAGAAATCATGGAAAAATGGAGATGGAAAGGGAAAATGGGGTAATACATATAATCAAATAATACCTGACCAGTACAGGTTCAGATCTCACCACCCTCTAAGCAATAATCCTCAGCACAGTCCCAAATATTCCCCCCTTCCACATACACACACACACACACACTGGTGCACAAGTATACCCAAAGTCCCTTTCAGGAGCTACCATAGTCTGTATGACATAAAAAGTTCACAGGTTGCGGGTCTGATGGTTGAGAAGAGTGTGTCACTGAGATATTTATTTTACAAGCATTAACCTGGTATTTGGGAACATTAATTTCCACTTCGACTAGTACTTTTTTCTGTCATTCAGTGTAATATGTTTAAAATTAATTTTTAATGAAATAAATGTCATAATATTTACTAATAGGGGCTTATTATCATTGGCATTATTTATGTAGGAACTTGCCATTTTTAGTCCTATTTACTAACGGTGTGTTCCTACATCAGAATTTACCAATAATAAGCAATGACCCCAGAAAAATACTGATGCAAGGGTTACCTTGGAATCACACTGCCAATAAAAAGAGCAGACCCTGAGGCTATGGATGATGTGGTGGGGGAGGGCTGAGAATTATAGGGAGGGGAGCTAGGGCACATCTTGCTGCACTTGGAGAGGGCTGGGGGTCATGCACTGGAGCAGGTGGCTAGGCTATGGGGAGGGAGGTTTGGGCAAAATACTGGACTGTGGGGACTCTGAGGGGTTGCTTGGGTGCAACTTACTATGTATGGGGAGGGAGTAATAGGGTAACAAATCTTGTTTCAAATGACCCCCAAAATGCACCAGAATGCACCTATGCACCAAATTTAAAACATTTTATGGGAGCTAGGTGTCCCGCAGCCCACTGACCTATAGTTTACATTTTGAGTCTTACAGTTCTTATGGTTTTGGTGAAATGACACCCCTGTTTTCAGCCAATTTGACTTCTGTCCTGCATCATTTTTAGTTTTGTAATAGCTGACTTTTCTTTTTTTTTCTGTAAGAATATTTTTTATTAATTTTCAGAAACATATATACTATGAATACAGTATACATTCAGAAATCCCTTCAACAGGAGAGTACAAATATCCAACAATATAATTGTATCTACATCAATAGAGACCAGTCAAATAAGGGATTCAATACAGCAGCAATAATCTGAGCATCACTCCTTACCGTAAGGAAAAGAAAATTATGTAAAGAGTTAAACTTGTTCAATTCCAACTTGTCATGTCCACCCCCCCATATTAAATAACAAAGGTGCCCATATTGTCTGAAATTTAGACAAGACTCCTCTTCTCCAATAAGAAACTCTAACATAAGAAGCCCTCTTAATAACAGCCTGTAGCCACTGGGACATTGTAGGAATGGTAGGTGAGTCACAATTTAACAAAATTAACATTTTGGTTTTCAAAGTCATGGTATATTGGAGAGATTTATATTTAATAACCTCCCTGGGCAATATAGAGCTATCCCCAAAAATCCAAAACTTGGGAGAGTGAATAAGTGGCATATTTAAAGCCTGTTCCAGGTGTTCAATAATAGGGGACCACCAGTGAAAAATCAGGGGACACGTGCATAAGATATGATATAGAGACCCAGACTCTTTGTTACATCACCAATATAACCCTGAGGTCACAACTCCCATTTGCTTTAATCTTTCTTGGGACCTATACCATCTGCTCAGGATTATTTTCTGAATTAATTGCAATTTTGGATCTTTTATGGTCTTGTGAGCTTCAGTCCAACAAATATCCCATGTTTGCTGATCCAACCTTTCTTGTATCTCACCTTCCCATCTCAATCTATGTGCACTCCAACTAGGGATATGTTTCTCCTGGAGTAATTTATAAATAGTACTAGTATGGCCTCTAGGGAACGAAACCCATTTAATAAGATAAGCAGCAAGATCTGTGTGTTTAAGAACATGATCTGCCATTACCCACTTAGAGGTAGCATGTCTTACCTGAAGAAATCTCAAAAAAATCCATGGAAGGTAAATGAAATTCTGCTTGCAATTGTTGAAATGATTTAAATAGCCCTGTTTTGGGATCTATTAAATTTGCTAGGACTCCAATTCTTTTAGAAGCCCAGTCATGCCAGATTACTGGGGATCCATCTACCTGTATCTTGATATTAGGGTTGTGCCATAAAGGCTCAAATGGACCTAAAATTTCAGTCTCCTATTGCAACACCTTACAAAACTTATGCCAGACCAATTGGGTGTGAAACATAGGCATGGTGCCACCAGATGGGATTGAGACTGGGTCACCTAAAGAAACCACCAAAGGAATACCTCCCATTATTGACTGCTCTATCTCCTCCCACAATGGTACGGCAGTGAAAAACTGGTCTAACCAATAAAGGGCTTGCCTCAAACCATGACTCAAATAATAGGCCCATGGCCAGAGCAGATTCCAGCCACCCTTCGACTCAGGCGCCTGGAGAATCCTTCTCCCAAAATGTTTTTTTTTTCCTTCCCAAATAATGTTAGAGAATAATCTATCCAACCTATTCTAAAAACCTGGCATGATAGATATAGGGAGATTACTCATATAAAAGAAAACTTTAGGAAAAGCCATAATTTTTAAAGCAACAATTTTGCAAAGAACTGAAATATGTAGTTTAACTCACCTATTCATGTCTCCCGAAAGAGACTCCAACACATCTTGTAGGTTTGCAGCACACATATCCTTCCTGAATTGAGCTAGAAATATGCATACTTAAATATCTAATAGCAGATGGAGCCAATTTGACTCTTTTCCCTTTCAAATGGGCCCAGTTCAGATTTCCCTGGAAAAGCGGCAAAAGTTCTGTTTTAGATCAATTAATCTTCAGCCAGAAATAGCACCAAATGAATCAATTACCTGCCAGGCTCTAGGCAATGATGTTTCCACTTGGGTCAGGGTAAGAAGTAAATTGTCTGCATAAAGCAGCATGATGTAGGAACTCTCCCTAATTTTGATCCCAGCAATGTCTGAATGCTGTCAAAGGGCAGCATTTAAAGGTTCTGTTGCCAAAAGAAAAAGGAGAGGGCTAAGAGGACACACTGGATGCATACCCCTTAAAAGTGGGATGGATTTAGAAAGAATACCATTAGCTAAAACCCTTGCCCTAGGAGAGGAATATAATACCCGCATCCATGTGAGGAAGGTGTCACCTATCCCAAATGCCTTAAGGGCAGTATATAAATTAATTAGATTCAATGGAATCAAATGCTTTCTCAGCACTGATTGCAACTAGGGCCATAGAATCCAGGCCCCTAGTTGCAATTTGCATAAGGTCTATCACTGTTCTAAGGTTATCACTGCCTTGCCTTCCCTGCATGAACCCAGCTTGTGATTTATGTATTAAGATTGGAAGAACTTTCTCCAGCAGAGTTGCAAGAACCTTAGCTAATATTTTTGAATCAGCATTAAGTAAGGAAATAGGATGATAGCACACAAAGAGCAGTACTTGTTCAGTTTAGGAAAGACAGTGATGACTGCCTCCTTCATGGTTGGCGGCATGGTGCCACTCTCCCGCATGGATCAATATAACTGAAACAGCCTAGGGGAAAGAATAGGCTCGAAAGTCCTGTAAAAATCCAAACTGAGGCAATCTGGACCAGGGGCCTTACCTTGAACCAAGGCTTTAATTGCAGCTGTTATCTCAGATAATGTGAGCCCCTCATCCAGGGCCTCCACCATCTCCATTGGGAGCCATGGCAGGGATAACTTATCAAAGAAAGACATATAATCGAACTGATCACAGGAGAGAGAAGATTTATATAAATTCAAATAGTAGGACTTGAACGTGTCTCTAATGCCGACCAGGTCAGTAATAAGCCCAACATTATCTGATTTTTAGGTAAGGAATTTGAGCTTCCATAGATTTCTTCCTAAGCCTAAAGGCCAAAAGCTTCCCGGCTTTATCGACTGATTCCCAACAGGCCTGATTTAAGAAAAACAAAGGTTAAGTAGCTTGCAGATGGTAAATATTATTAAGGTGATATCTTGGAGCATTTACCTGTTGGATCATATCATCCTGATTCTGAGGATCTCAGTAAGTGGCCTCTTCTGCTTGTTTAATCTTAGAAGAAAGCTCCATAATTTCCTGCTTTTTCAGTTTATTCTTCCAAGAGGCATAGGAGATGATGCGGCCTCTGATAAATGTGTTAAAAGCCTCCCATAGAGTGAAGCAAGAGTGAAGCAACTAACATCTGGAGTAGCATTCATTTAAAAATATGAGGCAATCTCCACCAAAAGCCAACTCAGGAAATCCTCAGAAATAAATAATGCAGGGTTAAATCGCCATCTGAGAGATTTGGCTATACTGCCCCTGGACACCCAAGACATGCTTACTGGAGATTGATCAAAAATTATCATAGGCAAAATAGAAACCTCAGTTATGTTAGACAACAAATTAGAACTACAAAGAAAGAGATTCAACCTACTGCAGGTCTGGAATCTAGAAGATTAAAAAGTATATGCCCAAGCAGCTGGGTGATGGATTCTCCAACAATCCACCAACCCGAACTCGGAGCAAAGTAGTTGAACTGCATTCCTAGAAAGACAATGTGAAGGGGTACCTTTTTCTAGGGGTGTCCTATCTTGGCTGGGATCTAAAGCCAAACTGAAATCCCCCCAATTAAGATGTCCACTGGTCTCTGGGAAAGATCCGATACAACTTGAGCCAGATCAAAGAAAAAATCAGGGGCATCTATATTAGGCGCATGCAGATTCACCAGAATTGCTTGATTGCCATATAGTTTATCCATCAAAAGAACCTATCTACTCTCCTTATCCTTAACCATGTGAACCACCTGAAAAGGATGGGCCTTCTTTAATAATATTGTCACACCTCACTTGTTCAAGGAGAAGGTACTAGAGAAGGTCTGCTCTACTCAACCCCATAACAGTTTATCTGCTTCTTGTTTAAGGAGATGAGCTTCTTGTAATAAAGCAATATCAACATTATTAGATTTTAAATAAGACAATATATTTTTCTGTTTGATGGGGTGGTTCGTATCTTGCATGTTCCAGGTTAAAGTCTTAAAACTTGGCATTATCTGAAAAAAGAAGACTTGAAAAACATAGCAAAATGAAGAATTTACATCATTCTTATTAAAAAACTTCCAGAAAATGCTCAGACATTGCTGCAATATTGTCCCAAACCTTACCTTAAAGAGACCCCCCACCATAAATATGTGATGATAATAAAAACAAAAACAATATGCTTTGCAGAAGCTGAATAAACCCAGATCTACATAGCATATATCCTTGTTTAACAATCATCTCTGAACACCAATCAACATCAAATTTCAAAACAGTAAAATATTCATATAACATGGGAAAAAGAATAGATCCCCAATATAACATCAGATAAAACAATTCAAAATGTAAAGAATGAGTTCTATGACCTAATAATAACCATTGAATAACATAAATACCAGGTAGGGAGTTGCCAATGAAAATGAAATAACCAAGTAACCACCTCCTACTTACAGTCAGGAGGAGTAGGGTAGCAGGGACTGGTGATTGAATACCACCCAGTTCCTCCCACTCTTCTGCAGGTGCAAAATAAGGTATCAGCATCTAACCCTCATAGACATTACCTACCTGTACTTCCCACTGAGGTCACACTGCTTACAATTAACATAATAAGCCTCTAGTTATTTGATCAGAAGAAAGGGTGTGTTACCCCCTGCACCAAAGAGCTCCGTCTTTAATAATCCATAAACACAGTGACTAAAATGTGCAAAAGCATAAGTGTATACATAAAAATAAAATAAGCTCAACAGAGTCCTGTTAGAAAATTGCTCATCTTCATAAAGTACTTGAAAATGAGCCCAAAGAAGTCATGTCCCAAGATAAGGTCCATGTAAAACAGTGCCAGTCACCACATTCAAAGAAAAGAGCTCTCTGTGCACTGAACCCTGCTCTGTCTCTATAAAAGAAAAACTTAGAAAAACTCACAGAGTGACCAGGTGCATCCCAAACCACATATTCACCATCATCTTCTACCAGTCAACTGTTGATATGCTGGCTTAAGAGGGAAATAACACATACATATTGTGGTGTAACAGAATACCCTCCATTCATCTGGCTGATTCCACTACCACTGTTTACTTCAGTAGCTGCTCCTCCAATATTGTTTACAAGGGTAAAGTTACCTTTATGTATATGGGCAGATTAGAAGAGGAAGTGACAACAGCAATGTCTTCAGTAGGAAGAGTGGCGATGAGCTCTTCTTCCTTATAGTCCACCCAATCCATCTCAGGAGACTGCAAGGGAATTATAGCAAGATTCAGAGACATCCTAGGGTGTTTAGGATCTGGGGTAGCAGACCATCCCACAGGGCTAGACGATGGGGATATCTCTGGAGATGGAGTATTTGGAATCTGCAGAGGTTGAGGCATTCTTCTTTTTTGTGAAGAGTGAGCAGTCCCATTCATCTGCAGGGTATCACTTTGCCTCTTAAGTTTGGGGCCAGAATCTTTTGATTCTTGTGGCAAAATGGATGAGGGTGCACCACAATTACTTCAATTTGGTTGTCTATTTGCTCAGGAAGAGGGTTGATCTCCACTGCTCCTTGCTTTGTCCAGTCGGTAGTGGTTTTCCTATAGCGGTGTGACATAAATATACAACTCTGAGTCAGAGTTGTATTGGGGAGGGATCGCAACAATGGGAGATGCACCACTGGTGTCTGCAGGGACCAGCACAGCAACATGATGATTTCAGGTGAAATCTGTCACTGTGCTGGTCTTCGAGGTGGCGGTGTCACTCTCCGGTCGGTACACCATTTGTTGTTATTAACAGGAGACAGCACTTGTAATTCAGACCCTGTCACAGAAGATGAGCCAGTTTGTTGGACGTCCTTGAGTAAACTCTGAGCCTGCAATGGGGAATCAAACTTGCATCACTTGCCTTCCCAAAATTGATAAAATGGCAGAATATCTCATGGCATATTGAATGTGGTGTTGTTACTGTTCCCTTCTGACTGGGGTGAAAGCTTTGCAATGAGCAGCTACTTCTTTTGAAAAATCCTGGAAACAGTAAATAGAGTGGCCATTACATTTTATGGATCCCCATTCTCATGCTAGGCGTAGTACTTGCTCCTTTATTGAAAATCTTGAGAAGTATACTAAAATCAGTCTCAGTGGCATCCCTCTAGCAGGTTTCGGGCCCAAGGACCTATGGGGGATTACATTTTGTAGAAACTCTCACATATTAGTGTCTTTGGAGCCTTTGGAGATCCCAATTATCCAAAGATTATTTCTTCGGCCCCGATTTTCTAAATTGTCCACTTTTCCCCATAATAAGTGGACTTGTTCCAGAAATGCGATCTTATCCTTGTGTGTGGCCGTATCAGATTCCACTCTTAGGGCAAAAAATTCTGTATCAGCGACCCTCAGTTCCTCCAGTTGTGCAACCTTTGCTTTGAGTTTGGGAATGCCTTGAGTAAGAGCCTGCAGCTTCTCTCTTATATTGAATGAATCAGCCAGGCCCTCTGCAACATGTGTGTTCACAGGAGTTGTTTCAGCCATTCTAGAAACCTTGAGGATCGATATGGCACAGCAATCTCAAACACATTCAAAATCTTGACTGTAAGTACCATTGTTGCAGCCAAAAAGTAGCACTAATAGAGAGGGGATATCACCAAAGAAAATAATCTCTCGAAAGGCAGGTTAATCAAGGAAAAAATAACGGATATTGGAGCAGCGAATCAGAGATCTCTAATTAGGCAGACATCCAGTCTTAAGGCCCCCTAATAGCTGACTTTTCAAGGGCAAAGGCATTGTGGAAGTCAGTATTTACTGGATTATAAAGCAGTTGACCAATATTTCTCTGGACCATTCTGTTAAATGTAATAACAGATGAGCTCAGTTGGGGAGAGGGGCAAAAATATGATTTAGCTGTAACATTTGGTCTTTTAGTAGACAATTACATATTGCTTTCTGGTGTGATCTATTATTCTTGCCACAAAAAAGACTCGACCCATTCAAGATTATGAGGCCTGGGGGGTGTCTTGGTTGGAATAGACAAAGCTAGCATTAGTTGTTATTTGGCAAACTGTGATGAGATGACAAAACATTATGATGTGAGGCTGCCACCCTGTTTTCCAGTTGCAACATTTTACAGAATCCCTTTTCACTGTTTTCTCAGCTGGAAATTCTAATATATTAATAATAGGTTATAGACAAATTAAGGGTATGTCCTTATTCTAATCCCTAGTCAGATGATGTCTCCTAGTGGAACTGAAGGGTACCTGTTTTGCCCTATAAACCATCCTTTAGGATCATAGATAAGAATACACTTAGTCAAGGATGAGAATTGAAGATTCTGGTTGTGAACAGGAAAGTGTGGCAGATCCTAGCATTATTTTAATAGCTTTTGTAATATATCACTTTTTCCACATGGGACCCTTTCATCTTTGGGATTTTTGCATCACGCTCTGCCAGAATAGCACTGCTTGATCAAGGACTGCTTATAATATATTAAGCGGTATATAGCAGCTACAAAAATAGGTAGTTGGAACAGCAGTCAACAGTCACAAGAAGTGTTGATACCTTGGAGCTCTCATACAGTTTAGGTGAAGTCATAAAATCAGCTTTTGGGCTGAAATTTTTCCTTTAATGGCCCTGCACTTCTGTAGGTGAACAGAGTAATCCCTTGGCACAGGGCTCAACAGCCTCTGCACATCTGCATCTGTTCATGCAGGTCCCAAAGGGTCCTAGATGAATGAGTATACGATTATACTATTTCAAAAAGAAAGGAAATTCTTTGCAAAAAAACTACATTAAGGCACTAGTTAGGGTGTATTAATGAAAAAAAAAGTCAGGAAATTGGACATTAGGGTGTTGAACTCAGACTCCCCACCCCCACCCTGAGGCAGAAACAGGAAGCATCATTAGGGTTTCACCTCTCTTGTATCTTTGCAAATCAGGTATGGGGTGTGCCTTGGGGTTGTCAACCCTCTGCTCACCCCATTATCATATACTGTATGCATCATAGGCAATTTACTGATGGAATGAGGTGAGTGTTAGGGTTGACAACTCCAAGGCACACCCCACACCTGATTTGCGAAGACACAAGATAGTAGTAGATTTTATTTCTTTAGGGCACCCTTCCCGAAGGCTCAGGACACCCTTACAAATATAAATAAACACATAAACAATAAACCCACAGCAAATTACACTAAATATAAGAAATAATACTAAATAAATATTTATCATACTTTAACAGTAAATTGCTATCTAATCAGCAACAAGTTAAACCTCAAAGGCTTGTTGGAATAGATGACGTTTCAGCTGTTTCTAAAAAATGTCCAAGGAGGGAGCCACCCGAAGGTAACCCGGCAAGGAATGCCAAAGGATCAGAGCAGCCACAGCAAAAGTCCAATCCCCTGACAATTTTAGCCTTGTTCTGAGAACCTCTAGAAGGGACTCCCCCACAGAATGGAGACAGTGTCTTGGGGTGTAGGGAAACAGAAGCTCCCTCAGGTAGCCTAGACCCAATTTGTGTAGGGCCTTATAGGTCAAAAGACATATTTTAAAGGAGGTGCATCAGTGCAGCAGCAGCCAATGCAGTTCTTACAGCACTGGAGTGATATGACAAGACCTTGGAAGGCCTCTCAATAGCAGGGATGCAGTATTCTGCAAAAGCTGCAGGCACCGCATCGCACCCCCTCTGACCCCGAGGTAGAGTGTGTTACAATAGTCAAGCCTCGAGGTGATGAAGAGTGGCCAGATCATCAGAGGGGACAAGGAATTTAATTCAGGTGATGTTCTGTAGATGATAAAATCCATTCCAGACAGCTGCTGACACCTGAGCATCAAGTATCAGCTCGCTGTCCAGCAGGATGTCCAAATTCCCTCACCTTAGTGGAGGCCTCCAGTTTGGCTGAGACAATAAATAGCCCTAAGTCCTCTTGAGAGGCCCCCATACCCCCCTCAACCAGGCTCAACCACTAACACGTCAGTCTTTCCTGGGTTAAGTCCCAATCAGTTTGATGACATTCAAGCCCAGAACTCGGACAAAAACCCATTTAGCACATTGACCGCATCTGCACTTCCAGGTGTGAATGACAGGTTGAGCTGGGTATCATCAGCATAGCAATGACACTCCAGCCCATACCATCTTATGACTTCACCCAGAGGTAGCATATATTCTGTGAATAACATGGGGGAGAGAGCAGAGACTTGGGGAACTCCACAGGACAGGGCCACAGGGCCTCAGGAAAAACTCCCCATAACCATTCTCTGTGTCCTGCCCTGGAGAAAGGACTCAGACCAGCTGATGAACTTGCCAGTGAGTCCTACAGACTCCCTCAGTCTGTTCAACAGCACCCCATGATCCACAGAATCAAACACTGACCAGAGATTGAGGATAACAATAACAGATTGTTCTCCCCTATCCCTCAGTCTGAGTAGGTCATTCAGCACCTGGACTAACATGGTCTCTGTGCTGTGCATAGTCCTGAAAATGGACTGGAGTGGATCATAAATCTGGAAGTCCATGAAGTGACTCTCCAGCTGCTCCACAACCACCTTCTCAAGAACTTTCCCTAAAATGAGTAGGTTTGAGACCAGTCTGTAATTTGCCAGGACATCAGGGTCCAAAGATGTTTTTTTCAAAAGGAGTTTCACCACATCCTGTTTAAGAGGCCAAGGGAAAACCTCTGCTGGCAAACAACACCTGACAATCCTGGCAAAAATCAGGCCCAGAGCCTCGAGGCTACCCACAAGTCATCACATCGGGCCTGGGTCCAGGAGGCAGGAAGTTGGTCTCAGTTTTGTAATCACCTCCCAGACCTCCACCGTCATCACCAATCAGAACTCTCCCCAGGGAGACTGAATGCACCCATCCCTCCCAAGGCCTGACTATGTCAGAAGACTGAGGAAATCCCAGCCCTAAAAGAGGACACTATGTCTGAGAAGAACCGAGTGAACTTTTCACATTTCTGAGCTGAAAAAACCTTAATGTGTTCTAGACAGGCCGAATGTACAAGCCTGTCCACAACCTGAAAGAGTTGAGCCAGTCAATTCCTTCCAGCTGCAATCATCCTAGACATAAAAGCTGCCTTTTTTCAGGTGATTGCATTCTGGTACTCACTGCAATGAGCTACCAGAACCAGTCTGTACTCTTGGATCCTGGTCCTCCTCCATTGCTTCTCTAACCCCCGGTTTTCAGTACTCTTAACTCTCTGTCAAACAAGGGAAATCCAAGACATGAAACCTGAGGGTGTACAGGGATCAATGCTAAGAGGTCAAAGATCCCCATTACAGCCCTGTTATAGGCCATCAAGGCCTCCTCAGTACCCCTTCTCACATGCCTCTAGCACAGATGAAGTGTCCAGTTCGCCAATAGTCCCTCTGGGTAAAGCCCTTTTAAAGGGAGGAACCGAACCACTTCCACAGGGGGTGGGACAATGGGGGGAGGGCTCTGGAGTTGAACCTGACAATGTAATGATCCGACCAAATAACCGGATCAATCTCAAGAGTGTCTGTCTCAAGCACCAGGGAGAACACCAGGTTGAGCACATGACCAGATAGGAGAAACCCTAATGGTTCTTCCTGTTTCTTTCTGCATGGTAGGAGTGGGGAGTTAGTGTTGGAAACCTTAACACCCCATTTCCTGACTTTTCTTTGCATTAAGCCATCCTATCTGGTGCCTTAATGTCATTTTTTGCAAAAAATAGTCTTATAATCAAGCCTTCAGACAAATTCGTTTTTTGACTTGTCCCCCATACTCCCGTGACCTTCCTCTGGCCCAGTTTGGCCCAATGCCTGCTGTAACAGTCCTCTGAGCTGGCATGGAGAGCTTTGGGAAATGTGCGGCATATTTTTTTAGATTACATTGTTTCCCTTTTTTTTTCCCCACTGGGTTCAGTATCATCTTATCCAATACACATTGGTAGTTATGGGCTACATCACCAGATGAAAGTACTGTATTATCATGATGTCATCAGTCTGTATCCCAAATAAATGTGCACAAGGTAAGGTAGTGTACTCCAGTAGGTAATAGAAAAGGTAATTGCAGAAAAACTGTGGCACACACTCCCCAAATATAAATGAACGGAGCTACTAAAAAAATATTTTATTATACACCAAAAACCAGGAACACCTGACGCGTTTCAGGTACTAGATCCTTTATCAAAGGTTAAACATCTGTGGAACATAGTTCACTTAAATACTGGTCAGTATGTGACATCACACTGATGTATTTATAGTTCATTGGTTCCTATACTCATTATCCGAAATTCAAAGTGGTCACAATAATTAAGCAGTTTAGCACCACAACTACACAAAAAAGACTAACAGCATTTTAAAAACAGAATACAGCAATAAAAAAAAATCCACATATAAAAGTGCATAACAGTGCAAAATAGTATACAAGTGCAAAAACACAACGAGTGCAAATTGTTACACATTACTAGTATTCTTTTGTAAACTTCAACTCTACAGTAAACTCTTTGGGCCAGATATTCAGGAATGTGCCAATGGCCAGCGCAAGTCCAGCGTAATGCAAGTCTGATGAGCCATGGTGCAATAAGTGCCATATTTAAAGGTTGCGCATGGTGAAATGTGCCAGTGCAACACGGCTAAATATGTCAGGGATGCACAGTGGTGCAACCAGACTTGCACAATGGCTGTTTAGAGATGCACCACGCACAACCAGACATGTACCATGGTAATAAAAGACAAGCCCAGGCAATGGTGGAGCATAGCAGCAGAGTAAAAGTGGGGCACAGCAGAGGAACAGTGCCAGGGATGCACAATAGCAGGCCACAGGTGATCACCACCAGCAAGGGCACACACAGGCACCAAGACACCCCACCCCAGAACACAACTACTGCACAGAAAGCAGGCAACAGGTGGCACCAATGGCCAATGGAGGCCACCATTGGAGTTCCCCCACCGCATGCTGTGCCCCCACCCACCCAGACCCCAGCAAGCCACACCCAGGACCATGCTGCCAAGCACACACATGCCACACATCCTGGACAGCCACCCCATGGCCACCGCAAAGTACAGCCACCGACCAAGGGGCAGAACACCATGATGCACAGCCCACACACTGACACATGCACACCATACAGACATACAGACATACAGCATGCCACTGCAGCATGGCTTCTCACACCAGCTGCAAAGCAGACACCGACACAGGCAGGTAAGGAAAATATCTGAATTCAACAAAACTATTTACAAGTGCAAGGGGTGGGAAACGGTAGAAAAGTGAGGGAAGGGGACAGGGAACAGGGACTGTACAGTGAAAAGGGGGACAGACGGGGAGGGGCAGCAGGGGAAATACGGAAGTGCTGGGGTCGAACTAAGGGCAGCCATGGCCTGCCACTACTTGGTGTCTCCTCCTCTGCCAGTCTGCCATCAGCATCTGTTGAACCTGCTGGACCAATTCCAGGGTTGTGGAAGAAATGAGGATAATTTGTCACACCAGCCTGCAGTAAAGGAGCAGCCTTGGCCTCCACTGGATGGCTATGACAAAGGACAGGAGAGGTGATCAGTGCAAGGTCCTAAGGTACCATGCCCACCCACTGTGTGTAATGGGCAGTGGGAACATACACCCCTTGAGTGGCGCCCCGGCCACCCACAAGGGGTGGGCCAATACCTGCCAGCAACCCAGCACACCATGACAGTGCACAGAGGTGGACACTGCTGCCCAATGGCCACCCAACTGTGCAGTGACAGTCAGATGGCACTGGGCACCAGCAACACCACCACTGCAACACCAGTAGCAGCTGGGCACACACCCACCCCACCAACAGCTGGTACATGTGAGCAATGGCCGGCCCACAGTGGCATGCACCATGCACAGTATGCAACACACAGCTGCCACGGCACATGGCACAGGTGGCCATGGCCACACTCACTCCCCCGCCAACCACCCAGTACTGTGTACAGGAACACAACAGTGCCTACCTGCCTGCTGTGGCCTCACTTGCGCCTGTCCCACTGCCACACCTCCACCACCGCTTGGTCCCACTGCAGCCTGCTGTGCCTGCCTTTGCTCTCCTGCTGCCCTCACCCAGCAGCAATTGTCAGATCCTGGGAATGGAACTAAGACAAGTATACATCAGAGAACACCCACAGCATGTACCTACTCCTGTGCACAACGTGTGCCCCTGCCCGACATGTCCCACGAGGCTGTAGTGCAACACAAGCTGCAGCTGGCAATGCCACTCTGCAATGCACATGATGACAGTATACCCCCTGCAGTGCATGCCAGGCAGTGAAGCCATCACCGCAGTACAGCACTAGGGCACACAAGCAGCATGGGATGACTTACCAGGCTGTGGCATGGCCCCTCTGTGGTTGCATGCTGCAGTTGCCTCAGGCTTTCTGGGTCCCACCTCATGAGATCCCCATACTAGTGGCAGCATTACTCACTTGTTCTGGCCACCCCAGTGTCCCACACCAGCCTGACAGTGATGCCCTGCCAGATCTCCATCATGGGCTGTTGCAGGGGCACCTGCCCAAACAGCCCTTGTGCATGTGGCGGCACACAGGCCACCAGATTGATTAGTTCAATGTTGGACCAATTATGGGCCCGTCGAACTCCCCACTGTGTCATCACAACAGCAGATATATGTCGAGACAAAATGGTGGCTAGAGGCACACGTGTGCACAACGTGTGTGGGATGTGCACCTCATGGAGGCATGCACTGTGTCCACCAATCTCACATTGCTGGAGATGCATGAAATGGGCATGGCCTGATAGGCACATAGTGGTGTAGTCCCATAGGGTCAGAGGGTCACAGTAGGGGTCAGGGATCACCTGGTGCACTGTGCGCTGGTGTGCAATACAGGCCATAGCACACTGTGCGCCATGGCCCCTTTTGTGCAGTGGGTACACAGTGCACAATAGGTGGTAGCACACCACCTGGTGCATGTGTACTGCAGTCCTGTGCACAGCACATGCGTGGACATTGCACTGCAACTTGCTCCAGAGCAATTCCATTGCGCACCGAGCAAGTACGCAATATTCAGCCTCCACATGCAAATGAGCTCATCAGCCAATGCGTGGCACACTGGTGAAATTAGCATGTCATTGCCATTGTGCCAATGCTCATTTGCATGCGTTGCACTATTAAAGCACCTTGGAGCAGCACAGGCAATGGACTGGTATTGCAACCATCTGAGGTAAGTTGCGCTTGCTGTTGAGCCCAGCCAGCACAGCAGGGTGAGCGGGGTAGGCTGCTGCTGACACTGACACACATGTCTATGTCCACAGGTAGCACTATGTTGGAGCATGAAGAGAATGAGGGGCGTGGGCCTGCTCACAAATGCAGGCCCACCTTTACCAAGGCAGAGGCAGATGCTCTTTTCGAGGTCTACCTCGACAGGGAGCCACTGATGAGTGGTGCCATAGGCACACCACAGGCCAGGGCTGCAGCCTGGGAGGAGGTGGCAGCATGTGTAAACCAGCGGGGCAGCCATCAGCGGTCTGTGCAGGAGTGCTGGAAGAAGGTGGGCACCAATGAATGCCAAATCAAGGAGAATATGGTGGCCATATGTGCAGCCCAGACAGCCACCGGATGGGGGCCTACTGATGTGCCACAGCTCACAGCACAGGAGGAGCTGGTGGTGGCCACCATGCACAGCAGCACTGTTGAGGGTGTGCTGGGTGGAGGTTTTCAGACAAGAGGGAGCCCATCACTGCATGGTATGTATGTTGGGCACACACATAGCATGCAGTGCCTAGGGGGTTGGGGGGCATGGGGGCCATGCATCACTGACACATTTGTTTTCTCTTTCAGCACCAGCATGCCTGCATGTAGAGGATGGGGCACCAGCAGCAGCTGTGGAGGCAGGCCCACCCTGGAGGACCAGCCATCCACCTCCATGGGCATCCAGGGGCCTGATCAGCTGCAGCACACCACCGTGGTCCAGCTGGATGTCCTGGGCATGGGGTCAGATGAGGCCCTGCCTGTGTTTCAGCAGGATGCCAGCCATGGAGTCCTCTGCATGGAGACACAGATCAGGGTGGGGTCCAACACCAATGATGACCTGACCATGATCCAGGACAGCATGGGTAGTGTTGTGGGGGAGACACCCATACCATGTACCATCACAGGCAGCATGCCCAGTGGCCTGTCAGCAGTGGGACAGCCATCTACCACCACTGCAGGTGCTGCTGTGTGCACTGCCAAATCAGTGTCATGTGGTGGTGTGACAGTGTAGGTGCTGGGCAGCGTACAGGGGCCAGAGGGGCAGCAGCAGCTGGCAGCAGGGGACATAGGGCAGCCAGACATGGGGTCCACTGCCGGGGCACCTGACAGGGACCTACTCCATGGGGACCCCACTGTGCAGTGTCCACCTGAGTGGGGGGCTGTGCAGCACAGTTGTACACCAACGGAGGGTTGGCGCCCCTCCCAGGTTCCCCTGGGCACCGACCCATTGGCAGAGCATACCAGTTTGCTGCAGGCCTCCATGGAGCAATTGGTGCTGCTGGTAGCTGGGGTGCATGCACTGCACACGTTGGTGCACCAGGCAGCCAAGCAGTGTGAGAGAGGCACTGCACAGCTCCTGGAGGCTATTCAGCACTTGTGGGAGGACACAACCACATCCCAAGATCGCATAGTCAATGCGATCACAGATGGCCTTGCACTGCTGGCTGCCACAGGGCATGCTGACCACCTCGGGCACCACATAGTGCACTGTCCACCCCATGTTCCTGGCATTGAGCAACACCCACCCTGTCGACATGAGCCTCTGCTGTTGGCATCCCAGGCACACCTGAGGTGGGCCTGTTTGGGTGCCTACACACCCCTGTATGGACCCGGCCATGGTCTTGCAGTACAACCCCTTGGGGGCTGTTATATACACACCCTGTGGCCTATGTGCAGCCTGTGGCTACCAATCGGCCCCCGCATGACCATCTCCATGGCCGCAGTGGCCATGGTTCCACATGGCAGACCTGATGTGCATGCCACCCTGGCTGCAGTCTGCTGCCGCTGCTCTTTGCATGCATGGGCAGTGTGTGTGTGTGTGTGCATGCTACAGGTCTGGCACCTGTGTGTCGCACTGCATGCTGCCTGTGTGCATGCCTGCGCAGCCACTAGCCCATGTGGCATGGGCGTAATGAGAGCAGATCTGCACTAGTTGCACCTGTGCACTGGTGCCCTGCATCTGATCCCCACCACATGCCAGTTCCTGGGCATGTGTGTATGTGTGTGTGTTTGTGTGTGTGTGTGTGTGTGTGTGTGTGTGTGTGTCTTGCTGTTCACTGCTGTGTGCTGTTGTGTGTGGCTGTGTGACACTGTCACCCCTACCCCCTGCACCACGCCTCTGTGTGTGCATGCCCATTGCCATGCATGCACCTGGTTGTGTGCTCTACCTGTGTATGTGGCCAGTGGTAGGTGTTGTGCAACCTACCTGCTTGCACCATAGTGCTCCTGTGTGATTGTGTCCCTGTGCTGGCCTGCCATCCTCACATCTGGGGATCTCTCTGCCCAGGAGGGGCTGTCCACCACCCTCTGGCCCATTAACCTTGTAGTCCCCACTACTGTCCCCCTCATCAGCCTCGACAGCTATCCCATGGTCAATGGCCATGTTGTGCATTATGCAACAGGCCTGGAATAGACCACAGGCTTTCAAGGGGCTGTACTGTAGGGCACCACCAGACCTGTCTAGGCAACAGAACCATGAATTCAGCATCCCAAATACACACTCAATGATGTTCCACATGCAGTGTGTGCCTCATTGTACCCTTCCTCTGCTGGGGATGATGGGCACCGTAGGGGGTGAGCAGCCAGGGCCTGAGTGGATAGCCACTGTCACCTGTGTGGGTAATGACATGGTTAGCCCTGTGTCCTCTGTTGCTGTGCCCCTTGCCTATCCCTGGCACCCTCATCAGTGGACCCACCCTGCCCTCCCCATCCCATGCCCTGCTCTACCTGGCACCCCTTGGCCATCCCATACTCACCCACTAGGTGGCCAGTGGGGATGTCCCTACACTCGAACCTGTGGCACAGTGCAGAACTGTGCCAGATGAATGCATCATGTGCACTCCCAGAGTGTGTGGCACAGACACTGGTTATGTGCCCCTTGGCATCGCACACCACCTGGCAGTTGACACTAGGGAACCCCTTCCTGTTCATGTACGCAACACCCTCAGGGCCAGGTGACATGCGGATATCCACTTGGATGCAGTCAATGGGCCCAATCATGACAGGCATGTGTGCTACCCTGTGGAAGTCCTGCATGGTTGATGTACGCTCTGCCTGTGTGCTGGGGAAATGGATGTATTCCAAAGCATGTGGCAGCAGGGCATTGAGGAATTGTGTGAGGAGGCATGACGTAGCTGACTGGGTTATGCCTGTGGTCTCCTCACTGCACAGCTCACAGGGCTGCCTCAGAATAATCCTGTTCAGGAGATACCTGCCCACAATCTCCATATTGGCGTAATTCTCAAATGCCGTGTAGGCATGGTACCGCCTGTTCCGGGCATACTGCCGATGGGCCCTTCCATGACCATGTCACTGTACCTCCTGCCACCTCACACCCTCATTACAGTCTCCATTAGGAAGGGTGCACTGGCCATGGCCCCTGATGTCCTGTCTCCCCCTTGGTGTTTGGCTGCTGTGGGCTGTTTGCCACCCTGGTGCAGTGCATGGCACTTTTCCTGCCTCTCCCTCTCACTCCCTTGGCCCCTGGCTCACTCTCCACTGCCGCCTCTGTCTCACACCCCTACAGCTTCCTTTACCAGTCACTCTGTCCCTCACAAGCTCTGTCTCCCTTGCTCTGTCTGTTTTTGTCCTTCCACCTTCTCATTCCAGTCTCTCTCTATCTCTCCCTTGCTCCTGGCCCAAGTGCTTTCTGTGTGCCTGTGCCCTGTATTTATAGGCTCAAGTCTGCTTGGCACATCCAGGAGTTGCTCTGCACTTGCGCCATGGTTCCATGGTTGAATATCACACTGTGCCGCATATTCATGGGCATGCCCCCTGTTCTTGCCCATGCATTCATAATAGTTGCGCATTGGCACAATGGAACTTGTGCTGCACAATGGCTCCCGCTGAATATTGCTCCTTGGCCCAAGTTTGCACTTGCACCGGGGGCAACTCAGTTGTGCCTTGTGCAACTGCTTTGAATATCCTGGCCTTTATCTTTCTTCTAAATAAGGTTTTAATTCAAGACTTGCATTAATGCATTTTGCCAAATAAATAAACTGTGATGTGTTTTATATAGGCAAGACAGAAAGACCTTTTAAGTTAACAGTATCTGAACACATTAGGGCAATAGAAAGACAAGATATTACTTACGCCACTGCTGCACACATATTAGAGAAAAAGAATGAAGATGGGCATCAGTTTAAATTCATGGAAATTGAAAAAGTTTTTCCTGACCAGAGGGGTGATAACTATCATAACAAAATTTAAAAAAAGGAAAATGAGTGGATCTTATGACTCGGAGCACATAAAAGACCGGGCATTAATGCAAGTCTTGAATTGAAACCTTATTTAGAGGAAAGATAAAGAGTTTACTGTGGAGTTGAAGTTTACAAAAGAATACTAGTAATGTGTAACAATTTGCACTCACTGTGTTTTTGCACTTGTATACTATTTTGCACTGTTATGCAATTTTATATGTTGATTTTTTTATTGCTGTATGCTGTTTTTAAAATGTTGTTAGTCTTTTTGTGTAGTTGTGGTGCTAAACTGCCTAGTTATTGTGACCACTTTGAATTTTGGATAATGAGTATAGGAACCAATGAATTGTGAATAAATCAGTGTGATGTCACATACTGACCAGTATTTAAATGAGATATGTTCCACAGATGTTTAACCTTTGATAAAGGATCTAGTATCTGAAATGCATCAGGTGTTCCTGTTTTTTGGTGTATAATAAAATAGTTTTTTAGTAGCTCCGGTGTTTGTTTTTATTTGGGGAGTGTGTGTCACAGTTTTTCTGCAATTATCATATCATCTTTACCCAGTGGGGTGTCTGCCTAACCCCCACCCATTACCCTACCAACTACCCTATACTAATCTACCTATGCTAACCATTTGAACAGCTGTTAAATTTGACATGTATGTATGAGGTGACGCACTGGAGCCCAAATAGATTGAAATTTATGTACGGTTCCTATGTGCCAACAATGTAATCGTTCAAGCTCGACATACTCAACAAATAAATTCCTCCATAAATTATATTCTAGGGGTTCTTCATTTTTCCACATCCTGGTAATGCATCTTCTAGCATTAATCAGACACATATTTAAGATTTTCACCATATTTCCTCCTTTTATAGTGTGGATAATTGAATCCCAGGAGGCATAATTCAGGACTGAATTTTAAATTGCTACCTCTAATTTTATTGATAGTAAAAAATATTTCATTCCAAAATTTTTGTATTTTCGAACAGGTAATGGTGACATGTTTAAGAATCCCTCTATTTGTTTTATATCTATTATACCAAGGCTGGGTGTTTGGGTTCATTTTGTTCAGCAACTGGGGGGGTGTAATATACTGTATTACATGGAATATATTAAACTGTATCTGGTTAAGCCTGTTACAGTACTAGTTAATATTTTTGTGGATTTAATCAGTGTATTCCATTTATTACTTGATATCTTATATTGTAATTCCTTTTTCCCAACTTCTTTTAAGATTCATCAGAGGCAAAACCTGAATTATTTGAAGGTTATTATATATCTTAGAGATCAATCTATGATGATGGTCCTTAGACATGATCCAGCTCTGAAGTGTTGTAATACTGGGCATATTTAACTCTTTCTCCACTTGCTCAACAAGAGAAGCCCATATCCTAAAATAATTAAGTCTCTCATGTTCTGATAATTTATACTTATTTTTAAGGGTATCAAAAGTTATAAAAGAGCATTCCTGGAAGAGATCCCCTAACTCAATTATATTAAACTTCTCCCAGTGATGTTTACCCTTCCCCTCTCTCCCAGGTCCTCTACCTTCTGTCAAATAGATAGGACTACAGGTATGTATGTTAATTCTAATATTTTCTTTAAGTTCCTTATAATAATAAACCCATGCTAGTAAATTTGCTCTAATACAGACATTTTTAGGGGGTTTTCAGCTCTTTAGGCGTTTATGGCCTATAAAGGTGATGATAGGCTCTTTTTTTCCTTAAAGAACTGTTTTTCCTTTACCACCCATGGGGGGAGCGGCATAATATTCTTTATTGTGGGAGAGCACAGAGGCCCACTGATAAAATCCAAGGTTGAGTAGCTTAAGATCACCCATTCTTCTCTGACCCTTAGTTTTGTTATAGTCATTCTGGCTTTTTTTGGTTCCAGAGAAATTTTTGAATAATTTTATCTAGGGCCATAATCTGACTTCAAGGCATTAAGATCGGTATAGCCTGTAAATCATATAATATTTTGAGCAGTACATCCATTTTAATTATTTGAACTCTACTCATTAAAGTTATAGGTAGTTGAACCCATCTATCCAGGTCTTTTAGAGTAGACTTGGTCACTATTCTCAGATTATACTCCAGGGAAAAAAGTGCATCTGTAGTAAGATAAACCCTCAAGTACTTAAGATTATCAGTTTTAATAGTGAATGTGTTCATATCTTGGGAGGCAAAGAGTTCCAAATTTTCAGTCTCACAAGTTCAAATTTCTTCCAGTTAATTCTAAACCCTGATTTTTCCCCAAAGGTCTTTAATATTTCTATAATTTTGGGTATAGTTGTTAGAGGATTGCTAATATATAAAAGTATATTGTCAGCATGAAGTGATATAAGTAGATTTTGCCCTCCTGTACTTTCTCCATAAATTTCTGCCGCCACTCTAATTGTGTTTGCTAGGGGTTTAAGAGCCAGAACAAAGAGTAAAGGGGAGATAGGACAACCCTGCCTTGTTCCCCTGGACAGGTTGAAATTATTTGAAATATCATGATTGGTTACTGCTTTAGTTGTTGGGTTACTATAAATCAGATTAATCCAATACAAAAAAAGTCTCTCTTATCCCTATCTGCTCCAGTACTCGAAACAGGTATCCCCACTCGACCCTGTCAAAAGCCTTTTCATCATCTAGCGATAACAATACTACTTCAGAATTTTTATACTCTTCAATTAATTTTTAGTATTATTAAACCCTCTTCTGTTTTTAATAAAACCTGCACGGTCTTCCCGTATTAGGTCTGGAAGAATTTTCTCTAATCTGGAAGCAATAATTTTAGTAAATATCTTACGTTCTAAATTTAGTAGGGAGATCAGGCAGTAAGATGTACAATACCTAAGATCCTTCTCTTCCTTCAAAAGTAGTATTATAGTTGCTTCTTTAAAAGATTTTGGTAGTTACTTATTTTTGTTAAAATAATTAAATAATTCAGTAAGAACTGGGTATATTTTGTCTCCAAGAATTTTATAAAATTCTATAGGGAACTGGTCAGGGCCTGGAGCCCTCCCACTCCTCATATTTCTTATTATATATTCCACCTCTTATTAAGTTATTAGGGCCCCCAATAATTCCTATTGTTCTTGTGATATTTTGGGGATATTTAAAAGAAAATGGGAGTTGTTATTACCTGTCTTGCATTCAAAGGTATATAGTATGGAATAAAATGTTTCAAAAGCTTTATTAATAGCTATGGGGTCTGAGATTAGCATATTCCCTTCAAAAATCTCAGGTATTTGTCTCTCCTCTCTGTCCTTTTGAATCTGGTAAGCCAAAGATTTACCAGTTTTATCTGCCTGTGCATAGTATTTTGCTTTAGATTCGAGAATGAATCTTTCCATTCTTTCATTCATTAAAGTGTTTATATTTTAGGTTCTCAAGGACTTTAAGATCTTCCTTTAAATTTGTATGAAAATGTCTCTGTTCAGCCCTTTTAATTTCCTTTTCTAAGTTTTCTATTTATTTTCTCCTGTTTTTGTTAATATTAGCTTTATAATTAATAATTTGTCCTCCGAGTGTTGCTTTAAGAGCATCCCATGTCATACTTATTGAGATTTCTGAGTTCCAGTTGAATGTTAGAAAACATTCCAATTGTTTGACAATAAACATAGAAACATAGACTTTGACAGCAGATAAGGACCACTTGGCCCACCCAGTCTGCCCATTTCCCTACCTACCTACTGGATAAGCTGCAGATTCTAGTTAACCAACAGCCTATTTCCTGCAACCTCCCACTATATTTACGCATAAAAATTCATGAATAAATTCAGTAAAGAACTTATCCTTATATAAAAATAGGTCCATCGTCCAATTACTAGAGTGAGTGTTTATAGCCAACTCCAAAGAGCAGAACAAGGCTGAATGGTCTAAAAGATTGATTCCCTCATACCTAATTTTATGAATTCTTTGTGTCAATTCAAGTGATCCCAGAAGCCAGTCAACCCTTGAGTAGGCTTTATGTTGATTTGCTGCTTTTGACAGGGTCGAGAGGGGGCCTGATCTGTCTATGCCTGGGTTCAGTACATCATTAAAGTCACTGCCCACTAACATAGGGTGTTGAAACTGAGTCAAGTTTATAAAAAAGTCCACAAAAAATGTATCCTCATTAGGGGCATAGAGGCCTGCAATAGTTAAGTCATCTGAGTTAATTTTAACCTGAAAGATAATATACCTATGATTTGTGTCAATAGCTTTGTTAATTATTTCTACTTTATGTTTTTTTTTTAAATATAATAGCCATCCCCTTTAACTTCCTGTTCGATCCTGTGTAGACCACTGTGCCAGCCCACAACCTACATTTTTCAAATTCACCAGGGGTAATGTGGGTTTCTTGTAAAATGAGGCAGTCTGCCTTGAGTCTGCTAATTGTTGAAATAATCCTTTTCCTTTTGATTTTTTTTATTCTGATAATATTACATGAAATAACATGAAATCCCATAATTTCTCACAATGAAAAATAATAAAACCATATGAGTCAAGGGAGCGAGAGGGAGGGCAAAAGTGCACCAAGCACAGGTTCCTAAACCTAATTGTCCTTCTGTAGGATTTCTTTCCACCAAAAGAGAGGTTAGGCTTCTGTTTACTGTTTTTACATCTAAAATTAACTTCTCTTACCCTATCCTTGCATAAACTAACCTCCCTCCTCTATCTCCCGGGCCTAAAATTCTATATGCCAAAAATAACATGGTTTGACAAAATGGAGAGAAACTTTCCCAAGCTACTAATTCGGGAGCTTCTAATCCTAAAGTTATCAGAAAGGCTGTAACAATCTTTCTAATTTGGTCTTACTTATCTTCCCATTGTGCTTAAGTGTATATGTATATCCTCACCTTCCTTCTTATGTTCTTCCATTCTTTCCCCTTCCAGGGTTAATTCCTGGGTTATATTCCAGAATTCTCAATTTGCTCAAAGAATTCCTTTGCCTCACTTGGAGAGTTAAGCATCTTGATTACCCCTTTGTACATAATTTTCAGTGTTGAGGGTGTAGGGTGAGAAAACAGATTTTTTCTTTCCCAAAGGGAATGTTTAACTTCTTTGAAGGCATTTCTTTTCCTCTGCAGTTCTGGGCCAAGATCAGGGAATATTGCAACTTGTGAGCCTTGGAGTAAATGTGATTTCTTTCTTCTGGCCTCTCTTAAAACTTGTTCCCTTTCTTGGTATCTGAGAAATCTGACATAGATAACTCATGGGAATCTAGAGCTGGGATGATGGAAAGCTGGGGCTCTGTGAGCTGTTTCTAATTCTATTTTGTTGTCTGGATAACTTTTCCTAGCCAACTCAGAGAGCCATTTTTCATTGAAGCATAATGGGCCCTATGCACGAATGGGGCAGAGTGGCTATGCTCACATATCTGGGGTGCACAACCACTCTGCACCCTATGTGCTCCCTGCACAGGATGCAGTAAGGGGGGCACACAGCACATATGCACCCGATCCTCCAGCAGCACAAGGAGCAACCTGCTGGGGGTGGGAGAGGGGTGGGCCGGCACTATGCACCATCCACTAAGGTGCATAGTGCTGGCCATGGGGGTGTGTAGGGGACACAGATTATGCCAGAGAGAACCCCACTGTAAACCCCTATGTTCCCTGCACACACCCTGCAGGACAGGGCAAACAGCTCACCGACTCTTCAGGGCCACAGAATACGGCCACACAATGCCATTCACCCACCCCAGCACACAGCAGTGAGTGCGGCAGCCCCCCTAAACATTCACAACACCCATACCCCTCACATGGGCACTGGCACAAGGCTGCCACTCTCCCAGAGACAACACATGTCAACCCCCACCCAACTACTGGCTGTAATGTCCCCCCTGCCTGCAGACATGCCCCTGTCCCACCACACAACTTCAGTATGCCCAGTAAATGGCCCCTATGAAGAATGGTGTGGAGTGGCTACATGCCACATATCTGTGTCATGTAGCCACTCCAGGCCCTTTGTGCCACCCAGGCTGCCAGCCACAGGATTCACCATTGGAGTGAGTGGTCCCACCGCCAGACCATGCAGAGGGCAACATGGTTGGGGTGGACAGGGGCATGCCAGGGGTGTGCCCACACTCCATGCCATTCACAGTGGTGCAGAGTGCTGGGCATGGGGGGGTGCACCTTACACCAGGTAGCACTCAGTTGTAAGGGATATGTGCCCCCCCAGGATGCAGCTGCCATCAGCAGCATAGATGTTAGGGCACGGCAGACCCCCCTACATGCCACCCCAGCCCATGGAGCACCATGGAGGGCTGGGGCAGTGGACTGGGTACCCTCACACCCCGAGCTTGCAGTGCACATCATGCCCTCCATTTTGTTTCTGAACCCCGCAGGCACAAGGGATCTACTCGTGGACCGGGTCTGGGCATCCCACACCCAGTCCACAGAACACTCCACCATGCACTTGTGTCCGGGGGGACAGGTGGAAGTCGGTTGTTCATATTGGCATATGCAGATCTGTCCATGGGTGCACATCTATGTGGGCGGGGTAAGCGCATTTTGCACATACCTACACCCAATTCATCCATAGGTACCAGTATATCATCTTTTTCAATGCCCTCTGGTACTCCCAGAATTTTTAAATGATCTCTTCTGGAATGCCACTCGATTTCCTGCAGTTTATCCTGTATTATCCCAGTTTTTCCCTGATGTTCAGACAGCTCCTTTCTAGAGTTGGAAGGGCATCTTCTATGTCAGAAGTGCATTTCTCATTCTCTGCCACTCTCTGATTAAGGCCTATTTATTCATTCCTTAAGGCCTTCATTTCTTCTTGTACTTCAGAGAGCCTATCTTCCAGTCTAGCAAATCCATTTCTGATTTTGTCAAAATGTTCTTCAAATGATCTGCATCTTGCCCTTCATTATCTTTTTTTTCCTGCAGTGTTCTTCTTTTCTCTTTAGGTCTAGCACCTATCTCTCCTACTACTGGTACTGGAGGTGAGGGAGGATTAGTGATTGAGTAGACATCCCCAGCTTTCCATTAAAGGCTGTAGAAGAAATGGAAAGCTGTATAATTCCAGCTTACTCCCCAATCTTGGAGTAATTAATAATTTTATCATGTATTTGGCAAGAAACCCCTGAAAGTACTTCACCTTCTCTAATTTCAGATTATTTGTCCTCATTGCTATTATTAGTTTAGTTCACCTGCACTGTTTGTGCTAAATGTACTGAGTTAGAGCCTGGGGGACCTTCTCCAGCATTAAATTCTCCAGCCCCCTTTGTTTTATTTTTTTTTTTAAAGTCCCTTCCTTCTGAATGGGACTATCTGTGTTACCCTGGCTTGAGGGGGCTTCCTCTATTCGGTCTGCCCACAGTGAGCCATTCAAAGTAGTGTTTACGCTTTATTCTGTTCTATCAGGCCAGTGCTTTGTGTAAGTGGTAATGCCTCTAAAGCCTCAGCTAAATTAATTTCACCCTCTGTGAGAGTTTTAATTTCTGATAAGCCTGCAAGGGTTGTTTGAGCCAACAAAAACATGTCTCTGGATTTGGTTGCTACCACGCCGACAGGGGAGTTGTTTACCATCTCTGGAGAAGGGCTTATGTGATCCCACTCCACAAGAGTGGTAGCAGGGAGGAGGCGGGGAACTACAGACCAGTCAGTCTTACCTCAGTAGTGGGCAAGATTATGGAGGCACTCCTTAAGAAAAGAATAGTGCAACACCTGGAATCCATAGGGGCACAGGATCCAAGACAGCATGGGTTTACAAAAGGAAGGTCCTGTCAAACTAATCTCATAGATTTTTTTGACTGGGTAACCAGAGTGGTGGACCAAGGGGGAGCAGCTGATGTCGCCTACCTTGACTTCAGCAAAGCTTTTGACACTGTTCCACATAGAAGATTGATAAATAAGCTGGTAGGCTCGGGTGGGTCAGAAGTTGGTCAACTGGGTGGCAAACTGGTTGACAGGCAGAAAACAGAGATTGGTGGTAAATGGTATACAGTCAGAAGAGATGCAAGTCACAAGTGGGGTACCTCAGGGATCAGTCATGGGGCCAGTCCTCTTCAACATCTTCATTAGTGACCTTGCAGATGGACTAGAGGGTAAGGCTTGTCTGTTTGCAGATGACACCAAGATCTGCAACAGAGTAGATGATCCAGATGGGGTCGGCAGAATGAGAAGAGAGCTGGATAAACTAGCAAAATGGTCAGAAGAGTGGCAACTGGGATTTAATGCAAAGAAGTGCAAAATCATGCACATAGGGAAGAAACCCTGAAGCCACCTATAGGCTGGGAGGGAGTTGCTAGCAGTCACAAAGGAAGAAAAGAGACTTGGGCATCATCATCACTGATGACCTGAAATCATCCAAGCAGACCTCTAAAGCAGTAGGTAAGGCTAGGGGGGTGTTAGGGTGTATTAGTAGAGGTATCACAAGTCGTAAAAGGGAGGTAATAATCCCTCTTTACAAGACACTGGTTAGTCACCATCTGGAGTGCTGCTTGCAGTATTGGAGGCCACACCTTCAAAAGGACATTAACCAAATTGAGGCAGTCCAGAGAAGGGCAACCAAAATGGTGCAGGGACTGCATCAGAAGACATATGAGGACAGATTAACAGAGCTCAATATGTATACCCTTGAGCAAAGGAGGGGGAGAGGTGATATGATCGAGGCATTCAAATACCTTAAGGGCATTAACAAGGTGAAAGAGTCTAACATGTTTAAATATAAGAAAAATAGCAGGACAAGAGGACACAGCATGAGATTAGAGGGGGGCCGATTGAGGGGGAATGTGAGGAAATTCTTTTTCACAGAAAGGGTGGTGGATGCATGGAATGGCTTACCACAAGAAGTGGTGGCTATGAATACAGTGCAGGGCTTCAAACAGGCATGGGATAGACATAAGGGAGCAATACAAATAACTATGAATAGATGTGCCACTGACAGAGCAAAGGCCGATGGCACATTTATAAGGTAGAAAAAGAAATGGGCAGACTGGATGGGCCTTGCGGTCCTTATCTGCCGTCAACTTCTATGTTTCTATGTTTCTTGCAATCTAGCAGCTTTCCTCGTTGATACTGACAGATTATGGCCAGAAGTGCACTCCAACAATTTGGTACTATGGTACTTAGCACTGCCTATAATCAAGCCCACTTCCAGGTCTGTGACATCACAAATACAAAAAAAGCAAAAAATGGATAAATAAATACATAGTATAATAAATAAAGAAAATAAGAATGTACACAATGGGATGGGTGTGTGTGGGGGGAACAGCCCCCCAATGCAGTTATGTAAGTGAGAGAATGATAAGAAAAGAAAATAAGAATGCACAGAATGGAATGGGGGTGTGTGGGGGGGCACAGCCCCCAATGCAGTAAAATAAGTGAAAATTAGCACCCACAGTTCTATGCTTTGTACACAAATTGTACACAATCTTGTTAGAAAATAAAATAAGAATGCACACAATGGGATGGGGGGAAGTGTGCAATGCAGTAAAATAAGTGAACTATATTGCTGTCTGTGAAAATTGAAGAGAGCACGCTCGAGGCTGTAGAGGGACAGGTGGGCCATGGCCAGAGTCCCAGGTTAGATCCGTGGTGGTAAGCAGTTCAGTCCTTAGACAGAGGGAGTTTTTGGAAATTCGGGGTAACTGAAGTGGGGACTTGAGGGGCTGCTTCTGGTGAACTGGGTCTCCTCAGAGAGCTGTGATTTCTTTATGAATTGGAGTATTTGTTATGGCAAGTACATTTCTTAATGTTCCTATGGATAGGAAAACCACCTCACACACACGGATCGACATATTTTATAATGTACAGTTATCTACAGTTTCCTCAAAGGAGGTGACTTCTTACTGCTCATGGGTGATCTGGAAGTGCGGTCATGTAACTCTGCTAGTTCATGAAATTGCCTGATATAAAAACTGTCAGACAGTATCACTCAGTCCAAACAGTGTGGTCTAGCGGTTATTTTTTTATTTATTTTTCATTTATTTATACATCAGTTTACAACCTTTGAGCCAGCAGCTCGTTTCCAAAGGTACCTCGTCACAAAGAGGACAATACAAAGCACAACATTTCGTTACATCATTGTAGGTAACTTCATTTTTTTATTTTTTTTAATTTTACACATCATAGCAGGCAACAGTAAGGCAGATATATGGTGTAAATTACTTTGTTTACAATAACAGTGTAACAGGTTAGGTATTGACAGGTATAACAGTTATTCGGATAAGACTGAGAGGAAAGCAAACATTGGTTAAGCAGACAAATTAGCCTTGAGCAGGGACTGCTAGGTTAGTAAGAACAGGTGGCTTTGGGACAGGGTAGGTAATAGTTAGGGGGGCATGCCACTCTAGGAGTTTTGTCAGTTGTTGATTGTGAAGCTACTCAGAGAGTAGAGCAGTGGCCATCCCTACCCAGTCGCAAGTACCATACTACCTCTGATAGACAGCGCAACTTGACTTTCTGGCCCCGTAATGAGTAAGTAGCGCCCTTCCCCCGACCTTTCCCCAAACTTCTTGAAACAGGGAGTACCATACCAGAGAGGCTCCTCTCTGGAGAGTACGATGCACTCTTAGTGTTTCTGGCATGGAATTGCCTCTGCCCCCCCCCCTTCCCCACATTCTCTATGAAGAAGGATTTAATTTCTTTAATGTTTTAGGGATGGCTTACCATGAAAGGTAAGTGCTTATCATAGATATATCAGAAAGCAATATCTTTGCGCCGTACCCCTAGGAAAGATTAGAGAAGTGGTAGCAGTTACTTACAAATTCTTCAATGCTTTGCCAGTTCTCTCGAAGTATTTACTTACAGAATTTAGGATCCACTGGTGGGGTGCAGTTCCAAGATGGCGTGCAGATGCTAGACTGCTGCGGGAGACACTCCACTGCTCAGGACAATGTTAGTGGTGCAATGAATATTTAGATGCTGATTATCTCTGGGTGAAGTCTTGTGTTTTTTTCTCCTCCTCCTTCCTATCAGTATCTGGGTCTAAAAGAACATTGTTTTCCTTTAAGGGGTATAGCAGTCCTTGGAGGACTGCTGTATCCCACATTCCCCTGCTCCACAGTCTGGCCCCTCTCTGACACTCTACCATGCCCCTGGCCCTTTCATGTTCTGGTCCATGATGAGGGATGCTGGAGGCTGTAGATGCCACCATTAGGGCAGACATCTACAGATACAGATGTCTCTGCCCAAATAAACACACTTTGGGCATGCATCCGGGCCCTGATGCCAGAACAATTAAATAGATTTGTGCTGTAGTTTAATGTTGTTTGAAACGGTTGTACCAGTAATATAAATTTATTTCTAACATAATGCTCTGTATCTGATCAGCAATATCTAAAGTGATCAGTATTGCAATAAATAGCATCCAAACATTTGCTGAAACTACTAGTCCTGTTCATTTAAAATGTGCACTTTGTACTAACACCTTCTAAGAAAAACAACCAAAACAGCTCAAGAAGTTGATTTGAAAGTCATAGGAGGTGGGTAAATCAAATTGGGAAGATAATAAATTAAAAAATGAAATGGTTTGCAAAAGAAATTAAGTCATTGACTCGTACAAAAGACGTTTACAAAACCTTTTTAAATAAGGAAAGGCTTCGGGGGTGGGAGGAGATACTGCATTCTTAGTAAAAAGTCAAATGACATTTTTATGTTTGCTTGTGCAAAGTGAACATATTGCTGATAGCGGATTTGAGAGGTGTGTCACTGTCAGTCGGATGCAGGTTAATCTGCCATGGACTCAACAGTGTCAGACCAATTATTATACAGGCTGATCATGACAATCTTCTGCAGTTGCTGGGGAGAAAATTTGTAATGTTGAAGGAAAACAGCCACCCACCAGGGCTGCTCTTTTCTTTGGTCTACATAACGCCCCTGCCCAGCAAGAAAAGAATTGAGCATCATGATCAATCTCCACCTTGTGCCAGAGCAATGTTTCTTCATACAGGGCCTCCTCCATCAACACCAGAGTCCCCCATCCCCTCTGAGAGCAATGTTTCTGCTGATGTCCCACTCCCCTCCCCTCCCCTCCCTGCGGAGAACAGAGTGGCAGAGCTATATTTCTGATCAAGTCCCACTCCCATGACCTGAGCAATAGAGCCTCATTTCTTTTAAACTTCCCCCTTCTACCAAGGCTGGAATAGTAGAGCTGCATTTCTTTTCAAGTCCCCCCCACTGACCAGAGCAGCAGAGCCACATTTCTCTTTACATGCCCCCCGCCAACAACAGAGTCCTTTTCCTCCACTCCAAGACCAAAGCAGCAAAGTCACATTTCTGCTTATGTCCTCACTCCAAGTGAAACTGGACCAGTACAGCTGCATTTCAAATCCCCCTCCCTCCAAGACTGGAGCAGCTGAGGTGCATTTCTTTCAAGTCCACTCCTCCCTCCCCCACTGAAACCAGACTGACAGAGCTGCATTTCTTTCAAGTTTCCTCCCACCTCCCCATTGTATCCTGTGCCATTATCAGTCATCCCACCATCTTCCAAGTATTCCTCCCACCTCCCCATCACTTTCCATGTCCAGTGCCCCTTTTAAAAATATCCCACCCTCTGCCAAGTATCCCTCCGACATACCATTTTTGTTTCCCATGCCTCTGCCCTTTTCAAAAAGATTGCACCTTGTGCTATGTATCCCTTACACCTCCCTAGTGCTTTCCTTGCCCTTCAAATATGAACCTACTTGTTATCATTGTTTAAATCTTGTGATTGTTTTTAATAACTGTTGTGTTATCTGAATGTAATTTATTGTAACTGTCATGTATGAATGTGAAAGGTCACCATTGTGAATGAGTTTTTAACGCAATTGTTTAAACCTTTATAAATAAAAACTAAAACAAACCCAACACTGGGGTGACCAGTCCCCACTGTCAGTACCTGTAATTAAAAAAAAAACTGTCAATGTCTTTTTTATTTAATTTGTTTTACACACTGTAAAAAAGAAAACAGTCCATTGATGCCTGTTGCCACTGCCCTCTACCGCCATTACCCTACGCCCATCCAACCACTTCACTCAGCACCCTCCACCCCCCACTCCCACCCTTAATTACCTACCTGGGGTCCAATGCACTAATCTTCTCTGAACAGGAGACACATCTTCATTCTTCAGTGCTGCACCAGGAACTGAGGAAATCAAGTAAGTACATCAATGTATTTCAATGAGTTTTGAACTTGTTCTCACAACATGGTCATTTTTTTAAATATTTTGCCCAACATTTTCAACATGGCCTTTTTGGGACTCACCTCATGAACAAGGTAGGTGAGAATTTGTCAAAGCTGGACTGAAAGAGGATTTTGCAGTCACTGCATTAAAGCACTTTTCCAGCAAGGTTTGAAAATGTTTGCCAGACCACTGGTAGCATCTCCATTTGTGATGCTGATGCCCTAGGTTCAGAAATGGACCTGGAGAGTCAGAGGGTGGACCAGGGAGGAAGATTGAGCATGTCCCATGGACTTCTCCTGTCTTCTGGGGGGAGGAGGAAGCATCCAGTGGTTGACTGACCTCTGACAGAGGCTGGGAGAAGCGGCTGACAGAGCTCTTGTTGCTGGGAGATTTGCCAGACATCAGTGCCTGTGCACCACTCATCCTTGCACACCATACCTCCTATGTGGGGCAAAAACATTAAAATCCCAGCCCGCAACATGATACTCCATCTCATCATGAGCCCTACACTGCCGACCATGACAATCAGATGGGGTCTGAGATGAAATACCATCAGGAATGGCCCTGTCCAATGTTGCCACACTGGAGGAGGGCCAAAACAGGGAGGAACGCCAGCGGAGGTATCTGCTGGGAACCAAATTTGAACACTGTTTGGGAAGTGCTTACTCAGCGGCCCTGCTTGGGGGGTAAGCCAGGGAGGAACACCACTCAAGGTAAGTCCTGGGACAGTGAGTGCCGGGCTGGGGGCAGGGGCTGAACCAAAGAGGATGGGACTGGACCCCCCCAAAAAAGGATTTGAAAATTTTTACCTACCGAGTTCATATGGTAGGGTCGTAAGAAGACTATTTTGAAAATTTGGGTTCAAAACACGAAAAAAAACAACAATGTTATGAAGGTACATTGAAACTTTGCAGCACTTTCTCATAACTTTGGTAATTTTCAATATTTTGACCCATATTTTCAACATGGCAGTTTTTCACACCACCTCATGGCCATGATAGGTGTCATTTTTCAAATCCTGGCCAAAATGTGTTTTCACACATGCGGCACAAAATGATGTTTTGGCCAGTAATTTATAAATTACACCTGTCATGTTCAAAAGGTGGGGTCAGAGAAATACTATTTTGAAAATTTGAGGTGAAAATGTCACAAAACACAATGCAGTTATGAAGAAATACTAATTGTATTCAATGTTTATTCATAGCATTGCGATGTGCACAGATTTTTCCCCAATTTTCAACATGAACATGACAGATGTCATTTTTCAAATGTCCTCCAAAACATGTTTTCACATTTGTTCCACAAAGTCACCTTTTGAGCAGGATCTAAGAAGTTCAAACTGTTGTGACAAAGGTGGGTCATAAAAAGACAGTGTTGAAATGTTGAGGTCAAAATGTCAGAAATAATTCCCAAATGTGCACATAGCCCTTTAGTTACCCTACCTTGTGAACATGACAAGTGCCATTTTTTCAAATATCATTCAAAACACGTTTTTGCAGTCCCTCTGTGAAACCACCTTTTAGACAGGATTCTTTAAAAATCCACCTGTCTTGATCATAACATGGTGTCATAAAAAGACTGTGCTGAAAACTTGAGGTCACAAAGTGCAAAAAAAAGTTGTGAGGAAATGCTGAATTGTTGCAGTCTTTACTCATAGCTATATTTTTGCAGATCTTGGACCCTAATGTTCAACATATCCCTTGTGTTACCCCACCTCATGAGCATGACAGTTGTCATTTTTTTCAAATCCTCTCCAAGACATGTTTTTGCAGTTGCATTGTGAAATCTTATTTTGGATGGGATTTCAAAATTCCAACTGTCTTGGCCATAACATCAGGTCATAAAAGATTATGCTGGATATCTGGGGTCAAAACATGGGAGCCCACTAAAAATTAGATATTGCCTCTAAGCTAATTCATCCTGGGTAAATACAGACTACAATGTGTAAAAGCAGGATACCACTGAAATGAAATATTGCATCTCATCTGGTCTTTCCTGAGTAAATATATAATAAAAATATGTAAAGGCAGGATCCTAGTACAGCAGAGACCCCCACTGAACTGTTCTATGTGGCTCAGTCCTGGGGAAAATGCACTATAAAAGCTGGACCTCACTAAAAATGTAACTTGCCTTTCAGCTAGGTTATCCTAGGTAAAACATTATAAAAATGGGTGAAAGCAGAGCCCATCAAAAATTAGATGTTGCATCTCGGCTGTGCTTTTCTGGGTGAATACAGTGTAAAAATTGGGGAAAAAGCAGGATCCCATTAAAAAAAGGACAGCATCTGAGCTGTGCTATCTTGGGAAAATACAGTACAAAAAAGTGTCAGAGCAGAACCCCATTGAAAATGAGATATTGCAACTCAGCTGGGTTTTCCAGTGCGAATGTATTGCAAAACAGGTGTGCAAAAAATCAAATTCACCTGCAGAATTTGTGTGAAAGTTGGACTTTCACTTCTGTGAAAGTTCAGAAATAATTTTTGCATTTTTCTCTGACATTCCCCCTTAGAATGGCAGAATAAATGTATGGACTGTGGTTTAGTATTAAGTTGTGGGAGAAAAAATGGATTACTGACAGTCAGGTCACTTCTGCAGAATTTCTTACTCACAGTTTAATATTTCCATGTCCCTGGTGTCTAGTGGCACTACCCACCCTCCAACTGCTGACCCAATGGCCCTATAAAACTTAACGTTTCTTAGGTGTCTAGTGGCCCCCCTGCCAATCACAGACTGATGTAAAAATGATCTCAATCCCTGTTGTCTAGTGGTCCCCCCTTGCTGATCACTGCCAGCATGCAGTAAAATAAAATTTAATTCCCTGGTGTCTAGTAGCCTCCTTGCCGATCACTGGCCTGATTTTAAAAACAAAATCTTTCCCTGATGTCTAGTGAACCCCCCTCCCTATCCCTAACCCCTTATAATATAAAAAAATGGAATTCCATCCATTAGGCTGACTCCATACCCATTAAGTCCATGTATTCCATGGTGTCTAGTGGATCACCCTCCCTATGTTTGGTCCCTTATAATGTAAAAAAAAGGTGGTTCATTCATTTAGCCCTTCCCATCCCAGTAAGTCCATCCATTCCTTGGTGTTTTGTGGACCTCCACCCTGTTCCTGATCCCCCAAACAAAGATAGATCTCAGTTCCTGATATCTAGTGGACCTCCCACTCCCCTACCCAGGTAGCTAGAGTGCCACCAGCCTGTGCCCTGCCCACCCATGCTGGCGACTGGCACAGCCCTCCTCTCTCCATGGCCAGCTGTCAACTGAGCCATCAATGATTAAGCATTTACTTGTACAAGTACACACTCATTCACAGATAGCTCAGTCAGTGGCAGGATATGGTGTCAAGAGCAGGGCTGTACCATTCACTGGCTAGGATGGGGCAGGAGCAGGGTGGTGAGGGTCTATCTACCTGGGTAGAGGGTCTGCTAGACAACAGGGACTGAGCTCTATTTTTGTTTGGGGATCAGGAACTGGGAGGAGGGTCCTCTAGACTCAGTGGATGGATGTATTGGTGATGGAGTTGGACTAGTGCATGGACTACCATTTTTTTATTTCCAACAAATTACAGGCCAATTGCCTTATTATCCATCCTCTCAAAACTGCTGGAGAGATTGGTTCATAGCCAACTCACAAATTACCTTGAAAAATACAATAAGTTAAATCAATTCCAATCAGGATTCAGAAAGGGTATGTCTATGACCACCGCACTCACAGATTTTATAGACCTAGTATCAACTGCTCTTGGGTAGTCTAGATCCATGAGTGTGGTGTTCATCGACTTATCAAAAGAGTTTGACTTGGTCGATTATTCAGTATTGATAAACAGATTGAAGCATGTAGGTTTAGCTGAAGAACCATTAACTTGGTTTCAAATCTTATTTGAAAAATTGATCTTAGATGGTAATGGTGGATGATTTTTGTTCTAAGTTTCTTCCTGTGACATGTGGTGTTCTACAGGGGTCCATATTAGGACCCTTGCTATTTATTATTTATACTAATAATCTTCACAGTCAAATAACATTTTCTGACATTAGGCTTTATGCCAATGACGCTGTCCTGGCTTCTGTAGGTTCAGATATTGGTGAGGTTGAGACAAAGTTACAGACAGACTTTAATACATTACAAGATTGATTTACTTCATCAAATCTTATTTTGAATACAAGAAAGACTCAGGTAACACTGTTTGGTAACAATATTCTTAATAAAAACTCCAAAGAAGGTAAATTGAAGTATATTCTGCAAATGGTAGTCAGTTAGTTCAGGTTTCTACTTATAAATATTTGGGAGTATATGTTGATCAAAAGCTTTCTTTTGAGCAACATATAAATGTACTGACAAAGAAGGTTCATTCAAGGATAGGTGCAATTAGAAGAGTAGCTAATTGTTTGAGTATTAAAGATAGGTTGGTTATAGCCAATCAACTAATAATCCCTTTAATTGACTATGGGAGTCAAGTTTATTCTAGTGCTAATGAAAAATCTCTAAATAAATAGAACCTTATAATGGCTTAGCCAGATTTGTTTCAGGATGTAAGTATGATATTCATCACTGTACCGTTTATATAAAGTTTAATTGGACTTCATTAAAATTACAGAAGACAAAATAACTGGACTAAATTTGTCTATAAAATATACAGATCTGCTTCTCCTCCAGGCTTAGCAGATAGGCATATTAGCCCTTCACATTAGTTTAATTTAAGGAAGAAAGGAACAATAGATCTGATAGTTCCAAAAAACAGAAATAGGTTTGTAGATATTACTTTCCAGTACAGGGCAGCTATAACCTGGAATGAACTTCCACTTGCATTTAAAGCTCAAGATATAACTATAGCAAAATTTAATACAGCTATGAACCTAGAGAAACATTTCCGTTGTTTATGTAATAGATGAATTACTCTCATTCAGAAGATGTTTATTGTATAGCATATTTATTTGTATGTGAAATTTGTGATTAAGAGTTTTTTGTATGGATAATGGAAACTGTTGTTTTAACTATTGACATCTAAACAGGCACACCTTGTAAAGAGGGCTCCAGTTGCCCTAATGGTGTTGGAAGTTGGTCTTCCTTCCTTCCTGTATAAATAAATATTTTACTACTACTACTTTTATATTAAGAGATCGGGAATAGGGAAGGGGGTCTGATAGACACCAGGGAAAGATTTTTTTGAACTTTGGCCCAGTGATCGGGGGGGGGGGGTGGCACTAGATACCAGGGAAAGGTAATTTTATTTTACAGTGGGCTGGCAGCGATTGGTTTGGGGACCACTAGACACCAGGGAATTTTCACATATGATGGCGATCTGTGTGGTGGAGAGCCACTAGAAACCAGATAAAGCTTTAGTTTGTTATTACTATCTGAACTGAGGAATAATTATGGTATTATTGTGCAGCTCAGCTAGAAAATTCCAACAAACATGGTGAAAATTCTCCAAACACTTTCTGAAGAATTCCAATCCACCAAAAGCAGCAGTTTAGAAATGTCCACAAAAGTTATTGAACTTTTGCGAAGGTTCCACTCAAGCAGAAATTACAACTTTCATCCACCTGTAACAGAACCCTAGAGCAGAACCACAATGAAAAGGAGATGCTGCATCCAAGATGCTCTGTTCTAGAAATATACATCATAAAACCAAGACCACACTGAAAAATGAGATATCACATCTCACCTCTACTATCCTGGGCAAATGCAGCTGTGTAAAATCAGGACCTCATTGCAAAATACATATTACACTGTAAAACTGTGTGAAATCACAAACATGGCTGCTACCATTACACTGTAAAAAACCTTCAACTGGGCCCTAAAAATAAAACTACATTAAATAAAAAATAAAACAAACTAATTAAATGTTATTTCCCTGATCATCACACTTTCCTTATACACATAAACAAATTAGAAACATTACATATTATTTATAGTTTTATTGCAACTGTTTCTTTGCTGACAATGAAAAATCCCCCTTCTATCTTCACCTGCTCATCAGGGAAACCTCTTCTGCTTGTCATGACAGTGAGATGATTGAGTCTCTGACTGTAGACAAGACCTTTGTTGTGTCTGAGTACAGTATGTTAGGAGAGGAACATTCTGCAGTGAAACTGAGCAACATTTTGAATCCATGTGTTCCATGGTAAACATTCCATGATAAACATTCCATATCATGAATCTTGATGCCAGCAAAGGACAAACTTTGTCCAGCAGTAATACAATGACATCAACAATGACATTATTTACAGTGGGTAGAAGGACTATTTTATCATAAATGCACATGAGTACATTTATTGTTTCTATGTATAAACATGCATTTCCACAACTGTAAAAAGTTAAAAAAAGGAGCTCACTTTATAAATGCAATAAGACACTCCGGGGATGTGCATGAAACAGATTTTACTGTACTTCCGGGAGCTGAAGGTACTCGGCCTCTAGCCTCGTGCCTCATTACACCTCTGGGTGTGTGGTGAAATCTGTTCCATGCACACCAAGTTATATCTTATTACTTACTTAGTGACTGTTGTAATTTTGGTTCTGTATTTAAAATGTGCAAATCATCCGAAATTATTTTGCTAACCAAATCTAATTGTGTGTTAAAGTTTGTTACAAAACTAATTCGCCTTTCATCAAAATGATTATTTGAATTACTCTTTTCCTGTAACAATTTGCTTTTTTCATAGCTGACACAGATTGTGCTGCTTTTTCTATGCAAACTTCCTTATACCTTCTCTCTAGAAATCTCTTCTTGAGCTCATGTTTTCCCTCCTCAAGGGTACCTAGGTCACCTCAGTTCCTTTTTAATCATATGATCTGCCCTTTTGGGATATTTCCAACTAGGGTCCTAGGGTGGTGACTGATAAAGTGCAGCATTTAATTTTTTTCCAATGTCCTTATGATAAAGATCTCAAGTGATCTCCCCTTGACCATCCTTAGAAATCTTTAAATCTAAAAAGTTAAATGTGTATCTATGGCAAGTCAGAGTAAATTTCAGACTTGGGTCACTGTCTTGTAGGTAATTCACAAACTAGACCAATTATTCCTCTGTACCTGTCCATATTAAAAATAAATCATCTGTAAATCTCGTATACACGTTAATACATTTATAAAAAGGATTCTTGTCACTGGGTAGAATAACTTTCATCTCCCTCATGCCTAAATAGACATTTGTATAACTGGAGGCAAAAGCCACCCCCATTGCAGTTCCTTTTATCTGCAAACTATTCCTATCCTGAAAAGTAAAATGATTAGATGTAAGTATAATTTCAACTAAAGCAATCACAAATTCAATAAAACAAGAATTCCAGTCTGTTAATTCACAAAGAGTTTTTCTTAAGGCACAGAGTCCCCTTTCCTGAGGAATATTTGTGTATAGGGAGCTCATATCTAATGTCACATGTAACCATTCTTCTTCTACAGCAATGTCTTGCAATAAGCATAACATGTCCCCAGTATATTTTATATAGGTGGACATTGAACTAGGCAGTTCTCAAATATGTTCATCGATGTACTGAGCTCAAGGCTTTGTTAATGATCCAGTGCTGGTGATAATTAGTCGACCAGGTAGATTCCATAAGTTTTTATGGATTTTAGACAAACACTACATTGTAGAATGAATCAGGTGCATAACAGTTAAAAATTATAATGTTTCTTGTGATATCAATCATAATAGTAAAGATTAATTCAAGAAACTATTTTCTTTTTGAATTCACGTGTAGGATCATGTGATTACTCTTCGTAAAATGATGCATCCATCAGTTGTCTATTAACTTCACTGACATATTTTACCATGTCAAAAAAAAACAGAAAAAAGCTGGGCACACACCATTGAACAATGCAGGACAGACTCCACCCCATGAGAAAGACCCCCGTTTGTTGGGTCGATACATAGGGGTTCTGTTTGGCTTGTGTCATGCTTTAATGTGTTAATAAACAAGTATTTTCTGCATTGTTCAATGGTATATGCCCAGCTTTTTTCTCTTTTTGTTGCAAGTAAAGTATGGACTTGAGCACCTTTGGGAGAGCTTATGCACACTTCTTTTTCTCATTTTTTTTATATTTTACTGTGTCCATGACAACAATGGCACCCCTTACTTCCTTTTTTAGTTAAATGGCCTTATTTTCTTCTAACAATTTAATTGCTGCAATTTCAGTGCTGGTGTAGTCAACATAGCTTGATGATGATTTACTTCCAAATAATTCATACAAATCTCTTTTGCATGCTTTCTCAAAAACAAACAGTGGAGTTAACTGAAGGTAGAAAGGAGGATTTTTTAAAAAACATTTACTGCTATCTGATAGCTATATTGGAGTCTCATTCACACTCTGCATCACTATCAAAGTTCACACTGACATTGTTAGAAACACAATGAAAAATGCTCATATGTTCAGTTTTCTAATGAACTGTTTCAGGTCTATGATAGTCTCAAAGTCTTTCATTTGTTGTGTAGGTACCGAACTTCACCCCTTTTCAAGTTCTTTTCTTTCTGCATCAGTCAGTTCATACTGTGAAATATTGATAATTTTAAAATGGGCAAAGGATGTCAAGTAATCTGATTGGTTGTTACCATGTGCTTCATGCTTGGCTAGAACTAGAAACCCCATGGAGAATACACAGACCCACTTTAAAAGAGCAATAAGCCATTCTGGGGATGTGCATCAGACAGTTCTAATGCCCGGCTAGGAGAATGAATGTATTCAGCCAGCTGACTCGTGCCTCACTTTGCCCCCTAGCCTTGCATTAGAACTGTTTAACATGCACACACCATCATGTCTTATTGCTTACCTAAAGAATATGTTACCTGTGACCCCTCTGCTGGTATCTCTGCCCCCGGCCCCTGTTGTTCCCCAATACCTGTCCTAGTATCTTATGTGTTGCACTGATGGCTTGTGTCTGCACTGTCTTTGTTGTCTCCATGTTTCTTTTTGGGTATGTTTAAGCAGATGAGCTGAGAGCTGCACCTGACAGGGTGTGCCTGTAACTGAGGATTTTGATACTCCATCGGCTGATGATTCTGGTCTTCTATATCATTTGCTCCTTGGTTAGCCCAACTTTTTTAATGTAGTTGATAAACCTCTCCCAACTTCTGAGGAAGAGCTCTTCTCAACCTAGAAGTACATAGGTAAGTATTTCAAGGGCTACAGCTTGTACCACTAGGGGTCTCCATTGTGAGAATGTTGGGGTTGTACTGAAGACCCTTGAGCATTGAATACATTGTCTTGCCAGAGCCAGCAGTACCCTCACACAAGGGGGTTGACTTCTAGCCTTCCTCACCCATATCCTCCATGCCAAATAACAGAGATTGATGTACAGGCTTTAGGTCTGCCTACCAATCTAGTTAACCCCTGAGAGATCTCACCCCAGCATGTTTGTAAGGGTGGGAATGTCCGGAGATAATGAATGCAAGTTCTCAGGGCATTGTGGCATCTTCCAAACATAGGTTATATAGTTGGTTTAAATTTGTGAACCACACTTGGTTGACAGCACAAACAATACTTTAACTATACTGGGTTCCCTTGTACTTATTACAAACAAGGAACCTCTTATGCAGTATCAGCACATACCTCCACTCCCCCTTTGAGATTGTATACTCAGGTCTCTTTCCCAGAGCCTTTTCACTTTAGCCATTAGGTCTGGAAACTTGACCCTATCTTGGCATGCCACCTTTGCTATGACTTTTTGTGGTGAATCTTGAAGAAAATGTAAGCTGCTCAAGCAAATAGAGTGGGGATGCTTCTAGTGGCTCTCTGTTTAACCTCCTACTATATGCACATATTGTACTTGCAAATATTTATAATGATGTGAAGTAGGGCCAATTTTTTCTGTAGCTCTACAAAGGGTCAGAACCTTACCGCTGCATTCCGATCATCTACACATTTGATCTACCTATTTTCTCAGTCTCTGAAGCCTGTCTTCCAAGCCCAGCAGAAACTCAGGGTTCCCCGCCATGGGGACCAGCAATGTATTGTCAGACTTTACCTTACATCTCCTCCTTATCTCTTACCAGGCTTCCATTATATGTTTACCTTAGCGGTTAGACTTACCTGTGGCCCAATATGCTTTTCAACCATCTGGCTGCAAATATACTGTCTTTGCTTTGACTCCTCTTCTTCCTGGTCTGCCCAGCTAGCTGTCTCCCCTTTGTTGACCCAGTCTTGAATGTAGCATTGCAGGATGGCAATAACATGTTCCTTCAGGCCTGGGAACCCCAGTCCCCCCAGTTCCGGTTCACTGTTGGTCCTTTGTAGGCTCATACTTGGCCTTTTACCATGCTAAATAAAGACTGAAAACCCTTTTATTAGGTATCTAACCTTTAACCTTTTAGCGCTTGTCTGTGTACATCCATTGGTTTCATGCCTTGGCTCATCCTGGTTTGACAGTGAGCAGAGGGAAATGAAAATAAAGGGACAGAGGTTGGAGTGGCATTGGAGGAGATCTGGGGCCCAGGAGAACAAACTGGCTTTGAATACTCACTACAGTGAATATCATAGGACAGTCTCTTGTAAGAAGGCAACATTTCTATCCAGGAAGATTGCGGCTGGGAGGAACTGACCAGCTCAGCTTTTTCGAGTGGTAGACAGGCTATTTTATCCAGCTTATCTGGTGCTCATGAAGGCTGCTTCATCTGCTGAATGCGAGGAGTTTGCTTGGTTCTTCTCAGAGACAGTGTCCTCTATCAGGGCTGGAATCTCTCCAATTAGGCAGTCAATGCCCAGCACTGTTGAGCCTGGGAGCCACAGTAGCAGTCCATGGTCATGAGGAGAGTTTCTATCAGTAAAGATTGAGCAGGTTGTAGAGGGGATCTTAGAGATGTGACCAATGTATTGTGAGCTGGGCCCAGGCCCAGTGCTACTCTTGGTGAACTGTGTTCAGCAGCTGTGTCCTGTGTTCGCCAAGATTATTCTGTGTTCCTTGTCAGAGGTGCTCTCCCCTTAGGCAATGAAAAGTGCGCTGGTATGACTCCTTCTGAAAAAGCCAACATTGGACCCAGATGTCCTGGTGAACTACCGGCCTGTCTTTAACCTTTCTTTCTGAGGCAAAGTTATTGAGAAGGTTGTTGCTTTGTAGCTGGAGATACACTTGATGACCTATGACATCTATGAGCCTCTTCAGTTGGGATTTAGGTCAAAGTTCAGCACTGTGACTGCTTTGGTCAGGGTACATAATGACCTGCTCAGGGTGAATGATAGAAGAGAGCAATCAGTTACATAGAAACATAGAATTTGACGGCAGATAAGGACTGATTGGCCCACCCAGTCTGCCAATTTCCCTACCTCCTGGATAAGCTGCAGATCCTAGTTAACCAGCAGCCTACTTCTTCCTACCCCCATCCCCTAGAATGGCCTTATGACTGTCCCATGCATGCTTGAATTTCACCATTGTTTTTGACTCCACAACCTCCTCCAGAAGGCCGTTCCATGCATCCACAACTCTCTCTGTGAAAAAATACTTCCTTAAATTACCTCTGAGCTGTCCCCCATCTTCAGATTGTGCCTCCTTGTTCTTGCATACCTCTTTTTTTGAAA
The DNA here is from genome assembly GCA_016271365.2 of Neoceratodus forsteri. NCBI lineage: Eukaryota > Metazoa > Chordata > Ceratodontiformes > Ceratodontidae > Neoceratodus > Neoceratodus forsteri. Next base: position 1,180,740,846 of record CM028131.1, read on the forward strand.
GATGCTACCCTATTGGACTTTGTTGATTCCCTTGAGGTACTTGAAAGTTTCTATCATGTCCCCCCTCTCTCTCCTTTCCTCAAGGCTATACATATTAAGCTCCTTTAGTCTCTCTTCATATGTCTTCCGGTGCAGACCCTGCACCATTTTAGTTGCCCTCCTCTGGACAGCTTCCATCCTGTCTATGTATTTGCGGAGATTGGGTCTTCAGAACTGCATGCAGTACTCCAGATGGGGTCTCACCAGCTGTCTGTACAGAGAGATAATAACTTCCTGTTTTCTACTGGTGATGCATCTCCCTATGCATCCCAGTATCCCCCAGCCCTCCTTGCTGCCCTCTCACATTGCTTGCCCACCTTTAGGTCATCTGATATGACTACCCCCGGTCCCTTTCCATTTTTGTTGTTGTTAGTATCTCACCCCCCATTGTGTACTCTTCCCCTGGGTTTTTGTTTCCCAGGTGCATTACCTTGCACTTCTTAGCATTAAATCTAATCTGCCATTCATTTGACCATTCCTCTAACCTTGCCAAGTCCCTTCTCATCCCTTCTCATCCTTTCCACCCCATCCTGTGCATCAACTCTGTTGCAGATCTTTGTGCCATCTGCAAAGAGACATACTTTTCCTTCCAGTCCCTCTGCAATGTCGCTTATAAAGACATTGAAGAGGACCGGTCCTAATACAGAACCCTGCGGTACCCCACTAGTAACCCCCCTTTCTTCTGAGTGGACTCCATTTACTATTACTCTCTGTGTCCTATTCTTCAGCCAATTCTTTACCCAAGCTGTCATCTTGGGACCCACTCCCAGGCTGGTTAACTTGTATATTAATCTTTTGTGTAGGATTGTGTCAAATGCTTTGCCAAAGTCTTGTTCTTCTTGATCTCTCCTCAGAGTTTGACACTGTTGACCATGGATTTCTATTGGATCAACTCAGGGAGTACGTGAGACTCACCACCAAGGTGATTAGCTTGTTTGAGTCCTACCTCAGGTGCAGATCACAGAGGGCTGTGATGGGTAGTTTTTCATCGAGCTCAATGGACTTGTACTGTGGTATACCTCAAAGGTCTGTCCGTTTGCCCATGTTGTTTTTGGTGTATATGCTACCCCTGGGTAGGATCATTAGGCAGTGTGGAGGTGGGTTTCACTGTGATGCTGAAGATACTTAGCTCTATATGTCTTTTGCACCTCAGGATTGTGGAGTGGTGAATGTGCTGAACCACTGTTTGGATTAGATCCAGAACTAGATGTCATCGAGCTGGCTGAGACTTAACCCAGACAATACTGAAATACTAGTGACTGAGCTGGGTTGGAGGGGGGAGTGGCAGCATCTGGGAGGAAAATGAGGCTATACCTTGGTACCTCCAAACTTGCCACTGCCAAAAAGGTGAAGAGTCTGAGTGTCATCCTGGACCAGGGGCTGACATTGGAGGCTCAGGAGTCAGCAGTTGTCCAGAATGGCTTCTACCATCTGAGGAACATTGGTCAGATTCATTCCCTTATCCCCAGAGGACTTGACCTCTCTAGTACATGCTTTTTTGACCTCACAACATGATTACTGTAATGCCGTCTAGGTTGCAGTCAGTGGAGATACACTGTGGTGCCTGCAGCTGCTGCAGAATGCAGCTGCAAGGTTGTTGACCACTCTTTCAAGGATGAGTCATATTATCCCAGCACTGTGAAAACTGCCCTAGCTGCTGGTCAAGTGGCATGTCTCCTATAAGATTGGGTTGCTAACTTGTAAGGCACTATGTGGTCTGGGTCTTGGCTACCAGCACAAACTCTTTCATCTTTACCCGCTTGTATGTCCCCTCTATTCTGCCAAGGAAGGTCTGTTGGTTGTTCCCAAGGCCAGACTCAAAATGTCAAGGAATAGGTCCTTTGAAGTAGCTGAGCCAGTATTATGGAACTTGCTCCCAGGGCACTAAGTCTAAAAAAGGAGGTTAAAGACACATCTCTTTGCTCAGGCTCTTGGTGTATGAAGTGTGTTATTTATGAAGAAACTTAGCTATTTATTGTAGTGCAATCCAGTTGTTGGGTTACTCATTTTGGGTTTATGGTTGTAATTTAAAATTTTTATTGTTCTATACTTATGTACTTGTTTTTTTTAAAATGTTTGTGATATTTACTCCTCTGTACTGGTGCACTGGGCCTCTGGGGTATGGCATCATAAATAAAGCTACTATTACTGCTACTTTGATATCAAAATATGGCTGAACCCATAGGCATCATTTGCATTACATGTAGGAGTCTAGAAAGGACATTCATTTTCAATAAATGTATACGTCCAAGCCAAGATATGGGCAGTGTCCTCTGTCTCCCCAGGTCTGCCAGGACTATATTAAAAAGAGGGCAGTAATTAAGTGAGTGCAAGCTTTCAATGTCCCATGCACACTTTAATGCCTACGTAAGTTAGGTCAGTGCCTACCCCCCTCAACCCTCATGTCTCCCTGTCACAATTTCCCATGCTTGGTCCCAACTTATTTAGCTCTGCCTTATGTAAGTAGATTTTGTGTCCAGAGAACTCCACAAACCTAGTGATCACCTGAAAAAATGCTGGCATTGAGTTCTTCAGATCTGTGACAAATAAAGAGATTATCCTTGTATAGTGCAAACTTATGCTGGACACAATGCTGGTCCCCAACTCTCTTCTGTTTGTATGAGTTCCACAAATATGCACACCAAATGTTTGTGATTGAAAATGGCTCCCAACTCCCTTGATCCCCTCAGCATCTCTATTTGAATAGCTAACAGCTCTATTACCAGTGCAAATAAGAGTGTGGATAAGGGGCACCCCTGCTTCATGCCTCTATGTAGTCTAAATGCCTCTAAGAGGCCCCATTCATCAATATCTGCACCTTGAGTGCCATATATAAGGTTCTCACCCAGTCAACATAATCAGCCCCAGCCCAAACCTCATAAGCACCTTGAATAGGTACCCCATTCAATATAATCAAATATCTTCTCAGTGTCCATCCACAGCACAAGTGCCACCCCTGGATGCTGAGATCCCCAATGAATAACACTGAGCTATCTACAGACATTATGGTAGGACAGCCATCACCATGTCAATTTTTAACTGTTACTGTTTATTTGTAATACAAGTGGGCAGCTCTAACTTTGTGATGAAGAGGCAGTGCACCTCAAAGTGTTGAAGTGTTAACATGCAGAGCTTTGGCTAGTAAAATAATTTTTGGCACACTGAACTGGTGAGTGCTGTACCTTTGTTTTGAATTCTGATTAATCTAAGCCTTTGTACAGCAGCTGTTTGAGCTAGGCAATGCTTCACTTCATTTTCCCGTTTGTTCCTTCCAGCAATGCCCATTACTAGGTTCAGGAACAAGCCTGGGACAAAGAAGGTTGGTGAAGGTAAAAGGACTGAGTATCCCGTAGCATGGTCTCTTCCTTCAGGGAAGGAAGGTAGCCAACTCTACTGCTATACTGCCACCCGGGTGACAACAGTTGGCAGTGAATTTGGATTTGTAAGTGGGGGGGCAGTCACTGACTGATGCTTGGGCACAGGTATGCCTGACATTTGTATGCACTCCCTGGCATTATAGCTGACAGTGTCAGAGGGTAGGGTAGAAACATAAGCAGGAAAACCCTAGGGTGCAGCAGCATGAAGCCAAAGCTCTCAGATCCCACCAATCAGAAGGCCATCTTCTTCTAGGACATTAAAATGATTTGTAGGGGGAGAGCTGCCCTCACCCCATAAAGAATTCCACAAATGGAGCAGGTACTGCTCTATAGATCCCATGGAAGAAGAGGCAAGAGACAGAGAAGGAGTGGACAAGGCTGGGAGCTGGCTGAAGTTGAAAAAGGGCATCACCAATAATGGAAATAAATAAAAAATTATAACAATAACTGTTAATAAATATATGGTTTGATGCCATCCCTTATTCAGTGCATTGTGCTACATGTGGGAGAATAGGGTTCCTACGTATTCCGTGGAACCCCACACTCGACATATGGAGAGTTGCATTTGTGACCTATCTGGCACTTATGCACCCCCTCTTGACTGACCATTAGGGATGCAGCAAAATATAATTTTGCCAACAAAATTCTGGTGAAATCACCAATCTCACCATGCAAAACATTTCACGAAATTTGGCCCTTATGGTGAAATTTCACCGGTAAATTTCACCGAATTTTCACCATCAATTTCGCCTTTCGACAGCAAATTTTACTGTATGTTAGTATCAGGCAAAATTGGGAAAAAAATGCTTGTCACATGACTTTCTGTAGCAGACTGCTGGTCACATGGGTGACTGTACTTAGGCAAGAAGCCAGACTAAATCTACTTCCTTTATAGCTTTTTCAGCCTAGTAGGAGAGAGTGAGCAGAGCAGAAGAGCTTGATTTAGCAAAAATAGTGTTTGTGTGTTTGTTTGTTTGTTTGTAATCTCTTCCCCACTTTATTTTATAAAGTAAATATTTTCTGTTAGGGCTTTTTCTTTAGAGTTATATTTGTCTGTCTTTATAGTTTGTGTGCGTATGTGTGTTCAAGTTCAAGTTTATTGCAGGAAAACTCCATTGAGCAACCTCATTCACAAGGAGGTCCTGTGACATAACCACTTAAAGTACAAACACAGATAGGTAATAACAGTATATACATGAAATACACGTTACATGATACAGGCTGGATATACATACAAGGGTACCACACAGGGTGACCGCAGGTGGTAAACATTGATATGAGACAGGGAAGCAACTTACAGGTTGCATACTGATAAATGAAACATGATGACTGGTGTGTGCAATACATATACAGTATTTTGCCGCTGGAACAAACAACAGTCTACAACTGATATGGGGGGAGGAGTGATTTGATAGAGTAGCAGTGGAGCGTAAGCAAAGATAAAGCCAGGAGTAGAAGGGGAAGGGAAAGCAGTTAATGTGACAAATCAATTATACCTTATCAGTGGATAAATATGGCACACATGGGGAAGGAAGAGACTTAATGACAGTTACAGGTGTCTTTTATTTTGGCTGAACTTAGCGATTTGTAGAAGTTTATTGAAACTGTGCTAGTTAGTTTCAGTACGGTTTATAATTGGTTCCAAATGGAGGGAAGGGCATATGCAATAGCACGTTTACTAAAGGAAGTCCGGCCCTGGTATGTCAAGCACAATAAAGTCAGATTTTCTTAATCAAGTATGCACTATGTGAGATACTAATAAGGGAAGAGAGCTAGGCTTGGCAATTTCTGCAGGAGCAGTTTAAGAGTCCATAGCCCAGCATGGAGCAGGCTGCCTAGTAGTAAGGGATGTCCAACCAACAGCTGCATATAAGTCACAGTGGTAAACAGTAAGGAGTTGGTAATGAACCGTAACGCACGGTGATAAAGGATGTCCAGTTTACTTAGATTTGCAAGAGTGGTGGAGGAATAGATTACATCGCCATAGTCGAGTAGGGGAGAAAAGTGGCCTGTACAAGCTTGTTTCGAGTTTCAAGGGAAAAGGGGCCTATTTCTGTAGAAGAAACCTAACCTTGCTTTTAACCTTCTAGAGACATCTTCAACGTGGTCACTGAAAGATAATTTATTGTCGATCAGATAACTAGATATTTAAATTTGGTTACAACTTCGAGAGGCATCGTTTAGCGTGGTGACAATAAAGTCTTGGGCAAGGGTATTGGGGCCTGAGACAGCACTGCGGAGAATATCATCGCTTTAGTCTTCTTAGCATTGAGCAGAAGCTTTGCCTTTATTAGATTATGCTCAAGTTGTGCGAAGTCCTCTTGAAGCACTCCCTTGACTTCAGATAACGATGAGCCAGAAGTATACAACACAGTATTATCTGCAAAAAAGTGCAGATTGGACGTAGATATGTTAGCATCTAAGTCATTAATGTGTGTGCGTGCGTGCATGCATGTGTGTGTGCGTTTGACTCCCCATCCCCCAGTCCTGCCCTACATCTTTCTTTCTTTTTAATTTTTCTTTAGTTTTATATTAAAGCAAATTTCCGACCTATCAGAGAGCAGTCACCACTCACACATTGTGGCAGCTGCCCTCATCGGCAGTTATTCTAACCTGGTTTTACTAAATCAAAGCATCTGGTACCTTAATAATATGCCTCATAACTTTGCTTTATACAGTGGAAGCCCTCTATATTCCAAGTGTCCAAGTCTGGCCGCCACGCCCCCGCGCTCAAGCATGTAGTGATGTGTGGCCTGGGAGAGTGTGGAGGCGCGCCCCATTGAAATGAATGGGGCTTGATTTTTCATCTGTTTTTTGTGGTTAATAAGTTTTATTGATTTGTCTTATTAAGACAATACAAACATTAAAACAGTCAGATGCATTGCAAAGGTCTTACAGACTGTTACATATGTCTGTAGAAGCAGAGAATGGAACATGTTGGCCAAATAGTAACGAACTGAATATACTAGCCAGGTAAGCAGTAGGATAATACACTGTGCCTGGATGTACAACACCTATCCAGCTGGAGATTAACTTTGAAAGTATTAGCAGTTGGTGCATTGCATTATGGCTAACTCATACAAACATATCTTACCTGGCCCCATCCTGCTAGTTTCTGCAGTATTTGACAAAGCATCAGAAATTATAAGAGGTCCAGGGCCGCTGTCCTCTAATTTATGCCTACAAAATACAAGAGATCACACAGACAAAGCAAACAGGTCTTCATTGTCAGAGAGGATACTATCCTTTACTGATATTATACCATGTCATCTGTAGAGCAGGGTCCCCTATAACTCAGCAACAATCTCTCCAGTACTAGCCCCTAAATGCACCATGAAAGGAGACCATTATAGTAGCATGGTTGTGCCTATTTAGCCAATTCCCTCCCTAGGTTTCAAAAACAGAAGGAAGGGAGTCCAGAGGGCAGTGTATTTAAAAAGGGTATTGGTCACAGTATGTGATATTCTGGCCCAGTTGGCAACTTGAGCCATGGAGGTAAGTACCTCCCCCAGGGAGGGGATTATCTGGGACTGCCATTTCCACAGTAGGAGCCTTTTAACCTGCATACTGAGTGTCAGAAGTAGTTTCAACTTGGAGAGACGAAGGTGAGGGGCCGGGGTACGGAGTCCTAATAACAGCAACTCAGGGGACTGAGGCACAGGCTTACTAAGTATTTTGGACCCCATCTCACAGGTGGCTTGCCATAGGGGCTGGATCAGCCTGCAGGACCAAAGTATATGGAATAGGTCACTTGGGAGTTCCTGACAGCTCCAACACAGGTCAGACTGAGCCAGTTTTGCCTTGGTGAGGACTACAGGAGTCCTGTACCAGGAGTGAATTATCTTGTTCTGTATTAATTGACTACTGGTGTCAGGATATGCCCCATGAGCTAATTTTAGACAAGACTTCCACTCCAGGTTCATAATAGGGGCATGCAGTGGTTTCTCCCATTTATGTTTGGATTTCTCTGCTTGGGATGGGATGGTGCTCCGAATGGCTGCATATACCCGGCTTGACTGTCCTCTTTCTAGGGCCAGCCATAACTCTGCCTAGGAGATGTGTTGTTCTTGGTGCTGCTTATGCCTTTATGTAAGAATGGTGCTTCAGGCCCTCAAAAAAATTAAGGGTATCTGTACCAGGAATGAGCATATCTCAAAGCAATGAGATATCACCATGTTCCCATGAGTGCCATGCAATTGGTTGTTTATTGATGGTAATCTCATTATTGCCCCATAGTGGGGTAAGTCTTAATGGAGATGGGGCGGAGCCCAACTTCTTATGCACCTTGGCCTAATATTCCAGAGAGGGACCTATAGTAGGATGACAGCGAGTGCCCTTAGGGGGATGGTTAAATAATAATAGTACCAAGTGAGTACGCTGACATACCTCTCTCTCCATATCCAGCCACTGGGGAGCATTGTGTTCAGGGAAAAGGAACCATTTTAATGTCTGAGCCAGCTGAAAGGCCCATTTATACCCCTCTAACCATGGAGGACCCCAGCCCCTTTCAGACCCATGAGCTCTGAGCTTATTTCTACTGTACCTAGGTTTTTGACCCTCCCACAAAAAGGATCCCAGCAGGGAGTCTAACTTAGTAAACCAATAACAAGGTATTGTCAAAGGGATGCGGGAGAGAAAATACATAATTTTTAGTGCTGTGACCATTTTAATTGTGGATATTTTACCTATAAGCAACAGTCAAAGAGATTTCCATCTGTCCAGTTCTGTACGAATGGACTCAAAAAGTGGTTTCATATTCAGGTCCCAGATTTTATGCAGATTAGGAAAGATGGTAATGGCCAAGTAGGTAATCCCCTCCAGGGCCCATCGGAGCCCATGCTGAGTAACCATTTGAGAGGTACACTTAGAGTTTAAAGGTAGGACCTCTGTCTTGGCCTGGTTAATCTGAAAATGTAGAGAAATCTGACAAGGTGGACAGTAGGGGAGGGAGGGAGGTGATGATATTGGCTATAGGGAGCAATAGGTCGTCCGTATACGTAAGAGTAGGATATGCCGTTGTTCCCACCTGGACCTTGGAAATTAGAGGATTTTGCCTAATAGCAGCTGCCAGAGGTTCTGCTGCCAATACAAAAAGTAGTGGGGAAAGTGGGCAGCCCTGACGATTACCCCTACCCAGTATGAATGGGGGAGACAGCATCGTATTGGTGAGTATCCATGCAGCTGGGGATGAATATATTGCCCCAATCCAGACCCAAAACCCCACCCCCAAGCCCATAGTGCAAAGTACTTGTTGGACATAGTCCCACTCCAGGGAATCAAAGGCCTTTTCAAAATCTATTGCAATGGCAGCAGCGGGGGAAGATAATGTTTGGGCTTTATGGATTAAATTTACCAACAATCTAATATGGTCCATGCTAAAGTGGCCCTTAACAAAGCCTACTTGGGATGGCTGGATCAAACTGGGAAGGAGAGGATTAAGTCTATTAGCTAATATCTTGGCTAGCATCCTGCTATCAGCATTCAATAATGAAATAGAGTGGTAGCTGGACGCTTTAAGAGGGTCTTTACCTTTTTTGGTAGGATAGTAATAATCGCCTCCCTAAGGGATGAAGGGAGAGACCCTGTTTGCAATGACTCAGTAAATACTTGTTGCAATACCGGAGAGATTATGGGATGCAACAGCTGCCACACTTCAATAGGGAAACCATCCCCTCCTGGGGCCTTTCCCTTTTTAAGGGAGAGGATGGTGTCTGCCACCTCCTAGGTTGAGATTGGGGCATCTAGGGCATTAGCTTGGGCTTCTGAGATTTTGGGGAGATGTAGGGACTCCAGAAATGAGAGGACTCCCTGGGGGTCTGGGGCTCTGGAGGATTTATATAACAAGGAGTAAAAATCCATCATCATTTGATTAATACCTTGCGCCGAGGTGTGGGTCCTACTCCCTGCATCCAGCCTTTCAGCTTTCTGCTTTTTGAGACGGTATGCCAGCAGCTTACCCCCCTTTTCTCCCCTTCCCAATATTTAAGCTTGAGTCTAATGATTGAAATCTCTGCCTTTCTAGAGTCAGAGAGGTGACCTTGTGACCTGCCTCAGACTTAAGGAAAGGGACATGAAGGGCCTTAAAAGCAAGCTCCGCTTCTCGGACTAGTCATTCAAGTCCCCTCAAATGTTGTTTCCTCCTCTTTTGGGTCTGGCTCGCACATCCTATTATTGCCCCTCTTAGAGTAGCTTTGAATGCCTCCCATGTGGTACCTGCAGAGGTATCTGCTATGAGGATATGCTGAGAAAATTCTATTGCTTCCTTTTGAAGCCAAGGGGGAAAGTCTGGGCCATGAAGTAGCAATGGGTCCAGCCTTCATGCCAGAGACTTAGGGAGAGGGGGGCCCCATGTGAAGGCATGATGCACAGTGGCATGATCCAAGATAACTAAGGGATGAATAAGAGTATTAACAGTGTTACTAGTAATAGTAGGAGAGGTGAGCCAGAAGTCTATTCTACTAAGAGAATTATGTACTGGGGAATGAAAAGTGTAGTCCCGCTGGGAGGGGTGAAATATTCTCCAGATGTCCATAAGGGCCAAATCTTGTTGTAATTGAGTAACTGCCATTACAGCCCTGGAGTGGGGCTCAGTATTGGAAGGGGATCTACCCAGAAAAGGGTCCATAGTAAGATTAAAATCGCCCCCTAATAAAATGGGGGTGTCTTCCGGAGCTTTGGATCCCAGCACCTGGGCCAACTTGTGAAAGAAGAAGAAGGGTGAGTCCTCATTCGGAGTATATATGTTATCTCAGGATCAGAGGGCCCTCCCCAGTATCCATGATTACCACCACCCATCTACCCTCAGGGTCTCTCACTTGTCTCTGCAATTTCCATTGTAGTTGCTTGTGAAGCAGAATGCCCACCCCTCGCTTTCTAGAGGAGGCTGAGGCATGAATGACCTGACCTACCCACTCCCTCTTCAGTCTCTCAGGATCCCCCCGGTAAGTTTGATCTCCTGCAGGAAGATGATCCTCGCTCCCAGTCTCTTAAGGTGGCCCAAAACTTGCTTCCTCTTGTTTGGGGGTGTTAAGCCCTCCGACATTCCATGTCAGACAAGTGATATCACCTGTTAGTAATAAGGAGTAAATATTTAATTAAGAGATATATCAAGAGCAACCAGCAGATAGCGGGCGAGGGCAGCCCAACCAGAAGAGGCAAATTTCTATAGAGCGTCCCAAATATGGAAAGAGTGGGTAAAGCCCATATACCCTGCCCCTACCAGATGACCTTATATTAACAAATAACGAAACATCTGTGTGTGTCTCTTGTGAAACAAACATGCACAAACACATTAACGAACTATATACATTGTGCACAGTGTACCATGCAATGTGGGGATATAGAGGCATCTCTTCAGCTGCAGAGCTCTGCTGTAGGCCAGCCCCTATTCCCAGGGCATTATCAAGTGGTATCCATCCTTTCTTAGCACTATGTCGAGTGCAGGGGGGAGGTCCCCCCCCCAAGATAATCGAGCAATCCAATAGTAAGGTTGGACCCCGTGGCTCATTGCAACCCCAGATGGTTGAGAGAGCTGCTCCAGCGGTGTAGTTCAGAAGCTGGAGTAGTTAAAGTGGGACTACACAATGCTTCTAATGAGGTGGTGGTTTGCAGGAAAGAAAGTGGGGGAGGACTGTCCACTATTTCGGTGAGCCTACGGTTAGTGCTGATGGTTGCCAACATGCTCTCACAACAAAAATCCTGGGGAGGTCAGGCTCATCACACTTATGAAGAGTCTACTGTAAGCCACCCAATGCGGGGGCTGGGAGATCTCCCCTTGATAGAAAAAAATAATAATAAAAAAAAAACATACCAGAGGGGCACAGGCCTGTGCCATTCACCACTTAGGGCCTCACGTAAAACACATCCTGGCTACCCATTCAGCACAACAGTTTATGTATGCTGACAAATACTTTCATATTATATGACACAGCTTCCCAGTGGACCTCACCCCTCCCACACAGAAGTAAGCGAGATAGAACTCAAAAAAGTTCTGCTGTTTGATCAGTTGGTGCAAAAAAGGCCTTCTTTGCCATCTAGATGTGTCTGGACCTTTGATCAGGACGACCACTGAGAGCTGGTTGGTAGGTCTCGTTGCAACCCTCCCGGTATAGGAGTGAGGCATCTTCTCTGCCATTTGGCAGTGCAAGTCGGGGGTCAAGATTGTGGTGAAAGGGGGCTCGAATGTTCCCTTACATGGGTAACATGGAGAAAAGGTAACAGATGGGTCAGCCAAGGAGACTGTCCACTGACAATCAATTTAGACACCCCAAACTTGTCCCATACCTACCACTCCTCGGGGGATTAAAAGAACAGGAATAGAAAGAAAATAGAAGGATAACTACTTATCTGACCATGCTGATGGGTTTTCTCTGACCGATTGCCCTGGAGAAGCAGAGTGCTCAGGATGGTCCACACTGAAGATGAGATCTCCTCTGGTAGAGGAAGACTTACTCATAGCCTTCGGTGGATGCTACCCTCCACTATCTGTAACTCTGTTCTGCGGCAGGTAAGGAGTTGTTGACGGGTACAGGTAGCTGGGCTGCAACATAGGAGTAGGCCTGCCTTCCACAGTTGAATCCACAATGCCTGGGTGTTGATCCAGAGAGCTGGGGTGTAAAGCTTCATATCTATTAGAGGTGTGGTAGGCCTGTAATGGATCTGGAGCAACAGTGTCCATGCTTGTGGCCTCCTCTGTGTCGTCTTGCCCTCTTTCCGAAGGATGCTCCTGGTGGCCGTGTTTCTTTGAGGATTGCCTCTTTCAGTGTGTTTTTGGGGGGAGTTCCCAGTGTTGCTCCTTGAGGTCTTGCCAAACTGCAGGCCTGCTCACTGATGGAGAGGAGCTGCAATCCAACCCGTCAATAGTAGTTTTTGCCGAAGGGGCTCCCGGGTTAGTGGTGGTGAATTCTTGTGGCCAGTTACACTTTAAAATTTCCATGAGCACATCAGGAGATTCAGAACTGTTCGGGACCCCATTATGCATAACCCGAATCATGGCTGGGTAATGCAAGGAAAAGGACAGTCCAATACTGTGCATTTTATGCCTTGCCTCAGAGTATGCTTGGTGTTTGTCTGACAGATCCTTAGAGAAGTCCTGAAAGATATGGATCCTATTCGATCTCCACACTACATGCTGTAACTCACAAGCTCTAGATAGGACCTTCTCTTTGTCCCTAAAATCAATAAATCGGGCTATGATAGGTCGTGGTCTGTCCTGGGCCTGAGACATGGGGGCTAACATATGGTGTGCGTGTTCCACCTGGAGCAGTATCAATGGGTCCAACTGCAGCATTTCAGCGATGGCTAATTGTAGAAATCCCTAGGTATCTTTGCCTTTTACATGCTCAGGGAAGCCCAGGAAGCAAAGATTATTACGGTGACCTCGCTTCTCGAGGTCATCCATCTTACTGCACAGCATCTGTATGGTCCATTGTTGATCTCTTAATTCTGCCCTTAAGTCCTGAACATGCCCCTCTGTTGCTGAGACCCACTGTTCGGTGTGCAGCATCCTGGCTTCTAAATTTTGAACCACTTGGGTGTTTCGATTAGTTGCCACAGTGACTTGTGCCATCTGGGCCATAAGTTGGCCGAACATCACCTCAACTGACAGTTGCTCCCAGGTTTGTTGCAAGCTGCCTTCAGCAATATTTTAAGGCTTACTTTGTCCAGGAGGCTCTTCAGTAAAATAGCAATTTCCACACAGCAAATGATGGCTTTTTGTATCAATGAAGCTAAATTAGTGTAGCTTGAGTATTACCCCACAAGTCACAGTAGAGTGAGGATATAATACCAGCTGGTAGAAAAAGGATTTTAAAGGATATTTCCCTCTGGGTTGATGAGCTGATCTTTAAGCTGCCATCCTATTTAGCGCCCCTAGTGGCCATATCCTTTCATTTGTTTTTAAGCTACAAAATGGTCACTTGGCGATTAATGAAAGACGCCGCTCAACTAACAAGGGCCATGTTAGTCGAGTGGTGTCCTTCATTAATCACCAAGTGACCATTTTGTAGTTTAAAAACAAATGAAAAATCAAGCCCCATTCATTTCAATGGGGACCGCCCCTGCACTCCCCAGGCTATACTTCATTATGTGCTTGAGCATGGGGTTATGGCAGCGGAACCCAGACACTTGGAATATAGAGGGGTTCCACTGTATAAAGTAAAGTTATGAGGCATATTATTAAGGTACCAGAAGCTTTTATTTAGTAAAACCAGTATAGAACAATTGCCAATGAGGGCAGCTACCACTATGTGTGAGTGGCTGCCTTACATTGGAAATTTCCTTTAAAAAAAGTTTTATTTATGATAGAGAGGGAGTCAGAGATTAGTAGTGGTAGGATGGCACCAGGAGCAGGAGGATCTGCTGTCCACCGTAACAGGCAGTCATTTTCCAAGCACCCACCAAGAGAAATGTGTGCCCGTGGCCCCCCCAGCAGCAGCAGATCCCCCTCCACTGCCAGCAGCAGCAAGAGCATCTTGCACCTTCCCCCAGCAGCATGTGCCCCCTGCACAGCAAGAGCAGCAGAAACCTGTTGCACCCCCAGTAGCATGTGTGCAGCCTGTACCCACCCCCAGCAAGAGCAGCAGCAGGTCTTGGTCTCAGATGAGGTGGCTGTCACAGAGAGATCAGCTGATGAGTCCCACCCCTACAAGGTCTCTGCAGTTTTTTTTTCTTCCATAAAGATTGGAGATGACAGAATTGTCATCTGCAACCTTCATGGAAAAGATGCCCATTGTAGAAAATGAGGGTCCCACTTTGGGACTGGTGTACAGAGGAGCCATCTGTGGTACCACCACACTGCAGAGTGGCTCTCCAAGCAGCAAAAACCTGCAACAGGAGGCAGCGATGGGTCCAAGCATAACCATGAATCCAGCGGCCTAGGGGGTGCCACAGTAGCAGCAGCAGGAGGAGTGATGCACCCCACACTCACCAGCACAGCCATGCTTCCACTGCAACTAGTTTGACATCACAGCCTGCAGCAGCTCCCCCAGCAGGTAACATCAGGATGGAGGACCTTGAGGCCATGTGCCAAGATGTGGTGGCAGTGAGCATGGAGGTGCAAAGACTCAGGCAGTAGGCGGACCAGTTCCACCAGGAGGTCAGGGGAGAACTTGAGAAAATAAAGTAGGACCAAAAGAAGGTCTTGGACCTCATGGCGGAGCTGAGTCGCGTGGGTGGAGGTGGTGGTGTTATCAGCAACAGTGGCACTGGTGCAACTGATTAGTGCTATCTATGCACCAATTTGTTTTTCTTTCCTTTTCCTTTTGCAAGTCTTGCTCTTTTTTCCTCTGCACCTCCCTAAAAATAAGACAAACACCAATAAAAATAAAAAAAGGTAAAAAAAAACACAAACAAATATTTTCTGTCCTCTTTCTCTTCCATTATACATCCTCTTTGTTCTTTTTCTTGTCCAGTGGTTTTCTATTTTATATGATATGTTTTATGGAATGTTTATGCTTTCTCCATTTCCCCTCTGTCTCATATGATTGAATACCCTTACCCTGAGTCTGACCCTGCATGTTCCCCCAAGTACTATGCCCGTAAACTGTGCACCTTCTTGCTTGTTTTATGTTACTCCTATTTTATTTGTTTCCTCCTGTCTACAAATGTAAAGTATTGTAATTTGTTCATATGAACAAAGTTTTTTTCCCAAAGCTATGTCATGTTGTTGTCTGTTGTGTGTGCTAAGGGGTGGTTGCAGTTGCTTTGGCTGTGTGCAGCATCAGTCCGAATACATGCATAACAGTCATAGAAATAGTTAAATAAGCACTTTTATTGCACAGTTAAACATGAATATGTTTTGTTCTGCTGAACAACACATGTCCCCCCGACCTTGCCACATTCAGAAATGCTAACTTTGTGCCCCTCCCCTCCTCCAGTCATGATAATGTTTTACTAGTGCATCACCACCACCACACAGTCACGGCCCAGATAAAGTGGTCCAAAATGTGCACTTTGGCCACAATTTAACACAGCCTCTTGCCACCATGTTATGCAGAGCAGGCATGGTAAAAGGAGAAATATGACTGGAGAAAAGTTTGATAAAATTGAGACTGAAATATGTTCTGAGTCAGGATGTGGTGTGGTCCCCCCACCACCACCACCCAGACATTAAATAGCTGTTTTTGGGCAGTTTGCCAAGTATTTCAGCCAGGATCTTGGCACTGATCATGCCAAACAGAGCCTACAAGTCCAGAAATGTTTCCCAAAAAATGTGACATTAAATTCAGACAGAAATCAGGTCGCAGCCATGTTGTTAAATGGTGCCCAAGCCACCACCTGAACCAAAACATGGTCTTTTGACCACTGTTTACTAGTCATGTCATGCTGAATCTCTGTTCTGCGAGTGCAGGACAGGCTGTCTATGTCCAGAAATGTTTCCTGAAAAATGGCACATCAAACTGAGACTGAAATGTGGTGTCAGTCCTGATGTTTTATGGTGCCCCCTCAGCACCCAGACATTAAAATGCTGTTTTGGCCACTGTTTAAAATTGGTTGAAGGCGACATCTTGTTTCTGCAAGTGCAGCACAGGCAGTACATGTCCAGAAATGCTTCCTAAAAAATGGTACATCAAATTGGGACTTAAATGTGGTGTCAGTCCTTTTTTTTTTGTCCGTCTCAGTGCCGGCTTCAACCCGGTCATGGCCCCCATTGTCCCTCGCTCCCAAATCAGCTGTTCTCCCATTTGTCCCCTGGCATACCCCCCAAGGCAGGGCCATGGCACTGGCCAAGGTGTCACGGACATGGGTCGGGTTATGGGAGCCAGACTGAGAGCGAGGAGGGGCGGCGAGGTGGTATCATGGAGGTGCTGCGGTGGGAGTTTCTATTTTGTTTCCTCTGGAGCCGGGAGGATACAATGACACTGGCCAAAGTGCAGCACAGGCAGTACATGTCCAGAAATGTTTCCTAAAAATGATACATCAAATTGAGACTGAAATGTGGTGTCAGTCCTGATGTTTGGTAATCCCATCTGACAGTGACTTTTGGACAGCGAGGTCCCATTCAGCAACTACAGTGCCATGGCACTGTAGGGAACCCGCTGGAACCTGGCACTGTCTGTTGGGGGTCCTGCACCCCCCAAATCAGCTCCAACTTGGAGTTGATAATCCTAAGTGGGGGGCGTGATGGGCACAGCCCCCCCATGTGGGGGGTTCGGGGGTGATGCCCCCCAAAGAAAACACTTAGTGCCAGTGGAAACCGGCAGCAGACTGCAAAATGCAGTTGACCTGCTGGTTTCGCTGTTGGGGCATTAGACAAAAATTTTGTCGAACACCCATCATGGATCCCTGATGTTTTATGGTGCCCCCCAGCACCCAGACATTAAAATGCCATTTTGGCCACTGTTTACAATTGGTTTCAGGCCACATCTTGTTTCTACGTGTGCAGCACAGGTAGTACATATCCAGAAATATTTCCTAAAGAATGGTACATCAAATTCAGACTTAAATCTGCTGTCTGTCCTGATGTTTCATGCTGTGCCACCACCTCAGGGGCCTGAAAATGCAGCTTCTGACACTGTTTACCAATGATTTCAGCCTGAAACTCACTGCTGCTGATGCCAAACAGGGCCTACATGTCCATAAATGTTTCCAAAAAAATGTTACAGTAAATTCAGACATAAATCAGGTCTCAGTCATGTTGTTATTTGGCACCAAAGCCACCCTCTAAACCAAAACATGGTCTTTGGTCCACTGTTTACATTGATATCATCCTGAATCTTGTTTCTGTGAGCACAGAACAGGCTGTACATGTCCAGAAATGTTACAGGAAAAATGGTACATAAAGTGGAGACTGAAATCTCGTCTGAGTCGTAATGTGAATGGTGTCCCCCACCACCACCACCCGGACATTATATTGCTGTTTTGGGCCCTGTTTGCCAATGATTTCAGCCTGAAACTCAATGCTGCAGGTGACAAACAGGGCCTACAAGTCCAGAAATGTTTCCAAAAAATGTTATATCAAATTGAGACTGAAATCTGCTGTCAGTTCTGATGTTACATGCTGTGCCACCACCTCAGGGTCCTGAAAAGGGGTGCCAACCCATGCAGAGAAAATTAATTCTTCCTGAAAAATGCTGCTGCCACTTGCAACTGTTTTCTCCTCCTGCTGCTTTTTCAAATGATTGAGAAAGAAATATACAATTATCATTTCCCTATGCTGCTGTTCTGATTGGCTGGCTGTGTTGACTGACTGACCCTGTGGTTGTAGCTTTCCTGGCAGTGGGAAGTAAATGACATTTTGGGGAACTGTAGCTTGCTGCCTGCTGCTGTCTCTGACTACTACTTGCCAAGTTGCCAGAAGAAGTACTGTTCTGGATGGTTGTTCGTGGATCACCTTCACACAGTCCATACTGCTGCTGCTTAACACACAAGTATCTGTCCTTTTTTTTCCTGTGCTAGAGAAGAGTGTTGGTGGGTTGGTATTATGGCATCTTGAGTTCTAGTTGTACTGCTTTTATATTATTTTTCAGTGTGCTGTGCATGATATTGTCATGCCAGGCCGGGATTAGGATCTAGGGATGTTTGAACGCACCACATTTCCCAAGTTCCCAACACAGATGGTAAGTATTGAAATTTTCATTAATAGTGTGGTATGTCTGTTACTGCCATCTGGATGTCTGAGTTTTATAGTGACTGTGTTCTTTTTTGCTTTTGTCAACATCAGGAATTCCAGTAAATTTAATTATCGTTCCTGCTGCTGGTCAACCAGATCTGAGGAATTGAATTAATTGTGCAATGGTTTCACTTTCACAGTCCCTGCGGTAAGTATTTCTTCATGTTTTATGGTCTACTGTGGTGGTGGAGGGGGAGGATGTTGGTGGTGGGGGAGCTGGAACTTTTTACAATCCTCAAAATTTGATATTATTTTTATCTTATTTCCAGGTACGCAGTACTGATAGGGGAAGGGGAATGCCTGCTACTGTGCTTCATCATGGACCTTGGTCTGGAATCATGTGCCCTGCATAGCATGGTCCTGGGAGCTATTTCCGCAGTTTAATGACATCACGGGGTATATTAAGTATACATTTTTTTCTCTGCTTGTTCCAACTTGCTTGCTAAAAACAGGTATGCAGATTGACAAGTATTCGTCATTTTTTCTTATCTTTGGTCTTGCTTAGGTCATTTTCCTCTGTTGAGGTTTCATCATAGCTCGGTGTAATGACTACATCCATCCAGGCCCTGCAGGAGCTGTGTTGCATGGAAGACAGGGGGTGTTGTCTGAACTGCGATCTTGGTCACTGGATTGGTGTCCATACTATCAATGAGTAAACACCACCCACATACAGGGAGTAACTATATACGGAAATGGATAATTGAGGTGGTGTTTCATAAATAATTAGGTGGAGGGGGCTAATGCCTTGTCTAATCATTTGAGGTGGCATAGCTGCAGTAATCATGAAAAGTTTGAATCCAAACTGAGGACAGCAAGCACCTCCCCTGCCTCCCCCCCCCAAACCATTACAGTTTCAGTTCAAGAACTAACCTGGTAGTATAGCAAAGTAAGCTTTTGGGGGGAATTGATGTTGTAAGTTGTTAAGCCTTTTAATGATTATTTTTGTAATTAATGACTCGCATCATTAAACATGGCCACCATTCACCATTTTTCAAATTGTGTTCAACTTGTGGTATTAACAGTTGAATGGGCATGTTACATTCATATGCTACTTGTACTAGGAGTCAGGGTTCTTGTACATGTCACCAATAGTAAGTGGCAAAAAATATGTTTTTGGTCACATGGAGTGCATGGGTGTGTCAGATCAGGTGGCACTGGTGACTAACAAGAGGGGGCGGGGGGGCAATGTGGCATTTGCCAGTATGGGCACTTTTAAGGACATAAAGACAATGTATCTTGCTGTAAGATGGTGTTGATAGTTGACATGAAAAATAAGATATTTTTGGCAACAAAACTTTATAACTGTAATCATGCAATTGCAAAATCTTGATGGTTATTGTGGGTGCATTGCTGCTGCTTTATATAGGCTGGGGGACTGGTGGTGACCAAACAATGGATTACGGCAAAGGGTGAGCAAATGAAACTTATACACAGTGCAGAAGATGACACATTACCATAACCAGTCCAATGGTACATAGCTAAAAATAAGGTATAACACACCATACTGAGCTGAAAGTGATGGGGGGTAGCCTTTGAGTAAACTCAGCCTTTTTCCACTTCCACATCATCCAAGAAGCACCCCTCACAGTCTTCAAGACTGGAGTTCTCACCAGGTGGGAATTGTCTCACTATTGCTGCTTCATCCGCCTCGCTGCTGGTGGATGCCTTAGTTGAGGGATTGTCATCATCCTCATCATCGAGACACAGTTTCTGTGGCAACATCACTGACATCACTGAGTTGTGCGGAATGTGCCTTTCATTCATTTTGATGAATGTTAGCATGGACACTTTCTTGGGTGACAAATTGGTCCTATGTCCACTCACAATGGCCCCAGCTGCACTAAACACTTGTTCCACAGTGACACTGGATTGTGGGCTGCTCAGGTATTTCACAGCAACCAATGTTATTGCTGTCCAGTCAATCATTTTGCTGCTCCAGTACAGCTGTGGCTCATCAATAATGGCGAGGTGCTTTGAGTTCCCCATGTAGGCCTTCACCATCCGTTCTGCTGCCCGGAGTCCAGTCGCCTCATCTGTCTCCTCCTTCTTTTCATCCATATCTTCCACTCCCACCTGAAAGAGAACATCCCAAATGGGATTGCTTGCTTTTTCCTGCTGTGCCTTGCCCATTTTCTCTGATTGGGTTGCCTGTGAGCTGCTGGTGGTGGGTAGCAACACCCGGTTTTACTGCAGTGTGTGCCTTTTTCATGTGTGTAGCATGTACCATTCTAATGAGGTTCTCTGTCAACTGTTGTACTCACTGACAATCTCCTTCAATTACAGAGGGCAGGCCACATTTGTAGTGTGGATCCAGTATGATGGCAATTGCAAAGTCAGACGGCTGCAAAATGCTGGATACATGGGTATTTGTGTCCAGCACATGGATCATGTGATCCATTAGATCACAACTGCCATGATCCCCACTTGCCTCCATCTGGTGTCACAGATTAACTAGTGTCTGCCTTAGCACATGTATGAGGGGTATGGATTGACTTATACAAGCAGTGTCCCCACCCACTGCTTGTGTAGCATGCTTGAATGGATGGAGAAGGAATATTAGCCCATTCATTTGATACCATTGCTCTGTTGTTAGAACGATGGACACTCCAGCACTGTTATGGGTGATCTGCAGTAGCAAGTATTCTGACACAGCCTTATACTGTTCATACAGCTGGTCAAGCATGTATAGTGTGGAGTTCCACCAGGTCACAACATCAAGTTTCATATGGTGCTGAGGCAGATGGTTATTGCCCTGTAGCTCATATAGATGGTCATGGGCCTTTGCAGAATGGGCAAAGTGGACACAGATGTGATGGGCAACAGTAACTGTTTCCTTAACATCTGCATGGTTGAGAAACTGCTGAACAACAAGATTAAGGCAGTGTGCCAGGCAGGGCACCCTTAAAAAGACATCATCGCTAAAGCACTTCACTACATTGGAGCTATTATCACTTGCAATGAATCCTGCTATGAATGACTGTGTGTAGCCACTCATCAATCTCATCCAGCAGGACATTAAGCATTTTTGCAGCCGTATGAGAACTAGTAACACTTGTCATACTAAGGGTCGCATGCTGCCGAATACCAGGTGTGTTGCTACCACCACAGTTTTGCTTCATACAGGTTTTGCCAGGCCCAAAATCAAGTACTGCCCCAGGCAGCTATGCCCAGTGTGCTGTTATGCATAGACACTAGTTTGCTGATGTTTGTCCACTGGTCCACATATCCATGCTAAGCTGGATATATTGTGAAGCACTATGCTTCAATGCATGTCTAATGGAATCAGCAGCTCTACTGCTCAGTTCTGGCATGGCACGCTTAGTAAAATAGGTTCACAATGGAACTTGCCATTTGGGACAGGCACGGGCCATCAACCCGCTGAAACCAGCATTGTCCACGAATGAGAATGGCAACAGATCAATGGCCAGCATTTCAGCAGTGGTGGCATTTAGCTTTCATGCAACAGCATGATTGGGGGTACTTTGTCTGTTGCTCAAGGATGGTCTTCAGAGTGCACTGCATCTTTCAGACTGTTCGACCAGAACACTGTTCTTGTGGCAGCAATGATTTTGTTTTAGGGGTAACACTTGACTTTTTGGGCTGTGTAGATAACATAAAAACACTTATTTTAGTTACTTGTGGGTCTGGTGGTGTACTTTCCAGACTCAAGGGACTGGAACTGGCACCTCCACTGCTATGCCCACTACTTGAGAGATCATAGGATTGCTCACCCTCCTCCTCCACCACCAACCCACTCTGCCCTCCCTCCTCCTGCTCTTGCTCTATTACATTTTACTTGCTGAGGGAGATGCCACTAACAGCTCTGGCATCCTTCTGGTGTTGTTGCCATCTCAGTGGGTGCTTGTTTTTCAGGAGGGCGTGTTGGCCACCGGTGCCTATGTGGCTTCCCTTTCTCCCCCGACTAACATGTGCTTGACAAACTTGGCATATTGCTATGGTGTCATCGGCAGGATCAAGCACATAAACGTCCCAAACTAGAGATTTTTGACCTCTGGACGTCAGATGCTTATGGGACTGGGATAATTCAGAAACAAGTGTTGAAATGTATGTTTTTTGGGCTGCTCCCATTACTTGCATAAGACTGCTTTTGGGAATGGGAGGGGTTACCTAACTGCTTGGAGGTTTGCTTATAGACTTGGTGACAGAATGACCCATGGGCTGTGCATGTAAATGGCCTACATCACCCTTGACCTTTTTTAACTTAGGCTTCTGTCTAGGATCATCCCAGTCATCATCATCACCACCAATAGCGATGATGTCCTTGTCTTCCTCCTCCTCCTCTCTATCACTGTCTTCTTGCAGCATTGCACCTTTTTCTTTCTCTACAACCATCTCAAGGGGCTGACTAGAAACACAGAAAAATAGAAACATAGAAACACAGACTTTGATGGCAGATAAGGACCACTTGGCCCACCTAGTCTGCCCATTTCCCTACCTACAGGAAAAGCCTAATTAACCAACAGCCTGTTTCTTTCTACCCCCTCACAAGAATTGCCTTATGTCTGTCCCATGCATTCTTGAATTCTCCCACAGTTTTAGACCTCACAACCTCCTCAGGAAGGATGTTCCATGCGTCCACCACCCTTTCTGTGAAAAAATACTTCCTCACATTGCCCCTGAGCCGTCCCCCTCTATCTTCAAATTGTGTCCCCTTGTTCTTGCACATCTCTTTTTCTGAAAGATGCTACCCTCTTGGACTTTGTCAGTTTCACTGAGGTACTTGAAACATTCTATCATGTCCCCCTTCTCCATCCTTTCCTCAAGCGTATGCATATTAAGCTCCTTTAGTCTCTCCTTGTATGACTTGTCTTGCAGACCCTGCACCATTTTAGTTGCCCTTCTCTGGACTGCCTCCATCCTGTCTATGTCCTTGTGGAGATGGGGCCTCCAGAACTGGATGCAGTACTCCAGATGTGGTCTCACCAACTGTCTGTACTGAGGGATAACAACTTCCTGTCTTCTGCTGGTGATGCCTTTCCCTATACATCCCAGTATCCCCCAGCCCTCCCTACTGACTTCTCACATTGCTTACTAACTATCACAATCTCCAGGATTATCAGACTCTGACTGAACACTATCATCACCAACTCCTGCAGGAACAGGTACAGTCACACCAACAGACTTATCACCTTCCTCCTGGACCAGTGTTCCAGTGCTGGTGTCAGTGCCTACCTTCTTCTCACTGTCATCATCTCCCACTAGCATGGATGCAACAGTTTGAGCCTTGAAATAGTAAGACACAGGTATGCCAGACCTAGTTCTGCCAGTAACATCTTTGCTGGTTCCTGCCACACCACCAGAGCCCACATCAGAAGCCACTGATGTAGACATCTGTGTGCTTTTTTGCTGCTATGGGGAACTGTAACTAAAGTTGTACTTTTTTCAGCAGACTTCTTAGCTCCTTCATCCCCCCTGCCACGTTTCCCCCCGTATTGGGCCTTCTCTTAGCAGGTATTTTTGCTGGCTGCTGCTTCAAAGCTTTGCCTTTCTCTAGGAGTATTTGAAGAAAGGATGTATTACTAACTGTGTGAATAACACCTCACATGTGATGTCACACCTACAGTACTGGATTCCTTGAAAGTCCAAATACAATCAGGACAGGTAGCAGCACTTAGAGTACAACTAATACCATATGTGGTAGGTAGCCTATTCTAGTAAAAACAAAAAGGTAACTTTTTTCTTTCCCCAAACAGGAATTAAAAAAGTACACACAAGGAAAAAGGGCACAAGTTATCAACTTTAAATGTAGATCATCTTTGTTTGGACAAATAAAGTACTGTAATGTGTTATTACTTAGTTAACACTACATTTTTTTATTATATAAGGACAGAGACAACCATAAAACCTCAACAAAGATGAGTACCACAAAATATGATAGTGGTCTGTATTGGAGGGATCTCCAAGCAATCTCTTGAAAAAGACTATATTAATATACAATTTTTTATAATGCGTGCATCAGGTGTTAAACAATGCTGTAACACAGAAAGGGTAAGGTAAGTCAACCAAAACAAGAACACTGTACAATGTGCAGAGGCAAGCTCTAGCAATAAAATGCAGGGGAGCAATTCAACAAAGCAGTGAAACTGTAAATGAGTAAGTTCAAGTGATCATGTAAAAGTACTTAAAGCAGCAGTGCAACGGAAAACATTATTCCAAAAAGCTAATTTTCTGCTATGGTTATAAAAACTATTGGCAGAACTGTTGATTTGGGATTTCTGGATGCCTCCTATGCTGTGTACTGTACGATTGCACTTTTGTCTGGTGCTTATCCTCTTTAGGTCCTCAGTATTATTTCTATGCAAAAATGAGGCGTCCATCTTTATTTCTTGAGAAATAATTACTTTAAACATTTATAAAATTATTAAATGATAATGAAAACTGAAAATGTCACCACCAAAATAAACTGGAAGACATCTGGCATCAATTAGGAAGAAAAAATGGTGGGATAAAATTTCAAACCATTTTCGTTGCACTGCTGCTTTAAGTAAACATACAAACAAATATAGAACTGTTGCTTTTCACAGTTTAAGTGACACAAGTTAACACTCCAGCAAACAGAACTAACCACAAACAAATAAAATAATGGATCAGCTCGGTGTGTTTAAAACTTTAGAATTCACAATCACAACTAAAAGCGGAAGAATGGTGTATATATAACACAGGCTAACAGTGGCAGGAACTCTGTAAAACAGGATGGAGTAATTTTTCAGTGAAAAAAAAATATCAGTGTGATAGGTTCACTGTTCAGGAGCAGAAATACAGGTAGACCACAAGAAGCTTAGTGCATAAAAAATGCCGGACTGGCATTTGTCATTTTATTTTGATGTCATAAAATAATTCCAATACTCACAAGAGATAAAACAATAGGCATCAGTTCAGCATCAAACAGTAACTGCTGTACCCAGCATTACTTAGCTCAGTGGGAGCACCCACACTCTTTCTCAGGTCTTCTCTCTCAGACTCTCAGTACCAGACTGACACTCAATCTGGATCTCTGTCTCCTGTAACAATCAAGTGATATTCTTTCATACGTTAAGGTGGGGTCACCTGACCTGGCCATTATCTAATTTACAGAATAAAAACTATCTGGTTTAGACTATTTCACTATGTAACCACCCACCTAACATGTTTGATCTACTACCCCAGAAAGTGTAACAACATTGCCTTTTTCTTTACAGTATATATAATACTGGGCTACGATGGCCCGAATGTACCTAATTGCATAATCATTAGGTTCAATGAGGAATTAAGCCACTCCTATCCTGGTGTGACCTCACTTCCTAACCTCCTATAAAAATAACAATTTCTGGGGCAGCCAGCCCTATAGTAACACCACATCTATAAACCAGGTAAAGAACCACTATTTTCACTTTAGTGTGCCCATTATTTTTTATTTATGCAACATTCTTTTTCTATGATTCTCATAGAAATGGTTATGTGGATTAATTCCTTTCCTTACTGGGAAATAATCACTTCTCCTCTGATGGCTGCAATTATTATCTGTCAGAAAAATATTTAATTCTGGCCCAATAATTTTATCTTCACACACTATTTGAATTCAGGGACTACCCTGTCCCTGTCTTTTGCAGCCTTTTATGTTCAGTGGCTGGTAAAAGTTACTGCTGCTCCCTTTAGAACAGCAACACAGCAATTCATAGATGAGGGGGGGAGAGAGTGTGGGACTAAACGAGGAGCAAATGCTCCTATTTCCTCTTTTTAAACAGTCTGTCATCTTTTATAGCATTTAAAACTACAGAAAGGCCGAGTACCATAATATCCATATGCTCATTTTCCATTCTGTGTAAATTGAGCTATCCAAAACAATAGAGGCATGCTCCTGCTTCTCCTAGGGCGGGCGGCTGAATTTATATGTTCAGAGCACCTTTCTGCTCTGAACATTTCAGGAGCATCATCCTAATACAATGCAGCATTCAGTAATATTATTTTATATACACAGATCCAGTTACACCATCTCTGGAGTTGCTGAACACATCTTTTTTTTTCATTTTGGGGCACTACGGGACTTCCTGTCCTTATGCCAATAGTGGCCCACTGGTCATCTGCAGGGACCCTGGTTTTCCATTTTTACCGGTAACACCGGTAACAATCACGGAATCCTACTTGGTTTGCGGATTTTGAATTCTTGTACCGGTGCCTCACGGAAATTGCATGTCACTGCACAGAATCTCTAAGATTTCAGCATCTTTTTAAATTTTTTTAATTTTCTCTTTCTATGTCCCCTTCTCACAACATCAGTCTCCACTTTTCAGAGATCCCTAGACTGGGTATCCCTTAGCTTCACCCCCAGGTAATGCTCATGAGCTCCTGTGGTCCTGCCCCTACCCTGCCTGGATTGTACCCCCCCAGGTGGGAAGGGAGGGGACCCCAGGTCATCCATCCACACTCCCTTAGTGTGTGTCGGGCAGCTCAGTGGGTCCCTCATGGAGCCTGGTTATGAAGTCTGGGGCACCTGGGTCCCTTCTGCCAGTGGCCAATGTGGGGTAAGTGTTCCTGGTTTTCTGGTCTCTGTGCCTGAGGGCACCGGCACTAGAGGAGATCCAACGAGGTTGGTCACATAGAGACATGCCACTGCTCCAGATCCTGGCTAGTGTCCTCCCCTCCTGATCACTCTGCAGCACCATTACATCACCACCTGTGGTCACACAGGTGGTGGTAAAGCAGCAGGACCTGCAGCTCACCCTCCCCGAAGGAGGAGAGCAGTCCCTCAGGTGCTCAATCCTACTCCCCTGGCAAGACCCCCTGCAACCCAAGCTCACTTCTGACCCTGAGTCACTGGCATTGCAAGCAGTAGTACTACCACAGTGCCAGTGGGCTGACCCAGTTTTCAGCAGCATTTTAAAATGAATGCAGCTGTGCCTTGCATTCTTTCTGCTTTGCTGCATATAGAGTCAGTAAGGAAATTACCTGCACTGCTTTGTTGTAATCAGCCATTCAGTTTAACCACCCATGCCTGGTGGTTAGAGTAACAAACAGTGAATGAACTGGGTACATCCTGCAGACTTGGGTTTGATTCCGACAACCTCCACTTGCATACTGTGTGACTCCAAGCAAGTCACTTAACCTCCCCAGTGCTTCTAGGTCACTCCTGAAAATGGACAGTTCTGCCTAGTGGGCCTTACCTGCTTTACAAAGAATATACAAAAAAAATACCAATATATGTTTACTGCGTCATCGAATAGTAGTCAGGGTACCATGTAATTTACCTGAGGTTTACTTGGGCTGCAATGGTTTTGTATAGGTAAAGATAAATGTTGAGATACATTTTATGTGTTTGAAAAGCTTGTTCTTAGATTTTAGTCAGGTTTTTATTGTATTCTTTGCATATAAGCATCTAGGTTGTAGACTGCTAAATGCAGGATTACTGTTACCAACTAGTTTATAATCAGTAGGGCCATCCAAAATCTTCAGTTGTTTGAATGAAACCTAGTCTGAATGAAAGTATGTGCACAAAGAAGAAACTGCCTTCCTACTTATGAAAAGACTTCACAGTTAGCACCCCGTTTTGGTGAATTGGATAATTTGCACCTTTTCTCCCATCTGCTCTTTCAGTCTCTGTGACAACAAAAAGTTTTCTGATAGACTGCTTCAACAAAAAGCAAATGTTAAGTATTTAAGTGTAGTTATGTTTGGCCAGTGGATTTTGAAACCACAGTCAATGACGTACAGAAGGTAAGACCCCAGGGGCTGTATGATTCTGGTGGGCAGAGTAATGCTCAGTTCACATCTGAACAAAGACATGAAAACTGGGAGACACCCTTTTCATGGACACGAGGTAAAAAAAAAGCATCCACATGTCTGGGAGATGCATAAATCATTTTGAACATCCTCCACTAATCACTTGTGAATTTTTTAGGTGAAGACACTATTTCAAAGAAGCAAATTCAAGCAGTTTTTTTTTTTTGCTCCTCCTACCCCCCTGGCGATTCACTCCTTCAGGCCTGCCAAGACCCCCTACCACCGCTGCTGAGTTCCGACCACCATCCACTGCCCCTTACTGCTGTGTTACCAGGTAACCCAAAGTAACCCTTCATTGACTGGGCCCCTACCCCTGTGGGAGGCTACTAGGAAGGAGAATTGCCCTAAAGAACTTCCTGTGTATCCTGGGCATGGCAGGGGTCAGAACGGACACATGTCTGGGGCTTCCGGCTTATGAAGGGACCATCAGCTGTCCTTCAGTTGGTCAGCGGGTGTTTTCCCATTTTCTTGGGAGCGTGACAGGCCACATGATGTTAAGGCACAAGCCGACGTCCATCACGGTCCCTTCTGATATGAGGGCTGACATGTTGTCATGCCTCTGGCCTCCACCAGGGGCCAGCAAATGCTGAGCCATGAACCACCCTCCCTCCTCCCTCCCTCCCAGGAGAAGGAGAGTGGTTGTTGGACACTCAAGCCCTCACCTACCTGCTGGCCCTCCAACACCCAAGTCTGTTCCTGAACCCTGGTCAGCGGTGTCACAGGCAGAAATCCAATTCAGCTGTTAAATTATAGATAGGAAAAAATAAAGGTAATCCACCTTAGTGGTGATGGTTCAGATTAATTTACATTTGAGTTCTAACAAGCAAAGAGACCAAGTCATTTGTAACTTGTGCATGTGGGGTGTGGGTGTTGAAGAAAGGGGATCATAGTGCTGTCACTACTGCCATCACCCCAGAGGGATGTGAGCTGCATTGCTGCTACTGCCATCACACTGAAGGAGTTGGGGCTGTAGTGCTTCTGCCATCACCACTGGTGGATGGAGAGTGTAGTACAGTACTGCTGCTATCCCACCTGAGGGATGAGGACTATAGTGCTGATACTGCCATCACACCTGAGGAATGGTGAACGCAGTACTGCTGCCATCTCACCTAAGGGATGGGGGCCACAGTGCTGCTGCTTCTGTCACACCTGAGTGAGAGAGTTTGTAGCGCTTTCACTGCTGCCATCACACCAGAGGGATGGGGGCCTTAATGCTGTTGGTGCTGCCATCGCACCTGAGGGATGGGGCAGTAGTGCTGCTTCCATCATACCTTAGGGATGGGGTCTGTAGTGTTGCTGCTGCCATCACATCTTGTACCTAAAATAACTTTAAATTGGTACAAGGATGGAAGGGTGTGCAATAGTGGAGGTCAAAATTGCTAAAATGCATGTTAGCAGAGTTAAAAATTATTAAATAAAGTACACAAAACCAAACACCGGTAAGACCGGATTTTGGCTTAGCAGACACTGGTGACAATACCGTTTTTTGCAATGTCCAAAATGGAATATGCCCTTTCTCAATCCCGGTAAACCAGTGTCCCTGGTCATCTGTTTCTTGTTAATTTTTTTCTTCCCTGTACTGCAGTCTGCCATGCTTTGGAGCATCTACTTACTCCGAAGCATCATCCTGCTCCATCCAGGGAGCTTGCTTAAAAGCCACTTGTGTGGTCTTTCTCTGTGCTTCGGGGCATCATTCTGCTCCGAAGCAACCACAGAGCCAAATCTGCTCTGAACTAAAGAGAGGTGCTGCATTGAGTGTAATGCACACCTATTTTGTAAATGGAGTCCATTCTGAAGAAAGGGGGGTTACTAGTGGGGTACCGCAGGGTTCAGTATTGGGTCCAGTCCTTTTTAATGTCTTCATCAGTGACATTGCAGAGGGACTGGAAGGAAAAGTATGCCTTTTTGCAGATGACACAAAAATCTGCAACAGGGTTGATACACAAGGAGGCGTGGAAAGGATGAAAAGGAACTTGGCAAGGTTGGAGGAATGGTCAGAAGTATGGCAGCTAGGATTCAATGCAAAGAAGTGCAAAATAATGCACCTGGGAAACAAGAACCCAGGGGAAGAATACACAATGGGTGGGGAGGTAGTAACAACAACAAAAAAGGAAAGGGACCTGGGGTTAATCATATCATATGACCTTAAGGTTAGCAAGCAATGTGAGAAGGCAGTAGGGAGGGCTGGGGGTATACTAGGATGTATAGGGAGAGGCATCAGCAGCAGAAAACAGGAAGTTGTTATCCCTCTGTACAGACAGTTGGTGAGACCCCATCTGGAGTACTGTGTCAAGTTCTGGAGACCCCATCTCGGCAAGGACATAGACAGGATAGAGGCAGTCCAGAGGAGGGCAACTAAAATGGTGCAGGGTCTGCAAGAGAAGCCATATGAGGAGAGACTAAAGGAGCTTAATATGTATACCCTTGAAGAAAGAAGGGAGAGGGGGGACATGATAGAAACTTTTAAGTACCTCAGTGGAATCAACAAAGTCCAAGAGGGTAGCATCTTTCAGAAAAAGAGACTTGCAAGAACAAGGGGACACAATTTAAAGAGAGAAGGAGGGCAGTTCAGGGGCAATGTGAGGAAGTATTATTTCACAGAGAGGGTAGTGGATGCATGGAACAGCCTTCCTGAGGAGGTTGTGGGGTCTAAAACTGTGGGAGAATTCAAAAATGCATAGAACAGACATAAGGCAATTCTTGTGGGGGGGTAGGAAGAAATAGGCTGTTGGCTAACTAGGATCTGCGGCCTATCCTGTAGGTAGGGAAATGGGCAGACTAGATGGGCCTAGCGGTCCTTATCTGCTGTCAAAGTCTATGTTTCTATGTTTCTATGTTTCTATGTTTCTATTAGGGTATAATTTTACATGTTTACTTTCTTGGGCAGCTGACATATGCTATATGGATCCTGCCAGCCACGTGTCAGTAGCAAAAGAGAGCGAGAGAGAAAGAGAGAGAGCTCAAGGGGTAAGTGTGCCATTTATTTAAAACAATTCCCCTCTCAATGTTTGGAGGTACTCGATTTTTGTTCAGAAGCATGACATGTGCTCCTTCAATAAAACTAGGGCATATTGTGCCGAGAGGGAGGGAGAGAGAGAGAGAGCTTAAGGAACTAATGCACTCCTTATTTTACAACTCTCTCCACTCTCACTCTTTAAATATTTGAGTATCCCCTAGTGCAACCTGGGCTTCCTCCCAAAAATAGGGGCATAATTATTTTAAAATAGCAAATATCGTGGTAAGAGATGCTTGAACACAGTTGCTGTTCCTGTCTTGTACAGTACACTGCAGATATAGTCCAGTACCTGTTATACAGCAGTGCCCAAAGAGAAAAGGCTACTGGACAAGCATTTAATGCCATTCGTTCTACCTTTACATAGGCAATCTATTCTCGTTTCTTTCCTGGGGGGGGTTGTAAATATTTATAAGAATATCAGGGCCCCTATTCATCACAGGGTTCACCTTGTGACATTCCTCCCCACCTAAGAGGGCAACCACCTTCTGGTTGTCCAAGACCCATACCCACCCAAACATGGAGTATGGTGCAGCTCTGGCCCACCCTTACCTTGGAGCTTCACCCCAGGGTCTCTCTAAGCAGTTCATGCAGTATAAACATACCAACCAAAAAATACTGTCTTGTCAATTACCCTGGGGCTATTATTCTGTTCTATCTAGCATCCTCTAAGTAAACAGTTATTCAATCCCTACAATAAGAATCTTCATCAGTAACAGCTGACTGGAAATACCTAAATCCTTTTATAGGTTCATAGGTAATATACAAAGTTGAGGGAGCTGGCCCATTTTGACTTCTCCACCCATTAACTAGGGTGGAAGTAATATTTATTTTCACTCATATAATTGTCCAAGCTTTTTTTAAACATATTAAAACTTGGACTATTTACAACATCCTGTGGCAAGGAGTTCCATACTGGAATTATTCTTTGAGTTATGAAACTTTTTCTTTTATTGGTTTTCACATTGAATGTCTTGATTTTAATTTTATGAGATCATGTAAAGCCCAAGCTATTTCCCCACTCTAGACATAAAGTTTCAAATAAAGACTCATTTTCTAAGGCACGAAAAATTAGACATAAGTCACCTCTCATAGACCTATATTCTAAAGAGTAAAGGTTAAGTTTTTTCAAGCTTTCCTGGTAGGGAGTATGTTTAAGATTTTTAATATTTTTGGTAAATCTATGTTGTACTAGTTCTTTATTTATTTTATCCTTTGTAAGTGTAGGTGCACAAAAGGGAGAACAATAATCAAATTTAGATCTTATCAAACTACTATATAAAGGAATAAGTACCTCTGGATCTCTACTCTTTAAATTTCTAAAAATACAATTTATTAAGTGATGGCATTTTTTAACCATTAAATTATTATGATCTGTGAATTTTAGGTCATTACTAATAACAACACCCAGATCACTTTCTGATGAGACTTTAGTCAGTGGCACATTATTTAACATATAGTGTGACATTTGTTTTTTTTTGTTTTTTGCCAAAATGCATAACTTTGCATTTGGCTATATTTAATGATAAGTTATTTTTAGTAGCCCAGTTTGATATATTGTTAAAATTTGTCTGAAGGTTTTGTACAGAAATTGAGTCATAGGCAGCCTAATTTGACATCATCTACATATTTATTTAACCAACCCCATTTGATGTAGACATACTAGAAATAACAATGTTAAATAAAATTGGTCCCAGCACAGAGCCCTGAGGCACTCCACTAGTCACCCTACTCCATGCAGAATTATAACCTCTAATAATAACCTGTTGTTGTCTTTCAAATAACCATGATGTAATCCATTTAATTATGTTTTTACATATTTTAAGTTTAATTAAACAATCAACTATTACCCTATGTGAGACAGTATCAAATGTTTTTTCATAATCTAAGAAAATAATGTCCACTGGGAAGCTTGTATCCAGTGTTAGGCTTACTGGTTCAAAAAAGTTTATTAGGTTTTCTTGACAGGATCTACCCTTTCTAAATCCATACTGAAAGATGTCAATGTCCCCATTAGTTTTAATATATTCCTCAATCTTTTGTAAGATAAGTTTTTCCATAATCTTACCAATACTTGATGTTAGACTAATAGATCTACAGTATATTGTTTAGTGTAGAATTTTGACCCATTTTTATGAATTGGTATCACTTGAGCAAATTTCCATTCCCTGGGTACTACACCTTGTTGTAAAGATTTATTAAATAGAAAGGTCAAAACATCAGTCAACTCAGCTGCCAATTCTTTAAGAAATACAAAAGGAATATTGTCGATACCAACAGAGGATGAAGTTTTAAAAAGACATCAAAGCAGAGAAAACCTCTGTGGACGTAAAGATTATGTTTCGATTTATATTATAATCAAATGCAAAATCTAGTTTTTCTTGCTTTTTAAATACACTAGAAAATTGTTTATTAAAAGCATTTGCCATATCTAATTCGTCTGATATTAACAAATCATCAACAACCAAAGGTCCAACCTGAGTCTGAGAATTTTTCAAGGAGCCAATATAATTAAAAAAAGATTTTTTTATTATCCTTTTGATTAACCAAATTTTTTTCAAAATTCTTTTTAGCAATACGTATCTTTAACTTTGTATCCTTCGATTTTAATTTAAATCTCTGCCAATTTACATCTGTTTTATTTTTATTGTATTTATTAAAGGCCTTTTTCTCCTCTTAATATGGATTTCCTTATAGTATTGTTAAACCAAACTGGATTACGTCTTTTCTTAGTACATTTATTTCTTTCAGGCACCCAATTATTTATACAAAAATAAAGTTGAGTTTTTTTTTCTCCCAAATATTCTCCACAGATAAATGATCTAGATATTTTTCCCAATTCCATTTGGATATTTTTTTATTTTCACATAGTTTGCTTTGTTGTAATTTTTCATCTTTGTGATACCTCTGTTTTCCAAAACAGTAACAAATATTTCCCAGAAAAGTATATTGTGATCAGATAATCCAAGAGGTTCAAGAATTAATGGATGTTTATAATATTTTTTAATGTTTGTAAAGATTAGATCAAGAGCATTATTTTGCCTGGTAGGTACTGTAACAATTTGATCTAATCCTAACATAAAAATTGTTTCTAAGAAACATTTTTCACTATGGGTTGACCCACATAAAGAATTTCAATTTATCCCTGGGAAGTTAAAATCTCCCATTAATACAGTGTTAGTTGGTAGTTTAATACTTTGAAAATAATGCAAAAAAGATTCTGACTTATTATTATCCAAAGATGGGGGGTTATAACATATTCCAAAAGTGAAAGACTCAATCTTTGATTTTATTGAAACCCACAGTATTTCAACTCCCATGGGTCAGGAAGATCAAATTTTAATTCCAAACAATCATAACCTTCTTTTATATAAAAAGCGACACCTCCTCCTCTGGAGAATTCTCTATTTTTCTTATAAAGACGGTAACCAGGAATTTCAAGGCCCCATTGTTCATTGGAGAACCAAGTCTCTATAATACCACAAATATCAATATTTTTGGATTGCAATTGAATTTGTAACTCGGAAATCTTATTTACAAGACTTCTAGCATTCAGTAATAACACATTAAGGGTCAATTTTTCTTTATTTAATATAATTTCCTGAGGAATTGGAACATTTTTCATGTTTAATGATACATGTTTAGGACTCAGAGAAACAATTGGACCCCCCCCCCCATTTAACAGTTTAAACAGTCCGTAATTGCTGTATTAAAAATGTTGCCTAACATTTTAGATACTTTTTTATTCAGGTAAAGACCATCAAATGCAAAAAAAATTTATGATGCATAAATAATTCCAAATTAGTAAGACACTTTATATTCTGTTTTAGACACCATTGTCTCAACCAATTATTAATGTGTTTGATTTTATTAATAATTATATCGTTAAATCCAAAAACAGGTAATATTTCAGAAAAGATTATCTTTGCACCCATTTCTACTAATAGATTTGTTAGTCCCACATAAGCTTCTTTAATGTGTTGTACATTCTGATATTTGATATTATTTGTACCCAAATGTATAATCACCAGTGGATCAGCACCACAGTTATGAAGTATATTTTTAGTCATTTTTGTAACATCCTGAATTTTTGTACCTCTAAAACTAGAGAGAGTACGAGTAGTTTTATTGATGTCGCATACTTGATGAGCAAGATTTGATATGATTGAATCTCCCAAGACATATATTTGATTTTGATTTATGGAGGTATAATCCATTAAATTTTCCTGAAGGTCAATGTTTATATTCTGATCAAAAAGTAGTAAATCACTTTGTCTGCTGTCAGTAACTGTTGAAATATTGAGAATCAAAACTGTTGTTTCATTTACCGGATGAGGAATAGATTCCATATTTAATACCTCATTAGGATTTTGTGAGTCAGAAAGTAGAGCTAAAGGGTCAAAACTATTAGATAAGGGCAACAAAAATTCATCTGCTTTTCTCCCCTTTCTTGTAATTTTTGAGGCCTGAACAGTAAACCATTCATCTTCTTTATCCACCAAATCGGCTTCATTACAAACTCTTTTTCTTTTGTTTGGTTCCTTAATGTCATGAAATGTTTCTTTATTTAACAAAGTGTTATTTATAACATTTTGCATTTGAAGCCTTTTCCTAGTTTCAAGTTGGCTCATTTCTAATAGTTTTAAATGGTCATCAAACAGTTTAATTTCTTCTTCAAGTTCTTTATTCTTTATACATTTAGAACATTCAAATCTTTCATTTGGATTTAGATCAGGAGAAAAGCTGTACATAAGACAAGTTTCACACTTATACCCCATTTGCCCTTCCATTGTAAAGATTAAAGAAGACATTTCCCTACTCTACTGACTAGTATGAAAAACCAATAGGGAAAAGCAGATTGCTAAAACACCTACAAAGATTTTACACTCTTTACTAATCCTTACAGGAAAACAAACACAGGACTCACCTAAACAGCAAAACACATAAAACACATGCAGGCGTGTGTGTCTTTGCATGCGTGTCTTGCGTCTTGACATCATCATAGTATCAAACTCGCCTCTGTTTGTGGCTCACCCTGCTCGGCTGCAGGGCTTGGTTTAAATACAGAAGAAATACCTGGAAAGTAGTGGGAGGTGACTTCCTGTACCTCGCTACTCTTTAGATTTTATTTTAATTCTGATTTTGTTTAAAAATTCCCCCAGAAGCAAGGAACTTGTTTAGAATTAGATTTGCAATCTGCCTGAGCGTTTCCTGGCAAAAGGTTTACTTTAGCAGCTGAGCTGTAGTCCTGGATACTACACCACAGGACTACTGCTCCTCTACCTAGAGTGCTGTCACTGCTAGGGCTCAGAACTCAAGACATAGTAAGGTAACAAAAACACTTCAGAAATTTACAAACAAGGTATATTTAAAAGTTGCCAAATATAAAATTAGTGACACAGTTCAATTATACAGCAGTTAAAAACTGCAAACATATATACATATTTTTCCCTTTGGTCTTATCGGGCATCCATTTTTCACAGTGCCCCTTCTGATAGAAAATCCCTAGAGAACATTTTGTAATTGAGTAGGGAGAAGAGAAAATAGATGAACAGATTTAGAATAGATCAGAGAAGAAGAAGAAGAAGAAATTGCCTGAAAACGGCCAACCCTTCAGTCATTGGAAGATATATTTAGTATGATAGAAATGAAAGACTGCTGCAGCATGGAAGAGGACAGAGAGAGAGAGAGAAAAAAACTGTACATTGTGGACACAATCCCCTCTTTTCATCTTCTGGGAAGGAGTTGGAGCTATGGCCCTTCCTCATCTGTAAGCTCCACCCCAGGGTCCCTTTAAGTAGATTATACCTCATGTTATCATTTCAAACCCTGTATAATCCAATTTTACCCTGGGGCTATTACCAGTATCCTTTATGGTATATTTTCTAGAATACCATAACCTGCTTGATGAAGAAAACACTTTATCTTCAGCAGTTTTCCAAAATACTCATATTATACAGGAGGTGTAGGCAACATAGATCAACATACAGTAGGAAGACATTTTCTCTTTACCTTAACTATTGATGTCCCTGGGGTTTACACATTCAGTTTTTCACACTGAATATACATTTTTCCCATAGCTGTCTGTGGTCAGGTCATAGGTTTTCCTGTATAGTCTACCAACTTGTCCTGCCTAATTTACTAGAGTTCTGTCCTTTTCTCCATGGTTGCCAATTTTTACTGCCCTCCCATTTGTGGGTATCCTCTCTCTTGTGTCTGGCTGATACCTTCTGTTTAATACCCCTTTTTCCAACATATTCCACTATCTGACTGCAAATGCCAGGTCAGTAAAAAGCAGAAGTTAATTCAGCCAACACCTCCTCATGTACCAAAGGCGGGTAGTGACTGGAACAAGCTTCCTCCATTACCACCTCCCTGTAAGCAAGAGGCCCACTACCCTAGCACAAAATTGCTTAGCCTTTGTTCTACCCACCACAAGGGTTTTACTTTCTTTTGACTGGCTTCTCTACCCTCTTCCTGATCTGTAATAGATGCAGTCAAGTGGGCCACATTCAGGTCACCTACCTGTAACTTCCCCATATCAGACTAGGGTCATTACTTTCAACTTTACATACAGGTTTACAAACTCTCTTTGGTACATAAATCCCTTCAGCATTTACCGCCTCTTCTTTCTTGCCTGAAATCTCACTCTTTACCTCTGGATTCACAAGAACTGTCCTACCTGGGAACTCAGATGTTACAGTTCCAATATCTTCAAGCCAATACATCAAAAGAGAACATGGGCAAAACAGGAATCCCAAAATCAACACACTCCAAACGGGTCTCCTCTGATTGCAACCTCTCAGGCACTTCCCACATGAATATATCCCTGGGTTCCTCCATCTGGATCCACAGCTCAAGGTACCTCCACTCAGCCTCCCCCCAACAGCTCTTGGCATCCATCCAACGAGCATGCATCCAGTGTATCAGGCTCCTCTGGTCCATCCTCTGGTCACACGGTGCCTGGCCTAGGCCACCATCACCACACATCCTCATCTCCACTGGCACTATGCACTTGTCTGCCTCTCTCCTGAGGTACTAGTTCTAGCACCCCTGACTGAGCTCTCCCAGGATCGTTTAGACACTCAGCCAGGACATCCCACTTCTAAAACCAACTGTGATAGGTTCGCTGTTCAGGAGCAGAAATACAGGCAGACCACAAGAAGTTTAGTGCATAAAAAATGACAGATTGGCATTTGTCATTTTATTTTGATGTCATAAAATGATTCCAAGACTCACAAGAGGTGAAACAATAGGCATAAGTTCAGCATCAAACAGTAACTGCTGTACCCAACAGTGCTGAGCTCAGTGGGAGCATCCACTCTGTTTCTCAGGTCTTCTTTCTCAGACTCTCAGTACCAGACTGACACTCAATCTGGATATCTGTCTCCTTTAACATCCTAGTGGTATGTTTTTATACATTAAGGTGGGGTCACCTGACCTGGTCCTTGTCTAATTTACAGAATAAAAACTATCTTGGTTAAACTATTTCACCAGGTAACCCACCTAACATGTTTAATCTACTACCCCAGAAAGTGTAACAACATTACCTTTTTATTTATATATAATACTGGGCTAAAATGGCCCAAATATACCTAATTGTATAATCATTAGGTTCATTGAGGAATTAAGCCCCTCCCATCCTGGAGTGACCTCACTTCCTAACCTCCTATAAAAATAGCCATTTCTGGGGCAGCCAGCCCTATAGTAACACCACATCTATTAACCAAGTAAAGAACTACTATTTTCAATTTGTTGTGACCTTTATTCTTTATTTAATGCAGCATCCTTTTTCTATGATTCTTATAGAAATGGTTATGGGGAGCAATTCCTTTCCTTACTGGGAAACAATAAACATTTCTCCTCTGATGGCTGCAATTCTCTGCCATCAGGAAATATTTCATTCTGACCCAACAAGGACTACCCTGTCTCTGTCTTTTGCAGCCTTTAATGTTCAGGGGTTGGTAAAAGTTATCACTGCTCCCTTCAGAATGGTAACACATCAGTTCATAGATGAAGGGAGAGAGGGGGGAGAGAGAGAGAGAAAGAGAGAGAGAGAGAGAGACAGAAGGTGAGGAGTGAATGTTTCCATTTCCTCTTTTTAAACAGTCTCTCATCTTTTATTGCATTTCAAACTACAGAAAGGCTCAGTGCCTTTATATCCATATGCTCATTTCACTTTATGTGTAAACCGAGCTATCCAAAACAATAGAGGCATGTTCCTGCTTCTCCTAGGGTGGGTGGCTGAATTTACATGTTTGGAGCACCCTTCTGCTCTGAATATTTCAGTAGCATTGCCCTAATACAATGCGGCATTCAGTAATGTTATTTTATGTAAGAAGCCCCAGTTACACCATCTCTGGAGCTGCTGAAAACATCTTTATTCCATTATGGGACACTACAGGATTTCCTGTCCTTATGCCTATAGTGGCCCACTGGTCAGCCGTTTCTTGCAAATTTTTTTCTGCCCTGTGCTGCAGTCTGCTATGCTTCGGAGCATCTACTTACTCCGAAGCATCATCTTGCTCCATCCAGGGAGCTTGCTTAAAAGCCACTCGTGAGGTCTTTCTCTGTGCTTTGGAGCATCAATCTGCTCTGAAGCAACCATGGAGCCAAACCTGCTCTAAACTAAAGAGATGTGCCACATTGAGTGTATTGTGCACCTCTCAGGGTACAATTTTACATGTTTACTTTCTTGGGTGGCTGACATATGCTATATGGATCTTGCCAGCTACATCTCAGTAGTGAAAGAGAGAGAGAGAGAGAGAGAGAGAGAGAGAGAGAGAGAGGTAAGGTTGCCCTTTATTTAAAACAATTCTCCTCTCTGTCAACATTTGGAGGTACTCGAATTTTGTTCAGAAGCGCAACGTGCGCTCCTTCAATAAAACAAGGGCATATTGTGCCAAGTGGGAGAGAGAGTTTAAGGAACTAATGCGCTCCTTATTTTACAACTCTCTCTGCTGTCACTCTTTAAACATTTGAGCAACAGTGTTTTGTTTTCACCTAGTGCGACCTGGGCTTCCTCCCCAAAATAGGAGCCTAATTATTTTAAAATAGCAAATAGCGCCGTAAGAGATGCTTGAACCCAATTGCTGTTCCTGTCTTGTACACTGCAAATATAGCCCTGTACCTGTTATGCAGCAGTGCCCATAGGCATTTAATGCCATTCATTCTACCTTTACATAAGCACTCTATTCTCTTTCCTTTCTGGGGGGGTTGGGGATTTGTAAATATTTATTAGGGCCTCTATTCATCACAGGGGTCACCCTATGACAGGCAAGATATAATAAAATTAATAAGAAGTAACAGTAAATAAATAAATACCTCACAATTTGTGAGTAATCTGTTTGTAAAAGGCTAGAAATAGCCTACACTGCTTTACACTCCTACCCTACCCCACTCAACTCCTCCAATTACACTGGCAAAAGTAAAACCTAATTAAACTAAGTATTATGCAAAAACCCTCAACATTAGAAAATGTTCCCTAGCAGCACTAGAAAAAAAAACTTTATATTTTGGAGCAATTAGCTCTCAAAAACAAGTTTTAAAGAGGTTTTCAAAGGTTTTATTGGTAGCACATGAGGAAGGTGACCGAATATGGGTGACCATCATAACAGCGACCAATATAATGGCACTTTCCTCGTGGGTGACCGTAGGGGGATAGCAACTGCCTACATGGCGATGGTAAGATAGGTGACAGGAAGGGAGGGTGGGCGACAGGATGTGGAGGGACTGGGGCCAGGGATGTGACCCACTGGGATCCTGCTTCTGCCGAGCCAGCCATGTGGTGTGGTGGGTAGGGTGCATGGCTCTGACGGAGCAGGGCCTGGGTTTGGGACTGGGGGAAGGTGTGTAATTTTTGTGATTCCTGCAGCTGTGGGACTTAGATTTTTTTTGAAGCTAGGAAATGCCCCCCTACCCAACATACATCCCACTGTAGTTGAAAATCTTTATTTAGGAGGGTGTGGGGGGAGAAGCCCCCTTGGGGGTGTGGGGGCACAGCCTCCCTGTGTGCACAATTCTCCGTAGCCTTATTGTGCATATTGTTGAAATTGTTTTCGGTGATATTGCAGGTTGGGATAATAGCGATCGCCTTTGTGCAGTTATTATCACATAGAACTGGTTTTATTGGCTCTGATTCACCACAACACACTGCTCTCCAACTCAACATGCTGCAGAATGAGCTGTAAAGAAGCTGCATGTGATAGCTAACCTATTTACCCACAATGCTTTGCAAATTTCACTTTTGGAGCAACATTTTGCTGGTGAAATCAAAAGTTACATCAGCAAAATTGTGCCACAAGGTGACATTTTGAACATCAATGGGTGAAATTGGCAGACGAAGTCATTTATGCAAAATTTCGCCATTATGCGAAATCGTGAAACCAGGAGAAATTTCGCTTTGCCTAGGCAATAAATTTCACCAAGGCATTTTATGCAAAATTTTGCCATTATGCAAACTCATGAAAACAGCAAAATTTAGTTTCATCTAGGCAAAACAGTTTACTTGATTGCGGAATTATGCAAAATATTTCACCAGGCAAAATATTTCAATTTTGCACAACACTACTGAAGATAGGCAGTATTGGTGTTTACTGTAAAGGCAGCAAATCATTCACACTTCCATTTGGGGAAAGGTTTCAGCTGTGGTGAGTCTGATCATCAGGGTGAGGGAGGGGGAACCAAACAGGGGAACATAGTGACAGCAAAATTATAATAAAATGTGGTTAGGTCCTTTCAAATACAATTGTAGCTTGCTTCCATAGTGCTGGAGTTGGTTGAAACAAAGGTACTTTAGACCTATATTGTCAGATTTGTAAACTAGTTATTTGGGGGAATAAATTATTTTACATTATCAATTAATCAAACATTGGTAGATTCAGAAGCAAATGGTTTGATACCTTTTATTGGACCAACATAGTTGTTACAACAAAATAACTAAGTGTTCTAGCTTTTCTGACCAACCAAATCCTTCTTCAGAAGCTTTATGACAGTTATTTAGAAAATCCTATTCTAGTAACACCCAGACAATGCATAAAAAACAGAAATAGTTCTCATTGGTTTAACATACTCATTCAAAACATAACAGAAGATTACGTCAGATAAGCTGATTAACACCAGTATGCTTTTAGCTGAAAAGTTCTTTAAGGTCAAAGGTTATCAGAAGATAGCAACAAGCAGAGAGTTCTCCTCACATAAATTTTAAAATGTCTCAGTAAGCTTCAAGAAAACAGTCAAATGAAAACAAAACTTTAAGATACTATTCTCCCTAATTACATGTGAGATGAGGAGCTTACAACGTTAATTGTAAGTGTCCTAGTGTGTTAAAGAACACAGTCAATTAAAGGCAAACCTATGGATAATAATACATGCTAAAATGAAACATAATTGCAAGTTAAAAACAAGCCCCAAAAAGAAAATAAACAAAATTATATATATATATATATATATATATATATATATAGAGAGAGAGAGAGAGAGAGAGAGAGAGAGAGAGAAACATGATGGGCAGGAGTATGATATGGAAAATATCTTCACTCTGCAGAGTCAGCTCTGTATACTCAAGAGTGCGAAGGCATGAGTGACAATATCCAGAGCTCACAATGCGGGAGTGAAGATATTTTCCATAGCACACGATCTGCACATCATGATTCTATTTATATAATAGGGGTATGAGTTTCAGAAGTATTGTTATGATT
The DNA here is from genome assembly GCA_016271365.2 of Neoceratodus forsteri. Lineage (NCBI taxonomy): Eukaryota > Metazoa > Chordata > Ceratodontiformes > Ceratodontidae > Neoceratodus > Neoceratodus forsteri. The sequence goes on from CM028131.1 coordinate 1,180,783,362, forward strand.
TTTTGTGTTCCGTTGCTGTTTCTTTGTTCGCTGTTTCTCTGTGTGAGATTTTCTGAATGGGCTGGCAGTGTTACAAACTCTGTGGGAAAAGTTGAGTGTGTTTTGCAATGCTAAGTAAGTAAGCTTCAGGCAACAGTGAGAAACAGACTGTTTTATGAAGCTGTGTGCTTTAGAATTCAGGATGCAGTCGAGCTGAGAGCATCACAGCAATGGGTTGGGAGTGAGAGAGTATAGGAAACACTTGAGAATGTTTTGCCATGGTAACTGAGCTGTCTGCAGGCAGCAGTGAGAATGAAATTGTTTTGTGAAGCTGTCTATTTTAGAATTCTGGCTGAAGTCAAGCTGAGAGCTTCACAGCAATGGGTTGGGAATGAGACAGAGTATAGGAAACACCTGAGAATGTTTTGCCATGGTAACTGAGTTGGCTGCAGCCAGCAGTGAAATATCTCTCACAGTGGTGATGTCACAACATTATTTATCTCTAGTCGTGATGTCACGACATGATTTATCACTTGTGGTTATGTCACCACAATGAGAATACATGTTTTTATCACAATCATTTATCACTCACCCCATTGTATAAATATATATATATAGATAGATAGATATCTATCTATATATATATATATATTATAGTGGCATGGTAGTGCCACTATAGTTAGGGTTGAGTACCCCATTTAAGGTTAAATCTGAAATTTGGCTGCTTAATAACTTTGACACTGTACAACAGATTTTCCTGAAATGTGGAATGCATGGTCTGGTACCATAGACCTCTGGATCTTCCAAGTTTTGTAATGGTCGGATGTACGGTTGCGGAGCTACAGAGCATCACAAAATGTAGAAATTACGTTTTTTGCTCATTTCTTTGCTCGCTCCTACAGCCCGCAGGTTATGCGCGTTCAGTCCAAAAACTTAAGGGAACATGCAGCCAGGGTCCCCTGTGTGCGTTTCGAAGATTTTGTGAAAAAATATTAAACGGTTCAAACGTTATTCAAAAAAACAAGTTTCTCATTATAGTCAATGGGAAAGTTAAAATATGCGAAAGTGTCGCAAATGCACTTTTTACTTTCACAAATGACCCTTGCAGTGTGTCAAATCATCCATCTTGTTTTCAGTTGGTGGTCACAGAAATGCTTGGCATTTAAATTTGGGAACCTCTAGGGACACAATGCTTGTTGTGTATGCCTAGTCGAGCCCTGAGGATGCTAGCTACAGTATGTCTTTTTTGGGGGGTAAAACACCCCAGAAATACTTTTTTAATTTTTGTAAAAAGTAGTGTCACAAAATACTTTCGCATATATGACACTTTCGTGATTTCATTTGCGAAAGTGTTGTGATTTGCAACACTATGGCCAAAACAATAGGGAATCTTTGCCACCCAGAGGCAAAAGGATGGTTTTTGTCTTTTGGGCTGAAATTGGGAGGGAAGAACACCATGGTCCCACAGATGTGCCTTTTGGTGGTTTGGTAACAAAATATTACAGGAATGCAAAGTTATGGCACTCCAAAGTTGACAATTTTCCCCATAGTATAACATTACGGCATCTGCCGTGTCTTTCAGGGCCTGAATCTCGAAAATGATTAGAGATATGGAGTTTTCATAAGAAGAATGCCCAGTCACCCTCTAGGGTGCTAAGTACAAAACTAGCCTGGAAAGTCATAAATAATATGAGATTTTAAGTTTCTTTCTACGTCGTACGGTACTTGAGATATGAGGAATTTAGTATTCCAAGTGCTCATTTTCTGCTCTGAGGGCCATTATTATGCATACATTCTTTGTGCTCAATGTGCTTCTGCATGCACCTTTTTGGGCAAAAAAGGTGGTGCATTTGCGTCACTGTTACCGTTAACGTTTCTACTTATGTTTCTGTTACCGTTTGCATTAGTGTTTCCGTTAATGCCATTGTGTGTTACCCTTTGTGTTTGCATTTGCATTACTGCTACCATTTGCATTTCCATTACCATTTTTATTTGCGTTTACTTTTGCATCACCGTGTGCGTTACCCTTTTGCATTTGCACTTGTGTTTGAGTTACTCTTACCCTTTGCATTTCTCTTACTGTTTCTGTTTGTGTTTACTTTTGTGTCACCGTGTGCATTACAGTTTGTGTTTGTGTATGCACTTGCATTTACGTTTGTGTTTCCTTTGGCATCATCATTGGTGTTACTGTAAGTGTTTGCATTTCCAGTTGCGTTACCGTGACCGTGTGTGTTACCATTTGTGTTTGCATACGTGCTTGCGTTTGCATTTCTGTTTGTGTTACTGTTTCCTTTGGCAACATCGTTGGTGTTACTGTAACCATTTGCATTTCCAATTGCGTTACCATTACCATTTGCATGTTTGTTACCATTTGTGTTTGTGTTTCTGTTGCCCTTAGTGTTTGCATTTTGGTAGGTGTTACTGTAACTGTTTGTGTTTCAAATTGTGTTACCATTACCATTTGCATGTTTGTTACCATTTGCGTTTCTGTTAGCCTTAGCGTTTGCTTTTTCAGTAGCGTTTCTGTTGTCCAGTGTGTTACTGTTTCTTCTGCATCGCCATTGCCATTAGTGTTTCTGTTTGCATTTCTGTTGGCATTTGTATTTTTGTTAATGTTTTCATTACCGTTTGTACTTCTGTTGGCTTTTGCATTTTCATTACCATTTTCATAACTATTTGTGTTTCTGTTGCCGTTAGCATTTGTGTTACCATTTGCGTTACCATTTCTGTTTTCATTTACATTTGCACTTGTGTTTCTCGTACTGTTTGTGTTATCATTTCCGTTTGCATCACTGTGTGTGCTGTCATTTGCGCTTGCATTTGTGCTACTGTTAGCATTACTATTTTCTTTTGCCTCACTGTTTCCATCACTGTTTGCATTAACATTACCATTTGTGTTTTTGAATTTGCATAGTGCAGTGCAAAACATGATGTTTTTATTTTTCTGCACTGTCTTTCATGGCACATAGTGCAGCCAGTGTGTGGTTGATTGTTCTGAAACTGGGTACACAGAAAGACCTTTGTTCAAGGAACATGCCAGATTTTGTTTGGTGAAAAAATGTTGTTCCATTCCAGAGGTATTGCCATTTGAAGTTGCCCCACTTCACAGTTACTGATTTTTCAGCACCAGGTCTGCCATTTTAGCGCATTTTGTATGCAATTTCCACCATTTTGTGGTGGAAGACTTCTTAAAGGTACAGAAATGTAAAAATACAATATCTCTGGAATGGTTTGGTCTCTTCACATGAAATTTGGAGGGTGCTAAGTGGATTTCCTGGGGATGTGAATAATGCTGTTGACATGTTGAAAAAATAATTTGCTGCAGAGAAACTGCATGACACAGTTAACATTTTGCATATAGCATGCTGCATGGTGCTACTGGCTTGCAATTTATAGCATAGGTAGCCCTAGTGGTACATGGTGACTTGCAGCGGTTTGGTGTGTAAAATTTCAACAGGTGCAGAATTATGCCACTCCTAAGAATAAAAATTTGGTTCATTATGCTACAATAACTTCTGAACCATGTGTCTGATTTGCCTGGCATTTGGAATGCACAACAATTTATAATCCATCTTTCACTGTGCCAATTTTCGAGTCACTGGCACTTATGGTTGCTGAATTCTGCATGTTATGTTGTTTGCTTGTGGTGCTCTGCGACCATTGAATGGATGTACACACAATTATGGACATACGGTGTGCTATGATACATGTTTTCTTTTTACAATTTTTGGTTCCGTCAGATATATGGTTCTTGTGTAGCAAAGTGGCAAAAATGTTATTTTCAGCACTCCTGTGCAGTTTTCATGGTGTGACACTGTACAACTGTTGAACAGATTCAAATAACATTTTTTATACATGTTGTGGTATGGTATATGTCTTCATTTACCAATTTTCATTTCAGTCAGTCATACAGCTTTAGCACAGCGAAGTAATAAAAATTAACATGGTTCAAAAAGAAGGGACATTCATGCCAAAAAACTCTGTTTAATGCATCAGTTAGGGTTATTCTACAGTGACAAAAGCGAGGAAATTCGATGTTAGGGTTAAAATCCTAACTCCGCATCCCCCCTGAGCACCACACACACACACACACACGTAAATGGTGGGGGAAGACCAAGGCAACACAACCAGTCACAGACAACCAGCAGCAGGTAACAGAAATAACATACAACTGTCTAAATGTACTACAAGACACATCCATCATCATGGTCCACCAACTGTAGGACTTCTGCTGCATGTGGGTACACACCTATGCTGGTTATTTGCACAGATAAGATACCAGAACAGGAGTACTCTCCACACAATACCTAAAATATTGTTGTTTCCAATATCTGAAACCATATCTATAATAATATCAAGCATGGGCCATGATGATATTAAACACTTAGTGTCGCATAGTACCATGTAGCTGCCAGAGTGTACAGGATAAGATCACAGTGCAGCAGCACTCTGTTTATAATTGTGTTTTGAAACATAATTTACTAATGTCACTATATCATGAGCAACCATTAACACACATGAAAGACCAGTGAAAATGCAGTCTCATATTATGCATTCATAGCTACAAAAGTATTAGCATGGCCTCTTTTCCACCCCACCTGATATCACCAATGTAGGAATGTGTATAGAAACAGAGACAAGTGTTTGGACCAAGAAACTGTTACTAAGGCAAAGAGAGTGAAATGGTACCGTGGAACTCCTTGGGTCACACAGTCTCATACAGCTGTGCTGCTGTACAAGTTCAGAGAACAGTGCAGAAAATAATACTGATCCATTATTTCCTTATGACAGGCTCAGATAAGGAGGTATTTACACACATGAAAAGGGTGTTGAAAATCCTCTGTGATACTACACAGTCAGAAACAGAAATGTGAGAGCATGAGGAACTTTAACCTGCTTACGGTCAGCAATGTATTAATTAGTAGAGAAAACACTTACCTGTTTTAAATGTGAAACTGTCCACAATTAAGATATAGTGTAGTGTGACCATGTGACTTTTTTTTGTCTGAGAATCCTGCAGAGATCTGTACCTATACAATGTAAGATAATGGTGCAGCTGGACTATGCAGAAAATAGTGTACTGATAGATCATTGGCTTATAGCGGGGCAACATCAGAAGAGATTAACAGTGAACAAAGGTCTCCAAAACCATTGCCTGACATTGCATGTATTAGACTGATGCATTAACAATGCACTCTCATTCAGAAGAGATACAAAATGCATTGGTAATACAAAACTGTTTAATGTGGTCCACCAACAACTCATGGCCAGTATGCCTGTATACCCCAAGTCACTTGGATGGCAGCAGAAGTCCTACAGTTGGTAGACCATGATGACGGATGTGTCTTGTAGTACGTTTAGATAGCTGTATGTTATTTCTGTTACTTGCTGCTGGTTGTCTGTGATTGGTTGGGTTGCCTTGGTCCTCCCCCACTACTTGCATGTGCATGAGTATGTGTGTATGTGTGTGTGTGTGTGTGTGTGTGTGTGTGTGTGTGTGTGTGTGTGTGGTGCTGGGAGAGGATGTGGGGTTAGGGTTTTAATCCTAACATCAAAATTCCTCACTTTTGTCACCGTGGAACAACCCTAACAGGATGCATTAAACAGATTTTTTGTATGATATATATATATATATATATATATATATTTGTTTTATATGGTGCAGTCGCTCTATATTTAGGGTTGAGTAGGCACGTCTGTGTTAAATTTGAAACTTTGCGCATTAATAGCTTTAGACCCATTCAACAGATTTGCATGACATTTGGTATGTGTGGTGGGGCATCATAGATATGTTGATTAGACAACTGTCATTTTGGTCAGACATACAGTTTTTGCACACCAAAACGCTGAAAAATGCACTTTCGCCAGTTATGTGGGCAGTTTTTCAGATTTTGTCCATGGTGCTGCGTGGCTGTTGTGTGGCGTGTTGCTGTGTGACTTGGCCCATTTGAAAAAGCTTGGGACAAGGAACATGCCACTTTTTGTTTGGTGAAAAAATATTATACAATGGCAAGAAAAAATCCTGGACTCTGATTGGTCAGTACACCATCACGGGTCTAGTCTCAGCCTCACTGTGAACATGCAGATGATTTTTTTGGATGATGAGCTTTTTTTTTTGTATCTCCTCTTAAGAAACAAAAATATGTTTCCACACTAATAAAAACATTCTTTAAAATTATTTTTTTACTTTATATATAACAACGAGCCACTGTATAATAGCAATAATGCCCTCCAGGATGTGTGTTGTTTGGGATAACGTCACGCCTCAGTTGTTGGACGTACTCGGCCTGTGGCCTCGTGCCCAACCACCTGAAGCATGACATTATCCGAGCACAACACACACCCTGTCGGGCATTATTGCTTAATTAATCCATTCAAAAGTTATTAAACTTTTAAGTTCCCATTATAAGTCAGTGGGAAAATTTATAAGGTTATTTTGAGAAAGAAGAAGGGTGTTTTGGCCATCTAGTCCCTCCTCATGATCAAAGAATTTGCAGGCTCATGATCAAAGAATCTTTGATCGCAAGGATTTCTTTGATCATGATGGCAGCCATCTTGTTTTGATTTTCCGGTCGGAAAAATTCAAATATCTCAGCTCAGGGGTGACTCCTGAAGTAAAACTTAGATGGGTTTTTACTTAGGGGGCTTTGCTCTATCGAGAATGGCTGTGGTTTCTTTTAAAATGGTAAAAAAATAGAGTTTTGAACTTTTTTATTCTTTGATTGTGGCTCGCTAATGATCTTTGATTGTGAGCCTGCAAATTCTTTGATCGCGAGATTCTTTGACCATGATCTTTGATTGCAAGGGCATGACTAGATGGCCACTTGAAAGAATCAATTATCTCAGCTCAGGGGTGGCTTATTAAGGCAAATGAGGGTGGGGTTTGCTCAGGGGGCTTCGTTCTATCGAGGCATGGCTGTGGTTTCATGTATTTTTGCCTAAAAATTGACTTTTCACATTTTTTATTCTTTAATCATGAGCATGCAAATTCTTTCATCACAAGCCTGCAAATTCTTTGATCGCGAGATTCTTTGACTGTGATCTTTGATCACGAGGGCGCAACTAGATAGCCACTTGAAAAAATCAATTTTTTCAGCTCATGGGTGGGTTATTAAGACAAATGAGGGTGGGGTTTGCTCAAGGGGCTTCATTCTATCGAGGCATGGCTGTGATTTCATTTACTTTTGTTTAAAAATTGACTTTCACCATTTTTTATTCTTTGATCATGAGCCTGCAAAGCCTTTGATCATGAGCCTGGAAATTATTTAATCGTGAGATTCTTTGATGGCGATCTTTGATCATGAGGGAGGGACTAAATGGCCAGATTTGGAAGGACCAGATAGCCCAATATTAACTATTTTTAAAATTAAGTATCTTGGAAACCATTTTGTCTTTTCACTAGAAATTTGGAGGGTGTTGACGGGATGTAGTGTAGATTTAAATGATTTTTTTTACATGTCAGACAGTATATTTTTTATGGAGATATTGCATGGTGCAGTTTACCTTTTGCAGACAGCGTTTTCCATTGTGGTACTGGCTTCAAATTTATATGGCAGCTAGCCTTGCTGCCAAGGATGTACTTTTCAGTTGTTAGGTGCCCAAAATGTAAACAGGTGTGGAATTCTGTAGAAATTTGCAAGTTGGTTGGAGCATGGGGCCCAAAGGGCCCGCACTTCCACCAACTTGCGTGACTTTTTACTTTTATATTCTTTCTCAAAAAGTAAGGAATTTCTATGCAAAAAACTTCATTAATGCATCATTTAGGGTTAAAACAAAAAGTAAGGAAATAAAACATTTAGAGTTGCCCCCCCATGGACCTGTCCATCATACCCAAGGGCTCCAACCTTAGTGGGCAGGTACCGAGGTCTTCCCCGACAGCTCATCCCACCTTGGCGGAGTTATGCAATGCCAGATCTATTAAAAACAAGACAGCTATTATAGCTGATCTTGTTGGATCAACTGATCTGGCTTACATCACCGAGACCTGGCTGGATGAAAATTCAGGCCCTGTATTGGCCTCGGCAACTCCAGCCATGTTCTCGGTGATACACCGTCCAAGGTTGAATCTTAGGGGCCGGGTGTGGCCATTATGTTTAAGACTGAGCTGGGCCTTGTGGATGTGCCATTGGGAAGTACCAGATCCTTTGAATATATCCTGGGAGAGGGTATAGGTTGCGGGATTCTCCTCATCTACCATCCACCAGGAGATGGTGGAGAATTCCTGCAGGAGATAGCAGACTTCATCGTCGACATGGTGTTGAGGTCCTCCAGATTGATAGTTCTGGGGGACTTCAATGCCTGGGTCGATGATGAACTCTTGCATTTTGGTCAAAATCTCCTCCAGCTGATGACGATGCTGGGCCTAACACAGGTAGTTACCTCCTCGACCTATATAGGGGGTCATTCATTGGATCTGATCTTTCTTTTGGGTATGAAGATTGCTGATTTGGGGGTGGAACCAGTCAGCTGATCTGACCATCACACCATAAGGTTCAGCTTTAGGGCTCCCTTTAATAGGTCTGCCCCTATGGAGATGGTTCAGTATCGCCCTTTAAGGGGCATTAATCCTAGTGACCTACTGGCGGTACTGGACCTATCGGGCTTGTCGGGTGAATGCATGAGTCCAGATGATCTCGTACTATCCTATAATAAGGCTGTGGGAAATGCTCTGGACAAGATTGCTCCTGTTCGTAGTTGGCCTCTCACCCTTCACCCAAGGAGCCCTTGGTTTGATGGCTCCTTGAAGGAGTTAAGGTGAGTTGGCCGAAGGATGGAAAGAGCCTGGTGGAAGTCTGGCCATGATGCTGACAGGCTTAGGTTGATGGCACATTATGATGGCTATCAATCAGAAATCACCTGTAAGAAGGCAGAATTCCTGTCCAGGGAGATTTCTGCCGCACAGAATTGACTGGCTCAGCTCTTCCTGACTGTTGACAGAGTGTGCAATCCAATCTGTCTCCAATCCAGTGAAGCTTTTTCTCAGCTGAGATGCTAGGAGTTCTCTCGATTTTTTGTGGAAAAGGTTGCCAGCATCAGGTCTGGTATTGGTCTGACCTCTCCTATGAGGGATTGCAGTGGTTGACAGGAAGTAGCATGCACTCGGTCTGTCTAGTCAGATTTCCGACGGCTGGAGTTCACTGACATTGTGAAGATCGTCCAAACATTGCGCCTAACCAGTTGTAGTTTGATCTGGGTCATACACCTTTTAGTGGGATGTGTGATGTTATCTGCCTGATCCTTGCTGACATTGTCTGAAGTCTTTGGGGGTCTTTCCTGACCCCTCAAGGAAGCGTCGTCACATTACCTTAAAAATCCTCCTTGGATCCAGATTGTCTAGCCAACTACCGGCCTATCTCTAACCTGCCATTTGTTGGTAAGGTTATTGAAAAGGCAGTTGCTTTGCAATTGGATGATCATCTTACAACTCACAATGTCTATGATACTCTCTAGTCTGGTTTTAGGAAGAAGCATAGCACAGAGACTGCCCTTGTCCAGGTATTGAATGACCTCCTAATGGCTAGAGATTGAAAGGCATGTACCATTCTGGTCCTTCTTCATCTCTCTGCTGCATTTGACACTGTAGACCATGGTGTGCTGTTGGAGCGTCTGCAGCTCTTTTGTGGGCTGTCTGGTACAGTCCTTAAATGGTTCCATTCTTAGCTCATGGGCAGGTCTCAGAGAGTTGCCACTGGAATTTATTCCTCTGGTGCTCATTCCCTGCCTTGTGGGGTACCACAGGGTTCCATTCTAGCCCCCATGTTGTTTGCAGTGTATATGCTGCCACTGGGAGATATCATCAGGTGATACAGTCTGGGTTTTCACTGCTATGCAGATGATACTCAGCTGTCTATGTCCTTTCTGCCCAGACAGGATGATGCACTCTCCATACTAAATAATTGCCTCACTGAGATCAGATTTTGGATGAGTTCCAGCAGGCTGAGACTGAATCCGGATAAGACTGAAGTGCTGGTAGTGGACCCAGGTCGTCTAGGGGTGGGTTTGGGGGCTGGTCAACCATCAGGCTTATTACTTGGTGGTATGTCGCTCACTACCTCGGATCAGGTGCGTAACTTGGGCTTTATTTTTGATGATGGTCTGACCCTAAAATGTCAGGTGTCAGCTGTCATCAAATCCCCTTTTTACCATCTGAGGAATATCACCCGGGTGAAACATCTGGTTCCTCCGGATGATCATCCAACACTGGTCTATGCCTTTGTCACTACCTGTCTTGATTACTGCAATTCCCTAGACCTAGGGCTACCAGGGTTTGATATCTGCCACCTGCAGCTGGTGCAGAATGCGGCAGCCAGGCTTTTGACTGTGACTTCTAGAACCAGTTATATTATGCCTGTGCTCCACGAGCTGCACTGGATGCCTGTTTGGTGGTGGATCACCTTTAAGGTTGGCTTGCTAACCTTTAAAGCCCTACATGATCAGGGACCCAGTTATCTGCAAGATCTCCTGGTACACTACTGCCCCCTCCGTCCTCTCTGTTTCACCAATGAGGGATTGCTGGAGATTCCCAGGGTATGATTGAAGACATCTGGATCTCGTGCCTTTGCTTTTTCAGTGCCAACCCTGTGGAATTCTTTATCTCGTGGGCTGAGAGAATGCCCAACTGTCGATAGATTTAAAATTGAGTTAAAAACTTATTTATTTAGCTTAGCTTTCCCTAGTCATGGATAATCAGTTTTAATGTTCTTGTTTTAGACTTTAATTTTTATGTATTTGGTTTTATGTACAGCACCTTGGTTTTGAAAGGTGCTATAAAAATAAAGTTGATTTGATTTGATCACGAGATTGACAGCTGATGGGGTGTGTCATTGGGGTTGTGAGGCCTAAATCTCACCCCATCCTTCTTTACTGTGGCTTGTGAATATGACTACACGTGGAATGGGGTGAGATTTTGGCCTCACAACCCCAATGACACACCCCATCAGCTGTCAGTCTTGGGATGATGAGCAGGTCCACGGGGGGGAGGGGGCAACCCTAAACATTTCATTTCCTTACTTTTTGTATTTTAACCCCAAAAGATGCATTAACAAATTTTTTTGGCATAGAATATATATATATATATATATATGGCATACAGCAGGTTTAAAGTAAATTTTATTCAAAGTGAGCAAATGTTTCACACATAATGTAAGGTAAAACTGAGCTTGAGCTATTTTCCAAACTGTACTCTCAACCAGTATATATATATTCCATAAACTTTAAGGCCTTCAGTGTTGAACATGATTTTATGCATGATAATATCAATTGTAAGTATAAGTTTCAAATAAAAAAAAACTAATTGTCAAAGACCACCAAGAAAGTGAGACCATGAGCCCTCTATATATAGATTTCAATACAGTGTCAGTTGATGACAAACATGTACAGAAACAGACTTAGGAATCTGAATAAAAACTCATATGAATTAAATCCCCCCTGCCCCCCTTCCTGGGGAAAGATAACTAGTTAGAAGGAGATATATGTACAAGAGTCCTTATACACCATTATTTGCACCAATAATTGCAATATTTATCCAAAGGAATTAAACCTTTCATGAATTCCCAAGTAAATCAGATATGTATCTTAATATGTACAGAATTTAACAAACATTTGTCAATACCAAATGTTGGCTTGCTGGCATTGGCATTGGTAGTGCAGGAGTTAGAGAGATGCATAATAGGAATGGCAGTGAAGTATTGAACTGACACCAACCTCATCCCCATCCTGCAGAGACTGACAGACAATGAGGGTGCAAATTTGGATCGTCGGCCATAACGCTCACACCATTTCACCTCACCCTACTCTGCAGACACTGACAGGTGTCGCGGTGTGCCTTAGGGTCTTCAAGTCTTACACTCACCCCATTCCATAAGGAAATACATTGAGATGGGTGCAGTACAGGAGAATGGGGTGAACTTTGGGGCTGAAGACTTGAAGGAACACCTCGATGCCTGTCACTGGCTGCAGGGTGGGGGCGGGGGTGAAATGGCATAAGCATTATAGCTGATGATCCCAAGTCACACCCCTGATGCCTGTCAGTCTTTACTGGGTGGGGTGTTATGGTTGAAAACCCTAATGCCCCAGGTGTTTGTTGGTATTTTCACTCAATATTTTCAACATGGGTTTTTTGTGACCCCACCTCATGAATAATGGCACTATCAGTTTGTTACCTGAAAGGCGATTTTGCACAGCGCGTGTGCCATTTGGTACCACAGGTGTGAAAACACTATTTAGGCAGGATTTGAAAAATGACAGCTGTACTGTTCATGAGATGGTGTGAAAATATGACAATGTTGAAAATCTGGAGTGAAAATATGAAAAATTGGAAACGTTATGAACGTGCATAGAAACTGTGCAACGCATACCTGTAATGCAATCATTTTTTGGAATTTTTTTACCAAATTTACAACATGGACATTTTTTGACCTTTCCTCATGAATAGTGGCATTATGACTTTGTTAATCTGTCCCAAAAGTTGATTTCCCACAGTGACTGCACCATTCTGTGCCACAGGTGTAAAAACACATTTTGGGCAGGATGTGAAAAATGACAGCTATACCATTCATAAGGAGGTGTAAAAAAATGGAAATGTTAAAAATTTGGAGTGAAAATACAAAACATAGGTGAAGTTATGAGCATGCATAGAAACTGCGCAACTTGTGGCACTGTTGTTTCATTAATCAGTCCCGGAAGGTGATTCTGCGCAGTGACCGCGAACTCACCTTTTGGGATCGAGTAATGAAATGACAGTGACATGTTCATGAGGTGGGGTCCCAAGAACCCCATTTTGAAAATGTGGGACCAAAATTCCAAAAAATGGCTGAGATATCAACCTAAGTTGAAAACCCCTGATTGATTTCCATTATAAAGCATGCTGTAATTTCTTCAGTTTGTGGTTGGCCTTTGAAGAGTGCAGATGTGTCCCGCACTGCAGAAGATCACTGCTGCCGACCTCTGGAGGTAAATATGGGGTGAGGGGGGGGGTGCCAGGAAGTGGGTGCACAAAGGGAGGGTGCGGGTTGGGGGAGGGAGCAGGGAGACTACGATGGACTGTTTCTGTTTTACAGGTTAAATAAAATAAAAAACTATTGGGGACAGTTTTTCTATTTTACAGGGGGAAAACAATAAAAAAAAACATTGGGTGGGCACCCAATGTGCCTCAATAGTGGGGGGGAGCACATGCCATTGCCAACATAGGGATTGGGCACCCTGTAGTTGTCAAAGAACATATACTGGTTAGGTGCGGTGGTGCATCTGACACCCGGAGTGGGCATCCTGGTGTCAGAAACAATTATTTCAGCACACTGGAGTAGGCTCCCAGTGTGTCACATTAATGGGGGGGATACATGCTGACATGGGGACTGGGCACCCCCAATGTCAGCTTTGTGGGACTGTGTGGTGGGCAGCAGGAGCTGCCATGTTTCAGCACTCTGAGCTGGGCTCCCAGTGTGCCACATAATGGGGGGAATGCTGACATGGGGATTGGGCACCCCGATGTTGGCTTTCTGGGGAGTGTGTGTCGGGTGACAGGAGTCATCATTGTGGAAACTCGTGCCGTGGCTATTTTACTTATTGAAATGTTTCACCAGAAAAGGCACACTGAAACTCTTCTGGTAACTCCAGCCGTGTGCATTGCTGTGCACTGTAATGCACATGGCTGGAGTCTTGTCATCTGCCGCTGCAATGAGGAAACTGCACCTCATTGGGGTGGCACATTTCTTTTAAGATTGTGACTCTCTTTGAAGTTTTCTGTCATTACCAGCATGCTCACTGATTGGTGGCTGAGGCTGACCCATTAAAGGGTCCACTGCATTGGCCACAACACTGACACACCTCTGAAATGTGCTACTACTGCAAGATATTGCTTGCGCAAGCACAAGCCAACATAAAAATGTGACAGTATGTAATCCAACCACAGACAACTTATAGTTACAATTGATAGTATCATGCATAAAATCCTGTTACAACACTGAAGGCCTTAAAGTTTATAAAATATATTAACTGGTTGAGAGCACAGTTGGGAAAATGTCTCAGTCTAAGTTCTACCTTACATTATGTGTGAAATATTTGCTCACTTTGAGTAAACTTTACTTTAAACTCTCTGGGCCAGATATTCAAAAGGGTTGTGCCATGCGCAATAGGGTTGCGCCTGCACAAGTCCGTACTTGCTCCATTCTGCGATATTCAGCAGGAGGCAGTTGCACCACAGAAAACATGCTGAGCAAAAGCACAATGCAAATGAATGCATGCTGAACTGGAGGGGGAGGAACCATGCATAAACTGCACAGCCCGATATTCAGCCGGGCTTGCAGAGTTGTGCAGGCGCAACCCCAACCCGCGCCTGCACAACTTTGAGCCAAAAAAAGATTGTTGAGGGCCACCTACAGTGAGCTGCTGCATTGCAGGGTGCAACACAGCAGCTGCCACCTGTGGCTGGCCCTCAACCCTCTCTCCATACCTCTCAACCTTTGTCCCCAAATGTGGAACATTGCTCTCAAAATGTGGAAAGAATGGGCAAAATGTGGAACACTTAATCAAATCTTTACATTAGAAGCTCACAACACTGTGAAAATGTTTGCATTTATGTTCAGAAAGTCTGCTATTAATTAAAATTATATATTTTGCATCATTTACTATGGAGTTTTGCTTTAAAATGTTAACACTGAATGTGGGACAAGTCCTCACAATGTGGAACAGGGAGCTTTTGTGAAGTTAAATGAGGAACGTTCCTCGTAATGTGGTACAGTTGAGAGGTATGCTCTCTCTGTGCCCCCCCTCACCAGCCCGATCACAGGCAGCAATGTGTCCCCCAACACATCCCTGGTGGTCCAGTGGACTGATAAGCCCCAGCGGGCTGACGTAGAAACACCCCCACCTCCCGAGATATATCCCTGGTGGTCCAGTGGACGATAAGCCCGATCGCGGGCTGAAGTATCAAACACCCCCACCTCCCGAATATATCCCTGGTGGTCCAGTGGACCGATAAGCCCGATCGCGGGCTGGAGTACTCAAACACACCCCACCTCCCGATCCATATCCTGGTGGTCCAGTGGACTGAAAATCCCAATCGTGGGATGTGTTGGCAACCCCAAACGCATCCCTGGTGACCTAGTCCCCCCACCCACCACCCATAACCCACCACTCAGCTCCCCACAGCTGGCGGGCAGCAGCATCCACCGCCTGCCGCGCCGACTGACTGCCAGTAGGGCTGCACTGGTGCAGAGCAAGAATGGTCATAGCAGCCCATACCGCATACAGTTCAGTTTTGTGAATGAAATTCATTCACAAAACTGGACTGTCTGGTACGGTATGGGCTGCACGCCCATTGGCTCTTGCTCTGCACCAATGGGCGGCAGCCCTACTGGCAGTCAGTCGGCAGGCGGCGGGCGGCAGGTGGGTGGATGCGCCGCCCGCCAGCCGTGGGGGAGCGGGGTGGTGGGGCTTCATGGGTGGATGGGGTGGGGGACACTAGGTCACCAGGGCTGTGTTTGGGGGTTGCCAACTACATCCCACGCATCAGGATTTTGGTCCACTGGACCACCAGGGATAAGGATCGGAGGTGGGGGTGTTTGAATACCCAGCCCGCGATCGGGCTTATCGGTCTACTGGACCACCAGGGATATATTCGGAGGTGGGGTGTTTAATTACTCAGCCTGCGATCATGATCGGGTCCACTGACCACCAGGGATATATTCGGAGGTGGGGGTGTTTAATTACTTCAGCCCGCGATCGGGCTTATCGTCCACTGACCACCAGGGATATATTCGGGAGGTGGGGTGTTTAATTACGCCAGCCCGCGATCGGGCTTATCGTCCACTGGACCACCAGGGCTGTGTTGGGGAGATACATTGCTGCCCACGATCGGGCTGGTGGGGGGATTTACGCTATGCCTGTGATCGGGCCAGTGGGGGTGGTGGGGTTTTATGCTCTTTGCCCTTGATTGGGCTGCAGGGGCCCTTCCTCGACTGCTGCTGCCTGGCAGGGTGCCAGGCGAAGTCCTCGTGATTGGCACACCTGCATGCTAATGGCATGCAAATGGGGCTATAATCAGATGCAAATGGCCCCCTGCATCTTGCATGAATTATAGCCCCATTTGCATGCCACCTTTTGAATATCGGATTTTGGCGTGATTGCGTATCGTACTTGGCGCCAACGCAGTTGAATGCTCCACTTTGTCAACTTGGCGGTGGCACAAGTTCCACTGCACCATGCACAGTTGTGGAGTTGGTGATATTCAAAGGAGTTGCTCAATAGCGCAACTCCTTTGAATATCACCCTGGACACAACCCTGCACAACTATTTTGTGCAGCGCAAGGGCTTGCATCTATGAATGGTGCAGTTTGAATATCCAGCCCTCTGTATGCTATATATATATATATATATATATATACTGTATATATATATATATATATATATATATGTATATAATAGTGGCACAGTAATGCCACTATAGTTAGGGTTGAGTACCCCATTTATGGTTAAATCTGAAATTTGTCAGCTTGATAACTTTGCCACTGTATGACAGATTTGCCTGAAGTTTGGCATGCACAGTTTGGTACCATAGGTCTATGGATCTGCTACATTTTGTTATGGTCGGATGTACAGTTGTGGAGCTACAGAGAGCCATAAAATGCATAAATTATGCATTTTTGTGCATTATTTGCTCATTGCTACAGGTCATTCAGTTTGCACAACCAGTTCAAAACCTTGAGGGAACACGTAGCCAGGGTCCCCAATGTGTCTTTCGAAGATTTCATGAAAAAATATTAAACGGTTCAAAAGTTATTCAAAAAACAAGTTTCCCATTATAGTCAATGGGAAAAGTTAACAAAATATGCAAAAGTGTCGCAAATGCACTTTTTAATTTTGCAAATGATTCTTTGTAGTGTCACAAATTGGCTGTCTGGTTTTCAGTTGGTGGTCACAGAAATGCTTGTCATTTAAATGTGGCACCTTCTAGGGACACAGTTCTTGTTGTGTTCACATAGTCAGGCCCTGAGGATGCTAGACATGTCTTTTTTTGGGGGGTAAAACACCCCAGAAATATGTTTTATTAATTTTTGTAAAAAGTAGTGTCGCAAAGTACTTTTGCATATGTGACACTTTTGTGATTTTATTTGCGAAAGTGTCGTGATTTGCGACACTATGACCAAAACAATAGGGAATATTTGCCACCCTGCTGCAAAAGAATGGTTTGTTTTTTGGGGCTGAAATTTGGAGGTAGGAAAGCCAAGATGCCACTAATGTGCCTTTTGGTGGTTTGGTGACAAAATAGTAGAGGGATGCAAAGTTACAGCACTCCAAATTTAACAAATTTTCCACATAGGCTAACATTGCAGCGTCTGCTGTGCCATTTTGAGGCCCATATCTCGAAAACAGTTTGAGATACGGACTTTTCATCAGAAGAATGCTTAGTCTCCTGCTAAGGGGCTAAGTACAAAACTAGCCTAGAAAGTCGTAAATAATATGAGATTTTACTTTTTTTTCCTATGTCTTACGGCTCTTGAGATACAAGGAATTTAGTATTTCAAGTGCTAATGTTCTGCACCGAGGACCATTATTATGTATACATGCTTTGTATTCACTGTGCTTTTGAATGCATCTTTTTGGGGGAAAAAAGGGTGTGTGTTTGCATTACTGTTACTGTTAGCGTTTCCGCTTGCGTTTCCATTACCGTTTGCATTAGCATTTCCGTTTACATTGCCGTGTGCATTACCCTTTGCTAAGGACTAAATGTCACCCCATTACATATGTAATCATATTCACAAGCCATAGTAAAGAAAAATGGGGTGACATTTAGGCCTCACAACCCCAATGACACACCCCATCAGCTGTCAATCTTGGGATGATGGGTGGGTCCATGAGGTGGGAGAGGGCAACCCTAAATGTTTCATACCACAATGGAAAATGCTGTCTGCAAAACATAAACTGCACCACACAATATCTCTACAAAAATGTATTGTCTGACATGTAAACACCATAATTCATATCTACAGGACATTCCATCACCACCCTCCAAATTTCAAGTGAAAAGACCAAACCGTTTCTGAGATACTTAATTTTAAAAATTGTTAAAATTGGGCTATCTGGTCCCTCCAAATCTGGCCATCTAGTCCCTCCCTCGTAATCCACCCTCATTTGGCTTAATAACCCAACCCTGAGCTGAGAAAATAGATTTTTTCAACTGGCCATCTAGTCACGCACTCACGATCAAAGATCACGACCAAAGAATCTTGTGATCAAAGAATTTACAGGCTCATGATCAAAGAATTTGTACGCTTATGATCAAAGAATAAAAAATGTGAAAAGTCAATGTTTAGGCAAAAATATATGAAACCACAGCCATGCCTCAATAGAACAGAGCCCCCTGAGCAAAACCCACCCTCATTTGTCTTAATAAGCCACCCCTGAGTTGAGAAAATTGATTTTTTCAAGTGGCCATCTAGTCGAGCCCTCACGATCAAAGATCGTGGTCAAAGAATCTCGCGATCGAAGTATTAGCAGGCTCGCGACCAAAGATCGTTAGTGAGCCATGATCAAAGAATAAAAAAGTTCAAAACTCTATTTTGTGACCATTTTAAAAGAAACCACAGCCATGGCTTGATAGAGCGAAGCCCCCTGAGTAAAAACCTGTTAAAGTTTTACTTCAGGAGTCACCCCTGAGCCAGGATATTTGAATTTTTCCGACCATAAAATCAAAACAAGATTGTGGCTGTCACAATCAAAGAAAGAATCTTTGATCATGAGCCTGCAAATTCTTTGATCGTGAGGAGGGACTAGATGGCCAAAACCCCATTCTTCTTTCACAAAATAACCATATAGATTTTCTCATTGACTTATAATGGGAACTTAAAAGTTTAATAACTTTTGAATGGATTAATATATTTTCCTCAAATGAAAAGCAGCATGTTCCTTGACCCAAGCTCTTTCAGATGAGCCAAGTTGTTTGGCAAATATTGGTTGACACACAATGCTTTTTAACTGTAGCATCATGTAAAAAGGGCCTGAGGGGGCATGTGCCACCCCCAATATTGTTCTGATGTTTATTAATAGAAATGTATTTAGAGTAAACTGTTTTAAGGTCTCGCAGGTGGTAAAAAAAAGTAGCATTTTTTTCATGCTCTTTATGGTGGGGATGGGGCAGGTTCCAAATCAATTGTGTGTACGGGAACCGGGAATGAAAGACTGACTGAGAGCCACCAGGCCGGGACACTGTTATTTAAATAAAGTATTTTTGCTGCTCCCGCTGGGCTAGTGACTGACTTCAGTGCTCAACACCTTTAGTAACAAAGACAGAGTGAGCAAGACAGCAACAGACAGTTGATTGGTGGTAAAGACTGCCAACCAGCAGCAGTCAATTACAGCGCTGGCAGTTACCACCAATCAACTGTGTACAGGCAGTGGCGGTGTGAACATGAAGTACTAGATCACCAAGACTTTCATCTTCCTTCAATGCCAGCACCCCTCTGAGGTACAATTTTAAAGTAGATGCAGTTGCAGACAATGAGAGTGAGTCATTGACTGTCGGCAGTAACTTAGACAGCGCAGTCAGCCCGTTCGGGTGGGTTCAAGCTCAAACGTAGTCCAGAACACTGCATGAAGTTCCTGCCTGGCTGGTTCCTAAAGAAAAGGTCAGTTAGCATTGCAGGGGAAGGAAGGAAAGAGTTCGCTCATCTGCAGGCTGATAGGGCAAGGTCTATTACGATCGGGGAGGGGGTGTGTGCAGGAGCTTGGCTTTGTTAGGGAGCACACAGGCTGCAGGCTTGAATCTAAAAGTGGTTAATTAATCCAGCTCTGTGCAGTGTGCACTGCAGGGCTGGATTAATTAACCGTCTTTCACATTCAGGCCTGCTGCCTGCAAGGGCCACTGGACGACAAGTTGGTTGGGGGTGAGATGAGAGTGACAGTCTACCACACCACCAGTCATCAAAAATCTTAAATAAAATAAAATAAACATAACATGATTTGTGGTTCCTTTTTTTTGTTAATCTTTATGCTGCTTTCCATTCAGGAGCACCCAAGAGTCTCTCCCAGCCAGCCTGTCACTTGATTTACCTTGATCTTGAGAGTGAATGAGAGACATTCTGGAATAGCCCCCAGAGTTGGTCTGCTGGGTTGGGGGGCATACCATGTGTGTTCATCTTCACCTTCCTGCTTCTTATCATCAACTCACTAGTAAAAATATTGCCACTGTCAGAGTCATTGCCCTGCTGGGGGGAGGGGTTGTCATGACCAGCATTTCTGACCCCTGCTACAACCTAGCAGTAGCTACCCAAACTGCAGCGGAAGGACCGCCACCCTGCCTTAGATCTATCACTTCGCTGCTGCTTGCTTGGAAAGTTGGAGGAGGATGATGATGCTTTTGCATGCTTCCTGCTTTATCAGGTAATACCTTCCCATTGCTGCTCTGGTTCTCCCTCCCATGGCCCAACAATGATGGTGAGGTCAGATGGGGGACCCAGTCATTGTCACTAGATCTGCACTGCTGAGTGCCAACAATGGCAATCTGCTATGACCTGTGTGCCAGGCTAGCAGAATGGCACTTTTGGCACCAGACTGGCGGGGATGCCTCCGATGTTCCACTTGGAGGATGGGTTATGTTGCAGTAGTGTGGGGGGAAGGTGACTGTGTCCACCAAAGTGGAGAGCACAGGATGTGGGGAGTGAGCTGGCGAAGCTGCCTAGCCACAGGCTTGAGCATTGTTCTCAGAACTCTCTCCCCCATTGCATGCATCACAGCACCACCTAGAAGCACTCAGTGGAAGGGCCATTACAAAAAAGTCAGAGTGTTTTTTAAAATAAACTGAGCAGAGCAGAGTTTACACAAAACAGCAGAAAGTTTGTTGGTGTTCTCACCAATGCAAACAGCTGGGGTTCAACACTTTTGGTACTGAGGTTGAACTGAACTTGTAGCCCTAATAATGGCATACACAACTGCTACCTTTATTTCTGTTACTGGGATCAATACCACATCCATGGCTACTGTCTTTACTGGGGTGAGGTACAGAGATGAGATACACTGATAAGTGCTGACTTTGACAAAACAGGTGTCTGTTTCTTCTGTTCTTGGGCTTTTCAGATTGTGTGAGTGGCCCTTTGGTACCATGCATTCATGCTTAAAGCAGAAACAGTCTGAAT
This sequence comes from Neoceratodus forsteri, assembly GCA_016271365.2. NCBI lineage: Eukaryota > Metazoa > Chordata > Ceratodontiformes > Ceratodontidae > Neoceratodus > Neoceratodus forsteri. The sequence continues at coordinate 1,180,804,469 of CM028131.1, forward strand.
TTTCATGTTATTTTGCATTATTGGGGTATATGTGAGTTTGTATTTCTTTGAAACCTGGCTTTGTTGCTAATGCCCTTTCTGGGTAACCCTTGGGCATGTCACTTTAATTTTCATTACAGCAATACTTCTTGCACAGTCTCTCTCTTGTATCTACTGTATGTCAATAACTGATTGGAGAGCTGACAAATCATATAGGAAGCTGTGCATGTGCTATGTGCTACTCTGTGGAACATAAAGGTCCCTTCCCTGCCCCTCGGTTAAGCTTTTTTGTGCCAGTGTAAGGGGTAGAAGAATGGTCTGGACTGAGTTCTCTGGAAAATTACTTATTTATTTGACCTTTTTTCATTTTTGTGCATAGTTTTGTGCAACTCTAGAGCAGATTGTGTCTTCCTGTTTGTCAGGGTGCACCCCTAAATTCAGAATTCGTGCCTGTTAAGCTGGGGTTATCCAATTGACTAATCTGTCAAAAAAACTCCCATTCCAGTGCCTGCAGCGCCTGGATGGGCACCACTGGCCACAGCAGGGTGTTCCAAAGCTATGGGTCTATGAAAAATTTTAGCATGGTGCATTAGGCAAGTAAATTTTGTTTTCATCCCAGTTTTGGGTGGGTAGTTAGGAGGGGTGATTTTCCTGTTTTCTAATACTGTTTTTTTTCTTTTGTTTCCCCTCCTGCAGTGTCTACAGTACCCCCCCCAAACTATATGACAAATTTCAGTAGAGTCACTTTCTTTTCCCCCTCCCTCAGGTGTCCAGCTCCTGTGTGTCTGGAACTAGGGCATCAATCATCAAAAGCATCTTAGCAGCACCCTCTCCCCCAGGTCAACACTAATGTCACCTTGCTTGTCAGCTGGCTTTTCGTTTTTATGTTGCTTACACGCATGTGCAAGAAACATAGTGCCATCAGTGGAGATTTCGGGGGTTTGTCACCTCCTCCTCCAATTCAGTCAGTGCTGGCAGGTGCGTTCTGTAGTTGGTCGCATTTTGAGCCGTCTATGACACTTCCAAAATGCAGTGGCATACAGTTGAAAGGGGAGCTACGCCTCAGTGAGCACCAACAGATATCGGCTGCTCACGCACAGCTCCCCCCACAGGCGCATGCATGCCTTAACGACTGTATAGCCGAGTGGGGTGGCCAATCCTATTGGCTGTGCTGCATCTCCGCCCTCAAAAGCCTTCAAAATGCCATGCTGGGTGCCCACCCCAGTGTGGCAACTAATCTATAGTCGACAGGGTGCCCAATCGTCGGCTACATTGTCCCTCCCCCGAGTAGTGAGTGCCACATTGGGAGCCCACCCCAGCATGGTAAACTTCTTCCTTAGGCCACCAGGTCTCCCAATCTCCCGCCGGGCTGAACAGCCCCCAAGTCCTTGTGCCATGCTGGGATCCCACCCAGGTGGCAAACGCCCCACGACGCTTTTTTTTTTAAACCTGAAAACAAACGGTCCCGCCGGGCGCATCTCCCAACCCCCACAACCGCGACCTACCCACTGCGCTATAGCCTCCCCACACTCCCTCACCCCATACTTACCTCCGACTCCAGCACGGCATAATCTTCGTGGACCGAACATGTCTGCAACTTTCAAAGCCAACCGCGAACTGAGGAAATGCCGTAAGCTGTATAATGGGTTACATAGGGGGTTTCAACTTGTTGCTATCTCAGGTGATATGCTTTGGGCATGTACCACTAATAGCTTTGGGACCCTTTCATGATGATGTCACTTGTCATGGTAAGATTGGTCTCCAAAAGGGTGATTTCGCGCAGTGACTGTGAAATCACCCTTGGGCCTGAATACTGACATGACAGTGACATCATTATGAGAAGGGGTCCCATAAACCCCATGTTGAAAATTTGGTGCCAAAATTCCAATAAATGACTGTTTTACGAGCGTGCATTGCGCAGTTCCTACGCAGACTCGTAAGTTCGCGAAATTTCAATATTTTCACTCCAGATTTTCAACATTGCCATTTTACCACACCTTCTTATGAGCAGTATAGCTGTCATTTTTCACATCCTGCCCAAAATGTGTTTCCACTCAGGTAGCACACAATGGCGCAGTCGGTGTGCGAACTCAGTGTATGGGACACATTAAGAAAATCACAGTGTCACTGTTCATGAGCAGAGATCTTAAAATGGCAATGTTGAAAATTTGGTGAAAGAATTCCTAAAAATGATTGCTTTACGAGTGTGCGTTGCACAGTTCCCACGCACGCTCGTAGGTTTGTGAATTTTCAATATTTCCACTCCAGATTTTCAACATTGCCATTTTACCACACCTCCTTATGAGCAGTACAGCTGTCATTTTTCACATCCTGCCCAAAATGTGTTTCCACCCATGTAGCGCACAATGGCGCAGTCGGTGTGCAAACTCAATGTATGGGACACATTAACAAAATCACAGTGACACTGTTCATGAGCAGAGGTCTTAAAATGACTATGTTGAAAATTTGGTGAAAAAAAAATCCTAAAAATGACTGATTTATGAGCATGCGTTGCTCAGTTCCTACGCACGCTCGTAAGTTTGCAAATTTTCAATATTTGCACTCCAGTGACTTCCAAATACCTAAACAGCACATAGAAGCAAGCAACATTCGGCATTGACAAATGCTTGTTTCTTTTCTGGTGCTTCTTAGCACCTTTATTCCCTATTTGCTGCTAGGGTTTTCACCAGGAAGATATACACAGGTGTTGTTCACTCATTTATTGCAGGGGTGACAGTGTTCCTTTTGCTGTCGTGCTTTAGTGAGCATAGAGCACAAGGGTGGTCTCATACATGAGTTGTACTCCCAGCTCTGATCCCCTGTTTCCATGGGACATATAAAGGTTATGCCCAATGGGGCAGGGTGGAGACCATCACAGCAGGTTAGCTAGGCTGGCTTGGCTTCTATAGTATGACTCTTGTCTTGACAAGCTTTTCAGGCTTCTGCATCAACATCACCCAAAGGCATTCAAGATGGAAGTAAATTGACTTAAGGTGCTTGGGGCGGTGCAGAGCATGTTGTCCATGATCCAATAGCAACTGGTGACACTCTAGGCAGGAAGGGCTTGTAGGTCTCCCATCTGTCCTATTGTTAGTTGGGAGTCTGTGACACAGCATACTCTCAGCAAGTCAGTGCAGCTGGACGCAAGCTAGGTAGGAGGGGCTTGTAGGTTCAGGGTGTTAAATAGCTGGTATAGCATAGCAAAATGCTATGCAAAATGGGGTAATGCTATCCATTTGCACAAATGCATAGCAGTAGACTGCTATCTGTTTCTAAAGGGAGACCATCCAGTAGTGGTCAAAGTTAAGAAAACTATATTGATTTTCTTTAAATTTTGCTACCCACTCTGTGCCAGGTGCTATGTATTTTCACAGCTGGTTAGTACTTTCATGCATAAAAATGCTGATCAATTTTTTTGGCTTATTTAATACCCTGCAGGTTTCCCTGCTTACTTATTGCTGCAGCAGGCTCCAAGAGTACGGTGGCATCCAGACGACTTTGTTGTTGTGCTAGAGGTGGGGAGTCTGACTATAAAATGACAACCTTCCTGAGACCAGGTAAGGATTCAAGGAGCTGCTGAATCTGGAGCTGCAGTTTAAGAGAATCCAGCTTTCCTAAGCAGAACAGTCTAGAAATTTGGTAGGAAAAATCCAAAAACTGACTGTTTTATGAGTGTGCGTTGCACAGTTGCTACGCATGCTCATAATTTCACCAATTTGCAATATTTTTGCTCCAGATTTTCAACATTGCCATTTTTACACACCTCCTTATGAACAGTATAGCTGTAATTTTTCACATCCTGGCCAAAATGTGTTTTCGCAGTTCCGGTGCAGAATAGGTCACTGTGGGAAATCAGTGTTTGGGACAGATTAGGATCGAGTGAGGGAGAGAGGGGGAGTGAGTGAGCTCAATAGAGCTGTATCATGACTGCTGCAGATTTCTTTGTGGGTAGAAAAAGGTGCCAATGCAGGCAGAAGCCTAGTACAAAAGGGCGGCCTGCAGCGCCAGGAGAAACGGAATGAGTGAGAGAGGGAGTGAGCAAGCTCAACGGAGCTGTGTTGGGACTGCTGCAGATTTCTTTGTGGGCAGAAAAAGGTGCCATTGCAAGCAGAACCCCAGTACAAAAGGGCAGCCTGCAGCGTTGGGAGAAATAGAACGAGTGAGTGAGAGAGGAGGAGTGAGCTCTGACAGAACTTTACAGTTGCCCACCCTCCTGCCCATGGTCCTCTGTAATAAGGAAGGAGGGGGTGGTGACTGAAGGAAAGAAGGCAATGGGAATGGGGAAGGATGGGAGGTGCATCACTATCGGGGTAGAAGGGAATAGGGGGCTCTAAATCAACAACCGTGGGGATAGGAGAGGGTTTGGAAATCAGCAGGGGAGGAGGGGAGGTCAACATGGGAAGCCCAGTAGGAAGTAGTCAGGCTGGGAAGGGGTTCAAGGGAGATGGGAGGAATAAGGCAGAGAAAAGGGGTGAGGTGGAAGTAGGGGGTACAGATACAGAAGTCACAGGGGGTGCAGTTGGTGGGGGTAAGGGACAGGGAAGAATGAATACTGGGGTGGTGGTGGAAGGAGCATTAGAAGGGAAAGGGGGTAAGGGGCAGGGAGGTACTCATCCTGGAGGATTCTATACTGAAATGGGTGAGATGGGGTGGACAGGAGGAAGGCGCAGCCATATTTGGGTTGAAGCTGTCCCCAGGTTGACTGCAGGAGGGGCAGGGCAGGCACTGCTCAAGCATGCAGTAAGGGGGAGGAAGAAACCTCATTTACTGTTGCATGTGGGTACAAATGACTTGGCGGGACACTGTGGAAGCAATGAGGGGAGGTTTGAGTACTTGGGGCCAGTGTGGAGGGGTGGGAAGTCGAAGATTCTCTTGGAGGTACTGCCGTACCATGTGCAAGCATGGGGAGGAAGGGTAGGCTTGAGGAGTTCGAGTGGCTAAGGGATTGGTGCCACATGAAACATTATGGGTTAGTGACTAACTAGGGTAGGGTCTGGGGGGAGTAGTGACTTGTATGTGGTGGACAAGGTACACTGGAGCAGGAAGGGGAAGGGAGTATTAAAGGCAGCATTGCTGCTGGGCCACTGGCACTGAGGGTTGAGGCACTGGACGCCACACCTCACGCCATGCTGGTGACCCAGGTTCGGATGCAAGCCCATGCCACCAGGGGTTAGCAAAGGAGGGATAAGATTGAGCATCTGAAGGACTGCTGTCTTATTCTGGAGCGGGATTCAGGGACCCACTGCTCTGTATTAGCCCCTGGTAATGACGACGGATGCTACTACATCGGTGCTGTAAAGGGTGGTGGAGTGTGGCAGATTGGTCTGAGTGTAATACAGAGGCACCACCACCCGGTAAGAATAGAAAGACGCAGAGGATGTGTTGAGGGGGGCACATGACAGTTCTTAGACATGATACTTTCAGTTCCAAATACCTAAACAGCACATATAAGCAATCAGCATTCGGCATTGACAAATGCTTGTTTAACTGTGATATGCTGTTGGTTTTCTTGTGACAGGTGCCTGAAACTTGGAAGACCACAAGGCTTAACAGATCTGTGGCTGACTTCCAGCTCAGAGAGGAGGTCAGGATGAGAAGTGTGGAAGGCGGTATTGTTCCTCAGACAAGGTAGGTCTGTGTTTCTTTGTTTTTTCAGTCATGTTTACTCAGCTGTTGTAGATTCAAGTCTAGAGAAAATTACAGGTAAGGCAAGTCGATTGATTTTGTTTTTAAAGACGAGGTAAGACTGCATTCTCTCCAGTCATGTCAGATTTGGTGGTAAACATATTGTTGTTAGGAGACCTCACGTAGGGAGGTGGATGTTAATGTTGAAGATATATTTTGAGTAATAGTTGTGCATATTTTTGCTCTGTGTGGACAAATGTAGACTGAGGTGTTGATGCATTCAGAATGTTAATGTCCCTAGGATTCTAGGCTGTAGTAACAACTTTGGGCTGTACCACTACTATGGTGGGGGAGCATACTAGCCATATGTACTGACTACCTTCCCCATTGACAATATTGGAGCTAACAGAAAATCAAATTACGGTAAGTATGAAGAAATTTTTGCTTTCTGCTAGATTTGCTCAACCTCTAGGCAGGCAGAAGCAGTGAAGCAATACCAGTTGCAAATTTGTCTCCTTTTAGACAAGTTTGTCTTCAATTGTACAGGCTGCTGGATTGGGTGGTGGGGAGTGGGGACAGATACAGTAGAGAACTTTAAAGGAGCCTGGGACATGCATATGGGCCTAGTAGGCAGAGGGTAGGCTGGTATGGGAGGGAGGGGGGTCTTCCTAGAAGCAGACTTGAAATATTATGATGGGGAGGGGGATTCTTCAAGAATGGGAGAGGGTAAAGGCCTGTGGGGTTGAGTTGTTACCTGCAGTAATACTATATTGTGCTGCACAGGACAAAAAAGGGAATAAAATGTGAAACTCACTTTTTCTAGTCAGTGACCCAGACAGATAGGGCAGTACCACTGCATGCTTCCATGCCTTGCATGGGAATTGGGGTTTTTGGGCCAGCCCAGTCCTTGTGTATTGGATGGCCCAGGGATCCAGTGGGCAATGGGAGTGGTGAGGCCCAAGTGTCCTGTCATCATGGTGCTCTGTGGGGGACACATGGGCAACTGGGAGTGTTAGGGCCTGAGTCCTGGCATCATGTTGCTGTATGTGTGTGGGGGGGCAGTGGTAGTCAGGAGTGTTGGTGGCTCAAGAGTGCTGGCATCATGGTCCTGTGTGGGGAGACCAGTGGGAGGGCTGTGGCCTGAGAATTATGGCATCATGGTCCGGTGTGGGGGACCAGCAGGCATTTGGGAGTGGTGGGGCCTGAGAGTGCTGGCTTTCTGGTGATGTGCCTTTGTTCGCCCTAGGCTTTTATGACCTGCACTGCCCATGTTTGTGTTTGTTTGTCAAAGGGGGGCCAGGAGAACAAATGTCAGTGTTACAGATTAGAGTGACTTTCATAACCAGCGCCACAGCTTTACCTTTGTCTGAGGTGGTGACAGGAGAAATTAGTCCTTGCCCTTGCTGACATGCTGCCATCTGGGTGACCAGAAGTGGAAGAGCAGCAAAGGCACTCCTACCATAGCACATCCACTGTCTGATGCAAGACAGAGGTTTGGGGGTGCCCCTACACTGCTTTCTGTCCCCACCAAAAAGATAGAAAAAGCTTTCACTGTTTGTTGTAAAATATTCACTGTTCCTTATTTTTATTTCAGATCATAACAGCTTGAGCAGTTTATGAATGGTGAACAGCTTTGATTTGTCAAACACACACTGTAAAAAACAATCATTCCTCTAACCTACATCAGTATTATGGCACTTGCAGTAGCTTGCTGGGGAACAGCTTTCTGGACTTCTAAAAGTCACCAAAATGCACCATTTGGCCTCCATTTTTCAAAATTTTCCCAGAGGGCATGCCCTCGGACCCCCCCAGAAAGGCTGAGGTTTTGTGCCCCTCCAGAATTTCTGACTGCATGATGCCCCTGCTTTCAAACCAGTAATTAATTCAGTTCTAAACAGTGGATGCTGTGACACCAGCGGTACAGGGTTGGTGCTTTAAACACAGAAAGGGCACGCAGCCCTTAGTTCATTCAGTAGAAGTACGAAAAATGTAGCACTCAGAGCCTGTAAGCACTCACAAATGACTCAGAGGACCCATGCAGTATCAACCACTCAATCAATCAATAATTCCAAACAATTCAATTTGAACATGTCCTTAAGCATTTTCAGTGTTTCAAAACAGCCACAAGCTATGGCTTTTTGCCCCTGCGCTTCGGCTATCCCAGCCTTCCTTAGGGGGCACCCCATGGCTCAGGACTGTTCTGAAATATTGAAACTGCTTAAGGACTTGTTTAAAATAAATTGTTTGGAATTATACTTCGTAGGTCCTCTGAGTCATCTGTGACTGCTTACAGGTCCTAAGTACTACATGTTTTGGACTTCCGTTAATTCACTCAGTAAGACTACTAAATTTATTTTGGGTTGCCAATCTCAATATCAGAGTCCATCATTTTTGACTGGGTGTTAATTAGGCTTCTGATTATTCCAAAAATGAACAGGTCAAAATGGTTGACTATAAGAAAATAAATAAATGTAAAATGCATAATTGTTCTTCTAAAAGTAAGTATTTTTGTTTCATAATCAGAAGAACATAGAATGGAATACCTGTCCAACTGTTGCAATTACAGTATGGTATCAAAAGGTCGCCATTCTCAGTCCTTCATTGAGCAGTATAACACATTGTGTTTTAATTGTGTGTCATTTTCACCAACATATGCTATTCCATAAAAGCCAAAAAAGTAATAAACAAGTTTAGGGTAATATTTTAATACTAAAATAATTGTCAAAGTGGTATAGCTGAAAATACAGTAGTATCCAGAGATACATCCCAGTAGATACAGTGTAGCTATATGTAAGTAATAACACATGACATGGTGTTGGCTATGCTCTGATAAACACACACCTGGGGCATAGTGAGGCACAAGGCTGCAGGCCAAGTGCCTCACTGCCCCCCTAAAAGTGCATTTATCAGAGCATAACCCACACCCCAGAGCGTATTATTGCACTTATAAAATGAGTATATGTTGAAACATATTGTAACTTTAAAAAAAAATTAAAAATACTAAAAGTTTTTCTGTTTCAAAGTAAAATAGTCCCCATGCTGCATCGGGATGAGTATTCAAAAGCCACATTCAGGGTACAGAACATTAAAGCGGATTGCTAAAAATTATTTTTGTTCTGTGATTTATGTTTTCCACTGATAAAAAACAATGTAGTTTTGATGGGGGGGTAAGAAGCCTCTGAGGGAACTCAATATTTGTTTCATAACTATTTTTTCAGTTCAGCCCTGGGTACAGTATATAATGGACAAACTTTTGTGTACTCAGAGCCAAAAGATTTAAAAAAACTCTTGGTCAAGGCGGCAAACAAGGGTCACATCGGGTGAAGGACAAACAGAAATTGGATCCATACAGACTGCCGGCAAGACTGAGATTTCCTTGTGATCTTGCCTTCAGCACACTTGCATCTGTGGCTGGGTCTCTCCTCAAAGTATTAATGTTCTCACTTTCTGCCGTTTGGAAGCGACAGACCACCCACAAGTCAGGTTTGGATCTCGGATCCGGGACACAAATAATACATTGGCTTTCTATGGTAAACTAACCTTTTTTTTAATATGGTTCTTTCTGTTGTTTCACTGTGAGTCACTGAGGAGAAAGCTTGGAACCGTTTGCTATAAAACAAAAGCGGCTTCATTACTGCATCTCATCTCCTGTTACTGAGAAAAAAAGATGGCATTTTTCAGTCCTGTGAACAGAGGGTGGCACAAGGATATCTTTTTGGGGGGTGCTTGCTGTTTTGGGGGGACTTGTTTTTGTGTGTAAATATCAGAAAAAAAGGTATGGCTTGGAAGGGGTGCCTGCCAGTCATTTTCCTCGATTGTCTGTGCCCATTTTACAGCTGGACTTATACCAAGGTACTAATGAGCAACAGTGCAAAATAAAAATGGTTATTCTTTCCAGTTATTCACCTGTGTAACGTCCCCCCCCCCAAATAAGGGGGCTTACCTTAATGCCCGTTCTCCCATTCTGCTCCCTTCTCAGGAGAGCCTCCCGATTGCCTGCTGGTCCCCCAAGTGTATTCCCCATTTTCACTGCCAGATGCTCTGGGTCCACTGGTACCCATAATCCCCTACAGCAGCCCGATGTCCTAATTCTGCCCAGTTGGGGCTTCAGAGGCCAATCGAAAGTCGCCGGTGGCATTAAGAAAATGCCAGATGATTGTGCATGTGCAGGTCACACTTTTGATCTCCTGACCTAACTTTGCAGTCTAACAAGAGATGACTGGGGACTTGTGACCTAAGTAAAGTGACCAAGAAGCCTTTTGGAAGGCTAATTTTAAAGTTTGAGAGATGGCATTCTCCAGGGGCTCATAAATAGTAATGAGCCCCTCATGCATATTAATGAGGGTTTATGTCTGCGCCCAGGGGACTGTATGTTTAGGCAGCTACTGCAGGTATGCAGCTGTAAATAAATGTAGTAGAATATAGTAGCACTGCTAGGGACACTAAAGGGGCTATTAATAAGAGGGGACAGGTAATGCAAACAAATACATTTTTCCTGGCTGCACCAGTTTTAACGTTGGGACTCAGCTAGAAAGATTCCCTACTGCAAAGGGGGTAATAAATTATTGGCAGCAGCAACAGACTCAGGACTGAAGCAAGATGTTTTATCTGGGCAGTGACTATGAGGTCAGAAAAGGGGCCTTTGAACTGTGGGGCAAGAAAGCTAAATAAATAATTATTCTGGCTGCACCAGGGCTTTTATTTTTGGGACTGTGTTTAAGCTGCAAGGGGACTGTGTGCATTAGCAGCCATGATAGTGCAGCAACAGCCAATCAGAAAGCCAGGATGTTCAGCCAGGGCTTGTGGGACTTTTACCAGAGTGCATAGGACATAGCAAAGTGCTTATAGGGAATCTGCAGGGACATAATTTCAGGTGCAAAAACAGGGAGCCTATAGTGCATTGAGTGGAGTTAATAAATATTCATTTCCTGGGCTGACAGACAGGATCAGCCAATCGTTATGGGAGTAGTAAACAGCTTCAGTCAATTAGGAGCCTCAAAAGAAACTCCATAGAAGGCAATGTTTTTGGCTGTGTGAGCAGTTTGAGTGGGAGCCCCCCACAAGCATACCTCTCAACTGTGACACATTACGAGGTACGTCACTCAAAATTCCCTCAGAAATTCTTTGTCCCACATAGAGAAGGTGATATTCCACATTTCCCACTGAGACTTAGAAGCAGAAATTCATAATACTCTATTATGCTCAGTTATCAGCAAAAATTAAGAACATTAGTGCACTGATAGCTATAGTGTTCTCAGCTTGCAGTGCCATGTTTGATAATATGTCACACATTTTGGTTATTTGTCACACATCTTGTCACACAATTCTGTGAAGAAAGGTTGAGAGGTATGCCCACAAGGGTGGGGCTCAGGCTCTTTGCCAAGAAATGGGCCTAGTGATCCACTGCAAGCCTCTTCACAGTTGAGGGGGTGTTCTGCCAAGAGACAAGTGACTGCCTGCAGTTAAAGTTGCTAGCCTGGGGTTGCCAGAGAATGTCCTTCAGGGGTAGCCAGAGCCATTCCATGTAAAAGGAAAAACATGGGTCAACAACCTAATGAAAAGTCAGCTGTGAGAGAACTGAACCTGCCTCAGCAGTAAGAGTGCTGATGAATCCAGAAAGCTTGAAAGGAGGAAAGTAATTTCTGCAAGACACCTGGGTGAGTAAATTATTTTTGCCACTTGCAACTCTGAAAAAATCTTTAAGGGGCAGAGAAGCCCAAAGCCTACCAATTGTGACTAGGTCTGTCTGTCTGTCTGCACCATGTGTTCACAGCAACATTTAGAGGGTGGACATCTGCAAGTGACCAGGAAGGGTCCAAGTATTGCGTATGAATGTGTCTCATTTGAAAGTGCCTGCAGGACTGGAAGGGGAGTACTCAGAGACAGGGATCTTCCTAACTTTGCCTGGGAGGTCCAGTATTTTGATTTTGGAAGCTGCAAGCACCAGTGTGTACCAAAAGGGACTGCATGTTGTGTTGAGCTTAGATATATAGAGAAAGTGCAAGTTTGATGTTGAAAGAGCCTTGAGAGCTACAGTAAACAGTTTAAAACCAAGAGCAAGTGTTTGCATCGAAAGAGACTACTGCATCTGTTGCTAGTCAGCAAAGTCTGGAAAATGGTAGTGGGCTTTGACACAAACCCAGTCAAGTCAAAGTGTCTCAATTGGTAGTGAGACCAGCCTCAACCTCGGTCTAGTGTGGTGACAAATGTTGTGCATTAAGCTCCAGCTTTAATTGGCAAGAAAGGTAAAAGTTTGTCCAAGAAACTGTGTCCTATAATCTGAGTGGGAGCCGTAACCTGGACTCTGGTTGTTCACTCTGCTGTGTTGAGTGTGGGTGCTCATACCTAAAATGCTTAGGAGTGTGCCCGGTTCTAAAGTTCTGGCTGACCAGAAAAAGGGTCTATATCTGCCATGACCAACTGAGACACCTGGAAAGGAAACTGTGATTGAACTATAAATGTGCTGAATGCATAAATGTGCTGGATGTAGACATAAAGGCCCAGATATTCAAAAGAGTTGAGCCATGCACAATAGGGTTGCGCCTGTGCAAGTCCAAAATTGCGCCATTCTGCGATATTCAGCAGGAGGCAGTTGCACCCCCTAAATCATGCTGAGCAATAGTGCAATGATAATGAAGGCATGTGCAACTGAAGGGGGAGGAACCATGCATAAATGGCGCAGTGCGATATTCAACAAATTGCACCATGCACAATAGGGGAGCAAGCGGAAGTTGCGCCATAGGCGAAAATGAGCAAAAAAAAAAAGAGACAAGGAGAGCAGCAACAACACTACAGGAAGGCACATGAGGCTGAACTCTAGCCACACAGACAGGCAGGAGGACACACAGGGCAGGCCAGGAAAGGGCACCCTGAACACAGAGGCACAGGAAGGTGTGGGAACCACAGCCAGTGCAGAGGAAGTGCCACACAGCACAGAGACCACCACAGGCAGGTGTTCCTGGTGCAGGGGAAGTAGCAGTGAGGACAGCAGGGGGAATACAGTAACAGCTGCCAGGGGGTGAACACAAGCCAGGGACATGGCCAGTGCCACCTTCCAGATGGAGGCCGTTATGAGGGGAGTGAGAAGGCAGGCAGCAGGGGGGCATGGCCGTGGAAGGGCCCATCTGCGGTATGCCCCCAACAGGCAGTACCGAGCCTGCACCAGCTTTGAGCTGTACAGTGATACTGAGATTGTGGGCTGGTACCTCCTGAATAGGGCAATTCTGAGGCGGCTCTGTGAGCTGTGCAGTGATGTGATGCAGGCACCCACACGACGGAGCCATGCCACGTCAGCGGAGACTAAAGTGACAGCTTGTATGTGCTTGCTCGCCATGGGTACCTTCCAGAGACCAACTGGGAACGCCACAGACATAACCCAGTCAGCCACGTCATGCCACCTCACCCAATTCCTCAGCGCACTGCTGCCATATGCTGCGGAGTACATCCATTTCCCCAGCACACCAGCAGAGCGCACAGCAAACATACAGGAGTTCCACAGGGTAGCACATATGCCTGGCATGCTAGGGGCAATAGACTGCACCCATGTGGCCATATGCACACCACCTGGCCCCAAGGGGGCCGCATACATAAATCGTAAGGGCTATGCTAGCATCAACTGCCAGGTGGTGTGCGATGCCAGGGGGTGCATAATCAATGGCTGTGCCACGCACCCTGGGGGAGCACACAATGCCTTCATCTGGCACCAGTCAGCACTGTGTCACAAATTTGAGAGTGGGGAGATCACCACTGGACATCTAGTGGGTGAATATGCAAACCACATGGAAAATCGTAGGACCTGGGGGGGCATGGCCAGAGGTGACATGGGTAGTGGCCTACATGGCCTGGGGCAGGGCGATGCTGATCACCAAACTAACCTCCACCCTCTACATACAGGTGACAGTGGATACCCACTCCATCCCTGGCTGCTACACCCTACCGGCGGACCGTGACCCTATCGCAGCAACGCTACAATGAGGCACACGCCACCACATGTAATGTCATTGAGCTGGTGTTCGGGATGCTGAAGGCATGTTTCCATTGCCTGGACACCTCCGGCGGTGCCCTACAGTATAGCCCCTCAAAGGCCTGTGGGCTATTCCTGGCCTGTTGCATCCTTCACAACATGGCCATCGAACGTGGGATAGCCGTACAGGTCGAAGAGGGGGACAGCGATGGGAACAATGAAGACGCAGGTGATGATGGTGATGGGCAGCCCCTCCTTGGTCGATGGGACCCCCGACTGATCCGGCTGGCACAGCTACACCGGGACACCATCACGGAGGAGCACTTCAGCCAACCCAGGTAAGTCATGGGGCCATGTGCAGCCAACAGTGGCTAAGGCACAACCCACAAACACACATGGGCACACACCAGGGGTGCATGTCGTCAAGGGAAGTGGCAGGGCATGGAACCACACACACAACCAGGGATGGGTGAGGACTAACATGCCACACAGATGGACACACACACACACACACACACAATGCACCAAACTTGCACAAAGGGCAGGAGGCACATCGACCCAGAACATCAACCCTAGCCACACACATGTCCACAGACCACCACACCCACTGCCTGTCCATGTGCATGTGTCAGATGCTGAGCACCATTGCACATTGGTGTACAGCGCAATGCAGGCATCATCATGCACACGCAACTGTGGACTGCAGCCGGGAGGGTGTGCAGATGGACTGTGTGTCCGTGTGCAGGGCCGGGTACCCACCTGTGCACTGCCCACTGAAAGACACAATGCACACAGGGCAGCACCAGACAGTAGCCGCATTGGGAGACAGGTCAGTCATGCAACACAGTGCCCTGGCCACCACAGATGCATGGGCAGCTCCACTGAGACCCGCCATCACTTACAGGCTGATCACTGGCCTCATGGGGTGGCACCGATGGTCCCCCAGGGGTTCCACTGCATGAACGCGACCATGCTCTTGCAGGGGTCTGCAGCACACTGAACATGCCTGCGCAAGGCGTGCTCAGGATGCCCACAGCTGAACCCAGTGTCGACAGGGAGGGTGTCGCACGATGCCGGGAATGGGGGGTGGACAGTGCACTGCGTGGTGTCCATGACGCATGGGCACATGACTGTGTGGCCATGACGGCACTGAACAACTGTGCATGCCTGTCAATCGCAGTAGTCACATACTCCCACAACTGGTCCATCCCTGCCAGGATCAGAGCGGTGTCCCTGCTGCGACGCTCCTCTGCCTGCTCCAGAGCTGCACGCAGTGCATCCATCGACGTCGCAAGCCACATCTGCTGCTGGACTGATGCTTGCAGTAGGTGGGTGTGCTCGTCCAAGAGGTCATCTGCCTCCTTGGCATCCTGTCCCTCAGGGTGTACATGGCCCTGATGCTCAGCACCCCTTGAGGGTGGGTGCTGTGCACCCGGACCAGGTCTGGGTATGTCCATAGGTGGTGCACAGATGCTGCCGCTGAACGCTGTACCCCCAAGCCCATTGTCCAACTGCTAATGCTGCCCCTCTGGCTGCCGCTCCCAAGGGCTCAGTGGTGCTGCCGCAGTGGCCGCAACAGTCCCACTGTCCTGAACAAACACCAGTGCTGCCCCACTGGTGCTAACAGGCACAGGCTGGGACTGTGCTGACATGCAGGCCTCCACAGCAGCACCACCCACAGCCATGGCCGCGATGTCTCCTGCTGTGTGGTCATCCCGTGGCACACACGTGTCACTGCCCATGACGTTAGTGACATCATCATCTGTGACGGACTCAGCACCGGCCCCAGGCACAGCATGCTGGCATCCGTGGATGCCGGCACACTGGGAAACAGGCAGGGCTTCCTCCACACCTGTTACAACAACATCAGTGTGGACAGCCAGGCGGCCCCACTGTCACACTGAGCCACATATACCTGTGGAGGTGGATGAGCCCTCCTCCATCTCCAGCTGACTGTACTCAGTGGACAGGCCCACCACTGCTGACCCATGCAGATGCTCAGGATCTGTAAGGTAAAGCAAAGTCGTGTTACTGCATGTGACCTACCCTGCCCCCCATAGACAGACCATGACTTACCATGCAGTGATGGGCCACCACCCATCTGGAAGCCACCACCTGGAACACCCTCAATGGCACTATGCTGCATGCTTCCAGCAATCCTCTCCTCCTGTGGGGTCAGGTGTACCACCTCTTACTGTCCTCCACCTGTTGAGCTCGTGCTGCCCTGATGGCAGCCACCTTCTTTATCCTCCTCCTGTCCGTGCCCATCTTTTTCTTGGACTCCTGCACAGAGCGCTGGTGGCTGTCATGCAGGTTCACAGCATGTGCCACTTCCTCCCATGCAGCAGCACGGGCTTGAGGTGTTCCCTGCCATCCTCTGAGAAGCGGCTCCTGATCCAGGTAGGCGTCAAACAGGGCTTCGGTCTCGGCCTTGGTAAAATTAGGCCTCCTCCTCCCACCACTGTGTTCCTCCTCTCCCACAACTTGCTCGGTCATTATTTAACCTGTAAGAATGGCAGTTGTTACCTGTGACTGTGCAGTCCCATGCATGTCCCTAAATCCACAGTCCACACTCCCAAACAGCATGCAACTCACCAATAGACTGCAGTAACTGACTATGGCCACTGCAGCCCAATGTGCACTTTTATAGCACAACCCATGCAAATGAGGTGAGGCGCAACTTTAAGTGGATGCAAATTGCAGTGCTGCACCATTGAATGGCTGATTAGATGATTTGCTTATGACGGCTGAATATCGCGCTTTTGCACTTTGCACAATTGTGTTGAACGTGCTGAGCCAATGGCGCAGTTTCTGTGACATGCATAGTACATACCTCACTGCACATGCCCGGGTTGCTGACGCAGGCGTCTGCCACGCTGCTGATGTGCTGTGCATGGGAAGCAATGCAGGGCATGGCCACCATTGTGCCAGTGGCACTATAGTGATGGTCACCTACATGGCGCTGTGGCACTGGGCCATCATAGGCGCACTGGGGCAACTGCGCAGTAGGCCACTACTGGCAGTAGCACACAGGCAGCCAATCACGCTGCACGCATTGGGTTCCAGTGGCGCTGAGCATATCCGTGTGCCAGAGATCCTTGACCCTGTGCCCTACCTTTTCCCCCTAGGTGCCATGCGTCAGGCATGGGTGCACCTCTATCACACTGTTCGGTGACAGCGCGATAGGGAATGGCAGCGCTGTACCACGCAACATCTGCACGTGGGGAGCCGCACTGCAGAGCACCATATTTGCAGATCGAGCAGAGAGCATAGTGCGCAGGAGGGCTACACAGTGGTCACAAATAGAGCTGGCCAACCTAGTGGCCATTGTGGAGCGACACCATGGGCCACTGTTCGGATAGGCACCCCTGGACAGGTCCAGGAGCCAGGTGTGGGAGGAGGTGGCCACTGCACTCAAGGAGACCACAGGATGGGGGAGAAGCACATAGCAGTGCCACCACAGGTATGGGGACCTGCAACGGAGGGAGCTGGAGCTGCTAGCCCACCTTCGGGCACGTGCCAGGAGGGGCACGGTGTCATGGCCAGGTAGGTTTTATGTCAACACACTTTTATCTTCCATATGGGTATCACAGTTGTATGTGTCCAGCACATGGGGGAGGGACCATCCGGGGTTGGCTGTGGTGGTGTTATCAGGGTGTGGGGTGGGTGGGTCTGGCTGGGTGGGAGGGCACACACCTGGGGGCAGGGGGGCTTTGCTATGAGATTGTACTGATGTTCCTCTCTCCATATTTGCACCACAGGCCCGGAGGAACATCGCCTTTACCATGATCTGCAGCGGCAGGAAGAACAGAGGGAAGCCAGACGGGGTGAGGGCCCACACCACCCAATGGACTGGCCCAATGATAGTGAGTGCCATAACTCCATGATTACTATTGCATGCTGTGTAATAAGGTGGGCAGTGGAGCATGGCCACCATCCATCGACACCACTGCCATGCATGCAACTTGTTACAGTCAACACTGTCCAGTGGCAATACATGTCTGGGAGTGCATCGATGGTGGTCCATACGTGCACCAGGTACATGGCTGTGCCACTGCTTTTGCACCACGTAGCCATGTCACTAAACGGCCACAGTGGTGCTGTGCATGACTTGGCCAGTGGGTGTGTGCAGCATTCCGCATGGCTGTATGCACCTGGGTGGGCAGGTCATGTGGACATGATCACTGTGGGTGGTCACACACCATCACAGAGGCATGTCCCATGGCCATTTGCCATGCACAGTGGGCGGGCTATATGGGGCTGTGCATTCACACCTATTGACTGTGCTCCCTTGTCCTAGGTACACGCCATCTCTGAGAGATCAGGGAGGCGCTTTGGGAGGTCCTGTAGGTGGCAAGGGTGTCACTGGACATCCTCCACAGGATCGATGACACCGGGGTCCTGCAGAGGCACCGACAGAGACGGAGCCAGAATGGGGAGCGGCGCTCCTGCTAGAAGTCCCTCTGCCCCTGAAATCCCCTACCCCGCTGGACCCACCCTCACACCCCTCTTTTCCTGTCCCATTTGTCCACCCCTGCCCCTTGCCCACCCTCACCTTCTCTGTGGCCCTCACCCCCACCTTGTATATATTTTGTAAATAGTTTTGTAAATAGTTAACTTTTATATGTTTTTTCATTACAGTTATTTTGATATGAATACTGTGGTGGTCTCTGATTTGCAGTGGGCTATAGGTGCTCAGCAGCAGTGGTGTGCATGTCATCAGGGGTGGTGTGGTCATGGGTATATGTGTGTGTCCATGTGGAGGTGACTGTGGTGTGGGGGTAGCTATCAGTCAGTGTCTGTGGTGTGTGTGTGTTGTTCCCTGTGCACTGGATGACTGTGTGCAGTGGTCCATGGTGCATGCTCTGTGTCCATGGCACCCCTATCAGCTCGTCCATGGCCTGTGAAGCTGACACACATGCATGTCTGTGACCTGCACGGTCTGCTGGCATGTCAGTGGTGGCATTCCCTGCAGGGCAGCCACTGTACCCGTCACACTGCTGGGTTGCCTCCTGTCACTGGTGTGGTGCATGTCTGTCTCGAGTGACACTTTGGCCTCCACAGTTGTTGTCCCACCTCCATGCTGTGCCTTGTGTGTGTTGCAGGGGATGTGCACCACTGTCTGTGACTTGTGCTTCGGGAAATGCTGGTGGCGTACAGGTCCACAGTGCCTCCGCAGGGTGGCTGGCACTCCAGTGCCATGGAGGACTGTGGGTTGTGTGTACACCATTTACATGGGCCCACACTGGGGGCTTGGTTGCCCCACCACTGCGTCCCTGTGTTGTTGTGCCCTTGGGTATGGGTGGGTGTCTGTCCATGCACTGTGTGGCATCCAGTGTGGTGCATGCTTCCACATACCACTGTGGGTGTCTGTGCTGGCTGTTGTGGCCAGTGCTGGGTTGGGCTGTGTCATTGGGATACTGTGCAGGGTGCTGTACCACTGGTGGTGGTGTCCGGGGCAAGCCCTGTCCCGTGTGGGGTACCTCATATGCCGATGCATGGTTGGTCTCTCAGCAGTACCTCAGGGGGACTGTGCATGGTGGCACTGTGTATGCCATTGTTGCATCGCTGTGTGCTGCCACCCACTGATGGGTGCTCGTGGTGGGGCTGCCTTGCATGGTTCTGTGGTGCATAGGGTTGCAGTGTCACAGTGGGGGTGGTGGCATGCATGGGGTTTCCTGCAGTGGTGGTTGCTGCTACTGGGCAGGGTGTCTAGGGGTCATGGTGCAGGGTGTGCTCTGCATTGGGGGGATGGTGTGGCATGGGGTGGTCAGCCCTTCTTGTGTGCCAGTCACAGCTTGCCGGGGGGTGTGATGGGGCACCATGGGCCAGCTGTGGGTTGTTTGCTTGTCTCCATGGGCTGATGGTTATTCCAGCCCTCCCCCAGTTGTGCAGTGCATGGGGTGTGGGGGGACGATGTCTGTTCTGCTGTGTGTTCCTGTGCCCATCTGTGGCATGGGTGGTGGACCCCTACCTCCCTGGTTGTGCAGTTGCATTGCTCTGCTGCTGGGGGGCATCACTGGTTGCGCTATGGTGCCTCTGGACTGCTCAGCTGCACATTCCTTATTGCGCTATGGCGCATCAGATCTGTTCAGCTTCCACTCCCTAGTTGCGCTATGGCACAGGTGGTGCGATATTCAGTCGTCGGCTGTAGGTGCAGTTTGGCCGGCTCACTTTTTGAGTATCACGCCTCTTGCGCATGGGCGCAATGGACTTGTGCTTGCTTCTGCTATTGCGCACTTTTTGGGTGCAGTTTGAATATCTTGGCCGCAGAGTATAAATGTGCTGAATACCAGAGACTGAGTTACTTAGACCGGCTGGTCTGATTAAAAAAGCAATGACAGCCCAGAAGAGGGGCCCATCCTATGGAATGTTAAAGTATTGTTTTCCACCTGCAAGAGCGGAAAGACCTTTGCATTCGGTATCGGGACCAGATGCCACCTTTGCCAGCATTTTAGCCTTCTGAGGACAGAGCCCGCCTGCTGAAAGTCCTTGATCCTGACTTGTCTAAGCCTATGAAGATGTTTAACTGTAAGTAATGTGGGATCAGCCCTGCACCACCATAAAGAAGGACTTGTAAATAGTTAAAGTTGGTAAATCCTAGAATCTGCAGTTAAAGTTTAAGTATGCAACCTAAAAGTAAATCTTAATTCTCCAGTAGCCCCAACTAGCCGACCACTGTACAGCTGCACCTAAAATCAGGCCTGCACCAGGTTAAGATCTGTAATAACTGGGTACCCAGGTTGTGTGGGATTGTGGGGTCTTACACTAAGTGGGAAACTGGTACCAGTGTGGGCATTAATGATAAATGGTATGTCTTAATGCAGCTAGCTAGTTAGTCAGGCAGCTAACTACATCAGAGGTTGGTGGGTGGCCACTAGGGCATATGTGATCAAAATGCAACTGTTGATCTAATCCTGAACCAGATCAAACCAATTTAAATGAACTGTAAATAGTATAACCTATATTCCAATTTACCCATCCTAGAGCTCCCCTTGTAATAATAATAAACTTTATTTCAAGTGCAATTCAAAGCATACCATTGTGCTTTTACAAACCACATAAAATAATAAATAATTAAAACTAATTAAAATGGCAAACTTCCACATATTAATAATCAGGGTATGCAAGAGAAAAGAAAAATGTTTTAAAAGCAGCTTTAAAGCTCTCCACAGCCAGGCACCCCCTTATCCAAAGAGAATTCTGCAGGGTCGGTGCCGCAAAGGCAAATGCACGGGCTCTAGAGGTCTTCAGACGGACCCTGGGAATCTCCAGCAATCCCTCTTTGGATGAGCAAAGTGGTCAGTGGGGGTGGTAGGGATAAAGGAGCTCTTGCAGATAACTTGGTCCCTGTCCATGTAGGGCCTTATAGGTTAGCAAGCCAACCTTGAAGGTATTTTACCACTGAACCAGCAGCCAGTGTAGTCTACACAGCACAGGTGTGACATGGCTGGATCATGAAAGCCCAGTTGACAACCTGGCCGCTGCATTCTGCACCAGCTGCAAGCAGCAGATTTCAACCCCTGGAAACCCTAGGAACAGTGCAGTAATCAAGGTGGGAGGTTACAAAGGCATTGTAAATAAACTTGTTGCTTGTTTGTGCAGATACTTGTGTCGTGAGTATATTATTAGTATCCAGCCTTAAATGCAAAATGTCTAAATGTGGGGTTTTAAGTATTGGGTCATGCTTGGGGTGGCATTCTGGTAAGGTAAGTGGGTACAGCTTACCAGAGGGCTGTAATAGACTAAGCTCTAGCCCACTAAAAGGTAAACTCTTGGTGGAGGCACTGTGCAATGAACTGTCTTGGGAAAGGACCGGTTTAAAGTTAATTTTAGGAACCCAGGCCCCTCAATTTTGTTGTGGCCAGGCATGGCAAGGGTATTAGCCCTTGGTATAGCACCATCTAGGGGTTACACCTGCAATATAAATCACATGTTTAGTGTGTGGTTTTGTTTTGAGGTGTATGCACTTCAGTGCACTCCAAATCCTTGATGTACATGGGCAAAAGTTACTGCGCACAGTTCAAAAGTCATAAAAATTTGTTATGCACAGTTCAAAGGTCACAACGTTGCTATGTAAGGTTATCTCCTGTTAACCCCCCCCCCCGACAACATAATAATTTACCATTAATATAGCTACTGACTATAAGCAAAGAGATTTTCTCAAAAACTATATGTAATTTTTCTTTCTTAAGGGTCCCATATTCAGAGCCAGCTGTCTGTGTGTGACAAATGGTGCACCACGCATGAAACTTGTGTTGGCTGGCTCTGGCAGCATATTCAAACAGATTGTGTAATATGAACAGACTGTACAAGCTGTTTGAATATCGGATCCTGGTTGCATGGTGCACAATCAGAATGCAGGGCTGACAACCTCTCATGGGGTACTACGCACCACACATAGGTGTGTGCCGTGGCATCCATGGGCACTAGTCAGCCCAGACATGCAGATGAGCCTATTGGACATTCATGGTGGAATGGGGCCATTTGCATTCCCACTATGGGCTCATCTTCATGTATGAGCTGCCTTGGAGTATGCCAGGCCAGTCCCCCCAGCCCCGATCCATGGCAAAACACATATTCCACCAACCGTCCCTGGTAGTCTAGTGGTCCTTATTCCAGCCCTGATCACTGTCAGAATTAGCAAAAACTCCCACCTGATCCCCATAACCCTGGTAGTCTAGTGGTCCCCCCAGCCCTGATCACTGTTGGAATTATCAAACAATCCCACTCAATTCCTGTATCCCTGGTAGTCAAGTGATCCCCCTGGCCCTGATCACCATCATAATAATAATAAAAAGAAATGATTCATGTATCGCTGGTAATCTAGTGGTTACCCCCCTCCCCAGCCTCAGTCCATACAATAATATAAAAGTTCCCAGTCCCTGGTATTCAAATGGCCCCCACCCAGTTAGGTGTTGAGCCACCACCCTATTCCTTTCCCCAACCCAACAGGAGCCAGTAACTGACACCGCCCACCTCACTATGCACCAGCCAGTCACCAACTGAACTGTACAGGAGTGCGTACAGTATACAGTAGAGGCCCATTGGTTGACTGGTCAACCAATGGGCATGTACTGTTGCACGCGCTCCTGTATAGTTCAGTCGGCATCTGGCCAATGCAGTGTGAGGTGGGCAGTGCTTCTGGTCAGGTTGGGGGAAGGGGTGATAGGTCACTGCCTAGTGGGGTGGAGGGCCACTTGACTACCAGGGGTCAGGTATTGTTATATTATTATATGGATCTGGGCTAAGGAGGAGGAAGCCACAAAACTAACAGGGATATGAGGATCTTTTTTTTTAATTATTATTCTGTTGGTGATCGGGGCTTGGGGGGACACTATTCTACAGGGGATATGGGGATCAGGTAGGAGTGTTTGATAATTTCAGCAGCAATCTAGGTTGGGGGGACCACTAGACTATTGGGCATATGGGGATTGGGTGAGAGTGTTTGACAATTTTGACAGTGATCGGTGCTCGGAGGGGGGGGGACCACTAGACTACCGGGATATAGGAATATGGGTATTGGGTGGCAGTTTTTGCTAATTCTGACAGTGATCAGGGCTGGGGAGGACCATTAGACTACTAGGATACTGGGATTGGGTGGGAGTGTTTGATAATTCCGACAGTGATCAGGGCTGGGGCAGGACCACTAGAATTGGGACCAGGGAGGGACCAGTGTACCGCCAGGATTCCCTGCCCTAAACAGTGGGCAGACGGGTCTGTGCACAGTTTAGGGCAGGATTTCAGAAAAATAAATCTGTGTCACTGTTGGGGGCCATTTTGTGCTTCTGAAAAGTTTCAATATTGTGCTGTGCCGTACATGCATGGGGGACCCCTCATTTGCATAGGCTCAGCACAATATTGTGCATGTTGGAGCTGTCGGGGGTGTGACGTGCATCTGTGCCCTTTGAATATCACAGGTATCATAGGTATATACAGAGCTATTAAGACTTGTGTCCAAAGTGCTCGCCATGTTATACTAAAAGCTCCCAGCTTGGTATAGCCCATCCAATTTTAGTTTAAAGCTCTCCACTGATGGACTGCCAACTACTTCTTTGGGTAGCAAGTTCCATGTAGAAATCACCCTTTGATTAAACCACAGTTTGCACCTCCATGTTTTGCAGTTTCCTCCCTTAGCTGAAATGAATGAGCTTTTGTATTGTAAGTTTGGTCTCTAAACGTTAGCCCCAGCTTCTACCACAGGTCATGATCAGTCATTGCTTTGAACAACAAGCACATATCTCCTTTTAATTGCTTGCATTCCAGAGGAAACAAGTTCAGCCTCCCCAACCTTGTGGCATATTCCTTGTCTGCTATACCACTTATAGATCGAATAGCTCTCTGTTGTATCCTCTTAAGCATACAAATTTCTTTTTTATGCTATGGTGACCATAACTGAGTTTTGTATTCAAGAATTGGCCTCACTAAGAAACCATACAAGGGGACTATGACCTCTCTATTTCTGCTTGCTATGTGTCTTAAAATGCAATTTAATACGCCATGTCCTTTTTTGCACATGTTGTTACAATGGGTCTTAAACTGCAAGTCATGTTTTTATAGTAATACCTAAATCTTTCTCCTCTGTTACCATTCTAAGTATGGTACTTCCTATACTGTATGACTGGTTGGAATGTTTTCTGTCTAAATGCATAACTGTGCATTTGTCTGGGTGTAGGGAGAGTTTGTAAAAGCTGCACTGCCCATCTATTTTATTTAGAGCCTCCTGTAGTGCAACATGGTCTCCATGATCCTTTATTTCTACCTCTAGTCTGCAGTCAACTGCAAACTTGGTCATCCATACACTGTTGTGCTCGTATCTGAGTGATGCCACATAGATGTTAAAGAGGCATGGCCCCAACACCGAGCCTTCTGGAACTTCACTTGTTACAGTGAACTAATTTGAAAAGGCTCCCCAATGCTAAGTCACTGTTTTCTATCCTTGAGCCATGAATGAATCTATGAGACTATGTTTTCGGGCATACCCATAGTTTTTAGTGCCTGAATTAGCTTATAATGGGGTAGCTTGTCGAAAGCTTTTGTGAAGTCCAAAAAGGCTATGTCAACTGGTGTGCCCCCATTTAAGCTCTTACTGGCCCTGTTGTAGAACTCCAGCATGTTCGACTGGCAAGATTGTCCCTTTGTAAATCCATGCTGTGAGTCGTCACCCAACTGTTCTTTCTGTAGGAAGTTGACTATAAATTCCTGGATTGTCCCTTCCAATAGTTTGGACAGGGTGCTGGTTAAGCTGATGAGCCTATAGTTAGATGGACTCTTTTTATCACCTTTTTTGTGCAGTAGAATCACAACTGCCTCTCTCCAGGAGTCAACAACCTCTCTTTCATCTAAGGAACATTGAAATAAGTGACTTATTGGTGGTGCTAGTTCCTCTGCTAGTTCTTTTAGCAGTCTAGTATGGAATCCATCCAGTCCAGGAGATTTATAAGGGTTCAGGATGTTAAGTCTCTTACTTATATTTGCCACCTCAATTTGAATCAGATTCTGTGAAATGTTAAATTTGTTTGTCCCATGCTTCCCTGGTCATTTGTTTTGCTGAATACCATTGCAAAATACTCATTCTGAATGTCTGCCATTTCACTGTTGGTATTTGCTACTGAGCCATCAGGGCTCAGTAGAGGACCTACGGTATTTCCTGCTCTTTTTGTATTGATAAGAACGACAGCCCAACAGCTGAGGTATTTCCAGGTTTGTGTGGCACAACCTGGGCCACGACGCGCATCCCCTTTGAAAATGGGGGCCTAAGTGTTTTGAACCTGACTCAACTGCATTTCCTGTGGAGCTGCTTATTCTAATTGTATTAATTTTAGTGAATATGTCATTGACATGGAACCTTTCTAAATGAACACTTCTGCTCAAAGGTAATCCCAAAGTTTTCAACAAATAAATGAAAAAGGTAGGTGGGAGAAAAGCAGATGGGTCATGTTTACTACTATATATGAACTGAATTTTTAACTTTTGACATAAAGTAAAACCATATATTATAACAAAATAAAACATTAGCAACCATTTTAAGCTCAACTTTTGTTTCCATCTTGAGGCTGAGATGACATCATGTGTCTCGCAAGCTTCACTCTCGAGGTCCGTATGATGTCACCTTAACCCTTCAATGGAAACAATGTCATTGTGTATGACTGCCCATGTAGTATTCTCTATATTTCCACTTCAGCTCATGTTATTTCCACTACATTCATTTCATAAGTTAGATGGAACACATGGTGCAAATAGGAAATTCCATGGAGCATCTAGAAATAAGCTTTTTATTCAATCTGGAATGTTGCCAACAATGCAGCTTTGTACTTGTCGCTTCACTTCGCTCTGCAACATGTTGCTAATTAGCATTATTGGCAACATTCCAGAATTAATAAAAAGCTTATTTCTGGATGCTCTATAAAATATATTTATTTATGCAACAGGTGTCAGGATAAAAGTGTCAGATAACTCCAGTTATCTGAGTCACTGTGGATAAATGGGAGATGATGTAATCACTATGAGAATAAATTCAAGTGGGGTGTGGCTTGTGTGACCAAAAGATGGCAGCCTAAACCCTTTGTTTTGTCCCGCACTGGGTAAAATCTGCAGGCATTCTATGTGATCAGAGGTTTATCCTTTCTTCCTACCATTGGGGATGTAATATATAATGCTTTGGTGCCTGCCTTTTCCCCACGAGTGCCACCAGCAATAGGCTGAGCCACCTCCGACCTGCTATTACTACTATCACCTCCTCTCTTATCCTGCCAGAGGGCCTCCTAGTTGAGAGTAAGACAGGACAGGCTACCTCCTGACGGGGCATTTTCTTACTTTCGATACTGGTGAAAACGTATTTCCAGCTCGCAGAGGGTACCATGGCTGAATCTGCCCATCCGCTGAGCTCAGCTACCCTAGCCCCCTCTTCAGATGGCTGCTCACAGCTGATACCAGTCAGGGATTCACTTTCCCACATCACAAAAATGTTGGAGACTCTGCTTACCTGAATTGATGGTATCAGCTCTGCGCTTTCTGGGAATGTTACTGCAGTGGTGGAACTGCAAGATAAGGTACATGTACTGGAACAGTGTGTTGAGACCTTGGAAGAGGGCCAAGGCCTGGTCCTTAGATACCTTCATGATCATGAGCTCAAGCTAGCAAAACTGTGGGAGAGGGCTGAGGACCAGGAGAACCAGGGGCGCTGGAACAACATCCAGATACTAGGCGTCCCTGAGAGTGTAGAGGGTTCCAATATGGAGAAATCCCTCATAGACCTGCTACCTAAGTTACTTGGTGAGGGTTGGAGGGGCCCTGTAGAGGTTGAATGGGCCCACAGGCTCTTTTCCAAATCAGACCCTCACACCTCTTCCCCCTTGGCCCATTATAGCCTTCTTCGATACTCCACAAAATAGCAGCTCCTGAGAGTAGCAAGGGACCATGGGGATATAACTTGGAGGGGCTCTAAGATCTCATTCTTTCAGGATTACTTCCAAGAAGCAGCTTTCAGGCATAAAGCATTGATTCCTGTCAAAAGGTTACTGCTCCAGCATGGATTCAAATATAATTTTAAGTGCCTTACTTCCTTATATGTGGCCAAGGATGGCAAAGAGCTCATTGCACATCACCTACAAGAAGTTGAGGCCCTTTCTGGCCAAGTTTTGGCCTAATATCAGTTGCAGTACTACACCTCCCAGGAAGCTTTGGGTCCCAGGAGGACGTGACCAGGATGAGCTTGAACCAGCCTCAGAGGAATCAGGTTCCAGGAGCCCTGATACAGAGTAGGACTGTGCAGCAAGCATCTCCTGCCCCCGAAGTCTTACTCCAAAGGTCGACTTAATTTCTCTGACTCGCATGTACCCTCCAGCCTACTACATGCAAAACCCTCCCACCCTCTGATTTCAGACTCTCAGTGCCTTGCAGCTCCCCGTTCATCTGGGCATAAGCAGAGAATACATGGTGAGTGGAGGTTCACTGAACACCAAGCAGCTGCCTCCCCCTCCCAGCCAAATTACTTAAAGGAGATGATATCTCCGAGAAGGAAGAACTACTGCACAGCGAAGGGAACACTGAAGATATAGACATCCTCACCCCATTGGACTGGGCTGAAGAAGCAGAGCGAGGGGTAGGAGAAGATGCTGTGGGAGCTGAGGTCCTTCCAATAAAACCTGGCCTCATTTCCTTCACTGCAGCGGTGGCTAAGGGTCTCCCACAATGCACCTTTCAGAATATGTCATCTGCAGCATCCCCTCTCAGGAACCCAGACAGATGAAACATCTTGGTCTAGTTTTGTATAGACTGTTTGTATTTTTGTTATTCTAGAGGATTATGATTTTTGACTCCCTTGTCAATTGTGGGTTCCCTCCCCACCCCGCAGTATTATACTGGGACTGGACCTGCTAGTCCTGGCAAAAAATATGCGAGATTCAGGCATGCCTCCCATTCTTTCCCTGTCTGGGGCTAGAAACTGGTGCATTGGGCAAGCTTTATTCCCCTTTAGGTAAATTCCTCCTCTATTAACTCTTGCCCACACCGCTGCAACCCCACAGGGAACTAGGCCAGACTGGAACAGTGCCTAAGCCCATAATCATGGATGTTTCACCCCTTGGCAATCTACTCAGGATCCCTAAAGCCCCCTGGCTCAACCGATGTCAGGTGTGTTTTTAATATTTGTAACCCCACAAGTCAGAGGGTCATTCAGTTCTCATCTGGCTCAGCCCTTTAAGTACAACCTCTAGTGGCTTACAACAGAGTTCTCTCTCATACATTTTTGGCATGACAAAAATGGCCCGGCCCATGGCAGTCAGGCTCCCCTCTTCTACCTTTACTTCCCCCTCCTCCCCCCCCCCTTGCTCTCTTCCCATCCATATGTATATCTCACACCCTTTAGAGTGTACAGACCTGGATAGGGATGGGTTCATGATTGGTTGTCAACCCCCTCTCTACCCCATTGGGTGGTGTGAATTAATGTTGCTGGAGGCATATCTCTCTGGCTGCTCCGAAACATGTTTACTTCCCCACCTTTAGTGGTTACACAAGTTTCTAGGTTGATATCTAAGTCTGCCTATTGTGTGCTCTAACTGTTATTAATTGTTATTTTTCTTCTGGTTGAATTTTGAAGCTCACTTTCTTGTTGTGTCCTGATTCTCATTGATACAGTTCATTTTCAACAGATACATCATGCAGCTTATCCCATTGTTGATTCCTGCTGTGTTGATTCTTGCTGTGGACCCTCCAGGTACCCTCTCCTGAGTTTTGCATAGACTCTCTATCCTGTGCTTGTGTCAGCCTTCCCTCATCTTGTCCTCTGCCAACTGGCCACAGGTAGGTGACGCCGATTTTTAGTGGGTTGGGAATGACTACCCGAAAGCCTAGCAACATGCGGTGGTTCTCCTGGAATGTTAAAGGCTTGAACCATCCTGTCAAAAGAACTAAGGTGCTACAACATCTACATTTTCTTATGACAGAAATGGCTGTCATCCAGGAGATCCACCTCATGGCCAAAACAGTTATGTGGCTCTGTAAGGTGTGGGTGGGCCAAGTCATTGCCAGTACGGCTCCCATTAAATCTAAAGGGGTTGCAATCTTGCTCCATAACGTGTGCCTGTGGACTGCTAAGGAGGTCAAATCAAATGCCCATGGCAGATGGGTGGTGGTGAGGTTCTCTTACCTAGGAGGCCACACAATAGTCGGCAACATATATAGTTCGAATACTAACTCCACCAAGACTTTGCTGGGAGTCAGTCAGGCCCTTACCTCATTGACTAAGAACCAGTCCAACTTGCCTGTTGTCCTTGGGGGCGACTTCAACCTTGTGCTGGATATTTTCCTGGACAAGTCTAAGCCCACTTCCCAATCCCATCCCAAAGTCAGGGCAGCCCTACAGGAGCTAATTGAGGAAAGGGGTCTCATCGACCCCTGGCGGCGGGACAACTCAGATGGTAGGGATTACACCTTCTTCTCTGCAGCACATGCCTCCCACTGCCTCATCGATTTTTGGTTGGCTAACTACTTAGCAGCCCGGGGAGTCAGTGATACCAAAATACATAATGTAGTGATCTCTGACCACGCCTCCACTTTGCTAGACTACTTTCCTACCAATTAGCTTCCAGAGATCACTAGATGGTGGTGCAATCCCCTCTTATTACAGGATCAAGAATTTTGAACTAGCATTAAAGCCGAAGCTAAGATTTTTTCTTAAACAATGAGGCCAGGGAGGCAAGCGCAAGCACTGTGTGGGAGGTCTTCAAGACTGTGCTCAGCAGAAGAATCATTTCTTACTCTGTGGCCAAAAACAAAGCCAGGAGGGAAGAGCTCAAATGCCTACAGATGGAACTGCCTCAGTTAGAAGCCTGGTTTAAAGCTTCACCCTCCTCTCACAAAGATGCTGCCCTGATTGCCTCCATCACAGGCCTTAAGTAAGGATTAGTTGTTTTCAACAAAGGCGACCTGGATGGCAACTGCTGAGAACTAAACAGAAGTATGGGGATGGGGGATACAAGGGGGGTAAGCTATTGGCTTACCAAGTCCGAAAGCAGCAAGCTGCCTCATGGATCTATGCCCTGAGGAATTCCTCAGGCTCTATTGTATCGGACCCCAAGGGCATTAATAAGACCATGAGTCTATTTTACCAGGATCTGTACAAATCCTGTAAGGGAGCAGAATCTGAGCACTTCCTTGAAGCCTTAAAGGAGTTCTACATCCCTGCCAAATTGCCACAGCTATCTAAGGAAGCCCTGGAAGCCTTGGAACAACCATTCTCAGATGAGGAGTTATGCACCGCTATCTTACAGATGGCCAAAGGTAAAGCCCCAGGTCTTGATGGGATAACAGTCGAAATGTACCAACTCCTGCTGGAAGAGATAACTGACCTACTTCTTAAGGTGCTACAAGAGGCCCATTCAGGTAACTTCCTCCCCCACAATGAAGGAAACCCTGGTCACCCTGGTTCCCACAAAAACTAACGACCCCCTGGACTGTGCCAATTTCAGGCCCATCTTGCTTCTGTCAGTCAACACCAAAATATTGACTAAGATCCTTGCCAATTGCCTGATTTCCATCCTACCATCTATTGTGCATCCTTCCCAGGTTGGCTTCACCAAGGGGGAATCTAGGGCAGATAACCTCAGGCTCCTCCTCGATATTAAATGGTTGGCCTGACACTCTAAGATCTCAATGGCTGCTTTGTCTATAGATTTTTCCAAAGTCTTTGATTCAGTAGAATGGGGATACTTGCATGAGGTCCTGAAGCTGTATGGCTTTGGGCCTTATTTTCAGGGATGAGTTTCTACCTTTTATAATGCCCCTCTTGCAAGAATTTTAACTAATAAGGATATCTCCTCCCCCTTTCAGCTATATAGAGGTACCCATCAGGGCTGTCTCCTATCCCCTCTCCCCTATCCCCTCTCCTTTTCCTCATTGTGCTTGATCCTTTAATTTGTAACCTTATACAATCCCCAGATATCGAAGGTGTGGAAATCCATGGCCAATCATACTTAGTGAATGTCTATGCAGATGATTTTTTGCTGACCATCTCCAGCCCTCACCTCTCTCTATCTAGTGTCCTGGGAATCCTGAAGGATTTCTCAAATCTATCTGGCCTCACGGTCATTCAGAAATAAAACACTCTGGCCCCTTTAAATGAAGCTTGCACTAGGAGCTGCCAGTACAGAGATCTCCTGGGCCCCCAAGGCTTCTCTTACCTTGGAGTTAATATCTCTTTCAGGTGGAGAGATCTGGAGAGCATCAATTTCTCACCCCTCCTTTCTTCCTTGACAGCAGAGTTCGAGAGATGGTGTAAACTACATCTCTCCCTCCGTGGCAAGGTGAGGCAATTCATATGTTTGCACTCCCTAAGGTCTCGTATCTTTTTAATAACCTTCCCATCCGGCCCTTCCCTTGCTTCTTTAACTCTCTGGACAAACTGATCTCATCTCTCATTTGGGAAGGGAAGCCCCCTAGATGAGGGAGAAGGAAACTCTATGCACATTGGTCCTGTGGGGGTCTAGGTCTCCCCTGGTTTCAAAATTATCAAGTGGCATTTCTAGCCACTCATGCTACCAAATGGTTTGTCCCTTCTCCATCTCCTCCCATGTGGGTTGAGCTGGAGCAGAGCCTGTCCCAGAATACCCCAATTTGGTCCTTGCTTTTCTCGCTGCTCTCTTTGGCCAGTCATGGTAGAGACCATTAGAGTGTGGACTCACTATATGACCTCTTCGCACACTCAGTCAAAATCCAAGGCCCCCCCATGGGTATATGCCCCCCTTTGGCACAATGAGCTGATCACTGTAGCTAATCAACCTCTCCACTGGCCTGATTGGGAGCACTAGGGCATCCAGGTGATCAGTGACCTACTCATCCCTGGCACATCCACCATGATGTCCTTTGAGCAACTTAAGGCTAGCAACCTCCTCCCCAATAAAGATTTTTGGATATTTCTCCAAATACAATGTTCCATTCAGGCATTCATAGCTCAGTCCTTGATAGATAAATGCTGGCTCTGGCTACATTCTTTACACAAAGCCCCCCTCTCAATTAGGCTTGGCAGACGGCTTCTACAGGATCATTCACGATGCTCAAGGGGATCCCACTGCGTCGTGCAAGATGAAATGAGAAGCTGACCTTGCAACATCTCTCCCTCCACCTGTTTGAAGCTGATGCCTCAAACTGGCCTGCACTGCATATCGGGATGCCAAGAGCCAGGCCATTCAACTTAAAATCTTACTGTGATGGTATAGGACCCCCTCTGCCTTGAAAGGCATGGGCTTACTGACCCACTCCTTATGTTGGAGATGTCAACATCCTGAGGCAAGTCTCCCACATGTCCTGTAGCCTCTGACATACTGGTTCTCCTGAGTGACCCTGTCTCCCTCGAGGTTCTCCCACCCACTTTACAAAAATGGACCTTGGTGGCCCTGCTGGAAGCAAATAGGGCTATCCTAATGTACTGGAGGAAGCCAATACCCCCCCATGACTCTGTGGCACTCGGGCCTGACCCAGGCCGCCATGTTTGAAAGACTCCCCTATTCACAGTTGGGTCAGATGGCCAAGTATCAGGCCAAATGGCATGCATACCTACAATCTCACTTGTGCTCTAATTCTCCTCCTCTTCCTCAAACCCACCCATGACTAGCTTATACACTGTTGGATTCAGTCCCCTTGTTTTGATAGCTATGTAGAGATGTCTACAGCATGTCTTAGTATGCACTGGCCCAGACTGTTTTTTTTTTACCATAGGACAGCCAGAAGCAAATGTTATTTAGATTTATTAGCTACCTCTGCACATGCTAGTGATGATCTTTTTCTGTTCCCACCTTCTTGAAAAGAAACAGTGGATATGTTTTTGGCCTCCAAGCCTTCGCTCATAATTCTAACCCAGGCTGACTGCTGTGTAATCCTTATTGTGCTTTTTGTACATATCTGTATCACCTTGGTCTGTATGAGTGGCTTTGTGAGCTTATTGTACCAAAAAGACAAATTAATATTAACTTCAAGTTATTCCCACAGTGATTACATCATCACCTATTTATCCACACAGTGACTACATCATTAACTGCCCCCCACCCCGTCATCTGGTACTACTTCCACCTCGCACATCATCTGAGAAACCCCAAATGTCTCCTGCTCCCCACATGCTCGCTCGCCTCCCTCACTGCCTCAATGACAACCTACCCCAGTTATTTCACCATCAGACTACCTTCACACACAACGATTCAAACTACTAGTTGTTCTTGCTCCATTTTTTTAAACTACCTGAGCTTTTGTTGTTCCCGTTTCTTGTACAATATACTGCAGCCGGTCCTCGCAACACTGCCTCGCCTACTCTTTCTCCTACAGGTCCCACTCCCATTGGAATTATCGGCCATGGTCTCTCGGTGTCTACTCCACAAAAAACAGCTTTCCATCCAACTAAAAAAGTGTGACATAAGGCATTTCACATGAACCCAAGCCGCTATCACTAAGCGTCACCGCCATTTTTTTCACCCCCATACAAAATCCACTCTTCAACTAAAACGCTAATCAGCTGCTACGTAGTAGCATCAATTATAATGTTTTGACGTGGCTCCCTAGCAACGGGGCATAGGAAAGAAGGAGCAGCACGAAGGCATTAAAAAGACCTAGATTCTAGTTTTAATTGATAAAATAAAAATAAAATTAGGTCTTCAAATAATCCATCACAGAAACTTCTGCCCTGTTGCATTCAATTTTAACATCATAATGTCGTAGATGATACGCACACACCACCGACCGCGCGGCAATAAACAGTGTAAAAACATGTGCAACCGTTTTCCTTTCTTTTGTGGGGTTTTGCCCCATGCCCCCACACCCCCAGACTTATTATAATGAACTCCAAGGGGGTGTGGTCATGGGGCAAGAAAAAATTAATAAAAGTAAAAGATTCCCAAGTCGGGAATGAAACCTTGTTCCCCAACCCCATCCACTGCAGGGTTGGGTGCTCTAGCCACTCTATCATGGTAGGGCCTCGACCGAGCACCCGAACAACAGTAGTTATATTTACTTCCTCCTTCATGGAGAGCATCGGGGGTAGCGATACTTTCATGTTGCTGTTATTCCCTGTCACTCTAAAGGCATCGCTCTCTCTGGCGCGAGTCATGCTGTGCAATGGTTTTCCATGCAGGTAGGATCCGGTAGGCATAAATTCAATATGCAGGGGGTGTCTGTGTAATAACAAAGTTATTTGTTCAGTAGCCTGTCACGTCTCGTAAACCTCACTCATGGCTTTGCTACTTGTGATGTTATGCAAGGTCACAGGCTACTGTACAAATAACTTTGTTATCCGACAGGCGCTCCCTGCATATCCCTTATTTATGCAATGCCCGTGAAAATAAATTTCACCAAATAACCTTGATATTTTTGCTTGCCATGGACCTACAAGGAGAATATCACATTATTCTCACTCTAGGTGGATGACAAAGCAAATATTTCAATTAAGGTCCTTCAGAACAGAAGACTGACATCATTTCAATCTAGACCAGGAGCTGATTGTTCTCAGAACGCTCTTCTTATAGAATTTTTACTGTAACTTCCTTGAGGTAACAGTATATCCAATAATTTTACCACACAAGTTCATGCCATTGCATAAATCAAATACAGCATGGGCCTAATAAAAATATGCCTGAAATGTTATGTGTGATCTGTGATCCCTGAGATATTACTCCTGATATCTGATGATATCATGGGGTCACAGACCGTACGAACATATGAAGATGACAGCAGATATAGAGGATAATGTATGGTTCTCGATCTATAATAACCATGTGTAGCCATAGAGAGGTTGCCAATGGTAACTGCTTAAACCTCGAGAGTGAAGCTCAAGAGGTTTTGGTCACTATGGCAACCTTGAGATGGCAACTCATGATTGTTATAGATAGAGGACCATACATTGTCTTTTATAGTGTATGGTCCGCTATCACTAATAAAAGGAGCAAGAAGGTGCGCAGCTGTGTCCTTACATTTTAGTTTTTTTGCCTCAGTGCCGTTCTCCTCATCTCCTGCTTTCACTGCTGCCACCGCTTCCTGTCTGGTGGAGGTTCATGTAATGCACATGCACAAATGTGTTCCTTGTTGTTATGCTGCAGTAGCTACATAGCTAGTGCAGCACATCAGCTACGATGATGCAGCTACTCCAGCATAACAATGCTATTCTAGAGATGGATGTCCAAGCCTAATAACATTCCACCATACACTATAAAGGCATTGCTGTCTATCTTCACTGAACAAAACAGGCAGCACTCATGGCAAGGATAGGCGCTGGAAAGCCAAAACACCAATAGAAACAAACACTTCAGAACTCCAGTGTGTCAGGTGGACTTTTCTTCTTTAATAGGGGGAGAGGCCCCATGGCAACTTGTAAAAAATATCAAGCATATTTCTACTAGTCACATGCCATATCCATTACATTTCACAGGCAATTCCCCACTTCATTCTAATAAGATTTCCTGAGATATATCCAGGTATACAGTATGTATGGGTAAAATGAGAATATTTAAAAACAAAAATTGCGACTTGTTTTATTTAAAACATGTATTGTCTTTTAAGAAGTGACTCATAAAAAGTTGCCCCTCCCCAACTGTTAACAATCATATAGAATGTTTGTTTATTGTTGAATGTAGAAATTCAAAGTTCTGCATAATTCTACTGGCTGAATTTTCACCTCCCCCCTTCAAACACACACAGCAGGCCTCAGTAAAGCTAGGGATTCAGCTTCATCTGTGGCAGGGTAAGCAGTAAAGATTTCCCTTGTAAATCAAACCAGTAAGGCTGGGGGTGTTCCATGGTCAAAGAAGCTGCAAAAAATAAAACTGACTAGTACTTCATTTAGTTATGAATTTTATTTTAAAAACTGGTTACTGAGAAAGGCACACCGAGCCAGGTCTCGTTTCCAGATGCAACCCAGGGGACAGGGAAGGGGAGTACATGATTACAGATATTACAGTAAGTTAGATGATGTGGTTACAATGACAGTGACAATGTTGCATAAAACAGTAGAGAAATAAATCTGGATATGTCTGTAGCGTAATACAAAGGAGAAGAACATTTAATCAACTTGTTTGTTCTTTTTATGTAGAGGGAGTTTTTATTTTTAGGGCAAAGATTTTCAGTGAATAATGATAGTAGCCATGTTTATGAGGGCAACCAAGAATTTATGAATAATATATTGATATTTTAGTGTGCTATGTCCTGATTACCAGCACTTCTTTACCAGTGCATTGTGCTGTCCCAGTGAACAGGCAGTGACCAGTCAGGATGCAGTTTTTCCCTTATCGATTTTAAAAACTCTTTTCATTCCCATATTGGGCCTATGTACTACTTCAGTGCAGTGATGCATGGTGACAACAGCTACTCATAAGGGCATGCAGTGCTCACACACACATGCTACACCTATGTGGCATGCATGTAGGGTGCACAGAGGTGCCCAAATGCAACCCACACATAGCTCCACTGTGGCAGCACTACACATAGACTGAGGGTGTGTGGCCATGTAACAACACGCATGCACCACACATACGTGCATTCGTGATGTGCAATGCATTGGCCAGACATGTGAGACCACAGGCACAGTACTATGCCAGGTGGAGGGCTGCTATAAACTGCATGATTGCAACCAGCATGCAGGACATACAGTGTGCATGCATATCGAACTGCAGGGTCTATGAGGGCTGTGGATAAGGCTCATAATGGACCAACACTGCTGAAGACCAGTATTGCTACATATGTCCTAAACCAGTGGGTAACATCAAGGAACCAGTGCTATATAGCCCAGAATGCAGCCACAATACATACATACATACAGTACAACACTAAGGGACATGAGAACCGCTGTCCCCTCTGCACAGGTGGCCCTGCCACCCTTGGCATAGTACAGGTGCAGCATGCACATAGCACACCACACAGTATCACCCGCTGCACAGCTACCTACCCCACAACATAATCAGTGACATCCCTCCCACATGCGGGGCACACCATAATCACCGTCGGCATGGCACTTATGGCCGGTGGCATTCAGCTGCTGGCTGGAATAATGACTCAGACACAGGACATATGCTTTTAAGAAACATTTAATATACAGGGCACAGTCGGCCTTTTCCATGCAAACCATATCAGTATTATATCTGTCACCTGAAAGGAACACATGGCAGTCATAAAAGTAGGATGTAGTAGTCACCACCAAATCAGTGAGGGCTACAGGAACAGTACAGGAGCACAAACTGCCAGTTGCTCTGTCTCTTCCTCCTGGGAGTTTTCACTGAACCCCACTGGTGTCATTTTGGTGTAACCCCTCTCCACAAACACAATGCACTGCATTGCTCCTTGATAACCCTGGAATGAAGGGAACACAGGGGACAGGCATGAGTGGGATGCACATGCAGTGCAGCTGCCGCACACAGTGAACACACAGGCTTCCACTGCTCCTGGCCACCACCCCACAGCATGTACCTTCGAAGGCTCAGCCAGAGACCAGTAGGTCCTTACATCATCCTTGTAAAAGGCATCCTGTGAACCCACCTACAAAAAGCCAGTATTACAGAACATGTAAGAATGCCCTACTCAGGCCACCACCATTGCTGGTGCCCCATCTGGCTGCTTACACCCCTCCAGGACAATGCTGTCCAGCCTCCCATGGTAGTCTTGAAGGAACATAACAAATGGATCAACAACACTGAAACTGTACACACAACACATGGCCTGCATGCTCCCTCACCCATTGCCTGTTGTATACATACCTCCACTGCCTCCCTAACCTCCCAAACAGCACCCCTTTCCTCCATGTCCTGATAGCAGAGTTAGACACTCTCCACAGTTTTCAAGGGTCACATTCCCCACAAAGCTTGTTACAGCATTTAACACCCTAATAACTCAAACCAGTCAGGAATGACCAGCAATTCCCGGGCATGGCACACCACCCCATAGATGTGCCAGGTATATGTCCCTTTAAAGTGCCTTATAACCACATGGGGTGTCTGTGCAGCATAAATGTCAGCTTTACAGTCAGGCAAAACCGCAGACTGGTGTGAGGCACACACATTGCAGCCTGCAAGGGCAACAACACAGGCATACAGAGGATGCACCCATGGCTATTATTGAATGTCTTCCTGCTGGACAGCAATGGAGAGCATGAGCAGGTGTTGAGGGCAATGCTGTGGCCATGTGTATTTCAGCCATAGTTGGATGCCAGGTTCCTGTAGGACACACACTATGTCAAGCATTTCTGTGTACCCTGTACCACAGTTACATGGCTGTGTGACATGTTCAGGACCCATGTGGCCCCAAGCACTCGATGGTTGGGGCAGTGTCTGTGGAGACAAAGGTGCTATGTGTACTGGTGTACTATGTCACAGGGTCATTCCAGAGGGTGGTGGGGGATGTCATAGTTGTCAGCCAATCATCCATGTTGCAGGCACTGCACCAGGTCACCAATACCCTGCTGCTGCATGTGCATGTGAATGCATAGCATTCCTCACTGCAGGGGCTGACACACGGTCCACAAAGGAGGCATTCCATGCATGGCATGGCATATCTAATATACTGGTGGTCATTAAATGTACACATGTGGTGATCCCGGCACCAACAGTGGATGAGAATGCATACTGAAACCAAAAGGGATATCACAGCATAAACTGCCAGATAGTTTGTAATACTGCGGGTATCACCACCAACATGTCTGCCAAGCACCCTGGGTCCTGTTATGATTGTTATAATTCCAACATCTTTGATGAGTCTGGGCTGAGTGCCCTCCTTACTGTGGGGGGATGGATGACTGACTGATAGATGTGTATTTGTACGCTGCACTCGTGTTACACAGGTGGATACATTGCTGCAGTGCATTACAATATTTGTCAATTTTCCCACTGTGTAGGTGACAGTGGATATCCACTACAGCCATACCTGATGATCCCATACCTGGAGGCGCATGGCACAGAGGAGGCCTATAATGGGGTACACAGGAAGACATGGTCCATGATCGAGAGGGTGAAGGAGCTGCTGAAAATGCAGTTCAGGTGCCTGGATCTGACAGGCAGCTTGTGATGCTTGCCTAAGGGAGGGCATGCAAAGTGTTCACAGCATGGCTGTGCAACGTCGGCTACCTTTACCATCCGGACACACATGGGATGTCCCTCCTTTCAATGGACATCCCCTGAGGAAGGATGGGATTGCCAAAGTGCTGAGGAAATAGCTTGTACTGCTTCAGCAAGAGATAGCTGTCACAACCCCACTCAGCAGGTCAGGCCTTCTGCTCCCACAATGACAAACTCTGAGTGCAGTATAGTAAACAGTTAACAAAACAGGGTAACCCTCCTGTCTGTTTTCTGGGTTTGAATCAACCTTTGGTCTCAAGTTCTTGGAGGGATTCAAACTGTGAACCTCTTGCTAGTGTACCCAATGTAAAGGCTCAGATAATTCTGCTCTTCGGGGGATGCCAGATATCTTTTGCCTACGGGCACCTAACCAGGTTTACAAAATGAACCCTTAAAAACTCTATTAAAGACCTCAGAATAAATTCTTACCTTTTCACAGTTTGGTAAAACCAGTAAGCTTTGCACAGTGTCAGCTTTAACCATATATGCTTCACTTGTCAAAGAAAGAATTTCAAAGGTATGCCAAGTAGTCTCTTAAAATGAGATGTTTACTTAAAAATAGATAAAAATGTAAACTGTAAAACACAGAACCGTATATCACAAAACATTACAATTACTTAAAAAAAACAGGTTTAAAAGTGCAATTTCCTACCAACCATATGCTTAGCCTTGCCTAGCTAATGTATTCTTATATTCTTACAGGGCTGAAAGATGTTGTAGCTTCAGAGTCCAAATGTGTGTGTCTAAAGGACAATCACAGCATACTTAAAACAACTTGTCTAGAGGCTGCCTTCTCCATGATGTCACCCAGCTCCTTCTCTGTTTATTAAAAATGATACAATCAGGATGTCTTGTGTCAGGAGGTTAATTAATAGGTAACATCGGCAAAAACAACTTGTTTCCCCACATGACTCCCTAATTAAGTCTGTAATTTTCCAAGTTCTTTCTTTCATCCATGAGCAGCATCCTGCTCTTCACTGACATCAAAGGAGCATTTATGACTTCGCACTTAAGTGACATAACCTGTATTCTTCCTCTAAACGTCATAAAAGTTTATGATTTTTCAGCTTAGCAGCTAGCAGCTACAATTAAGCCAGATAAACAGGAGATCCTTAATTTAGGTCTCTTCTAGCCTTTAATTATCTCCTGACTTTTATCTTTTAGCTGAAACAGCATGTCTCATGAAAGACACTCAATAACACATTTTTATATTACAAAAATCATTGTGTAATCAGAAACAGCTGTCCAATCATCACAACAGCAACTTCAATTCAACAAGACTTTTGATATATTTTATTCTACATTCTT
Organism: Neoceratodus forsteri; assembly: GCA_016271365.2. Taxonomy (NCBI): domain Eukaryota; kingdom Metazoa; phylum Chordata; order Ceratodontiformes; family Ceratodontidae; genus Neoceratodus; species Neoceratodus forsteri. The sequence continues at coordinate 1,180,844,921 of CM028131.1, forward strand.
ATGCTCATTATTTGTGGAAGTGTTGCTTTCTGGTGTTGCTTAAGCTGCTAGTTATTGTCCAAAGTCTCTGGTACACATTCAATGTTTTCTATTTTTGTACTTTGCTCTATGTGTGCTTTAAGTCTCTATGAGTGCTACATGCTTGTGAGAAGTTTGGTGATGGAGTGGTAGGGGTAGGGGCTGGCAGGGGCATGGTGCAAAGTCCCTGTCTGGACAGGGGGCACATCATGACCTCTTGCAGGGGTGAATCTATCATTGGGGGTGGGACAGAATGGCACTGTGATGATGACCCATCCTGAGTGCCATTCAGCTCACAGTGGGGTGCACTGGTGTCCATATTCCGAGATATATCTTGAGGCAGGTATCTGTGGCAGTGCACTGTGGGGGGTATATGTGGCAGTGCACTGTGGGGGATATATGTGGCAGTATACTCTGTCTTATAGTATGTGTACATTTTGTGCTTTATTGACACTCAGTGTTAGTGGCAGGGGGTTGTTGGTTGGTATCACATCTTCTTTTCTTGTTGCTGCCTTAACTGTATTGACAACCTTGTGATCAGATGATGGGTCTTGGCTGTTGCCTTTTCCCCTTCTGCATGGCCACCTATTCATCTGTGTGTATCACTGCTGTTGTGGTTGGCTGCCCTCCCTCTCCTTGTGACCACTAGGGCTTGCAGGAGAATGGTGCTTCTGAAACTCTGTGTGTGCCTCAGGAACAGATGTGGTCATGACTGTGCTGGCTAACAAGTGGCCCATAAGCCTCTCACGGAGACCCCAATGTGGTCTATACCTCTATCCCCCTCCCTTCCATGGTCAGCTCCTTCTAAGTCTTGGTGCCCTGATACTGTGCCTGGAGTGGGTCACATACTCTACCTGCCTCACCTGGGAGTAGTAGGTTTGCAATATGCCCCAGGTGGGTGGCCTCATGTGCTGCTGGAATGGTAGGTTGAGGGGCCTTCATCTCCACTGTCACAGAGGTGTTGTGTGTTACCAGTCGGTCCACCTGTGTTCCACTGTCGGCCAGCAGTGGGTGGATAACCTGTGTCCCATATCTACCTGATGGTGCTGGCAGGCTGTCCCAGCAGGCCCACCATACATGGCTGTACTGTGGCATACTTAGTGCCCTGAGGGTCATCCTGGGCTGGCTGTCTACAGTATGACTGTGGCAGGGGTTCTGAGCAGGGCGTGCATAGGAGTGGCTGTCAGTGGTGGCCATGACCATCTCTTCCTTGTCCATCTGTGTATCCTCTACTGTCTCCATGCAGGTGTCCTCCAGTGGATGCTCCTCATTCACCATGCCCATGGACTCATGCATTGTACCTCGGAGTGAGAGAAAGACTGGGCATTACAGGCTGTGGCAATGCTGAGGACATATCAGGGTGTGATGTGGCTCACCTAGGATACTACTCACCTGCACCATCCTTCTGTCCCCAGCTGCTGGTGCAGTATTCCTGACACGTGGTTGGCTCTATGGGAGTTGTAACTTCCTATTTGGGGGGAGGTGCCCTGTCTCAGGGTCTGTAGGGTGCAACACAGTGTGGTTAGCATGTCCAAGGTGTCCTGGAAACACCACCCTTTGTTCTTGCATTGTACTACATGCCTGGCAGTGTATCCATGCCCTCTTCCTCTCCCCCCATGCAGAGCCACCTTGGTGAGGGTCTCTGCCACCATCCATTCTACGAAGATTAGTCTGTGCCTCAGTGTATATATGGCCCTCCACCCATGCCAATCAGACCCATGTTCAGTACCATTTTTAAGTCTGCATGCCTGCACATAGCAAACGTATAGCTATGAGTAGTGTGTGTGTGGAAACTTCAAAAGCAGAAGCCATCAAACAGCTGATCGCTGTTCGGTCACGGAACACATATGTGTGGAATGCAGCTGATTCCGCACATGCCCAGTAGTGCCACTGCTTCTGCGCAAGTGTGAAAACCACGCACTGCCCAGGAAAGCCAACATCATGGTGCTCAATCCCTGTGTCACCATGTACCTCCCCATATTGTGGCACACTGGGAGTCCACATCAGTGTGCCGAGACAGTTTTCATATTTTCCCAACATTGGGATGCCCACTTCCGCTGTCGGATGTCCCCACCCCCAAGCTCAATTTCTTTGCCAATGGGTGTGCCCAATCCCTGTCAGCATTAGCCCCCTTCAAACTCATTTTGCACACTGGGAGCCCACCGCAGTGTGCCAAAATATTTTTTTTTACCTGTAAGTAAGGAAAACAATCACCTGGAATCATTTTTTTATTTTAACCTGCAAAAAAGAAAATGGTCCTTCATCATTTCACCCATCCCCTCACCCATCTCAACCCTCCCTCTGCACCCCCACCTATCTGCACACCCCTCCTCACCCTATACTTACTTCCAGAGGTCAGAAGCAGCGATCTTCGGTGGACTGGGATGCATCTGCACTTTTCAAACACCGACCACAAACTGAAGAAAATCACGGAAAGCACTATAACGGGAGTCAATGGGGGGAGGTTCAACTTAGGTTGACATCTCAGCCATTTTTAGGACTTGTGGCCCTAAATTTTCAACATGGGGTTCTTAGGACCCCCACCTCGTGAACATTGGCACTGTCATTTCATTTCTTGGTCCCAAAAGGTGATTTCGCTGTCACTGTACAGAATTACCTTTCAGGACTGATTAAAAAAACAACAGTGCTGCAGTTCTTGAGAAGAGATCCCAAAAATGTTGCAAATTTGGTGAACAAATTCCAAAAAATTACTGCCTTACTAGCATGCATTTCACAGTTTCTATGCAGGTTCATAACTTTGCCAATTTTTAATATTTTCACTCCAAATTTTCAACATTGCCATTTTTTTATACCTCCTTATGAAGAGAACAGCTGTCTTTTTTCACATCCTGCCCGAAACATGTTTTTACATCTGTGGTGCAGAATGGTGCAGTCACTGTGAGAAATCAGCTTTTGGGACAGATTAACAAAATCATAGTGCCACTATTCATGAGGAGAGGTCCAGAAATGGCCATGTTGAAAATCTGGTAAACAAATTCCTAAAAATGATTGTGTTACAGGCGTGCGTTGCACAGTTTTTATGTACGTCTATAACTTCGCCAATTTTTCATATATTCACTCCAGATTTTCAACAGTGCCATTTTTTCACATCACCTCATGAACAGCGTAGCTGTCATTTTTTACATTCTGCCCAAAATGTGTTTTCATACCTGTGGCGCCACATGGCACAGTCGCTGTACTAAATCACCTTTTGGGATTGAGTAACAAAATGATAGTGCCACTGTTCATGAGGTGGGGTCACAAAAAGCCCATGTTGAAAATTTGGAGTGTCGGGAGTGTGACTTGGGATCATCAGCTATAATGCACACACCATTCCACCCCCACCCTGCAGCCAGTGACAGGCATTGAGGTGTGCCTTGCGGTTTTCAGACCCAACATTTACCCCATTCTCCTATACTGCACCCATCTCAGCATATTTCCTTGTGTAATGGGGTGAGTGTAAGGCCTGATGACCCCAAGGCACACCACGACACCTGTCGATGTCTGTAGGGTAGGATGAGGTGAAATGGAGTGAGCATTATGGCCAAAGACCCAAAGGCACATCCCCAACTCCTGTCTGTCTCTGCAGGGTGGGGGTTGGGGTTGGTGTTAGTTTAATAATTCTCTGCCATTCCTATTATGCATCTCTCTGACTCCTGCACTACTAATGCCAATGCCAGCAAGCAAACATTCGGCATTGACAAATGCTTATTATACTTTCCAGTGACAATTTTGTCAAAGAAATGCAATCACTTACCTAAGAAGGTCCTTGTTAGTTAAGCAACTGCCTTTCTTTGACAAAATCATCACTGGAAAGTATAAAAACAAATTTTTACAAATTACCCTCATTAAACTCTATGAAGTGCCTCCTCGTACTGTTCCTTAAGTAACGCGACAAACTTTTGGCATTGACAAATGCTTGTTTCATTCTGGTATGAGCAGGATGGTCAATAGAGGTGCATTATTTGCAAGTATACAGTAGTCTTATTTGAGCAGTTTGTGGTTGATCACGTTTCCTGTTAACACATAAACAAAGTATTTGTTAGCAGTAAAGTAGTTTAACTTCTAGCATAATTTGCATTAATGGCCAGTTGGCTCATATCAGTACAACCACATAAACATGTAGAACTGGTTCAAACATAATCAGCTCATTGATCAGGGGATGGCATTTCCCCTAAAGCAAAGTGTGTCGTGCTTGCAAATGAGTGAAGTAGCACTAAAGGAACAAACAGGTGCACATAGCTCAGAAGACAACCTTTCATTAACATTGAAGATGAAATTTCCTTGAACTAGTTTGGGTTGGGAAATTTACTTAGAATAATGAGCAATACATTGACTTATTCACAGTAAATCAGCTCACACAAATGCCAAAAAAGAGTAGCACTCAACAACCTCCTTTAGAAAGGTTTATACCCTGGAAGAGATCTCTGATGAAGAACTTGCTTCTTTTGAGTGAAAACATTTAGGTTTAGCATGTTATTCAGATCTCTGTTGTGGCATGGCTCTTGTGAGTAATATTCTATTTATAAATGTTAAATAAAGCTATTTTGTATATTTTGTATATTTATGGGAAGTTGTAGAGTATATCTCCTCCAGGGTATATCCCTGTCTACAGGAGGTTGTTGAGTGCTCCTCTTTTTTGGCACTTTTAATTGGAATAGTAAGTGGGGGCACATCGCAGACCACAGAGTGACAGTTTTCTCTTTGTACTGTAAATCAGTTCATATTTTTTGGCCACTAACTCTCTCTCTCTCTTCCCTCCCCCTTTCACTCTTTCTGTCTCAGAATCACATGTAATAAACTCTGCCACCCCAACCACAGTGCAAAGCATTACAGGTAGGGCTGGGCAATTACCAAATAGCATTTTATGAATACCACAAATAATGGGCTATTTGAATATTCAGACTGAATACTGAGTAGTCCACTATTCAGCTGGTATTAGGTATGTAGCGGTGCACAAGGAAAAAAAAAACCTTTCCCACCCTCCAGGCCAGCATTAAGTACATATTTTAGCACTGGTGACTAGTTGTCCCACCCCCCGGCCAGTCGACGGTCTAAAATGAAGAATCCCACCACCCCAGACCCTCAGCAATACCCCTGTTCCCAAAATTATAAAATAAAATAAAAACCACCATTTCCCTGGTATCTAGTGGTCCCACCCCTCCTCCCCGCTGATTGCTTGTCCAAAATGAAGAATTCCCCCCAGACCCTCAGCAATATCCATGGTCCCCCTTTCCCAAATGTATAAAATAAAAAAAAAATCCCTAATTTCCCCTAGTGTCTAGTGATCCCACCCGGCAGCCAGTTGCCAGTTCTGAATGAAGTATTCCCCACAGACCCTCAGCAATACCCCCATTCCTTTATTGCCAAATGTATAAAACAAAAACAAATTCCTCATTTCCCTGGTGTCTAGTGGACCCCCCACCTCCCCCCATCAGGTAGTACCCCCACCCACAACCCCAGTGGGCCACCGGCAAAGCCCTTCACTCACCTCCATGGCCAGCAGCCTGGCTGAGTTTTCAATGAATGAGCGCGTGCTCGTACTGTACAAGCACACGCTCATTCATTGACACTCAGATTCAGCCACCAGCAGTGACTAACACTACCAGGGTCTAGAGAGGAGGGTGGAAGCTGCTCTGGTCACCAGCAGGGGGGGCAGGATGGGGAAAATGGCATTTTGGACATCTTTGGGTCCACAATGCCATTTCCTCCCATTACGACCCGCCACTGGTGACCGGAGCAGTTCCCCCTTCCCCTCTATTCCCTGATAGTGCTAGTCACTGGTGGCTGAATCGGACAATGAATAAGCATGTGCTTGTACAAGCACACACTCATTCATTGAGAACTCAGTTGGGCTGCCAGCCATTGAGACATAGAAACATAGACTTTGATGGCAGATAAGGACCACTTGGCCCACCCAGTCTGCCCATGTCCCTTCCTATTGGATAAGCTACAGATTCTAGTTAACCAACAGCCTACTTTCTGCAACCCCCCACTACAATTGCCTTATGTCTGTCCTATGCATGTTTGAATTCCCCACTGTTTAGACCCAACAACCTCCCCAGGAAGGCAGTTCCATGCATCCACCACTCTCTCCGTGAAAACAAATTTCCTCACATTACCCCTGAGCCATCCTCCTCTATCTTTAAATTGTGCCCCCTTGTTCTTATACATCTCTTTTTCTGAAAGATGCTACTCTCCTGGACTTTGTTGATTCCCTTGAGGTACTCAAAAGTTTCTATCATGTCCCCCCGTCCCTCCTTTCATCAAGGGTATACATATTAAGCTCTCTCAGTCTCTCTTCATATGGTTTCTGATGCAGACCCTGCACCATTTTAGTTGCCCTTCTCTGGACTGCTTCCATCCTGTCCATGTCCTTGCATAGATGGGGTCTCCAAAACTGCACACAGTATTCCAGATGGGGTCTCGCCAACTGTCTGTACAGAGGGATAACCACTTCCCTTTTTCTACTTGTGATGCCCCATCCTATGCATCCCAGTATCCCCCGGTTCTCCTTACTGACTTCTTACATTGCTTACCCACCTTTAGGTCATCTGATATGACTACCTCCAAGTCCTTTCCATATTTGTTGTTGTTAGTACCTCCCCTGCTATTGTGTACTCTTCTCATGGGTTTTTGTTTCCCAGGTGCATTACTTTGCACTTCTTTGCATTGAATCTAAGTTGCCATATGTCTGACCATTCCTCCAACCTTGCCAAGTCCCTTCTCATCCTTTCTACCCCCTTGTGTATCAACTCTGTTACAGATCTTTGTGTCATCTGCAAAGAAGCATACCTTTCCCTCCAGACCCTCTGCAATGTCACCTATAAAGATGTTAAAGAGGACTGGACCCAGTACTGAGCCTGAGTGTCACTAGTAACTCCTTTCTTAGAATGTGTTCCATTCACTATTACCTTCTATGTCCTGTTGTGCAGCCAGTTTGCTACCCAGGCTACCACCCTGAAACCCACTCCCAGGATGGCTAACTTGATTATTAGTCTTTGTGTGGAACTGTGTCAAATGCCTCGCTAAAGTCTAGGTAGGCCATTGCCGCCCCTCCCTGGTCTATTAGTTTGGTCACCCAGTCAAATAAATCAATTAGATTCATCTGACATGACCTTCCTGCTGTAAATCCATGCTGCTTTGGGTCCTGTGCCCCTCTGGCCTCTAGGTACTCAACAATTCTTTCCTTCAGAAGTGATTCCATCATTTTCCCCTACCACTGAGGTCAAACTTACAAGTCTGTGGTTTCCTGCTCCTGCCTTGCTCCCACTTTTGTGAAGGGGAATCACATCTGCCCTCCCCCAGTCCTCAGGTACCACCCCATCCTCCCATGATTTGATCCTGACCACTAGACACCAGAGAAATGAGGGATTTTTTTTTATTTTTATACATTTTGGGACAGGGGATGGAGGTACTGCTGATAAGTGGGCTGGGAGGGATGCTTTTTTTTTTTGACAAGTGATCAGCCCGGGGGGGGGACCACTAGACACCAGAGATAAAATATATATTAACTGCTGGCCAGGAGGGGTGGGTTCATTTATTTTTATATACCCCCCTTTTGAGGTGAGTGGGGAGCTGTGCCGGTGGCCTGCTGGGATCATGGGTGGGGGCACTACCTGATGGGGGGATGGGGGGTCCACTAGACTTCAGGGAAATAAGGGATTTGTTTTTATTTTATACATTTGGAAATGAGGGAACAGGGGTATTGCTGAGGGTCTGGGGGAATACTTCATTCTGAACCGGTGATAGGCTGGGGGATGGGACCACTAGACACCAGGGAAATGAGGGATTTGTATTTATTTTATACATTTGGGAAAGGGGGACCGGGGGTATTGATGAGAATCTTGGGGGATTCTTCATTTTGGACCACAAACAGCTGGAGGGGGCCACTGGGACCACTAGACACCAGGGAAATGAGGGATTTTTTTTTTATTTTTCTATATTTTGGGACAGGGGAGGGAGGTACTGCTGATAAGTGGGCAGGGAGGGATTCTTTTTTTGTTTTCACAGGTGATCAGCTCGTGGGGGGGACCACTAGACCTCAGTGATAAAATATATATTAACTGCTGGCCAGGAGGGGTGTGTTCATTTATTTTTATATACCCCCCTTCCAGCCACCTGAATAATGAATACCGAATACAGAATATTTTGGCACTGAATAAAGAATATTCAGCCGATTATTCAAAAAAAGGTATTCACATAGCCTTAATTACAGGTAGCAGTGTATACAATTCTGAATGTAGGGCAGAGTGACAAGGCTTCAATAGGACCAAGTATTGTATAAAAATAGGCTTTACATTTGTTTTAGTGCAGGGTGTTTAAACTACAGAACACAGGGGGGGAGGAGGACTGGGGTAGGTGACAGACAGCGCCCATCTCCACAGAATGAGAAAACAAATTTGAATAATAGTATAACAATCTCACTTTTTCTTTCTCCTCTGGTACTCTCACTACTTGGACTAGGTGGCAGCTAGTCCAAGAAGCCCATTCAGTTATGGTAGCTGTTGCTGTAATTTCAGGTGAAGGCTGGCACCTTATGATAATCAATAACTCACCTTTGGCATTAGGCATAGCCCCAAGGGCACCCACCATATCTAGGGCTAGGTGGTAATTGCTGTCTGGAAGCATTCTCTGCATTAACAATTAGATTCTGTCTTTCACTATTCACAGTTTCCCTTACATTTTTCCCCATTTACTGCTTTCTGAGCAATATTCGGAGCATATTCTGTTAGAAATAACTCACTCTATGGACTTACAGATTTTTGTCATGTTTATGAACACATAGTTACACACCTGGGAAACAGTCCCCACTGTGCTCACCTTCTCAGCAATGCAACAAGGCCTAGATCCTGACCCCTCACATAATTCATAACCTTATCGTCCCTTAGTAAAGGCTGTATCTTTTACACATCTCTTGCTGGAGCCCAATGACTCCTCTTATTCCTTGCTATTCATCATTTGGTGAGGTTATATTTAAGAACAGAGCTTTACAATTCTGTCTTCTCAATTTACCAGATCACTGTCCTTTCCTATACACTTCGAGTTCACTAATTTTTTCTTATAATAATTTAACACTGCAGCATCTGTTCAGTTGGTGTGTAGTAGGCAGCACCGCTCTAGGGTTGTTTACTCTGGCATTCCTGACTATTGGCCAATCCAGCTCAGTTCCACCATGTTGGTTCAAAACCCAGAAGGACAGCCAATATTACGGCGACACCCAAATGCTAACGGCAGCCATGTCGCCAAGCAATTGTGCCGCTGATTGCTATCACGCCCAATGCACTGGGGCACATCCTGGTTGGTTGCGGTGGTTTTGCCACCTGTACCTGACACCACAGGGGGCTTTGCCCCCACACCCCCTGGAAAATAATATAATCACCTCATCTAGTGGGGACAGTGCACAGCACCATTGGGGCAGCAATGACGTCGGATGCTGCAAAATCCTAATTGTCAGAATGACCGTCGGATGGATTGCAGCACCCACATTGCTGTTGCTGTAATGGTTTCTCTGCTCTGATGGCATATGATTCAGCTCTGGTTGCCTCACATTAACCAGAACTTTACTTTCACCAGATGGTGTGCTGGGCACCAGTGTGGCCATGCATACCTCTGCATGCTCTCCAGCAGTGGTGGGCAATCTCCATAGGCCCTCTGCCAGAGGCAGCATCTTCAGTATCCATCCCTAACATGTAATTCCTGATACAAATAGTTGAACCATCTCTTATCTGTTTCAGAAGCTCAGCATCTGTCACCCGAGATCTCACCATCTTCAGCACATCTGGCAGCATCATTTCAGGCACACAACAAAAATTTCCCCCAAAAGGTAAATAGCTGCTTCAGTGAGATCCGCCTTGTATTGCAAGTTTGCCAGGTACTTCCTCTGAGAGGCAGCCCCTTTGGACACTCACTTCCTACTGCTGTCTCCCTCACATTCCTACAGAGCTAATTGATATCTACATTAAATGGCCTCAGACTCCGAAATCATCAGTCTTCGCCGCTGTCCTGGAGTCTGGTCCTGGACGCTACCTGATGACCACACAATAAGTTTTGCTGTTCTCACACACTGAATCCACAAGACATGCCTGTGACTGTAACAGAGTCTACCAATCAATAGACTCAGTGGTCTGGCATTCTTGTAAACGAGCCCTCTCCTCCTACTGTCAGGACAGGGTTGTTACAATAGGATGCCATGTGACTACATCAAGTAATATTCCAAAGCAGGATAACAAATCAGATAGCAAATCCTAACAATTAAAAGGGGCTGCAGCCAATGCCATCTCTTCAATGCCCCTTCCCCCAGCCTGGTTCTCCTCTTGGACTCAATGGTCCATTTATCTGAAGTGGGGCCCTCTTTTCTCCAACTGATGATTTTAGGGACGGGGCAATAATAATTGAACTACAGGCTTAGTTTGCTCCCCGTTATAACATGTAGTGGGATGTCCATAACTCCCATTGCCATGGGAGACATTTTGCATCATTTATTTATTTAGTTAATTTTTGTTTACCAGGTAAGGTACAGTAGGTCAACATTTGCCTATTTTCAGACACAACCCAGGAGGGTACAACTGATTAAAACAATGCAAATGCAAGACAATGACTTCAGCATTGGAGTACATGATAATCTTAGAAAATCAACACTACGCATGACAATCAATTGCACAACAGAGTGAGCAGAGAAAACAGAGAAAACACTACAGGGCATAACTCTCAGTTGAGGAAGCATAGGGGATAGGTCTTTGGCTAAAACTCAAAGGTACAGAAAAACTTTATGGTTAACAAAGTGAACAAGTGCAAGGGCTTTCATGTACAGATGGCTAGAGATCACAGAGGACGGGGGCTAGAAACAGGAGCATACTGCCAGTTGAAGCAAGTGGTGCAAGTGGTATTGACTCATGAAAGCAAAGGCAACAGTGCAGCGTCTAATGTTAGCAGGTGTGCTGTTCCATAGTTTTGGGGCAGCAATGGCGAAGGCAGTCTTTATGAATTTGGTCTTGGTCCTGGTTGTGGATAGGCTGCTGAGGTCTGAGGATCTGAGGGGGTAATCATTTTTATAAGGCACCAGGAGAAAGGCAAGAGATAGAGGTTCATGGTTCTGTAGTATCCTGTGAATGATGCCACCCAAGGAGAGATCACACAGAGCAACTGGAGGTAGCCAACCTAGTTTGGAATACAGGGTGAAATGGTGGCAAGTGGATTACAGGAAAGGTCAAAATGGCAAATGTTATTGAGCCATGTCTCATTTGTGCAAGATAGAGTTCAAGGCATTAGAAAAAATGTGAAGGCCATAGTGTAGCTTGAGAAGTACAGAAGTACACCATAGGCAACAGCGAAGCAGGACGATGGGGTGAGACCTTGGCTGGCTCAGTAGGCAAGTCTGAGTCTAACACCCCCACTTCCTCAGGATCCCACACCTTCCTCACCCTCATCACATGTTCCTTGGTTAATGGTGGCAATTGGCACAGCCTTCTGCTCAACTCCTCTTCCAACCACCATCTGACCTGCACAGAGCAGGATAATGAGTACTGTAGAAACAGTAAAAATGGAAAACTGTTCTGTAGAGACAGCTGTTTCTACAGTACTCACAATTGTGCTCTGTGTAGGTAAGATGGTAGCTGGCCAAGGACGTGAGAGGAGGGCAGTGCCAGGGGCCCTCATTGACAGATGAACACAAGCCCATGTTGAGGGAGGCTGCGGGGGAGGGGGTCCTCAGTAGCAAGTGTGGGGTGGCACTCAGTGGGAGGGGAGCAAGCCCATCAGGAATACCAATGCAGATTCAGATCCAGGTAACTGGGAGGGAGGGTCCACTGGACACCAGGGAAGTGTCTTTACAGTTCAGATGTAGGTGATCAGGGCAGTGGGGACCATTAACATCAGGAACATGTTTTTACATTTAACACCTTAGGGATCAGTGGGAGAGGAGTCAATTAGACAGAAGGGAGTCACTGGGGCTCCTTTCATCACCTGTCCAGCTTTAGAGCTAGGTGGCTGCTGAATCCATGCAAATAAGCCCATAATAGGCATTCAAATGACCATTTGGTGCCACGCATGACCCTGTCATTATTCCAGTTTGGGTACACTATCCTTTGTGGCCCATATACAGACTTGGGTTGTGTCAGCACAGCCCATATTCCCTTTGGAAGGTGAACACAGGGACCCCTATTCAGTCAGTTACATGCTCAATCAGGACACACTAACTGGCTGAGTATATTTCAGAGCCAGCTATGCAATATTTTCAGCACAGCACTACAGAATATCTTGTGCTGTCAGCCAGCTCAGAATATTAAAGCCTAAGTGTAGGTTCTCTTTCTCTTTATTTGTAAATTTAACACATTTGCACAGTTTCTTTAACATATACTATCATTTTGTACATTAATTGTATTACACACATTTTATCTCTTCTCACAAACATTCCATTATCTTCCCATCTTTCTCTGGCTTTGCCTGTAATGCTGTGCCAAAATAAAAGTTCATCAGTGGAATTATCATGAAACTAGGAATTCTGCTTCTGTGAAATTTCAGAGTGCATTTTGTCAACTTTCGTGAAATTCTGACTTAGAATGGTGGAATGGGTGAATTGCAGACTAATATTGTAAACTGCCAAATGGAATTCTGGAGAACTGATCACCAAAACTGAAGAATGATTGCACGTATTGCAGACTGATGCATTAAACTGCAGAATAAAATTCTGCAGAACCATCATTCTGTGGCTCGTGTGTATCATTCCATAATTCAGCTAGAAAATGTTGTGGAATAGGATGAAAATTGTTGAACACATCTGGAGGATTCAGATTTCACCAAATTTGGAATTCAATCAATTTGCAAAATGTATGAAATCACCCCAAATATTTGCAAATTTGGAATTCACAATGTTCACCCAGCATTATTTGCCTACAAAAGTTACTAAAGATAAAAAAATGTATGTTTGAAGCTTAAATTAGGGTAGCTAGATCTGACATCTTTGTTATCACCAAGACTTGGTGGAAAAATAACAAGTTGAATACAGACGTTTTGGGGTATAAGGTTTTTCAAAAGATGCTAAAATGAGAAGAGGGGTTCAAAGTAGTATTGTATATACACTGGGAACTTGAGGGTCTGGTGATAAATGGTTGAGCTGGAGGCAGCCTGTATGTGTCTCTCTACTTTTAGATTTCACAGTTCTACTGTGAAAGATAATGCTACAGCATGAAACTAGAAATTTGTACTCAGCACGACAGCATGAAGAAATAGCCTAAGCTTTCAAAAGCTGAAAAATGTGGCTTAAGAACATTAAAAGATAGTACAACATTGAAGCTTTTGTTATACCAAAAGAGGCTGCTTGGTGAACACAGCTGGAACTATGAATCACGTCAGATGATTTGGAAGAACTGTACAAATCAGCATCACTTGCAGCAGTGCTCAGTCAAGGCCCACAGCATATTGAAGTCTGCTGTATTCATGAATGGGAGACAACTAAATCTGTGCTGGGCCACGTTAGAAGCCAATGCATTTCCATGAGTGGTTTTGTTTTAACTAGTTTTCTTCTTTTCCCTACAGATGATGTTTGCTACAGTTCTAATTGTACATGTGTTGCCCAGCAGTTGCAAACATGTTTGTTTGTGTATGATCTGCCAGTGGAGGCACTCCATTGCTGTGTGTGCTGTTTATCCACATACTGCACATGTTGACCAGTGCATGACTGTGCTGTGTCACTAAATTACCTGTGCACAACTACCACAGAGTTTTCTTGTACAACGGTATATTAACTGTTTTCCTCCCTACTATTAAAGCTTGCCTGTAACTTTTGTATAGTAACAATTGTGAAAAGTGGGGTGGTGAAAATGCAATATACATTATAATTATATAATCTGGAAACATCCCTGTGTGGTATTTGTGATCCTTCATCTGTGGTGGTGAATGCTGCCATTTCCAATATTTTATCTTACAAGCAGTGCAATACAGTAACTTTAGCCTACAGTATGACTCTTGTATGGAGGTCAGAGGCACTGTATTATACATATGTTAGAACTACCACCAAATACAGTACACAAAATAAACTTTGCAGAAACACAGTTCGAAGATCAGTCTGGCATTTTTCTTGTAACTCCAGGTAAATTTTCCTGTAGATTGTAGATTACATTATTTCCCTGGAAGCAGAATTGCTGTCCATTCTCTTTCTTATTGCAGTTGTTTCACCTTGTTCACATCATTTATCATCAAGTAATGCATGTGAACAATGAGAAAAATTAAGGCAATGCAGCAACGATCAAGAACATGAAATTTACCTTGCTCGTCCATATGTCCCACCCATGTGCATGCGCATTTTCTTCACAGAAGTTATGGAATCTAAGACCGACTGACACGTGCTCCACAAACCCATAACTTCTCTCACCATACTGCGATCATCCTCATGTATTATATGATCCACACGTGACCTATTTTCAGTGTGGACAAAGAATAGAGATTAAAATGCCAAATCACAGAATCACTGAATGAAGAACTGGGTTTGTCTGGGTGTAAATAGCTAAGTACAGCACATTGATGTTCAGTACTGTACCTGGTGCACACAGTTGCTCACACATATGGAGTTGGAGGGCATGTTTATGGTGTGCTCACACCCCAGTATCTGTGATATTAATACCACTGCTCTCAAGAAATGCATGGATCTTTTTCACACCAGTACTTGCATCGTGCATTCTTTGCATTGCCTTGCTGCTCTTAGTATTTATCTTCATCATCATCATTTGCTTGCAGCACTGCCTTCATGACATAACCCCACACATATGGTTGCTACTAGAGTGTTAACCACATTCTTATAAGATCTCTATGGCTGTACATTTGTGCTGTCATTAAAGGCCACACAGCCTGTCACTCATGATCAACCACGCATGTGTACTGGTAATGCAGCAGCAACAGAGATGGTGGGAGGTGCCTACTGCCAAAGACTGAAATAGCAAACAGGTCACAGATGGTGCCAGTAGAAGTAAATAGCACCGACAGTTAAAACTGTATGCTCCCTGCCATCAGATGGCAAACAGCAGAATTACTGATGTGTACAGTCAGGAAACTTCACTTTGTGAAAACCTCATGAAGGTTCCTGACTTCACGAAGTATGAAGGCCCTACTTTGCATAGTTCTTCACGTAGTGAATTGCATACTACAGATCTGTCTGGAACTTTATTTTTCCACATAGAAAGGGTGCTTTATATTACGGAGCTCTGGAATACCTCTACAAGGATGGCCAGGGGCATATTTTTATATTTTTTCAGTGTAGTTTGTCTGGCTCCGCACTGTGACCCTGGAAAGTCTTCCAGGTCTCTGACACGATTTAAACTTGTCACTCTGCAAGTGGGGTGAGCCGAGTGGGGTATGCTCATTGCTACATGCTGAGACATGTGCAGAAACAAGCACAGCATGTCTGTTGTGTCCAGCAGGGACAGAGGGATGAGTGCCACAAAGTATTCATAAGTTACTCAAGGTAGGGATATTTGTACTATTCTGATACTATGAGATATCAAGAAAACTGGGGGGTGTAGTGGTTGACATTTTTATCTACCACTACTGAGGTTTTCCACCTAAAAGTGAATGAAAGTAACATAAACATTAAGACAATGGTATACTGTGATTAGGATGGTATACTAAATGTCCTTCTTGGTGAGAATCTACTTTTGTTATGCACCCTCTATGGTATGTACTTAAAAAACTAGTTTGGTGACAGAAATTCATTAGACTTTATATGCCCTAAATATGATCTTTATGGTATATTCCAAACTGAGAATCTAAAATTAAAACATGAACTGAGTACACTGCAAGGTATTGTGCAAATATAAGCATTTGTGGATACACTGGAGGAAGAGAGTGAGAATTTCTCTAATATAATAAAAAGGGCACAGGAAAGGAATACTGTCCAAGATGATTCACATGTGCATGCATCTTATAATAAAAAAATTTGAGGGGATAGCACAAATAATCACATAGTTAATAGACCATTGGTTACTGTCAGGAGGAGACTAAAACCCTTTAACATTGACACAACAAACAGGTTTTTGCCCCTGCAAAATGCTGCACAGACCTATAAAAGCAATCACTTGGGTCCTACTCCCCCAGTACAGGCAAGTGTAAGTACTCCTCAGAAGGTTTGTAGAAATAACCTGGGTTCTGCTTCTTCAGCACAGGGCAATGTAAATACCTCCAAGTGTGTATTAATAACAAGGGTTTGACAACCCCAATACTGGGAAATGTTGCTTTCCAAGATACACCCCAAGCTCAAGCAGGTGAAAGTATACATAAATTAGTACCTGGGGGTTTTATGTTAATATTTACTGATACCCATATTTGTGGAAGGGTCAAAGAACACACTATGGTGTTATGTTATCCTGGTGCATGGATTAGAGACATTAAAGAGAATTTAACAAAGATCAATATCCTTTGTGGTTTCATTATTACTCTTTACATGGTGACTAATGATTTAGGCAAGGAACTTGAAAAAGATCATTGTCATGAATTAATCGATTTAGGGATAGCATTAAGAAAAAATGGTCACAAAGTCTTCATATCTAATATTCTTCCCATCCCTAGGGTACATCATGAAAATAACTTAACCATCCAAAGAGTTAATGCTAGATTATCAAATGTATGCAGAGAAAATTGGATCTTGCTCATAGATAATTGGCCCATATTTGCTAATAAAAAAACATTTGTACTAGAAAGATGGATTACATCTTAATAAGAATGAGGCTAGGTTATTAGGGGTAAATATAACAAAAGTAATGCAAACTAGAAGTTTAAACTAATAAATGGGGAGGGGAGGGTAGTGAACACAACAGACACACCAGGACTATAAAAGGATATACTGTGCATAGAGACAAATTAAGTATACTGATGTTTAATGCACATAGTCTTAATAACAAAAAGGATGACTTAAAAGCTCATTTAGACATGATTCCTACTGATATAATAGCAGTAATGGAAATATGGCAGAAGGATGATCAGGGAACATGGGGAAGGACCATAGATTATTATATGCTATATGAAGTAAATAGATCAAAAAAGGAGGTAGAGTGGCACTATATATAAAACAAGACATTATATCAAATAATATAACTGATAGAATTAAAATTCATGCCAGCATTGAGTCTTTGTGGGAATTAGTTAAGTCGTACTATTGAGGTATATATATATATATATATATATATCTGCCTCCAGATTGTACACAGAAAGCCACAAAATAGATACTAGAAGAGATACATTCAGCTGGTGAAATTAGGGACATTATTATTATTATTATTATTAGTGATTTCAATATCATGGAAATAAATTGGAAAGACAATTGTTCCAATACTAGTTTGGGCACAGAGATGTTAGAAACTTGCAATGAGACTTGACTCAATGGGTAACAGAGTAAAAGAAAAAAGTTGGCTCAACAGCGTAAAGGCATGCAAATATCATAGTAGCTTCAAAAACAGCAACTTGTTTATTACAAAAAGCACCCCCAGGCACCAATAACATCAATGTTTCATGCTGCCCTAGTGCTTTTTCAAGACGTCAGCAGCATGAACAAAACAACTGATATTTATAATAGAAACACACTAATTAATTAATAACACACAAGTGTATCCAATTATGCAATTAAAAACCCATTGAGTAAAATGAACATACTAAATGAACGCTAGATAGTAAATATCACTATTTAAAGTGCGCAGTTATAATCGAATATTTATATCTACAAAATTACATTTAATTAGTCAAAAATGGGCTAAATATAATAATATATATTCTGTTAAAATACATGTTCAACTAACATCACAATAATTAATAAATTCTACCATTCGTTACCTACAATTATTTTGCTACAAAGAACAAATACACCTAGACAAATGGCACTAGAGAAAATGTATCTACAATTAAAAAAGCGACCTCATACCCCTTCATATACATTTGCTACAACACATGCAATAGGAAAACATGTTCTAAACTTTATACATGGCATAAGGACAAATGTCACTATCATAAACATAATTTTTTCCCCATTCGGACAGATAAATGTTCACATAATTAGGGGCCATAGCTTCCCCCATTGCAGTTCCTTTGAGTTGGTGATATAATTGAGTGCCATAAAGAAAAACATTTTTAGTCAACACATGTTCAAGAAGTTCTCCCACAAATAGAATAAAATTATCACTAAATGTTGTCTTTTGACATGTAAACAGCATCTAATCCATCTTTATGTGGAATATTTGTGTACAAGGATTGTATGTCCAATGTAATAAACCACCATTCTTTTTCAACTACCATTTCCTCAAACAAATTCAATATATGAGTGGTATCTCTCAAGTATGCTCTTCCGCTCATAGCAGTTTGCTTAATTTGTGCATCTACAAACTGGGCCATTTCAGTGAATATAGACTTCAGTGCAGTATTTACACTTGTCACTGAGTGCTCTGACAAATACAGTCTTACAAGGCTAAATTCATTTTAAACTGTGACTCGCTATTTAATTGGAGCCCTGTATGCCCAAAACTGAGGAGTCAGGAAGAGAGTGCTGTGTTACCCTGGTTACTGTTGCTATTCTGGGCATGGTAACAAGTAACACGACTATAGAAGGCAGTCTAGCTGCTTTATTTTATGGTAGAATTTTTTTTATGTTTATTGTAGGCACGCCTGAGTGCCTTAGTGTAATGCTTGGGGTATTAATTTACTTTAACAGTTGTTTACTAGCTGCAAGGTTGCCATGCACCCGAGAGCAACTTCTGGGTCATGAGACAGATTAAAAGCAAGCCCTGCAGTGAGTGGGTGAGTGAATATAGACCTCAGTGCAGTATTTACACTTGACATTGTGTGCTCTGACAAATACAGTCTTACAAGGCTAAATTCATTTTAAATTGTGACTCGCTATTTAATAGGAGCCCTGTATACCCAAAATCGGGGAGTCAGGAAGAGATTGCTGTGTTACCCTGGTCACTGTTGCTAGTCTGGGCACAGTAATGAGTAACATGGCTATAGAAGGCAGTCTATCTGCTTTATTTTACGGTAGAATAATTTTTATTTTTATTGTAGGCACGCATGAGTGCCTTAGTATAGTGTTTGGGGTATTCATTTACTTTAACAGCTGTTTACTAGCTGCAAGGTTGCCGTGCACCCGAGAGCAACTTCTGGGTCATGGGACAGATTAAAAGCAAGCCCTGCGGTGAGCTGTGTGAGCTTGCATAGGGCACACACTCGTGCGTGTGAAGACTCTCGTGTCAGCGTGTGATACACATGTTGTGCAAGGAGTGTGAGGGTGAGCCAAACAGTTTGGGCAGAGTATGACATAAGAAACCAAAAGGAACTGAAAGTAGGGTAAGCCAATTTTGTGTTGGGGGTTATTCATGATGACTGCTGATATCATGATGGACTTTAATACACTGTTCTTGGGAAAAACAGGGAATAAATGTGTATCGTGTGAAATGTATCTCTTTTCAGAGATACCTGTTTTGGAAAATCCCTTTCAGTGTCTAAAATATAAACAAAATACTGATATGTTAGCTGAAACATCAGCATTTGGGACTAGACTACAGGCTCTTGAACAAAGTCAGCAGAGTATGGCTTGCAGAATTAATGAGAGAGAGTTGGGGAATCAGTCCTTGTTACCACAACATGTTACAGTGCAAAAACATTCTGACTTTCCTTCCCCCTCCTTAGTGGCATTAAATACCCATAATAAAGATAGCGTTTTAGAAGTCCAAACTTTAAAAGATGGTACTTCAAACAAAAAATGCTTAAGGATAGAAGACACGGATGTTAATGGAGTTAATAAGTAGTATACAGCTCAACGTAACAGATCTGGCAAAAATAAGGTAGAAAAGCAGAATGCTTCACCCTGCCATTAAATAATAGTTTTGATCCACTTATCCAATTGTTAGAAGTTGAACAATCTGGAACCTTAACACCTATAGGAACAAGTATTTTACACAAACCATTATTGCAGCCACTACCTGTCACTCAGGCAGAAATTACATGTATACAGACCCCAAGTTTGCCCTCTACTGAAGCAAGCTTATCAAGCATGTCCCAAGAAACATTTGTAAATATTGTTAGTGATGCAGCAGCTATCCTGACACCAAATGTATCACCTGAACAAATAGATATTTTAGGTGATTATATCACTAAGTATACAGATAGGTTTACTACCAGGTGTAATAAAGAGAATGTCACAAGCTTCAGCTACAGAGGGGCAACTATATAAGATGTTACTAACATGCTTCCTGGTATATTTCAAAACATTGATAATCCAAAGACAGCTGTTCTTCACTTAGGGACAAATGATTTTGGAAAACACAATGTAGATAATATAATAAGAGATATGAAAGAAGCACTAAATACGTTAACATCTCTTAATGTAACACCCATCATATCTGAAGTTCTGCCTGTACCTAGGGCAAGTCATTAGAAAACAAATAACATAAAAGCCTATAACAATTGACTTTGTAGATGGTGTTTGATGAATAATATTAAATGCATAAAAACCTGGGAGAAATTTGAAAACAGGGACGACTTATGTGCTCATGATGGACTCCACTTAAATAAAAAGGGTACAAGATTACTAGGGTTTTCATTTTACAATACAATAAAGGAATATGTAGACTAAAAATAACTAACTTTACTGGGGCAAAGGGATAAATCTCTAATGACAAAAAACATAAACATCAAAACTAATGCAGGTGAGCTAAAAATCCCATACAAATATGGTCTTTCCTTCTTGCTTACAATCACTAGGAGTTTACACTCCACTAGGTTAGATGGACTAGGAATTTTATTAATAAAAGATGACATAGACATAGCAGCAATTACTGAAACTTGGTGGGGGGGGGGGATTCAGGTTGGAACACAAATATTCCAGGTTATAACACAATTTAAAAAAATAGAACTTTAAGAAGAGGGGGGGAGGTGGCATTATATATAAAGAATAATATTAATTATAATATTGTAAATGAGTCTGAAGATGAAACTACTAATGAAATGATATGGGTGGAAATGATGAGAGAAAAACAAACCAAACTATTACTTGGACTCTGTTATAGACCTCCTGATGTCAACATAAAAGAACATCAGACAATATTAGATGCTATAAATATGCGAATTGATAGAACAGGTACTATACTAATGGGAGATTTCAATCTTCCAGGGATAGACTGGAAGAAAGGAAAAACAAACAGTAATATGGGACATTCATTTTTGGAGCTATGTATGAATAATGGACTAACCCAAATTATCAATATGCCAACCAGAAAAGAAAACATTCTTGACCAATTGATCACTGATATTCTAAATCAAGTTAAAAACATTAAAGTAAATGCCCCTCTACATAATAGTGATCATTGTGTGATAACTTTTAATACAAAACTTACTATTGAATGGAATCTGGGCAGAACAATGTTTAGGAATTAAAACAAGGTTAATTTCCTTCAGCTAAGTAGGGATCTAAGTGTATGGCAATGGGATAAGAGATCAAATTCTCCTGATGAAATCTGGCTCACAATAAAAAACAAAATTACTGAACTAGTAGATAAATATGTGCCACTTAGACCCAGTTATAACAATAAGGGGAAAATTCCAATTTAGGCAACCCCATATGTATTATCTTTATTAAAAAAACAGGAGAGCATATTGTGCTTCTATTCATTGCAATAATTAATTTAATATTAAGAAATATAGGAAAATATTAAAAAGGAGTAAAAAAACGATTAAAATGGAAAAGAAGAAATTAGAATTTAAATTAGCCCACATAAATGATGGTGGTAAGAGTTTCTACTAATATATAAACAATAAGAAACAGATTACAAATAATATAGGACCACTCTTAATTGGTAGCAACATAATCAAGTCACCCCAAGTTATGGTGGACAAATTCAATACCTACTTCTGCTTAATTTTTTATAAAGTAACAGAAAAAAACATGAAGCTCAAAATACCCACAACTTATCAGATGAAGACTTTATAGAAATTAGGACCAAACTTGAGAGCACTTAAAACAAATCACTGGGACCAGATGGACTACATGCACATTTATTAAAAGAAATTTCCTTTTGGTTAGTTGAGCCACTACATAAAATATTTAATTTATCACTAAAAACAAGATTAGTACCAAATGATTGGAAAACTGCATTGGTCACCCCAATCTTTAAAAAGGGCAATAAAGAGGAAATTTCTAATTATAGACCCATCAGCCTAACCTGTATTCTGGGTAAGGTATTTGAAACCATCATAAAAAAATGAATTGAGGACGATCTAGAAAAAAAAATCTGACGGATCACAGTCAACATGGATTCAAAAGCGAAAGATCTTGTCTTACTAGCAACTTGGTCTTTTATGAAAAAGTTAGCAGATACCAGTTGATGTGGTATATTTGGATCTCTGTAAAGCCTGTGATAAAGTGCCTCATAGCACTTTGATTAGTAAAATGTGATCCATTGGAATAAATCATAAGTTTAGTAAATTGCATCAAAGAATGGCTGAATAATGGATCCCAAAAAGTATGCATAAGGGTGTATTCATCAAATTCTGGTGATGTTACTAGTGGGGTTCCTCAGGGGTCCATCCAGGAACCCGTGTTGTTTTCTATCTTTGTGTCAAATATGACGGCAAATTTAAAACACATAGCTATTAAATTTGCCGATGATACAAAAATTGTAGCAAAAATGGGATGTGAAAAAGACACGGCCAATTTTCAAGAAGATTTAATAAATTTAGAAAAATGGGCAATACAAAATGACATGTATTTTAATGTCAACAAATGTGTAATAATGCACTTGGGAGACAAAAACCCCAATCTACAGTTTAAATTCAATGGTAATATTTTGCAACCTATAAGTTATAATACCCAGATCATTTTCCTCTGTTATAGGCTATAACAGAGGAAAGGATCTGGGTATTATAATTAAGCCTGACCTTACTTTTAACACCCATGGTAACCATATCTGAAACCATGGAAATAGGCTCACAGGATGCATAAAAACAGCATTTGTCTCTCGTAATAGAAGTTGTATTCTCCCGTTATATAGAGCATATGTACGTCCCCATCTAGATTATTGTTCTCCATTATGGAGTCCCTTTCTTAGGAGAGATATAAACAGTCTAGAGGGAATTCAGTGACGAGTTACTAAGATGCTAGATGGAATGCAGAATAAGACATATGAAACAAGATTATAAGAACTGGACCTGTATTCCCTTGAGCAGAGAAGATTTAGAGGAGATCTCTTGCTTATGTTTAATTTATCAAAGGACAAAGAATGTATATCACTTCTTGGACTATCCTTTAACAATAGAGATTGTAACCTTAGAAGCCATAAGTACCAGTTAGTAGTATCATATCCTAAAAATAACATTAGATGCTATTTTTTTTACCCAGAGGATCATCCCAATTTGGAATTTTTTACCTAAGGCACTACTACATACAAATAACCATACTACTTTTAAAACTAATCTAGATAAATATTTAATATCTAATTAGTAAATACCTCCAGATATCTGGAGATGTACTTATATGGGCATTTGCCTTCTGTACATCTATGTTTCTTAGTATGAACCTTAGTATGTTAAAGAACCAATACTCGATACGATTGGCCTCATTGGTGGATTTGTTGTGTCTTTATGTACCTTTGGTAACCCATATATATGGGGTTTAATTGGATAATCTGGTACTAAAAAATTCCCAGTCTTGGTTGAAATCAAATCATCCATTACTGCCTGATGTACAGTCATAGCTATTTCTGTCCTGTATCTAGATGTATGGTCACATTGAAGTTTTTTTTATAAAAAATAAAATCATCCAGATGCTGCAACATAGACAAATCATACTTAACTTTGTACATCACCACCATGGCTCTGCCTTTGTTGGCTGGCCGTATGGTAATGGTCTGATTTTTCTGTAGCATCTTAATAGCCAGTTTCTCTCCCATCATTGCTTTTTGTAATAAACAAGTTGCTATTTTTGAAGCTACTATAATATTTGCATGCCTTTGTGCTGTTGAGCCAACTTTTTTCTTTTACTGAGTTTCTGTTTAATTTGGCTCCAGCTCACATCTCCTGAGCCACGTTTGTTTCCATTTGCTTCTGGTCAATGGGTAACAGATCAGACCAGGGGAAGGGAGGTTTTGGATCTGGTCTCGACTACCACTTCTATTTCCATAAGCGAGTGTATTGTAGGACCTCCGATAGCAAACAGAGACCATAATACAGTTCAATTTATGGCTAGTTACCCATATCTTCCCAGGAAAAACAGTTCCATTATATTCCTCTTTATTAAGATCAACTATGAGGGGATTCACAACACCATGGAGAACACCCAATGGGAAGAAATACTGCATAGTAAATCCACAGAAGAAACTTGGAAATTAATTTAAGATATTATAACTACTATAGCAAGGGAGAATATCCCAATAATTGAAAATGTTAAGGGTCATAAAAATCCCAAATGGATGAATAGGGGAGCAAAGATGCTAATAACAAAGAGAAACAGATTATATAAGGACTATATGAGGACAGGCAACAACACCACACTAGAAGCATATAAAATAGTGCAAAACAATGTAATACTAAAATTAGGAAAGTCAAAAAACAAGCTGAACAAAAACTGGCTATTAATGCACATAAATTACAAAAATTCCATGCATACATAAATTCCCTAAAGAAACTAATTAATGAGGTGGGTCCTATTAATTATAATTCAGCCATGATTGCTGATAATAAAAAAATGATGGAAGCCTTTAATTAATATTTCTGCAATGTTTACAAAGAGGGTAAGAAACAAATTGGACTAGAAAATGTTATATCTTGATGCCAAATTGTAATAACTATTGAGGAAATCAAGGAAAAGATTAGTAAGCTAAAATATAATGCTTCTCTGTGACCTGATAACATTTCACCCAGTTTAGTACAGATTATGTCATCATACTTATTATTGCCCT
This sequence comes from Neoceratodus forsteri, assembly GCA_016271365.2. Taxonomy (NCBI): domain Eukaryota; kingdom Metazoa; phylum Chordata; order Ceratodontiformes; family Ceratodontidae; genus Neoceratodus; species Neoceratodus forsteri. The sequence continues at coordinate 1,180,869,862 of CM028131.1, forward strand.
TAAAGATCCAATTTGAGAATTCTGTTAACACTTCCATTATACATGAAGACTGGAAAATGGCACATTTAGTCCCAATTTCAAAAAAGGAAGTAAGGATCAGTTGCACAATTATTGTCCAAGTTAGCCTGACTAGTGTAGTAGGCAAGATGTTGGAAAGTATTATTAAGGATAGAATATTATCAACACTTAAGGACATTGATCCACTGCAGCATGGTTTCACTAAGGGTAGGAGCTGCTCTACTAACCTGTTTACCTTTTATGGAAAGATTAGCGGGCATCTGGATAAAAATATCCTTTGTGATGTTATTTATCTAGATTTTGCCAAGGCCTTCGATTTAACACCACACAGAGCCATCACTGAAAAGCTTCAGTATTGCAACATTAACAATTCCTTACTCCTCTGGATTGCAGTTTGGTTGAGAGGTAGAAAGCAGAGTGTGGTGGTGAATGGACATGTCTTCTTGGTTGGGAGTATATTAATTGGTGTGCCCCAGAAGTTGGTCCTGGGCCCAGACCTCTTTCATATCTTTATTTCGAACATGACATCAAACATTGGCTCATGGAGCATTAAATATGCAGACGATACCAAGATTGGTGGTCCATGCAACAGTGTTGATGACCGTATCATAATACAGTATGATCTGGAAAGGGTATTGAGATGAACTAAGAAATTGGATATGATACTAAATTTAACAAAATGCAAGGTAATGCATTTGGGAAGACAAAATAAAGGGTATAATTATGAGATAGATGGGCATCTTCTTGAAAAAAACAGTTGTGAAAGAGATTTGGGAATTAATATCGGGAAAGATAAGGGATCCAAAGAACAAATTATGGATGTAATAAAATGGGCAATTAAGGTAATATTTTCAATAAAAAGGAACATTGCCCCTAGGTCAAGTGATGTTTTGCTGCCCTTGTATAGATCATAAGTACACCCCCACTTGGAATATTCCTCACAAATTTGGAACCCATATAAAAATGAAGAGAGGAATAGACTAGAAAAAGTGCAGCAAAGATTTACAAAGATGGTTAGAGATCAAGAAGACAAAGAGTATGTGGATAGGCTGCAGTCCCTAAATCTTATGTCCCTGGAAACACGTCAAGCACGTGGGGACTTGCTGTTTATGTATGATGTTATACAAGACCCTGAGTTAATGTATGAATTGGATATTGAATTTAAAGATATAGGCATTGAGACAAGAGGTCACCCTCTACAGATTATGGGGAAGAAGTGCTAAACTAATGTAAGAAAACTTTTTTTTACAAATACAATAGTGAATTTGTGGGATGCATTACCACAGGAAATAACAATAGCAAAAATGCTTTTAAATCAGACTTGAATAAATATATATTGGTAGGAGAAAAATTAAGGTATTTTGTATAAGGGAAGAAACTTTAATGGGCTTTTTTGACCCACTTGCTTCAATACTTATATTAGTATGAACCATACTTCACTGAGCAAAGTAGCATTTTGCTCGTTAAGAGCTATACACATTGACTACACTTATTTTTTTAAACTCATAAATTGACCCACCACACTTTGTGTAGCCTCCCACCAACATGTCACATGTTTTCTTTTAAATAGAATCCCTCACCCATTTCCCACTGGCCTCCACTTCCCTCCTGCCATATGCAGCAAAGCTTAATAATATAACTGGTGATACTAGTTCCCTTTCCCCAGCCCACAAAAGCCAGTTCCCTCTCCTCCTACCAATCCCTATTTCTTATCACATAAACCCCCTCCCTTGCCACCCTTTTGCTAAAAGAATTCCCTCCTCTGCCTCCAACGCTCTAATACCCCAGTTTCCACAAGTAGAAGCTATAAAAAAGAAAACTGTCCCCGTCAGAATAAGCACATCGTCACTGTTCAAAGTCTCTGATACCAATAACTGGTGAGTGACATCTGTATGTCTGTCATAATAGTAATGCCTGAATGCAGGGGATATTTGGGGGCAAGAGGGCAAAAAAGGGAGGGGTTTATGTGAGGAGAAAGAGGGCTTGTAGGGGTGAGGTGGGGAATTTGCTTTTGTGGAATGTGGAAGATTACTGGCAGTAGGCTTTTTTCTGTTTTTACAGTCAGATTCCACTTGTGGAAACTGGGCTTTGGGGGAAATGGGGGCACTTTTGCAAGAAGGTGGCAAAGGGAAGGGGGTTTATGTGATCAGAAAAGTGGACTGGTATGCTGGTTGGAGGAGAACTTGTCTTTGCAAGTGCAGGAAGGGAACCAGTGACACAGGTTACTTCTATTAAACTTCGTTGGGTGGGGGAAGGAAGTTTGGGCCAGTGGGGGAACAAGTGGGGGGATTTAATTTAAAAAACATGTGACATGGGTGGGCTATATATGACACAGAGAGTGGGAGCTGGATTTTTTTTCTTAATCATAAAATTGCGAAAACCACATGCAAAGTTGGTGCACTTATCAGAAATTTCTTGAAGTCTTCGCAAAGTGGGAAGTTCCCAACTTGGCACCAGTTTTGCCTACAAAATAAACTTTGCATCCCCCTCTAAGCAGAATACAACATGTTGGGGGCTTTGATGATATCTACTGTGTGCTAAACAAAAGAAAAAGGCTATTATACCCATCAAGAAACTGGTGATGCCATCCTGAGCAATGTGGAAACAGAAATGATTACAGGCATAAGACCAAAGGTCCAGCCAGGCAGTCACATGATGCAAGTGACATGGTAGTAGCAGTGACTTGGAGCTCCCACCCTAATCCTGCCATCCTCGGCTATTAAATCAAAAACTTCCCTCTCCCAGCTCTAAATAACTATTTGGAGAAGTAGAGCCTGCCTACAGCATCTGCTATCGGGAAATCTGCATTGTTATTGGAGGTTTCATCCTCCGAAATGGAAGTTGAAATGAGGCAGGCCCAGCTGAAACATACACGTCCTCTCTCACTGGAAAAATTGCCCAAGAAACCAAAGGCTCAAAGCTGGTAAATGAGCAAGAGCACCACTGCGACCTCTCATTCGATCCCCCTTATGGAGGATCGTTTTCTGCAGGAGCTACTCCCATTTTGGGAAACACTTCAAGAGATCTCTGAAATTAAATCTATCAGGAGTGGTACAGCAGATTTCACCAAAAGGATGGGGATGCAGAAGCTCGAATGTCCTCCATGGAGAAGTGGAAAGAGAGAATTGATCCCGAATTAGTACATATCAGACAGCAAGTTCAAAAACCACAGTTAAAAACAGAGGACTTAGAGGGGAGAAGCCATCAAAACAATATCCTTGTTCTGGGGATACCAGAAACAGAAGAAGGTTCAAATATAGTGGCATTTACTCAAAAGCTCCTACTGCAAATTGTGGGCCCCTCTCTACTCAGTTTCAACTACCACATCGAGAGGGCCCATAGGTCTCTTAGGCCTAGACCACAACCCGGGGCACCCCCTCACCCAATAATCCTCAAGTTCTTGAGCTACATAGAAAAGCAATATGTTATTGTGAAAGTCAGAGAGCTGCAGTCTATTACCTGGGAGGGCACCAAGTTAAGAATAACTCAAGACCTGCCATTTGAAATAAGGCAAAAACACACGACCTTCCACTCTACAGTCAGCAAACTTATTGCAGCTGGCATTCCTTTTAAGATGCTTTATCCAGCTAAACTGCAAGTTTCTCTTTCTGGCAACCGGATTTCCTTCGACTCGCCTACACAAGCAACAACTGATCTAACAGTCAAGCTACAGGAATTGTTTAAAAACGGATGACATTACTCACATAAAATTTTGGGTCAGCATTAATGGAGGTATTCCTCCCTTTGCTTAGTGCTTAGTACATTAATTAAAATGTCTTTCTAAGAAATAATCCATATGTAAATAATTGGTACCTGAGGATATATTTTTGGGTGGTGGTCAGGGTAGGCAACGTGGCCTTTTCACCTGGTAATGCATGGTCTTGGCTACTGGGGGTATTTGCAGATTTCAGGGACTTCTGCAAGAGGGGAACCTTTAATATGGTTGCAATTCCTTGAGATTGGATTTCTCACCAGACCATCTCCTTGTCCTGGACTTTACTCTTCCCCCAGACGTCTCCACAGCCGACTAAGAAATGCAAAATCTCCATGGACTGTTAATACCCTCAAACTGTAAATAACACCCTTTTTCTTTTTGTGCATGTTAAATACTGTCAATGGCACTAGCTAGACTAGATCTTTGGATGGAGAGCTGCTGTTTGGTTCCAATATTGTAGCAGTTGTTTCATCACGTGGTGGGGGGGAGGATGGGAAGGGGAAAGGTTATGTTTAATCAGTCTATGGATAGGCAGACTAGCCTTAAATATACAGATAGCCCAGTTGGTTGGAGGCTATGGTGTTCATTCCATGGTATCTTTAACAGGTATTTCTTTAACCTGATTGTTACCATACATTCAGACAGGGATGGGGGGGGGTCAGAGCTCCAGTCTATGCAGGCTCCTGGAAGCTGCTTAGCATTCCAGTTAATGGGGGGACCAGCTCCTCAATGTGTCCTCAGACCCTTATGTTCTGGGTAATGTTTTTTGGGTCAATTCCAAGGTATAAATCTAAACTACATTCTGAGGGCTTTCATGTTTGCCTTCAGACTAAAGACATGGTCATGTATGAGGAGCAGTCAGGAGCAGGTAGGCGCAGGACCCACACACCTTTTTGGGATCTTAAGTTCAAGACAAGGTCCTATGTAAATAGTTGCTGCGGTAGGAAGGGGGAAGGAAGATGGGACAAGAGGCCTGGGATCATTTAATAGCTTAAATACCTTGCCAAAGGAGGATATCTCAGGGGTACTGATTTCGAACTGGATAGAGAGGGCCGGGATCTTTATTAGGAAGAAGTTTGTGTTTACATACTGTGGTCTCTGGGAAGAAATGGGAATTGGGAGGGGGGATGACTGGAGTGTGCATCATGGTTTCCATGCTTTTCCTAATTAGTACAACAGTTTTCTATATACTAGATATTATAAATGGTGAATTTAATGATTAAAATTATAACGTGGAATATCAGGGGAGTCAGAGATCCTGTTAAAAGACTTCAGATTCTAAAACACTGTGCTCTGCTTAATGCAGGAATTATTTTGTTACAAGAAACACATTTGTTGGAGGATGAAGCCAAATGGTTGCACAGGCAAGGGATATCACAAATCTTTTCAGCAGGAGATTCTCCTGCAAGTAAGAAGGTAGCTGTGTTAATTAAGCATAATATTTCTTTTCAAGCAGAATCTACTATTATGGACCCAATGGCAATTTTATACTGGTTAAAGGCTCTCTAATGGGTAAAGAGGTGACTCTGGCTTCAATATATGGACCAGTTGGAGGGGATTCTGCCTTTCTCATGACCCTAGCTAATACACTCGCTTCAAGTTTACAAGCTCCTCTGATTTTGGGAGGAGATTAGAATATTCCCCCAACCCAAGATCTGGACAGCTCCTATTCAGTTTTAAAACCCCCATCTCCATCTCAAAAGGCATTGATGTGTTTCATGGACCTCCTAGGGCTCTGTGATCCTTGGCGTATCCTCAACCCCTCCAGCAAGCTTTTCTCCTACTACTCGACAATACACCAAACCTGGTCCAGACTAGACTATATCCTAATTAGTCTCCCTCTCCTTAATGGCCCTGGATAAGCAGATCTGGAACCTATAGTCTTATTCAACTGTTCAATAGCATGAGCACTTTTAACTTTGGACCCCCTAAATCAGAGAGACACACCCTGGAAGTTAAATACCCAATTATTTAAAGATAAGTCCATATTTTCCAAAATTCAGTCCCTTATCCAGTCCTTTCTGGAAGACAACAGAGGTTCAGTCCAGAAGGAGGATATGTTTTGGGGTGCTCTAAAATGTACTCTTAGAGGGGAGTTTATACAGATTGCCTCATACCGGAAAAAAAGTAGAGAGAAAGAGGCCACTTCTCTTTTGGCCCAAATCAGGGCAGCATAATTTTCCCTTTCTTCAGATACATCCCCTGACTCTCTTGCTGCCTTAATATCCCTCAGGAATAAATATTCAGACTTAATGCAGGGAAAAAGCAGAGTATGCTCTTTTAAAAATTAAATCCTGGTAAGTTGACCAAGGTGAGAAAGCAGGTAGGCTCTTAGCCTTAAGGCTGTGCAAGCTAAAATCTTCCAGGATCATTCCCTCCATTATGGCTCAGGATGGCACCACCAAAGTTACCCCTTGAGAGATAACTGACGTTGTTGAGAACTTCATTCCTTATATGGTAAACAGCTCAATATACTGACTCCCTCAAATACTGAAGCGTACCTAGATTCATTGGGTCTACCTTGTCTCTTAGAACATCAGAGTGCTTCTATCTTGTCCCCCTTTACCCTTTCTGAAGTGGAAGCAGCAATTACAGATCTAGTATCGGACAAGGCCTCTGGACCAGATGGCTTCTCCTCCAATTTCTATAAAGTATTCTCTGCCGATCTGGCCCCTCTTCTACTTAGGTTATACAGATATATGCCATCAGCAGACTCTCTAGATCCATCATTACTAGAAGCAACAATAGTCTTTCTTCTTAAACAGGATAAGCTACAATCCCAACCATCTAGTTACTGTCCAATTTCTCTTATGAATTATGACATCAAGACACTAGCTAAAATTCTTTCTTGGTGCATTAAGTCAGTATGGACTGGAGTGTTAAGCCCCGAACAGGTAGGTTTTGTACCTGGATGTTCCTCTGTGGACCACCTCAGGAAACTGAGTCACATTTTTCAGGCTGCTCAATCCTCTCATTCCCCCATGGCTTAAGTCTCATTAGGTGCTGAAAAAGCATTTGACAGAGTGGACTTAGAATTCCTCTAGTTAACCTTAAAAAAAAATGGACTTCTCTCCTGTTTTCATCCAATGGCTCCAATCCATATACTTTTCACCTTCAACTAAAATATATTGTAATGCTTTTTTTTCCTTCCATTTCCCCCTTCTTAAGGGCACCAGACAAGGATGCCCACTTTCACCTTTTCTTTTTAATCTTTATTTGAAACCTCTTCTCCATAGTGTTAAATCATCACCTTAGATACAAGGCACCTCTCTACTTATTTATTTATTTGTACATCAGTTTACAACCTTTGTGCCAGAGGCTCATTTCCAAAGGTACCTCGTTACAAAGAGGACACATACATTACAACATTTTGTTACATCATTGCTGTTACAACGTTGGCAGTCACATGCTGTTATTTCTTTGTTACATCATTGAGTTTACAGGTTTGGCTATCACAAGCTGTTACAGTTATTTGGATACAGCTTAAACATACATTGGCATAAACCTACACGTAATAGAGTGCAGAGACAGAAGGCGGTAATAATTCAGAGAGCTATGGGGACATGGTTGGTGATTGGTTGAGGAGCCACTCAGTGAGCTTTGTCAGTGCATAGTGAGCTAGATCACCTTAGAGACTTAATCACACTTTAACCCTTAGAGACTTAATCACACTTTAACCCTATCAGTTTATGCAGATTATATTCTCCTTCACTTAGAGTCTCCAGTATCTTCTTTAGAGGGAACTCTACAGGCAATAGCACAAATCAGTCGATTCTCCAATTACAATCCTAATCAATCTAAAACTGAAATATTTCCCCTTAATCACTTCACCCACAGATATTGCTTCAATAGGTTTGGCATGAAATGGTCCCCACACTCTATGACATACTTTGGTATTCTCCTAACCATGGATTCCACAAAGGTCAAGAAATTAAACCTGGAGGACCCGGTTTCCACCATTCAACAAGATCTCCACAGATGGGAATCATTACAACTGTCCTTATGGGGGTGGATAAACATTGTAAAAATGAACATCCTTCCCCAAATCTTTTATCTTTTGAATATGCTACATATTTGGCTTCCTCAATCATTCTTCCACTCAATTATTTCCTGCTTTGTCTGGTTAAACAAACATCCTAGGTGTTCTTATCACAAGCTAAGTCTTCCTAAGGAACTCGGGAGTGTGAGTTTACCCAACTTCCTCCTATATTATTAGGCCAGTCACTTGTCAAGGGTAGATAGGTGGTAGGCCATAACAAATGATGATTATACTCCCAGCCGGCTTCAGATTGAAAACCAAATTTTACATTCATACAACCTGGATATCTCCACTATTTTCTTCTCTGCAGGGAAAGCCCTTTCACCTGGGATATGTAACATGGTGATTGGCACTTCATTAAAGATATTTTCCCAGTGCTGTTCTATTCTCAGAATATCTCCACCCCAGGATGTGGCTCAACCGCTTGTTTGTAACCCTAATGTTAGAATGGGGGGTAGATGTATCACATGGGGCTGGCTATCTCAAATAAGAGATGCTAGAGTAGTAGATTTATACTCACATGATTCCCTCCTCTCCTCCATCAATATTCTCATGAAATGTAACATACCTTGTACACACATCTTCAAGATTTTTCAGCTGCGACACCTGGTAGGTCAGCTGTTTGGTATCACCCCGCAGTTACCCAAGCTGGACACATTATTAACATAGATGTGGACCCTCTCTCCCTTACCTCATTGTGTCTCCCTGATTTACACTAATCTCTTAGTTTTTAAGTGCCCAGACCCTCTGCCCAGGACCAAGGTATGGACCTCTTTGCTACCAGACCTAACCATTATTTGGCCACAAATTTGGAAAGACCTACATATTTACCATACCCAGAATAAACTCAGGCTTATGCAACATAATATACTAAATGATATGTGCTATACTCCAATTAAACTAGCCAAAATAGGGCATCTTTTCAGCCCTATCTGCTCCAGGTGTGGCAAACTGGAGGGAGACTTGGTACACATTTTCTGGCATTGTGAAAATGTAGCTCCCATATGGCAGGCTCTCCACTCCAGACTGGACAGCCTTTTGGGCCTTGATGACCTGTTCACAGTAGAGGTATGTTTGTTAGGTATATATCAGGATATAGAAGTCAAAGAGCGCATATTTCATAAGGCATTAGTCTTCATGGTGGTCAAGAAACTTGTACTTAAACATTGGATAGATCAGATGAGTATATCTTATACTGAATGTCTCAATGAGATCACAGTTTATCTTAGGATTGAACGTTTGATTGCAAGTTCTGGTAACAAGCTTCATCTTTTTGCTAAAAAAATGGGGTAAGTTATATACCTTATACTTACACTAGTTATTTGTTCTGTATCGGCTCCCCAGTGTTTTTTTTTTCTCAAATCCCTAATATCCAGTGTCTTACAAGTGATGGTACACTCCAGTAGGGGAGTGCGTAATAGGGTGTGGGGTGGGTAGGAGGAGCGTGGAGAAAGGGGAAGGGGGGGTGGAAAGTGGTTTAGTGGTAGATGTTTTAGGTTATCTGAAATTGTATGATTATTTATCTCAATGTCAATGGCTTTGTAATGTAGTGATACAATTTAACAAAGAACTTGAATTTCAAAAAAAATAAAGGTCCACCCAGTCTGCTGTGGTTCTACCTACTTCTGCTCCAGCTTATAAGTAGGTGGGCTTAACCTGAACCTTCTATTAGGAGCTCAGTCTGTTTAGTAGCCCAACCCTATCCTACTTCCCTTGCTCTACTGCTTTTAACTCATAGCTGTCTCAAATTGCCTAGAATCCAGACATCATTTCTGCCTAAATTATTTCCATTGGCAAGCAGTTCCATTTGTTCCCCACCCTGTTGCTGAAGAAGTATTTACTTACATCTGTCCTCAACTTGCCTCCAGCAAATTTGTGTTTATTCTACTATTGTGCTAAAGTTACGGAAAAAGGATGGAAATTATCTGTTCGGGCTAGAAGAGTTGGAGGAATCATCATGGGTTAAGACATCTTATACGAAATCCTTGGAGCAAGTGAGGGAAACTGAAAGACTAGGATACTGACAAAAGGTCCAGTCATCAATGATGGCTGAGAAATGGCAAAAAGGTATTTAACTGGGTTATGATGTTCTGCACTGCATAACCCCTATGCACATAATCAGATCCACAATGCCAGTAGACTGGGCTGACTAGTATATAGGGTGAGAAGGCTGAAGCCATGGAAAAGTACATGGGCCCAATACCGACCAAACTTTAATAGATCAGGTCAGAGTACAGATCCATTCAGTTATAACTTGGGGGGGGGGGGAATTACAACTATGCCTACCACCTAGAGGTGGATTGTTGAGTGATGCTAGGCCAGTGGGTGTCAAGGAATTTAGGGGGAAGGCAACCAACGCCAATTGCCACTAACCAGGACCTTACAAGACAGAGGGGTGAAGCTGACTGAAATGCAACAAAATATATTTATTGAAGGGATGGGATACAAGTGTGATATCGGACAACAAAACTAAGTCACTGGTAAAACTGCACCATCATGGGAAGTTATACTATAATACAATGCTGTAAACTGTGGGCCAGATATTCAGAAATGTGCCAAAGGCCAGCTCAAGTCTGGTGCAGTGCAAATCCAATTCACCATGGTGCAATGAGTGTGATATGCAAAGACTGCGAATGGCGAAATGCGCTAGTGCGACATGCCTGAATATCACAGGGATGTGCCATGGCGCAATCAGATGTGCACCAAGGTACAACAAGACATGTGCCAAGGTGCAACCAGATCTGCCCCATAGCACAACCAGAGATGCGCCACGGAGCAACTGGACATGCACCATTGCGCCCAAAGACTAGCCCCAGACAATGGTGGGAACACAGCAGCAGTGTAAAGGTGTGGGCAACAGCAGAGAAAGACACCCGGGGACAATGCTAGGGATGTACAGTGGCAGGCCACAGGTGGCTACCACCAGCATGGCACACAAAGGCACCCAGAACCCCCCACCCCAGAACACAACTGTGGCACACAAAGCAGGTAACAGGTGATACCAATGGCCAAAGGAGAGCCACCAATTGAGTCCCCCCCAACCTGCGGCATGCTGTGCCCCATGCACTCAGACCCAAGCAAGCCACACCCAGGACCATGCTGTCAAGCACAAACATGCCACCCATCCTGGACAGCCACCCCAAGGCACAACCACTGACCAAGGGGCAGGACACCATGATAAACGACCCTCACACCAACACAGACACACTACACAGGCACACACCACGCCACTGCAGCATGGCTCTTCACACCAGATGCAAGGCAGACACTGACACAGGCAGGTAAGCAAAATAACTATATTGAACAAACTATTTACAGGTGCAAGGGGTCAAAAAGGGTAGGAAAGTGAGGGAAGGAGACAGAGAACTGGTGCTGTACAGTGGAAAGGGGGATTGATGGGGAAGGGACAGCAGGGGTAAAAGGGAAGTGCTGGGGTCGAACTATGGGTGGCCATGGCCCACCGCCGCCTGATGCCACCTGCTCTGCTGGTCTATCAGTAGAAGTCTCCACACCTGCTGGACCACCTCCAGAGTTGTCGAGGTTATGAGGATTATCTGCCTCAGCAGCCTGCAATAAAGGGGCAGCCATGATCTCCTTCAGATGCCTATGACAAAGGATAGGACAGGTGACCAGTGCAAGGTTCCATGGCACCATGCCCACCCACTGTGTGCAATAGGCAGTGGGAACACACACCCCTGGAGTGGTGCCTCAGCCACCTGCAGGGGGTGGGCCAACACCTGCCAGCAACCCAGCACACCATGACAGTGCAAAGCAGTGGACACTGCTGCCCAATGGCTGGCCAACTATGCAGCAATAGTCAGAGGGCATTGGGTACCTGCAGCACCACTGCAACACCAGTGGTAGCTTGGAACACACCCACCCCATCAACAGCTGATACATGTGTGCGATGGTGGCCCCACAGTGGCATGCACCATGCACAGTGAGCAACACACAGCTGCCATGGCACATGGTAAAGGTGGTCATGGTCACACTCACTCCCCCACTGAACAACTGGTAATGTGCAGAGGAACGCAACAGTGCCTACCTGCCCACCGCAGCCTGCTGTGCCCAGTCTGGCACTCCTGCCACACCCATCCAGCATCAATCTTCAGGCCCTGAGAATGGAATAAAGACAGGTACACATCAGAGAACACCCACAGCACGTGCCCACTGCCCCCACCTCTGTGCACAGCATGTGCCCCTGCCCGATATGTCCCACAAGTCTGTAGCACACTGCATCCTGTGGCCGGCAATGCCATTCTGCAATGTGCATGCTGACAGTGTACCCCTCTGCAGGGCATGCCAGGAAGCCAAGCCATCACCACAGTACAGCACTAGGGCACATATGCATGGGATGACTTTCCTAGCCATGGCACAGCCCCCCTGCAGACCCGTGCCTGCAGCTGCCTCAGGTGCCCTGGATTCCACCTTATTAGGTCCATGTACTAGTGGTGACATTATTCACCTGTTCTGGCCACCCCAGTGTCAAGCACCAGCCTGGCAGTGATTGTCTGCCAGACCTACATCCTGGGCAGTTGCAGGGGCACCTGCCCAAACAGCCCTGGTGCATGTGGCTGCACACAGGTCACCAGATTTATTAATTCAGTATCAGACCAATTACAGGCCCAATAAACTCCCTGCTGTTCCATCACAATTGCTGCTATATGTGGAGACAAAATGGTGCCCAAAGGCACACGTGTAGACAACGTGCACAGGATGCGTGCCTCATGGAGGCATGCGCTGTGTCCACCAATTGCACATTGGTGGAGATGCATGGAATGGGCATGGCCTGATAGGCATGTGGCAGTGTAGTCCGAAGGGGTTACTGGGTCACAGTAGGGGTCAGAGATCACCTGGCACACTGTGCGATGCTGCACAAAAAAGGCCATGGTGCACAGTGTGCCAAGGCCCCTATTGCACAGTGGGTGCACAGTGCACAACAGGTGGTAGCACACCACCCGACGCATGTGCACTGCTGTTCTGTGCACTGCACAAGTGTGGACATTACACCCTGACTTGATCTGGAGCAATCCCATTGCGCATGGAGCAAGTACACGATATTCAGCTTCCTTGTGCAAATGAGCTCATCAGCCAATGCACGGCGCACTGGTGGAATTAGCATGTCATTACCATTGCGCCAATGCTCATTTGCATGTGTTGCACCATAAAAGTGCCCCAGAACAGCACAAGCCATGGACGGGTATTGCAACCATCTGAGGTAAATTGTGCTTGCTGTTGAGCACAGCCAGCACAGCAGGGTGTAAGGGGTAGGCTGCAGCTGACAGTGACACACATGTCTAAGACCACAGGTAGCACAATGTCGGAGTGTGAAGGAAGTGAGGAGCATGGGCCTGCTTGCAAGCACAGGCCCAACTTTACCAAGGCAGAGGCAGATGCCCTGTTTGAGGTCTACCTTGATAGGGAGCCACTGCTGAATGGTGCCACAGGCACACCACAGGCCAGGGCTGTGGCCTGGAAGGAGGTGGCGGTGAGTGAAACCAGCAGGGCAGCCACCAGCAGTCAGTGCAGGAGTGCCGGAAGAAGGTGGAGACTGATAAACGTTACATCAAGGAGATGGTAGTGGCCATTCTTGTAGCCCAGACAGCCACCAGAGGGGGGCCTGCTGATGTGCCACAGCTCATAGCACAGGAGGAGCTGGTGGTGACCAACATATGCTGCAGCACTGTCAAGGGTGTGCTGGGAGGAGGGTTCCAGACAGATGGAAGCCCATCACTGCATGGTATGAAAGATGGGCACACACAGCATGCAGTGGTGGGGGATGGGGGGCTTGGAGGGGCTGGGGGACATGTATCACTGATACATCTGTTTTCTCTTTCAGCACCAGCATGCCTGCATGCAGCGGAAGGGGTACTGGCAGCAGCCATGGAGGTGGGCCCAGCTCTGGAGGACCAGCCATCCACCTCCACGGGCATCTGGGGGCCTGTTTGGCTGCAGCACACCACTGCTGTCCAGCTGGAGGTCCTGGGCATGAGACGGATGAGGCCCTGGCACTGTTTCAGCAGGATGCCAGCCATGGCTTCCTCTGCGCGGAGACACAGATCGGGGCGGAGCCCAACACCAATGATGATATGTCCTTGATCCTGGACAGCATGAGAGGTCTTGTGGCAGAGACACCCATATCAAGTACCACCACAGTCAGCATGCCCAGTGGCCAGCCAGTGGTGGTACAGCAACCCACCACTACTGCAAGTGCTGCTGTGTGCACCGCCATGGCAGTGCCATGTGGTGGTGGTGGTGCAACCTCACAGCTGCTGTTCAGCGTACAGGGGTGGAGGCGCAGCAGCAGCAGACAGCAGGGGACACAGAGGGCATCAGGATGTGGTGTCCACTGCAGGGGTGCCTGATAGAGACCAACCCCATGGGGACCCCACTGTGCAGTGTTCACCTGAGCAGGGGGATGTGCAGTGTGGTCGTACACCACCAGTGGGCCAGAGGCCTGCCCAGACCCATTGGCAGAGCACACCTGATTGCTGTGGGCTTCCATGGAGCAACAGGTGCTTCTGGTATCTGGGGTGCGTGCATTGCATGTGGAGGTATGCCAGGTGGCCAAGCAGCATGAGAGAGGAACTGCACAGCTCCTGGAGGCTATTCAACACTTACGGGAGGACACAGCCGAATCCCAAGATCGCATTGCCAATGTGATCAGGGATGACCTTGCATCACTGTCTGCCACAGGGTGTGGCTGGCCATCTCACACAGCGCATAGTGCACTGTCCATCCCACAAACCCGGCATTGAGTGACACCCTCCCTGTCAATGCCGGGCTATGTTGTTGGTATCCCAGACAGGCCTCGGGAAGGCCTGTTTGGGTGTCTGCACACCCCTGTGTGGACCCGGACACAGTCCCACAGTTCAACCCCTGGAGGGCTATTGCAGACACCGCCTGTAGCTGATGTGCAGCCTGTGGTTGCCAATTGGCACCTGTGTGGCCACTCCTTGGCCACGGTGGCCATGATTCTGTGCAGTGGACCTGATGTGCGTTCCACCCTGGCTGCAGTCTGCTGCTGCTGCCCTGTGTGCGCATGGGTGGAGAGTGTGTGTGTGTGTGTGTGTGTGCATACCACAGGTGTGGCACCTGTGTGTCATGCCACATGCTGCCTGTGTCCATGCCTGCCCTGCCACTGGCCCATGTGGTGTGGGTGTGATGAGAGCAGATCAGCACCGGTTGCACCTGTGCACCGATGCACTGCATCTGATACCTGCTACATGCCAGTGTGTGTGTGTGTGTGTGTGTGTGTGTGTGTGTGTGTGTTGCCATTCCCTTCTGTGTACTACTGTGTGTGGCTGTGATGCACTGTCACTCCCACCCCACTCCATGCCTCTGTGTGTGCATGCCCATTGCCATGCACACCCCTGCCTGTGGGCTGTACCTGTGTTAGTGGCCAGTGCGTGGATGTGGTGCAACATGCACGGCGCAATAGTGCTCCCGTGCATGGTGTCCCTGTGCTGGTGTGCCATCCTCTATAGCCAAGGGTCCCTCTGCCTGGGGGGGAGCTGTCTACTACCCTCCAGCCCATTGCCCTCATTGCCCCCATTACTGTCCCCCTCCTCATTCTCGAAAGCTATCCCACAGTCAATGGCCATGTTGTACAGTATGCAAAAGGCCAGGAATAGGCCACAGAATTTCATGGGGCTGTACTGTAGGCACTGCCAGATCTGTCTAGGCAATGGAAATGTGCCTTCAGCATTCCAAATACACGCTCGATGATGTTCTGCATGCTGGTGTGTGCCTCATTGTACAGTTCTTCTGCAGAGGACAATGGGCACCGGTAGGGGGTGAGCAGCCAGGGCCTGAGTGGATATTCACTTTCACCTGTCTGGAGAATGACATGGTTAGCCCTGTGTCTTGTATTGCTGTGCCCCTTGCCCATCCCTGGTGCTGTCACCAGTGCACCCACCCTGCCTTCCCCCTTCCCATGCTCTGCCCAGCCACCTAGCCCATCCCATACTCACCCACTTGGTGGCACATGTGGATATCCCCATGCTTGAACCTGTGGCAAAGCACAGTGGTGTGCCAGATGACTGCATCCTGTGTACTCCCAGGGTGTGTGGCACAGACATTGGTGATGCACTTCTTGGCATCACACACCACCTGGCAGTTGACACTGGGGAACCCCTTCCTGTTAACGTACACCACACCCTCAGGGCCATGTGGCATGCAGATGCCCACATGGGTGCAGTCAATGGACCCAAGCATGCCTGGCATGCGTGCTACCCTGTGGAAGTCCTGCATGGTTGATGTACATTCTGCCTGTATGCTGGGGAAATGGAGATATTCTGAAGCATGTGGCAACAGGCTGCGGATGAATTGTGTGAGGGGGTGGGACGTGGCTGACTGCATAATGCCTGTTGTGTTCTCTGTTGGTCTCTGAAAGGTGCCTGTAGTGAGCAGCCATGTGACAGTTGTTACCTTCATCTCCACTGACATAGTGTGGCTCCGTCTAGTGGGTGCCTGCATCTCCTCACTGCACAGCTCACAGAGCTGCCTCAGAATAGCCCGGTTCAGGTGATACCGGCCTACAATCTCTGTATCTGTAGTTCTCGAAGGTGGTGCAGGCACAGTACCACCTGTTCCGGGTATACCACTGGCGGGTCCTTCCATGGCCACATCGCTTTTCCTCCTGCCTCCACACACCCCTCATTATGGCCTCCATTAGAAAGGGTATACTGACCATGTCCCCCTGCTGTCCTGTCTCCCCTGGGCAGTTGGCTGCTGTGGGTGTATGCCACCCTAGTGCAGTGCATGGCACCTTGACTGCCTCTTCCTCTTACTCCCTCTGCCCCTGGCTCACTCTTCATTGCCACCTCTGTCCCACGCCCCTGTGGCTGCCTGTGCAGGTTACCCTGTCCCTCTCAGGCTCTGTCTCCCTTGTTCTTAAAGGTTTTGTCCCTCCACCTTCCCGTTCCACTCTCTCTTTCTCTCCCTCGCCCCTGGTGCAAGTGCTGTCTGTGTGCTTGTGCCCTGTATTTATAGGCTCAAGACTGCTTGGCGTATCTGGGACTTGCTCTGCACTTGCGCCATGGTTCAGCGGCTGAATATCGCATTGCACCACATATTCAGGGGCATGTTCCCTGCTCTTGCACATGCATTCATTAGGGCTATGCATTGATGCAATGGGACTTGCGCTGTGCAATGGCTCCTGCTGAATATCGCTCCTTGGCACATTTCCATACTTGTGCCGGTGCAACTCAGTTGCACCATGCACAACTGCTTTGAATATCCCGGCCTGTAAGTAAACACTATAAGCAAATATAGCAACTGTAAGAATTTGCTATACTTTAGAACAATTCCAGGACCTCTAAGCTCTATGACTGCTATACATAAATTAATAGCAAAAATTAAAGCACTCTAGATAGTCACTATACTCTCTGACAACTGCAACAACTCCAATCAGCGGCTGCTGGAATGACAGTTCAGTTAACCTTTGATGCAGCTGTGAATAATGATCTGTTGGTGGACTGTGCAAACAATGGGGTGCATACAAGAGGGTAGTTTCCAGGGAACATGCACCAGAAGGAACTGTGGGAATGTGCCTCAGGAGGGACCAGAAGAACTTTACTCAGAACAGTGGGGAGCACCAGAGGGCACACCTCCTACCTTGATTCTAAGAGCTTAGCTGCCTGTTAGAGGTCACATCAGACCACCAGTTAAAGGCACTCAAAACTTTTGGCATCAGTAGACAGCTAATGACAGAACGCTGATCGGTGTAGAATAATTGTACTCTTTCACAGACCTTCTGGGCAACAGTAGGGAGGTCATGACAGACTACTGAACAGGGTTGCAGTTAACACATAAGGATTTGTAAACCAGGTATCTTGAGCTTTAGTTGCTCCTGGATCTGGTCACTTTCATTGCTCCTGCATCTGGTAGCTTTCATTGCTCCTGGATCTGGCTGCATTCATCATTCCTGGACCTGGTTATTTTACAGTGAAAACATGGTTGCAAACTATGAAGTTGTTCAAAGTCAGGTTCATAGAAATTTAAAGCAAACTTGCAGAAAGGTACAATGCTTTTAGCAGTCACCACACAGTTACTTCAGGGCAAACAGGATACCCACAATTTAGGCTGTTCATTTTGCAAATAAGGCACGTCAGAGGTTCAGGCAGTTAATTTGCAGAATGGACACAACACAGGATATGCAGTTTGCAATTTGGCAAAATACAGTACAGGGCCCCTGATGTTGGGGCAGTAGGACAGTTAGTCTCTCAGTGGAGCAGGTGGGTAATAGACAATAGACAAACAAATAGGCAGTCATTAGAGATAGAAGTTTGATTACAGGGGCCACAAAACACCAGAGCCTCTTTTCGACATTTCCCTTTGGCAGTCTTCAGAATAGACACTGTCTCTTTAAATGTTGGCAGAAACCTGTGTGTGACTTCATAAATATGCATTAGTTATTTGCATTTCCAGCCCCACTTTGCATTGCTCCTGAACATCTGCCCCTTGGGTGGTCCTGAACCTAGGGTCTGCCTGTCCCCCAGTCTCTTGCTCCTTTGGCACCTTAGTCGCTCCTGCCTCTTCGGCAGTTCACTGATGAGGGGTCTCCTGACCCACAATCCTTTTGCTCCCAAGGAGCCTTGCTTGTCATCCCCTCCTTGTTCCTGGGGCCTAACTTTCCCTATGTGCACATGCCACTTTCTGTGGCACAAGGAGGCGCAAAAGTTAATTTTAAAAGGTAATTTTTCACCCCGACGGCCAACACCTGGCTCTGGTACTGCTGCCACTTACCCTGCTGTCTGCTTAAGTCTCTTGGGCTGGGCAACTACCACTGGAGGAAAGAGGCTTTGGACCTGCCACCTGCCACAGACCTCTGCTTACAGTGCTGCTCCTGATGCTGGGAAAATGGGGGGAACAGTCCTTCACTGCCACTCCTCCCAATGTCTCTCACTCCCACTGCTCAGGGAACTGAAAATGCCAGACTGCTGCCGCCAATGAGAAAGGAGAGCCATTGATATGCTGGACCAGTGGGGACATTAGGAGGGACACAGTAACGAAAGGTATGACCCTCCCTTCTTGCTCTTCTACTAGTTGGTCTATCGCTTCCCTCTCTCCTGTGACGGTTGCTGCTCTCTTCCCTGGAGCTCACTGAATAACTGCATAGCTGTTGTCATTCAAAAGGGCTTTGAAGTCTCACATGCCCAACTCTGCTTGCCTGTCTCAGCTGCCCACAGGCTGAGGAACCACTAAAGCAGATTCCCAATGCTTGGCAATGAGGGGGCCTGATAAACGCTGGCAGGTAGGGAAAAAAAAAAAAAAACATTAAATATAAGCCCTGCAGGGGCTTTACAGGGGATACTGTGCTGGAGCTAGGATCTTATTTAAACATTCTCCACCCCTTCCTATAGGGCACTTGGGGACATCAACCTTGGGCACTGAAAATATGGGCCTGCCTAAAAATACATGTCTCCATGTATTGGTACAAAATATTTGCACTTCGTATCTTATCAATATATGTTACTTGAAAAATATTTCTCCAGCATTTCCTATTGCAAGTTGCTTTGTGGCGAGGGGGGAGTTGCTTCGTGGTTTGGACTCATTGCCTTTTTTAACCTTCCAGAGTCTGTAGAGGACTGATGTTGACTGGGCTTTAATAGATGAGGTCAAGGTTGAGAACCACCCAGCTATATCTTGAAGGGAAAGAAAATTACGACTACACCAACCACCCAGCTGTGGATTTTTGTGTGAAACCCAGACAGGGGGCATTGGGGAATATAGGGGAAGAGAACCCAAACCAGCTGCCACTAATTGATATCTTACAAGAGACAGGCGTGAAGTAGACTCAAATGCAACAAAATATATTTATTGTAGTGAGGGGATGCAAGTGCCATATCAAACAACAAAACCAAGCCACTGGAAAAACTGTATTATTATGGAAGGTT
The DNA here is from genome assembly GCA_016271365.2 of Neoceratodus forsteri. NCBI lineage: Eukaryota > Metazoa > Chordata > Ceratodontiformes > Ceratodontidae > Neoceratodus > Neoceratodus forsteri. The sequence continues at coordinate 1,180,889,534 of CM028131.1, forward strand.
TTATTATAAGGCAGTACTGTAAATTACAAGTAACCACTACAGTCTGAGAAAATCTATAAATTGTATTTGCTATACTTGAGAACAATTTCAAGAACTCTAAACTCTATGACTGCTAAACATAAATTAATAGCAACAATTATAGCACTCTAGATATTTACTATACTCTATGGCAATTGCAAGAACTCTAAAGTCAATGACTCCTGGAATGATAGTCTAGTTAACCTTTGATGCAGTTATGATTGATGACCTGTAGGTGGGCTCTACAAAAAATGGGGTGCACACAAAAGGGGAGTTTCCATGAAAAGTGCACCAGAAGGAACTGCTGGAATGTGCCCCAGGACAGCAGAAGAACCTTACCCAGAAGAGTGGGGAGCATCAGAGGATGTACCTCCTCCACTGGTTCAAAGGACTTGGCTGCCTGATAGCAGTTGTGTCAGACTGCCAGACTAAAGGCACTTTAAGACTTTTGGTATTGGTATGTAGTTCATGGCAGACTGCTGATCAATGAAGAACAACTGGATTCTTTCACAAGACCCTGTGGGTGTCAGTAGGGAGGTCGTGACAGATCACCAAACAGGGTCACACTGAACACACAAAGATTTGTAATCCAGGTTTCTTGAACCTTTGTACCTCCTGGATCTGGCTACTTTTGTCTTTCCTGGATCTGGTTACTTTACAGAGAAAACATGGTTGCCAAACTGTGAAATGGTTCAAAGTCAGGTTCACCAAAATTTAAAGCAAACTTGCAGAAAGGTGCAGCGCTTTTAGGCAGTCACTACAGGCACCACACAGTTATTGCAGGGCACACAAGATACCAACAATTTAGTTGGTTCATTTTCCAAATAAGGCACAACACAAGTTTAGTCAGTTTGCTCGCAAAATGTTCACAACACAGGATTGTCCGTTTTCCATTTAGGAAAATGCAGTTGGTTAGGGGCCTCCAGCCCCACAGTCCGTTTGCTCCCAAGGAGCCTTACTTGTCCTAAACATAGAGACATAGAATTTCACAGCAGATAAGGACCGCTTGGACCACCATGTCTGCCCTGGAGGTGGCCCTTCTTCTTGGGGCCTGGCTTGCTCCATGTGACCATACTGCTCTTTATGGCACAAGTAGGCACTGAATTTCATTTAACAAAAAATTTTTTTTTTTTCCAGTGGTCAGCACCTGGCTTCATTACTGCCATCACTCACCCTGCTACCTGCTTCACTCTCTTGGGTTGAGGCACTACCACTGAAGGGAAGGAGGCTTTGGACCTGCCTCTTCCCACTGACTTCCACTCATAATGCTGCTCTTGAAGCTGGGTGAATGGAGGGAATGGCCTTTCACTGCCACCCCTCCCCAATTGCTGTCGCTAACAAGAAAGAAGAGGAGGGACAGCATCTGACATGCTGAACCAGCCAGGACATTGGGAGGAACAGAGGAACTGAAAGTCAGTCCCTCTCTCCTTGCTCTGCCCCTGCTGGACGGTTGCTCCCCTCACAACCACAGCTGTTGCTGCTCTCTTCCCTGGAACTCACAGATTAACTGAATGTCTGTTGCCATTCAAAAGGGCTGAGGATTCTGTTCCAGAATTCTCACAAGCTGCACTCTGGCTGCCCACTCCTTCTGTCCATGGTGGGGGAACCACCAGAACAGGCTCCCAGTGCCTGGAAATGGGGAGAAGAGGTTCTGATAAATACTGAGAGGTGGCGGAGAAGAAAACAGGAGACATTTAAAGTAAGACCTGCTGGGGCTTTACAGTGGATACTGTGCTTGGACTGGGGGTTCTATTTAAAGTTGTTCCCTCCCCTTACTCTAGGGCACCAGGGGACATCAACTCTAGGGCACTACACATGCATACCCCTGGAACAGCCATTGAATTGACCATAAAATGGTGTGTAATGCTTTGGTAAACATGTCAAAAAGGAGGGATCTGGCCACAAATTTAAATTTCAGGGATGTGAGCCTGTGGTATTAGGAATCCGAGGTGGGGTGGGTGGGGAGGGAGAGACCTAGAAAACAAGTTCCTTAGAAGAGAAACATATTGACAATATGTGTTTGAAGCTTTTACTAGTCCTGGTTTAAATGAATCATTTCAACTTGGCCCTTACCTAAATGAAACTGAATATATTATTTGCTCTGACAGGTTGAACTAGTGACTTTGACATTGTAGGAATTCATTTATTTCTGGCACTGTTGTTTATTGATAGCCTGGCCTTGTTTATTGACATACAGATGCTAACTTTATAAAGCTGTTTTTGTTTACAGGACACCAATGAGAAGTTGTTTTTAATCTAATGTAGCTTCTTTTCTAGCAATTATGCCACTGAGATTACAAGAGACATAACCATTAGATTCCAATACATTGGACAATATTCTTCAAGAAGTAGCCCACTTAGAAATAATATGGACATGGCCAATCAGCTTGTTTTAAAATAATAACAATTAAGTGGTATATGATTTTCTTAGTGTGGACTTTTGTAGTATATTAACATTTGGATATGCATGGTACCAAATCAAGTACATCCAAGGGTACTTAGGGAGTTAAGGGAGGAACTGGCGGGGCCTCTTGGCAAGTTGTTTAATCTAGCCCTTGAATCAGGTAGGGGTCCCGGGAGACTGGAAGAAGGAGTAGGTGGTACCGCTCTGCAAGGAGGGGGGGAGAGAAAGGATGAGCCTGGCAACTACTAACCATTCAGTCAGTATCACTTCTTTGGTAGGCAAGCTAATGGAAGCTGTTGTAAAGGAGAGACTGGTAAGGCACCCAGAGGAGGAAGGACTAATTGATGACAACCAACATGAGTTCAGAGGAGGTAGGTCTTGTCAGACCAACATGACTGAATTCTTCAAAGGGGCAATGAAGGTGTATGATCGGGGGAACTGGTGAATGTGGCTTATTAGGATTTCAGGAAGGCATTTGACACTGTCCCACATAGAATGTTGGTAAGCGAGTTAAGCAGTTTTGGTGTGGGAGCTAAGCTTACAAAGTGGGTGGAGGGTTGGTTGGAAGGGAGGACTCAGAGAATGGTGGTCAGTGGGAAGCACTCCATGGAGCTATGAGTGGCCAGTGGGATACCACAGGGGTCGGTGTTGGATCATTGTTCAATGTGAAAGTAGAAGATTTAGCAGAGGGTCTAAATAGAAAGCTGTGTCTGTTTGTGGACAGCACAAAAGTATATAACAGAGTGGATGCTCGAAGTGGGGTGCAGAAAATGAGGCAGGATCTAGCCAGGCTGGAGGAGTGGGCAGAAAAGTGGCAATTGCAATATAATGTGAAAAAGTGTAAAATAATGCACATAGAATGAAAAAACCCAAGAGCTAATTACTGCCTTGAGGGAGAGACACTGCAGGTCACATAGCAAGAAAAGGGCCTGGGAATTTGGATCATTGACATTTTAAAGGTTAGGAACCAGTGCGAATGAGCGGCTAGTAAAGCAACAAGAATGTTGGCATGCATTGGGAGGTGTCAGCATGGCTCAGTTGGTAGCACATCCACCTCTGGACCAGAAGGTCATGGGTTCTTGTCCCACACCAGGATTGGACTTGCATCTAAAAATTGCTGGCATCCGAGTGCAGTATTGGGGGGTGCTGTACTGCTGGGGTGTGCCATCCTTCGGATGAGACGTTAAACCGAGGTCCCTTCTGCCCATCCTGGTGTTGTCCTTGTGGGTGTCCAGGTGGAAGTAAAAGAACCCAGGGCACTCTTCGCAAAAGAGTAGGGAACATTCCTGGTGCCCTGGCCAACATTCGCCTTCCCATAAAACCGGTTCATGCAATTATTCCGGCTGTGTGTGGGTGATATGTGCGATATGGCTGCCATCACACATTCAGTCACTTCACCACCAGTCTAGCATTGCTTGTAAAGCGCTTTGGATGTATGAAAAGCGCTATATAAATGCTGATTCTTCTTCTTCTTCTTCACAAGTAGGAGGAGGGAAGTGATCATGCCACTATGCAAAACACTGGTCAGACCATAGCTGGAGTGTGGAGTTCAGCTCTGGAGGCCCCATTTGCAAGGTGACAAGGACAGGCTGGACAGGGTCCAGAGAAGGGAGACCAAGATGATCCAGGGGATGCAAGGGAGGCCATATGGGGATAGCATGGAGGAGCTTGGTCTGTATATGTTGGAGATGAGAAGGGAAAGGGGGGACATGATGGAAGCCTTCAGATACATGAAGGGAATAAATAAGGCTAAGGGGGATAGCATCTTCAGACTGAGAGAAATCAAAACCACCAGAGGTAATGCTTTCAAGTTGGAGGAGGGCAGATTTCGGGGATGTAAGGGGGTGTTAATTCTCAGAAAGGGTTGTAGGTTTATGGAACAGGTTGTGGGACTAGGCAGAGGAGGAGAGAGAGGGCAGAGGGGTGGGAGGTGAAAGGGTGGAGGTGGTGGGCTATCTCTTTCAGGCAGACTCGATGGGCCGAATGGTCCTTTTCTGCCAGCAGGACTCTAAGATTCTATGATATTTTCATTCCTTAATCTTCCTTCTTTTTCCTCTCCCCTCCTCTTGTTCTCCTGTTTCCTATACTTCTTCCCCCTAATAAAGTTTCCTTTTTCCCATATGCATACCTGTCCCCCCACCCAGCTAATCATTCCCAGCTATCCCATACCCCCTCCCCTCCTTATTATGGCTAAGCCATTTTTAACTAAGCAATAGTTGCACATAAATGAACATGTATTATTATAATGTTGGATATGTTTGTTGTCATGTATATATGGTACTAACAATTTTGCACTATACCTTTGAGATTGCCATAAATTGGGAGTATATATAGAGGATATATATTAATGCATCCTGCCCAGTCACGAATTTGCCCTTCCCTTGTTTTGCTGCCTATCTGAACCTTCATTGTTGTGACTAATTAGACCAATATTTCTTTGCTACTATGTTGTGTTATTTCTTCCTTGACTATGTGGGTTTTTATGCCCAAAATTCTATCTGAATTTCATTGATTGTTATTGTTCTGGCTGCATGTATACATTACTACTGACTGTTTTGACCTATACTATTGTAATTTTGCTGTACTCATGCTATGTACCTGTCTTTGATTGTTATACCTGAAAATAGTCATTTCATGGCTAGTACACCTACCCAGTTAACAAAAACTAAATGATAAATAAATGTATATTATACTATATATATATATATATATATATATATATATATATATATATATATATATTAAGCACTGGGTAGCTAGAATATTCACATTTATTGTCATATGTGATCAGTGGGAGCTGTGATTTAATATGTGCCACCTGTTTGTTTTTTTCCAATTTAATAAGCTTTATTGATTTTGTAATAAGAAAAAAACAACAAACAGACAACAACAACCAGTAGTAACCGACCCAGTACATGAAACAGTATAACAGGTACAGAAATACTAAGCAGCTATCGTGAACCTTACCAAATAACCAGTAGCAACAAACACATCCCATTCCCTCTCCTCCCCACCAAGTCCCTAACCCTCAGTTCCCTTCCCAACAACCCCCCCAACCCCTACTCCAGAACACCAACTCAAGCCCGTATAAGGAAGAAAGGGAAAGGGGAGATGATTAAGCAAAATAGGACCCTGGTCATCAAAAAAGGGAGAAGAAGAAAGGGGGGGAGTTGGGTGCCCTTTCCGCCAGAGCAAACTCATTCCCTCCTCTCCTCATTCTGCTTCTTTCTGTGGGGCCTACATTGTAGATAAGAGAGCCAACAGTGGACCCCACCCACTCATAAACCCCTCCTGGTGTACTTGACATCTGGCAATGTGTTTCTCCAATCTGAGGGCTTGAGATATTTCCAAGTACCATTCCTGGAGAGAAGGGACAGAATCATCCAGCCAGTGTCTGACAATAATTAGTTTGGCAATGACTGAAATCAGGAAAATAAAAGTTTTGCGGCAGCCTGCCATCCCTTCTGGGAAAAGTCCCACTAAGCAGGCCTGCAGAGTGAAATATTGGTCTATGCCCAGAAATGGATCCAAAGCATTTCAAATTGCCTGCCAGAAGGGGATGACCATGGAGCAATCCCATAAAATATGTTTTAGGGTCCCCTTGGTGGTGTGGTACCTAAGACAGGTGGACGAGGCAGACCTACCCATCCTATGAAGTCTAGAGGGTGTGAAGTACAAATTGTGGAGAATATGGAATTGGAGAAAGCGGAGATGATCTTGTTTGATGTGTTTATATAGTTGTCTCCAAATCTGCCACAAGCCGTTCTCCTTCAAATTAACTTTTAACTCTTGTTGCCAGTAAAAGCACACTCCCTTAGGAAATTTCAGGTCTCTCTGTTAGAAAAGATTATAAAACTTAGAGATAGAATGGGAAAGTCATCGTGTGTATAAGAGTCTGCATCACGGGATTGGTCTCCATCGACCAGGGAGGAGGACCCAAAAAAGCAGAAAGTGTTTTGGATAACTGTAGATGTTTAAAAAAGTGATAGGTGGGAACTGCAAAGCAAGCTTGAAGGTCACCTGCAGGGAGAAGTCTACCATCTTGAAGCAAGGAAGCCACCAAGGCTCTCCGAAGAGCCGGGCTGAAAGATGGGGAGATGGGGCAGTTCGCAATGCAAAAATATGGGTTGCCTATAATTGGCTGAGGAATTTCTTCAGAAGGGCTATAGCCTAAGTGGGAGTAAATTTGATGCAGGGCCTTGATGGACCAAAAAAATCATAGAGACCCTCGGTGACTTTGGAAGGTCGGAGGGCTTGACATATAATAAACTACCTAAGGTAACACTATGTTGTTGACAGCTTCTGTTCTAAAGTGAGCAATAAGGAGAAGGTAGAATCATGTAGATGAGGTTGAGGGAAGGGAGCCCCACTGAAACAATTTACTACAGTGAATGGTGCAGTAGTAAAAAAACAGATTGGGTACCCGCAAGCCCCCAAGTTCCTTCAATATCGTGAGCTTGTAGTAAGCCCTACGAGCCACCTTACCATTCCATATAAAATCAGAAAAATAGCTCTGGAGGTGAAAGAACCAGCTGTTCAGAACATAAGGTCCAAGCATTCCTAACAAGTAAAGTAGTTGGGGCAAAACATTAATTTTAAGGACATTTATATGCCCCCACAGAGATAAGAGAAGTGCTCTCCATCTGTGAAGGTCTTGTTTAATGTCTTGACACACAGTGGCTAAATTAAGCTGGATTAGCCCAGAGAGAGATCAGGAAATCTTGATACCTATGTAGGTTAAAATATTAAGTTCCCAAAGGAGACCAAGTGCCTCAGTCCAGGGGTGTTGCACCTGCAAATTCAGTGGCATAACCTTGAACTTTTCAAGGTTTAACTTATAACCCGCACCCTGGGAGAACCTATGAATTTCTTCCAAGGTTGCAGGAAGAGAGGACCAAGGGTCTGCCAGATGTAGAAGAAGATTATCTGCATACACAGAAATTTTGTAGCTCTCGAAACCCACCTGAATGCCCCTAACAGATTAATTAGTTTGGATAGAATGAAGCAGTGGCTCTAGATAAAGATTAAACAGGAAGAGAGAAAGGGGCAGCCTTGCCTTCTGCCACGTAAGAGGGGAAAAGAGGGGAAGAAGACACCATTACAACAGATTCTAGTCATGGGGTGGTTGTAGATAACCTTAAGCCAATCACAAAAGGCAGAGGGAAAGTCAAATCATGAAGCGTAGCAAAGAGAAAGTCCCAAGATACACGATTGAAGGCTTTCTCTGCATCCAGGGATACCAGGACTGCAGGGATCCTGCTCTATCCAGATGCAGAGATCAGATGCAAGACTTTTCACAGATGGACAGAAAAGATATGGCCTGCCACAGATCCCACCTGTGTAGAACTGACCAATTCCTCCCATGTCAGGAAGAGGTGATTTGATAACACTTTTGCAAGTATCTTGATATCTGTATTAAGTAGCGATATGGGGCAGTAACACCTGGGATAAAGCTCTGGCTTGCCCCGTTTAAGAATCAGGGTAATCCAGGCCTGCATGAATGAGCTGTCATTGAAGCCAGAGGTGCACAGATAGTTAAACAGATGAGTAAGAAGAGGGGCCAGAATATCGATGAAAGCAGTATAGAATGAGTTGTTAAACTCATTCGGCCCAGGGGCCTTTTCCTTTAGCAGATGAGCAGTCACCCTACGGACCTCTTCTAAGGAAATAGGAGCCTGTAGGATCTCCTGCTGACTGCCTGAAAGGTGAGGGAGGGGTATGGAATTTAAATAGGACTTGATTGAAGCTGTAGCAATCAGAGTGTCCAGATCTGGGCTGTAGAGGGATCTATAGAAATCCTGAAAAGTGGCTGTGATTTCACAACAGCGAGTGAGAATCATCCCTCCTGGGGAGGGCTGAAGACAGGGAATCCATTGCCTACTCTCTAGTTGCCACAGATGGAGGGACAGGAGCCAGCCCGGCCTTTCTCCTGATTCTAAATACCTAAATTTAACCCGCTGAAGAGAAAAGTCTACCTGCTCTGTGAGAAGTCTATAATATTGGTCTTTAAGAGAGTGGAGTTTAACCCACCTCTCAGGTTCTGAAGCAATCGACAAACAGCACTCTAATTTATGGATCTGGTCAAGGAGGGAAGTGTCCTTTCAGCTCACTGCTTTTCAGCCCTAGAGGCCAGGCGTACACATTCCCCCATTACCGCACACTTTGCGGCACCCCAAAGGACATCCAGGCTTTGAACTGACCCCTCATTTTCTTGAAAGAAACACTGAAGAAATGCAGTAATAGCTGTAATGAATGCAGGAACTCTCAAAAGGGTAGAGCTGAAGCACCAGTGAGTGTCTTGAGCCTCAAGACCATGCAAAGAATGGTCTAGAGAGACTGGCGCATGATCAGAGATTACTAACGGCAAAATTTTGCAGGAGGAGAGACCAGAGAGACTAGCAGTGCTAACTAAAAAATAGTCGATGCAGGAAAAGGATCCATGTGGGGACTAAAAAAGGTGCCTTGCTTTTCATCAGGGTGCAGGGTTCTCCAAGGGTCAACTAGCCCATGAGTATCCAGAAAATTCCCTAGGCCCCGCTGTGCCAGGGATGACCCCTTTAACCGGGTTCTAAACCTATTGATGTCCGTGTGGAGCACCAGCTTCCAGTCGTCACTAGGTATAATGGGGAGATGGGCAAAAGGGGCCAGCTGAATAAGAAGATTGGTGAAGAAGGAGGACGAATCCATATTAGGACCTTAAACCACCCCTAAGAGAACTTCTGTGAAGCTCATGCAACCATGTACAAAAAGAAATTGACCCTCAGGGTCCCAGCATTCTTTCAATAAAGAAAAAGGTGTTCCCCTACTGATCAAGATGGCCTCCCCTCTTTTTTTAGAACTGCCCTCCACCCCGAAGACCTGCCAAACCCATTCCCTTCTGAAGTATGCAGTGTCTTCCATTTGAGATGAGTTTCTTCAAGAAAGATCGCCTCTGGGTGATACTTCTTCAGATGACGCAGGGTCATGTATTGTTTGTGCTTATGCTTGGCACAGGGTCATAATGTTGCAAGACATTATGCCACATTGCAAAATCACGCTGACAACACAGCGTGATTTCTACCATGAGACATGTCATTTTTCTGTGGGGGGCTCGCCCCACCCCTCCTGCTACAGGACTATGCACCTGACCCCCCAATAAAGCTTCTCAACTTCAAGGGGGTTCAACTCGGGGACCACACAAGTTGAAAGAAAATAAGAGTTTCTGGGACCGGGAATCATACCTGGTCCCAGATGCAGCGCCTGGGTTCCTACTGCTGTGGCTCAGTCCTGTGAGCCCACGGCAGCTGTAATGGAACCCACTCCCAGCAGGAGTCTTATCCTCTGCCTGGGAAAATGCTACTAGTGCAATACCACGTACAGCAGTATCGTGGTATTGCATCAATGTGATTAACATCTACGCTGCACCGGGTTAGCCATGATGTCGTACGCTATTAAGCATGCGACATTATGACCCAGTAGGTTATCGTTAGCCCCTTTAACATTCCAAGACATAAATTTAAATAAGGTCTCCATGATGACCAGATCTGAGGGTGAAGGGGCATAGCCAGTAAGATGATGCTATTAAGATAAAGATTGGTTCTCTGGAACCCAACCCAGTCCCACTTCCAAGAAATCCCCAGAAATACTGTAACTCAATAAGACATATAAAGTCAGCTGTCCCAACACCCCTTCCCCACCTCACCAACCCGAGTCTCCAACAGTGGTACGTGTGAAACTAGATGCCATGTGCATATAGCCATAGCCCATACACCCACCACCCCCTCCCAACCCCTCCCACCATCTAGTCCCCTCTCCCCTCAACACACTCATCCAAAGTACAACATAAAGAATCCCAACCTCCCCAAAAAAACTAAACCCCAGCCCTAATGGCCACAACACCAAGCTACAAAGGCCCCCGATGTAAAAAAAATCTGCCACAAGACATCAATCCTCCTCCCACCCCCCAATCCAAACAGTTCCAATCTTTATTAACAGAAGACATATGAGGGAAAAATTATCCCAATAACACTCAAGGTAGTATCTTCTGCAAGTATAAATGCTGGTAAAATCAGCTAAGCTATTGGTGGGAAAGCTACAGTGCCCTATCCAGAGCCCATGTTGGATAATAACTGTGTGTAGATCAGCTACTGGGCAAGCAAGAACAGCCACTGAACAGAACAGGACCCCAAAAGCAATGGGATGGTCTCCATTCCTCGGATAGTTCCACCAGGTCAAGGTGGCAACACAGTCACCACCCTGTACTTCAGAGAGAATCTGGGTGGTGTCACAGGGCTATTCCTCCACCCACTCCTCTCAGATACCCCCAAAGGACCCAATAAAGGCTAATGTTTGATGGCAAAGGGCTGAGGCCACGGCATCATGAGCAGGTGCCATAACGGGAGTCCAGGCTGGTGAAAAAGCAACACAATGGGGGAGCACTTCAGCGCTCAGCCTTTAGGGATCTATGCCCAAAAGCCAACATGTTCACAGAAGGATCTCAGCTAGGTTGAACCTGTTGTCTGGCAGATACAAGTGAGCCAGGGTTTACTCGGTAAGGGGGGCATAGAGCTGCCCCTCCTAAGCTGACTCCAAGCACTCAAAAAAGGAACCAATTTGTCTGCTAGAGAGGCACTGAGCCAGCATCCCCCTGTCAAGAACCATAAGTGCTGCAATGACAAAACAGCCAGAGCCCCCGACAAACAGATAGTGACCAGAATCAGCATTCAGCCCAGTGCTAGTAACAAATAACCTCTGCCTAAACCACTCTATCTAGGGTTGATCCTGCCAGTACAGAGGCCTGAACCCATCAAGTGACCTTGACTAAGTGGCCCGAGTCCCAAAATTATCAGAGGTTACACACTGATAGGGGCAGAAGGGCCCTATCATCACCCCCCTTCCCCAAACCACAGAGAAAGCAGGGCAGGACTTACCTGGGTGATCAAGACCGAGAAAGGGGCAGTTCAACACATGCTAAACTAGGGCCATCTGTAGAGTGTATCCAAAAAGAAGCAGCCTCCATGAAGAAATCTTTGAGCTCACGGACAGCGAGCAGGTCCATGCTCCCCAATAAGCCTGGGAAGAGTGGTCTGGATGTTTGCAGCCGTGAACACAATAGCACAGGCTGCAGAAGGGGTCAACTGCTCCCCAGGGATGCCCCAAATAAAATAAATGTGGCACAGCAGCAAAGAACACTGCCAGTATGCATGGATTGCCCCTGAGAGCTCAAGAGAGTAGGTGCCAAAGAAGACAATAGCACTGGATAAAACATAAATGCAGGGCCAAAGCCAATACCTTAGGCTTGTGTTAAAAAAACAAATAAGTATGAAGGGAGATGAGATAAAACATAGGCCCTAGTTGGAGGCAGCTGTGCCACCAAATATGAATAAGGAGAAAAAAAAGGAAAAGCAAGCCTCCAGGCATATGCCCAGGAGTTATAACAGTCTAACATTCAACTAACCCCCAATGTTCACTGAGTGCTGCCTAAAATCATAACAAAGCCCCTTGGGGCAGGTGGCAAACAAGGTCCCTGATCTAATGTGCAACATAACCATCTCTACGTAGAATTGAGATCTAGTATCTACTTATAACAGCTAGAAACAATGTCCCCTAAGAACACATCTCCATGGCAATCACTTCAGGGCTTGAAACAAGTCAGGGAATAAGGTCAGCAGTTCTTTCCTGGCCTGGTCAGCCTAGTCAAAGGATCTTGACAAGCCTTGGAAAGTAATCTGTAATCTAGCCAGGTTCAACATTCGGAATCAGAGATCTGCAGCCAGAAACTTCGATATGATGGGCCCATATTCTGCTTGCTTAATATGGATGGAGCGAGGAAGATCTTGCGTCATCCTGAGGCAGTGACCCTCCCACAAGAGCTCCTTAGAATCCCTGATCTTGGCCAAGATATGTACTTTATCCAGGTAATTTAGAATCTTAAAGATGAAGGCGAGATGGAGAATTGAGAAGTGGACGCAGCACTTTGTGGGCCCGTTCCACCACATACCGTTCCACTACATATGTTGGGCCATTCGGCAAGGGCCCGGTGATTTTTGCGCAGAATTTCTGTATAAAAAGCACTGCATTTGGCCCTTCTGAGCCCTCTGGGAGGCCGATCACCAAAAGATTTTTTCACCAACTGCAGCCCTCTAGATCTTCAATTTCTTCCTCCAGCTTACTTAGTCTCTTGCAGAGGGATGCAGTATCTGGCTCCATGCAGGCTCTCCAGTCCTCCAGTGAACTGACTCACACCTCAGCTTCCCCAATGTGGTGCATTAAGGTGTCTGATATCTGTTTAAGGGAGGAGAGCTGGTCGGTGATGTTCACAAGGGCTTCCCGCAATGGCGAGATTTTCTGTCGGAAGCGCTCCTCTGATAGAAGGGTAGCCTCCGAGGCTGATTTAGTAGCAGAGCTGGCCTGGGTTTTGGATTTCTTGGATGCCTTGGCCTTGTCTGGTGAGGCAGGGGGGTGTGCTGGGCCTGCCAGCTGTATTTCTGCTTCCATCATTGCAATTTGGGGCAACTAACACCTAATCTGGTCACTGATGAACTGTAGATGTAATAAGCAAGCGATAATGAGAGTAAATGCTAGAAAAAAACACTGATTTTACTCAGTTTATCGGGTCAGGGAGCAGAGCAGATGCGTCTTAACCAGGCAAATGCATCATGTGACTCCCCATGCCACCTGTTTTTATGTTAAACTCAGGGATTTGAATTTGAAATGAGTATTTATATCTGTCTACTAGGAGGCAGTATCACCTTGACAAAGTGACAGTACCAGTGTGAAACGTCGGTTTCAGTTTGGTGTGGCTTGCTATGCTGTAACGTTATCCATTGTATTGCTTTTGCAAAAATAAAATCTTGAGAACTTATCTGTGTGTGGACTGGCTGTAATGGCTATACAGGTGCTGAGACTGTTTTTTTTCTACTATCGTGAGCACTTACACTGATAGCGTCACATCAAGGAACTGGAGCAGCCTCCTCTCTCTGCCTGGTTAGGTAGGAATGGGCAGACACAGTGGGCCATGGTGCCTCTTTCTGTCAACAGTCTCTATGATTTTATGTTTCCATTATGCCAAGTGGAACAATTATGCTCTGTTGAAGGAGGCCTCACTAGTCACTAGATCCACCTGCACTGTATAATAAGAGGGAGTGGCCATCACTAGGGAATGTTGGTGAAGGGCCAAGTGATGCAGTATGGAGACTGGCAGCAAGGATAGCACCACAATAGCCTGCACTGGAGGGGTTAAATTGATTATCCAGGTACTCTGCACCCAACCATATCATGGTGCTCAGCCAGGGAGCTGTATGTTCAGGGCTAGGCTGTGTTGTGTGTTAGTAGACAGAGAAAACTCCTTGTCTGACCATGATCTCAGAAAACCATATGGGCCCAGCTGCTTGTGACATATTGGTTTCTGGGACAAACATCCTGAGCCATGTTTTGTCTCTATACAATTTTACACAGAAACATTACTGTGTCTGTGGTTATTGAACATGGTGAATTGCGCATGGCTGGCTTGCAATATGTTATTTTAAATTTTTTTATATAGCTTTTTTGTAGTTTTACCCCCTGTTTTTGCCACATCCCATGCCCTGATCATGTGTGTTCATGTGGAGGCACGTGCACACTACGCCTCGGGGTGCCCGACTGCTACTTGCCACCCCCTCCAGCCTATGCTACCCACCGGGCCTACACCTGGTGGAAGCTGCTCAATCCTGCTTCCACCTCCTCCTCTGCCAGCTCTCTGATGACACAAGGTCATTCCCAAACCTGGGTTGCTAGCATGACATGAGGTAAGGCTTCCACTGCCTCGACCCTCAGTGCCACCGGACCTGCCTTCAATATGCTGTTTTAAGGGGATACTGAGGTGCCATTGTAGGCTGTTGTTGTTTTGCATGATCTTTATAAATATATGTTTAAGTGTGTGCTTCATGCACATTTCTGAAGAGAATATGCCACCACTACAGCAGCTCCCCTGGTGATGTAGTTTAGAGGTCTGGAATCTACAAATGCAGATGCCTGTCTGGCGTGAAAGGTAGTTGTCCACATGAACAATTTGTTTGTATGTCCTGGAACATCCATGTGCAGAGTGGTGCTGCTACACTGCATTGACATGTGCAAATCACTTCTGCCCAACACATAGTGTGCATATAGTTTGATATCCAAACATTTGGTGCAGGTGCCACCTCAAAATGTTGGTACCAAGCAATGCAGCTTACATAGACCATTTCTGGACTAGGCTCCTAAATTTGCTACAGAATGAAGTAACTTCATTTCAATCTTTGTTCAAACTCAGGTAGTGAACTTTTCTGGTAAGAACATGAAAATCATTAGAAAATCAGGCTGGCAGGTTTGCTCTGGGCATTTCCAGAGATGAGGCTAATTGAGCTAGTGGGCAACATTGTCAGCAGCATATCAAAATTAGCCTTGCTTGTTTACTTTGAAAAAGTTAAGGTGATTCCAGCTACTGTAGGTGGCTGACCATTAATGTAATGTCCAAAGGTGGGGCCTGTCAGTTGAGTCAACAAGATGCGCTGAATGCTGATTGTGACTGTGACCCTTCTGTTTCAGTATAATCAATGTCTGGAAAAAAAACAGGCTCTTGACACAAACTGCATACATACAGTATTTCCTGGATCTGGTCAGAGACACTGAACAAAGAAATAATATGCTGATTAAGCTGAAAATCTGGATTTAGGGAATTTTGCAGAATAACCCCCAATTTGCACCCATTTTGAATTTTAGGCAGTTTCTTATATTCCAGCTAAACAGCACTCACAACTCAGAATTATTGGTGGTCTCAGGGTTACACGCATCAAGAATACAGACAGTACTAGTATTTATTATGCTCCGTGTACCCCTCAAGTAAACAAGTACTGTAATTTCCTAAATGTCCAAAAACAGAAAAGGAGCACACTCACTCATAGACAGTCACTATATCAATATACCAAAAGATGATTAAATAGGTGTTTATTGTTTTCTAAGAGTGCAAACAAAACTGAGCACAGTAGATGGTGAGAGACCCAGAAACCTGATGTCTCAGTCAATACAGTGAGATTCTTCAGAGGTAAGTTGCTCACAACTGGCTAGATCTATTTAAACATGCATGTATTCCAGCATCCTGTTTGCCTTTTCCACAGTTCTATTATAGTGTGCTATAGATTATAGGCTCTGATATTCATGGGTGCTGGAACATGCGGAAAAGTTGGGGGGGGGCTATAGTAATTACAAAAAAAAACATAAGTTCTTCTTATCTGACTTTTCATGCATTAAAGGGGCATTTCAACTGCTCATGGGCAAAAAAGTTGAAGGGGGGGGCTGCCATCCACCTCATCCATAGGTTCCAGCACCTATGCTGATATTCTTTTTGTAATTTATTATGCTTTATTACTGCAAGTTTTTACAAGAAAAAAAACAGCAGAGGGATACATTAACTAAATATACCTATGAATAAAGACAAACAGAAGCAAAACATACCATACAAAACCTAAATAATCCATCCCAAGCCCCCTTCCCCACTCCCTTGGAGTGCCACAGCCCCAAACCAAAACTTAAAATTAGTAATCTCAGAGACCATTATAACTATATGGATCTTTCAAAAAATTAAGAAGAGAAGATCCTACCAGTAGTGGCAGTCATTGATGCCAGTGGTATTGCTGATATAGTAGCTATCCAGGCATACAAGGGTCCCCACCGATCATAAAAGACCTTGTCTTTACGTCAAATATTGACAATGTGTTTTTCTACATTTAAGATATGCAGGAGTTCATTATGCCATTCCACCCAGACAGTACCTTGTCATCCATCCAATGTCATAGAAGGACAAGTTCTGTGACCGCTGAAATTATAGCTCTGTATCCCTTATGGGATCTTAGACCTTTTCCCCTATAGTTACCAACTATACAAACATCTGGAGTAATAATGTCTGTTACTCCCAAAAAGGGATCTAACCACGTTTTAATCTCCTCCTTGGGGGGGGGGGTCTTTTTTACAAGACAACAGCAAATTATACAATGACCTCTCCACCTTATCACATCTAGAACAGGTTGGTAGAGGCAGTTGACCAATTTTATGACGCTTCTGGGGGGTGAAATAAAAATTATGTAAGATCTTAAATGGTAAGAACCTGTATCTATCTTGCTTTTCACATATGCTGATATTATTACCCCATGTCCTTCTTCTGTTTAGTGCTTTACAGCACCACTCCCTTCCCACTTCACACTGCACCCTTGGACTCCTTTCCCAAATGTGTATCCCTTTACATTATTTTCATTGAAGCTCAGCTGCCAGATCCTTAATCTGTTCTCCAGCCTACCCAAATCCCCCCTTAGTTCCCTCAGCCCTTCTCCATATCCACCCCTGCTCAGATCTTTGTGATGTCCACAAAGAGGCACATCTTGCTCTTTATGCCCTCATCTACAGTATCTCACAAATAACATGTTGAACAGGACATGGCCCAACACCGATCCTGCTGTACCACGCTCGTAATCTCCCTTAGCTCTGAGAAGTCCCCATTTACTACTACTGTTTGCATACTTCCACTCAATCAGTTTTCCAGCCAAATACTATACCTGCTATTGGACCAGTTTTAAGACAATTCTTCATATAAGAGGCATATGGACCTGAATTTGCCTGTCAGTGAAAGTGCAGACAGTCAAGATTTACTTGAAGAGAGAGTATTTAGCTGGCCTTTCAGCACAGCGGTAGAGCTATCACTCACAACGTCGGCAACCCAAGTTTGGCTGTGAGTTCAGGGTATCAGAGGGCCAGCGGGGGTGGTGGAGGATCAACCATCCAGATTACTGGTCTCCTCCTCTAAAGGGGAGATTGTAGTGCCTGGTACATGCCTAGCCCTTAGTGCATGCTGGGGGAAAGGCACCCAGATCTGCCTCAAAACAGGCAGGAGGAGCGGGCTGATGCTAAATCATGGCATGCAAGTGCATGGGCTGCGTGTCATGGTGTCGCTGCATGCCATGCCCCTCAAAGGGAAAAAGAACTAGGAAATAGTCTCAGCAGGAGGATGGTGTTTGGAACCTCACAGGCCCCACACCCAGATAGCTGAGCTCATCGGTCCAACTACTGGACCTGGTCTTCTGGTGGAGGTTTGAGGGGGGCCCCACTGATCCAACCGGGGGGCAAGCCCTAGGGGTACTGGCAGGTGGCAAGCCCTGGTGGACATCAGGTTGATGGGGCTGGGGGCTCCAATCATACATTGGCTGATCTGGTGTGGAGGGGGATAAAAAAAGCAGGACAAAAAATGTGTTTATTCTTAAACAGAACAACCACTAGTGCCTTCCAGCGATGTCCAAAAATAATAATTTATGATATCTTATAATGCTTGAAATCATATTTTGAAAGTAGTAACATTTGAACTATTATTCATAGAAATGTACATTTTTTTTAAATGATAGCTTGGAGTCTGCTCAACATGTATAGCATCTAAAGATATAATATGTTGTTAGAAATAGAACGTTAAGAATGTAGTGAAACATTTTGTATTTTCTATATCAATAAACAGGGTGGATGTCACTGTAACAATATTGTATCAATACATCAGCTTAGTTGACACCAAGCTTTCATTCAAAAAAAATTTAAGTTTCTAGCACTAACAGTTCTTAAATTATATCATTTTATTTTTTACTGTTCAATTTGTCTGCCTTCGTTCGCCCAACTGCCCCCATCTGACTGATCCCCCCCAGCCCATCACCTGGCTTCTCTAGGGCTTACCTCACTCCTTCTTCCTCCTTGTCAGAGGGTCTCATCAGAGATGTCCAGTCACTGGTGTAGAGCCTGTGTGTTTGTGTGTGTGTAGGGGGGGTGTTGGGCTTCATCCTGGAGCTGGAGGGGGCTTCCACATGTTCTCCTTGGGCCCACACCATGTACATTGAGGCATTGTGTGCACCCTACCACCGCAGAGGTAACCCCTGGTGTCCCAAAGGGTGGGGCACCTTCACTGATGTCCTGCTGCACTGCCACCTAGGGTCACTAGGTGGCAGCCGCTGAGCAAGATGTCCTGTTCCCCCTCCCCAAGGGAGGAAAGCTGTCTTTGGGATGCTCAGTCCTCCATCCCTAGTCAGCCCCCAAGTGACCTGCATCGTTTTTTGAACCTGGACCACCAGCATGGCAGGAGGTGAGGGGCACTGCATCTCAGCCCTCCATACCACCGGGCCAACTTAAAGTTATACTATTTTAAAGAAGCTTTCTTTTGGAAAGTCTAACCTTGGCACTGTTGGGGCTAGAAACTTATTTTGTTTTAAATGAGAGCTTCAAGTCCAGGAGTTACAAGTTAGCTCTGTTAATATCATTTTTATATGTCAAATTTATTTCTATATGTATTAGTATAATTTGAATGTGCTTCCTCTGTATATTATCAATAACATGTTTTTAGTTGTTAAATGACCAGAAAATGGCAAATGCATACTGTCAGTACTATTTGCTTGTATTGACAGACTGATCAATACTATGTATCAGTACATAAAAATACATGATGGCTTTAAAAAATGTTATAAAATATGTTTCAACTTTTTCTGAACTTGTGTGTTGCTGCACAATATTTTATTAGTAACTGTAGTTTTCAACTTAATTTTCATTCATCTTATGACCTTAATTGCACTGCTAACATGCCACTCTCCCTTCCAGTAGTACCAATTCTTCAATGCTTTCACCAGCTTTCACTGTGAAAGCGTCAGAAGATAATACAGTACTGTGCTTAGCATAATTGAATTTTCATTCACATTCATTGCTTAAAGGGAACACAAACAATTTTGTTCACGGTTTTTAATATGATTATAAATTTGGGCATGTGTGAAGTCTGTTTAATCACCACAGTGTATTTTCTGTGTGTTTTTTGAAATAGACCTGTTTGTTTCCTTATTTAGGGCCCTATATTAATGCAGTCTTTTTCCCACCCTGTAGTAATTATTTTAATTACTTATCAGTTCCAGAACCCAGTAACAACAACATCGCTGTAAACTACAATGAAGCAGAAAGTGACATTGACTAAGTTTATGAAATTATATGAACTTTCTTTTTGTGACCAGTTGCTCCAGATGTGGAATACCCCAGGGTTCAATTATATCTCCAGTGTTCTTTACAGTACATTGTATATGTTGCCAGAAGGGAGATCATTCAGAAACACATATGTAACCCCCCTGTTATCCGGGGTTACTAGAATCCCAGTAAGACCTAGTGGTATGCAGGGAAGCTAGCTGGTGAAACTCCAGTTAAATGGATTTCACACCATCTCACTCTGTTCTCAGTCTCAGCTGAGACTGAGGGATGACATCACCATAGAACTATTGCAGCTGCATGAGCCACATTAGAATCTGCAGATGGGAGTTGGGTTAGAATGTTGAGAGTTTTTGAACAGTGAGCAGCAGCAGTTGTGTGTGAGCAGTGAAGAAGAGAGGAGCACAGCAGTCTGTGCACAGGCTCTTGGAGCCCAAGCTCTGATATAGAGCTACTTTTAGGGAAAGGTGTGTGTTTCCGCCAAAAGAGGAACACAGTAAGCTGTTCTTGAAGTGGTGGAGACCGCTGTTACTGGTCTCTATGGCCCATCCCTGAGGGGATGGGGGTGGAAGTTTTGCCTATTATTCCAGGGACAACCTCCTGGTTCCAGCTAAGGAAGAAGCTGCCTTATTTTCCTAAGTTGTGTTGTGGCACCAGAAGCTGTCAAGATTCGCCTGTGGAGCACCTGCAACCAAAGGGTGAGTTCTGCTCTTTCCATGGGGCCTATGTTTCACCTGAACTGTTGTTAAAGTGGGGATTGAACTGCTGAATCAGTGGGAGGCCTAGAGGAATCAGCTAAGTCAAGAAAACTTATGTTCAAGTCCAGCACAAGGGGAAAGCCAAGACATGTAGAGGAAATGTGCTATGCATTTACCCTTTAATCTACACTGCCAAGCTTTTCAGAAAAAGATGTTTAAGTATGTTCGAGTCTAGTACAAGGGGAAAGTCAAGACATGTAGAGGAAGTGTGCTGTACATTTACCATTTAATTTACATTGCCAAACTTTCAAAAAGAGTTGTTTAATGTCCAGAGAAATGGCCGGGTATGGATTGTGGAAGCTGGAGGTGGGAGACTCCCCATCTTTAGTAACCAGGTTCACCTCCACAGATTTGCTCTGTGGCCCTTTTACTTTGCCTCAGGCACTTGGCCAGTGCTGAAGGAAGTACAAAGACATGGGATTGAAAGGAAATTTCCCTTAAGGAGTCGAAGGCTCTAAGGTGGTTTAGGGAGCCACCAGGAAGATGTGTCCATTGCCAGATGGACGGGGTTCGAGTGGCCAGCAGGGGAGCTGGGCCAGGAAAAACCCAAATAGTGTACAAGTCAGGCTGTGTACCCAAAGTAGTGTGCAAGTCCGGGCTGTGTGCCTGGTGGGTCCGGAGCCTGAGGGCTGAAGTGTTGAAGAAGTGTTCTGTATCTCTTATCTGCATTACCAGGAATGTAGCCCCGTGGGGGTCTGTCTATGCTTTGTTTGTTCAGTTTGGATGTGAATAAAAGCCACACTTTAGAATCCCATTCCTGGTATTGGACATTACAGTTATTGCTTCCTGTGTTTGGATTTACTTGTGTGCCCCTGTGCAGAGTAGCTAAACCTAAGCACCTGTACCTAGTAACCTAGTCCTCCCCGAACCCAGTCCCCACCTTGTACTGCCGTCAGCTTCAACAGCATACTACTTGTCATTTGCAAAAAGGCAGGGGGTAGGGGGTTACACATAATTAAAGTTTTCACTTTTATGCAAATAATACCCAGCTGTAGCTTTATTTTACCCCAAGTCAAAATGCCATGAGTGACCGCTTACAACTTTTTTTGGTTGAGATAAGTGACAGAATTGTGGCAGCCTGGTTAAAATTAAACCCTAATAAAACAGAACTGTTATATTTAGATTTTGACCATCAAATTGTTTTTGTTCAATACAAGCTACAGTTATCTTTCCAAACATATGTACAACAAAAAACTGCAATGTTTTTGAAAAATTAAAGAGTCTTTCTAGATCACAGTCTACCGCAAGAAAATTAAGTGGCAGCAGCTGTCAAAAGCAATTTCATTTATCGAAATATCTTAAAAATGTGCTCTTTTCTTGAACCTGAGAATCTGACAGCAATCATCCAAGCAATAGTCCCATCTTGCATTAATTACAGTAATGTGTTCCATAAGGGTTCGCCTGCAAATTAACATCATCTTAAAAAATGTAACTCATCAGAAGTGGTGCAAAACCGATTTGTGTACTATCTTGATACAAAGTGCTGCAAATGTGTTTGAAAATGGATGGAAGCGATAGAAAATAGGCAGTACAGAACCCAACATATTTACGCAGATTCAGCATGCATTTGCATTTGTATTGTTTACCTTCATATGCTACCTTTATGATGCTCACTAACTCTAAATAGTGTCTGCTCATATTATGTTTTGAGTATTGTATACAGCTAGTTGTGTACTTTAGCATAGCACTTTATTCCATCACATTATTTATACCTGTTTCTACCATGGCTTAAATCATTGTATTATGGTCATATCTGTGCTTACTTTGTAATATCTTTATCTTACTGTAACCTAGGGCATACCTCTGTCTATGCACTTACTTGATTAATGAAAGCTAAATAAACCCTTTAGAAAATCCTGCCCACTGTCTTTCTTAATGGTGGTTTGCCATAACCAAATGATTGTTTTTACTAGCACTGCTCCAGGTATATTTCTATATTAAAATGCAAATATCTAAATTACAGCTTTTCCTAGCATGGCTGCTATCAGGGTCTGCATGTTTTCTTTATTTGAGAGGGGAGCATGCTCAGTCTGTTATGTAGCATTAGTTTTAATTGCTGTTCTAATCTTAGGAGACGCTTTTTAAAGAGACTTACAAATTATCCAAAATTTGATTTGCACCACATGTCATGGTGCCTTACCTGTAGCCAAAGTGAACTGGATATATATGGCCTAAATTCAGTGCTTAATTTAGTAGTGGAAGGGATCATAAATTTCTTCAGAGCCAATCCCTTCTACTTCCCAGTTCTGGGAGCTGCAGAAGTTCTGACCCCGTGCTCAGCAAAGTTATGACATGAGCCCAAGGAGAGTGCTGGGATGTGCTCCATTATAGGCTATGGGGGCATCTTTCAGATATTTTTTTTATATTAAAATGGTTGCTTGGTGATAAAACATGGGCACTGGTTGACTAACAAGGCCCTTGTAGGTAAAGGAGGAGGAAGGAGGGCAAATAGGGAAGGAAAACGGGCAGAAGAAGAAGGAACATTTGTCCTTGATTAAAGTGTGAAGGTGGGATCTTGAGGTGGGGAGGATAACCGGTAGGTAAAGGTAGCTTAGGTGAAGCAGTCACAGGAGCTATTAGTTGTAAGATGCTGATGGAGCATCTGTTTGTATGGTCCTAACTTTGGTAAGTTTGCTATATCTCTGGGTAGTTCATTATACCAAAGAGGTGCTCTACAGGCAAAAGATTGTTGTCCTTGAGATGTCCAGCATCTAGGAACTTGGAGGAGCTGGTTAGCAGAGCTTTGAGTGTGCTGAGAACTGCGATGCGGGTTTAGAAGATTTCCAACTCCTGGTAACAGGAGCCCAAGTAGAGCTGTTTTAGTTAGCAGGCAGGTTTGGTATTGAATCCTCCAGCTCAGCTGCAGCCATCCTGCTTGGGTGTACAGATCACACGTATGGGTGAGGCCCGCTGCATCAGTGAGAATTCTGCAAGTCTTGTTCAGTGCCATGACTATTCTACGTTGGAATACTAAAAGTCTGACTGCTCTGATAAATTATATAGTTCATGAGTATATATATGTGCTGTGTTTGTTTATTTGGAAAGGCTTTTGCCTGGAGTTCAGTGGCCAAGCAGCCAGCCACTCCCACTTCCTGAGCTATATAAGCAGTTCCTCTCAGCCTCATTGTGAAGCATTTTTTTTTCTTTGCCCCACGATCCTCCCCTCCTCCTCCTCCAGCAGCAGTACTTCTCTCCTTAGGGGATTCCTAAGGTGCCTTTAGCAATGGGAATCGTCCCGTGGCACCTCTAGAGGCAAAACGCTCTCTGAGGGTTCCTTGCCTTTCGTACCCCTACATGGTGGTAATTCCTCTGGAATAGAGAGTGCGAACGGCCAAAACCAAACTAACACAGTTGCACAAGCATAACACTATACTGGCTCTGAAGGACAGTGAACATGAAATTATGCAGTCTACAGCTGTGCTGTAATCCAAGGGGATAACTAAAAGTCTGAGTTGCTTTGGCTTATTCTATCCCATGTGAAAGTATGTCCTGTTGTTTGTCATAAAATGATGTAACCTATTTTTAATGACTATTAAAGGTTTCATTCTTTTTTGACACATTTACACCACATGAGTATGTATGTCATCTTTTTCTGTCATGCAGTTATATAATGTATGGTCCTTCTGCAACCCAGTGGGACTATCAAAAGACTAGACTGTTTCACAGTTCTCATTGCCTCTGAATCCATATGTTACATCTGTTGTCACAAAACTATCCATCTTATCAGGATGTAATCTAATGGTTTATATGCTCTTTGCTCCTCTCAAAGAACCTTAATGGAAAGTGCACTTGCAACCTGGTTTTATCTTATATTTAATATTTGTAATATTTGTTGCACTTTGTTTTATTTGAAATGGCATATTGTCTATCAATAAACTTGAAACCTGAACCTGAATGGTGGCAGTCTGGTTAAAACTGAACCTAGAAAAACAGAACTGTTATATTTAGATTCTGACCATCAGATAGTTTCTGTTCAACAAGCTATAGTTATCTTTCCAAGCATATGTACGACAAAAAGCTGCAATGTTCTTGAGAAATCTCGAAGTCATTGTACTGTAGATCACAGTCTCCTGCAGGAAAATTAAGTGGCAGCAATTGTCAAAGGTGATTTCAGTTATCAAAATATCTTAAAAATGTGCTCATTTCTTGAACCTGAGAATCTGACAGCAATCATCCAAGCAATAGTCCCATTTTGCATTAATTACAGTAATGTAGTCTGTAAGGGTTCACTTGCAATCCAACAGCATCCTTAAAAATGTAATTTATCAGAAGTGGTGCAAAACCAATTTGTGTACCATTTTGATGCAAAGTGCTGACAATCACCCCTCTTTTTGCAAATGAATGAAAGTGATAGAAAATAGGCAGTGCTGAACTGGACATATTTAAGTAGATACAGCATGCATTTGTATTGTTTACCATCACATGCTACTTTTAT
Organism: Neoceratodus forsteri; assembly: GCA_016271365.2. Lineage (NCBI taxonomy): Eukaryota > Metazoa > Chordata > Ceratodontiformes > Ceratodontidae > Neoceratodus > Neoceratodus forsteri. The sequence goes on from CM028131.1 coordinate 1,180,914,129, forward strand.
GATGCTCCCTGACTCTAAATAGTGTCTGCTCATATTATGATTTAAGTAAAACCATAAAACCAAAAATAGCTGCTCAAACCTTTAAATTACTACACACTGGAATTCACATTTCTTATAAGGGGTGCTGCTAGATGGTGACAAATAACAAACAAAGCAAAAAGACTAGCGCACACCTCCCCCACATAGCATAACATTTAAACTTTCAAATGCCAAAAATGGCTATGTTTACTTTCAAACTCCATGTGAGAGAGGGTTCTCTTAGTTTCAGGATGGAATTCAATTTGAGTGAGCTAAATCACCAACGTCAAGAGTGGAGCCCTTCGATTTAGTCCTAACTTCCAATGCCTCAATGGCTACCTAGCTAACTGCTTTTATACTGTGCTCCCAGCAGGATTTTACACAGGTGATTTAACTTCTCATTTTATACTGTGCTCCCAGAAGGGATATAACACAGACATTTAAAGGAGCATGCTATAGAGGAGCACCATAAACTCCCCAAATTCAAGTAAAACCATAAAACCAAAAATAGCTGCTCAAACCTTTAAATTACTACACACTGGAATTCACATTTCTTATAAGGGTGCTGCTAGATGGTGACAAATAACAAACAAAGCAAAAGACTGACACCTTCCACATAGCATAACATTTAAACTTTCAAATGCAAAAATGGCTATATTTACTTTCAAACTCCATGTGAGGAGAGGGTCCTCTTAGTTTCAGACTGGAATTCCAATTTGAGTGAGCTAAATCACCAATGTCAAGGTGGGGCCCTTCGATTTAGTCCCTAACCTTCCAATGCCTCAATGGCTACTAGCTAACTGCTTTTATACTGTGCTCCCAGCAGGGATTTTGCACAGGTGTTTTAACTTCTCATTTTATACTGTGCTCCCAGAAGGGATATAACACAGACATTTTAAAGGGAGCATGCTATAGAGGAGCACCATAAACTCCCCAAATTCAAGTAAAACCATAAAACCAAAAATAGCTGCTCAAACCTTTAAATTACTACACACTGGAATTCACATTTCTTAAAAATCCCTGCTGGGAGCACAGTATAAAAGCAGTTAGCTAGTAGCCATTGAGGCATTGAAAGGTTAGGGACTAAATCGAAGGGCCCCACCTTGACGTTGGTGATTTAGCTCACTCAAATTGGAATTCCAGTCTGAAACTAAGAGGACCCTCTCCTCACATGGAGTTTGAAAGTAAATATAGCCATTTTTGGCATTTGAAAGTTTAAATGTTATGCTATGTGGGGGTGGGGAGGGTGTGCGCTAGTCTTTTTGCTTCATATTATGATTTACCTGTTGTATATAGCTAGTTGTGTACTACAGCATAGCACTTTATTCCATCACATTATTTATACCTGTTTCTACCAAGTTTTTAATCACTGTATTATGTTCATATCTGTGCTTACTTTGTAATGTCTTTATCTTACTGTAACCTAGGGCATACCTGAAAATAGACGATTGCTTTGTCTATGCACTTATTTAACAAAAGCTAAATAAACACTTTAGAAAATCCTGACAACTGTTCTTGTTAATGACGCTTAGCTGTATCCAAATGATTGCTTTTACTGCCACAGCTCCAGTCATATTTCTATATAAAAATGCAAGCATCTAAATTACAGCTCTTCCTAGAATGACTGCTATCAGGATCTGCATGTTTCTTTATTTGAGAAGGGAGCATGCCCAGTCTATTATGTAGCATTAGTTTTAATTGCTATTCTAATTTCAACAGATACTTTTTAAATCAGCACAGGCTTTATATTTTAACAGTGGCAGACAACATTTGGAAACATGTAAAACCTGGTAAACATGAATGTGGCACCATTACGTTTCATAGGCTATTTGTGGCTTCAGTAAATAGAAGAGGTGGCATCAAGTATCTTAGAAGAATGGTTTGGATTATCAGTAGGGTGCTGATGACATATGGCACCCTCCTGATGTAACATTTAGGAATGACTGAGAAAATTATATCATCTATCAAGTGGTCTAACTTTTGGATGCAGTTTTCTGATTTGCAGCTAGAGATGGGTGAGGTTGGTTAAATTCGCTCTGCAAATTAAACCACAAATTTAAAGCAATTCACAAAGTGATGGTCTATCTATGAAGTGTGGAATTTCACTATGAAGTGCAGAATTTTACCCCACAGATAGCAGAATTTCACCATTCATGGGTGAAATGCTGCATTCAGTGGTGAAATTCCACCATTAGCATTGATACCTTTGAAATTTGGGGAATAGTCGAAGTTGCTGAGGGCAGGGAAGACTTTGTGATACTCAGCGGATGTAAATTTCAGCCACTTTGCAGCAGCTTCACTGGCAAATTCAAACTTTGGCACATCTCCATTTGCAGCAAATATGGCACCACATGTATCACCAAAATGATGCATGAACCCCCTTTTTTTTAACTCAAGCAGCTTTCAGTTATGGCAATGGTGGTAAGAACTTGCACACCTTTGAAAATAAGTCATACAAGTCTAGGCATAATCTAGAGGACACTAACAGGGCTGAAAACTGGCGTATGTATCCACACCCTCTCCACATGAAATCTAGCCCTAAGTCTGTAGGCCAGGAGGCAAATCTAAGGAGGCAATTTCTGTGGTACAAAACTGCTAATACATTGACTTCCAAAATGTTTAGTCCCCAGCAGTTGCTGGAACCATGGCTTCTCCTCAACTGTGTCCTGAAGTGGGCACAAAACATAAGCAACCACAGAGAAGCTAATTTCACACATATGTCTATGCTTTTAGATGAGTTTCAGGAGGAAACACATATCTCTAATGAGGGAAGGATGTAGTCTACCATGACTGAGATTCAACACACTGTGCAAAGATAGGGGTTCCAACTAATAAAATGGATGAATGCCTTGGTAAAAAATGAAACACAGTTTGCTGGGACCTCACAATACGTTCTTACAGTAGAAGCCACTGTAACTGCAGCCCTGCAGGAAGAAATCACTACCACCACAACATTGGAGAAAATAGAAAATACTTTACTTTAGAAAAATCTTCACTTAATTTGACTTCTTGGCAATATTCCAGTTGATGAACTGAAAGAGGTAATTGGAATTTCACAAATAGGCATATTTGGAGCTTGTTTTAGTGCTTGACTCAATATTTCAGCTCAATCCCAGCTCCAAGGTGTTATTCTCAAACTGCTGCTAAACTTGTTGCAGCATTTCCCCTGAGGAGCTACTACATATAAAACCCTCACAGAAATACAATGCTGGCACATCAGAAAAAAAAAGTTTTATTATGAAGATACTGTACTTGTTTACATTTATACCCTAACTTATGCCTGGCTACTCACCAGCATAGATAATGCCTTCTGGCAGTTCACTTCAAGTTTGCAAAATCAGGGGAACTGGACTGTTACAATACCCAGCCAGGATTAAAGAGATTTATTTATTATTTTTTGACTGGGTAAACTCAGTGGGGCATGCAATCCCCTTTTGCAGCAGTGATCTGGTTACATGAAGTACAGGTTACATCAATGCAGTAAGTGAGAGATAACACATGATAGGGTGTGCGGTTATTAGGGAATAATGCATGCTGTAGGTGGTTGTTAGGCATAAAGCATAGACAAGTGCCACAACACCTGAGAAATTAATTATTTCCTTCTGACCACACATCCTGGAGTGTGTTATCCCACTTAAAAAAAAATGTTCTTTTATTTGTTAAAAATATATCATTCAGGTGAAGTGTATGGTGGTCAAAAATAATGGTCATGTGACATTTTTTTATTAATGAGGTTACGGGATATTCATGGCCCATTTTATAAGTACAATATATGAAACATATTCTTTATTTCAGTATATCATGTACATGCAGCCTTTGATCACCTCTGTTGGAATTCTAAGTTATTATTTACTGGAAATCTGGCTTTGGTTTGGGCCATGGCTGTACAGTATACTAAGTGAATTTACTTCACCATATCTGTGGAGCAAAATAGTTACTAATGTGTACTGTATTTTCCTCCCCTTATATATGCCCAGAAAAATCATGTCATTGTTTTGTCCCTTGTATTTGACTATCATGTAACAAACACTTAATATACTGCCTCCTTTATAAATTGTATCAACCGTATCATGATATATATATGATTGCATGACTGTTGTTCATAATGTATTGATGTTGTAATAATTCCAGGTTGCCTCTAAAAGACCCAGTCACCAAAAAACAAATAAATAAATATGACCAACAATGGATAAGTGAAGTTAACCTTTAAGTGCTTGTTCAGCTTCTGGTTAAGCAAACTGTCAGACTAAGGTTTGCCTCAAGGTCAATCGGGAGCTTGTTCCACATTTGTGCTGCACAAATAAGAGAATGGTCTCTGTCCATTGTTAGTTTTATAAGCTGAATTATGACAATATTTGTAGTAGCTGATCACAGGTCAGTATTCTAACACACTACACTTATATGATTGCAATACTGACCTGCGATCGGTTACTAAAATATTTGTAGTAACTGATCACAGGTCAGTAATCTAATCATATAAGGGTAATGTAGTAGTCAGAGAATGGTAGAAGATAGATGTTACTAAATAGTATCTTGTGTACATACTGTAAATGCACATGTTAAAGGAACACTGTCAACTATTTTTCCATCATACTATTTCAAGTTAAGTGGCTTTTCTGAGGTGCTGCCTGTCTATGATATGGGGGATGAAAGGATCTCCACACCAGGAGCTTCAACTCATAGTTGAAGGAATGGTGCAGAAGAAGGGGTTCAGCTACACTGGAGACTGGAGACCCACCTGGATGGATAAGGGCCTATACAGGGGTGATGGCCTGTATCTATCCGGGAGGGGGACTGCAGTCATCAGTGGATGGTTTAAATGTTACTTTGATAAACATTTAAAGTAGCTGTTGGGGTGGTGGAAGAACTTGGGGAGGCAGACTGATCGCCCCACAGGCTAAAGTAAGATGTGGGGAGAACATGAGGGGAGAGGAATACCCTAGCTAGCAAAGTAATAAAGGAAGCAGGGTGGTATAAATGAAGGGGAAATGGAACAGGAAGATTATAAAGAGAGGTAAGAAATAGGGAGGATAAAAAGGAAAAAAGTGGGGGAACAAGCTGAGTCATAACAAAATGTGGAAGGCCATGTGTGCACATGATAGAAGTCCAGGAAATAAGATTCTTAACCTAGAGGTCATCATGGCAGAGGCCAACCTGGACATTGTGGCCATTACTGAACCATGGTGCACTGAAAACCATAACTAGGACATGCCATATCAGGCTGTACTCTGTTCAGAAAGGATAGGGTGGGAAGGAAAGGAGGGATGTGTTGCTTTACATGAGGGAAAGTCTGCATAAAAGCAACAGAGGTACAGGGAATATAGGGGTCAGAGATACTGTGGGTTACCCTGGAGAAGAGGAATGGAGCCAATATTTGCAATGGCATGATCCACAGACCTCAAGCATAGGGGGAGATGCTTGATAAGGTACTAGTGGAAGCCCCTGGCATGATGGCAGAAAAGGGGGAGGTGCTGCTGGTGGGGGATTTCAGTCTATCTTCAACTATAAGCAGGGACATCCTGGACACCCTACAGGGGGCATTCCTCATGCAACTAGTAAGCAAACCCACTCGTGATAAAGCAATCCTGGGCCTGGTATTCACTTACAGGGAAAATGCTGCAGATATTAAGGGTGGTGACCACCTGGGGACCAGTGATCACTTTATAGTGTTTCAATACAAGGATGGCTGCAGAATCAAATCACAGAAGGGCAAGGATCCTGGACCTCTGGAGGGAAGATTTTATAAAGATGGGTGCATAAGTCAGGGATGACCTGGCAAGGAGGACGACCTGGGTGGGGTGGAGGAACAGTGGGCAAAGCTAAAAGGGGACACAGTGAAGGCAACAAACCTCTGCATCAAGTGAGCAATTGCAAGAGGAAAAAGAGACCACTATGGTTCTCAAAAGAGGTGGCAGAAACAGTAATGGATAAAAAGGTAGTATTCAGAAGGTATGAGGAGTTGCAGAAGATAGGGGATAGGGAGGTGTATTAGGGGAAACCGAAAGAAGCAGAGAAAGCAGTAAGGATCATGAAGGCAGAAACAGAAGAGAGACTATTCCAAGTGCTAACAAAAAGGGGACAAGACATTTTTTAGGTATGTAGTGAAAAGAGGAAGACCAGGGCACAGGATTGTAAGGTTAAAAAGAGGAGGACAGGACTGTGCAGAGCAAGACCAGGAAAAAGCAGACATCTTAAACAAATACTTGTGTCCAGTGTTCACACAGAAAGGAGAAGGGCAGGGCCACAAAAAAGTAATAGGAGTTTTGGAGGAAGGAAGGTGGATGGGAGTCCTTTTTGGGAGGAGAGAGAGTCCTGAAGAGACTTGCTAATCTGAAGGTGGACAAAGCAGTACAGCCAGATGTGATGCATTCAAGGGTATTGAACAAGCTCAGGGAATCACTGGCTGCACCTCTGACAGTTGTAACTAACAGCTTACTGGAAATAGGAGTGGTTCTGGAGGTCTGTCTTTGTAAGAGACATTGCAGAGGAGCTGGATGGGAAGGTCTGCCTCTTTGCAGATAACACCAAAATCTGCAGTAAGGTGGATATTATGGAGGATGGAAAGGATGAACAAAGACCAGAGAAAACTCGAGGAGTTGTCAAGGCTATGGCAGCAGGGTTTCAATGCCAAAACATGCAAAATAGTATACTTAGAGCACCAAAACCCAGGGGAGGGGTTAAAAATGGTTGGAGTGGTATTGATGACCAAGCAGGAAAGAGACCTGGGGTGATCATATTGATCATATAGAATGAACTAAAGGTGGCCAGGCAGTGTGACAAGGTAGTCAGGAGGGCTAATGGGATGCAGGGCTACATAGGGAGGGGTGTCAGTAGCAAAAAGAGGAAGATTTCCTCTGCATAGATCACTGGTAAGACCACATCTAGAGTACTGTGTCCAATTCTGGAAACCACATCTCTGGAAGGACATAGACAGAGTGGAGGTGGTCCACAGGAGGGCAACTAAAATGGTGTGGGGTATACATCAAAAGCCCTACAAGGTGAGACTAAAGAAGCACAACATGTGTACCCTGGAACAGAGGGGGGAGAGGGATATGATAGCAACAATTTAATACCTCACAAGGTAAATAAGGTACAGGAGGGATAGAAATAGAAATTTTCAATAGAAAAGGTGCTCAAGAACAAGGGGACATGCTATGAAGCTGCAGGTGAGTAGATTTAGGAAATATGCGAAAAATTACTTCTTCACAGAAAGAGTGGAGGATTCCTGGAACAGCCTTCCTGTGAGGTGGCGGTGGTGAAAACAGTGGTGAGGTTCAAGAATGCATGGTATAAGCACAAGGGAATCATAGTGGAAAGGATGTGGGAGGGAGAAAGATCTGTAGATCAGGTACAGTCTGTGTTAGTAGTGTAAGTAGGGAGGAATGGGATGACCAGACGGGCCAAGTGGTCCTTATCTGCCATCAAATTCTATGTATATTTCTGAAGAGAGAGTGTAGCCAAAGCAGTAATGAAAGAGGACACAACATTTTTTTAGGTATGTACTGTAAGTGGAAAGAGGAAGACCAGGGGAGGGATTGTAAGTCTAAAAAGGGAATGGGGGACTGTGCAGAGGGGGACCAGGAAAAGGCAGACAACCTGAATAAATACTTTTGTTCAGTGTTCACAGAAAAAATAGATTGGGAGGGCCACACAAAAGTAACAGGTTCTCTGGAGGGAGGGAGGGAGGTGGACACTAGTCCCTAGTCCTTTTTCAGAAGAGAGAGTCCAGAAGGGACTCATTAATTTGATTGTGGACAAAGCAAGGGGACCAGATGGAGTGCATCCAAGGGTATTGAGGGAGCTCAGGGTGTAGTGGCTGCACCTCTGACAGTCCTGTTTAACAGTTTACTGGAAACAGGGATGGTTCCAGAGGATCAGAGGAGAGAGGATGTAGTCCCACTTCATAAAAGTGGTAACAGGGAGTAGCTGGCAATTATGGGCTAGTCTGCCTGACATCAGTAGTGGGAAAGTTAATAGAATCATTGCTGAAGGAAAGGATAGTGGAATACTAAAATAAAAAAGCTGCTCAAGGGACCAGGTATACAGTGACATATTTATTTATTTATTTATGTATTTAGATTTTGGTGACCGGGTAAACCCACTGAGACCAAAGGTCCCTTTTTCAGGTGCGACCCGGGATTAGGTACATAACAGCACTTTTACATACATAGACACAAGTTACATACAGTAGGTGTAATACAGCAATTTTACATACAGTAAACAGAAGTACAAGGTTAGAGTATTGACTGGAGAGACAGTCATTACAGGTAGAGAATCCAGTGCATGCAGTTCTAACATTACAGAGTTTATAGGGGTCACATATGGAACATATGGAAACCATCTGCAGTCACAACGTCATGAGACCTAAATCATTAAATGGAGCACATACATACAAGATTATAGTATATTGTGACTAAGAAATAACTAAACATTGCCCCCATATTCTAACAGAAATAGGGCTGTGTTTTTTTAGCTTAATTAGCTGTACATTAGAATATGGGTCAATGTATAATTCTTTGTCGGTAACAAGATATTATAATTGTGTATGTATATGCTCCATTTAAAGATTTAGGTGCTCTCTGTACCATCCATCCTGCCTTTAATAAATTGAATGACCAGATATATTGTTGGGATTTCAAAATTAAATAGGCAATTTTACATGGAGGTTGTCTATTTTGTTTGATTGTGTGCTTCGTGAATTTTGCATTAGGATATGGTGTAGGTTTTGCACTGTATATGTATGTATTTTTAATTTGCACTTTAAATTTTGTATGGGAACAGTAAGGATTCTGCTATAAAATCAGTCCTACCCTAGACGGCACTATCCTTTGATAAAGCTGAAAGGTGAAACATCTGGAATTTTTTGCTCCCTGTTGCTGGGGTGTTTTTGCACGTCTTACAACAAATAAACTAAGAGAAAGCTATTCAGCCTGTTTGGACTGTCTTATTTTGTATGGAGGTGAGTGCCATGACTTTTTGACTGCAGATAATGGAATATATGTTGAATCTAATGGGTTATAATACTTGAGGCAGCATGGATTCATGGGACATAGATCATGTCAGATGAATCTGATAAATTTATTTAACAGTGTGACCAATGAATTAGACCAAGGTGGAACGGTGGGCATGGCCTAACTAGATTTTGATAAGGTTTTCATTACCATTCCACATAGGAAACTAGTAAGCAAGCTGGGTAACTTAGGATTGGGTCAAGAGTTGGTAAACTGGGTAATATATTTGTTAGGGGATAGGTGATAGGGTGGTGGTAAATATAGTTCTCTCCAAGGAGGGGATGGTGACCATTAGGGTGCCACAGGGATTAGTGCTGGGACCAGTCCTCTTTATTGTCTTTATAAGTGACACTGCAGAGGAGTTAGAGGGGAAGGTCTGCCTCTTTGTGCATGACACAAACATCTGCAATAAGGTGGACACTCTGAGGGGGGAAAGGATGAGCAGAGACCTGAGAAAACTTGAGGAATTGTCAAGGGTATGGCAGCTGGGTTTCAATGCAAAAAAGTGCAAAATAATTCAATTAGAGCACAGAAATGCAGGGGCAGAGTACAAAATGGATGAAGTGTTATTGACAGTCACCAAGCAGAGGAGAGACCTGGGTAATCATATCAGATGACCTATAGGTGGCCAGGCAGTGCAGCAAGGCAGCTGGGAGAGTTTCTAGAATGCTAGGATGCATAGAGAGGGATATCACCAGCAGAAAGAAGGAGGTGGTGTTGCCTCTGTATTGATTGCTGGTATGACCCCACCTAGAATATTGCATCCAGTTCTGGAGGCTACACCTCTAGAAAGACATAGACAGAGTGGAAGCGGTCCAAATGAGAGGAGCTAAAATGATGCAAGGTTTGCATCAAAAACCCTATGAGGGGAGACTAAAGGAACTGAATATGTACACCCTGGAAAAGAGGAGCAAGAGGTGGGATATGATAGAGACCTTTAAATACCTGATGGGAGTAAGTAAGGTACAGGTGGAAAGTATTTTTCAGAAAGAAAGCGGCTGAACAACAAGGGTACATGCTATGAAGCTGAAGGGGGTAGATTTAGGAGATGTGAGGAAGTACTTCTTTAGAGAAAGACTGGGGGATTCCTAGAACAGCCTACCAGCAGAGGTGGTGGGGGCAAAACCAGTGTTGGGGTTCAATAATGCCTAGTGACACTGATACGCATAAGGAATTCTTGGTGTAAAGGAAGTGGTGATAGGGAGAAAGACTAGAGAAAAGCAGGGTCTGTGGTGATACTGTAGGAAGGGAGAAATGGGCAGGCTGTGTGAGCCAAGCAGTTCTTATCTGCCAACAAATTTTGTGTTTCTATGTTTCTAGTTGAAAACCCACATTTTATGTTTGCTTACCTTATTTAAAATTCATTGTTATTGCTAATGGTTCAATCTGCATCTTTTCATTGTAGAACTGGAATGCATGGTAATGGTGTAGTTGTGTAGTTATACACAACCTTGATTTTTTTTTCAAATCCTTATCTTCTTTATTACATTCATCCTGATCATGAGGAACACTCCGAAACACAGCAGCTACTCATGATGCAATAGCTTCCTCTCCTCCCACTGTATCTTGAGTGGTTAGACTGCACTAGGGCTGTTCCCAAGTCCAGGAAAGATGCAGTGGGAGTTGATCAAGGAATGCAAACAAACACATTTTGTTGTGGTGACACCTGCATGGTGGTCAGTCTGTTTTTTTTTCCTTTTAAAATAAAAAAAAAGGATCAGAATCAAACTAGCAGCAATATCAACAAATTGAACAAAATGTGAGCAATCACAAAACATGTATTTAAATAATTGACAACTTGAAACCTAGGGGGTTTGACAGTGTTCCTTTAAGAATAAGTATATCTATCCTATGGTGATAATCAACAAACTTTACGATACAGAGGATAATGATGTTCCTTGTGCCCTACTGGTTGTGCAGATTTATAGACTGCATTATACAAGACAGTTATGTGATGTGGCACTTTAGCAGAAACTTTTTAACAGATTATTGAGACAAAACTTATGGTTAGTAACATAATGAACAAGGCAACACATATTATTTTTTTGTTACAGAAATTGATAATTCTTAAGCCCATATAAAGGCTCTAATTTTTGGCGCATCAGTTTATAAACTTGATCTAGGCGAACATCTCATGAAATGTTTTGGTCCAACTGCACCCAGATATGTAAAGTTTTCAACATGAATGAGAGTTAAAATGTCAAGGGTATCCATTGTGTAGTACCAGTTAAGTCCCTTGCTGATTGGCAACATACGTTTTTCTCCTTTGTGAGGGGCAAAGTATGACCACGAGTACAGAAAAAGATATTATACCTCCCAAAATGACTGGGTGGCCTTACATTGGGGCCATGTACTTTATGACTCGGTCTGGAAGTGAACTGATCTCTGGGCACATTCCGAGCCACCTCTGCAGGCCCTACTCTTCGCTAGGCTGGGGAGATCTACTTATGACTCCTCATTTTCAGGCATAGCCATAGTTCTTGAGGGTTGGAAAAGGGGGATTCAAAGGGGTTCAACAAAGGAGTCTGTGGTTTTTTTCCTCATGGTGGGTTTATGACCCAGGCTTTGTCCAAGCTGCTCAGGATGTCTGGTTTCTTCACCAGGCCAGGTGAGGAATTACATCCTAATATTAACTTTTAGCTAACGATGTTGTCTTACATTTGAAGAAGCCAAGAGGTGTTTTAACTGGTCAGCAGCTGACCTCTTCAGGTTCTGTCAACTGCAAGACTATATTAATACTCTGCTGAGAGGTAGACCTGGAGAGTGGGAGGAGAGGCTCGCACAGGTCCCTTTTGTAAAGATTTGGACATCTCCTAGTGGGGAAAAGGCTATAACTCTTTTATATAATAATTACATACAGGACCAGGCAGCCTCTCAGACACGTATTAAACAAAAATGGGAATCAGAGCTGAATACCTCTCTTATGCCTGGACAGTGGCAGCGGGTATGGGAGAATACCTGGAGCATTACCTCGTCTGCAATTTGGAGGGAGTTCTGCTGGAAGGTAAGGACCCATTTTTTTCTAGCCCCATCCCAAGTCTCCCATTATTGTCCTTCAGTCCCTCCATCCTGCTGGAGAGGGTGTGGAACCAACCCAGCCTCACAGTCCCATATTTTCTGGCAATGCTCGGTTAAGACCTTTTGGAATCAGATCATGTTCCATTTAAATAAGCTCTTCATAACACAGATACCTCTGGGTCTGGAACACTTAGTATTAGGTCTGCTTCCAGAGGATATTAAAAGTAAGGAAGAAAGATATTTGTGGGCTGTGCTTGTTGCAGTGTCCCTGAAATCTTTCACAAAAAAATAGTGCCAGAGAGTCTCCCCAGAGATTCCTGAGTGGCTCTCTATCAGACAGAAGATTCAAAAGATGGAAACGCTGACTTACAATCTGGCCCAGAAGACTGAGACATTTAATAATAGATGGAATATATGGGAGCTTAGGGACCTGGGGGAGGATACACAGTTTTGAGGGTCTGAAACATTTGTATTGTACCAGGTAGAGGGGTTGATCTTTTCTACAGACAGATTGCCTAACCTTAATGGAGTGAGAACTGTTGGTCAATTAATTGTGACATATTTAGTTGCATGACAGGGGACATTGGGTTATAACATTATTATCTACTTTTTGTACAGTATTACAGACCAATGTGCCTAAAAATGTAATATGAATGGATGGATTTGGATTTGTGTTTAATTAATTGTTTTTAGTCGATACTGGTCCCACTTTATGTGGCACCTTTCCACTCTCTTTTTCTTTCTATTTTCCTTTAGTTGAGACCCAACTTTAATTCGCTTTATGAAGTATTATAGGTTATTATTTTTCTGCATGACTGTTCTGAATATATTGTGGAATCTATGTTGTCATTTAATTGTTTTTGTAATAGCAAACTGTTTACTTCAATAGAACAAGTATAGAAAAATGTCAAGGATAGTAATTGAGAAGTTTCTCAAACGCACAGATAAGTTTAGCCTAGTGCCAAACAGCACAGTGTTGGCCTTTTTCTTGTTCAGAAGGAATTCGTTATACAGTATATGATCCACAAATGAAAATGTTCAAAATCTGCATTCATTTCATTTCATTTATTTGTTTGTTGGGTAAGTACTCTGGAATACATTTCCTTGTCAGGCATGACCAGAGGTCTAGATTACATAAAATACAATACAATACAAAAATAAGAAACGATATAGCTTCTTATCAGAATAACTAGATAGATGCAAATGTTTCAATACATAGATTAAAAGCACTCACAGACAAAAATATGATAACATTGCAGTTGAAAAGACACTATAACTAGGTAAACATTTAATCTGAGTACAGACCAGTGGAACACACAGACGCTAAGAATTCTCCGAAGAGTGGGAAGCAGGTTCATGTTTACCCTATGAATGTCTTTTGAGCTATTATAAAAACAAGCAACCTCTATATAGAGTAGCACGTTTGAGTTTCTGCAATAGTATGGGATAAGATTCAGAGAGAAAATTATGGGGTCTAACATTGAAACCTGAGGAAGCCAAGACTAGACTGCAAGGTGAGGGCACATCATCTCCTTTTTTTTATTAAATGAGTACAGTCACTGAGGTATTTTCCAAATCAGGTTAGAGCAGTATCCCTTAAGCCCAGCTCTTTGAGTTTAGTGTGAAGTAAATCACAGTTAAGCAGGTCAAAAGTGTTATCGAGGTCCGCAAACATTGTACCAGTTATCATCTCATAGCCATCACAAGCTACAAATAATTTGTGAACCTGACCAAAACAGGTGTGGTTCCTCAATATTTTCTAAAACCATGTTAGGCAACGGTGAGGATTTATGCACCTCAATGTATCTTTATTTTCCAGTTTCCTGCAAAAACATCACTGTTGCCATCAACAGATCTCTTCTGCATCAAATATCTACCAAATTTGAATTTCAGGGCTTTCCATCTGTTTACAATTATTAAACACATTTTCATTAATATAAAATCATTTCCCCTTAAACTTCATCTGTTCCAGTTTGATTATTCCTGCTGCAAAATCATAATCCTCTGCTTGTGACATCACAACCTGTTGTCATGGAAAAGATTCTGATGTTTCAAGCAGAGGATTGTGATTTCAAAGCAGAGAATGCAGAAGATTAGGTCACATCAAAGGTGGAAATAACCTGTTTTAATACAAATGACATCAGTAATAAAGAATGCAATATCCAGAAATTCAGACGGAGGAGGGGAGGGAGATCTTATGCGATTTGCCTGCTGACAATGGTAATTGTTTGGTAGCAACCTGGAAACTCACAAATGTTTTGTTGTAGAAGAAGACGTATTATTTTGATTCAGCAGATATAGCCAACAAGTTATTTGGGAGGAACATTGATAGACTGGCTAATACTGGATCGGTCCTGGAGATGTTTGTGTCACTGATGATTTTTTAATTTTTTATTTGTATTTATTGTAATTCAGATACAACCTTTGATTACAAACTCTTTTACAAAGGTTCCACGTCATCGAAACAGTACAGACAATACACAAGATAATAGCTTGACAGGATTAAAAGTGTTACAATCAGACTAAAGTGCAGGGACAATGGAGCAGAAAATAACAAATAATAGAAGGGTCACAGCAATAGTTAGCTACATTGCAGCCACTATAGGACTTGACAGGGGTATGGTTGAGCAGTGGAGAGGTTAATGAAGGTTGAGGGGGAAGGGAGGAGTGGGGAGCAGTAGTTTGAGCATGGGGGAGTGCACGAGAAGCAAGGTGAGGGGGATAAGGGAGAGTGGGGGAGGTAGGAGTGATGTGCTGAGGGTCAGCTGAGGTCGGATGAGTGGGGGGCAGTAGCTATGGTTGGAACTGGTGTGTTAAAGGTGAGCAAAGGTATGACGAGAGAAGAGAACAGCAAGTGAGAGGTGATACAGCAGGTGATGGGAGGTGATGTGTCAGCAGGTTGAACTGAGCTGAGATTGAGGAGAGGGATGGGATCAGTGGTGGAGGATAGGGGTGCAGCCTCAGTGCATGCAGACACAAGTGCTCAGGCTCATAAGATGTAGCTTTGACTCTGCTTTAAAAACTCTCAAGTTAGTTGTGCTATGAGTATTTGCAGGGATCTCATTGAACCAGAATGGTGCTTGATATGAAAAGGAGCATTGTCCCTTGGCAGTCCTGTGATACAGGACACTGAGTTCAGACAGGACTGTGCTCCTGGTATTATAGTTAGAGTTAGCAACCTTGAACAGGTCCGAGATACACGGTGGGGTCTGGAAGAGCATGGCCTTTCTCACTAGGAGGCAAGTTTGGTATTTGATCCTGTTGCTGATAGTGAGAAGGTTGGCCTGTACATACAAGGAGCAGGTATGAGTGACGTGATCAGCATTAAGCAGTAGTCTACATGCTTTGTTTAGGGCAGTGGTAATCCTTTTAAGGGCAGTGTCCATGGCCACACCGTAGACAGCCTGTAGATGATGCTTAACAGACTGAACAATCATAAGTAATGCAGATTGTACTGCACCCTTTCCTTCCTTATTGCACTCCCACTCACTCCCATCCTTCTGTAGTTCACAGTGGAGTAGACATACTTCAGCAAGGAATGACTGAATTAGCCAGGATTTAAACAGGAGGTGAGGTAAAAAGTAATAAATTACTTTGTAACTCTGATTTTGCTACCTGTCCAAAAAAGCTGGTTTCAGTGAAGAGCTGATGATGATGATGTCTGATTCTAAATGCACAACCTGTCCTTAACCTCCCTGCAAGGAACCCTAATGCACAGCCTTGGCCTCCCTGGATAGAACTTTGTATGACTTATTTCTCCAAACTTTAAGAAACTGTAGCAGTAAACCTTTGAAAAGAAACTTACACTTAGGTTAAGTGTAGTGTATGCATTGCCAGAATGTTCAGATATAGTGTAGTATACTTTAGAATGTGGTGGCGTAAGTGCTTTTAGAATGCAGTAGTAGACATGGTTTTGGAATGGCAAGGTTTTGTGCAATTGGCCACATAAGAGGCTGGTTAACATGATGGGTAGACTGGGTATGGGGCACAAGGTGGTAAACTGGGTTAGGAACTGGCTAACAGACAGGAGGCAGAGGGTAGTGGTAAATGTGATACTATCTGGGGAGAGGGAGGTGACCAGCAGGGTACATCAGGAATCTGTCCTATTCATTGTCTTCATTAGTGACATTGCAGAGGAGCTGGAGGGAAATATCTGCCTGTTTGCAGATGACACCAAGATCTGTAACTGGGTGGATACTCCAGACGGGGTGGAGACAATGAGAAGGGACCAGGGAAAGCTTGAGAAATGGTGTGAGGTGTGGCAACTGAGGTTTAATTCAAAGAAGTGCAAAATTATGCACCTGGGAAAAGGAAACCTGAGGAGAGCTACAAGATGGGGGTGGGGGCAGTTGCTTACAATCACCCAGGAAGAAAGAGACCTATGGGTTATTATTTCAGATGACCTGAAAATGTCAAAGAAGAGTACCAAGGCTTTAGGGAGGGCCAGTGACATGTTGGGGTGCATAGGCAGAGGTATCACCAGCAGAAGGTGGGAGGTAGTGATGTATTTGTATAAAGCATTAGTTAGGCCTCACCTGGAGTACTGTGTGCAGTTCTGGAGGTCACGCCTTCAAAAGGACATCAACAGGGTGGAGGCAGTCCAGAGAAGGATGACTAAGATGGTACAGGGCTTGCACCTTAAAACTTATGAGGAGAGATTGAAGGACCTCAATATGTACTCATTGGAAAGGAGGAAAGAAAGGGGGGGGGACATGATAGAAACATTCAAGTACCTTAAGGGCATTAACAAGATGCAGGGGGGAGACATCTTCCAATATAGGAGGAGTACAACGTATGATATGAAGTTGGATGGTGGCAGGTTAAGAAGGAATGTGAGAACATGTCTCTTCATAGAGAGGGTGGTGGACACTTGGAATAGTCTGCCTCAGGAGGTGGTGGGAGTGAGCACTGTGGTGGGATTTAAACATGCCTTAGACAAGCATAGGGGAACCTTACAGGTGGGGCAGAAGGACAGTCAGAGGACATAACCAAGTACAGGGTTTATGAGCAGACTGGATTGGCCTAGTGGTCCTTATCTGCCAACAATTTCTATGTTTCAGTTTCAAAATATTGCAATGATGAGAGCTTAGCATGTGACAGAGTCAAAATGGTAACATTTAAGAGGGACATCATTTCAGAAAGCAGCACGGACATAACATAGAAACATACAAACATAGAAACATAGACTTTGATGACAGATAAGGACCGCTTGGCCCATCTAGTCTGCCCATTTCCCTACCTACAGGATAGGCCGTAGTTCCTAGTTAACCAACAGCCTATTTCTTCCTACCCCCCACAAGAATTGCCTTATGTCTGTCCCATGCATTCTTGAATTCTCCCACAGTTTTAGACCCCACAACCTCCTCAGGAAGGCTGTTCCATGCATCCACTACCCTCTCTGTGAAAAAATACTTCCTCACATTGCCCCTGAACCGCCCCCCTCTATCTTTAAATTGTGTCCCCTTGTTCTTGCAGGTCTCTTTTTCTGAAAGATGCTACCCTCTTGGACTTTGTTGATTCCACTGAGGTACTTAAAAGATTCTATCATGTCCCCCCTCTCCCTTCTTTCCTCAAGGGTATACATATTAAGTCCCTTAGTCTCTCCTCATATGGCTTCTCCTGCAGACCCTGCACCATTTTAGTTGCCCTCCTCTGGACTACCTCTATCCTGTCTATGTCCTTGCAGAGATGGGGTCTCCAGAACTGGACACAGTACTCCAGATGGGGTCTCACCAACTGTCTGTACAGAGGATAACAACTTCCTGTTTTCTGCTGCTGATGCCTTTCCCTATACATCCCAGTATACCCCAGCCTCCCCTACTGCCTTCTCCATTGCTTGCTAACCTTAAGGTCATCTGATATGATTACCCCAGGTCCTTTCCTTTTTGTTGTTGTTACTACCTCCCCACCCATTGTGTATTCTTCCCTGGGTTCTTGTTTCCCAGGTGCATTATATTCACTTCTTTGCATTGAATCCTAGCTGCCATACTTCTGACCATTCCTCCAACCTTGCCAAGTCCTTTTCATCCTTTATCGCCTCCTTGTGTATCAACCCTGTTGCAGATCTTTGTGTCATCTGCAAAAAGGCATACTTTTCCTTCCAGTCCCTCTGCAATGTCACTGATGAAGACATTAAAAAGGACTGGACCCAATACTGAACCCTGCGGTACCCCACTAGTAACCTCTCTTTCTTCAGAGTGGACTCCATTTACAATTACCTTCTGTGTCCTGTTGTCCAGCCAATGTTTTACCCAGGCTACCACCCTGGGACCCACTCCCAGGCTGGATAATTTGACTATTAATCTTTTGTGTGGGACTGTGTCAAATGCCTTGCTAAAGTCTAGGTAGGCCATGTCCACAGCCCCTCCCTGGTCTACTACTTTGGTCACCCAGTCAAAGAAATCTATTAGATTCGTCTGACATGACCTTCCGCTGTGAATCCATGCTGCCTTGGGTCCTGTGCTCCACTGACCTCTAGGTACTCAACTATTCTTTCCTTCAGAAGTGACTCCATCACTTTCCCTACCACAGAGGTCAGACTGACAGGTCTGTAGTTTCCTGCCTCTGTCTTGGTCCCACTTTTGTGAGGGGAATCACATCTGCCTTCCTCCAGTCCTCGGGTACCACACCATCCTCCCATGATTTATTAAAAAGAGTAGCCAGTGGTTTCACTAGTTTCTCCCTTAATTCTTTTAGAATTCTGGGGTGAATTCCATCAGGACTCATTGCTTTGTCCACCTTCAGTTTTAGGAGTTCTTGCAGAACCCTTTCTTCTGTGAAAGGACTGGGATCGACTCCCTATCAAGAGTGCTTCTGTTAATTGGATTAGGTACTTCCCTCTCCTCTTTTGTGAATACTGAGCAGAAATATTCGTTCAGTATCCTGCTTTTCACTGTCCCCTCTGCCCACCCACCGTTCATTCTATTCAGCCTCACTATCCCTCCCTTTGTCTTTCTCGCTCGCTGATGTACCTATAAAAGGTTTTATCCCCCTTCTTAACTGAGTTGGCTATCTTTTCCTCAGTTTGGACCTTTGCTATTCTGACTTCCCTCCCTGCTTTCTTCTGCCTTAACTGGTACAGCTCTCTGTTCTGCTCCTTCTGTGTTTCCTTATACTTCCGGAATGCTATCTTTTTCTTCCTGACTTTCACAGCCACCTCTTTTGAGAACCATAGTGGCTTTTTCTTTCATAACAGTTTTAGAATGAGGCAGGGATGGAATGTGGGTAGGCACATTCTTTGAATGTGGGATATACAATCTCAGAATGGGGAAAGGTCATGAAATATCAGAATGTGGTAGGGGTGTGCAATCTTAGAATACATAAGGGAAACAGAATCTCAGATGTGGTTGAGACAAGCAATCTCAGAATGGGGGAAACAATAATTTTGGAATAAGAGAAATTCAATCTCTGAATGTGGCAAAGGCACCTAATCTTGAAATGTGGTGGTGACATTCAGTCATAAACTCTGTAGCAGGGATAACTAGTCTCTGAAAGTTCCAAGGGTACACATAATCTTGGAATGTAGTGGGGAAACAACATTTTGTAATGAGGGACATGCAGTTTAACAAGCATTTGTCAATGCCAAATGTTGATTGCGTTGGTGTGTTGACCATGCTGACTGGCCCTCTGTCAGTCGCTCAGTCTGTTTCGTCCGGTGCTGCAGGCTGCTGTTTTGTACTGGGCTCCTGCGTGCATTAGCACCTTGTTCTGGCCACTAAGAGTTCTGCAGCTGTCCCGACAGAAGTCCATTGAGGTGGGTCACTTGCCCTCTCTCACTCGTGCGTTCTGTTTCTCTTGGTGCTGCAGGCTGCCCTTTTGTACTGGGCTCCTGCATCTGTTGGGGGCTTTTTCTGCCAACAAAGAAATCTGCAGCAGTCCCGACACGGGTCTGTTGAGCCTGCTGACTCCCCCTCTCTCACTCACTTATTCCATTTCTGCCAGTGCTGCAGGGTGGCCTTTTGTACTGAGCTGCTGCCTGCATTGGCACCCTTTCCTGCCAACAAAGAAATCCGCAGCAGTCACGACAGAGCTCCGTTAAGGTCCCACACTCCCCCTGTGTCACTCACTCTTTCTGTCCTGGCGCTGTAGGTTGCCCTTTTGTACTGGGCTCCTGCCTCTTCTGTTGGTGCCTTTGTCTGCCCCACAGGCATCTGCAGCAGTCCCGACAAAGCTCCGTTTAGCTCGCTCATGCAGTCCCCTTCTCTCACTCACTCATTCCGTTTCTGCCGGCACTGCAGGCTGCCCTTTTTCATTGGACTCCTGCCTGGGTTACTGCCTTCTTCTGCCCACAAAAAAATTTGCAGCACTTACAATACAGCTCTGTTGAGCTCGCTCATTACCCCTCTGTCACTCAGTCATTCTGGTTTCCCCGCCAGTGCAGGCTGCCCATTTGTACTGGGCCCCTGCATGCACTGGCACCTTTATCTGCCCACAAACAAATCTGCAGCTGTCTTGACAGAGCTCTGTTGAGGTCACTCAGTCTCCCTGTCTCACACGCACATTCTGTTTGTCCTGGCTCTGCAAGCGGCCCTTTTGTACAGGACTCCTGCCTGCATTGGCGCCTTTTTTCTGCCTACAAAGAAATCTGCAGCAGTCCTGACAGAGCTCCGTTGAGCTCACTCAGTCCCCCTCTCTCAGTCACTCATACTGTTTCTCCCACTGCTGCAGGCTGGCCTTTTGTACTGGGCCCCTGCTTGCATTGATGCCTTCTTCTGCCCACAAGGAAATCCACAGCAGTCCTGAAACAGCTCCGGTGAAGTCGCTGACTCCCCCTCCATCACTCGCTGTCTCATTCTGTTTCTCCCAGTGCTGCAGGCTGCCCTTGTGTACTGGGATCTTATGTTGTGCCCTTTCTCTGCCCACATACAAATCCACAGCTGTCCCGACAGAGCTGTGTTGAGGTCGCTCAGTCTCCCTCTCTCACACACTCATTCTGTTTGTCCTGGCACTGCAAGCGGCCCTTTTGTATGGGACTCCTGCCTGCATTGGTGCCTTTTCCTGCACACAAAGAAATCCGCAGCAGTCCTGATGGAGTTCCAGTGAGCTCACTCAGTCCCCGTGTCTCACTCGCTCGTACTGTTTCTCCCACCACTGCAGGCTGGCCTTTTGTGCTGGGCCCCTGCCTGCATTGATGCCTTTTTCTGCCCACAAAGAAATCCACAGCAATCCTGAAAGAGCTCCGGTGAGTTCGCTCACTACCCCTCCCTCACTCGCTCTCTCTTTCTGTTTCTCCCAGTGCTGCAGGCTGCCCTTTTGTACTGGCCTCTTGCGTTGGGCCTCTTCTCTGCCCACAAACAAATCCGTAGCAGTCCTGACAGAGCTCAGTTGAGCGCGGTCACTCCCCCCTCTCACTTGTTTGATCTTAATGTGTCCCACACAGTGATTTCCCACAGTGACCATGCTATTCTGTGGCAGGAGTGCAAAAACACATTGTAGCCATGATGTGAAACATGGCAGCTGTACTGTTCATAAGGAGGTGTGGAAAAATGCCACTGTTGAAAATGTGGGGTGAAAATATCACAATATTGCGAAGTTACAAGGGTGTGTGGAAACAGGTCAACACACTCTTGTAACACAGTCATGTCATGGAGTTTCGTCACCCGATTTTCAGCATAGGCATTTTAGGGCCTCTGCTCATGAACAGTGCCACTGTCATTTTCTTAATCTGTCCCGATCAGTGATTTCCCACAGCGACTGCATTATTCTGCTCCAGAACTGTGAAAACACATTTCGGTCAGGATGTGGAAAATGACAGCTGTGCTGCTCATAAGGAGGAGTGGAAAAAGTCCACTGGTGAAAATGTGGCATGACAATATGACAAATCTGCGAAGTTACAAGGGTGCGTGGAAAGTGTGCAACGCACACTTGTAACACAGTCAGTCGATGGGTTATTATCACCAAATTTTCAACATTGGCATTTTAGAACCTCTGCTCATGAACAGTATCACTCTAATTTTCTTACTCTGTTCCGGGCAGTGATTTCCCACAGCGGCCGCTCTGTTCTGCGCCGGAAGTGTGAAGACACATTTCGGTCAGAATGGGAAAAATGACAGCTTTACTGTTCATGAGTAGGTGTGGGAAAATGGCAATGTTGGCAATCTGGGTGAAAATATTATAAATTTGTGAACTTTGATGCGTGCAAACTGCATAGCACACTTTCATTACCACAGTCATTTTATGGAGTATCATTACCAAATTTTCAACATAGCCATTTGGACCTCTACTCATGAACAGTGTCACTGTAATTTTATGTTAAGCAGGCGTACGCGAGAACATTATGGGAGAAGTAACTTACCCCAGGGTGTGCCTCTCCTATCAATGCACTGCTCCTTGAGCAGGCCTGGCGATCCTGCACCAATGGGTGCAGGGCTCAATATGTAGCGGTGTTCCTCTGCTTCACTGCTGCCATACTGGCGCCGCCACCATCCCCTCGTCATCGCTCCCCCGCAGTCCGCCACCCCCAAAAACTTTCCTGCCACACTGGGAGCTCACCCCAGGGTGGCAAGCGGTGTTGTTTTGCGGAGGTGCCCAATCCTCTGTTGGCTCCATGACCCCCCTAAGCCATCCTGCTGCCATGCTGGGAGCCCACCCCAGCGTGGCAAACCGTTCATTTGTTTTGCCGACGGAGGTGCCCAATCCCCCGTCAGCCCCTCGGCCCCCACCACACATCTTCTGCCACACTGGGAGCCCACCTAAGCATGGCAAATGTCCCAAGTCATCTTTTGTTTTTCCCCTGCAAAACAAAAGCGGTCCCTTGATGGCGTCTCCCAACCCCCACAACCCGCACCCACCCTGCGCCTCAGCCTCCCACACCCCACCCTACACTTACCTCTGGACTCTGGTGCAATGATCTTCAGTGGACCGGGAACACGTCTGCACTCTTCAAAGCCAACGCGAACTGAGGAAATGCCGGTAAGCTGTATAATGGGCTACATGGGGGGGTTTCAACTTTATTGCATATCTCAGTCATTTTTTGGAATTTTTGCACCAAATTTTCAACATGGGGTTTTTGGGACCCCTTTTCATGAATGATGTCACTGTCATGGCGTTATTCGGGCCTGAACGGTGCATTTGCAGGCACTGCGCAGTCACTGCATGAAATCACCCTTCGGCCTCAAATAACCCTGTGACAGTGACATCGTCTGAAGAATCGCTGTGATAAAATGATTACCTCATGTTTGGCGTGTGTTGCGCGGTTCCTACGAGCGCTCGTAAGTTTGCGAATTTTCAATATTTTCACTCCAGATTTTCAACATTGCCATTTTATCACACCTTCTTATGAGCTGTACAGCTGTCATTTTTTGCATCTCACCCAAAATGTGTTTCCGCCCATGTAGCGCACAATGGCGCAGTCGGTTGTGCAAAATCAATGTATGGAACATTAAGAAAATCACAGTGACACTGTTCATGAGCAGAGGTCTTAAAATGGCTATGTTGAAAATTTGGTGAAAAAATTCCTAAAATGACTGTTTTACGAGCATGCATTGCGCAGTTCCTACTGCCTTTCGTGCGTTTCTTAATTTTCAATATTTGCACTCCAGATTTTCAACATTGCCATTTTACCACACCTCCTTATGAGCACTGCAGCTGTCATTTTTCACATCTTGCCCAAAATGTGTTTCCGCCATGTAGCGCACAATGGCACAGTCGGTGTGCGAACTCAGTGTATGGGACACATTACGAAAATCACAGTATCACTGTTCATGAGCAGAGATCTTAAAATGGCTATGTTGAAAATTTGGTGAAAAAATTCCTACAAATAACTGTTTTACGAGCGTGCGTTGTGCAGTTCCTACGCACGCTCGTAAGGCAGTGTTATGTAATGTCAGATTGATTGAAAACAAGACAGCAATTATTGCTGATCTTATCAAAACATCTGACTTGGCTTGCATCACCAAGACCTGGCTGGATGAGAATGCTCATCTTATGTTGGAGGCAGCTGTGTCAGCCAGGTACTCAGTGATACACCGCCTGAGATTGGATCGCAGGGTAGGGGTGTAGCCATCTGTTTTAAGATGGAACTGGGCCTTATAGAGGTACCAGTGTGAATTACCAGATCCTTTGAGTACATCGTGGGTGCAGGTGAGGGTTGCAGGATTCTTCTCATCTATCATCCACCAGGGGATGGGAAAGAATTCCTGCAGGAAGTTGCGGACTTCGTTGCTGATATAGTATTGGAGTCCTCCAGGTGGCTGGTCCTGGGGGACTTCAGTGCCTTGGTCAATGAAGAACTCTGGCTGTTCAGACAAGACATCCTCCAACTGATGACTTCATTGGGCTTCACACAGGCTGTTGCCTCTGCTACCCATATTTGTGGGTGCTCTCTGGATCTGGTGTTCATCCTAGGGATGGAGACTTCTGATTTGGTGGTTGAACCAGTCGGTTGACCTGACCGTCACAGTATAGAGTTCAGTTTCGGGCTCCCCCCAATAGACCTGCTCCTGTGGAGATGGTCCGGTACCGCCCTTTAAGGGGGGGTGTCCCCCGCTAGTCTAATGGCGGTGCTCAACCTATTGAGTAGGCTGATGGGATGCAGAGAGACAGATAACCTAGTGCTGCACTATAATAGTGTGGTATGGGGGATCTGGACTCCATTGCTCCTGCCCAGGATTGCCCACTCACTCTGTCATCAGTCCCCTTGGTTTGGTGGGACCTTGAAGGAGCTGAGGCAAGTGGAGTGAAGGCTGGAGCATTGCTGGCAGAAATTGGGCCTGGAAGATGACAAATTTAGGTTGATGACCCATTATAAGGACTATCAATCAGCTGTCTCCTGTAAGAAGGCAGAGTTTCTGTCCAGGGAGTTTGCCGATGGAAGGAATCGACTGGTGGCTGAGCTCTTCCAAACTGTTGACAGGTTGTGCAATCCTTCAGAATCAGAGAGCTTGTTCACTGTTTCATTGTGGGATGTTCACACCATGTTTTGCAGATAAGGTTGCCTCCATCAGGTCTGCGATCTGTTCAGTATGCTCCAATGAACAGAGCAATGCACTAGCATCCAGCTTTGCTGGACTGACTTTGACCAGCTGGCGATCACTGACATCATGAAGATTGTCCAAGATATGCATTTGATTTGCTTTAGTTTGGATCCTGGTCCAACCCACCTCCTGGTGGAATGTGTGAAAGTCATTGGACTAGTTCTAGAAGAGATAGTCTGGAGTTCTTTGGTGAAGGGGATGTTTCCTGACTCTTTGAAAGAGGCAGTTGTGACCCCTCTTTTAAAGAAATCTTCTCTCAACCTGGACTGTCTTGCAAACTACAGACCTGTCTCTAACCTGCCCTTTGTGGGTAAAGTTATCAAGAAGGTTGTTGCAATGCAGCTCGAGGACCATCTTACCACCCACAACATCTTTGATCTCCTCCAGTCTCGATTTAGGAAGAGGCACAGTACTGAGACATCACTTGTCCAGGTACTTAATGACCTCCTGATGGCAAGGGATTGGAAGAGCCATTCGATCTTGGTTCTTCTTGATCTCTCAGCATTTGACACAGTGGACCATGGGGTATTGCTTGAGTGCCTGCAGCTGCTCTGCAGTTTGTCTGGTGCAGTCATCAGATGGTTCCATTCTTTCCTCAAGGGCAGGCTGTAGAGAGTGGTGTTGGCGTATTTTCCTCTGCCCCATTCCCCCTGACTTATGGGGTGCCACAGGGGTATGTGCTGTCCCCCTTGTTGTTTGTGGTGTATATGCTGTCATTGGGGGACATCACAAAGTGGTATAGTTTTCACTGTTATGCAGATGATACTCAGCTATACTTGTCATTTGTGCCTGGACAGGATGAATCCATCTCAGTCTTTAACAACTGTCTTGCTGAGCTCCAGAATTGGATGCGTATCAGCTGGCCGATGTTGAATCCAGATAAGACTGATGTGTTGGCTGTGGACACTCGTCATCAGGTAGAGGGGTCCTCTCCTGTTCAGCCCTCTGGGTTACTGTAAAGGGGCATCCAGTTGAGTACCTTTGAACAAGTGAGGAACCTGGTCATTATTTTTGATGGTGAACTGACACTTTAAATCACAGGTGTCAACTCTCGTCCAGTCTCCATTTTACTACCTGAGGAATGTCACCCTGGTAAAACACCTTCTTCCACCTGATGAGCTTTCCACTCTGGTCCATGCCTTTGTGACCTCCTGCCTGGGCTATTGTAATGCTCTTTACCTAGGGCTCTTGGAAGTTGATACCCGCTGTCTGCAGCTGGTACAGAACATGGCAGCCAGGCTGTTGATGGGCTTACCCAGATCAAGCCATGTCACGCCTGTGTTCTGTGAACTGCACTGGCTGTCAGTATAGTGAAGGATCATCTTTAAGGTCAGTTTGCTGACCTACAAGGCCCTAAACACACACATGCTGATGTCCCTGTCGCAACATGACTTTAGAGCCAAACATGGGACTGATACTGCCTTAACTAAGTTCTCTACTGATGTACTTTGAGAAATTGACTCTGGATCCAACATAGGTGCGGTTTTCATAGACCTTTCCAAGGCCTTCGACCTGGTGGATCACAGACTTCTACTCCACAAACTCCTCCACATAGGCCTGGACACCCATACCCTCAAATGGGGCAAAAGCTACCTCTCTGGTCGCACACAAAGGGTCAGGTGGCAGGATAAACTCTCCAAACCACAGTCCCGAAAGGAGGGTGTACCACAAGGGTCGATACTAGGGCCCCTATTGTTCTCACTGTTTGTAAATGAACTGCACAACCACTGTGGGAACAGCAATGCAATCCAATATGCGGATGATGCTGTTATTTACAAAGCCTCAGACAACCTGGACGACCTAGGCCCATCCCTCCAAAAGGATATCCTCATCATGGAGGAATGGCTCACCAAGAACAAAATGGTCCTTAATACCAATAAAACCAAACCCATGTTGTTTGGCCCTAGAACCCTTGGACAAGACAGATCACAACTACTCCAAATTACGTCCCTGGAGGGCAACAAACTGGAAGTAGTCTCCTTGACAAAGTACCTTGGCCTTACCCTCGACCAAGATCTCACTTTCAAACAACATGTAGATCAAGTTACCAAAGTAATCCATACCAAACTTGGATTACTGTATCGGCTCAAGGAACAGCTGACCCCCGGAGCTAGGACTGCAATAGCTTCTAGTGTCCTACTCCCAACACTAACATACGCTGCCCCGGTCCTTCAGGGTGTCGCTAAACTGGAGTACAGTAAACTACATACTTTATACAATAAGGTAGTCCACTTTGCCTCCTTATCCCACTCAAGGAGCCACCACTGCAAGGCCCTAGTGAGGTTCAACTGGCCATCCTTTGAAGCTCGCCTCAGGTACCCTGTACTCTGTCTGGCAAAAAAGCTAATCAGCCCTATGCCTCCCCCGAGCCTCGACAGACTCCTAACAGTAAAGAGAAACATGCGTAACCTCAGGTCCTCAGGCCAAATGCTACTAGAGGTCCCAAAGGTCAGGACCAAGGCAGGCTGCAAGCCCTTCTCATACGCTGCCCTCTCCCTGTGGAACAACCTCCCTTTGGAGGTGCGAGAAACCCCATTGGTACCGTGCTTCCGCACAAGACTCAAGACCCATCTGCTGTCAATGAGTAAATGCCTATGTTATGGTACCTGACACTACAACAAAGACCCTGTGTCAGCTCTCTCTACCCTACTTAAATCTCTACCCCCTGAACAGGTAGCACTTACTCCTCCTCCCATCACAGAACCTATCCTATGACTCTTAGATGTATGTTACCTAATGAATTTATAGTACTGTCTCATTCCTTTGTATGTTCTGAAGCATGAACAAATGAACAACAGCTTATTAGTTAGACATATACAACTCATAGAAAAGACTGCTCTGTCTCATGGATTTTTAAACTGAAGTATACTGTATACCCATAACCTATATATGTATCACTGTCTTCTATTTCATGTACTGTTATTCCCAGGTCACCCCTGAAAAAGGGACCTCCAGGGCCCAGTGGGCCTACCCGGTCATCAAAATTCAATAAATAAATAAATAAAATAAACAGGCAAGGACCACATTATTTGTAAGACCCCCTATGTCCCTACCCCTCCTGCCCGCCCACTTCGTTCCACTGATAAAGGATTGCCAGAGGTTCCCAGGGTCCATTTGAAGACTTCAAGGGCAAGATCTTTTACAATTATGGCACTGACCCTGTGGAACTCTCTACCATGTCAGGTTAGGGAGTGCCAGTCTGCCAAGACTTTCAAAGTTGACTTAAAAACTCATTTGTTTAAACTGTTTTTTTTCAGAAGTTTATTGGGATTTGCTGCCTGTTTTATTTGGTTTTAATATTTATTGTAGTTTTATTATCTACTGTTGCTTTTGGATTTTATGTATAAGCACTTTGACATTTCAAAAGCATTTTATGCATAAACTGACTTGACTTGACTTAACTATTAACACTGGAGTACCCCAGGTCTCAGTGTTAGGCCCACTGTTATTCTCAATCTTTCTAAATGACCTTCCCTCTGCCTGTCTTTTCACATCATTCCACATGTATGCAGACAATACTGTCCTGTACACATCTGGTCCCTCCCCCACTGATGTAGCATTCAGACTTCAGCTTAATTTCGACATTTAACACTGGCTTGGCTCAAATCAGTTATTCTTATCTCTTCCCCTCTTCTCCCACCTGACGCCCTCTAGCTTAATAATCCTTTACTCATATAGCTCTAAAGTAGACAAAGTCACTTCATGAACTGCATTATTTTCTTTTTTGTTCTGTATTTCAAGTTTGTGCCTTACATGATATACTACTAGTAAAGTCATTGAATTGTTTTCTCTCTTTTTGTAGTCATCTGTATAATATTTTAATGTCTATACCATTTTGACATGGAACCTTTGTAAAAGAACCACTGGTTCAAAGGTGTATGTAATCCTAGTTACCAATAAATAAATAAATAAATTATTGAATGACAATAAAACAGTTTCCATGACCTTCTGCACTAGGCAGAGACTCTCTCGGGGCCCATTCCTCCCTGCCTTCCACATCCTTGATGGGACTTTGCTCAAGAACAGCTCCCCCTTTAGATATCTTGGAGTCTGGCTTGACCAGAGCCTCAACTTCTCTGGACACATTGATGCCATCCACAAAGAGCTGCACCCAAAACTGGGTGCTCTATACAGGAATCATGGTTGTATCCCACTGCCAACTTGCTGCGCAGTGATCCAGAAAATGATCCTCCCTATATTTGACTACAGTGATGTAGTCTACAGTGCTGCTCCCAAATATTCCCTAACCAGGCTGGACTCTAACTTCCATTCCTTCTGCCACTTTGCTCTTGACTGCCCTCTCCACACCCATCACTGCAACCTCTACCAGTCTCTCTT
This sequence comes from Neoceratodus forsteri, assembly GCA_016271365.2. Lineage (NCBI taxonomy): Eukaryota > Metazoa > Chordata > Ceratodontiformes > Ceratodontidae > Neoceratodus > Neoceratodus forsteri. Next base: position 1,180,943,488 of record CM028131.1, read on the forward strand.
CCTCCCCCCAGCAGACAGGTATCTTATCCACTGCACCTCCTTTCTTGCTAAATTCTGGGTTCACTCTCTTCCCTCATATCTCTCCTCCTCCATTTCCCTCAGACCACCTTCCTTTCACTCCCTTAGAAACCATGACTCCCGAACCTTAACCCTTCCATGTAGGTCATCCTCAGCAGGCCAGTCAGCTTTCTCCTACCACTTCCCAAAAATATGGAACTCTCAATCCCAGCCTGTTCAGCATGCTACCTCCCCAAAGGTCCTCTCCTCCCTCCTAAGGGCCCTTCCCCCCTGCCTGTAATTGTGCTTAAACTCCCACCCTCAGCATTCTTTGCTTCTGCCTTTTTGGTCTAAATAACCTGGTTAGCACTCATTCAATGTTCAATGTTAACCCATGCACTTCAATATGATTATTATATTTATCTCAAAATGTCTGCTCTGCTTTGTTTGATTTGTCTGTAGCTTACTGTACTTCTCGTCATCAAATTTATATTGTATGTGTTATCTTATACTGTATGTGTGACAGGGTATGCCCACCCCGAGAATGTAAATATGCACCCTAGGACATGCATCTACTCTAAACCCTTTTACTCAAGCCTACTGCAGTAGCATTCTTTCTATAAGTCTCCTTTGACCTTTTCCCATTTTTACTCTGAGGGGTTGGCCTCCCCATCACAGTACCTTTTGCTATTCTACCCCTCTTTATTTCAATTTTCCATCCTTAGGGATACACAATGTAGAGGCTATAAATTGCCTCCTGGAAAAGTGTCCTAGGTTAGTGGGCAAAATAGATTTTTCCCCACTATGCTTCAAAGAAGAGGCTACATTTGAGAGGTACCTAATGTCTGCCCTATAGAGGTATTATGAGGGCTAGACAAAAGGCAGGACACTTGATAATGAACAAACCCTATTTTAAGGGCCCATGTTGCCCTGTGTATAATAAACAGGGAAAATAATGAGATACAGGGATGCCTGTTTAATTAATCTTATTATACCCCTTGATGTACTCTCATGAGAATGAAGCTGATAATAAAGGCTACTGTGCCTTTGGTAGTGTGTCTGAAGCCTCCAGATGGCTCAGAAGGCTCCTTGGTATTAATAAATATATTAGCAGCTTGATTTTTCCCTTGCCAAAAAGCTGTTAAACAAAAGGGCCCCTGCTATTTAAATTAAGAAAAATGGTCCCAAGGAGAATAGACAGGACTAAGGAAAGAAAGCCCTGAGAGAAAACAGAAGGCCCAAATGAAATATTACCCTGTCGGCTGATAATTTCAGCCAACAAGATCATAATGAACAATGCTTTTTGGCAGGAAACTCTCCATTCTAAGTGCTTGCTGCATAGCACTTATAAACAGAAGAAAAGAATCTTAGCCTGGCAACCATAAAAAAAAAAGGAAAGGACTTAAGGAAATAAAATTTTATTAAAAAGTCCTTTGTTAAAACTTTTTAACTTAATTAAGTTATATGACTTAGCAAACTGCTACAGGCAGAAAGCATTTGTTATAGTTATTTTTACTTTCCTGTGGACCAGGAAAGGTGGCTGACAATGTTATCGGGAATAGGAACCCCAGACTCTTACCTGTTCCTTGTAGCTCCTATTGAAATCTGGTAGGCTCTTTAAAGCAGGCCCAAACTAAGCCCTATTTATAGTAACCGAGCAAGCTATGACATCAGAAAGAAGGAGGGACATAACTTCTTAAGTGGCCCTTAAGCATTCAGTAGCTGAAAATAAAGGTTGTACTATACTAAGATGAATTATTATGAATGCATTCTATTGAAGGTAGTTATTAGTAGGTTTGTGGTCCGTCTGATCCCCCCATATGTTTGTACTAGCACAGATATCATGTGTATTAGAATAAGGGGTGGGTCAGCTGACTATCTGATGTCATCATGTCTCTCTATATAAACCTTTCCTGGAGGCAGATAGTCAGTAGAGTTTGGAGAGCTGTACTGAGAGCAGGTACAGCAGCATAGCACAGACGATTATGGAGGTTGCTTTTGGTAATTCATTATTCCACTCTGTGGCAGCATTGTTGGGGGAGAACATTGCTGGAGCTCAGGATAGCTATTATTTCTTATGTTTACACTTTTTATTTTGTTTATTTGTATAATTTATTCTGAGTTAAGAATAAATATTTTGAAAAAAACAAACAAAAGAAAAAAACAAATCAATATCACAGAAGAGATTTGTGTTTTACACTTTTATGTTGTGTCAGATGTTGTCTATTCCCACACCCTCCTACAGTATGTATTATTTTTTTGTTACTGTATTTTGCCATTGTGCCTCCTTTGTACCTTTACTGTTTATTCCTATTCCCCTCTCCCAGGATGGATCTGGAAACTAGCATTCACTGATCAGTATGCCTTTCTTGGTAAAACATTTAAATAAATACATTAATTTATTATTTATTTAGTTGCAGTTTGGTAACCGGGTAAGCCCACTGAGATGGAATGTCCCATTTTCAGGGGTGACCCGAGGTAAGGGTACATAGGGAAGTACAGAGATACAATAAATAACAGCAAATGGTAAGTGTACATAGACACATTTGCAAGAGATTATACATAAGAAAAGAAATGTAAAATAGCGCTGGCAGCAATAAGTTACAGCTCTAAGGTAAATACAAATCACAGGAGGATAACAACAATGAACAATACATAAACCATGCCCATGTGCCAATAGGTACTAATGAATACAATGTATACAGCCGCAGAGCTTTTTTTTTACAGCTGAATTCAACAAGGTAATAGCAGTGAGACATGCATAGCACCAGATCACAGCAAAGTATGGGTTAAGCGAGGTACACGTAGGGTACCCAGGAGAGGATTGGAGAGGGGGAGGATGAGCAAGAGGTGAAGGGTGAGAGGCTCAGAAGCAGGTACACAGCTGAAAGGAGGCAAGGTAGGATTTGAGAGAATACTTGTGCATATGTATAGTAGTGTAGGTCAACACAGAGAAAGGAAGAGAGTTCCAGAGAGAGGGTCCAGAAAAGGCAAAGGCATGCCTGCCCACCACTAGATGGCATTTATTTATTTATTTAGTTTTTGTTGACCGGGTAAGTGCACTAGACAAATCCTGCCTATTTTCAGGCACGACCCGGGGGGAGGGGGATACAGATGAATGCCAGCTGACCTCGAACCAGATTAAGCTGTTGGTGGTATTTTTAGTGAATGAGGGAAATTTGGCCAGGACACTGGGGAAATTCCCCTACTCTTTTCGATAAGTGCCATGGGATCTTTAACATCCACCTGAACAACCACCAATCCAGGCAGATGGGACCTCGGTTTTAACATCTCATCCGAAAGACGGCACCTCAGAAGTGCAGCACCCCTCTCATGCTGCACTACAGTGTCAGTACTGGGATATTAACCCAAGTGCCAGATGTGGGAACTGAACCCACGGCCCTCTGATCTCCCGGCCTCAGAGGTGAGTGTGCTACCTACTGAGCCACTGACACTAGCTGCCTCATTTAAGGATAATGAGCAAAGGTAAGCCAGTGGATTTTAAAGGTCTAGTCATTGTTTTTCATTGGATGAAGGGCAAGAGGCAGGGAGGAGTGAATGTATGTACAAATTTGAAAGTCAGGCAAAGAGTGGAGAATTGCAGCCTAGCTTCAAAAGAAGGCCAGCCCAGTCCATCAAGGACAGAGCAGTGGTGATCCCATCATTAGCACCAAGGGCAAAGTGAGCTGTCCTGTAGTAAGTTTGTTTGAGCTTGGCAATGGGGAGACCTGAGTGAAGTGGAGGATAGGAGCACTGTAAGAGATAAGTGGGAGAAGGGAGGATGAAGCAATGGTAGAGTGGGAGGGAGGTGTTAAGTAGGACTTGAGGCAATATAACATTCCAAGCCTCTGATGGAAGGTCTTGACCACTAATGAAACATGGGTATCAAAGCGGAGGTTGGAGTACAAGGTCATACCCAGGTATTTAAAAAACTGAACCATTTCTAGAGGGTTACTCTGGGAGGAGTGGATTAACAGTGGAGGTGGGGTGGTAGACGTTGAAGTCCGGTGGTAGAGGAACATAGATTTCATTTTCTTAGTATTAAGCACCAGCAAATTATTAAAAAGCTCTGTATTGAGGCTCAGGAAGTCCTATTGCAGTAGGAGGTTTAACGTGGTGAGGTCAGGGGAGGACCAGTATAGGATGGTGTCATCAGTGTACATCTGGACCGACGCACCTCTGCAGTGTTGTGGGCACACATTAATAAATAAAGAGAACAGGAAAGGGCCCAGAATAGATCCCTGATGGACACCATCTTTTATGGCACTAAAAGTGGAAGTGCAGCTGGCCCATTTGACACATTGAGTGCAGCCTGTGAGATATCTCATGAACCAGTTCAGAGATAGAATGTCAAGATCAAAGGTGAATAAGGTATGCAACAGGAGATTATGATTAATAAAGTCAAAAGCCTTGGTAAGGTCAACAAATATTGTGTCGGTAACAAGGCCTTTGTCCATACAACTAAGGATGTCTGATGTTAAGGAGCTTAAAATGTATAGCCTTGAGGAAAGGAGGGAGAGGGGGCACATGATAGAAATTTTCAAATACCTCAAGGGAATCAACAAAGTCCAAGAGGGTAGCATCTTTTAGAAAAAGAGATGTGCAAGAACAAGGGGGCACAATTTGAAAATAGAGGGGGGACGGCTTAGAGGTAATGTGATGAAGTATTTCTTCAAGGAGAGGGTTGTGGATGCATGGAATAGCCTTTCTGAGGAGGTTGTAAAGTCATAAAACAGTGGGGGAATTCAAGAATGCATGGGACAGACATAAGGCAATTCTAGTGGGGGGTAGGAGGAAGTAGGCTGTTGGTTAACTAGGATCTGCAACTTATCCGTTAGGTAGGAAAATGGGCAGACTAGGTGGGCCAAGCAGTCCTTATCTGCTGTCAAATTCTATGTTTCTATGTTACTATGATGGGGCAGTGTAGGTACTATGTGATTTACGGAAGCCATGCTGGTACATGGACAGAGAGTTGTTCAGCTCAAGATAAGATTGAAGTTGGTCATGGATAATATTTTCCTGAATTTTAGCAAGGGGGCACAAAATTGAGATGGGAGGGTAGTTCTCAAACATGGAGTTTGAGCCCCTCTGGGTGATAGGGATGACTATTGCAGCTTTCCATTTGCTGGACATGGTGCTTGAGCAGAAGGATTTGTTGATCAAGTAGTGCATGGGAGAGGCTATGGCAAGGGCACCGAGTTTTAAGAAATGAGGTCTAGTGAGTTAAACCCAGGAGAGGAAGTGTCCTTAGTGCTCATAAGATGACACTGAACGTCTTTCTAGGTGGCCAATTTAAGGTGGAAGAATGGACCATTTCTAGTGGAAGAGGAGGAGGGAGGAGGTTAAGCATGTGCCTGTAGGGTGGTCTTATGTTTTGATAGGTCTATGAATGCCTGGTTAAATTTGATAGCTACAGAAATGGGGTTGGTGATCTTGGAGTCATTGAGGTGCATGGTGTTAGGTAAGGAAGAGGATTTTCTCTTAAGTAAGGAGTTTATCTGTCCCTCAAATTCTTAAGTGTTGGAGAGGTTATTAGTTTGAAGGAAACACAAGCATGTACATTTAGCCGAGTGGATCTGGGACTTACATTGGTTATGAAGGTGTCTGTAAGCCTTCCAGTCAGCAGGGAGACCCGAGCTCTTATATAACTTAAAGGTAGCATAACATGAAGCCATGAGGCCTCAGTGTTCCTTGGAGAGCCATGGGGCATAAGCCTCCTTGGATCTCTGATTAACCAGGAGCATGGAGGTTGATTAAGGAATTGAAGGTGTTCATAAAATATTCTAGGGCCAATTCAACACCAGGTAGACTGCTTACCAGGGAACAGTCAGCTTGGGAGAGAGAGAGAGCCTAAGAAGTCTTAAGGACAAAATGAGGTCATATCCCTGGGTAATACAATTTTGGGGTGGTGGATTAGGGCACTTATTCCTCCAGAAACAAAAGGTGGGGAAGTGATCACTCAAGGAGTCAGGCAGTATGCTAGAGGTTTTAATGTGAAGGGAGTTGTTAGTTTGAACCCAGTCAAGGAGAGTATGGTGACCGGATTTAATGTTGTGCCTGGTAGGTTTGCTAATGAGCTGAGATAGCTGTAAGTCAGTCAGAGCATTATGGACAGATCCCAACCCAGGACCAAGCCAACTGCTATTAAAATCACCACATAAAACCAAATCTGTAGGCAGGAGACAGGCCCAGGAGGAGATGAGGGTGGTGAGAGAAGAGGAGGAAGAACTAGGAGGGACATCGATACACCCTAGGAGAGATATAAATAAATAAATAAACAAACAAACAAATAAATGGATAAAGAAGGTTTTGTGTTCTAGTCCCACACTAGGGTTGGGCTTGTAACATAAACACCAGCACCCAAGTGCTGTACCAGGAAGATGCTGTGCTGTCGGGATGTGCCATCCTTCAGATAAGACATTAAATCAAGATCTTTTCTGAATATGTGTGGTGCTGTCCTGGTAAATGCCCAGGTGGGAGTCGAAGAACCTAGGGCATGTTTTACAGGAGTGGGAGAACTTTTTATAAAGCCAGCCACATCATACAGAAAAACATGACAACAAATATTTTGTTAAGCATGAGCAGTGAACAACTAAAACAGAAACAGACATGAAAAAGAAATACTACTATAACATTTATCATATTAGAACCAGAATTACTTGCTCAAATCCTAACATAGAAACATCTTTCCCTACCTGTGTGAGAAAAACTAAAACCAGAAATAATGTAAGAAGAAACAAAACAAAAGAGTCCCAGAAAGAGAGGGAAAATAGAATTAAACAAAGAGAAAACTTCTTCTGTCTGATACTCTGATCATAGAAGGAAAAACCCACAAATAATTATAACCATGGTATTCTATCCCAATAATTATGATATACACATTGCAGGCAGAGTTCTCAGTTCTTTAGTTTTCATGTCTCACAGTGCAGACTCAACCATGGTAGAGATGGAAGCATAAGTGGATTGTAATTGTTGTGCTACAAACTGACATCTTGCCTTCCAAAAATTTAATTTCAGATAGGCAAAGAAATACCACTGTCAGAGAGCTATTAATGTGTTGCTGCCATTGAAACAGATAATCACCCCAGACCATATTACCATATGACAGTCTTTGTAACCAAGACAGCGGACATTTTTTTGGCTAAATAGGCCCACAAATTCATTACAAAAGTGCATTCTAAAACAAAATGCTCCTGTGTTTCTATCTACGGAAAACACTCTGTCCTTGGACAGATACGATATGTTCATAAAGGCTCTTGGGTTTCATATTGCCCTTGACTTCTAGCTGTCCTTGGCAACTCAACCACAGTACATCCCATACCTTATGAGGTACCTACTGATTTGTGAATTGGGATAGTACAAGACGTTTAGAAAGATCACACAGTGGAATATTTTGAGATTGTATGTGCATGTGATCCTTAATTTTCTTATGAAATTTCTGTCCAGTATTTGAAGTTATAGAAAGTTTGAAAACTTCCCAAATGTTTAATTTGCATAAACTGTAATTAGCATATTTTGGACTTTATAAAGATTTAATCAATTTATGAGGTTCTTACCCCATATAGAAAAATAAGGTCCTAAACTATACTGCAACCATTCTTGCCATGGGTGTGTAAGCTGTGCCAAGCTAGTATTAATGGAACATTGAAAAATACATATACAATAAAAAAAAATAGGTTTTGTCATGTTCAGATCTTATTTTCTGTGTGGTAAATATGTGAAATCTCATTTGACAGGATTGAGCTGACTCCCAATAACATCTGAAACAATAACCTAAAATATTGGGTGTCAAAATCTAATGGTGGAAGTAAATACAACTCAAATAAGTAAAGACTAGAAGCAACAACCTTTTGATCACCTGTACCCTTTTTAATCTGGAGCATTTTCAAGTTTTCCATTAGTTAATAGAAGTGGAAGACTAGGTTTGTTGGCAAAGGCACCTAGCTTCACCTGAGCTCTTTTCTTCTAGGTTTGCTTGCAAGGACAGAGCAAGGAACAACATTTTCAGAGGAAGGAAAAATATTAAGCCTTTTGGCTAGGCAGATTTACTGTGTTACTATTTTCTTTTGTGCTCACAGGTTTTGTTACTGTTTTTTGCTTACATTTTACTGCTTTGTTGTTCTCTGATTCAAATTGCTGTTGCAGGGTATACTTTCTGCTGCATTATTACAGGGTGTGCCTACAGGTTTGTTAATGTTTTGTGCTTACAGATTACCGCTATAATCTTCTCTGATTCAAATTGTTTTTTGCAAGGTATATCTTCTGTGAAATTGTTACAGGTGGAGCTTACAGGTTTTACAGTTTTATCTATCATTAGGCTAACCTTTCAGGGCTACTGCATTTGCTGTTGGTTGATTGTTTCTGCTCTTACCTCCTTGTTTCTTTCATCCATGGTTCATCTTTTTCAGCAAGGGAAGGGCCCAACCACCCACCCCATCCCCAACCACCCTATGCTACACTCCTTTATAGAGTAGCACAGTTGTGACATTTCCTGCAGTAAAGCAGAAAGGGGGGATCAGAGGGGTATCCACACAGTGACCTCATTTACAGGGGCACAATAAATTTAACCTGTTATAAAAAGTTATACAAAAACAATATATAAAACAAAAACAAACAAAAAAAATCTTTTGCTTTCATTTTTCTTATTATTACTTGGACCAGGTTATAAACTCAGCAACTCAACTGGAATGGATATTATTAACTGCAGAAACTGCAGGACACTTTTCAAAGGGCAGTTATACAGTTTTTAGGATGCTGTCCTACTTGTTGGACCATCAGAGATCTAAAGGCTCAGCTCTGGGCAGCACAGTCAGAGATTGCACACCTCAAATAGCATATTCAGGTGGATATATATTACAAGAACCACCTGTCATTTCCCCAACATCTAACTGAAGCACCTCGACCACAGAGGGTAGTTGGTCAGGGAGGTTGGCAGATGGTTAGGAGAGGCAAATTGGGTGCCCCATCCTTCAGTGCTCACCAATATATCACCTCCATAAACCATATAAAAACTACAAACAGGTATCTGCCTCTATCTCTGAAATTAAATAATGGTGCAGAGGACACTGCAGAGCAGGACACTACAGCACAGGAGCTAGTACTACAAAACTCACCCAAAACAGGAACCATAACAAAAAAAGCAAAACAGAACTCCAAAACACTTCTGATCATAGGAGACTTCATGATTTGGGGAGTTGATACCTACCTCCAGCTGGGATAATGGTCAGATGTCTCCCAGGGACATCAGCATGGAGAGACATTGACTGCATTGCTAAAATCATGCAAGAATCAGGAGAAAACATTGATGTCCTGGTACACAGAGGGATTAATGATCTCACCAGCCGGTCAGTTGTGGAGACCAAGGAACACCTGACCAGGCTGGGAGACAAACTAGCATCCATTTCATCTGACATCTCCTTCTCTAAGATCCTGCCAGTCTGGGGGGGCAGATGGACAGAGGGTCAGAGAAGGGGAGATAGGAGAGCTAAGCATGGGGCTAATGGGCTGGCACCAGGAAAAAAAAACACACATTTTTAGGTAACTGGCAACAGTTTTGGGAGCAAAAGTTCTTTAAATTCAATGGACTGCATCTGACTAAGGAGGGATTCAGTGCATTGGGGCAGAAGTTTAATGTCTTTGCAGAATATTTAAACTAGCAAATGGAGAGAGGGGTGCAGCACACAATACAGTGAACGGGAAGAACACCCCTCCACCCTCAGCTAATGATCAAACAGGAGTTCAGCATGTTTGTAGTTCATTTGCATCACCAGGTAAGGAAAAAGGTCCAGCTCCCCATATGACATGCAGGGGAAACACCAGACCTCACCCAGCAAATAATGCACCAAAATCTGGCCAATGGAATATCATGTACACAAATGCTTGCAGTCTGGGAAACAAGATCCCAGACCTGGAGGCAACAATGACAGAGGCTAAACTGGACATAGTAGCCATTAGCGAGGCATGGTTCACCAGTAACCACACTTGGGAGACTTCAGTACCCAGCTATGTACTGTTCAGAGGAGACCATGGTGCACAAAGGCGGGGGGGAGAGTATCCCTTTATGTCAAGGAAAATATCAATGCTACAGAAATTCAGAATACACATAAGGAGCCAGAAGAACTGTGGGTCACCCTGGAAAGAGGAAATGGGGCAGCCATACAAACTGTGGTTTTCTACAGGCCTCAGGACTGGGGGCAGGGACATTGACAAAACATGAAAACTAAATAGGAGATTCTGCTAATCAAAGACTTCAACATGCCAGATACAGATTGGCCAATACCAGCAGGAACATCCACCAGAACTAGACACATAATGGATTCTCTGCCGGGGAGGGCCTCAAACAACTGGTATAACAACCCACAAGAGACAGGGCTATCCTGGATCTAGTACTGACTAACAGGGAAAGGATCACAGATCTATAGGTAGAAGGTCACCTGGGGGCCAGTGACCATCACATGGTATAGTTCAATTTAGCCACTAGAACAACATCATCCCATTCCAAGGCAAAAATATGGGACTTAAGAGTAGCTGACTTTGATAAGATGGCCAACAGAGTTAAGCTAGCCCTGGCAAAAAGAAATACAGGTGAGGGGATACAGGCAAAGTGGGCAAGCATTAAGGATACAATACTTGAAGCAACATCCCATTGTGTTAGGGAGAAAAGCAAGAGCAAAAGAAGGAGGAAACTACTTTGATTCTCAAAAACAGTAGCAGAAAAGATCAGAGCCAAAAGGTTGGCCTTCAGGAAATATAAGGGAACGCAGTGGGATGAAGATGACGAAGCATACCAAACTTCCCTAAGGGAAGCAGGGAAGGCAGTAAGGCAGGCAAAGGCCCAAACCAAGGAAGCACTGGCATGAACAGTAAAAGAAGGGGACAAGACTTTCTATAGATACATTAGTGAAAGGAGAAAGTCCAGAGGGAATATTGCTAAGATAAAAGGGGATAAGGGAAGTGTGTGGAGGAGAACCAAGCAAAAGCATGTATCCTAAATAGATACTTCTGATCAGTATTTACTGATGAGAAGGTAGGGCAGGACCCACAACTCAGCACCATGGACACAGGGTGGAGGGAGGTGAGAACAAGTCCCTTCACAAAAGAAAGGGTCCTACAACAGCTCACTAAGCTCAGAGTTGACAAGGCAATTGGACCTGATGGCATACATCCCTGGGTACTAAAGGAGCTAAGGGTGGAACTAGCAGAGCCATTAGCAGAACTGTTTAGTGAGTCTCTGAGCACAGGAGAGGTCCCAGAAGACTGCAGAAGGGCTCATGTGATCCCACTCCACAAGAGTGCAGCAGGGAGGAGGCAGGGAACTACAGACCAGTCAGTCTTACCTCAGTAGTGGGCAAGATTATAGAGGCACTCCTTAAGGAAAGGAGAGTGTAACACCTGGAATCCATAGGAACACAGGATCCAAGACAGCATGGGTTTAAAATGGTGGTCCTGTCAAACTAATCTCATAGATTTCTTTGACTGGGTGCCAGAGTGGTGGACCAAGGGGGTGCAGTTGTTGTCGCCTACCCTGACAAAAGCAAAACTTTCGATACTATTCCACATAGAAGATTGATTAATTAGCTGGGTAGGCTTGGAGTCGGTCAGAGGTTGGTCAACTGGGTTGCAAACAGGTTGGTGAGCAGAAAACAGAGAGTGATGGTAAATGGTGTACAGTCAGAGAAGATGCAAGTCACAAGTGGGATACCTCAGGGATCAGTCCTGGGGCCAGTCCTCTTCAATATCTTCATCAGTGACATTGCAGATGGACTGGAGGGTAAGGTTTTTCTGTTTGCAGAGTAGATGATCTGGATGGTGTGGGCAGAATGAGAAGAGATCTGAATAAACTTGCAAAATGGTCAGAAGAGTGGCAACTGGGGTTTAACACAAAGAAGTTCAAGATCATGCACATAGGGAAGAGAAACCCTGAAGCTACCTATAGGTTGGGATGGGAGTTGCTGGCAATCACAAGGGAAAAAAGATACTTGGGCATCATCATCACAGATGACCTGAAATCATCCAAGCAGACCACTAAAGCAGTAGGTAAGACTAGAGGGATGTTGGGTATATTAGTAGGGGTATCACAAGTCATAAGAGAGAGGTAATAATCCCTCTTTACAAGACACTGATTAGGCCCCATCTGGAGTACTGCATGAAGTACTGGAGGCTGCTCCTGAACAAGGACATTAGTAAAATGGAGGTGGTCCAGAGAAGGGCAACCAAAATGGTGCAGGGACTTCATCAGAAAACATATGAGGACAGATTAATGGAGCTCAATATTTATACCCTAGAGCAAAGGAGGGGGAGAGGGAGAGAGAGGTGATATGATCGAAACATTCAAACATCTTAAGGGCATTAACAAGGTGAAAGAGTCTAACATGTTTATAAGAAAAATAGCAGGACAAGAGGACACAGCATGATATTAGAGGAGTCCAATTAAGGGGCAATGTGAGGAAGTTCTTTTTCACAGAAAGGGTGGTGGGTGCACGGAACTGCCTACCTCAGGAAGTGGTGGATATGAATATAGTGCAGCATTTCAAACAGGCATGGGATAGGCATAAGGGAGCAATACAGATGAGTATGAATAGATAGGCCATTGGCAGAGTAAAGGCCTGTGGCACATTCATAAGGTAGAAAAATGGGCAGACTGGATGGGCATTGTGGTCCTTATCTGCTGTAAACTTCTATGTTTCTATGTTAACCTTTGTCGTACGGAGCTCCATTATTTCCCTCCATTTTGAAGTAGGATCTTTTTACGGCTGGAGTAGGCGGAGCCTGCAGACGTTTTGCATGTACAAAAGGAGTGATGTCATGTTTTCTGTTTGTGGAACTGACTGAAGGTGTAAATAGTCTCCTCCGCCTTACCCTCCTTCAAGAAATGTTTTCCACCCACAAATAAATATGCTTTCATGTTAGTCAATGGTTGCAGGGTACTATTTTCTTTCTTAAATGGGTGGTACAAGAACTGGAACCTGAGTAGTGGGAGGCAGCATTGTTTTTTGGGGGGGAGTAAGATCCACCCCACTTCCACCTGAGAAGCTCCTAAAGATCCACCCCCACCTTTTTTTTATTCATGTGGGAGGGGCATAAGGTGGATCTATCATGTTGAAAGAAGGCTCACTAGTTTGGGATCTGGACCAAGGAACAGAACAAGTCTGTGGAGTCCCTGTATTTTGTTAAGGACTAGGAGAACAGAAGATTCTTAATGCCTTCAAACTGACTTAAAACCCCTTGGAACAAATGATTATCAGAGCCACCTGGTGTCTCAAAAGGAAAGAGTAAGTAAGAAGTGTCTGAAACTACAGCTTCCTGGTTGAAAGAGCCACAGATATTTCTTAAACATTTATATACTAAAAACAAAGTTCAGCTTTTGGGATTAACAATATTTGTTTACCATATTCAATATAGTTTGTCTTTTTAGTGGTTTAAAAACTTTGAAAGCATTGGTGTTAGTAATGCATTTAACAATAAATGTTTTTATTGTCTTTACAGTTAATCATGCAGGTTCATGTGAGGGCACTTTTTTGGGGGGAGGGGGTTCAAATTAGTTTAATCATGGGCTCAGTACTTGGTAAACACAACCTTTGATGAAGTGTATTTTTTCTTTTAAGTTTGAGAAGTGGAGTTGCCTTGCACATGTTAAAAATACCAGCTGCAATTAACAACTACTTGTAGAAACAAAAGGCTTTTTTTTCCTACTTACTTTTTTCCTGGTTCAGTTTATATCAGTGAAAAGAAAGACTATAACAACTATCAGAGTTGACAACCCCCTGGACATGCCATTTATCACTTGTTTAAAATAACAAAAAAGTAGTTTCACATTTTTACTATGAGGGAAGCAAGAAGAACCAGCATGGTTAACAAATGCATCCATTGACACCTGTGAATGAGAGGGGAGGGGCCTTTTTGTTCTAACTTTCCTGGTGAGTTTATACTCCTTGGAACCTGTTTTTCAGGTTTTATTTTTATTGCATCTTGTCCCAGACAATCTTCCCAGAGTGCAGTTTGCTCTATTGTTTAATATCTCCATGGAGTCCAGTGTCTTGTTACATTTTTTTGTTTCAAATTAACCACAGACATCATGGCAGCCAAAGGAGACACACTTTGAGTCTTAGGGTATGTACAGCATAATTAATAAGTTTACATATGCATAATCTTTCCATTCATGTTATTGCTAAACCTACTGCAGCTAGCTAGATTACTGGGGGGGGGGATCTGATGGTCATCAAAATTGGAAGGGATTTGGGGGTAATCATACTGGATGACCTAAAGATGGCTAAACAATGTACCAAAAGTTGTGAGGAGAGCCCATGGAATGCTGTTGTGCATAGGGAGAGGTATTACCAGCAGAAGGAAGGAGGTAGTGATGTCACTGTGTAGATCACTGGTGTGGCCTCATTTGGAATATGGTGTCCAGTTCTGGAAGCTGCATTTCTGTCATGCAACTTTAAATCACAAATGGGTTCAATGGTTCTATTTTAGATTTTTGTTCCTTTCCCTACTTCTCCCACTGGTTAGCCCTATGGAACGCAACCAGAACATATATTGGCTAGTATTATGAATGCACCTACACTAGCTGCTTCTCAGTCTACAGCACAGTCTTTTTAAAATGCTAACTTCTTGTGGAAAATATGGCATAATTTTTCCATCCATGTTATAGTTAGACATACTGTAGCTATCTTGGCTTGAGGAAGGGTGAACATGGTCAGGACCCCTTAGCAATTGAGATGCATATGCAGCAAATAAGTCCAGATTTGCTAACTTACCCTATAACTGTTAAGTGTCACAGTTTGCATTTTCTTCTTGAAATGGTTACTTTTGCATTTATGTTTATTTTAAAATATTTAATATTTTGACCATGTGGTTATGTCATGGACCATAACTGATCTCCAGCCTTACCCCCATTGCTCCAACTTGCATAGCAAATAATGCTTGTAGACAAATCTAATCATTTTGCTGCTGTGTTCTGGCATGTTCTTGTTTGCTTGTGTGTTTGTGTTACTGAAGCAAGAAATATACAGCTGTCATTTTTTACATCCTGTTCAAAAAGTGTTTTTGCACCTGTGGTGCCAAATGGCACAGTCGCTGTTCAAAATTTCCTTTTGACTAATGAACTGATAGTGTCACTGTTCATGTGATGGGGTCACAAAAAGCACATGCTGAAAACTTGGGAGTGAAAAGACCAAGAAACGCCCAGGGCATTAGGGTTTCTGACCATAACACCCTGCACTGTAGGGACTGACAGGCATCAGGGTTGTGACTTGTGATTGTCAACAGTAATGTGCATGCCATTACACCCCCATCCCCACCCTGCAGCCAGTGACAGGTATCGAGGTGTTCCTTTGACTCTTTAGCCCCAAAGTTCACTCCATTCTCTTATACTGTACCCATTTCAGCGTATTTCCTTATGGAATGGGGTGAGTATAAAGTCTGAAAACCCCAAGGCACACCTCAACTCTTGTCTGTGTCTGCAGGGTAGGGTGAGGTGAAATGGCATGAGCGTTATGGGCAATGACCCAAAGGCACACCCCAATGCCTGTCCATGTCTGCGGAGTGGGGGTAGGGTTGGCGTCACTTCAGTACTTCACTGCTATTCCTATTCTGCCTGTCTGTCAGTGTGTGTGTGTGTGTGTGTCTCTCTCTCTCTATCTATATGTCTATGTAATTATTTATCTTTCTATTAATTGCATATATCACTATTTTCACCTATTTCTAAAACAAACCTGCATATCACATTTGCCTGCACTCTGAGCACGTACTTATGAAACTGTGCATATTTGTACTCCACTTCTGCGTAGACGTCATATTGTACTTTCCTTATATTACTATTATCACAAGCATAACTACCTTGCCCTTATCAAAAGCAACCCCCTCTGAAAGTTGATATCACATTTTCTCTAACAGTCCATCATTATTACACCTGACTTCCTGACATCAACACATTGCTTAAATATAACTTACATCACCTCATGGACAAAAACCCCATTTCTCTTAAAAAATACAAATAAATAAATAAATAAATGTGTAAATAATCCCAAGGCTGAACATACGCCAGCCATTACTTTTTCATGTACTGCCACCTTCTGTACCATCATGGGGATTTGCATCATTGGGATATGTGCAATTATGTTTTCTTTAAAAGGTGGCTGTCTGGCCAATATCATCCAGGATAACACATACATCAGTGGCATTTTCTCTGGGGTTCTTATGTAAATTTTCTATTCCTTCCATTAAAATGTACACCTCCATATATTTTCCCAATAATGTGTATGCCTTTCTTAGAACAGAAATTAAAACAAATCTTATTACATACAAATCATTGTGTTGTCTCTCCATACCTCCTAAACAATTCCACACAACTTCACCAACTTCATTATGCAGCCATGGTGGATCTGACCAGATTCTGTTTTGTGTAGGGACAGTCCTTTAGTTGCAGAGTTCTTCATGACTGTATCAGAAGAGGTCTGAGTTTTATGTGGACTGTACAATTTCAGATTATCCCCTATTGTGCTCCCCCAATTTATGCATTGGTGTCTTCATCTTTCCTCAGGATGCCTGTAATGTTAATCCTTGCACCATAATTATCAGTCATTGCAAGGGCAGCATGTAATACAGAGGCTGCAACATGTGTATTTAGTTAATTACAAGAGTAGAGGAGTTTTTATTGGCAAAATAAAATAAATAAATATACAGTATAACTCAAAAGAAAACAAATTCACTGTAATATCATAATACAATCAAATACAGAGATCTTTTATAGAAACATCAAAGGAAATAAACAAAAGCTTATAAGTATTCATATTGTGTGGATCAAGCAAAAAACTATTATTTAAATTTAATTATATGGGTAAATCCTTTCCACCATTTTAATACTTTACTTGAGTTATACATTTGGACATCTTTGAGATATACTTTATACATTTCCTTAGCTACCATTTGGCAAAACCCCTCATATAGAACCCTTTTTTGATAAATAACCCATTGACACTTCACTTGCCATAAAAAAAAACGTAAACATCCAAAAAATACTCCTAGAGTATTTTTACTAAGACGGGCCATGCTTGGGGGATATATACCTATAACCAGAATATCATAATTCATACATTTCAGCCATGACAAATCCCACTTTTTTGGCAGCATATACCCATAATTTCGTTACATAAGAACAGTGTAGAAAAAAATGCTCCATAGTTTCTTCTTGGTTAATGCATTCTGGATAAGGACAATTCCTTTCTTCTTTTGCCTTGTATTTGGCTGTGCCTCTTATGTTTAATCTCCCATACATTATCAACCATTGTGTTTCCCACATAGAGGCAGGTATCCTATCATTATTCAACTGGTCAAGTATATAAGAGTTTTGTCTTACAGGACAT
This sequence comes from Neoceratodus forsteri, assembly GCA_016271365.2. Classification (NCBI taxonomy): domain Eukaryota; kingdom Metazoa; phylum Chordata; order Ceratodontiformes; family Ceratodontidae; genus Neoceratodus; species Neoceratodus forsteri. The sequence continues at coordinate 1,180,960,851 of CM028131.1, forward strand.
TTTTTAAAACTAGGTTCAATAGGGTAAATTGAATTCATAATCACTTTGTATAGGGTTTTCACTGTATTAGAAACAATGGTTTGTTTAGTGATTTCCGCTTGCATTGTTTTTGAATTTCTGGTTTAAAATATATTGGAGTATGTATATGGGGATTTAATTTAGGGGTTCGATTAACCAAAGTATTGACCTAGCACTAATGAAGTCCAAATACTTTCTCTACTCCCTGGTCTCAGGTCTAATTGTTTTATAGATTGAGTAAAAAAAAGGGAATAAAAAAAAAGTATGGAATTGATCATACCTAATCCTCCTTTAGTGATATTTAGATAAGTAAAACATCTCTTTACTGGATTTAATCTATTACCTCACAATAGCTGAAAAAAATTACTATAAAGTCTGGTCTCATAATGTGTAGGAAGAGGGAAAAGCATAGCCACATATTGCAAACAGGGAATAATAAACTGTTTGATGATTTGCATACGTGTAGCTTTGGAGAATTTATAACTTTTCCATCTTGAAACTTTAAGTTCTATTTTAACTAATGCATTGTCCCAATTTTTTTCAGGAAGGATTTGAAGGCCAAAAGAAATACCTAATATATTTAGGGGTTCTGGAGATAATATAATATTGTTATACTGAAATGCCTGATGACATCCAGCCCCCATAATCAAACCCCTAGTTTTGAGTAGATTAATTTGAGCATTAGACAATACTGCAAATAATTAAAATTCTGCTAGGAAAATCTGCAGAGATTCATAATTATTGAAAAATATACATACATCATTTGCATATGCTTGAATATGAAGATGAGAATTATGATGAACTCTACCAATTCCTATCCACTTAGGTATTACCATCAAAGATTGAATGAGTGGTTCTAATGATAAAACATATAACAGAGGGCTTAGTGGACATCCCTGATGAACTCCTGATTTTAGTATAAACCCTTTAGTTTTACTTCCTTTAATAAAGGGAAACACTGTAGCTGAGGTAAGGATAAGGATTTAATAATATTGACAATCCATTGTGAAAATCCAAAAAAAAAATGCAAAACCCGAAATAAGTAAGTGTGATTAACCCTATCAAAAGCCTTCTCCAGGTCGGCGGATATCAGATACCCAGTTTTTCCTTCTAATGAAAGATACTCAATAACGTCTCTAATAATCATAAGGGCTGATTGTATTCTTCTGTTAGGAATACTACAATATTGGAAAGGTGACATTATTTTTTCTACAGAAATTTTCATTCTGTTATTTAATAACATTGTGAATATTTTACAATCTGAATTCAAAATTGTTATTGGCCTCCAATTTCTTATGTCCCCTTTATCTCCTGATTTATAAATGTGTATAATTAGGCCCACTGTAAACTCAGAAGGCACTTTTGTACTCATCATAATGTATTGAAAAACTAAAAATAAGCAGGCTGAAAATTCTTATTTAAAAGTTTTATATAATGCATAAGGAAGACCATCTATACCTGAAGAAACTCCTTCTTTGAGATTCTGGATGATATTTTCAACATCTGATTCTAAAAAGGGTTCCAGTAATGTTTTATCTTTTTTTTTGTGAAGGAGAAAAAATAATTGAGTCTAGATAAGTTCTGACATTTTCTACCTTAATTGGAGAAGAAGGGTTCAGTGTTTCATGATGAGAATCTATAATGGAATTAATCTCTGCTTTGGATACCACTTTTTTACCTTCTGATACTAAGAATTCCATGTGAATAGTTTCTTTTAAGTTCTTACACATTTTGAAAGGGTCTCCTATTTTTTATTTTTGAGTATTATTCAAGAACATGGCCTGTAATGTTCTTGCCCTATCGTGTTGTACTTGTTTCATCTTGAATTTAAGATTCTCTATTTGGTCAAAGTAGTCATACCTGGAGGTATTAGCCTTTGATATTAGAAACTGTAATTGTTGTCTTAGCTTTAAATATGTAAATAAATTATTGTTTTTTTGAGTGGATCCATATTTCTTAAACCACATACTTAAGTCTACTTTAGTTTCCCTCCACCATTCTCCCATATCAGTATATAAAAATGCAACCAAAAATCATGCTTTTAAAAGTTGTGACACTGCAAAGTTCACAAAACTATTACCTGGTATAGAGGTATTTAGTTTCCATCAAAGTGATCGTTTCGGTACTGAAGTTAATTTACCAAATGAATAAAGTAATAATAAGTGATCTGAAAATTTAACCGGTATTATTTGAAAAGTTCCAAAAGGGATTTCACCTGAAATAAATAGATAATCAATAGTGGTTTTATATTTTCCTTTCATGTAGGTAAAACTAGGCCCAGAAAGCCTATTGTATACTGCCAAAAATTAGTGAGCCCTGAGGTTTTAATTATTACCTCTAATAAATGCGAATCACCATAAAATGTTTTATTGGTGAGCCTTTTTCTATCAAACTACAGTTGAAATTCCCACCCCAAAGGATTAATCTTGAGATAATTAAATATGGCTGTATTGCTTTCATGCAATTAATTCTTTCTGATTTTGTTTGAGGGTTATATAAGTTAATAAATCTACAGACCCAAGTATTCCATTTTCCATCCAGAATCAATACCTTTCCTGGTATTAGATCTATCAATTTATCTACTGCAAAAAGAAAAGAATTAAACAAAATGCCCACTTCATCTGCATTATCCCTTCCAAAAGACCAATATGATGGTCCCCATGGCCAATCCCTTTTAAAAGCAGAAATCTGTACTAAGGAAAACATCCATGTTTCTTGTAAAAAAAAATACTGAAATTTTGTTCTCATGAATAAACTGAAACAGTGCTTGATGTTTAATATTATTCAGAATACTATGAGTATTCAAAGACCCCCATTTGTGTGCTACCATGATCATGAAGTGACTAAAACCACACTATTTTATTTTTTCCTTTTTTTCTTCTTTTTTCCCTTATATTCTTCTGCAGTTAAACCACCAGTTTCTGGCACTGACTTCTGAGAAATAGAGTCCAATATATCCATTTCTGAATCACCCCAGTTAGTAAATAATGCTACAAAAGAATTCTGTGTTTCAATACTAGTAGTTGAGGGAGAGGATTTTGGTCTCTGATTCTGAGAATATCTCCTTGGTGGTAAAGGAGAGATTAGAACATTTTCAAAAGGGGGATTGTCAGACTTATCAGATTTCTCAGGTTCACTATAACAAACAGGAATAAGAACCTCTGGATTGATAGAACCTTCTGTCAATTCAGTTTTATTTACCACCTGATCAGTTTTTTTTATCCACAGTAACATCTTTCACTAAATCAATTATGGGAGGGTGGGGGGCCTAGTAGTTTTCATGTTACTCATAACATCCTGCAGTTGGGTTACATCCATACTTTCAGGGCCTTTCTCCTGTTTAGAAGAGGCCTCCTCCCAAGAAGCTTTATTCTTTGCTACCTGGGGCATTCTCGAAAAACATGTCCAAACCCTTCACAAAGGTCACATTTAGTATGATTCACGCATTGCATAGTTACATGGCCTATTTCTCCACAATTATCACACCATGGCTGATCACAAATACTTGATAAATGACTTCTAGAACCACATTTGTAGCAGGCTGTTGGCTGACCCCCATAAAAACAATCCCCCCATCCTGCCTAACAGGAAGTAATTGGGAATATGATCTAGTCCTTTGTCCATCTGTCATAATTTAACTTTGTACTTCCACCCTCCCGTCCAAAATTGTTCAGTATCTAGAATTGGTTCAGGTTCACTCAATATCTCACACTTTTGTCCCAACCAATAAGTTATGTCCTCCACATGGACTCCCTCATTCCTAAACATAACCGTGACAAATTTAATCAGATGCTTTGTAAGGGGGATTACTAAAAAGGGAGTCCATAAGGGGGAGAATTTAACCTGATTATAGCATTCCCAGAAGAGATCTAAGGCATAGGATGTTCAGAAGCTAATATCATAGTTATCTTCCCCTGAGATGTTGATGAATGCAAAGACATCTCTAGGGGAAAAGTGGAGGGAATGTTTAATTAAGCATTTTCCTACATAATACCTATCAGGGTGCTCAGTCAATCCCCCTTTATAGTGAATACACACCGCGTTTCTCCTTGTGCAGCTTCTCTTTTTGAATGTGAAAAAAGATCAGACATTTAAGGTTTCTGTGGACCCAGAGAGGGAAGCGCACTGTTACTTTCACTAGGATCTACTTTTAAACTAGACTGCTCTTGACCACCCTCTGAATTTATTGTATCATTTTTAAGAACAGCAGAATTTAATAGAACTTTGGATTCCCCCCTTTGTACTTTCACTTATATTAACTTCTGGGGCAATGTTAACAATGTGCTTATCCTTAGTATTTGGTTTCCAGTCTGGAGTAGCAGTTAAATTAAAGGAGGGATCCTATAATGGGTCTGGTATCCAGGATCCTGAAGCTGTCATCTGCCAGCCCACCTCTAGGATTGCTTTATGTGGTGACCAGTTTCCATCGTGAAGCAGTGAATTCACAAGCCTCTGTTTATCTTTAGGCTTCACTCTTACATCTGGGATCTGTGACTGCAGATCTTTAGGCGGTGCAATAGAAAAAACATCAGTAGTCTGAGTTAAAGATTTATCTCACTGAGTAAAACAAAATTCTGTTACTCCTGCTTGTTGCACTCCTTCCTTCTGATAAATAACTGCGCTATCAGCTGTTAAAGGCAGGTCTCGTGTACCGGTATTTTAAACACGAAGCCGGCTTGTTTTGTCAATTTCGGCTGTCCTCCAAAGGCGTTACTGTTGACACTCAGAGGGTTCATAGATCCTTTGTTCAGAATTTCCCCTGCCATTTGAGGAATATTTTCCTGTGAAATTACATTTTTAGGTAATGAAGGCTTTAGGCACTCGCTGTCTTGTGCGCTACTCCTGCCAGTCTTTTCATGAGTTTCTAAGTCTTTTTCAGTTGCTGTAACTGAGTCGGCAGTGTTAGACACTCCTGCTGATTGTAGGCTTATTTTAGGCCTTTGACTATCCATTTTACTGACATAATCAACTCTTTCCCCTGCCATTTGAGGAATATTTTTCTGTGAAACCACATTTTTAGACAATGAAGGCTTTAAGCACTTGCTGTCTTGTGCGATACTCCTGCCAGCCTTTTTATTAGTTTCCACATCTTTTTCAGTTGCTGTAACTGAGTCAACAGTGTTAGACAATCCTGCTGATTGCAGGCTTATTTTAGGCCTTTGACTCTCCGTTTTACTGACATAATCAATTCCTGAGACATCACTTTTATCAGGTAATAAGTTTGCCTCATGAGAGATTTTCACAGTCTGAAAGCTTATTTCGTTTAAAGTTACAGGGAGTCCAGGTACAGTAACTACAGCATCTTCTCTTTTAACAACAGATTGAGTTTGGAAAATAAAATGCTCACTGTGACAATCATCCTCTGAAAATCCCATTGCTTCTTGATAACCCTCTTCTTGTTCTGTTTCGATTTCACCATCTTGAAGGGCCTCCTCTTGAGATGCAGTGAAAGGTGAGGCTTTCCCTTCCGCCAAACACACAATTTCCTCCTCCGCCATCTTGGTCCCACAGGAAAATGGATCCCCCCTGCTCACAGGAAGCAGACTAGAGGATTTTCCCTGGTGTCCTGGCAAACATTCCCCTTACCATAAAATCTGTTCTTGCAATTGCCCAAAGCTGTCTGTGGGTGTTGATGTATAAAATTGTTGCCACTACATATTTGCTGTCATTTTATTACCAGTCTCTAACTGTTGTAAAGTGCTTTGGGTACAGTGCATATGAAAAGGACTATATAAATGCTAATTCCTCTTCTTCTCTCCCCCTCCCCATGCCCATCTAGCTGATTTGAGTGAATTCCCCATCATGTCTGTATCTGAACTCGAGGAAAACATTTCCTTGGTATCAACCTTGTATATCCCTTGTAGGTTTTTGTATGTTTCCATCATATCACCCCTTTTGTTTCTCTTCATGAGGGTGTATATGTTCCCTAGTACGTGGATCATCTTGATTGGCCTGGGGTGTGCTGCTTCCATCTTATCACGGTATTTCCTCAGGTGTGGACTCCAGTACCTTACACAGTACACCACATGTTGTCTCATCAACAACTTGTACAGTGGCAGGATTGCATCTTGAGTTCCGATGTTGATCCCACATTCTGTGGAAGCTGACATCCTCTTTGCCTTTCCCACAGCTGTGCTACAGCATGCTGTGGATTTTAGAGTATCGGATATCATGAGCCAAGGTTCTCTTCCTCCTTGGTGCATTCCAACACCATTAGCCCCATTTCATACTACACTCCTGGGTTTCTTCACCCAGTGCACATCACCTTGCATTTGTTTGCATTGAAGTACAGCTACCAGATCTCTGAACAGTTCTCCAGCCTGCCCAGATGCTTCTTGAGTTCCCTTTTCCCCTTCCTTCATGTCAGCTCTTTTACCATCTTTGTGTCATCTGTGAAGAGGTGGACCTTGCCATTTATGCCCTTCCCTATGTCACAAATGAACACAGTGAAAAGGACATGGTCCAGCAAGGATCCCTGTGGTGCTTTGCTTATAACTTCATTTACCTCTGAGAAGCCCCCATTTATAACATCCCTTTGCATCTTTCCTTTAAAGGGACAGTAGGGATTGCTCAAACTGTGAAAGCCCATGAAAAGTTATGCTGAAGAAGGTATTTGGCTTCCTTGTAGGTGTCAAATGTCCTGAGATATGAATATTTAAATCATCTGAAAATCAAAACAAGGCAGCAGCCATTTCATGCACTCTTACGGCAGAAAGTGATGTCACTGGGGGCAAGCTATAATTAACAACATTGAGCTAGCCTCTCAGTGACATCACTTCCTGTTTTTAAGACTGCATGAAATGGCTGTGACTGGCTGTGACTGTGAGTTGATTTACACTTTATTTAGCTATTCATATCTCAAGACTCCTCAAGACTCCTGTCCCCTACAGGTAAACCCAATTCCTCATTTCAAATATCTTGTTATGGACTTTCACAATTTGAGTGACCCCTGGAATATTTAGTGCCCCTTTAATCCATCTTTCTACTCATGCCAACAGCTTTCCCTCCACCCCAAGTCTTTTAGCTTCTTGTCCAGTTTCCTGTGGAGAACTGAGTCAAATGCCTTACTGAAATCTAAGTATGCAATATATCAGCTTCCTCTCCCTTGTCAAAAATCCTAATCAACCAGTTGAGGAAGTTAGAAGATTCATCTGGCAAGATCTCTCATTCATAACCCCATTCTGCTTGGCATCCTGTAGTCCCTTTCCTTCTAGGATGTCCACCAGTTCCTCCCTTAGTATGGACTCCATTACCTTCCCAACTATAGACATCAGGTTACTTGGTGTATAGTTTCCTGGCTCATCCTTCCTTCCACTCCTGTGAAGAGGGACCACATCTGCTGCCCTCCAGTTCCGAGAGGCCTCCCCTTTTGCCAATGAACAGTTTAATATGTCTGCAATTTATTTCATTTTGTTAACTTGGTAGGCCCACTGGGCTCAAAGGTCCCTTTTTCAGGGGTGACCCTGAATTAGTTACATAAAGACCTGTTGGGTATATAGCATTTCAGAGTAACAAGGCAATTACAGAAACAAACATGGTTTTTCAAAGTGCCTTACATTTGAGAGGTACATGACATTTCGGGAGCAGGCAAGACATCTTATTATCACATTAGACTAGACAGGAGGTGACATCAGACAATGACAAATTGTTAATACAACAACTATGGTTTCAGGAAACAAACATTAGACCACATTGTGCATTTTAACACTAAGCCACTATTACTTCCACTGCATCCTTAAACATTCTCAAACGCAAGCCATCAGGTCCCATAGATTTATCTACTTTTAAATGTTTTAACTTCGATCACACTTTCTTCCATTATAATGCCCATTCTGTGATTGCACCTACCCCTCTTTCCTTCCCTACTTACTCCACAATCCGGCAGCAGTCCCAATTTTTCCCTAGAAAACATTACTCAATATTTCTGTCTTACCTTTGTCCCCTCCTCCCAACCTTTCTCCCTCTTGAGCCTTTTTATGCCCCCAAATGTATTGGAAGAATTATTTTCACTTTGGCATATCCCCTTTTCTAGCCTGAGTTTTGTTTCTTGGCTCCCCAAACCTTCCCATTAGCTTCCATGGTTACCCTATGGTACTCATTTAAATCCTCCACCCTTTGGCTGCCCTTGTATTTCATAAATGCCCTCCTCTTGCTTCTTCTGCATTCTTCTCTTCACTGTGCACCACACTGGGCCCCTGTCCCTTTTGCCCTTTGACACTCTCCCAATTGAGTTTGCAGCTGCCTCTAGCTTTACCTTTTTTACGTTTCCCATATTTCCTCTACCTTTTTTATCTGCCTTATTCTCTTTGTGCTTTCCATCCACAGCTTCTGCATCCTGTCTTAATTTGTCTTCTTGATAATCCACATCTTTACTATACTTGCCCCTTTAGTAGCTTCCATTGGACCTCCAGCCTAACTGCGCTGTGATTGTTGAGTCCTGATGGTTCCTGCACTACCACATATTGGATCTTCTCACTACTAGAGCATATCATATCCTGCAGGGTCCCTTCCCTTGTTAAATCTCAACCATTTGTACTAAAAACCCCTTCTGGGATGCTTCCACTAGGAGCTGGTTTCTTGTACTTGCCATGATTGGGTCTTTCCCATCCACATCCAGCATCTCAAAGTACCTTACTATTACCACTTCCTCTAATTTGCCTTTCCTCCTCAGAATATCACTTGGTTCCCTATGTGCCCCAGGGCCATGGCCTAGTGGTTTGTAAACTACTCAGACCCTAATTTGTTCCCTATTTCCAATTGCTACTAGTACCCAGAGGGTTTCCAGTTTTTCTGAGTTTTCCAGGATGTCAGCTTCCATTGCCTCTATTCCCTCCTTTATGTGCAGTGCTAACCCTACCCTTATCCTTTGTTCTGTCCTCCTTGTCAACAGACAACACTTTTCCCTGTAGCTGTTGGAGATATACAGTATATGTGTTTGCTTTATTTTCACTGTTCATACTAGACCCCTCTAACTATCCTGGAGGACTCCCATTTTCTGAGTTTTGAAATCTCATTCCTGAGATCTACAATACCATATAAGAGCATAACATATTAGCACCCTTCAGGCTCTACTGTATGCCTGTTTGCTTACTTAGAGTTCAACAAAACAAGTTGCAGCAAAGTATGAAATATCATGTTTACCTTCAATTAGCTTTGCAAACTGTCTAGGAGTTGAAGTACAAGATTTTTCCCTTTTAATTGCATTTGATGTTTGTGTTTCCAGAGAGTTTTTTTTTCAGTTTGTACTTTCAGCACAGAGATACATAGTGAAAATGAGTGATGTGCCACCATGTTCTCAAATGCAGCTCTTGTGAAGAATGTAATTTCAAAAACTGGAAAATGGAGCATCCTGGGATAGTTACAGGGAACTACTACTACAGTACTACTACTAGTCAAAGTAAACTAATGAACAGTTTATATTATGAACAGCTACAGGAACGGAGGTCACTGGTGACAAGGAAATGGATAAAATGTACAATGTGAGAGGGTGTAGTGTTCCTTTAACAGTGAGTATCCTGGTATGAACATGTCCGATTTGTGGTTTGAGGTTGTCCACATCTTGGTGACAGCCAACAGGTCAAGTTTCCCATCCATGACCAATTCCTGCAGTTCTTGCATTTTCCTTGCAGTAGTACACACCATCCTCCAGCAACTGATACCAACCCCTCTTTGCTTTTTCCTCTGGGTTTTGTTACCTTTAATGTGTGGTTTGGTAGGGGGTAGTCAGTAAGGCCCCCCGAGTGATAACATGTGTTGTGTTCCTTGCCACACTGAACTGTTCACCCCATACTACTGTTCTGGTGCCGTGCATTTGGCTAGCCTGCACCAAAATAACTCCCCACATCCCAGCTATCATTCCAATTACTGGCAGCAGGTGTCCAATGCTGCTGCCAGTGTCACCTTAAAACCTCCAGCTGGTGCTCCTGCAACACACCATCTCCCCCCACCCTCGCTCCTCTGAGATCAACCCAACAACAATGACTGCTTGGGCCTTAATGAGGAAGCAGCACTGTTGTACAGATTACTGTGTTGCAGTATTAAAGTACTCATGCTGTTGTATACTAATCCTGTTCAGAAAACGCCTAGCTTACATTGTGATGAGGTTTTTCCAGTTGGTTTGTCCATTATCACTAACCCCTCTAATTCTGATGCACACTTCATGACTGCCATGCTGATTGATAATACCTAGGTAAGGCCTAGATGATCTGTTAGGTGGTCTAGCACTTACGTCCTAACAACTTGCACTTTTTGGCCGTGACTGGCAGTCACTTCCAGACAGTGCCTTAAAGCATGGGCAGTGATCGTAAATAGACCACTTATTTGAAAATAGCCCTCAGTTCCATTGGGTACATTTGGGTTGCTTCAGGCATGAGTGGATAACACAGCTGCACCTGCTGCAAGCACTTTGAAAATCTCCAGCTAGTGTTTCTGTGACATTCTAAAAACATTTACACAGCTGCATGTCAAATTTCAGCATCCCTGCCACTTTCAAAAATGTTGTGTCCTTGCTGCTTTTTGAAATTGTGTTCTTGCTGCATTCCAAAATTGCAACTTGTTGGCCTCCTAAAATCTCTCACCTGCAGTATTCTCAAATTGCATGCAACCTTGACATTCCAAAGTCTTGTCAATTATTGTATTCCAAAACCACCTGATCTGCCACATTCTTAAGTATCTTGTATCTGCACATTCTTGCAACATGTGCATTGAACTTACCCAGTGTCAGTTTTCCTTTTTCAAATCAAGAATTAGTGTCCAAACAAGAGGGCATTTCCTCTATATTAGCACCGAGATGAAGGGGTTACTGACCCACGGAGTAGACAGGGGCCATTAAATCCAGTCTGACTGTTAATCCCTGGAAATTCCTGCATACAAGGGCCTTATTGCAATTATAAGCCTAATCATGTTAAAAAAAATAAATGTAATTTTAAAAAAGGAAGGGGAAACAAAACTAGCACGCACCATGGCGTTTTAGCTGTGCCTAGCCTTTGTAGAAGATTAATACCAGGCACAGCAACCAATCAGAAACCATGCTGGTCTCATAAATAATAAGTTATGTTTATAATTTAGTAATAAAAAATGACAGAATGTGGCATATCATGAGATCTTGTCATGCTTCAGGTGCATTGTGAGATACAAGGCTGCAGGCCAAGTGCCTCATGCATCCAAGAAGTGCTGATATTTTATTATATACCATATCACACCCTGAAGTGTAGTATTGCTATTATGAAGGGATCCATATTTGTAATAATAAAATAAGTAACAAGAAAAAAGTTACAATGATTTAATATCGATTTTTAACATGTGTAGTGAGTCCACTGTTGTATTTGAAGTCTGATGGGGAAAAAAGCTAACTCTCTACTTGCACCAGAGTGCCTTTTTTTTAAATAGCAGCCTGATTGGTGGCTAAGACAGTCCCTAGCACACGGAGGAATGAAAAACTGTGCTGATTTTTTATCTGTCATTAATACCATTGTGTGTTGCTTGGTTATCTGCAAGAAACAGCTGCCACTTCAATTTGACTGGGAGCTTCCAAACCAGCTGGTAGGAAGTGTGAAGATCAGAAGGTATCTGGCTAAACCCAGAGTCTTTTTGTTTTGGTAAATAAATAATTTTGAGCCTTTACCCCTGATGGTGTTTGGTTTCTTTTTATGGCTGCATGGGTGGAGCCATGCAGATGAATTACTATCACAAGGGGTCTGAATTCCTAATGCAGCACCGTTTTTGTTGTTATGAGGGAGTAGAACCAAAACACAGCTTCCTGAAAATCTCTCCATGTCCTCATATTCACCACAATGTGTGTTCTTCTGCCCCTCTTCCTCTCACCAACACTATTTGCTAAGCAGAGCACTGTGTAGTGCTATTAATATGCAGAGAGGAGAAGCTGTGAATGTCCCATCTTGTGTTTACCTCACTGCCTCACTCAGCACACAGCAGGGGTGTCAGAGTGTTGGAGTTAGGTTACATACTGTGCTGTCTTGCATAAACACCAAGGGTGCGATTATAAGAATGTGTGTCATATTAACAAGAAAAATGTCTGTTTTCTGATAACGCTGAAATGCAGCTAATAAACTGAGTCATGTTTGGAGGTCAGTGTGCTGCACATTAGTTAAAATGTTGTGTAACTGCAGGGAACAAATGAAGGATAGGGTATGAAATAAACTAAAATGGAGTCTGAAGTCATTCTGAGAACTGCTCAGTAAGTTATAGAAAGTGCAGAGGTGTATGGGGAAATGGAAAGCTACCAGATGACAAAAAACATCTGCTGTAATACCACCTTTCCCATTCTTTGATGTCACTGGAGCAACAGCTCAGAAGAAAGCATAACATTTTCAATGCTTTCTATCCGTATTTTATTTAAAGTTTGCAATGGCTTAAGACAGTCCTGTCATGCTACTCACACAGTGTGTAGTGCTTGTAGCCTTTATTTGTGCATAGCAAATAATACATCAACATTTATTTCATTCACAAGAAAAAAAACTATTTATTTGTGCTGCTCATCTCTCACTGTAACACAGTAGTAATTTGTGGGGGAGGAGTACACTGAATGCCTCCTTTGTACAGATGATACACAACCTTCTTTCAGCAACTAGAAAATGATGAGCTAGATCACAGTTTAAAAAGTGTATTTATTTACATTTGAAATGCTCCTTAAACCACAATTGCTGATGGGAAATACCAAGAGAAGGAATGAATATGACATGGGAGGAGTGAGGTGAGCAACTACAAAGCACTGCAAACTCTGAATTTTCTTTTTTCTGTCACTGGGTGTTGTTCTGTACTGATTCATCAGTACATTACTACTGTGCAAAACACATGATATGTTTAGCTAAACATCACAATCAATGTCATCATCATAGTACATAATTCAAGACTGGCATAGTGTAGTGGTGTTGTGAAATGTGCGTACCTGGATATATACTGTTGCACATGGATCAAGCCGTATTATGCACTTACCAGGGTATGCAGTGAGGCACAAGGCAGAGCTAAGTGTGTTAATGTAACAAAGATGAACGTATATCAGATCAATCACACAAAAGTGACATAAGGTTTGCAGAATAACTCACTCAGTTGAACATAGTGATTGAGCAAAGGTTTGCTGTTACCTCGGTAGACACTGAGGCACAATGCAGAACCCAGTGTGTTCATGTAACCAAGGTGAGTGTATATCAGAGCCCAATCACAGCAAAGGACACAAGTTTTGCAGAATAACTCTTCTTGCAAATGTACATGGTGATGCAACCATGGTATGCTCTTACAAGGGTATACAGTGGGGCACAAGGCAGAGTAAAGTATGTTCACATAACCCAGGTGAGCAAATATTAGAGGCTGATCACACAAAGTGACAGAAGGTTTTCAAAATAAATGCACTCACAACTGTACATAGTGATCAAGCAATGGTATGTAGTTACCTGGGTAGACTCTGAGGCACGAGGCAGAGCCAAGTGTATTCAGTTAACACAGGGAAGCATATATTAGAGGCTGATAACACAAAGTGAAACAAAGTTTGCAGAATAAGTGCAGTCACATTTGTACATAGTGATGGAGCCATGGTATGCACTTTCTTGGGTATGCATCGAGGCTTGAGGCAGAGCCAAAAGTGTTCATGCAAGGTAGGTGAAAGTATATCTGAGGCCATTCATAGAAAGTGAGACAAGGTTTACAAAATAAGTGCAGTCACATTTGTACACAGTGATGGAATCATGGCATGCTCTTTCTTGGGTATGCACTGAGGTATAGGGCAGAGCCAACTGTCTTCATGTAACCTAGGTGAACATATAGCATATGCTGATCACACAAAAGTGACACAAGGTTTGCAGAATAACTGTACTCACAATTGTACACTGTGATGGAACAATGGTATGCACTTACCAGTGTATCCAGTGAGGCATGAGGCAGAACTAAGTGAGTTCATGTAACCCAAGTGGGCATATATCAGAGGCCGATCACAGAAAGTGAGAGAAGGTTTTCAGAAGAACTGTAAACACAGTTGTACACTGTGATGGAGAAAAGGTACCTTGGTAGACATTAATGCACAAGATAGAGCCAAGTGTGTTCAATGAACACAGAGTAGTGTATGTTACAGGCCGATCACACGAAGTGAGACAAGGTTTGTAAAATAAGTACAGCCACATTTGTACATAGTGATGAAACTATGATATATGCGTTTCTGCATATGCAGTGAGATGTGAGGCAGAGCCAAGTGTGATCAAGTAACCTACGTGAACATATAGTACAGGCCAATCAGAAAAAGTGACACAAGGTTTTTAGAATAACATGCACTTACCAGGGTATGCAGTGAAGCAAAGGAAGAGCCCAGGTGGGCGTGCATCAGAGGCCAGTCACATAAAGTGACAGAAGAGTTTCAAAATAACTACACTCACAATTGTACATAGTGATCGAGTAAAGGTGCGTAGTTATCTGGATAGACACTGAGGCACAAGGCAGAGCTGAGTGTGTTTATTAACACATATTAGCATATATCAGAGGCCGTTCACACAAAGTGAGGCTCAAGTTTGCAGAATAAGTGCAGACTCATTTGTACATACTGAACAAGAGCCCATGAAGGGCATGCAAATATTTAACATGGCTGCTTGGAGCAGGGCTGAGCTCAGGATGGGCTGTATTATTTTTTTTTTTATATCTTCTCTTAGCAGATCCAAGTTTCTATACCAAAAATGGCTAATTCAAATTAATAAGACCTCTCTTGTGCACTGGGGGACTGATTCCAGGAGGGGCTGATTTTTTTATTTGTATTTTTTTTTATGTGGTCACTCCAAGTGGGACAGATCCCACGAAGGGCATGCAAACATTTGGCAGCCTGGTTGCCACAGGGCTGAGTCTAGGAGGGGCTGTGTAATTCTTTTACATACCTACTCCTAGTAAGTCCAAGGTGCAAACTTAGAAAGAGATGATTTAATATAATACAACCCCTGCAAGCCCTGAGGAGCTTTAACAAATGAATTTCCTATCCTCTTGGTGAGGGGCTGAGTCCCAAATTGGAGGTGTAGTAACTAAAATGTCCCCACTACATAAGATCATGTATCAGGGCTTGTTTTGGAGGGCTTAGCAGAACAGAATGGATCCTAATACTAACACTCAACTGACGGTCAGGGATTTCCTGTTAAAGGGCCAAGGACAGAGGAATTCCTGGCTCTAGGGATGCAAAGAACTGGCTAGCTGTAGGCTTCAGGCTGGGGTGGTGAACCTTCAACTTGTGCGTTATTTGTCAGTAAGGAGGTCAGATCTGGGATCACAGAGACAAAAAATAAAATGCCACACTGGTATAGTCAAAACGCTTCTCACACAGATATAAACTTAGGTCTTCAGATATGATGACGTTCGAATGTCTATGTAGTGTATTATGTCTTACAATACGCCATAAATAAGTATAACTTTTACCCATGATTCAGGAACACAGTTGAGTTGATGAAACCCTCCTACAACATACAGCTTGGCTCCTTCCTGGTAATCACCAAGCTCTTAGATGAAAAATAAAACATGAAACATAATCAGAGACCACACCACAACGTTGTATGTTTTCGTGTTTTTATATGAGTCATATGTAAGTAAGTAATACTTTATTTCTATTGTCACACCCAATCCAGTAGGCTCTGGGCACCATTACAAATCAAAGGCAGGGTTCAGACACTATAAACAATATTATTACAGTACTAAAACATATATATATATATATATATATATATATAAAAAACACCACTTTAAAACTATCATGAAATGCTTTATTAAAAAGAAAGGTCTTCAGACTCCCTTTAAATACCTCCACTGTTGGGACCGCCTGCAAAGATCTAGGCAACAAATTCCAGAGGGCCAGGCCAGCCACCTCGAGGGAACGAACCCTCGAGATTTTCGGCCTGGCCCTCAGAATCACCAGAGGGCTCTCTGTGGAGGAGCAGAGAGAATGTACCTGGTGGGTCGAAGTTAGGAGGGCAGACAGGAAACCAGGGCCCAGGCCATATACAGCCTTGTAGGTGAGCAAGCCCACCTTGAAGGTGATCCTCCACCTGACAGGTAGCCAGTGTGGATCACGCAGGACCAAGGCCACATGACAGGACTTTGGTAAGCCCATCAGCAGTCTGGCCACTGTGTTCTGCACTTTCTGCACTAGCTGCAGTCGGCGGAGGATCCCTCCATTGATCTTGAAGTACAGAGCATTACAGTAGTCCAGTCTGGAAGTCACAGAGTTGTGCACCAGTGATGGCAAGTCCTCTGGCAGAACCAGGGATTCAATTTGGGTGCCATTCCTTAGATGATAGAACCCACTTTTGAAAACAGATGATGCCTGTACTTCCATATGGTAGTGGAGTGAATGCCATAAGAGAATGCACCAAAACATCATATGTTTTCATGTTTTTATATGAGTCATATACTACTGGAGTGTATGCCAGGTAATAGGGTGATGGATAAACTGATCTGTAAATATCCTTTCGTACTCTACCCCCCCACCAAGAAAATCCTAGATCAGCCCCCAATGACTTTATGTAATATGCTTTTAAGATCACTATGGTTCATGGTTCGTGGTTGTGAAGAGGGCTATACACTAAAGCCAAACACACTCAAGATTCGGAATACATCCTCAGCTAAAATATAGCAGTATAGTAATAGTTAGAGCCCCAAGCTGTGGACCTCAAAACCTAGTAGAGTTGGGTTTGAATTCCACAATCACCACTTGCATGCTTTGTGACCCTATGCAAGTCACTTAACCTCCTCGCACCCAGACAAGAACTTCAAAATGAACTTCAGCACTGTGTGCCTTTCCCAGCAAAACACATCTAAAATAAAGAGCCTCTTATATCATAGGGGCAACTTTTTAAAATGCAGTAGGTTCACACAATACAGTCTTTGTGTCATATACTGTTACTTATCTTCCTCTCCTACTTTATTACCTTTAAAATTGAATTGATACAGGATTGCTGTCACTAGCTACTCATCTGCTCTGACTGATTGCATACAAGTGACATTATATATACATTTCTAGTGCTATGTAACCAGGTTGCCTGCTGCCATCTGCATGCCTACTAATGGCATATATGGCCCCCAATCTGCCTCATCCATACATTTAGTATATTTTTTGCAAAGTAAGGGAATTTAAAGCAACCTGCCCTCCAAGCCTGGTAAGTTCAGCTGCTCAATCTGTTCAGTGTGTTCATGAAGCAAAGATGGTCCTGAACTGCTAGCAAACTTCTGCATGCATGAGTTATGCTTTTGTTGTGCAATGTGAGCAAAAGTAGATGCAGATTCTGAAAGAGGGCATATTAATGAACTCTGTAATCTTGGTCTTCCTGCAGAATGAGTGCTCTAACCACTAAAATGAGCCTTTAGAAAAGTGGAACTGTGACTCTGGGTATAAGCATCAGCAGGTGCTCATTTTATGAACATATAAAAATTGCCAGCACAAACAGGCCATACTTGTCTCTTGAGTCTGCTCGAGTGTGCAGCTCAGTCTATTTTACTGTAGCTGCTCCCCCTTGCCCCCAGAGCAATCATTCACTCCCTTCCCTCTCCCATTTCTCCCTCCTGTTGCAACTGTCTTTTTTACCCTGTCCTACCCCCTTTATATCACTTCCTCATGTAGTTAATTTCACTTCGACACCACTCTTTCTGTGAAAAAATGTCTCCTCATTTCCTTTTATAAACCTACCCCCCACATGTTTAAAACTGTGGCACCTTGTAGTCTCCTCACTTTTTAAACTGAAAATGCCCTCCACTCCAACCTTGTTTGTATTCTTTAGGTACTTGAAGGTTTCGATCATATCCCCCCTTTCCCTTCTGTTGTCTAAGGAATACATATTGAGTTCCTTTAACCTCTCATCATATGGTTTTGTCCCCCATGCTCTGGATCAACTTGTTTGGCCTTCGCTAGATCCACTCCAGTACTTTGATGTCCTTCTTCAAATAAGTTCACCAGAACTGCACACAGTACTTACTTCAAGTGTGGTCTCACCAATGACCTGTACAAAGGCAAAATGACTTCCTCCCTCCTGGAGGTGATTCCTCTGGTGATGTATCCCAGCATTTTATTACCTTTGGCTGCCACTTTACAGCACTGTGCCAACTGTTTCATGTCATTCCAAACTGTCACCATAAGATCCTTTTCCTTCTTTGAGCTGGACACCTGTACATCTCCCAACCAGTAGCTGGCCCCTGGGTTTCTAACTCCCCTGTGCATGACCTTGCATTACTTGGTGATGAACACCAACTGCCAGATGCTAGAGCATTTCTCTAGTCTGGCCAGATCCTCCCTGAGTTTCTGTCTCCCCTTCTGTATGTCCATCCTCCCACAGAGCTTAGCATCATCTGCGAAAAGGCAGATTTTACCTACTGTTATGTCTCCAGTAAAGATGATGAATAGCACTAGACTGAGTACCGATCCCTGTGGGACCCCACTAGTTACCAGTCTAGGCTTGGATAGTTCATCCCCCACCATCACTCTCTGTTTCCTTTCTCTCAGCCAGCTCCTGATCCAACCCAGCAGCTTGTCTCCAACTCTCAGGTTACTCAGTTTGCTAAACAACCTACCATGTGACATGGAGTCAAAGGCCATACTGAAGTCCAGGTAAAGTAAATCCACTGTCTGGCTCTTATCCAAAGACCTTGTGACTGAGTTGAAAAATTCTATCATGTTCATCTGTAAGGATCTCCCCATGACAAACCCATGATTTCTATCATTCTGGAGACCATTAACCTCCTGAAAGCTTACCAGCCTTTATTTCAGAATGGTCTCCAATAATTTGCCTACAGTGGATATTAGACCAATCCATGTAAAGTTACCAGGTTCATCTCTGGGACCACTCTTGTGTAGTGGAACCAAAAGAACCATTCTTCAGTCATGAGGCACACACCCCATCTCTAGAAGTAAGATCAACAGTGCCAAGTTCAAGGCCGGCCTTGTGGTGCTGAGGGTTGAGGTACTGAATGCCACACCTCATGACACACCTGTGACCCAGGTTTGGGTACGAGCTCGGGATGCCAGGGCTCAGCCAGGGGGGAGGGCAAGGAGCGGATTGAGCAGCCAGCAAGCAGCTCTCCTCTGCAGGGTGGGACGTGGGGTTTCTCTGGTGCTTGGCTACCACCCAGTGGAGGCTAGGTGGCAGTGCGTTACCAGAGGGGGACCCTGGCATTAGGCTGGGAGGGCAAAAGGGGACTTTACCAGAGCTGTGGTGCACATGTGTGCCTCCACACACATGGGCAACCATGTTCTGGGGTCTTGGGTGATGGGGGAAATAGAAGAAAATCAGGGGCTGCTGCTGGATGGCCCCAGGCCAGCTCCAGTCGTTCATCGGGGCATGAAAAGGGATGGTGCCTCAAACGACTGCAGAGTCCGGTAAGGTCAGCCAACACAGGACTGTTGCCTGCCGTGGAGGACAAACAATGGACATAAAAAAAAAAACAGTGCCATGTTCATTAATGTGCCCTCTTTCAGACTCTAAAGCTTAAATTGTGCATGTATGAGTTTGCTGGCAGTTCTGGGTCATCTTCGCTTCATGAGTGTGCTGACCATCTGGTGGCAGAACATATAAGTCTATCAGGTTGACTCACTTCAAATTCCAATATTTTGCAAAAAACATACAAATTGTATAGATGAGGCAGATCAGAGGCCATATATACCATCAGCAGGCATGTATCTGGCAGCAGGCAACTTGGTCACACAGCATCATAAATTTATATATAAAGCTGACACTGCCTTCTGTCTATGCCCAATAACTACAGAGCAAACACAATGCTTGTATATATTACTGTGATTGTTTGATGGGATTTATCCAATGCAGAAAGATGGCCTCAGTCAATCAGATTCTTGGATTCTTTCCATCCATCTTATAATGCTTACTTCTGTGCAACTACAGTGTTATTCTAACTTTGGAGAAATGTCATATAAGGCTGCTGACATGGAGGACTAGGCTGTGAGTTCGGGAGTTAATATCAGTAGCTCTTCACTGAAACAAGCTTTTTTGAACAGGTAGCGAAATGAAGCTTACAAAACAGTGTGTAACTTTTAAATAAAATAACTCGGGGATCTTGTTTCTGGTATAAAGCTTATTGGGGGGTATGCTAATCCAGTGGAGACTGCCAGAATGCAATCTAATACTGCAGCATTTTCTGCAGAAAACAAATCAGTTTCAATTGCAGTTAATGCCTTTTGTTAATCAGTAACCTGAAATACAGTGCACTACATTCCAAGGGGCTCCACTGTTAGTCTGCATTTATTCCTGTTGAAAATGTTGCATATACCCCCTGTTAGACTGCAACTAACAACCAAACTATGGTTTGGGGGCAGCAGGGGTGATCCAATATTTCAGTGTAATAGTTTGGGGGACCAAGGGGTTGAGTTATGGGGGGATACTGTAAAAGGTATAGTATGTAACTACTAGCACAGGTACCAGGAGCAGGTGACTGAGTTAGCTGAGATTTTAATTACAATTATGCCCCTCCCATGAAATTATAAATCAAGGTTGAGGGGGTGAGCATGGGGCCCGGCATTTGAATACCACAGTCTGGGGGGTTAGGGAGAGAAGATTCTGTAAAGGTGGTATCAACTCCTGTACAGCAATTTTTCTTTTAAAATAAAATCACGTGTTGAAGGATTGAGACAGAGAGTTGCAGGCATGGAATTACTAGAATATGAATATGGGTGGCCCAATGTCTAGCCTATACCAACCGGAAGGGCTTGACTTTTTTAAATAATGTTTTATTTGTAAACAAGTAATGCATAAGAGAGTATATATTTTTTAACCAGGCGATACACAGTAATCTGAAGCTTGTTTACAGGTGTGAACTGGGAGCACAAGAAAGTTAAGTGATTTGCTTAGGGTCACACAGGATGCAAGCGGGGGCTGTGGGATTCAAACCCAGGTCTTCAGGTTTGCAGCTTAGAGCCTTAAACCGCTGCACTATACTGCCTCCTATACGGAATATGTGGAGTACAAATACTTGCCGAGTATTCATGAAAAAGCACTTGCACACCCATGCTAACAGCCTAACTGTATCCTTCATGACAGACACTGATAACTGGGTTCAAGATTTCTCTGCCTCATCTTTTTATTTCTAACACAAGCAACATACTTAAGGGAGAACAGCGCTAAACCTGTAAGCCACTTTTTTCTGGTGGAAGCTGTTTTTCAAATACTGTTTCTAGTTTTGTTATTGTTCCATCTTTGCTAGCTTTTTAATCTTTTCAGTGTGTGTTTCTGATTTACATACTGGTGGTGAGTAGACATGTTGCAAAGTTTTACTTCACCAGCAAAGTTCTGGTGAAGTTGCGAAATTTGCCTTTGTGAATAACTTCATGAATTGACCACTTCATCACTATGCCACTTCACTCTGAGTGTTCCTTGGGAAATGACACTTTTTTAGATGAAGTCAGGCAAAGTTAAGGCAAAGTCATGGCAAAGTTGCAACTTTGCCTGAAAAAAGTGACACTTCCCCTGCCAAAACCTTTGTGAATTTGGCACTTCGCACTCTGCGAATATAGCAAACTTCGCAAATTATTTTGCTGAGTGAAGTTTGCCAACTTAGCACATCTCTAGCAATGAGTACAGTTTTAGAACTATATGGGGTAGCTTATGCGCTTTTCAAAAAGAGTTCTATAATAGAACATGGATGCATTGTGATAGCAATTAAGGAACTTAATAAGGGCATAAACTACATCTTGTATTTCTAGAGGGGCCTTTACTGTCAGCTTGTAAATTTAAAGTCACTACATTTCCAAAAAAAGGCCTGGAAATGTGGAACAATAATAGAATGTGAACCAGTATTTCAAGCACAGCTTCTGTAGAAAACACCAGCTTGCATGTTAATGGCAGTTTTCCTTTAAGAAGAAGTCTGTCTTGTCTGTTACTAGTTTTGAATTCAAAGATCATACTGTAGTGAACTTTTTTGCAGCAACTAATGAGATGCTTTGCTAAATGGCTTACCTCTCATGGCCTTCCTCCAGGGTTTTAAGTGTCCGACAACCTGGCTAACATTGCACTGCAGGTGCAGCGGAAAAGGGAGGGTTTGTACTCATAAAGTTCAATGAATTGCTCATACCCATAATCTTGTAGTACAAGATTTCCATTGAGATGACAAACTTGTTCAGAACGCATTGAATTTTGCCCACAAAAATGTGAAAGGTTTAGTCATTCAGCCAAAGCTTGAACAATATTGTGGCAGCTGCAAAAGACAAATAACCTGCAACATGAGCTAAAACAGGTAGTTGTTGGATCTCCACCCCCGCCGCAGAACTGTCACACAAAATATGAGGGATATCACTCATTTTGCCTCTCAGAAACTCTATTTCCCACATGGAGTAGGTAATATTCTGAATTTCCTACTGGGAATATAAAGCATTATTCCTTAATAAGCAATGATGCACAGTTTTCAGCACGTTATAAACTTGATTATAGTATATGGTTGACCTCGATTATCAGTGGATTTCAGCAGTTGTAAATTTCTTGTTATAGAACAGTTCAAAGGTCACAAAAGTTGTTGTAGTATTGTTCTTCCATAATCACTTTAGCCACCGGAGCCCTGGCAGGTGGCTCTGGACCTCCGAATGGAGGGACACACTCTCTCTCTCTCTCTCTCTGGTCCCACCACTCCAATGCTAGGCGGTCCCCAGTAGTTTGCCCCCTATGGCAGGGCCAGAAGGAGATCGCCAGCTTCTCCACCCTCCCAAAGACCCAATTCAGAATCCAGGGACCACTCCTGAGTGGGAGCAATGGACCATCATTGAACCTGTCAGGCTCATTTTCCCTTTTCACCCATTCCCCCCTTCTGATGTAAGGACATCAGATCAAGCCTCCCGACCAATACTGCCCTCCAGTTACTGCCAGAGGGCAGTTAGTGAGTAGGATGACTAGTCCCCCTCCCCCTGAGAGAGAGGAGATCAGTCCTCCAGATCCTCTTGTCCCCACTGACCCCCAGCAGTCTGGGCTCATTCCCAAACCCAGGTCTCTGGCGTGGCATGGGGTGCGGCGTACGGCGCCTCAACCTCAGTGCTACTGGGACAGCGATTGTAGTATTGTTCTGATATCAGATTGATACTACAGCAACTTTTGTGCCCTTTGAATGAGCACTCACTGTCACCAGCTTTTCAAGGCACTCACAAACCTACAATTCTGACAGAGTTGCTCACTAAGCTGAAACTAGGGCAGTGTTAAAAATGTAAGTGTTATTACTTAAATAATGTAACTGTGCCTTTTTATTCTCAATTCTGTCACTTGATTCCAGTTAAGAAAGACAGTCAGTAAAGCAAGGGGGCGATGCTGTGGCAATAGTGAGACTGAGCATTCTGTCACTTAATTTCAGTTAAGAAAGACAGTAAGGAAGACAAGGGGGTTGACGCTGTGGCAGTAGTGAGAGTGAGCTTTCTATCACTTAATTCCAGTTAAGAAAGACAGCCAGGAAGACAAGGGAGGGGGGCCGTGCCATGGTGGTAATGAGACTGAGCATGGGCCATAGCCCATCGAGAGTCTCCAACTTTTTTTTTAAATGTTCTGTTAGAAATCCATTGACAATCAAGGACAACCATATACTGTATAAAACAGTATATGGGTAACTATGCATATCAAGGCAGTGTTTCCATTTTGGGTTTGTGATTACATCATAGGGACTGTAGGAGTGAAGACATCAAGGTCCCTATCATGTCATCACAAACCATCGATAGAAACACAGCTTGGTTGTGTATAGTTACGCACACACTATTCTATATGCACTTATTTCCACAGTGTTCTACATTGAAACATAGAAACATAGAAGTTGATGGCAGATAAGGACCGCAAGGCCCATCCAGTCTCCCCATTTCTTTTTCTACCTTATGAATGTGCCATAGGCCTTTACTCTGTCAATGGCCTATCTATTCATACTCATCTGTATTACTCCCTTATGCCTATCCTATGCCTGTTTGAAGCCCTGCACTGTATTCATATCCACCACTTCCTGAGGTAGGGCATGCCCTGCACTGTATTCACATCCACCACCCTTTCTGTGAAAAATAACCTCCTCACATTGCCCCTTAATCAGCCTCCCTCTAATCTCATGCTGTGTCCTCTTGTCCTGCTATTTTTCTTATATTGAAACATGTTAGACTCTTTCACCTTGTTAATGCCATTAAGGGGTTTGAGTGTTTTGATAATATCATCTCTCTCCCTCCTTTGCTCTAGGATATACATATTGAGCTCCGTTAATCTGTTCTTATATGTTTTCTGATACAGTCCCTGCACCATTTTGGTTGCCCTTCTCTGGACTGCCTCCATTTTGTTAATGTCCTTGTGAAGATGCGGCCTCCAGTACTGCACACAGTACTCCTGATGAGGCCTAACCAGTGTCTTGTAAAGAGGGATTATTACCTCCCTCTTATGACTTGTGATACCCCTACTAATGCACCTCAACATCCCCCTAGTCTTACCTACAGCTTTAGTGGTCTGCTTGGATGATTTCAGGTCATCTGTGATGATGCCCAAGTCTCTTTCTTCCCTTGTGATTGCCAGCAGTTCCTCTCCCAACCTATAGGTGGCTTCAAGATTTCTCTTCCCTATATGCATGATCTTGCACTTCTTTGCATTAAATCCCAGTTGCCACTCTTCTGACCATTTTGCCAGTTTGTCCATATCTCTTCTCATTCTGCCCACACCATCTGGAACATCTATTCTGTTGCAGATCTTGGTGTCATCTGCAAACAGACAAACCTTATCCTCCAGTCCATCTGCAATGTCACTGATGAAGATATTGAAGAGGACTAGCCCCAGAACTAATCCCTGAGGTACCCCCACTTGTGACATGCATCTCTTATATAATTTACCACCACTCTCCGTTTTCTGCCCATCAACCAGTTTGTCACCCAGTTAACCAACTTCTGACCCACCCAGAGCCTACCTAGTTTATTAATCAATCTTCTATGTGGAACAGTATCGAAAGCTTTGCTGAAGTCAAGGTAGGCAACATCAACTGCTCCCCCTTGGTCCACCACTCTGGTTACCCAGTCAAAGAAATCTATGAGATTAGTTCTGAGCTTGCAGTGTCATGTTTGATGATATGTCACACATTTGGCCCATTTTTCACACATCTTGTCACACATTTGGATTAAAGGTCACCAGTTTGAATCTGGTGTAGGTCACTAGTTAGTAGTTGATCATCTTTCTCATCTGATGGTTGAGCATTGCCCCTGTGTGGATTAGCTGTAGTGATCTCAGTCTAGTTCCAAGTGGAAA
Source organism: Neoceratodus forsteri (assembly GCA_016271365.2). Taxonomy (NCBI): domain Eukaryota; kingdom Metazoa; phylum Chordata; order Ceratodontiformes; family Ceratodontidae; genus Neoceratodus; species Neoceratodus forsteri. The sequence goes on from CM028131.1 coordinate 1,180,986,074, forward strand.
AGTACTTGAATCACATCACTATCACAGTTACTGCCCATTTTTTGGGAGTCTTAGAAAGGACTTAAAAGTCTCTATGAAAAAGTGTAGGAACATTAATGCAAGCAAGCACTACAGCTGCCGTGTTGTACCAATTACATTGTAAATGCATGACTTAGATCTCCAAAATTGTCAATCTGGTATCTTTTACCAGCACTAAAATTGACAACAACAGTAAAACAACACAAATAAATTACAAAATGCTATGGCTTTTTTAAAGCTTTCAATACATAGGGTATGCTGCCTCTGAGTCTGAAGATATGTGGTCCACTAGTGGTGGCAAAGGATGGCATAGATCATGTAAAGGACACTTGACAGGAACTCATATATTCAATAAATAGCTCACCATGGCAGAGTTCCCATCTGTTTGGAAACTCTTTGGTGACACCAGTCCCAAATATGGGGTTTGCACATACACTGCCAATTACTGCCCAATCTCAATTCTCTCCCCTCTTTCAAAAGCACTTGAGAGAATCGTGATAGATCAGGTCATGGAATACCTTCAGAAGTATGATCTACAGTGTCCCCAGCAGCATGCTTTCGTACGAGCCACAGCACGACTACTGATCTAGCTGAATTCTCCAAGAATGTTCACAAAGCTATGGATGGTGGAAGTTTTGTGGGTTTTATATTTATGGATCTCATTAAGGCCTTTGATACTGTCAACCATCCTATCGTGCTTGAGCAGCTGCTGTCCCTGGGGCTTGCCTCTGAAGCTGTCCACTGATTCAAGGATTACCTGGCCCACAGATCCCAGAGCACCAAAATAGGCTCAGCAACCTCTACTGCTAAGGAAATTGGTTTTGGGGTTTCTCAAGGCTCCATCCTGGGCCCACTCCTTTTCAGTTTATTTCTGAATAACCTTCCTGAAGCATGCATGAGCAAAATTATACTATACATGGATGATGCAGTCATTCTAAGTAGCCCCACCCTGCATCAATGATTTACTACACGCTAGTTACTCAAGCTACCTGACCTGGGGAATGGCCCAGGGCTCATTGGCTATTCCGTTTAGGAAAACATCACTTGGACAATGGTCCTTTGCTTATAGGGCTCCTCTTTGGTTGAATGATATCCCTGCACATATACTCGGCAATAACAGACTCTCTTAATTTAACGTTGAATTGAAGCAACACCTCACTGTTTCTGGTCCCTGTGCGTGCAGGCTACCGGCTTGATCCATGCATCCTGCATCCACCACAATGTGCCCCTCGGTCTTCCATGTCCAACTCTGAAACTGGGGGGATTGCCCCCTCTACATATTGGTCTTTGCACTATTTCCTGGTGTGGCACTTTTCTTCTCCCACCTGAGGATTCATAACTTCTGTATCTCACTACTGTCCTGGGTTGCACATATCCTGACAATAGATTACTTGCTGCCATGTGCCTCCCTCCCCCTTCCCACCTTCCCTGATAATCCCCTCCTCCTACATTCCTTCATTTTCCAGTGCTATAAGCTCCTACCTGGTCCCAACCCCTACTCATTTTGTCTGTTATGAATGTCATCTTGCTCTTCCTATCTCCTGACTACCTGAATAACACCATCTGTCTTTAACCCTTCTCCCACACCCCACACCCTTCTTTTCATGAAAAAATGACAAAAGTCTCCCTCTGGCTGCATTACTTCTTGCTAATTATGGGACTTAAACTCACAGCACTCATTATGTTTCTTGGGATATACTTGATCTCAAATTGTTATATCTATTTATGAATTGTCACATCTATATACAAAAAGTCCCACTTATGTATGAATTAGCCTACAAATGTAAATAGTTAGATTATTTGCTGTTATATCTTGTTCCATTCATGCCTCAGTGCTTGTGTACCCATAATCTGTAACTTACTTTTCTGTGTTTGGTCCTCATGTCATGATGTAGAACCTTTGAAAAAGAGCACTTTGCTCAAAGGTTATTTCCGAATGATGAAATAAATAAAAAATAAATAAACCCACTGTTATGCAGTTCTTAGTTTTATTAGTTGTGGACATCGTTTTGGTAATCTGATCAAACAACATTTGCACCATGCAGAAACAGCCAACTTAGAAAAAATGACCAGTTGAAGAACGACATATCCAAAATGAGAAGAGTACAAAACTAGATGGAATTGGCCTTTACCACCCTCCTCTCTAAACCTTGAATTCATCCTCAGACTCTGCCTCTCCTACTTGCCCACTTCCAAACCTAAACACCCTTGACAGCCATAGCTGCACAAAATTTCAAGCAAACTCTTTTTTCTCTAAATACCCCTCTTCCTTTCTGGTGATATCCAACCTAATTCTGACCCCATCCCCCATGCCTCCCCACTCCCCAAAGGCCTTTCACTGTTCCACCTCAATGCCAGGAGCCTTCTCCCGAAAATGTATCTCCTCAGAGTCTGGGTGTCCTAACACTCCCCTGACATCCTCTGTATTACCAAATCTTGGCTCTCACCCAGAATCCCCAACTCTCAGCTCTCCACACCCAATTGCCATCTTTACTGGCAGGGCTGCACCAAGCTTGGTGGTGGTCTAGCCATCTATACTGGCAAAAGCTAGCCTGCTCAATCACAACTCACAGATCAGTGCTCTCTGTTCATGAGCGCCTCCTTGTTCAACTAATACTCCCTTCCTCTCTTCCCATCTTCGTTGGAGTTCTTTACGTCTCCCCCAGGATTCCCCCCTCACCCTAATTAACTCTGTCTCCTCCATCGCTACCCTTGCTTCCTCAGGTGAATGTATCTTACTTAGGGACTTCAATTTAAACTGGAAGTCCCCTGCCCTTAAGTCCACTATGCAACAAATTGAATCACTAAACCTCCACCAACTTATTAGTGAACCCTCCAGACCTAATCCACACTCCCATAAGCATACTCTCCTGGTCTGGGATCTAGCCACACAACCTCACTGGTTCATCACTTCTGGAACACTCCCCAACATATTCAGTGACCATTACATGACTTATTTTGTGTGTAAACTGCATCTGCCCCGCACCACCCCAACCTACCACTGGGCTTGATCTCTACATTCCCTAAACACTGCTGCCCTCCTGCATGACCTTGTTTCCTTTGACTGGTCCCACTTCTATTCTGCCTCTGACATTCACACTGCCCTCTCACTTTTCTGCCACTTCCTAAATAATGCTTGGAACTTTCTTGCCCATCCCCACTGATGCAGAGTCAGACAATTCCACCATCCATGGATCTCTGACAACATCATCAAACACTGTAACTCCCATGACAAGGCATGGGCACAATACAAATCTTCCCTCTCCCATTCAGACCTCTCAACCGATCGCTCCCTAATAAACTTCTGTATCAAGGTGATTCACACCTCCAAGGAACTATATTTCAGGACCACCCTACTGCAAAACCTTAACTCACCTCACAAATTCTGGCAGACCATCTCATCCCTTTTCAAGTCCCCTTCTAGATCCTCACCCCCCTCCCTCCTCATTGATGACAAGCTAATCACTGACCCCTCTCACTTTTGACTCCTATTTAAACACCTTCTTCACCACCTGTGACCTTTCTGCTAGCCCTGCAAACACCTCCCAACCTCCGCCCTCTCTCCCCCTACACCAAATGGTTTCCAGTTCTCCCCCATCTCAGCCCAGGAGGTCCTCCATGCCCTTTAATCTCTGAACCTATGCAAATCTATTCATGATGGTCTTGACCCACTCCTTTAAATCTCAGCTCCTGTCATAGCCCATCCCTGTTCCATCTGTTCAACCTCTAGTTCACCCTCTTTACAGTTTTCCACACCTGGAAATCCATCAAAATGATCCCCCTTCACAAAGGAGGTTATCGCTCCTCACCTGGAAGGTACCACCCCATCTCCCTCCTTCCTGTACTTGCCAAGCTCCAAGAGACCCTAGTCCTCTCTAGATTTATGAATTCCCTCTCCTCCTCCAACTTCCTCTCCCCCACCAGTCCACCTTCCATAAAATACACTCAACAGTATCCTCAATTCTCCATTTCACTGATTTCATCCTTGCTGGAATGGCTCAGGGGCACCTCACCTCAGCCATTTTATTGATCTAGCAAAGGCCTTCAACTCTGTATCTCATCCTCTCCTACTATCCAAGCTCAGATCTGCTGTCCTTTCACCCTCCACAGTTGACTGGTTCAGATCCTATCTGTCTTGTTGTACCCAATGCATCCTAGCTGGTGATGCCCCCTCCTTACTAATTCTGGCTGGTGTTCCCCAAGGGTCTATTCTTGGCCCCATTCTCTGCCAAGCCAATACCCATAAAATCAATGAGAAAAAAAAAGTGTCCATGAGCTTTGGGACCTCTCAAAAACTATCTAATCTTTCCCCACTCTCCTCATTTTCCACTCTTGATGACACCACCCTGGATATAGTCTCTGCCTATAAGTACCTGAGCATCTGGCTGGACAGCCAGTTCAACTACTTGACCCACCTCAACTACATTCACTCAAGATTCTTTGCAAGACTTGGTGCCATGTATAACACCACCCCAAATGGGGGCCTACCTCAGTTGCCCATTTGTTCTCCCATTTGCCTCCTTGTGCCTCCTGGTTTCCTTGTTTTGTCCCCAATCTATACTGCCTCCTGGCCCAAGTCCCCTATGGTGCCCCTGAGCCCCATACAGCCCCTGTATTTATTTTCAGCCCGCAATGGGCCTTGAGAGATTAGGGCAACTACTGGCTTCTTCCCTATCAACTTTACAGCTGGCAAGCAGCTCGTGCATGCGCTGAAGCACACCCTGAGTTCTGACCACAATTACGGTCAAGGAATGGTTTCCTGGTGGTTCTGGCCCCATGGACAGGCTGGATGGGGACGAGTGACCAAAGGAAGAGCCAAGAGAGCCCACTTATTTTGGAAATAACAAGCTCTGTTCATGCTGCAAATGGGGGCTCATAAATATTAAACAGGGTCCCAATGAATATTAATGAGTTGGCTGTCTGCTGCCAGGGGTCTGCATATTTTGGCAGCAACAACAGACTCAGGACTGCATATAAATGTTTTATATGGACAGCATTTGAAAGGGCACAAAAGGTGCTATGGAACAGTGGGAAAATAATGTTAATAAAATAAAATACATATACTGGCTGCACCAGGACTATAATGATGGTACAGTAATTGACTGCAGGGGATTGTGTTAAAGAGCAGCCATATTGTGCAGCCAGTAGCCAGTCAGAAAGCCAGGATTTATTGAAAAGGCTCTTGGGACTTTGCCAGAGACTTATGGGACAGTGCCAAAGACTTATGGGGGAAAAGCAGGGACTACATTTAAATGCTAGAACAGGGAGCCTATCAGGCATTGAGGAGGCTTATGGATATTCATTTTTGGGACTGACAAGTGATTTCAACCAATCAGGAGCTGCCAGAAAGCTCCTCAGAACCCAGAGACATTACAGGCTGAGTTCAGTTCGGCATGAGCCCCTCCAGAGGGAGGGCTGGGGACTCTGGCCCTCTGCAAGAGAAAATGAGCCTTGGTGTTCAGCAAGAGCCCCTTCACTGGGTAGGAGGGCTATGTCTCCTGAAAGAGAAGTGACTGCAAACAATGAAAGTCACTGGCATGGAGGTTGCCAGAGTTTGTCCCCCGGGGCTACAATTTTCACTTTCCATGTTTTGAGGAAAATGTGAATGAAACTTGAATCCATCTTCAACTGTGAGAGAGCAGCATGAACATTCTGCCTCAACAGTGAGAGCGCCCATGAACCTGTAACTTTAAGGAAGAAAATATTTCTGAATTATTCTGAGTAAGTAAACTTCTGCTTACAATTTAAAGTTATTTGGAGACCTGCTTGGGGCCAAGAAACCCAGAAAGCCTAGGAGTGCTAAATGTCTGTCTGCACCCTGCATCTGATTAGTGCTGAAAAGTGGGTAGACATCTGTTCAAGTGACCAGAGGAGGGTCCAGTAGCTTGTGAGATGCTCATTGTGACTGTCTGAAAGTGTCTAAAGGACTGGATGGGGAGTTCCCTAAGCATGCAGAGCTTTTCCTGATAGTGCCTGTGAGGACCAATAAATATCTGGATGTCCACGGGGAGCTGAAAAGGCCAGCATAACTCAAAAGGGACTTGTTATTTTGTCTGGATGTCCATTGTAGCTGCAAATGCCAGCATAGCCAAAAGGGACTATGAATCTGTGCTTGAGTTTATGAGAATTCTACAGTAATTTAGTTTGCTACCAAGCAAAGTCTAAAGTGGTTGGGAGTCATGCTTCAAGCTCCATCTGTGCTCAAGTATTTTAAGTGGTGGGGAGTCAAGTGCCAAGCTCCATCGGTGTTCAGTGTTCCAAATGGTAGAGAACCAAGCCTCAAGCTCTGTCTGGTATTTGGCAAAGAAGTTATGCTTTAAGTTCCTGTGTGTGTTTCTGCTTTGAGAAGAAAAAGACTAGTGCTGTGCAGAATTTTCAAATTCCAGAGGAACGAAATTCCACAGATTTTCAAAACTGCATCAAAATTACACTGAATTTTGCCGTAAATAGAATGGTGGAATTCTGCAGTAGAAAATAGCTGTGGAATGATTTTCTGTGGAAAAAATACTATTCTGTGGATCTCAATATTGTCTGCAGAAATTTTCACGGAATAATTTTCTGCAGAAAAATTTCTTTTCCACGGAATATTATTCTGCGGATCACAGTAGGAGGAATTCTGTTGAAGAACCAGCTAAATTATGGTGGAATGGCCATTCGACACTAATTTCGCTGGCAGAATTCCGCATTCCGCATAGCACTAGAAAAGACATTGCCTTTGCATAGACTGTGTGAGTCTGGGTCTGCCCTAACCTTAGGGGAAATGCACCCATGTTGTGAGAGAATGTGAACTAAAACCTGAAAGGACCATGCTGGCCATCTGGCACATGGTTGAAGAAACTGTGACCATGTAGACAAACTAAATGTGCTGATTATAAATGTGCTGAATACCAAGAGACTGTTTCCAGATCGGCCTGGGAGTCAGCCTGGTAATGTACCAGCTATGCACTGCCATATGCACTTCCTCATGAGGGGTATAGCCTAGACATGGAGGTCTGAACTGTGCTGTCCCTGGTCTGTTCATCCTGCAACTGCAAGCCAAACCTGATGTGTCTGCCAACCTACAGAGAAGGGGCAACATTTTAAGTTAAGCGAAGTTTCCAGAATGCAAGCTGCTAAGCCTGTTAACCAGGGGTCATCCACAACTCCTGCCTGGATCCTCAGCAAGGCTTCTCTACACCAGAGATGACTTCAAACCATGAGTACACAGACTCACCCTTTGTCAACTAAATAGAAACTATAACTAGTTATTCAGAGTTTTGGCAAGTTCAGTTATCTAATGCCTGAGCCAGCATAATTAAAAGAGTGGTAATGCTTCTACAAAGTTATAGTCAGAACAATTAAAGCTAATCAGATTTTCTGTAATGGCCCCAACCTGCTTCAAGGCTGGCCACCACAACTGCAATGTTTAACAGGCCTGCAACTTTAAAGAACTGTAGTACTGGGTACCCAGAAACAATTTTAGAATTGTAGGGTTTTAATTAATACTGGGGACTGGTACCAATGTGGGCATCTAATGTAGGTTCTGCCATGTGTGCAGCTAGATAGACAGATAGCACTCAATATCTGAATCCATCAGAAGGATGGTGGGTGGCTAAAGAGTTAAAAGGGGGTTGAATTTAAAGTGAAGAAGGACTGCATTGATTTTATTCAAGAATGCCAATAATGATGATGCCAATCAATGCAATTGTTCTTTAGCCTCCAATTCCAGTTTACCCCATCCTAACCCTCAACCCCTTGTAAATAAATGTTGGTTAATTGTTTTTATAACCCCTGGTGTGTGAGCATATTATTTGTGAGAGTCAATCATTCCTGAAATGTTAAATGTAGTGTTTTGATGCTTGGATCATGCATGGGGTGACTATATGATACTGTGGGTGGGTACAGCATCCCAAGGGGCTGTACCAGGTATTATTCTAGCCCACTTAAAAGCATATTCTGTGTGGAGGCTCTGTGCTATAATGTTGTCTTTTGGAAAGAACCAGTTTAAAATCAGTAATGGGAACCCAGGTCTCTCACCCTTGTTTATGGGGCCACAAGGCAAGGGTAGTAGCCCTTGGATGGGCAGCACCAGGGTTACACATGTATAGAAACAAAGACACCTTCCCTCTTCCAGTCTGCCATGACCTGCTCACTAAAACTATCCTGCCTATTTTTGACTATGCAGACATTGTCTATGGGTCCACCCCTCCAAATCCCTCTCCAGGATGGACTCTCTTTTTAATGCCAGCTGCCATTTTTCCATCAACCCCCCCATCCCACACTCACCACTGCACCATTTACTCCTCCCTCTCTCTCCCCTCCTTTTCCTCCCACTAGCATTTTTATGCCTCCACATTCATTTCCAAATATTGGTTTGGGTCCCTCACCCCTTACCTATCCACTCTCCTTTCCCTATCCTCTCACTCCTACTTTCTCCATTCCAGGGACTTTGACACCTTTGACCTTCCCCATCCCCATTCTAACTCCAGGCTGGCTGCATTCTCTTACTGCCTTCCCCAGGGGCCTCATTTCAGCAAAATCATAGGGGTAGCAAGGTGGGGGGGTACGATATGGGCGGGGCCAAGGTATGGGTGGGGCCAGAGAGGGTGGCATTTGTCAATGTGACATAGTGCTAGTTACCAAGCAATTTAAAAATGGGTATGAATTGGATAGTAAAGTATCATTTGCAGTGTCTCTTGTTACCATGGAGAATACAGCTGTGAGAGGGGAGAGAAGGACTAGCACAGCAAAGCGTTTAACACACTGCATGCTATAAGTTGTAGTTTATCATATAAGCTAGTTTAAAGATCAGATTAAAGGGCCCCAGATGGAAAACCACAGTTTCCATGCAGCGCATGTCGATTCTTGATGGTTAGTCATAAAGAACTGGGGGCAAGGTAAACAAAACAACATTTTACTTGCAACATTTAGCTTTCTATACTTTTATCAAACATCAAGAAACCGTGCACAAAATCAAATACTGGTCATACAGCTGAGCTTAATTAAATTTGCAGAATATTTGTTTGAAATATAATGCAACTGACAAGAGTCACATCTATAATTTTGGACAACCATTACAGCATTACTTGCAGAGTAAATTGATCCAGCAATAAAAAGCCTGTGACATGTTCGGGATAAGTTTGAAAACATATTGTTTTTAAACAAGTCTGCTTTTTTTACATATTTCTATCTATTACTTTATTTCTGCATGTTTTGTATTACTAAGGATAGCTGCTTGAAAATAGGATTCCTGTCCCTCAGACTTCATCTACTACTGCTGCTTGTCTTACACGTGATGTCATAATCTTCCTTATGAATCGTAAATGGTTCTGTGGATGAATATGATGCCACAGGCAGGAGATTAAGACATCATATGCAGACAAGCAGCATGAGCTGATGAAAGTCCCAGTGACACTGTTCACATTGCTATTACATATTTCCTAAGTAATAAAGAATAAGAGAAATGTACTGTATAAACAGGAATCCAGGAACTACAGCTAGAACTGGACTGGTACCACAGTCTCTTTAGTGTGGAGTCCACTAAAACCAGGCCACTCTGCCTGCTGAATTGACCACAGCATGCCAATTCCGCCAACCTGATACATATTTCATTTATTCCTCTGTAGAAGCAGCTTTACTAAGATGGGAAACTACATATTTTGTGTTTCAACAAGTGTCAAATCCTGAACTTGTCTTTAAAAGGAAGAGCCCTTTAGAATATTATGACTACAGAGAGAAGATAATTGAGAAAATAAACTGCAGCAGTTGCTGAGTCACTTCACTTAAAACTGAATGGAGTTTAATCTTCACACACACACACACGCAAAAACTCAGACAGACTTCAGAAGTGAACGTTACTTAACTACCATCACAACAAAGGCAGATGGTTGGAGTGCTTGCAGAGCAGACAGCAGTCCTTCCCGTTTTAGTACACAGGCTTCATAAATGAATAGTTCACGGCAATAATAATGAAGATAAACTTACAGACTCTTATGGTTTCACTGGGGTGCAATCGCTCCACTCTACTCTGTGGATCATGAACTGAGAAGAGCAGTGCTGATTAGCCTGCTGAGATTAACCCAGCAATCAGTTTTTGGGATTAGCTGTTATGCAGAAGGGGCAGCCTAACAGACATGAATGTCTAAAATCAACAAGCATTTGTCAATGCAGAATGTTTGCTTGCTGGCACTGGCATTGGTAGTGTAGAAGTTACAGAGCTGCATAATAGGAATGGCAGCAAAGTATTGAACTGAAGCCAACCCCACCGCCACCCTGCAGAGAGTGGCAGGCATTGGGGTGTGCCTTTGGGTCATCAGGCATAACGACCCGCCATTTCACCACACCCTACCCTGCAGACACTGACAAGTGTCCGCGATTGTGCTGGGGCCTTTGGCCCTTCGCACCCATTCCATCAGGAAACATGGTGAGATGGGTGCGGTATAGGAGAATGGGGTGAAGTTTGGGCCCGAAGAGTCCGAGGCACACCTTGATACCTCTCACTGGCTGCAGGGTGTGGGTGGGGGTGGAATGGTATGAGCATGACAGGCAAGAATCCCAAGTCACACCCCTGATTCCTGTCATACTCTACAGGGTGGGGCTTTATGGTCGGAAACCCTAACGTCTCAGGCATTCATTGGTATTTTCACTCCAAATTTTCAACATGGTTTTTTTGTGACCCCCACCTCATGAACAGTGGCAATATCAGTTTGTTAGCCGAGAACTGCTTTTGCACAGCGACTATGGCATTTGGCACCACAGGTTCAAAACACATTCCAAACAGGATGTGAAAATGATACAGGGTACTGTTCATGGGGAGGTGTAAAAATGGCAATGTTGAAAATCTGCAGAAAATCTTAAAAATTGATAAAGTCACGACTGTTTCGAGAAACTGTGCAACGACACCCGTAGAATGTAACTAGTTGGGGATTTTTTTACAGCAGATTGTTAACACAAGCATTTTGGGACCTCCATCATGAACAGTGTCAGTGTGATTTTCTTTATCTGTCCCGAACAATGATTTCCCACAGTGACCATGCATCTCTGCACTGAAAGTGTGAAAACACATTTCGGCCATGTTTTGAAAATGACAGCTGTACTGTTCATAAGGAGGTGTGGAAAAATGCCACTGGTGAAAATCTGGACTGAAAATATTACAAATTCATGAACCTACGAGGGTGCATGGAAACTGCGCAATGCTCACTCATAACACAGTCATTTTATGGAGTTTTGTCACCAAATTTTCAACATAGCCATTTTAAGACCTCTGCTCATGACCAGTGTCACTGTGATTTTCTTAATCTGTCCCAAACATTGTTTTCGTACACCGACTGTACCATTGTGCACTACATGTGCGGAAACACATTTTGGGCGAGATGTGAAAAATGGTAGCTGCACTGCTCATAAGGAAGTGCGGTAAAATGGCACTGTTGAAAATCTGGTGTGCAAACATTACAATTCGCAAACTTGCCAGTGTGCGTAGGAACTGCACAATGTGTGCTCTTAAAACACTCATTTTTGGGAATTTTTTCACTAAATTTTCAACATAGCCATTTTAACACCTCTGCTCATGACCAGTGTCACTGTGATTTTCTTAACGTGTCCCATACATTGATTTTGCACACCGACTGTGCCATTGTGCACTACATGGACAGAAACACATTTTGGGTGAGATGTAAAAAATGACAGCTGTACTGCTCATAAGGAGGTGTGGTAAAATGGCAATGTTGAAAATTTAGAGTGAAAATATTGAAATTTTGCAAACTTATGAGCGTGCGTAGTAACTGTGCAATGCACGCTCGAAAAACAGTCATATTTAGGAATTTTTTCACCAAATTTTCAACATAGCCATTTTAAGACCTCTGCTCATGAACAATGTCACTGTGATTTTCTTAATGTGTCCTGTACATTGATTTCGCACACCACCCGCGCCATTGTGCGCTACATGAGCGGAAACACATTTTGGGTGAGATGTGAAAAATGATAGCTGTACTGCTCATAAGAAGGTGTGGTAAAATGGCAATGTTGAGAAATCTGGAGAAAATATTGAAAATTTGCGAACTACGGTATATATGCGTAGGAACTGCGCCTTATGCGTCGCAATTTTTAATAAATTTTCAAAATAGGCTTTTTTGAGAGCCCACCTTATGAACACTGGCAGTGTCATTTCATTAATCATTCTGGAAAGCTGATTTCACACAGTGGCTGCGAAATCACCCTCCGGGCCCTAGTAACGCCATGACAGTGCAAGAATTCATGAGGAGTCCCAAAAAACCCATGTTGAAACTTTAGTGCAAAAATTCCAAAAAATGCCTGAGATATCCAACAAAGTTGAAAAAACCCTATCTATCCCATTATACAGCTTACCGGCATTTCCTCAGTTCGCGGTCGGCTTTGAAGAGTGCAGACGTGTTCCCAGTCCACTGATGATCGTCGCACTGAGCTCCGGGAGGTATGGGGGGTGAGGGGAGTGTGGGGAGGCAGGGTGTGCAGTGGTGTGTGCGGGTTGTGGGGGGGCAGGGAGACTGTGAGGGACCGTTTTTTTCTTTCAAGGTTTTTTTTGTTGTAAAAGAGGACGCGGGACGTTTGCTATGCTGGGGTGGGCTCCCAGCATGGCAGAAGGATGGCTGGGAGGTTTAGAGCTGATAGGGGATTGGGCACCCCCATCGGCCATGGCGTCTATTGCCATGCTGGGGTGGGCTCCCAGTGTGGCACCCTGTACTCGGGGGGGCAGTGGAGCCAACGGGGGATTGGGCACCCCTGTCAGCGACAGCATGGTGGGGAGAGACAGTGGAGCCGATGAGGGATTGGGCACCCCCGTCAGCCATAACATAATTTTTCCATCCTGGGGTGGGCTCCCAGCATGGCACCTGGATGCTTTGAGGGGACGTGCAGCCGACGGGGGACTGGGCACACCTGTTGACCATAAAACATTTTGCCACACTGGGGTGGGCTCCCAGCGTGGCACCTGGATGCTTTGGGGGAGTGTGGAGCTGACGAGATTGGGCACCCCTTCGGCCGTTTTGTGGGGGAGGGCACATGAACACGCAGTGTGCATCACAGCGTGTGTGTGTGGGGCTCTGCTCACTCAGCGGAGCTCTCCCTTTCAGCTGTATGCCACTGCATTTTCAGCTGTCAAAGACAGCTGGAGCAGTGATTGGAGCTCTGCGACCATGCCTGCAAATACACTGACTGAATTGGAAGAGGCTGACACACCTCTGGAAAACTCGTATGATGGCACTATGTTTCTTGCACATGCGTGCAAGCAAACATAAAAATGGTAAGCCTTCTACTTCTTATCAGGAAGTATTGAACCCAGACTACAGTGCCCTTTGACTTTTCTGCACATTTCCAGCTATGTGACCTGACCTGTGAGTTCAGTTACATAGGCTCAGTGTGGCTGTGCTCTTCCTTCCCTGCCTGGCCCTGAAACACTGTAGGTGCTCCATACTCCTCCTAAATGATTGTTGCCTTCTTTGCCTACCTGCTCGTACTGTCTTGTTCTTCTCCTTCAATCCTTCTCTGCATTGACTCCTCTGACTGGCGATGTGTCTGCGACTGTCCAGCCGACCGACTCCCTAGTGACTGCCTGACCCGTGTGACCGGCGTGGCCGACTACTTTCACAACATTTTTAAAGCTGGCTGAATTTAAGATTTTGATTTCCCCCTTCCCCAACAAGTTACACAAATGAAGTCAAAGAAGTGCACTACTTTCCTGCTTGTCCCACGGCCTGCCTCCTAATGGATACTTGGCCTGTTGTCTGCTCGTACCTAGACAGGCTCACTTCTCCCACTTTTCGTGACGTTCCATGTCTACCACTGCACCACGTTGTGACTACCCACTCACTGGCCTTCCTCCTAGCCAGTCACGGTTGTACCAATATCCTCGACTCAATGCTATGCACACTGGGACTTGGAGTTTTAAAAAGGGCAGTCACTGTGTTGTTGTTGTTGTTGCTTCCCAGTCCCAGTGTGCATTTAGTATGCCTACGGCTGGCGGGTGGGCGAGGTGGAGGATGGACACTAGGAGGCAAAAATACTTATTTTTTATTTGGCGGCCAGCAAGCGGCACCGTCGAAGAGTCCATTAAGCCATGGCAAGGCAAGGGCAGGCAGGGGTCGCAAGCCCTGTCATAGGGGTCGCAAAATTTTCATAGGGGTTGTGAATGTGACCTCTGGTGACCCCTAAATGATGCCCTTGGCCTTCCCCATATCTGGAACTTTCTCCCCTCCTCATTCCATTTATCACCCTTACTTCACTCCTTTAAACACACCCTCTCCCACTCCCTTCCTCCCTCCTCCTGTGCATGCTTTATACCTCTCTAGTTCCTGTTTCTGCTACAGTATTTCTTCCCTTCTTTCTCTCCCCTTCCCTCTTTTAACCTTTCTTCCTCCCTATCCCTCCCCTCCTCTTATTTACCTTCTCCTATCTACCACCCATTTCCACTCTCATGCCCGCTCTCCTCCTGTTATTGATCAAATCAGTTTTTGCTCAGCTTAAGCCTACGAAGTATCCTTGTTAACTGCTGTACAGTAATATCTCATGCTACCATGCTCCTTGTAATGGTATGCTGTCAAAACAGTGATAGTTTGACAGCAAAACCCATAAAAACGACAATCTAAACAGGTTTCAAGATTGTCACTGTGATGGACCACCAGTGAATTTTTGCCATTTTGCCAGTCATTTCCCCATATCAAACAAACTCTGACTTGGAGTTTGTTATTTAGAAATGGATAGGTGGGAGGTGCTGCTCCCTGGATGTGGGTTCAGGGCACAGCCCCCCGATAAAAAAAAGACACAATGTCTGACAGACTAAATTTCACCTGTTGCCAAGCTGTATGTTAACAACTTCAGTGTTGATGTGTCTTGGTGGAACCCCTTATAACACCTCCACTTTGTATTGTTTGTACTGCTAGTATGGAATGCATTTCCTTGTATTTATTTTGACTTGTGCTTTGTATTCCTCCTGACTTTTAAAGTTGTTTTGTTACCTCCCTACTCCCTTTTCCCCAGGTTGCACCTGGAAACAAGCCTCAGCTCAGTGTGCCACTCCCAGTCACCAAATTTTAAATAAAAATAAATATAAATGTCTGATGTCTTTACTGGAACATAAAAACATTTCGATGAAAGAAGCTCGGATAGCCTATGAAGACCTGTACCTTCTGGTAATCCAAAGTCAGAGTCCAGTTTCTCTGCTTTAATGGGAGAACTGGCTATGACCATCTCTTCCAGTTCTAGAAAATGTACAAATTACAAATTAAAAATGTAATTGGCTTTCTTCAATAAAAGTCTCTTTTCCTCTTATCTTAGGAAGACAAAAAGGAAATGCAAGTCCAGTTAATTAACTCACCATGCGTTATCTATCTTACATGGAAAATTTGAATCTGGTATAGGTCTTTAGTAACTAGATGACCATCTTTCTCAACTGATGGCTGATCAGCACCCCCATGTGAATGAGATGTAGTGATTTCAGTCTAGTTCCAAGTGGACAAGTATTTGAATCACATCACTATCACAGTTACTGCCCATTTTGGGAGTCTTACAATGGTCTAAAAGGTCTCCATGAAAAAGTGTTGGCACATTAATGGAAGCAAACACTACAGATGTTGTGCTGTACCAATTGCATGGTAAATGTATAACATATCTCCAATAATGTCAGTCTGGTACCTTTTACGAGTACTGAAATTGACACCAAATGTAAAACAACACAAATAAATTACAAAGTACTATCATTTTTTTAAAAGCTTTCAATACATATGGTATCATGCCTCTGAGTCTCAAGATATGTGCCCCATTAGTGGTGGCAAAGGATGGCACAGATCATGTAAAGAACATTGGATAGGCAATCATTGTTATGCAGTTTTTAACATTATTACATGTGCACACAGTTGTGTTCTGTGTTCAGTAGTTTTGGTAATCTGATCAAACAATATTTGCACAGTGCAGAAACATCCAAGTTAGAAAAAAAATGATCAACTGAACAAAGATATGATACCCAGAGTTGCAGAAGTGCAAAATTAGATTATACTGGCATTTTTAATAATTGTATGTTATCTTAATTAACATAAAAACATTTGGATCAAATAAACTTGAACAGCCCATGAAGACCTTCCCCTTCTGCTAATCCAAAGTCAGAGTCCAGTTTTTCTGCATTAGTGACAGAAACAGTTAACACTATCCCCTGCAGTTCTAGAAAAGATACAAACTACAAATGAAAAATGTAATTGACCCTCTTCAAGTAAAAGTCTATTTCCTCTTATCTCAGAAAAACCAAAATATTAAAATGAAATGCCACTGAAATTAAATGGCTCAACTGAAGTTACCTGTATTAGATATAGACTGCAGAGCCATATTGGGGGAACTCACTGATTAAGTTAACATTTTCTGTTATGAAAAATATAAAAATAATTGTTGTCCCTATTATCTAAATATTATGGGGAAATAGCTTTCTCAATGAAAATGTACATGATTAAGCAACCCCTCATATTGAATGTTTTTATCATAATGTTTTTCTAATCGTGGATTTAGTGTGTATTTGTTCTTGCCCAAAGAAGCACTTCTGCACGTTCTGCTTTTTACATTTGTTGTACACTGGTGCATACCTCTCAACCTCTTGCCTCATGAATCAGGGACAAGGCTTAAAAAAATCAGGGACAAAGACCCTAGATCAGGGACAAGTTTTAAAAACTGGTACTATTCACTCAGAAAACTGATAGAATAAAGGGGTTTGTTTTGAGATGCATTTTCTGTGGAAGAACAAGTCTGTAACTTTAATCTTTGACATTATTTTGTGCTTTTAATCCACACTGTTCTGTCACAAAAACAGAAATTTTATGAGGGACAGAGCAACATTTTTAAGCAAATCAGGGATGTCCCTGAAAATCAGGGACAGTTGAGAGGTATGCACTGGTGTACTTTTACAGTTAAAGTGTGTTATCTGAATTGGAATACTGATCACTTAGAGAATATTAGCCTCCCTTCCATAGTATTGCTATATTTCTGCAGCCACTAAAATCTTCACAAATTGGACCAAGATCTTGAAGTCAGCATGTGCACTGCCATTTTGAGAACCATGCAATGAAAGTTTAAGAACTACAGACCCCATCCCATGAGGAAACCATAGGTGTTTGGCAAACTGTTTGATGAGTCTGTCTATCTCAGTGTGTTTTGAAAACTGACTCAGCCTCTTGTGCACTTTTATTAAATGCAGCTTTGCACAACACCAAATGAATATCTTTTGATGTGTGCACCTATTTTTTTATTGTTTCTCTGAAGCTAACAGGCCTTTAATTTGAGTTAGCTGCACTTCTATGTTGTGGGGATGGGCACCTCTATTTTTACCTTGCTAATACTGCTCAGCTTAGTAAGGAAAGCAGAAGTTATTACTTTCTCAAACAAAATATCTAGAAAAAAAGATGATTTGATACCTTTTATTGGACAAACATAAGTGTTACAAAAGAAAACAGGTGCTTAAGCTTTCGGACTACACACAGTCTTTCATTAGAAGCTAATGCCAGTTGTTATGAAACAATACATTCTATTAAAGACCAGATCATACATAAAAAAACAGACAAAATGGTTGTAAAGAATCCAATTGGCCTAAAAATTGCCTTTAAAAGTCAACTTAAAACCATATAGAGAACACAGGCTGACTGCTAACAAGGAAAGGCATTTCAAAGTCAAATGTCACCGAACAGATAATTCCCTTCTTAAAAGAACTCATAAAACATACTTGAAGTTCATTGTAAACTATGCATGCATGAGTTTATGTATACATAAGGAACTGAATCCTATTGGCCTAAACTTGCATTTAAAAATCTACCTAAAAAAGGATAAGGAAAAGAGGTAGAGTCCCATCCAAAGGAAAACATTTCAAGGTCAATGTTGCAGAATGAATACGTCTTTATCTGAAAGTAAACACATAACATACTAAATTCAATTAAGATCTTGCCTGTGTGTGTTACTGCATACTTTTGAAAATATCTGATTTTAACATCAAGTTAGGATAGGTTAAGAAATCATAGTATATAATGCTGAAAAGACTTTTAAAGAAGAAATCACCTTTATGTGTGGCAATTAGTGGGTTTAGAGATAAACTGCCCTAGTGTGAACAATAATTATTCACTAGCTGTTTCACACTTTCAGACAGTGTTGGCCCTCTTAGAAGCTGCATGTTCACAGCCCTATGCTCAACTAATCAATATTTTTCATGAATAATTAAACCTATACTGTTCAACCATGATCCCCCTGCAACTTTGTACCCAATGTCAAGTGTCTGTGTACAATTAAAAATCAAACCTAACAAGGACTCCATAGTAAGTGAGATACTGTATCCTAATATGTCCATGTATCAAAATGTGTCAGTATATTTCACATCTTCTGTATATACAATGGCATGAGGTCATAATGTTGCAAGACATTATGCCGCATGCAAAAATCGTGCTGCCAATACAGTGCGATTTCTTGCATGCAGCATAATTCTTTTTTTTTCTACTAAGCATATGGCATTATGACCCTGAAGGATATACAATAACAGTTTAAGAAATCTGAGACAAAAAGCTGAAGGAATCTGCTCTCTGCCACCATGCCTTTCAACCCCCTCCCCCTTTTTGGTTAATACCAATGTATTGATATCTAATTAGAAGGAATGATATATCCATTATTTATGTGAACATACAGCAGTACCACAATGTACCCTTATTATATGTCCACTTACTAAATACCAAGAGTTTGTGCACACATATAAGAAGCAAGCATAACACAGACTCCCTAGTAATTGAGACACTGTTATCCTAATATGTCCATGTATCAGCATGTGCCCATATATATGCCTTACCCCATAACACCCACATCACCCCCACTCCTTTTTTTTTGTAGTGAAACCAACATATTGACAGCCAGTTAAATGGGATCTTGTAACTATATAGTATGAAAACATACAACAAAAACTGTAATGTACTACCACAGTATGTCCATGCGTTGTTCCTGAAGCTGGTGAAAGTTTAAGCAGTGTAATGTGACATAAAACCCAATTCAATGTTCATCCCATCTCCCACCATATTGACAAGTAAAATGAACTTTACCTTGAAAGACCTTCTCTGTTGTGTATTTTTTAAATATCCTTTCAACACCAATAATGACATATCTGAGATGAAGTGATTAGACTGAGAGAAGTGTTGTTCCACTGGTTTTTCCATCATCTTCATTTTAAAAGCATGTCTGTGTGAGTTCATTTGGATGTGGAGAGGTTGTCCCGTCCCTCCCACATACTCTGTTTGTGGACATCTCTTGCATTGAATAAAATAAACAACATTTTGATAAGCACATGTGTAGTTCTCCTTGTATCCTGAATTGTCTGTTTTGTGGAGTTTTGATACAATCAGAAGCAGAAATGTGCTCACAAGTCTTACATCTAGTGTAACTGCAGGGTCATGTGCCATCTAGTGTTCTGTTATTTTGTTCTGGTGCAAGTTTACTCCTAACGATCAGGTTTGTTAAATTAGGTAGTTGCTTAAAAGGCAGTTTCGTTAGTTCTTGAAAAATACATTTTAGGATCTCATCCTCACTGAATATTGGTTGGAGGTCCTTAACAATTTTACATAGATGCTCCAGAGCAGGATGATATGTGACTTCTAAGGGTATTCTGTTGGTGGTAGTCCTTTCATTATACTGAAGTAGCTGGTCCCTTGATATCTGTGTTGCACATTCTACTGCTCTGTAAAAATCTCTGGAAGAATGCCCCTATCCAATAAAGGCCTTTTTGAATGTGACCAAATGTCTATCTCTGTCCTCATCACTTGAACAGATATGGCAGTATCACAGCGCTTGACTGTATGTTACAGATTTTTTAATGTGCCTTGGGTGATTACTGTTCCTATGCAAGTATCTTTGTCTGTCTGTGGGTTTCTTGTAAATGCATATATTCAAGGTTCCATTCTTGATGGTGACTGAAAGTCCACAGCAACTAGGAATCAGGCTGCAACTGTCCCCAAATAGTGCAAATAGGCAAGCCTAAACATTACTGGGTTCTAATACACAGGCTGAACACAGTTGCTGACTAAATATGAGTAAAAGATGCATAAAAGTAACAATGCTGGCTGGCACTCCCTTAAAGGGATAATTAAAGTCACTGAGGCAGAATTTTCATCAGTCCTTCTCTGCTGACGGCAATGGCTGATCATGTGATGTGGGACAGCAAAGTAAAAGCTCACAAGATGGTGCCTGGTAGCTTGGAGGAGGTAGGCAATGTCTATTTACCTATTTCAGGAGTGAAAGGAGTGGCCTGGTTGTGGAGAGGGGGGGAACTCCAGGGCTTGCTGGCTGTGCCAGTTGCCATAGATGGCTGAAGGCACTGATCCAGTGGTCCTGGGGCTGGGTGGTGGGAGCTGCAAGTTTAGGCCAATGGAATTCAGTTCCTAATGCATACACAAACACATGTGTGCATAGTTTAAAATGAATCTCAAGTATGTTTTATGAGTTCTTTTTAGAAGGGAGTTATCTGTTCTGTGACATTTGACCTTGGAATGCCTTTCCTTGATAATAGTCAGTCTGTGTTCTCTATTTCGTGTTAAGTTGACTTTTAAATGCAATTTTCAGGCCAATGGGATTCTTACCAACCTTTTTGTCTGATTTTTTATGTATGATCTGGTCTTTAATAGAAACTGTTCTTCCAGGACAACTGGCATTAGCTTCTGATGAAGGACCATGTGTAGTCCAAAAGCTTAAGCACCTGTTTTCTTTTGTAATATCTATGTTTGTCCAATAAAAGGTATCAAATCATCTTCTTTTTTGGATCTTTTGTTACAAGGACCAGTACAGCAACAATAATATTTTTCTGTGTTACTCAAACAAGGCCAATTTTTGATTTATTTTATTTCCCCCTTCAAATAAGAGATACACATAATTCATGTTCCCTATAACGTCAATTAATTCATATCAATATGCAATCAACACCCACATGCAGGTTCTAGGTATATATGAAGTCACATGGCATTTTTATTTGCATTAACCCTACTAAGAAATGTCATTCCTTGCTCTGATGTTTGGAACCAGGAGGCATAATTTTATTTGTTGAAAAATATATTATTAATATCCTGATTTTAAAACCGTTATTGTAGATTATGGACTAAATACAGATTCATTTATATAGTTTATGTATTTGTTTTTTACCACTACATTAGGTGAGTTTGGAGAACTGTCCTAGTTTAGTCATGAACCAGATCAGAAACAATATATGGACAGCAGCACTGCAAGAGAGTATATTTCACAAAACATTTTGCTTTACACACTTAATAATCTCTTACTCTTCAGATTAAGTGTTAACAAATTAAATATGCAATGTTTTCTCATATAGTTTTGCATTAATTTACCACTATAATGTGTACAATGTTCAGCATAGTACATGAAGTGCAGCAGTTGTCACAGGTATAGTACAGAAGAATAATCTGACCGTAATCATCAGCTTGAGTTAAACAGTAAACTAGATGCAGCACAATGTACCTCATCCTTCTATCACCTACATGTGGGGATGATAATTCTTAAAATGTCAGACAAATCAGCAAAATATTATGCCAGGTCATCAACCCACGCAAAACAAAGATCAGGTAGATGTATAAATAATTTCTAAATGAGTTTGTAATAGTTTATTGTACAACACTTCATTAATTTTTTTATAGCTCTAAACAATGTCAGAGATGCTTACTACAGTACATACAATGTCAATCATTTGTTTTTCATTATCATACAGACCATATCAATGCATGATCTGAAGTGTTCACCCCACTTGTGAGAAACGATATACATGAGAAAAGTCATTAATGTCTTTATCACTCATGATTTACTTGGTTCAAGTTCAAGTTTATTGCAGGAAAACTCCGTTGAGCAAGCTCATTCACAAGGAGGTCCTGAGACAGGTATACAGACAGGTACAAAAATACATATAGATAATTACATAACAACATTTAACACGCAATAAAAGTTCCACCAGGAACAAAATGTTCATGATAAAAAGTAACACTGATGATATAGAGAGTGTGAAACTAAGGTAACATGGTAGCAGAGATGGGACTACTAAGAGAGCAGAGTATAGTTTAGTAACAGCTACAAGTGTCTTTTATTCTATCAGTAGTAATCATTTTGGAAAAGTTAACAGAGACTGTGCTGGATAATTTCAACGAGGATTGTAACCGATTCCAAATGGCTCGCAGGAAGCATGAGATGGCTCGTTTACCAAATGAGGTACAAGTCCTGGGTACATCAAGGAGGAGAAAGTCTGACTTCTGGAGGGAGTAGACACTGCAAGATATGTGTACTAGTGAGGTTAGGTATTGCAGAAGTTTATTCAGAAGAAGTTTTAGAGTCCATGTACCAGCATGGAGTGACCGTCTAATGGCAAGTGAGGTCCAGCCAACTGTGATGTACAGAACACAGTGATGAGTTCGGTTCGGGGAATTTGTGTTAAATCGTAGGGCACAATGGTAGAGAATGTCCAGCTTATGAAGGCTGGTAAGTGCAGAGGAGTTGTAGATAATATCACAGTAATCAAGAAGAGGGAGGAATGTGGCCTAGACAAGCCTGGTTCTGATCTCCATGACCCAGATATTCAAAAGGGTTGTGCATGGTGCAACAGTGTTGCACCATGTGCAACCCACTGATGCACCCTGGTGTGATATTCAAAAGGGAAAAGTGTGCGGCACAAATTCTGATGCACCGGAGCCCATCAGTAATGTATGCAGGCACAGGTAGGGGGGTGTGTGTGTGCTCATGCATACTCTGCACAGCCCGATAGTCAGCCCAGGATGTGCAGAGCCATGCATGCACAACCCCTACCTGTGCCAGCACAAAGTTACACCAAAAAAAAAGGAACAACTAATGGCCACCCACAGGTGAGCTGCCGCATTTCAGGGCGCAACACGGCAGCTGCCACCTGTGGGTGGCTACCCGAGTTCTGGCTGCACCTGACGGTGCCCCCCAT
Organism: Neoceratodus forsteri; assembly: GCA_016271365.2. Classification (NCBI taxonomy): domain Eukaryota; kingdom Metazoa; phylum Chordata; order Ceratodontiformes; family Ceratodontidae; genus Neoceratodus; species Neoceratodus forsteri. The sequence continues at coordinate 1,181,009,040 of CM028131.1, forward strand.
GCCCGATCGTGGGCATTTGTAAAAAAAAAAAATACATGAATTCCAACACCCCTGGTGGTCTAGTGGACCGATGTCAGCCCACTCACAGGCATCTGTAAAAGAGAAGCTATTCCGTCCTATATCCCTGGTGGTCCATTGGACTGCTATCTGCCCAATCGTGGGCATGTGTAATAGAAAAAGACAAATCCGTCCTATATCCCTGGTGGTCCAGCGGACTGCTATCTACCCGATCGCGGGTATGTGTAAAAAGAAAATAATTCCAATATCCCCGGTGGTCTAGTGGTACCCCCCACTCACCCACTGAGACCCACTGCCCCGCTCCCCCGCGGTCAGCCAGCGGGCGGCAGTACCCCACCCACCTGCCACCCCGCCGCCTGCCAACTGACACCTGGGTAGGGCTGCATGCTCATTGGTTCACAGCGTGAGCCAATGGGCATGCAGCCCCTACCGTACCGTACTACACATTCCAGATATGTGAATGATACATGTCTGCATGCCCTGACAATATTTATGCCAGATTTTTCAACACTGCCATTTTTTCACACTTCCTTATGAACAGTACAGCTGTCATTTTTTTACATCTTGCCCAAAAAGTGTTTTCGCACCTGTGGCACAGAATGGCATGGGTGCTGTGAGAATCAACTTCTGGGACAGATTAACAAAATCACAGTGCCACTGTTCATGAGGGGAGGTCCCAAAATGCCTATGTTGAAAATGTGTCTCTTCAGGGTGGGGGTGAGGTTGGCATCAGTTCAATACTTCACTGCCATTCCTATTATGTATCTCTAACTCATGCACTACCAATGCCAATGCCAGCGAGACAACATTCGGCATTGACAAATGCTTGTTATATTTTACCTGGTGCTTCTAGATAGAACATCTTCCAGTTTGTAAAAGGAAAAGGAAAAATGATTCTAAAATAAAAAGTAAGTGTTGACTACTTGTTAAAATTAAGAACATTTTCTGTCTGTGGTTTTGTCACTACTTGTTCTTTAATAGAGTGACTACATGCATCTTTCTGTTTTAAAACAGTAGACTACTAGATTTGTCACAGATAATTGTGATACCTTGCACTGGGCCCAAAAAAAATATACACAGATGTTACAGTACAGAAGTATTCAGTGTCACACAGTAGGTCCCTTAATTAGGTATGTTAGCAGGCTGAGCAAAAGACCAGGGGCCAGATATTCAAAACTTTGCACTGGGCAAAAACTGTTTGCGCAGGTTTAGCGCGGGATTAGCTTGGGTCTGCTATATTCAAAAGGCCAAATAACATGGGCAAACGTCATTAGCGCTGGGCAAAATTATAGTGTATGCCAAGGGCAAACTGAAGGCGAATACAGGCCCAATGCTATATTCAGCGACTAGCGCCGCGCTATGTGGTTTTGCGCAACTTAGCGTGACACTTAGTGCAGTGCAAAGTACCGCCCAGGAAAAGCTTGTCTTAACCCTGGGCAATCAGCTTTGCATGACACTTTGGCTTTGCGCAGTGTTTGCGCGGGTTTAGCGTGGGTTTTGCGCTACCCTAACAAATAAATATGACACATAGATAAAGCCAAACAGAGAGGAAGCATGCTGCTAACTGATGGCATCACAATGATGCCATCATCTCCCACCAGTCCCAGTCATGCCAGGCAGTAAGTGGTGACCCTGCCACCAGTGGACAGCATGGCAGTGTGGCCATACAGCACACACCTGCGGACCACACATCTGTGGACATGAACAGATGCCAGCACACACATGCAGCACTGTGGGCATGGAGGATGTTGAGGAGCATGTTAAGTATGCAGGCTGTGCCACAGACCAGGTGTGGCCACAAGGCTGGACACATCATGCAGTGCACATGGGCCAGTATTTGGAATACCCCAACATCAGTGTGCCTTTTGGATAATATATGCCTCCCCCCCAGCCACATACCACACAGCTGTACAACTGCCACAGCACACAAAGTAAGAAATGTACATGTCACTGTGAGCATCCCATGCCAGAGGTGCAGCATCTGTGGGTCACACGACAGTGTAACAGCAATGATCACTGTCAGTAAACACCTGCAGGTTGGGCCTGTCACTGTGTATAGTGCAGTCATCATCAGTGCCCTACACACCATAGGCAATGCTGTGTCCAAACACTGCTGGCCTCCTTGCTCCTGTAGTTTCTGCTGTGCACTGTAGCATGACCTACAATGTGACAGTTGCATGCAGCACTACCACCTGTGCCTATGCTGTGTTGTCCCCTGGGGTACGATGTGCTATGCTATGCTGTATTGTTTACATGAAGCCTGCAGCTATCATCATGCACTGCCTGACTGGCCTACAGGTGGAGCTGCGGTTGGACCTGGCCAGCCCCTGTACCTCCAGACTGACCTACAGGTGGAGCTGTGGGACCCTGCAGTAACGCTGTGCAAACTGCATGCAAATCAGGGCATGATGAGATGCTAATGTGGCTGTTTGCCCACAGACTATCTAAGTAGCCTCATTTGCATGTCACTTTTGAATATGGCAAAGCTTAGCGCTGGGCTAATGCATTTGCACCGGGCAAACTGCTTAGCTCCTCTCTAAAGCCACGGCGCTAATGGTTTGGGGAATATTATACAGTTTGGAGCACAGTTTTATTATGTGTGCTGCTGCCTGCAGCTGTACTGGGTCCCTGCATTTGCCAGAACACACATTGGCCACATAGTTCCTCTCTACCTACCCTCACGTCTCTGTGCACTGTGTTGTTGTTGTGGTTTGTACTTCCTGGTTGCTGTATTCAGTGCTGTCTTATTCCAGGGCTACATTTGCCCTGCACTCCCAGCACAGTTTGCACGGCCTCATTCCCATGCTATTTTCAGAAGCTGTTTGCCCTGGGCTATTTCTTTTGAATATAGCTTGCTTTGTGCTCCAGGCTAAGTTTGCCCACCCGGGCAGTGCTAATTTAGCCCCGGGGCAAAGTTTTGAATATCTGGCTCTACATGTCTTATACAAAAGGTTGATGTTAAACAATTGCACAGGGCTGGGATGGTTAATTTCTGAAGTATAAGATGGATCAAGGAAGGGAGAGAAAACAGCTAAACCACAGAGACTGAGACCCCTAATGGTGGATCATCTCTCTTTCTCATCTTCTTCCTCTTCCCTCGTACCCACTACTAAACCCATGTGTGTGTCCCCCGTGCCTGATTCCCCTGCTTAATCTGGTAACACACCACATGAAGGGTACTATGTTGAGCCCCAAATCTTGTGAACTGTAACACTGAGGTATAATTTCAATATTGGTCTAATAAAGGGCACCCAAATCTGTGATGAATACACTATTTCAATGACTAGAATGACTGGAAGCATTCTTTCTTTTGAATAACTAGTCTACAAGAGTCATTTAAGGCACTGTAACAATGAATATTTTTAGTGTTTTTGACTATTTGCAGCAGAATTATTCCTGCAGTAGGCTATAAAAAAACATATTGTATCAACCATGGCAAAAAGAGACGGTCCTGAAGAAAGTCTAGGTGAATGTTTTCAGTATCATTATGATCCAGTCAAGGTACCCGGGACCTGAAAATGGACAGGAAAAATCAACCATTCAGCTACCTCAGCATGGACTTGAGCCTGGTTAGCTTTATAGTAATTATTTTATTTTTACTATTTTATTGTTTTATTAACATATATAAGAAGTGAATAGTGCATGTGATTACTGTTCTACTGCTCATGGGTGCAATCTGGTTAAGAGGTATCCCAAGGAGGAAGAATTAGGATACTCTTCACCAATAATACACGGTGAAGTACTAGTCAGTGCAGGTGGTGCCTTAGGACTATTATAGTCAAGACAGACCTGAGGGGCTTATGGGGTCTGGGCCTGGGTGGAATGGCCATGAGACAGTGCTACAGATCAGTGGCAGCGCTACAGCTACTTTGTGGTAGAACAGCCACCTATGGGTCACTGATCTATCTACACTGGGGAGAGGTTTCTCAATGTTTATGCATTGGTTAAGCCTACTTAGTCAACAAAAAGACACAGCTGTGGTGAAGGAGAATGAGTACTCTCAGGCACTGTGGGCAGAGTGCAGGAAGGAAGAGTGGTTCCTGCACAGCTGGACAGGAGAGGTTGTGGTTGTCCCCTTGTCTGGAGTGGCAATGCTGGTCACTGGCTTATGGGTTGTTCCACTACACCCTACAAGTAAAGAGCAGATGAAAAGGAGTGTATACCCCTGATTGTTGGGGACATCAATTTTTTTAAGACGGGGGAGTATGTAGCACACCCCTTCCATCAAGTTAAGGAAGGGTTTATGTTACTAGTCCAGGGAGCTGGATGGCACTCTTGGGTAGTGAGAATGGCTGGCAAGTAAAGGGTTCATGCCAGGATCCTTTGGTTTAAGAAGCTAGAGGAGTTAGCAGTTCCACTTAAGGGGAAGCCTAGGCACGGTTAAGAGATAGGCCCTTGTGACTGAAAGAGCCAAAGGCTGAGACATAAATGAAGCCAAGAGAATGACCTTGGTAAGTATTTTCCCAAGGGGGGGGTGCTGATGCCTTTTTGGTCTGGACAAGATTCCCCTGAAAAGGTCCTGGAACCGGGCAGAAAAAAACTAAAGAGAAGTCAAAATGGGCTCTTTCTGGACAAAGCCCATAGAAGAAGGTAAATAGTATCCACCATAGTAAGAATTGGGCTTGGAAGCAAGGGCAGCATAGTCTGTGAGGTCTTAAGGCTCACACCCCAGTGGTAGCTCCATTGTGAGAAAACATGGAGTGGGCTGTTATCCCTCAGCTTGGGTGAGTGTCAAATGGAAGCACTTGAGGATGCATAGTTGGTGGGCAGTGATAACTTATGACACTCTGCAAGAACATGGCCTGCAGTGGTAATGTCTGATAGTATGCTGGACTGTAGCATGCAGCAAAATATCTGATAAATGTTTTAATATCAAGTGAAATAAACTGTGCCTTGAGTGGGACTTTAATTGCATGTTCTGTATGAACATATGAACATAAAAAGAAGCCAGCAGAAAAAGGCCAATTGGTCTATCAAGTCTGCTCATATTGCAGGGTCCATAGCTTGAGCTAATGCCCCTGCCTTCCCTCCCCACTCCTCCCAACCTCCCTTCCCATGACTCTTACCCTCCACCTATGCCTGTCCCAGCCTCTGTTAAAGCTGCCCACTGTCTTCAATAAGATTACCTCTTCTGGCAATGCATTCCAAGTGTCTGCCACCCTCTCTGTGAAGAAGTGCTTCCTGATGTTGCTCATAAACCTCCACCTCCAGCTTAAGACTGTGCCTCATCACGTTATTGTTGCCCATCAGCTTAAAGAGACCTTTTTTATCCACCCAATTTATCCCTTTCATGTATTTGAAGGTCCCAGTCATGTCCCCTCTCTCTCTTTCTCATGTCTTCCAGGGAGTACAAGGTCAGTGCCCTTAGCTTCTTATCATATGCCTTACCCTGCTGACCTACTACCATCTTTGTAGCCCTCCTCTGGACCTTCTACAGCAGGTTAATGTCCTTTTTGAGGTGTGGGCACCAATACTGAACTCCATACTTAAGATGTGGCCTCACCAATGACCTGTACATGGGCAGTATAATCTCCTCTCTCCTACTATTGATTTGCCTAGCTGTGCATTCCAGCATCTTGTTTGTCCTTGCTGCTGCTTTGTTGCACTGCATGGACTACTTCAGGTCACTCTTGATCATCAATCCCAGGTCCTTCCTGTACTCTGATGCAGATACCTGGACGCCACCCAGGTAGTACTCTGTCCTGGGATTCTTGGCTCCAATATATATAATGTTTCATTTCTTGGCATTGAAGCCAAGCTGCCACATCCTGGACCATCTCCGCAGCTTTTCCAGATCATCCTGTAGGTCCTGTATCCCTTCAGCTGTGTCCACGCTCCCGTATCCACAAATAGGCACATTTTGTTTTTATTGCCATCACTAATGTCACTGATGAAGGCATTGTACAACATCGGCCCCAACTCCAAGCCCTGCAGGATCACACTGGAGACCTCTCTGGTATCAGATTACTCTGCCCTCACATGCACCCTCTGAGTTCCACCATTCAGCCAGTTTTCCACCTGTCTGGTTATCTTATCGCCAGTCCTGAGATCTACCAACTTCCTGATCAACCTTTTGTGGGGCACAGAGTCAAAGGCCTTGCTGAAATCCAGATAGAGGATGTCTACCACTGGGTCCCTGTCTACTGTCTTAGTGACCCAGTCAAAGAAGTCAATCAGATTAATTTAATGCAATTTTCACCCCATGAACCCATGCTGCCTTTCAACCTGGAGACCATGCTCCTCTAGATATTCTACCAACCTTTCCTTAAGTGTAGTCTCCATGAGCTTGCGCACAATTGACTTCAAACTGCTGGTCTGTAATCCCCTGGGTCATCCTTGGGATTGCTTTTGTGTTGGGGCACCACATGTGCTGTTCTCCAGTCCTGTAGTACCATACCTGACTCCAATGAACTATTAAATAGGCCTGTCAGTCGCCCTGCCAGCTCTTCAGCCAGTTCCCTTAGTACCCTTGGATGTGCTCTGTTCAGGCCTTGTATTTTGTCCACCTTCAATGTTAGCAGCCCCTCCTTCACTCTATTCTCCTCTAGCTACATCTGTGTCCCCCCACACCTTTTCTCCCTCCTCAAGGCATTGGTCTTTCCTTCTCCCTGGTGAAGACAGAACAGGAGTATTTATTTAGTATCTCTGCTTTTCCCTCATTATCCTCCACCCACTCCTCTCCTTTCTTAAATCTAACAATTCCTTCCTTCTGTCCCTTTTCTCACTTACATAGTGAAAGAAGGCCTTCACCCCATTGTAATTCCTTCAGCTATTTGCAGATCCTTCTGTGCCTTACCTCACCGGACTTCCTTACTTGCTTCACTAGCCAACCTTAGGTAATTTTCCCTATTTACCTCTCCCTTGGTCTTCTTGAATTTTCTATATGCTAACTTCTTTTCCTTTACTGCCTGGAAGACCCCAGAACTAAACCATCTTGGTGCATTGGCCCTTGTGTTCTTCTCCCTGAGCATAACACACTCCTGTGTAGCAACCAGTATTCCTCCCTTAATGATGAACCACCTTTCTTTGAATCAGGAGTCAGGATATCATGACTCCTGGAAGTTAAAACCTATTGAACAATGAAGAAAAATTGCAATAATGCCAATTTCTTGTTTTCTGTAATATATCACACCACCTGCACATCTGGAATCACAGCAAATGTAAACTATTGGATGTAATCAACTCGAGCATCAAAGTGTTACAGCGTTTCCAATACCATCAGATAACCATTTCCTGCTCAGATGTTTGACAAAACCATATAGAATCTTTAATCTTCTGCATGTATCAGTCATTTCGCAAAATCCATCCCTCTCTTTTAAAGCAAATACTTGTGGTAGTTTAAAAACTTTGCAAAGTTTTGAATCTGGTAGTAGAACCTGCTAGTTATTGTTGATCAACTGATTTTGTTATTCTGTGATGGAAGTTCTAGACCTTTTCTGTATGGTCATTGTCATACTTGATGATACTGCCACCACCTTTGTTAAACTGGTATGGTCCAGTGCACCAGAGACCACTAACGTCTAGTAGCTGTGATGTCTGCACCCTAGTTTGAAGGCAAGTGTAGCAGATACTTCAAATGGCTAATCCAAGACAAGGACTGCCACTGCATGAGATTTCCATGAAATGCACAACATATTGGGAATTTAAATTGGTTAAAGCTTTTAATATTACTTTGGCAGAACTGATCATTATTTTCATGTGTTGATGTAGTTTGTTCCATAAATTGCAATACACAATAAAACATAAATAGGACCCATAACAGGCTATAGTTCTTGAAGTTTCTTGTACTTTAAGGAATTTCACTGTAGGCTAGATAAAACACCACACTCAGTCCTGAATAGGCCCATGCAGCCTGAGAATTCCAGTTTGACTTTAGGCAGTGTCCCCAAGGGATAATGACTGGTGGGTTGACATATCAAAGCTACAGAAATTCAGAATACACATAAGGAGCCAGAAGAACTGTGGGTCACCCTGGAAACAGGAAATGGGACAGCCATAAGAACTGGGGTTGTCTACAGGCCTCCAGACCAGGGGGAGGACATAGACACATTACTGTTAGAAGATATACAAAACATGACAGCTAAAGGGGAAGTTCTGATAATGGGAGACTTAACATGCCGGATACAGATTGGTCAATACCAGCAGGAACATCTGCCAGAACTAGACACATGGTGGATTCCCTGCAAGGGGAGGGCCTCAAACAACTGGTACAACAACCCACAAGAGACAGGGCTATCCTAGATATAGTACTGACTAACAGGAAGGGATCACAGATCTCCAGGTAGAAAGTCACCTGGGGGCCAGTGACCATCACATGGTATGGTTCAATTTGGCCACTACATCTAAATCATCCCATTCCAAGGGAAAAATATGGGACTTCAGAGGAGCTGACCTTGATTAGATGACCAACAGAGTTAAGCTAGCCCTGGCAAAAAGAAACACAGGTGAGGGAGTACAGGCAAAGTGGGCCAGCATTAAGGATGCAATACGTGAAGCAGCATCCCATTGTGTTAGACAGAAAAGCAAATGCAAAAGAAGAAGGAAATCACTTTGGTTCTCAAATACAATAGCAGAAACGGTCAGAGCCAAAAGGCTGGCATTCAGGAAATATAAGGGAACACAGCGGGATGAAGATAGGGAGGCATACCAAACTGCCCTAAGGGAAGCAGGTAAGGCAGTAAGGCAGGCAAAGTCCCAAACTGAGGGAACACTAGCATGAACAGTAAAAGAAGGTGACAAGACTTTCCAAAGATACATTAGTGAAAGGAGAAAGTCCAGAGGGGGTATTGCTAAGCTCAAAGGAGAAAAGGGGGCATGTGAGGAGGAGGACCCTGTAAAAGCATCTATCCTAAATAGATACTTCTGCTCAGTATTTACTGAAGAGAAGGTAGGGCAGGGCCCACAGCTCAGCACCATGGACACAGGGGGAAGGAGGTGAGCACTACTGCCTTCACAAAAAAAAGGATCCTACAAGAGCTGGCTAAGCTCAGGGTAGACAAGGCAATGGGACCTGATGGCATACATCCCAGGGTACTAAAGGAGCTAAGGGTGGAACTAGCAGAGCCATTAGCAGAACTGTTTAGTGAGTCTCTGAGCACAGGAGAGGTCCCAGAAGACTGCAGAAGGGCTCATGTGATCCTGCTTCACAAGAATGGTAGCAGGGAGGAGGCAGGGAACTACAGACCAGTCAGTCTTACCTCACTAGTGGCCAAGATTATGGAGGCATTCCTTAAGGAAAGGATAGTGCAACACCTGGAATCCATAGGGGCACAGGATCCAAGACAGCATGGGTTTACAAAAGGAAGGTCCTGTCAAACTAATCTCATAGATTTCTTTGACTGGGTAACCAGAGTGGTGGACCAAGGGGGAGCAGCTGATGTTGCCTACCTTGACTTCAGCAAAGCTTTCGATACTGTTCCACGAAGAAGATTGATAAATAAGCTGGGTAGGCTCAGGGTGGGTCAGAAGTTGGTCAACTGGGTGGCAAACTGGTTGACGGGCAGAAAACACAGTGGTGGTAAATGGCATACAGTCAGAGAAGATGCAAGTCACAAGTGGGGTACCTCAGGGATCAGTCCTGGGGCCAGTCCTCTTCAATATCTTCATTAGTGACATTGCAGATGGACTAGAGGGTAAGGCTTATCTGTTTGCAGATGACACCAAGATCTGTAACAGAGTAGATGATCCAAATGGGGTGGGCAGAATGAGAAGAGATCTGGATAAACTAGCAAAATGCTCAGAAGAGAGACAACTGGGATTTAATGCAAAGAAGTGCAAGATCATGCACATAGGGAAGAGAAACCCTGAAGCCACCTATAGGCTGGGAGGGGAGTTGCTGGCAGTCAAAAAGGAAGAAAGAGACTTGGGCATCATCAGCACCGATGACCTGAAATCCTCCAAGCAGACCTCTAAAGCAGTAGGTATGGCTAGGAGGATGTTAGGGTGTATTAGTAGAGGTATCACAAGTCGTAAGCGGGAGGTAATAATCCCTCTATACAAGACACTGGTTAGGACCCATCTGGAGTACTGCATGCAGTACTAGAGGCCACACCTTCACAAGGACATTAACCAAATTGAGGCAGTCCAGAGAAGGGCAACCAAAATGGTGCAGGAACTGCATCAGAAGACATATGAGGACAGATTAATGGAGCTCAATATGTATACCCTTGAGCAAAGGAGGGAGAGAGGTGATATGATCGAAACATTCAAACACCTTAAGGGCATTAACAAGGTAAAAAGAGTCTAACGTTTAAATATAAGAAAAATAGCGGGACAAGAGGATGCAGCATGAGATTAGAGGGAGGCCAATTAAGGGGGAATGTGAGGAAATTCTTTTTCACAGAAAGAGTGGTGGATGCATGGAATGACCTACCTCAGGAAGTGGTGGCTATGAATACAGTGCAAAGCTTCAAACAGGCATGGGATAGGCATAAGGGAGTAATAATGAGTAGTATGAATAGATAGGCCACTGACAGAGCAAAGGCTGATGGCATATTTATAAGGAAGAAAAAGAAATGGGCAGACTGGATGGGCCTTGCAGTCCTTATCTACTGTCAACCTCTATGTTCTATCCTGCTGGTCCAATGTTCTGCAGTGAATTCTCTGGGCTTGACCACAGGGTTCGATCCCATGCTATTCTGTAACTCACATGCAACTCAGTAGTTCACTGCCATTTACTGACACAGGCTGTGTATTTGTTCATGGTGTCTCCTGTCTACCCTAAATAAGTTCTCAAACATCCAGCTGCAGCAATGGCTTTCCCTACAGTAAATTGGGAATTTTCTGTGCTTGGCCTAAGAATTCAGTGGAAACAACTGAGGTGTTGAAACTTGCTTACCCTCTCTATCAGTGACAAGAAAGACCTGACACATTACAAATACTTCTACAAACTGATCCATAACCTTGTACATCTTCCTGCACTGTATTTAACTGTGGCTTGGGATTGAGGCTTCTGCTGTGCTCACTGGGTCCCCCCTTGCTATTGTAGCCAGAATTAGCCTGACCCAAAGCTACTCCCAGGCTGTCTGTATTTCCGTAATGTTAAGGAGCAATGTGCCCATCGGTCTGCTGCCTGAGGCTCTACCTGACTCCCAGAACTCCTGCTCTATTGATGACCTACCACTTCCCAAGCATAGCTTCACACTAGGGAGCTGGCACTGCAGTTCAAGAACCAGGCACACAGATGAGTCATACCTGCTGCTCTTCCCTTGGGCCCACGTACCTGCTTGATTTTCTCTGCCTTCTGCCTTTTCTTGCATGTATCCTTGCTTCAGTTTATGTTTCTCTGCTAGTTTTCTAGTGTCATATGCACAAAACAGACCATAGTCAATGATAGAATTTGATGTGTAAGTACCTGCACAAGGCTCAGAGCAATTATAAAAAAGATCAACACGCACCAATGCATTTGCATTAACAATAAACATAACTAGTCCTTAAATAACAGTGTCATAAAACATGACTATGCTTGTTCAGTACAGACCTTTAATAGAGCTGTAAGTCTGGTTCTACAATAGAGTCAAACCAGTTGATATTTTTCCATTTAATGCCAGACAGTATACTGAGATCACAGACATTGATTCACTACGATTTTATCCTTACACAATGTTGAACCAGACAATCTGATGATGTTGGACAATTCCATCATAATTTGACTCATAAATGGCCACTCACAACACAGTGTCACCAAGCAGAAGTATTCCTATTTAATGACACTGAAGTTATTTGCACATTAGCCTTGAAGAACCGTGGATTTATAGGGTCTTTGTCTTTGTTACTGAACACACTCAGAGTAAACAAAAAATATGAATACACTTGTGATGACTAACAAATTGATCTTTAACCAAGAGCGGAGGTCACTACTGGAGTGCGGGATGGAGAGCAGGCATCTCTGAAATTCTGTTGGGCTAAGTACAGCCAATGTGGGAAAATGAGGCTCAAGGCAGGAATCAAAGGAAATGTTAATCTGCTACCTTTTTTGAACACTGAAACTAAACACTAAAGTAAAACAAAAATAAATTATGAAGTACAATGATCTTTTCCAAAGCGTGAAATGCATAGGGTGTACTGCCTCTGAGTCTGAAGATATGTTGTCCTCAGGTGGTGACAAAGAATAATGCAAATGCTATAAATGTCACAAAGAAGGCCATCACTGTTATGCAGTTTGTCTTTACATCACTTGTCCACATAGCTATTGTTATGTAGCCATAGTAATGCAAATCTGATCAAATAATATTTATAAAATGAAAGAACAACAAAGAAAAATGGTCAGATGTATAAAGATGTAGAGCTAGATTTTCAACCACTTGCAGCAGAATTTGTCCATACCTGCAGTACTTGCAGTGAGATTATTAGACCACAGAAAGTGTGGTCTACCTTGTCACAACCCTTACAGAAATAATTATATGAAATGTTCTCATTCTGCGCACATAAAACCACCCATGTGATATGAGTGCTGCAAACATGATTTAAATGCTAAATTGGAACTGATTGCATGCATATGGCATGATTGCAACAAGCAAGTGTGGAAAGTATGCTTTTTATGTTAAATTGGAACAGACTGAATGCATGGGGCATGCGTACAAAAAAGCAAATGATCACCGATAATTTCACACATAAAAGTTAAGTGACTTGCTCAGGATCACATTATATACAAGTGGGGGTTGATGAAATTCAAACCCAGGTCTTCAGGTATCCAAGTCTCTGGGTTTGCAGTTCAGTGCCTTTAACCACTAAGCTGTACTGTCTGCACACATATGGCTTGCTTGTACTTCAATACAAATCTGCATACATCTGGATGCATGCGGCATGCTTATAGCCACTGTTATACTTTTTAGTTTTCTTGTCCCCCCCCCCATCTCAGCTGCACAGCTGAACTGTAGCCGAAATACCAATGAAACACATGTGGTTCTTCCCACCCCCTCATACACACACATACACACAAAACTACTTAATTACTTCTGTCTGGCCTGAACTCCTAATATTCTCTCTTCATAGTTTTGAATGCTTCCATGCAAACAGACTTTGAGGGGCAAACATAAAAGTAACAATAAGTTTACATCTACCAACATGGGCAGTCCCCCCCTCCCCACCATGCACACATACTGTAGCAGGTGTGGCCATGCTGCTACAGACAAGCCACCAAGTAGAGCTATAAGTCGAAAGTCTCTTAGCTGAGTACTAGGGAGCCAGAGGCAGGAGTCTTTAAGAGATGATTTCCATGGGTCAGAGTGCTGGACCATACCCCTTTGAAATGAATTAAGTTATTTTTTATTACTATTTTATATGTTATGATAATGAGTTGGAGAATAATGAAGGCCACTGTTCTACTAACAAGGTCCTTGTTAGTCAAGTGGTGGCCTTCATTAATCTCCAACTCTCCATCAATAATGTATAAATTAGTAATAAAAAAATACCCCCATTCATTTCAATGGTGCATGCCCCTGCAGTCTGCCTTGTCCCATGTCATAATGTGCCTGAGCATGGGAATGTGGAAGTCAGCTTCACTGGGGGAGGGTGCATAAGCCTGACTATGGTGGGGCTCCAAGACTCTGTGCATACCATGCCACTCAACTGTCCATGAATGCAAGGGTCAGCCCTAATTTTCAATTCAATTCAAGTTTATTGTAGGAAAACTCCATTAAGCATGCTCATTCACAAGAAGAGCCTAGTATAAGACAGGTGTACAACAACAGGTTTACAAAATAAAAGGAACATAGTTTGAATAAGACAATGTGTTTCATACACCACAACAAATAATCACAGTAAAAACAGATTCTGGCAATAAGACAGATCAGCAATTAGGCAAGTTACATAATGCTACAATGCAACAATCTGTGGTAGGATGCATACTATAATTGGTGTAGTACATCACAACATACTGTCACAGTAAAAACAGGTCCTGGCAACAAGAATAGTGCAATAATGAGGCAAATTACATAATGCAACAATGCAGCAATCTGTGGTAGGATGTAGAGAAAGCAAGGAATGCAGCAGAGGGAGGGGACAGGACAGTAGTGAGTAAGGACATGAAAGAGTCAGTTAATAGGAAGGGGAGTGCTACAGGAGAGGGTAGGTGATTTAGGCAGTGATAGGATAACACATGAGACAGGGCTAGAGGGAAAGGTTAGAAGAAAAGGGGGGTGGAGAAGAAGAGGGATTCAGAGAGCTAAGCCATTGGGCATTTGCAAGGATCCATGAAGAATCCTGAGGCAAGCATCTTGAAGAAATTAATAGTGACCAGGCCGATGAGCTTGAGTACCGTTTGAATTCTGTTGCAAGCCACAGGGATAGACGGCAATATAGCTTCCTTGCCAAGGGAGGTTTTGGTTCTGGGTTCCATGTTTACTGAGGTGAAGGTAGGGCTGGGCCCACAACTCAGCACCATGGACACAGGGAGGAGGGAGGTGTGCACAAGTCCCTTCACAACAGAAAGGGTCCTGCAAGAGCTCACTAAACTTAGGGTGGACAAGGCAATGGGACCTGATGGCATACATCCCAGGGTACTAAAGGAGCTAAGGGTGGAACTAGCAGAGTCATTAGCAGAATGGTTTAATGAGTCTATGAGCACAGGAGAGGTCCCATAAGACTTCAGAAGGGCTTATGTGATCCTGCTCCACAAGAGTGGCAGCAGGGAGGAGGCAGGGAACTACAGACCGGTCAGTCTTACCTCAGTAGTGGGCAAGATTATGGAGGCACTCCTTAAGGAAAGGATAGTGCAACACCTAGAATCCATAGGAGCACAAGACCCAAGACAGCATGGGCTTACAAAAGGAAGGTCCTGTCAAACTAATCTCATTGATTTCTTTGACTGGGTAACCAGAGTGGTGTACCAAGGGGGTGCAGCTGATGTTGCCCATCTTGACTTCAGCAAAGCTTTCAATACTGTTCCACATATAAGATTGATTAATAAGCTGGGTAGGATCAGGGTGAGTCAGAAATTGGTCAACTGAGTGGCAAACTGGTTGGTGGGCAGAAAACAGAGAGTGGTGGTAAAGGGTATATTGTCAGAAGAGATGCAAGTCACAAGTGAGATACCTGAGGGATCAGTCCTGTGCCAGCCCTCTTCAGAATCTTCATCAGTGACATTGCAGATAGACTGGAGAGTAAGGTTTTCCTGTTTGCAGATGACACCAAGATCTGCAACGGAGCAGATGATCCAGATGGGATGGGCAGAAGAGAAGAGATCTGGATAAACTGGTAAAATGGTTGGAAGAGTGGCAACTGGGGTTTAATGCAAAGAAGTGCAAGATCATGCACATAGGGAAGAGAAACCCGGAAGCTACCTATAGGTTGGGAGGGGAGTTCCTGGCAATCACAAGAGAAGAAAGAGACTCATGCGGCATGATCACAGGTGACCTGAAATCATCCAAGCAGACCACTAAAACAGCAGGTAAGGCTAGAGGGATGTTGGGGTGCATTAGTAGGGGTATCACAAGTCATAAGAGGGAGGTAAAAATCCTTCTTTACAAGACACTGGTTAGGCTCAATCTGGAGTACTGCGTGCAGGAGGCCACAACTGCACAAGGACATTAACAATATGGAGGCAGTCCAAAGAAGGACAACTGACATGACAGAGACTGCATCAGAAAACATATCAGGACAGATTAACGGAGCTCAATATGTATACCCTAGAGCAAAGGAGGGAGAGAAGTGATATGACCAAAACATTCAAACATCTTAAGGGCATTAACAAGGTGAAAGAGTCTAACATGTTTCAATATAAGAAATAAAGCAGGACAAGAGGACACAGCGTGTGATTTGAGGGAGGCTGATTAATGGATAATGTGAGGAAGTTCTTTTTCAAAGAAAGGGCGGTGGATACATGGAACAGCTTACCTCAGGAAGCGGTTGATATGAATACAATGCAGGGCTTCAAAAAGGCATGGGACTGGCATAAGGGAGCAGTACAGATGAGTATTAACAGATAGGCCATTGACAGAGTAAAGGCCAATGGCACATTCATAAGGTAGAAAACATGGGCAGACTGGATGGACCTTGCAGTCCTTATCTGCTGTTAACTTCTGTGCTTCTAATGGAATAAGTGCAGTGTGAGATGTGGACGAGAGAGGAAATATAGTCTGGGAGTTTATTATGCAGTGCTTTGAGCGTCCATGTACCAAGGTGGAGCAGTTTTCTAGTGGCTAGGGACATTAACCCAGCAGTAGAATAGGGATCACAGTGATGGGTCCTGGGGGATGCATAAGTAATAAAATGAAGGGCACAGTGGAAGAGGATATGGAGCCTGTGGAAGTTGGTAGCCAAAGTGCAGTTATATATTATATTACTATAGTCTAAGAGTGGGAGGAATGTTGCCTGGACGAGTCTGAGTCTGACCTCAGGTGGGAAGAGGGTTTGTGTCTACAAAAAAGCCTAATCTGGCTTTAAATTTGGTGGAGAGATTATTAATGTGGGCATTGAAGGATAGTTTGTTGTCGATCCAGACTCCTAGGTATTTGCACTTGTCGACAACTTCAGGTAGTTCCTCTAGGGACGTTGTGGCAGTTTTGAGGTTAGACTTAGTCCACTCCCGAGGGGGGCGGGTTGTTGTTATTGTGGTGGAAGTACATTATCATAGTTTTCTTAGCATTGAGCAAAAGCTTGGTACAGGTAAGATTACGTTCAAGCTGAAGGAAATCAGTTTGGACCTCTTCACGGACTTCAAGAAGTGAGGGCTTGGAGGTATAAAGTACAGTATCATCTGCAAAGAAGTATAGTTTTGAGTTAGTGAAATTGGAATTAAGGTTGTTGATGTAGATGGAGAAGGGAATGGGGCCAAGTATGGACCCTTGGGGCATGCCTCAAGTGATGGGAAGGGGGTTCGAAAGGAGATCATCTGCTTTTACTTGTTGAATATGCCCTGTGAGATAGCTGGAGAACCAATGGACTGTGGAGGCAGAGGCACCTAGGCTGAAGAGGCTGTGCATGGATAGATTATCATCCACAGTGTCAAACACTTTGCTCAGATTGAGGAACACTGCCCCGTTACTTGCTTGGAGTCCCTGGTGGAGAAACAGTCACTGGTGACTACGTAGTGCAGAAATAGTACTATGGTTATGTCTGAAGCCCGATTGAGCAGGGTTGATGAAAAAGTGGGTTTCAATGTGGTCTTTCAGCTGAGATTGTATGATTTTTTCTAGGATTTTGGAGAACACTGGTAGTATCAAGATTGTTCTGTAGTTGTTTAAGTCAGAGGGGTCACCAGATTTGAAGAGGAGCAGAACATGGGCTGACTTCCAGCAGGAGGGGACAGTGACCATTGCGATAGACATGTTAAACATGTGGAGAATGGGGCAGTGAGATAGTTTTATTCAAGTTTAAGAAAAAAGGGCTCTAGCCCATCAGAACCACCAACCTTCTTAGTGTCAAGTCTATGAAGGTGGCCTTCGACATCGTTATATGCTACGGGAAGAAGTTGGAGGGGGTGCAGCAAAGAGGGTGCGGGGGGGCAGTGGGGTGGAGGAGGGGGCAGGATAGACCCTTATAGGGGGAGGAGTTAAATGCTAGCCCAGCAGTGGCAAAGTGAGAGTTTATTTTCTCTAAAATAAGGTTGCGTCCTTCAAGAACATTTCCCTAAGTTGATGATCTTGGGGGAGACAGAGGGGGCCACTTTTCATCCTTCTATGGATTTTATAGTGCACCAGGTTTTGGCTGAACTTCCTTTGGCCTGTTCAAGAGCATTGACATAGTAGTTAGATTTTGCCAAGTGGATTAGTTTGGTGCAGGAGTTTCTGGCAGTTCTGAAGGCCTGCCAATCGTCATAGTACTTGGAGTGCCTGGCTTGGGCACAAAGATTATCCCGTTCTGTAAGTGCAGCCCTCAGAGCTGGTGTGAACCAGGGGTGGGAAAGTTTACAGGCTCTAACTTTAATGAAGGGGACCTGCTTGTCAGCTAGTTGAAGGAGATGTGTATTGAGGATAGCGGTGACCACATCCACAGTTTTGGTGAGGTACAGGCTTTCCCAGTTAGTTGCCCTGAGGTCGTTGAGAAACTGACAGGTTTTTGGACTTTCTCCTAAGCACAACAGAACAACTGCCAAGCTGCTACACAGAAAAAAGACGTTGAACAACTTTTATCTTTAAGGTATAGAAGTAGTTAAAACAGTTTTAAGACATTTAAACTGTATACTTTCCAAAATTTGTTTCCATACTGTATAATAATTAATACATGTTCTCTTTTTGTTGTACTGCATTTATTTAATTATTTTAGTAAAGAAGTTTGCTTTTCTAAAGAATTCTGCCTGTGTGAGATTCCTTATATTGTATGTGTGACCATCAAAGTTTTATTACAAATCTGTGGCAACTGTTTATGCTTAGAAGGGTCACCAAATAGCAACCAAAGTGAAAAGGGTCAGTAGGGGATCCGGCAGGATTAGGAAGTGTACCAGAGTCTCATACCAGTCTGCAGGGATTGTAAACTGGGCTATTACATGTCCTGTAGGGCGAAGGCCAAATCAGGTTTTTGTGCTGCTACCACAAAGTGGGCATACTTACTTGGGCCTTCCTTCTGTGTGTAATAGCCATAAAAAAGGGTTCATTTTGGCCACAGCACTCAAGACTGTTATTGTGCCTGATCCAAAGAATAGAGGGATGCACTGGGACCTCATGGCAAGTGTTCTTTTGTAAACCCAGAGAACACTCTGGGTGGGCACGAGAAGAGTATTCCTGTTTTCTCCCCTTCCTGCCATGAATTGCACTTAGGGGTGGACACTGTGAGCTCAGTGATCTGACCCTCACAAATGGGTTTGTGACAGATCTGGTGCCATTTTATCCCTGAAACTGCTGTTCTCCTCATCCATCCCTAACGGCACATACATGCTGCTCACACAGAGGATGACCTGAAAATTTAAACTTTATGGCAGAGGTGCCATTTCAGATTTCAGCAGGGGGGAGCCAATAACCAGTGGAGGCCAGGTGCTAGCAAGATCTAGACTGTCTGGAACATCTCTAAAAGGTAAAACCTATTTGTTGTGACTGGAAAGTGATATGCAAATCAGGAAAAATTCAAATGTATAAGATTCATCAATCAATCAATCAAAAATTAATTTATATAGTGCTTTTCAAAATCTAGGCACTGCACAAAAACAGTCTTAACAACATAAAAACAGCATTTAAAATCCAATACATAAAATTTAAAAATCAAGTTCACTGTAACTGGCAGGCCTCTCAGCTAACTTTCTCGGGAAAGGCCAATCTAAACAAATATGTCTTTAGTGCTGTCTTAAAACTTGTGAAGATCAGGAACTCTCTTATATGATGAGGTAGAGAATTCCACAGGGTAGGTGCCACATAAGGAAAAGAACAGGCCCCAGATATCTTCAAATGCACCCTGGGAATCTCTAGCAATCCCTCATCAGTGGATTGGAATGGATGGGAGGGGCAGTAGGGAGAAAGGAGATCTTGTAGATAGCAAAGTCCCTGCTCATGTATCTTCATCTGTCTATACCCCAGACCAGTGCATCAGATTCAGGCTTAAATCCACCCAGTTACTATCCAATTTTTTCCTGACTGAAGTTCTGACCCACCCCAAAAAAAACCTTTGTCCCGATTTCTCTCCCCTACTCCATTCCATTCAGTATCAATCCCAAATGGGTCATGAAGCTGCCCACAGATGCTGAAACATGAAAAACATCAATATTCAGTCCTTCCTCCTTACTCAATTCTCCTGTTAAAAAATGATTTACTTTTACTTACCCAGTCATCTGGCCAGAACCTGCAGCCTGGCCTAGTGTGCCACCAGTCCAGTTTTTAGTCTGTTCCTCCTCATCCTTCTGCCAGAAGTTAGATGCTAGAACTGACCATCCCAGGTCCCAACGTGGTCTGCAACCAAGTCACCTCACCAGCTAAACACACCCAACCTGGGTTGCTTGCTTCTTGCTTGGCTGCTGCCATTTTTGCTGTCACACTGCGCTGATCAAGGTCAATGAAGGCTGCCCATACCACAGACACTGCTGCTGCTGCTAGACCTAGCTTGCTGCCGTGGAGAGCCTGTGCTGTTTTTTTTTTTTTTCAAAGTGAACCTAGTAGAGTACATAGGTAGCCTAGTCTCCAGTTAACTTCTAGCTCACTATCTGCCCCTTCAGCCACCAGGGGAGATGGAGACTCACTAAGAGTAGGCCAACAAAAATATGCTACCACAACACCGCTTTGAGAGTTCTGTGCTCACCGACTCCCCCAGGCTGAAGTGTGTAACCTGCCTGCTCTGTGGTGGGAAACAGTGTCGCACTCACATGACTCATGTGCTTTTGCTTGGCTGGAGCTCCTCCACATCACATGTGATGGCACCGCCACTAATAGGTAGAGAGAGTCGAAACACAATACAGGCACAGTCGAGTCGGGAGTGCATCTGCAGCATGAGTGCACACAGGCCAAGGGGGGCAATTTTGTGCAAAAGAATAAATCCAAATTTAATGCCATTATTGCCATGCAATAAGAACAACCAAGGGCAATTGTGGGGGGGTGGGAGAACTGCCCCTTTCTGCCCTACGTAAATGGTACTCCTGCTTTATGGTAGAAGATCATTCTCAGGTTCTAATATCAATACAAGTAAATACAATGGTTTCCATTGTGTTCTGAGGTACTGTATGTCCATGTTTCAGGATGTGTCCTGATCATCATGAGGGTTAGTGTCCCTCATTGTCCCTCATTTTGAGTGTCCATGTCCCTCATTTCAGTGGCAAAATGTGAGGTATGGTGTATGCTTCCAAGACCCTGCTCAGCAGAAGAAGTGCTAAGCATGGCTGTAGTGTATATGCTCCATAAAGAATGGCAAGGATAAAGTAAGTGATTTGAAACAGTGATGGAAAAACACATTTGTAGCACTAAATATGCATAACGGATTTGCATGGCCCAAAACAAAGACGTCAGGCTTCACAACACAGAGGCCCCTCTTTACACATCTGGAATGAGGGATGTTGGATGACTATATCCTATGCATTTAATGCAGTAAGCAAACAATACTTTACAAATTAAAGGCAATTTAGTGACAAAAATCACAAGTCATTAAACAACTTGCAACAGGATCAGAATTAATGAGTTTACCTAATTTTAACGAGATATCTATGAAAAATGTGTTTTAATGGCTCTAATTGTTAGCAGTAGTATGAAAAATAGAAACTGATGTGTTTTTTAGATGAGATTTACACCAGCTTAGTTGCTGCACACGACAAGTGTGCAACATGTGAAACTGATGTGACTTTTAAATGATGTTCACACCAGTTTAACTGCTGCACTCATATCAAATGTGTAACATGCGAATCTAATGTGATTTTTAGAAGATGTTCGCACTACCTTTCCTGCTGTACACATATCATGTTTGAAGCATGCAAACCTGGTTTGCTTTTTAGACCTGGTTCGCTTAGGTTTACTTTGTGTATGTGAATCAATGCAAACATTGCATAATTAAGTAAGTGGCATGCATTCTGCATGTGCACATCACACTTGTATTTCTGTAAGGGCAGTGCTGCAAGTTGCATTCTGAAAATGATGTGTATATCAAATATTTCACATTTGTCATTTTTCAGCCATAAATTTAACAGAGTATCATAAATACATCAGAATGTTTTAAAATCAACTACAAATATTCTGGCACATTTACGTCGGCACAGCCACAGTAGTATAACTATTGCAAGTGATGTGTCCGCACCTTTGAAAACCCATACCTTGATACCTAAATTAGGAAATGAGCAAAGTTAGTTGAAATGGATATGTGTATAAATACCTGATATTTCAATTTGAACATGGAAAGTATTTGAATCAAACAAAGCTGAACAGCCCATCAAGGTCTTCCCCTTCTGTTAATCCAAAGCAAGAGTCCATCTTCTCTGCATTAGTGAGAGACATTGCTAGTAAGCCATACAACCAGTTTAAGAAAACATACAAATCACAAATGAAAAATCTAATTAACAAAAAATCTGATTAGCCTTTTTCAAGTAAAACATCTCTTTCTTATTCAAGAATAACAAATTAATTGAAGAAAATAAAGTACAATATGACACTACTGAAGTTAAATGGCTGACCTAGAGTTATCTGTATCAGCAGTAGACTATAAACCCCTTCGGTAGAAACTCACTGATGTGGTTACAGTTTTCTGTTATTAAAATCTAAACATTATTTTTGTCTTTGTCATTAAATATTATAGGGATTGTGGGCATCCCTAAAGGGATGAAATGGTGGGAAATGGTAATGTTCCTCTGAACTGCTCTGCCAGACATGCTTCACCTGAACAATGTGGCCCCACCAGAGCTTGAAAGGACATATAGGGGCTTAGCCCCCTAACCTCCTCCTGGTGAAAGACCAAGGCCTATTTTAGTAAAATTCCTGCAATATCCAGCTAAGGAGCACTGAATAAGGATTGCCAGGAAGCGAAAGAACATAGAGTGTCATGGCCACTCCATACAAATCTACCAGAACTTCTCATATGATCTTTCTAAGAAGTGGAGGGCGTATGCCGAAGTTAAAAGAAAACTTTCCAGCTAAACATCCCGGCTAACCTTCTGCTTCCCTGCAGAGTTGTGAGTGACATACAATGGGGAATATATCACTTTCAATTCCTCCAGAGAAGCGGACATGTTTCTAACTGATATTCTAGGGAATAAAGGGGACAGTCATGCACAAACTGCAGAACTCCCCCTGGCAACCCGTGGAAATAACACCTACAGATCCTGAAATGAGCAGCCTACCAGCACAGAAAAATATTGTCCTGGAAGAACCCTGGCACAAAGTACTATGAGGCAGATCAAAGAAACCAAATAAACAATGCTCTGTTATGAAACTCTTGCCCCATAGAAACAGGTCCCATAGTCACCAGTGGCTCCAAATGCAATCCGACACCAGCAGTAACTTACTGGGAGACAACCCGGTTAAAACAAGCAACCACTACTCTGCACTAAGTGAGCTTTCTCCGATGGCCCTGAAACTCCCTACAGAGACATTGCAGCCGGCTCCAAATTCTGAAACCACTGAAGAAGCCTTAACTGTACTGGATCCAGCTGTACCAAGAATGGGCAAGCTGTCTGGAGGAGCAGCAGGGGGGCCAGATGACTCAGGTGACCCAGCTGAAGCTTCAACTCTCAGTATGAGGTAATTATTTTGTTTTGCGCAAAATTCTCTCACAGATCAAGATGGCTTACCGATGGATCTAACAAACTAAGTACTTTGTACACAAATTGATGTTTGGGAGGAATTCCCCTGCACTTGTCCATGGCAGTGCACCTGAATGGCTGCCATGAGGCTGGGTTGTGTTACAGCAACTCTGTGGTGTGCTCATGTTGTTTTTTCCTAGCACATGCAACTTTGCTCATCATTGTCCCTTGGCCCTTGGAACGTGCTGACTATCTGAGGGATTAAATATCATTACCTCCCCCTTCATCACCGGCAATTGTTACCAACATATTTTGATTAAGCTGCATTGCTCAGGAACAAGCTGCTGCCTAGGCAGCATAAAGGGCACATTATCCAATGGATATGCAGCATTTGATGCCATATTTGACAAACAAAACTGTTAAAGGAACAGTTAAAGGAATGATTCATGGTTATTGTGCCAAATCACCTGGAACATAATTAAGGGCATAATTGATGTTGGATTGCCCCTCCCCTTCCCCCAACATCATTAAAGCACCATTATATCCCCTTGCAGATGTATATAGGCTGTGTAATGCAAAAACTGAAGCATGAGGGCCATAAACAGAATGGGACCTTTCGCTCCCACCCACCCTCACAGTTCCAGCATTGGATCAATTTATACTCAGGGGAGAATGGTGGTATTTGCAGAGGGAACCCCAATTCCTAGCTATTCTAAGGGATACCAGGGCCTAAAAATGTAGTGACCCACCTATACAAGGGTACCTACTGTAGGTGGCTGGGCAAAAATGGAACATCACCCCTTAATGGTAAAGGGGAGAATGAAACCACAGGTGACCACTCGGCAACAAGCAAGAGAATGATGCAGATGGCCCCCCTCACCCCATCCTTAAGAAGGCCCCAGTTACCCCCTCCAGCCGACATGGCTCCTGAACCTGACATGTGAGGATGTATACCTCTACTTGTACAGGACAGGGCATTGTTCCTACCCTCCTCCCCTCCTGGGAACAAAACCAGGTAAAAACCAAGGGCCGCAACCTGACTCGCACTATTATTATCTTTTAGATTAGAAATGTTTCTGTTCTTAATGTTGGTTTATTTGTTGATTACTGTTACCACCTCGGAGTGCTTTCCATGCCTTTGGTGTTGTCAAGAAGGACTTGCCAAGCAATTTTGGACAGCTCTTACCAAAATAAAAATAAAACTGAACTTTAACCCTGTACTTATTATAGGGATGTTGCACACACAATTACTGTAGTAAAGTTGATGGGTAGTCTGAATGTTTTCTACTTGAGCAATCACCTTGTACTGCTCCTTCAGAAAGGCACTGTAAGGGGAGCTAGAGGAATTTGGAAACAGGGGAATCAAGAAAAGACAGATCGTACTTCTGAGATTGGGCACGAGCGTGGTATATGAAAAGAAAAGAAAGGCTGTAGGTTTGGTTTTGTCTGTACAAGGTTCCTCTACGCACTTATAAAGCATCCCAATGACTAACACTGGAGTGACCATGGCCACCTCCTGGAATGTGAGGGACCTAAATTCCCCTATAAAGAGGAATAAGATTCTGAATAGATTAAAACAACTTAACTCGCAGATTGCTTTTGTACAAGAAACCAAACTATCACAAATTGAAGCTACCAAACTAGTACGAGAATGGGTGGTATGGGAGGTTCATAGTTTGGCTAGGGCTGCAAGATGTGGAGTTTCTATCCTTTGGCACAAAAAATTAAAATTGACTGTGCTGGACCAAAAGAAGGATGAGGAAGGGCACTGGGTGATGACAAAAGTATCCACCCCCACAGGTAAACTGATTCTTGTGAACCTTTATGCTCCGAATGATGACTTTCCTGACTTCTACCATGGTATCTCCCAAGCATTATCTGATTTCATGGACAGTGAGAGGGAGATCATTACTGGGGGAGACATGAACCTAACATCTGGTCACTTTGTAGACAGATCCAATTTTAGGCCTGACCCCCACCACAATCACTACTCGCCTTTAAAGATGTATTTAATCTCCCACAGGTTGCAAGATATTTGGAGGCTCCAGCACCAGACCAAAAGAGAGTACACTTATTTTTTAGCTACCAAACAGATGGCTAGTAGGCTTGACCACTGGATCACTTCTCCTCAGTTGTCTCAAAAAGTAGTAGGCACAAAAAGTGCCCTTTTATATCTATCTGATCATGCCCTCTTGACAATGGCCCCAGTGGACAACCCCTCCCCCCAAAAATCCTTAGCATGGAAGCTTGACCCCCTATTGCTGCTGGATGCAGACTTTAAAGTCTGGGTATCAAAAGAAACCCCAAACTACTTTGCAGACTACCCTCCGGGGACAGCATCCTCTGCATCTATTTGAGAGGCCTTTAAAGTCACTCTGTGTGGCAAGATGATTAGCTATGCCTCACACCACAGAAAGAAAAGAGAGGAAGAAGCTGCCAAGCTTGAGAGGCTGATAGCAGCTAAGGAATCTGTATATAAAACAGACTCAGGAAAACTCAACACCCAAATCCTGATATATGAGATAATTACCATTCAGAGGAACTAGACAGGGATGCAACTAGGGGATGGGATGCCATGGGGATCGCCCTGGCAGATGGAGTAGGAGGAGATATGAGGCCTCCTATGAAAGCCGTGGGAGCCAGGCAAATTACAAAAAATACAAAATAAAAATCTGTCCATGCCCAGAAAAATTTCAGCTGTGAAAATGATGGCAGCCCCAAGAGTCTTTTACCTAATGTATCATCTCCTGTTGGAATTCCCCAGCAAGTGGATACAAAAAATAGACTCCCTGATGGGCAATTTCTTGTGGGATAGCTCTAAGTCCTGATACAGCAGGGCAAAATTAAGGGCACCCTAGAACAAAGGGGGATGGGGGCTCCCTAATTTCCAACTTTATGCTTATGCTTTTTCTGTAGCTAGGACATGCAGATATTTCAATAAGTTGGTCCAAACAAACCTGCATGGTGTGACTTAGAGAAAAAGATACCGGGAGACATGGATCTGTCAATCTATATAGGGGGACCACTGCCCAGTAACCTAAAAAAGTGGAAGGTTATTCAGGATGCATACAGAGCCTGGCATAAAGTCAGCCAAATTACTAAGTCTTATTTTAGCTCAGGCGCACTGGTATGCTTCTGGAATAACCCCAACTGGTTAATTGAAGGAAGACCGATTAACTGACCTAGGTGGAGGTGTAACCAGATTCTTAGCTAAGGTACATCCTTATTCCTGACAACCTCACACTTGATTCCTTTACCTCCTTAAGAGAAAGATATCTATTACCTCAGCAAGATTTTTGGAAATACCTCCAGCTAAGCGATGTACATACTGTCTGGTCACATAAGGTTTGCTTGTGTCAGCCATGCGACTGGCAGAGGAAAAAACAATATCCACCACTCCCTCTTCTTAGCTGGAATAAAACATTAAAGCATCTAGCTGGCATGATATACAAGAAACTTAGAGATGCCGTGCCATACCCTATCACTAAGGTCAAAGCCAAGTGGCAAGAAATGCTTCACAATCCCCTAATAGGTGAAGATTGTACTGCTTGCTGGACATATGCTAAAAAGACATGCTCTGATCCATGCAGCCTACTGATACAAAACAAAGTGCAACATTTATGGCACCGCACAAAAACAATGGGGTTGATTCCAAATGATGATTGCTGGAGATGTGGAGCACAGGGCGCAGATCTTCTCCATATTATCTGTCATTGTCCACCGATTCACTCATTATAGGAAGAGATCACTGCATGCTGCTCCAAAATATTAAGTAAGCACCTGCCAAACTCCCCCTCACTGTGGATACTAGGGCTCCCCCTAAGGGTTTAAGGATACCATACCAGCACAGATTATGGCTAATATAGGCCTCAGTGGAGGTTAAGAGAACTCTTCTAAGGAAATGGCGCTCAACTGAGATTGCCTTCTTTCATGAATGGTTGATGGCCATGGAGAAATTGGCCAATTTCTTGAAAATGCCACACTTTGTTGCATATACAACTAACCCATACTTAGAGAGATGGGCCCCCTTTTGCTGTAATATAACCTCTTAAAAGACACCCGAACAGACCACTGCAGAACAGAGACCTCCTAAAACCCCCTCAAAGTCAAATAACACAGATCTTTTTTATCTTATGCTTAGTGGTCCCCATACTATCACCTTGCTTCAGATACCACCACCTTAATAATTGTATTATTCTCTTGAATACACTCTAATGTTGTCCCCTGCTCAAGCTCAGAAGTGAACTATACCCACTATTTGAATTGAACATTGTTTTGTATGTATGTCACATAATTTTAGAAATGCAACATCCTTCTCGAATTGTCTAATATCAGAAAGTTCATCTGAAGAATGCTCTAATTGTTATTACTGTTGCTGTATATATTGTAGGAAAGGATGGAACAGGTAAAGGAGGTGAGGCTGCTCAGAGAATGGACAGCTGTTTGTTACACATGCCTGCTATCTGAGGAGTAGACACAGTTAGCAGGACTGCATTGTGCGTTCTATATTTATAAAAGGTATGCCTTGAGGATGCAGTCTTTCCAGTAACTCTTACTGCATCTCCCATCCGTTTTAGGTTCCTTTCTCTGCTTTCTCTCACCCAACACAGGAAGAAGGCTGTGAGGAGGTGTTCACTGTTGCTGGATTGTGTGGGAGTGTGAGGGCTAGTCAGCTGGCTACGGCTGAGAGAAGAGGCTCATTTCTTCAGTGGGAACCACCCAAACATGAAAAGAAAAGAAACGCGGTGGCTGGAAAATAAAATAGAATTGAAGTGAAGTGACAAGTGTTCTGAGTAGCATATTTGCTAACCGTTTGGACTTTCTATTTCTTTAGGAGAGTAGCATTTTTTTAATTTTTTTCCAGTACCTCTGTGTTTGCCCTGTGTTCTTTCTGGTTTTATGTGTGGATTTGTATCTTGATGCTTAGTACAATTTAGCTCAGCTTTGCTTAGCTATTTTTTAACTTGAATAAGTCCTGGCAAGATTTTAGTAAAGGAAATTTTGTTTTCCTTTTTCCTTTAAAGATCTTAAAAGTTTTAATTTATTTTTGTGCCACTGAATCACTTGAGTCACATGACACTGCTGTACTTTAAGTGCATGCACCCGCCCTAACCCCCAAGCTCTGACATAACGTTCAGTCAGGACGCCATTAACCATTTTCCTGAGACAACAATTTATTTTAGAGCTTTTCCCTGATATAAATTAACAACCTAGCAGTGCACTTGGTCATTGCCTTAAGCAAGAGAAGCTGAACCCACTGAAGCTGCAAAAGTTGGCTGTGTGAAGCTGAACCTACTGAAGCTGCAAAAGTTGGCTGTGTGTGTTTTTTTTTCTTGGAATCAGTGCAAACACACTGTGCGCAGAGAGACCGAGAGCAACTTAGGATTCCTTTTCTGGGGCCGTGTCTCATTTGAGTTACATTCGAGTTGCACCCTGCGGCCACTTTTTATCAGCCATATTATGCAGCTTTTACCTCAACCGTAAGTAAGTTTAGTTTTAGCAATTTTTCTACTGAATATTTAACACAACTATATACACGTTTTAATTTTAGAAACTCTGTTCTGTGCTAACCTATGTTCATAACCAATTTTAAGGCCCAGTCAGTGTGATACTTTGTTCACATCGGATGCCAGCTGTCTTAAATATTTCTATTCTCATTGTAACATTTACCTTTATGTGCTGGTTTAAAAGTGTTGTGTAAGGTATATAAAGAAGGTATATGTTTAAAATATATACATATATTTAACTCTCCTCACTGACTATATCAGCAAAGGATTTGCTGGCGCTGCATGTACAAGGTCCTGGAAGATAATTGAACCATTATGGTACTGCCATCTTTAAAATTTACAGCCTAAGGACTAGCTGATTGTACTGGCACTGGCAATAAAAGGCAACAAAAGCAACGAGAAGGCATCCTTTGTTCAAATTAAAACCTGAAACCGGTGTGAATAAAGTGAAGCCTGGTGAGGTCCATTCTTTCTTTCTGGAAATTCTTGGACTTAGTCCTAGACTTCCATAAATTATACTACATCTTCTGGACTAAGACATTGTTGGGTGCTCTCTTCTCTTGCAAGAGACTTGAAGAGCATACCTTTGTCTAAATGGTTAGTACTTGTAGACAAGCTGCTGTTGCAGCAACAGCAAATACTGACAATCCTATTTCCATAACTGATTCTTGTATGGTTTCTTTGCAATCAAGTGTTATTTCTATCAATAATTCTGATGATATGATTTAGGTAGGAACTGAGAAACAAGCTAAAATTGCTCCCCTAAAAAAACACTAAAGGGAAAAATAAGCCTCATCATGTAACAAGCATTTGTCAATGCCAAGTGTTGCTTGCTGTCAGGAGCAGTGGAAGTGCAGGAGTAAGACAGAAGCAGTATAGGAATGGCAGTGAAGTATTGAACTGACGCCAACTCCACCCCCATCTTGCAGAGATGGACAGGTATTGGGGTGTGCCTTTGGGTCGTCGCCCATAACGATCATGACATTTCACCTCACCCTACCCTGCATACACTTATACAGTATATGTCGAGGTGTGCTTTGAAGTGTTCGGGCTTTACACTCACCTCATTCCATAAGGAAATATACTGAAATGGGTGCAGTATAGGAGAATGGGGTGAACTCTGGGGCCGAAGGGTCCAAGGTGCACCTCGATGCCTGCCACTAGCTGCAGGATGGGGGTGGAATGGCATGAGCATTACTGTTGACAATCCCAAGTCACACCCCTGATGCCTGTCATTCCCTTCAGGGTAGGACGTAATGGTTGAAAACCCTAACACCCTGGGCATTTCTTGGTATTTTTACTCCAAGTTTTCAACATGGGCTTTTTGTGATCCCAACACATGAACAGTGACACTATCAGTTTATTAGCCCGGAAGGTGATTTTGCACAGTGACTGCACCATTTGGTGCCACAGGTGCGAAAACACATTTAAAACTGGATGTGAAAAATGACAGCTGTACTGTTCATGAGGAGGTGTAAAAAATGGCAATGTTGAAAATCTGGAGTTAAAATACAAAAAAACTGGTGAAGTCATGAGTGTGCTTAGAAACTGGGTAATGCACACCTATAATGTAATTAGTTTTAGGATTTTTTACAGCAGATTTTCAACATAGGCATTTTGGGACCTCTGTTCATGAACAGTGTCACAGTGATTTTCTTAATCTATTCCAAACACTGATTTCCCACAGTGACCGAGCTATTCTGCGCTGGAAGTGCGAAAACACACTTCAGCCAGGGTGTGAAAAATGACAGCTGTACTGTTCATAAAAAGGTGTGGAAAAATGCCAATGTTGAAAATCTGTAATGAAAAGATTACGAATTTGTGAACTTATGAAGGTGAGTAGAAATTGCACAATGCACACCTGTAACACAGTCATTTTATGGACTTTTGTCACCAAATTTTCAACATAGCCAGTTAAAGACCTCTGGTCATGAACAGTGTCACTGTGATTTTCTTAATTTGTCCCGAACATTGATTTCGCACACCAACCACACCACTGTGCACTACATGTGCGAAAACACATTTCAGGCAAGATGTGAAAAATGACAGCTGTACTGTTCATAAGAAGGTGTGGTAAAATGACAATGTCGAAAATCTAGAGTGAAAATATTAGAAATGCTCGAAGTTATGAGTGTGTAGGAACTGACCAACATATGCTCGTAAAACAGTAATTTTTAAGAACGTTTTCACCAAATTTTCAGCATAGGATTTTTGGGGGCCTACTTCATGAACTGAGACACTGTCATTTCATTACTTGGTCCCAAAAGGTGGTTTTGTACAGTGACCACAAAATCACCTTTCAGGACCAAATAACAAAATGACAGTGACTGAGTTCATGAGGTGGAGTCCCGTGAACCCCATGTTGAAAATTTGGCAAAATAATTCCCAAAAATGGCCGAGATATGCACCAAAGTTGAAAAAAAAACAAACATTTATGACATTCTACAGCTTACCGGCATTTCTTCAGTTTGCAGTCAGCTTTGAAGAGTGCAGACATATTCCCATACATAGATACATAGATACATAGACAGTGTCGGCAGATAAGGGCCTATGGCCCACCCAGTCTGCCCATTTGAGCTTATAAGTTCAGTTTGTTTTCTTAGAAGTCTGTTGCCCCTTACCCCTGACCTCCAGAATTCCTTTATGTCTATCCCATGCATTATTAAATCCCGTGATTGTTTCAGCCCCACCACTTCCTCTGGCAGGGTGTTCCACTTGTCCACCACCCATTCTGTGAAGAAATTCTTCTCATGTTTCCTCTGAATCGTCCTCCCTCCAACTTCATCCCATGCCCTCTAGTCCTGGAACATCTTTTTCGCTTAAAAATAGTGTTTTCCTGCACCCTGTTCCTCCCTGTAAGATACTTATATGTCTCTATCATATCCCCTCTCTCCCTCCTCTCCTCCAGGGAGTACATGTTCAGTTCCTTTAACCTGTCTTCATAGGACTTGTGATGCAATCCATGCACCATCTTTGTTGCCCTCCTCTGAACCTTCTCTACCCTGTCTATGTCCTTATGTAGGTATGGTCTCCAGAACTGTACACTGTACTCCAGGTGGGGCCTCACTAGTGTCTTGTATAGCGGAATTATGACCTCCCTTTCCTCTGGTGATGCCCTGCCTATACATCCCAGCATCCTATTTGCTTTACCTGCTGCCTTATCACACTGTTTCCCTACCTTGAGGTCATCAGAGATGACAACACCAAGATCCCTTTCCTGCTTGGTGCATGCTATATCCTCACCCCCAACTGAAATATTGTGCCAGGGTTTTGTGCCCCATATGCATTATCTTGCACTTCTTTGCATTGAATTTCAACTGCCAAACCCTGACCATTCTTCAAGTTTCTGCAGGTCGCTTCTCATTCTGTCTACACCCTCTGGTGTGTCTACTCTGTTACAGAGCTTGTGTCATCAGCGAACAGTTAAATTCTGCCTTCTAGGTCCTGCATAATGTCACTGATGAAGATGTTGAATAGGACCGGTCCCAGCACTGATCCCTGTGGTACCCACTGGTCACTCTTCCCTCTGTGGAGTGACAGCCATTTACCACCACCCTCTGTGTCCTGCCACCCAGCCAGTTACCTACCCACCACACTACTGTCCTGCCCACACCCATATTCCCCAGTTTGCGTAATAGTCTTCTATGTGGCACAGTGTCAAAGGCCTTGCTTGAAGTCCAGATAGGCCATGTCCACTGCCCTCCCTGATCCACCTCCTAGTCACCCAGTCAAAAATTCAATGAGGTTGGTCTGACATGACCTCCCCTGGTGAAACCATGCTGCCTTGGGTCCTGTAGTCCATTGACAACCAGATGTTCCACCAATCTCTCCTTCAGTAGTGCTTCCATGATCTTCCCCACTACCGAGGTGAGGCTGACTGGTCTGTAGTTCCCTGCTTCCTCTTTGTTCCCACTTTTGTATAAGGGGACTACATCTGCTGTCCTCCAGTCTTTGGGTACCTCCCCTGTTTCCAGTGATTGGCTAAACAGGATAGCCAGAGGTTCAGCCACCACCTCTCTTAGTTCTTAAGGACCCTGGGTGCACCCCATCTGGTCCTATTGCTTTATCAACTCTTATTACTTCCAGTTCCTTCAGGACCCTTTCTCGTGTAAAGGACTTGTGTCCATTTCTGCATCATTCTCACCCTTGTACTCCCTTCAGACCCATTACCTCCTCTTCCTCAGTAAAGACTGAGCAGAAATACCTGTTCAATATGTCAGTTTTACTGTTGTCATCCTCCACGCGACCCCATCCTCCCCTTCAGTCTCACTATCCCTCCCTTTGTCTTTCTTTTTCACTTATGTATCTGTAAAGGTTTTGTCCCTCTACCCACTGATTTTGCAATGTGTTCTTCTGTCTGAGCTTTGGCTTCCTTACTGACCTCCTGCCTCCCTTTGCTTCTCCTGGTACTTCTCCTATCCCTTCTGCCTGTGTCTTTTGTATTGCCTGAATGCAATCTTTTTGGCTTTCACTTTCTTTGCTACCTCTTTGGAAAACCATAATGGTCTCCTTCCTTTTCCTCTTGCTAACCTGCTTAATGCATAATTCTGTTGTTCTTATAATCCCCATTTTAAATACTGCCCACTGTTCCTCAACCCCTGATTCCTGTCCCATTCCCCTTAATGCCTCTTTCAAGTATCTCCCCATTTTCCCAAAGTCTGCCCCCCTAAAATCCAGGATATGTGTTTTTGTGTGGTTTGGTTCTGCTCTTTCTGTGATTTCAAACCACAATGACTGGTGGTCACTGTTTCCCAGGTGCTCCCCCACTGTTACCTCCATCACACTGTCCCTGTTTGTGAGCACAAGGTCCAGTATTGCCTTCTGCCGAGTTGGTTCCATGACCAGTTGCTTGAGGAAGGCACCCTGAAGGGAGTCCAGGATAAATCTGCTCCTAGTTGATGCTGCTGCTGGTATGCTCCAGTCCACGTCTGGAATATTGAAGTCTCCAACCAGTACTACCTCACCCTTGTCTGCCATCCTTTGGATGGCTAGCATCAGCTCCCTATCTGTTTCTTCCTTCTAGGCTGGTGGTCTGTAGACCACACCTGTGTGGATGGCTGTCCCCATTTTCCTTTCCAGCTTAACCCACAGTATCTCTGCCCCATTTTGTTCCTCCTGGATCTCTGTGGCCCTTATGTCATTTTTCACATACAGTGCCACTCATCCTCCCTTCCTGCCTGCTCTGTCTCTTCTGAATATGTTGTAGCCAGGTATGGCCATCTCCCAGTCGTGGTTATCATTACACCAGGTTTCAGTGATGGCCACAATGTCCAGGTCTGACTGCACCATGACAGCTTCCAGATCTTCCATCTTGTTGCTAAGGCTCCTGGCATTTGCACACATGGCTTTCCATGATTTGACCTCCCTAGACTGTTTCACTGTTCTACTCCAGCTGCTTCCTTGGTTGTCATTTATCCCTGGTTCTCCTTACTGTCTGCCCTTCTGCTGAATTTTGCCCCTTTTCTGCTTATCCACCTCTTGGGTGCTAATCTCCATCTTTTGCACACTGCTTTGCAGAGATAGCCACTCCTCTGGTTCACTGGTTCCACTGCTAGCTGTGGGGGGTGAGCAAGTAGGTACCCTCCTTGCTGGCCTGCCACCCCCCTTTGCTAGTTTAAATGCTTGTCAATGTAGCATTTAAACTTATCATTGAGTGCTTGATTCCCTCCAGGATGGATGCAGGCCGTCAGGCTTGAACAAACCTCCATCCTCCAGGTGGGTCCCCAGTCACCAATGAATCAAACCCTTCCTCACAGCACCAGTTCTTCAACCATGAGTTAAAGTTCCTGGTGCATGCATTCCATGTCTCCTTGCCTCTCACAGGTAGTACTTCTGAGAAAGTGACAGAAGTAGCTACTTGCTTGAGACTCCTCCCAGTTTCCTAAACTCTTCCTGAACTTCCTTTGGCTCCCCATTTGCCAGGTCATTAGTACCTAGGTAGATAATGACATCCAGCTCACCCTCCGTCTTGCCTTCCCAGTGATCCCCAGGATCTTCCTTCCATCCCTCCATGCCGTGGCACCTGGTAGGCACCTCACCTCCCTGTCCTCCCCCTCCTGTGTTCCTAGCTGGATCCCTCTTATGATGGAGTCCCCCACCAGGATTTGCTTCCTCCTCCTCTGGGGTCCACTGCTTTCCCTGCTGAGGTCACCTCCTTGGCTAACCTCCAAATCCTTTCCTTCCACTTCTCTGGGTACCTCTATTTGGTTGTCCTCATTTGCCAGTGTGGCATATGAGTTCTTGAGTGGAATAGGATCTAGGATGTGCCTCTGCCTGACCACTCTACCCCTCCCTGAGCCCACTGTCATCCAAGTGCTCCTCGTTCTCGGCATCCTTTGAGGCAGTTGCATTGGACTGGGTGGTCCCTGGATAGGGGTGATGGTACTCCTGACCCAGTTTACTTCTGCTGTGAGTCTGGCTACCTCATCCCACAGTCCAGAGAGATGCATGCAGATAGGGAAGCACCTCAGTGTCCAGAAGGTCTGCCTGAATGGTGGCTGCCCCAGCCACTGCATTGCACCACTCCTCATTATACTGCAATTCCACTACTTGTCTGCTACTGAAGCTCTCCTAGTTCCCTGTTATTAATTTACTGTCCTAAAAATCCTGCCACTGATCCTCAGATAATTTTTTTTTTAAAAGAAAAAGGAACCAATAAATAAATAAATGAGTCAAAACACTTGTGCTGAGGGTGGGCTTCTTCCCCCTTATGCCCCTCCTACTTCACACTCCTTACTATACCCTGTGTTTAGCTCCTGTCAATCAGATTTAACAGGTCATATAATTAAGAGTTGGGGGAAGGGGGGGCAAAAATTTGCAGCAATTAAAGACAGCACAGAATTGCACCACCACTATGTTTTAAATTTTCATCAGCCCAAAAACAATTATATGTAAAGACAACAAAGAAAGTATAGTGTCACTAAAAGTCCACAATCTAAGTTTAAAAGAAAAATAGCAATTACCAGTTACTCTAAAGCACTGAATTGAATATGTTTCCTTCCTTCCCCTTCTGGCTTCTTCTGAGAAAATAAAACTCTGCTTGCTACTTCAACTCTGACTAAGCCCCACCTCCAGTTATCACGTAGCTGAGGTCAGAGGCCAGACAATTAACACCAGTCCCAGTCTACCAAAGATCATTGCGCTGGGCTCTGGAGGTAAATATGGGGTGAGGGGTGTGGGGAGATGGGTGCACAGTGGGTGGATGTGGGTTGGAGGCATGAAAGACCACGAGTGACTGTTTTCTGTTTTTACAGGTTTTACAAATAAGTAGATAACGTGGGACAATTTTTTGCATGCTGGGGTGGAATCTCAGAATGCCGGCACACCTGGGTGCTTCTTTTTTGGGGGGTGCTGAAGCCGATGGGGATTAGGCACCCCGTCAGCCATACACTGTGCTTGGCTTGGAAGGGAGTGTGCATTAGACAAGGGGGACTGGGCACCACGTTGGCACACAACAAATAGTGGACATCAAGCTGACAGGGGTTGAGCTACCCCATCGGTGAACAAGGTAGGGTGCATGCTGACAGGGGGATGGGCACCCCTGGTCGGCTTTCTGTTTATTTATTAAAATGTTTAATCAGGCAGGCACACTGAATGGAGGGTGAGATGGCTTTCTGTCGGCTTCCTGGGGACTGTGAGATGCTGACGGAGAAGCCATCACCAGGGGGATACCACCCAATCAGCTGTTTTGTTAGCTTGTTATGCACCAAGACAGCTGATTGCATGGTGACATGGCCCAAATTTCCTGATGCATTTAGGCATTCTCCCTAACTGCTGAAAGCAATGTATTTCTTGCACTTTTATTTTTTATTTATTTAGTTTTTGTTTACCAGGTAGGTGCGCTAGCCAAAACAATAACTATTTTCAGGCACAACTTAGGAGAACACAAAACAAACTTCTGGAACTAACAGAAACAGTACATTTTTAGAAATAGTCACAGTAACGGGTACACACAAGCAAGTAGTAATTTGAGATTATGATTCCCAGATCTCGTTCCTGATTTGAGGTTGCCAGTCATTCGCCTCCTAGGTAATATTCCTTTTTTTGGATTTTTCTTTCCTATGTGCACGACATTGCACTTTCTAGCATAAAATCTCAGCTGCCACACTCCAGAGCATTCTTCTAGTTTCTTGAGGTCAGCTTCCATCTTGCTCACTCCTTCTGAAGTGTCCATCCTGTTACATATCTTGGTGTCATCTGCAAACAGAAACACCTTCCATTCCAGTCCATCAGCAATGTCTGCTATAAAAACATTGAAGAGCACAGGCACCAGCAGCCTTCTGGTCACCCTGCCATTCATCAATTGCATTCCATTAACATGTACCCTCTGAGTTCTGCCTTGTAACCAGTTTTGTACCCAACTGGCTACTTCTGGACCGACCCTGTGTGGTCAAGCTTCTTTATCAGCCTTCTGTGTGGAACTGAGTCGAAGGCCGTACTAATGTCTTACTAAAGTCTAGTTAGACCACATCTACTGCCCCACCGTCATCCACTATTTGTGTAGCATAGTCAAAAAACTCGAGCAGATTTGTCTCGCATGCCTTAACTACTGTGAAACTGTGCTGTTCAGGGTCTTGTCGGCAACTAGTTTTGAGGAATTCTATAATCCTCTGTTTGAGTTGTGTCTCCATTAGTTTCCCTACTATAGACATGAGTCTCTTAGTATTTTGGGGTTAAGTGCAATTCCTAATGAAATGTTTGGAAACTACAAAGTGCTCCCTTAAACCTCTGTACTCATGTCTTGAAAAGTCCATCTGCAGAGATTAAAATAAATGATGTCTACAGGTGGAAATAGAATAATAAGTCAGGGCAGGTAGATGTTGCTCTGCAAGAAGACTCCATTGCAAATGAGATTTTAAGAAAACTGCCCTTGCTGGCTCTGGTTGGGGTACATATTATAGATTGTGAAATACTCAGTTCCTCAATGAGAGAAAAACAAGAAAATGCTGCCATTAAAGATTAAATGAAAGTTCAAAAGATCTTGTATCTTTATTGCCTTAGTCAGATCAAAAATGAGTACCCCTCAAAAATTAAACAAATAGTGATTAATTTGCTAGAGTAACTTCTACACATATCTATTGAGGATTCTGATGCTATTCTGGTCACTCAATTACACAATAACCCTGATTGTGACCAAGTTAAACTTTTGATAAAATAAGACAATTTATACAAAAATATCATAGATAACATAAATATTCTGGACACTATGGGACTTCACATAGTAGATTATGGTTCTGATCAGTAACATCATGGAACAAAATAAAGTGGACAAAAATAAAGCGGCAAAAACAGTGTCACCATCAATGTTGTCAGCACAAAATGAAGCGTGCCAGAACAATGCAGGCCACATGACACTCAGTGAGCCAACAATGTCTACCACATGGAGACAGTGCACTAGAACCCCAGTGGCCAGGAGCACAAGACAACATGCAATCTCCCCTGTCCTGTGTGTTGTGTGTGTTGCTGTGGACAAGCTGGCTTGTGCTCCTGGCCCCTTGCATTATACATGGCCATCCACATGGTGGCCATGGTCCACCTGTCTTTCAGTGGTTACCCTGGTGCACTGTCTCCATCACTCAGCACTCTGGTGGGTGCCTGTGCCCTTAGATTACCATGGTGGGTGACCAGTGCCTCCTTCTCCCAGTGGTGGTTGCACCCTGCTCTGTTCCATCTCCCTGCACCCCTGTGCTGTTCCTGTGCACAGAAGCCTGCTGCTGAGTGTTCCAGTGCAGTGTCTCCATGCAGTGAATGTTGTTTGCTCCCTACATGTCTTGTGGCCTGCATTGTTGTAGCATGAAACAAAGAAACATAGACATAGACTTTGATGGCAAATAAGGACCACTTGGCCCACCTAGTCTGCCCATTTCTCTACCTAGAGGATAAGCTGCAGATTCTATTTAACCAATAGCCTATTTCTTCCTACCCCCCACAAAAATTGCCATATGTCTGTTCCATGCATTCTTGAATTCTCCCACAGATTTAGACCCCACAACCTCCTCAGGAAGGCTGTTCCATGCATCCACCACCCTCTCTGTGAAAAATACTTCCTCACATTGCCCCTGAGCTGTCCCCCTCTATCTTCAAATTGTGTCCCCTTGTTCTTGCACATCTCTTTTTCTGAAAGATGCTACCCTCTTGGACTTTGTTGATTCCACTGAGGTACTTAAATGTTTCTATCATGTCCCCCTCCCTCTTTTACTCAAGGGTATACATATTAAGCTCCTTTAGCCTCTCCTTGTATGGCTTCTCTTGCAGACCCTGCACCATTTTAGTTGCCCTCCTCTGAACTGCCTCCATCCTGTCTATGTCCTTGCCGAGATGGGGTCTCCATAACTGGATACAGTACTCCAGATGGGGTCTCACCAACTGTCTGTACAGGGGAATAACAACTTCCTGTTTTCTGCTGGTGATGCCTCTCTCCCTATACATCCCAGTATCCCCCCAGCCCTCCCTACTGCCTTCTCACATTGCTTGGCAACCTTAAAGTCATCTGATATGATTACCCCCAGGTCCCTTTCCATTTCTGTTGTTGTTACTCAGCATTCTGCTTCATTTTGTGCTGCCAGTACTGATGGTGACACTGTTTTTGCCGCTTTATTTTTGTCCACTTTATTTTGTTCCATGATGTTTACTTACCAGAACCTGGATTATGATATTTTCATCAAAGAAAGATGTAATGAAGTAATTGTATGTACCCAAACTGACCCGCCAAACCCATTACCAGCTGAGAATTTATAAAACTGTTACACTGTTTCTATTTCAAACAAATATGATGTGCTGTGTCTCCAGAATGAATGACTGATGAATGATTCAATTCCTGTGGAAAGAAGGATTTGATTAATACTTTATTGGGTAAATCTGAGAGGACAACAAATTTTATGACATAGAATATTGCTGGATTAATGGGAAAACGCAATGACCCTGAATGGGCTTGTTTTATTGATAGTAAGGATGTTATTTTATTTCAAGAAACTTGGGCAAGCATTGTAATCAATTTAAATGGCTATCATCTTATAAACTCCCCAGGAACCAAAGATGCAAATTATGGTAGATATAAAGCAGGTTTGGCAATATACATTAAAGTCAAAAAAGACATCATAATAAAAGATACTATAAAAATTTGCCATAATTATATTATACAAAACATAATTTGGAATTTGATCCCCATTACTTTATTTAATGTGTACATCCTACCAAGAACAAAAAAAAAAAAAATAATTTACAATTCTGGGTTTGTTTAATGAAAGATATGGATGAAATCAATAAAAAAAATGCCTGAATAATAATTTTTTGGTTGCTAGGGACTTGAATGCCAGAGTGGCACTATTTGATCAAAAGGAAGTCTTCTCAGCAGTAGCAGCTCCTGAAGTAATAGGATCTAGAAAGAGTCAAGCTTTAAATAAAAATGAATAAGAAAACAATTAATTGAATTAATTGAGGAGAATGGTCTGCTGAACAGCAGAATAAATGAAGACTTTGAGGCCAAAACCAAATATCTTTCATCTTGTGGCAAGAGTACAATAGACTGTCTTATGTAACATGGAGATGGTAAAACATATAACAGAACTTCACATACAAATGAGACCAGAAAGACCATGCCCCATATGTGTAAAAATCCAGTTTGATGAAAAAACACCTAACACCCTGGAATATCCAGGGCCTTTAGCTGATCTAAGTTGCATAAGAAAAAATAGACTGAAGAGAGGTAAAATCATGAGCAGGGACTTACATAAGGTTATTCAGCCATTTAAAAACAAGATGGAGCAGATGGAAATAAATCTAGAACTTCCTGAACAGATGGAATGTCTACTGAATCAGTTAAATTTGGACATAAATAAAATTATACATGCAAAAGCTACTAAAAATACCCAATCAACCCAGAATTGGTTTGATAAAGAATGCAAGGAAGAAAAGAAAAAACTAAATAAACTCATAAATTGGACTAAAACATGTCCAACAAAAGCCAATGTTCAGAATTTAAATAGAGTTAGGAAACAATATAATAAATGGTTAATAAACAAGAAATCAACATAGCAACAAAAATTATGGCTGGAAATGTATAAAGTAATTCATAGTAATGATATGCAGTCATTCTGGAAATTGGTAGCAAAAGGAACAAAAGAATATAAGCCTTCTTTGTCCATTCATGTCCCAAAAGAAATCTGGATAAATTATTTCAAACTGATATTCACCAAAATAGAAATCGATAATGCTGATGGGCCACTAATAAACAACGTAAAGTCAACTGTAAATAAAAACATTATATCTTCTGAAGTAGAAGTCAAAATGCCAATTCGAAAACTTAAAAATAACAAAGCAGTGGGCAAGGATGGAATATCATCTGAAATATATAAAGAATACCAGAAATTATGGATCCCTCTATTAACTCATTACCTCAGCTTGTGCACCAAATATAAGTATATTTCTTCTGCATGGGTAACAAACATTATAGTTCCCTTGCACAAAAAAGGGGTCAGTCTATGACCTCTCTATCACCCAATAAGTTTGTTGGACATAGTCTCTAAAATATATAGAAGACTTTTATTAGATAGGCTAACTGACTGGGTAGAAAGAAATGCTATTATTTCCCACACACAGGGTGGCTTTAGACAAATGTTTTCTACCATAGATAATGTCTTTGTATTCACACATTTAATTGAGAAATATGTTCATTGGAGGAAAATGAATCAATGCTTCATTAATAGATTTCTCATTTGCATTTGATTCTATAAATAGACAAAAACTGTGGACAATTCTGAAGAATTTAAAGATTGACAACTCTATTAGCTATGATTTGTCTTCTTCATTAATGGTACTATATCTTCTGTAAGATATGACAACAAAGGTAATTTAACAGAATATTTTAAGACACACAGAGGAGTTAAGCAAGGTTGTTTGTTGGCTCCATTACTGTTTAATATCTATATTAATGAGTTGTTGTACTTTAATGAAGAGAATAAACTAGATTCCCCAAAAATTAATAATGCACACCTACATACATTAGCTTATACTGATGATACAGTTTTATTTTCCCTATCAAAAAGCAGACTACAAAAGAAAATTGATATTTTCAAAAAAAGAAGTGTGAATACTTTGAATTAATCATAAACCTAAATAAAACAAAAATAATGATATTTAAAACTCGAAAGCTATTTCTACAAGCCAAATTCTTCTAGGAAAAACACGATTGAAATTGTGAACTATTACAGTATCTGGGGTAAAATTTGAAAATTCATCTAACTGGGCTCCTCATCAAAGGGATCAAAATCTAAAGGCAAAAATTATTGCTAGAGTATTGCTAAAATGTAACTTAAAATATGGGAGAAACTCTATTATACCTGCTTTAAAAGATGGAGAAGCTAAAATAAACCCTATTATAACATATAGAGCTGAAGTATGGGTAGATCAAATAACAAAGGAGCCTGAAAAAGCTCTATCCTATTACTATAAAGCATTACTGGGTGCCCCCAGTTCAACTGCTAATGCGATGGTCAGATCAGGATTGGGAAGAATCCCAATAAGTACTATAATTGAATTAGGACTACTAACTTATTGGCTGATGCTGATAAACAATAAACTTAATGGCCTTCCCAATATCTGCCTAAAAGAAAAAATTAAATGGTCTAGAGAGGGATATAAATTCAAATGGCTGAAAGCCTTGGAAAAATACCTTACAAAAATAAACACAATTCAGTTATGGAATGATTATAACAGAAAAAGTAAGTATTTCACTGCAGTTTAGAACTTTACTGGAAAAACCTATTTGAATATGCGAGGAGATCTGACATGAGCAAAATAAAAGAACAAAAGTGCTCTGAATGGTTCAAGCTCAACAAACTAGGGCATTTTTTGAAGGATTACTTAACTTTACCAATCTCACCAACTGATAGGAAATTAATTACGTGGGCTCATTTCAAATTAATAACACCTCTCTCTCTCTCTCTCTCTCTCTCTCTCTCTCTCTCTATATATATATATATATATATATATATATATAATATAATAATAATTTTGTATTAATGAATGATAATTTAAGTACAGCAAATCAACAATGTAGATGTAATAAAGGACATCAGGAATCTCCAGCTCATATTTTCAGTATATGCCCATTATACCTAAAACCTTGAAATAATACCCTTTTGAATTTCCTGAAAACATATGCGAACAGTAATTATGACAAGGTGTTAATAGTTCTTCATCCAAGATATGAGGAAGATGCCTAATGATATCCAAATTTATCTCTTCAGTTATCAAAATAAAGAAAAAAAATCACAGATCACAGAACAATATATTGAGATAGTCATAAGACTCAGTTCCCCTGCCACTTGCCATGATGAACTCAGGTACTAAATGTACTTTGTCTTGCCACCTGTTGTGATGAATCTATTTACTAAATTCACTTTGTTAAGGTAATCATACACACTTAGATGTGGAATATGCACTTATTAGTGATGAAAGCCTCCTTATTGTTACACAGTAATGAAATGTGAAATCAATGTGCAATAGCATCCCTTTTTTAAAACATAGTGGCTTACTTTATTTTGTATGAACTATGTACTGAGTACCAAATGGTCTATTTATGTATTTATAAATTGTGAATTATGTAATCTGGACGGTTTTAATTGTCATAAATTTGACTGGTAACAACAGCAAAGTCGATCAAGAAACATGAAACTGAAACTGTATGTTGTAAGCCTGAACAATTAATAAAAAGATTAACTGAAAAAAAAATACAACAAACAATGTAGGGCTCAGTTAACACAAGTGCATTGAACCTTCTCTAGCAGCTTATGGTTCAGTCTATGTTGCAAAGTCCAAGGAAGGTTTGCTGGTCATATATAACATCTCAGTTGTCAAGTATAGGGAAAAGGAATGGTTGTACAATCTGATTCCTGACATAGTTCGTGAAGCATTACCTGACTCCAAAAAGCAACCAGTTTATGGGCCAATAGTGGAGCATTTTGGTTACTCTGCTATATGAAATTTACAGATGGATCTTGCTGGATGTGAAGGTATCTGAAACAGTCCAGGGGCTCCTGTGAGGAGCTGGAGGGCTAAAATAATTTAATGGT
This sequence comes from Neoceratodus forsteri, assembly GCA_016271365.2. Classification (NCBI taxonomy): domain Eukaryota; kingdom Metazoa; phylum Chordata; order Ceratodontiformes; family Ceratodontidae; genus Neoceratodus; species Neoceratodus forsteri. The sequence goes on from CM028131.1 coordinate 1,181,052,713, forward strand.
GTTTGCGTACACAATATGTGTGTACTCACAATCTCTATTTGTATTACCCATGTTTCCAACATGCAGAGGTTCCATAAGTATAGAACTATCTGGATTGTGTTGCTGATCTTCACTTTATCCTTTAGAATCAACAGTTACAGCAATAGACAAGATCAGACATTTCCAGACATTTCAAATGAGAATTCCTAATGGACCACAGTGGTCCTCCAAGCAGGCCAGGAATGTCTCTAGAGATAACACAAACATTTCAGGAAATATTTGACCATGTTATTTGTTGCAACTCTACTGGATCTATAGTACTGCATACTGCATTAAATTTACTTTGAAATGTAAGAAATGCCTTCATCTTCTTTTGCAATTGAATAATCCTGAGAGGCATTTGTGTTTTTCAGATGCCAGAAGATCAGTACCATGCACCTCTATTTTGACAACACCATTTTTACAAAAATGATCTGTCTATAGGAAATCAAGACAATTCAAACAATCTTATTAAATTCAAACAGTATAAAAAATGCAGTAAGAGTGCTGTCATAAGTTTTTAGTGTATTGAAATAGCACATCTATTACAAAGACCTCTTAATATTACATAGGGGGCCAGATATTCAAAAAGGTTGCGCCATGCGCAATAGGGTTGCGCCAGCGCAAGTCCGAAATTGCGCCATAGTGCGATATTCAGCAGGAGGCAGTTGCGCCACAGAAAACGTGCTGAGCAACAGCGCAATGCAAATGAAGGTATGCGCAACCGAAGGGGGTGGAACCATGCATAAAGTGCGCCAATGCCGATATTCAAAGCTTAGCATAATGTGCAACAGTAGATCCAGCGGAAGTTGCACCACAGAGAAATGAGCCAAAATAAAAGGCTCAAGAAGAGGCGCAAGAACTTGACAGGGAATGTACATGAGGCAGTCAGAACAGAGCAGGCCACAGCAGTAACCAGTGCAGGCCAGGGAGTGTTGAGGACAGAATAAGGGCAGCTGAAGGTGTGTGGGGCCACAGAGTGCAGAGGCCAGTGAGGTGTACCCGTGCAGTGGAGGTAGCAGTCAGGACAGTGGGGGGAACAGATCAACAACAGCCGGGGGCGACAAGCCAGGAGATGGACAGTGCCAGCTTCCACATGGAAGCTGTAATGAGGGGGTGAGAGGCATGCTGCAGGGGCGGCCGTGGAAGGGGCCCGTCAGTGGTGCGCGCCCCAACAGGCAGTACTGTGCCCACATCAGCTTTGAGCTGTATTCAGATGTAGAGATTGAGGGCCAGTACCACCTGAACAGGGCAATACTGGAGGCAGCTCTGTGAGCTGTGCAGTGATGTGATGCAGGCACCCTCACGACGGAGTCACGCTCTGTCAGTGGAGACAAAGGTAACAGCCTGCATGTGCTTGCTCCACGGGTACCCTCAGAGGCCAACAGGGACACCACAGGCATAACACAGTCGGCCACATCACGCATCCTCACCCAATTCCTCAGCGCACTGCTGCCACATGCTGTGGAGTACATCCATTTCCCCAGCACCGCAGCAGAGCGTACAGCAAACATACAGGAGTTCCACAGGGTAGCACGTATGCCTGGCATGCTAGGGGTGATAGACTGCACCCATGTGGCCATTCACATGCCACCTGGCCCCGATGGGGCCGCATATCACAATCAGAAGGGATTCTCCAGTGTCAACTGCCAGGTGGTGTGTGATGCCAGTGGGCGCATCATCAATGTCTGTGCCATGCACCCTGGCAGAGCACTCGATTCATTCATATGGTACCAGTCTGCACTGTGCCATCAATTCGAAAGTGGGGACATCCCCACAGGACATCTGGTGGGTGAGTATGCATGTAGGATTGGCAAAGTGGGGGCAAGGGTGGGTAAGCCACAGGTGCCATGGGGGGGCCTGAACATGACACTAACCTCCACTATCTCCACACAGGTGATAGTGGATACTCACTCCGTCCCTGGCTGCTCACACCCTACCGGCACCCCACGACCCCATCGCAGCAATGCTTCAATGAGGCACATGCCGCCACACGCAACATCATCGAGCGGGTGTTTGGGATGCTGAAGGCATGCTTCTGATGTCTAGACACCTCCAGCAGTGCCCTACAGTGCAGCCCCTCAAAGGCCTGTGGGATATTCCTGGCCTGTTGTAATCCTGCACAACATGGCCAAAGACTGTGGGATAGCCGTACAGGTCGAGGAGGGGGACAGCGATGGGGATGCTGGTGACGCCGGTGATGATGGGGATGAGCAGCCCCCTTGGACAGCATGACCCCGACTGATCTGGCTGGCCCAGCTGCACCGGACAGCATCACAGAGAGCACTTTGCACAACACAGGCAAGTCATGGGGCCATGCAGCCAACACTGTCAGGGCACAACCCATAGCACATGGTAACACACCAGGGGTGCATGGCGCAAGAGGAGTGGAAGGGTACAGGAGCACAAACACACAACCAGGGAGGGGTGAACAGTCACATGCCACATGGACAGACACACACACAAACACCAGGCACAAAGTGCACAGGGGCAGGTGCAGAGCAGAGCAGGAACAGACATGAGAAACACACACATTCACAGACCACCTCCACCACCTGTACTGTCCATGTACGTGTGTCAGATGCTGGGCACTCTTGCACCTTGGTGTACAGTGCAATGCAGGCATCATCATGCACATGCACCTGTAGACAGCAGTCGGGAGGGTGTGCAGGTGGTCCATATGTCGGCGTGTAGGGCAGGGCACCCATTGGTGCACTGCCCACCAAAACACACATTGCACACAGGGCAGCACCAGACAGGGCCTGCACTGGGAGACAGGTTAGTCATGTGGCACAGTGCCACGGCGGCCACCTCGGATGCGTGGGCGGCCCTGCCGAGACCCAGCAGCACTGGCAGGCTGAGCATGGGCCACTGGGGGTGGCACCGATGGACCACCAGGAGTCCCACTGCACGAGCGTGACCTTGTCTGCACAGAGGTCTGCAGCATGCCGAACATACCTGCACCAGGGATGCTCAGGATGCCCACAGCTGAACCCGGCATCGACAGGGTGGGTGTCTCATGATGCCAGGGATGGGAAGTGGACAGTGTACTGCATGGTGTGAGTGAAACAGGGGCACCTGACTGTGTGCCCAATGTGGCCACGGCACTGACCACTGCCTGTGTCAGCCTGTTGATGGTGGCGGTCACATCCAATCGAATATGGTCAATCTGGGACAGGATCCTCTCATTGTCCCTGCTGTGCTGCTCCATAGCCACACACAGTGCCTCCACAGATGATGCAACCCGCATCTGCTGCTGTACTGATGACTGCAGCAGGCGGGTGTGCTCATCAAAGAGGTTGTCTGCCACATCGGCAACCTGTCCCACAGGATCTGGAAGGGCCTGATGTACAGCACCCCTTGAGGGTGGGCGCTGCTCACCAGGACCAGATATGGGCATGTGCACAGGTGGTGCACCTCCAGCACCGATGAGCCCTGTACCCCCAGTCCCGGTGGGTGACTGCTGCTGCTGCCCCTCCGCCTGCTGTGCCCACGGGATCAGTGGTTCCCCTGCTGTGGCCACAACAGTGCCAGTGACCTGCACAGCCACCGGTGCTGACAGGCACAGCCTGGGACTGTGCTGTCATGCTGGCACACAAGTCGGAACCAGCTAGATCTATGGGCATGTGCTGGCCTGCTCTGTGTCCATCCTGTGACACACACATGTCAATGCCCATAGTGGTCGGTGCATCATCGATGGTGCAGGTCTGTGCCACAGCCACAGCTGCAGCATGCTGGCATGCTTGCATGCCAGACTGCTGGGACACAGGAAGGGCATTCCCCACACCTGTCTCAACATCCATGAAGGCAGATGAAAGGCACACTGCTGCAGTGCACGCTGGCAATCTGCGGAGGTGGATGGTCCCTCTTCCAACTCCGGGTGGCTGTCCACAGTGGACAGGCCCTCCACTGCTGACCCCTGCAGATGCACAGGATCTGTAACAGAAAGGAAGGACACTTTAGTGCATGTGAACTACCTCCCCCCAACATGACATACCATGCAGTGATGGGCTACCACCAGTCTGGAAGCCACCTCCAGGCACACCCTCAATGGTGCTGCGCTGCATACTTGCAGCGAGCATGTCCTCCGACGGGGTCAGCTGCACCACCTCTGGCTGTCCACCACCTGTAGCAGCACGTGCCGCCCTGATGGCTGCAACCTTCTCCTTCATCCTCCTCCTGTCGGTCCTCATCTTCTTTTTTACACTTCTGCATGGAGCACTGGTGGCTGCCGTGCAGGTTGACGGCATGTGCCACCCCCTTCCATGCATCAGCTCGGGCCTGAGGGGTGCCCCGCTGTCCACTGAGGAGTGGCTCCTGAGCCAGGTATGCCTCAAACAGTGCCTCTGTCTCCACCTTTGGTAAAGTTGGGCCTCCTCTTCTGCCCACTAGTCATCCTCCTCACCCAGTCCTCCTTGGTCATTTCACAGCCTGTATGGGTGAGAGCGTCATCTGTGACTGGCGTGCCCACAGCTTCTCTGGGAGCCATGGTCCAGAACAGCAAAATGCATGCAACTCACCTATCAGCTGCAGTAACCGAATATGGCCACTGCAGATCAATGTTCGCACATTTATAGCGCAATGCATGCAAATTAGTGAGTGGAGCAACTTTAATGAGATGCAAATCGTACCTGCACCATTTAATGGTTGATCGGATGATTTGCATATAGTGGCTGAACTCTCGGCGCTGTTAGTAGCTGCGCTAATATGGTTGAGCCGGCTGAGCCAATGGCGCTAGTTCTGTGACTGCATAGTACACGCACTGCGCATGCCCAGGTAGCTTACTAAGGCATCTGCTGCACTGATGATGTGCTGTACGCGATCGGCAATTCAGGACACGCCCACCATTGTGCCAGTGGCACTACAGTACCAGTCACCACATGGCGCTGTGGCACAACTGCGCAATAGTCTACTGTGGCAATGGCACGCAGGTGACCAATCACGCTGGACGTGTAGACGTCCGGTGGTGCTGTGCGTGGCCTTGCGCCAGAGACCCATGACCTTGTGCCTGACCTTTGCCCCCTTGGCGCTGTACATATGGCACGTCTGCAGCTCTATCATGCTGTTCGGTGACAGTGTGATAGGGACTGATGGCGCTATACGAACAGCGCGATAGGGACTGATGGAGTTGTATTGCACAACATTTCCACGTGGGGTTGCCACGCTGCAGAGCGCCATATTGCCTACTATATACCTGCAAGGATGGCACGCAGGAGAGCTCCACAGTGGAGTTCTTTGGAGCTGGCCAAACTGGTGGCTGTGGTGGAGCCTCACCATAGGCCACTGTCTGGGGATGAACCCCTGAATGTGGCCCGCACACATGTGTGGCAGCAGGTGGCCATGGAACTTGAGCAGACCACTGGGCGGCGAGCGCTCAGCCACGCGGTGCGGCGCAATCTGCGGTGATCTGCGGCAGGAGCAGGCACTGCTGGCCCTGACGGTCACGTGCGGGAGGGGCGGTGCCTAGGCCAAGTGGGTGAGCTGTCTATGCACCTGTATTTGTCCGCATGGGTAACACTGTGTATTGTGACCAGCACGTGGGGAGGGGTTGGTCTATGGTTGGCTGTGGCGGTGTTTACAGGTGTGTGATATATGGAGTCTGGCTGTGTGGGCAGGCACACTCATTGGGGCAGGGGCTGTCTGCTTGGGATTCCGCTGATGTGTTTCTCACCTTTTGTTTCCCACAGGCATGAGGCGGGCGGGACCAGGATGAGGCACGGAGAGGGGTGGCAGCAGCGGTGGCTGGCTGGTGGTGGCGGTGTTGGGCGACAGCAGCCATAGCAGCGGCTTGATGAGGTGATGTCATGACATCATGGATGCTATTGCATGCTGTGGGGGCAGGGCATGGCCACCATCCTGGACAACTGCTATACACCGCAGCGTGTGACAGTCAGCACTGTCCAGTGGCACTGCATGTCTGGGAGTGCATCACTGAGTGGTCCTTGCATGCACTGGGCACATGGCTGTGGCACTTCTTCCACGGCGTAGCCACACATCACTGTACAGCCTTGGTTGTGCTGTGCTGGTCATGCGTGGGGTGTGCGTGCAGTGGCACACATGGCTGTTGCTGCCTGGTTGGGCTGTCTGTGTGACGGTCACTGTGGGTGGGTACAGTTCATCACAGGGCAGGGCACTTGGCTGTATGCCATGCATGTTGGGTGGGCTTCAGGGTTGTGGACAGTCAGCCATTGATTCTGTTCCCTTGTCCTAGGTGTCCGGTCCTGAGGAGGATTGAGCGGCTGTCACGCCTGCTGGAAGTGTCCTTGGAGTCCCTGGACATACTGAGGAGATGCACGGAGGGTGAGGTGTGGGGACCTGGGACCAGAGGCAGCCAGCTGATGTCTTGACCTGGCAGGCAGTAGCTGCCCACACCTACCCCTTACCCATCCCTCACACCTGCTTCCCTCGCAGTTCTTCACCCCTGCCCCTTACCACCCCTACCACCTTGTACTCGTGCCCCCTTTCTTGTAAATAGCTGTACATAGTTGTGTGTTCTGTTCATATTTTCTTTATATAAATCTATTTTGATATGAATAGTGGTGGTCTCTGATTTGCAGCTGTATGGCTGCTCAGTTGCAGTGGTGTGCATGGCATCTGGCGTGGTATTGTCCTGGGGAATGTGTGTGTGTGTGTGTGTGCGTGGGAGGTGTCCCTGGTGTGGTAGTGGCTTTCAGCCAGTCTGGCCGTGCTGCCACCGCGCCGCTGGGTGCTCCTGGTGGGTCTGTGCTTGTGTGGTTCTGTGGTACACAAGGTTGCAGTGTGGTGGGGGGCATGAGTTTCTGCAGTGATGGTGACAGTCACTGCTCATGGATGGTGTCTTGGGGTACCAGTGCAGGGTGTGCTGTGCACAGGGGGTGCTGTTGTGCACTTGGGTTGTCCGCCCCCTTGTGTGGCAGTCTCAGCTTGCCAGTGGGTGTGTTGGGGCACCATGGCCCAGCTGTGCTTTGTTGGCTTGTCCCCATGGGCGGTGGATATTCCGTCCCTCCCAGTGATGCTGTGCTTAGGGTGTGGGGTGTATTGTTTGTTCTGCAGTGTGTTCCTGTGCCCATCTGTGGCATGGGTGGTGGGCCCCTGCCTACCTCCCTGGTTGTGCAGTTCCATTGCTCTGCTGCTGGGGGGCTCTCTGCTTGCGCTATGGCGCCTCTGGACTGCTCAGCTGGGCTGGCCTTGTTGCTCTATGGTGCATCATATCTGCTCAGCTTCCCCTTCCTGGTTGCGCTATGGCGCAGGTTGTGTGATATTCAGATGTTGGCTGGTTGCGTAATTTGACTTGCTCCATGTTTGAATATCTCGTCTATTGCGCATGTGCGCAATTGACTTGTGCTTGCTCCTGCTATTGCACACATTTTGGGTGCAGTTTGAATATCTGGCCCACTGTCTTTTGTGGACTGTATCAGTCCCATAACTGAAGCTGGGAAGCTTTACAGCCAAGGAGCTATGTATAGTAGTAATGGGAGCTGATAGAAATGTGTTGCAAAAAAAAAAATATATTAAGGCACCAGTTTGAGGAGAAGCAAACAAACCAAAGGAAAAGAAAAATGTAACAGAGTAAAAGCTTAAATGTAGTGTTTTTTTCTTTAATTTCCCTTCTTGTTTACAAGAATATTTAATAGCAGATACCCCCTATTTTGCTTCGCTACTTTTTGTCTCAAGCATTCCCTGGTGTCAAAGAGTACTCTTATCTTCTCTTTGTTCTATACCAAGTACTTCCTGGTATTCAGTGGAACTCTAGACTGCTTCCTGTCCTTGTTGTTCAATCTGCTCTTACCTCTTTTCCCCTTGAACTGTTAGGCCAACAGGCCAACTTCCATTGGGGCACTGCTGCTGACACTGGCTCCACACCAGACCACTGCTTTCAGAACCTCAGCACCCTGCAGAAAACCCCTTGTCTGGTGGACTCTGTCAGCTTATTCCAGAAGCAACTCTTATAAGGTGGAGCTTAAGAGAAGTCCAGACACCAGTGATGTGGATGACATGCAGTGGGATGACCAGGATTATTCCCCCCTTGAAGAGTTCACCCTACCTGTCTATATGTTTTCCTGCAGTCCTGTCCTGTAAAGAACTGCAGTGAGCATCACTGGCAGCACCAGCACTGTTCCATGATCCCAATCAGATGATGCATACTGATGCAGTGCAAGGAAAGAAACTCTCCACCCAGATTCAGAGAGTTCTGCAACCACAGTGCTCTCAGGACTCTACCACCACAGAGCCATGAGTTCCAAGTTTGAAACATGGCACAAATCTGGGTTGCCCACATGGTAGCACAGATGCCACCAGGCTAAGCTGATTGTAACTCTTTTCATTCAGTTACAAGCAATACACAGAATAGCATAAGATATTGAAGAATGTGTCCTCATGTTCCCTGATTGATCGCTTGGATCGCAAGTCTCATCTTCCTGTATAAACTTCTCTTGGCATCTTGAACAACATCCTGGTCCTACCACAACAATCTGTCAAAAAAGAGATTAGTTATTTTACAATACCTCCCTGCTGCTGGCACTATGAATCACAAGCACTGTATCCAGAAGAAAATGTGTTAAGGCTTACTGTATGCTTATAAAGTATGCTTTTATAATTATTGCTAACTTATTGATATCTTCTTGTGTAAGCATCAACCTTTTGGTTGTAATAAAGAACTAACTTTCTCACTCATGGTTTGTGTATGAACCCTTCTTAAACAACAACTATTGTTGAAATGTCATGACAGTACAGCCATTCCTCTTTTCAGTTCATGTCAGATATTAGACATATGGGGAACAAGGTAGCTCAATGGATTGGTTGTGGATTACTGAGCCACCTATGTATACTGTAGGTCATCAATCTGAAGCTGGTATAGGTCACTAGTTAGCAGATGACTGTTTTTCTGATTTGATGGCTGATTAGCACCCCTTTGTGAATGAGTTGTAGTGATCTCAGTGTAGTTCCAAGTGGACATGTATTTGAATCACATCACTATTGCAGTTACTACTCATTATGGGGAGCCTTGAAATGGACTGAAAGGTCTCTATGAACAAGCGTAGGCACATTAATGGAAGCTAGCACTACAGCTGCTGTGCTGTACCAATTACCTGGTAAATTCATGACTTACATCTCCAACAGTGTCAATATGGTACCTTTATGAACACTGAACTTGACATCTAAAGCAAAACAACAGAAAAATTATAAGATACTGTGCAATTTTTCAAGGCTTTCAATAAGTAGGGTATTCTGTCTCAGAGTCTGAATATATGTGGTCCACTAGTGGTGGCAAATGGTGGCGTAGATCATGTAAAGGACACTTGATGGGCATTTAGTTTTATTATTTGTGCACATACCTGTGTACTGCATTAAGTAGTTTTGGTAATCTGATCAAACAATATTTGTACAGTGCAGAAACATCTAAGTTGATCACTGTACAGTCATTCAGTCTGCTGCGTTATGGTTGAATGTGCTGCTGCATTCTGCTACATTATCACTGGTCCATCCATTATTTTGTTTTGGTTGGGCTGCAAATAACCAAACTGTATGGGTATCAGTCACTGCACCATGTAGTACAGTATGTGGCTGTGCTGGCTTTTACATGCTTCATAACACTTCACATGCACCCTGCCATGTGCCACTTCCATCATTTTCATTCACAGATGTCCCCTCTGACTCATCCCCTGCCATTTCCCTGTCCTGTATGCCCCTGCCCCTCCTGCTGTGCAGCCCCCTCCCACCATCCCACCCTGCATGTGTTGCACCAGGCAGGATGGATCCTTACAGCATGTCCCTCAGGTGTGCCAACTATTGAGTGTAGGTTGTGGCTTGCAGAAAACCCAGGGAGTTTGGCACTGGGACCCTGACTCTTACAGAATGAGGCGGAAGGTCCCTGGTGCACCTGAAGTTTGCCACATCCCTGGACTGAAACAATTTGTGTCGCTCTCAGGAATCTTTGAAAATCTAGCCCTGCATCTCCCAAGATCCATGTCATTAAGAATAAAATAGTTATATGACACAACATCATAAACTATTAGTGTTAGCCAGAATCAATATGTAAGTGTAATACACAAACCACTTCAAATTAAATGGAGGGATGTGACAGTCTAGTACACAAAAATAGTAATAATAACCTATACTATAAAGGAAGAACCAACTGAAACATAAAATGCAAACAACTTCATGGCAAACCGAAATATCTAAATATGATTGGTAACCCATAAAGATGGGGTGTTAGCCAGCCCGGTGGTGCTGAAGGTTGAGGCGCTGGACGCTGCACCTCATGCCATGCTGGCAACCCTGGTTCTGGAGTGGACTAGGGCCACCAGAGGTTGGCAGGGGAGGAGTAAGATTGAGCATCTCGAGGACTGCTCTCCTCTTCTGGGGTAGGTGGGTTCTGCCTTGAGTAGCAGCAGCGACCCCATGGATCCTGGGGAGTACTGCAGTCTACAGGGGCATGTAGGATGAGGTTGGGTGGTGGTGGACATCTTTCACACAGGCACAGGAGTGTGCCTAGTGTGAGCAGGACCCCATTGCAGGTCTGTAACTGGGCAACACAAGTCAGCAGAAAAAAAAACACTCCCTGGATAGGCGATGGCATCCTCTGGTGCCCCATCGCCATACTCCCAGCACTGGGTCTCCTCCACTTGATCTCCTGATCCCCTCCTCTACCTGGCTCCAGCATTTTGGGTGTGTCATCACATCAGGTAGGTGGGGAGTGTCTGTTCCCAAACTTTCTGGTGGAGTGGACTTCAGGCAGGAGGTAGCACGGTAGGCAATGCATGGAGATCACCCACGAGAGGTCCAGTGACAATGGGCAATAGAAAGAGTCTACAAAAAAAAAGATGGAGTGTTAGTCAATGAAGAAACTGCATGTAATCCAAATTATGGAATTCTCAAACATGAAAATAAATTCTCAGTAGACACAGATTGAGAAACATGGGTGGAGCCACTCCTTGTTCAAGTAGTGCAACCAGGGTCTCTCATAAGGGTAATCAAAATTATTACCACTAATTTATTATCACTCAATAAGAAATTAAATTTAACTCAGTCTGATCATTTTTGCCTTTTTCCATACTGCAAGCCCTCAGTTTATTTATCCAGAATGAGTCCCTTTTACTAAGAGCCAATTCCTTATTTCCACCTCTTAGTCCTGTACACACATGTTCCAACCCTATGAAGGATAACTCAGGTTCTTCTTTCCTTCTGACATTTTTTTATGTGTATTGCTAGTGCATAATCCCTGTTCTGATTTCTAATAGCTCTGATGTGGTCGCTGTGCTAACCTTATCCTTAAATTTCCTTTTGGTTCAGCCCACATAATATATTCCACATGAACAGGTCACCAATATAGATTACAAAAATGGTGTCACATGTTATGAATTGTGAAAGGCATACGTTTTCTTTGGAGTGGATTCTTGAAATACTTGCATTCCTTGACATATGTACAAAGTTTGCATCTACCGCATCTCTTACAACCTTTTGGTAAAGATGGCAACCAGTTTCTATGTCTGCTTGACTGCTGGACTGAATGGACCAGTTGGTCTCTGAAATTCTTAGCCCTCTGTAAACTACTCTTGGAGGAGTTTTGGCAGTATCTCTGAGGCGCCAATCACTACCCAGCACCTGCCAACCTTTGTGGATAATATCTCTAACCTTCCATGCTCTTACACTATAAGTTGAGACCAAATTAATTTGATCTTTCATCACTTCTTCAACATCTTCCCTCACTTTGTTGGCTAGTAAGGGTTCCCTACTCTTTGCATCACAGATTGTCATGGCCGCACCGATACATGTTTTTATATATCCTCTTTCAAGAAATCTTTCCTCCAAGACAACTGATTCTGCCTCAGTATCGGTTTGACTACTACAATTCTGCTTTATATGGCATTACTGGCTTTTGGAGTACTTTTCCACCATATGGTGGAGGGGTGACAACCACTAGCCAGGAGGATGATATTGCAGTCTGTGGGCCACCTGTACAGACTAGTGCCCACAGTCCCATCCAGCTTTTTCTGGATTTTCATATCCAGAAAAGGAATTTCTGCCTCATTAACATTATATGTGAATCTAAGATGTTCATTGCTTCCATGTAGATACCACATGAATTCCTCTAACTCGGTCATACTGCCCTGCCATACCATAAATATATAATCTGTATGTTATCTCCTTATTTCTATTTTCTGAAAATAGGGGTCTATATGTTGATCCCAGATATATGTCTCCTCACAATGGCCCAAGTACAAGTTTGCATAGTTGGGTGAAAAACTAGCACCCATAGCTGTTCTCTTGTCCTGAAAGTAGAATTTACCCATAACTGCAAAGATGTTGCTTTCCAGCACAAGTTTAGACATTTCCACAAGAAAATCAGTGTCAGGTTTTGCATTTTCACCCCTTTTGTCTAGGTAGTACTTTAGTGCCATTAGACCTCCTACATGGGTATATTAATATATAGCTCCCCTTTATCTAGTGTCTTGAATAAACTTTCACCCCATATCCATTCCTTCGGACTCTCTTAACATGTCACCTGTGTCAGACATAAATGAAGAAAGATTAAAAACCAACTCCTTAATATGGTTCTCTGATACTACCACCCTTGAAATGATGGGCCTTCTATGTGGCTCTTCTAAGGACTTAAGGATGTTTGACAGTATGTTGATTTGTTCCCTCAAAGGAAAATTCACTGTCAAATAATCACTTTCTTTTTTATTTATAAGTTCCCCAAAGAAGGCCCAGTCTAAGAATTTTTTTTTGTTTCTAACATGGACATAATTTCTGTTCATAGTATTGTGTGCTTCATATTTTTAATATAGGGTGTAGTGATGTAATGTAATTACACTATATATATATATATATATATATATATATATATATATATATTTGAAACTTTGTCACTTTACATTTTTAATGGAAACAGATGTAATTTTGGTGTAGAAGCAACCCTACCATACAGGACACTATCCAATGACAAAGTTGTAACGTGATATATTGCAAATTTTCTGCTCTCTGCTGCTGTGGTGTATGTGCACATCTTGCAACAATAAATTATGGGAAGTTTAATCTAGTGCTTGTGGATTCCCTTATTTATTAATTGTATGCAGCTGAGTGTCGTGACTTCTTGCTGTGAAAGTTTTCCTTGCATGTTCTCCCTTGTGATCAAAGGGCACATTTGCCAATTTTTTTTTTTAAACAACCCTGTCATGATTGCACCATTATTTGTGTTTTGTATCAATCATACAATAATGGCTTTGGCACAGATTGCAGTGCTAAACATATGCTGTAGTGTTGTTTAAGTATGTTTGTGTCAATTGTAAAATTAATTAGCATTGAATTATTTTCCTGTAAACTCTACTGGTGGCCATTTTGACAAAGCCTGGAACAAAGTACAACAAAAGAACCCAGTAAGAAAAAAAAATTGCTGGGAAATGATAGACCCGGTTTCAACCACATTAGACATCTACTGTCTGTCCTTCATCCCTGAAAATGATAAAATGAGCTCCCTCAGAGTCTTAAAGTGCTAATATATCCTTGACAATTCTTGAAGTAGAAGTAAACAGGGTTTTTTTTTTTTCGCTAATGCACAGTTCCAAAATCAGGGTCCACTAAGAGATAAAGGAAGGGCTGCTGTTTACATTTGAACTAAAACTGTATTTATAAATTTAAGAAAAGTGCAGTTTCATAGCATTTAAGAAATGTAAACAGCATTCCCATTTGGAAAACCTTCCCAGACAGTTCTACAAAATGGCAGGCAGATGTCAGAGTTAATGATGTCACAGAAGGAAGTGGTAGTGCTAAATAGAACTCTCTACAGTGTTAACTAATTCTTTTCATCCTGAACATTTTATAATTCTTTCAACAAAATAATCAAAATCATGACAGAGGATGTGTATTATTTTTAGCAATACACATGTATGATCATGATTTTGTTTTGTTTTTTTATATATAAGCAGATGAAATTTGTCTTTTTATCAGCTGAACCAAACATCAGCACAAGTCAACAAATACTTGGTGGTCAAGTGGTTAAAAAATCTTCCTGAAGTACAGCATATAGGTCCTGACAGTTCAAGTGCTTGGAGGCTTGAAGTCTTAAATTTTAATATTATTATGAATCCAACTTTTGTTTCACGGATGTGAAATGGCCCTCCCCCATTCACAGCCAGCCAACCCGTCCATCTGCCTGTCAGCACATAGTCATGCATTGCATTTAATTACCATTCTCTGAGTCCTGGAGCCGATTCCAAGTCAAATGTTGCAACTCCCTGGCATAAGCAAGTTGTGACATTCCCCGCTATACCAGTGACCCTGTCCTGCATTCCAAGAGTGTCAGGGTCCCAGCACATGCGACACGTGGGTTTGCCATGCAGAAGAATGCCATGGGATGGCATAGAAGTCCTGCATGTCACAAGTGGCAGCCCACTACTGGCAGCCCCCTAAAGCTCCCCCACCCTGGAACACCATGGCACACACCAGGGGGCATGAGGGGGCAGGACAGGTGGCACAGGAGTCTGGAGGGTGCACTGGAGAGTGGAGCCCCTGGGGTCCCTCACTTTTGGGGATGGGGCAGGGGTGTGCTTGTGGGGGCTTGGGGGTCACATCGGCACTGTTGCCATGGTGCTGCAGAGCAGGCATCCAATGGATGGCACCATCAGATGCCCCTTAGAGCAGCTCTGAGCTGCTCTATCTTAGCCCCAACACTGCTGCTTTTAGAATCATGCCAGTGGGTTATGGCTGCCACCCTCTTAGAATAGAGCACAGATGCTGCCGTAACCCACCCTTGCATCATGGAGTTGCGGGCTGTGGTGTAGTGGGTTGCTTAACCCACAGTTGTCATAGCCCACAGCCGCCATGGTACACAGCTCCTCTTGTAATCAGGGCAGGCATAATGCTTGGCATAAGTCATGAGATATGCCAAGGGGTTTGGCGTATCTCAGCTTACGCTGGCATCGCTGGCTGAGATCGACCCCTGGTCCTTTTCATAAAACTGTCAGTCACCAGTCCCCAGTCTCAACACAAAGTACACCGGCTTGCTTGTAAGTCTGTACTAATAGTCTGTGGAAACTTCTACTGAATCTCATTCTACCTACTCACTGAGACTATGATATACATATGTACATCAATATGCATCATTTACTAGTGAAAACCGAGAAAGAAGGAAGAATGAGGTTCAGTAGGTAGGCACTCAGAATACTAGTACATACTTCCAAGCAAGCAGGCATGCTTCTTGGTGGGACTGGGGACCAAGGACCAGCAGTTTTATGTAAAGGACCAGGACTCAAAGAATGGTAATGTAGTGGAGTGCATGACTACATGCTGGCAGGCAGATGGCCAAGTGGGCTAGTTGCAAAGGTGGGTGCTCGTTTCATGTTGGGGAAACAAAAGTTAGATTTGCAATAATATTTAAATTTAACACTGCAAGCCTTTAAGCACTTGAACTGTTTTCACTGACATACTGCTCTTCAAGAGGATTTTTTTAACCACTAGACCACCAGGTATTTGCTGACTTGTGTTGTTGTTTGTTTCAGTTGATAAAAAGCAAATGTTTCACCTGCTTATGAAAAAAAGATGGGCGTACATCTGTATTGAAAAAAATAATACACATGTTAAGTGATGATTTTGATTATTTTTTTGAAGAAATTACAAAATGTCCAGAATGAAAGGAACCAGTTATCACTGTATTGAGTGCTATGTAGCTCTGCCACTCGCTCCTATGATGTCATTATGTGTGACATCTACTGGCCGTTTTGTAGATCTGGCTGGGTGGGTTTTAAAATGGGAAGGTAGCTGTTTACAGTTTTTTCAATGTTATGAAACTGCATTAATCCTAAATTTATAAATGCAATTTTAGTGTCAGTGTAAACAGCAGCCTTTCTTTTACCTCTTAGTGAAGCCTGATTTTGTAATTGTAGATTAGGAAAAGAGGCTGTTTACTTGTCCTTTATCATATTTCAAAAGTGCCTGGTTACTACTTTTTATTTTTGAAGCATGTTTTCCTTTTGGTTAATTAGAACATTTTCTACCTGGCAGTACTGGGTGTGATGTGTGGAATGTAGTGATGCATGATGCCTGACATTTCTAGCTCTTCATGTATCTTCATCACTGACATTGTGACGTCACTGATTAAAACATTACAGCTAACCACCATCTCCCACAGTGTTCACTAGGGCTGTAACAATTAGTGAGGTCACAGTGCTGATGAGGTATGAAGAGAAACAGCAGTATTGTTTTCAGATAGACTGCTGTTGTTTATATTTTATCTAGTACTTCTAGGTGGAACATCTTACAATGTGTTAAAGGAAACAGAACAAGCATTCATCAATCCCGAATGTTGATTGCGTTGGTCTGTTGAGCTTGCTCAGTGGCCTTTTGTCACTGGCTCAGTCTGTTTGTCCTGGTGCTGCAGGCTGCTCTTTTGTAATTGGCTGCTGCCTGTGTTGGCACCTTGTTCTGCTGAGGAAGAAATCCACAGCTATCCCGACAGAGCTCCACTGAGGTTACTCACTTCCCCTCTCTCACTTGCTCATTCTGTTTCTCCTGGCGCTGCAGGCTGCCTTTTGTACTGGGCTCCTGCCTGTGTTGGTGGCTTTTTCTGGCCAGAAAGAAATTTGAAGCAGTCCCGACACAGCTCCACTGAGCTCACTCACTCCCCCTCTGTCACTCTCGCATTCCGTTTGTGCCGGGGCTGCAAGCTGGCCTTTTGTACTGGGCTCCTGCCTGCGTTGCCACATTTTCTGCCCACAAAGAAATCTGCAGCAGTCACACTAGAGCTCCGTTGAGCTCGCTCACTACTGTTCTGTCACTCGCTCATTCTGTTTCTCTTGGCACTGCAGACTGCACTTTTGTATGGGGCTCCTGGCTGCATTGGCACCTTTGTCTGTCCACAAAGAAATCTGCAGCTGCCAAGACATAGCTTTGTTGAGGTCGCTCAGTCTCCCCCTCTCATCGCTCATTCTGTTTGTCCTGGTGGTGCAAGCTGCCCTTTCGTACTGGGCTCCTGCCTGGATTGGTGCCTTTTTCTGCCCACAAAGAAATCCCAGCAGTCCTGATAGAGCTCTGTTGAGCTCACTAAGTCCCCTTGTCTCACTTGCTTGTACTGTTTCTCCCACCGCTGCAGGCTGGCCTTTTATACTGGGCCCCTGCCTGTATTGACGCCTTTTTCTGCCTACAAAGAAATCTGCAACAGTCCTGACAGCACTTCAGTGAGTTTGCTTACTCCCCCTCCCTCACTTGCTCTCTCGTTCTGTTTCTCCCAGTGCTGCAGGCTGCCCTTTTGTACTGGGGTCCTGTGTTGAGGCCTTTGCCTGAACACAAAGAGTTCGCACCAGTCCCAACAGAGCTCAGTTGAGCTCGGTCACTCCCCCCTCTCACTCGGTGATCTTAATCTGTCCCAAACACTGATTTCCTAGAGTGACCATGCTACTTTCTGGCAGGAGTGCAAAAACATATTTTAGTCAGGATGTGAAAAATGACAGCTGTAGTGTTCATAAGAAGTTATGAAAAAATGCCACAGTTGAAAATGTGGCGTGACAGTATTACAAATTTGCGAAGTTACAAGGGTGCATGGAAACAGTTCAATGCATGCTTGCAACACAGTCATGTTATGGAGTTTCATCACCAAATTTTCAACATAGGTATTTTAGGACCTCTGCTCATGAACAGTGCCACTGTTATTTTTTTAATCTGTCCTGAACACTGATTTCCCACAGTGACCATGTTGTTCTGCTCTGGAACTGTAAAAACACATTTTGGTCAGGATGTGAAAAATGACAGCTTTACTGCTTATAAGGAGGTGTGAAAAAATAGAACTGTTGAAAATCTGGTGTGACAATATTACAAATCTGCGAAGTTACAAGGGTGCATGGAAAGTGCGTAATGCACACTTGTAACACAGTCAATTGATGGGCTATCATCACCAAATTTTCAACATAGGCATTTTAAGACCTCTGCTCATGAACAGTATCATTGCTGTTTTCTTAATCTTACCCAAACAGTGATTTCCCACAGCAACCGCCCTATTCTGCGCCAGAAGTGCAAAAACACATTTCGGCCAGGATGGGGAAAATGACAGCTGTACTGTTCATAAACAGGTCTTGGAAAATGGCAATGTTGAAAATCTGGAGTGGAAATATTATAAATTCATGAACCTAAGAGCGTGCATGCCAACTGCGTAACGCAAGCTCGTTACACAGTCATTTTATGGAGTATTGTTACCAAATTTGTAACATAGGCATTTTAGGACCTCTACTCATGAACAGTGTCACTGTCATTTTCTTAATCTGTCCTGAACACTGATTTCCCACAGCAACTGCTCTATTCTGCACCGGAAGTGCGAAAACACATTTTGGCCATCTGTACTGCTCACAAGGAGGTGTGACAAAATGTCAATGTTGAAAATCTGGCATGAAAATATTGTAAATTTGCAAAGTTATGAGTGTACGTAGCAACTGCACAATGCACGCTCGTAAAACAGTCATTTTTTAGATTTTTTCCAGCAAATTTGCAACATAGGCTTTTTGAGAGCCCACCTCATGAACACTGACACTGTTGTTTCATTAATCGGCCCTGAAGGGTGATTCTGCACAGTGACCATGAAACCACCTTTCGGGGCTGATTAACACCATGACAGTTCAAGAATTCATGAGGAGGTGTCCCAAAAACCCCATGTTGAAAATTTGGTTGAAAAATTCCCCAAAATGCCCGAGGTATGCGCTGAAGTTGAAAAAACCCAATCTATTACATTATACCGCTTACCGGCATTTCCTCAGTTTGTGGTCGGCTTTGAAGAGTGCAGATGTGTTCCTGGTCCACTGAAGATCGTTGCTCTGAGCTCCACAGGTGAGTGCAGGGGTGGGCGTGGGAGGCAGGAGCACAGAGGGTGGGTGCGGGTTGCAGGTGGGGGGCAGGGTGAGTGCCAAGGGACAGTTTCCTTTTTCAGGGAAAAAAAAAAACAAAAGACATCACAGGACCATTTTTCCCTTCACTGGGTCATCTGGCACACTGGGGTGGGCTCCCAGCGTGCCAGTAGAGGCTTTGGTTTGGGGGCCAGCAGTAGCCGATGGGGGATTGGGTACCCCCGTCATCAGGAACAATACCAGGGGGGATTCATTATGCTGATGGGGATTGGGCACCCCATTGGCAGGAACAAAATGGAGGGGGGTTTCATTATGCTGATGGGGATTGAGCACCCCGCCGGCAGGAACAAAACCGGGGGGCTTACAGAATGCCTTCAGAGAGTCGGCAAGTAAACACAGTAGGGGGTTATATTGTTTGTGAACATGGTGGCAAGCCACTGCCATGTTCACAAACAATATCAGGCGTCCTACATCCCGTCCTGCAATGACGGGTCGCTCCCTCATTGCAGCGGATGGCTGACACTGCAATGACGAGGCAGCCCCTGATTGCAGCAGCTACTTTTTTAGAAGGTTGTGGCATGCTGGCTGAACTAGTGTCAGCAGCAGCATGCCATGGCATTGGGGGACAGGGGACAAGCCTTTGCAGGCTGTGGGGGCACTGGGCACAACAGTGAGATGCCTTCACAACCTGCTTGTGGAGAAAGCTGATGTAACATGTTTCTTGCGCATGCATGCAATCAACATAAAAATGATACTAAAACAAAAGTATTGACTACTTGTAAAAAATAAGAACATTTCTGTCTGTGGTTTTGTCACTACTTGTTCTTTAATAGAGTGACACATGCCTTTTTCTGTTTTAAGAAAGTAGACTACTGATTTGTTGCAGATAATTGTGATACCTTGCATTGGGCCAGAAAAATAAATTATACACATGTGTTATAGTACAGAAGATTTCAGTGACACACACAGTAGGTCCCTTTATCAGGAGTGTTAGCAGAATGAGCTAAAGACCAAAGATCTTATACCGAAGATTGATGTTAAACAATTGCTCAGGACAGGGAAAGTAGAGAGATTCATCACTTTAAATCTATAAATTCTGTTAGGCATGGCTAATTACAGAGGTATACGATGGGACAAAGCAGGGAGAGAAAATAGCTAAATAACCGAGACTGAGTCCATTAATGGTCGATCATCCCCCTCTCCCATCTTCTTCCTCCCCCCTGTACCCACTTCTAAACCCATGTGTCTGTCTCATACCTGATTCCTCTGCTTAATCTGATAACACACCAAGCAGAAGGAACTATGTGGGCCCAAAACCTTGTGAACTGTAACATTTAGATATCATTTCCTTTTTGGTCCAGTAAAAAGCACCAACATTTTTAATGAATATGCTATTTTGATAACCAGAATGGCTGCAAACATCCTCTCTTTTGAATAACTAGAGTAAAAGAGTTATTTCATGCTAAAATTATAATGTGTTATGACTATTATTTTTGGAGACTATTTTGTTCTGGTTTTGACTACTTGCAGCAGAACTATTCTGGTAATAGGCTATTAAAAACTATATAAACCATTGCAAAAGGAAAAGGTACTGATGAGAGTCTGGCTGAATGTTTCAAGTGTCATTATAGTACAATCAAGGTACCCGGGGCCCTAAAATGTGCAACATTCAGCTACCTCAGCATGGATATGAGCCCAGCTAGCTCTTTATCAATCATTTTATTTTTAAAAACTATTTTATTTTTTATTAACACATGTAAAAGGTGAATCGTGCATGTGATTACTACCTTACTGCTCATGGGTACAGTCTGGGTTTGAGGTATCCCAAGTCTGGGTGAATTAAGGTATTCTTCACCAATGATAGGGGTTGAAGTACTAGTCAGGGCAAGTGGTGCCTTAGGACCAGTGGAGTCAGGACAGACCTGAGGAGCCTAAGGGGTCTGGGCCTGGGTGGAATGGCCATGAGTCAGTGAGACAGGTCAATGGCAGGACCGCAGCTCCTTCATAGTAGTACAGGTCACTGATCTATCTACACTGGGTAGATGTATTTATTTATTTAGTTAGTTAGTTAGTTTTTGTACCAGGTGGGTGTTCTAGCCATAGAAATGTCTATTTTCAGGCATGGCCCGGGAGGTTACAGAATGGAATTACATAAAACACAGAAACAAAACAAGGTTTTACAGTAAAAATACAAGCAAGGTGATGAGAGCAAGGTACAAAACAGTTGATTCATGACAAAACATGCAATAACGCAATTTGTTGGCAGGTGCAGGACATAGATCACATATTTGCAATGAATTATCATGATGTAAAGTTTGGTGAGGGATTCATTGAAAACAAACAACCACATACTTGCAAGGAACTATCAGGTATAATGAGCAGGGAAAATTACAAAATAACATATGGTAGGCCGATTCTTAGGGAAGAAACATATTCACATGGTTTGGGAGATAGTGCACAGAGTATTGTAAGTAGGAGCTATTGGGCAATGATTACAAAGATCTAAGGAGCAGATAATTAGTTATGGTAGGAAAGGGCAAGGGGTTTGAGATAACAAGCCAAAGAGGAAATGCGTATCAAGTCTGGAGGGGAGATAAGCAGACTGGCAGGTGAGGATCAAGTGCAAGACATTAGATAGAGAGCAGACCAAGTATGCAGTGGTGAGAGTAGGAGTGGTGCTAAGGGGGATTGAAGCAGGGGCATTGATTAGAGGAGATGAGGTAGCTACAGAGCTCCTTTTTAAAGGCATTATGTGAGGGTGCTTGGCGGATCACTAAAGGGAGGGAGTTTCACAGCTGAGGAGCATAGTGGGCAAAAGCACTGGTGCCTTTGGTGGTGTTACTTTTGGGGACATGTAGAAGAGATTTTCCATCTGATCATAGGCCACAGCTGGACGTCTGAGGAACAAGTAGTTCAGCTAAGGTTTTTGGAGTTTGAGACCGCATAATACTGTCGACAGTCGACCCAAGGGAGTAAAGTCTAGCAGCATTTGGTGACGGCCAGTTTAGATCTGAGTAGAGGAGGCAGTGGTGTTTCTACCTATGGGAGGAGGAGGCATAGCAACAGGTGTTATTATAGGTGATGTCCCATCTATGGAGATTTGATCTAGGTAAGGTAGCATAGGTTACAACTCCATATGTAAAGGTGGGTAGAAGAGTACTATGAGCAATGGCAAGCCTCGCTGCAGGGATTAGTGCATATCTGGTCCAATACACTACAGCTAATTAACAGTTGACAGATTTACACAAGTTCTGGATGTGAAGATCAGATTTTAAGGATTGGTCCAGTGTTACCCATAGGTACTTAAACAAGGTCACTGAACCAAAAGGGGAGAAAAGGTATGCCACCAGTTTACTAATTTCAGAGCTACAGCTTACTGGATTGCATCTTTTATGGTGGTTCACCTGTCCTCCTCAGTTTTTCTCTTCTTGTAGGAGAACAAGTGAGTGAATAAGGAGCTAAGGAGCTGAGGACCAGTGGAGCTGCAGAGCTGTGGAGGTGACTGCTTGCACAACCGCCCGTCTGAATTTGGCAGTGTAGGTGGAGTTGGAGCATTGCTGTCGCCTTGGGAGACGGGGAATACCGGCTGGTGGTCAGGCCCGAACTGGCTTGAGTTGGCCTAGAGCTAATGAAAAATGGAGCATTTTCTGGTGTTTTCCAGACTGAGTGCCTGCTTTGAGTACCTGCTGCACTGACCAATGTGTCAGGAGAGCCCGGAGGAGGAAAGCAGGTGAGAGCTTTTAAGTAAATTACTTTAGTTTAGGGAAAAGCACTAGCAGCGGCACACTGTCTTTCATTTGGATTCCATAGAGACTTTCTTTCTTTCTTTCTTGAAATTTCAGATAACAAATTTGAGCTAAAAGCTCATTTACAAAGGTTCCATGTCATAAGGCAATAGACAAGGTATGTAGACATTACAAAACAGATAGTGGTATATACAGCAGGCAAGTACATTATGGTACATACAGATATAGATTCAAGCAAGCACAGTTAAAATACATCAGGTAGGAGAGGTAAATTTTATTGCAACAGTACTAGGAGCATACCTAAGGTGGACAAGCAATTTATAGTGGTAGCTGAGCTTTAGAGCATGCAGGTAGAGTTATGGAGGATCAGACGTGGTGGTGACCAAAGGAGGGAGGAGGACAGAATAGATGAAAGCAGGGAGGGTGGGGGAAGAGACAAAGGGGTGACAGAATAAGGGGTTGAATAGTCAAAGGTGGAATTGGATAGGAATCTACCCAAGGTTATGTAAGTAGGTTATAGGGCAGGGCTGGGTAATATGGGGAGAGAGGATAAGGGAAAGGGTTTTAAAGTGAGGGGTGAGATGAGGGAGAACCTGGGGAAGGGTGAATATTGGGGATTAATATTTGTGAAGAGAAATCAGGAAGGCGGGGGATAAAGAGGGGACATGGGGGTAAGTGCTCAGTGGGGTCACACCAGACAGTGGAGGAAGTGGGGGGGGGGGAGATGGATGCTATGCAGGACAGATAAGCTATCAATAATAGTAGGATTAGGCACAGGTGACGCAGTTGCAGTTACCAAGAGTGGCCAGGTAATGCAGCAGCTTGGCCTTAAATGGGCGTAGTTTTGTTTCCTCGATCAGCTCAGAGTTAAGGGAATTTAGTCAGCAGGGGGTCCTGTATTCAAAGTACCATTGCCCTAGTGAGGTCCAGCGGAATGGGATAATGAAGGCAGCTTTACTCGACCCCCTAGTTAGTCTGGAGGAAGTAGAGTTTCTTAGCAGTTGCCTCACTCCAGGAGAAGCAAGATCTAGGGTGGATTTTTTATCTAATAGACAGACTTGTTAGACAGACTTGGTACTGAATTCTGCTATTCAAGTTTAACCATTCAGTGTTTGAGTATTGTTCACAAGTGTGAGTTAAAAAGTCTACACCCAGGACTAGTCTGCAGGCTTTGTTTAAGACAATCTTGATTTGCCTAAGTGCTGTATCAGTACTGGCTTCGTATACTACCAGTCCATAATCTATGATGGAGAGCACGGAGCTGTTAACTGCAAGCTTGATGGCACTTTCGGGGAGGCAATGCCTATGCCAGTAGAGCTGACCTAGTCTGGCACTAGCTGCCTTGGCAACATGGTCTATGTGCTGGCTGTTGGAGAGAGAGCTGTCAAGGTACACATCAAGGTATGTAAAGGTGGTGATCATTTCAAGTGTATCAAACTTGTTATAGTAGATATTGATGTGATGTGACTTATGATGGTTTTGATCGGAGGAAAACAACATTGTTTTAGTCTTATTGCAGTTGAACAAGAGCTTAGACTGAAGGAACCATTTTTCCACAACGGTAAAGTTATCTTGCATGCCTTTTTCCAGGTCTTCTGGAGTAGAGTGACACATGTAGAGAACAACATCATCTGCATATAGAAGGATCTTGTTCTGGCAGACTTTGGGGAGTTCATTTAGAAACAGACTGAACAGCAGGTGGCCAAAATGGAACCTTGGGGCACCCCTGTGTTGAGCTGATGGTCAGATGGGACGTCAAGAATCTTGACCTGCTGGGTCCTGTTAGAGAGGTAATTCTGGTACCAGCCTAAAGAGGCAGAGGATATACCAATGTTAGAGAATTGTGTGAGAAGCAAGTCGGTTGACCAAGTCAAAGGCCTTGGTGAGGTCGATGAAAGTAGCCCCCACCAAGAGACCTCGGTCAGGTGCTTCATGGATATGACCAGTAAACTGAACCAATGCTGTTGAAGTACTGTGTGCCTTCCAAAAGCCATGCTGTTCCTGGCATTGAAGGTTGTACTTATCAAAGTACGCACCTAACTGATTGTATACTATCCTCTCTAGTGCCTTGGAGGGGGGCAGAATTGCGAATGGCCTGTAGTTGGCCAGGCAGGTTCTGTCCCCACTTTTAAAGACTGGGGTGACCACCGCAGCTTTCCAGCATTGACGGAAAATGCCAGTGGTTAGTGATAGATTTAGAATCCAGGTTAGAGGGTAGAGTAACACATCCAGGGTGAGAGCCACAATCCTTAGGTCAAGCAAGTCCTCACAGGATCTAATGTTCTGGAGAATTTTTTCCAAGTATTTTTTTGCCTCAGTTGTAGAGATTACCTTCAGGTAGAAGGGAGGTGCTGTGTGTGTTGGAGGGATGTCGGTACAACTAATGGCGTAGCTAGGCACAGGTCAGAGATAGTCTGGAGGAAGGACCCCACTAAGGTCTGTGAAGGCCTTGTTGAAGCCATCTGCAATAGTTTTGGGATGCTGGGTAATTGCACCCTCACAGTTTATTTGCGATGGACTTGGAAAGATACAAAAGGAACAGGCGAACATAGTGGACAGTTTAAAATTTTAGCAAGTCTGTAAAGATAATGTGGAGACACTGTGTTGATTTTTAATTACAGTATTAATTAAGATGCTATGTTTTTGCATGGGCTTGGCTTTACAAGCGCTTAATATTTTAGTTTTGTTTTATTTTTCTGATGTGTTTCTTTTTCTTTTATTTAGGTGGTTTAGGTAACATTATTGGAGTTTTGAGTTTTTAAAATAAGTTACATTTAAAGTTAAGTTTAGGTTTCGCGCCATTGCAGAATTTTGTCTATATGATTGGCTCTCATTCATCACAGGCCAGTGTTATTTCTACGCATGCATGGCATGTGAGAGTCAGATCTCTGCTGTTGGCATGCAGAACGGATTGACCAGTGTCTGCTGCAGCAGATTTGGTGTTCGAATTTCTCTGCATTTACACATTCGATGCTAAGCCAACATTCTCGTATCCGGAGAGAGGTATTTCTGATTTGGGAACTCTTGAGTGTGTATGATTATACATTTTGTACAGTAAGTCTCAGAGGCTAACTTAATATACATTTAAATCATAAGGCAAAGGTAAACCCATTCATAATGTAGAGATTAGTGTTAGTCTGTGCCCTAATAGTAAAAATGTTTTAAAAAGTTGTAACCTGTTTGGTTGTCATAAATAGATTGTTTAGATAAAATACAGCCATTTTTAAACTTTTAGCTTCTTGGGGATGTATAAAGAGAGCATTTATCCCTTTACTTTGTGTGTGTTTTCCTTTGGAATTTATTTGGGTCCTAAAAGTTAAACCACAATATATTTAAACAGCAAGGCCAAGGTAAATTCATTATCAGTGTAGAGATTTGAGATTGGTTAAGCCTTAATAGCAAAAAGGTTGTTAAAAATTTGAAAGCTGACAGTTTGTCTTAACTGATTGTTCAGATAATTTCCAGCCTTTTTTAAATGTTATTTAATCTGCTGGGGATTTATAAAAGAGAGTACTTATCCCAGTATTTTGTATGTATTTCTTTTTAGGATTTATCTGGGCCCTTGGGGGAATTTAATAGAATTTAAGTGGCCGATAGGTCTCAGAGGATACAAGAATGCTACTATGTTGAGAGCTGTTGCAAATTAAGGAGCTACCTTTTTATGAATGAGATATTGTATCATACAGGGCAAACTGTGGCCACTGAGTTGAACTTTCAGTTAAAACCCGGGTGAATCAGTCCTGTTGATGTTTGAACCCTGTCATTCCCTTTTTACAGAAACTATCACTGAAAGAAACTGCTCTGAGTAAATCCACAACTTGACTGGGAGAAAAAAGTTGTATCAGAGACTTTTATAACAGATTTTAGAGTAATATTGAGATAGCTATATAAAGTGCTCAAACAGAAAGCTTGCATTTTGCAAAGCTAATACCCTTTCTTACTCTGTGTTGATTGAGCTTTTACTGTATTTCACTGCTTTTTGTGACTACTAAAGTTACAATTTTGGCTGAAAGGACTGAGATGGTTACAAGAGTGGCAAGAAAAAAAAGCAGCTAACCCTGTTAGCTATAAAAAGAAAAGCTCCCTAGTATAGGGGAAATTTGATGAAAAGGCCAAAATAAATAAATAAATAAATAACCAGCTATATCTTAGCTCCAGGAAGTCATTTCATTTTGATGGGAAATAAGAAGGTTTTAAGAATAGAAAGTGCCTCTCCCCCCCCCAATTTCTCTTCCCCCGTTGAGCTCTTCTCAAATAAATGGCCAGTGGGAGAAGAATACTCAGCAAGAGGAACATCTGATTATGAAATCAATTTGGCAATTACAGAATTAACTTGATGGTCAGAAAGGCTCTTTTAGCACTAGTGCTTTGTCTTTTGGGGTTGAGGAGAAAGGAAAGGGGAGTATTATGGAAAATCATTGGGGTAAGGAAAATGAAAATATGGGTAATGAACAACTAGGAGCAGTTATGAATAAAAATAATTTAAACAATGATGGGAAAAGGAAAAAGGACTGATGCTTTACATCAATGTCCAAGTAGTTCTTTCCTGTGGGAATCTGAGGCTTTTTAGACACCATATATTTTAAGACCTAAAGTTGATCCTCCATTGGAATTTGCTCCAGATATTCCACATATAATCCAGGAGAGTTTCTCCCATATTGTAGTCCCTGAAATCCCCCCCCCCCACTTTGGGGCAAGTAAAGCCATTCTGGACCTATTGACTGAGATCAAAAATTGAATTATATTGAACAATGAGCTTCTTATTAATTTTACTACTGTAATTAGCTCACAAATTAATAAAGGAAAATAAGTTATTTTAACAGACAAGTTACAACAGATAGAGGAAATTAATAATTGTAAAGGGAAGAAACAAATTTAACTAAAGATAATACAGAGAAAATTAGACAAATCACAAAGGAAATAGGTAGAAAAGAAGTGGAAAAAACTCAAGCTTTGGTCCTGGATCTTCATACTAAAAATAAAGAGTTGAATAAAAAGAAACAACAAGGGAAAAAAGGAGTGAAGTTGAAATTAGATTCCAAAATGGAAGGAGATTATTGGACAGGAAAAAATGATTAAAAATAATATCCCACAGGAAGAGACTTTTGGAAAAATAATTAGAGGGAGACATCAGAGAGGTGTTAGAATAAATAACAGCGTAATCTTAGAGGAAAATTATAGAACAGGTTAAGACAATACAATTAACTGAAAATAGAGACAGTAGGAATTATAGACTTGTAGAAGAAGTTATAGAACAACAAAGTGATAACAATAATGGGAACAAGGAAAGGACATAGAATTCTATAAATGTGACAGGGAGAAGATAAAAGAGCAGCAGACAGAAGCTGGAAAAAGACTTCCAACAATTATTTTTAGAGGTATACCGAAGGCTAAGAATGAAAATCACATGACTTTGAAATTGGTGGTTTATAATACCTGCAATGGGATTCTGGGAAATAGAATAAATTGGAATGATTTAGGAACAACATATAGATATCATGGGGGAACAGAAAAGGGGTAGTTCTGTTTGGTTCTCAAAAGTAACAGTATTAGGAGAAAGATTTTGTTAGTAAAAGAACAATTAAAAGAGTGGGGAATAAAGGCTGATATTTCTATTCCACCACAGAGAGAGTCTTCCCTAGAAACTTTAATACCACTTGAGAAACAGAATGTACATATGTCAAAGACAGCTGGTAATAAGAAACAGCAGAAAATCTCAGACTTTATAAAACCAGTGGTGATAACAGAACATAATATCCCACAGGAAGAGACTTTTGGAAAAATAATTAGAGGGAGACATCAGAGAGGTGTTAGAATAAATAACAGCGTACTCTTAGAGGAAACCCCAGAGAGTTTACCTTTAATAGATCTAGATTCATTTGGTCTGGAAGAATTGGGGGATAACTTAGAAGAAATATCTGAGTGTGAAATTATTACTGCGGAGTTGGAAGAATCAAATTGACATACAAAACCCTGAGACGATCCAAATTATCTGAGAATCCTTAGTTGGAATATAGCAGGTGTGTCTTGTAAATTAGGAAACAATGCAATATCTGCTCTTTTTCAACAAATGCATATTGTGTTGTTACAAGAAACCTGGATTGACAAAAATGGGTTCCATTTTGATGGGTATCAGGCCTGGCATATATATGCTAAAAGGAGGACAAAATTTGGGAGACCTGCAGGAGGTATTAGTACCTTTGTTAGAATAAGTGATGAATTGACATGTGACTGTACATGGAGTGATACTAAATTCTTTATTCAAGCTTTTGAGATCCAGATAAAGAAAAAAAGTGGAGTATATTTTGATAAATGTCTATTTGCCACCTGACACCAAGGCATCTCCCAAAAGCCTTAGTATGGATACACTGGCTAAATTGTTGGAAGAGCTTCAGAATAAGTACACTGGTAAAACCTTCCTCCTTGCTGGAGACTGTAATGCAAGGGTGGGATAGAGATAGAAGAGAAGTGTACTAATTGGAATTTAGATGATATTTTTTCAATTCCTTTGAGAAACTCTATGGATAAAAAGAAAATTAAGCTGTTGAAAGATTATTACAAGTTATGAACAGAACAAATATGTGTATTTTAAATGGTAGATGCCATGGTGATAGTCAAGGCAAATGCATCTTTGTTTATAAACAGGGACTGTGTGTGCTTGATTATGTAATGATAGATGTATATTCATATAAAAAATACATAGAATGGAAGTGATGGACATCTGGGATAGTGATCATAGACCATTTCAAGTCTGGGTGAAGAATGTATCCTGGTTGAGAGAAAATGAGTTAAATAATGGTTGGAAGGATAAAACTGTAGAAATTAGGAATGGTAAACAGTATGGCAAAAAGTGAGTCAAAAATTGCTAAGAAACTATATTACATCTGATGGTATGGAGGCATTGAAACAAAAGTGTGTAGTTGGCTTAAGAGATGCCTTAGGAGATGTAAGAACTGATGACCAGTTGGACACATTGTTTGGAATATACTATGCAGTAGAACAGAAGATTTTAGAAGAACTGTCTAGAAAATCTTTTAGAAGGGGCACAAATCAAACTGTGTATGGGAAAGAATGGTTTGATAAAGAATGTATGCAAAAAAGAAGACTTATACAAAAAGTAGGTAGAGGATTAGTTAAAAATAATAATATGGAGTCAAGGGAAGCACCTAAATATTTAAAAGCAGAATATAAACATCTGATTGTAACAAAGAAAAAATGCCATCAGGAAGATTTATGGAGTATGCCACAAAACTCTATAAAAAACCAAAAGATGGGGAGACTGTGGCCCAGAATACCAAAAGTTCTAGAAATAATATACTGGCGGTAATACCACCTGAGGATTGGACTAATTATTATGAGAAACTTTTTTAGAAAAGGGATTCAAAGCCCAGAACATACATGGAAAAAAGGTAATGACAAGGTTTGGTTAGACTTTATAAAGGAAGGAAGAAATCACAAATGCAATAAAGGCACAAAGAAAAAATAAAGCCACAGGTACAGATAATGTGGGTGCTGAAATGTACCATAGTGACCCAAGTTGGTGGGCAGACATTCTATTGTGCCTTTACAGGAATATTGTTAAATATATGAAGCTTCCAATGGGTGGGCAAGAGGGAATCATAATTCCTATATATAGAAAAGGTCCTATGAAGAATATAGAGAATTACAGACCAATTACTCTTTTAAATATTAACCAAAAATATTCTCTAGATTGATATTGACAAGAGTAAATTACTGGAAAGAGATTGAGGGCATTATGTCAGAGGTACAAGCTGGCTTTCGAAAAGGTAGATCTACTGTGGACCACATTTTTGTACTGAGGCACATATTGGAAAAGTATATAGTTATGAAAGAAACATGCATATATGCTGCTTTTATTGACATCAAGGCAACCTTTGATTCGATAAATCGAGAAATATTATGGACACTTTTGGAATTTAAAGGGATGAATGAGACACTCTTAGAGGTGATCAAATTATTGCATCGAGAAAATGTGATCTTAGTTAAGTATAATAAAGATGGAGATATGACAGCTCCTATCAAGGTGAATGTATGGGTGAAGCAGGATTGCATTTTAGTGCCCACATTATTTAACCTCTACATTGAGGTCTTCATAGATGAATTAAAACATGTGGATGCATTTCCACCAAGATTAGGTGGGGAAAGGGGTTCAGCTGTTGTTGTATGCAGACGACGCTATACTCCTTTCTCAAACAAAAGTAGGATTAAAGAGGGCTATAGTTGCTTCGATAGAGATTTTTGGGAAGCTAGATCTTATGATAAATCAAATTAAGACTAAGATAGTGACATTTAAAAAAGGTAAGGCCAGAATTTTGATACAGTGGAAGATAGGGAATCTGAATATTGAAGAAGTAAGAAGTTTTTGTTATCTAGGAGTCACCTTTAGTAATGACCAAAGCTGGAAAATGCAAAGAGAACAAGTATGTAATAAGACAGTGAAGGTATTAAATGGCATTAGGCACTTTTCAAACATTATAGCTATTAACTCATTTTTGGCACAATTAAGATGCCTGAAAGTGAAAGTTGAGGCCCAAATGTTATATGGTATAGAAGTTTGGGGATTAGTGTATAATCATAATTTAAAAGCGTTAGAAGTGATTCAAAATAATTATTTAAGAAATATTCTGGGCCTACCCAAATATGCTACAGCAGCTGGGGTAAGATTAGAAAATGGAACATTCTCAATATGTACTAAGTCCATAAAGAGAGCACTGCTCTACTGGCAAAAAATTGTGATAGCCGGGGAAAGGATTTTAATAAAATAATGTTGAGAAGAAACAAAGACATGGGATAGGAATAGGCAATGGACTTTGTTGAGGATACTAAATCAAGAATTAAATAGGAATGGGTTAGAGTACAATTATGTTTATAGTACTCGGTACAACCCGGTAGGGTTTGTAAAGGAAGCCATACAACGTTCTGAGGATGTATCAAAAAGTGCAGATCTTATCAGAATGAAATATTACTATTTAAATGATCCATTAAAATATGTTAAGTCAGACTTCAGATTGGAAAAATACTTACTTAAATGTGAGCAGGTAAAACAGACTGAGATTTGGAATTTTTGATAGTTGGCAAGTATGGAGAGGTAATGCTCGTTATTTGTATGTGCAGGCTGCCAGAAAGAGGTGTTGTCTAGTAAACATTTATTATGCGAATGTCAAACTTTTGAACAAGAAAGAACTTTGTATATAGTTCAGCTCTTTAAAGGTTTGGAACAGATGAATAATAGCCAAAAATTGATTTGATATTAAACTGTGAAAGTACTAAACAAATCTTTGCTTTTGAAAACTTTGCATTAAAAATTGCTAAGAAATTAAAATGGAATGTATAGCTGGTTTTATGATGTTTGTGATGTAATAATGTGTAATGGCTGTATGCTGTATTTTAATTGCTTTTTGTATGTGATAAAAAAATGTTTATATACACATAATAAAATAAAGTTTGCAACTTGCGACAACAATAGGGGAGCCATCCAGGCAAGCAACCAAGAAATTATTTTGGCAGGTTTTGAATTTAGAATTTGCCCCAATTAGCATGGATTCGGTTTTGGCCTCATTAAGGACTAGTTTGTGATGTGAGAGCCAGACTTGAGTGTGCTGAAAGTCAGTGGACAGCCTCAGATTGATGTCAGAGATGTTTTTCGTGCTGGTGCATAGGACTATATTATCACCATAGAGGAGGGAGGAGGTGTCAGTAAGATTGGAGGTGATGTTATTGATAAATATAGAAAATAGCAGTGGCCCCTAAACTGAGCATTGTGGTACACCAATATTCACTGTTGCCAGGTCGGAATAGGTTAAATTGTATTTTACAACTTGAATCCTGTCTGACAGGTAACTATTGAACCAATTGACAACATTATGTGCGAAGCCCAAAGACTTCAGGGTGGCAAGGAGAATGGAGCGATTCACCAAGTCGAAGTCCTTTGTCTTGTCTTTGAAAACAGCTCCAGTTAGAAGGCCTGAGTCCATAGCAGTGAGTGTGTCAGTAGTAAACTTAAGCAGGGCCATGGAGGTGCTATGGCCCTTGAGGAAACCATGCTGGTCGGTTGTAAGAAGGTCATTATTGAGAAGGAATTTGATGATTTGTGTATCAACCAATTTTTTCCTGGATTTTGCTCAGAACTGAGAGGATGGCAATGGGTCTGTTGTTAGATGAGTCTTTTGGGTCACCCTTTTTGAAGACAGGAGTGACCCTGGCTATCTTCCATATGTCAGGGACACTACTTTGACATAGAGTGAGCATGAAAAATTTGGCTAAGGGAGTAGCAATGCAGTATTCCAATATTTATGGGTTGGTTAACACTAGTTAGCCAACTTGGAGACCCGGGTGTGTTGAAGGAGTATGAGCATTCTCAGGCATTGTGGTCAGAGTGCAGGAAGGAAGAGTGGTTCCTTCACAGCTGTGTGGAAGTGGTCCTAGTTGTCCCTTTGTCTAGAGAGGCAATGCTGGGTATTGGCTTATTGGTGGATCAACTATATCCTTTAAATAAAGGGCAGATAAAAAGGGAGTGTATTTCTCTGATTATTCAAGGCAGCAAGTGTTTAAAATGGGGGAGTATCTAACACACCACTTCCCTCCATTTAGAGGGGGGTTTCTGTTACTAGTCTAGGGAGCTAGCTAGAGGGTGCTCTTTGGTGGTGGAATGGCTGGAAAGTAAAGAGTTAGTACCAGGATCCTCAGGCTCAAGAAGGTGGAGGAGTTAGTAGTACTGCTTAAGATTCAGCCAAGGCACTGTTAAGAGAAAGGCCCTTGTGAGTAAAAGATATAGAGGAGGCCAGGAGAATGATATTGGTAGGTATCTTCCCGGGGGGGGGGTGGGTCTGATGGCTTTTGAGTCTGGGACAAGATTCCCCTGAAAAGATCAAAAAGGACTGGGAAGAAAAGACCTAAAGAGAAATCAGAATGGGCTCTTTCTGGACAAAGCCCAAAGAGGAGGTAAGTAGTATCTACCATAGAAAGTGTGGGGGTTGGGAGCAAGAGCAGCATAGTCCTTTAGGCCTTAAAGCTGAGATGCCAATGATCAATCCTATGAAAGAGAACATGGGATGAGCTTTTTTCCCTCAGCTGGGGTGAGTGCCAAGTGGAAGCACTTGAGGATTCATGGTTGGGCAGTGATAACTTTGTATACTATGCAACAGCATGGCCTGCAGTGATAACGTCTGTTACTATGCTAGAACATAGCAAGCCGCAAAATGTCTGATAACTGTATACATATTAAGTGAACTAAATTGTGCCTTGAGTGGCACTTTAATTGCTTCTTCTATATATCTTATGTGTCTTCTTTTAGTGAAAGAGAGGAGAGGGTTTTGTGAAACTGGTTGGAGCTAGCATGGCTATTGGCACCCCCAATATACATTAGCTACAGTTTCCTAGGGGTAGCATTTCTGCATGCATGGTTTGTACTACTAGGGACCATCACACATGAGGACCCCAGTCTAAAGAGATAATTCTTACCCATGTACTCATACACAAGAACAAAGGCTAGCCTAATTGGTGTAAAGAGACGTGTCACCCGAAGAACCTAAATAGCCACCTTACAGCTATTATTTCTCATGTAGTGCTGGCAAGAGACAAAAGAGATGCCAAGGATCTGTGTACTTTTGAATAACGGAAAGACTGTACTCACAGCAAGGCAACAAAGTACTATTAGAATATTCTCTAGCTGTTGTGTAGTAATATGCATTCTTTAGTCAGGACTTCACTTGGTTGCAAACGAATGGTTTCATGTCTTAACAACTGCCGAAAGGCGACTTGTAACAATGGCACCAAATCCACATCATAGCAACTTTAGAAAAAGTAATTTCTTGCAGGGGCTTTGCCCCCCACTCCCCCCTAATTATATATTCCAGCTCCAGGGGTGGCACATCTCAGGGATGGGGGGGACCATTGATCAGTGAAAAATGATGGTGCTGTAATTCTGTCACCATTGTGACCAATCACCTTTCCACAGTCGCTGTCTTCATGGGTTACCCAAATGAACTGAGGTTCCAGTGAAGGACTCTAAAGTAATGTACCTTTAAAAAAATGTAACTCGTTTGGAAGTTTTTGCAGTTGTTAATTTGTTCTGTTGTAGTGTATCCTTCTGTAAAAGTACCATCTCCACTAATCAAGTGTCCCTCTGATTCTGGATCTGACCCAAAGGTGCTACTTGTGACTTATAAACATGCAATATGGCTGTTTCTGCAAAATAAGCAGTGAGTGGTGTTTTCTTTTCTGTGGGCAGAGTGAGTGGGTTTCATGAGGAGCAGAGGTGAGTGAGAACTTCTATACACATTGCACTCCTGAGGAAACATGGAGCGATAGATGAAAGAGACATTGTAAGGTTTGCACTGCAGAAATCCCCAGCACCTACTGTATATCCTCCATCATAGTTTTACTGAGGCAGCAGCAAACCCGCCTTAGCCCTGTCAACCTCACACCTTGGGTCAAGGGTAGATGCATGAAAATTATATATACAGTATTAATATATCATAGTGGTGTGGTAGCACCACTGTAGTTAGGATTGAGTAGGCACTTTAATGTTAAACCCCAAATTTTGAACTTTAATAACTTTGCAACTGTTCGATGGATTTGCATGACATTTTACATGGAGTAGGTCTCTTGATGTGACAAGGTTCATTCTGGTTGGATGTGCAGATTTTGACCTGCACATAGTAAAACAACAAAAAAGTCACCCTTTTTTTTTTGTCATCATGCTGTGCCCAGACAGTTTGGAATTTTGGTCTGAAATATTTATGGTAGAAAGGGCCTGGCTCACAGAAGTGCCTTTTTTGCTGGTTTGGTGAAAAAGTATTATTCTGTTCTGAAGTTACTTAATTTTAAAGATTTGTGTGCTGAGCATGTTCAGTAAGCACTTCAAAATAGCTTTATGAAGTTTTCATATAGGGTATCCTTTTTCATGAGGTTTTTCCTATGCTGCCATTTTGTTTTCCATTTTTTGGAAATAAATTGAAAACCCACAAAAATGACATAGTAGAGGGAGACCAACACATGTATGTTGGTCATCAGTACCCCATTAGGTGGACTCTGCAGATAACATTTGAAAAAAAGACCCCAAAGGTGTTTGTTTTTTGTTTTAAATGCTTTGTCGTGACTCACTTCTGGATTTATTTTTAGTTTCATTGATAGGAAAAATTGCGGCTGCACGGTGGTTTGCTGTTGCTTTTTTTCTTAGCCTTTCAGTCAGATGCATTGGAATTTGTGTCTGAAATGTTCAAGATAGAAAGGGCTTGGCCCACAGATGTGCCTTTTGGCGGTTTTGTGAAAAATATTAATTTGTTGCAAAGTTATAAACTTTAGAAATTTTAGCTTCTAAGCATGCTCAGTAAGCATGTCAAAATAGCCATATGATCTGCCAATCCTTTTTCATGAGGAAAAATCCTTTTTATCACCATCCCCCTCAATGATATAGATTTCCCTGGTGTCTAGTCGTACTCCCCAACCTCTGATTGCCACCCCATAATTAAATTATATTTCCCAGGTGTCTAGTGGCACCCCCTTCCTCTGATTGCCATCCTTGTATTTTACTTATATTTCCCTGGTGTCTAGTGGCATCCTCCTGCTCCAGTTGCCATCCCTGTTCACAGTTCTCCTTTCCTTGGAGTCTAGTGTCACCCCCCCCATGGTCTGATCACGGTCCTCACTGTAATAAAGAAAATGGTCCCTCAATGTCTTTTTTAAACACCTGTAAAAAAGAAAACAGTCCCTTGCCAATCCAACCTCCCACCCTGATCTCCCACTGAGCAACCCCCACACACACCCTCACTCACCTAAACAGGTCCCAGGGTGAAGATCCACTCTCTGATTTAAGACACAGCTTGCCACTGGAAGCTTCAACTGCTATATGACAAACTAAGGTAAGTGAGCTTCAATGTATTTCAATGGGGTTTTCAACATTGCTGCATAACTTTGGCATTTTTGCATGTTTGTACACCAAATTTCCAACATGGCCTTTTTGAGATCCAACCTCATGAACAATGTTGTTGAAATTACTCAAATAAATCCCAAAAGATGATTTCACAGTCAGTTGATGAAAACACCTTTCAATTGAGCACTGAAAATTTTCACAATCCTTGTTTATGAGGTGGGGTCATAAGAAGAGTAAAATCCCATTGAAATGCACAGAACCACACTAACCTTAGTCTCTCATGCTGGAGTCTGTGGTACCAGCAGCAAGAGGTGTCTTTAATTAGAGAGTGGATCTTTGCCCAGTGAACCCTTCAGATGAGTGAGAGTGTGTGGTGGGGTGTGGGGAATGCAGGGTGGTGAGTGCTCAGTGGGAGATCAGGGTGGGGGAGTTTGGAGAGGGACTATTTTTTTTTCTACAGTTAAAAAACAGACATTGATGGGTGGTTCCCTTTATTTCAGACAGGGACAGGGATAGGAGGGCTGCCACTAGATACCAAGAAATCTTTTACAATTACAGGGGTGGCAATCAAAGAGTGGGGGGGGGTGCCACTAGACACCCAAGAAAAATTACATAATTATGGGGACAGTGATCATAGGGTGGGGGAGCTACTAGACAACAGGGAAAGATACAATAAAAATGAAAATATTCACATATTTTTGTTCAAATGAAAACTTTAACACTAGAAGTAAGTCACAGAAAAGGATTTAAAATGTAAAAAAAAAACATTTCAGGGTAATTTCTCCAACAGTTAACTGCAGAATCTACCTAAGGGAGTCCTATTGAGCAAGATAGATGCATTGGTCCCTCTGCAGGGTGTCATTTTTCTGTGTTTTGTAGAGGAAAAACATAAAACAAGCTGGTGGCAAATGAAAAAGGATTTTTTCCTCACAAAAGAAGATTGGCCCCATACGATCATATAATACAGCTTTTTTGAAGTACTTACTGGGCATGCTCAGAACCAACATTTTAAAACTTTATATTTTTGGAATGGACTAATATTTGTTTACCAAACTAGTCAAAGGCACATCTGTGGGCCAAGCCCTTTCTACTCTGAAAATATCAGACCAAAATTCCAAACCATCATACAGCAAAGTGATGACAGAAAAATAGGAAAAAACTGTTATTTGGTTATGTATTTTCCCTATCTGTATCTTGGAACCTGCACATCTGACAGGAACACAACTTGCCACTTTAGGAGTTCTACTCCACAAAACTATGTATGCAAAATTTTGAGTAAATCTTTTGAATAGTTGCAAAGATATTAAAGTTCAAAATTTGAGATTTAACATAGAAACCCCTGCTCAACCCTAGCTACTGCTCCCCTATAACAGAGATAGATAGACAGACAGACAGACAGACAGACAAATAGACAGATATTCATTCATTACAAAAACATTTTATTAATGGACTAATTAGGGTTAAAGTGACAAAAGTAGGGAAATGTGGTGTTAGGGTTTCAAACCCTAACACCCCATCTCAACTCTGCAGGCAGCAGCAGGAAAAACAAATACAGTTTCACCTCTCTTGCCTCTTCACAAATCAGGTGTGGGGTGTGCCATGGGGTTGTCAACCCTAAAACTAACCCCCTTTCCATCAGTAAATAGGTTGAGATGGGTACAGTATATGAGAATGAGGTGAGCATTAGGGCTGAGAACCCCATGGCACACTCCATGCCTGATTTGCAAAGAGGCAAGAGTGGTGAAATCGTAATGGTTTTTCCTGTTGCTGCCTGCATGGTTTAGATGGAGTGTTAGGGTTAGAAAGCCTAATGCCACATTTCCCTACTTTTGTCACTTTAGCCCTAACTAGTACATTAACAACGTTTTTGAAATTAATTTCCTTACTTTTTGAGACAGTATAGTTGTATCCTTATTTGCCTGTGGGAGCACAGGCCCTGTGCTCCAATTCATCCACAATTTTTGTGATAGTGTAATTGTATCCATATTTGCCTGTGCTCCCATTCCTCTATAATCATACCTTTATTTGTATTTATCTTTATTTGTCCATGGGATTGCATGGCCCAGAGTGCCTTACACTCCCATCCATCCATAATTTTTGAGATAATGTATTTGTATCCTTATTTACCTGTTGGAGCACAGGGCCCTGCACTCCTGTCCCCCCATAGATGTATGCATGTATGTATGTTGCTGTGGAAGCACTGGGCACTCTGGGCCCTATGCTTCCATTTGTAGGAGAACAGCAGCCAAATTGTCAACATAGCCTTCTGATTACTCCACCTCATATACCAGGCACAGTAAACTTTGAAATCCCCACCAAAACATGATTGCACACCACCACCACATCATTCCATACTACAGGTGTAAAAACATAGCTTTGGCCAGGATTTGAATAATGACAACCATCACGTTCATTGAGGTGGTCTAAAAAAATGGCTATGTTGACAATTTAGCATAAAAATATTTAAAATTACCAAAGTTACAGGCGAGTGTAGCAACATTTCAATGGATACTCGTAATGTTCCATTTTTACAGATTCTGAGCCCAAATTCCTGCTCACCCTCCTTTTCCCTTTATGCCAACTCCCCCCCTACGCCTACCCTACCCCTCCACCTACTCTCACCTTTCTATACTACTACCTGAAACATTGTACCATGGCTTTTACTCTGGAAGTCTTAAACAAACATCACCCAATTAATACCTGGGTGCAAAGAGCCATATTTCCTAATTGGAAACTGCCACATCATTATTACTCACTACGATCACCCTCTACTGGGACTCCAGAAGACAATCCAAGCATCTTAAAAGTACAAGCAGAAACTCACTCCAACCTATTATCAGACTACAGAATGGCATCGCTGAAACTCCTGCTCCTCCTACTTTTAATATCTGGTGGGATACACCCAAACCCTGATCCTGTTGCACTGAAGCCGACAACAACAGGGAAAGTTGGTAGTGGTCTCTCCATTATCACTCTAAATATCTGCAGCCTCCTTCCCAAATTGGCATCTCTTCAAACTCTCGCTGGACAAAAAAACCCTGATATACTAGCCATTGTGGAAACTTGGCTATCTCCCAACACCGGATCATGCGGTCTCACTTGAAGGCTACAATCTTTTCAGACTCGCCGGGCAAGCAAGAAAGGTGGGGGCTGTGCTATCTACATAAAGGACAACCTCTCCTGTCATGTGACAGCTTCACCCCCTAATCATGATGCAACTCCTCCCTATCAAACTGCTTCTTGGTGCACAAAACAAAGTTCTCACAGTGGCCGCAGTCTATATCCCTCCAAAAGACCACCGTGCCAGTATTAAGTCTGTACTGATTTTGTTAGTCTGCAGCCCTCTGAAATGAGCTCCTCCTCCTCGGGATTTCAACATAAACTGGCTCGCCTCTGACACTGGCTCTTACAAAGATGACATCCTAGCAGCAAACCTGACTCAGATGGTAACCTCTCCCACCGGAAAATTACAAAACTGGTACAAGCACCCTTATTGACTGGGTTCTCACAAATCACCCTGACGGATAAAAACATTAAAGTCCTCCCTGACTCCCTCAGTGACCACTCCCAGTGTCCTGTACCTGGTCTAATAAATTTCTCAAGCCACCCCCAAAGTTATAACAAGCAGAGTATTGCCTTATGGGAATCTTATCAAGTTGAAAACCCATCTCCTACAACAGGACTGGGCGCCAATCCTTGAATCAACTCTGATATTAATACCGCACTAGAATACTTCATTAAATCTTTCAACTCTGCATGCAAACATACACCCCAGTAAAAGCGAAAAATCAAAGTGCTATCAAATCCATGGATTACTGCCAAACTACTTGCCGAGCTCAAGGTTCGGGACCACCTCTGGGCAGTTGCCAGAGACACAAGCTCTCCTCATGATACCCTAAAATACAAGCAGGCATGAAATAGATGTACCTCACAAATTAGGCAAATGAAGAGCGCCTATTTCAAAAATGCCCTTGAATCCACCTGGGGTGATGGAAGAGCTTTTTGGGACAACATCCGAAACATAATGGGTAAACAATCAAAATCGTCACCTACCATTATGAAAGTTGATGGATCCACCACTCTTGACCAAAGTCTATTGCAGATGCGCTAATAAGACATTCACAGACCTTAGTGGGGTCCTCCCCCAGATTTCTTCTCGGACTTACCTGTGCCTAGCCTAGTATCACAAAACACCCTCGTGACAAACCACAATTTTGCTTCAAGAAAATCAAAGTGCAGACACACAGTACATAAGAAAGGTCTGCTCCAAATCCAGAACAAGTAGTGACACGCTAGATCTAAAATCCTGTCTCTCACCCTGGATGAAGTAATTCACCCTTGCAAAATTCTTAATCTGTCACTTTGCCAAAGTCAATTTCCCAAAAGTGGAAATCTGCCATAGTTACACCAGTGCACAAAGGGGAAAAAACCTCAACAGGAAACTATCGACCAATATCAATACTCCCTCCTCTCCAAAGCACTTGAGCGAATAGTGGCAGACCAACTCTCTGATTACCTGGACAAATACAATCTACTCTGTAATCAACAGCACGGCTTTAGGAAAGGACATAGTACAACAACAGCCTTACTTGATTTCTCTGGAGAAGTCCACTCAGCACTGGACAAAGGGTGCCAAACAGGTGCAGTCTTTATCGATCTTACAAAAGCTTTCGACACAGTCCATCATGCCCTACTTACCTCCCTACTTTCTAACCTAGGCCTGGCTGAAGGTCCTTGTGCTTGGGTAAAAAGTTACCTGTCCAATTGGTCACAGGCTGTAAAAATCTCTAATGAACTCTCCGACTTCAAACCAGTTCTCTCGGGTGTACCACAGGGATCAATTCTTGGACCGCTCCTCTTTAGCCTGTTCCTTAACTCCCTCCCAGATATCTGCCAGGAGAAAATAATCTTATACGCTGATGATGCTGTAATTCTCTCTTCCCACAAGGATCCAAACTCCCTACAAAAAAGCCTGCAACTTGCTTTCTCTAGTGTTGAAAGGTGGTTCCTGGATAGTAAACTTGTGCTAAACCACAATAAAATAAAAGCCATGCTCTTCTCCAATCACCAAAACAAAAATAGGCATACTCCACTCACCATACAAACCTCTGCGGGAATTACACTGGACCAAGTAAATACTTTCAAATACTTTGGCATCATTTTTGACCAAGGGCTCACCTTTGCAACCCACATTGACAACACTGCGAAAACAGTGAACCAACACCTTGGAATACTATTCCGTAACCGTCAATTTCTAAATCAAGCAGCATTGAGAATAGCTATACAGAGTTCCATAATCTCAATCATTGACTATGGCCTTATTATTTTGGCTCAGCTACCTCCACTGCTCTAAGGTGTATCTCAATCACTCTAAATAAGGCCTGCCGGCTCCTCACGGGGGCTCAAAGACTGATTCACACGTGTGATCTGTACTATGAATCAGGCTGGTTGAACCTATCAAATCGTCTTATTTATCTCACCTGCACAATGGCAAAAAATCTATCTTGGGACTGACTCCATTATGTATTCAAAACCTACTCCGACTGAATCCTGGCTCGACCCTCCACCAGATCTGAATGCCAACCTTTCCTGGTTCCGAGATGCCGGACTGCACAGGGACAAAGATCTTTTGCATACAGGGCCCCGACATGGTTCAATCGCTTAGTCCACCTACTCTATCCTCAACCTCGCTTGAAGCTTTCAAATCCATGCTCTATGCCCACCTCACCACCACTAGCAACTGTGATTGTGCTAGATAAAGACTACTACTCCTCATGTTCATCCTCACATCTGAGGCCTCTTCCTCCTGACTAATGAACCTCTGGTACCTCTACTACTTCCTGTCTCCCACCCAAACTCACTCCCCCTTTTTCCTGTCCTCTCACTGCCTCTCCCGCTCACCACCTTTCCCTCCTCTCTAGCCTCCTTTTGGTGCCTAATGATCACCCTCTCCCTGGAAGTTTCCTTAACCTCGAAATTGTCTACTCGCTTGAACCTGTTATAGCTTGTTTTTCTATGAAACTTAAAAACGTTACTGCCTTAAACTGTTAATAGCAAATTTATGATGTAACTTTCCTGTCTGGTTTTACCTGTAATGTGTATCATGCTTTGTTAAATGTTCTTTGTGACATGGAACCTTTGTAAAAGAGCCCTGGCTCAAAGGTATTAATTCCTAGACTAATAAATTAAACTAAAAACTAAATTTTCAACATTGCTTTCTTATGAGCCCACCTCATGAATAAGGGCAGTGAAAATATTCAAATCTTGCCCGAAAGGTGATTTTGCTAAGTAACCTTGAAATTGCCTTTCAGGATGGATTTGCTTAATTCCACTATCATTGTTTATGAGGCGGAGTCTCAGAAAGATCATGTTGAAAATATGGGCTCAAATTATGCAAAAATGGCAAAGTTATGCATCAAAGTTGAAACCCCCATTGAAATGCATTGAACCACACTTATCTTAGTTTCTCATATTGCAGTCGGTGGTTCCAGCAGCAAGACTTGTCTTCAATCAGAGAGTGGTTCTTCACCCAGTGAGCTGTTTAGGTGAGTGAGGGTGTGTGGGGGGGGTGAGGGGTGTGGGGTGGTGGGTGCTCAGTGGGATTTTGGGGTGGGGGATCAGATCTGTGAGGGACCATTTTCTTTTTTACTGGAAAAAAAAGTGAGGGATGGGTTTCTTAACTGCAGATTGAGACAAGGATGGGGGTGCCACTAGACACCAGCTAAACTAAATAGGGAAACAGCGATCAGAGGGTTGGGTGCCACTAGATTCCAGGGAATTGTGTTCAACAAATGTATTTGATAGGCATTCTTTTTGTGTGGTTAAAATTATTTATTTGTGTAAAAAAGATTATGAATAATAAAAACCTATGATCTCCAATGTAGTCAGAGAGCTATGGTTAAATTATGCATTTACTAGTGATCCCTCCAAAATATGGGAGTGCTTTAAAATGCTTCATATTTTATTCTCTTTCTCTTTCCTATTGTACCTCTGGTTTACTAGTTT
Organism: Neoceratodus forsteri; assembly: GCA_016271365.2. Classification (NCBI taxonomy): domain Eukaryota; kingdom Metazoa; phylum Chordata; order Ceratodontiformes; family Ceratodontidae; genus Neoceratodus; species Neoceratodus forsteri. The sequence goes on from CM028131.1 coordinate 1,181,096,182, forward strand.
ACCAGCTGGCTGGCCTCCAATGTCTTGACTGCTACATATAATTTCTTATGTTTACAGAAAATCACTACAAATTCATATCATTATTTTTAATATTTTCACTACAAATTTTCAACATAGCCATTTTTCACACACTCTTATGAACAGTACAGCCGTCATTTTTCACATCCTGCCCGAAACATGTTTTTGGACCTGTGGTGCTGAATGGTACAGTTGCTGCACAAAATCACTTTTTAGGACTCTGCAACAAAATAAGAGTGCCAGTGTTCGTGAGATGTGGTCCCAAAAAGTTCATGATGAAAATTTGGCACAAAATACCAAAAAATGCCTGAGTAAGGTGTGATTGTTGACATTTTTCTACGCACACACATAACTTTGGCAATCTTTAATATTTTCACTACTAATTATCAACATAGCCATTTTTCACACACCCTAATGAACAGTACATCTGTCATTTTTCATATTCTGCCCGAAATGTGTTTTCATGGGCGATCACGTGATGCAACCGAAGCAGTAGCACCTATCTTTATCAACTCTCACTCCTTCTTCTCATTAGCCTACTATTTCTTCAAATTACTGACCTGCTGTAGACATGGGTTCTTCCAGACTGGTTCTGCTAGTGATCCAAACTCTCTGGATGTGATTTCGGCACTATGATTCAACATATGGATGCAGATATGAGATCCGTGTTGCCCCATCACACTCCACCAAGCACTCTGGAGAAACTAAGTAGGAAATTAAAGGCCCAGGCTCACACTGCACACTCGCAGGCCACGGGGTGCCAGCAGCAAACTCTACTGATGCTGGAGTTCTTCCATGAGGAATTCAAGCCATTTAAAGAAGAGCTCTACTTCTTGGCTACAGATTTTAAAAACCTATCTGGGCTTTGGAAGACCTCACCAGATGATCATCGTAAAATGAAGCAAGGATCATTTCAGCTGAAAAAAGAATGGAGGCATTTTACCTAGCCTTGGCGGTTACCAGAAACAGGATAGCCAAGTTAGAAGCCAAGGTCGAGGACCTTGAAAGTAGGAACCGCCGGAATAACTTAATAATCATCGGGCTCCCCTAGAAGGAGGAAGGAGAGAATCCGGTGCATTTCACGCAGAAATTGCTAGTTAAGTTAGTTGGCCCATCTCCTTTTGGTACAGATTATGTCATTGAATGTGCACATAGGGCATTGCGACCCATGCCTCCCTCGGGGCACCTCCATGGACTTTCATTTTTAAATTCCTGAACTACCAGGAGTGTCAACATGTCTTGATCAAGCTTAAAGAGCTTAAAGAAGTTTTCTGGGAGGGAAGCAAGCTCTGGGTGGTCCAAGATTTACCTTTGTCAGTGAGGCAGAAGCATGCCTTATACCATGCTGTCATTACTAAACTGATTTTGGACAATATTAGATTCAGGATGGGCTATTCTGCTAGATTCCAAGTCTTGATTGCTGGTGAATGGAAAGCATATGAAGACCCAAAATCTGCTGAGGACTCCCTGAAAGTCTCTTTTCCTGAGTTGTTCAAAAATCTCTGAAGGATGTGTAGTATCCACAAAGTCTCACGTCATTATTGAGGAGTGATCCTAGTTAGTTGGGTATGCTTTCTAGATACCTGTGAAATGGTTTGTGGATGTCTCTCAATTTCTTTTGCCTGGCCCTTCACAGAGACTGTTGTTCTGCCCTAGAAGCCTGGATTTTAACCCTCCCCATTTTAAGCCAGTTTGTGTTCCAGAGAGAAGAGACCCAAAGTGAGTCTGGCTCCCGGATTTATTTGGCTCACCAAGGAGAGTACAGAGACTGTTTCACTTGCTTGTATTTCGCAGATGGACTGAATAGCTTTTTGTTTGGAAGGATCATGCTGCCTGTAATTCAAGTTGATGTCCCTGTGTGTTGAACATTATTTAATACCTTTTCCTTTTCAGTAAATCCCAGTTCCAGGACATTTTATTATAGTTTGCAGCCAGGAACGGTTTGGACATTGTGGCTCTTTATGCTGGTTTTTCATTTTTAGTTTTTATATCTGTATAAGGCCCCATGAATCATTTTCCTATGGGGAGGTGGGTTCATTGTCATGATGTTGAAAGTGGGTCTTTTGCTTTTACACACAAATGTTTTTGATTGCGGGGTTAGAATAATTCTGATGTTCTTTGATCCTAGTGGATAAAGTGTAGGTAACTAAACAGTTGGGTAGTAGATAAGCTGTCAGGTATGGTATTCTTTAAATTTTTCTGGTTTGAGAGAGAGGGAAGGAGGGGTGGGGTAGAGATACAGTTATCATGTGAAGGTGGCTCACACACTGTAATGATATTAGTATGGTGGGGGGTATGTTAATGCTTGTAGGGAGGTTTGGTTCTCAGGAATGGGGATTATTCTAGGTGGGAGGAGGAGGGGGGCTATAATTTGGGGGGAAGCTGCCTTGGTGGGGCCTGGCTTCACACTGGGTTGGCAGGAGTATTGTTTGCTCATGGTTCCTTAACCGATACTCAGTTTCATGCATAAGCCTATCATCTCATAATAATGGCTACTCCTAGATGGTTTCTCACATGGAATGTGAATGGTGCCAGGAACAAGACCAAAAGATACCAGATACTCAAACACTTGCAGCTTTTTAAAAGTGATGTCTCCCTACTTCAGGAAACCCATCTTCTGGAGGTTGAGGTGGCCATTCTACACTGACAATTTGTAGGACAAGTATATAGTGCAGGTGATAGCACTCAGAGCAGAGGAGTTGCAGTATTAATTGCCAGGAGAGTCCTGTTTAGTTGTGAACAAATTTTAGCTGACCAGAGAGGTCATTTTATCCTAGTAAAAGGATGCCTGGATAGGACTACAGTGGTCCTAGGAAGTATTTATGGCCTAACATAGATTGCCTGAGTTTCTTTATGGCACTAATGGAGACTTTAGCCCAATTTACTTCTTGCCCTATTAATCTGGGGGGGACTGGAATCTTCCTTTCTCCCCAACTTAGATAGGTCAGAAGCTGCTTGAAAATTCCTATCTCCTGCACAGTGATCTATTAGGGAGATGTTTGGGGAGCAAGAGGTGATAGATCACATTCAGATGGAAATAGAGACCTGTTCTGCCCTAAATTCTAACTGTGTCCCACCTGGATTTTTAGTGGGGTGCCCTTAAGTGTGTGCTATGAGGGGTGTTCATTGCAATGGCATCAGAGAGAGAAAGCGACTAAGGCTCTTTTGTTACTACAGGAGATTCATACCTTAGAATGTGCCTTATCTCGGTTGACACCAGAGATAGATCATATAAAACTAATCCACCTCCGGGATCAGTATTCAGATTTTCTTAGGGAGAGGGTGGAGTTTGCCATATTAAAGATGAGTACGAAGTATATAGATCAAGGTGATAAGGCTGGACGGCTTCTGGCCCTCCGCCTTAAGAAACTCGAGGCCTCTAGGATAGTGAAATCCATTAGATCCCAAACAGATGGGATACCCTGCATTTCTCCTACACAGATTACTGAGGAATTTGCCAAATTTTATCGGGGAATTATATAGTCCCATGCTTCACCAACCACTGCTGGAGGTGGTTCACCATTACTTGGCTCCGATTCCCCTTCTCACTCATTTATCAGATCATCAGAACAGCCTAGTAGTGCCTATGTCTGAGGCCAAAATAAGAGAGGCCATCTCTGCTCTAAACTCAGATAAAGCTCAGGGTCCAGATGGAATTTTGCCCAACTTTTATAAAAAAAATAATTTCCCTTTAGTCCCCCCTGGCTAAAACGCCTCTTTGACTGGATAATGGAGGCTAAGGAGTTAGATGAAACTCTGTTTGAGGCCAGACAAAGACCCTGAAAAAGTTGCCAGCTATGGAACTATTTCACTATTAAACTGTGATGTGAAAAGTCTGGCAAAGGTACTGGCCAATAGGGTCAAGCTGGTTTTACCTCATATAATTCACCCCAATCAGGTGGGCTTCATGTTGGGCTGATATTCTACCAATCACTTCAGGAAACTGTTGCACATCTTATCTGCCTCCAAGGAGTCAGATGTTCCAGCTGGTCTGGTGTTCCTAGACATGGAGAAGGTGTTTGACTGGGTTAATTGGCAGTTCCTATTTGGTACGATGGCCAGGTTCAGCTTTTCATCCAAATGTATAGTGTGGGTTTCCTTTTTGTATCAGAACCCCAGGGCTTGGATTTTCTGCAATGGGGCTTTCTCTGTGTACTTCAATCTGTATTCAGGGACTCATCAGAGATGCCCTCTATCTCCCCTTTTGTTTAATATTTACCTTGAACCTTTACTAACATTGCTAAGGGCACACAAGGAAGTGCAAGGGGGTAAGGATTGGCTCTCAGACTTGTAAATTATCTGCATATGCGGATGATATCTTTTTACATCTATGGCGCCCCACTCAGTCTTTGTCAATTGGGCTTTCCAGAACTGCTGATTTTAGTGCCGTATCAAATTACAGGACTAATCAGAGTAAAACCAGTCTTCCGTCTGAATTGTAGACTCTTAAAGACAGAAATAATTTCATTGGGACTTGTTACACGAGGTCCCTGCACCCTAATTGGTACCCTCAGATGACCTTAAGGTTAGCAAGCAATGTGAGAAGGCAGTAGGGAGGGCTGGGGGTATACTGGGATGTATAGGGAGAGGCATCATCAGCAGAAAACAGGAAGTTGTTATCCCTCTGTACAGACAGTTGGTGAGACCCCATCTGGAGTACTGTGTCCAGTTCTGGAGACCCCATCTCCGCAAGGACATAGACAGGATAGAGGCAGTCCAGAGGAGGCAACTAAAATGGTGCAGGGTCTGCAAGAGAAGCCGTATGAGGAGAGACTAAAGGAGTTTAATATATACCCTTGAGGAAAGAAGGAGGGGGACATGATGAAACTTTTAAGTACCTCAGTGGAATCAACAAAGTCCAAGAGGTAGCATCTTTCAGAAAAGAGACTTGCAAGAACAAGGGACACAATTTAAAGATAGAAGGAGGCGGTTCAGGGCAATGTGAGGAAGTATTATTTCACAGAGAGGTAGTGGATGCATGGAACAGCCTTCCTGAGGAGGTTGAGGGGTCTAAAACTGTGGGAGAATTCAAGAATGCATGGGACAGGCATAAGGCAATTCTTGTGGGGGGTAGGAAGAAATAGGCTGTTGGTTAACTAGGATCTGCGGCCTATCCTGTAGGTAGGGAAATGGGCAGACTAGATGGGCCTAGCGGTCCTTATCTGCCGTCAAAGTCTATGTTTCTATGTTTCTATGTTTCTACACCGTAGATAGCTAGCAGTTAGGTATATGTTATACTAACATATAGGGCTAAGAGCATCTACTGTACAAGAGCAGATGTCAGGATATGAATGCATATTGTTGTAATACACTTTGATTGCTAATACATATATTCTTCTATATATTTTTCTGTGTATTTCTTACTTGCAAGATGCCAAGGCATCTGTGTCCATGGAATAATTACGATATGTAAGTCAGCATTGCCACCTTTTGGTGATTTGTACTACTACACTGAGTTATGTAAGACTCTGTATAAGAACTCTTTTATTCATAAACTGATGACTATACTAATTGTATAATGTTATCTTGGACCGTGGAGCCACCTCTAATTTAGCCAATAGGGCTCATCTCTGTAACTAGAAATGTTTCTGTCTTACAGTAACCATAGTAATTATCATAGGTATATAATGTAATACACTAGACTTGTACCTCGGAGATCCCAGGAGACAAAGAGAAACCTCGAGGTATAGGGAACGCTTAGCACTGGCTCCTGGTTCATATTGGTAAGAACTGCTTAGGGCAACTGTGATTTATCCTTTTGGTAGTAATAAACTTGTTTATTACTCTTATGCCACTTGTATGTGATTACTTGAATTCCCAATATTGTCAAGAATCTGAAAGTGAGGTTTAGACCTCCTAACAAATTGACGACTGTGTGCAGGCGATATTTGGTGTTTGTAAGTTTTCACTTGTTGCTAGAACTTTTTCCCTTTCCCACGGGGACAGTAGGTGTACATTTCTGTATCACCTCTCCCATTTTAAACCAGTTTGTAGTCACTTACAAAGTCTGGCTGTAATCCTTTCAGGTGCGCTTGATGCCGACTCCACTCACTCCATTACAGCTTTGAATTGTAAGTCTACAACTTTTACAGTAGCCTGGCTGTGTATTAAGTGCTTCTGCTGTGGATCGATATGCAGCACGGCGCCTTTTTCACAGTTTGATTTTTCATTCCCTCCCATACAATGGCCACCGTATCAAATATCTGCACAGAACTGAGACTCGATGTCTCGAACTTCCTTACCTTCCATGGAGGATGGGCTGACTTCGCGTGGGACGCAAGTCAATCTGAAAACCCTATACTGGGGATTTCAACCCCGTATACGGAGACGAGACAATCAGCCAATAAACGCCAAGCTAAAGGGTTGATGGTCGCAGCTCTCTATGCTGCTCTGGAAGCCTCTGAAGCGAGGTTTTGAACCCTTGATCTGCAAATTTCATCTCTTAAGCAACAGATGGGTTTGCAGGAAATGGAATGAGTTAGACTGCAGCAGAACTTGGAGTCTGAACTCCAAACTCTGCGGAATGAAGAGGATTTACTATTGCATCATTCAGCTCAAGCTGGAGAACAGGAACTGTGTATGTTGAAGCAAGAGTGTGAAAGTTTGAGACAGGACAAGGGACAGGCATTGCAAATGAATGATTTGCTAAGTGCTGCAAATGCTCAGTTGAGTGAGGAGATGGGTGAGCTACAGGACGAGATAAGCCAGGTACGTAATGACTTAGAAGTGTCTATTAGGGACAATCACGAACTAAGCGCCGCATATAGAGAGTGTTGCAAAAGCAAGATGAGGTTGATATGGATGTTGCAAGTGTGAGTCATACTGAATGTCAAACCAAGATGGTGAAACTGCACCATCAGTAGAAGGTTGTGGCTGGCCATGTTAAAACAATAGGAGGCGTAGCCCCTGCCTTACATACGTCATCTGAAGGGGAGTTGTCAGATGACAACATCTCTCAATACAATGCCCAGTCACACCCCTACTATGGCCCAGAGACCCCACCCAGCCATCCACAACATGGCGGGTCCCCACTACACACTCACCATGTCATACATCATTGACGTTGTGACGCCCATCATGGGAGACGCCAACATGGCCCCAGCATGCTGAGAGAACAGGCCCAGGCCTGGTCGGCACCCCCTATAGCCGTTATTAATGTGGAAGATAGGCATGAGATAGAAACCATGATTGAAACTGTGATAGGCAATGTACCTCTTCCTGAGAGAAGTAAATGGACCATTAAAACCCAGATTAGGTCACTTCTGCAGGAGGCTGGCAGTCAGGAAGGTATTGTCCACATTGCGGCCAAGGCTGCAGCTCGGACCACCCTGGATGGCGCTCGAGACAATCAACCTCTGCCTGATCAACCCAGTAATCCCCTACAAATGGCCTACTCTGTTCAGCAAATAGCTGACAGCATCAGTTGGATGAACCCGTTCGACAACCTCAGCTGTCACTTGGAAAAGGGGCATTCTAAATGTGAGATGCTCAGCCTCATTGCAGAATACCAGGTCCAAGTACTACACCAAACCATTGATCCTAGTTTGTGGGCCAAACTCCCTGATGTCATCCACCAGGAAGGGAATGCTACCTTTGATGAGGTTGCAGCTGAGCTCATTTCTGCTCACAACCCAGGTGTAGTAGGAGTGATGCTTGCATACCCTGTAAAACAGAATGCAAAGGAAAGTCCAGCGACTTACCACCAGAGACTTTGGATGGCCTACCGAGCAGGAAAACACCTGGCACAAGAAGCTGCAGATGAAGATCTTATCAAATATAAGACCCTGTTCCTTAGGAACATGATTCCAGCAGTAAGAAAAAAGGTAGAGCCAACCACCTACCCCAATACAGATAGGTTTGTTGACATCCTTTGGAAAACCGAGAGAGTTTACCAACTCTATATCCGTGATCTGGGCTCCGGTTCCAAGAAGGTAGCCACTGAGAAGCTTACTTCAGAGGACACGACGCACTACACTGTGGAAGGGGAGGCCCAACACCAACAGGCTCAACATCAGCAGGCTCCTCCAGCTGATAACCAACACCCCCAACAGGCCTATCAACAACAATCGCAACAGCAACAGCAGTGGGGTGGGAACTGGAATTGGCATAAGTATAAAAAGCATAAGGGTAAAGGTAAACCACAACAACAAAGAACAGGTCCTTCTTATAGGGAGATAGCCGAAGAGAATCAGAAATTCCGAGAGCTCTTGGGACAAGTGCACTCTGTAGTGGATGCTGTTCCCGCACAGGCCCTTGCAGTAGTACAACCGGTGACCCAGACCCCAATGGGTCATGGGGACACTGGTGGTGCAGGGCCTCAGACTCATACAAATCTGAACCCAGAAGCTCCTCCCCATATAGCATCAGTGCAGCATGGTGAAGTGATTCATAAGCGTCAGGCCCAACCTCTCCATGCTCCCAGCAGTACAGATTGACAACTACAGGCCCCAGTCCAGATTGTAAACAAGCTAGTCTTGGATACAAATGGAAGGCCCTGCACCGAGGCCGAAATCGAGGGCCGCCTACTAGCAGTCTTGCTAGATACAGGTGCAGCTGTATCTGTGTTACATGATGAACATCCAAACACATCCCTTTGGTCCACTGGATGGAGGACCAACATGTCAGGAGATGATGGCACTAGGCTACCTGCATACCGTTCTCTACCCCTACCGGTAGAGCTAGGCCATCTAAAAGCCTCACACACCTTCCAACTAATGGTATTGCATGACCGTCCCAGTATCATAGGGATTAACTTCCTCGCACCACACGGCTGTGTGGTGGACCTAGCTAACATGATACTGATACAGATTCAGGGTCAATATCATACCATTTTGATTCCTGATTCACATGTCATAGCAACGATCTCTGCCAATGGCAAGGAGTATGACTTCATAGATTTGTTCAAGACTCATGAACTTTTTCCAGAGCTTCTCCCCATTTTGCAATGACATTTGGAAGCGTTTGCAATTAACAAACATGACTGTGGCAGAATGCACACTGTCATCGAAGTGCCAGGTCCAGCACATGAGAGGCAAAGGCAATATCCTTTCCCAACTGAGGCCTTCCCTTCCCTTAGAGAAACAGTCAAGTCACTCCTCAAGCAAGGAGTAATCAGAACTTGTGTTTCCACTGCCAACTCCCAAGTGTGGCCTGAGAAAAAATCCACAGGCACCTAAAGACTTACTATTGACTACAGGAAACTGAATCAGGTCACCCCCAGTTGTTCCCCAACTGTGGCATCAGCACCTGACGTGCTATGACTCTTGACCCTGACCTGAAATGGTTCAGTGCCCTGGACATTTCCAATGGTTTTTGGTCATTACCATTGGCCCTTAAGAGTCAATATAAGTTTGCCTTCACCTTTGAAGGAAGACAGTACATGTGGACTTGCTTGCCACAAGGATTCCATAATAGTCCATCCCTGTTCCATCTGCACATGATGGATGCCCTCTCCCCAATGTCTCTTGCAGTATGTGGATGACCTGTTGCTGGCAACCACCACACAGGAACAACATTTGGATCTCTTGGACAAACTACTGACTCTCATTCAGAAAGCAGGCCTGAAATGCAATCCAGCAAAAGCACAGCTATGTCAGAAAGAAGTACTCTTTCTAGGCCTGAAAATAACTGACCAGGGTTGAAGCCCTACCTGGAAGAAAGTACAGGGATTGCAAGACTTGCCATTGCCTATCAACGTGGCAACTCTTCGAAGGTTTCTAGGTATGGTGAATTATTCAAGAGATTTTATTTGTGATTTTGCTCAGAAAGCTGCTCCTCTATATGAGCTACTCAAGAAGGACATCCCATGGACTTGGGGCCCTAAACACACCCAGGCTATGACGGCACTGAAGCAGGCCTTGGACTCCACCCGAGCTCTGGTTAACCCCAATCCAGCACTACCATTCCATCTGGAATGTGTCACCTCTGACATTGCCATGTCAGCAGTGCTGGCCCAGAAGGTTCATGGCGCCCTAAGACCCACTGCATATGCATCACAGCTTTTGATCCCAGTGGAAGAGAAGTACCGCCATTGTGAAAGGAACCTTCTAGCCACCTATTGGGCTGTCAAACACTTCCTGTATATCATTGGGTACTCACCACTGATTATCAACACCAACCACACCCCAACTACCTTCCTGCTCTCAGACAGAGTGAAGGATGGGTCAGTCTCTAACACCAGACTGACACACTGGTCACTTCTTCTCCAGGATAGAGACATACAGGTACAACCAACAAAAATTCCATCTATGCTGGCTCATGGACTCCTTTTCCAAGGAGAACCCCATGACTGTACACTGCAGTCACCTGAACTTCTGGATCAAGGTCCTTTCCTCCCTGCCATGCCACAAATACTTGATAACACCTCTTTGTGTCGCATCTTTACTGATGGTTCAGCATCCTACTATCAGGGAGAACAAATTGTAGGGATGGTATCTTAGTGATTTACCCTTATGGGAACACTGTCAAAATATCTAAGTGCTGTAGTGTAGCATCATCACAATATGCAGAGATAGCAGTGGTGGCCTGTGCCCTCGAGTTCATCCAACATGGGACAGAGGATACCATCATTTTTAAAGACTCTAATTGGGTTTGTTGTTCTGTTATGGAATTCCTTCCTTTCTGGCAGAAGAACTCCTTCCTCTCCTCTGATGGCAGCCCAGTGAAGTACAAGGAATTGGTAATATACATACATTCACTGGCACAGAAAATTTGCACACAAACTCTATGTACATAAAGTCAAAGCTCATTCTCTCCATGACCCCTATCATGCTTTCAATGACACAGCAGACACCCTTGCCAAGAAAGGGGCCCAAGGTGGGAACACCTGGATGATGGACCATCCAGAAGCCAATGCAGCCATACAAATTGCAGCAATCAGGAAGAAATCTGAACCCTTTTCTCCCCTTGGACCTTTCAGCAGCCCAACATGTTGATACTGAACTCAAGGAAGTGTTCAGATTCCTTGACAAGAGTACTGAAGAGAAACTCCCAACACATAACCCCTACTGAAGGCATGAAGGTAAGTTACACTTGTCACCTGATGAAAACTCATCTGGTATCAATCAGATGATTCCACCACCAAGTTGTGGGTGGTCCCCAGACACCTGAGATCTGAATTCTTGCACCAAGTGCATGATACACCCACTGGTGGACACCAGGGAGTGGAAAATACCCTCCAAAGGCTTAAGACCCCACCTGGTGGCCTGGTGTCACCAAAGATGTTAAACAGTACATAGACAACTGTATCGTTTGTGTACAAATCAACCCTATCCCTACCAAATGAAATGCCAAACTTTTACTACAGTGACACTTTGGCCCTTGGCATGCCATACAGATTGATTTTATTGACCCTCTGACCAACATCAGCAGAAATAATAAGTACGCTCTTGTGGTAACTGACCTGTTCTGTAAGTGGGTTGAAGCTTTCTTCACTAAGGCATGTACGGCAAAGACTACTGCCAAAATCCTGGTGGAACAGATTTTCTCCAGGTGGGGCCTACCTCTCAAGATAGACTCTGACAAAGGAACCAGTTTTACAGGTGAGTTGATGAAAGAATCCCTTGAACTCCTTGGAGTTCAACAGAAGTTCCACATACCTTACCACCCCTAATCCTCAGGTCAAGTAGAAAGAGCCAACAGACAGATTAAGCAAATGCTTTCCAAATTCATTAAAGGACAATCCCAAAACCTGGGATTCCCTACTGCCGTTACTTCTTATGGCAATTAGGGATACACCCTCAGCCACCACCCAGCTCACAACCTTTGAGGTGATGACTGACAGACAGATGAGATTACACAAACACCTGTTGTTTGACCTGCACACCCTCACTGCAGACCGTGTGTCTGTAGACCAATATGTGGAAAAACTCAGAAAAGACCTCATACACACACACTTGTATGCTGCCAACTGTGTGGGCAAGGCCCAGCAACAATCCAAAATACAGTTTGGCAAACATGCACAAGAAGTGGATTGGCAGGTTGGAGATCAGGTAATGGTACTCCGATTTGCACATCCCACCCACTCTTTCTCCAATAAGTGGGAAGGCCCATACCCCATTGTCAACAAGCTCAGTCCAGCAGTCTATCAGGTAAGACTCTTGCATAACAATAAGCTGACTGACAAATGGTTACATGCAAACCAGCTGAAACTGTATAAAGGAGCTTAACTACTTTTTCTCACCCCATTAGGCAGAATAGTACTAACATACTAATCTTTGATCTTCCTTTTCAGATACACTGACAAGATGGCCATCTTGTTCCATTATCTCCTCATCTCAGGCATTATCCCCTGCATCCAAGGCACAGTACTAAACCTCCTATGACACCTCAATCCTCCAACATCTCCTCCAGAGGGAGTATCCATCAATATACCAGATAGTCTGATCACTGTCCAGGAAGGTTCCAATGCTTACCTCACTGCCTCGGTTGTTGATCCTGATAAATCTACCCTACAAATTGAGTGGTAAACCACATTGCAAGGACAAATTCTCCCTGTGGCCAAACTCTCCAAAGGAACTTTCCAGGGTTGGCCCAATGCTAAATTATCCCCAAATGGTTCTCTGTCCTTGTTACAAACTGCCTCAAGACATTCTGGTTTGTGCAACATTACTGCCTTAATTGATCTTTCATACTGTAATTCTTTGTCTAGAGATTCTGCTAGGAAATTTTGTGCTATACACCACATGGCTTCTGCAGCCATGTCCCTTTTTGTGTTACCCCCTACTGATAAACAGCTTTTGGAATGCCCAAAGCATATCCCTGGTCCCCATAGTGGTCTAACAGCCACTGCCCTCCCAGGTTCATGGATTAACAACTTATAGTTTATGCATATACCTGTTTTTTCAATCTTACTTACTGGAATATGACAGAATTTGGTTATGTGTCACAATACTAACACTTCAGCGTTTTATAGTTCATTATTGCTTGATAGTTTAGCTGCATTTCAGATTCGTTCTCAAGACCCTATTGCCAGGGTCCATTCTACTGAACATAGAGGCAACTTCAGGAGAAAACCCACTCCTGATGATCTAACTCATATACGTAAGACACGTGGAGTTGACAGTTCTGATGTTACAGGTGCAACAGGTACTGTCACAGGCCTTTTCAGTACAGCTATGTCTATATGGAATAAAGCAGATGTTGCTGCTATCAAAGCTCATTCTGCCAAGTTCTCCACTGGTTTGGTTAACGATATAGTACCCCCATTATTGCATGGTGTGGATGGCCTTGGTCAGGAAGAAAGATGCATTGTATACAACGTGCATGACATTGCTAAGGCTTTTACTGATTCAAGAGATAAAATCAATGCACTCATACAACAAAACAATAAAGAAGCAGATAAACAATACATTGCTAGAGAAATCCTTTGCTCAGCATATGGCTCTTTCATCATCACTAACATCAACAATCTCTTCCGTGATATAGAATCTGGAAGAATCCCTGGTATCATACATGACAGATACATTTCCAAATGGTATTATCCACGATGTAAAACCCCTGGTTGTATTGCTATGTGTATGCAACAAGCTTTAACCATTCCTCTTTCTACAGCTAGGAATTTGGGTTTTGTGACCAGACACCCTAATACTGGTACTTGTTTTGCTGCTAAGAAATGTTCCATAACAGATACCATGTTTGTTTCTTTTACTGTCTCTTTACCACGTTTTGATCCCACTACAGCTTTGTTCGACAAGCTTGCACTGGTCCACTTGATTGGGCATTTGGACAAGGACATGTACAGAGAATACCTGGATCTACCACCTCTACTGGTTTTCCATCCTTTCCTGGATGCCTGGGTGGCTCCACACATGGACTGCTATGCGAAGAAGCAATACATTTACTTGTGCTGATGTGATGAATTTGATGTTATTCAGCCTGTTTGTGGTTATTCTCCAGATAGCATCGATTGGACTTTCACCATGGATGATGACATCACCAAGAATGGCATGGATACCTTGGATTCGAATTTGGCTCTGGATAAGCTCTACCAATCATATCGTGAGGAAGTTCATCGCCCGTCAACACGGGTTTCGAAGACGGCCTACACCTGCTCTGTCCAGTTGCAAAAGTGGAGACTCCCTACTGTTCACTCCCAGTATAATTCCGATGGGGAGTACTGTGTGGTTACGAATTTTAAAAGCTATACTTATGGATCTGTTACATGTATTATTGATTACCCCAATTTCTGTTTTGTCCCCCACCAGAAGACTGTCATTGGACATACCGTCATCACTCCCATCCCCCTCCTCAATGCACACAACATTGATGGTAACCCCGATTACCTGCTCACACTGTCTGAATACTTAACCTATTTTAATGTACACATAGACCCACTGACACTTACATTAAAATCACTTTTAGACAGGAAAGACACACACCTCATCCACATCAGCAATAATATGACCAAGGCCAATGAAGCTATCCTCTCATTGATTAATGATGGTGACATGAATGACGCATTTACTAACACCTGGTTAGAGATTACTTTCAAAGGTTTTGCTATTATACAAGCATTTTTCATCTTTATTTTGATTACTATGCTTTGCTGCCTATCGCGCACACTGCGCCAACACTGTGAGCAGCTCGAGTTCTTTTACAAAGCTTGCGCATCGAGTTTGCAAATGACCACTGCTCTCTGGCCTTTCCCCTAGATTTGCCTGTGTTGCCCTGGGAGGCAACAAGGGGGTGAATGTTACACAAGGTCCCTGCACCCTAATTGGTACCCTCAGAAGTACACTGTAGACAGCTAGAACTTAGGTATATGGTATACTAACATATAGGGCTAAGGGCATCTACCGTACAATAGTAGATGTCAGGATATGAATGCATATTGTTGTAATACACTTTGCTTGCTAATACATATATTCTTCTATATATTTTTCTGTGTATTTCTTATTTGCAAAATGCCAAGGCATCTGTGGCCTTGGAATAATTATGATATGTAAGTCGGCATTGCCACCTTTTGGTGATTTGTACTACTACACTGAGTTATGTAAGACTCTGTATAAGAACTCTTTTGTTCATAAACTGATGACTATACAAAATTGTATAATGTTATCTTGGACCGTTGAGCCACCTCTAATTTAGCCAATAGGGCTCATCTCTGTAACTAGAAATGTTTCTATCTTACAGTAACCAAAGTAATTATCATAGGTATATAATGTAATACACTAGTCTTGTACCTCGGAGATCCCAGGAGACACAGAGAAACCTCAAGGTATAGGGAAAGCTTAGCACTGGCTCCTGGTTCGTATTGGTAAGAACTGCTTAGGGCAACTGTGATTTATCCTTTTGGTAGTAATAAACTTGTTTATTACTCTTATGCAACATGCCTGTGATTACTTGCATTCCCAATATTGTCAAGAATCTGAAAGTGAGGTTTAGACTTCCTAACAGGACTACAGTGGTGCCCTAAGCAGATAAAATACCTGGGCTTGGTTCTAGCCAGAGGGGATACCCAAACTAGGAACCTTACCCTGAACTCTTTACTCACTACTATCCAACAGGACTTGGAAAGATGGCAGTCACTCCCTATTTCCCTGTGGGGGTCACATTAATTTGATTAAAATGACTATCCTTCCAAGACTATTTTACCCATTGAGCATGTTGAATTTTTGGGTGCCTCTTACTTGGTTTAAAAAGGTACATTCAGTGATTTCATCCTTCCTTTGGAAAGGAAAGAGTCTATGTAGAGCCTACACCAAGCTATCTACATCAAAAGGGATATGAGGTCTTGGGCTACCACATATAGTGCTCTACTATTGGGCAAGTAAACTGAATAAATATTTGAGATGGATAGGGCCCCTGGATACTGGGGCATTGATTCCCTATTCGCCCTAGTGATTGATCCTGGAAAGGGAACTGATCTCCCAGGCAGGGATCTTTCCTGGAGTTATGCTCTACATCTCCCCCCAAGGCTTTACTGTGTCCTCTGAAGTCCTCTCCATTGGCACCTCCACTGCATATCCACACCCAATTATGCACTTTCCTTAAGTATAAAAGCTCCCGTAGTCTCTACCAGCCCATTGTGTGTAACCATAATTTCAAGATTGGGGGTCAATATATCACTCCTACATGGATATCACAACTAAAAGATTCTACCCTCAAGGATCTATTATCAGAGGGCAAATGTTTGATGTCAAAGGATATTATGGCTAGCCTAAAAATAGACAGTGGCCTGTTTTTAAAGTTTTCCAACTGTGACATTTGATTGTCCAATTTCTGAAGGGTATGGGAAAGCTACCCATAGGGGAGCCTTGGAAACTTTCTATCTATCTGATATCTGAGGTAGGCCTCAAGCTGTTTCCCAGTTATATATGGCTCTCTCAGGGAAGTCACTGGATGCACAGAATTTAACCCCCACTTACTGGGTTAATTTATTCCCACATGTTCAGGATAACTGGGGTAGTATTTGGACTGATCTCCACAAATATATTTCCCAGGACAGGCTTCAGTTGACACACTACCACATTATTAATAACATGTGCTGGACGCCGGTTCGGCCCCAGAAGATAGGATGTCTAGCATCATGGCAACGTAATAGATGCTCTGCGCAAGAGGGTACACTATTCCACATGTTATGGGAGTGTCCCCCTGTCAAACAACTATGGGACACCATAAGACTCAAAGCTGACACCCTATTAGGGCTGAAGAAGCTCTTCACCCCAGCTATATGTGTGCTGGGTGCCTTATCCTCCATCCCAGTGTAGGCATGTAGGTATCACATGGCCTTGATCTCCCTGACAGTAAAGAAACTGATGCTGTGTCACTGGGTGGATGGGAAGGATATCTCATACACGGAATGGCTCCAAGATCTACTATTCAACTTTAGTACAGAAAAAATGAGGGCCAGCTCGTGGGGTTCCTTGCCCCACTACAGAAAGATTAGAGAGGGGTTTTACTCTTTATACACCTTGTGAGCAATTGGTGTCTGAAGGATATTATTGATCTGAATGGGGAATGCTGGTTAACTTATAGGTAGATTGGACCTTGTCTCCTGGTAACCGTAAGACTGTCTTCTAGGTGTGTGTGAAGCTGGAGGGGAGACAGAATGGTGGGGGGAAGGGGGGAGGTAGGAAGATGGGCGGCATGACTTTTCTTTTTCTCTGTGCCTGTGTATATCACTTCAGTGTCTGTCAGAACTGTCATGCAATTTTCAAAACTCTAATAAACTTGAATTAAAAAAAATGAAATGTGTTTTCTCACCTGTGGCACGGAATGGCGCAGTCACAGTATGAAATCACCTTTTGGGATCCAGTAACAGAATTACAGTGCCAGTGTTCATGCGGAGGGGTCCAAAAAATCTCATATTGAAAATCTGGCACAGAAATACCCCAAAATGCCTGAGTTATGCATGGTCATTGAACATTTTCTACGTACATGTTTAACTTTGGTAAATTTTTATATTTTCACTCCAGAATTTCAACATATCCATTTTTGCACACTACTTCAGCTATAAAGGGATGGGTGCACAGGAACCAAAGGACATGGCAGGGAGATGAAAGTTAATTACAATGTCTCTACACTTACAGATAGATGGGCGCTAGCCCTGCGCTCCCATAAATAACCACAGTTATGGTGATAACTTCCACAAAAAATAAGGAAATTCATTGCAATAAAACATCCATTAATGCATCAGTTAGAGTTTCTATTCCATTGACAAAAGTCTGGAAATTTGGTGTTAGGGTTATCAACCCTGCCTCCCCACCTCACCCTCCCACCCTCCACACACCAACAGGTGTCGAGGTGTGCCTTGGGGTCATCGGGTCTAACTATCACCCCACTCTCCTATACCAT
Organism: Neoceratodus forsteri; assembly: GCA_016271365.2. Lineage (NCBI taxonomy): Eukaryota > Metazoa > Chordata > Ceratodontiformes > Ceratodontidae > Neoceratodus > Neoceratodus forsteri. The sequence continues at coordinate 1,181,113,996 of CM028131.1, forward strand.
AACATCTCAGATTCCTTAGTCATGGAATGGGGTGAGAGTTAGGTCTGCTTGACCCAAGGCACGCCTTGACGCCTGTTGGTGTGTGGAGGGTGGGGGAGTTGGGGTGGGGGTAGTAAGATTTGGTAACCTTAATGCACCAAATTTCCAGACTTTTGTCACTGAAATAGAAACCCTAACTGATGCATTAATAGAGTATTTTGCAATGGAAAAAATATATATAGGGATATGTCAAGTTAGTAATAATGATTTATTGCAAGAGTAGCTTTGACCTCGGTAACCTCATGAGTGGCGAAGCCACGAGTGTGGTGTCCGAGGTCAAACAGCTCAAGTGCAGATAAATCATTTATTACACGAGTTTTCCATTGCATATTCCGTTTATGCAATTCTTTTATTTTTGATTTTGCAGGGGGCATTTGTTAGTCAAAAAAGTGAATAAAAATTGAATTTTCTGCCGTTTTTTGCTGATTATAGAAAATCTAAAAGGAATTTAGAAACAAAACACATCTCATTTTGTAGATATTTTTATGCTGAACAACTTATGTGTTCAAAGTACCATACTATCTTTTTTGTTTTTATGTTATTTGCATTTGTTTGATGAAACAGTGCACAAAATTGAATTTTTTGCTGTTTTTTGCTAATTCTGAAAAAAACTAAAATGTATCTATAAACGAAACACCACTCATTTTGTAGATATTTCTGTGGTGAATACACTCTGTGCTCACAATACCATGCTATCATTTTTCATTTTAAAGTTATTTACATTTGTTTGTGGACAAAATGAAAACAATATGAATTTTCTGCTGTGTTTTTGCTAATTATCAAAAAATCTATAAGGTATATATATAAATGAAATACCACTCATTTTGTAGATAATTTTGTGCTGCACAACTTTCATGCTCATAGCACTATGCTATCTTTTTTCATTTTAAAGTTATTTGCATTTGAATATAGTTAGTACTGGCACTGGGGCTGAACATTCTAAATGAGTTCCGGAGTGATTGTGACATATCTACTATGTGAATAAATCTGTGATGATGCGTCTACGATGTGGATAAATGTAAAATTTTGAATTTATCCCATAGTAGCTCAGATTTATCTCATAGGATTTATGCCCATGCCTATTGCATAAAATAAATATAAAATAAATGATAGATAAGTAATTATTACAAGGCAGTAATACAGTTGAGAGGTTTTGGGGACTTGGAACCTTGAGACAGAAGTTTGAGAGGTTCCCAAAGTCCCCAAAACATCAAAATAGTTTTACTGCCTTGTGATACACACTTATTTTTTATTTTTGTAAAATATGGATCTGATTTCTAACTTCCCGAACTCTGAATTGTTTCTGTCATTCTGTTATGCTGGCTGACCTTTGCATCGTGGACTCACTCACTCTGTCTCCTGCATTGCTCTGTCTCTCTCCTCCTCTACCACTGCTCCTGCACCCACCACCTAGTAGATTGCATTTTCTTTCAGACTACCTGCCTGTTTGTTAGTGAGTCCTACTTTTGAGTTCTTTTCATGGCATGAATGCAGGATCCACCAGATACAGTAGCTCTTTAAAATCATGAAAAAAAACTTTTTCCAAAAAGGCAAAGGGGATGAATTTCTCTTGGAAAGCGAGCAATGACCAACATATTTTTATAACTGTTCAGCCTGCCCACAGACAATAACTGGCCAATCAAGAGGCATACTTCCGAAAATGTTAGGACGCGTGTTTAGGAAGCCCACTTGGAACCACAGCAACCAGTGTACAGAGTTGCACAGTCCTGCGCTTGTGCTCTTCTGTTTTTATATATAATACTATCATTCAGAGCTGTGAACAATAGTATTATGGGCTCTGAATGATAGCATTATCGGTGACCATCGATAGTATTATCACTTTGTGGACAATGGTATTATCATATTTTTTTGTATGGCTTATTATGCTATTAAAATGGCATATATATTATAGTGGTGCCTGTTGACTTCCATTAAATAAATGGACTCTGAAATTAAATTTGACTATTTTCATGTCATGCTTCATTTATATTATAGTGGCACTGTTGCACCATTATAGTTAGGGTTGAGTAGGCTGTTTAATGTTAAACCCCAATGTTTACACTTTAGTATCTTCACAACCATTCAACAGATTTGCTTGATATTTTGCATGCATGGTCTTGTGGTGTAGGTCTCTTGATGTGCCAAGTTGTGTTTTGGGCAGATGTGCAGATTCTGAGATTCTGATAGCAAAACAAAATGTAAAAATCACAGTTTTTTTGATGTTGTGTTAGCCATTTTGTAGCATCCAGATGGTTTGGAATTTTGGTCTGCAATTTTCAGGGTAGAAAGGGCTTGGCTCAGAAGGATTTCTTTTTGCTGGTTTGTTGAAAAAATATTAATCCATTTTAAAGTTGTTAAATTTTAAAATTTCAGGTTCTGAGGATGCTCAGTCAGCATTCCAAAATAACTGCATGAAGTGAGTGTATGGGCAATTCTTTTTGTATCAATTTTTGTTTGCCACCATCTTGCTTTCTGTTTTTTCTTTAAACTGAAAAGGTACACAAATGGCATTGTAGAGGGATATCAACATATGTATGTTGCTCATAGGACCCTGTTAAGTGGCTTCTGTAGTTCACTGTTAGAAAAAGGACACACAAAGGTGTTTTTTTGTTTGTTTTTAAATCCTTTCTTATGACTCACTTTTGTTTTTTCATATTCCATGATATGAAAAATGTCAGCTTAACAGTGTTTTGTTGCTGCTTTTTTACCATCGGTTAGCACCCACATGGTTTAGAATTTTGATCTGAACTTTTTAGGATAGAAAACCCTTATTCCACAGATGTTTCCCTTTCTTGTTTGGTGAAAAAAAATATCAGTTCCAAAGTTATTTAATTTAAACTTTCAGGTTTTGAGCTTGCTCAGCAAGCAGTTCAAAATTGCCGTATTTAATGATAGTATGGGGTTATCCATCACTGTCATTTGAAGTAGACCCTGGAGTCAGTTGAAAAACCAATTATGATTGACTTACAACACATTGTGACTGATGTTCTCCACCAGTTTAAAATTTATGACTGCAACTAAATAAAGAAAATTCAACATTTTTTTTTCAACTTCTGCCATTCCGCTCTCAAAACTTTACATCCTACAGAAGTAATTGGCCCACTCTGGATAATACAGTATTCAGGTGGTGTTACCCACATCCCCATGGGTCCCCTCACTATGTGGGCCCTATTACAACTGCATGCACCACAGATCCCAGAGCAAAGCCCTCCCTCCTGTATGCTGTGAAACTGGCTGAGCACAAAGATCTCATTGCAAACAAGATACCAGGGTAAAGAACAGTAAAGAAAACAATACCTTAGGTCAAACTTCTATAACCACCCAGTCCCCTGGGGTTACTAGAATCCCATCAGTATTAAACCAGGTAGGGTCTTTGGGTAGCTTGTAAATGATTTTTTTAGAAATCTCCTGCACACGACTCATTGTTTGCTTAGCTAGGCTAGGTAAAAAATAAGGGGTGTCATTTAGAACGCTTCCCACAGCATAACTCTTTAACAGCTGGTTGCAGGGGAGGGAGTTTAGAATCTTTGGTTCAGTTGGTCAGTGTGTAGTGTTCAGAGTGGAGCTCTGAGTGTAGAGGTGCCTGCCAGCTTCCCGTAGGCTGGGTGAAGGACCTCTGTTAACTTTTTGCTCCCTAGGGAGTGAGACAATAGCCTTTCTACATGAAGTGGTGGAGACCTGTGTCAACGGGACCCCATTGGGTAATTTTTTTTGAAAGTAAAAATGGGACTTAGAAATCAGTAGGTCCAAGGGGCAATCCCCTGAGGGACTAGAAGATTGATCAGCTGCCCAGAGCAGAAACTGACAGAGTTCATGACAAAAAGCTATGGATTTAAGGGAAGAAAAGGTTTTTCTTCATTCAGTCCTGATGTCTATAACAGAGGGACAAACAAAGCTTGAGTTCAATTATACGGCCACATTCTAAGGGAGTTGCCTGGTGGTGTATGTGCCCAAGACAAGGCTAAATTATACCACTCAGGACCCCAATGTCACCACAAAGATGTGCTGAATGTAAATGTATTTTCTCTGTGTGGAGGCCTTTAGCAATCCAGGTGGGGTTGAAGGATTCAATGTCTGTGTCCAGGAAGGAATGGCAGAGGCTGGCTTGGGGCAGGGTTGGCAGATCCTCATCTGGAGCCCAGGTCAGGGCTAACTGATTACCTGTATGGCACAGTTTGCTCCACAGGTGTTAACATAGCCCATCTCATCAGGAGGATTTTAATTTGAAGTGTGTGGCAACCCCCACATAATAGACACTTAGAGAAAAGAAAGAGATCCTTAGACAGAGGGATGGACATCTCATTCTGTAGAGAAGTAGATGTGTCCAGCTGCCCAGAGCAGGCATTCTTGCCCATCTGCCCCATAAAATCTTAAAAGGCTTCATCCAATCATCCCACAGTTTTACTTTCTATCTTACTTGGCCCTCTGCTGTTTGTACTTTTCCCTTCTGTTCTTAAGCTATACACATCACACTTTCCTTTTGTTGATTACACATTATGCCTTAGGGAAACATATATGTATTCTGATGCCATTGCACACTTTATGCCCTATTTATATATATATATATATATCGTGTATATTCAGGTGTTGTTCTGTATAGAAATCAGAGCCTTTCCAAATGTTGTTGTACCACAGTTCAAAAGGTCATGGTATGTGATTGTAGTACACTGTGGTACAAAAACATTTGGAAAAGCTCTAGAGTTTCTATCAGAACAATAAACTGGCTGAGAGCCCTCCTGGCAACAGCAACAGCAGCAGTGGCAGCAAGATCCCCCGAACCAGAGACGCAAACATGAACAGGCACATAAGCGAAAGACAAATGCAGGATCAACCAGATAACCTCAGCTTCATCAAAATTAGAACCAGATATTTAAATAACTTACAAGTAATCATTTCCTCTGAGCCCACATCCTCTCACTAACCGAGACATACACCACCATGTTTTTTTCTCGAAAATCCCTTCCACATCCCATTGACAGCCAGTAGAAGGCTACGCAATAGACATAGGGATGTCTGCTCCCTAGCAACCACTCATGTAAACATAGCAACCAGCCCCAACTCCCAGAACATGATGGAGCAACGAATAATTTTTTTTTTTCCATTTCAAAAATTTAAAACAAAAAAACTTTGGCAATGGGGGACCATATACTATAAAAAAAAGTGCATTGGCACCCTTAGACAACTGAAGTTATTGTGCTTAATTCTCAGGTTCTGATTACCATGGATCTTTCAAGCTTCACTCTCGAGGTCTGAGGTAATCAAAACCCCTTGGTGGTACAATAGGCTGGTTGAACATGGTTGCCCATGCACTATTCTTTATGTATTTCATATACAATTTTGCATCTAGACCGTATAACCTGTGCTGCATTATGTTTTTGTTTATACCATCATGGCTTTGTAATATCTGTGTTGTATTGTACCAGCATTGTTTTTCACTGTCCAGGACCACTTTGTAAATGAATTCACTCAATGGTGCTTCACATGATAAAATAAAGATTGATTGATGTGTGACATGCCAATGCTCCCTGTTTTGGAGAAAGCAAAGTGTTCTTGATGCAAAGTTCTATGTTCTGTAATGACAGTATCCAAACTTGGGGGACCACCGAGTTTCTGCCTACCATCTGTAGAAATAAAGCCATATGGTACAACCCCAATTTTCTGGTATTGGATATACCATCCTTGAGTCAGTGTAAAATGTTTATGGGGCCCCTCAGATAGGAGACACAGCATAGCCATGGCACCTCTCTCCCAGAACTTGGAGTAAATATAAATGTTATTTTGCACTGTAACCCCCTGACCTCTTAGATGCCGTGATAAGTATTTACCCCAATGCCAGAGGTGATACTTATTTTTTTTGCCAACTTGTGGTTTGTTTCCTTGTCTGTGTACAAGTTAGGGGTGTCCTGGTTGCAAGATGCTGCTCTTGTCTGGGGTAAGGGTTGCAACACATTCAAGCCACAGTTTTCAGTCCACAACTATCAGTTTTTCTTTCTCCACCCCACAGTGTTTTTGTTTATGGTTATCTCTTCCTACTCAGACAAACTTCTGCTACAAACAAACATACATAGAAACAGACATATGAACATACAAAATTGCCATCAGATCTCTATAATGCCCCCCTCCCCCCCAAATGATGGCTGCTGTTTCAGCTGCTCAGAGGGGGACAAAATACACTTAAAAATAACAAAAAACAATAACAGTGGCCGAACTTGTTCAAAACTAGTAATAAAATGCACAGGGGTCAGTTGCAGACATCTTCACTTCAGGAAATATTCATGATGAGAATCATATTACTGCTGCTATCCCCAGATGTTTAAAACCTGACAATCAGTCTATCTGCAGTGCATATGCTGGCCTAGTTTACATGCAAATATATACACCATACTGCAATACTAGTCCAAGACAAACTGTATGTAACCCCCCCTACAAATAGGGGTTCCCAAAAGCCTTCCGTGAGCTTGCCCAAGTGCTCATTGCCAGGTGGGTGTCCTGCATTTGGCACTTAAAGTATTGTTAGTGAGTACCCCTGTGGCCTCTGTGTGCTGTCCCTTTAAGGGCTGCCTGTTGCAGTAAATAATTAATCAAAAGGGGGGGACTGTGTGTTTCCATGCCTGAGTCCCACCCGGGCTGCTGAACCCTTGTTCTGTTTCTGCCATCGCTACTTGTGCAGAGGGAGCCCTGCTAGAAGATATAACTACTGGCTGTTAATTATTTAGAGTAGTAATAATAATGTGGTTTGTGCTAATCTGCCTTTCTTGCAGCAAGACCTGTTCAGTTAGCTCCACCATTTTGGTCCCAAACTGCCGAGTTGGACCAATCAGTATGTTAGGACTCTGAAATGGAGCCTGCTACAGTGGGACCATGTGGATTGCCAGTTGGAGTTTGTAGTTCTGGGCTGTTGGCGCCTTTTGCATCAGGAGGGGGCACTCTTACTGTAACTGAGTTAAACTGACGAATCAGGCCTTTTGGAACAAGGGTAAATACCATGAGCTATCTGCTGGTGAGCCAGATTCGAGGTGAAGGTGGAGAGAGAGAAGGAACTCGCTTAATTCGAGCTGTCCTGCTGCATAGTAGTTCGTGTGGGAGAATAGTGTATGGCCTGAATCCTAGCCTGCTTGCTGTTTTCCATCTGAGAAGAATTAAAATGGACTGAATTCGATCTGTGTGCTGTGAAGCAATCTAACAAATTCGATCCAAGCTTAACCTGAAGAAGACTGAAGATTTTGCCAAGTGTGATCGGCCTGTCAGGAACTTTAGCTACCTTTACGCTCCCGGGTTTAGCAGAAACTTTGCGATCTGAGTGAGGAGCTGTATGCCTGGTACTGTAATTTTCGTTTGCAGGTAAATGTGCTGTGAACTGGAAGGAGGTCGCAAACTAGTATTTCCCCGAGCTGAATGTGTGCTGAGGGCTGGACGTGTACCCAGCTTGAATCGGACTGAATCCGGGGCTACTGTATGCCGTTGGGCCCTGCCATAAGGGCTTTGTCTCCCTAACATGCTTCTGGCAATCCAGAACAACCAGCTATTGCTTTGACCATCGTCTATCCTGTGATCAGCTTTGGGTATCGTGAGTAACAAACAAGGAAGCTACCTGCAACATATCCTTTAAATCACCAGTGTGTCATCTGATTGTTTTGTTATGTTGTTTTCATGAACTGAGCCCTCCAGCTCCAGATTACAATCAGTGAGTGTGCATGTTATTTCTTTTCCTCACAGGGCCCCTATCAGCCGCAATGCCGTCCTACCCCAGGCAATGGTCCTGGCTAGCCCCCTTCTCCATCCTGGGTACCCAGAGAGTGTGACTGATAGGGACACTGACTGCATGCAGAAGTGTGATATTTATAGTGTGATTAAGCCAATTAACCTGATTACCCCCCATCCTTGTTATAGCCCGCTGAATAAATCAGATCTCCTTTTTAATGCAATTTTCATTGACTATGGTGTCCGTTTATGCCTACAGTATGGCACAGTTGCTTTTTGTCTTGCATCACCTTATTTTACAGGGGGTCCCCAGAGCCAAGCTGAAGGAACCAGTCCTGGGGGTAAGTGTCAAGCATAGGTGTATGCATAAAGTCTATCAGGGGTATTGGGAAGGTAAACATTGGGTTCTGTGTGGGCCACTAGTGGGAAACAAGGGAGGATCACAGTGTCCCAGAGTGCTGTGGCCTGGTTTTTCTGATCAATACCAACCCGGACCTTTGACTGGAGGCACCCTTCACTGAACCTGGGCCCCTTAACCTGCTATTAGCCCAGCAGGCAGGGGTAGTAGCCCATGGGATAGTGCCACCTAGGGGTTACATGTATAAGTAGACACATTCAAAAGTGCATTTGATAGTATTTTGTACTGGTAAGTGTAATTAAAACCTCTTGGAAATGGAACCACATTACTGCCTTCGATGACAACACATTTATAGTACTCATCAAGCAGTATTTACTAACCATGGTCCATCTACTTCTGCCTTGCTCCCCAACTTCCTTATTCCCCTTTTTAATGTCCAGCATTTTTCCCACTGTTTGCACTTTGCAGCAGCATATTAATTGGTTTGCTTGTAATGACAGCTGACGTTATGTCACGGTTAACTTTCTAACTCAGCCACACAGAATATTTTAAGTTATCAGCCTACATCAGAAAAATCACCTTTACCAACTTGTGTACCATACATCTAATGCAGTGCATCATACTGACAAGGACAAACATTACAGGAGCTTTTCTATTTTTGCTCCTTGTACATAGTGTCTTAAGGAAGCAACTTTATATTTGCAACTCTGCATGCCTTTTGCTTATGGCAGAATAAGTATCCAGAAACATAAAAAACACAAAATAACAATATCCCCCACGTATTTTAAAAATCAATTAGAAGAACCCAGACTGTAACAAGAAAGCAGCAGGTATGCACTGCTAACACATGACTTGAGTGAAATGGTACAGTCTCGTTGCTTTCTTCTGTCTCTCCCTCTCTGTCTCTCTCTCCAATCCTGGCAGTACAGTAAAATTTCTGATCTGGGTAACCAAAGATCCTTCTCTACAGAACAACTCCAGTAGCAATCTCTGCAATTTTATTTCACTTTTTTTCTGGACCAAACCATCTATAGTCTAGTGATTTCGTTGCCCCTCCCCCCTTTGCAAGTTTGGTCTGTTGCTTCTTCACAATCCCACCCTCCACCTCACCCAGCCCCACATGGGAGACTCTACCCAAAAGAGCAGGGCGGGCTTAGATTATTGAAAAGTCATTAGCGATGGATCAAGAATAATGACATAACTCAATGAAAACTAGAATTGTATGCAGCTAACCCCCCAGCCCAAGCAGCAAAGTCTGTTGTGTAGTACATTCCTCTCTTCTCTGTGACTTTTTCAATGCTATTTCCTTCTGTCGGACATGCACTTAGCAACCTCACCTCCCTACACACAGGCAACTGTGCCACCTCTCCCCCTTCCTTCACACAGAAACACACAGGTCGACTGTACCAGGGGTCTTTCACGCCCAGCAGCACATGTGAAGAGTGGAAAGCCAAAGAGGAGGGCAAGGGTTTAGCCAGACATTTCCATTTTGTACACACACTCTCCAGCTGCTGCTCCCATTGAGGAAAAAATGTACACATCCTTTCTAAATGCTGCCCTCCAAAACACACACATTGGATTGTTGTCAGATGACTCATCTAATTTCTAAACAGGTTTTATATGTTTCTGTCCCCTAAACAGCAGAAGTTTAAAGAGAGACGCAACTCACTGGCCTACACTAACCTAAATAGTACAGATTAGAATGGCAATGTTAACAAAAAGGTATATGATTTGGCACAGGAACTCAGCAAAACTGTACACAAATGTGTACACAGAGTATGCATGCCTACACCATTGGGGGAAGGGGAAGCAACTCTCTCATAACAGTTTGGTTTATAGAACTTTGAAACCTAGATTATTGATGGCACATAGTTATATGGGTAGTGCTAAAGGCAGTTTGGTGGTTGACACATTTATCTGAAACCCCAATTCCTCAGCAGTTCGAACTTTGCATTCACTCCGGTAAGGGGGAGGGGGCAGAGTTAGCTATTAGTCTTTTTTCACCTCACCATTCCCGTTCCTCATTTTGCTGATCACTGGCTGCGCTGCCAGAGGTGCACTCTGGCCACACTTTTCATCATGGCCTCTGCCCTCCCCATCCCATCCCATGACAATGGGCCCCACCTCCTCCTCATTGCATGCTAGCAGCTCTGACAGACTTGAAACGCCAGTTCCTCAGCAGTTTACATGGGGGGGGGGTTGTTAGCTACTCGTCTTTTTCCTCCCTCCTCACACCAGCAGCCCTGACAGGACAGACCAATCAACTGACTGACTCACCATCTAACACTGCTGTTAGCCATCCATGTCTCGCTTAGTGCTCACTCCTCTCTTACTCCTCCTCGTCACCAGAAATTCATCCTTCTCTCCTACTGCCCACATGAATGAACGAACCGAGTGCAGACTGCATTGGATGAATTCCTTGTGGTGCAAGGTGTGCAATCCTGGCTCCTCCTCCCTCTTTCTCATTGGATCAATTTTCAAGCTGAGGAGCCAGGGACACATATGGTTGGTGGTTGAGCTTCTCCACCAAAGTCTGAAATGGTAAGATGTAACAGTGTAAATAATTGATACAAAAAAGCAAATTGTGCTGCTGTGGAGTCTCCAAGATTACTCTGGGGTGGGACACTGTCAGGCAAACAAGCCAGCTGGAGTCTGAGTCAGTTGACTTTTGATAAATATGACTTCCCAGAAATATGGCTGCAATTCAAGGCAATTGTAACTAACTGCAACTGCCATGAATTGCGGTCCACGATTCTGACTGCCGACGGCGGCTTCAGAGTCTAATTTGCAGTAAATTTCAGCAAACATAAGAAATTCTATGGAGAAGCTAAGACATCAGAGGTGAGTAGGCTGGTAAAGCAAATAAATTATAGAATGTACCCTTTACATTGAACTACTGCAAAGAACAAAAATAGGTGCAAAAGCAGATGTGTGAAATGAGTTTATAATTCTGAAAGTGGTTAGAGTTATCTCAAGTAGGAAATCAATTTTCCTTAACAAAAGGATAAGTAAGATTCAGCTTAAACTGTAGCTATATTATTCATTACACTGTATTAATGTGGAGGTTAGAAACAGGTGCTGCAAATGCAGAATAAAAAGGAAATATGCCCGAACTGCATGACTAGCAGTAAAGGATGATATTGTAATAACTTCCATCCTTTAAAGATTAATTATTCAAGAAGGGTTTAGTAATGAATGAACCTTTAACGCAATAGAGGTATAATAAGGGAGGTAGGGAAAGAAAATACAATATGAAGGACTTTAAAGCACTCCCATGTTTTGGAGTTATCACTATTAAATGCATATTTAACATTAGAGGCCAGATATTCAAAGCTTTGCACCTGGTTCAAAGCCATAGTGCTGGAATAGCACTGGATTTGCACCAGGCTGCACTGTTCAGAAACCCTAATAGCGCCGATGCTATGTGATACCGCCAATGCTAAAAGCAAATGTATGCAGATGGCAGGTGTTAGGGGAGTGGCCAGGAATGCCGGCTGTGTGGCATATTCAAACAGATAGTGCCACGCTACAGGTATTAGCACAACCTGTAGCACGGCACCAACTACTGCTGACAAAAAGCTGGCAGTAATGCGGTGGTGCTGCCCCTTCCCATCACAATCCCCAACCCCCAGTAGCCCAAAAATCACATAAATCCATGGTGGTTTAGTGGTCCCCCCACCCCATAGCATGATCCCTGACCCCCAGTAACCCTGAAAATCACATAAATCCATGGTGGTTAAGTGGTCCCCCCATCTCCCCAACATGATCCCCGACCCCCGGAAGCCCCGAATATCACATAAATCCATAGTGGTTTAGTGGTCCCCCCCAACCTCCAGCATGATCCCCGACCCCCGGTAGCCCCGTAAATCACTTAAATACCTGATGGTCTACTAGTTCCCCCACCCAGAAAGGCAATGCCCATTAGCCTGTAAACACCATATGTACGGAGCTGGCGACCAGCTCAGCCCTCCTCTCACCACCAAGGCTGGCCACCAACTGCGGTATGCATGAGTACTACTGAAATTAAACTAGTCTACCAGGTAGGGTGTGTAGCAGGCACACATGGGAACAGGGACCATGAAGGCAGAGAAGGAATACCCAGCCCAGCCAGTCTGCCCTTTTCCTTATCTAATGGATATGCTGCATATCCTAGTGAACCTACAGCCTATGGCCTCCTGCCCCCACCAGGTTTGCCTTATGCCTGTCCTGTGCATTGAGTCCCCCCACTGTGTTTCACCCACTACTGCAGTGGAGTACATATGTTGTTGGGGGGGGCATCCTCCAGGGCATGTAGGGCCATGGGCAGTGTGTCTGTGTGTGACTATCTATCTGTATGTGTGTGTGTGTGTGTATATATATATATATATATATATAAATATATATATATATATATATATAATATATATATATATATATATAATGGTAGCAGGTAGTGCTACCATAGGGTTGAGGAGCCCTTTTAAGGCTAAAGGGTCAAATTTTGCACCTTAATAACTTTGGCACTGTCTAGCAAATTTGTCTGAAATTTGGAATGCATGATCAAGAATGATACACCTTGGGAACTGCCAAGTTTCGTCCTGGTCGCATATACGGCTGTGAAGTTATTAAGCATGATCTGTGCACACATTTACTCTATTTGGTGAATTCTTTGCTGTTGCCTACAGGTCGCACGTTTTGCGCCAGTGGTCTGAAATCTTCAGGAAATGTGTGGCCAGGGTGTCCGATGTGCCTTTCCAAGATTTCATGAAAAAATATCAAACGGTTCAAAAGTTATTCAAAAAACAAGTTCCCATTATAAGTCAATGGGAAAAGTTAACAAAAAGTTTGACACTTTTGCAAATGCACTTTTTACTTTCACAAATGGCCCTAGTACTTTTGCAAATCCACCATTTTGTCTTCAGTTGGTGATCAGAAAAATGCTTGGCATCTAAATTTGGGACCATCTAGGACACAATTCCTTTTGTGTTGTCCTAGTCGGAGCCTCAGGATGCTAGCCATGTCTTTATTTTAGGGTTAAACACCCCAGAAATATGTTTTTCAAAGTTCTGCAAAAAGTACTTACGCAAAGTACTTTTGTGCTCACAACACTTTCGCAAATCTGTGCGAAAGCTTACGCAAATCACGAAAGTACTTTGCAACACTATGGCCAAAATGACAGGAGTTATTTGAGACCTTGCTGCAAAAGAACAGTAAGGTCTTTTGGCCTGAAATTTGGAGGGAAGGCAGCCAACATGTCACAGATGTGCCTTTTGGTGGTTTGGTGAAATAATATTGTACAGCTCCAAAGTTACGATACTCCAAATTTGATGCTTTTTCCCATAGACTAACATGGTGGCATATGCCGCGCCTTTCGGGGCTCGTATCTCGAAAATGGTGCGAGATACAGATTTTTCGTCGCAAATATAATACAAAACAGTAGCCAGGAAAATAATGATTTCTGTGAAATTAAAATCTTTTTTCCACGTCGTACGGTTGCTGAGATACTTGCAATTAAGTACTTCCAATGTTCGTTTTAAGCTTCCATTGCCATTACAATGCATACATTCTTTGTACACACTGTGTTTCTCTATGCAGTTCTCCAGCAAAAAGAGGGTATGCACTTCTGTTACTGTTACAGTTACTGTTTCCCCTTGCGTTTATGTACCTGTTACTGTTACCGTTTCTGCGTGCGCCACCGTGTGTGTTACCCTTTGCGTTGTCATTTGCCCTTGCGTTTTCGTTACTGTTACTATTTGCAGTTCCACCTTGTGTTTGCATTGCTGTTCTTGTTACTATGTCACAAGACATCACGTGGTGGGAGCGCGAGGCCCAAAGGGTCCTGCGCTCCCACCGCCGCATTACATTCAGTATTTCTCTTCATCGTTCTCAAAAAGAAGGGAAATTAGAGGCAAACAACTCTGTTTAATGCATCAGTTAGGGTTGTTCCACAGCAACAAAAGTAAGGAAATTCATTGTTAGGGTTGAACCCCCCCCGGACAACCCCAGTCCACCCCCCCAGCCGGCATTGGGGTACGCATTGAGGTCGTCGGTCCTAACTCTCACCCCATTTTCCTATATCGCTGCTTCTTTAAACATGTGATGGGGTGAGAATTAGGGCCGATGACCCCAACGCACATCCTGATGCTGGCTGGGGGGTGGGCTGGAGGTGTCCTGGGGGGTTTCAACCCTAACACTGAATTTTCTTACTTTTCTCACTGTGGAATAACCCTAACTGATGCATTAAACAGAGTTTTTTTTACCTCTATTATATATATATATATATATTTATAAAATGGTGTGGTAAAATCATAAAAATCCCAGTGATACAATTGGCCAAAACACGTCACATGACCGTGCATTATTTCCCAACGACCACATACCTTCCACTACGACCGCACGCCTGAACTACTTTCCAGTCCTCAAAACCTTTTCACCAGCAGTAAGACCACTCCACACCTGGTGCAGCTAGACACCCACACTAACACACATGTGCAACTGACACCCACACCCATAAGTAAATATACCAGTAGTAGCCCCACACTGTAGAAACAGATCTCTTCATCCTACCATTAATGTTTACTGAAAATTTAATTTAAAAATCAAATCCTGCCATGTTCACAGTGTCACAGTGTACAACCACTTTTATTACTGTAACCACTGTGACCAGTCTGATTAACAGAAACCTAACTGTATATATAAAACCTATAACATACATTCTTTTGTAGACGCTCTTCATTTTTAAAAAGATGCCTTCCACCGACAATACCGCCATCCCGCAGACAGTATTTCACTCGATATGAATGGATGGAAGGAAGGGTGTCATTTAGCGCTGTTACGAAACAGTAAGACGTTTTGTTTGTTCAGGGTGACGTTTTCACAGGTTTCCTCTCATCGCAATAGCAGCCCATGCGATGTGAACGCATCCATAGATGAAGCGGAGTTCACTAGCCCAGACGAAGCCAGAGCCAGTGCCGCCATAAGCAACACCTCGCCTGCGACCGCTCACGCTTCTAAAATTACCGACCACTCGATCCATCCTCACTAGCTTCCGCACAATATGGAACTACTATTAAGGAAAACCGAGAGAAACTAATAAAAGGCAGTCACTTTCTGATTTTAAACACAGCACGCCTTACTTTCACCACGTAACAGCTTCTCACTTTCTAAATGAGCACCGTCAGTCACGCTCACATTTGGGCAATTAAAGTGACAGTCCTTACAGACATACTTTTTTTCACACCAAAAGGACTACTAAAGTTAAATTCATTTACAAATACAGTTTTCACACCAAAAGTGTCACCTCTGCCAACATATCATTTAATTACCAACTACACAGAAGGACTACTCCCCAAAAAAAATCTATAGCCATTTTATAAGATAGATATACCACTCTGAGGTGTGCAGTCGCTGCTCTGATATCGCATGCGCCTTGTCGCTGACGACCGCCTGCGCCTCGCGGCGACAACGCACACCAAGCGTATATATCAGAGCGTGACCAGACACCTCAGAGTGGTATATCTATTACATATACTGTATTATATATATATATATATATATATATATATATATATATATATACAGTATATATATATTTGCACAGATGCATGGGTGAATTGTATGCACTGACTGTGCCTGCCAGCTCACAGTTCCTGCTGCTTCCAGAGTGTACGTCCATTCCGACTAACATGGGATGCTGTGGGCATGCCTTGACCTGCAGCGTCAAGCCTGTACTTCCATTCCGACCAAAAGGTGCCACTGTGTACACCATGCAGTAGCACCAAGCAAGCTGCATGGTAATGTATGCTAAGCAGCACATAATTAGATGTAAATGTGGCTGTTTGCCCACGGATTACCTAAATACGCTCATTTGTATGGGAGCTTTGAATATAGCTCCCATTTGCCCCGGGCTAACCAGTTTGCACTGGGCTAATGTGTTAGCACTGTGCAATCAGGTTAGCCCCGGGCAAACCTCACTTCAGCATAGCACAGTTCTGCAGTGTGTGGCTTGCATTGTTTGCAGTGGATGTGAGATATCTCTGTGCAATCACACACAATGTTCTTCACCTGCAACACTGGCTTACTCCAGTGTCTACTGAGCTTCTGTTGCAGTTTGCGCTTCCCTGTTGCTATATTCAGTGCTGTCTTATTCCTGGGCTATTTTTGCCCTGCACTCCCAGCCCAGTTTGCCTGGCTTCCTTCACATGCTATATTCAGCAGGATTAGCACCGGGCTATTCCTTTTGAATATGGCTGGCTCTTTGGTCCGGGCAAATGTTTGCAAACTGGGCAGTGCTAATTTAGCCCCGGGGCAAAGTTTTGAATATCTGGCCCTAGGTCTGTTAAATCTTTAGAGGTCTTCAGTCTTTATTATTTATAATCCTTCTTATACCAATAAATCAATTTAATCACATAAAAAGGCCTAGTGAATTTATCTGTCCTACACAAAATAGATCAAATAGATGTATATGTCCTCAGTACCTTGAGCAATTGATAACAATCGCTCCTTAAATCTGGCACCTCCATCCACCATTAGATGTTTATTAAATATATATTTACCTGGAAATATGGAAGTGTGTAAACTAATCAGATAAAAAGGTGGATGAATAAAAGATGTATGATCTGTTTTTTTTTCAAATCTCTTTTCATGTATCCCTCCAGCCCTACCCCCTACACGTTTTTCTTATAGTAATAATTATATTAATTCTGGGTATGCTCAGTCAGCATTTCAAAATAGCTGTATGAAGTGATCATATGGGAAATCCTTTTTTTGTATCTATTTTTGTTTGTCATCATCTTGTTTTCTGTTTTTTTTAAACTGAAAAGGTACGCAAATGGCAATGTAGAGGGAGACGGGACCCTGCTAAGTGGCTTCTGCAATTCACTGTTATAAAAAGGACCAACAAAGGTGTTTTCTTTGATTTGAGAAAAACAGATCATACATCTTTTATTCCGTCCATCTTTTTATCTGATTAAGAATCACATCACAGAATCATATCATAGATGACTGATGGCAGAAAAGGACCATACTGGCCCATCTAGTCTGCCCTTTTTTTCCCCTTCAGCTCTCCCTCCCTGCCAGCCCCTGCCCTCCCCCCAATACTCGGCCCCATATGCTTGTCCCATGCCCTCTTGAATTCTTCCACCAATTTAGGCCCCACCACTCTGTCTGGTAGTCTGTTCCAGGGATCCACTACCCACTCCATGAAGAAATGCCCTCTCACATTGCACCTGTATCTTTTTCCTTGCAGTCTCAGGCTGTGCCCTCTAGTTTTGACCCCCTCCTTCCTCTTAAGTAAACCATCTTCTCCCACTTTATTGAGCCCCTTTACATATTTAAAAGTTTCAATCATGTCTCCCTTTTCCTCCTTGTCTCCAGCTCCTTACACCTCTGCTCATATGACTTTCCCTGCAAACCCTACACCATCTTGGTTGCCCTTCTCTGAACCCTCTCCAATGCATCTATATCCTTGCAGAGATGTAGCCTCCAGAACTGAATCAAATACTCAAGGTGTGACCTCACCATGGCTTTGTAAAGGGGCATTATTACCTCCATCTTTCTGCTAGTAATGCACCTGCCTATGCATGCCAACATTCCATTAGCCATTCCCGCTGCCCTGCTACATTGGATTCCTACCTTAAGGTTCAAGGAGACTATGATCCCCAGATCCCTCTCCTGTTCTATTACTTTAATTTCCTCCCCACCTAGGGTGTACCCTGCTCTTCTGTTCCTACTCCCCAAGTGCATCACAGTGCACTTCTTAGCATTAAATTTAATCTGAAATATCCCAGACCATTTTTCAAGTGTCTTTAAGTCCTCCCTCATGTTCTCCACCCCCCCCCCCCGGGGAGGCTCCCATTGCACATTTTTGTATCATCAGCAAATAGGCACACCCTCCCCCTCAAACCCTCAGGAATATCACTGATGTAGATATTGAAGAGAAGTGGACCCAAAACTGACCCCTGTGGCACTCCACTCTTCACCCTCACTGTCCCTGTGAGTTCTTTCTGACAGCCAGGCCTCTATGCAGCTTGTTATTTTCCCACCCAACCCCAGGCTTTCCATCTTGCTCATCAGCTTCCTGTGGGGGACGGTGTCAAAGGCCTTACTGAAGTCCATATAGGGCACATCCACTGCCCCCCCAGTCAATCACCTGAGTCACCCAATCAAAGAACGGAATTAGGTTTGTCTGGCAAGACTTCCCCTTCATGAAGTCATGCTGTCTGCTGTCCTGCAAGCCACTCTCCTCCAGATAATCCACCACCCTCTCCTTGATTAATGCCTCCATTACCTTTCCCACCACTGACATGAGGCTGACAGGTCGGTAGTTCCCTTCACCCCCTTACTACCTCCCTTGTGTAAAGGCACTATGTCTGCCCTCTTCCAGCCCTCCAGTTTAGCTAAGTTTAGACACTTCCATGTTTCCAAATAAATTCAGATTTCCCTTATTTTAATTTTGGAGCACAGGCCACTTTGGTTCCTGTGTACCCATCCCTCTGTAGTTCAGGTAGTGTGCAAAAATGGATATGTTGAAAACTTGGAGTGAAAGTATAAAAAATTGCCAAAGTTTAGTGTGTGCATAGAAGAATTTCAATGACCGCTCATAACTCTGGCATTTTGAGGTATTTTTGTGCCAGATTTTCAACATGGGTGTTTTGGGACCCCACCGCATAAACACTGACACTGTAATGCTGTTACTGGGTCTCAAAAGGTGATTTCACGCAGTGGCTGCGCCATTCCATTCTACAGGTGTGAAAACATATTTCAGGCAGAATGTGAAAAATGACAGCTGTACTGTTCATGAGGGGATATGAAAAATTGCCATGTTGAATTTTTGGAGTGAAAATATTAAAAATTGTCAAAGTTATGCACATGCATAGAAAAATTTCAACAACCACACATAACTCAGGAATTTATAGTATTTTTGTGCCATATTTTCAACACCCCACCTCATGAACATTGGCACTGTGATTCTGTTACTGAGTCCCAAAAGGTGATACAGAGATCTAATAAACTATGTATGCACTTTATATTAGTGTAATATAAGCCTATATTTTTCAGTGTGCTGGTGGATGGTGCTTCAGTTTTGTTATTTTGCTGTATTGGTTTTACTGTGCACATCCAATTGTTGGGTTGCTTTTCTTTGTTTCTACTTTTTGGGACACCACCTCATGAACACTGGCACTGTCATTGTGTTACTAAGTCCCGAAAGGTGATTTCACACGGCAACTGCATCATTCCATGCCACAGGTGCGAAAACATGTTTCAGGCAGGATGTGAAAATTGACAGCTGTACTATTCATAGGTTCATAGTTTGTTTATGGGTTTTATTAGGTCAGGGTCCTTTGTACAAACTCGCCACCATCAGTGATGGAACATTTGCTTGGAATTACTCATGAACTTGTCTAGCCTATTTTTAAATGTATCCATTGTAGGGTTATTCACATCTTCAGGCAGTGTATTGCAGGTATTAACTATTCTTTGGGTGTACCAATTGCTTCTTTTTACTGTTTTATATTTAGCTCCTTATAGTTTATATTTACAGGGCCGTTGCTAGGATTTTTCCAAGGGGGGTTCTTTTTATGCAGTCTGCAACCTTTTATTTTATTTTTTTTCATACACATTTTTTGTTTTTCTGTTTTGTTCCCTACCTCCCCAATGGCCACGGTGTACACATGCATGCACGCGCATGGAGGCACACACCAGGATCCGGTGGTCCCTTCCACCCCTCCTGATTTCTGTCACTGCCCATACCGCCTACTCACCCGCCCGACCTCCACCCGGTGGGAGCGAGACTATGGATGGGTGGGCAGTCACCCCTTTGGAAGGTAGAGCCATGGCTCAATCCCGCTCCAACCCTCCCCCCCAAGCCAGCACTCCGGTGACCCAAAGTTGTTCCCAAACACAGGTCACGAGTATAGAATGAGGTAAGGCACCAGCACCTCAGCCTTCTGTTCTACCAGGCCGGCTTGCAGTCTGCAACCTTTAAAAAACAGCTGTGGGTCTTAGGGCCACCAGGACCCCAGACGCCATGGGGTCCTAGATGCTCTGTGGTGCATTTTGTGGCTTATTGTGAAGCTGAAGAAGTCATATCTGAGATCTCCTACACCCCTTGCTCTTAGCAAAATTATTATCTGGCTGGCTTCAAGGTGAATACATATATGTATTCAGTACCGGAGCACAGCAAGATGCTGCTACTGTAATATATCTAAGACATTATCTCACATATATTATGTTATCAGTTTTAATATCTGCAGCTGTATCTACTGGTGTGTAGGTAAGGGGTCTGGGGGTGCCAGGCCCCCAAAAGCTCTGGGGTACTAGAAGCTCTGTGGGTCATTGTGTGGCTTATTTTAAACCAAATCAACTCATCTGTGAGCTCCCCTCCACCTCCTGCTCTAAGGACAATTATTACTATCTAGGTGTTACAGATTGTGTGTGTATGTGTTTGTCTGTCTGTGTATGTATACATACATGCACTGAACCTCAATTTGGAGTTTGTAGCTGGTTTTGGCTGGGTATTGTGTAGTACTAACTTACTGCACTATTGGCTTGCTTTAAGGGCAGGGGTCTGGGGCTGATAAGCTCCCAGAAACCATGTGCTATGGTATGCTCTGTTGTGGCTTATTTTAAGTCTATATAACTCATATCTGAGCTCCCTTTATCCCTTATTATAACCCTCACCCTCCCCAACTCAATATACCATTTAAGCAATTGAGTCAGTGCAACATGGCCTACAGCAAGGCTAGCAGGATGCTGGGATGTATCGATAGGGGTACTGATAGCAGAAGAAAGGAGGTAATACTTCCCTTTTACAGATCCCTGCTGAAGCCTCACCTAGAGTACTGTGCCCAGTTCTGGAATCCTCACCTCAGAAAGGACAGGATAGGCTGGAGACAGTGCAGCACAGAATAACTAAAATGATTCAGGGACAGCAAGGCACATTCTATGAGGAGTGCCTCAAGGCACTAAATATGTACTCATTGGAGACCAGAAGGGAGAGGGGAGATGTGATAGAGACCTTCAATTTCCTTTAAGGAATTAAAGTGAACTGTGGGGTATTATTTATAAAGCCTGTGTACCAATTCGTGGTCACATGGACGCGAATGGAAATTAACAGGAGGTAGGTTCAGGAGAGATGTGAGGAAAGTACTACTTTACAGAAAGGGTGGTGGAACTTTGGAACAGTCTGTCAGTGGAATTGGTGGGTGCAAAAACAATCAGAGGATTCAAGAAGGGCTGGGACATAATGAAGGGAATAGTGGTTACTGGAGGCAACAGGACAAAGGAAGAGAATAGAGAGAGGGTGGGGGAAATGGCAGTGTAGATCCCTGCCAGACCCTTCCAAACACTTGCATTGCCTTTCCACTGTGGTACCTCTTTTGCTTAACTTATGAAAAGCTAAAACAGGCGTGTGAAACATGACAACTTTATATAGAGGAGGATTTAAGTATTTTATTTCTAAATCTTCAGCCCACCCACTGAACAGCTCCCTTGTTTAACTGCACAGCCTTTCTCTTGATATGCAGTTATTAAGGGACACATCTTTAGCAATATTGGCCAGCAAAATTTACCTGCTGGTGACTAATAATATTAAAAGTCGAGGTCCTCTACTTCTTTTTTGCTCTCCTGGAGACGTTGTCTCTGAGCCTGCCACCATGCTCCATCTTCCTTGAGTGCTAGCTGACAGTGTGAATTGTGGGCAGCAGCCGTTCTGTATTCCAGTCACATTCACGATGCTGTCATGAGCTGCAGTTGGCCAGCCAGTCATAGGGGGACGGTGCGGAGGAAGACTCACAAAGCAGCTCCAGTCATCTTACTGGCACTGAGAGAGCTGATTGGTAGCAGATGGGAGCGGCATGCATGCAGAGAAAAAGTGCTGGGGTTCAACATGTGTGCATAAGCATTCTGTGACAGTCACAAAATAAAAAGAAGTAATGAAAAAAAGTCACAAATTATGAAAAAAGGGGTGTTCTTTCGAACCATACGAACCCCGTGGCAACAGCTGTGATATTTATGTGATCTAGTAGTTTTAGTGACTTGCTGCCTACTCAGACCAATGGTTTCTAATGTTAGAACATTTTGGATTGCTGTGTACGCTAAGCATACGTCTCCTTTAGTTCTTCTGTATTCCAATGAGTACAGACCTAATCTAGTAAGTCTGTCCCCATATGATAGGTCTTTCATATTTTTAACCCTTTTAGTAGCCTTTCTATGAACACTTTCCATCATTTTTCTTTCTTGTACATTTTGTGGTGCACAGAATGGGGGAGCAGTACTCCAAATGGGGCCTAACCAAACTGGAATATAGGGGAATTAATACTTGTGGTTCTCTGCTCTTTTTGTTTCTTAACATATTTTCCAACATTTTATAACATTTTTTGACTGTGTTTTTTGTGTGTAGATCAAAGGATAAGTTATTTGAAATGATTTACCCAGATCTTTTTAGCTGGTTGTTTCTTGCAAGATGGTGTTATTTAGTTTATAAATTCTTTTTGGGTTTGTATGTCCAAGGTGCATAACTTTGCATTTGTTGGCACTGAATGCCATTTTGTTTTTTTCAGCCCAGTGTTCGAGTTTTGTTATGCTGTCTTTGAATGTTTTTCCTGATGTTTGATCATTAATTATACTACCTATCTTGCAGTCATCTGCATATTTACATATCCAAAATGTACTCTCTGTCTGCATTGTCGACACCAGTATATTGAACAATCTGGGCCCTAGTACCGAGCCTTCAGGCATACCACTTGTAACATTTCCCCAGATAGACATATTTCCCCTTATTCCCACTCTCTGCCTTCTGCCATTTAACCATGATGTAATCCGTGCTATTATATTACTATTGAAGTTTAACCTATCTAGTTGTTCTATAAACATTCTGTGGGACATTGTGTCAAATGCCTTTGAATAATCTAGGAACACAATGTCCACAGGCACACCCTTATCCAGGGTTGTACTAACTGGTTCAAAGAACTGTAGTATGTTTGTTAAACATGATCTTCCTGTACAAAATCCATGTTGTGTTACATCAGCTAAATCCATTTTGGCAAATATGTGTTACAATACACCCTTGTATTAACCTTTCAAGTAGTTTACCTACAACAGAAATTAGACTAATAGGTCTGTAATTCTGAACATCCTTTTTTCTACCTCCCTTTTGTATAGGTGTGACTGTAGCATCCTTCCATTCTTTTTAAGATCCTTCCCTCTCTTAATGATGTAGTAAATAGACATGTCAAAGGTACCTTAAGTTCTACAAGTTCTTTAAGCAGTTTTGGGTGAATATCGTCTGATCCAGCAGAACAGTTTTGTTTAATAATTTTTATTGTTTGTTTTACCTCTTCTGTAGTAAAAGGTATACGTTCACCTGGTTTTACCACTTTACTTTTGGTTGTCTCTTTTGGTGTATAGAGACTAATAAAATAGTTATTTTACTCATTAGCTATTTGACTTTCATCTTAAATTACTCTACTGTGAATTTCAAGTGGTCCAATAGTTTTTTGTCCACCCTTCAGAAAGCCTACATAATTATAAAATGCATTTTTATTGACTTTGACAGATGTGGCAAGATATAATTCTCTTCTCTGTTTTGCTTTCTTAATACTGTTCTTAGTTTTATTTGCCGCTTTTTATTGTTGTAAGTTATGTTCATTAGAATTTCTTTTATATTTTAAGTATCATTTTTCCTTTTACTAATTTTTTTGTATTGTCTTATTCCACCTTTTATTATTGTTGTATTTATTAAATTTTGGTACCCAGCAATTAATACAGGTGTCCATTTTTTGTTTAAGTCTTTCCCAGTGTTTGCTCATGTCTAAATTGTTAAGTTCTGCTTCCCACTTCCAGTCATTTAAATATTCTTTCATTCTCTGATAGTTTGCTGTATGATAGCTTCGAACCATGGTTGTTCCTTTTATGGGCCTTTTGTTGATCTCCATTTCGAGTTGTACTGTTTGATGGTCACTGTCTCCTAAAGGCATTAGTACTTGTATATCCTCTATACCATAGTCTATATCAGTAAAGAGCAGGTCTAAAATACTGTTACCTCTGGTACTTTGTTGGACTAATTCATGTTGCATTGATATGTCTAGGAAATATTTTTCAATCTACTATTTCCATGTAGTGTGTCCCAGTTGATAGTTGGGAAATTAAAATCTCCCATAAGCAGGAGGTCTCCTGTAACAGTAATTGTTTCAATTTCAGAGTTAAATTTATTATTCTTCTCCATATCTAGACATCGTGATTGATATCCGACACCTACCGTTATCATTTTTGTTGGTACTTGTATTGTACTTTTGCCCAAACCAGCTAGCTGTCATTATCTACTCCTGTATGTTAATGTATTTCAAGTGCTTTGTGTTCATTTCCTATATATAAGGCAACTCCACCTCTCTTGTTCTTCCTGTTTTTATTAAATATGGTGTATCCTGGAATATCAGTACTCCATTCCTAATCCTTACACCAGGTTTCTGTAACTGTACAAATTAAGATATATTTTGTATATAACTAGAGATGCAACAAAGTTAAATTCTGCCTGCGAAGTAGATGCAAAGTAGTCCACTTCGCTTTGCCAGTCTGCAATACGAAGTGCCCATTTAAAACCGTTACTTCACCACTTTGCATTGTAATTATGACTTTGTGTTGCTCAATCCACCTTACTTTGCCTTAAGGCAGAGTGAGAATTCACAGGCAGCCCACGCACATCACATGGCTTACACAGTGTAGGTCACATGCTTCAGGCAGGCAGGCAGGCAGGCAGGAAGTGAATCATGCTTGAAAGAGAGTTTAATTTTCACCTTCTAGTAGGAGAAAGAGCTTGTGTTGCTTAGATTCAGAGAGGAACATCTATAAAGTAGTGTAAAACTACTATAAACCTTTTCATTTTTTTGCTAATTAGCTGATTATTTTTGTCTATTTGTTGTCTGGATTTGTGTTTGTGCAGTATTTCAGTATAGTATTTATTAATTGTTAATCATTTTTGTGTGTCTGTGTGTGTGTGTGTGTGTGTGTGTGTGTGAAAGAGAGAGAGAGAGAGACCAGAATGGAGGGGGAGAGACTAGGTGGTTTTTGGAGATGCAGTGGAGGAGATCATGTCGGTGTACACACATGTGGTGGCAGGCTGTATTTGGATTGGAGCACCATTTTGCCCCCCCAAACCAAGAGATAGCAGACTTGGTGCCATGGAAGCACCACCTCCTGTGGCACCTACCAGTGTCCCCCCAGTGCCAGCACCTACTATGGTCCCAGTGCCAGCAGCTCAGCTGCAGCAGGAAGTCAGGGAGGAGGAGCCACAGCAGTCACAGCATCATGTTTCTGCACCCCAACCTCAATTGTGCAGCAGCAGCCCCTGGCTCCAACAGCACCAGGGCCCCCCGCCTGTGTCTGGTCCTCACGCACCTCATTAGTGTGGGAGTTATTTATTACACTGCCTGGGGACAGCAGTGTAGTAAAATGTAATTTGTGTGGTGTGGAGGTGAGCTGTGGCCCTAAAGGAAGTCACCTTGGCACAGGGGGTCAGTGCACCCACCTGTACAACCACCACCATGTAGAGTGGCATGCCAAGGTTGCAGAACAGGGCAGTAATGCACCTGCTGGCCCTGCTGGGGAAGAGGGTGCAGCATGGTGGTGTGAAGCAGGAGAGGGCCATGGATGAACTGGCTGCTCCACATCACAATCTGCAGCACTTCCAGGTGATAGTGGAAACCCTCTCCAACTGCCTGTCACACAGGACAATTTATGTCTGCTGTGGAGTGAGTTGGAGGCTGCTAACCACTGGCTGGACAACATTGAGCAGCAGTTGGAGCAAATTGAGGGGCACCAACTACAGATTATGGGGATGCTGCAACTACTGCTGTCCCATCACAAAGTTGATTATTAGTTTTAGTTTCTCCACCACCACCCTCTGTGTGAAAAAATAGTTCCTGATGTTGCTCTCGATCCATCCCCCCTCCATCTTCAAATTTTGGTCCCTTCTTCATGCAGATCTCTTCTTCTGAATGAGGCTATCCTCTTGTTGATTCCCTTTCAGTACTTGATAGTTTCTATCATGCCCTCTTTTCCTTGTGTTTATATGTAATATCCTTTAGTGTCTCTTCGTCTGGCTTCATTCTAGTGCTTACCCTTCAACATTTTAGTTCCCCTACCTTTGTACAGCCATTTTTTGACTTCATTTTAACGTGATGGCTCCCAATGCATCCCTGTATACCCTGTCTCCCAGCCCTCCTTACTTCCTTCTGGAATTTCTTGCATACTTTTAGGTCATCTGACACAGGTCACTATCCATTTTTGTTGTTGTTAGTCCCCCCCCCACATTGTGCACCGTTATGTGTATAATAATGTTGAGTGTGTGTTCTGTCTTTCTTTTGCATAACCTTGTTTACTTCCCAAAAATAGTAAGAACCATGCCCAAAAACAGCTGAAATAAAATAAAGTGCAAAAGCAGTGTCCTTGCCCTCATTATATTCCTACTTAACAAAATCAGAAAGCCAGCACTACAGAAGAATAAATACCAATAAAAAAATGTTCACTGCTAGAGCAAATGTATTTATGGCAAAACAAGGCACACAAATCACCCTTGCGCTTTGGTGGTTAGGCCTTCATTAGAGGGTCCCTTAATGAAGGCCTAAGCACCAAAGCGCAGGGGTCATTTGTGCATGGCTTGTTTTGCCATCAATAAATTTGCACTAGCAGTGAACATTTTTTCCTGGTATGTATTCATCTAGAGTGCTGGCTTTCTGGTTTTGTCTTGCACTTTTGGAGCTAGCTGCTCTCTACCAGCATTCGTCCACAGTGTTAGTGCAGATACGGTGTGCAGCTGTCAACATTTCCTTTATACCAGGGTGCTGCAGAAACTCCTGGACCACCAGATTTAAACAGTGGGCCATGCATGGAACCTAAACACCATTCATTATGTATTTAACCACATTTGAGCTATTGTGACTTGCTATAAATCCAGCTCTCAGGGACGGGGGGTTCAGCCACTCATCAATTTCAGTCAGTAGCAAGTCCAGCATGTTTTCACCAATGTGAGAACAGGCCACACTGCATATTTCAAGTGTTGCATGCTGTCAAATTCCAGGAAGTTTCTACCATGACAGTCTGCCTTACTACACTGATTATTCACACTACCACCAGCACAATCAACCCCTGGTACCTGCGCCCAATGTGCAGTAATACACAAATATGAACTCACCCACCGTTTTGACACTTGTCCACATAGCCATACCTGAATGGATGAATGGAGAGGAGGAATGTTGAAGGGGCATGTCTTACAGAGTCAGCCACAGTCCAGTATAAATTGGGGAAAAGAATGTCCTGGATGGGACTTTCCATTTTGGACAGGCATGTGCTGCAAACCCCTGGAATCTTGAATTCTTCATGAAGGAGAAGGGCAAAAGATCAATTGTCAGCATTTCAGCTACAGCAGCATTAAGTTCATGTGACACTGCATGATTGGGTGGGTACTTCAAGTTATGGGCAAAAACACTCTGCAATGTGGGCCGACTTGTTACACATTTTGACAAATGGCTCTGCTCTGTGAATGGCTGGGGGTGGGGGTGGGGTGTGGACATGTGATAAATAGGGGGTGCACAGGTGACAAGTCCACAAATTAAGTTATTTTCCCCATTTTAAGTACAGGGGTTGATGTACCACTTGAACTAGATATACTACATAGATCACCACCACCAGTGCTGCTACTCTGACCACCACGTGACAAGATTTCTAAATCATAATCCTCCCCCTCATCAGGCCTGTAGTAATCCTGTGGTGCTATTTCAGTGCTACTACAGACATTGCTACTTGGTCTTACACTCATGGAAGGGGATAACATGCTCAATAAGGTTGATGAGGAGGGTGAACGCCGGACTATGGCATTAGCTAACCTCTGGTGCCGAGTCCATAGTGCCATGTGCCTGTTCTTAAGATGTGTATGTTGGCCCCAGTGCCCAGATAATTCCCCTTTTTACCTCAACTCACACACGCATGGCAAAGCTAGCAGATTGCAACTGACTCATCATTTGCATCTTGGACAAAAAAATCCCAAACAAGGGATTGTGATCCCTTACTTTTAACATGTCTCTGATGCTGCTTATTGGACTCTGTTTTTTTAACAGCTGAAACTGGGGGTGTACTACATGATTTTTCTTGCTCCACACTCTTGGACTCTGATTGACCACCATGACTACCTGTGTTTATTACTGGGTCATCATGATCATCATCAACAGGAACCACTAAATCACAACATTTTTGAGAAGGAAGGGATTTACCGCCAACAGATCCAGACACGGCCACCTTGACTTTCTTTTCTCCTGTTCTCAACAGGGGTCACTGACATCATCATCATCATATTCATCAACATCATCCACATCCACAATTTCAGCTTGGATGCTGTCCTGTGGAGAACATGTTCCAACTACAGCATCATTATCATTACTCCATATTTCTGTGCCACACTTTAATTATTGGATGGCAAAGGCATGACCTCAACAGTGCTGAAAGAAATGTGACATTGTGAGTTATCGTTGTCAGGATCTGAATCATATTCAACTGCCTTGGGGATGTTGGGGAGTATGACATCGTCTACACTGTCAGTCACAGATTTAGGCTCAAGTATATTTTCTAAAATGGTTAACTGGTCAGAAGTGGAACTTGGGGCAGCAATACTCATGCCAGTAGCAACTGCACTAACACTACCAGAGAGGACAACATCCATTACAGAAATAATTATATGAAATGTTTTTATGCTGCACACATAAACCTACCCAAGTGATATGCCTGCTGCAAGTATGATTTAAATGTTAAATTGGAACTGATTGCATGCATATGGTATGCGTGCAGCAAGCAAGTGTGGAAACCATGATTTTTATGTTAAATTGGGAAAGACTGCATGCATGTGGCATGCGAGCAAAAAGCAAGTGGTCACTGATAACTGCACACATAAAAGTTAAGTGGCTTGCTCAGGATCACACCATACACAAGTGGGGTTGATGAGATTCAAACCCAGGTCTTCATGCCTCCAAGTCTCCTGGCTTGCAGTTCAGTGTCTTTAACCACTAAGCCAAACTGTCTGAACACATATGGCTCGCTTGTACTTCAATACATACTGTATCTGAATACATCTGCATGCATGTGGCATGCTTGTAGTCACTGTTATGCCTTTCAGTTTCTCTTCCCTCATTTCAGTTTCACAGTTGAACTGTAGCACACATACCAGTGGAAACACATGTGATTTTTCCCACCCCAATGCACAAACTTGCCCACAAAACCTCTTAATTACTTCTGTCTGGTCTGTACTCCTACTATTTACTCTCCATAGTTTTGAATGCTTCCATGCAAACTGACTTTAAGGTGCAAACACAAAAGTAGCAATAACTCAACACACACTCCCACATGGCCAGTCCCCTCCCCCCCATGCACACACACTGTAGCGGGTATGGCCATGCTGCTACAGACAACCCACCAAGTATAGATATAAGTAAAAAGTCTCTTACTTGGAGAACCAGGGAGCCAAAGGCAGGCATCTCTAAGAGATGATGCCCATGGGCCAGAGTGCTGAGGCGTACCCCCATGAAATCAATGGAGTTATTTTCTATTACTATTTTATATGTTATGATGGTGAGTTGGAGAATAATGAAGGCCACTGTTCTACTAACAAGGCCCTTGTTAGTCAAGAGGTGGCCTTCATTAATCTCCAACTCTCTATCAATAATGTATAAAATAGTAATAAAAAAATACCCCCATTCCTTTCAATTGTGCACACCCCTGAAGACTCTGTTGCCCTTTGTCATAATGTCACACCTGAAAACAAGTTCCAGCTTAGTGTGCCTTTCCTGGTTAAACAATTTCCCCCTTCCCTTTCCCTAATGTGCATGAGTGTGGGGATGTGGAGGTCAGCTTCACTGGAGGGGGGAGGGCATAAGCCTGAATATAGTGGGGTTCTAATAGTCTGTTCATACCATACCACTCAACTGTACATGAATGCAAAGGACAGCTCTAGTATGTCTGTAACATCTCTAAAAGGTACAACTTATTTGTTTTGACTGAAAAGTGATATGCAAATCAGGAAAAATTCAAATGTGTAAGATTCATCTGTATATACCCTGGAGCAGTGCATCAGATTTGGGCTTAAATGCACTCAGTTACTAACCAATTTGTTTCCTTGCTGAAGTTCTGCCCCCCCAAAAGAACTTTGTCCTGATTTTTCTCCCCAACTCCATTCCATTCAATACCCATCCCCTATGGGTCATGAAGCTGCCCAAAGGTGAAAAAACATGAAAAACACATCAATATTTTAGTCCTTCCTCCTTCCCCAATCCCCTGTAAAAAAAATTATTTGCTTTTACTTACCCGGTCATATGGCCAGAACCTGTAGCCTGACATTGTGTGCCACCAGCATAGTTTTCAGTTTACTCCCCCTCTGTCCTTCTGCCAGAAGCTGGATAATAGAACAAACATCACAGGTCCCCAACATGGTCCATGACCAAGTCACCTCACCAACCAAACCCACCCAACCTTGGTTGCTTGCTTCTTGCTTGGTTGCTTCTGTAGCTGCTGCCACACTGCTCTGACCAAGGCTTATGAAGGCCACCCACACTGCTGTCACTGCTGCTGCTAAGTCTAGCTTGCTGCTGTGGGGGTCTATGCTGTTTTTATTTTTGCAAGGCAGGCCTAGTAGAGTAAGTAGGTAGCCTAGTCTTGAGTTAGCATCTAGCTCACCCTCTGCCCCTTCAGCTACCAGGTGAGATGGAGACTCATTAAGAGTAGACCAACAAAAATATGCTGCCACAACACTACTTTTGAGAGTTCAGTGTTCACTGACTCCTGCAAGCTATAGTGTGCAGTCTGTCTACTCTGTAGTGGGAAAGACAGTGTCACACTTGCAAGACTCATGCATGCTTTCTTGGCTGGAGCTCATCCAGATCATATGTGACTGTGCCACCACTAATAGGTGGAGAGAGTGAACAACACAATACAGACACATTTGAGTCTGGAGAGTACCTGTAGCGTGAGTACACACAGGCCAGGTGAGCACTTATTGTGCAAAAGATTGAATCCAAATTTAAAGCCATTATTGCCACACCATAAGAACAACCTGGCCACAAATAAGGGGGGGGCAACTGACCCCCCTCTGCCCTACCTAAATGGCACCCCTGCTTAATGGTAGAAATTCATTCTCAGGTGCTAATGCAATGGTTTACACTCTGTCCTGAGGTACTGTATCTCCATGTTTCATGATGTGTCCTGATCATCATGTGAGTTAGTGTCCCTCATTGCCCCTCATTTTGAGAGTCCATGTCCCTTATTTCAGTGAGAAAATATGAGGTATCGTGCACACTTCCAAGATCCTACTCAGCAAAAAGAATGCTGAGCATGGCCATAGTGTATATGCTCAATACAAAATGACAAAGGGAAAGTAAGTGAGATGAAACAGTCATGGAGAAACACATTTGTAGCACTAAATATGCATAAGAGATGTGCATGGTCCAGAACAAAGAAGGGTAGGCTTCACTACAAAGAGGCCCCTCTTCATACATCTGGAATGCGAGATGTTGACTAGCTATATCCTAAGCATTTAATGCAGTACGCAAACAATACTTTACAAATCAATGCCGATTTAATGACAAAAATCAAAAGCCGTTAAACAACTTGCAAAAGGATCAGAATTAATGAGTTTACCTAATTTTTATGGGAATTAAAATAAAAATGCATTTTAATGACTCTAATTGCTAGCAATAGTATAAGAAATAGAAACTGGTGTGTTTTGTAGATGAGATTTGCACCAGCTTAGCTGCTGTACATATGGCAAGTGTGCAGCATGTGAACCTGATGTGATGTTTAAATGGTGTTCACACCAGCTTAACTGCTGCACTCATGTCAAGTGTGCAACATGCAAATCTGATGTGATTTTTAGAAGATGTTCACACCAGCTTACCTGCTGCGCACATGTCAAGCTTGCAGCATGGGAACCTGATTTGCTTTTTAGACCTGGTTCACTTAGGATCACTTTGTGTATGCAAACTGCATGCAAACATTACACAATTAAGCATGTGGCATGCATTCTACATGTACACAGCACACATGTATTTATGTAAGGGATCATCTCCTCCAATTATCAGTGAAGCAACAGATTGCACTGTAAAAAAACATTGATGGAGAAATCCCTTTATTGACATCAGCTATGCACTTCTACGTGCTACCATGCCCATGGTCAGTCTTGCCACCTGCAGCAGTGCCATGGCCAGAAATAGCTTTGCTTGCACATCTATTTGCAGGCATTTTTGGGGATCACCAAGAAAATTCCAAACAAATTTGGATTTCTGAACTTTCAATCTGGGTCGGTGGATGGGAAGCCAAAAAACAACAACTATGGCTTGCAGATGGAGATTGGGTACTAAACAGATGCAAACACTCAAACAGATTAAGATTGTGCTGCACACTCAAGAGATGCAGATGCAAAAGCACAACACCTTAACTAGTGCTCACAAGTTACAAATCCAAATCTGGAAAAGAATACCTTTTGCTGGTTTGGGAGGGCAGCGCACTGCAGTAACAGTCCACTACCAAGATACCAAAAAGCAGTACAAAATAATGTTGGTGGATAGCAGGTTCACAGTGCTGTAATTACTGTGTGGCACAATAAAATGTGTCTGATCTGATGGCACAAGTCGCACGCATACGCACACCTGCACTACAGGTAATGTGCAGCGAATTGAAAACTTCAGTAATATAACCAAATAATTTAAACAAACTGAAACTATGCACTGCACCACAACAATCAGCAAAAAAAATGTCAAAAATTACTGAAAATATTACTGTGTGTACATTAACGCAGTTATACAAGAAAAATATAACCAAAACAGAAAGACTGCCTTTCTCCCAATTTATCTACCTCCACCACAAATATACTCCTCCCGCAAGCACACTTCAAGTGTCTGTCACTACACAGACTAAATGTTCTAAATTAACATTCAAAATCCAGACACAAATAATAAACACTTGATGATATGAGCACAGGAGGCTTTCCTACAATCGATGTACTAAATTTTGAGCAAAAAATAAATTGGTCAAAAATGCTTTTTTAACGGCTTTCAGAGGGTTGAATCTCAGAGCTCTGAGGGTGAACTCTCTCCAGCTACCACTACACGCACACTACACAGAACTGAGGCTGTGCAGAGCAATCTAAAGCCCATGTGACCTGCAATCCCATGAATCACTGCAAAATTTGCCTTGGAGCTCACCAACAAGGTGAAGTGATGTGAAGTACATTGATTTCAATGTACTTCATATTAAAATTGGTGCAGAACTGGTTGAGGAATGGTAGAGTAATGCAAAGTCATTGTTTTCAATGGACTTCAAGATCCTCATTATGACGCGAAGTACTCCACTTCACGTTGCAGATTATTTCACAGATTTTGCCTTAATTCAAGAATTGCTTCAAGTATCAGTTTTGGGCCACTTTGTCCACCACTATATATAACCTATGTTTCAGCTCATCTATCTGGTTTTGCAAATCCTAGCATTAACTAGTAAAACTTTAATGTCTCCATCGTTGTTGTTAATATTTATTTGTCTTATATCCCCAATTTGCTTTGTCATTTAGTTAGTCGTTTGTTGTTATATTTCAAAATCTTTTTCAGTGGGATTATTTGATTCTGTTTTTAATTCAGTGTTTGGTGAGTTAGTGATTTTCAGCCCATCCCCCTTCTTATTTAGTTTAAATATGTATTAATGCATTGTAGGATTTGTTTTCCCAGGAAAGTACTACCCTTTTTACTAAAATGTAATCAGTCCCAGCAAAATAGTTTGTTTTTCCCATTGAACTCTTCCCAGTGTGTAATACTTTCCATACCTTGCCTCATGCACCATTTTCTCATGCAATTATTAATTTCCCTCACTTTTTGTAGATTGTATTCAGTTTCTCATGGAATGGGTAGGATTTCAGGTAACACTATTTCACAGCCCAGGTCTACTAATTTGTTGGTTAGAGAAACATATTGTTCATGAGGAGATGTGAAAAAAATGTTGAAAATTTGTAGTGAAAATATTACAGATCGCTAAAGTTATGCATGTGCATAGAAAACTTTCAATGACCTTGCAAAACTCGGATGTTTTTTTTTGAATTTTTGTTTCCCAAATGTTCAGCATAAGCTTTATGGGACCCCACCTCATGAACACTGGCACTGTCATTTCATTACTCGGTCTTGAAAGGTGATTCTTTGCAGGGACTGCAAAATCATCTTACATGTCTGATTAATGTAATGACAGTGAGAGTGTTCATGAGGTGGGTTCTCCAAAATCCTATGTTGAAAATGTTGGGCAAAAATATCATAAAATGGCAGAGATGTCAATATAAGTTCAAAAAACCACTGATGGCTATTATATGGCACTTACCTTGATTCTTTAGTTCATGGTTCGGCTTTGAAGAGTGAAGACATGTCAGGGTCCACAGAAGATGGCAGCCATGAACCACCATTGTTAAGTATTGGGCAAGGGGGTTTGTGGGGTGGTGAGTGCTCAGTGGATGGGTCAGAATGGGTCAGGGGACTGGGGGAGATGATGAGGGACCACTTTCTTTTTTGCATGATAAAAAAAGACGGGGGACTGTTTTTTTTTTAAGGGTCAAATTTATAAATGTTTGGGGAAACTGGGGGTTGGCTTCCCAGTGTCCCACAGTACTGAGGGATAGAACAGAACTGGGGATACTGGGAGTGGACTCCCATATGTCACACATGGGGAGGCTACTGCCAACATGGGGATTGTGCTCCCTGTTGGCAAATAATGGTATGATAGAATATGTTTTGGGGACACTGAGAGTGGGCTCCCCAGTGTCCCACTGTACTAGAGGGTGTAGGGGAGATATGGGTACACTGCAAGTGGGCTCCTCAGTGTCCCACAGTACTGGGGATGTAGGGAATATCTGGGGACACTGGGAGTTGGCTCCCCAGTGTCCCACAATGGCAAGGTGGGGGTTGAGTGAGGTGTTCATATACTCCTGGCACGAGGATTACACACCTTGATGCTGGGACTGACATTTATATGAAATAAAATATTAAGATTCCTCAGCCTCCTTCCCCTTACAGGCTGTAAAAAGGGAAAAACAGCTTTTTTTAGGTAAACACCAACAGGAGCTTACCTAAATGAGGACAGAGGAATCTGATTCTGACCTTACTTTTTCAAAAAACTGGCCAGAAGTGTTTTTTATTTCTTTTTTTGTCATGGGCTGTTTTTTTTTTTTTAATACAAGTAGTGTAGCAAATTTGCAGCAGTGTATGCAAAAAGTATCACAAATTTGCAATACCACAGTTGTGGAAGTGATGCAATTTATGAAACTTTCACAAATGTAGTGTTGCAAATTTGCGACACTTAAAATAGCAAAATGCCCAAAACATATTTCCAACCATTATTTTTGAAAACTGATGATAGGACCATGTTCCTTGGGCCCCAATTAGGTAAACACAACTGTTAGTGTTTACCAAGGGCCATTATATTTTGAATTACAATGTTTTTTTCTCCATCACTAACTGAAAACAAGCTAGTGGCAGCACGACACTACTGAACCCATTTGTAGCAGTAAAATGTGCTGTTGCAAAAGCAAAACATGCTGTTGCATGGCACATCTCATTTTTTCCCTAGACTATAATGGGAAACTTGAAACTGTTATAACTTTGGAATGGATTAATTTTTTTTAACAAACCTTCAAAAGACACATCAGTGACCCAGACCCCACATGCTCTAAGAATTTCAGACCAGACACCCAAACTGTTTCAGACTTAGAGATGAGCAAATAATTTGCACCTAAATGGTAAATTTCACATATTTGGCACTCCGCAACTCCACTTCTGAAACACCGACTAGAATGAAACTTGTCAGGTCCAGAGATCTATGATACCAGACAGAGCATGCAAAATTTCAGGTAAATCAGTCAAATGGTTGCAAAGTTATTAAAGTGCAAAATTTTGGGTTTAACATAGAAGTTAATGCATCATTAGGGCTGAAGCCTAAAAAGTAGGGAAATGAGATCTTAGGGTTCCCAAGCCTAAGATCCCACCCTCACCCTCAGCTTCCAACCCTAAGGCCCCATCTCCACCCTGCATGCAAGAATAGGTGTGAGGAGTGTGCCTTGGTGTTGCAGTGAATTTCCTTACTTTCTCAGATAGCATATTTGTATCCCTATGTAGGGCCAGTATTCATGAAGTGGTATGAAAAATGGTTATGCTGAAAACCTGGAGTGAAAATATTAAAAATTGCCAGTTACACATGTGTGAAAAAAAAATGTCAACCAATGCTCATAACTCTGCCATTTTTGGGTGTTTTTTTCACCAAATTTTCAACATGGGCTTTTTGTCACCCCACCTCATGAACAGTGGGACTGTCATTTCAGTAATCGGTCCCAAAAGGTGATTTCACACAGATTCTGTACCATTCTTCACTACAGGTATGAAAACACATTTGGGCAGGATGTGAACAATAACAGCTGTATTGTTCATGAGGTGGTGTGAAAAAATGGGGCTGTTGAAAATCTGGAGTACAAATATTGTAAATTACCAAAGTTATGTGCCTGCATAGAAACTGTGCAATGCACACTTGTACCATGGCCATTTTTAAGAATTTTTTCACCACATTTGCAACCTGGGCTTTTTGGGACCCCACCTCATCAACACTGGCACTGTCATTTTGTTAATCAGTCCTGAAAGGTGATTCCATGCAGCAACTGTAAAATCACCTTACGGTATGATTAAGAAAATGACAGTGACAGTGTTCATGAGGTGGGGTCTCAAGAACCTCATGTTGAAAATTAGTAGCAAAAATCTTGAAAAATGGCTGAGATATCAACAAATGATGAAACCGTCATTGACACCCATTATACAGAGCTTACCTAGATTCTTCAATTCGTGGTTGGTCTTTAAAGAGTGCAGACATGTCCTGGTCCAGAGAAGATTGCAGTCACCAACATTGGAGGGTAAGTATGGGGTAAGGAGGGATATGGGGAGGTGGGTGTACATGCAGGGTGCGGATGGGGGAAGGGATGGAGAGACAATGAGGGACGGTTTTCTTTTTTTCAGGTAAAAAAGATGTTGGGGGATGTTTTTCCTTTTTCACAGACAAATAAAAAATATTTAGGGACACTGGGAGTGGGATACCCTGTGTCCCATAGTTGTGGGGTGGGGATGTTGCTGTGCTGACTTAGGGATTGGGCACCCTGATGTCAGCAATTAAAAATGATGATTTGCAGATACTAGGAGTGGGCTACCCAGTATCCCACAGTTTGGGGCGGGGGGTGTTGCTGTGATGACTCAAGGATTGGGCACCTCAATAATGGCAATTCAAAGAGATGATTTGGGGACACTGGGAGTGGGCTAGCCAGTGACCCACAATGTTTCAGGGGGGATACAATATGGTATTTGGGGACACTGCAAGTGGGCTACCCAGTGTCCTACACTGGTTTAGAGGCTGGGGCAGGGTAACT
Organism: Neoceratodus forsteri; assembly: GCA_016271365.2. NCBI lineage: Eukaryota > Metazoa > Chordata > Ceratodontiformes > Ceratodontidae > Neoceratodus > Neoceratodus forsteri. Next base: position 1,181,151,537 of record CM028131.1, read on the forward strand.
GCCAACACAGGGATTGGGCACCCTGATGTCAGCAATTATTACAACTACAACGGGCTCCACTAAATAAGAAAACAATCTGAGCCAGGGTCCTTGTGTGGTCTTGAACCTATGACCCTGGCCATGCAAGCCATGTACCCTGTCCTCTGTACCAGTTCAACAACATGAAGAAAACTGTGCTGTCTGTCAATATGTTGTAGGTAATGTACAGCAAGCTTTGTGTGACCCGACATGTGAAAAAGACAGATTTTTTTTCACACAAGACCTGTATGTGACGCTACAAACATAAAAATGTGCTAACAAAAAAAATCTTTTGTGCCTAACATATACATTTTCCCGTAGGAAGTAATGGAAAACTTAAAATTCTCATAACCTTTGAATGGATTAATATTTTTACACCAAACCTTCAGAAGGCACATCTGTGATCAAAGGCTTTTTACCATGAAAATTGCAGGCCATAACATAAAGGCATTCCTAAGACACAGGTGGGTAAAGAAACATGCAAAAACTGGTAAATTTAGGATTTTTGGACAGTTTGTATCTCAAACTTTACAAAACAGATTCACACAAAATGTGGTACTTCAAGGGCAAATCTGTTGAATTGTTCCAAAGTTATTAAGGTTCAAAGTTTCAAGTTTAACATAGATGTTTGCACTGGAGCCTAATATACTGGCACTACTAAGCCAGTATTATATATATATATATATATATATATATATATATATATATATATATATATATATATATATATATATATATACACACACACACACACACACACACACACACATATACATATTCATTGCAAATTGCAAAAAAAGGTTAATTCACCAGTTAGGGTTAAACTAACAAAAGGGAAATGTGGTATTAGGGTTTCCAACCATAACACACCACATCCACCCTGCAAGAAGCAAAAAAGAAAAAAAAATTGTTTTGGCGGTGTCGAGTCTTGGCAAATCAGGCTTGGGGTCTTCCTTGAGGTTATCAACAGTAACGCACCCCCATTCCATCAGCAAGCAAGCTCAGATGTGCAGATGATATGAGACTGGGGTGAGCATTAGGGTTGCTAACCCCAAGGAAGACCTCAGGCTTCATTTGCCAAGACTCAAGACTGACAAAGTCATAATTTTTTTTCCTTTTGCTGCTCACGGGGTGAGGGTGGGGTGTTAGGGTTAGAAACCCTGACACCACACTTCCCAGCTTTTGTCAGTTTAACCCTAACCAGTACATTAACAATGTTTTTCTTTTTTCATATGGAGGAGTCTTTTTTTTTCATGAGGTTGTCTTTCATATGAAAAAAATAATTTCATACTAAAAAAGAATGTAAGAAAAACCTAGTCCAAATTTTTTTTTATGAAGGGATCTTTTTCATGAGGTTGTAGAGTTCATATGAAAAATGATTCTTTCATATGAAAAAAGAATCCGAAAAAAAACTAAGTCCAAATTCTTTTTTCATACAATGGAAATCTTTTTTCATATAGCCATATGAAAAAAGAAACTCGAGTCATGAAAAAAAGATTTTAAAATGTATTAAAAACACATTTCTGGGTGATCGTTTCCAAAACAAATGGCAGAATTCACCTAAGGGGGTCCCGATTAGCAAGACACATGTGTTAGTGTCTCTGCAGGAAATAACTTTTATAGCTTTTCAAAAAACTCTTTTTTTAAATTGAAACCAAATGGCAGCCATAAGAAAAATGATTTTTTTTCTCACAAAAAAATGATTATCCCCATATGATACAGAATCTTTTTTCATATGGGCCAAATTCTTTTTTCGTATGAAACAGCTATACAAAACATTGTATTGAGCATACTCTGAACCGAAATTTCAAATCTTTATAACTCTGGAATGGATTAATATTTTTTTATCAAACCAGTGAAGGGCACCACTGTGGCCCAAGCCCTTTCTGCCCTGGGAATTTGAGAGTAAAATTCCAGCCATCTGGGTGCTAGGTAATGACAAAAATCCAGCAAAGAAACCCCAATTTTTTCACTTTTTTTGCTATTCTGGTCTCGGAATCCACACATCTGACTGGAACAAAACTTGACAAATCACGAAACCTTGGCTCACAGACTATGCATGTAGAATATTGTACAAATCTGTTGAATGGTGGTGACGTTATTAAAGTTCAAAGTTATGGGTTTAACATTAAACAGCTTACTCAACCCTATAATGCCACTATAATATAAAAGATGCAGGACATGAAAATGCAGTTAAATTTAGTTTCAGAGTGCATATATTATTTAATGGAAGTAAACAGGCAATAGAAATTCTCACTTAGATATAAAGTTTCAAAAGGTCTAACTATTCTTAGGAAAAGATGGAAAAAAGTAATGAAATGGAATTGCAGTATTCCTGTATGACACATAATTTGTGATTTGACTCTACCCTGCACTAAATTATCCACTTCTTTGAAAATGGAAATGCAGCTCACCTGGTAACATAGGCAAAAGGTAACAAAAGACATAGAATTGGGGAAATTCAAATGAGTTTAATGAAAGGTGAATATTTTTGTTAGTTCCAATTGACACAAATATTATCATAAGTATAGGGTACTATATATCTGCTAAGATTTATTTGAGTCAGGAGTCACAAAACACATTGAACAATGAAGGAAATTTGCAATAATGACAGTTTTCTCTCATGCCACCTGCATATCTTGTATCACTATAAATGTTAACTATTACAGAGGCTGCCCAAACATTGCAGCAGCCAGCCTTTTGTATGGGGGTCCCTCCCCCCACTGGCCAAGCAGTAGTAACAGGACGCCTCTCCTGGGGTGTGGTTAGCAGTCCCTGGACACATCCTGGGATAGGGCATCACCATGCCCCTCTGAGAGGGGTCAAAGGGGGGAGGAGTTGGGAGGATAACAGGACTGCTGCCCTGAGTCAAGTCTTCTGTCTCCTCTCTCCTTTGGAGCAGTGCTATGCTTATAATCAAATGGCCTGCATGTGCACCAGTTGCTGGTTCAAGCATGCATGCTTGGTCTGTGGGAGGCAACATCCCTTTCTGCAGTGCTTCTCAGCATGAGGGGGGGAGAGGGATGGGGAAGGGAGGGAGGGAAGATGAGGCAGGTTTGGGAATCCTCCCCACCCCAGTTCAGATAAAAAAGATTAAACCATGTTTGGACCAGTACCCGGACAGAGCAGCCACAGACTTGTTGGAAAGGGGGTTTTCAATGGGTTACAGGATCCTGTACTCCAGCTCCCGGAGGCCATATGAGGCAGACAAACTGAGGTCTGCTAGAGATCAGCTAGAAGTCATCTGGAAAAAACTGGAAAAAGAAAGGCAGCTGGGGCAAGTTAGTGGCCCCTTCTCCAGGCCACCATTAGTGAATCTTAGGATCTCACCTATTGACTTAGTGCCCAAGAAGACCCTGGGGGAATTTCGTATGATTAATCTTTTGTCATACCCAGAAGGGGACTCAGTGAATGATCATATCAACAACCAGCACACTTCAGTGCACTATCAGTCCTCTGACCTGGCCAGAGAGGTGGCGCAAGCAGCAGGTTCCAGGGCTCTTATGGTGAAAGTGGACATCGAGTCGGCATTCCGTTTGCTGCCAGTGCACCAGGAGGACAAGGTGCTGTTAGGCATGAAGTTTGTGAATGGGTATTGTGTGAACAACTGCATGTCTATTGGCTGTCCAGTGGCCTGTGTGGTATTTGAGAAGCTCAGCACCTTACTGCACTGGGTCACAGCTCAGGCAGCTGGCAGTGCTAGCATACTGCACTACCTCGATGACTTTCTGTACATGGGTCTAGCAGGTTCTTCATCTTGTGCTGGGTTAGTAACAGCCTTCGAATAGGTGTGCAGGGAGTACAGGGTTCCTTTAGCAATGGGAAATCCGAGCCTCTGGGGATGGCCATCACCTTCTTGGGCATAGAGATTGATTCTGAGTTCAGCCTCTCTTGTTTGCCACAGGATAAGTTGGTTACCCTTTGAAACCTCTTGCATAGGGTCTTGGGGAGTAAAATAATTACCCTCCAGGAGTTTCAACAGTTGGTGGGTCACCTCAGTTTTGCATGTCGGGTCATACCTGTGGACCAGGCTTTCATGCGCCAGTTTGCGAGGAGGGGTGCAGGGTGTGCAAAACCTCATCACAGGATAAGGGTCACTAGGCAGTTCAGGGAAGATTTACAGGTATGGCAGATGTTCCTGGAACACTTCAATGGGGTGGCCTTGTGGCAGAAGCCATGGGTGGGGGCACCTTTGGAGTTGTATACCAACGCTGCTGGTGGTCTTGTGTTCAGGGCCTATTTCCAGGGACAATGGTGTGCCAGACGGTGGCCAGCCAGCTGGCTGGCTGTCGGGTTGGGAAGGCAGATCACACTGCTGGAGTTCTTTCTGGTAGTGGTCACCCTGTGCATCTGGGGTCCCAGATTAAGAAACAAGATACTGCATTTCAGGTCAGACAACATGGGTGTGGTACACATGATTAATCAGCAGTTAGGACAGTTGGGATCATTGGGGGGATTAGATGAGGATATTTGTTTTGAAATGTATGCTGTTCAACATTGCATTCAGGGAAGTACATGTTCCAGAGGTTGATAACTGAATTGCCGATGCCTTATCTCATTCACAGTGGCACAGATTCTTCAAGTTGGCACCAGCAGCAGCAGACAAGCAGCCATGAAGAGTACTTCCCTTCTTGTGGGAGGTGGTGACCGAGAGACTTGGAGATGCATAGGTAACTCCACTGTGCTCAGGACAAAAGAAGCATATTGCCAGGGTGGAGGAACACTACATTGCCACACAGGGAGGCTAAGGGGTGGCTGGATGTTTGGCCCATTCTGGAAGACCAGTTATGCAGATATGTTATGGCTGGCAGAACAGCGGGACATTCATCTGGAGTGATGGGCCAGCACCTAGCAGGTTTGTTGTGGTTGACTAGAGCCATGGGGGTGGCAGATACCACAAGAACATTCATTGTGCAGAAGTTGTTGGAGGGCTGGTGCAGAGAGGTGGCCAACCCTTTCAGATGCCAAACGTCCCATCATTCCAACTAGGTTGGAGAATATTTGGGGGGTCCTGCCCAAGGTTTGCAGGGATGAGTTCAAAACCCAGTTGTTTAGGACAATGTTTTTGGTAGCTTTCTGTGGGGCTTTTAGGGTGTCAGAGCTGAAACAACCTTCAAAGGGAAAAGGGCACCCCAAGCCTGCTGATGCAGGACGTGGTGTCTGAGGGGAGCAGGCTCTACCTGCATCTCCACAGGTCAAGATGGAGCAGTGAAGGGCAGGGTGCTGGTACGAAGTGAAGGCACCGACAGGGTTCAAGTGGCCAGTGGCCCACATCATAGCTGACAGTCAAGCACTCTGCACTGAGTGGGGGGATGCCTTTTTCCATCATCAGGATGGTAGGCTGGTGACAGCTTATCAATTCAGGTTTATCCTATGGAAAGTTACTCAGGAATTGGGGTTACACACCAGGGAGTATGGCACCCATTCTTTCCTTACTGGGGCAGCAAAGAATGCCAGAAGTTGGGACCTTTCGACCTTAGAGATTCAGGCCTTGGGATGGTGGAAGTCTCAGGCGTTCTTGCGTTATGTGAGACCACACTTGTAGTAACTGTCTCTTGTCTCTTGCAGGCTTCAGGAGGATATTAAGCACATATGGATATTTGGACATGCCTTCATCTGGTGGGCAGTGAAGAGGGCAGCCAGTCAGCTGGGTAGAAGCAACCTGTCTCTGCCACAACATGCAGCCTGGATCAGGTGGCTAGGGGTCATGGGCCTGCGTTCAGAAGGGTTGCTTCCAAGGTTGCGAAGTGAGGCTGACCAGGGCACGACACTGGATATTTTGCTGATTCACTTGGGCGGAGAAGACCTGGGCTGCAGGAAGATGGTGAATCTGCTGCTGATGATGAAGGATGATTTATGTTCCACTAAAACCTGGTGGCCTCACATTACTCTCATCTGGTCTCACATGTTGATGAGGGAGCATTGGCCTCATGCAAAGGCTGCTGCTGTGTTACACAGAGCTTGAATGCAGATCAACAGGGAGATGAGACTTTTATGGAGTCCTTGGGGGGGCACTGTACTGTTGCATGATAGCATTTACCATACCACCGGGGCCTGGTGGTGGGTCCAGAGGCGCAGTTGCAAGTGGAAGTTTTGGAATGCTTAATAAATGATTTTCAAGGGATCTTGGAGGACAGGTTTGAGCAAGCAGCTTGGGGGATTGGACCTGGTCTGGCCTGTGGCAGCATGGCAGGACTGCATGAGGAAGGTAGCGGGAAAGTAGGGAATGATGCCAGTTCTCCTGAAGGTGTCGGGGCCCCTGGTCAGCATGAGGATGGTGGATCACAAGACTTGTACCTACTTGGGGGGGTCTAGGTCCCGCCTCAGTAGTGTACACTGCAAGGTCAGTCGGTCAGATAGGGGGTAGCTGCCAGAACCTTGGCCATGTGACCTGTCTTGCTACCACTGAGGAATACTTCGGCCTGCCTTGGAAGGGATTTCCCAGGTTGATGGGTGGTGCTGGGTCCTGAGGTATGGCGCATCCACCTGGCAGTGCCCGCTGCTCAATGTTAAAAAGGTTATGAGGTATTAATCTAGAACATTAATATTATAAAGTGATTTCAGTTATTCAATAAAGATTAATATTAAGATTTGGAAATTAAATAAATGCATGGCTGCATCCATTTTTCTCCCAAGATCTGTGTGTTGTCTTTCTTGGTGGGGGGGGGGAATTGGGGGTTTACCGGACAATACAGAGGCTGGCCAAGCACTGCAGCAGCTGGCCTTTTGTCTGGGCCCCCCCCCCCACTGGCTAAGCAGTGGTAACAGGATGCCTGTCCTGGGATGTGGTTAGCAGTCCCTAGACACATCCTGGGATAGGGCATCACCATGCCCCTCCAGCGGGGAGTGGGGTCAGAGGGGGGAGGAGTTGGGAGGATAACTGGACTGCTGCCCTGAGTCCAGTCCTCTGTCTCCTCTCTCCTTTGGATCACCCACCCACCCGGCTCCCTGTGTTTCAGGGAGAGGGGTAGGCACGGAAGGGCCCCCTTTTTGACCCACTAGGATTGACCTCAGTAGGGGTTGGGGAGTGACTTTTCCCGGTTTTCCCCTACAGGGTTTTTTCCCGGGTTTTTCACTTCCTCCAAAAAGGGATGTAATGATTAAGACAATGTATAAGTAAAGAATACATTTTGTTAATCAATATAACAAAATAAACTAGTATTACATAGGACTTAATCATCAGTCAATAGGATATGGTAGGTAGTAGTAGGAAGTAGGTATTAGCAAAATTAGCAGAATACATAAGTATCAAGGTACTGCAAACTGTCACAGCCAGGTGGTGGGGTGGCATGGGAGGAGCGCATGAGGAAGGTAGCAGGAATGTAGGTAATGATGCCAGTTCTACCAAAGGTGTCGGGGCCCCTGGTCGGTGTGAGGATGAGGGATCACAAGACGTGTACCTATATGGGAGGTCTAGGTCCAGCCTCAGCAGTGTATACTGCAAGGTCAGCACCGCCAGTTGGGGGCGGCCACCAGAACCTTGGCCATGTGACCTGTCTTGCTACCACTAAGGGATACTTCGGCCCACAACGAAAGTGATTTCCCAGGTTGATGGGTGGTACTGGGGCCTGAGGCTTGGCGCATCCTCCTGGCAGCGCCCGCTGCTCAATGTTAAAAAGGTTATGAGGTATTAACCTAAAATATTAATATTATAAAGTGATTTAAGATATTCAATAAAGATTAATATTAAGATTTGGAAATTAAATAAATGCATGGCTGTGGCCATTTTTCTCCAAGATTTGTGTGGTGTCTTTCTTGGTGAGGGGGGGATTGGGGGCCTACTGGACAATGGATATAACCAACTCTTGCATCAAATACAGATGTATACCTGTTTATTTAATCAAGGTTTTAGACAGAATGCATTTTATTGCACAGTGCTCAGAGCCTCGGGATGGCTGCCATGCAAATAAAGTTTGCTTTGCTTTCATTTCCAAAGTTTTACAATTATTTTCAGTACCAACAGAGAACCATTTCCTGGTCAGAAGTCTAATAAAACCATGCAGAATCTTTCATCTTCTACTTGCATCATTCATTTCATAAAATTCATTCCTCTCTTTTAAAGCAAATGCTTGTGTAGTTTCAAAACTTTAAAAAGTTTTAAATCTGGCAGTAAAACCTGCTAGTTATTGTTGATTAACTTGATTTTGTTATTCTGTTATGGGAGCCGTGGACCTTCCTGTATGGTCATTGTCCTACATGATGATGCTGTCACCACCTTTGTTAAACTGATGTAGTTCAATGTACCAGAGAGCACTAACCTCTTACAGCTGTGATGTCTGCACCTAGTCTGAAGGCAAGTGTAGTAGATAACTTCGACTGGCAGAGCCAAGAGGATTATTGCCACTGTGTGTGTGTTTTCCAAGAAGTGCACAACATGGTAGGAACCTAAATTTATTATAAACTTTCAATATAACTTAGGAATAACAAATCATTGTTTTCATGTTCCATAAAATATAATTATTACACAATAAAACATAAACAGGACCCACACGAGGTCGTAGTTCGTAAAGTTTCTTATACTTTAAAAGAAGCTTTATCTGTTGGCTAGATCAGCCAACATCCTCAGCCCTGAACAGGCCCATGCAACCTGAGAATTCTAGTTTGATGTTAGGCAGCATCCCCAATGGATAAAGACCGGCTAGTTGCCATCCTCTCAGTCCAATTTTCTCTGGTGAATTTTGTCACTCACATGCAGCTCCAAGTCTGCTCTCTACTGACACAGGCTGTGTACTTGTCTATGGTGCCCACTGTCTACTCCAAATAAGTTCTCAAAAATCCAGTTGCAGCAATGACTGACCCTACACTAAACTGCGATTTTCTGCAATTGGCCTAATAACTCACTGGAAACAACTGAGGGTTTGAAACTTGCTTATCCTCTTTAATACTAAGAGAGATCTGACACACTGCAAATTCTTCTGCAGACTGATCCATGTGCTTGCACTTCTCCCTGCACTGCTCTTAACTGTAGCTTGGGACTAAGGCTTCTACATAGAAACATAGACTTTGACAGCAGATAAGGACCACTTCTCCCACCCAGTCTGCCCATTTCCCTACCTACTGGATAAGCTGCAGATTCTAGTTAACCAACAGCCTACTTCCTGCCACCCCCCACTATTCTGCTATGCTCACTGGGTCTCCCTTGCTATTGTAATCAGAATTAGCCTGACAAAGCTACTCCGTGGCTGTCTATATTCCCCTAAATTTAAAATTTAATGTCGCCATCTGTTTGCTGTCTTGGCTCTACCTGACTCCCCCAATTCCTGCTCTATGGCAGTCCTACCACTTCCCAAGCACAGCTTCACACTGGGGAGCTGGCACTATAGTTCAAGGTACAGTTATACAGATGAATCACAGCTGCTGCTCTTCCCTTAGGCCTTCTGTACATGCTTGATTTTCTCTACCTTCTGTATTTTCTGCCACATATCCTTGTTTCAGTTCGTGTATCTCTGATAGTTCTCGAGTGCAATATGCACAACACAGACCACAGGATGTGATATAATTTCATTTATAAGTACCTGCACAGGGCTCAAAGCACTTCATAAAAGTAAGATCAACAAACACCTATGCGTATTCATTAAACATAAACATAACTAGTCAAAAAAAAAACCCACATTATCATGACTGTTAAAGTCAATAAATAGGAGTACCATAAAACATTACCATGCCTGTTCAATACAGATCTCTAATAGAGCTGTAAATCTGGTTCTGCCATAGAATCAAACCAATTGACATTTGCCTATTTTTTTTTAATTTAATATGCTTTATTAAAATTTTGAATAACAAAAAAGAATCAACAAACAATTAAACACATAAAACCATACAGATTTCCGTAACCCTATACAGTAGAAAATACACTCAACCACTTATGTATGTAAATATACAAATATATATAGGTTACCTCAGCTCAACTAGGCCCCAGACCCCCTCCCTCCTCTACCCCTCATATGACCACCATTCAAGACTAACCTAACGTACAAGCTGCAACAAAACAGGGCCAAGGGAAGGACTGCTCAACCAGAAGACAAACTCCAGTATCTTATTAAAAAACCAGTTCGGGGCCAGGAGTTAATGTATCATTATAATACTGTCTACTTAAAAGTCATCTATGCACCTAGGTAGCTGTGTCCTTGTTGGATAAGTACAGCGTATAAAGCCTCCCCCATTTCTTATCAAAACCCCTAAGATTATGCCTTAAAGACGTAATCGTTTTCTCAACCCTAAGGTTGTAAAGTAGTTCGTTCAACCATTCATTGTAAGTAATTTCTAAGGAATCCTTCCAGTGCTTAAGCACCAGTTTTTTAACCATGTGGGATATAAGGACTAAGTTGAACCGCCTCTCTTTAACAAGCATGGTGGCATAGTCCCCCACTATACAAATCTCGGGTATAAAACTCTCTTTCAGACCTAGTAAGGGGTCTATTTTCTCTTGTATCTCTTTCCATAAGGCTTTCACCCTCGGGCCATCGCATAGTATGTGGAGCAGAGTACCCTCTGCCTTACCACATCTGGTACATATATTGTCACTTAGTTTACCCATGACTGCTAACTTGAGGGAGTTAAGTACATATTATGCAATATATAGAATTGCATTATCCGAAGATTATCATTGGAAGTATAAAAGAATGCTGCCTGCCATATCTTTTCCCAGTTTAGATCCTTAGTGGGAAATTGCTCTGTCCAGTACACTGTCCTGCTAGACACCACAGGGCAGATAAGGGGATATAGGGTTGAATTAATTTGAGAGACCGCGTGTGGTTGCCAAGCCAAGGCTCGTAGTGCTTCTATGAGCCCTGATTGATCCTCATCCCATTTATCATTCCCCAATTTGGTAATTGATAGGTGCCTAACCTGGTATCCATAAAAAAACCTGCCTCTCAGGAATGTTTAACGTATACATAAGATCTTTAGTAGCTCTGAGTTTGCCTTCTTCCAAGAGGGCCGAGATTGTTACATTGGAATTTTGAGATGATGTATATGGCTTTAGGTACGGCCCACTAATTTTAAAATTGGGATTTGAGTATAGAGGCTGGGAAATGTCTTTAAGGTTATTATATTTAATAGCCTTGCATAGCTGCTTATGGACCTTAATAGACATTAAAATTAACTCATCCCTAAGGAAAGGGTGACACTCCTTAACCGTGGTATATAATAGGGTAGAGGGATCTATACCACTCTCCTTGATCCAGTGTCACTCTAATTGTAACCACACTGGGTCCTGGGTGTTTCCCTGGATCTGGAAGGCAGGATGGATCCAATGTAAATATTTAGCCATGTGACTTGCTAAATAATAATGATAATAGTTGGGAAGTTTAAGGCCTCCACATAGCTTCCTTTCCCCTAACCTCATGTGCAACCTTCTTGGCGGTTTTCCTTTCCACGAAAACCAGGAAATAGCACTGTGTAGTTTCTGAAACCAAGAATATGGAAGGTGGAAATTAAGCATATTTAAAGGGTAAAATAACCTTGGGACAATATTCATCTTTATCACACTAACTCGGCCCTGTATCGAAAGATGTAAAGGGGCCCATCCATCCAGGTCCAACTTAATAGTTCCTACTAAAGAGTCTAGGTTAAGTTTCTTAATCTGCCTCATATCCCTGGAGATAATAAGTCCTAGATATTTAATTTGGGGAGCCCAGCTCAAATCTGTATTATTTATATGTGCACGATGTGTGTAACAATTCAGCGGCATCACCGTGGATTTCTCAGTGTTTAATTTATAGTTTGCTAACTTCCCAAAAGCTTCTATAATACTCAAGGCTGCCGGGATTGAAGTCTCTGGGTTCATCAAGTGTAACAGAATGTCATCTGCATAGGCTGATAAACAGAGATGCAGATGACCTATCTGAATACCTTGCACCAAGGGAGAATGCTGCAGGAAATACAGTAAAGGCTCAATATACAAATTAAATAACATTGGATACAGTGGGCATCCCTGACGGGTGCCCTTATGCAATGGAAATGAGTTGGAACACACTCCATTACAAAGAATTTTTGCCGTAGGGTTTGTGTACAGGGTTTTAATCCATTGAATAAATTCCTCAGGGATACCAAATTTCTCTAAAACTGAAAACAAGAAGGGCCAACTGACCCGGTCAAAGGCCTTCTCTGCATCTAGGGATACCAGAACCATTGGAGACGGGCTTAGCCTGGACGTAGAGAAGATATGGAAGAGCTTCCTTAGGTGGTCTGCAGATGACTTCCCTGCCACAAATCCCACCTGTTCCAAGCTGAGCAGGGGTTTCCAGACCTGTGCTAATCTTGTTGCCAGAATTTTAGAAAATGGCTTAATATCATAGTTCATTAAGGATATAGGCCGGTAACTACTTACCTTGGTTTGGTCTCTACCCAGCTTTGGTATCACCATAATAAGCACTTCCAGCAGGGTTGGGTCAGTTATCCCTGACTCACAAAAAGAGTTAAACACCTGCAAGAGCAAAGGAGAAAGCTGCTCCTCAAATATTTTATAAAAACGAGGCAGGAAGCCATCTGGACCGGGGGCTTTATCATCAGGAAGGGCGTGTATGGCTTCTGACAGTTCTTGCTTTCCTATCCTCCTAACCAGGAACTCTCTATCCGATGGGGAGAGCGAGGGGAGATGAGCATGCTGTAGGTAACTCTTAATTTCAAACAGTGTTGGAGGGCAGGTCAAGGGGGAATATAAATCTTTATAATACTTCTCAAACTCTTGAACAATCTCCCTAGGTTTCGTAAGCAGTGTACCATCATTACAGGAGTTCACCGCCACCACCATTCTAGACTCCTCCTGTTTTTTAATTCGCAGTGCCAGAAGACGGCCCACTCTGTTACCCTGTTCTACGTATTTTGTGTGAGACCTAAACAGCGTAAATTGCGCCTTTTCCCTTAAAATTTCTAAGTATTGATTCCTTAGCAAAGCTAATTGGGTCAGGGTCTCTTCATTTGGATTTTGATTTGCCCTATTTTCCAGATTTTGTATTTGGCCTAACAAGGAAGAAGAAAGGGCCTCTCTTTTCTTTTTCCGAATTGTGGCCAACCGTGTGCATTCTCCCCTAATAACACATTTAAACGCACTCCATAGCATGTCTATACATTGTATGGAACCAGAATTCTCTACTATGTAGTGTTCTATACTCTTTTTAAGGATGTCCACTACTTTTGGCTCTTGAAGCATCTGTACGTTCAATCTCCAACTACTATCTTTCACTGTGGACTTAGGCAAGGTTCCCTCCAACCAGATAGGCTCATGGTCCAAGATAGTTCTAGGGATTATCCCGCTACCAACTATCTCATTCAATATTGGATTATTAACAAGGAAAAAGTCTATGCATGACAGGGATCTGTGTACAGCAGAATAACATGTAAACTGCTTGAGGCTGGGATTTAATAAGTGCCACGGATCAATACGTTTGTGGTCTGCCATAAATTCTTTAAACACTAGCTGTGCAGGAGTTGGAAATTTTTTATTCTGACTGCTTGACCTATCTAATTCTGGAGATTGCACCATGTTCCAGTCCCCTGCCAGCACTATTGGCACCTTGGGAAAGGATCCCAAAGTTTGTGAGAGGTCAGTAAAAAATTTGGGAGAGTCCTTATTAAGCTCATACATTGAGCCCAAATACATCTCTACATGATTCAATATTCCCAGTAACAGTATAACCCTACCTTGCGGATCTATTTGCACTCGCTGCAACTGAAAGGCTGTATCTCGAGTAAAAGCTATAGCTACCCCCTCTGGGCCATGGTATTACCTGCAGCATGGATTTGTCCAATTTGACATTTTCTAGAAAGGAGTTTTTCTTTCTCCAGTATGTGCTTCTCCTGGAGAAAGATTACCTTACTGCCTAACGACGCAAGATGCCTCAGAATTTGATACCATTTAACCCTATTCCTGCCTCCCCTCACATTCCAGGATATAAACCTCATCATTCTGCCCTAACTATAGACCAGAGGAAATCAGTCAGGAATCTGCTCAAGACAGAGTGATTGCATCTTATCTCCCTTCTGTATCCTTTAAACCGGACTTCATTATAGTGCAGCACTTTCTCTAAACTTGTAATCTTTTTTTCCCTCACTCATCTCTTAGAATGGTGGGTATTCCCTCCCCTTCCACCTTCTCTTCAAAAACCCAAAAATCTAACACCACTTATACCCCCCTTCTCCCCCGTTATCCCAAAACTAATAAACTACCATTCCCCAGTCCTACAGACTGTCCTCCTTCCCAAGTATTGGCTACGATCCAACTTTGCTACCAGATATCCCGCTCCCTTCTCTCACTCCTCTCCCCCTTCCCACCATAGCATTAATTCAAAGAAAAGGAAAACTATGCTATCTCTTATCCCCATTACAGAGTACTACTAGAATATCCTAGGAACAGAGTTCACTTTCCTTTCTGTCTAGCCATCCCCAACTTTAACAATATTAATTAAGAAATCCTCATGAATCTCCTTAACTACCTCACAACGTACAACTATAAGGGACCAGATTAACCGACCTAACTTGCATTACATCATAATTAGAAGAAAATACTCTTACAGTTTAAACACAGTTTAAGCAATCCCCACTGTTATTAATAAAGTGTCCCCCCCGCAACATTAACGTCCCACATTGAATTTGTTGAGACTCGCAGTCCCTGGTAGAGACAGCACACTTCTACAGGCCACATCACTTAAACAAGTCTGGGAACCTCTTCTTTAGGTCTGCCATAGCTTCTGACAAAGATTCATACGGTATCCATTTGCCCTCATGCTGCACTTGGAGTATAGTAGGATACCGCATACGGAATCTTATATCGGCTGCGAATAACTTCGTGACCACCAGGTGTAGCTCCATGCGCCTCAGCCTCACCGACCTCGGTAGGTCCTGTGTGATACGAATCTTTTTATTTTCCCACTGGATGTCTTGCGTTTCTCCGACCTTGTCTAGTATATACTGCTTATCAAGATAATTCAAGAAACGAAAAATTAGTGGACGTGGAGGAGACCCCTGCAGTGGTGTGGGTCGAATAGATCGATGGGCATGCTGTATTATATAGACAGGGCCATTCAGTGATGGTCCAGCTATTTTGCTGAACAGCTTCTGTATAAATACCACTGGATTTGCCCTTTCTTCTCCCTCCAGCAGCCCTAGGATTACTAAGTTATTTCTATGTGATCGGCCCTCCAAGTCTTCTAACTTTTCCTCTGCTTTCTTCAGCCGCTGTCTTAAGGTAGCCATCTCAGGTTCACTTCGTGCCCTCCAATTATCCAAGGATGAAATCCTGATTTCATTATCCCCTGTCCTGATGCTTAATTGGCTCAGGGAATTTTTTCCTTGCAGGTCCCCACAACCGCTTGCAGCATCTCTTTAGTGGGCCAAGCTCCTCAAAAAGGTGGCCTCCATAGCAAGGCCTGAGAAGACGGCAGATCCATTTCAAGTCCTTCCCCCATTTTATTTCTCTTGGCCAGCTTTGCTTTATCTGGGGACGTGGGCAGCGTGTGTTTAGAGCGTTGGGTCTTCATGTCCACTTCCATATACCGAGGGATTGCACCCGTGTAGATAGTATAGCTCCTTCTTTCTGCAGCAGCCTTTCCCCTCTAATAATGCACAAATTCCACTTTTGGTATTGATTTCAAATGGGGGGATTCATGATCAGACCTCCAACTGCAGCTCACCTCATATGCAGCCACCAGTCCGGATTCTAATGCGCAAGTTAGGCTTCGAGCACTACTTCCGAGAGGTGGGATTCACAATCGGAACAGGTATTACTATTCTTTCCTTAATCGGCAAGCTTTTTCAGTGTTAGCACACAAATTTAAACTTTCATTAATGAATTCGAGCGGGGGGGTTCGAGGAGCTGGAATACTCACGCCTCAGTCGGCAGCCATCGCAATCGGAAGTCGACATTTGCCTATTTAATGCTCTACAGTATACTGAAATCAGAAACTTTGGTTCCCTACCATTTTAACCTCACATAATGTTGAGTCAGAAAATTTGATGATGTTGTTGGACAATTCCACCATAGTCTGATTCATACTGTATATGGCCACCCACAACACAGAGTCAACAAGCGGAGATATTACTACTTAATGACAGTGCAGTCATTTGCACATTGGCCTTCAAGTAAAGTGGACTTGCATGGTATTTGCAGGGCTGTTACTGAACACAGAGTAAATAAAAATGATAACTACACTTGTCATGACTAACAGACTGATATTTATCCCAGAGATCAGGTCATTCCTGGAGTTCTGGAATAGGAGCAGGCATCTTTGGAATTCTGTTGGTCAAAGCTCGGCCAGTGTGGGAAAATGAGGCTTAAGACAGGGGTAGGCCTTGGATGTAATGTTAAACTGGTAACCTTTTTTGAGCACTAAAACTAAACACAAAACTAAAACAAAAAAAAATTATGAAGTACAATGATCTTTATCAAGGCATGCATAGTGCATACTGTCTCTGAGCCCGAATATATGTTGTCCCCAGGTGGTGGCAAAGAATGATACAAATGTTGTAAATGTAATAAAGTAAGCTATCACTGTTATGCAGTCTTTTGTTTAATCACTTCTCCACATAGCCATTGTAATGTAGTCATAGTAGTGCAAATCTGATAAAAATAACATTTAAAATATAAAAAAAAACAACAGATAGAAAAATGACCAGCCATACAAAGCTGCAGAGCTAGATTTTCAGTCAGTTTGAACAGAATTTGTTCATACCAGTGGTACTTGCAATGAGATTATTAGATCGCAGACAATGTGGTCTATCTTCTTACCAGGATTACCAGGAATTCAAGGACATAAAGGGGCTCAAGGCCCATCATGAATGTCCCCACACAAGTGGGCCAACTATACCATCAACTGATTATTGTAATAAAGTCCATCTAGAGTATTTTTAAAAGTGGATAAGCTTGTACAGTCGACTCTGGTCTGTAACAGTTGATTCCAGACCATTGGTGCTCTAAGTGTGAAAAATGATCTCTCTTAACTGTTATTGCTGGTTGTATATATATTTTTTTGTTGTTACCTCTTACAGTACTAAAATGTAATTTACAACTGATCATATGTTTCTTGTTCTGAGTAAGTTTAAATAGCGGTAACAAATCACCCCTTTGTCTTTGAGCTTTAAGAGAATGTACACCTGTCTTCAGTAATATAGTCTGATAATTGCATTGTTTTAATCTTGGGACAAGCTTAGTAATAGCCTTCTGGACTCCTTCAACATTTTAATGTCCCTAAGTAAATACGGTGACCAAAACTGGGATCCGTAATTCTTGTCCCCAGTACCATGAGTTACATTCTGAAAATAATGTATACATCAAATCTTCCATGTGTGTCATTTTTCAGCCAAAAATTGACCAAAATGTTGCAAGTGATGTGTCCATACCTTTGAAAATCCATATCCTGATACGCCAAGTAGGAAAAGAGCAAAGTTAGATGAAATGGATATCTGTATAAATATCTGATATTTTAATTGGAACATGGAAAGTATTGGGATCAGAAAAGCTTGGACTGCCCATCAATGCCTGCCCCTTCAACTCATCTAAAGTGAGACCATTTTCTCAGTATTAGTGAAAGACATTGCTAATGAACTACAGTGACATTGCGCAGGACCTAGAAGGCAGAATTTCACTGTTCGCTGATGACACAAAGCTCTGTAACAGAGTAGACACACCAGAGGGTGTAGACAGAATGAGAAGGGACCTGCAGAAATTTGAAGAATGGTCAGGGGTTTGGCAGTTGAAATTCAATGCAAAGAAGTGCAAGATAATGCATATGGGGCACAAAAACCCTGGCACAATATATCAGTTGGGGGGTGAGGATATAGCATGCACCAAGCAGGATAGGGCTCTTGGGGTTATCATCTCTGATTACCTCAAAGTAGGGAAACAGTGTGACAAGGCAGCAGGTAAAGCAAATAGGATGCTGGGATGCATAGGCAGGGGGCATCACCAGCAGGAAAAGGGAGGTCATAATTCCACAATACAAGACACTAGTGAGGCCCCACCTGGAGTACAGTGTACAGTTCTGGAGACCATACCTACGTAAGGGCATAGACAGGGTAAAGAAAGTTCAGAGGAGGGCAACAAAGATGGTGCATGGATTGCATCACAAGTCCTATGATGAGAGGTTGAAGGAACTGAACATGTACTCCCTGGAGGAGAGGAGGGAGAGGGAGGATATGATAGAGACATACAAGTATCTTACAGGGAGGAACAGGGTGCAGGAATACACTATTTGTAAGCAAAAAAGATGTTCCAGGACTAGAGGGCATGGGATGAAGTTGGAGGGAGGACGATTCAGAGGAAATGTGAGGAAGAATTTCTTCACAGAACGGGTGGTGGACAAGTGGAACACCCTGCCAGAGGAAGTGGTGGGGGCTGAAACAATCACAGGATTTAAGAATGCATGGGATAGACATAAAGGAATTCTGGAGGTCAGGGGTAAGGGGCAACAGACTTCTAGGAAAACATAAACTGAACTTACAAGCTCAAATGGGCAGACTGGGTGGGCCATAGGCCCTTATCTGCTGACACTGTCTATGTATCTATGTATCTATGCAACTGTGCTACCAGTTAAAGAAAATATACAAGTTACAAATGAAAAATAGAATTAGCCTTCTGCACGTAAAAAGTTCTTTCTTATCTAAGAGTAATAAATGTATTAGAGAAAATAAAGTAAAAGAAGATGCCTACTGAAGTTAAATGGCTCACTTGGAATTACCTATATCAGTAATAGACTATAAACCCCATTGGGAGAAACTCACTAATGTAGTTAATTTTTTTGTTGTTGTTAAAATCCAAAAATTAGTTTTGCTGTTGCCATGTAAATATTATAGGAAAACAGACTTCTTACTGTGAATTTCCTTGATTACCCAACCCTACCTCTGGATTTTAATATCAAATGATTTTCTAATCTTGGATTCAGTATATATTAGCACCTGTAGTCAAGGTTAGGGTTCATGCCACCCTAAGCATAAAAAGAACTGGTGATCCAGAAGAGCCATATTTTGAGACCCCCAGAGGACAAGGCTAACCCAGCAATGCAATTTTGCTAAACATACCACTGTGTCTATGCAAATGAGGGATCCCTCATGCATAAAGGACACAGTGGTAGATTCATAGGTTTCAGCGGCACTAAACAACCATCAGCACAGTACTGCTTACTACAGCTAAAACCTTGACCTTAACTGAGCACTATGGCTGCACCCCCACCCCCGAATGCCAAGTGGTCATATTGCAGGCCAAAATTACAGATGCCCTGCGATCCCTCCACTTAGCACCAATCACTCATGAATTGAAATTATAGTTCTGTGTACTCCCCTAATAGTCTAGCAGACTTCCCCACCACTGAGTGACAATGCCCCAGTCACCCACCCACTAAGGAACCCCACCCCACACCCTCCTGCTCCCCGGTTACTGGTTCTTTGTCAAACGATGACGAGTGGCACAGCCCTCCACTCACCTCCTTGGCCAGCCATCATCTGACAGTCACAAAGTGCCATCCTGAGTACTGTATAAACAGCCATTTACTAATAATTAATTACCAATAATTTATGTATGTGATTTGGGATTGCACTAGTGGTGCAGAACACATGCATAAATAACAGAAGACAATCAGTTATACATTATGTACATAGAAAAGAAAATGACAAGTTGTTTTAAAGCGAATACTGCTATAGTTACAGCGAAAATACCTCAGTGTAAGTCATGTGGACTGAGAAAACCAAAACTCAGCATGCTAGCTTATATGTCTGTGTGCTGCATGAAGAAAAAAAGAAGTAAAGAGATGCAATTTAAACAGGTCCAGTAATAATTAGTTCCCAGATTTGTTTGGCCTGTGGCTATTTTTTTTTTATCAAATTATATTTTATTCACTCCTCAATGGTATCACACCAAATAATACATTTGCATAGGACAGCTCAATAGTTAATCAAAAATGACAATCACATACAGTACTACAGGTTATGCAGTCCCATACAATTTGTGATACAGCATCAAGGGGAAATACAGAATGGTGAACCATGTGGCCACTAAATATGCCTGCTCATCCATGGCTGCAGTGTGGAGATTTAGACCAAAAGTTAGTCATATAGCAAACTAGGACATTTTAAAGGCTGCAGTGTGGAGATTTACACCAATAGTTAGCCATGATGTAGCTGACTAGGATATTCAGTGCATCCCAACAAGAATAACAAAATATATAGACATTTTTCAGCATATTTCAGTCTCCTGTCCTCCCACCAAAACTTGAGAAAATGTACTGCAATAAACACTTTAAACTCTGTAAACTTGACATTCCAATATGTTTTACAAATAGACCATTGTGAAATGACTCCAAGAACATTACTAACAGCCATCACATAACACTATGCTGCAATTAACGTGGACCACTGAGGTGGCCAGAATTTGGAATATATTTCCCTAAAAGTATAAAAAAAACAAAAAACAGATGTGTGAACTTACAGTTCTAAAGCCCCACTGAGTCAGCCATACTGTCCTGACTGCAAGCACCAAACGATATGATTCCCAGGATTCAAATAGTAGGTCTGAATATGAAATAATGAATGCATCTGCAAGTTCGCCACATTGTACAGAGCCCCACAACTTCCCAATGCCTCCAGTCAGTTACCAGTCTGGCAAATGACCCTGCAGTCGATGAAAACAAAAAACGGTTTACTGTCCCAAAACTAAAATTTAAGCTGCAGCAGCATCCAAATCACCTTCTATGTGATTTAAATTAAATTCTGCACCTCTCTTGGAGATCCAAGCCCCCACATCCTTGAGGTCTGCAAATTTAAATATCTTTTCCATATGATATCCAGAGGTGGGCAGGAAACTGTAGGGAGTATACATCTCCCAAACTGTGTAGCTGCTGTCTCATGGTGTCAAACTACCTTCTCCAGTTTCTAGTCACAAAAGGTATGTCCGGTAATAAATGTAAGTCTCTCCCTTCATGTTGAAGTGGAAGAGATGAGCAGGCAGCAGCAAGAATAACATCAGCTGAAGCCAACAACCTCCATGGCAATCAGGATGGTCCGAGGGGTATCTGTAGAGATGTCAGCTGTCTAAGTAGAAATTTGGCATGCTTTCTTGATTTTTATCCCCAATTCCTCTATACGCAAGTTTAGTTGGGATTTCAGCAAACCAAGTATGAAATAAAGTAGATTAAAATAGATTTTCACCCCTCTTCCCCTTCTCTGACTCCCACCAGCTGCATATTGGTGTTTTATTGCACATTTTTCTGGGACTCCAGCCTATATTTAAGCTGCGAGTTGTGTTCAGGGCTTGGAAGGATCAATCATCAGTAGCCTTTTGCCAAATCCATGGTGGCTCCAAATTTTGTTTCTTGATTACCAAGGTACTGTAAAATTGCCTCGATCTTTGTGTCCACTGACCACATGATAGCAGGATGTCCTGCCAGTTCAGCTCTGATGTTGAATCAGTGCTACAGAGGCCAGTTGTGGCAGAAGCCTATTTTTTAGATGGTACCTTGTTTTGCTCCTCTAGCTTTTCCCAGTTTGTTTCACCGCACCATTTTCTGTCCCAATTGCACTGTTGTGTAGAGTGTGTGTGTGTGTATATATATATATATATATATATATTTATAAAATGGGGTGGTAAAATCATAGAAATTCCAGTAACATGATTGGACAGAATGCATCACATGACCGTGCATTATTTCCCAACGACCGCACGCCTCCCAGTACGACCGCACGCCTAAACTACTTTCCAGCCCTCAAAACCTTCTCACCAGCAGTGAGATCACTCCACGCCTAATGCAGTTAAGCAGCCACATACACACACACACACACACACACACACACACACACACAAGTGGCACCCACAGCCATAACTAAATATATCACTAGTAATCCCACACTGTACAACCTGATTTACTTGATTGCACCACTCCTTTTTAAATAAACTATCATCTAAAAAGCAAATTCTGCCTGCCATTTTCACACTCTTACTGCAGAGCCACTAACTTTTAGTACTGCACACTGTGTCACCACCCTAAATTCTACAAAACAACATAATGCAACCCATTTAACAGAAACCTAACTGTGTATAAAAAAAACAAGACAAACTACAGTTCTCTTACTTCCTACTCTCACTTTCTGTTAAAAAAATCTCCCTTTCTACACAGAGTTGCCCGATTGTTCAGCACTTTCACTTTTCCTTCTGAACTATAGGTGATCGAAGGTGGCAAAAGATGGAAGTGATCTGTCAGTTAGTTGGAGTTCTTTGTGTTTAAAGATAAAAGTGTTTTCCTGTTGTGAGTTTCTTCAATTAGAATATTGCAGTCTATGGGATGATGAGAGACGCTAGTGAGTCGGCTTACTAGTAGACGCAAGCCAGAGCGAGTGTTGCTATGACAACTCTCGCTCTGGCTTGCGTCTACCTTCAAAAGCTGCCGACTCACTCGGCGTCTCCTCGCTCCTTTCTACATAGACTCTGCAGCTTGTATTACTGAAATTAAGAGAAACTAACAGGAGGGAAAGCACTTTTTATCTTTTTTAAACACAAAAGGACTTACTTTCAATTCATAACAGCTTGTCACTTCCCGCAATGCGCACCGCTCGGTCACGCTATACTTCATCACTCGCTCTCGCTTCGGACTACTTTCCTAAAGCTGCCGACTCACTCACTGTGTCCTCGCCCCTTCTACATAGAGTCTGCAGCTTCTCTCACTTAACTAACAGAACATAACATAAAGAACACACTTTTCATCTTTTTTAAACACAAAATGACTAACTTTGAACTCTGCCACCATATCATTTACCAGCTAGACAGAGGGATTATTATAAACCAACAGAACCTAACAGGAGGGACACACTTTTCATCTTTTTTAAACACAGGACTTACTTTGAACTCTGCCAGCATATCATTTACCAGCTAGACAGAGGGATTATTTTTCCACCCACCCCCCCAAAACATGTGTGGCTATTTTATAAGATAGATATAATATTTAGGTGTGTTGCGCCTGATATATGCATGCCTTGGGTGGTTGAATGCACACCAAGGCGCATGATATCAGAGCGCCGATCACACACCCTAGAGTGGTATATCTATTACATATATATATATGTATATATATAGATATATATATATATATATATATATATATATATATATATATATATGTATATACAGTGTGTATATGTATATGTATATGTATATGTATATATATATATATATATATATAGTTATTCATTGCAAAAACTCAGTTAATGAATCAGTTAGGTTCATTTCCACACCAACAAAAGTGTGGAAATTTGACATTACTGTTTCTAACCCTACTACTCCAAACCCCTCTCCCCCACCCTCCACACACCAACAGGTGTTGGGTGTGTGTTGGGGTCGTCGGCCCTAACTCTCATCCCATTCCATCTGTAAACAAGATGAGCTGTTACAGTATAGGAGAATAGGGTGAGAGTTAGGGCCAACAACCCCAATACACACCCCGTTGCCTGTTGGTGTGTGGAGGGTGGTGGGGAGGGGCATGAGGTAGTAGGGTTGGGAATCCTAATGTCAAATTTCCACACTTTTGTTGGTGTGGAAATCAATCCTAACTGATGCTTTAACAGAGTTTCTTGCAATGAATTTCCCTTCTTTTTGAGAAAGTGAAATGTTGATCATATGGACTGCATAGGTGGGAGCAAAGGCCCTCTGGTCCTTGCGCTCCCATCCATCCACAACTGTCTAGTCAAGTTTGCAAAATGGAATACACAGGTGGGAGCACCCTGTGCTTGCATTCACCCTTAAGTATGTCCTCAGGTTTGCAAAATAGTATTCCTTGATGAGTGTGCAGGCCCTCTGGACTCTGCACTCCCACCCTCCTATGAGTGTAGTGCTCCCAGTTTAGCATAAATAGAATGCAAAGGTGGGAGCAAGGGCCCTCCCACCTACACATAAGTGTAGATACATAGTAGAGGCCTAGAGACATTCCAAGCAACCCTCATAATGCTTATTTGACAATATCTCAGTAACCATAGCAAGGGTGTAAAAAATGTATTTTGCAGTTATATTCATGACCTAGCCACCTCCACACATGCTTAGTAGCTGCATTTACAGAAATATCCATATCGCTAACCATTTTCGAGATACAGGAGCCGAAAAGTGCCTGGACCGCCACAATGCAATCCTAATGGAAAATTCACAACTTAAGAGTGCTCTCACTCTGGAACCAGTGCAATTTTTTTCACCAAACCAGCAAAAGGCACATCTGTGGTAAAAGGGCTTGCCACCCTGCAAACGTCAGCACAAAAGTCCAAACTGTGTAGTGGCAGTGAGGTGACAAAGAAACCATGATTTTGGGGAGGGTACTTATGCAAAATGCGAAATTTTTGCAAAATTTGCGAAAGTATCTTGTGACACTTTTGCAATTTGCAAAAGAGTCGTGCTCCCATTTGCAACAGTACAAATGGCTGCATCAAAATATACATATTTCTGGGTCTTTTAAAAAAAAAAATTAAAGCATGGGTGCTGTTCCTAGGACCCTGTTTAGGTAAACACAACAGCTGCTGTTTACCTAGGGGCACTATTTTTTGAACTATAATGTTTTTTTCTCCACTGCTAACTGAAAACAAGATGGCATTAGCATGACACTACTGAGGGCATTTGCAACAGAAAAGGGTACTTTTGTGACACTACAACTTGCTTTCATTTGGAACATACATTTTTTTCCCATAGGATATAATGGGAAACTTTAAACATTAATAACTTTTGAATGGATTAATATTTTTTCACCAAACCTTCGAAAGGCAATTCCCTGACTCCATTTCCATATAGTCTGAAATGTTTCGACCAGATGGACAAACTATTCAAGCTGTAGAGACAAACAAAGAATTTGCAAAAGTTGAGGATTTTTCACACTTTTTGATGCTCCACAGTTCCGCAACCGAAAGTCTGACCAGAACACACATTTCCAGAGCTAGAAATCTATTGTACGACAACAAGCGTAATGCATGTCAGGCAAATTGGATTAACACTTGCAAAGCTTTAAAGTTCAAAATTTGGGGTTTAACATACTGTAGATGTGACCATGCAACCCTAACTATACCATTCAATGTTAGGGTTCCCACCCCTACCACCCCTCCTCCCTCTACACACCAACAGGCATTGGGGTGTGCCATCGATTCATCAGGCCCAACACTCACCCCATTCCATGTGTAAACAAGCTGACATGGTACAGTATAGGAGAATGGGGTGACAGCTAGGCCTGATGGCACACACTCTGATGCCTGTTGGTGTGTGTTGAGAGTAGGGGGGTGGGGTGGTAGGGGTGGGAACCCTAACATAGCATTTACAAACTTCTGCCGCTGTACTAGCAACCCTAACTGATGCATTAACAGAGTTTTTTGCAATGAATTTCCCTTCTTTTTGAGAAAGTGTAATGTAACTGGTATGTGGTTGTCCCTTCACACTGCCCATTTTTGCATAATGGTATGCATATGTGGAAGTGCAGACCCTCTGGGCCCTGTGCTCCCACTTACACATTAAGTACGGAGACATACCACAGCCCTAGAGTCATGAAAAGGAACCCTTGTAACACTAATTTGGTAATATCTCAGTAACCATAGCAACTATGGAAAAAATCTACTGCAGTTGTAATCATGATTTGGAAACCTTCACACATGCTTAATTCACACAAAGGTGGATTAAGCCGCCCAGAGCGAAAAAATGGTATCTCAAATCATTTTTCAAGATCTGACGCGAAAGGTGCCACTGGCACGGCAATGTTATCCTATGTGAATTTTTTAACTTTCAAATGCCATAACTATGGAAGTGATGTAAATGTTTTCACCAAACCAGCAAACAGCACATCTGTGGGGCAAGGGCTTGCCACGCTGCAAATTTCAGTCTAAAATTCCTAACCATTTATTGCAGTGAGGTGAAAAAGAAATGGTGTTTTGTGGTGCAGTAGTGTCACAAATTGTGACACTTTCACAAAATTTGTGAAAGAACAGGTATGAAAGTGCAGAAATTCCAAAAGTGTTGCATCCATTCTTTTGCAGTTTGTGACAATACTGGGGGCCTGATGCTGGAAAACATATTTCCAAGGGGAATTTTAAAATTCTTATGCCAGCATTGCATTCCTCAAATTTTAACTACAGCCATTTTTCCCTACCGCTAACTGAAATCAAGATGGTGGTGGCATGACACTACTAAGGGCATTTGCAACAGTAAAATGTACTGCTGGTAGCTTTCAAGACGCACATGTATTTTTTTTCCCATTGACTATAATGGGAAAATATTAAAACTGAATAACTTTTGAATGGATTCATATTTTTTCACCAACTCTTCAAAAGGCACATCAGTGACCCAGACTACATATTCCCTGAGAATTTCAGACCAGACAGAGAAACCATTTGGACTGTAGCCTCAAAAAAAGAAATAGCTACTAAACCAACAGGTCAACTTCCATTGGGGTACCACTTCTGACACTGGCTCCACATCAGGCTACTGCTTTCAGAACCTTTGCACCCCACAGCAACTCTATTCTCTGTGTGGCTCTATTTCAGCCTGACTCTGCCAGATCATTCCAGCAGCAACTCTTGTGAATAAGGTGGAGCTTGAGAGAAGTCCAGACACCAGTAATGTGGATAACACCCATTGAGGTGACCAGGGTTTTACCCCCTTGAAGAATTCACCCCACCTGTCTATACAATTTCCTGTAGTCCTGGCCTGCAAAGGACTGCAGTGAGCATCACAGACAGCACCAACACTGCTTCATAATCCCAATCAGATTAAGAGCACTAATGCAGTGCAAGGAAAAGAACCTTCCACCCAGAGCCTGAGACATCTACCGCCACAATGCTCTCAGGACTCTGACAGCAAACAGCCATGAGTTCTGAGTTAACAACTTTGCATAAATCTGGGTTCTGCACATGGTGGCACTAATATGCTACTACAGGTGTCACCAGGCTGAGATAATTGTAACTTCTTTCATTCAGACATAAAAGATGTGTAACATAGCATGAAACAATAAAAAATATGTTTCATGTTTTAAATCTCCTGAGTCACCTGCCTCATGGTACCTGATTGGCAACTCAGATTGCAAGTCTCACCTTCCCACCCAAACAGTATACTATGCAGTATACCTTTATAATTTTTGCTAACCTACTTTTGCCTTCTTGTGTAAACTGCAACCTTTTTGAACCTTTTGGTTGTAATAAAGAACTAATTTACTCACTCATGGCATGTGTCTGAACCCTTCTTAAACTACAACTATTGTTGAAATGCTATGACAGTGTAGTCATTCCTCTTTTCAGGTTCTCTCAGATATTACAGACATGGGGGACAAGGTGGCTCAATGGAATCATTAGGCACTGTTACATGGAATTTACTTGTACCACTCAGTTTTGTTACTGTCCTGTAACATTCCTACCACTGTGTTCCCGTGCCACTTGTACACAGAACTGGTGTTTCAGTTGTTTGTCTTTTCTGGCATTTTGGCGTGTTTCCTGCCATCCAGTGTCTGGTGATATCACGGCAAATTAATAGAACTCTGGGCAGCCATTCTGCTTTGATAACAAAACAAAAAAACAAATTCAATGCAGAATTCATTTAGGGTTGATTTTCCCTAACGAATTCTGTTGAAAGCTTCACAAAATTCATTCAAAGTTATGTGCAGAAAGGTAACTCACAAACCTCTAAGTTTTGAACAAATGTATTAAGGAGCACAAATCAACAAGGATCATTTTTAAAATGTTTTCAACAGAATTTGTTACGGAAAATCTTTCCTAAACGAATTCTGTATTGAACTAATAATTTTTTTTAATGTTAGCAAGTCTGGTTATATTTCTAGGTGGTGCCTACTATGAATCTAGCAGTTCACCAAAACGAACTGAAAGCCACTTTTACATGGCAGGACAGAAAGGAACAGAAGCGGGCGAACCAAAAAAAACAGAAAACGCTTTTTAAGGGAGTGTTCACTTTTGTTTGTGGTAGGGAATGCTTGTACACACAAAAAAGTTACCGTTACAGTGTGTCTGTACTGGTCATTCCGATACAGACCACTGCATGTAAAAGGCCCTATTGTGGATTACTGAGCCACCCACCCACCTACAGGTCATCAGTTACTAGATGATAGTTTTTCTTATCTGATGGCTGATCAGCACCCCCACGTGAATGAGTTATAGTGATCTCAGTCTAGTTCCAAGTGAAGAAGTGTTTGAATCACATCACTATCACAGTTACTGCCCAATTTGGGAGTCTTACAATGGACTAAAAGCCTCCATGAAAAAGTGTAGGCACATTAATGGAAGCTAGCTCTACAGCTGATGTGCTTTACCTATCACATGGTAAATGCATGACTTAAATCTTCAACAATGTCAATCCAGTACCATTTCTGAGTGCTAACATTTACAACAAATGTAAAACAACACAAATAAATTACAAAGTACTATGACATTTTAAAGCTTTCAATTCATACAGTATCCTGCATCTGAGTCTGATATATGTGGTCCATTAGTGGTTGCAAAGGATGGCACAGATCATATAAAGGACACTTGATGGCCACTCACTGTTATGCAGTTTTTATTTTTTTCTACATACGCACATAGCTGTGTTCTGTGATAAGTAATTTTGGTAATCTGATCAAATCTGATCAAACAATATTTGCTCCATGCAGAAACATCCAAGTTGAAAAAAAATGGTCAAGAAAACATAGATATGCTACCCAAAGTTGCAGAAGTGCAAAATTAGATGAAATTGGCATTCATAATAAATATCTGATATTTTAAGTAACAAAAACATTTGGATGAAAGAAGCTTGAGCAGCCCACGAAGACTTCCCCTTCTGTTGATCCAAAGTCAGAGTCCAGTTTCTCTGCAATAGTGAGAGAAACAGTTTACACTATCCCCTCCAGTTCTAGAAAAGATACAGACTACAAATGAAAAATGTAACTGACCTTCCTCAGGTTAAAGTTTCTTTTCTCCTATCTAAGAAAAACAAATACATTAAAATGAAATGCTGAAATTAAATGGTTCTACTGAAGTTATCTGTAGTAGATATTGGGGCCATTTCCAAGACTGGTGTAACTCACACGCAGTTGTGAATTATGCCAGTTGCCTCTACACCAGGGGCCCTACGTTGCATTCCAGAAGCGGCAGGGTCCCAGCAATTGTGACTTGCAATGTACTCAATGCATGTGGTGGTAGCCCATGCATGGTGTATTCCAGCCGCAAGTAGCAATTTGCGACGGGTAACAGGTGGCCCCCCTGAAGCACCCCCCCCAGAACACCACCAGACAAACCATGGGGCACGGAGGGGGGCAGGACAGGAGACACAGGCGTCAGGGGTGCACCAGAGAATGGACCCCTGGAGGTCCCTGCTATTTGAGGGGGTGGGGGCAGGGGAATGCATTAGGGGACACGAGGGACATGAAGAACACATCTGCACTGTTACCATTGTGCCAGGAGGTGGGAAGCCAATGGATGGCACCATCTGTTGCCACTTAGAGCAGCTCAGAGCTGTTCTAACTTAGCCACACCACTGTGGCTTCTGTAATTGCACTTGCGGGTTACGACAGCTGCCCTACTGGAATCAGGCTAGGTTGCGGTCATAACCCGCAGTTTTACCAGGCGCTGCAGGCTGCAATGTAAGTCTTGGTACAACCTATGTTTGTCACAGCCTGCAGATGCTAAGGTGCAACTTATCTCTTGGAATAGGGGCTGGCATATCACTTGGCATAAGTAGCAAGATGCGCCATGGGGTTGGGTGTATCTCGCCTTACACCAGTGTATGCCCTTCTGGAATCAGGCCCATAGACATTAAAGTCATACTAGGGGGAACTCACCAATGAAGTAAAAATTTTCTGTTATTAAAATATAAAGATATTTTTTGTCTTCATCATACAACCCCTTCTTGTGGATGTTTTTCTAATCATGGATTTAGTGTATATTTGTTCTTGCCAAATAAGCACTTCTGCCCTTTCTGCTTTTTACACCCATTTTATATTGGTATTTTTTATGGTAATAGGGTTTTATCTGAACTGGCAAACTGATCTCTTAGAGAATGTTAGCCTCCCTTCCATAGTAATGTAATATTTCTGGAATTAATGAAATCTTCATAAATTGAATCAAGATCCTGAAATGAACATGTGCACTGTAATTTTACGAACCATGTAGTGAAAGTTTAAAAAACTTACAGACCCCATCCCATGAAAAAGCCATAATGTTTGAGCAGTCTGTCTCAATGTACTTTGAAAACTGACTCAATCTCTTGTGCACTTTTATTAAATGCAGCTTTGTACAACACCAAATGAATATATTCTGGTGTGTTCACTTTTATTAAATGCAGTTTTGCACAGCACAAAATTAATATCTTCTGGTGTGTGCACAGTTTTTGCTGTTTTTCTGAAGTTAACACATCTTTAGTCTGGAGCTAACATAAACTCTAGGCTGTGAGAGAGAGCACCTCCCTTTTTATGGATTCAGTTGGGCAGAGTCTACAGCCATCTTGTGTTAGCTCTAAAAACAAGCTCCTGAATTGACACTGGGAATACTTCCACTTTGGAGTTTTGGACTGATCCTTTGGCAACTCCAAAACAGTATGCTCAATTCCTGCCCCACCCCCAACCCTCTCAGGTGCACTATTTTGCCCAGTGGTGCACTGCACAATACGCCATGTTTAAGATGGTCACTGGAGCCCAGGGTGCATGTCTGAGTTGGTGGCCATCTTGGACACAGTGCAGTGTTGTGTTCCAGCATGACTTCAGTCAGTTTGGCTGCAGCTGTATCGGCTCTGGCCAGAGTTTGTTGTCTTAGTAATACTGTTCAACTTAGTAAGCAAAATGGAAATTATTACTTACTCATGCAAGGTAGACTTTTGATTTATTTTATTTTCTGCATTCAAATAAGATACACACATAATTTATGTTCCCTATAATTTTCATTCATTCATATCAATATGCATCCAACACCCACATGTAGATTCTAGGTATGTATGAAGTCACACTGTATTTTTTTTGCAGTGACCCTACCAACAGATTTCATACTTTGCTCTGATGTTTGTTACCAGGAGGCATCATTTTACTATTGAACAAGATGTTATTAAAATCCTGATTATAAAAAGGTTGCTGAAGGTTATGGACTAAATACAGATTTATTTAGTTTATGTATTTATGATTGTTCACTACATTAGGTGAATTAGGACAACTGTCCTATTTTAGTCATGATCCAGATCAGACACAACACATGCACAGCAGCAGTGCAAAGGAATACATTTCACTCAGCATTTTACTTTTCAAAATTTAAAATCTCTTAATCTACAGACTAAGCATAAATAATTAACATGCAATGTCTTTATCATATAATTTTGCATTAACTGACCACTATAACGTGTGCAATGATCAACATTATACATGAAATGCAACAGTTTTTAACTCCAAAATGCATAGATGTGTATGTGCAATTTATGTCTGATTGTCTCACTCACTGTGTCATATTAGAAACATTAGATACAACTGGCATTTATATGAGTGTCTGATGTCTTAAGCAGAACATAAAAACATAACAGAAAACATAAAAATATTGTTGCATAAAATAGACAGAAGCTGTTTCACAAGTATAGTGCAGAAGAATAATCTGACCACAATCATTAGCTTGTGTTAAACAGTAAACTAGATGCAACACAATGTAACTCATCTTTCTACCACCTAAATGTGGGGATGGCAACTCTTAAAATGTCAGACAAATGAACAAAATATTATTCCAGGTCATCAATCCACAAAGACCAAATGTCTGGTAGTGTATAAATAATTTCTAGATGAGGTCATAACAGTTGATTGTACCACTCTTCATTTAGTTGTCTTATACTGTAGCTCTAAAGTATATCCAAGATGCTAATAGCATGCAAAGTCAAATGTAAAAGCTGAAATCATTATTTATTTTTTCATTATCTCAGAGACCAGACCAGTGCATATTTTGTAGTGTTCACCACACTTGTGAAAAAATATATATATGGTATATGTAATGTATGTCTTTACCACTCATGATTTATTTGGATTTGTTTACTCATGTTAAGCACTCTAAATTTTCTGCAGTACTACTTTATGCACTGGGGTTTCAGTACCAATGTCACACAAGGACTTTCCTGGCAACAGTTTGTAAACAAATGAGCCACTTTGGCGACCAGGTGCTAAGTGACATGGAAACCATCCATAGCAAGAAGCCATGGTACTAATCTTCATACAATTATTAAATAAGGGAGTCCACAAGAACTGGATTAAAGTTCCCTAAATTTATTGATGCAAGAATTACACATATACCACAGCAGCAGAGAGTAGAACATTCCTAACATTTTAACATTTTATCGTATGGCTTTTTCAAAGGATAGTGCGCTCTAGGGTACGACTGTTTCTATAGCACTATTACAACTGCTCCCATTACATATTTAAACTGATGAAGTCTGAAATTAAAATAGATATATATGTTAGAGGCAAAAAATTCAGTTTAATGCATCAGTTAGGGTTGTTCCACAGTGACAAAAGCGAGGAAATTCAGTGTTAGGGTTGAAAGACCCCCTTGGACCCCCCAGCCCACCCTCCAACCAGCATTGAGGTGCACATTGGGGTCATTGGCCCTAACTCTCACACCATCACATGTGTAAATAAGCAGAGGTATAGGAGAATGGGGTGAGCGTTAGAACTGACGACCCCAACGAGCACCCCAATGCCAGTTGGGGGGTGGGCTGAGGGGTCCAAGGGGGGCTTTCAACCCTAACACCAAATTTCCTCACTTTTTTCACTGTGGAACAACCCTAACTGATGCATTAAATGGAGTTTGTTGCCTCTAATTTCCCTTCTTTTTGAGAATGAGGATGATAAATAGTGAATGGAATGCGGTGGTGGGAGCGTGGGGCCCTTTAGGCCCCGCACTCCTACCACATGATGTCCTATTACATAGTAACAGGAACTGCAAAGCAAACTCAAATGGCAATGGTTACGCACATGGTAAAGCAAATGTAAATAGTAAAGCAAATGTTAATAGAAATGAAAGCATAAAGTAACGCCGAAGTGAACAGTGATGTAAAAGGACACACAAGTGCATATGAAAAAAGCAACTGGTAATGTGCACAGTGATGGCACCAGTACTGTAAATGCAAATGTTAAGTGTTACAGCAACAAGAACACCAAACGTAACAGAAACCATGTCAGTCAATGGGAAAAAACATCAACTTCAGAGTACCGTAACTTGCCATCTGTGTAATATTTTTTCACCAAACCACCAAAAGGCACATCTGTGTGATGTTGGCTGCCTTCCCTCCAACTTTGAGCCCAAAAGACCAAACCATTCTTTGTCAGCAGGGTGGCAAAGAACTCCTGTCATTTTGGCCATTGTCTGAAAAAGTAGTGTCGCAATTTGCGAAAGCTTTCACAAAATTTTGTGAAAGTGTCACAAGTGCAACACTACTTTGCAGCACTACTTTTTCCAGAAACTTGAAAAACATATTTTGGGGGTGCTTAACCCCAAAATAAAGACATGGCTAGCATCCTGAGGGTCCGACTAGGTGAACACACAAAGAATTGTGTTCCTAGAAGGTCCCAATTTTAAATGCCAAGCATTTTTCTGATCAGTAACTGAAAAAAAAATTGTGGATTTGCGACACTACTAGGGCCATTTGCGACACTAAAAAGTGCATTTGCGAAAGTGTTGAATTTTTTATTAACTTTTCCCATTTACTTATAATGGGAAATTGTTTTTTGAATAACTTTTGAACTGTTCAATATTTTTTCACAAAATCTTCAAAAGGCACATTGGGGACACTGGCTGCACATTCCCTGAAGTTTTCGGACCAGTCGCGCAAACCGTGCTACCTGTAGGAGAGAGCAAAGAATTTGCAAAAAAGCGTAATTATGCTTTTGGTTGTTGCTTAATAACTCCGCAGCTGTATATCTGACCTACACAAAAGTTGGCAGATCCCAAGATCTGCCAAGGCCAACCATGCCTGCCAAATTTCAGGCAAATCCATTGAACAGTGGCAAAGTTATTGAGGGGCAAATTTTCACCCTTTAACCTTAAAAGTGCTACTCAACCCTAACTATGGGAGCACTACCCTGCTACCATACTAGTTGAGGCAAAAAACTCCATTTCATGCATTAGTTAGGGTTGTTCCACAGTGACAAAAGTGAGGAAATTCAGTGTTAGGGTTGAAAGTCCCCCTTGGACTCCCCGCCCACCACCCAACTGGCATCAGGGTGTTCATTGGGGTTGTCAGCCCTAACTCTCACCCCATCATATGTGTGAAGAAGCAGAGGTATAGGAGAATGGGGTGAGAGTTAGGACCGATGATCCCAACGTGCACCCAGATGCCGGTTGGGGGGTAGGCGGGGGGTCCAAGGGGGGCATTCAACCCTAACACTGAATTCCCTCACTTTTGTTGCTGTGGAACAACCCTAACTAATGCATGAAATGGAGTTTTTTGCCTCTAATTTCCCTTTTTTTTGAGAAAGATGATGAGAAATACTGAATGTAATGCGGCGACATAGTAACAGGAACAACAACACAAACAGAAGCGCCAACAGTGGCGCACATGGTTACGCAAATGTAAATGGTAAAGGAAACGTTAATAGAAATGCAAGCGCAAAGTGACACCGAAGCGAACAGTGACACAAATGGACATTGAAGCACATATGAAAACGGAAGTGGTAATGTGAATAGTGATGGCAGCGGTATTTTAAATTTGAAATGTTAAGTGTCACAGCAAAAAGAACATGAAAGGGAACAGAAATGGAAACGCGAACACAAGCGCACACACAAATGCAAACCGTAATGCCCAGCGGCACAGTACCACAATTGTGAATGCAAATGGTAATGTTAACATGAAGAATAACACCAAAGGAAACAGAAATGGAAATGGGAGCAGAAGTATGTACAGAAACGCAAACCAAAACGTGCACGGGCACAGTACTGCAATTGTAAATGCAAATGGTAACGGTAACAGCAACAATAACAGCAAAGGAAACAGAAACACAAAAGGAAACTCAAGTGTATATGGAAACGCAAACCGTAATGCACACGGGGACAGTAATGCAATTGCAAACGCAAATGGTAACAGTAACAGCAAGGAAGACGCAAAACAAACAAGAAACAGAAACACAAATGAAAGGGCTGTCAGAAATGCAAATGACAATACGCATGGTGGCGTAAACAAAAACAGTAGTGGAAAAGCAAATGGCAACAGTAATGAAAATGCAAGCACAAATGAGAACGCAATGGAGAATGCACACGGTAGTATACATGGGAACGGTAACGCAAATGGGGACGGACATGCAAGTGGAAACAGTAACTGTAACAGTAACAGAAGCACAAACCCTGTTTTTGCCGAATAGGTGCATAGAGAAACACAAAGAATGTATGCATTGTATTGGGCTTTGAAGCTTAAAACCAGCACTGGAAGTACTTACTTGCTAATATCTCAGCAACTGCATTACGTAGAAAAAAAATTTAAATGTCAGAAAAATGATGATTTTACCTCGCAACAAAAAATCTGTATCTTGCATCGTTTTCAAGATACAAGCCCCGAAAGGCGCGATGTATGCCACCAAGTTTGTCTATGGGAAAAAATGCAAACTTTGGAGTACTGTAACTTAGCAACCATGCACTATTGTTTCACCAAACCACCAAAAGGCACATCTGTGAGATGTTGGCTGCATTCCCTCCAAATTTTAGCTCAAAAGACCAAACCGTTCTTCTACAGCAGAGTGGCAAAGAACTGCTGTCATTTTGGCCATGGTCTGAAAATAGTGTCATGATTTGCGAAAGCTTTCACAAAATTTGCGAAAGTGTCATGAGCACGACACTACTTTTGTGACACTGCTTTTTCCAGAAATGTGAAAAACATATTTCTGGGGTGTTTTACCCCAAAATAAAGACATGGCTAGCATCCTCAGGGTCCAACTAGGTAAACACAAAAAGAATTGTGTTGCTAGAGGGTCCCAAATTTAAATGGCAAGCATTTTTCTGATCACTAACTGAAAACAAAATGGTGGATTTGTGACACTACTAGGGTCATTTGTGACACTAAAAAGTGCATTTGCGAAAGTGTCGAACTTTTTGTTAACTTTTCCCATTAACTTATAATGGGAACTTGTTTTTTGAATAACTTTTGAACCATTTAATATTTTGTCACAAAATCTTCAAAAGGCACATTGGGGACCCCGGCAGCACGGTCCCTGAAGTGTTTGGACTGGTCGCACAAACCATGCAACCTGTAGGCGTGAGCAAAGAATTCACCAGAAAGCGTAAGTATGCACAGGATGTCACTTAATAACTCCACAGCCATATATCAGACTGGCACAAAGGTTGGCAGTTCCCAAGATCTATAGTTATGCCCTGTACCTGCCAAATTTCAGGCAAATCTGTTGAACGGTGACAAAGTTATTAAGGTGCAACGTCTGACCCTTTAACCTTAAAAGGGCTTCTCAACCCTAACTATGGTAGCACTACCATGCTACCATTATATATATATATATAGATAGATAGATAGATAGATAGATAGATAGATAGATAGATAGATAGATAGATAGACAGATATTATAGAGATGTGGTTGTGCTCCTATAGTTGGGTTTCATTCTTCACTTCTGCATTAAACTCAAAATGTTGCCCTTTAATAACTTTGCAATCATGTAACCAATTTACATGACATTTTGCATGCTCCACCAGGGACTAAAGATCTTTTGATGTGACAAGTTATGTTGCAGTCAGATGTGTTGGTGTTGAGATACAGAGTGTAAAACATGTGAAAATTATCATTTTTGGTCAAGTTCTGTCACACCACTGTGCAAACACAACTTGGGATTTTGGTCTGATATTTTAGCGTAGAAAGATCTTGTGTCACAGATGTGTCTTTTGAAGATTTGGTGAAAAAATATTAGTCCATTCAAAAGTTATTAAGTTTAAAGTTTCCCATTATTTTCAATGGGAAAAATTACACGTCTACCTCAAAAAAGGATTATTTGTCATAAATGGGGAATCTTTTGTCACAAATGGAGAATCTTTTTTTGTGCTTTTTAATAACTTCACAACCGTTTAACCAATTTTCATGAAGGTTTGCATGCATCATCCGGGACTAAGCATATCTTGATGTGCCAAGTTGCATTCAAGTTAGATGTGCAGGTGTGGATATATTGAGTGTTATTATAGGGGCACAATTACCCCCCTATAGTTAGGGTTCATTCTTCACTTCTATGTTAAACTCAAAATGTTGCACTTTTAATAACTTTGCAACCATTCAACTGATTTCCATGAAATTTTGCATGTGCTATCAGGGACCAACGCTCTATAGATGTGCCATGTTTTGTCACATCTGGATGTGTGGATGCAAAGACAAAGTGTCAAAAAATATGAAAATTACTGGTTTGGGTGAAATTCTTTGTCAAAGTGCTACGCAAAAATGGCATGGGATTTTGGTCTGAAATTTTATGGTAGAAAAGTCTAGGGTCACAGATGAGCCATTTGATGATTTGGTGAAAAAATATGAATCCATTCAAAAGTTGTTACATTTTAACATGTCCCATTCTTTTCAATCAGAAAAATTAGATGTCCAAATCAAAAATGGATTCTTTGTCACAAGTTGGTAGTCCATTGGTGCAAATGGAGACTCCTTTGCCCCAAAAGGAAATTTTTTTGTTGTGCTGCCACTGTCTGTTTTTTTTCTTAGTGAGGGAAACAAAGTTAAAAAGCTGAAAAATATGATTTTTTTTAAAGTAATCAAGACATGTGTTCTGGTAATCGGGACCCGTTCTATTGGATTTTAGTGTTAGTTTTTTTTTTTATAAATCTCATGAAAATGTGTTTTTGGAATATGCCAGAAGCCTTTTTCTTAAATTTGTGGAAAACAAATCAAGAAACAGGATCCTGAGAGGTGAACACCAGTCCATTCACAGTGGAGAGAGTTCTGGAAGAACTCACAAAGCTGAAGGTGGATAAGGCCATGGGGCCAGATGACATCCACCCGAGGATTTTAAAGGAGCTGCGAAGGGAACTAGCAGCACCTCTGGTGACCCTGTTCACTGAGTTACTCAACATGGGTGTCACTGCAGAGGACTAAAAGAGGGCACATGTAGTCCCACTATGCAAAAGTGGCAGTAGGGAGGAGGCGGGGAACTACAGGCCAGTCAGCCTCTCCTCAGTGGTGGGAAAGATCATGGAGACACTGCTGAAAGAAAGGATAGTGGCACATTTGGAATCCAGTGATGTTCAGGGTCTTAGGCAACATGGATTCACTGCAGGAAGGTCATGTCAAGTGAATCTAATAATTTTTTTGATTGGGTGACTAGGGAACTTAATCAGGGAGTGTCAGTAGATGTCGCCTACCTGGATTTCAGCAAAGCCTTCAACACTGTATCACATGCAAGGCTGATTAACAAGATGGGTAGTCTGGGCATGGGAGACAAGGTGGTGAACTGGGTTAGGAACTGATTAACAGACAGGTAACAGAAGGTGATGGTAAATGGGGTACAATCTGGGGAGAGGGGAGTGACCAGTGGGGTACCACAGGGATCAGCACTAAGACCAGTCCTGTTCAATGTCTTCATTAGTGACATTGCAGAAGGGCTGGAAGGAAATGTCTGCCTGTTTGCAGCTGACACCAAGATCTGCAATAGGGTGGCTACTTCAGAAGGAGTGCAGACAATGAAGAGGGACCTGGAGAATCTAGAAAGATAGTCAGAGATGTAGCAATTGAGGTTCAATGTAAAGAAGTGCAAAATAATGCACCTGGGTAGAGAGAACACTGGGGACAGCTACAGGTTGGGAGGGAGATGACTGTCACCAAAGAGGAAAGGGACCTAGGGGTCATCATTTCTGATGACCTTCAGGTATCAAAGCAGTGTACAAAGATGGCAGGGAGGGCCAGTGGCATGCTTGGGTGCATAGGCAGGGGTATCACTAGCAGGATGCAGGAGGTGGTACAAAACATTGGTAAGGCCTCACCTGGAGTACTGCGTGCAGTTCTGGAGGCCACACCTGCACAAGGACATAGATAAGGTGGAGACTATCCAGAGAAGGGCAACAAAGATGGTGCAGGGCTTGCACCACAAAACATATGAGGAGAGACTAAGGAACCTCAATATGTACTCACTGAAGGAGAGGAGAGGAGACAGCGGGGGGACATGATTGAAACTTTCAAGTACCTCAAGGGCATAAACAAGGTGCAGGTGGGGGAGCGTTTCCAATGTAGAAAAAGTACTAGAACAAGTGGGCCCAATATGAAATTGGAAGGGGGTAGATTAAGAGGTAATGTGAGGAAGTTTTTCTACACAGAAAGGGTAGTCGACACATAGAATAGCCTGCCACAGGAGGTAGTGGGGGCAAGCACAGTGGAGGGGTTTAAGCATGCTTGGGACAGGCACAAGGGGAACTTTGAGAGGGGAGGGAGTGATGAAAAGCCATTGATCACATAAGATCAGTGGACACATGCAATGTATAGGGCCTACGGCAGACTGGATGGGCCTAGCGGTCCTTATCTGTCAACAAATTTCTATGTTTCTATGTTTCTGTTTCTCAATTTGCTAAAAAAAAGATTTTTCTTTTTTCGCAAATTGTGAAAAAAAGAACACAAAACAGGACTCTGTTTTACAATTTGCAAAAAATGATTTTCCTTTTTCACAAATTGTAAAAAAAGAAAGCTTGAAACAGGATCTTGTTTCACAATTTGCGAAAAAAAAAATTTATACAGCTGTTTATTTGTCACTTCGCAATAAATAAATGGTTTGTAATGTTGGTATGAAATTTTCAGGGTTCTAATGGTTTGCTCCACAGATGTGCCTTTTGCTTGTTTGGTGAAAGCAGATTACTTTGGTTTTGAGTTGTGGGGATTTAAAGTTTCCTTTGTTACCCATAGGATAACATTGTATTGTGACGTGCATGGAGTCGTTTCTTTATCACGCAGCAGTGAAGACATAGCTTGCAGTTTTTGTCTGAAATTTTCAGGTACAAAGGGCTTGCCCCACAGATGTGTCTTTTGCTGGATGGTGAAAATATATTCATTTGGTGTGTATTTATACAGGTTTCAAATTTTACTGTGGTTCCCCTAGGATATCATTGCAATGTGAGGTGTTTCTTTGGTGCTGCTCACCACAGGATTGGAGATGAGTACAGTACCTGTTAAATTATGGATGAATGGGAGAGCAGGGCCCTCTGAGCCATGTAACCCCATATGAAAATATGGATACTGTTGTGAACTGATTGGAGCATTGCCCCCCCCCCAATAGGGACATAATGATATGATTACAGTATCTCAAAAATTGTGAATGCATCCTAGCATAGGGCCCAGAGAGCTCTGCGCTCCCACAATATGGATACTATTATGGATTGATGGGAGTGTTGTGCTCCCACTGGGAAATAACGATACATTTACAGTATCTCAAAAGGGCCCTGTGCTCCTACAGGCAAATAAGGATATGATTGTAGTATCCCAAATTCTTAGCAAAAACATAGTTAATGCACTGGTTAGGGTTCCAGTGACAAAAGTTGGAAAATGTGCTGTTAGGGTTTCTAACCCTGACACCCCACCCACACCCTAACCCTAAAACCCCACCACCACCCTACAGGCAGGAACAGGCATGGAGTGTACTGTGGGGTTATCAACCCTAACACTCAACCCATTCTCATATACTATACCCATCTTAACTTACTTACTATGACAAGGTGTAAGCGTTAGGGCTGACAACTGCACTGCACACCCCATGCCTGTTCCTGTCTGTAGGGTGGGGGTGGGGTGTTAGGTTTAGGGTGGGGTAGGGTGTTAGGGTTGGAAACTGTAACAACACATTTCCCAGCTTTTGTCACTGGAACCCTAACTAGTGCATTAACAATGTTTTTTTTGCAAAGACTATATATAATACACAGTGTACATCCATTACCATACTCTTTAATGGAAACATGAAATACACAATGCTATGTACTAAAATGACCTCCATGTTACAAATGTCTATTTCATTTTGGAATATCCACATTGCATATTTTTTTTTGTCAACATAATTTATTAAAAGTCTGCAAAGCGTTACAGATGTTACAGGTCAACCAAGAGTGCAATGCATTGATAAAGAACAAATCAGTGTACACACTGGCCCGGATATTCAGACTGTGCCAGGCTATGGTGCAAGCCTGGGTGCAGTGCAACTTGGCTGCGCAGAGGCATTGACTGGGCGACATTCAACGGAGCTGCACCATGGCACAGCATAATTGAATATCCCACCCTGGCCACCCGCAGTGTGCATGGCACAGTGGCACTGTGCCAGCACAAGTGGCCAGAGCGGAGCAGGGGGATGCACTAGAGCAAGTTCCCTTACACTATGTGCAACAACCGCAATATTCAAAAATGCACATGCACATGGG
Source organism: Neoceratodus forsteri (assembly GCA_016271365.2). NCBI lineage: Eukaryota > Metazoa > Chordata > Ceratodontiformes > Ceratodontidae > Neoceratodus > Neoceratodus forsteri. The sequence goes on from CM028131.1 coordinate 1,181,192,857, forward strand.
GTCATAATGTATGCAAGGTGCAAATGGGACCATTTGCATGTCATTATGGTCCCATTTGCATGAAGGTGCGCCGATCCCCGGCGACTTACACCTGGCGCCCTGCCAGGCAGCAGCCATCGGGGACCGATACCCCCTGCACAGTGTGGCAATGCACCCCTCTGCTCGATCACAGGCATATGGAGAGTTAAAAATGTCCCATATCCCTGGTGGTCCAGTGGACCGCTACACGCCCGATCACGGGCTTAAGTATATGATAAATAAAGTCCTATATCCCTGGTGGTCCAGTGGACCGCTGTCAGCCCAATCACAAGCTGAAGTATAAAATAACAAAGTCCAATATCCCTGGTGGTCCAGTGGACCACTCACAGCCTGATCACGGGCTTAAGTAAAACAAAAGCACAACCTATATCCCTAGTGGTCCTGTGGACTACTGTCAGCCCGATTGCGGGCTTAGGTAAATAAAAATAAAGTCCAATATCCGTGGTGGTCCAGTGTACCACTCACAGCCCAATCGCAGGCTTAGGTAAATAAAAATAAAGTCCAGTATCCCTGGTGGTCCAGTGGACCGCTCGCAGCTCGATCGTGGGCTTAGGTAAATAAAAATAAAGTCCAATATCCCTGGTGGTCCAGTGGACCGCTCGCAGCCCAATCGCAGGCATTTGCATTATTAAATTAAGTCCAATATCCCTGGTGGTCCAGTGGTCCCCCCTCTCCACCCGCCCACTGAGCCCCACCACCCTGCTCCCCCCCAGACAGCGGTGGGCAGCAGTACCCCACCCGCCGCTGCCCACTGACTGACACCGTAGGTAAGGCTGTACGCCCATTGGTCCACAACGTGAGCCAATGGGCATGCAACTCCTACCGTACTACACATTCCAGATATGTTAATGGATCCATTCACATTTCGCGACTGTGTAGTACAGTACAGTCTGCACACCCATTGGCCCACACTATGGACCAATGGGTATACAGCCGTACTGTATGCTGTCAGTCGGTGGGTGGCCGGGCTGCTTGCTGGTGGGGCGCTGCCACCCACCACTGACTGGGAGGGAGCGGGGTGGCTGGTGTGAGTGGGCGGGTTGGGAGAGGGGTACGGGTACCACTGGACCACCAGGGAGTAAATTAAATTTTACATCCTGCAATCGGGCATTGGGGGGCGCTATGCCACTGGACAGTGCCACCAGGGCTTGGGTTGCCACCCACAGCTGGCAGCTGCCATGTTGTGCCCAGCAGCCAGCCTGTGGGTGGCCAGTCCTTACTCCTGTATTTTCAGGAACATCATTGCACCTCATGTAAGGCGCAGGCGGGTGTGGCCTGGGATATGCGCCTTGCATATCTCCGTGGCTGAATATAGGATGTGCTGTATGCATGGGCACGCCCGCACTCCCGCGCCTCGATACATTACTGGTGCACCCTCGACACATCGGGATTTGCTGGAGCAAATTCCCTTTGAATATCACACCAGGGCGATCATCATGTTATGAGTATGGCACAACACTGTTGCACCATGTACATCACCTCGGAAATATCCCACCCCATATATAAAAATATGAGACATTTCAGTCAGTCGGTCAGAAAGCATTGTTGTTCAGCAATATAAACATGTTCAAATTCACAACATATCTACCTAAAATACAGCATCTTACAAGATGCGTGTCATTAAGATTAAAATAGTTGCATGACAGAAGCTGTTAGTGTTAACTAGAATCAATGGGTGGGATATTCAAAAGGGTTGCACCATGCGCAATAGGGTTGCGCATGCGCAAGTCCGAAATTGCGCCATTCTGCGATATTCAGCAGGAGGAAGTTGCGCCACTGAAAACATGCTGAGCAACAGCGCAATGCAAATGAATGCATGCTGAACTGGACGGGGAGGAACCATGCATAAACTGCACAGCCCGATATTCAGCCGGGCTGTGCAGAGTTGTGCAGGCGCAACCCCCAACCTGCGCCTGCACAACTTTGAGCCAAAAAAAAAGGCTTAAGTTGAGGGCTACCCACAGGTGAGCTGCTGCATTGCAGGGTGCAACACAGCAGCTGCCACCTGTGGCTGGCCCCCAATCCACTCCCTGTGCCCCACCTGCAGCCCAATCGCGGGCAGCTGACTGTAAATCCCCACCACCACCCCCCACTGGCCCGATCATGGGCAGTAAGTTTACTAAACCTCCCCCTCCTCCCGCAGTCATCCCTGGTGGTCCAGTGGACCGAAATGCCCAATCACGGGCAGTAAGTTTACTAAATCCCCCCCGTCATCCCGCAGTCATCCTTGGTGGTCCAGTGGACCAAAATGCCCGATCGCGGGCAGTCGTTTTAATAAACCCCCTCCCAAACATAGCCCTGGTGGCTAGCGTCCCCACCACCAGAAGCCCCACCACCCGCCCCGGCAGCCGGCGGGCGGCAGCATCCCACCTGCCTGCCGCCCTGCCCGACTGACTGCCGGTAGGGCTGCACGCCCATTGGTGCAGAGCAAAAGCCAGTGGCCATGCAGCCCATACCGTATATGACTGCGGGAGGAGGGGGTTATTAAACGATTGCCCGCGACAGCATTTCCGGTCCACTGGACCACCAGGATGACTGCGGGAGGAGGGGGGTTTATTAACCATTGCCCGCGACCGGGCTGGTGGGTGGAGTACACTATGCCCACAATCGGGCCACTGGGGGTGGTAGTGGGGTTTGTACACTGATTCCCCATGATTGGGCTGCAGGGGGCGTCCGTCCCCAATGGCTGCTGCCTGGCAGGACGCCAGGTGCAAGTCCTCGATCGCTCATTTCACATGCTAATGGCATGCAAATGGGGTTATAATCAGATGCAAATGGCCCCCGTGCCTTGCATGAATTATAGCCCCATTTGCATGTCACCTTTGAATATCGGATGCCGATGGCGCAATGGATCTGCGCCAACCGCGAAGTTGAATGCTCCACTCTGTCAACTTGCGGTGGCGTAGTTCCACTGCGCCATGCACAGTGGCTGTGGCTGGGGGGTGATATTCAAAGGAGTTGCTCAATGGCGCAGCCCCTTTGAATATTGCCCCGGACACACCCCTGCGCAACTATTTTGTGAAGCGCAAGGGCTTGTGCCTATGAATGGCGCAGTTTGAATATCCCACCCAATATGTAAGCCTGATAGTCAAACCCTTCAAATTAAATGAAGGGATGTGACAGTCTAGTACACAAAAATAGTAATAATAAACTATTCTGCAAAGGAAGAGCCAACTGGGACATAAAATGCAAGCAACTTTGTGGCAAACCAAAATATCAAATTATGATTGGTGACCCACTAGGTCAAAGCATTACTAATGCAAAAACTGTATCTGATACAAATGATGGAATTCTCAAACATAAGAAAAAAGTCCCAGTAGACTCGGACTGAGAAACATGGGTGGAGTCACTCCTTCTTCAAATAAAAACAAGCATTTGTCAATGCCGAATGTTTGCTTGCTGGCATTGGCATTGGTAGTGTAGGAGTTAGAGAGATGCATAATAGGAATGGCAGTGAAGTATTGAACTGAAGCCAACCCACCACCACCCTGCAGAAAAAGTGAAGTCACGAGTGTGCATAGAAACTGTGCAATGCACACCCATAATGTAATTCTTTGGGGATATTTTACATCAGATTGTCAACACAGGCGTTTGAGGACCTCTGCTCATGAACAGTGGCACTGTGATTTTCTTAATCTGTCCTGAACAGTGATTTCCCACAGCAGCCACTCATTTCTGTGCTGGAAGTGTGAAAACACATTTCAGCCAGGGTGTGAAAAATGACAGCTATACTGTTCATAAGGAAGTGAGGAAACATGCCAGTGGTGAAAATCTGGACTGAAAATATTACAAATTCATGAACTTATGAGGGTGTGTGGAAACTGCGCAATGCTCGTTCATAACACAGTCATATTATGGACATTCATCACCAAATTTTTAACATAGCCATTTTAAGACCTCTGCTCATGAACAGTGTCACTGTGATTTTCTTAATCTGTCCCGAACATTTATTTCATACACCGACACCATTGTGCGCTACATGCGTGGAAACACATTTTGGGAGAGATGTGAAAAATGACAGCTGTACTGCTCATAAGGAGGTGTGGTAAAATGGCAATATTGAAAATCTGGAGTGAAAATATTAAAAATTCGTGAACTTACGAGCGTGCATAGGAAATGCGCAACGCACGCTCATAAATCAGTCATTTGTGGGAGTTTTTCACCAAATTTTCAACATAGGGTTTTTGGGGGCCTACCTCATGAACTGTGACACTGTCATTTTGTAAATCAGCCTCAAAATGTAGTTTCCTTGCAGTGACCGTGAAATCACCTTTCGGGGCTGATTAACACCATGACAGTGCCAGCATTTATGAGAAGGGGTCCCAAAAAACCCCATGTTGAAAATTTGGTGAACAAATTTCTACAAATGGCTGAGATATGCACCAAAGTTGAAAAAAACTCTATTTATGCCATTATACAGCTTACCAGCATTTCTTCAGTTCACGGTCGGCTTTGAAGAGTGCAGACTTGTTCCCGGTCCACCGAAGATGTTTACGCTGGGATCCGGAGGTAAGTATGGGGTCGGGGAGTGTGGGGAGGTGGATGAGCAGAGGGTGGGTGCAGGTTGGGGGTGAGGGGCTAGACAATCAACAATGGACCATTTTTTATTTTCAGGTGTTTTTTCTTTCTAGGAAGATGACACTGGACTTGTGCCATGCTGGGGTGGGCTCCCAGCATGGCAGCTGAAAGTTTTTTTGGGGGGGGAGACAGTGGAGCTGACAGGGGATTGGGTACCTCTGTCAGCCATACAGATGTGTGCCACACTGGGGTGGGCTCCCAGCGTGGCAACTGGAAATCTGTGGGTTTTTTTTGGGGGGGAGTTGTTGAGTGGAGCCAACGGTGGATTGGGCACCCCCGTCACATGCTCACTTTTGCCACGCTGAGATGGGCTCCCAGCGTGGCACCTAGAAGTCTGTGGGGGACGCAGAGCTGATGGGAGATTGGGCACCCCCATCAGCCATACTGTGTGTGGCGGGGGAGCGCATAAGCAGGCTGGGGTGTGCTTGCAGCATGCTACTTGAGTGTTTGGGGACGGGGGAACTTCAAGGGAACTGTCTATGATAGCTCCATTCAGGATGTAGTGCTGAGTGTAGGCAGTTTGCATACTGCCGAAGGCAGTATGTAAATTACCTGCCAACGGCAGTATACAAATTACCTACACATTACAACCGCTGATTGCAGTGGTTTTCCACTTTCAGCTGTATGCCACTGCATCTGAACGGCTGTCATAGACAGCTCAGGCATTCATTGACGCGGTGCAGCGGCGCCTGCAAAAGGGAGCTGGGCATTGGGACTGGGGGAGGCACACCTATGAAAACTCGTATGGTGGCACTATGTTTCTTGCACATGCATGCAAGCAAACATAAAAAAGCAGGGAAGCAAGTGTAGAACTGTTAAATGTGAAGCTTTTGAAAAAAAAGACTCAATTGTTATGGGTCCATCGTTTTTCATGGTGATCAACTGCTATTCTGACCTGCGGGGGGGGGGGAGAAAGAAAGAAAGGGAAGGGAGAATCAGAGATAGAATATGAGGTTAGGGAATTTTATGTTGCTTGCACGTATGTGCAAGAAACATAGTGCCATCATCGGAGATTTCAGAGGTGTGTCACCTCCTCCTCCAATTCAGTCAGTGAGCTGGCAGGTGCAGCTCCTGTAAGCCAATGCATTTTGGAGCTGTCTATGACACGCCCAAAATGCAGTGGCATACAGTTGAAAGGGGAGCTACGCTCAGTGAGCAGCGATAAGAAGCATAGCCCCCACACACAGGCGGCACGCGCCAGACGACTGTGTAGCCGACGGGGTGCCCAATCCCCGCCGGCTGAGCTGCGCCGCCTAGCTGGTGCCACGCCTGGGAGCCCACCCCAGCATGGCAAACGCCCCACGACGCCTTTTTTTTTTAGCCTATAAACAAAACGGTCCTGCCAGGCTGCCTCCCGACTCCCCCCACAACCCGCACTCACCCACTGCGCACTCCAGCTTTCCCCACACCCCTCACCCCATACTTACCTCCGGACTCTGGCGCCGATGATCTTCGGTGGAACACGCCTGCACTCTTCAAAGCCGGATCACGAACTGAGGAAATGCCGGTAAGCTGTACAATGGGCTAGATGGGGGTTCAACTTTATTGCATGTCTCAGGCATTTTTGGAATTTTCACCACAACATGGGTTTTGGGACCCTTTTAATGATGTCACTGTCGCGGCGCGACCGCCCGGCGGGTGATTTCGCAGTGACCGCGCAGTGACCGCGAAATCACCCTTTGGGCCCAAATACTGCCATGACAGTGACATCATTCATAAGAAGGTGCCAAAACCCCATGTTGAAAATTCGATCCAAAAAAATTCAAAAAATAACTGTTTTATGAGCTGTGTTATGCAGTTCCTACACGAGGTTCGTAAGTTCGCGAAATTTCAATATTTTCATTCCAGATTTTCAACATTGCCATTTTACCACACCTTCTTATGAGCAGTACAGCTGTCATTTTTCACATCTCACCCAAAATGTGTTTCTGCCCTTGTAGCAGAATGGCGCAGTCAGTGTACGTAAATCAATGTATGGGACAAATTAAGAAAATCATAGTGACACTGTTCATGAGCAGAGATCTTAAAATGGCAATGTTGAAAATTTGGTGAAAGAATTCCTAAATGACTAGTTTAATTTAGTGTGCGCTGTACTGCGCGTCTCGCACGACCGTAGGTTTGCGAATTTTCAATATTTCCACTCCAGATTTTCAACATTACCATTTTACCACACCTCCTTATGAGCAGTGCAGCTGTCATTTTTCACATCCTGCCCAAAACGTGTTTCCACCCATGTAGCGCACAATGGCGCAGTCGGTGTGCAAACTCAATATATGGGACACATTAACAAAATCACAGTGACACTGTTCATGAGCAGAGGTCTTAAAATGGCTATGTTGAAAATTTCATGAAAAATTTCCTAACAATGACTGTTTTACGAGCGTGCGTTGCGCGCGCTCGTAAGTTCGCAAATTTTCAATATTTGCACTCCAATGACTTCCAAATACCTAAACAGCACATAGAAGCAAGCAACATTCGGCATTGACAAATGCTTGTTTTTAGATGTGCCTGACGATTTTCAGCATACTGTGTTCCTCTGTGAAGTGGTATCTGAGCTGAAGCAGTGTGTGATTTTTTTCATGTGAAGCTGTTCTGAAAGGCAGTGTAGCACAAGCCACTGTTTGGCTGGTGTTTCTCCCATAGGGAAAGCAGCACATGTTTGCCATTATAACACTCCTTTATAATGGCAAATTAAAAACACCTTTCCTATGGGAAAAAACACAACCCAGTTGTTACATTTTTTTTTTTATTTGAACTTTGTCACTTCAAATTTTGAATGGAAAACATTTTATTTTGCTATAAAAACAGCCCTCTCCCGCCAGCCCGGTGGTGCTGAGGGTTGAGGCGCTGGACACCATACTTCGCGCTACACCGGCAACCCGGGTTTGGGAACTGACTCAGGTCGCCGGGGGTCAGAGCGGATGAGGAGGATCGAGCATCCCAACAGATGCTGTCCTCCTCCTCCTCCTGGGGTGTGTTCCTGGGGTGCTTTGAGTACCCAACACACTGGCGCTGGTGGAAGCATGGGCATTGGGGCACTAGGTGGCTCTCCAGAATCAGAGTGGGGAGGACGTTGAGGGCATTTGACGACAGTGTGCGTCAGCAAGCCACCTGTCTGGATGTCAGTCCTCTGTGTCGACACCCTCAGGGAAGGAGGGACCAAAGGGAAGAAAAGCAGAAAACACCCCTCTTGGGCCAGGATGACGACTGATCCCAGCCCCAATCGCCTACCCATGGGCAGAACCCGCTGTGCAGGCACTCCGGAGAAAAGAGGAGCAAGGTATGGAGACAGTGGAGTAAAGCCTGGCACTCTAGGGGCAGGGATCACAGGGATTGATCGGTCTGAAGGAGTGGACCGAGTGAGTAGTAAGGAGGGGATAAAAAGAAAGTAAAAAAAAAAACAGCCTTCCCCTAGATGGCACTATTCTATGACAAAGCCATAATGTGAAAAGTTCTGTTCTCTGCTGCTGTGGTATATGTGCACATCTTGCAACAATAAATTGAAGGACATTTAATCCAGTGCTTGTGAACCACCTTATTTATTAATTGTGTGCAGGAGAGTGTCGTGACTACTTACTGTGAAGGACTTTCCTTGCATGTTCTGCCTTGTTGTCAAAGGGTGCATTTGCCAAGATGTTTCAAAACAACTCTTTGATGATTGCACCCTTATCTGCATTTTGTATCAGTTCAATAATGATTTTGGCACAAACTGTAATGCTCTAAACAGAAAACATAAGGACTGAGACAAACATTTGCCATATTGTTGCCTTAGTATGTTTGTGTCAATTGCAAAATTATTTAGCATTTAGTTATTTTCTTGTAAATTCTACTGGTGACCATTTTGACAAAGCCTGGAACAAAGTATAAAAAAAAGAACCCAGTAACAAAAAAAAATTGCTGGGAAATGATAGACCTGGTTTCAACCTTGTTAGACATCTACTGTCTGTCCTTCACCCCTGAAAATGATAAAATGAGCTCCCGCAGAGTCTTAAAGTGCTATATATCCTTGAAAATTAGCATTGAATTATTTTCCTGTAGACTCCACTGGTTGCTATTTTGACAAAACAAAGAACCCAGTAACAAAACAAAATGTTGGGAAATGACAGATGTGGTTTCAACCATGTCTGACATCTACTGTCTGTCCCTCACCCCTGAAAATGATAAAATGAGCTCCCCCCCTACTGCTGAGGAATTTTTCAAAACTCAGCAGGCAGTCATGATGAAAATCCTGGAGCACATCGAAAAAATGTCCAAAGCGAATAAAAATCCACCACCCAAACCACCCAAAAAGCCCGCCAAGAATAACAAGACAGGAAACAAAGGTACCACCAGCAGTAACACAGCAACTACCAGTACCTCCCCCACACAACCAGATGACACCGATACAGGACATAACACTAAAGCACAGAACAGTAAGTCCGATGGAGTCAGGGGATGAAGAACCCCACCCAAACTAGAAAAAAAAGAAGAGCTAACCCTAACAAAAAAACTAATATCCATAGACTCTCTACTGGAACTAACATACTAACATACTAAAATGCCAGCAGAATAGGTCTAACGGTCTTTCGAGTCTGCTTGTTTGGTCAGCCCGCACCCTGGGAGCTAACCTTGCTGCCTCCCTCACCTTCTCTGGCTTCTCCCCTTCCCAGTTCTGGATATCCTCGCTGCATTGGATTTTTCTTCCAGAACCCTTCCCCTGTACCTGTCCCACCCCCTCTTGAACCCCTCCACCGTCTCTGCCTCCACCAGCCCCCTAGGCAGCGCATTCCATGGACCCACCATCCTCTCAGTGAAGTAGCACCTCCTCCTTTCTCCCCTGAATCTTCCCCCCGCCAGCTTCCACCCATGTCCTCTAGTGGCCCCCTCCTCCTTCCTTCAAAACACCCTGACTGTTCCTCCCCTATTTACCCCCTTCATGTACCTGAAGACCTCTATCATGTACCCCTGGTCCCTTCTCTCTTCCAATGTGTACATATTTAGCTCTTCGAGCCTCTCCTCATTGGTCCTGTCCCCCAAGCCCCAAATCATTTTGGTTGCCCTCCTCTGGACCCTCTCCAGGAGTCTAATGTCCCTCTTTAAGTGTGGCCTCCAAAACTGCACACAGTACTCGAGGTGCGGCCTCACCAAGCAGTTATACAGAGGGAGTATCACTTCCCTCCTTCTGCAGGTGATCCCCCCCCTAGCGATGCATCCCAGCATCCCATTGACCTTGGCTGCTGCCCTCCTACAAGTCTCCGAGTTGTTCATCTTGACATCGACCACCACCCCCAGGTCCCTCTCAGCCATCGAGACTTGTAGCATTTCCCCCTCCTCCCAGGGTGTACACTTGACCCCGGTTTCTGGCTCCCAGGTGCAGTACCTTGCATTTCCCTGCATTGAACCTCAGCTTCAACTTTCTAGACCATCTTTCCAGAGCCTCCAGATCCCCCTGTAAGGCCACCCTCCCTTCCTCCCCATCCACCACCGCCCCCAGTTTTGAGTCATCCGCAAAGAGACTCATCTCACTCCTGATACCTGTCCTTATGTCAGAGACGTAGGTGTTGAACAGGAGGGGCCCAAGGACTAATCCCTGTAGGACCCCACTAATGACCCTCCTTGGGGATGAGACTATCCTGCCAATTATGACCCTCTGGGTCCGGTCCTGGAGCCAATTGCCTATCCATCTGATCATCTGGTTCCCCACCCCCCATTTCTCCCAGCTTATCCAACAGGCCCACATGAGGAACAGAGTCAAATGCCTTGCTGAAGTCTAGAAAGAGGACGTTCACTGGTCTACCCAGGTCCAAGGCATTCGTCACCCAGTCATAGAACTCCACAAGGTTTGTCTGACATGATTTCACTGGGATGAATCCATGCTGTCTATCGTCCAGGCACCCTTACTTTTCCAGATCCCCCCCTAGCCTCTCCTTGACAACTACTAAGAGCTGTTAAAAAAGACAATGGCCTTTGAGGTTCAGGAACCCAAGCAGCAGTCTAAACTGAACCCCATCATATGGGCAAAACAGAAAAAGGATGAATGCCCTCCTATTTGTGAGTAACTCACCAAAGAAATAACAAACTAAGGAGTGGGAGTCCACTGACCTGGCAATAATTGCAGAGAAGAGAACCTTTGACAGATTTTACCCCGTTCAGAATGTAGTCAACAAACCATGGTGCACACCACCCATGGTGGACCACCATGTTATGGGCCTATGTAAAAAGATGGTACTCCCGTCAGAAACTACCCTTAAAAACTCCACCAATAAAAAGATGGAGGAGTTGATGATGATGTTAAAAAATTTATTTTTAGACAGGATACAAATTGTTGGGTTTATGGCCCATTTTTAACAATGTCCTGTGGATCCAGTCACCCATTACACACAATCTATCAATTGCACATTATACACACGTTATCACATCACTCTCACTGTTATATAAACATATTTCACATACAAGTTAAAATAATCTGCCATCAAATTCCTTACTAAACAATTCACTAGCTAAAGCAAGTACAGTTCACATACAGATAACTTTTCAGAGCACTTTTGAACTGCAAATGTCCCTGTATTAATTTTAGCTCTCTGGGCAATTTATTCCAATGGACCACAAGGCTATTTTGCAGGGTAGTATCCCCTATTCTGCTCCTAGATCTTACATTAGGTATATGTAACTCTGAATACCTTAAGGAGGTAGTTAACAATCGTGAAAGTTCTAACAAAATATATTGATTTAAGCGATGCGTATGTATAGTATAAATCAATTTATGACACCAAGTCAACCAATAATATAGTCGCTTTGAATCTGGATTCAACCATCCAAGATTTCCATATATTTTACAGTGGTAAGTTCCAAATGTAGCTTTTGTCATAAATCTACCAAGCCTATAATAAGCCTGGTTTATTTTATTGAAATAAATCTGGGGGGAGTTCATATATAGGCTAGTCCCATATTCCAGAACAGGGATTAACAGTTGATTCACCAGCCTTTCCCTCGTTTTGATTGTGAAGCAGCCAGGAAACCTCCTCAAGGCTCGTAATCTTTGATTAACTTTACTTACTTGATAACAAATATGCTCAGAATATTTTAGTCTTGAATCTACTAACACCCCTAAATATCTATAAGACTTTATATTTCTTAATTGAGTACCATCAATCAATCTTAATTGCACTACAGGAATTTCAGACTTTCTAACACCTGATGTAAAGATCATACATTGAGTTTTTTAACACTTAATTACAAGGCAGAGCTAATAAACCACTCTTCCATATGTAACAAATCACTCTGTAACTGCTTTTCCAACTGATCATAGCTATCAGCCAACGACACTAATACGGTGTCATCGGCGTATAGCCGGATTTTACTTTCAGACATTGTAGATACTATATCATTAACATAGATGTTGAACAGAAGGGGACCGAAGATTGATCTTTGGGTTACCCCCTCCCAACACCTATCAGATCTAAGGCCACTGTTCCCATAGAAGCACATTGATGTTGGCCAGATAAGTATGATTTAAACCAGTGCAAGGGTTCTTCCGAGACTCCTACCATACATAATCTGTCCAACATCTTATAATGGTGCACCAAATCAAAGGCTTTACTTAGATCCATGAACACTGCACCAGTATTTAGGCCCAGATCTAAAGATGTTGCAACAAGATTATTTAAGTCTTTCAATGTTTACCTTGAAAAAACGTCTTTGCGACGTGAAACGTACGACTGTGGCTTTTAAACTGCTGCTTGCTTCAGCTATTTCATTAAAGCTGTTTTAATTTATTCCTAGCATTGGATGTGAATTTGTGTCGATTATTGGGTAGCCGTTCTGAGTGCTTCTTTTGTGATTCTTTTGATGTTCGGCTCCAGTTTAATTCGTTGGAGGCCGCCTTTTTGTACATACAAGATTTTGTATATCCCTAATACATCCCCAAAACTGTCTAGTTCCTGCAGCTTTATTTATACGGTTTGAGTAATGTCTATTTTTTGCCTGATTTATTTCCTTTTTGCACTTACTTCTCCATAATTTAAATGTATTCCTCCTCCACCTTTGCTTTTTCTTTTGCCTTTTTCCACAACTGATTTCATACTCTAATTCTTGTTTTCAGCTTCTCATCTATCCAATCCATATCCCTCCCTTTTCTGCTTTGGTGGTACCCAAGGACTGGAGAAGGGCAGATGTGATTCCCCTTCACAAAAGTGGGAGCAGGGCAGAAGCAGGAAACTACAGACCTGTTAGTTTAACCTCAGTGGTAGGGAAAATGATGGAATTACTTCCGAAGGAAAGAATTGTTGAGTATCTAAAGGCAAGAGGGGCTCAGGACCCATGGCAGCATGGATTCACAGTGGGAAGGTCATGCCAGACAAATCTGATAGATTTCTTTGACTGGGTGACCAAAGTAGTAGATCAGAGAGGGGCTGTGGACATGGCCTACCTAGACTTTAGCAAGGCATCTGACACAGTCCCACACAAAAGATTAATATACAAGTTATCCAGCCTTGGAGTGGGTCCCAAGATGACAGCCTGGGTAAAGAATTGGCTGGAGAATAGGACACAGAGAGTAATAGTAAATGGAGTCCACTCTGAAGAAAGGGGGGTTACTAGTGGAGTACCGCAGGGTTCAGTATTAGGACCGGTCCTCTTCAATGTCTTTATAAGTGACATTGCAGAGGGACTGGAAGGAAAAGTATGTCTCTTTGCAGATGACACAAAGATCTGCAACAGAGTTGATGCACAAGTTGGGGTGGAAAGGATGAGAAGGGACTTGGCAAGGTTAGAGGAATGGTCAAATGTATGGCAGCTTAGATTCAATGCTAAGAAGTACAAGGTAATGCACCTGGGAAACAAAAACCCAGGGGAAGAGTACACAATGGGGGGTGAGATACTAACAACAACAAAAATGGAAAGGGACCTGGGGGTAGTCATATCAGATGACCTAAAGGTGGGCAAGCAATGTGAGATGGCAGCAAGTAGGGCTGGGGGGATACTGGGATGCATAGGGAGAGGCATCACCAGTAGAAAACATGAAGTTATTATCCCTCTGTACAGACAGTTGGTGAGTCCCCATCTGGAGTACTGCGTGCAGTTCTGGAGACCCAATCTCCGCAAAGACATAGACAGGATGGAGGCTGTCCAGAGGAGGGCAACTAAAATGGTGCAGGGCCTGCACTGGAAGACATATGAAGAGAGACTTAAGGAGCTGAATGTGTATAGCCTCGAGGAAAGGAGGGAGAGCGGGGACATGATAGAAACTTTCAAGTACCTCAAGGGAATCAACAAAGTCCAAGAGGGTAGCATCTTTCAAAAAAAGGGGTGTGCAAGAACAAGGGGCACAATTTGAAGATAGAAGGGGCAGCTCAGCGGTAATTTAGGAAGTATTTTTCACAGAGAGGATTGTGGATGCATGGAATGGCCTTCTGGAGGAGGTTGTGGAGTCAAAAATAGTGGTGGAATCAGCATGCATGGGACAGTCATAAGGCAATTCTAGGGGGTTGGGGTAGGAAGAAGTAGGCTGCTGGTTAACTAGGATCTTCAGCTTATCCATTAGGTAGGGAAATGGGCAGACTGGGTGGGCCAAGCGGTCCTTATCTGCCATCAAAATCTATATTTCTATGTTTCTATGTTTCTTAACGTCTTAGGAGCATACAGATCAATTATCCCCTTAAGTTGAGTAGCAAACTCTTGAATTGCTAAATTTAAATCTGGAATCAACATTATTCTATCCCATCTGAGTTTTACTAGATCTCTTCTAAATGATTCTGCTCTAAAATGACTCATATCCCTAGTCAAATGCAAGCTGGGTTGATTATTAGTGGGCATTTTCAAATCCAGATTACATTTAATTGGATAAATGGTCTGTTACATTTAGGGGCATTATTTCCCAATTTTTCACCTTAAGGTCCTGAGAAACAAAAATCAGATCTAAAATAGTCCCTGCATCTCTGTTTTTACTACAGCTGGTAGGGCTCTGAATTAGTTGATCTAATCCTAGGGGTTCAAAAGTCCTTTTCAATTGTTGTTCTTTTTCTTCATTCCAGTCTGAATTAAAATCACCTGTAAAAATAACTTTCTGGTCTTTTACCATATATAAGTTTATTTGCCAGTACATTAAAATTTGAACTTTTTGTCCAGGAGGGGCATAAATTACCCCAACCATAAGTTTGATGGATTTAATTTCTACTAACAAACAGTCCATACCCTCAATATTTTCAGCTAACACCACTCTACAGGGACCTATACTATGTCTAATATATAACATAACTTCCCTCCCCTTCCCTTATTACCCTATCTGCCCTCAGTAAGCCATACACTTGGAGTTGGACTTCTTCATCCTTTATAACCCTATGTAACCAGGTTTCAGTTAATGCCAATAAGTCAGGATTTTCCTCTGTAACCCAGACTCGATACTCGTCAATTTGTTTTACTATACTCCTTACATTTCATGAAAAACTCCTTCAAAATGACAGGCCTAGCTTGCTAAGCCAGCACAGCAGCAACCTATACCACCAGGGCCCTTGTCATATGGCTGGAGAAACTAGCCTCCACATTGGACCCAAAATCTAAACAAGATGACCTGGCCAAGTATGCCATCCAGGAGGCCAAATACATGGTTGATGCTTCCATAGGTGCGCTGAAAATGTCTGCAAGACTGGCCACCCTGACCAACACATCAAGGTGTCTCATATGGCTGAAAATATGGAATGCGGACTCTGAATCTAAGACAATGCTGAAAAAGCTACCATTTAAGGGAAAATTAGTGTTTGGTGAGCACTTGGAAAAATATGTCAGAAATAAAGGTGATGGCAAAGGGCTGGACAAAGATAAGTCACCTAAGAACACATATCTACCAGCCTTTCAGGGTGGATTTCATCCCTACAGAGGGAGGCAGGACAGAAGGCAGTCCACCCAGTACTACCAAAACAAGTCATATACCTTCAAGCCAGTCTATTTTTTCAATGGAAGCTGTACCAGAGAACGAGGCAGAGGACAAAGGAGAAGATACAATTACAACCCCTCAAGAGGCAAATCCCACTCCAACTGTCTCCCAGGATGGACTCCATGCACAGACAACAATGATAACGACAAACAAGATCCTCCACACACTGATAGGAGCCAGACTAATGCAATCTGCACATGAATGGAGCAAGATCACACAAGACAAATGGGTACTACTGGAAGTTGTATCACATGGTTACTCCATCAAGTTCACACAGAAGCCACTCACCAATAGACAAGTAGTCTCACCTGTATCATGCCAACCAGCAAAGATACTGGTGATGAAATCCACACTACAAGACCTAATAGTGAACAAGGCAATTGCAGCAGTAACCCCCTATCAGATCAACCAAGGAATATACTCCATCTTCTTTCTGGTCCCAAAGAAAATGAGACCCATACTTGACCTCAAATTTGTCAACCAATTTGTCCAATACAAAAAGTTCAAAATGGAGACCCTGAAGTCAACTCTATATTCCATAAGACCAGGGGACTGCCTGATCTCTATAGGTATGAAGGACACCTAACTACACATCCCCATCAGACCAGCCCACTACAGATTCCAGAGGTTCAAGATACTGGGCTGCCACTATCAATACCAGACACTCCCATTTGGACTGACTTCAGCTCCCAGGGTCTTCACCAAGGCCACCATAGCCTTGGCAGCTGCCCTCTGACAAATAGAATAGGGGTACACATCATCCCCTGCCTAGATGACTGGCTAATCAGAACCAGATCACCACAAATAGCTCAACATCATACACAACTAGTAGTGACAGCACTGCAATCACACAGATGGATAATCAACTGGGACAAAAGCAGTCTAACCCCCCACAGGACCACAGAGCACCTGGGCACATTCATAGACACAGAGGAGACCATCATGAGACCATCCCTGAAGAGAACAGACACGGTAATAGTGCAGGCACAAGCACGGGCAAACCTCAGAGAACCAACTCTAAGAGCCATACTGCAGACACTCAGATCCATGGCATCCTGCATAGGTCTGGTACCCTGGGGCTTATGGGATTTGCATACTATCCAGTCCCTGGCAATATGAGCAGGCCACATACTACACCACAACCTATCCAAACTGGTAAATCTAACCCTTGTGGTGTTCCAAACAGCACAACATAGTCAAGGGCATGCCACTGGAGATGGAACCAGAAATTATCATAGATACAGACGCCAGCTTACTTGGTTAGGGAGCTTCCCCTTAATCACATACCAGCACAAGGGAAATGATCAAAGATGGAATCCTAACTCTCACTCAGCATCTTGAAAATGACAGCAGTATGCCAAGCATTGCATTTCTTCCAGAAGACAATACGCAACAAGAAAGTCCTGATCAGATCAGACAACAGGGCAACAGTGGCCTATATTGCCAATCAAGGAGGAATGAGAAATATATATTTACTTCAGGAAACTTGGAAGGTACTAAACTGGGCGCAAACCCACCTTCACTAAATAATGGTCATACATCTTGAGGGCAAATTGAACATCCAAGCAGACTGACTCAGCAGGCAAGAAATCACCCCCAGGACATGGTCTCTATACCCTCAAACATTCTACCAACTTAACAAGGGATGGGGCCCATTATGGATAGACCTAATGGCAACCTCAAAGAACTCTCAATGTCCATTCTTCTAGTCCAGATTCAAGGAATTGGGAGCAATAGGAATGGATGCGCTGTCTCAAACATGGCAGTTCCACAGGGCACATGTGTTCCCACCAATACTGCTAATTCCACAGACACTAAACAAAATCAAACAGACAAGGACTACAGTCTTGATACTAATCCCCTACTGGCTGAGAAGATACTGTTTCTCAACACTAATAGCCGTGGCAATTGACACTTCATGGACAATTCTACTTTGAGCGGATCTATTGACTCAGTGCCCCATAATCCACCCAAACCTTAGGTCCCTACACCCCACAGCCTGGCTGCTGAGAGGCAAAGCCTGCTGAATAAAGGTCATGGCCCCCAGGTAGTTGACATAATGCTCCAATCCAGGCACACGTTGACCAATAACACTTACAAACAACAATGGTCTATATTCATGAGATAGAGAACAGACAGCCCCCCAAACCAATTACAATCTCACAAGTGTTGCTATTCCTACTACAGGAAGTTGATAAAGGACTCTCAGTATCTTCCTTAAGAGTCCAAGCAGCAGCTATTGGGGCAGGAGCAGGACCCATAGATAACAATTCCCGGGGTCACATCCAGACATCCTTAGATTTCTACAGGCAGTATCTAACATCTGCCCCAAACATAAGCCTATAGTAGCCCCATGGAACCTCAACACAGTCCTGGACACAGTCATAGCACCACCTTTTGAGCCAATGTCCTCTGCAGACCTAAAGTGAGTTTCATTTAAAACACTGTTTCTAGTGGCTGTCTGTTCAGCCAGAAGGATAAGCAAAATCAGGGCAGTCTCCTGCAAGCCCCCTTTCTTAATCATACATAATGATGGAATTACACTATGAAACTCTCCATCCTTCATATCAAAAGTCTCAACACCATTCCACATGTCACAGACCATCAAACTACCTTTTGGAACCCACACCTTGATATCAATCAAGAGAATCCAGTCCTACACTGGAATATGAAGAGAATCATCACACTGTACCTGGATAGAACTAGAGACTTCAGACTATCAGACAGACTATTTGTACTCCATAGTGGCCCCAGACAATGGCAAGCAGTGGCACAATCCACTCTGTCCAACTGGAATAAGCAGATAATATCTGAGTCCTACCATATCCAAGGGTTACAAACGCCACCTAAAATATCTGCCCAGTCAACAATGGCAATATCAACATCATAGGTTGAATTAAACAGGACCTCAATACAGGACATTTGAACACCTGCTACCTGGTCATTGGTACATACCTTTACCAGGCACTATAGACTTAATGTGACTAATGCTGAGAAAACAACATTTGCAAGAAAGGTTCTTCTGAACCATGGTGGACCCTTGCTGTTACATCATCTGATCCCTTCCATTTACTGATTATTGGTTATTACAACCCAGATAGTAATGCATGGGGGATGCTGTAAGGTGATGAAATATGCAATGGTAGTTTACTCACCTGGTAAAGGTGATTCCATGAGCATCACCTTACAGCATCCCTAGACACACCCGGGCACTATGTCAGATGACAAAACAGCTACAGAGATACCCGATACAATACCCAGCATGCTGTACAGGCTGCTTTAGTTTGGTATGTAGTGAATAGGAATAACATTTTTCCCAAATTTAACTCTTTCATTCTCCTGAAATCAGGGCCCATCTCCATAGGGGAAGCTCTATTAGGGGGACCTCGAATGAGAACCTCATGATATGATGGTCTGACAAGGCAACTGGCTCCACTATAAGGTCAGTGACCTTCAATCCCAGAGAGAAAACAAGATCCAAAGAGTGGCCATGTACATAGGTTGCAGAGGTAACCACCTGTGTCAGGCCCAACGAATGCATCAGTTGGAGGATGTTTTGTACAAATGGCAAGAGTTCATCATCGACAATTCTCTGAGTCCTGGTCTTTTACAAAAAAACTGTCAGTTTCTGATCCCCAGTCCCAATACGAAGCACACCTGCTTGCTTGTAAGTGTGTACTAGTAGTCTGCAGACACTTCTACTGAATCTTGTTCTACTTTACATGTTGCATCATGTACAAGTGCTATATGGGAAAGAAGGAAGAA
Organism: Neoceratodus forsteri; assembly: GCA_016271365.2. Lineage (NCBI taxonomy): Eukaryota > Metazoa > Chordata > Ceratodontiformes > Ceratodontidae > Neoceratodus > Neoceratodus forsteri. The sequence continues at coordinate 1,181,212,148 of CM028131.1, forward strand.
TGGGATTCAGTAAATGTGCACTCAGAATACTAGTACAGACTTACAAGAAAGCAGGCATGCTTCTTAGGGGGACTGGGGACCAGGGACAAACAGTTTTATGTAAAGGACCAGGACTCGGAGAATGGTAATTTAATGGAGTTATTAACTACATGCTGATAGGCGGATGGGCGGGTGGGCTGGCTGTAAAGAGGGTATCATTTCATATTGGGGAAGCAAAAAAATTGGATTCAAAACAATACTCAAATTTAAGCCTGCAAACCTCTAAGCACCTGGACTGACATCCTACACTTCAGGAAGAATTTTTAACCAGTAGACACCAAGTATTTGTTGACTTGTGCTGTTGTTTGATGTGGATAACAAAAAGACAAATTTTACCTGCTTATGTAAAAAAAATCACAGCTGCCAGCCCACCAGCACAGCAGTAGTGCTTCCACTTGTGATGCCAGTGATCCAGGTTTGGAACGAGCCCAGGGAGTCAGAGGGCCAGCTGGGGGGAGAAGGCTCAAGCATCCATGGGCCACTCGCCTTCTCTGGGAAAGGAGAGGGGACAAGACTTGGTGCTGTACTAACCTTGAGTGGAAGCCTGAGGTACAGCAAGTGCCGGCCATAGAGGGGGGAGGGCATGACGGACATCAGCGGACCCCGCCTTGACGTCAGAGAACACATCACACCCAGAGAAAACAGGAAAAAATGGCTCCTGCACCCCGGGAACATGGAGCACTAGCACAGACTCCAAAACTGTCCCCTGCCTGCCCCAACTGATAGCCCTGACGAGATTCAAGTGTTCGGGGAGGATGGGCCCCACCTCAACCCTGCCTGGGGGGGGGCCAAGGCTATGTGGTGGGACTACCGTGGGCTCCAGGCAGGAAGGAACAGGGACTGATGCCAGGTGTCTTCCAATGAGACAGAGCGTAGGAGCAGGGGGAGCATAAATAGAAAGTAAAAAAAAAATCATGGCTTTCATGTGTATTGCTAAAAATTATACATGTTAAATCATTGTTTTGATTATTTTGTTGAAGGAATTATAAATTGTCCGGGATGAAATGAACCAGTTATCACTTTACTGAGTGCTAGGTAACTCTGCCATTCGCTCCTATGACATCATTACATCTGATGTTCGCTGGTCATTTTGTAGAGCTGGCTGGGTGAGTTATAAAATGGGAAGGAAATTGTTTACAGTTTTTTAAATGTTATGAAACTGCATTAATCCTAAATTTATAAATCACATTTTAACATCAGTGTAATCAGCAGCCTTTCTTTTACCTCTTAGTGAAGCCTAATTTTGCAATTGTAAATTAGGAAAAGAGGCTGTTTACTTGTACATCATCATATTTCAAAAGCACTCTGTTACTACTTTTTATTTCTGAAGCATGTAATCAGAACATTTTCAACCTAGCAGTCCCGGGTGTGATGTGTGGAATAGAACACTGCATGAAGACTGACATTTCAGCTCTTCATACATCCTCATTACTGGCATTGTGACATCACTGATTAAAACATTACAGCTAACCACCATCTCCCACAGTGTTCACTAGTGATGTAACAATGAGTGAGGTCCCCGTGCTGAGGAGGTATGAAGAGAAATAGCAGTAGCTAAGTTTGCTTTCAGGTAGCCTGCTGTTGTTTATATTTTACCTTGTGCTTCTAGGTAGAACATATTTCATATTGTAAAAGGAAAAAGGAAAGTAATACTAAAATAAAAAGTAAGTTTTGACTACTTGTAAAAACTAAGAAAATTTTCTGTCTGTGGTTTTGTCACTATTTCTTCTTTAATAGGGTGATGACATGCATATTTCTATTTTACAAAAGCAGACTACTGGATTTATTGCAGATCATTATGATACCTTGCATTTGGACAAAAAACTAAATTATACACAGATGTTACAGTACAGAAACTTTCAGTGACACACAGGTCACTTTTTAGGGCTGCAGTGGTTGTGGCCCTGCAGACCTCTTTCTAGGAGAGGAGAAAAGGATGCAGCGCATTCTTTCCGACCAAATAACATTTTGGAGTTGCACCACAGTTTCCTCCATGTCATTGATGCACTCTGCTCATCATCTCCATTGGAAGGAGAACTGTACTATTTTAACTGTTGGTGGTCATAGCAGACTGTGCTGTGTTCCATCATGACCGCCGATTTCTTTTTCTAAATTATACATATCCCCCTATCTGACCCTCCCTTTCAACACCCACCAACCCACACACCCCCCAGAAACATAATAGTGACACTGGGGGTGTTCAGTCCCATAGTGTCCCAATCACAAAGACTCTGACCACCCATTCACTACCACAAATGCACAGTTATTTCTGCATTTTTTGTATATATTTATAGTCCCTCCCCACATGGCCCTCCCTCTCAGCACCACCTCCCATTCCCCCCAGAAACATAACAGTGGCACTTGGGGGGGGGTGCTCAGTCTCATGCAGAAATCTTTGTTTTCCTTTTCTTAACACCCCCATCCACTACTGTGCATGCATAGTTATTTCTGTGGTTTTTCTTATAGATTTATACCCCCAGAAATGTAACAGTGGCACTGGGAGGCCCTATCCCCAGTGCAGGAATCCTCATTTTTTATTCTATAAAAAGTCCATCAATGTCTTTAGCACCGTTACACTCCCCCACCTGACAATCCCACTCAGCACCACCACCCTGAAGCCCCCCCAAACCCCTTACTTACCCATCAGCGGGTCCAAAACTGTCATTCTTTCTGGACCACAGACACGTCTTCACTCTTCAAAGTCGGACTGCGAACTGAAAACATAAATATGTGCTTCAATGTATTTCAATGGTGGTTTGAACTTAGTGGCATAACTTGGCCATTTTTGCATATTTTTTACTCAAATTTTCAACATGACATTTGTGGACTCCACCTCATGAACAATGACACTGTCATTAACCAAATATGTCCCAGAAGGTGATTTTGCAGACCCTGCGCAAAATCACCTTTGAGCAAGAGTTGAAAATTTTCTCTAGCCTTGTTCATGAGGTAGGGTCATAAAAAGAGTATGTTAGAAATTTGGTGTGAAAATATAAAAAAAAAAAATAAAGTTATGAGCCTATATTGAATTTTGCAAATGCAGGCTCGAAACTTTGATAATTTAAAAAATTTTTACCCCAAATTTACAACATAGCCATATCTTGAAAGCACCTCATGATTGTACCAGCTGTCATTTTTCAAATCCTGGCCAAATCTTTTTTTTCTCACATCCCAAAAGTTGGTTTCATGGTCCCTGTGTGAAACCACCTTTTGGACAGGAGTTGAACATTTTCTCTGCCCTTGTTTATGAGGTGAGGTTATAAGAAGGCTATGTTGAACATTTTGTGTAAAAATATTAAAAAACAACAAAGTTCTGAGCCTTCTGTATGTTGAATTTTGCGAATGCAGCATTGTAACTTTGCTAATTTTTAATATTTTTACCCCGAATTCCACTGCTGCAGCCTTATCGACTCTGGCCTGAATTTGTTCAGATATGTTAGCAGGCTAAGCAAAAGACCAAAGGTCTTATATCAAAGGTTTATGTTAAAGAATTGCATAGGACAGGGAAGGCAGAGATTTGGCACCTTAAAATTGTACATGCGGTTCAGTATGATTCATTTTGGAGCTATAAGATGTGTCAAAGCAGGGTGAGAACAAATAAGCTAAATCACAGACTGAGCCCCCTAATGGTTGATCATCTCCCTCTCCCCTCTTCTACCCATCCCCTTTTAACAACTACTAAACCCATGTGTCTGTCCCATGCCTGATTCATCTGCTTAATCTGGTAATACACCAAATGGAGGGAACTATGTGGACCCAAAACCTTGTGAACTGTAACATTTCCGTATAATTTCATTATTGGTCCAATAATAGGCACCAAAAACTGTGATAAATACACTATTTCAATGACTAGAATGGCTACAAACATTCTCCCTTTTGAATAACTAGGCAAGCAAGTTATTTAGTGTAACAATTATAATGTTTTATGACTGTTGTTTTGGAGATTCTTTTCTTCTGGTTTTGACTACTTGCAGTAGAATTATTCCTGCAATAGGCTATGAAAAAACATATCAACCATGGCAAAAACAGAAGGTCCTGATGAGAGCCTGGGTGATTGTTTCCAGTGTCATTATGGTCCAGTCAAGGCACCTGGGACCTAAAAATGGACAGGGAAAAAGCAACCATTCAGCTATCTCAGCATGGACTTGAGCCCAGCAAGCTCTATATTATTTTATTTTAAATAATTATTTTATTCTTTATTAACATATGTAAAAATTGACTAGTGCATGTGATTACTGTCTTACTGCTCATGGGTGCAATCTGGGTTAGAGGTATACCAAGGAGAGGTGAATTAGAGTACTCTTCACCAGTGATAGGGATGAAGTACTGATCAGAGCAGGTGGTGCCTTAGGGAAATTAGAATCAGAACAGACCTGAGGGGCATAGGTAGTCTGGGCCTGGGTGAAATGGCCATAAGACAGTGCTACAGGTCAATGGCAAGGCTTCAGCTATTTCATGGTAGTACAAGTCATATACAGGTCTCTGATCTGTCTACACTGGATAGAGGTATCTCAATGTTTATGGGCTGGTTAACCCTTGTCAGACAACTAGGAGACCTAGGTGTGTTAAAGGAGTATGACTACTCTCAGGCACCATGGGCAGAGTGCAGGAAGGAAGAGTGGTTCCTTTGCAGATGGATAGGAGTGGTACTGGTTGTACCCTTGTTTGGAGAGGCAATGCTGGTCATTGGCTTACATGTGGTTTCATTATCCTTTACAGATAAAGGGCAGATGAAAAAGGAGTGCATGTCCCTGATTTTTGGGACAGCAATTGTTTGAGATGGGTGAGTACGTAACACATTCCTTTCTTCTGTTTAGGGGAGGGCTTCTGTTACTAGTCTAGGGAGCTAAACAGAGCTCTTTGATAGGGGGGCTGGCTGGCAAGTCAAGTGTTAGTGCCTGTGCAACCATTACCCCTGCCAAGAGTAGCATCCTTGAAGCCAGGAACCCCCCCCAACTTGTACACAGACAAGACATCAAGCCACAAGTTGACATAAACAATAGGTATTGCCTCAGGCACTGAGGCAGATACCTGGCTTGGTATCTAGAGGGTGGGGTGGGGGTTAGAGTGCAAACTGAACATTTAGATTTATTCCAGGTTCTGGGAGAGAAGTGCTAGGGCTCTGCTAGATCTAACTTCTGAGGAGGCCCCATAACAATTCAAACTTAGGAAGCAAAGATGTAATATCCACTACTGAAGATAGGATTGTACATTATGGCTTTATTCACTCAAGTTAGAAAAACAGAATTAGGTGGTCCCCCAGGTTTGTTACTGTACACACAGATACAGATACAGATGTAGTTACAGTTAAAATAAAGTGTGTTTTAAACTAAGATTGGATAATTACATCATACATGGAGCTCATTTGAGATATTTTTTTGAATAATGGAGGAAATAATGGGTCTCGGCCAATTAGCTCCTAGCACTACCTTAGTATGAACCTTAGATGAAAAAAAACTTTCTTTTCCAGAAAAACAACAACGTCTTTGGGCTTTTAGAACATGCATTTCCTCACAAACACATTTAAACTGTTCATCCCTCTGAACTAGGGACACATTGAACTTTACTCTCCAAAAGTATATATCTTGTGGGAGTTGCCACATACTTTACAACATTTCACGAATTACTCCTGATACAATGAACTTTGTTAACATGCCCAGAGTAACCTGGTGCCCATACATGAACCAATTAGCCCTGACTGAAGATTAAAATGAAGTTATGCTCACGCTGGCCCCAACCAGTCTCTGCCACTCCTTCTGGGTTAGACCAAACAAGCCTTCATTTCCTTCAAAATGCAATAGGACTCCCAACTTTAACTAAACATTCAGCACATTTTTGTGGTGATACAGAGGCCCTGACAGGTGTACTCTATTTTTTTTTTCCAATTGTTTAACCAGGTGAGACATACCTGATATTTTTGGTGAGACACACCTCTAACCTTATCTCTGGGCTCATACACCTCAGACCAACACCTAAGAAAAGTCCAATGAACCTGTACTCATGGTTTTGTTTGTCCCTTTTATACAGACATGGATGCAAGAATGAAAACACTTCTTTCATTCACAGGTAGCTTGTCATAGCTTCAAACTGCACACTCTTTCTTTCTGGACAGCTGATACTCTTCAGGCTCTTCATGGGATTGCCACTTGGATCCACAGAACTATAGTTCATACCACATTTTCAGTGAAAATTACTCCCTGGGGTACTGCAGGAAATGGTCTCCATCACTTCTTCTGGTACTGCTGGGTCTCACACACTGGGGTGAGAAACTTCGGGAGGTTCTTCACCCAGTCTCGGAAGAGACTGGCAGGCACTTCCACACTCTGAGCACTGATGCTTACTTAGAGCTCCACACTGAACTACTGCTGACTACAGACTCACTGACTCCCATCTGAACATTCTAAACTGCCCCCTAGCAGGTGATTCCAAAGTGGCTTATGCTGCTGCGAGAATTCTAAATGACAGAATCCATTCTCTGCTCAGGCTAGCTGAGTAAACAATGACGTCATGTTGTAAGGAGCTTTTAACAACTCCCTACAGACAGCACAGGAACCTTCCTAGTCTAACACTGATGGCATTCTAATAACCCCAGGGGACTAGGAGGTTATTTAAGTCTAGGATTACAAGTAACTTTAAGCCAAGGCTCTTTTACAAATGTTCCACGTCAGAGACAAGACAATACATTGGTACACAGTGGAGCAAAATGCAATAAGCAATAAAGCAAGTGCAGGTTTACAGCAGATAAAACAGATTTGACATACAGTTTCACAATAATACAAGGACAGCCTACCAGAGGCAGTTGTCAAATAGAACATAGGTGTGAGAAGTGGAGCGAGGTGGAATGGTAGAGGGGGAAGGGTGATATGGTAGAGGGAAGTGAGTGGAAAGAGAGGAGAGGTGCAAGGAAGAGGCACCACAGCTAGGACTGCTGGGCTGAGCTGAGGGGTCCAGCTAGGTATGACAGTCACAGGTGCTAGAGGCAGAGAGGTGGAGACGGAGCCTTGATTTTAATTGACCAAGCACGGGACCAGAGGCAATCTCAGTGTTAATGCTATTCCACCAACAAGGAGCCGAGTAGGCAAATGAGTGTTGACCCATGGAGGTTCTGCAGAGTGGGACCAACAGGCGATGAGATTCTGAGCCTCTTGTGTGATGGGGGTTACTACTTGGGCTGAGGAGCGATAGTACCCCAGGGGGTGCCAGGCCCATAGTGATCTTCTTAGCCATGGTTACACCTAGATCCTCAGATTCATGAAGGTGGAGGAGTTAGCAGTACTTGTTAGGGGGCAGCCTAGGCACTGTTAAGAGAGAGGCCCTTATGAGTGAATGAGCCCTTGGCTGAGACATAGAGGAAGCCAGGAGAATGACCTTGGTAGGTATTTTTCTCAAGGGTGGGGCTGATGTCTTTTGGGTCTAGGGCAAAATTCCCCTGGAAAGGTACAGGGACTGGGAAGAAAAGAATTAAAGAGGAATCAGAAGCTTCTTCAGAACAATGCCCAGAGGAGGAGGTAAGTAGTATCCACCATAGTAAGAGTGGAAGTAGGGCGCAAGGGCAAAATAGTCCTTTAGGCCTTAAGACTCAGACCCCAGTGGTAGTTCCATTGTGAGGGAACATGGGCTGTTATCCCTCAGCTGGGGTGAATGAGAAGTAGAAGAGCTTGAGGATGCATGGTTGGTGTAAGTAAAATGTATTTCTTGAGCTCCCAATCCCGGAGGCTCTGGGCTCTTCACAAAAAGAGGTGCAACAAAATTAAAATACATTTTACAACAACTAAAATCAAAGTCAGATAACTAATACAAATACAAATACTAATTAATAAATAATAAAGCTACAACCCTTAAAATCAGTGGATATTAAATGCTTGTCTGAATAGGTGCACCTTAAGGCCTCATTTGAAGATCTCCACAGAAAAGGCCTCCCTTAATGACCATAGCAATAAGTTCAAAAGGGCTGGCCCAGCTACCTCGAAGGCACAGTCAACTGATGTCTTAAGCCTTGTTCTTAGAACAGTCAGGAGCCCCTCCACGGAGAAATGGAGTGTACGCACAGGGGAGGCAGGGATCAAGAGGTCAGAGATAGCCTGGACACAAGCTGTATACTGCCTTGTAGTTGAGCAAGCCCACTTTGAATGCATTCCTCCATCTAACAGGCAACCAATGCAAATCACCTAAGACCAGCGTTATATGAGTGGACCTTGAAAGGCCTGTCAACAGCCTGGCCACCACGTTCTGAAACAGCTGATGGAGGTTAACTTCTCTGACCCCGAAGTATAGAGCGTTACAGTAATTTAACGGTTCCATGTCAGAACAGTGGCTAAAAAATTGCAAACATGAAAAGGGCCAATGGATAATGCTGAATGACAAATTTGGTGATGTCTCTTTTTGCAGGGGGCTGTGCCCCCCCATATCCCTCCTTACTAAATATACTAACTCCAGGGCGGGCAGACCTTGCGGAGGGGGTACAAAGACTTCACTGAATTTCCTATTCGACAATATCCATTGGCCCTTTTAACATTCACTTTTTTTTAGTCACCATTTTCATGTGCTACCTAATTGAGCCTAGATGTGATAAAGGTATGCCCTAGTGAGGGCAAGTCACCAAGCAGGATCAAGGGTTTAATCGGGGTGATATTCCTAAGGAGGTAAAAACCATTCCAGATGACTGCAGGCACCTGAGCGTCAAGTGTCAAACCATCATCAAAGATGATGCCCAGATTTCTCACCTTAGTGGCCACCATCAATGAGGTGGCACCCAGAAATAACCCTGTTCCATTCCATAGCAACCACATCCCACCAGTGAGCAGGCTAATTGACCAGTACCTCCTCTTGTCGGGCTTAAGTCTCAGCCAGTTAGAGAACATCTAGTACTGGATCTCAGATAGGCATTTATTTATCATCTCCACAATATGAGAAGTCCTGAGGGCAAAGGACATATACAACTCGGTATCATCTGAATAGCAGTGAAAACCCAGACTGTAATGCCTAATGATGTCACCCAGGGGCAGCACGTACATCGCAAATAACACAGGTGACAAGATCAAACCCTGTGGGACTTCACAGGTCAGGATCTTCGGGCTGGAGGAGAAATTCCCCACCACTACCTGTTGCATCCTGCCAGTCAAAAAGGACTCAAACCAGCTGAAGACCTTACTGGTGAGTCTACACAGCTCTCTAAGGCAATCAAGCAGCACTATGTGGTCAATGGTTGTGAATGCTGAGGAGAGATCCAGAATGATAATTGACTATTCTCTCCATCTCTCACCCTGAGGAGATAATTTTGCACCCTGACCAATGCTGTTTCAATGCTATGCTTTCTCCTAAATCTGGACTGAAGTGGTTCATAGATGTCAAAGGTCATCAGGTGGGCCACAAGCTGCAAAACCATCACTTTTTCCACCACCTTTCTCAAGAATGGAAGACTGGAGACAGGTCAATAATTCAACAAGATGTCAGGGTTGAGAGATGGTTTCTTCAACAGGGGCATCAACAATGCCTTTTTCAAGGCATCAGGGAAAAGCCCATGTGAAAGCAAACACCTGAAAATCTCAGCAAACACTGGGCCAACGTACCCAACACATTCCACTAAGGGATGCGTTGGGCCCAGGTCCAGTTCACAAAAAGTGGTTTGTAGCTTTGAGATTACCTCAGTGACCTCTGCCACCCCCACCAGATGAAACTCATCCCAGACAACCGTAGCTCTTCTGTACGTACCAGACTCTACACTAAGGGACTGATCTTGTCTCACTGGAGGGATCCCAGCCCCGAATGGAGGAAACTTTGTCAGAAAAGAACTGAGCAAACTTCTCACACTGTGCAACTGAAGCTGTTCTTTTTGGCAGTAGACAGGATGGTTAAAGTAGCCTGTCCTCAGTCTGAAAGAGCAGAACCAATCTGTTCCTTCCTGCAGCAATCTCCCTGGACAGGAACTCTGCCTGCCTATGGTTGATTGCCCTTTTATATTCAACATAGTGAAGTCTCAAAGCCAGTTTGTCATTCAGGGACCTGGTTCTCCTCCAGCAGAGCTCCAACTTACGACCCGTGGTCTTCATCTCCTTGAGAGCACCTTCAAACCATGGGGATCTCAAGTGAGAAGATCTGGGTTGTATATGGATTGGTGTGATGGTGTCAAATACCTTGGTGACAGCATTATTATAAGCTGCTACCACCGCACCCAACCCCACCACACATGCAGCACCGGAAAAATCTGCCACTGCCAGCAGTCCCTCTGGGGACAATCCCCTCAAAGGACAGTAGCAGACCATCTCAACTGGGGAGGGACTAACGGGGGGGGGGGCCCAAACAAGAACTCTGCCCTGCAGTGATCTGACCAAAAGACTGGATCAATCTTTTTTTTTTTTAAACTTATATTTATTGATTTTAAATTCAACTTATACAAGTCATGACATCAGTCAAGCATATAGACATATTATTCACTTCATTGTTACAGTAAGTATGTTGTTGTGCTTCTGAACATGTTACATCATAGGGAAGTTATCAATACCATATGTCTTAAGTACTACATTTTTTTAAGATAGGCTATTGCTGCCATGAGCAGGGGAAATCCCACATTGGTGTTCATATTAATATCACCTTTCTATTAGGTTTACAACCCCTATGTTTCTTTTAAACAGAACTGAGAAACAAAGAAATCAGCTCCTGAGCAGTCTATCACACTCCCCAGACCTTTAGCTACTGTAACAAGATGCACTGTTTAACAGTTATTCACCATTTGTACTAGATTTGGAGAAAAAGAAGTTAAAAAAAAAGAAATTTCTTTAAACTAGGCGCAATGTTGTATGCAGCTTCTATGCACTGATCAACACTTCTGAGCTGCTAGTAAAGGTTATACTTCGTGGTTAAGTCACACATCGATGGATATATACTGTGACTGCAAGCATTCAAGAATAAACATCTATTGTCAATTGTGACATTGTAACTACAACAGCTGCATAGCAGTGCAAAGGGGGGGGGGGGAGTCAGGATAAGAAAACTTCTAGCCACAAACTGTGCCACACACAATGCCATTTTATTATGACCCTCACTTGGTACTTGAAACATTTTGAATCATTTATTGAACAATATTGCCTAACAAATATGAGGTCTGGTAACCAAGTAGGGTAGTCCAAAGTTCAATAAATAAATGGAAGCCTCTCTTAAATTCATGGCTCACATCCTGTCACCTTCCAAAAAAATCACTGTTGTTTTACTGGGCATACCTCACTGTGGTTCTTCTTCCTCAGAGCTGCATTTCCTATCCTGGGTGGACCAGTCCCTCTCAGTTTTGTCTGCCAGTTTAGCTGCTGCCCTGGGATCTGAGAATTGATAAACTTTTCCCCATAGACTATTTTTAGGCTTGTAGGCATCAAGAGGAAATGGTGGACCCCAAGTTGGCACAGGCAAGATCTGACCCCGTTGAATCCTTTTCATCTCTGCCGTGTAGCATAGCTTAGATCAGGAAAAATGTGCACCAAGGAGTCCTGCCAGACAAGAGGGACCTTTTGCTTTGCCTTCTATAGTATAGTATCTTGTTCTCTTTCCAATCCTAGTACCACTAAGATTGTACATGTCTTTTTAGATGCCCCTTTGGCCTCCTTCTCTACCACTTGCAGCTTCCTGTCGACCACTTGCAAAGCCATTGCATATTCCTCTACCTTCTTGGCCAACGTTTGGATCACCTTGAGTAAAGCCGTGTTATTCAGCTGTGCTGGATCACTTTTGGGCAGGTCTCATTCCACACTTGGGCCTGGGAGCGTGTCTTTCCATTTAGTGCCTTCTCCACCAGCTGTATTCTTTGTACTACCCATCCTTTCTCCCATTCCTCTGATTCAGAAGATTTTTGGTGTCAAAGTGAATCATTCAGGGAGCACTGTTGAGCAATATTTGAACATATTGCTAAAGTCAGTGCCGTCTTTCAAAATTAAGCTTTTTAACCACTAAGGTGTACAGAGCTGTGAATTCCTGCTGCACATAGCTTGACTGCTGGCCATTACCCCCTGACTGAATCAATCTTGAGATCAATGATCTCATGCCCCAGTGAGAATGTTAGGTCCAATGTATGGCCATGGCAGTGGATTGCAGAAGCTGCAACTTGTGCGATGCCCAGTGATGTCATTATCTGGAGGAAGTCATTACCAAAATGTGAGAGTTCGTCATTGACCCAGGTGCTGAAGTCCCCCAGAATCAACTATCTGAGCAACTCCAATGCCCTATTGGTGACGAAGTCCATGACTTCCTGCAGGAATTTCCCCTCACACCCCCAAAGGATGATCAATTAGGAGGATCCTGCAACCTGCACTTGGACCCCCACAAATAGCCATGCACTCAAACGATGAAATAGACCCCACTAAGTGCATAGAGAAGCTCAAGTCAGACCTAAAACAGATGGCCCCACCACCCCCGCATTCCCTCCTCAGGCAGTGCACTACAGAATACCCGGGTGGGATAAATGCCTCCAAAACTGGACCTGCATCATCCCCCAACCAGGCCTCAGTAATGCAAGTCAGGTAAACTGAAGAAATCAAGTCTGCAATAATTGAGGTCTTATTTCTCATTGACCTAGCATTGCATAGCACTACCTGAAGGGGACTGGTGGAGGCTGCCAGTCTGTCGGCTACCTGCCCACTTGGTCCAGTGGGAACCCTGGGAATGGGAACCAAACACGTCTGGCCTCTCTCTCAAGGTCCCATTTTGCCCCAGGATGCCTCCTGGACCTGACCACCTCAATGCCACTCACCCCTGCTGCATCACTGGCATTCTGCTGCTTGCCCACTCGCTTCCTTACAATGCCAACCTCCCTACAGCATTTCAATGCAGTACCTGGCAAAGGGAGGTCTGTGAAGGGGTGGAGGTGGGCAGTGATAACTTCAGATATTCTGCAGGAACATGGCCTGCCATGGTAGTGTCTGATACTATGCTAGAATGTAGCATTGCAGCAAAATATCTGATAATTGTATTAATAACAACTGAAATAAACTGTGCCTTGAGTGGGACTTTAATAGCATCTTCTGTATGTCTTCTGTGTCTTCTTTTACTGACAGAGAGAAGAGAGTTTTTAGAAAATGGTTAGGGCTGGGGGGGTCATGTGATGGCTGCCTGAGCAGACGTGCTTAGCTCGAGCTCATACCTTCTTGCCACTAAAGTCTTAATTTCAGCCACATAAATCTGCCTTACCTAAGCAATTTGAGTCTCTCATCACTCTAACATCATAGTGGCAGCATCTGGAGGAGTTTCCTTCAGAGAAATGAAAGCCGACATGAAAACTCCACCACCTAAGCATACCCCACCACCTACCCTGAAGAGAGACAAAAATACAAAGCGGGCCAAGATGCAGCAAAGCTGGTCAAGTGGCAAATCCAACCCTCAGGCCATTCTAACTGAATCCCGCTTCCTAGAAGAACTTACCCCCATTAAGGACACTGCAAACCCTGGTGGATGGACTTACCACTTTGAGAGTCTCAGTTGATATGCTTTTAAGACAAAGCTAGAGAAAACGAAGTGAGAATTTATTCTTTAGATGATTGACGAGCCAGACTCGACCAGGAGATGGTGACCGTGCGTCAGCACCTTAAAAAACAGAGGACATATGAACATATGAACATACGAACATACGAAGAAGCCAGCAGAAGAAGGTCATTTCGTCTATCAAGTCTGCTCATATTGCAGGGTCCACAGCTTGAGCTAATGTCCCTGCCCTCCATCCCCACTCCTCCCATCCTCTCCACCCATGATCCTTACCTTTTCCCTATCCCTATCCCAGCTTCTCTTAAAGCTGCCCACTGTCTTCAATGAGATGACCTCTTCCAGCAGTGCATTCCAAGTGTCCACCACCCTCTCTGTGAAGAAGTGCTTCCTGGCCTCGCTCCTAAACCTCCCACCCTACAGCTTAAGACTGTGCCCACTCATGTTATGGTTGCCACACAGCTTAAAGAGACTCTCCTTATCAACCTTATTTATCCCTTTCAAATACTTGAAGGCTCCAATCATTTCCTCTCTCTCTCTCTCTCTCTCTCTCCTGTCTTCCAGGGAGTACATGTTCAGTGCCCTCAAGCTCTCCTTGTATGCCTTACCCTGCTGACCTGCTATCATCTTTGTAGCCCTCCTCTGGATCTTTTGCAGCAGGTTAATGTCCTTTTTGAGCTGTGGGCACTAGTACTGAACTCCATACTCTAGATGCAACCTTACCAGTGACCTGTACAAGGGCAGTATACCCTCCTCTCCTACTACTGATCCCCCTAGATATGCATCCCAGCATCTTGTTTGCCTTTGCTGCTGCTTTCTTGCATTGCATGGAGTGCTTCAAGTCAATAGTGCTCATCACTCCCAGGTCCTTCTCCTCCACTGATGCAGATACTCGGACTCCACCCAGGAAGGACCATCTAGAAGATTAAGAGGAAACGGGCCAGATGGAATAATTTAGTCATATTGTGCCTCCTGGAGGGTGAAGAAGGACCATCCCCAATAAACGTTGTACAAAATTTCTGTACCCAAGTAGCTGGCCCATTGTCAAACTGGCCTAGCTACATTGTGGAAATGGCGCATCGGTCTCTCCGCCCGACACCACCGCCTGGCTCCCTTCCAAGACCTTGATTTCTCATTTGCTGAACTTCCTAGATAAACAGCATATCCTTGCCAAAGTGAGAGAGATTAATGAACTAAAATGGGAAGGGAAGAAACTACGACTGGTACACGATCTTCTGTATACAGTCCGGCAGAAGAGGACAGCCTGGCATTTCCTGGTGTCTATGGTATCCTGTGAGTTAGGGCACCACGATGGGGTGCCTACCGAAATGCTGACTCAATCATGGTGCCTCACATCACAGCAATGAGGGAGGGAGGGCGACTGAATAGAGGGATGCACGAATATAGTGACATCCTCTCACTACATGTATATGTGAGGCGGGGGACACGAGCACACTGAACGTGGGGTGGGAGGGGAGGGATTGTGAGGGGTGGCACTGTGGCGAGCTGCTCCCAAGGCATGGTGGGTGGGCTCAGGGCTGGGGTCTGTATGGTGCTGGGTTTGGGTCCAGGTGCAGGTGCCTTTTGTTGTGCCACCACAGATATTCTTTTTCTGTTTTACCCCCTGGAGTTGAGAATCCTTAAGAAGGGGTGCAGGGGAAAACCCCCATGGCAGGGTGGGGGCACAGCCCCAAATTACAACTGAAATCTAAGTCTACGTTGCCATTTTGCTGTGCGCTGGGGACTGCATCACCAAAAAAAAATTTCGGTGATTTCCATTTGCCCTAACAGTAATCGCTATTCTGTGATCGCCGTTATCACATAGATCCAGTGTCTACGTTAATTGCAGCAAGGATTAAGTATTGGGTGTAGTACCCCGCTATGCTTTAAATCAACCAAAATGGACAGTGGACAAGCTCTGACCCATTGGAGACAGACTGAACTGAACTGAGATGGCTGTTCACTGACCTATTCAAATGAACAGACTCTGCTCATCCAGTCTAAGTTTTCTCACTCAGTTCCAGCCTATCAAGCAAATGAGCTTTTCATGTTTAACTTCCATGATTGCTGCCTACTTTGTACTCTTGCCTGCTGCTTCTTGGATTATGAGCTCTAACGGATAACCCTCTACCATGCTGGTGCCTTGATTTTGTATCAACTTGCAGACCATCTGATCTCGGCATCTGCCAACTTGCTGAACTTGGGCAGACAGTTTATTTGCACGCTGATGGCTGGCAGCTACCATCTCTCCCTCCAGTCTGCCTTTCTATCGGCATCCAAAAAAAATATTTCAGTTCCATCATCCCTATTTTCCCTGACACTTCCCTTGGAATTATCTCACGGACATTTCCTTGCCTAAGGGGCACAGCAGGGAAGCTGCCTTTATTATTATTATTATTATTATGTCTGCTATGGTATGCCTGGAACTCTGCTAAACTGCATTATCTCTAGAAGCAAATAATTGTCACCCACACAACAAATATGCTAACTGCTGTAAACCGACTTCTTGGGACCCTGAGTAACTGTCCTTTATTGCAAGTCATATCAGCAACCCTCTGTGACTGGGACTGTTTTCCTTCAGATGAACTTTCTCACTAATTGGTTCTTCTTGGCACGAAGACATTTGATTTGGCCCATCTAGACTTAGAGCCCTAAGCCAGTATAATGCTTGTTACGTTCTTTTGGGAAGATAAAAACAGTTTTAAGAAGCTTCCATATTTTTCAGGACCCAAATTCATTTTATGGGCTTATTGAATAATTTTCCTTTTGGTGTCATCTAGCAAAGTCTACAGAGACATATTGATATTTTGGTGGACATTTACATTCTGATTACAGTTTAATTTTCTAATTTATCTAAATGTAACATTAAGGAACTGCCTTTTTTGGGGGGATCTGAATCTGCTTTATGGATTTGTTGAACTGTTTGCTTTTTGGCACCACTAACAAAGTCTGCAGGACCATATTGTTGATTTGGTGGTCCCTTTCATGTTGACACTGTTTATTTCTATGTTTATGTACCTTAGCTATGTATATACATATGTGGCATTCTACTTACTTATTTGTTAAATAATTGTGGCATGAGGGGGGAGGGGGGTGGCTTCGGGTAGCAATATTTGATATCCTGGCCCAGTTGGCCATAGGAGATTGATCATTAGGACTGGGGTGGTTGTTCTTATTTCAATGTTTTCTCTTGGGTGTATTATATTACGGGGGTTGTCCCAGTACCATCAGGTCTAATTTCACAGTATCTATACATTGAGAGGGTTGGGGCCGAGATCGGTAAGGGTGGATGGAGGGTTCTTAACTTACTCCCTTGTCTTGTTGGTTCTTTAGTAGCTATCAACTGGCCAGTCAGATAATCCCAGATATTTTTTGTGTTTCAGGTTGTTTTAGGGGTGGGCACTTTGTTTGTTTTATAAGGAAGTTGCAACCTACTGATATGATTCAAGTATTGGGGGGGGATGTTGGAGAGCCTATAGGGATATTTTTTCAGAGCATGTCCTGTCTACTGAGCCTAAATATCTTCACCTGATACTTAACTCCATTCCCCATTATGAGGTACATCTCCTGGAATGTTAAGGGTGCCCACTTGAGGCTGGTTAAGAGATACCAAATTCTGAAATATCTTCAATTACTGCAATGTTGTATAGCATTGCTCCAGGAGACCCATTTGCTGGAGTCAGATCGGTCTCTTTTCTGGCGGCACTTTATTGGGCAGGTATTTGCACTGGTAATGCTACTTCACTTAAATGGAGTACAGTTGGGCTGTTCCACAGAAGAGAAGGACCTAGGGGTAATCATAACAGGTAGCATGAACAACTCTGCTCAATGCAGAAGGGTGGCAGCAAAAGCAAACAAAATGTTGGGATGTATAGCTCTAGGGCATCTTCTCCAGAAGGAAGGAAGTTATTAGGCCCCTGTATAGGTCACTGGTCAGGCCCCACCTGGAGTACTGTGTACAGCACTGGTGCCCATTCCTGAAGAAAGGCATCAGATTGTTGGAGGGGGCACAGCATAGAGCTACAAAAATAATCCAGGGAATGGAGGGTAAGACCTACGACGAAAGGCTGAGTGAGTTAAATATGTACTCTCTGGAGGAGAGAAGGGACAGGGGAGACATGATTGGGACCTTTAAGTACCTGAAGGGACTAAATAAGAAGTCATCAACTGAGACTGGAAGAAGGTAGGCTCAGGCGAGAAATGAGGAGACATTTCTTCACAGAAAGGGTGGTGGACAAGTGGAACACCTTACTGGGTGAAGTAGTGGCCTGCAAAACAGTAGACAGCTTCAAGAGGGGGTGGGGTAGGGTAAGGGTAAGGGGCAATAGAGTGGGAGGGAGGGACAGTGGCGATTTAGGGTGCTAGCTGCATACCCTGGCAGACTCGATAGACCATGAGGCCTGTTTCTGCTGCCACTTTTGTATGTTCATATGTTCACAAAGGGGCATTGCCATATTAATTGCTAGAGAAGTGCAATTTCAAGTGCTGCAAAGTATCATGGACCCGCAAGGGTGATGTGTATTTCTAAAGGCCTTATTGGACCACAAGGAAGTACTCCTGGGATCTATCTATGGGCCTAATAAAGACACCTCAGAATTTTTCACTTACACGGCTGTTTCCCTGGCTCCTTTTCTCTTGTTACATTTATTCTGGCAGGGGACTGGAACCTTATTCCTACTCCAGTGCTAGATAAATCTACTCATGGTGGAGGAGGGCTATCACTTGCTCAAATGTCCCTCCATTAGTTCATGGAATCGCAGGGTCTCAGTGATCCATGGTGGCTTTTAAATCCCACCATTCGGGAGTTCACTTTTTACTCTTCTTTCCACAAATCATCTCCATCAGGGGAGGGCAGGGTAACCAGTGGAGTCCTGCAGGGGTCAGTGCTGGGACCTGTACTCTTCAACATCTTCACAGGAGACATCGCAGATGGACTGAAGGGTAAGGTCTGCCTGTTTGCAGATGATACAAAGCTCTGCAACAGAGTGGACTCACAGGAAGGGGCAGACAACATGGACGCTGACCTAAAAAAGTTAGAGGAATGGTCCAAGGATTGGCAGTTAAAATTTAATGCCAAAAAATGGAAGGTAATGCGCATGGGTAAAAGGAACCCATGTAGAAAGTACACACTGGGAGGACACCAACTGGAGGAAACACAGAATGAGTGAGACCTAGATATAGTAATCACTGACAACCTAAAGGTAGGAAAACAGTGTGAGAAGGCAGCATAGAAGGCAAAGGGCATTTTGGGCTGCATTAGCAGAGGCATTACCAGTAGAAAGCGGGGAGGGATACTGCTTCTGTACAGGTCCTTGGTGAGGCTGCACTTGGAATACTGCAGACAGTTCTAGAGACCTTGTAGACTGTACGGTGCTTTTGGTGAGCAAATACGGGTAGGTTAGTAGGTAGCTTTAACACAATTCACACAAGCACAAAAGATGACGCACCATAACCTTGTTTATTTCATAATATGTAAGCTATTAGGTTACATATAATTGGTATTGATGTTACTTAAACAAAGTGCTTTTAGATAAAGTGTTCAAACTGTTAAAAGTTAGCTGATATATGTTTTTCTGGTAAATTACTGATCAAAATACATTTAAAGAAAGCAAAACAACCTACCCAGTCTAATGCGCCAGCCACCACTAACCCCTGCGCTTCGCCCCTCTGGCTTCCTAAGAGGATGTGGAATCAAAACCCCAATGGTCTTAAATACCCAAAGTGCATGTGCAATACAAAAATCAATTAAACAATCAATAACAGGCATAAAGTACCTATTTTAAAGAATGCAACCTCACCTCAAGAAGGACATCAACAGTTTGGAGATAGTGCAAAGATGAGCCACCAAAATGGTGCAAGGTCTACACCACAAGACATACGAGACACGACTCAGGGAGTTGAATTTATATTCTCTCAAGCACAGAAGACACAGAGGAGACATGATTGAAACATTTAGGTATGTGAAGGGTCTAAACATAGCTCAGTCAGGACATCTCTTACAGCAGAACCTAGCAGCATGTACAAAGGGGCATGATCAAAGATTGGGGGGGGCAGATTCAAAAGCAACCACAGAAAGTATGTCTTCACAGAGAGAGTGTTGGACCCATGGAATAGCCTGCCCCAGGAGGTGGTAGTGTCCAAGACAATTAGGAAATTCAAACTAGCATGGGACAAGTGGAGGGGACAGGTTAGGATGCAGGCTACTTGGGGGGTAGTAGTATTGGGCAGACTAGATGGACCATGCAGTCCCCATCTGCCGACACCATTCTTGTGTTCTATGTTCTTAAATCTTTGTCACATATTGATTATTTTCTGGTTAATAATCTGGTTTTATCAGGTCTTCTGTGCAGTGGTATTGTACCTAGAGTGCTCTCAGACCATTTGCATGTGTGGCGAGAGGGCTCGCTATCACTTTATATTCAAAAGGACAGCACTTAGAAATTGAACACACAACTGCTTCAAGAGAAGGAAATTCTGAGTTAGATCAGAGAAAGTATATCCCAATTTATTTCCCATAATACTGGGTCTATCCCAGCAGTAGACAAGATCTGGTGCTCTTTGAAATGTGTCATTAAGGGGCAGTTCATCCAGTTAGTTTCCACAGTGAAGCGTAAATGAGAGGCTTCCTCACTCTCACTTCTTAGTCGCATTGAAGAGCTGGAATCCTTTCTCACATTGGATCCCCCCTGAAAGAGACCTAGATCAACTAGAAGCCCTAAATGATCAGTATTGTGGTGAGAGGGCTCGAATTGTCGAGTATCTAGAGGCCAGAGTGGCACAGGACCAGGCAGCATGGATTCACAGCGGGAAGGTCATGCCAGACGAATCTGATAGATTTCTTTTACTGGGTGACCAAAGTAGCAGATCAGGGAGGGGCTGTGGACATGGCCTACCTAGACTTTAGCAAGGCATTTGACACAGTCCCACACAAAAGACTAATATACAAGTTAGCCAGCCTGGGAGTGGGTCCCAAGATGTCAGCCTGGGTAAAGAATTGGCTGGAGAATAGGACACAGAGAGTAATAGTACATGGAGTCCACTCTGAAGAAAGGGGGGTTACTAGTGGGGTACCGCAGGGTTCAGTATTAGGACTGGTCCTCTTCAATGTCTTTATAAGCAACATTGCAGAGGGACTGGAAGGAAAAGTATGTCTCTTTGAAGATGACATAAAGATCTGCAACAGAGTTGATGCACAAGGTGGGGTGGAAAGGATGAGAAGGGACTTGGCAAGGTTAGAGGAATGGTCAAATGTATGGCAGCTTAGATTCAGTGCTAGGAAGTGCAAGGTAATGCACCTGGGAAACAAAAACCCAGGGGAAGAGTACACAATGGGGGGTGAGATACTAACAACAACAAAAATGGAAAGGGACCTGGGGGTAGTCATGTCAGATGACCTAAAGGTGGGAAAGCAATGTGAGAGGGCAGTAAGGAGGGCTGGGGGGATACTGGGATGCATAGGGAGAGGCATCACCAGTAGAAAACAGGAAGTTATTATCCCTCTGTACAGACAGCTGGTAAGACCCCATCTGAGTACTGCATGCAGTTCTGGAGACCCAATCTCCACAAAGACATAGGCAGGATGGAAGCTGTCCAGAGGAGGCAACTAAAATGGTGCAGGGTCTACACGGAAGACATATGAAGAGAGACTTAAGGAGCTTAATATGTATAGCCTCAAGGAAAGGAGGCGAGGGGGACATGATAGAAACTTTCAAGCACCTCAAGGAATCAACAAAGTCCAAGAAGGTAGCATCTTTCAAAAAAAGAGGTGTGCAAGAACAAGGGGGCACAATTTGAAGATAGAGGGGGGCATCTCAGAGGTAATTTAAGAAAGTATTTTTTCACAGAGAGGGTTGTGGATGCATGGAATGGCCTTCTGGAAGAGGTTGTGGAGTCAAAAACAGTGGTGGAATTCAAGCATGCATGGGACAGTCATAAGGCAATTCTAGGGGGTGGGGGTTGGAAGAAGTAGGCTGCTGGTTAACTAGGATCTGCAACTTATCCATTAGGTAGGTAAATGGGCAGACTGGGTGGGCCAAGCGGTCCTTATCTGCCATCAAATTCTATGTTTCTATGTTCTATGTATGCGGAGAGTCTGAGGGATAAAGGCTGAATATGACTTATTTAAAACTCATGCCCGCTATGCTGAGCAAGGGGACAAAGCGAGCCATCTTCTCGACTTGAGACTTAAGAAACAGGAGGAATCTCAACTTGCATTGCACCTTACATCCCTTGATAATAATTCACTTATTACCACCCCGAGAGATATTGCAAAAGAGTTTGAGACCTACTATCACCAACTCTATAGTCCTCCTATACAGGCTCCATTTAGGGCCGAAATTCGAACCTACCTGGCAGATGTTCTCCTTCCCTCTTTAACACCTGCACAGCAAGCCTTTCTTACTCAACCTATCACACCCCAGGAGATAAGGGATTCCATTCATTCATTCTCTTCCCTTGGATAAATCTCCAGGGCCTGATGCCCCCCCCCCCAAACTTTTATAAAGTTTTTGAAAAGGAGTTAAGCCATTTGTTGCACCATTTGTATGCATACATTTGTTAATCCAGAATTTATGATCCCACATTGTTGGAGGCATTGATTGTGGTATTATCCAAGCCAGGTAAGCCGAGGGATAGAGTGGCTAATTATCACCCTATTTCTCTCGTGAATTATGATATTAAGTTGTTTGCCAAAGTATTGGCTTCACGGGTGACACATGTCTGGGAAGTCCTCATTAGCCAAGAGCAGGTAGAGTTTATGAAGGGCTGCTCTTCCTCTGATCATTTAAGGAAATTCTCCCATATTTTCTCCATGTCCAGGTGGCCTCTCAGCCTATGGCAGTGGTATCCCAGGATACAGAGAAAGCTTGTGATCGAGTTAGTTGGCTTTTTATGTTTAAGGTTCTGGATAAATTTGGCTTCCCCTCTGACTTTATCCAATGGATATGGGTGCTATACTCCCAGCCTAGTGCTAAAGTCTACTGTAACAGGGTACTTTCCTCTACCTTTCCACTATGCTCTGGCACTCAACAGGGGTGTCCGCTATCTCCTTTACTGTTTGACTTATATCTTGAACCATTATTGTGTAAACTCAATACATCTCCCTTGCTTAAAGGCATCCCAATTGGCCCTTTTGACCTCAGGCTCTCCGCATATGCAGATAACGTACTGCTCCATGTATCTGATACAGTAATCTCTATTCCAGCAGCCTTATCTCTAATTGGAGAATTTGGGAAACTCTCCAATTATAAATTGAACCTGGGGAAATCAGTAGTGATGCCACTGAACTCCCGAGTTTTTAAATTGGATATTGTAGCATTTCATTTGACCTGGCCCCCGCCCCCGATCAAATACCTTGGTAACACCCTAGCCTCATCTTCTGCCCAAATGAATAAGCTTATTTTAGATATGATTCTCACTACGATTCATCAAGATCTGGATAGGTGGTCCTCTTTTTACCTTTCTATCCAAGGTAGAATTAGTGTCATTAAAATGAATGTCCTTCCTCGCCTGTTCTATCCCCTAGGCATGTTGAATCTCCACCTTTCTTTGAAATGGTTCCAAAAAGTTCATAGCCTTATCATTGGGTTCTTTTGGTCAAAGAAACCCCCAAGGCACTCCTACATTCAATTGGGAGCCCCAAGACAATATGGCAGCCTTAAATTACCCAACTTCTACCATTACAATCCAGCCAGTCATATGGCTAAATTTTTTAGATGGGCTGAAGCTCCTCTTCCTCTGGAAGAACCTAATTATTTCCCCCTCTGGTTACAGATTGAATGCCATATTATAAATGAATTGACTACAGTGTGAGTAGCATTAAACTGTTCTTCCAATGAGTTGTTTTAGTAATTCTGAGTTAATTGCATAAGTGTTGCTTGATCCAGCACAAAGCCCTGCACAAATATTTCCTTAAGGGTTAAAACTCAGTTTTGCATTGCATTGTGACCTGACAGCAGATGGAGTCCAACTGAGTTGCAGAAATATTTCACAAACATTGCTTATGAGGTGGTTAAGCACTAACATATAATGCAATATGAGTTGCTAGGTCATTACCAACTATAAAAAACAATGCTAAACCAACTCATTGGTGGAACAGTTTAATGTCACTTGTACTGTATTTTTCCAGGTAGCCTCCTGTTTATCGCCCCTATGAAACTGCCAGCGTCTCTCCATGACTCGGTTATTTATACTTCCTTGAAGGTTCATACTCAGCTTTGTAGGACCCTTAAGTATGACTACCCCAAATATATTTCTCAACCACTGTGTCATAATCCTAATTTTCAGGTAGGGGGATAAATGGTAACTCCTGGAGGAATGCTCCCTATTGCGGGATTACGAATACATGATTTGACTAACCATGGACAGATTGGTACCACCCTGGAACTCCTGACTGAACTCCAGATCCTGTCTAATTGCTCCTTTGGTGTATACCAGATTCGGCATCTTTTAGTTAGTTGGTTTGGCCCAGTCCCTTGGTCCACCGACCAAAGCGATGTACTCCACATGCTTCAGACTCTATCTTGGCAGCCTTACTCCATATCCAAAATTGTATCTACACTCTTTCCCCAATTTTACCCTGATGTGAAAGGGCAATTCCCTTTTTAGTCTTCCTGTTTCCCTAATAAGGTTTTGCACTGGGATCAGATTTGGCAGGACCTCTACACCCACACCTTGAATGACAAGCTTCACTTCACACAATTCTATATTCTCCACAATATTTATTTGATGCCTTGCAAACTGGCAGCGATAGGGAAATTGCCTTCCTCTTCATGTTTTAGGTGGGGTCAGGAACCTGGCACTCTGCTTCACTTTCTGTGGGAGTGCCCTAAAATGGCCTTACTTTGGGGACTTATACAATCTAAAATGGAGCCTCTTTTGGGTTTGGACATCTGTTTACACCAGAAATTTGTCTAGTGGGAGACTATTCACAGATAAAGATACTGGAAAGAAAATTATTATTTATTTATTTATTTGTTTTTGATAACCAGGTGGATGCACTAGGCATAGGAATGCCTATTTTCACAGATGACCTGGGAGGATACAAGTGGACATACATGAGTATACATGTGACGCAGCACATGAGAGATGTAACATAGTGAGGAGGAGGATCAAATACAATCAACTGTAGATTTGGAGAAACATTCTTCAGTATGATACAGTCAATAAGGTTTTGACAGTCAAAAGAAAGCAAGAAATGCAAAAAACATGTGAGAAAAAACTGACATTTTAAAAGCATGTACAATACACAGTAAATGCCATTATGTGGCCACTAGGTTTAGGGAGAGTAGAAACTGGGAGGAGAGGGAAGGGGAGAGTGGTGGGAAGCAGAAGAAGAGGGTAAGGGATGATAGAAGGGATTTAAGAATGGTTATAAGAGAGGCAGAGAAAGGTGTCAGAGGTGTAGTTGCCTAGGGTTGCAGAGAGCAGGGAGAAGGATAGTCTATGGTGGATGAAAGCAAGTGCAGGGACTAGTAGCACACAGATGATCACGGTGAAGTTTCTTGAAGATAGCATGGGTAGGAGCTTGATGACTAGTTTGGGGTATGGAGTTCCAGTATTTTGGAGCTGTGTATGAGAAAGCGCATGCACCCATATTGGTTTTGCATCTGGGGATATAGAGAGGGGCTTGGTCAGTAGATCGAAGCCCACAGAAGAGGGTTTGTGAGTGAAGCAGAGAGGTGAGAAATTTGGGGAGGCCTGATCTAGCAACACCATCAATTAGAGAGCCATAGGACTACAGCCTATGGGCAGATGAGCTGGGCCAATTTAGGTCAGCATAGAGCTGGCAATGGTACTTGTATCATGGAGCTGCAGAGGCATATCAGCAGATAGAATTATAGTTAGTGTTGCATTTATGGAGAGAGAGAGGTCTTTGTGGCAGAGAGATAGGTGGCTGAGCCATAGGCCAGGGCAGGGAGCAGAAAGCCTTGTGCCACAGCTAGTCTAGCCAATGGGGTGAGGGCATAGCTAGTACGATAGGCACCTCCTATCTTAGCATTGATGGATTTACAGGTGGTGGTGATGTGCAGATCAAACTCTAGAGATTCATCAAGAAGAATGCCTAGATATTTAAAGGAGCTAGTGCTAACCAGGGGGGAACTGTCAACACATCATATTTTGAGGGAACTTTGGTTTGCCTTAAGTCTGGCAGGTGAGCCAAAGAGCATGGACTGTGTCTTGCTTGTATTGCAAATGAGGTTGTTCTCTGTTAGCCAGGACTGAATACTTAAGAAATCCAAGGCAAGAGAGTGGTTTATATCAGAGATATTTCTTGCACTGTGGTAAATGACAAGGTCGTCCACGTAGAGTAGAGTAGAGTAGAGATGAGCAGGTTGGTGATTAATGAAGATTGAGAAAAGCAAGGAGCCAAGTATGGACCCTTGGGGAACGCCAACATGTATAGACGAGAGGTCAGACATGGCTGAGTTGAAAACTACAGCCTGTTTCCTATCAGACAGATAGCTACTAAACCAGGCCACTACATTGGCAGAGAAGTCATGGGAACGTAGTTTCACAAGGAGAAGGGATGGTTAAGCAGATTGAATGCCTTAGTTAAATCGATGAAAACTACACCTGTGAGGAGGCCAGAGTCCATAGAAGCATAGATGTCATTTGTGAGTTTTAAGATTGAGGTGGAAATGCTGTGGCCTTTGCGGAAACCATGCTGGGAGCAAGTTAGAAGATTGTGCTTGTGAAGATAATCTATGGGTTGAGTTGCCACTAATTTTTCCAAGATTTTGCTAAGCACAGAGAGGATAGCTACAGGACAGTAATTAGTGAGTTCTTTAGGATCACCTTTTTTAGGAATGGGTATAAATACTACATGTCACTCATTTCCCCTTCTGTAAAGCATGTGGTGTTGCACCTCAGGAAGGACCAATCCATTATTTCATATACTGAATGACTAAATGAGCTTCTGGCTAATCTCCACCTTGAAAAAACGATAGCTAGTATATGGAGTCGGCTCTCGGTATATCATAAAACATGGGATAAGCTTCATATCCTGATCTAACTTGCCTCCAATTCCTGAGGAAAACTCCAAGGTATCTTCTTGGCCCTTTTTCCCAATTGCTTTTTACTCATATATGAAATAACATGGTCCGTGCCCTAGTGAGTAGTGGGACACATAGATCCACTATATACCTAATTTTGCTATATTTGGTCTCTATTTCTGCAGATAACCAAGAGTTTGATAACTTCCCCTCTTTTCTTTCATTTTAGTATCCCCAAGGCTCTCGGGGGTGGAAAGGGGGAATATGGATTTGGAGGGCTAGAGGTGGGTGGATATTTTGTTATTACCATGTGTTAGTATCATTTTGTATGTTTTTTCTTGTTGTTCTTGTTGTTTTTTTGTGAAAACTCAATAAAGTATACTGAATTTCAAAAAAAGATATTGGTTAGGGCTGGGCAGACTGTTCCGCCCAAGATCCGAACCCCTGGATCGATACCGTACTCCATGGACTAGTATAAATATAGACTTTGCTGTAGAAATCTGGTTCTGGGTCTGTGGAGTGTCATTCAGTGTACTGTTGCCATGGGGATTCCATCGGCATGCTCGCTCCATGTACAGGCCGGCGGCGGCATCCAATTAGGCAACAGAGCAGGGTAGTCAGTCACATGACGCACTCACAGTATATAATCATGATGAGTGCTCAACATGGGCGCAGATGAGTTAGAGGAGTTTGTGCTGCTGCAGAACAGAGCCAGATACACTACAGTTGCACACCACAGAGCGAGAGAGAGCGATAGAGAGAGAGAGAGAGAGAGAGAGAGAGAGAGAGAGAGAAATAGAAATACAAAAAAAATATTTATTTTTGAGGTGGGCCAGAGGAGAAGAAAGAGAGAGGAGAGAGAGAGAAAGAAGACTTCCTGTGGTGAGGGAGTTAGAGAAAGTTATCATCGTGGGAGGGGGATGATGGAGAGGAATCCAAGGAGGGACTGGGAGAGAGATAGTGGTGGGTGGTTGCTGGGGGTAGGTAAGGCAAATAAAAAGCAGTGTGGCAGTGTACTACAGGGGAACAGCAGGCTGTCAAAATAAATCGTTGGCTTATGCCACCCAGAAACTGAATTCAGAAGATCCTCCAGACAAGAAAGAAAGTGAGAGACTACTCGGGGACCTAGAGAAATTTTACAGTTACAGAAAAATCCAAATAAAAGTTGTTTTTTTTCTTGGCCTCAGACAGTGTGGATGTGTGTACACCAAGCAAGGGCAGGCTGGAAAAATCTTTGACTTGTGGCATTCCAGAACCAGAGGTGAGAGGAGAGACTACTGGGGGCCCAAGAGAAATATTTACAGTGCCAGAAATCCATAAAAGTTTGTTTTCTTTTCTTGGCCTCAATGTGGCTATGTAGTACAGGCCAGGACAAGGGCAAGCTAGCAAAATAAATCTTCAAATTGTGCCATATAGATTCAGAGGAGAGAGAGGGGGTGGGGCTCATGAGAAATTTAACAGTTCCAGAAATCCCCCCCCCCCCAATTTTTTTTCCTGACTTCAGTGTGGCTGTGTGTACAGTGCAAGGGCAGGCTGGCAAAAATAAATCTTTGACTTGTGCCTTCCAGAGGAGAGAGAGAGAGAGAGAGAGATTGTGTGTGTGTGGGGCGGGGGGCAGAGAAATTTAACAGTTCCAGAAATCCCAAATAAAAGTTGTTGTTTTTTCTGGCTTCTCTGTAGCTGTGAGTACAGGGCAATGGCAGGTTGGCAAAATAAATTGTTGACTTGTGCCATCCAGAGGCGAGCAAGAGAATGGGGGGGGGGTTGGGAGCATGAGAAATTAAACAGTCCCAGAAATCCCAAATAAAAGTTTCTTATTTTTCATGGCTTCAGTGTGGCTCTGTGTACAGGGCAAGGGCAGGTTGGCAAAATAAAAATTTAACTTGTGCCATCCAGATGAGAAAGACAGATTGCAGAGGTGGGGGGCATGAGAAATTTAACAGTCCCAGAAATCCCAAATAAAAGTTTCTTTTTTTTCCTGGCCTCAGTGTGACTGTGTGTGTTGTACAGGACAAGGGCAGGCAGGCAAAAAAAATCTTTTTCTTGTGCCATCCAATCACAATCATTTGTTAACATTCATTCCGGTTTTCATGTAAAAAAAAAAAATACTGTTCAGGCAAGCAACAGACAAGTTGATGCACCTGAGCTGCTGGCTGTGGGCGGCCCAGGGGATAATCTGACTTAGTGACTTGTAGCAGTCTGTTTACACTACAACACAAGTAAAGTACACACAAGTGTCATCACCATCATCACTCTTTCCCCATTATTCCTCCTTATTATTATTTTTTTTATGGCATATTGCATTAGTTTACAGTAGCCACCCCACCTCCCCATATGTTTAGGGGCTCCTGATGTCCTGAAAAAGGAAGGGGAGCCTGCCTTGAACAAACCCAGACCAGAAACCTCAAACAGCCATGAAGAAATAAAATGGTTATCTCTTACCATGGCCCAGGTTCTACTGCAGAAAAAATTTAAACTGCTACTCCTCGCGACTTCTTAGGAAACTCAGTTGGAAAACAGGAAACCTTTTCTTTTCTCTCTTCTCCAGAAGTTCCCCACCAGCACCACAGCCAGGAAGCACTGTTTTCAAGAGGGCTGAAACATTAAATCGTCCCCCAAAGAAGTCTGCTTAAAAATTCATTAAAGACTCAGAATTTCATTAATCAATTAAACTTTAAAAACACCCTCAGGCACTGAAGTCAAGCTATCAAACTGATTTATTGCTCTAGCGATCCCATTGA
This sequence comes from Neoceratodus forsteri, assembly GCA_016271365.2. Taxonomy (NCBI): domain Eukaryota; kingdom Metazoa; phylum Chordata; order Ceratodontiformes; family Ceratodontidae; genus Neoceratodus; species Neoceratodus forsteri. The sequence goes on from CM028131.1 coordinate 1,181,241,378, forward strand.
TTTTCCAGCACCCAGGGGCTTGCATGCCTTGCTTAAAATTATGTACAAACATTCAGCTCCATGGAGCACAACTATTCACAAATTGGGGCACTTGAACTGGGAGACAAGATGTCTTCATCAGCATTCACACTTCAGGCAGCTGTTGAATCCTCAGATGATATACCAGAAACCTTCCCAGGACCTGCACCAGAAACTCAGAGCCAAACCTACCCTCTGGCACTGGTAAGTTGGTCACTGAACTTATCCTTTTAATTTCTTTACTCCTGTTCAGCCTCTATCCTTGTGGAGGAGTGAGATGCTTATCCTACCTAGTCCCTTGCCACAGGATTACAAGAATTTCTGTCCCTGACCAGTCCTTTGATTGTGGTTTTTGTTTTTCTTAACCGCCTTCTCCCCTAGGCATAGCTGCTTAGCCACCAGTCTCCTTTCTCCAGATACCGGGGGATCAACCATACCTCTAGCCTGCATCCCTTTCAGCCAACACTCCTGTGCTTGGTTTAAGCTTACCGGAACAAGAATGCTTCCCAAGGCTTGTCTATTGACCAGCGGCCTGCGCGAGCAACTTGTGCCCAGCTTCCAGGACCTGCCCTTTAAACAGACTCCTTATGGGTGGGAAACCTCTGGCACCCCCCTTATCAGACCTGAACCACTGTGCCACATCAGGAAATGAGAGGGGAGCTGCCACCACCCCTTCCCTGGGGGAATCCTGACACAAAACCCCCAGGCCTGGCAGTCCAAGCCTACTTCCTAACAGGCCTGGGACCCACCTAACTACCTACTAATGAGCACTCTCCTTACCCCATCTCCTATTGGAGTCCCAGTTCCCCACACACTGCTGGCAGACTATCTTAGGCCCTTCCCACAAAGCACCCATTACCGGCAGAACATCATTGGAATCGCTGCTTTACCTCCACTTACAAAGGGGAGGTCCCCCTTGAATCAGGCCCAACCTGGACTGATGGGCTCCTCCCTGTCTGCCTGTCCTGCCATCTCCCAGCCAGCTTCCTCTCTCCCCCAGAACTACCAAGCTGACTCTTTTTATGAACTATGAGACCTTAAATCGGGGGGGGGGGGCACCATGAGCAGAGTCTCTAATGGTAAGCGTAAGCCCCTTTCAAAGAAAGGGGACTTACACTCTTCCCTCACCCAAGGGAATCATTCCTCATGAGGAATGATGGCAAAAACCTCACCAGCTCCTCATACTACGCCCCCAACTCCCTGGTATGTGCACTCCCAGGGGGAGCCAGCACCAGCCAGAGTTGCTAAGGTGGGTCCCCAGGGGAAAACCCATTCCTACCTACTTCTACTACTAGGCCCAAAACCCAAACAAAAAAAAGTGTTTTTTTTCTTCTGCACCAGGGTTGGGGTAGGGTCAAACTCCTAAAACTAAGAAAGGCTGCATAAGCAATATAAACAGGAATAGCATAGTATAAACCTTGACATTAGATTCAAATATTCTTATTTCTCTTAGGTTGATTGAACTAACCATAATCACGTAGTATATATGCATTTATATATATATATTTATACAATAGGGGTGAGCATGTAACGTTGACAATAAAAACATGTATTCTCACTGCAGTGGAATAACTCTGTGATGACATAGACACTGTGGGTTTATTTCCTGATAAACCCACAGTGTCTACATCACCAGCAAATATACTCACAATGGTGATGTCACCAGAGTCAGACTATCTACACTGCAGCCTGCATGTAATAGCTTCACAGTTTCTCTTTCTCAATGAATCCTGCAATTAACTCAATTAGCATTGTAAAAGACAATCACCTTTGTCCCATAGTTATTCTGACAATCCTGGCACAGTACTGTGCTGCTCTAATCTTCAAACCAGCCTCCTTCATAAACCAGTTTCTCTTTCTGAGTGCTGATGCAACAGTTTCTCTGTCTCAGTGAAGCCTGCAACTTAGGCCCTGTCCACACTACACCGCTTGTGCCCGGTAACGGATACAATCCGTTACAGCTGCGTAGCGGTGCAGTGCCTCCACAACTCAGCGGTGTCCGTTACAGGACCAGCACCGCCGGTCCACACATCGGGATCCGGCGGACCGTTACAGCGCCCGATCCCACAATGCAGCTCGTGCACTTTGCGCCTAGGAGACCATTACGGCAATCCACACTACCGCTGTAACGCGGTACTAGGGTGGGACTAGTTTTATATTGCTGTGGAAACCACCTCATAGGTGGTTTCCACAACGGTTACGAAAACACCTCCTGTAAAGTTACCAGTGTAAACGCACGCCGTTACTAATGCGGTTTACACCCTCAGTAACATTACAGAAGGGTTTTTGGCCTGCAGTGTGGACAAGACCTTACTGAATAAACAATCTGTTTCTCACTCCTAGCTGCAGGTAACACAGTTATTGCAAATCACATGCACCTGTTTCTCATAGTGTCTAACACTCCCAGCCTATTCAAAAACACTTACACGTACACTCGGACCACACACAAACAGTGCTGTCAGTATAGCCTAGAGGTTAGAGTAACAGGCAATGAACCAACTTCCTGCAGCCCAGACCAGTGTTTAATTCTCACAACTTCCATTTCAATACTGTGTGACTCTGAACAAATCATTTAACTGCCAGTGCTCCCAGGTCCCTCCCCCCTAAAAACTTACCCAATTACCAAAATAAAGTAAACAGGGAGAGAACACAGAAAAAAAATGTTCCTAAAGGGTACTAGCTCTATTATATAAATTGCACACATGATGTGCAACTTGTGGAATATGGCAAACATTTGCACTCGTGCGGAGTGAACTACAATAATATCACTCATGCCTTTGGCACTTGTGATATTATCACAGTTCACACTGCACTCGTACAGATATTTTCCATATTCCACAGTCGCCCATCATCTATCTCATATTTATATATATATATATATATATATATATGTATGTATGTATACCAGACCGTAATCACTCTACTGCACTTAAAACACACACTTACACAATCACCCAGGCACTCATTTTAATGACTGATTTTGTTTTACTTTCTAAGACAAATATTTCAAAATGGTAAAAGCTAATGTCTTCAATTGCATTCCCCTGAGGCAGAAAAAGGCAAGATAACTCATTAAATCAGTCAGGGGGATAACACCTGTTCTGAGGAGCTATACATGGCACCGTCAGAGTTCTTTATAGGGGCCTTAAGTATGGGGTCCTCCTCCTTGTGGAAAATAAAATTTAGGGTCTGGCTTGGTAGTGAGGTCTCCAAAAGAATCTTTGGCAATCACATAGTACTTAGTGTGGCATCCAGCCAGATCCTGCACCTGGGAAAAATGTTTAAACAGCGTCAACCCAGTCCAGGGGGCAATGTGACACATGGCTCTAGCCTTCTGGAACAGTTCTTCAGATGGACAGCCACTTCTTCCAGGGCAATGCTTCAACTTCTCCAATTGCTTAAAATAAATCCAGTTCTCTTTAATCTTCGACACAATATCCCACTGTCTCTCTTGACAGATAAGGGTAGTCCAGGCTCTCATACTCTATTGTTAGTCTGTGCCCCCCACCACTCTGCTTGACTACACTCTGGCAGATCTCGTATACTGGTCCTGCGGGTGGCTTCCGTTTCTAGCCATACCCCCTTCCTGTATTTAGTATTTAGAGGGTCCTCCCTATTAAGTCCATCCATCCTGCTCCAAAGGGCATGTGAGCTTTCTGTGATGAGGGGGATCTGATCATCAGCTGTGTTTGACGGACACCGGTAGGGATTAGGTATGGACCGATAGATGTCACCATCATTATGTTGAAACTTTTGGTCTCACAGAAACTGGAGAAAATGGCCATGATCCATCACTTTTCAGGCTGCCTTCAGACAGAGACCTAGGTGGCGTTCCCCTGGGTCCTGGGGTTTGCTTGCCAGTGGTCTAAGGCCTCTGCCCCTCCCTATGCCACAGGGAGCTGAGGCAGCTGATGAGGAGGAACAGGGCAGATGGCTGGGTCCCTCCTCACCCTTTTTTCCTCTGGCATCACTGCTGCTTCAACAATCACATCGGGGGAGGGCACTCGCACTGGTTCTGTGTCTTTGATTTTCTCAGGGTTTCCCTGGGGGATGCACTCCTCTAATGACAACCTTTCCACAGATGCAGGCTCCAGGCTTCCTTGTGACCATACCTAGGAGAAGCCTTCTGAAAAATTGAGGGGATATACCCAATGGAGAATGGGAGGAGCCTGGTCAAATATGCCTCGGGGGACCAAGCTGGAGCAAGGACTGCACACTGGCAGATGAGCTATTCCCTCTCCCTTATAGCCACATCTTACACATTGCTCCTCTGCCTGCTGTCTCCCTGCAGTGTTCCATAGCCAAGATAACAATGATGAAGGAACCATTGATAAAGGTTCCTCACAGGGAAGCATGTCTTCAGCTCTGATTCCCCACCCAGCCATCCGGGAAAGTGGATCCATACCTGCCAGGTCCAAGTTTCTTCCAGGATCAGTGGGGTCAACATTTCTCACACAACTCTCCTCTGCTCTGATACTTTTTTTTTATTCCTATTTATGCTCCTCCGGACAGCCGCCCCATCTGACCGACTCCTCCAGCCCCAGCCCCCAGAATCGCCGGCACTTACCTTGTACCCGGTCCAGGAGTGGAGCTTGTGGGGAGTCGGTCATCACCCTGCTTGCTGCCGGCTTTTTCTGCCTCCGGTTTTTCACCCAGGAGCCCCAGGAGTAGGAACGCATGCATGTGGAGGTGCGCATGTGCCTACAGCCATGGTTACAACCCCTATCCCCCACCCCATGGCCTAACGCCCGGCCCTCTCTGAGCCTGTGCAGCTCCTAGTCTCCACCAGGGGTCACCATTAGCCGAGTGATGCGGCATCACCTCCCCGGAGAGGAGAGCCTGCCTGTCGGCAGCTCAATCCAGCTCCGCCCACCCCCACCCCCCACTGCCGACCTCCGATGACCTGGGCTTGTTCCCGAACCCGGGTCTCTGGCATGCTGCAAGGTAAGGTATTCAGCGCCTCAGCCCTCATCGCCACCAGGCCGGCTTGCTCTGATACTTTTTTGCTAAATCCTCCTTCTCTGCTCGCTCCTGCTCTCTGCACAAAATGGAGATGCCTTCTTCACTCGTTTTCCCATCAGCTCACAATCCAACCTATCAGAAAAGGGGCTGGGATCACGTGGTCAGTAAACCACATGAGCTTACATGGAGAGCAGGACTGTGGTCTACCACCCAGCCCATCACACCCAGGATATAATTTTAAATGCTCCACATGGCCTTCCCAGCCAGGATGACCCACCAGTCCTCCAATCCGAGACATGGGGCTCTGGGGGGGTGACAGGTCCCCCAAACAGATCCCAAATGAGCCCCCCATGTGAAGTCGCCCCACTTCCCCATATGTCTGGGGGCTCCTGATGTCACAAAAAAGGGAGGGGGGCCTGCCCTGAAGGAATCCAGACCAGAAACCTCAAACAACCATGAAGAAAAATAATAATTTTCTCTTACCATAGCCCAGGTTGGGCAGGACAGTAGTGTGGTGGGTAGGTAACTGGCTGGGTGGCAGGATACAGAGGGTGGTGGTAAATGGCTGTCACTCCACAGAGGGGAAGAGTGACCAGTGGGGTACCACAGGGATCAGTGCTGGGACCGGTCCTATTCAACATCTTCATCAGTGACATTGCGCAGGATCTAGAAGGCAGAATTTCACTGTTCGCTGATGACACAAAGCTCTGTAACAGAGTAGACACACCAGAGGGTGTAGACAGAATGAGAAGGGACCTGCAGAAACTTGAAGAATGGTCAAGGGTTTGGCAGTTGAAATTCAATGCAAAGAAGTGCAAGATAATGCATATGGGGCACAAAAACCCTGGCACAATATATCAGTTGGGGGGTGAGGATATGGCATGCAAAGCAGGAAAGGGATCTTGAGGTTGTCATCTCTATGATGACCTCAAGGTGGGAAACAGTGTGACAAGGCATCAGGTAAAGGAAATAGGATGCTGGGATGTATAGGCAGGGCATCACCAGCAGGAAAAGGGAGGTCGAATTCCGCTATACAAGACACTAGTGAGGCCCCACCTGGAGTACAGTGTACAGTTCTGGAGACCATACTTATGTAAGGACATAGACAAGGTAGAGAAGGTTCAGAGCAGGGCAACAAAGATGGTGCATGGATTGCATCACAAGTCCTATGAAGACAGGTTGAAGGAACTGAACATGTACTCCCTGGAGGAGAGGAGGGAGAGAGGGGATATGATAGAGACATACAAGTATCTTACAGGGAGGAACAGGGTGCAGGAAAACACTATTTTTAAGTAAAAAAGATGTTTCAGGACTAGAGGGCATGGGATGAAGTTGGAGGGAGGACGATTCAGAGGAAACATGAGAAAGAATTTCTTCACAGAACGGGTGGTGGACAAGTGGAACACCCTGCCAGAGGAAGTGGTGGGGGCTGAAACAATCACGGGATTTAAGAATGCATGGGATAGACATAAAGGAATTCTAGAGGTCAGGGGTAAGGGGAAGTAGACTTCTAGGAAAACAAACTGAACTTACAAGCTCAAATGGGCAGACTGGGTGGGCCATAGGCCCTTATCTGCCGACACTGTCTATGTATCTATGTAGGTTCTACTGCAGATAAAATGGAAACTGCTACCCCTCACGACTTCTTCGGAAACTCAGTTGGAAAACAGGAAATCTCTTCCTTTCTTTCTTGTCTAGAAGTTCCCCACCAGCACCCCAGCTAGAAAGCACCATTTTCAAGAGGGCTGAAACTTTAAATCTCTCCCCAAAGAAGTCTGGTAAAAAACTCAGAATTTCATTAAGCAATTAAAATTTAAAAACATCCCCAGGCACTGAAGTCAAGCTACTAAATCAATTTATTGCTTCTGAAATGCCAATGATTCTCCAGGACCCATGGGTTCACATGCCTAGCTTAAAAACATGTGCAAACATCCACCTCCATGGAGTGCAACTATTCATAAATTGTAACACTTCAACGGGGAGACAAGATGCCTTAGCCAGCATTCACACTTCAGGTAGCTGTTGAATCCTTGGATGATATATCCAAAATTTTCCCAGAACCTGCACCAGACCCCCAGAGACAAACCTACCTTCTGGCACTGGTAAGTTGGTCACTAAACTTATCCTTTTACTTTCTTTACCCCAGGCCAGCCTCTAACTTTGTGGAGGAGTGATATGATTCTCCCACCTCGTCCCTTGCCACAGGATCACAGGAATTCCCCCTACCTGTCCAGTCCTTTGATTGTGTTTTTTCTTTTTCTTGACCACCTTCTCCCATAGGCATAGCCGCTTAGCTGCCAGTCTCCTTTCTCCAGATATGGGGTGGGGGGGCTCAACCATACCTGTGGCCCGCATCCCTTTCAGCTATCACTCCTGTGCTTGATTTAAGCTCACTTGGTGCAGAGCACTTACCAAGGCCTGTCCTTTGACCAGCGGCCTGCCCAAGCAACCTGTGACCAGTGACTCAGGACCTGCCCCCCCCAAGCAGGCCCCTTACGTGGATGGAAAACCTCCTGCACTCCCCTTATCAGACCACCCTGCCACATCGGGAAATGAGAGGGGAGCTGACACCACCCTTCCCCTTGGGGAATCCTGCCACAAAACCCCCAGCCCTGGCAGTCAAAGTCTACTTACGAACAGGCCTGGGACTCCACCTAACTACCTCCTAATGAACACTCTCCTTACTCCATCTCCAACTGGAGTGCCAGTTCCCCACACGATGCTGGCAGACTATCTGAGGCCCTTCTCACGAAGCACCCATTACCGGCACCATGTCTCTGGAATCACGGCTCTATCTTCACTTACAAGGAGGAGGGTTCCTCCTTGGATCAGGCCCAACATGGACTGACAAGCTCTTCCTTGCCTGCCTGTCCTGCTGTCTCCCAGCCAGCCTCCACTCTCACCCGAACCACTAGAACTGACTCCTTTTATAGACTATGAGACTGCCCCTAGTAGCAGTTTAATAACAGCCTGAACTGTGCATTCCCCCAAATACCTATAAAACCTCTAAACTGGGGGGAAGGCACCATGAGCAGGGCCCCTAAAGGTAAACATAAGCCCCTCTGAAAGGGGGGGGCTTATATTACATACAAGCACTAACCAACGACAGTGTGGGACTGTGCTGCATGCAGCCATGCACCAGATGTGTATGCATCTCCAATTCAAATTCTGAGGCACACTTAACAGTTGCTGAATTTGGTCACTGAACAGTAACTGTAGGAGTCAGTCAGATAATCTTAGAAGGAAGTGGTGGTGGACTGCTGTACTGTCGGTGTGCTCTGTACAGTCACGAGTCACGACAGTAAATTTGTCCCTGATCTGTGGGTGTGTGTGGGAGTCATCATCAGAAGGACATCATGTTGGTTAGAAGGATTTTTTTACAGGTCACAATACTAAGAAAAAAAGGATCAAAGTGTTGATAAAGCACATTCTGTTTCACAGGAAGGCAGTGACACTGCAAAAGACAGCACTCGGCCTGAAAAGGGAAAACAAAATCAAACCCCAAAAAGTGATTTTTTTCATGTCTAAGGTTTTGTTTTCCAAGCAAACGCTTGAATCCAATAAAGGTGCATCTTTTGGATCATCATCAGTCCCAAGCAAAAGAAATGAAGGCTTTGGCTGGCCTGGTGGTGCTGAGGGTTGAGGCGCTGGATGCCACACCTCATGCCATGCCAGTGACCAGGATTTGGGAGCAAACTCAGGCCATCGGGGGTCATCAGGGGCAGTAAAGGATCAAGCATCCAGAGGACTTCTCCATTTTCCTGGGGGTGGGTTGGTACACTTGCCACAGGGCTGGTGACTTCTGGTGGTGACTGGGGATGACGCACCTTGTGACATCTCATCTGGGGTTACAGCAGCAGCAGACACCTTACACGCAGGTAAGAGTGTGCACCCGTTCACTTGTAGGACGTCATTGCATATCCGTGCTCCAGGAACACAACAAGAAGCAGAAAGCCCTGGTCCCATGGATAGGTGATGGGTACCTCCAGTGCCAACCACCACACACCCAATGCCAGACTCGTCTCATCAGCACTCTTGATCCCCACCTTGCTTGTGTCCGGTGAGTGATGCAAGGGTTTGTCAGATTGAGGTAGGATGGGGAATATCTGTCCCCAGTTTCCTGACGGGGCGAGGAAAAGGTGGGTGGTAGAGCAGTTGAGGTGAGTGGGATCTGCCTGAGAGAGTTGCTTGGGGACAGAGATAAAGAAAGTCACAAAAAAGACAAAAACAAAGGCTTGGTGGGTACCACCCACAGAGGTACCCAAAGTTATGGAACAGTTGCATACTATGCTACTGCTAGTCCCTCGTATGATTTTACTGAGGTTGAACCCAACGAGGGTAATACTAATAATAACATAGAAACATAGAAATGTAGAAGTTGACAGCAGATAAGGAACACAAGGCCCATTCAATCTGCTCATTTTTTTCTACCTTGAGAATGTGCCATAGGCCGTTACTCTGCCAATAGCCTATTTATTCATACTCATCTGTATTGCTCCCTTATGCCTATCCCATGCCTGTTTGAAGCCCTGCACTGTATTCATATCCACCACTTCCTGAGGCAGGCCGTTCCATGCATCCACCACCATTTCTGTGAAAAGAACTTCCTTACATTACCCCTTAATCGGCCTCCCTCTAATCTCATGCTGTGTCTTCTTGTCCTGCTATTTTTCTTACATTGAAATATGTTGGACTCTTTCACCTTGTTAATGCCCTTAAGATGTTTGAATGTTTCGATCACATCACCTCTCTCCCTCCTTTGTTCTAGGATATACATATTGAGCTCCGTTAATCTGTCCTCATATGTTTTGTGATGCAGTCCCTGCACCATTTTGGTTGCCCTTCTCTGGACTACCTCCATTTTGTTAATGTCCTTGTTCAGGTGCGGCTTCCAGGATGCACACAATACTCCAGATGGGGCCTAACCAGTGTCTTGTGAAGAGGGATTATTACTTCCCTCTTATGACTTGTGATACCCCTACTAATACACCCCAACATCCCTCTAGCTTTACATACTACTTTAGTGGTCTGCTTGTATGATTTCAGGTCATCTGTGATAATGATGCCCAAGTCTCTTTCTTCCCTTGTGATTGCCAGCAACTCCCCTCCCAACCTATAGGTAGTTTCAGGGTTTCTCTTCCCTATGTGCATGATCTTGCACTTCTTTGTGTTGTACCACCAGTTGCCACTCTTCTGACCGTTTTGCCAGTTTTTCCAGATCTCTTCTCATTCTGCCCACCCCATCTCAATCATATTCTCTGTTGCATATCTTGGTGTCCATCTTCAATGTCACTGATGAAGATATTGAAGAGGACTGTCCCCAGCACTGATCCCTGAAGTACCCCACTTGTGACTTGCATCTCTTCTGACTGTATACCATTTACTACCACTCTTTTGTTTTCTGCCTGTCAACCAGTTTGCCACCCAGTTGACCAATGTCTGACCCACCCGAGCCTACCCAGCTTATTAATCAATCTTCTATGTGGAACAGTATCAAAAGCTTTGCTGAAGCCAAGGTAGGTGACATCAACTGCACCCCCTTTGTCCACCACTCTGGTTACCCAGTCAAAGAAATCTATGAGATGAGTTTAACAGGACCTTCCTGCTGTAAACCCATGCTGCCTTGGATCCTGTGCTCTTTTGGATTCCAGGTGTTGCACTATCCTTTCCTTAAGTAGTGTCTCCATAATCTTGCCCTACTAAGGTAAGACTGACTGGTCTGTAGTTCCCTGCCTCCTCCTTGCTGCCACTCTTGTGGAGCGGGATCACATGAGCCCTTCTCCAGTCTTCTGGGACCTCTCCTGTGCTCAGAGACTCACTAAACAGTTCTGATAATGGATCTGCTAGTTCCACCCTTAGCTCCTTTAGTACCCTGGGATGTATGCCATCAGGTCCTATTGTCTTGTCCAACCTGAACTTAGTGAGCTCTTGTAGGACCCTTTCTTTTGTGAAGGGACTTGTTTATTGGAGGGGATGCAAACTGCAGATGAGGAAGAAACAGAATTGTTTTGGTTGTAGAACGAGCAGTTGGAAAAAACTACAAGGGGAACAGGCCCAAGAAAAATCCAGGGGGTGACCCAGGTGATGTGCTTTCCCAGGAAAAAAAAACTAAAAAATTATCATCTTTTGTTTGGTCATACTTCTCCACTAGTGCTTCTAATGAATTGGTGACAACATGCGCTATTTGGAAATGGCCAGTCAACAGTGGTGAAAACAAAGGAGCATTGAGAACTTCAGCACTGAAAAGGTATCTAGACAGATGTCATAACATTACTGAGAATTCCAGTTGTAAGTCTCAAAGAGAAAGTGAGTGATAGCTCACTACACTCAGGGGTAACTTCCATAGATGAAAGCAGTGACATCTCCTGCAGCACTATTGAAACAGCTCCACCACCACTTCCTCCCATTCAAAGGACTCCTCCTACTGTTACTGAAAGTGACCACGTGTTTAAAAGCCCTCCTCCTTCAAGAAGACAGCTTACCAACTCAAAAACATATGAGCATAAAGCAAAATATGCATTGACTCCACCCTGTTGCTGTTACAATGACCAAAAAAAAATCAGAAATGATAGCTGTTGATTTGCTACCACAAACATATAGGATTGAGGTGGCTGCTTGAGTACCTCAAGCCTCAATATAGTATATCGTCATGGATATACTTCTCGACAAAATGGATTCTGGATCTTTATGATGTTGTATGTAAAAAATTAAGATGCGTATTGTGCAGTGCTGTTGGGAGGGTGGTGCATCACACAGCAGATATCTGGACAATCTGTCAGCCTGAACCCTTCATGTCTGTCACGGCACATTGGGCATGTTTTGATAATTCACATGGGACTGGGGACAGTGAAGCATCACAGTTTGCTGTTCTAAGAATGTTTTATTTTCCATCTGAACATGCCTCATACAACATCAATGAAGAGCTCCAAAAACCAATACAGCAATGGCTCACTTTACAAGGACTGTAACAGTTGGCTTTATAGTTGCAGATAATGGGTCCAGCATAAGGAAGGCCTTGGATGAGGGGGACATTGCTCACATCTGCTGCTTTACACATTGCTTAAATTTAATAGTTCATGGTTTTCTCAGTGACAACAGGGAGATTAAGGGAGGGGGGAAATTGTTTAGCCATGAAAGGCACACTAAGCCAGAGCTTGTTTCCAGGTGCAGCCTGGGAGCACAAGGAAGTTAAGTGACTTGCTCAGGGTCACACAGTATGCATGTTGGGATTCAAACCGAGGTCTCCAGGTTTGTAGCTCAGTGCTCTTAACCACTAGGCTATACTGCCTCCTAAGGCTCACATTAGCACTACTAAAAGAATATGCAGTCATTTCAGTAACTCAAGCAAAGCCCGACACTTGCTTGAAAAAAATACTGCAGGAGCACAGTTTACCTTTGCACAGACTGATCCAAGACATTTCTACTCTATGGAATTAGAACTTTTATATGTTCCAAAGGCTGCTGGAACAAAAGATAGCTGTCAGGCAATACACCTTGGAAAATAAAATTGGTGATGCAGATGTCTAAATTGCTTCTCCACAGTGGGCCATACTGGAATTTCTTATTGTACTGCTAAACACAACAACTCTTAGGTGATATCCCTAATAACAATTTTCAAATTCAGATTGAATCTGATTAGGGAAAAGTTTGAGAAGCAAGACAGTTTCATGATAACAGGCTGCCGGTGGTGCTGCTGACATATGCAGGTTTCCCCCAGAACACAACAAGATCTAACAAGATGTAGGATCAAAAAAGTTGATGAAGATGACAGACTATGTAAAATGCTTTATTCTGAGTACTACATTAAAGCAACAATCTTGGACACATATCACAGATCAAAGCAACTACTGAGTGATGATGATTATGGCACTTGTTTTGAGATAAACAAACAAGAAATAATGGTAGAGGTGTGTGCTGTCATGGAACAGAGTACAACAGCAGCACCACATTCAGAATCTTCTTCACAACACAGCACAGCATCAGGTGGCTCATCCTGTAGTGTTGCAGCATTTTCTTCCTCTTCCTCCTCAGCCACTGCAGCCAAATATTCTTCACCATCAGCCAAACATAGCACTATCCCACAGTCACTTGGTTCAGCTTCATGTCTCTGGAGTCACTTACAAGATGCAATTGTAACATCTCCTTCATCTGCCTCTTGTAACATAGCCTCAGCACAGACCATTGTTGAAATGTACCTGGTGAAGCCCAATATCAGCTGGAATGCTGATCCTTTCAAATACTGGAAATCCAAACAAAATACAGTATGTGGCCTGCTTTAGTAAACATTGCAATGAAGTGCATGAAGTGCCCTCTGACTAGTGTCTGTTCAGAATGATTGTTCAGTTGAGCTGGAAATGTCATTACTGACACACAATCCTGTCTGACACCAGAAAATGCTGAGTGCCTGACATTTCTGAAAGTCAACATTCCTCACTTTAATATCAAATATAATACCTGAATAAAATGTACACTGACTGCTCTGAGCAGGCCCAATCCACAAAACACTTTCAAGAATTCGTGCCTGTGGTGAAAATCTTTTGTGAATAGGGGCTGCTACATGTGGTAACAATTAATTGCAACAAGTCAGGCCAGGACAGACTAGGCCAGGCCACTCTCACTTGAATGATCACATGAGCAGCACAGAATAGAAAAAAAAAATAATGACATCTGTGTGATCAGAGTCCAAATACAGCAAGCAACTGCATTTCAAGTCACATCACAAACTTACTTGGTGGTACCAGGTACCACTATCTGATCTGGAAGGTAGGGTACTGCTGTCTACTACTACTACTACTACTACTACTACTACTACTACTATCACTGTTTGTCCTCATGAGTCATGACTACTACTTGTCATTTTTGTCCTTACTCCAGTCCTAACTACTACTACTTGTCACTTATTTTGCCCTCAGCAATTGATCCTGACTGTACTGTTTTATTTTCATACAGTGCATGGCTTAGCAGATGCCTGAAACCCAGAGACTGAATATATTATGTATAATATATTTCTCACGTCCCCCATATTTGGTTGTGATTACATCACAGAAAAAAATGCTACTAAATTCATATAATTTCTTTATTGTTTGTGTGTGCATGGTGTACTAACTTAGTTACATCTCACTTATAGTAACTGAGCTGAGATTACTACTATATTTTTATTTTTCATACTTAAATTACTTAGCAGTGGCTGGCAGCAATTGCGGAACTAGGAAGGCTGTGATTGCGTTGTGTGTCATCAGGTCTTCAAGTGACAGTGGCAAACTTTTTTTATGATTGCACTGCACTTGCCCAAAGCAATGTGTGACTAACTGCCTACCTGGGTCGTGATCACTATGTCTTTCATTTTTCTTCTTTAAGGATTCAGCGTGTTGATCAGATTCAGTAGAAGTAGTCCTAGTACTAGAAAACATTACCACCTCTTGGACCAGATAGTGAACTATATACCACAGTACACCAGGACATGCGAAGCAGTTGCAACATTCACATGGGTAGGGTGTGTGGGCTCTCTTAGTGCTGCTTTGATCACCCATATCCATTTCTTTGGCCTGTTCAGCTCTGACTGAAACATCCACCAAAATAATACCCACATAGCACCATTAATAAACAAAAAAAAATCTTAGCTGCCTGGCAGTGCTTGAAGTGCTTGGTGGTGCTATGATATAGGTATTTGTATCTGCCTGTCTCTCTCTCTCTCTCTCCGTTTCTCACTGTCTCTCCAAGCACACTCATGTCACAGACCCGAGTAGGATATGCCACCATTACAGGCCAGCTATGAAGGAGCTAGTATTGAGGGATTGCTTTTTTACTTAGCAGTTTTAAATACATTTTTATACACATAATCGATTATATTATTTCCTTTGGGCCTCTATGTCAAATGTGACTGACTTTGGCCACTTGTATGCATTCTTTCAAATTTATTTCAAATATTTGTCAATAAATCAGAACTATTCAGAACTAACCAAAACTTCACCATTATCACGTTCTTATTTAATAAGGGTCAGAACTTCACTGAGTTCTCCCAGCCGTAATATTGGTACCCCCAGTATCCCTTAGCTACAGTTTCCTAGGGGTAGCATTCCTGCATATATGATTTGCAGGGATCTTGTCCAAGATTGCACAAACAGAATAACACAGTTAAAAACAACATGGGGAAAACAACGAGGCGCAAGATCGTGGAGGGGAAAAACAGTGACACTCACAATGCCGTGATCCTGCAGTGAACCCCGACACAATACATTGCAGGGATTAAAATAAATATACTGTGTAATGCAGGGGCTATGCCCTGTATCCCCCATGTGGGGGGCTTCACCCCAACCCCCCGTAAAAAATATAATCAACACCGAGGTGGGGGACATACTCTGGGAGAGGGACAAAACTTGGATGCTGGCAGAGTTTGGGTGGTGCAGGAAAATCAAAGTACAAGCAGACACTGGGAATGTAAAAATATGCTGGATGTAGAGGGTTGGGTTCAAACCCCTGACTCCTTCACCTGTGCTGCCTTCCCACCAAGTGGCCCTATCTTCTGAGCCACTGTGGCAGCATGCTGACTCTTTCTGCAGTTCAACTCATTGAGCTGTCAGTGTGATAGAACAAGCCATCAGCACAAGTAAATGTAGCTACAGATATAGCGCCATACTGTTTAGCGCTGTATCTGACCTGTAGCTATATTTACTCACATGCTTTTTCTTCATGATTATTACCGCTCTCATATTGTTTAGTGGTATTGACCGGATATGGGTTTGTAGTACTAGAGTCCACCACAGGTGAAGGCTCAAATCTAAAGAGATAATTCTTACCTATGTGCTCGTACACAAGAACAAAGGCTAGCCTAATCAGTGTACAGAGAAATGTCCCCCAAAGCACCTACGCAACCACCTTACAGTTGTTTCTTCTCCTATGGTGCTAGCAGGGGACAAAAGGGATGCCAAGGATCTGTGTACCTTGGAGTAATGGAAAGACTGTAGTCACAGAAAGGCAACAAATTACTGTTTGGATAAGCTCTAGCTTTTTTAATATATTTTATTTACATATAAAAAAGACATACAGTTCATATCCAGAAACATTACATTGTATGCATTCCATAGTATAAAAGCAGCCGTATATCAAGCAGAGTATAATGCATAATCATTAATTCAGTAAATATATTGGTTAACAAAGAAGTATTTTACATCTAATCTGTATAATTATCTTCCCCCAACTGAATGAATATAATTCCACTCTGATATGCTACAGTAAATCATTTTCTATGGCATTTTGTACTGGGCCTCAGATTTCAATTCTCATACATTCCAATAGGAGCTTTTCAAAGTGACCTTGTTGAAGCTAATGGATCTTTCCACATTCTGGCAATGCATCATCTAGCATTAATAAGCATCATATTTAATAATTTATAATGTCCTCCCTCTGGGAGAGTTTTGTATCAGCTGTGGAATGGCTGTTCCACTAGAAATGTAAAATGGCACCTCAGTGAATTTAGACAATTTAGAAGTGGGTTCAAGACCAAATTCCTCCACTACAGAGAGAGAGAGAAAGACAGAGAGAGAGAGAGAGAGTGGGTGGATCCTGCAAAGTAAGTCAGAATGGTGGCTGTGAGCATATTAGTAGTGCTATGGTAAGTAGTGAGGAAAAAGTGGAGAGAAAAGGTATTACTGCCTCCATAAAAATGCACACATGCACGTAGATACATTTATTGTATAATAAAAGCCATGGGCTAGTAACTAGTTGTCCTGGTTAGTAAATATGCAACCTGTTGGTCCAGTGATGAAACAGGACCAGCACTGTTATAGTTAAAGACAGTGGGTTAATTATTTATAACAAAATGAAGTGCTGTGCCAGTATTAACATTTGTGACAGTCTGCTGCAGAGTTTAATGAGGAGTGGCAACAGCATGGCGTGAGACATCCAGAGAATGACAGTGTGAGCTGAGCTTTGGCTCCACAGAGAAGTGCTGGCATGCTAGGAGGGGGAGTCCCTCACAGCAGCCCTGAGCAGCTGCACAGAACTGCAACAGCAGTCACTGAACAGGATGTAGCCTGCCCGAGCAGAGATCTGTTTGTGAGTGAGATGCAGTAAAGCACTCCTTTCGTTGGCAAGGAGGCCAGATATTTCATATGAAAATACATAATATGGCAGGTGACAATCACCAGAAAAATGTTTTAGGGACTGGTTCCAACATATTTATAATATTAAAATGAATAAAAGGGCACCGCAGTAGGAATGGGAGAGCCCTATTCACCAATGTGTCAGCACAAGCCATGTACCATTTTAGAGCTGCAGGAGGCTGTTCCAATAATACAAGTGCACTACAGCAAACACATGATGAAAATACATACATACATCAGTTACATTTATAAAATAAAGCCATGTGGGTTAGTATTGGGTCCAAGGGACATGGCTGTGTGCATGATTTACTCACAAAATACAGTGTTTTAAAAACAGAGCTAATTGAAGTTGCTAGCAGATACAAAATGGAAGAGCCATGTGCTAACTTTTTTTACTAAAGGCTGCTGCCAAGACATTATTTATCCGATTTCCGCCAAATGTGGCAGGGCTATACATTTGAATGTGTTCTACATGATGAAAATGTCATTTTGAAAATAAATGTCAGGAAAAGGGAGTCGCTGCCCTGGGAAGGTGGAGTGACTGGAAATCAGGCTCCATGCTGCAGGGAGGCAGAGTGGAGGATGAGCCAGAGAAAGGTATAAGATTTCAGGAGGAGGTGCTGTGGGAGTCTATAGGTCAGCTCCAGGGAGGAGTCTGAGAGAATAAAATTAATATATAAACAGACCAAGCTGTAGAGTAGTGCAGGAGCTGTTTTTAAAGGAGAAATGAATCATTTGGCAGCTTAATCTGGTTCAAGGTCAGTTGGCATTCATCTGTATCCCCCTTCCCTGGGTCGTGCCTGAAAATAGGCAGGATTTGACTAGTGCACTTACTCGGTCAACAGAAAACTAAATAAATAAATAATTTGCAAAGAAATTCAATTCTAGATAAGGAGAGTCACTGCAAAATGTATGCTTATTACGTTCTCTTGCGCGCATGTGCAAGGAACGTTTTGGGAGAGTAGCACACTTTGGAGGTGTGCCTCTCCCATTCAATGCACTGCTCCTTGAGCAGGCGTGGCGTCCTGCACCAATGGGTGCAGGAGCTCTGCATGACAGCGATGTTCCTCTGCTTCAAAGGAAAGCACCACTGCCATACTGAGCACCGCCGTCCACCATCCCCCTCGTCACCGCAGCCCCCTTGTGCGTCATGCCACCCCAAGCTTTGGTGCCGGCTGGAGCCACCCCAGCGTGGCAAGCATTCTTGCTGACGGGGTGCCCAATCCCGTCAGCTCTCGGCCCCAAACCATCCTGCTGCCACGCTGGAGCCCACCCCAGCGTGTGGCGTTCCTTTGTTTTGCCGGCGGGGTTCCCAATCCCCGTTGGCTCCCTGCCCCCGCTGCTTTCACAGCGGGTGCCCAACTCAGTCGGCTCCTCACCCCTGAGCCATCTTGTGCCACTCTGAGAGCCCACCCAGCTTGGCAAATGTCCCACATCGTTGTTTTTGTTTTTATCACCTGTAAAATAAAAGCGTCCCACGGCACATCTCCCAGCCCCCTCCCACAACCTGCACCCACCCACTGCGCACCCAGCCTCCCCACACCCCCACCCCATACTTACCTCCGGACTCTGGCGCGATGATCTTCGGTGGACCGGGAACACGTCTGCACTCTTCAAAGCGACCGCGAACTGAGGAAATGCCGGTAAGCTGTATAATGGGCTAGATGGGGGGTTTCAACTTTATTGCATATCTCAGTCATTTTTTGGAATTTTTGCACCAAATTTTCAACATGGGGTTTTTGGGACCCCTTCTCATGAATGATGTCACTGTCATGGCGTTATTCGGGCCCAAAGGTGATTTACGGGCACTGCACAGTCACTGCATGAAATCACCGCTTGAATAATGCCATGACAGCGACATCATTCATGAGAAGGGTCCAAACTCATGTAGAAAATGATGCAAAATTCCAAAAATGACTGTTTTAATGAACGGCAGTATTGTGCAGTTCCTACGAGGCTCGTAAGTTCGCAAATTTTCAATATTTTCACTCCAGATTTTCAACATTGCCATTTTATCACACCTTCTTATGAGCTGTACAGCTGCCATTTTTCACATCTCACCCAAAACGTGTTTCCGCCCATGTAGTGCACAATGGCGCAGTCGATGTGTGAAATCAATGTATGGAACACATTAAGAAAATCACAGTGACACTGTTCATGAGCAGAGGTCTTAAAATGGCTATGTTGAAAATTTGGTGAACAAATTCCTAAAAATGACTGTTTTACGAGCGTGCATTGCGCAGTTCCTTCGCATGCTCGTACATTTGCAAATTTTCAATATTTGCCCTCCAGATTTTCAACATTGCCATTTTACCACACCTCCTCATGAGCAGCAGAGCTGTCAAATTTCACATCCTGCCCAAAACATGTTTCCGTCCATGTAGTGCACAATGGCGCAGTCGGTGTGCAAAATCAATGTATGGCACACATTAAGAAAATCACAGTGACACTGATCATGAGCAGAGGTCTTAAAATGACTATGTTGAAAATTTGGTGAAAAAATTCCTAAAAATGACTGTTTTACGAGTGTGCATTGAGCAGTTCCTATGCACGCTTGTAAGTTTGCGAAATTTCAATATTTCCAGTCCAGATTTTCAACATTGCCATTTTACCACACTTCCTTATGAGCAGTACAGCCGTCATTTTTCACATCCTGCCCAAAATGTGTTTCCACCTATATAGCGCACAATGGGGGTAACAAAAAGGTCATGCTGACAATTTATTGTGCAAATACCAGCAATCGCACAGGGCATTAGGGTAAAGCACCATACATGCCAAACACCACTGCAAATACCTGCAAGTGAATGTTCAGCATTGACAAATGCTTGTTCATAGTAAGTTAACTTCAGGCTTTAGTGGCTTGGGGTTCCCATGCATGAATCTCTAAAAGAAAACTTCAGGATAAAGTTGAGAGAGTGAGTTTTGTCACCAGATAAGTGTGAACTGATTAAACATTGTGAAGAAAGGTTTATCTATACAAAAAATGTTATGTGAAATGTGCAGCCCAGGTGGATAGGACAAGGCAGCATTAGAATGTTCAGAGAGAGAGCAGCTGGGATTCAAAAGTTGGATTCCATTGTGGCATATGATGTGGCAGGATTCCAAACAAGAGATCCTTGTGACTAGTGCTGAGGGGTGGAAAAGGGTTGTGTCCACTCAGAGACCAGGATTTGGGGCAGCTGGAATGCTCAGAGAGTATGAAAGGTGCTGTTCAGCTTAGTTGAGGGAAGGTTGAGGAGGGAAAGCAACCAGAAGGGACCAAAAGAGATCAGAGAAGTCCAGTCTATAGAGACCTACCAGTTTGATAGTGCCTGGGGGATGAGCCCTTAAGTTTGATGTAATTGATGTAGGGGCTTATCTGTATTCCAGTGCTAGGGATAGCAGGGCAGTCAGTGAGACAGGGCCAGTGTATAGGAAGCCTGCAGCTTACACTACCTGAATTTTCTTACAAGTTTCCAGTTTTCAGCAGAAGATTTGCAAAAGCTACTGCCAGGTGCCTCCTTGATTTATAATGGCAATCATCTGCCAAGCTCTGTGGGTTCAGAAAACATAACTTTCTTCAAGCCAAGGGATATGGTACAGTGCAATTTAATTTTCAACTTGAGACTAGTTCTAGAGGGACAGTCATCTGTGTTTTGTGTGTGAATACCCTTCTAACTACAAGAACTACTATCCAGAAGTGAAGAACTGTGTTATTTCTGAGAAACTATGGGGGGGGGGCGGTGTAATGGGAAATATCGATGTTATGCAATACCAGTACAGTAAATGTGAATGGTTAGAGTATGAGAATATAGGGTGATAAGTATTATAAAGTGTAAGGTACAGTAATAGATACCAGGGAAGGGTATGTGGGCTTTTAAGGGGTGAGGGGGCTGACTAAGGTGGATATTGCCTAGTAGACACTGCATGCCCTTAAGGCAGGTAAAGATTTACAAGCAGTGTCTGAGGTCCAGGATGTGGCCTAATGCTGGGTGTGTTACTGAATATTGAAGGGCTGGTGGGTAGTGTATAATCTGCAGTATCCATGGGTCAGCAGGTACAGGCCTGTGGGTATTGTTATACAGTAGAGAAGGGTTATTGTTAGATGCAATCGTTTTTAAAGTCATATTGTTATTTGCTTGGATGCTAAAAGCTTTTAAAATATAACTGCCTCTGTGTGTTGCGGAGCAGTCAGTAAAGAGTTACCTTTTTTTCACTTTGAAACTGTGCCAGAGTCTTGCTTCATTTTGTCCAAGTCTCTCGTTTTTCTTGTGGTCTCCTAAAGTCAATCCAGTACAGCCCTTCTCTCTCCATGCAGGTTCTGCAGCTGCTTGATTGTGGAGGTAATTGTAAAGGTCCCTGTGTGTACCTAATCAGTGGTTGTAATTGGCAAGACAGGCAAAGAACCTACTGGTGGTACAACCCTGTAAACTCATGTAAAGGTGCTGCATCTACCTGTCAAGTGACTGCAGGCACATCTATCTCACTACATCTAGGGGATGTGTCTCCTGGTTGTTACAATCTGTAACATAGTTGAACCTAAAAAGCATAATTCCACTTCAACAGACAAACAAATTAATATTAAGAATAATATAAGTTGATCTAAAAATGTTTTGCAAGAACGTAGAAAGATTGGGGCATAACACTATTAAATCTGTTTGCCACTTGCATTTTACTTCTTTGGCAACTTGAGGTAAAACTGTAATCACATTTTTTTTAAAAGGTAAGAAGTATAATAAATCATGTGACAAATGTAAAACCAAATCTGCTTTAATCTATTGTTCATAGACAATTTCCATGATGAGCATAACATATCCCACTTACTATTGTAAATGAGACTTGTAATTCAGTTTTCCATTCATTTTTTAACACAATCAGATCCAAAAATGATGACTCTACACTGTATCCATAGATTTTAGATATTAACTTAGTTCTGTCACATGCAAAGTATATAATGTAAAAATGTTCATTCCCCTCTTGACATACAGCACCTTTATATTACCTAATATCTCCTCAAGAGTCACTCTTAGCTGTAAATAGCCAAAAAAAAATATTTCTAATGCAAGACACATTGACCCATTATTTGCATAAAAGATTTAAAGATATTACACTACAATCATTTCCTATTAGGTATGTATCAAACTGTTTCCACAGTTTAAAATGTTCACTGTTAAAATGTTTATGGAAATTATTTCTCCATATAGGAGAAAGTTTATTGATTTTCCTTTTCTTTTTACCCTATTATGTAGTCAATTCCCAGGTAAGCAGCATATCCTCAAGAAATATAGTTTGATAGTAGACCGTATCTTTTTTCATGAAAGATTTAGTGAAAAATATTGCTTCCTTCCTTTTATCCAGATTATGTACATTTTCTAAATAATCCCATGGAAGTTTATTTTTTTATTCATCCATTCTTTAATTGGCTCTAATAGCATAGCTATATGGTAAGATTCAAAATCTGTACATTTTAGTCCTGCATTATTATTGAAGGCAAGTAATTTTGCTTTTTTATCCATGCCCTACCATCTTTCTATATATATAGAGAGAGAGAGATTATTTTATCTATTGCCTTAAAAACTGTTCAGAAATTCTGATAGTTAAAGTTTGGAACAAGTACAATAATTTAGGTAAGATATTCATCTTGACAATACTAATACACCCCAACAATGTTACTGGGAGACCTTTCCAGCTTTTCAAATCTTAATCTATGATGGCTAAAATGGGTTTCATACTGAAATCTAATATTTTTCAAATTTGGTTAGATGAATAAATCCCCAAATACCTGATGGATGTATTCTGAATTTTAATTGGAAACATACTGTAGAATGTATGGGCAATGCTTCCAATTTGCCCCATTTAACATGATAACCAGAAACAGACCCATAGTCCTTTACCAATTGTAATATACAGTAGTTTTGATTACCAATTCTGGATTTCTCAAATACAGTCATATATAATCTGCAAGCAATGACATTTTTAATGATTCCTCTCCATATTGCAATATTTGAATATCCTGAGATTTCCTAATACTGCTGGCAAATGGCTCAATAGCTATAGTGAAAAGTTAAAGTGAAACGGGGCACCCTGGATGAGTTCCTCTCTGAAGCTAGAACGCTTGTGATACATTGCCATTAATCAAGATTTTAGCACTTGGTTTACTATATATAGCTTTGATCCATGAAATAAAGCAAGCTCCAAAATTAGCAATATCTAAGATCTCCAATAAATATTCCCATTGTACTCTGTCAAAGGCCTTTTCTGCATCCAGGGACATCATCATAGCATTAGGTTCTCTAATCAAATGAATACAATTTAAAGCATTCCTTATGTTGTTGTGCCCCCTCCTTCCATTGATAAAGCCAATCTGATCTGAATGTATTATGGAAGGTAAAACAAATTCTAGTCCTGAAGCAAGTATTTTAGTAAATATCTTGTAATAAGCATTCAAAAGTGATGCTGATCTACATGATGCATATTGAGTTTTATCTTTGCTTTTCTTAGGTATGACCATTATCAGGACTTCATCAAAAGTAGGAGGAAGCCCTTCCTTAATAGAATTAAATGCTTGTACCAAATAGGTGATCAATAATTTCTTGAAGGCTTTAAAGAAATCTATAAAGAATCCATCTAAACCTGGTGATTTTCCAAATTTTAATGCTCTTATAGCCTTATCAACTTCATTAAATGTAATTGTTTTTCCCAACATAGAGTTTTGATATTCACTTATAGAAGGGATATCTTTAAATTTATTTATTATACCTGGCACTCCTTGTGTTTTATACAAGGTTTAGTATTAGTCTACAAACTTATTATTAGTTTCTCTAGGATCTCATGTACTGTATAACTATTTATGTGATTGTTAATTGTTATTGATTCTATTGTTCTTTGGGATTTTTCTTTTTGAATCCAATATGCTAATAGTTTTCCACTTTTATTGGTCACTGTGAAATATTTAGCCTGGATGAACAACATTTGTTTTTCAATCTTTTAATTTAGAACAGAATGTTCCATTTCTTTTAATCATTCTGACTTGAGTTTTGGTCTCCTTAGTTGTTATTTCCTTAAGATGTTCATCTTTTAAAAGCAAGGGATCAAATAACCATAGACCTTGTCTGGTGGTGTCCCTGGATGATAGAAATAGGCTGACAGGTATGTGGTCAAAAACTGCTGTAGGACAATATTTAATAAATATAACTTGAGGATATAACATTTTGGATCCAAAAATCACATCAATGTGGGAACATGTCAAATGGCTGGTTAAGTAATAAGAATATTCCTTCTCCCATGGATATGAACTACACCAAAAATCTATTACAGCCAAGTCATGCATTCTGTTTAATCCACATTATGTAAAGAAACATAGAAACATAGAAACATAGACTTTGACAGCAGATAAGGACCACTTGGCCCACCCAGTCTGCCCATTTCCCTACCTAGTGGATAAGCTGCAGATTCTAGTTAACCAACAGCCTACTTCCTGCCACCCCCCTACTATAATTGCCTTATGTCTGTCTCATGCATGTTTGAATTCCCCCACTGTTTTAGACCCAACGACCTCCTCAGGAAGGTGGTTCCATTTGTCCACCACTCTCTCCATGAAAACAATTTCCTCACATTACCCCTGAGCCGTCCCCCCATCTTTAAATTGTGCCCCCTTGTTCTTACACATCTCTTTTTCTGACAGATGCTACCCTTCTGGACTTTGTTGATTCCCTTGAGGTACTTGAAAGTTTCTATCATATCCCCCCTGTCCCTCCTTTCATCAAGAGTATACATATTAAGCTCTCTCAGTCTCTCTTCATATGGTTTCTGCTGCAGACCCTGCACCATTTTAGTTGCCCTCACCTGGACTGCTTCCATCCTGTCTATGTCCCTGTGTAGATGAGGTCTCCAAAACTGCACACAGTACTCCAGATGGGGTCTCACCAACTGTCTGTATAGAGAGATAACAACTTCCCCTTTTTCTACTTGTGATGCCCCTTCCTATGCATCCCAGTATCCCCCTGGCTCTCCTTACTAACTTTTCACATTACTTACCCACCTTTAGGTCATCCGATATAACTACCTCCAGGTCCCTTTCCATTTTTTTTGTTGTTAGTACCTCCCCTGCTATTGTGTACTCTTCTCCTGGGTTTTTGTTTCCCAGGTGCATTACTTTGCACTTATTTTCATTGAATCTAAGTAGACATATGTCTGACCATTCCTCCAACCTTGCCAAGTCCCTTCTCATCTTTTCTACCCCCTCTTGTGTATCAACTCTGTTACAGATATTTGTTCATCTGCAAAAAGGCATACCTCTCCCTCCAGACCCTCTGCAATGTCACTTATAAAGATGTTAAAGAGGACTGGACCCAGTACTGAGCCCTGAGGTACTCCACTAGTAACCCCCCTTTCTCCAGAATGTGTTCCATTCACTATTACCTTCTGTGTCCTGTTGTGCAGCCAGTTTGCTACCCAGGCTACCACCCTGGGACCCACTCCCAGGCTGGCTAACTTGATTATTAATATTTTGTGAGGACTGTGTCAAATGCCTTGCTAAAGTCTAGTGCAGGCATATCCACAGCCCCTCCTGGTTTATTACTTTGGTCACCCAGTCAAAGAAATCAATTAGATTCATCTGACATGACCTTCCTGCTGTAAATCCATGCTGCTTTGAGTCCTGTGCCCTGCTGGCCTCTAGGTACTCAACAATTCTTTCTTTCAGAAGTGATTCCATCATTTTCCCTACCACTGAGGTCAAACTTACAGGTCTGTAGTTTCCTGCTTCTGCCTTGCTCCCACATTTGTGAAGAGGAATCACATCTGCCCTCTCCAGTCCTCAGGTACCACGCCATCCTGCCATGATTTGTTAAAAAGCATGGCCAGTGATGTCACTAGTTC
Organism: Neoceratodus forsteri; assembly: GCA_016271365.2. Taxonomy (NCBI): domain Eukaryota; kingdom Metazoa; phylum Chordata; order Ceratodontiformes; family Ceratodontidae; genus Neoceratodus; species Neoceratodus forsteri. Next base: position 1,181,267,318 of record CM028131.1, read on the forward strand.
CTCCCTTAGTTCTTTTATGATTCTGTGGTGAATCCCATCAGGCCCCATTGCTTTGTCCACCTTGAGTTTTAGGAGTTCTTTCAGGACTCTTTCTTCTCTGAATGGACTGGTGTCAACCCCCCTACCCAGAGTACTTCTATTGTCTGGTTTAGGTAACTCATTCTCATCTTCTTTTGTGAATACTGAGCAAAAGTATTCATTCAGTACCTCTGCCTTTTCAAGGTCTCCCTCTGCCCACCTCCCCTCTCCTTTATTAATCTTCACTATACCTTCCTTAACCTTTCTATGCTCCCTAATGTACCTATAAAAGGTTTTATCCCCTTTCTTAACTGAGTTGGCTATTTTTTCCTCGGTTTGGGCTTTTGCTATTCTGACTGCCTTCCCCACTTCTTTCTGCTTTAATTGATACAGTTCCCTGTCGTGCTCCTTCTGTGATTCCTTATACTTTTTGAATGCAGCCTTTTTCTCCTTAATCTTCCCTGCCACCTCTTTTGAGAACCAGAGTGGGTTTTTACTCTGCTTTGTTTTCTTTATTTGTTTCACACAAAGGCTTGTTGCCTCTATGATGGCAGTTTTGATTTCTCTCCATTATTCTTCCACCCCTCCTTTTTAGTCATTTGCTAGTGCATTCTTCAGGTATTCACCCATTTTGCCAAAGTCAGCCCTTCTAAAGTCCAGTATCCTTGTTTTTGTATGGCTTATCTCCATGGTTGTGCTTATTGTAAAGCACACTGTGCAGTGGTCGCTTGTTCCCAGACATCTACTGACTTCTAAATTTGTGATACTCACTCCATTTGAGAGTACCAGGTCTAGTATTGCTCGCTCCTGAGTGGGTTCCAACACTAGCTGTCTAAGGCCTGCCCCCTGCAGGGCATCGAGAATGACCCTGTTCTTGGATGTGGCTGCAGTACATGTCATTCAGTTAACATCTGGCATATTCAGGTCCCCCATCAACAGTATCTCCCCTTTTTCAGCCATTTTGAGAATGCCCTCTATAATTTTCTTGTCCATTTCCTTCCCTTGAGATGGGAGTCTGTATACAACCCCTGTGTGGATTGTAATGCCATTCCCTGTCTCCAAGGTGACCGAGAGTGCCTCTTGTCCTCCCCTTTACTTTTTAGTTCTATAGCTTTGATCCCTTCCCTTATGTATAGAGCTACTCCACCTCCTCTTTTACCTTCCCTGTCCCTTCTGTAGATTGTGTACCCTGATATGTTGACATCCTAGTCATGGTTCTCTGTGTACCATGTTTCCGTGACTGCCACAATATCCAATTGTTCATCTTCCATCAGGGCTACTAGCTCAGGAAGCTTGTTTCCCAGACTATGGGAATTGGTACTCCTTGCCCTCCATTTAATGTTGGCTTTATCCTTTTTTCCCCCGTCCCTGCTCTTATTGCCCTTGTCTATTTTTCCATTTACCCCTGTCCTGCCCTGTGTTGAGCGCTGTACCTCAATGTTTACCTTACTACCTGCCATGTTTTGTGGGGGGCAGCTTGAAATTTCCTGCCTCTTATCAGCACCTCCCCCTTGGCTAGTTTAAAAGCTTGCCAAGGAAACATTTAAACCTGTCACCTAGGAGCTTAGTTCCCTTCATGGACAGATGCAGACCATCATGCCAGTATAGACCTTTATCTCTCCAGGTGGACCCCCAGTCCCCAATGAAGCCAAAGTCATATGCTCTGCACCAGTTTTACAACCATTCATTAAACTGCATGGTGTGCAGTACTCTAGCCTCACCCCTGTCATGGACTGGCAGCACCTCTGAGAAGGTTACCGTGCTTGCTACCCATCTGAGGCCCCTCCCCAACTCCAAAAATTCATTCTGCACTGCACTGATCCATGCCTAGCTAGGTCATTTGTTCCAAGGTGGACAATGATATGTAGTTCCCTCTCCTGTAATGCTGCTTCTGCAATCCTGAGGATTCACTTCCTGTCCCTCCAAGCCATGGCACCAGACAGGCACCTTACTTCTTTCTCCTCTCCCTTCCCCAGTTTTACCCCCTAACAATTGAGTCCCCTATCAGAAGTTGTTTCCTTCCCCTGTGGTGTCCCTTGCCACCCTTTTGCGGGTCTCCCTTGTGGATGTCCTCAGCATTCTTCTGGGTCTCCACTGAGGGTGCCATCATAGAGGAACCTTGTTCTGCCAGAATGGCATATGATTTGTGTAGAGGTACAACTAGGGGGCTTTGCCTTTGGTCCACCACCCGCACCCTCCCAGAACCCACTGTGGTCCAACTGCTCTTCATACTTGGCAACCTTTGAGGCAGTGGTGCTCTTTGGGTTGGGGAGGCCTCCTTAGTCCTTGCTAGTTCAGCTTGGAGTTAGGCAACCTCCTCCCTCAGAGCTGACAGTTGCCTGCAAATAGGACAGCAATGCAGTTTCCAGAATGTCTCCTGGAAAACTACTGCCCCACAGCCAGTGCATTGCACCACTCCCCCACATGTCCCTCTCCCTTATAATATACAATATGTAATATATATATATATATATATATATATATATATATATATAAGTATATATATATATTATTTGTGGTGTGTACCTACCCTTTATGCACTGTGCTGGGTTATTAAGAATGACAGTTCTGCCCCATGACCTGTTGAGGAAGTGATGTCAGAACTTTGGCTATAAAGAAAATGCTACACCTGGGGGGTGGGGTGTGGGAAGGGTTGGTAGTCCACAGCCACTGGTGACCATTAGAAACAATCAAATACACAACTGCTCCACCACCCTGGTGAGTACTGCCCTTTGTAGTAAGTCAACTAACACCACAATTTACTAGACCACTACTCCTACACAAACTACTATATTGAGTCCAGGGATAAAAATGAACTCACTCCTCAGCCAGCAGGACACTTTTAAAATGTTGCAAAAATACCCTTTCAAATCCTGGGTCTCAGCCTCAGGAATCCAGCAAATTCAGTTGTATCTCACTCCCTCTGGTTATAAAATTACTACACTTTTAATGGAATCCTGCAATTCTCTGCTTAATGCCAATAAGGAAAAAAATGAAACTTTTTGTAGAAAGCGTAGCTCCCCCTCTTAACAAGTCCCCAACAATATGTAGCCTTAGTCAATATTCTATCTTTGGTTTTTAAATCCATGGAAGAATTTAAAATTAAGTTAAAGTAACCTGACACAATATAGGACAGTTGAAATTCTGTTCGCTTTAGAAAGATCCACTAAGATTGGAAAAGACTGTACTCACAGCAAGGCAACAAATTACTGTTTGGCTAATCTCTGCCTCTCATATACTAATATGGATGCTTTAGTCATGGCTTCACCTGGGTGCAAATGAACAGAGGGCTGAATGAAAGACTCTTGGGTACTATACCTATAAAATTAATTGAACTAAATTGGAGGTTTTTATTGTTCTTGATTTCTCCTGTTGTTGTGTATCCTTCTTTGAGGGCACCATCCCTGCTAATCAATTTATAAATTTATTTCTTTATTACTAAGATTATAATACCTTTGAGCCAGAGGTTTTTTTCAAAGGTTCTGCATCATGTACAAACAATGCAGAATAATGCTTTACAGGTTAGCAGCAATGAACAAAAGAGATAACAGAGTGAAATATTAAGTACAGCAAGGATTACAGGTACTTTATATACAACTATTTACAATTCATCATTGGTAAGGATAAGCAAAAGATCAAGGAGTAATAACAGTTAGGGGATTCAGGCAAAATAGGTGGCAGTAGAAAGCAATGATAATAAAATGTACATTAGTGGCAGCATCGGTGAATATTAAATACAACAGGGTATAGGCAAAAATAAATATTTCCAGGACACCAAGTGAGGAAGAGCCAAAAATCAAGGAGGATGACTTCAAGGAGTTGAGGCAGAAATAAGTCAGAGGAGTAGGCAAGTTAGAAACCAGTAAAGATGGGAGGGGGGAGTCAGTGGGAGCACCATAGAGGAAGGTAAAAATGAAATGGGGTGAGGGTAGGAAGAGGGGGAGAGAGAGAGATTAGAATTTGCATGATAGGGTGAGGCAGTCAAAGATGACCTTGTCATGAAAGGTGTAGGTGTTACGGGGTAGGGATCAATAATCGGTCAGATTCCAAATTCCAAATCTGACCCAAAGGTGCTACTTGTCTGCTACTTGTGTCTTATAAACATATAATATGGCTGTTTCTGCAATGTGAGCAGTGAGTGTGGTGTTTTCCTTCCTGTGAGTAGAGTGTGCGGGTTTCAAGAGAAGCAAAGGTGAGTGAGAACTTTTATGTATATTGCACCCATGAGAAAACATGGCGTGGTTGAGAAAAGAGACAATGTAAGGTTTGCCCTGTTTAGGTCCTCCATCATAGTTTCACTGAGGCAGCAGAAAAATAAGCATAGCCCAATCACCCTCACACCCTGGGTCCAGGGTACATGTGTGAAAATATATATACAGTACATGTAAGTGCTGCCAGAAATGAAAATTCAGTTGAATTTAATTATGGAGTACATTTATTAATTAATTGAAAATCAACAGGCAATTGAAAGTCTCATTTAGTTATAAAGGTTCGAATGGTCTAACGATTCTTAGTAAAAGAATGGGAAAAAGCAATGACACAAGTTCAGAAATGGAATTGCAGTATTCCTATATAACATATATTTTATGAGTTGACTCTACCCTGCATGAACATTTTTGAGTGCACACAACATGATCACTGAGATACACAGGTTGTCTTGTTGTAGATTATGGCTCTGGGCACACAATTGCTTTGTGTGCTTTGTAATCCTAGTGACAATGATATAGACATAAATCGTGGCTTCCCTGTATCATTCAAGTAAAGTAAATCTGTATCACATTAGGAGTATTAAACTGTCCACCTCTTTGAAAAATGGAATTGGAATTCACCTGGAAATATAGACAAGAGGGAACAAAGGAAATAGAATGGAGGGCTTCAAATGCAGTTTGATGAAAGGTGCATGTTTTTGTTAGTTACAATTAACACAAATATTAACATAAGTATGGGGGACTAAATATCTTCTAAGATTTCTTTGAATCGGGATCAAATACAGCATGACTTCAGGAAGTCAAAACATATTAAACAATGAAGGACATTTTCAATAATGCCTGTTTCCTGTAATATATCACACCATCTGCATATCTTGAATTACAATAAACTTTAACAATTGGATATAACCAACTCTTGCATCAAACTATTACAATATTTTCAGTGCCAACAGAGAACCAATTCCCGGTTAGACTTCTGATAAAACTATGTAAAATCTTTCATACTATACTAAGGTTCATACTATACTAGGGTAGGTGAGGAGCAAGGAGGCTGATATAGCCCATAAGTGCTCCTGTATAAATATGATGTGTAATATTCTAGGGTATGCCCAGAGAGTAATAAATTGTCAAGTCGTTTTTTTAATTCTGTGTTACTTTTGCTAATGATTATATCTAGGGGAAGTTTGTTCCATCGGTTTATAATTCTTAGGGTGAAGAAGAATTTTTTGCTAATGTGATTAAAATGTTTCCCAGTCGGTTGAAGAGTATGGCCTGTGGTGTTATAAGCATTACTTTTAAATTCAAGGCCTAGTTCTGTCATTAAAAAAGGGTCTTGAACAATATCAAACAGAAAGAGATGTATCACCCCTAAGATGGCATGTTGCTAATGTCATAAGATTCAAGGTGATAGGTCTGTTTTCATTTGTATCAGTATCAGTAATTTCACAAAATTCTTTCCTCTCTTTTAAAGCAAATATTTGTGGTAGTTTAACAACTTTTCAAAGTTTTAAATCTGGCAGTAGAACCTGCTACAGTAGTTATTGTTGATCAACTGATTTTGTTATTCTGTAATGGAAGCCCTGGACCTTTCTGTATGGTTATTGGCATACACAATGCTGCTGCGACCACATTTGTTAAACTGGTGTGATCCAGTGTACCAGAGACCATTAACCTCTAGTAGCTGTGATGTCTGTACCCTAGTTTGAAGGCAAGAGAGGCAGATACTTCAACTGACTGAGCCAAGAAGATCACTGCTGCTGCATGAGTGTTTCAAGAAATGCACAACACATTGAGAATTTAAATTGGTTAAAGCATTTAATACAGCTTTGGCAGAACATTATTTTCCCGTAGCAATGTGCTTTTGTTTCATAAAATACAATTATTGCATAATAAAATGTAAATAGAAATGACAAAAAGTTATAGTTCTTACTGTTTCTTTTTCTGTAAGTGAGGTTTTACCCCTAGTCTAGATCAGCCACTGCCCTCCATTATATACAGGCCCATGCAACCTGAGAATTCTACAGTCTGGTGTTAGGCAGCATCTCCAATGGATAAAGACTGGTTGGTTGACAATCTATCAGTCCAATGTTCTCCAGTGAAATCTATGTCCTTGATCACAGAGTTTGATCCCAAGCTGTTTGGTCACTCACATGTGGCTCAAAAGTCCACTGCCCTCTATTAACCCAGCTGTCTACCTGTCTGCAGTATCTACTGTCTACTCTAAATAAATTCTCAAAACTCCAGCCACAGCAATGGCTGACCCTATACTAAATTGGGAATTTTCTGCGCTTGGCCTAAGAATTGATTGGACACAACTGAGGGTGTTGAAACTTGCTTACCCTCTCTAATGGTAATTGTGATTGGCCTGACACACTGCAAATTCTTCTACAAACTGATCCATGACCTTACACATCTCCCTGCATTTGACCAAACTGTAGACTGGGTCTGAAGTTTCTGCTCTGCTCACTTGGTCTCCTTTGCTATTGTAGTCAGATCTAGCCTGACCAAAGTTACTCCTAGGCTGCCTATATTCCCCTAACTTTAAAGCACAATATGGCCATCAATTTGCAACCCGGGGCTCTACTTGACTTCCACAACTTCTGCTCTATGGTAATCCTATGACTTCTTGAGCATAGCCTCACACTCGGTAGCTGGCACTGCTCTTCAAGATGCAGTCATACAGATGAGTCATACCTGCTGTACTTCCCATGGACCTACTGTACCTGCTGAATTTTCTCTACCTTCGGTATTTTCTGCCACATATCCTTGTTTCAGTTGAGTATCTTTGCTAGTTCTCTAGTGCCATATGCACAATACAGATGATAGGCTATAATAGAATTTGATTTATAAGTACCTGTATGGGACTCAGAGCACTTTATAATAAAATAAGATCAACAAACACCAATGCATATGAATTAGCAATAAACATAACTAGTCCATAAATAACAGTACCATAAAACATTACTATGCTTGTTCAATACTGATCTCTAATAGAGCTGTAAGTCTGGTTCTGCCCTAGAATTAAACCAGTTGACATTTGCCCATTTAATGCTCTACAGTATACTGAAATCACAGACTTTGGTTCACTACCATTTTAACCTCACGCAGTGTTAAACCAGACAACGTGATGATGCTGGGCAATTCCACCATGGTTTGACTCATATATGGCCACCCACAACAAAGTGTCACAAGCAGAGGTGGATTTGTAGGGTCTTTGCAGGCCTGTTACTGAACACATAGAGTTAGAGTTAACAAAAAATATGAATAACCCTATCATGACTAACACATTGATCTTTAACCCAGAGAGGAGGTCACTACAGGAGTGCTGAAATTGGGAGCAGGCAGATTGGGAGCAGACATCTTTGAATTCTTTTCCAAGTTCCTTGGCTGTACTCAGTCGAAGAGAAGGGGTGCAGTCAGATGGGGGTGGCTACCCCCAGAAGGCAGTCTCAAAACAGCAGAATCTCCGCTGCACTCCAGGAGAATGACACTAGTCCAAACAGAGCTCAGTTGTAATCCTTTATTAAATACCTTCTGAGCAAACATTTGAAATCAGCAATGGACCAGTAAATGCCAGTCAAGCACAGAGAGATGAATCCCAGTGCTCCGTTATTAAGACTTCATCAGGGGGGCGGAGACTGCTTGTCAATCACATGTATTTATGGTCCAGATTCATGACATCATTACTTAAATGTACCAATAATGTAGCACCAATTACAAATCATAAAAATACTCAATGTGTGAAAAAATATTCAACAAATACATTACAGGGAGCTTCTGTATTAATTGCTAAGTAATCAGTCCATTTTAGAAATAAATTATGAAAGACAGAAGTGATACCACTGTCCTAATGCTTGTTTCATGTACTGTTATCAACCTTATTTCATGGGGCTGATCCCGATTAATCTGATGATCCACAGATACAAAACATGGCTTATTATCTCAGGGTATCATAAGAAAGAGGAGATAGAAAAGGTACCTAAAAGGAAAAAAATAAAAATATTATTTAAATGTGCAGCAATCAATGTCATTTTTACAAAAAATAAGGCTGTTGTGTACTATCCTAAGAATTTCTTCTGGGTCCTAATACCAGTCAGTTATGACCAAACGAACATACATATAAACATACAAAGATGCCAGAAGAATAAGGCAATTTGGTCTATCTAGTCTGCTTGTATTGCAGTGTCCACAGCTTGAGTTACTGACCCTGTACCCCTCCTCTCCTCTCCTCCCATCCTTTCCATCTTCCCTACCCATGATCCTTACCTTCCATCTATGCCAATCCCAGCATCTCTTGAAGCTGTCTACCTTCTTTAATGAGACCACCTCTTCTGGCAGCACATTTCAAGTGTCCATTACCCTCTATGTGAAGAAATGCTTCCTGACCTCCCTCCTAAACCTACCTCCTTCCAGGTTATGACTGTGCCCCCCTCATCTTACAGTTACCACTTAGTTTAAAGAGACCCTCCTTATCCACCTTATTTATCCCTTTCAAGTACTTTAAAGTCTCAGTCATGTCCTCTCTCTCTTTCTCTCACTCCTGTCCTCCAGGGAGTACATGTTTAGTGCCATCAACCTCTCCTTGTATGCCTTGTATGCCTTACCCTGCTGACTCACTATCATCTTTGTAGCCCTCTTCTGGACCTTGTTGTGCAGTTTAATGTCCTTTTTGACATGTGGGCACTAGTACTGAGCTCTATACTCTAGATGTGGCATCACCAGTGACCTATACAAGGGCAGTGTAACCTCCCCTCTCCTACTACTGATCCCCCAGCTATATATCACAGTTTTCCATTACTATTTCATAATAACTTGAAGATAAAATATAGGTTCTTATAATAGAGAGTAGGAGGAGAATTGGGGTTCTGGAGGGAAGGGGAGAGGAAAAGGGAGGAAACAGGGAAGGAGATGGGGAAGGGGATTGAAAAGGGGAGAATTTTGGAGGGGGGAGGAAGAAGGGAAAGGGAAAGAAAGGGGAAGGGAAGGGAAGGAAGGAGAAGTGGAAAAGGGCTGTGTTGGGGCAAAGGAAGTGATGTGGGAAGGAAAAGAAAGGAGGGGCAGGGCAGGTAGAGAACTGGCAGGAAGATGTGGAGGAGGAAAAAGGGGGCAAAGTGGGAAAGGGGACAGGGCAGGAGGAGGAGAGGGTGGGGGAAATGGGGAAGAAAGGGGGAAGGGGCATGTCTATGGCCCAAATACAAATACATTATTGTAAGGCATAAAGATTACCAATCAAAAAGTCATATTCTGACAGACAAACATGGCGTCCTCAGGGGGCAGGACATTGCCAGATAAAAAGAGGGGGAAATAGTCCCCATTTTGAAATCACATATCCTTCAAAAAGGGCTTTAAATCCTAATGTTCATTTGTCTTGAATTTAAAAATCCAATAACTTTCCCTTTTTTAGTGATAGGTTTAACGTGTCTTCTCCCCTTCTGGGTGTTTTAACATGCTCCCATCCCATACATTTCATATATCTCGGGTCACTTCCATATTTTTCCAAAAATGTCTCCCCATCTTCCCATTCACAACAGATCTGACACGCTCTTGTATTCTTTCTTTTAGGGTTCTGAGAGTTCTGCCTACATAACATAAATTACATGGGCACAATCACATATAGAATACTAAGTTAGTTGAAAAAGATATAAATTCTCTGATATTACACTCCATGGGCAAATTCCTAATCATAAATTTCTTTCCCTGAATTCCATATTGGCACATATTACATTATTTACACAAAAAAAAAATCCTTTTGGTTCTTGTTGAAGCCAGCCTGTTTTATTACCTCCTGGTATAAAGAACTGGCTATGTACCCATTTGTCTTTCAGACTTGGTGCTTTCCAAAAGGTAACCCTTGAGGTCTCACCTACCACTTTCCCTACCATAGCATCACTATGTAGAATGTGCTAGTTTCTGCAGATGATATTTCCAATCTGTCCAGCCAGGCTATTATACTCCATGGAGGAGGTGACAACTGTTCACACTTTCCCCTTCGTTTTTCATTTTTTGTAAGTAACTTATTCCTGTCTTTACCTCTCAACTCAGGATATGCCCTTTCCAACAAATTTTGCCCATATCCCCTGTTTAGAAATCTTTTTTTTTATTCATTAGATTGTTCATCACAGTCTTCAAGTTCTGAACAGTTTCTCCCAATCCTGAGAAACTGTCCCTAGGGAATGGAGTCTTTAAGGGCAGGTGGGTGAGAACTATCATATCTAACAAGACTGTTCCTGGATGTTTCTTTTCTATACCCCTGATGATGACTCTAACCCTCTCAATATCTTCTTTCAAAATAAGGTCTAAAAAGTGCACTGAAACAGGATCAATTCTAGCAGTAAATCTTAGATTAACATCATTTTGATTTATTCATTTCATAAACTCATGTGCCGCTTCCCTGGTTCCTTCCCTTATACAGATATAGTCATCTATATATCTATACCAGCTTCTAAGATTTGTTATAAATGGATTATAATAAATAGATGATTGTTTCCTCCCATAAACCAAGGCTTCTTTCCAGGAAATGTATACAGACCTTGATGCCATCCCTGTGTCGAGTAGAAGTGTATAGGGACTCAATGTCTATGATTAACCATAGCATACCTGATTGCCATTTTACCTCCCTGAATTTTTCCAGGGTATCCCCCAGTATCCTTCAGATGAGAAGGAAGGTTTTGGATACATTGTTTCTGTGTGATCTGCAGACCTCCATTGTGGGGGGGGGTAGATGGACAAGGTTCTGGTGGAAGCCATCCAAAAGATGGCAAATAGGGAGGAGGTGCTTCTGGTAGAGGACTTGTTGCAGCATTCCAGCTTCAACTAGGAGCAGGGACATCCTGGACCCCTGCAGGGTGCTTTCCTCAGGCAGTTAGTAAAACAGCCCACTCATGAGAGGACAATACTGCACCTTGTACTCACAAAGGTCTGGTCACAAAGGTGGCCAGACAGTGTGAGAAAGCAGTGAGGAGAACTAGTAGGATGCTAGGGTTCATAGGGAGGAGTAAAATAGAGGTGGTGCTAAAGCTACATAAATCACTGGTGATACCTCACCTAGAATACTGTGTCCAGTTCTGGAGACCACATCTCCAGAAAGATGAAAAATACCACCAAGAGCTTAATCTGGTTCAATTTCAGTTGCTTACCATCTGTATCCCCCTCCCCGGTCGCTCCTGAAATAGGGACTTCTAGGCCCAGAGGGCTTTCTGGGTCAATAAAATTCAATAAATAAATAAGATATAGGCAGAGTAGAGGCAGTCCAGAGGAGGACAACTACAATGGTGTAGGGTCTGCATCACATGCCCTGTGAGGAGAGACTAAAGGACCGCAATATTACACACTGGAGGAAAGAAGGGAAGGGGGGAATATGATACAGACTTTCAAAAACCTCCAGGGGTATAAATAAGGTTCAAGATGGATGCATTTTTCCAAAAAAAAGATACCCAAGAACAAGGGGACATGCAATGAAGCTAAAGGTGGATAGGCTCAGAGGAGCTCTGAGGAACTACTTCTTCACAGAAAGTGGTGGATGCCTGGAACCACCTCCCAGCAGGTAACAAGATTCAAGAAATCATGTGATAGGCATAAGGGAATCTTAGTAATAAGGAAAGAGGGTAAAACCAGAGGCCAAGTAGGGTCTGCGGTGTTACAATAGGTAGGTTAAATTGCAAGACAAAGTGGGCAAAGTGGTTCTTATCAGCCATCAACTTCCGTATTTTTATGTTTCTATGTTACTCAGTCCCATACAATTTTTGATATAGCATCAAGGAGAAATTCAGATTGGTTAACCACATGTCCACTAAATATGCCTAGTGCTCATCCACGGCTGCAAAGTGGAGAGTTCCACAAACAGTTAGTTATATAGCTAACTAGGATATTTTTATTTTATTTATTTATTTATTGAAATGTTTCACCAGGAAGGCACACTGAACAACAAGTTGCTCTTCTCCCGGTGTGACCTAGATATTTTAAAGGCTGCATTGTGGAGATTTACACAAACACTCAGTAGTTAGCCATACAGCTAGCTAGGTTATTTTAAGTGCTTCCCAACAAGAATAATGACATAGGCAGGCATTTACACCATACTTCAGTCTCCCATCCTCCCACCAAAATTTGAGAAAATGTACTACAATAAACATGTTAAACTCTATGAACCTGACATTCAAATATGTTTTACAAATAAACCATTATGTAATGAATCCAATAACATTAGTAAAAGCCATCGTCTAACACTATACTGCAATTAACATGGACCACTCAGCTAGCCAGAATTTAGAATATATTTCCTTTAAAGAATTAAAAACATAAGACCCATGAACTTATAGTTCTAAATTCCCACTGAATCGGCCATACTGTCTCGAATGGCAAGCATCATACAATGTGATTCTCAAGGTTTGAATGGCAGAAAGTCTGTACATGAAATAAAATAATGAATGTATCTGCAAGTTCCCCATATTGTACAGAACCGCACAACTTCTCAATGCCCACATTCTGTTACCAGTCTGGTATATGGCCCTCTAGTCACTGAAAAAAGAAAACTGTTTACTGAACCAAAACAAAGTTTAAGATGCAGCACTGTTCAGATCACTTTCTATGTGATTTAAATGATGCCACTCTCTTGGAGATACAAGCGCCCACATCCTTGAGGTCTGCAAATTGTAATATATTTCCCATATGCTATCCAGAGGTGGGCAGGAAACTGTAGAGAGTGTACACCACCCAAAGGGTGTAGCAACTGTCTCATGGTGTCAAACTACTTTCTCCAATTTCTGGTCACAAAAGGTATGTCTCATTGTTAATGTAGGTCTCTGCTTTGAAGTTGAAGTGGATGGGATACCAGCCAGCTTCAAGAATATTTGTCTCTGGAACCAACAATATCCATAACAATCAGGATGGTCTGAGGGGATAGCTGTACAGATGCCAGCTGTCTGATAGAAATCTGGTATGCTTTCTTGTTTCTTATCCCCAGTTCCTCTATGTCCACGTTTAGTAGGGATTTCAGCAAATCAAATATGAAATAAAGGAGATTTTCATCTTCTTCCCCTTCTCTGACTATCACCAGCCACATATTAGTGGTCTGTAACACATTTCCTGTGACTTCAGCCTGTATTTTTGCTGGGAGTTCTCTTGTACTAACTTTGTAGTTGATCAACGCTTGGAAGAATTGATCATCAGTAGCTTTCGTCAAGTACATGGTGACTTCACATTTTGTTTTTTGATTACTGTCAAAGGGTGTGGGTGCAATGACGGACACTGAGACCACAGTAAGGTGGCAAGGCCAATGTTACCAAGCCAAATCTTTTATTAAGTAGAGACAAGTAAATAACCAAATAAAACTTGCGAACTTGCAACGTCAAAAGAAATACAAAAGATACAAAAAAAAAAACAATACTCCAGTCTTCCAAGGACTATTCCAGCAATGAGCTGTCCTGGATTCAAAAGAATCTTAGTCTGAAGAGTTGCAGACTAACACTTTGGACCAGCACCTACTGATCCTCCAACGAAATCTGACTGTTCCACAGGATGAGTTCCCTTATACTAGGAACCCATCAGGTGACCACATCAGACTCCACCCTTCCTACACTTACACACAGCTATAAAATGGAGTGAGAGGATGGCTGACTCCTAGCAGAACATAGCAGGGATCTGAACAGGTCCCAAACAGACCCACCTCTGTTACCAGGCTTGGATTTCTCATTATTTGGGTAAGAACTACTTACTTCATGTCTTAGAAATGAGACCAAACACTTGTTACTAAGGCAGGTGACTTACACATTTTCAACCTGTTTGAACTTCTGTTTACAATTGTCTGAATTTCTAACTTGAACTAGTAAAGAGGGCAGGGCAAGGATAGCAAGTAGCACACACAGCAGTAGTTACATGGCTCACTTCACTCAGCCTCAGTCACAATATATTAAATAAAATACTTAATGTTGCATTTGTTTGTTTAGTAACATTGCTATGAAAAGCACTGGACTTAGCAGCAAACCTTTTGGATTGGACAACCAACCTAGTCTGGTACTAAACTGTTAGTGCACTACATCTTATACCTTTCTTCTTCTTCATAGAAACAAAAATATAAACAAACTGGAAAACAAAAGCAAAATAGCAGCAGACATTCCTGTGCCTCAATAAATAAATGTTTTAAGGCTGCAGACTGCTGCACCAGCATTATTTATGGTTTGTTGCTTGGGGGTCGAGTACCACAATTCCATATCTGCAGAAAGACAGTGAAGGATTTAGCAAGAAAGGAGATGTCCCATTCCAGGTGGCCAGTCTGGAATAAGGAACGAGGATAGACCAGAAAGAAAAGAATAGCATGGTCACACACATATGCTTACTGCAGTAGGCTTCACACATACAAAGTGAGCAGAATTATGGAAGGGTACTAGTCTTCTCACACTCCTCCTCACTTAAGAGGAAACTATACCCTTAGTGTACTAATCCTTTATAGTTTCCAGTTTTGGTAAAATGTATGCACAATCGCCAGATCTCTCTCTCTCCAAGGAGGAAGAGATGGAGCTTTAGCCACCACTCCCAAAGCTCCACCTCGGGACCCTTTGAAACAAAATAAACAACAAATGAAGGCTATAACGAACCTTTCACTTCACTTGCATTTTCCCGAGGTCTGATCAGCACATTGATCTGCCCTATAACGGGACATGAAATCTGCATTCTTATTAGCAGTACCAGGTCAGTGGTGTACAGTGAATTTATAAGGCTGTAAGGCCAAATACCACCGCATTATTCTGGGGTTCTTATCTTTCATTACATGGAGCCAGCAGAGTGGGTTGTGGTCTGTTAATACTTCAAACTCCGCTCCCCATAAATAAAATTTAAGGGCTTCGATGGCCCGCTTGATGGCAAGACATTCTTTTTCTATAGCCAAATAGTGTGTTTCTCTTTCATGCAGTTTTCGGCTTAAATAGATGATGGGATGTTCTTCTCCATTTACCATCTGGGACAAAACAGCTCCTATACCCGAGTCTGAAGCATCTGTCTGTACCATAAAAGACTGAGTAAAATCAGGACTTCTCAGTACGGGGGCTGCACACAAGTATGCCTTTATGGTACAGAAGGCCTTCTCACAGTCAGGGGTCCATTTTACATTAGTGGGACAGTGTTTCTTTGTAAGATTGGTTAGAGGGTGGCTATTGTGGCAAAGTTAGACAAACTTACGGTAATACCCCACCAACCCCAGAAATGACCTAACATGTTTCTTTGTCAGGGGTCTAGGGCATTGTGCCACTGCATCAACCTTTTCGATTTCTGGTTTGACTTGCCCATTACCTATAATGAAGCCAAGAAATTTGGTTTCCTGCATCGCTATACTGCATTTGGATGGATTGATTGTCAAACCCACTTTTGTCAGAGAGTCTAGAACAGCAGTGAGATGTTGTAAATGGGCCTCCCATGGGACTGTACACCACCACATCATCTAAATAAGCAGCGAATAGGATTCATGCTGATGTAAAGTCTGATCCATTAGGTGCTGAAATGTGGCTGGGGCACCATGTAGCCCGAAGGGCATGGTAACAAAATGATACAGCCCTATGGGAGTGCTGAATGCTGTCTTCTCTTTAGAGGCCTCATCCAAAGGGATCTGCCAATACCCCTTCATAAGATCGAATGTGGTGATGTATCTTGCGTTGCCCAGTCTGTCCATTTTGTCATCGATCCTAGGCATGGGGTAGGCATCAAATTTGGAGATAGCATTTAGGCGTCTAAAATCAAGACAGAGGCGTATGCCGCCTTCCTTTTTCTCCACCACTACAATTGGAAATGCCCACTCACTACCAGAGGGTTCGATCACCCCAAGCTCTTGCATTTTCTTACTTCCTTTATTACCTCCCTCTCACTTTCTCTGGTAGGCGATAAGGTTTCTGCCTGATAGGGCTATTGGCAGTGACCTCTATATGGTGCCTAATGCTATGTACTCAACTCAGGCCTAGAGGTAAAGGACTGTGAATACTTAGCAAGAAGGAGGTCTAGCTCTGATCTCTGTTGTTCAGTCAGAGTGGCGCTAATGGTTAGATCACTCACTTCTCCTTGCTTTCTAGCCTGTCATAGGCTACCCCATTTCACTGGTGTGAGTCTCAGGGCAAATAAAATACCCGGGTTTGGTCTTTCCACCCATTTTTTAGAAGGTTTATATGATATATACCTTTCCTTGCTTTCTATCAGGTAAGTCAACCTCATAGGTAACAGGACCTGTTTGCCTCAAGATGGTATAGGGACCTTGCCACTTCATCATAAGCTTCTCCGTAGTAGAAGGAAGTAACAATAGAACCTTATCCCCTCTTGGAATGATTTGGTACCTACTCCTTGGTCATAATACCCTTCTGTACACTTTGTTGGTGCAAATTATGGTGATGTGCCATCTGGCAACTTCAGCAACTTTGCACGCAGCTATCAGGTAATCAAGGTGGTACTTGGGTTCTCTTGTTCTCTCCTCCCATTGTTCCTTACAATATCCAGGGGACCCCTGGATTTCTTCCATATAATAATTCAAAGGGGGCAAATCCTGTGGAGGCTTGTGGTACCTCCCTGTATGCAAATAAAAGGAGCGGTAGGTATACATCCCACCTTTTTCCTTCATCCTCTACATATTTCTTCAGCATTCTTTTCAGGGTCTGGTTGAATCGCTCAACCAGACCATCTGTCTGAGGATGATAGGGTGTGGTATGTATGGCCTCCACTCCTAATGTCTCATACAGCCGGGCTAACATCCTAGAACAGAAGTTGCCCTCTGTCTGTCAGTATTCCTTGGGTATCCCGACCCGACTGAACAGCTTGATTAACTCATCTGCAACTTTCTCTGCTGTCACAGTTCGAGGGGATAGCCTCAGGATATTTTTGCAATAATCACATATTACCAAAATGAACCTGTTTCCTTTTGAGCTTTTGGTAAAGGTCCTACCACATCCATGGCGATCGCTAAAGGGGTGGTAATAAGGGGCAATGGCTGAGGGGACCATATCTTTCATGTCACAGGAGCCACTTTCTGACAATCTGGGCAACTCCGACAGTAGTCAGCTACCTGAGCGTGTATACCTGCCTCAATAGAATCTTAATAGTAGCTCTCTGCAAGTGCGGTCCCTACTCAAATGACCCGCTAACGGGATTTCATGTGCCAGATGCAGTAGTTTCTCTCTGTACTTACTGGGCACTACTAATTGGTCTATTTGCTCACCCGTGTTGGGGTGTATGCATCTTCTATACAACAAGTCATCTCTCATGACATAGGATGGTTCATTCTTCACTGGTACCCCTACCAACTGCATAAATGGTGTCAGGGAACTATCCTTCTTTTGTTCTTCACAAAAGCCATCAGTTTTAATATCAGACAATACATCACTATCATTTGTCACATTTACAGTTTTAGTGTGTCTCTGAGTCCATTTATATTTTGCTTTCTTCCTTTCTCGTCGAGACTTCGGTGTTTTGCCAGGCTCCCCATACACCTCATCATCGAATGGGAATAGTTGTGCCCACTGTTGTTCCTGTTTAGTCTGGCACGGGTTGTTAGGCACACACACTTTCTTCTGGATTTATTAAGCAAGAAAAGTCTGGATAATCATGCCCAATAATGACAGGAACAGGTAAAAGGGAACCAATCCAACAGTCATTTTATGATTCTCCCTTGTACCTGTAAATCAAGGTCAGTCACAGGATAATGATGTATGTCCCCATGGATGCAAATTACTGCTGTACGGGACCCTTTTCACCAGCTTGTTGAACCAAATCTGCTCTTACCAGGGTTTGTCTGCTTCCTGAGTCTATCAGTCCAGTAACCTCCCGATTTCCAATCTTGATGGGTGTGACAACTTGTCCCCAATTGGCTAGGGCTAACTGCATGACTGTAACTTTTCTTTGAGGGCAAAATCTAGCTATGTGCCCCTTCTTCTGGCATTCCCTGCAGATTATGTTGTGGTTATAGGGTCTATTAGCTGGGACAGTTTTAGTACCCCCTTCAGTCACAGATGAAACAATAGAAGAAGAAACAGGCCTTACCATGGGTGGGGTTGCACCGGATCCAGGATGTCCACGTTGATGATTAGGATGAGCCGTAAGGTAATCCTCAGCTAAGCGTGATGGCTTTTTCTGCAGTATCTGGCGGTGTTCCTCACCAATACCTGAACGCCTGAGGGCAGGATATGAACAAACTGTTCCAGAATGATCATTTCCAGGATATGTTCTATGGTCTTCACCCCTGGTTGTAGCCATTTCTGACACAAGTCCTTTAACCGGGTATAGGCCTCTCGGGGAGTGTCCACATTATGAAATCTGAAAGTCCTAAAGTGCTGTCGATAGGTCTCGGGGCTGATGTTGTACCTTTGTAGGATGGCTTGTTTAACAGCGTCATAGTTCTCTGCCTGGGTACTGTCCATGTGGCTGTATGCCAGCTGGGCTTTCCCAGATAGGTAAGGTACTAAGCGGATGACCCATTGGGTTTGGGGCCACCCACAAGCCTGAGCTATTCGCTCAAATGTAGTCATGTATGCCTCGATGTCATCGGTTACACCCAGTTTAGTCAATTTAATGTCTTTAGGGGTTTGTGCTGGTGGTGGATTATGTACCCCTATATCTCGGATGGCTCTCAGGGTATCATTCCACCATGCCTCAGCCCTTTGTAGATCCATCTCGCTTTGCTTGTCCATAGCAATTTGTTTTACACATAGCCAACGCAACAGGCTGTGTATATCTTCTGGTGGTTCTTCAGTGGTCTGGTCTGTTCTGAGGTATCCTTGCCCTCCTCCTCCAGCTCTCCTTCCTTTTTGGCTGTTTTCTGTCAAACATCTGGTCCCAGACCAGGCAAAGGTATCTCTCCATACTTGGCAGCCATAGTCCGTGTGAGAACTCTGCTGGGCTTACTGAGGGTCTGCTCCGTTGTCTCCACCTGCATTCAGTGTCCACTGACTGGAAGGTACCAGTAACACCAGAGCATCCCACTTCTGACACCAATGTCAAAGAGTGTGGGTGCAATGACGACACTGGGAGACCACAGTAAGGTGGCAAGGCCAATGTTACCAAGCCAAATCTTTTATTAAGTAGAGACAAGTAAATAACCAAATAAAACTTATGAACTTGCAACGTCAAAAGAAATACAAAAGATACAAAATAAAACAATACTCCAGTCTTCCAAGGACTATTCCAGCAATGAGCTGTCCTGGATTCAAAAAGAATCTTAGTCTGAAGAGTTGCAGACTAACACTTTGGACCAGCACCTACTGATCCTCCAACGAAATCTGACTGTTCCACAGGATGAGTTCCTTTTATACTAGGAACCCATCAGGTGACCATATCAGACTCCACCCTTCCTACACTTACACACAGCATAAAATGGAGTGGAGAGGGATGGCTGGCTCCTAGCAGAACATAGCAGGGATCTGAACAGGTCCCAAACAGACCCACCTCTGTTACCAGGCTTGGATTTCTCATTATTTGGGTAAGAACTACTTACTTCATGTCTTAGAAATGAGACCAAACACTTGTTACTAAGGCAGGTGACTTATACATTTTCAACCTGTTTGAACTTCTGTTTACAATTGTTTGAATTTCTAACTTGAACTAGTAAAGAGGGCAGGGCAAGGCTAGCAAGTAGCACACACAGCAGTAGTTACATGGCTCACTTCACTCAGCCTCAGTCACAATATATTAAATAAAATACTTAATGTTGCATTTGTTTGTTTAGTAGCATTGCTATGAAAAGCACTGGACTTAGCAGCAAAACCTTTTTGGATTGGGCAACCAACCTAGTCTGGTACTAAACTGTTAGTGCACTACATCTTATACCTTTCTTCTTCTTCATAGAAACAAAAAATATAAACAAACTGAAAACAAAAGCAAAATAGCAGCAGACATTCCTGTGCCTCAATAAATAAATGTTTTAAGGCTGCAGACTGCTGCACCAGCATTATTTATGGTTTGTTGCTTGGGGGCTAGTACCACAATTCCACATCTGCAGAAAGACAGTGAAGGATTTAGCAAGAAAGGAGATGTCCCATTCCAGGTGCCCAGTCTGGAATAAGGAACGAGGGATAGACCAGAAAGAAAAAGAATAGCATGGTCACACACATATGCTACTGCAGTAGGCTTCACACATACAAAGTGAGCAGAATTATGGAAGGGTACTAGTGCTCTCTCACAATTACCAAGGTACTGTAACATAGTGAACAGAGCTGCAGGGAAACACACCCACTCAGGATGAAGCTCTCAGGCACCCATGATACAATGCTTCTATTAGTGTTCTCAGCTGAGGTCAAAACATAACAGCCCCAGCACTTCAAGACTTAATGTCACTTCCTCATAGGTTGACCCCCGAAGGCCTCACTCTATAGAAATATTTTTCTGACAAAGTGGCAAGGAGAAATGACATGTGCTGCCAGCAGTGTTTTAAAGTCAGTGTTGGAGGTCATCTTGCAGCCAGTTGGCAAGCTTATTGCAATGTGAAGACATACAATACTATTTGTTAATAAGAGGTCTGTGGTACAACAAACTGTGTACCAACCTAAGTAAACAGGCTTTGATGGCTGCAGTAAGATCTCTGTAATTGCAGGAGTGAGATTCTCAGGTTATGTCTGGAGGAGACTTATTCAAGGGTATTTATACTGCTCAGTAAGGCTCTGCCACTGGAGACAAGAGCACAAGGTGGAGTAAGATGCCGTAGCACTGGAGAACACATCCATGGAGTTTGTTAAACAGGATGCAAGGCTTGCTCAGGATGGTCAAGATTTATTTATTTATTCATTTATAAATTTTATAACTGGGTGAGCCCAATGGAACCAATCCCATTTACAAAGGCAAAACAGAACGCCAGGGAAATACATACAGTATACCAAACTGAACAAGAGGGCAAACACAAATGCAGCAAGATTAATTCATACAAGAAACAAGGTAGGGCTCAGTTAACACAAGCACATTGAATCTTCTCTAGTAGTTTATGCTTTAGCCTATGTTGAAAAGTCCAAGGAGGTTTTGCTGTTTGATATATAACATCTCAGATGCCAAGTATAGGGAAAAGAACTGATTGTACAATCTGATTCCTGGCATAATTGCTGAAATATTACCTGGCTCCAGAAAGTGACCAATTTATTGGCCAAAAGTGGATCATTTTGGTTAATGAGCTATATGAAATTTAGAGATGGATTTCACCAGACGTCAAGGTATCTGAAATAGTCCAGCTGCTCCTGTAAGAAGCTAGAGGGATTGAATAATTTGCTGGTATATGCATGCACAATGTGTGTGAGCTCACAATCTCTCTTTGTATTACCCATGTTTCCAAGACTCAGAGGTTCCATAAGTATCAGACTACCTAGATTTTGTTGCTGATCTTCACTTTATCCTTTGAGACCTACAGTTGCAGCAGATGACATGGTCAGATATTTGCAGATATGTCTAATGAAATTCTCCTGGTGGTCCACAGGGGTACTGCAGGCAGGCTGGAAATCTGTCTAGAGATATCACAGAAATTTCAAGAAATATCAGATGATGTCATTAGCTGCAACTGCATCAGATGTATCGTACCGTTTCATAGTTTCATAGTTTAAATACAAGTCTAGAGGTCATAAGATCTATTGAGACTCACCACAATATCAGTGGAAATGCCTACACCTTTCACCCATAAAATTATCCAATCTCTTATTGAAAGTGTCTAGAGAACCACTATTTACTACTTTGCATGGTAAACTGTTCCATACAGACACCACTCTCTGACTAAACCAACTTCCTCTCTTATTAGTTTTGTAACTGGTCCCTTTGAGCTGTTTATCATGTGTTCTAGTATTTACAGACCTATTACAGGATTCTAACCTTACTGCTGCCATTATGTTTAAGTTATCATAATTACTGTAGACATAACACATGCCCCCTTTAATGCTCCTACACTAGACTGAGAACAGCCTGAGTTCCTCCAATCTATCACTATACGTTTTTTCTCCCATACCATTTACCCTTCTCATCAATCTTCTCTGTACCTTCTCCAGGATAATCTTATCCCTTACCAGGTGTGGGGGATCGAAAGGGAGAACAATAATCTAGGTGACGTCTCACAAAGGCAGTGTACAGGGGCACTAGGACACATTGGTCATGACTTCTAATATTCCTACGTATGCGTCCCATTATCCTATAGCACTTTTGAGCAGTGCCATTGGAGTGCATATGGAACAACAGGTAGTTACTAATAATTACCCCTAAGTCCCTTTCCTGAGTGGTTTCTGGCATTACAATATATTTCATTTTAGTCTATACTGAAACTGTGGGTTACTGTACCCTAGATGCATTACCTTACATTTACTAATGTTACAGTGCAGTTTATTGGCATTAGCCCATGAGGAAAGCGTATCTAGATTTTCTGGTAATACAAGAGTGTCCTGTGCATTGTTGACTATAGAGCCAAGCTTGCTGTCATCAGTGTACTTACAAAGTCCAGGCACTATATGATACCTACATATCTCACATGTATGCATTGAATAGTGTGGGCCTCAAGACTGACCCCTGGGGCACTCTGCTCAGGATGGAATCCCATTCTGAAAAATGCCCTCTAACACTCACCCTCTGCCTTGTGCTGTCTAACCATGAATTGATCCAAGAGATTAAGTTAGGGTGCAGATTGAGGGCTACAAGTTTTTCCACTAATTCTCTGTGAGGCACAGAATTGAAGGCCCTAGAGAAATCCAGATATATAACATCAACTCCCATATTTCTGTCCAATGCAGCACTTACTGGCTCAAAAAATGCAAGTAGGCTGGACAGGCATGACTTCCCTTTACTAAACACATGCTGGGTTGGGTCAATGAATCCTTGCTCCTCCATATGACAGATTACTCGATCTTTAATAAAACTCGCAAAGATCTTCCCTAACACCAACGTGAGGCTTATCAGCCTATAGTTACATATATCATTTTTGCTGCCTCCTTTATAAGTTGGTGACACTATGGCCTTCTTCCATTCAAACAACACTCGTCCGATCCTCAGTGAGTTGTGAAACAGGACTGTTAACGGGCCTACCAATTCATTGGCCAGATTCTTTAACAATAGGGGTGTATCAGGTCTGGACCCATCGATTTATTCATTGTAATATTTTTTAAGGAATTTAATACTTCTGTTTCAGATATCTCAACACCCAGTATGTCTTGTTTCAGTAATTCCATACAGTGATTACTATTTTCCTTGTTCTCTAATTTAGACAAAAAGTAGGCATTAAATGTATTAGCCATATCAGGTCCTTCCTCTATACACTTATTATCTACTAGTACAGGCCCAATTACTTTTTGGTTACCTTTTAATGAGCTAATGTAATTATAATTTTTTTTAACGTTACCCTTTGTTGAGCATGCCAATCTGTGTTCCACATTAATCTTTGCCATTCTAATAAGCCTCTTGCATTTGTTATTCAAGCTTTTATTTTTAGTTAAGTGCATTTCAGTACAATATTTTTTATATTTGTGGTATGCTTTCTTTTTCTGACTAATCACTTTTTTAATATTTTAAGTTAACCAAGTTGGTAATCTCCCATTTCTATTGTATTTCTGAATAGTCGGAACATACCTTGTCATGCAATAATCAATCTTATTCTTAACAATTTTCCATTGAGTATCTAATTCTTTATGCATCAAGTCTGCCTTCCAGTCCCAGTCTGTAAGGTATGCAGTCATGCTGTCATAATCTGATTTGTTAAAGCATTTATAGTAAGTAGTCCCTGATACCTTAACCCATGATAGGTTAAAAGTACACTGTACAACATTATAATCTGAGATACCCAATGTTTCCTGTATTTGTACTTCTGTTAGCTGCTCCAGGAAGTTACAAAAGACCAAATCATGTTTATTCTGTCCCCTAGTGTTACCTCATACAATCTTTGTCATGTTCTTACTTAGCATTATTTCACGATGTGAGGTACCCTGTAGCCCATCCCAGTCAATATTCGGGTAGTTAAAGTCACCCAGTATCAAACGGTTACCATGTGGCTCCAGATCTTCAAGCTCTTTTAAGAAGCTAATGTGCTCCTCATTACTCAGACCTGGTGGTCTACAACATACACCCACCGTTAGTTTACCAATGGGGAGTTGAACATCAGCCCAGATAATTTCATAATCAAGGTTCACCCCATTCTCTGTAATCAACAGATCACTAGGAACATATACTGCCACTCCCCCTCCAGATTTATTCAACTGATCCTTGTGAATCAGATTATATCCTGGGATATCTAGACCCCAATCCCCATCCATGTTTCAGTTACTGCATAGATGAGTATATTATCAAAAATTAATCTGTATTATAGTTCCTCCATTTTATTGTTTAAGCTGCGCACATTTATTAACATACAATTAAGTTTGATATTTTGTTTGTGATCCCTGCCTATAGCACATTGTGCATGTCCCCTACACACCTGGGTCACAAGTTTAAAGATTGTTTTATGTATGCCAAAAATGATATCACCAATTGCTTGCTTCCCACTCTATTAAACTGAAGGCCATCTCTGCAATATAGTTTTCTATTGTTTACAAACATCTCCCAAGACTTTATACACTTTATATTTTTGAACAGGCACCATTGTCTAATCCAATTGTTTAACCGACTTATTGTTTTATTAACATTAAAGTTGGCCCTAGGGATAGGCAGTATCTCCGAGATTATAACATCACAGTTCATATCAACAATCCTAGCATGTCGCTCCTATATCCCACTAAAAATATCCCCTATAGGATCTATTTTTACATTATTTGTACCAATGTATACTAAGACCAAGGATCTAATATTCCTATCAGCCTTTATTAGGGTAGGTACAATTTGTAATAATTCTTCCACACCTGCTACTGGGAAAAAAATACTACTTAATAATTCCTTGTTTGGGGCTGTGGTATAATGATCCATGTAATGTATGATAGAGTCCCCAATTATATAAACTGGATGATTGATACTCTCAATGTTTAGGATTACACCTGATACTGCATTGTTCTCTTGTTGATATGTTGTCCATATCAGATACCACATCTGGTCCCTGATTATTAACAAGTTCTTCACTTCCCTCTAGATTAGCAGAACTGCCCTCCTCTACCCCAGTACTTTCAATAAATATGAGTGGTGCTCTATTAGTTGCTCCTTCAGTATTATTCATAGGTCGATCAAAAGGTTGACATCTATTTTGAACAGGGATGGAAAATCCATTACCCTTTGACTCCTTTTTTGAAACCTCAAGTTACCGGACTCTGATTGGTGTAGGGCTACAGAGCTTTGGTCTGTTTTCCTCTGCCTTTTGGGACCACTTGCCCCTAGTTCAGAGGTGTCCTCCGACTCTCTCAGCCTTTTAAAACTGCACTTGGCCTGCTTGTTTGCTAGCGTACTATCTGAAGATACTTTCTTCATGCAGTTTAATTCATTTTCCAATTCAACAAGCTTAATTTTAAGGGCCTGTATTTCTATACATTGCTGACATGTATATTGACTGAGACCAAGATTTTCCTTTATACTAAATTTCCCACAGCTGCTACATTTAATGCCCATTTCCCCTCTCACAAATGTGACAATAGCAGTATAACAGAGAACCTGGGCCAACTCCACCAACTTTGCCAACTGATACCGACAGATGCCGCTGGCCTCTGCCCATGTCACCTCCACTCCGCGCTCGACTCCTCTCGCTGGAGCCGAGCAATATATGGGCCCACTCCCATGATGTCACCCATTGCTATGGGGAAGCTCAAAATACCTCCCAACACATGGCAGACAATGCACATAATCTGCCTTTAAAAAGACAGGTTAGTCAGCACCTGACAGCGGGAAATGCTTCTCCAAACACCAAGAAGTCTCAGTGCTGTCAGCTTCAGTGGATCTCCAGAGGGGTTCCAAGAAGCGTCGTGCATCAGTGCACCAGAACCACTTTCCTCACTGCTGCCTTCCTCTGCAGCTCCAAGTGTTCAACAAATACAGCCTTTCCGAAACACAGTAGCCAGCTGCCTTCCCCTGCAGTTGTCCAAATAAAATAAAGTAAAAGTATGGCCAGACATCCGTGCGAGGCTTCTCACACAGCCCTTCCTCTGTACTGTATAATGCATTACATTTACATTGAAATGTAATAACTGCCTTTATCTTCATTTGCAATTGAATCATCCTGGGAGGAGTTTATGTTTTTGCATGCCAGAGGATAGGTTTGATGCACCCCTATTTTGACAACACTGTTTTTTATAAAAAATTATCTGACTATAGGAGCTCAAGAGAATGCAAACAATGTTATTAAATTCAAAAAGTATAAAGAATGCAGTCAGAGGTGTACATGTCAATGCTGTCATAATTTTTTAATGTATTGAAATAGTACATCCATTAAGAAGAACCCTTAATATTGAATACTGTATTTTGTGGACTGTATCAGTCCCATAACTGAAGATGGGGAAGCTTTCCAGCTAAGGAGCTGTGTATAGTAGCAATGGCAGCTGGATAGGATTTGCCATTTCCCTTCTTGTTTTCAATGATATGTAATAGCAGATACACACTAATTTGCCTGGCAAATTTTTCATCATCATCATCATCATCATCAAATCTTTATTTATTCAGGCGAGCATCATTGAGCAAGGCTCATTTACAAGATGGACCTGATAAGATCAAGGTTCAACAATTGATACACAACAGATACATCATACACTTATATAAAACCGTTATACATACAGGGGAAAAAAAACATTTATAAACACAGTGATGTACAGTAAAATTCACATGATAAAGTGGGTTATAGGAAAGTTGAGCTAATATTTACAGTATATACAGTGTATACATATCCCAGTGGAGGGGCCATGGCAAACACACAGCATAATGTAATACTAGGATGGTGGAAGGTATTACTGGTGCCATAAGATGGGGTGTCTGCCTGGGAGGGAGAACTGAAGAACAAAGATTATGCCATATATGGTGAATTTTTGGGAGGGAGATTGTGAGATGACAAAGCTAGCTCTAGCGATAGCAACTGCATTTCTCTGTGAAGAAAACTGTACAATGCTGTTTAAAAGGATGTAATTGGAATAAAATTGGACAGTTTTAGGGATTTTTGTAGGGTGTTCCATGCTATAGCTAGAGAATAGCTGATTGCTGCCCTCCCTAGCCGGGTGTTGAATTTAGGCAATTTTAATAGGATGATGTTGTTGCTTCTTGGGGCATAGGAGCTAGGAATGGTCTGAGTGAAGCAGTCCAGAATATAGTTTGGAAGTTTTTTTGATAATGCTCTGTAAATCCATAGAGCTGCATTTCTGTTCCTTCTGAGGTGTAGGGGAAACCCATCCAACTGCAGCATAAAGTGAGCAATGATGGGTATTAGATGGCAGATCTGTTATGAATCTTATTGCTCTATGATATAAGGTATCCAACTTGTGTAGGTAGGAGATGGGGCAGTGACTATAAAGGAAGTCTGCATAGTCAACAACTGAGAGAAAAATGGCCTGGACTAACCTCATCTTTGAATCTCTGGTTAGAAGGGTTTTAACCTATAGAAAAGGCCAAGCCTTTGGTGAAGCTTTTTTAGCAGTTCTTCTAAATGATGAGTGAAGTCGAGTCTGCTGTCAATCCACACACCTAAATATTTGAATTTTTCTACATACTCCAGATTTTCTCCAAGTATAGTGCATAGCTGGGGGAGAATGATTGAAGAGGAGGTGCTGGTGGAGCTTTGATTTGTGAACATCATTGCTTTAGTTTTCTTTGCATTTAACAGAAGCTTTTTCTCAAGTAGCTGACATTGTAACAAGGAGAATTCTGTTTGTAGGATTTCACGGGCAGCTGCAGAAGGGTTGCTGACATACAAAACAGTGTCATCAGCAAAGAGGTGTACAGTGGATTTGGTGAGGGTTGAATCAATATTATTTATATAGATGGCAAAAAGGATAGGACCCAGGATAGAACCTTGGGGGACTCCTCTTAACAGTGGTTTTAATGGGGATAAGTCACCTTCAGCTTTTACCTGCTGTGACCTACCAGTAAGATAACACCTGAACCACTTAAGGGAGGGTGGATCTAGGCCAATGGAGTGCAAGGATGATAGTAGAAGCTCGTGGTCCACGGTGTCAAATGCTTTGCTCAGGTCCAGAAATACTGCACAGACATTATTCTTTTTATCTAATTCTGTTTGCCAGTCATTTGTGACCTTGGCTAGTGCAGTGATAGTGCTATGCTTGGCCCTGAATCCAGATTGAGCTGGATTCAGGAGGTTAGCATTGTCAAGATATTCCCTTAACTGGGTACTCACTAATTTATCCAGCATCTTGGATAGCACTGGTAGAATAGAAATGGGCCTGTAATTATTAAGGTCCATAGGGTCCCCTGATTTTAGAAGGGGAACCACTTGGGCTGTCTTCCACAGTGTGGGAATAGAACCAGAGTTTAGAGGTAGGTTAAAGAGATGTGTTAGGTGGACTGTAAGTACATGGGATGCAATCTTTAAAAAGTAGGGGTCCAGGGAGTCTGCCTCTGCACTTTTTTTGGTATCCAGCTGCCATAGTAGGTCCTCTACTTGCTTCAACAGTACAGATTTGAAGCTGAAGGAAGAGTCAGCTCTCTGAGCATGAGTGTACTGGGAGCTTAATTGTTCCCACAGCAGGTTAGCTGGAGAGGTGTCAAAGGCAAGGCCAGCCGTTGTGAAGTGGTTATTGAAAGCATCCAGAATTTCCATTTTGCCAGGGATAGGGCCATAACTGTGGTGTAATTGAGTTGGTAGGGAGGTGCTAAGACCTGCCCAACCATACCTTTGATGGTACCCCAAAATCTAGCAGGATTATGATAGGAGGAGTCGAGCTCAGCCAAGTAGAAGGCAGCCTTTGCAACCCTAACTTTCTTGGTGCATCTATTCCTGGCCTTCCTAAAGATCATCCAGTCATTTGCATTCTTGGTTTTTCTTGCCATTTTCCAGAGTTTGTCTCTCTCCAGCAGTGTAGCTTTGAGGTCAGCTGAAAACCAACAACAGGATTTGTTTTTATTCGGATACTAGAGATTGGGGCATGGATGTTAAGGGCACTTATTATAATGCTATTTAGCACCTGCTGTGCTTTTTCCACAGAATGGGCAAGATAAAACTCTTGCCAGCTTAGAGAGTGAGCTAGATCATGCAGATATCCTTCAATATTGATGTTTTTCTTAGATCTCCTCATGAGGAATTTTACAGGGGTTGTTGTTTTGCCAAGTATTCCCTAATGTCAAAGATCACTCTTCTGCCCATCTATACTAAGCATGTCCTGGTGTTCAGTGGCACCCCAGACCTCTTTCTGCCCTTGTTGCTCAATCTGCTCTTACCGCATTTCCCCTTGAACTGCTAGGCCAGCAGATCAGCATCCATTGGGTTACTGCTACTGACAATGGTTCCACAACAGACCACCATTTTCAGACCCTCAGCACCTTGCAGGAAATCTCTTGTCTGGTGGGCTCTGTTTCAGCCTGGTTCTGCCAGCTCATTCCTGAAGCAACTCTTTTGTATAAGGTGGAGCCTGAGACAAGTCCAGACACCAGTGATGTGGATAATACCCATTGGGGTGACCAGGATTTCCCCCTTGTAGAGTTCACCCTACTTCTCTATATTTCTCACTGCAGTCCTGCCATGTGAAGGACTGTAGCAAGCATCACTGACAGCACCAACACTGCTACATGATCACAATGAGACAATGACTACTGATGCAGTGCAAGGAAAGGAACCCTCCACCCAGAGCCAGAGAGTTCTATCACCACAATGCCCTCAGGACTCCACCACCATAGAGCCATGAGTTCCAAGTTGGGAACATGGTGCACATCTGGGTTTCCCACATGGTGGCATTATGTGCTACCAAAGGTGCCACCAGGATGAGCTGACTGTAACTGTTTTTATTCAGACATAAGAAATATACAACATTGTAGGAGATAATGAAAAATGGGTCATGTGTTTTAAATCCCCTGACCCGGGTTCCTAATAGTCCTTGATTGGCCATTCAGATCACATGTCTCACCTTCCCGCTGAAACTTTTGTCAACATCCTGAACAGCTAAACTGGGTCCTGCCCACAACAATGTGAAAGAAAAAAGGTTAGTTCCTTTATAATACCTCCTTACTTCTGGCTGTATGAGTCACAAACACTGCATCTTGAAGAAAAAGTGTCCCATGTTTTAAGGCATATTGCACGCTTATACTGTATGCCTTTGTCATTTTTGGTAACTTATTTTTGCCTTCTTGTGTAAACATCAACCTTTTGTTTGTAATAAAGGACTACCTTACTCACTCATGGTATGTATGTGAACCCTTCTTAAACTACAACTATTGTTGAAATGCTATGACAGTAAAGTCCATTCCACTTATAGAGCCCACAGTTTAGATGGGCAATCAGTTTGTCCAGCCAAATTTCAATGACCATTTGCCAGTTCCATAGGCACCAATATTAAAAATGCTTGCTATAGCTTTGAATGCTTGCCTGCTATTTCAGGCAAATTAGCTCCTTGTTAGTGTCAGTTCACAGTGCTAAAGTGTGAACTGACACTAATTAGCAGCTACAGTAATCTGCCCAAAATAGAAAGGGCATAGAATACTAGGACCTACACCAGCAGGGCTCTGCACTCCTTTGATGGGAAAAAAAACAATCACGTCTGGTCAGAGAGACCCACAACCTACACAGCCTTATTCTGAGTCTCTCCCCTCTCCCCTCCCTTCTAATTGCTGACATCGCGGCACACAGCAATAAGGAGCAGTTTAAATTTCCAGGAAGGACAAAGGATCTCCTCACCTGATAGTTGACTTAGCAGTCCCACAACCCACCCCTCTCTTCTGATCTGCAGGGAGCCTTGCTTGAAGTCTTGCTTTGTGACAGGGAAAAATAAGGTCTCAGCAGTGGGCAGAAAAATTGTGCTTGCCGCAGGGAGCATCTTAAAATTCTTCCACCTCCCTCACATTGCGTCAGAGTTAACATACCATAACAGACACATTTATTTATTTTAATTCTGTACTGTAATATGAAATAAACATTTCTAAATGTTTACTTCATATTACATCAGTCCTCTTGATCCTACAGCAACTGAAAGAGGAACTCTGAAGGCTGTACCAGTATTTTGCACCTATAAGATATTCACTTTGGTTACAGTACCCAACCCATATAATGGACAGAATGTGCTTGCACATATGTGCCCATTATAGGTGGTGGAGACTGTACAGCCGTTCTTCTTTTTAGTTCATGTCATATATTAGAGACATCATTGAGAAGGTTGCTCAATGGATTAGTTGTGGATTACAGAGCTACACACCTATTGGTCACCAGTTTGAAGCTGGTATAGGTAGTTAGTTACTAGATGATCATCTTTCTCATCTGATGGTTGAAAATCACCCCCATGTGAATGAGTTGTAGTGATCTCAGTCTATTTCTAAGTGGACAAGTATTTGAGTCTTACAAATGACTGAAAAGTCTCTATAAACAAGTGTAGGCACAATTGAAACTAGCTCTACAGTTGCTGTGCAGTACCGATTACATGGTAAATGCATGCCTTAGATCTCCAATAGTGTTAATCTGGTACATTTTATGAGCACTGAAATTGACAACAAATGTAAAACAATGCAAATAAACTACAAAGTACTATGACATTTTATAAAGCTTTCAATGCACAAGGTATCCTGCTTCTTAGTCTAATAATATGTGGTCCACTAGTACTGGCAAAGGATGGCATAAATCATGTAAAGGACACTTGGTAGGCACTTACTGCTAATGAGTTTTTAATTTTATTACTTGTGCACATAGCTGTGTGCTGTGGCAATAGTTTCGTTAATCTGATGAAATCTGATCAAACAATATCTGTTCTATGCAGAAACATCCAAGTTAGAAAAAATGGTCAGCTAAGCAAAGATATGACATCCAAACTTGCAGAAGTGCAATGTTAGATGACATTGGCATTGACAATAAATGCCTGATGTCTTAATTAATATAAAAACATTTGGATGAAAGAAGCTTCTACAGTTCATGAATGCATTCCCCTTCTGCTAATCCAAAATCAGATTCCAGTTTCTCTCTGTTAGTGACAGTGATGGCTAAGACTGTCCCCTCTAGTTCTAGAAAATATGTAGATTACAAATAAAAAATGTAATTTACCTTTTTCAAGTAAAAGTCTATTTCTTCTTATCCAAGAAAAACAAATGTATTATAGTGAAATGGTGCTGAAATGAATTGGCTCACCTGGGGCCAGATATTCAAAACTTTACGCTGGGGGCAAACCATTTGCAGCATCTTTGCGCCGGGGTTGCACAAATCCCCAACATTCAAAAGGCCAAATAGTGCGGGCAAACTGCATTAGCACTGGGCAAAAGTTTAATGTATGCAATGTGCAAAGAGAGGGCGCGTATATACACAGACGTCAACTATTCATATGTTAGTGCTGCTAAAGTGTGTTTATGCTGACTTACATGGTGCAAATTACTGCCCAGGAAAAGGTAGTCCTAAATATTGGCAAACCAAGAATGGGGGGTTTGGACATTGTAATAACAGGCTACACGGCATAATATACAATGTGAGAGAAACCTGCACTCTGTTAAAAGGTAAGGATGCTTACATTAATGCAACAATTAGAGTTTAAAGGGGAAATTACCATATAAGAAATTAAAGAAGCTATAGATAGACTACCTTTGGACAAAGCACCCGGGCCTGATGGCTGCTCTGCTTTATTTTATAAGACCTTTAAGGAAGAGCTCAGTCCCTATTTGAGATTTCTATTTATCCACCTATATTCTTCTCCTATCAGGGAGTTAACATTACTGGAGGTGAGAATCGTGGTGTTACCAAAACCAGGAAAAGATTTAACTAGACCTGAAAACTGTAGACCAATTTCACTAATAAATATGGATATAAAGATATTGGCTAACATATTAGCATTCTGGTGTAAGAAAGTCTGGACAAACCTTATAGGGGCAGAGCAAGTAGGGTTTGTCTCTGGTCATCATTCAAGTGATCATTTTAGGAAAATATGGCATTTGCTTTCCACGTCTGGGGCTACCAACACTGATAGGGTCTTGGTGTCTCTCGATGCAGAAAAAGCATTTGATAGGGTTAGCTGGAAATTCATATTTGATGTACTACCCTGGTATGGATTACCTCTTGAGTATATCAAATGGGTCGAGATTCTATGTACATGCCCTTCAGCAAGAATTTGTTGCAATGGAGTCATCTCTGATAGCTTCAGACTCACAAGGGGCACCAGGCAGGGATGCCCCTTGTCTCCTATGCTATTCAATTTATATATAGAACCCCTGGCTATGAAAATTAAAGGAGCAGAGGAGATGGGGGCATAACCATAGGGGAAGAAGATTATAAAATGTCCATGTTCGTGGAAGATATTCTCCTACACTTCTCGCGTTGGCAAATTTCCCTTACAGAAGTATTGAAAATAATAGAGAAATTTGGTATTTTGTCAGGATATAAATTGAACTGTAATGAAACAACGGTTCTCCCATTGGATTCAACTTGCTCCAGAAGAGAGGAAGAGGAACTAGGTTTGAGATGGACGTCTAAAGCAATTAGTTTTTCAGGAATTGAGATTTTCTCAGATATTAATACATTGAAAACATTAAATATTGATCCAGTTATTACACAGATGCAACAAGATCTAAAAAGACGGCAAGGCTTACCACTTTCCTTGTGGGGGAGAGTAAATATAATTAAGATGGTGATTTTTCCCAGTCTAATGTATCCTCTCTCTATGCTAAATGTGCCTCTCTCTAGGGCATGGTTTAAAAAGGTGGACACTATTTGGACAGCCTTCTTATGGAAAGATAAAATACCTAGGCATGCAATTTGCAAATTGGCAATGGAAAAGAGAAGGGGAGGGCTGGGTATTCTGCATTTATTTTTATATTATTTAGCTTTCAAGAGTAGTAAATATCTCCAGCAGCTGACTCCCCAAGATAGTTCAGGGTCACAGTTAACGTGGCTTAAAATAGAAAGAGTTAGGATCTCGAACATCTTCTATCGACCAAGGCATTACTTTATACTCCTCAGAAAAAATTACCCAAATCCTGGCATAACAACCCTATAGCATGGTCAGTGAGAGCACATATGCAGTGGTGCACATTATTTAAACTGGACAATAGACAGGACTTGGGTCAGCCGGTATGTTATAACATGAATCTACAAATAGGGAACGAGCCTATTTCTCCCTCTTTCTGGAGTGACCTAAAAGAAGCATCTCTGTTAGAATTGATATCAGATAACAAAGTAGATCCCCCTTAATAAATCCAGCAAAATGTGGGATTAACATCTTTACCAGTGTTTAAATACCTTCAGCTGAAAAAATGTATCCAGTTTAGCCTAGGTTCCCCACCTTGGACTTCCCGGACGATGGAATTATATGGGCAAATGTCTCAATTAGCTATTAGTGGGTAAAAGTAGAATGTCTATGTCCAAGATATCTACAAGATCTGGGTACTCTAAAACATATGATATTGTCTTGCCCCCAAATCCACAACTTCTGGCAACAGATAATAAAATTTGTGGATCCCTTGTTTAAAGGATTATGCCATTTTAATATAAAAACCTGTGTATTGTGTAACCTTTCAACCATATAATCTCAAACGTATAAATATTATTTTGCTCTTACTTCTGCTGTAACATTACTTCTCATTATGAGATATTGTACTAAAGACACAGCACCATCCTTTAGGGAGTGGGTCCAAGAAATTTATACAGCCTTTTATGTAGAAAAGCTGATAGCTGCACAATTCCATAATGCATCCAAATTTAATATGAGATGGGAGCAATTCATGGAATTAATGGCTGGGAGGTTAAAAACTACCAGATAACTGCTGTTATTTCAGCTTTCCAGGAAAGAAGAAAGTTGTAAGAAATAAAGCTGATTTTTTTGTGTGTCTTTTAAGTGTCCATATGGAATACTGAGCAAATGAAGTGAAATGCAGTCCTATGGTAAATGAAGGGAGGGAGTTAGGGGAAGGTGATAGGGGAGGAAAGGTGAGTGGATAGTGACATATCGTTTGAAAATGTTAAGGGGGGAGGTTTGGTACAAGGGATAGAGGGAGGGATGGGGAACTGGGGGAATTATTCAATGTTGATGGATAGATGCCAAATGGAAACCTATGATATGTTTGTAATGTATTGTTTGTTTCATGTTTTTTCTTATTCTGTTTGTTTTTTCTCTTCTGGAAAACTCTAATAAAGCATATTATATATAAAAAAGGTAGGGATGCTCTATCTTCATGAATCCAGAGCAGGGCTCACAAACAACACATGTAACTCCCTTTGTGTGAAACACAAAGAAAAGGTGAGCATCAGGTGTAGTTCAGGATGCTCAGTTAATGTAAACAGCAGCATACTGAGGCAAAAAACCAACAACAGGTTGATATGTGCAACAATCACAGTGTACATCCAAAATTTATAATAGTGGACATGGCCTACCTAGACTTTAGCAAGGTATTTGACACAGTCATTCACAAAAGACTAAAAAACAAATTAGCCAGCCTGGGAGTGGGTCCCAGGGTGGTAGCCTGGGTAAAACATTGGCTGGACAACAGGATGCAGAAGGTAATAGTAAATGGAGTCCACAGTGAAGAAAAGGGGATTACTAGTGGGGTACCGCAGGGTTCTGTACTGGGTCTGGTCCTTTTTAATGTCTTTATAAGTGACGTTGCAGAGGAACTGGAAGGAAAAGTATGTCTCTTTGCAGACGACACAAAGATCTGCAACAGGGTTGATACACAAGGTGGGGTGGAAAGGAAGAGAAGGGACTTGGCAGGGTTGGAGGAACTGTCAGATGTACGGCAGCTTAGATTCAACTCGAAGTGCAAAGTAATGCACCTGGGAAGCAAAAACCCAGGGGAAGAGTACACAATGGGGGCTGAGATACTGACAACAGCAAAAATGTAAAGGGACCTGGGAGTAGTTATATCAGATGACCTAAAGGTGGGCAAGCAATGTGAGAAGACAGTAAGGAGGGCTGGGGGAATACTGGAATGCATAGGGAGAGGCATCACACATAGAAAACAGGAAGTTGTTATTCCTCTGTACAGACAGTTGGTGAGACCCCATCTGGAGTACTGTGTGCAGTTCTGGAGACCCCATATCAACATAGACATAGACAGGGAGGAGGCTCTCCAGAGGAGGTCAACCAAAATGGTGCAGGATCTGTGCCGGAAGACATATGAAGAGAGACTAAAGGAGCTTAATATGTATACCCTCGAGGAAAGGAGGGAGAGAGGGAGGGACATTATAGAAACGTTCAAGTACCTCAAAGGAATCAACAAAGTCCAAGAGGGTAGCATCTTTCAGAAAAAGAGATGTGCAAGAACAAGGGGCACAATTTGAAGATAGAGGGGGGATGACTCAGAGGTAATGTGAGGAAGTATTTTTCACTGAGAGGGTTGTGGATGCATGGAACAGCCTTCCTGAGGAGGTTGTGGAGTCAAAAACAATGGGGGAATTCAAGAATGCATGGGGCAGACATAAGGCAATTCTAGTGGAGGGTAGGAAGAAGTAGGCTATTGGTTAACTAGTATCTGCATCTCATCCATTAGGTGGGGAAATGGACAGACTAGGTGGGCCAAGCGGTCCTAATCTCCCATCAAATTTTATGTTTCTATAGCAGCACAGGAGGGAAGGAGGTGTTGAGAGAGTGTAAGATGCAGTTGGCAGCTAGCATAGAAGAGCTGGGGCCACCCACACAGTGCACATGTTCCAGTGTCCAGAATGTCCCTGACATTGGTGTACCTGTCTGATGGTATGCGTCTGCCCCTTCCCTCCCAGGGCACATGCTGTACACCTGCACAGGCACCAAGACACATGTGGCCAGCCAACTGTATGGTAATGTGGGACAACCATGCTTCTCACGTGGCTTAGGGTGGCACAGGACAGCATGACAGTGATGTCCACTGTCAGAACACACCTGCCAGTTGGTCCTGTCACTCTGTGGTGTACAGCAGTCAAGTAATACCTACCACACAGTAGGCATTGTTGTGTCCCTCACTAAACAGGCCACTATGCTACTGTAGCATCTGCTGTGCACTGTAGCAGGGACTACAATATGTCTATGGCATGCAGCACACACACCCATGGCAGTGGTGCTAGTCCCCTAGGGCACACTTGATTTTGCTGCTGTGTACAGAAGTAGCCTGCAGCTACCAACATGTTTCTTCAGTTTAACATACAAGTTGGGCTGTGGAGAGACACAGCCTGTGACTACCGACCTCTAGTTCCAGTCTGACCTACAGGTGGAGCTGTGTGTACCATGGAACAGCACCGGGAAATCTTCATGCTAATGTATGCTAAACAGGCATTAATGAGATGCTAATGTGACTGTTTGCACACAGATTGCCTAAGTAGGCTCATTTGCATAAGAGCTTTGAATATAGCAAACGTTTGCCGAGGACTAACGTGTTTGCACCGGGCTAATGTGTTAGCACTGTGCAATCGGGTTAGCCCTGGCCAAACCTCTCACAAGCATAGCACAGTTCTGCAGTCTGTGGCCTGCATTGTTGTTTGCTGTTGTTGTGCAACACTTCATTGCTATCACACACATTGTCCACCACCTTCAACTCTACCTTACTCCATCTCTATGTCCACTGAGGTGCTATTGCATTTGACACTTTCCTGTTGCTATATTCAGAGCTGTCTTATTTCCTGGGCTATTTTAGCACTGCACTCCCAGCCATGTTTGCACTGCTTCCTTTGCATGCTATATTCATCAGGTTTAGCCTTGGGGCTATTCCTCTGAATGTAGCAAGCTACTGGTTCAGGGCTACTTTAGCATGCCATGCAGTGCTAATTTAGCTCCGGGGCCAAGTTTTCAATATCTGGCCTCTGGAGTTATCTGTTTCAGATACAGACTACAGAGCCATATGGGGGGGGGACTCACTGATGAAGTTAAAATTTTCTGCTATTAAAATATAAAGATAATTTTTGTCCCCATCATGCAAATATTATGAAGAAATAGCCCTCTCACTGGAAATGTACCTGATTAAGTAGCCCTCCCTTGTGGATGTTTTTCTAATCATGTATTTAGCGTATATTTGTCCTTGCCCAATGAAGCACCTCTGTCTTTTCTGCTTTTCAAACACTTTTTACACTGATGTTCTTTTCTGGTTCTTGGGTTGTATTTGAATTGTCAAACCGATCACTTAGACAATAGTAGCTTCCCTTCCATAGTATTGTGATATTTCTGCAAATAATGAAATCTTCACAGATTGAACCAAGATCCTGAAATAAGCATGTGCACGGTGATTTTAAGAACCATGTAGTAAAAGTTCAAAGGACTTACCCCATCCTGTGAGGAAGCCATAGTGCTTGGCTAAATGTTGGAGAGTCTGTCTGTCTCGGTGCATTTTGAAAACTGACTTAGTCTTTTGTGCACTTTTATTTAATGCAGCTTTGCACAACACCACATGAATATCTTCTGGTATATGCACTCTCCTTAAATACAGCTTTGCACAACACCACATGGATATATTCTGGTGTATGCGATTTCATTAAATGCAGCTTTGCATAACACCAAATGAATATTCTGTGGTGTGAGCACCTAGTTTTTGTTACTTCTGTGAAGCTAACAGACCTTTAATCTGAAGCCAGCAGCACCTCTAGGTTGTGGGAGTGAGTACCTCCCATTTTTCCTTGGTAATACTGCTCAACTTAGTAAGCAAAATGGAAATTATTACTTACTCAAACAAGGGAAATTTTTGATGTATTTTATTTCCCACTTCAAATAAGATGTACATGTAATTTAAGTTCCCTATAATTTCCATTAATGCATATTAGTGTGCATTCACCACCGACATGCACTCATATATATATATATATATAGGTAGTCACATTGTATTTTTTTTTATTACTTTTTTCTCCCATGGGGGTTCGAGCCGGCCTCATCATCCTTGCATCCACTGTGATCCGTCCGCCGTCTGACCTGCACCATCTCCTACTGAGGACAACCACTGATTACCCCCACGGCTTACCCCCCATGGTGGGGGCAGGGGGGGCTGATCAACTCTCCCACCACACAACGGATCTGCTCACAGTGGTCCTTCAGAGTGGCGCAGGACATCACGGATGGCCATCAAGCTGCAACAGCTGGGCACTCCTCTTTTTCCATGTTCTTTTGGAGGCATGGTGTACAATGCCGACAAGGGCTCCCTGCGCACGTGTCTGCACGCAGTGCGTGTGCCGGCTGCCCCACCTACCACCCCATTCTACCAGGCCAGACATGCTGACACCCAGACTCTGCTAGGTGTCAGACTTACACTGGACACTGTACCCAGACCCACCCCAGGTGAGGAGAGCAGTCCATAGGATGCTCGATCCACTCCCTCCCCTGCTGCCCCCAGCATCCCGTGCTCACTCCCAAACCTGGGTAGCTGGCTTGGCGTGAGGTAAGGTGTCCAGCGCCTCAACCCTCAGTGCCACCGGGCCAGCCACATTGTATTTTTTTTTTACAGTGAACCTACTAATATTTTCATTCCTTGCTCTGATGTTTTCTACAAAGAGGCATCATTTTATTGTTGAACAAATGTCATTAACTTCCTCATTTTAAAAAGGCTGCTGTAGATTATGGACTAAATATAGATTTATTTATCTAGTTTATGTGCTTTTTTTTTTCACCATATTAGGTAAGTTAGATAACTGTCCTAATTTAGTCATGAACCAGATCAGAAACAAATGAAAGGCTTGCCTATAGTTTGGTGACCAAGCAGCCAGCCACTCCCACTTCCTGAGCTATATAAGCAGTTCCTCTAAGCCTCACTGTGAAGCATTTTTTCTTTGCAGCCAGAGGCTATGTTGGTTTGTCCTCTGAGCTGGCTGGGGCCTACCTCCCCTCCCCCGCCTGCTGTTTCTGTGTGTCTTTGCTGGACTTCAGTGTTTGTTTTTCTGCTTCTGGTTTGTATCTTTCCTCCGGCTATATGTTTCCATGTGTTTTGTGTTTCTACTTTTTGGGCCTTCCTTGTTTTCTGTTTTTCTGTGTTTAGGTTTTGTCTTTTTTGGGGGGCTTTGTTTCTAAGCTCCTAGCAAACTGCTACTCCGGAGCTTATTCTGTTTGCTTTACTTACTCGAAACTCACAAATTACTTGTACAGCAACTGCTAGCATTCTGCTACGCAGAGCTCATGCTACTGCTTTCAGTTACCTACTGTACAACTACAGCCACTGTTGCTGACTGTTTACTTTAATTACTATTGTACCCAGTGTCTGTATTTTATGCTGTGCTCACCATGCTCAAACTACTGCAATGCAACTGCAATTATTATCTGTGTGTTTCAGCTCAGCCATAGCTGCTCCATGTTGCATACTCAATTCTTTTCATCTGACACAGTTTACTGACCTTATCTGTACTGCTAATTTCTGCTCTCATTCTCTTGCAGCTTCATTGCACTGCCCGGCTACACCTGCTTTCAAGCATTGTCTCCTGTTTTATTGCACTTACAGTACAACTCTGAGGTCAGCCAACTAAGCTCCTGCTGAGGCTGTTAATATAGTTTTGTTATTAAAATTGCCTCACTACCGAAAATCCTCAGAGTG
The DNA here is from genome assembly GCA_016271365.2 of Neoceratodus forsteri. Taxonomy (NCBI): domain Eukaryota; kingdom Metazoa; phylum Chordata; order Ceratodontiformes; family Ceratodontidae; genus Neoceratodus; species Neoceratodus forsteri. The sequence goes on from CM028131.1 coordinate 1,181,308,009, forward strand.
TTTGTCACCTTGATTTGGCTATTCCTGTTTGGCTGGCTTGCCCCCAATTCAGTGCTGTTTAATTTCTATACCATATGTTATGCAGGTTCTCCTATCACTACTACTGCTTGTTGACCTACGTGCAGGTCCACTCTGTTTACACAACCATTTCTCCTTGCTTATGCAAACCATTGTTTCATGCCTACTGCCATCCCCTCAGCTTCAGCCTGGGATTCTGCAGCACTCAATCTGCATTCGACCTTGCAAGGTCTCAGCACTCAATGCTCATTACGATCTCAGCACACTGTGCTCATTTAGCTCACCAGCTTTTCAGCTCTCAATCACTTTCTGGGGCATGCAAGCCATTTTATTCTGGTGCAGGGTTCCTGCAGCCGATGGTCTCACTCTGCTTTAGTCTGCATCTCAAGTGTGTCCAACTTGGGGTGGGATCCTTCTCACCTGGCCCATAGCTGGGAAAGTCCTTGCCCCAGGCTTGGCTTTAGCTGCCTGCTACTTGACAACAGCTCCTGGTGTAGAATGTAAGACTAGCGCGCTGAAGGGTGGTTACGATGATCTCCTTTGGCTCTAGAGTTCCACTATATAGTGTTACCCTAGCAAGGCACCTTCACCTCATACTCCCCACGACTGCCTCTGGTTCACCTGGTTTGATTTAGGGCAGGTAGGCCAGGTGAGTGCCTCAGCATTTGTTGCTCTCCTCCTGCACCTTGGATGCATGTATTGTTGCAGAGTTTTCTGGCAACCTTCCATGGCATTCCCACTAGAGGGTTTCGGTGAGAGCCTTCCTCCACAAATTGGAATATTTTCCACCTCCCTGTAATTGGGTTTTCCAAATTGCAGCTGCAGAGCCATCACTAAATAAACTATCCCAAGCCTGGAGGGAAGGAAACCTAGGCCTTGGATCCCCAGAGATTTCCTCCTCATAGGGTTTTTTTCTCTCCTCTGTTGCCTCAGGTCATAACACTTAGTTAGCTTAGTTGTTTCCTCTAGTTTCTTAGGTAGGTTCCATTGTTGGATGGAGGTGGAGGATGTTCTGCCATTCCCTCTCTCCTTAGGGGATCCTCTACTCTCAAAGCAAACCAGCAGTATCATGCTACGCAGACCTGGGCAGTCATTACGACAAATGTACATCTCATTGCATTATCAAATTGCCTATACTTCTCTACTACTACATTACAGTTACTACTCCTATGTCACAGTTACTGATTGCTCATATGCTTCATGTTGCCTCCTTTTTGGGGATGATACTACATTTTGGGGGGATTCCTAAGGTACCTTTAGCCACGGGAACCGTCCCATTGCACCTTTAGGGGTGGAACCCTCTCAGAGGGTTCCTTGCCTTTGTACCCCTACAGGGTGGTAATTCCTCTGGAATAGAGAGTGCAATTGGCCAAAACCAAACTTACACAGTTGCACAAGCATAACATTATACTGGTTGTGTAGGTCAGTGAAATGAAAGGCTTGCCTATAATTCAGTGGCCAAGGAGCCAGCCACTCCCACTTCCTGAGCTATATAAGCAGTTCCTCTAAGCCTCACTGTGAAGCATTTTATTCTTTGCCCCACCATCCTCCCCTCCTCCTCCAGCGGCAGCACTCTTTCCTTAGGGGGATTCTTAAGGTACCTTTAGCCATGGGAACCATCCCATTGCACCTCTAGGGGTGGAATCCTCTCCAAGAGTTCCTTGCCTTCATACCCCTACAGGGTGGTAATTCCTCTGGAATAGAGAGTGTGAATAGCCAAAACAAAACTAACACAGTTGCACAAGCATGACACTATACTGGCTGCATAGACCAGTGAATATATGCACAGCAGCAGTGCAAAATAATATATTTAACAGATCATTTTGCTTTACCTAAGTTAAAATTTCTTAATCCACAGATTAAGTACCAATATACAGTAGTTTTCCATTAATTTACTACTATAAAGTGTACAGTGTTCAACATAGTACATGAAGTGCAACATTTGTCAACTGCAAAATGTTTATATGTATATGTACAATTTATACTTAAATGTCTCATTCAATGTGTTCCATTAGAAACAATAGATACAGTTGGCATTTATATGAGTGTCTAATATCTTAACTGGAATATAAAAACATGGACAGCAAAAACTGGAAAAACATTGTTGAATAAAATAATTAGACATAAATTGTTTCATGGATATAGTACAGAAGAATAATCTGACCGTAATCATCAGCTTGTTTTAAACAGTAAACTAAATGCAACACAATGTGCCTCATCTTTCTACAACCTAAATGTGGGGATAATAGCTTTTAAAATGTCAGACAAATGAACAAAATATTATACCAGGTTATCAATCCACACAGAACAAAGATCAGATATTTGAGTAAATAATATCTAGATGAAGTCATAACAGTTTATTTTACCACCCTTCATTTACTTTTCTTACAGCTTTAAATAATGTCACAGATGCCTAATACTCACAACATCAAATGCTACGACTGAAATAATGTGTTTGGTTTTGATTATCTCACAGACCAGTCCAGTGCATGTTTTGGAGTGTTTATCACTTGAGAAATTATATATACTGTGCAAGTCATTTATATCTTTAACACTCATGGTCTACCTGATTCTGTTTACTCATGTGATGCACTCTAAATTGTTAGGTGTACTACTGTATTTGCCGGAATTTCAATAGCAATGTCATACAAGGACTTTCCTTGCTTTAGTGTGTAAACAGAAGAGCCACTCAAGGGATCAGGTGCCAAGTGGCATAAGGAAACCATTCACAGCAAGATGTCACAGCACTCTCCTCAATACAATTAATAAATACGTGAGTCCACAAGAACAGGATTAAACTTCCCTTAATTTATTGCTGCAAGACGTACACATACTGTACATCACAGCAGCAGAGAGCAGAAAATTCCTAATGTTTCACCATCTGGCTTTGTCAGAAGATAGTACCCTCTAGGGTAGCGCTGCTTTTATAGCAAAATTAATTCTGTTCCCATTTAACATTTAAAGATACACAGTTTTAAATTAAAAAAAAATATATATATATATATATATATATATATATATATATATATATATATGTATTCCACAGTATAAATCCATCACCTCACCCTATAATAAAAACATGAAGACATGAAGGACACATTACAATGTACACAAGAAGAAGAAGAAGAATCAGTATTTATATAGCGCTTTTCATACATCCAAAGCGCTTTACAAGCAATGCTAGACTGGTAGTGAAGTGACTGAATGTGTGTGGTGGCGGCCATATCGCACATCATCACCCACACACAGCCTGGATAATTGCATGAACCGGTTTATGGGAAGGGGAATGTTGGCCAGGACACCGGGGAATGTTCCCTACTCTTTGCGAAGAGTGCCCTGGGTTCTTTTACTTCCACCTGGACACCCACCAGGACAACACCAGGATGGGTAGAAGGGACCTTGGTTTAATGTCTCATCCGAAGGACGGCACACCCCAGCAGTACAGCACCCCCCAATACTGCACTCAGATGCCAGCAATTTTTAGGTGCAAGTCCAATCCCGGTGTGGGACGAGAACCCATGACCTTCTGGTCCAGAGGTGGATGTGCTACCAACTGAGCCACGCTGACAGCACAAACGACCTCCATGCTGGAAATGTCCATTTCATTTTGGACTACTGACATTACATCTGATTATTAATTTTGTTTCAGGCATACAGTATATCATGGACAATATAGAAAGCACCTATTTCTTTAAATGGAGCATATACATACAAGATAACTATCTTAATATTGAAAAAGGAATAGAGATCCAAACCACCTGAACCTCCACAGCCCATGTTACTTTTCTGTGGGGGAGGGGGGCTGACTAAATATGAAAAAAAACAGAAAGAACTTACAGACCCCATCCCATGAGGAAGCCATAGTGTTTTGAAAAATGTTGGAGCAAGTATGTCTGTCTCAGTGTACTTTGAAAACTGACTCAGGCGCTTGTGCACTTTTATTAATTATAATTAGTTGTATTGGTTGTAATTTTGCTATAAAGCAGCCCTACCCAGTAGGGCACTATCCTTTGACAAAGCTGTAAGGTGAAACATTAGGAATTGTCTGCTCTCTACTGCTGTGGTGCATGTGCACATCTCACAACAGTAAACTGAGAGAAGTTTAATCCAGTTATTGTGAACTCCCTTATTTATTAAAGGGGAATTGTCATCAAAAGGATTTCTTAATGTCTGAAAACCCATAAAAAAACTAATTTGATTGAGACATTGTGTTTATCTGTGAGTCTTTGCAGTCCAGAGTTATTCATATGTAAATCACCCTGTAATTAAGAGCTGGTGGCAGCCATATGTTTTGGGCTTCTGACAGGAAATGATGTCATTGAAGCTCTAGGTCCTCCTTTAACCGTATTTAATCTAACAGGTTAAATAGCAAATTGACTGTTTTATTAAGTGTGTTTTAAGGTGTTATTACACCACTTTCTGCATCTATAATAATTGTTTAGTATGTGCATTGAAAGTAGTGAGTTATCACCTTTACATTTCAAACTGATAGTAAAAATAATCCATCTTCATGATTGCTTTAACTTCTAGGCTATACTGCCAGCTGATCATCAAAAACTACACATCTCAAGGCTGATTTTGTGGTGCCAACAGGTATTGGGGCCCCATATCAGGATTTCTAAACCTGGCTGTGTTCATGTCAGTACAGATTTCTGGGACTGCCACAGCACCAATGTCTATCTTTTTTCGTTCCCTCTCTTACAGCCTTTTCTCTTACAATTTCAGGTGTGAACTCAGGTCTTCAAGATGCAAATGTGCCTATGTACCTACTGGCCTGGCATCATGGGGCCAGCCCTGAAATGTGTATCTTTTGATTATCAGCTGGCAGTACAGCTGTGAACAAGCTTTTTTTCATCCAGCAGAATGTGTTTTGAGCATGTGTTATGATTCTGAAAATATTATACTCTTTCTATTCACATTTGACTTGAAAATAAAAAAATAGGACACAATTACTTGTTCATTAATTGCAAAACTGTTAAAAGATGCATAACCTGATATAAATATATAATAATATATGGGTGTGCGTATGTAACCAGAATTTTACACACCGAAGTGTGGGATGCAACATAAACCCAGAGGGGTTTATAAAAGCATCGCACACTGAGTGTGTGTGTAAAATTCAGTTTTGTACACACACACACACACACACATTATTTTATTTAATTAATGCTGATATTTTTTCCCTTTCAGCACAGTTCAGTTAGAGCAGCACTTCTGTCAGAGACAGACACACAAATACATACACACACAAAAATACACACACACACACACACACACACACTGCCTGCCTCTCACTTTTGTTTTTTTCTTTTCTTTTTTTTTACATTACAGTGGTAACAACACTCTGAAATGTCACAGTCCATCAGCATTTCTGCATAGTGTAAGATGCGCTCGAAGGGTATGAGCAGCAGGATCAACCAGATAGATTCTTTTCATTTTCAAGGCAGGATCAACTAGATAGATATTTAAAAATATTTAAAATCTTACTTGTCTTAACAGTGTCTGGCAAAGATTGAGTTCTGGTACCGATGCTTGGTAATGAAGCTGCCATGTTGTGCAAGAGGCAGTATAGTGCAGTGGTTTAGGGCTCTGTGCTGCAAATCTGGAGACCTGGGTTTGAATCCCACAGCTCCACTTGCATACTGAGTGACCCTGAGCAAGTCACTTAACTTCTCTGTGCTCCCAGGTCACACCTGTAAACAAGCTTTCAGCATAGTGTGCTACTCCTGGTTAAACAATTGAAAAAAAAAGATATTCAACCTTCCCACAGTGAAACTACATGCCAGTAAGCTTTCTGTGGTGATATTTGATTGACAGGTGTTGATTGTAAACTGGGGATCCAGCCAGTAACATCGTGTCCCAAACAGTGTGGCAAAATACAAAGCTGGGAAATCATCGCAGCTGACAATGTCGGAATGCACATATCGCCATCCAGCATATTGCAAACAGGCAGTATGAGGTACTGCCCCTGGTAGCCGATGTGTCCCCCATCCCAGCTGCCATGTCCCACCCACAGCAACAAATTACCCTGTAGTACACCACAGTTCCTCCTAAATCGTCTATCACCCAGCAGCTGCCCACCACGTACCAATCCATCACAGCAGGCGGTAACAAGTGACAACTCCCTGGTGTCTAGTGGACCCTTCCAACCACCCCAGGTAGTCCCCCACCACCCCACACCCACCCCTACCCTAACCATTGGCGGGCAACCAGCACAGCCCTCCACTCTCCACCATGGCTGCTCTCGGGTATGTGCTCATTCATCACAGTTCAGTTGGGACACAATGTTACTGGCTGGATCCCAACCTCCTGGTTGTAACCACAAATATCAACTGGGAGGTTGTAACTGGAAATAAAAGTGTATTCTTCTGTATGTAAAAAATGATCACTATTAATTAAAGTATTTTACTTTACTTCTTTTGATGAAGTTTAAAATATAAGTTTCTTACTGAAATACTTTAGATGGAATGAGATTTTCTACTGTAACAGTGCCAGAATTCCATTGGATTATTAAGAGGCAGTATAGTACAGTGGTTAAGGGCACTGAGCTACAAATCTGGGTTTGAACCCCACAGTCATCACCCAGGAATGGCACACTGAGCAACAGCTTGTTCCTGAGTGTGTTGTGGGGGCACATAGAGGCAAAGGTGCCAGGCCAGTAGCTACATAGCCACATTTGCATCTTGTAGACCTGCATTCACACACAAAATTGTAAGAGAAAAGGATGTAAGAGAGGGAACAGAAAAAGACAGAAGGTAGTACTGTGGCAGCCCCAGAAATCTGTACTGACATGTTCAGCAGGCAGTACTGCATATCCTAGAGGTTAAAGCAATCCTGAAGATGGATTATCTTTACTTACAGTTTGAAATGTAAAGGTGATAACTCACTAGTTTCAATGCACATACAAAACAATTATTATAGATGTAGAAACTGTTGTAATGACACCTTAAAACACACCTAATAAAACAATCAATTTCCTATTTAACCTGTTGGATTAAATACAGTCAAAGGAGGACCTAGACCCTCGGTGACATCATTTCCTGTCAGAAGCCCAAAACATATGGCTGTCATCAGCCCCTAATTACAGGGTGATTTATATATGAATAACTCTGGACCTCAAAGACTCACAGATGAACACAATGGCTCAATCAGATTAGGTTTTTATGGGCTTTCAGACATTAAGAAATCCTGTTGATGATGCTTCCCCTTTAATTGTATGAAGGTGACCCAAAAAGGAGTCCAGACAGACCCTGATGACAGAAAAAGGGGAATTTCATTGTAATCGCCATTTAAGGAGGACAAAATGGAGGAAATTACAATTTAAATAGTATATTTTTTCACTTGAACACCATATGTAAAACTAGGAGACATGGGTGGACTCATTCTTTCAAGTAGTGCAACCAAGGTCTCTCATAAGGGTAATCAAAAATAGAAATATGCTCCTCCAAAGACTAGGTACAACCTCAAACATTTATCACAGAAGGGAATACAGGTTAGATCAAATTTGCCACACATTTTTATTATCTTTCAATAAAAAATGGAATTAATTCAGTCTGATCATTTTGGCCCTGTTCTGCACTGCAAGCCCCCAATTTATATATACAGAATGATTCCCTTTTACAAAGAGCCAAATTCCCTACTTCCACCTCTTGGTCCCATACACACCTATTCCAACCCTAAGAAGGATAACTCATGCCTTTCTCTCCTTTCTACATTTGTTTATGTGCTTTGCTAGCACATAATCCCTGTTCTCATTTTTAACAGCTCTGATGTGATCACCAACCTTATATTTAAATTACCTTTTTTTCTGACCACATAATATTTCCACATGAACAGCTCGCTATATACATTGCAAACATGATGTCACAGTTTATGAATTGTGAATGCACATTTTCTTTGGTTAGTGGATTCTGGAAATCCTTGCATTCCTTGACATATGGACAATATTTACATCTACCACATCTCTTACAGCCTTTTGGCAAAGGTGGGAACCAGTTTTTAGGTCTGTTATACAGCGGGACTGAATGAACCAGTTGGTCTCTGAGGTCCTTAGCCCTTCTGAAAACTACTCTTTGGGGAGTTTTGGCAGAATCTCTGAGACATCAATCACTTTTTATTTTTTTTAATTTTTTATTTTACTGTATAATCGGAATTACAATCCTTTGAGTCATAGACTCTTTTGCAAAGACTCCACATCATTTACAGGGGGTGGAGGGAGAACAAAAGTACAAGGAAGACAGACAGAATGAGCAATTATATACAGCTTTCAGTACAGACAGTTTTTTATACAATGGCTCCACTGTGGTTACAGGGGGTGGAGAGACACAAGACAATATAAAGCATTAAAAGAAACACAATTTTTTTTTTTTTTTTTTACACTTTGATTTTTTCAGGTTACAGAATTGACATGGCACTTAGGAGGCATTTTATAAGCTTATGGAAGGCATATATGTGGGCCCAAGACAGAGCTAAATGCAGAGGGTGGAACGTAGGGACTAGGAAGTCCCTGAGTCAGTTATGGGGATGAAGGAGGAGAGAGCAGGCCTTATTGGCATTCACATTTAGAGTTTTCAAGGAGGTGTGTTCAAAGGCCTGTTTTGAAAAATGCGATGCTGTGGGTCTGGGAGAGGGTAGGAGGGAGGATGTTGAGCCATTTGGGGGCACAGTAGTGGAAGGATCTCTGCCCTAGAGACGTTCGACATGGGGGGACCGTGAAGGATGAGGTAGCTGACAGTCTGGTAGTCCGCCTGTGAGGGGCCAGGCTGACGATGGGGAGTAGTCTGGCTGGAGTAAGCTGGAGGTGGATCTTTTTAGCTAAGATGCAGGTTTGATATTTGAGTCTTTGATGGAAATTAAGCCAACCTGTTTGTGTGTACAGATCGCAGGTGTGGGTGAGTCTGTCACAGCCAGTAATGAGGCGGCAGGCTTTATTAAGTGCTGTGATTATGCTACTTAGGGTGGAGTTGTCAGCGGTGCCATAGATAACAATCCCGTAATTGAGAAGTGAGAGGATGGAGGAGGAGACAGCTATCTGCATGGCATGGGCAGACAGGCTGTTCTTGATCTAGAGGGTACCAATTCTGGAGTTAATTGCTGACGAGAGGAGGCGTACATGTCTGTGATAGGAGTGGGAGGTATCTAAGGTGACACCTAGATATTTAAAATGAGTAACATGTTCCAGATGGGTACCATCCAAGTTTGTGATTTGGAGTGTCATCTGGCTGTGTGGGCTGTGGTGACGTGCAAAGGTCATGGACTTAATTTTGGAATAGTTAATGATCAGGCGGTGTACAGTAAACCAGTTTTCCAGCTCCCTGAAGGGAGAGCTGGAGGGTGTCTGGCTGTGGGTGTTGCCAGTAAAGAACAGCATCATCAGCATAAAGTAGGAGATGACCGCTGCAAGCTTTGGGGAGTGAGTTAAGGAAGAGTGTAAAAAGCAGTGGGCCCAGAATAGACCCCTGTGGAACACCCGAGCACACAGGTTTTGGGTTGGAGATGGTGGAGTTGATTCTTACTTGCTGAGAGCGACTCGAGAGGTAGTTCTTGAACCAGGCTGAGACCTCAGCGGCTACATTTAGTTGTGGCAGGACTTGGATGAGAAGATCATGATTGACCGTGTCAAATACCTTTGTTAAGTCTCCATAGATGGCCCCGGCAATAGATTCTTGGTCCAGGGCCCCATGGATGAACGTGGTTAGTTCAGTGAGGGTCGTGATGGTGCTGTGGCCAGCATGGAACCCACTACCCAGCACATGCCAATTTTTGTGGATAATGTCACTAACCTGGTATGCTCTTACACTGTAAACTGTGGCTAAATTAATTTGATCTTTTGTCACTTCTTCAACATCTCACCTTCCTTTCTTTGCTAGAAATGAATCCCTACTTTTTGCATCACAGGCTGTCTTGGCCACACCTGTGTATGTTTTTTATATCTTCTTTTGAGGCATCTTTCCTCCAAGACAACTGATTCTGCCTTAGAATATGTTTCACTACTACAGTTCTGCTTTGTACAGCAGTACTGGTTTCTGGGGAATTTTTTCCCACTGTATACTTGAGGGAGATAACTGCTTACGAGGAAGATGGTATTGCAGTCTGAGGGCTTCTTATATAGACCGGTGCCCACAGTCCCATCCAACGTTCTCTGGATTTTAATATCCAGAAAAGGAATTTAATCCTCATTAACATTATATGTGAATATAAGATGTTTATTGCTTCCATGAATTCCTCCAACTCAGTCATACTACCCTGCCATACCATAAATATATCATCTGTACACATCTCCATATTCCTATTTTCTGAAAATAGTGGTTTGTATGTTGATGCCAGATATATGTCTCCTCCCAATGACCAAAGTACAAATTAGCATAGTTGGGTGCACAGCTAGCACCCACATAAACCTATACCCTTTCCTGATTGTAGAATTTACTCATAAATGCAAATGTGTTGCTTTCCAGTACAATTTTTGACATTTCCAGAAGAAAATCAGTCAAGTTTTGCTTTTTCACCCCTTTTGTCTAGATAGTACATTAGACTGCCTACATGGGGAATATTAGGATATAGTGCCTCTATATTAAGGTACACTAACATTCACCCCACATATCCGTTCCTTCCAACATTCTTAACATGTCCCCTGTGTCTGACACAAATGAATGAAGATTAAAAACCAGATCCTTAATATGGTCATCCACAAAACATGCCAGGGGTTCTGTAACACTACCTATCCCTGAAATTATGGGCCTTTCAGGTGGCTTTTCTAAGGATTTGTGGATTTTTAGCAGTATGAAAATTTGTGCCCTCAACAGAAACTCCACTGTCAAATAATAATTTTCTTCTTTATTAATAAGTCCCTCAAACAATGCCCAAGTCCAAGTTCTAACATGGAGGACCTTTCTGTACATGGTATTGTGTACTTCATATTTTTTATTATAGGGTATGGTGATGCATTTACACTGTATATTTAATCTGAAACTTTGTCACTTTAAATTTTGAATGGGAACAGATAAAAGTTTGCTACAAAAACAGCTCTACCCTAGAAGGCAGTGTCCTTTGACAAACCCATAAGGTGAAACATTAGGAATTTTATGCTTTCTGTTGCCATGGTGTATGGGTGTATGTGCATGTCTTGCAACAGTAGCATGAGGGATTTGTAATTCAATTCTTGGGGCATCCATTATTTAAATGTATGAGGGTGAGTGTTGTGACTTCTTGCTGTGAAAGAACTGCCTTGCATGTTCTTACTTGTGATCAATGGGTGCATTTACCAAGATTTTTTCAAAACATCCCTTTGATGATTGCATCCTTATTTGCTTTTCCATCAATAATACAACAATGGTTCTGGCACAGACTGTGATGTTCTAAACAGAAGGGTGAAGGACTTGGACAAACATTTGCCATAGTGTTGCTTATGTTTGTGCCAACTGCAAAATTATTTTCCTGTAAACTTCATTGGCATTATTTAGCATTGAATTATTTTCCTGTAAACTCCACTGGTGGCCATTATTTTCTTGTAAACTCCATTGGCGTTACAGTATTTATCATTGAATTATTTTCCTGTAAAATCCACTGGTGGCCATTTTGACAGCACCAAGAACCCAGGAACAAAAAAAAATGCTGGAAAGTGACAGATGTGGCTTCAACCATGTTTGACTTTGACTGTCTATCCCTCACCCCTGAAAATGATTTAATGAGCTTCCCAGTGTTTTAAAGTGCAAATATCTCCTTGAAAATTCTTTTTTTTATTCTATTTTCTCTGTCTTCTGCAGGACTGGCAGGTGGCTGTGGCCCTCCCTAGGAGGGAACATCCTTCGAGCCCAGCTACCCGTTCTGCCCCAATAGTTCCCCCATGGATTACCTCCCATGGCAGGGCTAGAGTGAGAAGCATCGCCTTTCTCCCCCCCAAGCACAATCCATTATCTGGGGAGGCTGGTGAGGGGGTATGTCTGTGCCATCATGGAGCCTGCCAGCTCCAGTCTTCATGTTTTCTCCCTCCCCTTCATTGTCGGCATGCACATGTGTGAGTGGAGGCATGTGCAAGCTGCTGCACACATTGCCCACCCTTCAAGTCCCTCTCCTGTTCTGCACTGCTCCTCAGGCCTCCACCTGGGGCAGTTGTTTGGCAGGGAGTGGCAATCTTCTGACCTGAGTGAGGAGAGCAGTCCCTCGGATGCTCAATCCACTGCCACCCCGGCCAACTCCCGGCAACCCACATTCACTCATGAACATGGGTAGCTGACTTGGAGCAAGGAGTGGCACCCAGAGCCTCAACCCTCAGTGCCACTGGGCCACATCTCATTGAAAATTCTTGAACGACAAGCAAACAGGCTTTTTTGCTAATGCACAGCTCCAAAATTAGGCTTCACTGAGAAGAAAAGGACAGGCTGCTGTTTACATTTGAACTAAATCTGCATTTATAAAGTTAAGAAAAATGCAGTTTCATAGCCTTTAAAAAATATAAACAGCCTTCTCATTTGAAAAACATTCCCAACCAGCTCTACAATATGGCCAGCTGACATCAGAGGTAATGACATCATAGAAGGAAGTGCCAGAGCTACACAGCACTCTATACAGTGTTAACTGGTTCCTTCATCCTGGACATTTTATAATTCTTTCAACAAAATAATCAAAATCATGACATAACATGTGTAGTATTTTTAGCAATACACATGTAAGGCCATGATTTTGTTGATTTTGATATAAGCAGGTGAAATTTGTCTTTCTATCAGATGAACAAAATAGCCGCACAAGTCAGTAAATAACTGGTGGTCAAGTGGTTAAAAAAATCCTCCTGAAATGCAGCACAATAGGTCCAGACAGTTCAAGTGCTTAGAGAATTGCAGCCTTAAGTTTTAATATTTATTGTGAATCCAACTTTTGTTTCTCCAAAATCAAATGCACCACCGTTCACATCCACTGCACCCGTCCATCTGCCTGCAAACACGAAGTCACACACTTTATTTAATTACAATTCTCTGAGTCCTGGTCCTTTAAATAAAACTATTGGTCACTGGCCCTTAGTCCCACTATGAAGCACATCAGCTTCCCTGTAAATCTGTGCTATTAGTCTGGGCACACTTCTATTGAATGTCATTCTACCTTCTCGGCTGAGACTAGTAATTAATGTACATATGTACAGTACGTCATTTACTAGTGCCAGTGAGGAAGGAAGAAAGAATGGGATTCAGTAGGTGTGCACTCAAAATACTAGTACAGACTTAAAAGCAAGCAGTCATAATTCTTAGTGGGACTGGGGACCAGAGCCAGTAGTTTTATGTAAAGGACCAGGACTCAGAGAATGGAAATTTTAATGTAGTGCATCACTACGTGCTGGCAGGCTGATGGGCAGTTGAGCTGGCTGGTAAGGGGTTTCGTTTGACGTTGGGGAAAGAAAAGCTAGATTCACAATAATATTTAAATTTAAGCTTGCAAGACTCTAAGCATTTGAACTGTGTTGACCGACATGCTGCACTTCAAAAGGATTTTTTAACCACTAGACCACCAGGTATTTGCTGACGTGCTGTTATTTGGTTCAGCTCATAAAAATAAATTTAACCTGCTTGTGTAAAAAAAATGTATAGATAAATAAATAAATCATGGCCTTACATGTGTACTGAAAAAAAATATTATGCATATTAAGTCATGATTTTTATTATTTTGTTGAAAAAAAATTATAAAATATCCAAGATGAAAGGAACCAGTTATCACTGTATAGAGTACTGTGTATGTCTGCCACCCACTCATATGATAACATTACTTCTGACTTCTGCTGGCCATTTTGTAGAGCTGGCCGGGAAGGTTTTAAAATGGTAAGACTGTTGTTTACAGTTTTTTAAATGTCACGAAACTGCATTTATCTTAAATTTATAAATGCAATTTTAGCATCAGTGTAAACAGCAGCCTTTCTTTTACCTTTTAGTGAAGCCTGATTTTTGGAACTGTGCATTAGTAAAACAGGTTGTTTACTTGTCCTTTATCATGTTTCAAAAGCAACCAGTTACTATTTTTATGTTGGCTCGTGCTTGCTTGCCAACCAACATATTGCGTTAGTAGCAGATTTGGACGCGCGGTCACTGTTTGGCGAATGCAGGGCATGCATCAGTAGGTGCGTCCCTCATTCCCCAAAAAGCCAGCATGCAGGCACCCCATCAGAAATACATGATGTGCAAGCACATCTAAGGAAAGGTCCACTGCAATGAGAGCAAAGCTCGTCATATGTAGCTGCACATCCCGACGTGCCTTCCCTGGTGAAACATTAGCCCAAAACATGGCGGAACACTGTCTGCCACAATACCAACTTCGGGGTGTCCAATCCCCCTGTCGGCATGCCCTGACCCAGTTTATGTGCTGATGAGCCCTCCCCATTGGCATAATGCACCTCCCCATTTGTTATGTGCCAAGGGGTGCCCAATCCCCTCGGTGCTTGCCCCCTTTGCTGTATATGTCGATGGGGTGCCCAATACCCCATCAACTAGCCCTCCCCAAACACTCAGGTGGCATGCAGAGCCCACAGCATGCCAAATGCAGATTAAAAAAAAAAAGCATCCAGCGTTGTTTGTTTTTTCACCTGTAAAAGAAGAAATGGTCCTGTAGTTTGTCTGGATCCCTCCCCAACCTGCACCCACCCTCTGTGCACCCTGCCTCCCAACACCCCCTCACCCCATACTTACCTCTGAGTTCGTGCAATGATCTTCGTGGACTGGGAACACGTCTGCACTCTACAAAGCCAACCACAAACTGAAGAAATGCCGGTAATCTGTATAATAGCATAAATAGGGTTTTTTCAACTTTGGTGCATATCTCGGGCATTTTTGGGAATTTGTGCACCAAATTTTCAACATGGGGTTGTTGCTGCCCCTCCTCATGAATTCAGTCACTGTCATGGTGTTATTCGGTCCCGAAAGGTGATTTTGCAGTCACTGCACAGTAGACCCAGGAGTCAGTTGAAAACCCAATTATGACTGACTTAACTCATATTGCAACTAACTTTTCCAACTAGTTTGAAATTTGTGACTTCAACTAACTAAAGAAAATACAACCAATTTGTTCAACTTTCAGCATCGCTGAATTTTATTTATTAATAGTTCTACATACTTTAATCTCATATCATTTAATAAATGATTAATTGTTTGGCATATGTTACATAATACAGAAATATCATTGACCTAAGAGGCAGGCTTAGATGACCTGCAATACATACAGTAGTCACCTCAGCTACAAACTGTTTAAACATAATAATAGTGAGAGATTCCATTGACAGTGTCCCATTAAGGATACAGTGAAGTCTCACACATTAGCAACAACACATACATATATAAACCTGCAAGAAATAAATTCACATTCTTTAAATATTTATTAAAGGTGAATGGTCAGCAATAACAAAAATAATAATCAATGTACAGTGTGCAAACTGTGCATGCCCACCCCTCACCCCCATCCCCACATTAGTAAACTGCTGCTCTCGATTGTAAGGTGCATGATCTAGGTAGCTAGCTTCTAAAAAGCCATATGACATTGGTGCCAACTTCCAAGAAGGGTGGCATATCTAAAGGAACCTCTTTTTTGTAGTCTAACCAGAGCAGTAACAGGTAGTGTTTTTACCGGGGCATGGTGGGTGCAAGTGGTGAGTCTTACTGTAGCAGACAGGTTTCCTTCCCCCCAAAATAGTGACCAAGGAGCTTAGTTTTTTTTATTTGGCAATGGGAAAAAGAGTGTATAGTTATCGTGAATAAATGACATGTAGTTCAGATGGTATGGGGCAATGCTCGATCGTTTACCATTCAACAATAGCCCGATGACCGAGAACATGCATTCCACTGGCACACTGGATGCCGTAACGCCAAGGTACATTTTTGCAAGCTGAGCCAGAGTAGGATATCTATGTTCATTATTCTTCCAAAATGTAAGTGGGAAATCTTCCTCCTCAGTTGTAGGCTTCAATGTCATATATCGGTTGATTTCATCTTCGACAGCTGAGCTGTCTTCACTGAGTTGCAAGCTTTGTTTCAGCATCTGAAGCATTTTCCTTTTCTTACTCACAGGAATACATTTATCATCCTCCTGAAAATTTTGATCGTCCTCTGCCTCTCCATCACTGATGGAGATTCTTGCAAATGATGTCAT
The DNA here is from genome assembly GCA_016271365.2 of Neoceratodus forsteri. NCBI lineage: Eukaryota > Metazoa > Chordata > Ceratodontiformes > Ceratodontidae > Neoceratodus > Neoceratodus forsteri. The sequence continues at coordinate 1,181,324,143 of CM028131.1, forward strand.
AGATGGTGTGCTGCTGGCTCTTGAACTTGTTGAGAAAGCTGTTGACATAGTTCCAGACTCAGTCAGTTCTTGAACTGCATGTTTCAGTACTGCTATTTGTTCCTCCCTAGTCAGCTGCAAAGCTTCTTTTGTCAATGGATCCAGTAAGCATGCCAGTTTGTCTGTGTCACTTTTTGGAAATCGCTTTTCTAAATTTTTCTGCATGAGCCATTTCACCTGCTGCACAGTTGGATGATCTTTTCTAGTGATCTGTGATTTTTCCATAATCTCATTTTTTATGAGTGGTATTAGTGCCAGGTGTGGCTGATTGCTACTGACCAGTTCAGTGAGCTCCTTAAATGGGAGAAGAAAATGTTTTAGCTCTTCAACAATATCAAACTCTTCAGTTGTGAGGCTCAGCTCGCTGTATCCTGAGCATTTCAAAGCTTGCTCAGCCTCACGGTGAAGATCTATGATGCTTTCAAACATAACAAGCACTGAATTCCATCGTGTCACGACCTGCTGTTTTAAAGTTATGTGAGAATGCCTTTTGTGTTGCACGACTCTGGAAAAAGTGTCTCCTTGACTGTTTCTTTCCTGTGCACCTCTGATGGGATTGGGAATGGTGTCTGGTGTTGCATCATCATCATCACTGAGAAAGAGACCAAATTCTGAATGCATATCTTCCTCATCTGGTCCACTTCCACCATCTTCAATTGGGTAATCATAATCCAGTGCCAGAATGTTTTGCGCATTTGCAATCTTCTCCAGGAGGCTGTCCATCACTTGCCGGTCATCACTGTTGGTAACTTCCTCTTCAATGAGGTACCCTTTGAAATGTAATGTGGTCACTATTGATTTGCATTTCTCCATCAAATCTTGAACATCACTAACATGATTCATGGAGTCAGTCATCAGCAATAGGTGCAACGCATGCGCAACACAGTGATTGCACTGTTTCACCCATAACATGCGGCTGGCCTTCTTCAAGTTCTCCGCTCCATCATGTGTTGAGAAAAGTTTCACTGTTCTGTCGATGGTGAAATACTCAAGCTTCCTGTGGACATGATGTGCCACAGCTTCCCCGGTATGGTTAGGCAACACTTTACATGGCAATGTAACAATGTGAAAGTTCCAACCCGCGTTAATGTAGGCTAGGCATATACCAAGGTAAGGATGACATTTGTATTTGCTGGTCCATCCATAAAACAGATGGAAAGCACTGTATTGAGGTCCTCCTTCACTTTGTTTTGTAATAAGCTGTATACATCATGTAGAGCTTTGCCACGTAAACTTCCCTCATTTGGTATTTTTAAGCTTGGGAAATTTTTGGAGAAGAATAGTTGGAAGCCATTTTTGTTGACTGAATCAAAAGGCATCATATCCAAAGAAAACCAGGCCAAAACATTGTGGACAAGTTCAAAATCTGATGCAGCTGGCCTAACACTACCACTGGCACCACCAAGGCTCATATTAATTGTACTTTGCTTAAGTTTCTGTACTTTGTTACCGTCATGTACATCTATGTTATGAACATGGATTAAGTGTTCCATTAAGGATTTAGTAGCTGTTTGCAGGGGATAACTTTTAACTCTGCTAATGTGTGCAGAAGACTGTCCTTTTGCATACAGTGCCTGCTGTGCATCTAAGCAAAGGAAACAGAAATATCTACCGTCATCAAGCAAAACAGGAGAAACTGAACATGGGTCACCTGAAGGGGTACCTGAGACCTGCATTTTAACATGCAGTGAGCCAAAGTATTTCCAAACAATGGATTTACTGTTGCCATGAGACCGCAATCTGGGGGCAACAAACAGGTTGCATATTTCTGATTTTTCACTTTGTGACAGTAGTGATGTACTTACATGCTTGTTAGTTTTACAACGGGGAGATGCACCAGCCATACTGACAATCAGAATACTACCCTTCTACTAATAAGTACTGGCTTTTCTGTATACACTGGTAAGAAATATTACAGAACACAAAATCAAATCAAGACTTGGGTACCCAAGATCAGGATGTGATGTCCAGCACAGACAAGAAAGCAGATACAGCTTAGTTCTGAAAAAGTCTATGTGTTAATGTTGTACACTCCAGGTCTTTGCCACTTCCTCCCTACAAAGTGTCCGTCCTCAATAGAAAGTGTCTTTCCAATTCAAGAAGATGAGCCTTGCTTGCTTCTGCTCAATTAGTTCTCAGGCAATCTACCTTATCCTACAATACAGAAAGTTATTTTAAGGGCCAGGTATGGTTACTATATGTTGCTGTACTACATTAACAAATTGAATAGCTAGAAATAAATGCTATAATTCATGAAAAAGGGAACCAACAACTGTTACTGACAATTGCTATGCACATTTAGTCCGTCTGACCAATAAGGTATAGAAATGATATAAGTCAAACGGTGCAACTGCTTATCTACCAGAATTTGGGACTGTGTCCATCTACGAAGAACTGCAAAAGTAACAAGATGATAATGCTGCATGGCATCCTTATCGCTGTCATTTATCACTTAAGTAATAAGTACCACTAAAAACATGGTCTCAAATACTGTAATCTAAAACACAATTTGTCTGGCTGTCGGGTTGATACCTGGGGAGAATCCTGCTGCGCTTTGCCAGCCTTGGGATGTGGGCCATGCCGTTGGAGCCCTCTTCATCTCCACAATCCACAAGGGGGTTATTGGCTTGTGTCCAGAGAGTGCTCCCCCTCCCTCTGAGAGAGACATGCAATTACAACAAGGCGAACGGCAACTCTGTTGATGTCTGGTGCGCTCACCCTGTTACATTGTGTCAGCTGCCCTGTAGTGTCCCTGATCTCCACTGGGGACAACTAGGATGCTGAACAGCCCTTAGCCCTCCCCGGGGAGAGGAGATCTGTCTTCCAGATGCTTCATCCTCTCCCTGCCGACCCTGGCAACCAGAGTCCATATCCGAACCCAGGTCACCACTTTATTGCAAGGTGTGGCGTATATTGCCTCAGCCCTCAGCACTACCAGGCCAGACCCCGATTGATTCTTATGTTAAGTATTCACATTCTTTAAACAGAAAGATTGATTCTTCAACAATATTTGAGACAGTCTTCTTAGCTTCAGCATTCTTTAAACAGGAAGATTGATTCAGTGTTTATTGAGTTTGTCTACACCTCAGATGAGCATTCTTACATCAAACAGGAAGACTGATTCAACAATGTTTACAGAGTTCATCTTATTTTAAGGAGCAGGTGTGCACTGTAATTTTCCCAGCCCTTAAACATATATGGTAGCCAACTTACTTCAATGCCGAGAGGTATTAAAAATACCATACGCTTCATTAAGTTTAAGATCTGGCAAGACAACACAGAGTCAGCCAGCTCATGACTCATTTGCACACACACACACACACAAACACACACACGAAAAAATCTTTTTTGATTACCAACTTTCTGTAAAGATTGCTGATGTAGCTGGTAGCTTTTTTTTTACTCTGATCTTTCCTCCTTCCAGCCAAATCACTCAGAGCCCATACATGCATCACTAACCTCAGCGTCCTGACACACAGGAGTCTGCCCCTAGAGTGTTCACCCACTCAGTACTCCAAGGTATCCTGGATATCCCCCTGGGTGGGATGAGGAGAGGTGCCCTCCTACCTTCTCCATGCACAACAGTGGAGTGGGTGCTGCACAGCAGAGTCTTCTCCCATCTTGGTGGTTGCTGAGGTGCTCAGTGAGGGGTCATCACCTAGGAGTGACTGGTCACCATTTTCCCATATTCTGTTCCCTGCAGATGTCGGCACTCTAGGAGAGCCAATGGGAGGTGTGCATGAAGACAACTCCTCCCAGGGCTTTTCAGCCGACATTGCTCTATACCTTCTGTGTGCCCCAATCTACACCATCAACCCCAGGTACACGTGAGAGATGGCAGTTGTGCAGCGAGACTTGCATGGAACCCTTCCCAGTGAAGGAGAGCCACTAATGGGTGATCAATCCTTCTCTCCCCCTGCCAACCCCCAGTGGCCCAAGCTTATCCCCAATTCTGGGTCACTGGCATGGAGGCATCCAACGCCTCATCCCTCAGCACCACCAGGTCAGCCCTAGCTAGAAGTTCTACTAAACAGAGACAGACAAAACAAACAGCAACATCAATGAATTTTAGAGAAGACAGGTAATCATAAAATGTAGGTTTTTAACTAGAAATATGATGAAACATAGGATGACAGTGTCCGTTTAAGCATTCTGAAATCAAACAGGAAGATTGATTAATCAAAAGTGTAACAACAAACAACAGGAAGTGCATTGGATAGTTCTAACACAAACGCATGGCTAGGGGGCATAGTGAGGAGGAATGAGGCTGCAGGTTGAACCTACTATCTGTGTATTAGAACTGTCCAGTGCACATCCCCATTAAGCTAACTTTGAATTGAAGCTGCTGCCAAAATACTACTTCCCCTGAGACAGAGACTGAGAACAAGACATTTACTTACTCTGTGCTTGATGACTCCATTGAGGTCCAGATTGAAGGAGGCAGGTCACTACACTGTAGTCCAACTGCTGTTGAGGCTGTCTCCACTTCAGTGCTAATAAATATGTTAAATACAATTGTTACATTGGTGTCTTTTTTCAGATGTGTCACTTTCTATTTTATCATTAGTCCTGAACTCTAAAGTCACAATTACATTGCTAACAATACACATTTGACACATTACAAAGTGCTACAAAATATTGGCTCCTCAATAATGCACCTGGGTACAGCCAAGGTTTGGGGGATACTAGAGGCAGAGCAGCATCACTTCTAGATAGCTGGATAACAGTGTCCACCTTTGTGATGCAGTATCTCCCAAGTATACTAAGCAGGTGTTAATGAGTCCAAATCAAACTTAACCTGCCCCATTTTTTTTACATTTGTCCTACAAATTCTACCAGGTGCACATAATTATCTGCTAATGCATCTACATATATATGAATGTTTTCCATCTGGCCTTCCCAGCAAATTCTATCAGCACACAAATAGCTGTTAATGAGTTATGAGTTGGATGACTCAGTTGTCTGCCAGGTCTTAATAAAACTTAATGATTTGGCTCATGAACCACACTTTTGTAAAAGTCCCCGGCCAGGTCTGAAAGGAGCCAGAAAAACTGTGGCTCACCCTGGAAACAGGACAGCCATGTGAACTGGGGTTGTCTACAGGCCTCCAAACCAGGGAGAGGACATAGGCACATTACTGTTAGAAGATATACAAAACATGACCAGAGTAGTAACCCAGGGAGGGGCTGTGGGCATGGCCTACCTGGACTTTAGCAAGGCATTTGACAGAGTCCCACACAAAAGATTAACAAATTAGCCAGTCTGGGAGTGGGTCCTAGGGTGCTAGCCTGGGTAAAACATTGGCTGGACAACAGGACACGGAAGGTAATAGAAAACTGAGTCCACTCTGAAGAAAGTGAGTTCTTGTGGGGTACTGCAGGGTTCAGTACTGGATCCAGTCCTTTTTAATGTCTTTATAAGTGACATTGCAGAGGTATTGGAAGGAAAAGTATGCCTCTTTGCAGATGACAAAAATCTGCAATAGGGCTGATGATACTCAAGGGGGGATGGGTGTGGAAAGGACAAGAAGGGACTTGGCAAGGTTGGAAGAATGGTCAGAACAAGTATGGCAGCTTGAATTCAATGCAAAGAAGGGCAAAATAATGCACCTGGGACTGGGAAACAAAAACAAAATCCACGGGGAAGATTACACAATGGGGGGGTAGGTAGTAACAACAACAAAAATGGAAAGGGACCTGGGGGTAATCATATCAGATGACTTTAAGGTTAGCAAGCAATGTGAACCGGTTAGCAGATGACTTTAAGGTTAACAAGCAATGTGAGAAGGCAGTAGGAAGGGCTGGGGGGAAACAGGGATGTATGGGGAGAGGCAGCACCAGCACAAAACAGGAAGTTGTTATCCCTCAGTCTGTACAGACAGTTGGTGAGACACCATCTGGAGTACTGCATCCAGTTCTGGAGACCCCATCTCCGCAAGGACATAGACAAAATGGAGGCAGTCCAGAGGAGGGCAACTAAAATGGTGCAGGGTCTGCAAGAGAAGCCATACAAGGAGAGACTAAAGGAGCTTAATATGTATACCCTTGAGGGAAGGAGGGGAGGGGGTGACATGATAGAAACTTTTAACTACCTCAGTAGAATCAACAAAGGGGTAGCATCTTTCAGAAACTGATGTGCAAGAACAGGGGGACAGACACAAATTGAAGATAGAGCCACCCCCTCCACATAGTATAGCATCACATATTTAAACTTTCCTCTGCCAAAGTTGGCTATATTTACTTCAAGCTCCATGTGAGGAGAGGGTCCTCTTAGTTTCAGACTGGAATTCCAATTTCAGTAAGCTAAATCACCAACATCAAGGTGGGACCCTTCGATTTAGTCCCTAACTTTCCAGTGCCTCAATGGCTACTAACTGACTCCTTTTATACTGTGCTTCCAGCAAGGATTTTACACAGGTGTTTAACTTTCCAGTGCCTCAATGGGAGCATGCTAAAAAGGAGCACCACAGACTCCCCAAACTCAAACAAATCCAAAATTAGCATGCTCAAACCTTTTATGTTACTCCACACTGGGTTTGCTTGAGTTTGGGGAATCTGTGGTGCTCCTTTTTAGCATGCTTCCTTTAAAACACCTGTGTAATATCCTTGCTGGGAGCACAGTATAAAGTGAGTCAATTAGTAGCCATTGAGGCACTGGAAAGTTAAACACCTGTGTCCTCACATGGAGCTTGAAGTAAATATAGCTAGCTTTGACAGAGGAAGTTTAATTATGTGATGCTATACTAAGGGGTGGTGTGTGCTGGTATCTTTGGATTGTACCCCTAGATCTGCTGTGCTATCCACTGCTTTGGCGAAGCCTTTGACATGCATTGCTACCGCCAAAAGCCCCTTTTTTCTGCCCTTCTGTTGCTTCTGAATAGGAAATGGTTAGGCATAATGAATACCTAATTGTGATTTTGTGTTGTCCAGGTTTCATGAGCAGAAGATCGAGCTCATCCCCAGCTATTAAGGCAACTCCTGGCTTCATCTTGTTGGTCAGGCTTGTAGCATTCATGCAGAATGCCCTCTAAGTTGTCCTCAGTTTCTCTCCCCTCTACCACCACTATTCTCCCTCCCCTTGCCCCCCACTATCCCTGTTTTTTCTTCAGCACTTACCTTTACCTCTGTATACTGTTTTGGGATGAGGAGGGCCTGACAGACACCCCTGCTGTATATAAGGTAGTATGCCCTATCACTGCCTGCCTTGTTGGGCTAGTTTGATAAAGATTCATCTTCTGCCCTAATGTACTGGCTCAACTAAGGTTACCAAATTTCAGGGAGGGCTCAAGGGGAACATATTAACATTTGGGGTCTAGGGGGTCACTAGACCCCCAGAAGCTCTAGGGGTTTCCATGCTCTGTGGTGAGTTTGTGAAGATAAAATACACCTGTGTTACATCCTCCCCATCCCTGACTCCAGGGAAAAAATATTTCTCCCCTTGGAGTCAGGGTTGTGTGTGGAAGACTCTTGCTGGCCTTAGGTCATCTGGCTGACCAACAATACCTTCCACCAACCCCTAAGCATTATTGTAATGTACTGTGAAAGTTTGTTTTATGAAGTCTTGGGGTCTGGGCTCCTGAAGATCTATGGTTTGACAGTCACAATAAGGCAAGCTCTAGCTCTGCTGCTGCCTCTCAGTCTTCAGGCAGCACTCTCAGGGACCACCCAGTTCACAGGTCTTCCCATGCTAACCTGGCGGCCAAGCCATCACACTGACAGACAAGACGACATCGCAACCAGCAGCATCTATTGCACCTTCATCCCGGCCCCATGCCTTGAGCACAAGATAAAAAGCAATGCCCCAAATCTGTTAACTGAATACAATTATACTGCAGGTGCTGCAGAACTGTTGCATACCAAGAACACAGCAGAACAGAAACAGAAGCCACCAAAAGAAGCCAAAGCAAATCCAACAAACAAAGTTACCACTGCACTACCACCACTTACTGAGTCTTTTTTTTTTTTTTAAGTTCCACTCACCTGCCGACTTGCATTCCTGCAATAAAAGTTCAGGACGACTGACTGACTGACTCTCCCCCCCAAAAAAAATAATTATAGTGCCTCCAACCCTCCAGCATGCTTAAATTAAATACATACCAGTTAAAACTTGTAAGGTCCTCTGTGCTCTGGCTGCTGTACTCGGTTCACCTGGGTCCTGGGACAAGTCTGCTGCTCTGGTCACCGTGCTCCACTCCTCTTAATCTGCCCTGGCCTAAACAGACACAGTTCCTTCCTACCACCTAGTAAAAAAAATGAATGCTGTGCTGCTGTTTAGCTCTTTTTTTCATTTTTGCAGCAGCTGGCAGCTAGTCTTTTAGCTCTTTTCTCCACCAGTGATGGTGTGGACTGGGTGGCGGTCAGGAGTGAGTCCGAGTCGAGAGTCCAGTCAAGTCAGGAGGATCAGGAGTTGGGAAGAGTGCTGCTCTGCTCTTTTGGCTGCTTTTCTCCTTGCAGCTCTGCTCTCTGGATCAGCTTGTGGTGGTCGCTTCTAGTTACTCTCCGGCCAGTGCTCTGAAGGCAACTAACTCTCCCTCCTTGCCCTTGACTGTAATTCCCTGAGCACTGGAGGGACTGATGTTATGGTCCACGGTCGGACCTGACTGGGGACACAAAAGTTAAGGTCCACATATGGATGGGGGTGCTAACAGCAACGGTCCACAATGGAGCACTGGGATTGGATTAGAGGGTGGTTACATCAGAACCCCCTACATCACACGCTGTGTGCATTCAAATTGGGTCAGGACATTGAGAGATGAAAGTAGCTTGGGCTGTGGCATGGCTGCCCGCTGCCACCACACGGATTAAAGAAATTTTTTTTCGGACTTGGGAGGGAGAGCAGGAGACGGAGTACAGGAGGGAGGACTAACTGGAAGAAAATCCAGATGAGGTAGGTTTGGCGATTCGACGATTGCAACTGCTCCCATTATGATTGCAATTTACTGCAATTGCAACTAATTGCAACTGCAGTAAATTGTGACTGGCAATTCCAATGGCAGATGGTGGCTTCGGGTACTACTGCATGGAATCACCTTTCAGGACCTAGTAATGAAATCACAGTGCCACTGTTCATGAGAGGGGCTCTCAAAAAGCTTATGTTGCAAATTTGGTGAAAAAAATTCCCCAAATGGCTGTTTTATGAGCGTGCATTGTGCTATTTCCACACAAGCTCGTAACTTTGTGTACTTGTAATATTTTCACTCCAGATATTCAAAACTGCTATTTTTCCACACCTCCTTATGAACAGTAGAGCTGTCATTTTACATAGTCTGGCCCAAATGTGTTTTCTCACGTCTGGCGCAGAATAGAGCGGTCGCTGTGCAAAATCAGTTTTCGGGACAGTTTGAGAAAATGATGGTGACACTTTTCATGACCAGAGGTCCTAAAATGCCTATGTTGAAAATTTTCTGATGAAAGCCCTTGAACTGACTGTGTTATAAGCGTGCATTGTGCAGTTTCCATGCACCCTTGTAACTTTGCAAATCTGCAATATTTTCATGTTAGATTTTCAACACTGGCATTTTTTCACACCTCTCCTAATGAACAGTACAGCTGTCATTTTTCTCAGCCTGCCCAAAATGTGTTTCCGCACCTGTGGTGCACAATGGTGTGGTTTCTGTGGGACATCAACTTCTGGGACAGATTGACAAAATCACAGCACCACTGTTGATGAGGGAAGGTCCCAAAATGCCTATGTTGAAAATGCGGCTAAACAAATCCCAAAAATAATTGGGTTACGGACGTGTGTTGCACAGTTTCTATGCATGCTCATGACTTCACCACTTTTTCATATTTTCACTCCAGATTTTCAGCGTTGCCATTGTTTTATGCCTCCTCATGAACAATACAGTTGTCATTTTCCACATCCTGCCCAAAATGTGTTTTCATCCCCTGTGTCGCAAAATGGCATAGCCACTGTGCAAAACCACCTTTCAGCTAACAAACTGATTATGCTGCTCTTCATGAGGTGGGGTCACAAAAAGCCGATGTTGAAAATTTGGAGTGAAAATATCAACAAAGTCCTACAACATTAGGGTTTTCTGCTGTAACACCCCACCCTGTAGAGACTGCCAGGCATCAGAGGTGTGACTTGGGATCATTAGCTGTAATGCTCACACCATTACACCCCCTCCCTGCAGCCAGTGACAGGCATTGAGGTGTGCCTTGGACTGTTCGGCCCTAAAATTCACCCCATTCTCCTATACTGCACCCATCTCAGTGTATTTCCTTATGGAATGGGGTACGTATAAGGCCCAAAGACCCCAAAGCATACCACGACACTTGTCAGTGTATACAGGGTAGGGTGAGGCCCATTCTCCTATACTGCACCTGTCTCAGTGTATTTCCTTATGGAATGGGGTACGTATAAGGCCCAAAGACCCCAAAGCACACCACGACACTTGTCAGCGTATACAGGGTAGGGTGAGGCCCATTCTCCTATACTGCACCTGTCTCAGTGTATTTCCTTATGGAATGGGGTAAGGCCCAAAGACCCCACAGCACACCACAATACTTGTCAATGTCTACAGGGTAGAGTGAGGTAAAATGGCATGAGCGTTATAGATGACACCCCAAAGGCACACCCCAGCACCTGTCAGTCTCTGCAGGGTGGGGGTGGGGTTGGCGTCAGTTCCATACTTCACTGCCATTCTTATTATGCATCTCTAACTCCTGCATTACCAATATCAAAGCCAGTGAGACAACATTTCAGCATTGACAATTGCTTGTTTATTTCTGAAGCATGTTTTCTCTTTTGATAATTAGAACATCTTCAATCTGGCAGTCCTGGGTGTGATGTGTAGAACAGAAATCTGCATGAAGGCTAACATTTCTAGCTCTTCATGTATCCTCATCACAGTCATTGTAACACCACTGATTAAAACATTACAACTACTGTAAGCACCATCTCCCAGTGTTCACTAGTGCTTTCATATAGGGTGAGGTCACAGTGCTGAGGCGATATGAAGAGAAATATCAGTAGCTAAGTCTGCTTGCAGGTAGAGTGTTGTTTTGTTACAGTTTACTTAGTACTTCTAGGTAGAACAACTTTCAATCTGTATAAAGAAAAAGAAAAATGACACCAAAATAAAAAAGTAAGTATTGACTACTTGTCAAAATTAAGAACATTTTCTGTCTGTGGTTTTGTCACTATTTGTTCTTTAACAGAGCGACTACATGCCTCTTTCTATTTTAAAAAAATACACTACTGTATTTGTTACAGATCATTGTGATACTTTGCATTTTGCAAAAAAAAACTTAATTATACACAGATGTTACAGTACAGAAGCTTTCAGTGACACACACAGTAGGTCCCATTATCAGGTGTGTCAGCAAGCTGAGCAAAAGCCAACGGTCTTATACCAAAAGTTGACATTAAACAATTGCATAGAACAGGGAAGGTAGACATTCAATGCCTTAAAACTGTGCATACAGTCAGCCCAGTGGTGCTGAGGGTTGAGGTGCTGGATGCTACACCTTGCGCTGCACCAGCAACCCGGATTTGGGGTGAGCTCGGGCATCGGGGGTCAACAGGAGAGGGTTGAGGATTGAGTAACCTTGTGGTGCTCTCCTCCACGGGATGGTGGTGGAGTGGATGGCTCAGCATGCCAGCAGCCCCCGGTGGAGACCAGGGGGCACTGCAGCTTGTCAGGCAGCACGAGATCAGCGTGGCTGAAATAGGCAGGGTTGTCGTGTGCCAGTGTGTCGGGCATGCACCACACAAGAGGGGAGAATGCAGAACAAAGGAAAAACCCAGTCCTTGGGGCAGACAATGGCACCAGCCCCCATCTCCACAGCTGGGCCCATCCTGTCTGGCCTCTCATGTTCCTCCACCCAGAGCCTGCACCCACAGCTGGAGTCTGTGTATGCAAGTGTGCCCAGAGAGGAGGGGCGGCCCCACCCCTGAGGGGTCAATCCAGGGGTTCCAGCTGTGATGTGAGTGGGGAGGAGAGAAGAGGATCAGGCAGGCAGATGTCTGGTAAGGCAGGATCCAGCTGGATGCCTGAGAGAGGCTTCTCGGACAGTGAACATGAGGGAAAAAGAATTGTAAAAAAAAAAAAAAGCTGTGCATACAGTTGGGCATGGTTAATTTCAGAGGTATAAGATGGGTCATACGAGGGATAGAAAAAAGCTAAACAGCAGGGACTGAGCCCCCTAATGGCTGATCATCTCCCTCTCCCACCTTTTTCTCTCCCCTCATACCCACTGCTAATCTGTTGGATCTGTCTCATGCCTGATTCCTCTACTTAATCTGGTTACACACCATATGGAGGAAACTCTGTGGGCCCAAAACCTTGTGAACTGTAACACTTATGTATAATTTCATTACTGGTCCAATAAAAGGCACCAAAATCTATAATGAATACACTATTTTGATGACTAGAAATGCTGCAAACATTCTTTCTTTTGAAAAATTAAGCTAAAAGAATTATTGAATGTAACAATTATGTTTTATGACTGTTATTTTGGAGACTATTTTGTTCTAGTTTTGACTACTTGCAATAGAATTCTTCCTACAACAGGATATTAAATACGGTGTCCTACAAGGCTCCATTCTAGGTCCCCTACTACTCTCCCATTTTGTGAATTCCCTCCTAGGTACATGTACATCCACCAAGACCAAGTTCATACTTTATATAGATGATGTAGCCCTTTACTGCAGTGAAGACAAAAAACTCTGCACTGCACTACACCACAAACCCCTATCCAACTTCAGTAAACTCCACTCCTGGTTCTCCACACACAGCCTTCACCTCAATGCCAAAAAAACAAACAAATCCATGGTTTTCTCAGACATCAGGAAAAACACTGACTTTGATTTCACCCGTCCTAATAATAACTGCAACCAGAACAAAAGTCTTTGAATTTAAATACCTTGGTATCCTCCTTGACAGCCTCCTAACCTTTGAAAATCACATTAATCTTGTTATCAATAAATTGCACCAAAGACTCAGGATGCTGTATCGTATGAAACAATTCCTCATCCCTGACTCTAGGGCTAACCTTGCAGCAACTTCCTGCTCCCCCTTCTAGACTATGGCTCCCTAGTCTACCTCCCTTTAAAAAATCTTGAAAGACTGAGCTCCTTATACCGCAGCATCCTCCAGTTTGTCACTGGTCTCCCCTGGACTACCCACCACTGCACTCTTTGCAAAGCAGCAAACTGGCTCCCTCTTAAGGACAGGTTCAACAGCAAAGCCTGCACCTTCCTCTTCAAATCCTTAATGGGTCTCCTATAAAAACATAGAAGTTGATGGCAGATAAGGACCACAAGGCCCATCTAGTCTGCCCATTTTTTTACCTTATGAATGTGCCATAGGCCTGTACTCTGTCAATGGCCTATCTAATCATACTCATCTTTATTGCTCCCTTATGCCTGTCCCATGGCTGTTTGAAGCCCTGCACTGTATTGATATCCAACACTTCCTGAGGTAGATCGTTCCATGCATCCACCACACTTTCTGTGAAAAAGAACTTCCTCACATTCCCCCTTAATCGGCATTCCTCTAATCTCATGCTGTGTCCTCTTGTCCTGCTATTTTTCTTATATTGAAACATGTTAGACTCTTTCACCTTGTTAATGCTCTTAAGATGTTTGAATGTTTCGATCATATCACCTCTCTCCCTCCTTTGCTCTAGGGTATACATACTGAGCTCTGTTAATCTGTCCTCACATTTTCTCTGATGCAGTCCCTGCACCATTTTGGTTGCCCTTCTCTGGACTGCCTCCATTTTGTTAATGTCCTTGTGCAGGTGTGGCCTCCAGTACTGCATGCAGTACTCCAGATGGGGCCTAACCAGTGTCTTGTAAAGAGGGATTATTACCTCCCTCTTACAACTTGTGATATCCCTATTAATACACCCCAACATCCCTCTAGCCTTACCTACTGCTTTAGTGGTCTGCTTGGATGATTTCAGGTCATCTGTGATGATGATGATAATACCTAAGTCTCTTTCTTCCCTTGTGATTACCAGCAACTCCCCTCCCAACCTATAGGTAGCTTCAGGGTTTCTCTTCCCTATGTGCATGATCTTGCACTTCTTTGCACTAAACCCCAGTTGCCACTCTTCCGACCATTTTGCCAGTTTATCCATAGAAACATAGAAACATAGAATTTGATGGCAGATAAGGACCGCTTGGCCCACCTAGTCTGCCCATTTTCCTACCTAACAGAGAAGCTGCAGATCCTAGTTAACCAACAGCTTACTTCCTCTTACCCCCCACTAGGACTGCCTTATGCCTGTCCCATGCATTCTTGAAGTCCCCCACTGTTCTTCACTCCACAGCCTCCTCAGGGAGGTTGTTCCATGCATCCACAACCCTCTCAGTGAAAAAATACTTCCTCACATTACCCCTGAGCCGTCCCCCCTCTATCTTCAAATTGTGCCCCCTTGTTCTTGCACATCTCTTTTTCTGGAAGATGCTACCCTCTTGGACTTTGTTAATTCCCTTGAGGTACTTGAAAGTTTCTATCATGTCTCCTCTCTCCCTTCTTTCCTCAAGAGTATACATATTAAGCTCCTTTAGTCTTTCTTCGTATGTCTTCTGGTGCAGACCCTGCACCATTTTGGTTGCCCTCCGCTGGACAGCCTCCACTCTGTCTATGTCTTTGCAGAGATGGGGTATCCAGAACTGCACACAATACTCCAGATGGAGTCTCACCAACTGTCTGTACAAAGGGATAACAACTTCCTGTTTTCTACTATTGATGCCTCTTCCTCTGCATCCCAGTATCCACCCAGCCTTCCTTACTGCCTTCTCACATTGCTTGCCCACCTTTAGGTCATCTGATATAATTACCCCCAGGTCCCTTTCTATTTTTACTGTTGTCAGTATCTCACCCCCCATTGTGTATGCTTCCCCTGGGTTTTTGTTTCCCATGTGCATTACCTTGCACTTCTTTGCATTGAATCTGAGCTGCCATACATTTGACCATTCCTCCAACCTTGCCAAGTCCCTTCTCATCCTTTCCACTCCATCTTGTGTATCAACCCTGTTGCAGATCTTTGTGTCATCTGCAAAGAGACATACTTTTCCTTCCAGTTCCTATGCAATGTCACTTATAAAGACATTAAAAAGGACCGGTCCCAGTACTGAACCCTGCGGTACCCCGCTAGTAACCCTCCTTTCTTCACTGTGTACTCCATTTACTACTACCCTTTGCATCCTGATGTCTAGCCAATTTTTTATCCAGGCTACCACCTTGGGACCCACTCCAAGGCTGGCTATCTTGTGTATTAATCTTTTGTGTGGGACTGTATCAAATGCCTTGCTAAAATCTAGGTAGACCATGTCCACAGCCCCTCCTTGGTCTACTACTTTGGTCACCCAGTCAAAGAAATCTATTAGATTCATCTGACATGACCTTCCCATCGTGAATCCATGCTGCCTTGGGTCCTGTGCCCCACTGGCCTCTAGATACTCAACAATTCTTTCCTTCAGAAGTGATTCCATCATTTTCCCTACCACTGAGGTCAAACTAACTGGTCTGTAGTTTCCTGCCTCTGTCCTGCTCCCACTTTTGTGAAGAGGAATCACATCCATATCCAGATCTCTTCTCATTCTGCCCACCCCATCTGGATCATCTACTCTGTTGCAGATCTTGGTCTCATCTGCAAACAGACAAACCTTACCTTCCAGTCCATCTGCAATGTCACTGATGAAGATATTGAAGAGAACGGGCCATAGAACTGATCCCTGAGGTACCCCACTTATGACTTGCATCTCTTCTGAAGGTATACCGTTTAACACCACTCTCTGTTTTCTGCCCACCAACCAGTTTGCCACCCAGTTGACCAACTTCTGACCCAGCCCGAGCCTACTCAGCTTATTAATCAATCTTCTAAGTGGAACAGTACTGAAAGCTTTGCTGAAGTCAAGGTAGGCGACATCAACTGCTTCCCCTTGGTCCACCACGCTGGTTACCCAGTCAAAGAAATCTATGAGATTTGTTTGATAGGACCTTCCTGTTATAAACCCATGCTGTCTTGGATCCTGTGCTCCTATGAATTCTAGGTGTTGCACTATCCTTTCCTTAAGGGGTGCCTCCATAATCTTGCCCACTACTGAGGTTTGAATGACTGGTTTATAGTTCCCTGCTTCCTCTCTGCTACCACTCTTGTGGAGCGGGATCACATGACCCCTTCTCCAGTCTTCTGGGACCTCTCCTGTGCTCAGAGACTCACTAAACAGTTTTGATAATGGCTCTGATAGTTCCACCCTTATCTCCTTTGGTACTCTGGGATGTATGCCATCAGGTCCCATTGCCTTGTCCACCCTGAGCTTAGTGAACTCTTGTAGAAGCCTTTCTTTTGTGGAGGGACTATTACTGCACCTCCTCCTCCCTCCCCTGTGTCCATGGTGCTGAGCTGTGGGCCCTGCCCTACCTTTTCCTCAGTAAATACTAAGCAGAAGTATTTATTTAGGATAGATCCTTTTCCTTGTTCCTCCCCCTCACACTCCCCCTTATTCCCTTTGATCTTAGCAATACCCCCTCTGGACTTTCTCCATTCACTAACGTATCTATACAAAGTCTTGTCACCTTCTTTTACTGTTCATGCTAGTGTCTCCTCAGTTTGGGTCTTTGCTTGCCTTACTGCCTTCCTTGCTTCTGGTTGGGAAGTTTGGTATGTCTCCCTATCTTCGTCCTGCTGTGTTTCCTTATATTTCCTGAAGGCTGGCCTTTTGGCTTTGACCTTTTCTGCTACTGTTCTTGAGAACCAAAGTGGTTTCCTTCTTTTGCTCTTGCTTTTCTCTCTAACACAATGGGATGTTGCTTCAAGTATTGCACCCTTAATGCTTGCCCACTTTGCCTGTACCCCCTCACCTGTATGTCTTCTTACCTGGGCTAGTTTAACTCTGTTGGCCATCTTATGAAAGTCAGCTCCTCTGAAGTCCCATATTTTTGCTTTCCAATGGGATGATTTAGTTCTAGTGGCCAAATTGAACCATACCATGTGATGGTCACTGGCCCCCCAGGTGACCTTCTACCTGGAGATCTGTGATCCTTTCCCTGTTAGTCAGTACTAGATCTAGGATAGTCCTGTCTCTTGCGGGTTGTTCTACCAGTTGTTTGAGGACCTCCCCCTGCAGGCAATCTACTGTGGGCTAGAATTTCAAAGTCCTTAGAATGACGCAGGGTGCTTGGGTCAAGCAAGCCTGACACAAGAGGCACCTTGCGCCAAGAGCTGTGCCAAGTGCTATTTTCAAAGGCAGCTTGCATCATCCGGCAGGCTGCCTATGCCAAAGTGTGGTAGCACCTGCCTTGTGCCATGAAAGTAGCTGCGGCATGGCACTAGGGGGCTTGCAGCAGGCCCAGAGTACCGCAACCCTCAAATCCCAATTTTCAAAGACCTCCCCAGGAGCTAAGTGCCAAGTACTGTTAGACCAGCCAAGGACTGGTCTAACGGTGCTTAGACATCTCCTGGGAGGGTCATCCAGTATGTGCCACTGTGTGACCTGCCTGATCCATCCTCAAAGAGTGATCCCTGGTGGTGTAGTGGTCCCCCCCACCCTGACTGTTAATGATAAATCCACCCTTGTGATCTTGTGGTCCCCCTCTCTACCCCAACTGTTATTGTGAAATGCTATCCTGGTGATCTAGTGCCCTCCTTTCCCAGCATGTAGTGCCCACGACCCCGCACTCAATTCGACTGCTGGCTGTGGTGGTGTGTGGAGGGCTGTGCCAGTCGTTGAATCTCATGTAAGGATTGGGGGGGTTGTGGGCACTACGTGCTAGGAGGGGGGCCACTAGATCACCAGGGTGGCATTTCACTATAACAGTCGGGGCAGAGAGGGTGGTGTCATGTCACTGCAGTGCCACTGTTGGGCACATCGGCCATGGCGTTGGGAGGGGAGCACCAATATGGCCCATGCGAGGGTGCAGCTTCACCCACCATCCCACAGCACTTGTGGCGCTTCTACTGGGTACTCCATACATTTGGTGCACCCACTCACTTGCTGCAAGCGGCAGGACCTAGGCACCAGGATCACGCTCCTTCTAAAACTGGGGCAGGATCCTGGATGCACTGGCACTCGGCGCAAGCTGCTGATGTTGCAGCTTGCGTCAGGTGTCTGAAAATCCTGCCCTATGTGTCTAGTTCTGGAAGATGTTCCTGCTGGTATTGACCAATCCGTATCTGTCATGTTGAAGTCTCCTATTATCAGAATCTCCCCTTTAGCAGTCATGTTTTGTCTGTCTTCTAACAGTAATGTGTCAATGTCCTCCCTCTAGCCTGGAGACCTGTAGACAACCCCATTTCGTATGGCAGTCCCATTTCCTGTTTCCAGGGTGACCCACAGTTCTTCTAGTTCCTTATGTGTGTTCTGAATTTCTGTAGCTTTGATATTTTCATTGACATAAAGGGCCACTCCACGCTCCCTTTTTAAACCTCGATCTCTTCTGAACAGTACATAGCCGGATACTGAAGTCTCCCAAGTGCGGTTACTGGTTAACCATGTCTTGCTACTGGCTACCGTGTCCAGTTTAGCCTCTATCATTGTTGCCTGCAGGTCCGGTATCTTGTTTCCCAGACTGCGAGCATTTGTGTACATGATTTTCCATTGGCCAGATTTTGGTGTGTTAGTTGTTGGGTGAGGTCCGGCATTTCCCCTGAGCGTCGTATTGGTAGTTGGACATTTTTCCTTACCTGGTGATGCAAATGAACTACAAACATGCTGAACTCCTGTTTGATCACTAACTGAGGGGGGGAGGGGTGTTTTTCTTATTCAAGGTATCAGGTGCTGCACTCCTCCCTGAAAGTACCTTCACCCTCTTCCCCAGGCCTGCTGACCCTCACACCCCAGGAACTCCTTTAATAGCTACTTTGCAACCCCACTATACTGCACCTCCCACAACCAGTGCTCACTTGCTTACAGGGGCACAAAACTCTTCAATGCTCTGCCACAGTCTCCCACCCAATGCCCTTCCACTTTTATTTTAAAAAGCACTTTAACAAGCCTCCTCCTTAATAACTTGACATGCCTTTACTTTTCCCTATTCTCTAATTACCTCTGATCAACCTGCCCACAGATCCCGAGTGTCTCCCCAGCAAAGCTTTGAATGCGAGGTAGAGATGGGAATTGGGGGAAAAACTGAAAAAGCACCATAAAGTATGTATGGAAAACAAAATTATGGTGTTACTACCACAATTGTTTTGTACATAATTTGCCAGATCTGTACACAATTGTTTGTAAATTCCTTTGTTTTACATCAGTTCTGTATGTATAATTCTGCTTGTCTTTTGTAATTATGCCCTAGTTTGACTTGTACACAGTTGTTCATAAATTCCTGTGTGTTACCTCAATTGTCTGTATATACTATTTTGCTTGTTTATATTTTTTTGCTGTAAATATTATTTCACTTGTTTTCTGTAATTATGTTGTTTCACTCCCTGTACTGTTCTCTTCTTACTCTAACACACAGGATGTTTGTGAAAACGGGCAATTTTGCTCACATGCCTTGCCAGTATAAAATAAAAATGAAATGAAAATGATATGAAAAAACATATCCACCATGGCAAAAGGTGAATATCCTGATGAGAGCCTGGCTGAATGTTTCCGATGTCATTATGGTCCAATCAAGGTACCTGGGACCTGAAAATGGACGTGAAAAAGCAAACATTCAGTTACCTCAGCATACACGTGAACCCATCTATCACTATATTACTTATTTTATTTTAATAATTATTTTACATTTATTAACATTTGTAAAAAGTGAATAATGTGTGTGATTACTCACTGCTCTTGGGTGCAATCTGGGCTAGAAGTATAGAAACATAGAATTTGATGGCAGATAAGGACCGCTTGGCCCACCTAGTCTGCCCATTCCCAAGGAGGGGTGAATTAGGGTACTCTTCATCAATGATAGGGGGTGGATTGTTGGTCAGGGAAGCTGGTACCTTAGGAACAGTAGAGTCAGGACAGACCTGAAGAACCTAGAGGGTCTGGGCCTGGGTGGAATGGTCAATATTCAGTGCTACAGGTCATAGGCAGGGCTGCAGCTAATTCATGGTAGTACAAGCCTGATACAAGTCACTGATCTACCTACACTGGGTAGAGATATCCCAGATGTTTAAGGGTTGGTTAACACTAGTTAGCCAACTTGGAGACAAAGGTGTTTTGAAGGAGAAGAGTGGTTTCTTCACAGCTGTGTGGGAGTGGTCCTGGTTGTCCCCTTGTCTGGAGAGGCTATTTTGGGTACTGACTTATGGGTGGATCAACAATACCCTACAAATAATGGGCAGATGGAAAGGAGTGTATCCCTCTGATTGTTCAGGACACCAATTGTTTAAGATGGGGAGTACCTTTACCTCCATTTAGATGAGGGTTTCTATTTCTAATTTAAGGAGCTAGAGGGTACTTTTTGGGTGGTGGGAATGACTGGTAATTAAAGGGTTAGTGCCAGGATCCTCAGGTTCAAGAAGGTGCAAGAGTTAGCAGTACTGCTTAAGGGGCAGCCTGAGCACCGTTAAGAGACAGAGGCCCTTGTGAGTGAAAGAACTTCTGGCTGAGACATAAAGGAGACCAGGAGAATGACCTTGATAGGTATCTTCTCAAGAGGGGGCCTGATGGCTTTTAGCACTAGGGGGGGATTCCCCTGAAAAGGCCCAGATACTGGGAAGAAAAGAACTAAAGATTAATCAGAATGGGCTCCTTCTAGACAAAGCCCAGAAGAGGAGGTAGGTAGTATTCACCATAATAAGAGTAGGGGTTGGGAGGAAGGGCAGCATAGTCATTTAGGCCTTAAAGCTCAGATCCCAATGGTGGCTTCATGTGAAAGAACATGGGGTGGGCTGTTATGGCTCAGCTTGGGTGAGTGCCCAGTGGAAGCACTTGAGGGTGCATGGTTGGTAGGCAGGGATAACTTCTGATACTCTGCAAGAATATGGCCTGAAGTGGTAATGTATGATACTATGCTAAAATGTAGCATGCATTAAAATGTCTGATATCTGTATTAATGGCATGTGATATAAACCATGCCTTTAGTGGGACTTTAATTGCCTCTTTTATATGTCTTACATATCTTATTTTGGGGCTAGCATAGATATCGACATCTCCAATATCCCTTTGCTACAGTTTTCCTAGGGGTAGCATTCCTGCATGCATGGTTGGTACTACTAGGGTCCACCACAGGTAATGGCCTAAATCAAAAGAAATAATTACTTTCCATGTACTCATACACGAGAACAAAAACTAGCCTAATGTGTGTAAAGAGAGACGTCTTCCAAAGAACCTAAACAGCCATGTTATAGCTGTTTCTTCTCATGTGGTGTTGGCAAGGGACAAAAGGGATGCCAAGGATCTGTGTACCTTGGAATAATGGAAAGACTGTACTCGCAGCAAGGCAATAAAGTGCTGTTTGGATATTCTCTGACTGTTGTGCACAAATATGGATGCTTCAGTTAGCTTTAGTCAGGATTTCACCTGGGTGCAAATGAACTGAGAGCTCAATGACGGACTCTCATGTACTGTAACTGTAAAGTGAATTAAACTCATCTGGAAGTTTTTGCAGTTTTTGATTTGTCCTATTGTTGTGTATTCTTCTTTGAGAGCACCATCTCTGCTAATCAAGTGTCCCTCTGATTCCAAATTTTACCAAAAGGTGCTATGTGTGCCTTATAACCATAGGGTATGACTGTTTCTGCAACATGAGCAGTGCGTGTGGTGTTTTCTTTCCTATAGGTAGAGTGAGTGGGTTTCATGAGGAGCAGAGGTAAGTGAAAACTTCTATGCACATTGCACTCCTGAGGAAATGTGGAGTGGAAGAGGAAAGAGACAATTTAAGGTTTGCACTGCCAAGTTCCCTAGCACCTATGTCCTCCATCATAGCTTCACTGAGGCAGCAGAAAAACAACCTTAGCCCACTCACCCTCACATCTTGGCTCCAGGACACATGTGTTAAAATATGTATAAATGTTGCAGGACATGAAAATAAAGTTGAATTTAATTTCAAAGTGCATTTATTATTTAATGGAAGTCAACAGGCAATTTAAATTCTCACTTAAATACAGTACTGTTGAGCGTTTTGAATGATCTAACTATTCTTTGGAAATGATGGAATAAAGTAATGACACATGTTCAGAAATGGAATTGCAGTATTCCTACATGACATATGTTTTGTCAGTTGACTGCCCTGTCTGAACATTTTTCAGAGTACAAAACATGATCACTGAGACTCTTAGATTGTTCTGTTAAGAGATTATGCCTCTGGGCACATAATAGTTTTGTGTGCTTGGTAATGCCAGTGGCAATAACATGCACGTAATTCTTGGCTTCCCTGTATTATTCACATACAGTATATCTGTGCCATATTAGGACCACTAAATTGTCCACTTCCTTGAAAGTGGAAATGCAATTCACCAGGCAACATAGGCAAGAGGGAATAAAACAGAAAGTGGGAAATTCAAATGCAGTTTAATGAAAGGTGAATGTCTTTGTTCATCCCTATTAACACAAACATTGACATAAGTATGGGGTACTAAATATCCACTAAAATTTCTTTGAGTCAGGAATTCAGGGAGTAAACACCTATTGAACAATGAAGGAAATTTGAAAGAATACCAGTTTCTTGTCACGCCACCTGCATATCTTTAATCACAACAAATGTGAACTTTTGGATATAACCAACTATTACGTCAAATGCAGATGTCTATCTGTTTATTTGATCAAGGTTTTAGACAGGATGCATTTTATTGTACAGTGCTTAGAGCCTCGGGGGGTGAGTGCATTGCAAATAGCTTGCTTTGTTTTAAAAAGTGTTAAATATTTTCAGTACCATCAGAGAACCATTTCCTTGTCAGATGTTTGATAAACCCATGTAAAATCATTGATCTTCTGCATGTATCAGTCATTTCACAAAATTCATTCCTTTCTGTTCAAACAAATACTAGTGGCAATTTGAAATATTTTCAAAGTTTTAAACCTGGGGGCAGAACCTGCTAGTTATTGTAACAGATTTTGTTTTTCTGAGATGGAAGCCCTGCATATTCCTGTATGGCCCGTGTCATACATCATGATGCTGCCAACACCTTTGTTAGACTGGTGTGATCCAGAGTACCAGAGACCATTTACGTCTTGCAGCTGTAATGCCTGCACCCCTGTTTGAAGGCAAATGTAGTAAATACTTCAACTGGCAGAGCCAAGAGGATCACCGCCACTGTATGAGTTTTCAAAAAAATGCACGACACACTGGGCACTTAAATTGGTTAAAGAATTGAATATAAATTTGGAATAACAAATCATTATTTTCATGTGCCAGTGTTCGTTTGCCCATAAAACACAATTCTTACACAATGAAGCATAAATAGGATCCACAAGAGGTCACAGTTCTTAAAGTTTCTTGTACTATAAGTGAAGTTTTACCCTTATGCTAGATCAGCTGCCACCCTCACTCCTGAACAGATCCATGCAACCTGGGAATTTTAGATTGATGTTAATCAGCATCCCCAAGGACTAAAGACTGGTTGGTTGACATCTTGTCCGTCCAATGTTCCGCAGTGAATTCTCTGACCACAGGTTTGATCCAATGCTGTTTTGTCACTCACATCGAACTCTGAGGTCCACTATCCTGTACTGAACCAGGCTGTGTACTTGTCCATGGTGTCTACTGTCTACTCCAAATAAGTTTTCAAACATCCAGCCACAGCAACGGCTGACCCTACACTAAATTGGGAATTTTCAGCGCTTTGCCTAAGAACTGACTGGAAACAACTGAGGGTGTTGAAACTTGCTTACACCCTCTAACAGTAACTATGACAGGTCTGACACACCACACATTCTTCTACAAACTGGTCCACGACCTTGCACATCTCCTTGCACTGGTCTTAACTGTAGCTTGGGACTGCGGCTACTACTCTGCTCATTGGGTCTCCCTTGCTATCGTAGTCAGAGTTAGCCTGACCCAAAGCTACTCCTAGGCTGTCTATAGTCTCCTAATATTAAAGCACAATATGACCATCAGTTTGCTGCCTGGGGTTCTATCTGAGTCCCAAAATTCCTGCTCTATGGCAGTCCTACCACTTCCTAAGTGTAGCCTCGCACTGGGGAGCTGGCGCTGCAGTTCAAGATATAGTCATACAGATAAGTCATACCTGCTGCTCTTCCCTTGAACCTACTGTACCTGCTCGATTTTCTTTACCTGCTGTCTTTTCTGCCACATCTCTTTGTTTCAGTCTGTGTATCTCTGCTAGTTCTCTAGTGCAATATGCACAACACAGACCATAGGCTATGACAGAATTTGATTTATAAGTACCTGCACAGGACTCAGAACACTTTATTAGATATAAGATCAACAAACACCAATGAATTTGCATTAACAATAAACATAGCTAGTCCATAAATAACAGTACCATAAAACATTACTATGCTTGTTTAATACAGATCTGTAATAGAGCTGTAAGTCTAGTTCTACCACAGAATTAAGCCAGTTGACATTTACCCATTTAATGCTCTACAGTATACTGAAATCGGAGACTTTGGTTCACTACCATTTTAACCTCACACAATGTTGAGCCAGAAAATGTGATGATGTTGTTGGACAATTCCATCATAGTTTGACTCATAAATGTCCATTCACAACACAGTGTCAGCAAGCAGAGGTATTCCTGCTTAATGACAATGCAGTCATTTGCATACTGGCCTTCAAGGAGAGTGTATTTATAGTGTCTTTGTAGGGCTGTTATTAAACATATACAGTTAGAGTAAACTAAAAATATGAATTCACTCGTCATGACTCACAAATTGATCTTTATCCCAGGCAGGAGGTCACTCCTGGAGTTCTGGAATGGGAACAGGCATCTCTGGAATTCTGCTGGGCTAAGCTCAGCCAATGTGGGAAAATGAGGGTAATGCCGGGGGTAGACCTCAGAGGCAAAGCTAATCTGATACCTTTTGTGAGCACTGAAACTAAACACAATAGTAAAACAAAAATAAATTACAAAGTACAACTATCTTTATCAAAGCTTGAAATGCATAGGGTGTACTGCCTCAGAGCCTGAAGATATATTGTCCCCAGATGGTGCCAAAGAATGATGCAAATGCTGTAAATTTCACAAAGTAGGCCATCACTGTTATGCAGTCTTTCATTTCATCATTTGCCCACATAGCCATTGTTATGTGGTTATAGTAATACAAATCTGATCAAATAACATTTACAATAGAAAAACACAGTTAGAAAAATGGCCAGCCATACAAAGATGTAGAGCTAAATTTTCAGCCAGTTACAGCACAATTTGTCCAAATCAGTAGTACTTGCAGTAAGAATTACTAGAGCACAGAAAATGTGGTCTTCTTTTCATAAGTGCCATGAACTGCATTTTGTAAATGATGTACGTATCAAAAATTTTATGTCTGCCATTTTTCGGCCATAAAGTGACCAAAGTGTCATAAATATATCAGAATGTTTTAAAATCAGCTGCAAACATTCTGGCACATTCACACTGAGACAGTCATCTTAGAATAACTGTTGCAAGTTTTGTGTCCACACCTATGAAACTCCATACTCTGATACCCAATGTAGGAAAGAGCAAAGTTAGATGAAATGGATATGTATATAAATATCCAATATTTTAATTGGAACATGGCAAGTATTTGGATCAGAAATGCTTAGACAGCCCATCAAGGCCAGTCCCCTCTGTTAATTCAAAGCGAGGTCCATTTTCTTGGCATTAATGAGAGACGTTGCCAGTGAGTCCTGCAACCAGTTCAAGAAAATATACAAGTTACAAATGAAAAATCTAATTACCCTTCTTCAAGTAAAACATCTCTTTCTTATTCAAGAACAACAAAAAATATTAAAGAAAATAAAGTACAGTAAGATGCTACTGAAGTTAAATGGCTCACCAGGAGAAATCTATATCAGCAATAGATTATAAAACCCATCGGGAGAAAGTCACTGATGTAGTTAACATTTTCTGTTGTTAAAATCTAGAGACTATTTTTACCTTCGTCATGTAAATATTATGGCAAAACAGACTTCTTACTGAGAATTTCCCTAATTATCTAGCCCTACCTCTGGATTTTTAATCAAATGTTTTCTAATCTTAGATTCAGTGTATATAAGCCCCTATATTCAAAGGTTAGGGTTAGTATCACTCTAAACATGAATAGAGCTGGTGATCCAGGTGATCCAAATGCAGAGGCCCCTAGAGTTCCACACTAACCCAGTTGTGTAACTGTGCAAAACATACCGCTGCATCTCTGGAAATGAGGGAGCCCTCATGCATTAAGGGCATAGCAGTACAATCATAGGTTTCAGCAGCAGTAAACAGCCATCAGCACAGAGCTGCTTACTACTGCTGAAACCTTGACCTTAACTGGGCACTATGGCTACACCCTAACCCCGAATGCCAAGTGGGTGTATTGCAGGCTGAAATTCCTGGTGTCCAGTGGTTCCTCCACACACCACCAATCACCCATGAGTTGATATTATTGTTCTATGTATTTCTCTGGTAGACTAGTGAACTGCCCCCCACACTGAATGTCAATTTTCCACCCAACTACCTGCTAAGAAACAACACCCAGCACCCCCTTTATCCCTTCACCGCTTCTTTGCCAAACAATGGTGACTGGCACAGCACTCCACTCACCTTTTCAGTCAGCCAGCAGCTGACAGTCACAGAGCACAATCCTGAGTACTTTAGAAACAGCCATTTACTAAAGGAATAATGCCTGACAGGGTGGGTGTTATGCTGGGATAACATTCCACCTCGGGTGGTTGGGCCCGAGGCCACCAGCCAAGGGCGTCCAACACCTGAAAAGGGATGTTATCCCAGCATAAGGCAAGGCAAGGTAAAATTTGTTTAAAAGACGCCCAATCCCAGAGGTTCTGGGTGCCGCACAAATTTTTTGTGAAAAGCATTTAAAAACCAAAACACAAAACAACACAAAATTTTTTTATACAAAAATTAGAATAAATAACTCCAATAAAATCTCAAACTGTGCTATAAATACTAAGCTAAACATCAAAGGCTTGGGAAAAAAGGAGTGTCTTCAAACGGGCCTTGAAAATATCCACAGTGGGGGCTTCCCTGACCTGAGCTGGCAAAGAATTCCACAGAACGGGAGCCGCAACACTAAAGTCTCTATCGCCAGCTGATTTAAGCCTCGTTCTGGGAATGGTCAGGAAGCCACCACTAGAAGATTGAAGAGGGCGGGTAGGGAGGGCAGGTATCAGAAGGTCCAACAGATAACCAGGGCCCTGCCCATGTAGGGCCTTATAGGTGAGAAAACCCACCTTAAAGAGGATTCTCCACCTGACTGGCAGCCAGTGCAATTCGCATAATACCCATGTAACATGGCAACATTTTTGCTGCCCAGTCAATAACCGGGCAGCTGTGTTTTGCAACAGCTGCAGTCTGCGGAGAGATCCCCCTGTGACTCCAAGAAAGAGCGCATTACAGTAGTCAAGCCTAGATGTGACTAAGGCATGTATCAAGGTAGGGAGGTCCAGAGACGAAACAAGGGGCTTAATCCTGGCAATATTTCTGAGATGGAAAAAATAAGTATGAACCATGGAGAATATATGAGACTCCATGGTTAAGTTCCTGTCCAGAATCACTCCAAGACTTCACACCCAAGAGGAGGCCTTCAAAGACACAGCTCCAAGAACAAGTCCAGTTTCTGAGTCAGAGGCCATCTAATCACAAACTCTGTTTGACTCCACTACCAATACCTCCGTCTTGTCAGGGTTCAGTCACAACCAGCTGGAGGCCATCCAGTCATTAATCTCGGGCCAGACAGATATTAAGCATTTCCACTGTGTTGGATGTTCCTGGGGCAAAGGACAGATATAGCTGAGTATCATCGGCATAACAATGAAAACTCAGACCATACTTCCTAATGATCTCTCCCAGGGGCATCATGTACAATGCGAACAGCACTGGGGCCAGTAACGATCCTTGAGGGACTCAACACCCACCTTGGAGGGCATTATTCCTATTATAGAATGGCTCATTGTTTTATACAGGAAAAAAACTATTTTAAAGATTTTGTTTAGTGTTTAAAAAATATTTTTTTAAGAAAAGATGCAGACAATCTATGGGGTCATCATCTAAATGATCAGCAGGGATGTTATGCCAAGATAATATCCCTGCTATGATGGCAAACTGACCAATCAGGAGCCAGGATTCTTTCTTGCCATTGTATAATAGTAATTAATAAAGGAATAATGCACGACAGGGTGTGTGTTGAGTTGGGATAATGCCTTGCCTGGGGTGGTTGGGCACGAGGCCGCAACCCAGGCATGGCATTATCCCAGCATGACACACACCATGGAGTGCATTATTCCAATTATACAATGGCTAATTTTTTAATAAAAGAAAAAAACTTAAATAAATAGGCTTTAGAACAGTTTTTCACTTGATTTTGTGTGTGAAAGTATACTTACTTAAAAAGAAGATCCTTTATCCTGTTTGTCCTCTATGCAGAGCTGTGTGGCCAGTAACTGGATTTTTTCTGTTCTGTATCTGCTCGGCAGTGTGGAATATGGTTTCTTGTCTTTAATTTCCTGTGCCCCCGTGTGTTTTTCTGCAATGTTAGAATATTGTACAGGTGACCTTTTCAAAGTTGGGACATTTCCTGAAAAAACTCATGGCTTGGGGCTCCCGCCGCATCCTCACTGCTACCGCATGCCCATTACCATTGCCGACAAATCCCTAAAGGAAGAGGAAACAACCTATGGAGGCAGTAGGGAGAATGTTTTTTTGACTGTTTTTTAAATGGGATAGAAAATGAAGCTTCAAGATGGAGCAAGCGAGTGTTATGAAAGGAGCCACGCACTGGTGTTTTCTTAAATCACTTGTTTTCTATTTTTCATACCATAGGCAAACAAAAAAAGGGAAAGGATAGAAAAATATTTACAGATTGTTTTGTGGCTTTCAGTGACTTTTTTTGTTTTACTTACAGTATATGGCGGTTTGCTTGGTTGAAGTGAAGAGCCGGGCACAGTGACATGAACTGCTGAGTGGTCAGTGAAGCTCACCGCACTGATGGCTGAGTGATTTTTTTTATATTAATAATGTGGCCATCTGTGTGATGGGACTAGATCCATGGTGTTATGCCAGGCTAACACCACGGGTCCAGTTCCACAGTGACCAATCAGAGCCCGAAATTCTTTCTTGGCATTGTATAATTGCTAATAATTTATGTCTGATATTTTGGGTTACACTAGTAGTGGGGGAATACTTGCATAAATAACATAAGATAATCAGTTACACATTGTGAACATATTAAAAGAAAGTGACAATGTTGTTTTGAAATGCAGACTGCAACAGTTACAGTGCAAATACCTCAGGACAAGCCATTAAGCATGTGAAAACAAAAACTCAGCATGCTACCTTGTATGTCTGGTTGCTACTTGAAGAAAAGTCAGACAAAGAATCAAAGAGAAGCAAGTCAAGCTGGTCCAAAAATAAATTCCCAAGTTTGCTTGATTCTGGGCTTTTTTTATCAAATTATATTATTTCTTTCCTCGAAGGCATTACACCAAGTAAATACATTTGCATAGGACATCTCAATAGTTAATCAAAAATGACAACCACGTATATTATTACAGGTTATGCAGTCCCATACAATTTGTGATACAGCATCGGGGCGCGTGGGGGAATACAGGTAGGTTAACTACATGTCCACTAAATATGCCTAGTGCTCATCCACGGCTACAGTGTGAAGATTTATACCAACAGTCATACAGTTAACTAGGATATTTTAATGGTTGAAGTGTGGAGATTTACACTAACAGTTAGAAATGATACAGCTGACTAGGATATTTTAAGTGCTTCCCAAAAAGAATAATGACATAGGCAGGCATTTCCACCATACTTCAGACTCCTATCCTCCCACCAAAACTTGAGAACATTTACTACTGTAAACATGTTAAACTCTATGAAGTTGCCATTCAAGCATGTTTTACAAATAGACAACTTTGTAATGACTCCACGAATATTACTAAGAGCCATTACTTAACACTATGCTGCAATTAATACAGAGAATTTAGAAAACATTTCCTTTAAAGGATCACAAAAAAAATTAAAAAAAGACCCACAAACTTATGGTTCTTACGTCCCATTGAGTCAGCAATACTTTCCCAACTGGACAGCACTGGACAATGTGATTCCCAGTGTTCAATAGCAAAACATCTGTACATAAAATAATGTATGCATCTGCAAGTTCCCCATATTTTACAAGACCCCACAACTTCCCAAATCCCATAGTCAGTTAGCTGTCTGGTATATGGCCCAGCAGTCACTGAAAGGAGAACACTGTTCACTGCCCCACAACATAAAGTTTAAGCTGCAGCAGTGCTCAAATCATCTTCTGCATCATTTAAATTAAATTCTGCACCTCTTTTGGAGATTCAAGCTCCCACATCATTCAGGTCTGTAAATTATAATGTCTTTCAACATATGATATCAGGAGGTGGGCAGGAAACTGTAGAGAGCGTACATCTCCCAAACTGTGTAGCTACTGTCTCATGGTGTCAAACTACTTTCTCCAACTTCTGGTCACAAAAAGTATGTCTGGTAATAAATGTAAGTCTCTCCCTAGATGTTGAAGTAGGTGGGATGTCCAGGAATCAGAAAGAATAACTCTCTGGAGCCAACAATATCTGTGACGATCAGGATGGTCTGAAGGGCACCTGGAGAGATGCCAGCTGTCTGAATAGAAATCTGGTATGCTTTCTTGATTTTAATCCTTGATTCCTCTATGTCCAAGTTTAATAGGGATTTCTGCAAATTAATCATGAAATAAAAGAGATTTTCACCCTCTTCCCCTTCTCTTACTCAAACCAGCTGCATATTGATATTTTCTTTCACATTTTCCTGGGTCTCCAGCCTGTATTTAAGGTGGGAGTTCTCTTGAACTAACTTTGTAGTTGTGTTCAGCACTTGGAAGGATCAATCATCAATATCTTTTGCCAAATCCTTGTTGGCTCCAAATTTTGTTTCTTGGTCACCAAGGTGCATAGGTCAGCTGTAGCAGAGGGCTATTTTTGCCTGGTACCTTGTTTCTCCTCCAGCTGTGTGAAGGGACTGTGTTTGTTGCCCCTGCTATCATGTTGCCTCCCATTTGCTTGCTTTTCTATGTATTTTTCTCCTTTCTTTGCTTGTTTCTAACCTTTTATCTGGCCAGATATCTAAATGAGAGGGCTGGTCCTTCCCAGTCTCTTATTTCATGCTTATCTACCCTTATCTCTTTTTGTGCTTAATTTTCTTTTTCTTCCGCCCTTTTCAGGTGTGCACTTCAATGCCTGGGTTAAAGAGATGCAGCCTAGATGGTACAGCATTGGAAAGTGGCATTAGCCATGATACTACCATACTGCACATAGCAGTGGATTATAGCGTAACTATGACCATGCATTTGACCATGACTATGGCATAGCATAGTCATGCATAGCTGTTGCAGGGAACCATGTGATGCATGCCTGCATCGGTCCCACAGCTGATATTGAGCCATTATTGTTGCCAGCACTTGTGAAATGCTGCCATTAAAGTGCTAGCAAGCACTTGTAAAACTATTTTAAACAAGTCTGTCGGCAGAAGTTCTTGCACAAGCTGACAGAGATAGACAGCACTAGGCAGTGCTGTAACTTCAGTAAATATATCCTTTTTAATTTTTTCCTACTATGTTTCCATGTTTGGCTAAAGAACTAGTTTACAAACAGCGTTCTAAATCTGACTGAATACAATGCAAATAGAGTGCTCTTATCTTGAGACTTGAGACAGTGCCTGCATATAACTGTTGGAAGGTTGTATTATATAGTTGGCACAGCTATTCCTTGTGTGTGTGTGTGTGTGTGTGTGTGTGGCTACAGGGTCCTTTCCCATTTCTCTCTTATCTTTCCATTCCCTCTCCTGTTGCTCTTCTTTGTTCCTCCTTTACTCCCATAGGGCTCACCAGCCATTTCCTCTCTGTATTATGGGATATCTGGAGCACAGGTAACTGACAAAATGGGATGAGTTGGAGGTCCCCCCCAATGAATATTAATCAAATTCAGTTTCTGTTTTGTATTTGGGCCTTAGTACATGTTATAAAATATCACATAGGAATGTGTCAGTAGTAGAAATAGAATGTATATAGGCATATGTTATACTAAAATGTTTTGTAAAATTTAAATCACTAGGGATAATGTAGTTAATTGGAGTTCATTAATATTCATGACTGCTTGATGGGTAAGACAAGCGGCCAATAGGAAGGCAGCCAGGTGGTATCCAGTGATAAGGGCGCTCGCTATTGAGCACACACCAAAAAGAGTGACTCAATAGTGGCACCTTATCAGACAGCAACTGGATGGGGTGGGTGATTGCAGGTATAGTGACATCCTGTTACTATATATACATGCATGCGAGGTGGGGGAGTGAGCACGGTGGAAGGGGAGGGAGGATTTGTGTGTCGTGTTGCAGTGATGGGCTGCTGAGCTACCCCATGGCATAATGGGTGGGTCACAGGTTTCAGCTGCAAGGGTGCCGGGTTTGGGTCTGGGCACACATACATTTTGTTGCTCCAGGCCCCAATTTTTTTTTTTTGAATTTGCACCCCCCAGAGATGAGAATCCTTTAGTGGGGGGTGCAGGTGGTGAAGTCTCCCATGGGGGATGCAGGGGCACAGCCCCCCACATAAACATAGATAATGTAAGTCCCCAGTTCCCTTTTGCTATGCACCAGGGTGTTTTTTGGCAAAACAGATTTTCGCTGAAGTACAGTCACCGTAACGGCGATCGCTGTTATCACATAGAACCCAGCTGGGTATATAAAAAGACTCCTTGTTCAGATCCAAGTCAGTTAGTCTTCAAACAGTGAAGGGGAGGGAGCTGCTG
Organism: Neoceratodus forsteri; assembly: GCA_016271365.2. NCBI lineage: Eukaryota > Metazoa > Chordata > Ceratodontiformes > Ceratodontidae > Neoceratodus > Neoceratodus forsteri. The sequence goes on from CM028131.1 coordinate 1,181,356,991, forward strand.
TCCATGCTATGCTGCAAAGAGACTGACATTCCTGAAGGTTGCTCACGGTCCTGTGTATATTCTTTGCTCAATTTGATTTTATACTGCCTTACAGCTTACTTCATGCTTTGGTATCTTTTACGGCAGTCCTACACCTTGACATTTGGTGTCACAAGTGGGAAATACCTGGGTCCCAGGTTCAAGGAGTAGATCTTGGTGGTGCAGTACTGGGAAAGGTACTGCCATACATAGTAATAAAGGACAGTGCACATGAAGTGCACTAGTCAGGCCATGAAAGGGTTACACCGGATGTTCCCAGTATGTCTCTAAGAAGAGGGCAGATGAAGAGGAGACAGTTGTGCACCCTTAACAGACTTTGCCTTCTGATACTACTTTGTGGGTTATGGTGGTAACAAAGGAAAATGAAGAGGAAGAATGGATGGATTTACCTTCAGAAGGACTTACAGAACTGTTAAAATGGGTGACAACCAGGCAACTGAATCAGACCAAGAAAAAAAAACAAGAGCTTGAAAGGCAAAAGAATTGTTGGGAAGAACTGGTGAATTCTATCAGAGGAACCAGTACCCCTCTGGTCTCTGGTGAGGAAGAACCATTAGCCAGTTGGCGCATGAGCCAACCAGAGACAAATCAATTCTGGATCTGGTATGGACCAATGGGAACAGAGTAAAAGGAGTCCAGGTGTAAGTGCAGCTGGGATCCAGTGACCACCACATGGTATGGTTTGGCATGGAGACAGGGACTCAATTAAGCCACACAAGGGAAAAAGTATTAGATTTTAGGAGGGTGGATTTCAGTGAAATGGGTAGATGTTTAAGAGCAGCCCTGGAGAAGGGAGAGGTAATGGAGGAAGTGGAGGAATAGTGGTGGAAATTAAAAGGAGCCATTGTGGAGGTAACTAACCAATATGTTAGGACAATGGCCAAGGGGGAAAAGAAGAAGGAAACCACTATGGTTCTCTAAAGAGGTGGCAGACAAAGTATGGGCTAAAAGAGCAAGTTTCAGGAAGTATAAGGGGACCCAAAGGGAGGAGGAGGACAGGGAGGTGTACCTTGAATGTCTAAGTGAAGCAGGGAAGGCTGTTAGGAGAGCCAAGGCACAGACAGAGGAGGATTTAGCATGGACTGCGAAAAAAAAGGACAAGACGTTCTATAGGTACATCAGCGATAGAAGAAAAACTGGGATGGGATTGTGAGGCTCAAAGGGGGAGGAGGCAGAGTGTAAGGAGGGGGATCTAGACAAACCAGAAATACTGAACAAATACTTCTGTTCAGTATTCACTAAGGAGGGAGAAGGTCAAGGACCACAGTTGAGGAACAGAGGCAATTGGGGGGGGGAGTGGACACCAGTTCATTCACAGTGGATCGAGTTCTAGAAGAACTCACAAAGTTGAAGGTGGATAAAGCCATGGAGCCAGACAACATACACCCGAGGATATTAAGGGAGTGGAGAAGGGAACTAGCAGTGTCTGTCCACCCTGTTCACAGAGACACTCAACACAGGTGAGGTTCCAGATGACTGGAGGAGGGCACATGTAGTCCCACTGCACAAAAGTGACAGTAGGGAGGAAGCAGGGAATTACAGGCCAGTCAGCCTCACCTCAGTGGTGGGGAAGATCATGGAGACACTGCTGAAAGAAAGGATAGTGACACGCATGGAATCCAATGGTGCCGAGGATCTGAGGCAACATGGATTCACAGCAGGAACATCTTGTCAAACAAATCTGGTAGATTTTTTTGATTGGTGACTAGGGAAGGCAATCAAAAAGGAGCAATAGGCATCACCTACCTAGATTTCAGCAAAGCCTTCAATACCATCTCACACAGAAGGCTGGTTATCAAGATGAGTAGTCTGGGCATGGGGCATAAAGAAACAGGCTGATGGACAGAAGGCAGAGGGTGGTGGCAAATGGGATCCAATCCAGGGACAGAGAGAGAGATGACCAGCAGAGTACCACAGGTATCAGTACTGGGACCAGTCCTGTTCAATGTTTTCATTAGTGACATTGCAGAGGGGCTGGAAGGAAAGGTCCGCCTGTTTGTAGATGACACCAAGATCTGCAACAGTGTGGATACTCCAGAAGGGGTGCAGAAAGTGAAAAGGGACTTGGAGAAGCTTGAAAGATGGTGGCAGGTGTGGGAAACTGAGGTTCAATGCAAAAACATGCAAAATAATGCACCTGGGTAGGGGGAACCCTGGGGATAGCTACATAATGGGCGGGGGTGCTGACTGTCACCAAAGAGGAAAGGGACCTAGGGGTTATCATATCTGATGACCTTAAGGTATCAAAGCAGTGTGCAAAGGCTGCAAGGAGGGCCAGTGGCATGCTGGGGTGCATAGGCAGAGGCATTACTAGTAGGAGATAGGAGGTGGTGATGCGATTGTATAAAATACTGGTAAGGCCTCACCTGGAGTACTGCATGCAGTACTGGAGACCACACATGCATAAGGACATAGACAAGGTGGAGGCTATCCAGAGAAGGGCGACAAAGATGGTGCATGACTTGCATCACAAAACATATGAGGAGAGACTAAGAGACCTCAATAAGTATTCACTGGAGGAGAGGAGAGGAGAAAAAGGGGGTACATGATAGAAACTTTTAAGTACCTCAAGGGCATAAACAAGGTGCAGGTGGGTGATTTTTTCCAATGTAGAAAAGATATTGGAATGGTGGGACACAATATGAAATTGGAGGTGGGTAGATTAAGAGGTAACATGAGTAAGTTTTTCTACACAGAGAGAGTGATGGATGCTTGGAACAGTCTGCCACAAGACGTGGTGGGGGAAAGCACATTGGAGGGGTTTAAACATGCCTGGGACATGCACAAGGGAACACTGGGTGGGGAGGGAGTGATAAAAAATACATTGATCAGTTAGGGTCAGTGACTGCATACAAGTATAGGCTTATGGGCAGACTAGATGGGTCTAGCAGTCCTTATCTGCTGACAATTTCTATGTATCTATATACCTCCCCTGGGACTGACAGAGAACCATGATTGGGATGTCAACATACCAGGGTACACAATTGACAGAAGGGACATGAAGGGTAGAAGAGGAGGAGGAATAGCTCTCTACATAAGGGAAGGGATCAAAGCAATGGAACTAAATGGTAAACAGGGAGGAGAGGAGGCAATGTGGGTCACCCTGAAGAAAGGAAATGGCACCACAATCTGCACAGGGGTTGTATACAGACCCCCATCTCAGGGGGAGGAAATGGACAAGGAAATGATAGAAGGCATCCTTAGGATGGCAGAAAAAGGGGAAATATTGTTGATAGGGGACCTGAATATGCCAGATGTTAACTGGAGCACCTTTGCAGCATCCATATCCAAGAGCAGGGTCATTTTTGCTGCCCTACAGGGGGCATGCCTCAGACAGCTAGTGTTTGAGCCCACTCGGGAGGGAGCAATCTTAGACCTGGTACTCTCAAGTGGGGACGGAGAGAGGATCTCAGATTTAGAAGTGGGTAGCCATCTGGGAACAAGTGACCACCGAACAGTGTGGTTCATGATAAACACAGACATAGAGTCAAGCGATGAAGTGTGAGGGTACTGGACTTTAGCAAAATTGGAGAGTACCTCAGAATAGCACTAGCAAATGGGCAAGAAGGAGGGGGGAACAATGGGAAAATATCAAAACTGCCATCACAGAGGCAACAAGCCTTTGTGTGAAGCAAATAAATACATCAAAATGTAGGAAAAAACACTATGGTTCCTAAAAGAGGTGTCGAGGAAGGTTAGGGAGAAAAAGATAGCATTCAGGAAGTATAAGGAAACCCAGGAGGAGCAGGACAGAGAACTGTACCAGTTAAAGCAGAAGGAAGAGGGGAAGGCAATCAGAATAGCAAAGGCCCAAAACAAAGAAAAGACAGCCAACTTGGTTAAGAAGGGGGATAAAACCTTTTATAGGTACATTAGGGAGCAAAGAAAGACCAAAGGAGGGATGGTGAGGCTTAATAAAGGGGAGGGTTGGTAGGCAGTGGGTGACAGCGAAAAAGCAGGGATACTGAATGAATACTTCTGCTCAGTATTCACAAAAGAAGAGGAGGAGGGGGAAGTACTGTACCTAATCCAATCAATAGAAGCACTCTGGATAGGAGTGTCAATACCAGTCCATTCACAGAAGAAAGGGTTCTGAAAGAACTCCTGAAACTGAAGGTGAACAAAGCAATGGGACCTGATGGGATTCACCCCAGAATTCTAAAATAACTAAGGGGAGAACTAGTGACACCACTGACTACCCTTTTTAACAAATCATGGGAGGATGGTGTGTTATCTGAGGACTGGAGGAGAGCAGATGTGATTCCCATTCACAAAAGTGGGAGGAAAGCAGAGGCAGGAAACTACAGACCTGCTAGTTTGACTTCAGTGGTAGGGAAAAGATGGAATCGCTTCTGAAAGAAAGAATTGTTGAGTACCTAGAGGCCAGCAGGGAACAGGACTCAAGGCAGCATGGATTCACAGTGTGAAGGTCATGTCAGGTAAATCTAATAGATTTCTTTGACTGGGTGACCAAAGTAGTAGACCAGGGAAGGGATGTGGTCATGGCCTACCTAGACTTTAGCAAGGCATTTGACACAATCCCACACAAAAGATTAATAAACAAGTTAGCCAACCTGAGAGTAGGTCCTAGGGTGGTAGCCTGGGTAAAACATTGGCTGGACAACAGGACACAGAGGGTAATAGTAAATGAGGTCCACCCTGAAGAAAGGGGGTTACTTTTTAATGTCTTTATAACTGACATTGCAGAGGGACTGGAAGGAAAGTATGCCTCTTTGCAGATGACGGAAATATCTGCAACAGGGTTGATACACAAGAGGGGTGGAAAGGATGAGAAGGGACTTGGCAAGGTTGGAGGAATGATCAAAAGTATGCAACTTAAATTCAATGCAAAGAAGTGCAAAGTAATGCACCTGAGAAACAAAAACCCAGGGGAAGAGTACACAGTGGGGGGAGGTACTAACAACAACAGAAATGGAGAGGGACCTGGGGGTAGTCATATCAGATGACCTAAAGGTAAGCAAGCAAAGTGAGAAGGCAGTAAGGAGGGCTTGGGATACTGGGATGTATAGGGAGAGGCACCGCCAGTAGAAAACAGGAAGTTGTTATCCTTTTGCACAGACAGTTGGCAAGACCCCATCTGGAGTACTGCGTGCAGTTCTGGAGTCCCCATCTCTGCAAGGACATACACAGGATGGAGGCAGTCCAGAGGAGGGCAACTAAAATGGTGCAGAGTCTGCACCAGAAGCCATACGAAGAGAGACTAAAGGAGCTTAATATGTATACCCTTGAGGAAAGGAGGGAGAAGGTGGACATGATAGAAGCTTTCAAGTACCTCAAGGGAATCAACAAAGTCCAATAGGGTAGCATCTTTCAGAAAAAGAGATCTGCAAGAACAAGGGGCCACAATTTGAAGCTAGAGGAGGGACAGCTCAGGGGCAACGTGAGGAAGTATTTTTTCATGAAAAGCTTGGTGGACACATGGAATGGCCTTCCTGAGGAGGTCTTGGGGTCAAAAACAGTGGGGGAATTCAGGAATGCATGGAACAGATGTAAGACAATTCTGGTGGGGGTAAGGAAGAAACAGGCTGTTGGTTAACTAGGATCTGCAGCTTAACCAATAGGTAGGGAGATGGGCAGACTGGGTTGGCCAAGCGGTCCTTATCTGCCATCAAAGTCTATGTTTCTATATCTCTTTTCTCACTGTGGGCCCTAAAGTAGAGGTTAAACCACAAACCCCTTCCCAGAAACAGAAACCTGATATTACTTGCTAAGCTTGTGGGGGAAAGGGACATACAAAATGGGAATGCCACACTCACCATAGTACAGTAACCTTGGCCCTGGCAAACTTTGGGCATTATGTCACAGATGTAGTCATTGGGAACCACATTGTGCCAGGATTAATAGACTCAGCTAGTCAATCAATCAATCAAATCTTTATTTATCCAGGTGAACATCATTGAGCAAACTCATTTACAAGATGGACCTGGTTAAGTCCTGATTATCATACAAACAGCTATAATTACTATGGGAATTAAACATAGTAGAAGTGCAAATCTGGATACACAAACGTACATAGCATAACCTTTAGTACAGAAGCATCAAAAAGACAAGTGAACAGTGAGAACAGGCAAGTCCACAGAGATACAGAGATGGATATTGTTACAGTAATTTTCTTAAGAAAAAAAAAGACAGGCGAGACCTAGGTATTGCTATCATAGCAGTCAGACAGAGATAAGTGATAACAGCTTTTCGCTTGACATGGTTCACAAAGGAGAAAAACAGGTATAGTCATGTCAGAAGGAAGCAGGCAGCCTCCAGGCACTATCACAGCAGCCCCAGGGAGCACTTACATTGGGACTTGGGGCGGCTGTATGCCGGTGCACTGTTGGAAGGTGTGAGCAAGGTGCAGAGGCATGGATGGGACAATACCTACTGCATTTATTTTCTGAAACTAGGTGCTAGCGCTGGCTGTCCAGGTCCAATGGACCGTCGGGCCATGAGAAGGTTGCAAGGCAGGGACGGTATGATATGCTAGGGTGCAAGGGGCCAGTCTCGATCAAAGATTCAGAGAGGAGCATAATCACTCATACTTCTGATAATTACACTTTAAGCCATGAGGAAGGATTGCATCGGTCAGGGAAGGAAGTGGTTACAGCTATTTTAGCAGAGTACGGCAGACCATTCGATTTTTGCCGGCATTGGAAGGCTCGTCGAAGAGAACTGCTGGAGCCTATCGGGAGCAGGGGTCAGAAGACACTCGCGGTCTGATTGGTTGGTGGCTTTAGTGGTGTTTTGCTGGAGAAGAGTCTGGGCGAATGGTTTTGGATGGCAGCTTGTGTAGGTGCAACCACCCAGGAGGTAGAGATTTTGCACTCTGGGTGCAGATGTCCCTGTAAGACTTACCTATGTCAAGCGAGAGGGGTACAGAGACCAGGAGTGATAAGTTCATGCAGATAAACAAAACTTGCACAAATTAACCTGGGGTAAGGCCGATTATGTCTAGGGCAAGTCTCAGGGGAACAAGCTAACAACGGTTAGTGATTAGGAGCCGGGGAAACAGTTGCACTGTTCATACACACCTTGTGCATATAATGACTTGAAAGCATTAATACTTTTGGAGGTAGCTTAGTTTCAATAGTTTTTGCATTTTGTTCCACAAGATTGTCAACGTGAAGCTAAAGGCCATTCCACCATAGCGGGTGGCAGCTTTAGTGATGCATAAGAGAGATATAGGAGGCACTCCTTAGGCCGTACGGTCCCAGCTAACTTAAGGGAAGACATTCAGAAATATAATGTGGTAGCCTGTAGGTCCAAAGGACTGCATTTCTTTCATGCCTGAATGTAAGCAAGGACCATCCTACAGCTTTGTACAATAGACAGTGATGAGTAGAGAGGGGAAGACCAGTAATGTACCTGATGGCCCTATGATAAAGTGTGTCCAACTTGGTAAGCAAGGCTTTGGGACAGTGGCTATATAGAAAATCTCAATAATCAATTAGGGAGAGAAAAGTAGATTGGACTAGCCACAGTTTGGCATCACAAGTGAGGAACTGGCTAATTCTTTAGAATAGACCTGGCTTCTGCCTTAGCTTCTTTGCCAGGTCTTCAACATGCTCAGAGAATGCGAGGTTCTGGTCTAGCCACACTCCTAAGTATTTAAACTTGGGGATGAATTCTAATTTCTCTCCCAGAATTGTGGTGCTCAGAGGCAGTGACTCAGAGCTGGCAGGATTTGTCATTCAGCTAAAGGGTGAGAACAGCATTGCCCTTGTCTTTTTTGCATTTAAAAGAAGCTTTTTATGGAGGAGCTAAGTCTGAAGCAGGTTAAATTCTTCCTGTAGCTCTGCACAGGCTGCTTCGGCAGTCGGACGACTTATGTAAACCACTGTGTCATCAGCAAACAAATGTATTTTTGCCTTGTTGATGCCCTCATCAGTATTGTTTACATGAATTGCGAAGAGTAGCGGACCAAGTATGGATCCTTGTGGCACTCCCCTCAGAACAGGTTTGAGTGGGGAGAGCTCCCCCTCAGCTTTGATTTGTTGCTGCTGTCCTACCAGGTACTCCATGAACCAGTGCAAGGATGTTGAGTCAAGATCAGTGCTCTTCAGAGTGGAGATTAGCAGGCTATGGTCCACAGTATTGAAGGCCTTACTAAGGTCTAGGAATACTGCACAGACAAAGTTTCTGCTGTCTAGATCATTGTACTAGTCATTTGTTACTTTGGCAATGGCTGAGATAGTGTTATGCTTAGACCTAAAGCCCGATTGCATAGGATTTAGTAAGTTGTTAACTTCCAGATATGCTCTAAGTTGATTGCTGACAACCTTTTCCAGGAGCTTTGATAAGATTGGCATTAGGGAAATCGGTCTATAGTTGTTGAGGTCGCAGGTATCCCCAGATTTGAACAACCGGATAACATGGGTAGTTTTCCAAATGATAGGAAGGCACCCTTGGGAGAGTGATAGATTAAATAGATGGGTGATAGGAACAGCAAGGATGCATTATGCAATTTTTATAAAGTAGGGATCCAAAGAATCTCTAGCACTCTTCTTTACATCCAACTGAAGTATCAAATCTTCAACATCTTTCAATAATACAGGTTGGAAGGAGAAGTCGGGTACCGGGGCAGTAGTGGCTAAACAAAGGACACTTAGCTGGGAGTGGGCCAGGACTGCAGGGGAATTGTCAAAGGCTAGACCAGCTGTGGCAAAATGATTGTTGAAAACTTCTAAGATCCCCTGTTTAACACATACAGTTTTCCCTTCAGATGTGATTTTTGGTGGCAAGGAGTTACCTGGGGTATGACTGGACATATCCTTGATTGTCCTCCAGAATTCAGAGGAGCACTTTGCAGTAGAGTCCAACTTCTTAAAACAGAATGATGTCTTAGTGTCTCTGATCATTTTTGTACATGCATTACATCCCTTCCTAAATTGGCACCAGTCCAGCTTTATATGCTGTGCCTTTTTCCACAACTTGTCCCTGCCCAGCAGGGTGGTTTTCAGTTCGGGTGTGAACCGGCGACAAGTTTTATTTTTTACTCAGATTTTTACCACTGGGTCATGTGCATCTATGGCTCCTACTAGAATTTCATTAAAGATGTTGTACGCCGTGTTGACCGTGGTGGCTAGGTAGAAGTCTCACCAGTGTGGTGAATAACCCAGTTCATAAGTATAGGTGGCCACATCAAAGTTGCATCGTGTCCTTTTAGTGATGAATTTAGTTGAAGGGCCTGTGTGATGTAGTGACCCAACTGCAGCAATAAAACAATTGGTCACTGACATCAGCAAAGAAGGTTCCAGCATGTGTGAAAAGGTGCGGCCTATCAACTAGTATAACATCCAATAATGAGCTATTACAAGGGTTCTTTTTATTAGGACGTGTAGGTTCTTGAATTAACTGTACAAACCCACAAGTGTCACAAAAGGTGTTTGGGGTGAAGCAGCATTGGAGAGCCAGTCAAAATTACAGTCCCCAAGTATGATTGTTTCAAGATTCTCTTTCTCAATGACATTACCAAGGTGAGATAAGGGTAGTATTCCCATGGATGGAGGTCTATAACAACCAATCACTCTAATGGCCAGAGAAGTGGATAAGTCAATCTTAAGTGTCAGACACTCAAACTCATTTTCAACAGATCTTGAATCTATGCAGGATGTTGCAAACCTTTCCTTAATGTATATAGCCACTCCACCTCCCCTAGTAGGTCTACCAGGTCTGAATAGCTGGCAGGAGGGAATGCTAATCTCACTATCCTGGGAGGCTGGCCTGAGCCAGGATTCAGATATTACCAGTACATCAGGTTGGGTATGGCTGATCCACGCCTGTATCATAGTGATCTTTTTTAGGAGGCTACAGACATTGACATGCCAGAAACTCATTCCTTTAAGGGTGGCTGTGTCCAACGGAGAAGAGAGGGGAGAGATGGGACCAGGGTTTAATTCGATGTTACCCGAGCATATCAGTAATAGAAGCAGTTGCTTCATTAAGGCAACAAATGTTAGTTTGAGAAGCTTGGCCCTGGTGTGCTTATGATTCTTAAAATGTTGGGTAAGCCTGTCACCACCCCTAAGGGTGAACCGCCCTAATGCTAGGTAAAGCAATACCCTGACCGAGATGTGCAGAGGGTGGCTAATATAGTATGGAACAGAAGGACTAACTTGATGAGGCGGCTCAATATGGGTACCATCATGATAGGTACACAGATTGTGCTCAGACAGTAGTACTATCTGCATGGCACATAAATAACTAGTGGGTAAATCAGTGTATGGAGAGCAAAGCTTTAAGGGGTCAGTCTCTGCATGCACAGGCTTCTGAGGATAAAATGCCACCTGGACACAACAGAGGATGATCAGTAGAGCTAATATTAGGCAACCCCTGGTGAAGGTGGATATTGTGGACACTAAATGTCAGGGAGGCTACTGCACAAATGTTGTGTGTGGACACAGGGACATGAAACACTGCCCAACCATTCCCCTATTCATTGCTATAAAAGGAAAGACAGTCACTGTAAGAGGCAGGATTGTTCCTACATTGCCTGCACCAGTTGTCTTGGGGCATGATTTACCAGGATTTGAGGAAGTAGTGTTAGGAACTTTTGCTAATGACAGTGACTTAACAGCAGTGATAACAAGATCTCAGAGCAAAGCAAAAATGGAAAAGGATCCTGAGTTAGGGGACATTTACTCTTATGATGATGATAATGAACTGTATGGACATAACACCAGATTAAAGAAAACATAAGGGGAGGTCAGACGGGAAAAAGGCTAAGAGAAGAAATAAGGAAAAGATTCCAGAACCTAAGGTGCCTGTGGACTGGGACTGTGAGGAATTTGGGGATTAGCAAAGGATGATGAAAGTTTGCCATCTCTGTTTGAACTAACGTGAAAGCATACTGAGTTAGATAAACCTGTGTATGTGATGCAGACTAACTTACTGTATAGGGTGTGTACAAATAATAGAACTGGAGAAATGTATGATCAATTGGTGATACCAAAATTATATCAGGAAAAGCTGATCCAATTAGCACACGATTCCCATCTTCCTGAGCTTTTGGGCCAAGAGTGCAGTTTTAGCTGATTATTGCAGCAATTCTACTGGCCCCTTATACATCAGCAGGTTGATGCCAGAAGGTTGCTAATGTGACTAGGAAAAACAACGTACCTCTGGTTAACATCCCCATGGTTGATGTCCCTTCCTTTATGGTTGCCGTGGACATAGTGGAACACTTAGAGAAAAGCAAAAAGGGGTAACAAAATTCATTCTTGTGGTGGTCAATTATGGAAAAAGATACCCTGATGTTATTCCCCTAAGAAACAGTACTGCTAAAAACATAGCTGATGAACTAGCCAAAATAGTTAGCAGGGTGGGTACTACACAAGTAATATTAACTGACCAGGGTACAAATGTTTCTTCTCAGCTGTTACACAAACTATACCAACTCCATGGCACGGCTAGTGTGTGCACATCCCATTATCATCTACAGATGGATGGGCTTACAGAGTGAATGAATCAGACCCCAAATAAGATGCCACACAAGTATGTTAGTGAAGAAGGTAAAAATTGGGATACCTTTTTACCATATTTGCTGTTTGCGTATCGGGAGGTGCCTCATGCCTCTACAGGTCATTCACGCTTCTTGTTATTGTATGTGTGCCAGCCAAGAGACCTGCTTGATTTTATCAAGGTAAGTTGGGAAAAAAGAGAACCTGACAGGAAAAGCCAACCTGTAGCTGATTATGTTCCTGCTGGACTGGGCTCTCTCTTCCCACCCACCACAGGATCCTACGTGCAGGCCTGCTCCCTGACTCCCTAAGTGACCACCACATGATTTTCCTGGTTAGGAAAGTGCACAGAACCACAGCTCCCCATCCAAAGATGTTGCACACAAGGTCATATAAATCCCTGGACCCAGTCTCACTCTTGATAGACCTAGTCCAAGTAGACTGGTCCTTCATCCCAGTGGCCTCATCAATTGACACTGCGATCAATACTTTCAAGGACAAATTTCTTAAAGTTTGAGACAAACATGCCCCCCCATGTACAAAAAGAGTCAGAGGCACCCGCCTTCCCTGGATCACAGCTGATATCATCAGTAAATGCCACTCCAGGGATCACGCATGGAACACTCACAAGAAACTGGGGACCCAAGCATCTCTCCAAGCCTATAGAGCCCTCTGAAACTCCTGTACTAGTTTCATTCACCAGGAAAAAAAGAGCGATTTTCTTTTGGCCTTTAGTGCAATAATAAACCACCCGACCAACTTCTGGAAATCATTCAAATCCCTGTTCTCTCCCCCCACCAAACCTCCACCTCCGTCACTATCAGTTCAGGGCACCTACATCACCAATCCCTGTGAGGTAGCCGAAGCCTTCAATACCTACTTCTCCAGCTGCACTGACTCGCTTCTATCAACCCTCCAGTGCCCACCCCCCATCCAAGGGTGCCCCACCAGCCTCACTGTTCTCCTTCTGCCCTGTTTCCCAATCTGAAGTTTTCAAATCCCTTCGCTCCCTAAACCCCAACAAAGGCAAATGCCCTATGTCCCTGGATGCCAAGATGCTATACTTGTCTGCCCCAGCCATAGCCACCCCCCTAGCCGCACTATTCAACCTCTCTTTCATGTTGGGCAAGCTTCCCACCTAATGGAAACTGGCTACCGTTATTCCCCTCCCAAAAGGGGGTGACCCCTCCTTCCCAGGCAACTACCGCCCCATCTCCCATCTCCCAATCCTGGCAAAAATTAAGGAATGCCTGGCCCTCACCCAACTCTCTCTCCATCTGGACGCCACCTCCTTCTTCACTCCCTTCCAATCCGGCTTTCGCAAATTTCACTCAACCATCACCTCCCTGCTTCGAGTCACAGGTGACATACTCACCGGCATGGACAATGGCCACATCACCTCTACCATCTTTATAGACTTAGCCAAGGCTTTCGACACCGTCTCACATACTCTGCTCCTCTCCAAACTAACTGACGCCAGGCTCTCCAAACTGACCACCACATGGTTCCATGACTACCCGGTGGGCAGACATCAGGCTATAAAAGTCACCTCACACGTCTCTCTAACCCTCTCCCAGTTACTGCCGGCATACCCCAAGGCTCAGTCCTGGGCCCACTGCTCTTCTCTATATTCCTAAATGACCTCCCATCAGCCTGTCGCTTCACATCCATTCAAATGTATGCAGATGACACAGTACTGTATGCCACAGGCCCCTCCACAAGCACAGTGGCAAACCTTCTCCAGCAGGATTTCAACTCCATCCAGGAATGGTTCCGATCAAACCAGCTATTCCTGAACCCTAAAAAAACAATGTCACTAACTTTCGGCTCACAGCAAAGACTCTCCTGCCAAGCCCCCTGCCACTCTTTCAAAACCCTGGATGGGACCCTCCTGGAACAATGCACCAGCTTCAGGTATTTAGGAGTCTGGCTTGACCCACACCTTGATTTCGCCATGCATATCGACTCCATACATAAGAAACTTCTCCCTAAACTCGGTGCCCTATACAGAAACAAAAGCTGCCTCCCCTCACCAGCTAGGAATGCTATTGCCCAAAAAATGATCCTCCCAGTACTTGATTACAGCGATATAGTCTACACTATCACCCCCTCCACCACGCTGGCCAGTCTTGACACCCTATTCCACTCTTTTTGTCGGTTTATCCTCGACTGCCCACAAACAGCCCACCACTGTACCTTATATAGCTCCCTAGCCTTACCGTCCCTGCAAGACCGAAGACTAACCCACAGTGCTAGGTTTGCAGCCAAATTTTGGTCCCATTCCCTATCCCCCTACCTGGCCTCTTCACTCTCACAGCAACCATCCCCCCGCTTACTCCCTCAGAAGCTCTGACCTCAGACTCCTCCACGTCCCCTTTATGAGCACAACCAAAGGCCAGGCTGCATTCAACTTCCGTATCCCCCAGCTTTGGAACGCACTACCAGCTGACATAAGACACTCTCCCAACCCCAGTCATCTCAATCGCCTACTCACCTCCCACTTCTCCTCCTGCTGCTCTTGCTGCAACTAATTTTACAATTATGTACAAATTTGTTGTCTCTGTACTCTGTCGTAACCACCTAATTTATACTGGTATCGATCTGCTGCCTGTTGTAATCTATTTGCCGATTGTCTGTATGACAGATCGGCATTTATTGAGTTGTTAATTCTGTACCAAATGTATGTACCTTTGTCTTGGGTCTTGACCCCCAGGTTGCATCTGAAATCAAGCAACACTGCTCAGTATGCCTTCCTGGTTAAACTCGTAAATAAATAAATAAATGTACTCCATGTAAGAAACATACTAGCAAAATATGTCAAGATTGTTCACAACAATGTTATAAATGCCCAAGAGATCCATGAGAGGCAGTATGATGCAGGAGTGGGTACTAAATCTTATAAAAGTGGTGATCAGGTGTTACATCTTCTGCCCTTACATGCCAACAAATTACTGGCAAAGTGGCAAGAGCATTTTAGGGTACTGAGACAGACAGGTCTTGCCAATTATGAAACTGATATTCCTGGTAGGATAACCGGATCGAAGCTGTATCATACTAATTTATTGAAACTGTGAGTGGATAGAAGCAATGCAAAATGTTTATTGGTAGCCCTAGAATTTGAAGAAGGTAGTCTAGAGGTGGCCTACAGTCATCTAGACTTCCTCCCTTATTCTAACCCACAGGTAACGGTGTATCCTGACTTTAACTCTGAACAAAAAAGGATATATCTGCCTCACTACAAAAAACAAGCATTTGTCAATGCTGAATGTTTGCTTGCTGGCACTGGCATTGGTAGTGTAGAAGTTACAGAGCTGCATAATAGGAATGGCAGCAAAGTATTGAACTGAAGCCAACCCCACCACCACCCTGCAGAGAGTGGCAGGCATTGGTGTGTGCCTTTGGGTCATCAGGCATAATGACCATGCCATTTCACCACACCCTACCCTGCAGACACTGACAAGTGTCACGGTGTGCCTTGGGGTCTTTGGCCCTTATGCGCATCCCATTCCATCAGGAAATACGGTGAGATGGATGCGGAATAGGAGAATGGGGTGAAGTTTGGGCCCGAAGAGTCCGAGGCACACCTTGATGCCTCTCACTGGCTGCAGGGTGTGGGTGGGGGTGGAATGGTATGAGCATGACAGGCAAGAATCCCAAGTCACACCCC
Organism: Neoceratodus forsteri; assembly: GCA_016271365.2. Classification (NCBI taxonomy): domain Eukaryota; kingdom Metazoa; phylum Chordata; order Ceratodontiformes; family Ceratodontidae; genus Neoceratodus; species Neoceratodus forsteri. Next base: position 1,181,372,165 of record CM028131.1, read on the forward strand.
TGATGCCTGTCATACTCTACAGGGTGGGGCGTTATGGTCGGAAACCCTAACGCCTCAGGCATTCGTTGGTATTTTCACTCCAAATTTTCAACATGTTTTTTTTGTGACCCCCACCTCATGAACAGTGGCAATATCAGTTTGTTAGCTGAAAACTGCTTTTGCACAGCAACTATGGCATTTGGCACCACAGGTGCAAAAACACATTCCAAACAGGATGTGAAAAATGACAGCGGTACTGTTCATGGGGAAGGTGTAAAAAATGGCAATGTTGAAAATCTGCTGTGAAAATCTTATAAAACTGGTGAAGTCACGAGCGTGCATAGATACTGTGCAACGTACACCCTGTATGTAACTAGTTTGGGGAATTTTTTTACAGCAGATTGTCAACACAGGCATTTTGGGACCTCCGATCATGAACAGTGTCAGTGTGATTTTTTATCTGTCCCAACAATGATTTCCCACAGCGACCACACATCTCTGCACTGAAAGTGTGAAACACATTTCGCCATGTTGTGGAAAATGACAGCTGTACTGTTCATAGAGGTGTGGAAAATGCCACTGGTGAAAATCTGGACTGAAAATATTACAAATTCATGAACCTATGAGGGTGCGAAACTGTGCAATGCTCACTGTGAATACAGTCATTTTACGGAGTTTTGTCACCAAATGTTCAACATAGTCATTTTAAGACCTCTGCTCATGACCAGTGTCACTGTGATTTTCTTAATCTGTCCCAAACATTGTTTTCGCGCACCGACTGTACCATTGTGCACTACATGTGTGGAAACACATTTTGGGCGAGATGTGAAAATTGGTAGCTGCACTGCTCATAAGGAAGTGCAGTAAAATGGCACTGTTGAAAACCTGGTGTGCAAATATTACAAATTCGCAAATTTGCCAGTGTGCATAGGAACTGCACAACGTGCACTCCTAAAACAGTCATTTTGGGGAATTTTTTCACCAAATTTTCAACATAGCCATTTTAACACCTCTGCTCATGACCAGTGTCACTGTGATTTTCTTAACGTGTCCCATACTTTGATTTCGCACACCGACTGCGCCATTGTGCGCTACATGGGCAGAAACAAGTTGTGGGCGAGATGTGAAAAATGGCAACTGTACTGCTCATAAGGTGGTGTGGTAAAATGGCAATGTTGAAAATCTGGAGCTAAAATATTGAAAATTTGCATACTTACGAGCGTGCATAGGAACTCTGCAATGCACGCTCGTAAAACAGTCATTTTTAGGAATTTTTTCACCAAATTTTCAAAATAGCCATTTTAAGACCTCTGCTCATGAACAGTGTCACTGTGATTTTCTTAATGTGTCCCAGACATTGATTTCAACAGACATCGACTGCGCCATTGTGCACTACATGGGCGGAAACACGCTTTTGGGTGAGATGTGAAAATGACAGCTGTGCTGCTCATATGAGGTGTGGTAAATGGCAATGTTGAAAATCTGGAGTGAAAATATTGAAATTTTGCAAACTTACGGTGTGCGTAGGAACTGCGCAATGCACGCCGATAACTCAGCTTGTTTTTAGATGTCCCACCAAATCTTCAAATTAGGCTTTTTGACAGCCCACTTTATGAACACTGGCAGTGTCGTTTTGTTAATCATTCCAGAAAGGTGTTTTCCTGCAGTGGCTGCGAAATCACCCTTTGGGCCCGAGTAATGCCATGACAGTGCAAGAATTCATGAGGAGGGATCCCAAAAACCCCATGTTGAAAATTTGGTGCAAAAATTCCAAAAAATGCCTGAGATATGCAACAAAGTTGAAAAAACCCTATCTATCCCATTATACAGCTTACCGGCATTTCCTCAGTTCGCGGTCGGCTTTGAAGAGTGCAGACATGTTCCCGGTCCACCGAAGATCGTCACGCCGGACTCCGGAGGTAAGTATCGGGTGAGTGGGGGTGTGAGGAGGCAGGGTGTGCAGTGGGTGGGTGCAGGGTTGTGGGGGGGCAGGGATACTGTGAGGGACCATTTTTTTATTTACAGGTTTTTTTATTTTGTAAAAGACGATGTGGGACATTTGCCACGCTGGGGTGGGCTCCCAGCATGGCAGAAGGATGGCTAGGAGGGGCATGGAGCCGATGGGGGATTGGGCACCCCCGTTGGCCATGTCATCTGTTGCCACACTAGGGTGGACTCCCAGCGTGGCACCCTGTATTCGGGGAGACAATGGAGCCAACGGATTGGGCACCCCATCAGTGACAGCATGGGGGAAGACAGTGGAGCTGATGGGGGTTGGCACCTGTCATTATAACATTTTGCCATGCTGGGGTGGCCCCTGGCATGGCACCAGATGCTTTAAGGTGAGCCAATGGGGATTGGGCACCCCCATCGGCCGCATAGTGTGGGGAGGGGAAGGTGCATGAGCATGCAGGTGCGTGCATACAGCACGCTGCAGTGTGGTGGGGAGAGCTCTCGCTCATTCAAGCCGGAGCTCTCCCTTTCAACCTGTATGCCACTGCATTTTCAGCTGTCATAGACAGCTGGAGCAGTGATTGGCGCTCTGCGACCGTGCCTGCAAACACACTGACTGAATTGGTAGAGGCTGACACACCTCTGGAAAACTCGTATGATGGCACTATGTTTCTTGCACATGCATGCAAGCAAACATAAAAATGACAAAGTGTTTGTAATGCTGCATGGCAAAGTATTGTAAGTGGTATTTAATATTGGCACAGGGGATGCTACACCTGTGGGGCAGAAGCCCTACAGGATAGCAGAAAAATGGAAAAAAATATAATTTCAATTCTGTGCTCATGAAAATGAAGGCATTGGGTATTGTGTCTTGATGGCTCCATTGTCTCTGTGACCCATTCTTTCAAATACTCACCGTCACACTCAACTCTGCCCTGGATTTCTCACATTACATACTATATGCTACAACAAACCATATTATGCAAGCCATGGATAATCAAGGACATGTTTTTAAATTCAGGCCATAGAAAAAGTGCAATTTCTAACAAGAGGTGGACATTTTAATGATTTAGTACTAAAGAGGGAAAGTTTTTGGATTGTGATGTTGGGAGCAAATAAAAAATGCTGAATACTGGTTTAGATTTGACCCTTTATAAGAAAGATTAAATGATTTTATTCCACCTCTCCTTGCATACACTCTTCTTTTCTCTCCCCCCACCCCGCTTTATTATATCATGTGTGCCTTAAGCACATCAATATTGAACCCAGCTAATCATTTGTTTATACTAGATATGATAGTTTTGTGTGCAGTGGTATATCAACTTCATATAGAATAATGTATGGTTGCTCATACACAACAAGGCTATGTTGCCATCGAGGGGATATGATGACGTCACACAGACCTCGAGAGCGAAGCTCGAGAGGTCCGTGTGACGGAATCACTTCCCCGAGATGGCAACAATGTCTTGTGTTTAAGTAATCATATACTATTTTATATAGTATATGGTTCCCCAAACTGTAGGAGGTTTGACTTCTGACAAGGTTTATACCTTGTGAATAGTGTCCCACTCGCTTGCCCGGTCGCTCTCTCCCGGTCCATGCTGCAGTCGCCATCCAGTTCCGACACCAAAGATACCAGTGCTTCACTGCTTCCTGCAGTCCTGCTCATGGCAAAAAAAATAAAAAAAAAACTGGCAAACTGATAGTTTGGGAACACGGAGCTGAGTATGTCACTCCGTGTCACAACTATCTGACTGAATAGCACTACCAACTGATCGTTAGACACCTCTGCCATTTTAGAGCGCATTTTTTTGATCAGCTCTGTTTTCAGCCAATCTTGTAGCAGCTCAAGGCTGAAAAGTTGTTGTACTATCGATCTGATGTCAGAACGATAGTACAACTTTTTTGACCTTTGAACTGTCCTACAACAACATTTGGGAAGCCACTGTTTTCCATCTAGAATAAGCCCTAAACATATACTATATTTGTCTGTGTTATTACATGTTATAATACTTCATTAATGATTTAGATGTATATAGTTATAAATATATTGCATTATATGTTATGTGTTCCGTGTTACTTGTCACTGTCTTTTATTGGGAGTGGGTATCACACTGATGTATTAGGTATCTTTTTGATAACAACCAATCAGTTTAAAATCCTGAATACATACATCAGTATGACGTCACTATTTTAGATCTATTTAACTGCTTGCCAGGAGGAGGCCTAGGGCAGATGTGGCATGGGGGGTGCTATAGGGGGCACTGGAGAGGCAGCGGGCTTGAGACAGAGTGATGTGGCATCTGTCGGGGAGATGTTTGCATAGCCATACAGCTGATGGGCTGGGACAGCTTTCGGCGGTCCGAGGGACAGACAGTGACATGGTCCTAGGTGGGCAGAACACTGGTAGCTGCCCCATAGGTGACCACTTCATATAACCCTGTAGGTAGGAGGCAGCCTGCCAGAACTTGAGAGGGTGGGTACTAGGGGACTGTGGTGGAGCACAGAGAATGTTAGCCCCAACACTAGCATCCCTCATCCTGCATCTCCAGCTTGCTATCTACAGGGTTACGCGAGGTCACCACCTATGGGGCAGCTGACAGGATTGTGCCCAGCTGGGGCCATGTCACTGTCTGTCCCCGGAACCCCCCCCAAAGCAGTACCAACCCATTGGCTTTATGGCTATACAAACAGCACCCCCGACAGGTGCCACATCCCTCCCATGCCTGCTGTCTCCCGATGCCCACTATGGCACCCCCATGCCCACTTTCTGACCCCAAGCCCTTCACCACAGTGTGTGGCACTGGTACAAGTCCCTTAGACCATGTTCTGGCTGGCGTAAGTGGTGCCCCATGCTGCATCCATGGTGGGGCTTCCAAAATTGCAAAAAAGGGGATGCTGAAGCCCTGTCATGGCACAAGCCCCCTTGCTACCTGACATACAGGTGTTTCTGTTGTAGGGGTAGCACAGGGTGGCTTAGGCACAAGGCATCCCGATTTCAATGCAGCCTGTGTTCAAAAATTGGGATTGCCTCAATGTTTGACACTAGGTGCCATTTGCATCATATACCTCTGGTGCAGGCACCATGTGTCAAACTTCAGCTTTTGAAAATTAAGCCCCATATATAAAATAAAGTGACATGTCAGTCAATCAGTCAAAAAGCTTTATTGTTCAGCAATGTGCCATTACAGCTTAAAATATACATAATATTACAAATGTGTTCAAATTCATAACACATCTACCTAAAATACAGCATATCCCAAGATCCATGTCATTAAGACTAAAATATTTACAGTACATGACAAATCATAAGCTAATAGTGTTAGAATCAGTAAGTAAGCCTAGTAGACAACCCCCTTCAAATTAAATGGAGGGATGTGACAGTCTAGTACACAAAATAGTAATAATGACCTATACTAGAAAGGGAGAGCCAGCTGAGACATAAAATTAAAACAACTTCAAGGCAAACCAAAATATTAATTATGACAGTAAGGAGGGTTGGATGACTCTCCAGGAAGAGCTACCAAGGGTTTAACAGTAGGAAGTGTAGTGTACTGCATTTAGGAGCTAGGAAACCTTGATACAGCTACCATTTGGGGGGATACATCTGACAGTCTTGGAGGAGGAAAAAGATCTAGGAGTGGCGATCATGGGCTAAAAGAATCACAGAGAATGCTGCAGGAAAGCAGCAGCAAAGGCAAGCAAAATATTGGGGTGCATTGCTAGGGGGATTACTTCAAGGAGAGAGGAGGTTATCCTGCCACTGTACAAATCCTTATTGAGGCCACACTTGGTGTACTGTGTGCAGTTCTAGTGTCCTTTCTTTAAGAAGGATGTATGCTCCTAGAGAGAGTCCAGAGGAAGGCGTCAAAGATGATCCAGGGTTTGGGGGAAAAGCCCTATGAGGAGAGACTTAGAGAGCTGAATATGTACTCCCTGGAGGACAGAAGGGACAGAGGGGGTGTAATTGAGACCTTTAAACATTTGAAGAGCATTCACAGAGTAAACACTTTGAATTTGTTCAGATTGATGGGGGAAGGGACAATGAGGGGTCATAGCCTAAAACTGGTGGTGGGGGCTGAGTACGAAAGAGAACTGAGGAAACATTACATCACAGAAAGAGTGGTGGCACCTTGGAAAGCACTACCAGAGGAGGTGATTTCAATGTAAACAGTGGGATGTTTTAAGAAGGGATGGGATAGGTACAGAGCCAGGTTACAGGTGGGGAGGGAAGCGACCAGCAGTGGAACTCAGCGTGGGAAACCTCGGGGGGAGGAATAGAAAGGGGGGGGCCACAGCAGTGTTTGCAGACGTGATAGATCTTAAGGCCTAATCTGCAGGCATTTGCATATGTTTGTATGGTTGGTGACCCACCAAGACAGGGCATTAGCTAATGTAGAAACTGCATGTATTCCAAATTATGGAATTCTCAAACATGAGAAAAAGGACCCAGTAGACTCTGCCAAAGAGACATGGGTGGAGTCACTGCTTCTTCAAGTAGTGTAACCTAGGTCTCTTATACAGTAAGGGTAATCAAAAATAGTGCACTAAATTTATTATCTTTCAATAAGAAATGGAATTAATTTTCCATACTGCAAGACCTCAATTTATATATCTAAAATGACTCCCATTTTCTAAGAGCCAATTCCCTACTTCCACCTCTTGGTCCCTTACACACCTGTTCTAACCCTATGAAGGATAACTTATGCTCTTTTTTCCTTTTGGCATTTATCTATGAACATATGAACATACGAAATTTGCCAGCAGATAAAGGCCTAGAGGTCTATCAAGTCTGCTTGAATGTGCAGCTAGGACCCCTTATTCTGCAGCTGCCCCTCCCTTCCACCCTTCCCCTTCATTAACCCTCCCCCCTGCCCTGTCCCATCCCCTTTTGAAGCAGTCCACTGCTCTACTGGATACCGCTTCTGCAGGTAACGCATTCCACCCAGCCACAACCCTCTCTGTAAAAAAGTGTCTCCTCATCTCCCTCCTGAACCTTCCTCCCTCCAGTCTCATATCATGGCCCCTGGTGTCCCTCCTCTCCCTTACTTTGAACAGCCCCTCTGTACCAGTCTTGTTTATTCCTTTCATGTATTTAAAGGTTTCAATTGTCACCCCTGTTCCCCCTCTCCTCCAGTAAGTACATGTTCAACTCCCTCAACCAACTCTCATGTGATAAGTCCCCCAGCCCCTTGATCATCTTTGTTGCCCTGTGCTGCACACCCTCCAGTAACTTAATGTCCCTCTTCAGATACGGGTGCCGGTACTGCACGCAGTACTCCAGGTGCGGTCTAACTAATGACCTAATTTTTTATGTGCATTGCTAGCACATAATCTCTGTTCTCATTTCTAACAGCTCTGATGTGGTTAACAACCCTATTCTTAAATTTCCTTTTCATTCAGCCCACAGAATATATTCCACATGAAGAGGTCACTATAGAGATTACAAGCATGGTATTACAGATTATGAATTGTGAAATGCACATTTTTGTTGGTTAATGAATTCTGGAAATCTTGCATTCTTTGACATATGGGTAATATTTACATCTACCACATCTCTTACAGCCTTTCTGTAAAGTTGGCAACCAGTTTTAGGTCTGTTAGATGGCTGGACTGAACAGACCAGTTGGTCTTTGAGGTTCTTAGCCCACTGTAATCTACTCTTGGGGGAGTTTTGGCAGTATCTCTGAGGTAAGAATCACTACCCAGCACATACCAACTTTTGTGGATAATATCTCTAATCTTACTTGGTCTTACACTATAAATTGTGACAAGATTATTTTGATCTTTTGTCACTTCATCAACCTCTTCACTCACTTTCTTGGATAGTAAAGGTTCCCTACTCTTTGCATCACAGATTGTCTTGGCCACACCAATATATGTTTTTGTATATCCTCTTTCAGTGAATCTTTCCTCCAAGACCACTGATTCTGCCTCAAAATCAGTTTCTCTACTACAGTTCTGCTTTATATGGCAACAGGCCTCTGGGGATGTTACATATCATATGGCGAGGGTAACTACTGCTAACCAGAAGGATCATATTGCAGTCTGTGGGCTTCTTACATAGAACAGTGCCCACAGTCCCATCCAACTTTTCCTGCATTTTAATATCCAGAAATGGAATTTTCTCCTCATTAACATTATACCTCAGTAACATCACATGTGAATCTAAGATGTTCATTGCTTCCACATAGATGCTGCATGAATTCCTACAACTCAGTCATACTGCCATGCCTTACCAGACATTTTTCATCTATATATATTGTCTCCATACTCCTACTTTCTGAAAATAGGGGTTTGCATGTTGATCCCAGAGACATGGCTCCTCCTTATGGCCCAAGTACAAATTAGCATATTTGGATGCAAAACTAGCACCCATAGCTGTTCCCTTTGCCTGAATGTAGAATTTACCCACAAATGCAGAGGTGTTGCTTTCCAACACAGTTTTAGACATTTCCACAAGAAAATCAGTGTCATGTTCTGCATTTTCACCCCCTTTTTGTCTAGTCAGTACCTTATTGACCTAAGACCTCATACATGAGGCATATTAATGTAAAATGTTTCTATATCCATGGTCACTAACAAGCATTCACCACCACCCCCGTTGTATACATTCCTTCAAACATTCTTAACATGTCCCCATGTCAGACACAAATGAAGATTAAAAACCAGGTCCTTAATATGGTCATCCACAAAACATGCCAGTGGTTCTGTGACACTACATACCTCTGAAATTATGGGCTTTCCAGGTGGCATTTTTAAGGACTTATTTTGCCAGTATGTAAATTCATGCCCTCAAAGGAAAATCCACTGACAGATCATCATTTAATTTTTCATTAATAAGTCCCTCAAAGACAGCCCAGTCCAAGAATTCATCTTTTTTCTTACATGGAGGTCATTTCTGTACATAGTACTGTATCGTGCACTTCATATTTTTATTATAGGGCGTGGTGATGGACTTGCATTGCGTATTATACATTTTTTCAATCTGAAACTTTGTTACTTTAAATTTTGAATGGGAACAGATGTAATTTTACTATAAAAGCAACCCTACCATGCAGGACACTATCCTATGACAAAGCAGTAAGGTGAAATGTTTAGAATTTTCTGCTCTCTGCTGCTGTGGTGTATGTGCATGTCTTGCAACAATAAAATGAGGGACGTTTAATCCAGTGCTTATGGACTCCTTATTTATAAATTGTATGCAGGTGAGTGTCATGACTTTGTGCTGTGAAAGACGTGCCTTGCAAGTTCTGCCATGTGATTAAAGGGTGCATTTGCCAAGATTTTTGGGTAACAACCCTTGGATGATTGAGCCCTTATTTACATTTCATATCAATAATACAGCAATGATTTTGGCACAGACTGTGATGCTCAAAACAGAAAAGCTAAAGACTAAGTCAAACATTTGCCATAGTATGTTTGTGCCAATCTCAAAATTATTTAGCATTGAATTATTTTCCTGCAGACTCCACTGGTGGTCATTTTGACAAAGCCAGGAACCTAGTAACAAAAAAGAAAAAAGTTGGGAAATGATAGACCTGGTTTCAACCATGTTTGACATCTACTGTCTGTCCTTCACTCCTGAAAATGACAACATGAGCTCCCCCAATCTCTTAAAGTACTAATATATCCTTGAAAATTCTTGAGGTAAAAGTAAACAGGGTTTTTTGCTAATGCACAGTTCCAAAATCAGGCTTCACTAAAAGAGAAAGGAAAGGCTGCTGTTTACATTTGAACTAAAACTGCATTTATAAATTTAAGATAAATGCAGTTTTGTAGCATTTAAAAAATGCAAACAGCGTTCTCATTTGACAAACCTTCCCGGCTGACTCTATAAAATGGCCAGCAGACATCAGAGGTAATGACATCATGAAAGGAAGTGCCAGAGCTACATAGCACTCTATGCAGTGTTAACTGGTTCCTTTCATCCTGGATTATTTTTAGCAATACACATGGAAAGCTGTTGTTTTTTTGTTTTTTTTTATATAAGCAGGTGAAATTTCTCTTTTTATCAGCTGAACCGAACAGCAGCAGAAATCAGAAAAATTCCTGTTGGCCACATGGTTAAAAAATTCCTTCTGAAGTGCAATAGGTTGGTCCAGACAGGTCAAATGCTTAGAGGCTTGCAGGCATAAATTTTAATATTGCTGTGAATCCAACTTTTGATTCCCTGATGTCAAATGACCCCCCCCCCCATGCACAGCTAGCCCACTCATCCATCTGCCTATCAGCAAATAGTTATCCACTCCATTAAATTACCATTCTCTGCATCCTGGTCCTTTACATAAAACTGTCTGGCACCGGTCCCCAGTCCCAATATGCAGCACACCTTCTTGCTTGTGAGTCTGTACCAGTACTCTGTGTACACTTCTACTGAATCTGATTCTACCTTCTCAGCTGAGACTAGTAAATGATGCACATATGCACATCATTTAGTACTGCCAGCTGGGAAAGAAGGAAGAATTGGATTTAGCAGGTGTAGTAGAATACTAGTACAGACTTACAGGCAAGCAGTTGTGCTTCTTAGTGGGACTGGGGGCTAAGGACCAGGATGCAGAGAATAATAAAGAGTGTGTGGTTACGTGCTGGCAGGCGGATGGATGGGTGGGATGGCTGTGAAAGGGGGGAATTTAATTTGACATGGGGAAAAATGTTGGATTCACAATAATATTTAAATTTAAGCCTGCCATCCTGTAAGTACTTGAAATGTGTTGGCTGTCACACTGCACATCAGGAAGATTTTTTAACTACTGTACTACCAGGTATTTGCTGACTTGTGCTATTGATTGGTTCAGCTTAAAAAACAAAAATTTCACCTGCTTATGTAAAAAAAACAAGTTCATGACCGTACGTGTATATTGAAATAAACTAATACACATGTTAAGTCATGATTTTCATTATTTTGTTGAAATAATTATTAAATATCCAGGATGAAAGGCACTTAAAGGGGACAGGAATTAGGTATTATCATGATTTTACTGTTGTCTCAATAAAGAATCATCTTAATAACATACTTTTACTGAAATTCTGTCTATTATTCAATTTTTCTTGCTTCTGACCTGATTTTTGAATGTTACTACTGTTACAGTACTTACAGTAAGGTTCTGAACTTGCATGAGAGTGACTGAACGGATGTGCCGAGCTGTTGTGACTCCGTTCTTATATTCTGAGCTGTACATACTTTCACAATTCTGCTAGAAATAAGGTGTATATCATCATTCAGGTATTAGTAGGTATTGATTTACTGAAAATGTTTTACTCTCTGGTTTTTTTTCGGCTTCCATGTATCAATAATCTACACTAGATCTATAAGGTTTGTGTTGCTGTTTAAAAACATTGTTAGCTAAAATTAAAAAGAAAATGATTAATTCCTGTATCTTTTTTTTTTTCACATATTTCTTACTTTTCTACAGTCATCCATGATTTTAAAAACCTATATTCTGAAAAAGGCAGCTTTTTAATTAGACCTGGTTCTATCAAGTCAAATTCAAATAAGTCTAACTTGTTGTTGGACTTCAGCTCACTAAAACAAAGATTGGGATGTACTGTGATAAAGTTGTCCACATCTGGCCAGAACAACAAATGTTTTAGCTGATTTCAGCTTGACAGGCATCTAATTATTACACCTGGCTGTCAGTATTGATGACATTGTGACCATCTCTTGACAGTGCATATTAATCGTTTTCCTGATTTCATTACTAATCATGCAACACAGGACAGGCTTAGCCCATAACAGGTCAGCGGTTATCCACTGAAGTATCAAACTTGTAGTGATTATTGCAGCTAGGTTACTTCATGGGTGACTGTAATGATGGTATGCACTCAGATTCTTGGAGCATTTGCCAAAGCAATGATCTGACTTACATCGCTGTTGAGGGTTATTTTAAAACAGAAATATATTTGTGGCATCGGATGAAAGAGAGTGGTTTCAGCTATGGCATTATTTCAATGTATTCGTTGGCGTTATGTATTCAGACTGGTGATTCGCTTTTGGGTTAATACAAGCACAACTACTAATGCTAGTTCGAAACTCAAAGCTCATGCTACTGCTGTGCATTTGGACCGAAATGCTCAAACATTGCTCTTCAAAATATTTAGGCCCAGATATTTAAAACTTTGCTCCGGGGCTAAATTAGCGTTGCCTGATGGGAAAACTTAGCCTGGAGCAAAAAGCAAACTATATTCAAAAGGAATAGCACGTGGGGAAACAGCCTCTGAATATAGCATGAGAATGATGCCAGGCAAACTGGGCTGGGAGTGCAGGGCAAACTTAGACTTGGAATAACAGAGCTCTGAAAATAGCAACCAGGAAGTGCAAACCATAACAGCAGCACAGTGCACAGCAGCGGGAAGGTAGGTATAGGTGAACTATGTGGCCAATGTGCATGCCAGCAAATGTGTGGACCCAGTACAGCTGCAGCCAGCAGCACATGTGACAGTGCAGTGTGCAAAACTGTATAATATTCCCTAAACCATTACCACTGCGCTAACACGTTTGCATGGGTTTAGCTAAGAGCTAAGCTGTTTGCCCAGAGCAAACTAGTTTGCCCAGTGCTAAACTTTGCCATATTCAAAAGTGACATGCAAATGAGACTACTTAGGCAGTCTCTGGGAAAACATCCAGATTAGCATCATATTATGCCCTGATTTGTATGCAGTTTGCCCAGTGTTACTGCAGGGTTCCACAGCTCCACCTGTAGGTCAGTCTGGAAGTACTGGGGCTGGCCAGGTCTGCCCGCAACTCCACCTGTAGGTCAGTCTGACAGTGCATGATGGTAGCTGCAGGCTACATGCATGCAGTACAGCATAGCATTGTGTACCCCATTGGACAACACAGCATAGGCACAGGTGGTGGTGGTGTTGCATGCAACTGTCACATTGTAGGGCATGCTACAGTGCACAGCAGACACCACAGTAGTAAGGGGGCCAGTAGTGTGAGGGACACAGCACTGCCTATGGTGTGTAGGGTAGTGATGACCACTGCACTGTACACAGTGACAAGCCCACCTTGCAGGTGTGTACTGACAGTGAACAATACTGTCACACTGTTGTGTGACCCACAGATGCTGCACCTTTGGCATGGGATGCTCAATAGTGATGTATACATGGCTGGCTGTGTGTGCTGTGGTGTATGTACAGCTGTGTGGTATGTGACTAGGGGGGGCATATATGATCGGACAGGCACACTGGTATTGGGGTATTCTCAATACTGGCCCATGTGCACTGCATGCTCTGTCCCAGCCTTGTGGCCACACCTAGTCTGTGGTGAGGCCTGGCCACCCGTACACCCTCCCTTCAACACCCACCATGCTCACAGTGCTGTATGTGTGTGCTGGCATCTGTTGGTCACCACAGACATATGGTCTGCAGGTGTGTGCTGTATGGCCACACTACCATGGTGGCCCGTGGGGGCCGGGTCACCACTTACTGCCTGGCATGGCTGGGGCTGGTAGCAGCTGTTGGCATCATTGTGGTGCCATCAGTGAGCAGCATGTTTCCTCCATGTCTGGCTTTTTCTCTGTGTCATCTTCATATGTTAGGGTTGTGCAAGGCCGCGCTAAAGCCGCGTTAATGCCACGCAATGCCACAATGTTGTGCAAAGCTGGATTGCTCACAGTTAAGACCAGCTTTTCCTGGGAAGTAATCTGTACCACGCAAAGGGTCATGCTAAATGGTGCAAAACTACTTTGCATGGCACTAGTTGCTGAATATAGCAGTGCACCTGTATTCATGTTCAGTTTGCCCGTTGCATATATTATGTTTTTACCCAGTGCTAATGTGGTTTGCGCATGCTATTTGGCCTTTTAAATATAGCAGACCCATGCTAATCCAGCGCTATATCAGCACAAACGGTTTGCACACCATGCAAAGCTTTGAATATCTGGGCCCAAAGGTCTTTTACCGAAGACTGATGTTAAAGAATTGCATAGGGCAGAGAAGGTAAAGAACTGACACCTCAAAATTGTGCATACAGTTGGGCATGGTTAATTTCAGAGGTATAAGATGGGTCACAGTAGGGAGAGAAAAAAGCTAAACAGCAGCGACTGAGCCCCCTAATGGCTTATCATCTCCCTTCTTCTTCCTCTGCCCCTGTACCTCTCTGCTAAACCCATGTGTCTGTCCCATGCCTAATTCCTCTGCTTAATCTGGTAACACCGCAGATGGAGGGAATGACAGTTTGTGGACCAAAACCTTGTGAACTGTAACATTTAGGTTTATTTTCATCATTGGTCCAATAAAAAGGCATCAAAATCTGCAATGAATACACTATGTTGGTGACAAGAATGGCTGCAAATATTCTCTCTGTTGAATAACTAGACTAAAAGAGTTATTCAAGTAACAATTATAATGTTTTATGACTTATTTTGGATACAATTTTGTTCTGGTTTTGACTACTTGCAGCAGAATTATTTCTGCAATAGGATATGAAAAAAACATATCAACCATGACAAAAAGAGAAGGTTCGGATGAGAGCCTGGCTGAATGCTTCCTGTGTCATTATAGTGCAATCAAGGTACCTGGGATGTGAAAGTGGATAGATAAAAGCAGCCATTCAGGTACCGCAGCATGGACTTGAGCCCATCTTGCTGTATATTAATTTATTTTTTGTATGTATTATATTTTTTATTAAACATATGTAAAATATGAGTAGTGCACGTGATTACTTAATGCTCATGGTGGCAATCTTGATTAGAGGTATCCCAAGGAGGGGTAAATTAGGGTACCCTTCGCCAGTGATATGTGGTAGAGTACTGGTCAGACCAGGTGATGCCTTATGAGCAGTAGAGTCAGGACTGACCTGAGGGGCCTAGGTGGTCTGGGCCTGGGTGGAATGGCCATGAGTCAGAGAGACCGGTCAATGGCAGGGCTGCAGCCATGTCATGGTAAGACAAGCCAGATACAGGTCACTGATCTATTTACACAGGGTAGAGGTATCCCAATAGTTATGGGTTGGTTGACACTAGTTAGTCAACTCCTGGAGTTCTGGAATGGGAGCAGGCATCTTTGGAATTCTGCTGGGCTAGGCTCAACCAGTTTGGGAAAGTGAGGGTTATGCCAGGAGTCGGCCTCAGTGGTAAAGCTAATCTGGTACCTTTTGTGAGCACTGAAACTAAACACACACACACACAAAACTAATTGCAAAGTACAATGATCTTTTTCAAAGCTTGAAATGCATAGGGTGTACTTCTTCTGAGACTGAAGATATGCCATCCCCAGGTGGTGGCAAAGAATGATGCAAATGTTGTAAATGTCACAAAGCAGGTCATCACTGTTATGTAGTCTTTCATTTCATCACTTTTCCACATAGCCATTTTTATGTAGTCATAGTAATGCAAATCTGATCAAATAACATGTAACCACCCAGTCCCCTTGGGTTACTAGAATCCCATCAATATTAGACCAGGAAAGTCTCTGGGCAACAATAGAGGGTTTTAAACTCTCTACTATACATTACATCATTGTTTGCCTGGTTCAGCTGGGCAAGGGATGAGGTGATGTTATTTGGAACTCTCACAGCAGCATAAGCTCTTTTGGCTCAGCTGCAGTGGAGCAGTTAGAACCTTGGGAGTTCTGAATTGGAGTTTGAAGGAGAAGGAGCTCTCTGTGACTACAGAGGGCAAGAGGTGCCTGCCAGCCTCCCTTGGCTGGGTGAAGGACCTCTGTTCATCATTTTCTCACCCTAGTCTGCTAAACATCAAGTGCTTGCCTAGAAGTGGTGGAGACCTGTGTCAATGGAGCCCCAATGGGTTCAAGTTTTTACTCAAAAGTGGAAAGGGACTGAGAAATCAGTGGTTCTTAGGGGCAACCCCCTGATGGACTGAAAGATTGTTGCAGCTGCCCAGAGAAAAGAGACAGTGGGAGTGTCCTTTTAAATCTATGGACTTTGTGAGAGAAATGTTTCTTCAAGTGTGTTGTCAAATGCCCGTAACAAGAGAATACCAAACCATGAGTACAAGGTGGATTTGGAAAGAGATTTTGGGTTATCTGGAGCTGTATGTGCCCGATGGTGGCTAGATTACATGCAGTCAGGACCCTGTTAACCACAAAGATGTGCTGTTTTAATGTGTTGACTGTATGGATATCTCTAGCAGCCCAGTGAGGTTGGGGAATCCAGATGTAAAGATGTATTTAGCAGCCCAGTGGGGTTGAAGAATTCAGTTTTGGCTTCCTAAAGTAATGGCAAAGTCTGACTTTTGGCCAGGGTGGGCAGAACCTCACTCACGGTCGAAGTGTAGATCTAACTGATTACCAAATAAGAACCATGATTCCAGAATATGTTAACAACGGTCCATCTCATCAGGATTGTCAAAGTTTAAGTGTGTGGCAATTCCCACTATTAAACACTTGTCAGAAATCCAGAGATCCCTCAGCACAGGGGTGGATAGTTTTGAAAAGAGTTTGTGTTGGAAGTTACAGTATTGCGTGTGTGTGTGTGTGTGTGTGTGTGTGTGTGTGTGTGTGTGTTTCTACCTACTGCAAATTGTTGTCCATCTGTTTGAACAGTTACAACCTTGGGGGATCACCTTATTCTGGTGTACCATCTTGTCAGAAATAAAGCCATACAATACAATCCCAATTTTATGGTTGCAGACAATCCATCTGTGAGTCTCTGAGTGAAATGTTTTTGGGGCCCCTCAGATAGGAGACACAGCATAGCCCTGGCACTCCTCTCCCATACTCAGGTTAAATATAAATGCTATTTTGTGCTCTAACCTCCTGACCTTTTAGATGCCCAAGCCAGGTATTTACCCCAATGCCAAGGGTGATACCTATTTTCTGCCAGCTTATGGTTTGTTGCCTTATCTGTGTAACAAGTAGCAGGGTCCTGGTTGCAAGATGCTGCTCTTGGCTGGGGTAAGGATTACAAATGTTTATTTATTTTATATTTATTACTTTCTGGAGCCAGCTGTCATCCAGAGGGAGCCCCCAGCCCAGTCCCCTGGCATCCACCATCCAACACTGACCCATACTCCGATGGGCTTGCCCCCCCCCCCCGGTGGGGCTGGCGAGGTTCCCCAACCCCTACCGGAGACTGGATTCAATGTCGCCAGTGCCATGGCTGTTTGGGAGCAGAGCCTGGAAGGCACTCTCCACCACTGTGCCATGGCATCTTTTTTTTTTCTGGTTTCTCCCCAGGAGTTGAGGCGTGTAATGATGCCCACAGAGAGGAGCATGCACCAGTCCGCATGCGCTCCCTCCAAGTATCTTTTCCAACTCCTCCCCATTCTGCAGCATGATGCCCTGTCCCCAGCCTCCACTAGGAAGCAGGCAAGTGTTGACCATTGAGGAACCCCCTCCCTGGAGAAGGAGAGCAGTCCGTCGGATGCTCAATCCTTCTCCGCCCCTGCTGACCCCCAGCGACCTTTGCTCATTTCCGAACATGGGTTGCCAGAGTAGAGTGAGGTAAGGCGTCCAGCACCTCAGCCCTCAGTGCCACAGGACTGGCTTCTACAAACATTTATAATATGAAAAAACAGCAAAGTTAGAAAAGTGGTTAGCTGTACAAAGCTGTAGAGATAGATTTTCAGCCAGTTACAGCACAATTTGTCCATACCTGTGGTACTTGCAATTACATCATCAGACCACAGAAAACGTGGTCAAGTTGCATTCTAAAAATGATGTACACATCAAATATTTCATGCCTGTAATATTTTCACTGTAAATTAACCAAACTGTTATAAATACATCAGAACGTTTTAGAATCAGCTGCAAACATTCTGGAACATTACAAAGACATGGTCCTGGTAGTGTAACTGTTGCATGTGATGTGTCCACACCTTTGAAAATCCATACCCAGATACCCAATGTAGGAAATGAGCAAGGTTAAATGAAAAGGATATGAATATAAACACCTGGGGTCAGATATTCAAAAGTTTGTCTGGGCACAAAGCCTAGTTTGTGCTCACAAACCTAGCTTTGTGCAGATGTCCCCTATTCAAAAGCCCTGTTAGTGCTGGCAAACAGGGTTTGCACCAGGGCAATAGTAGGAGGGGACACAATGCAAATGATTGGGCATGGACCTCAATATTGGTGCAGTCTGATATTTAGAGTGTGTGCACCATGCAAGGTAATTTTTCATGGTCCCCTTGGGTGGCACAGATACCACCGACCTAAAACATTGATTTACTCCCAAGCAACCCTAGTGGTTCACAAAGGAAGTCTGTCAATCCCCCATCCCCCAACACAGTAGTCCCTGGTATCTAGTGGTGACCCAGATCCCACTCCAGTATAAAGATTAGCATGTCCCTGGTGTCCAGTGGTCCCTCCCCCATCCCCACTCATGCCTGATGTGTACATTATTATCCTCTGATGTGCAGTTCTCCATCCCCCCACCCGCACCCATGCCAAATGTTGAAATTAGTATTCCCAGGTGTCCAGTGGTCACATCCCCCACCCGCGCCCATGCCCAATGTTGAAATAAGTATTCCCTGTCAAGTGGTCCCAGCCCCCTTTCTGATCCCTTGTGTAAGAATGTTAAACCATTTCGTGGTGTCTAATGGACCCCCTTCCATATCCCTGATCTCCTGAATAAGACAGTAAAGCCATTCCCTGGTGTCTAGCAGACCCCTCCCACCCAACCTGGCAGGTAGTGCCCCTCCACCCCACTCCTCCCCATCCTGACCCTGAACCAGTGTCCGGCACAGCCCTCCACTCTCCACCATGGCTGGCCACTGATTGAGCTGTCAATGAGTGCATACTGTAAAAGCAGCATTTATTTTTAATATTTTTATAATTAAAAATATTTTATTTTTAACAGTGGGCCAGTGATTGGAGGGAAGGGGTACTACTAGCACCAGGAATAGCTCTCTGTGACTGGGCAATTGGAGTGGTACTACCACACAATCCAGCCTCCCTCTGCATACAAATGAGCCCATAATGGAAATACAACTGGCCCCTTAATGGCTTACATGCCAGACTGGCTCATTTGCATGTGTGCATTTGAATATTGGAAATTTAGCATGGACACAAGCCACTGTGGCACCCTATTTCAGAAAGCCATATATGCCCAGCGCTAAGTGGCCCTATATTCAGTTGAATAGTGCTGGTGCACTATTCCATTGACTAAAACGAGCCTGATTCTCAAAGCCCTGCATCTGACACAAGATGCTTGCACCAAACAGATATGGTGCAAGGTGCACCTTGCATCCAGGGCTGCCTCCACGCAATCCACAAAGGTTGCCTGCGTCGAACACAGGCTGTTTGCCCCAAACAGAGCTTGTGCCAGCCCTGCGCCATGCACTGCCCTGTGACATGGTGCTAGGTGAACTACATTGATGCAAGCTGCAGCTTGCTATTCACAGACAGCACCCATTGGGAGAAGTTCTAAGTGCCCTTAGACCAGCCAAGGCTGGCCTAAGGGGACTTAGACATCTCTCCCTGGATGAGCTGTGGTAGCACAGGTGCTGCTGGTCTCACCTCCACAACCCTGATGTACCCCACATGCACCCCATATGAAGTAGACCCTGTCCATAAATTAACCCCTTGGCAATACAGGGCAGCTTCCCCCTCCAGATCCCTGTTATGACCCTCCCCGACTATGCACACGGACCCCTAGGTGTCCCCACCATGCAGACACATGACATATGCCCATGCACTGCAGGTCCTATACACCCCACCTACACAGGAAGTGCCCACCCCATCCCCAGACAGGGCAAGGGACCGGCACAGCCCTCCGCACACCTCCACAGCCAGTCCCTATATGAATGGACCATGCAACGGATGGTCCAAGGGGCTTGTGGTGAACCCTCTCATGCACCATGTGGTTGCCACATATTTGGGGTTGCCGCAAGCATTGGGTCATAGGTGCCAGGACCCCTCTTGTACCAGAATCTGGTGCAGGGTTCCTGGCGCATGGGGCTTTGGCATAAGCTGCTGTTTGCCACATCTTGCATCGAACGCAGCTCCATTTGAGAATTGGGCCCAACATCTTTGGGTACCAGGGAAACAGAAGGTGCAGCACACATTTTGGTGCTGTGCTTTGCACCTCTTTGAATATTAGGCCCCTAATATTTTAATTGGAACATGGAAAGTATTTGGATCAGAGAAGCTTGGATAGCCCATCAGGGCTTGCCTCTTCTGCTAATCCAAAACAAGAGTCCATTTTCTCAGAATTAGTGAGAGACATTGCTAATGATACATACCACCAGTTCAAGAATATATACAAGAAAATAAAGTACAATAAGATGCTACTAAAGTTAAATGACTCAACTGGAGTTATCTGTATAAGCAATAGATTATAAACCCAATTATGAGAAACTCACTGATGTGGTTAAAAGTTTCCGTTATTAAAATCAAAAAATTAATTTTGCCTTTATTGTGTAAATATTATGGGGAAACAGACTTCTCACTGAGACTTTCCCTAATTACCCAACCTTACCTCTGGATTTTTTATCAAATGTTTTCCTAATCTCGGATTCAGTGTAACCCATATATTGAAAAGGTTAGGTTTAGTGCCAAACTAACTGTGAATAGCACTGGTGATCCGGGGAGAGGGCACATGCAGAGGCCCCCAGAGTACTGCACTAACCCAGCTGTGTGACTATGTAAAATATACCACTGTGCCTGTGCAAATGAGGGATCCCTCATGCATAAAGGGCGTAGCAGTACATTCATAGTTTTCAGTGACACTAAAGAGCCACCAGCATAGTGCTCCTTACCACTGCAGAATCCTTGGCATTAACTGGGCTCTAGGTTTGTGCCTGCACCCCAGAATGACAAGTGGGTGTACCGCAGGCTGAAATTCCTGGTGTTCAGTGGTCCCTCCATTCTCCCTGAAATGCCCATGAGTACAAATAATAGTTCTATGTGCTTCTCTTATAGTCTAGTGGACACCCCCTTCCCCAATGAGTGACAATGCCTCAGTCACCTGCTAAGGAATCCCACTCAGCACCACCCCTCACCCCGGTCACTGGTTCTTCACCAGATGACAGTGCCTGGCACAGCCCTCCACTTACCTTCTTGGCTGGCCACTGTCTGACAGTCACAGAGTGCAATCCTGAGTACTGTAGAAACAGCTGTTTACTAATAAATAATTGCTAATGTTGAGTTGGAGGTTAGGAGGTTATAAATGGCATGAGCATGTTATTAATTAAAATTTATGAGCGTAGCACATGGTATAAGTGCTGAGACAGTTAGTATTAATAGTTAAACTGCATGAGTCCAGTATGCATATGTATGCATATAAATACTAGAACATTTAAGCTTTAGACAAATACATTCATTAGATTTTTTTATGTATTAGTTAGATTTTATGAGTCCAGTGTGTATGGTTTTATGAACACACTGGAACAAGTTATATTTTTTTTATGAGCACACTGTGTAAGCACATTGAGATAGAGTAGCATTTTACATTTTAGTGTTAAATTAACCGTAAAAGGCTCACATGCTTACACATACACAGCAGTAGTTTATTGGTATATTTTAACCACTCAGGGGCTATTAAAAGAGGTTAAGACTTAAGAGTAAAAACAAGACCTTTGTGACTTCTGTGGTGGAAAAACAGGAAAAGACTGCTACTTAGAACAATGATATATGAACCTAGATGTATACTTAGCATATAGTAATAATATGAGAACAGGGCTACTTTTACATGATTCCTAGAATTTAAACTGGCAAGATTATAGGTTATTTGTTTAAAAGTTAGCAAACAACTATTTGGGGGGGGGGGGCAGAAGGTAGGAATTTAACTTTAAGAGGTTTTTTTATATCAAACAGGAAAGTTAACATGTGAGCTAATTATGAGGTCATGTATTATGCAGGGATGGTCTGTTTGTCCAAAACCATATACTGTAGAACTTGAAATTATCACTGTCAAATAATTTTCTCAATTTTCACTGAAGCAGCAATTTGCATGAAAATAAGTTTGCACTAATTAGCACTTTTAGAATTTTTTTCCACTATAGTGAACGTGGTGATTGTGACTTAGCACTAAAATAAATGTTAACAATTCTGGTTGCATTTGTGTTTGTGCTAAATTTACTTTGCATGAAAATAACTAGTTTTACAGTATATATGGGTTAAGTTGTTATTAAAGTTGTTAAGCAGTTGGGTACAATGATGCCTTGACATTTTTTTTTGCACTGATTTTACCACCAATGTAAGTATAATTTATATGCTATGTGGTAGTAGCCAAGGTGGCAGAATATTTTAAGGTACAAGTATAAAATGTATTGATATTTTGCATTTAATGTGTTTAACTATATAGTGGCTTAGGGAAAATCGATAAATGCTGTATAAATGTCTGCGTTTGCACAACCTTGTGAAATAAATTTAGATTGTATTGCATGTTATAACTTTTGCAAGAACTGTTACTGCTAATTTTATAATTGTAAGTAAACCCTTAGATATAAATGATAATAAATCACAAATTTAACAAATGGTGCCCGAACAGGCATTCCAGGGGAAACACAGATTTTAAACAAATCAAAACTTTACTGTTAAGAGTTGCAACCTAAACAGTAAATGCACCATAACAATTGTGTCCTTAGATGCTTCCAAACAGCTTAAAAAATAAAAACAGCACAACATAATTCACACCTGACAGTTGTAAATTTTGTTAAAAAATATGTTGGGGTGAATTCAACTCCCCCACCATGTACTTGTATGTACTCAATAACTCCTAATTTAAAGGTTAATTGTTTTAACTGTAGTAAAAGGTCCTGCAGCTGTTTTTCAGGGACACTGGTTTACCGGGATTGAGAA
This sequence comes from Neoceratodus forsteri, assembly GCA_016271365.2. Lineage (NCBI taxonomy): Eukaryota > Metazoa > Chordata > Ceratodontiformes > Ceratodontidae > Neoceratodus > Neoceratodus forsteri. The sequence continues at coordinate 1,181,394,803 of CM028131.1, forward strand.
AGGGCATATTCCATTTTGCACATTGTAAAAAACTATATTGCCACCAGTGTCTGCTAAGCCAAAATCCGGTTTTACCGGTATTTGATTCTGTGTACTTTATTTAACAATTTTTAACTCTGCTAGCATGCATTTTAGCAATTTTGACCTCCACTATTGCACATCCTTCCATCCTTGTATCAATTTAAAGTTATTTTAGGTACAAGATGTGATGGCAGCAGCAGCACTACAGCCCCCATCCATAAGGTGTGATGGAAGGAGCACTATGGCCCCATCCCTCAGGTGTGATGGCAGCACCAACAGCACTGTGTCCCCCATCCCTCTGTTGTGATGGTGATGGCAGCAGCAACAGCACTATGACCTTCCTCCCTCAGGTGTGACAGAAGCAGCAGCACTGTGGCCCCCATCCTTAGATGTGAAGTCAGCAGTACTACATTTCCCATCCACCAGTGGTTATGGCAGAAGCACTACAGCCCCCAACCCTTCTGTGTGATGGCAGTAGCAACAATGCAGTCCACATCCCTCAGGGGTGATGGCAGTAGTGACAGCACTATGATCTCCTTTCTTCAACACCCACACCCCACATACACAAGTTACAAATGACTTGGTATCTTTGCTTGTTAGAACTCAGATGTGAATTAATCTGAACCATCACCACTAAGGTGGACTACCTTTGTTTTTTCCTATTATTTAACTGCCTGAATTGGATTTCTGCTTGTGACACCACTGACCAGGGTTAGGGAACAGACTTGGGTGTTGGAGGGCCAGCTGGTGGGTGAAGGCTTGAGTGTTCAATGACCACTCACCTTCTCCTGGGAGGGAGGGTGGGTTCATGGATCAGCATTTTCTGGCCCCTGGTGGAGGCCAGAGGCATGACAACACGTTGGCCCTCACTGCAGGAGGGAGCGTGATGGACATCGGCTTGTGCCTTGACATCATGTGGCCTGTCACGCTCCCAAGAAAATGGGAAAACACCTGCTGGCCAACTGAAGGATAGCTGCTGGTCCCTCCATAAGCCAGAAGCCCCAGACACGTGTCGGTTCTGACCCATGCCATGCCCAGGATACACAGGAAGCTCTTTGGGGCAATTCTCCTCCCCTGGTAGCCTCCCACAGGGGTAGGGGCCCACTCAATGAAGGGTTACTTTGGGTTACCTGGTAGCACAGCAGTAAGGGGCAGTGGATGGCGGTCAGGACTCAGCAGCGGTAGTAGGGGGCCTTGGCAGACCTGAAGGAGTGGATGGCCAGAGGGTAGGAGGAATACAAAAAAAACTTCTTGAATGTGCTTCTTTTAAATAAAATGTCTTCACCTAAAAAATCCACAAGTGATTAGTGGAGGACTTTCAAATGGATTCATGCATCTCCCAGACATGTGGATGCTTTTTTTTTTTACTTGGGGACCATGAAAAGGGTGTCTCCCAGTTTTCATGTCTTTGTTCAGATGTGAACTGAGCAATCACTCTACCCACCAGCACCATACAGCCCCTTGGGTCTTACCTTCTGTGTGTCATTGAATGTGCTTTCAAAATCCACTGGCCAAACATAAGTACACTTAAATACTTCACATTTGTTTTTAGCTGAAGCAGTGTATCAGAAAACTTTTTGTTGTCACAGAGAGTGAAACAGCAGGTGGGAGAAAAGGTGCAAATGATCTAATTCGCCTAAATGGGGTGCTGACTGTGAAATATTTTCATAAGTAGTAAGGTAGTTTTTTCCTTGTGAACATACTTTCATTCACACTAGATTTTCATTCAAACAACTGAGGATTTTGGATTGCCCTGTTGATAATAAACTTGAATAAGTTAGTTGGTAACAGTGATCCTGCATTTAGCAATGCACAACCTAGATGCTCATATGCAAAGAATACAATAAAAACCTGACTAAAATCTAAAAACAAGCTTATAAAACACGTAAAATGTATCAGAACAGTTATCTTTACCTATACAAAATCATTGCAGCCTAGGTAAAACCCAAGTAAATTTCATGGTACCCTGACTACTATTCTAAAATGTAGTAAACATATATTGGTATTTTTTTTATATATTCTTTGTAAACTAGGTAAGGCCCACTAGGCAGAACTGCCTGTTTTCAGGAGTGACCTAGACGCACTGGAGAGGTTAAGTGACTTGTTTGGAGTCACACAGTATGCAAGTGGAGGTTGTTGGAATCAAACCCAAGTCTGCTGGATGTATCCAGTTCAATCACTGTTCGCTACTCTAACCACTAAGGCTATACTGCCAGCCATAATAACACCCATATATCATGTTTTAATATATGATTTTAATAATAGTGCATAGTACTTACAGTACAAATTATGAACATGAAACACTTTACAACATTTTACTAAAACTGAACTATATGCCACTCCATCTGCTTATTTTTTCTTACACCAAAGTGGGTGAATAGTTGATAGAGCACTGTAAATATCTTTTGATCAGACTTCTTCTACATCTAGAAACTGATATAATTTGTTTATTCTTTATTTATTTAATATTGATTTTCTGTGGCTCACTAAATAGATTCTAACACTGTATGAGGCAGATGTTTTTACATTTTGGAAGAGGCAAAACATCTTATCTGTTTAGTATTCATGTTAGAAACAGAAGTTTTTCTTCATATTTAAAACATATTCAACTGTTTCTGTATTCATTTAGTAGTTTATGCTGACTAATATATGCTGTAGAAAACAGTAAAGGATTTATTGTGAAGCACTCAGGATCTATAGTAGAACTCCTGCAATTTCCCAGCAAGTTTTGCAAAAAATTTCTGCAATTTCAGGTTACTTTTCCTGCAGTTTCCACTATGCTGATACTTGTATTTTTTTTGTATCATCCAGTGCAATATAAATAATAAAAGACTCTTGGGCACATACTACATGAAAACTGTGGTTTCAGGAAGGAAAGCAGTCCTCAGGTGATGGAGATGTTGGTGGGAAGCATGGGTGGTTAAACTGAATGGCTGGTTACAACAAAGCAGTGTATGCGATTTGCTTACTGACTCTATAAGCAGCAAAGCAGAAAGAATGTGAAGCACAGCAGCATTCATTTTAAGATTCTGAAATCTGGGTCAGCTGCTGGTGCTGCAGTAGAACTACTGCTTGCAATGCCAGTGACCCAGGGTCAGAAGCAAACTCGGGTTGCTGGAGGTCTGACCAGGGGAGTAGGACCGAGCACCTGGAGGACTGCTCTCCTCCTCTGGGTAGGGTGGGCTGCAAGTCCTGCTGCTTTACCACCACCTGTGTGACCATGGGTGGTGGTGCAGTGGTGCTGCAGAGTGATCAGGAGGGGAGGATGCTAGCCAGGATCTGGAGCAGTGGCATGTCTCTATGTGACCTACCTCCTTGGATCTCCTCTAGTGCTGGTGCGCTCAGGGACAGAGACCTGAAAACCAGGAACAATCACCTCATATCAGCCACTGGCAGAAGGGACCCAGGTGCCTCAGACTTCATGACCAGGCTCCATGAGGGACCCACTGGGCTGCCTGACATACACTAAGGGAGTGTGGAGGGGTGACCCGGGGTCCCCTCCCTTTCTACCTGGGGGGGTACAACCCAGGCAGGATAGGGGCAGGCCCACAGGAGCTCCTGAGCATTACCTGGGGGTGAAGCTAGGGGATACCCAGCCTAGGGATCTCTGAAAAGTGGAGACTGATGCTGTGAGAAGGGGACATAGAGAAAATAAAAAAAATTTTAAAAGATGCTGAAATCTTAGAGATTCTGTGCAGTGACATGCAATTTCCGTGAGGCACCGGTACAAGAATTCAAAATCCGCTAACCAAGCAGGATTCCGTGATTGTTACCGGTGTTACCAGTAAAAATGGAAAACCAGGGTCCCTGCTGTTTTTGCCTGCTCAGGCAGACACACATTCTGTGCACCAGGTAATAATGTTTTAACATTAAAGTTAACCTACCTCTCTACTTTAACTTTTCTTTCTTCTTGCTTCAGCAAATCTCTAGTTATTCTTTCCACTATACTTTACACGTGGCTTAATCAGTCACATTTGCAAAAGTCTCCTGCTTATTTTTCTGTCTCAACACATAACATTTCAAAAAACTTACAAAACAAAGAAGTTCTATTTGTTCAAATAATCCATAGTTATAAAAGTAATTGTTTTCTGTTAAAACATGTTTGTTTCCAATGCAATATTGCTGGTTAAGCATAAGGTTTTAACTTTCTGTGGTTTTGTGTAAATCTTTTAATTCATTTCTCATTCTCAGAAGAAATAAGAGGATGCTTCTTTAAAAGGCATGTTTCAGTTAAAACCTATGTCCTTAATTATCTATTTTCTTCTAGGAAAAACTACTTGCTATGATTTAAGCCAGCAGAAAAGGGATGTTATTGCAAAAGTTTTCATTTGACAGGTCTTTCTCAGCAACTGGAGCACAGATTTAGTACTTTGATTATGTCATAGAAAAAAAATGTAGTCTTCAATGGCATTTTACTGTTTAAGTTTTAATGACTTTCACAGTTCAGAACTTTTACATTAGGTTGTCATCTAAGATGACATGCTAAAGCCAAGTCAGAACTCGTAGGAGTAATAAACATAACGTTTTTGGATGTCTCCACCCCCATCAATTAACTGTCTTTAGTAGCAGCTATTTTAACAAGCTCTGGCAGAACCACTACGACTGTGAATGCATTAATTAGATAAGGGTGTTTCATGGCTTAAACATAAACATTTATTTATTTATTTAAAAAATATCCGATTTACAAACCTTTGAGTCAGTGACTCATTTACAAAGGCACCTCATTGAAACTAATACAAAGACAGCACAGTTAACAAGTCCAAAAAACAATGGCTTGGAGAGCAGACAGTTATAACAATCATTCACTGGAGATACATGGGTAGCAGTAGATAAACAGATGACATAGTTTAGGCACACAGGCACCACATCAAGAAGACGAAAGCAGTTCAAACAATATACAATAGCTAAAGCAAATAGACATCTGGAGTCAAAGAGAAGCACAGAGTGTTCACATGAAGGCTGTTGCATACACTAACTGAATCAAAGTATAGTACATTGAGAAAGGGCATATTTAAGCAATAAGGCATGATAGGGTGTGTGTTATCATGTAAGAATGTCACTCCTGGGGTGGGTTGAAGCACGAGGCGAAGCCGAGTATTTATTTGCACATATTTATTTGATCTACTGGATCAGCAATATTTGCACAAGCTGTGCCCAGTGCAGATTTGACAACACTGGTCCTGGTCTAGTGATCTGAGTTTTACCCATACCACACTGCATATGGCTTAGTGATATACTGTACAGATGGCTGCAGCGTCTAACCCATTGAAGGTTGAAGTTTCAGAAAACCATTATGCTACCAATATGAAGACTCACTCCCTCCCTCACCCCCAGTCACAATTAATCCTCTACCAAAGTCATGCTTAAATACTAGTGCCTCTACGTCCATGCCACTAAGCTTTTAATGCCAACATGCTTCTTCTGCTGCTGTGAGTTAAACTCTTTATTTAAAAACATTTTGTTGAGAAATTTTTGTTTTAGCATATCCATGGTCAGGAAAAATGAATTTGTAAAAGAAACCAAAATCCCCATTTATCAGTTCATTGAATCACAAAACAGCATGTTATGAATTTTTCAGATTCTATGTGTAACCTACAGTAAGTCAAACAGAAATTCGACACAAATGCCTACCTATTTGCAAGTGAAGCAAATGTGTTTATTATCATTCAGTTGTAAACACCTATAATCACAGCCAGGGTTCACATTGCTAGATTCTGGGTAAGTATGACATGTTTCCTAAATACTGGTACCTTATCCAGCTGTGTTCTGCTTGGGTGTGTGTGTGTGTATGTGTTTAAACATGTAACTTTCTATAGTATATTGTACAGCACTGTGAATCCTGGCTACAGTGTTTTTTTCTCTGCTGTGGCTAAGCAAGACACTGTAACAAGACACTGGCATGCTGTAGGGGCTTACAGACATCAAACCAAAGGGTATGCTGTGAAGACTAACTTTGAGAAGATGCAATAAAACAAACTTGAATGACAGCCCCCAGACATCATAAAACACCCAGAGAAAATTAGAAAAAAATCCTCTCACAGTCTAGGTGGAAACAAAACACTGGACTGAAGTGAGAACTCAAAACTGGTAGTAATACATATATTCCTGATTTTAACATGCAGTTTTCCTTTAAGAAGATTCAGTAGAATGTAAACATAATAGAACTGCCTGCCTGAGAATGAAGTTGGTATATTATTTGGAAAAAGGGAAGGCTATGTCTCTTGTTATGCAATGTCCTGTAAAGTATCACACTGACTGCTGTTAAGATGTTGATGTCAAATGCTGTGAGGTGCCATGGGGAACTTGTTATGAAGAAAGTTCCAGGAAGTGTTTAAGTCATTCTACTTCTAATAGCTTTCTCAAACTTAAAAAGAAAAATACACTTCATCACAGACTGTGTTCACAAAGTGCTGTGCCCATGATTAAAATAATTTGAACCCCATCTCCCCAAATATGTGCCCTCACATGAACATGCATGATTTATCTGTAAAGACAATTAAACAAATGTATTTCTAAATGCATTAGTAACACCAATGCTTTCAAGGTTATCTGTAAAGACAATTACAAAAATGTATTTCTAAATGCATTAGTAACCGCAATCCATTCAAGATTTTGAAACTACTAAAAAGACAAACTATATATAGATAGATAGAATATGGTAAACAAATATTGTTAATCCCAAAAGCTGAACTTTGTTTTTAGTACATAAATGTTTAAGAAATACCTGAAAGCTGTCTATTTTCCTTAGTTTTTAGACATTTCTTAGTCTTTCCTTTTGAGACACCAGGTGACTCTAATAATCATTTGTTCCAAGGGTTCTTAAGTCAGTTTGAAGGCATTTTAAGTATCTTCTGTTCTAGTCCTTAACAAAATGCAGGGACTCCACATATTTGTCATGTTCCTTGGTCCGCATCCCAAAAATGTGTGTCTTCTTTCAGGATAATAGATCCACCTCATGCCCCTTCCACATAATAAAAAAGGTGGGATGGACCTTTTGGAGCTTCTTTGATGGAGGTGGGGTGGACCTCACTTCCTCCAGAAAAACAATGCAGCCTCCCACTACTCAGGTTCCAGTTCTTATACCACCCATTTAAGAAAGAAAATAGTACCCTGTAACCTTTGACTAACATGAAAGTATATTTATTTGAGGGCGGAAAACATTTCTTGGAGAGGGTAAGGTGGAGGAGACTATTTACACATTCAGTCAGTTCCACGGACAGAAAACTTGACATCACTCCTTTTGTTCATGCAATACTCCTGTAGGCTCTGCCAATAGTCGTAACAACTAATGTGCCCATGAGAGGCAGATAACTATCAGAAATGTTAATTACTCTGTTTAAGTTCAGAGTATGTTACTGACAAATTATTTCATGCCTATTTGTTTCAAAATAAAATTCTAAGCATGGTGGCAGATGTATGTACACTGTTTTACATGGGCATACTCATGGATAAGAAGGCTTTTATGGTTCATCAGGAATTGAGTATGTGCAATGATGCAACTGTTACCATTATTTTGGTGTGATTTACCATGTCTGTAAAAAGCCTCACCATATGATGTCATAAAAGGCAGACATATGTTACTGCCTCAGCAAGCTTTGTTTGCCTTAATACCATCTCAAATGTGATGTAGATGGATACATTTAAAATACTGTACAACCCTTGTTGCAAAACTGAACTCCTATGTTCTCTAAGTGGGAAACATTCATATTAACTGCATATTAAATGTTGTCATTTACTGCCATTAAATTGCTAACACATTTAAGCTTTTTAATTTTCAGCCTCCCTTGCAGAAAAGTTGTTGCTATAAAGAATCTATCCTGCCCATGAAAAATGGGCTGCATATGCATATTTCAACTCTCACCTTGGGCTGCCAACAATCACAAATCACACAGTGGTGGGCAAGGTCCAACAAAAGAAAAGTTTAAAGGTAATTGCTTAGTGTCAACTTTGCACCAGTTTTGCAATACCAGTAACAGCTCCAGTCCTGCAAAAAGGGCAAAAATAAGGCAATTTGGGTACATTTTACCCCACACATTTAAATTGGCATTATGTTATAACAAACAAGGTATTCATTGTATAGAATATGTGTTCTTGTTATATTTAAAGTTCTAGTCAGCAGTGGAAAAGTATAATATATCTGTGCAAAATAATTTAAATTGTGAACATATCAAGTGTGGGACCAATTAATTCTAGGCAGTTACTTGTGCTATCTCTTCATCTGTAGGAGTACCAGGATCCAGATCTTCTTGCACCCTGATACTTTTACACATATGAGCCATGGTTCTTCTACTACTAAAAATAATGTAAATGGTTGTTTTCTAAAAATTTCACAACACCAGTACCAAAAATGGGGTACATTTACACTAACATAAATGTGTGTTTTATAATAAAATATAATGCAAATGTATTTATTTTGTAAAACTTGTAAAATACAAAGTGGCCACAGCATATTTGACCTCAACATTTCATTCCTTGTACAAATGTTTTCACTACATAGCTGTAAGTTAATTTTAAAAATCAAAATATCAGAATGCTCTCTACCTTCCACCATGACTAGGCAAAGGTCTGGGGTGATCTTACTAATACACTTGGGAGTGCTGAACACTACAGATTTAGAAACACTATGAGAGTATTAGATTGTGTGTAAACAGGAAATTATTTAGAGCATTATACATACTTTAATTGACGTGTGAGTGAGGTGCATGATTTTCTAATTCCACTAAGCACAATTTGGCTAATGATATGCTTAAAACAAAAATAATAAAATTGGTGTTATATATGATGCCCTTGTTCTTAAGTTACCATTTTGAAGATATTGAGACATGTAGACTTTCTGCCTTTACTAAATCTAAAAATATGACCTGACTTTATTTAATCTAACTTTATTTTGGCTGAACATAAATGTAAAATGTTTTTCTTATTGCTCACTCTAGGTTTGAGTAAGGTGGAATACTCCTATACTGCTTGTGCCTGCTATGATCTTCATTATGTAGGTACATAATAAATGGGTTGAGCTAAATTTTTCATGTTGTACTAAGGTTTACAAAATGTTAAATCTAATACTGCATTCATTGTGGCACTTCTGATTAAGCTAACAACTGTCATTTACAAACTGAACTTTGGACAATCATATTCACATGTGAGTTGTCTATGCTGGAGATAAAATGACATGGATTCTAAAATGACGGTACTGATTGGTCCTCAAGCTTCTGTTTTCAACCAAACTTTACTGAAGTCATTAATGGCTATGTTATTCAGCCTGTGCTTGTGTTTCCAAATGTGACTGCTATCCAGGCTGCTTTACCCTGTTTAAAAAATGTCTGCAATGCTGTGCTACCAAGGGTAATTAAAATACCCACACTAATGCTAAAAATACAAACTTTGTTGAGCCAGAAGGCTAAAAAACTGTTTCCTTTACATATAGACATTGATTTTTACCCATAAACAATAATGACATGTACAAAAACATTTATGCTTTGCCCTCCTTAAAATGATGGCCTTTTCTACAAACTGTTTTTTTTTTTTTTTTACAAAATCTGGTTCAGCAGCATATTACAATAATTATTTTCTATTTCTGTGGTTAAAATTCATTTTGACTACTTGCATTTAATGTGTGCATTAAAAAGTTTAAAGTCTGCTTTGTCTCAAAATTATTATATAGGTACTAATGTGTATTATATCATATATTGCGTAATGTGAGACACCTGTAGTAAAATCGCAGACGTCTCAAAGCAAAAAATGTTGGTTTGGAAGCCAGGAGGTCATAAATGGCATGCGCATGTTACTAATTAAAACTTACGAGCTCAGCACATGGCACAAGTGCTGAGACAGTCAGCATGAGTAGATAAACTGCATGAGTCCAGTATGCATATGTGTGCATATAAATACTGGAACATTTAAGCTTTAGACAAATATATTCATTAGATTTCTATACATATTAATTAGATCATATGAGTTCAGTGTGTATAGTTTCATGAACATACTGGAACAAGTTAGATTCTCTTTTATGAGCTCAATGTCTAAGCACATTGAGATAGAGTAGCATTTTATATTTTAATCTTAAATTAACCATAAAAGGCCAACACACTCACACATACACTATAGAACACATGCAATTCCCAAGGATGGTGTCGGCTCTATCAGTTGTCTATGTTTTGTCCCTAGCAAATGGCAATCCTGCCCTTAACACAGCCACCGCTAAACCAATGTACGCTAGAAGGAGTAACAAAAGAATGTTTAGCAGGCTAAGACACCACCTTAAAAAACTACTACTGCTTCTCCTACTCTGTTCTGGAAATGTTGAATTAAACCCAGGTCCACCCATTTCTCTGGAGGCCCCTGTGGACCTCCCTCAATATAAAGGGATTAGCTTTCTCCATTTCAATGTCTGTAGTTTGCTAAAGAAGACTGACTCTATACAAACCTGGGCTCTTCATGCATTTCCTGATTTCTTCATGATCACTGAATCCTGGCTCATACCCTCAACCCTGGACAAATCTATCAACGTACCTGGATATATCATCTACCACTGTGATAGACTGACTAGAGTGGGAGGGGTTGCAATATATGTCAAAAGCAAATTCACAGTCACAGTCTTTGACTGTACCTCAAAGGCTAAGGAATTTGAATGCCTTGCTCTAAAATTATCACTTTCCAGCGAGAAATCACTCCTTATGGCAGCATGCTACTGACCACCGTCTGGTGGCTGGGCACTTCTGCCACACCTTCAAAACCTTCTTGACTCTGCTGACACTGAGTGTATTCTAATGGGGGATTTCAATTTAAATTGGAATGATGACAGCTCTAAGAAATTGAAGGATCTATGCGGTGTTAATAGTCTGTTACAAATGGTGACTGCTATAATCAGACCTAACAGAAAAAACCCTGAGCGCAGCACCCTCCTGGACCTTATCCTAGTAAACAAACCTCACACTATCTCGCATACTGGAGTATTCTTCAATGATATAAGCGACCATTGCGCTACTGCCTGCATCCAACATCCTTCCCAAATAAAAACGGCCTCCAAATTCAAACTGAAAAGATGCCTGAAAAAGTTCTACCAGTACACTTTCCTGAAAGATCTGAGCAACATTCGTTGGCAGGATTTCTACCTAGACCCCACCTTTAACAAGGCATTTAACATCTTTCACAGCCTCTTACTGGAGCTAATAGACAAACACGCCCCACTAAGACTGATCAAATCCAAAAATAAAACTCCTGACTGGTTCTCTCCCATCCTGAAGAAAGCACTTAGGGATAGGGACTACTGGTGGAAAAAAGTGAGGAAATCCTACCTGGAGGCTGATTGGTTAGCATTCCGTACCACTAGGAATGCTTGTACCAAGCTAATTAGGTCAGAAAAAGCTAGGTACTTCCAAAAAGAACTAGAAACAATAAAAACAGCTCTGCCAAATTTGGAACATCCTCAAAGAAGTTGAAGGTCAGTCCACTGCAACACCCCTTCCAAACAAAATTGTGTCTGATGGTACTACCTATACGGACAAAGCTGATATACTAGGAAAGCTTAATGATCACTGCCACTGCATGGCTTGCCTTTGACATCTCACCTATCAGCAAATTTAGCCTGGCAAGAGACTACACTGTTGGCTTCATTGATAATCACAACCATAACCAACCACATCCCACCCCCTTCAGCTTCCTTACAATTACGTTCAAACAAGTGGAGGACCTCCTCCTTTCACTGGATACAAAAAAGAGTGCAGGTGAAGATAATATTGAACCTTACTTCCTAAAACTTGGCCATACCTATCTGACCGCCCCCATTACACACTTATTCAACACCTCACTGATTCAAGGTGAGCTACCTGTCTTGTGGAAAACTGCCCACATCCTACCATTATTCAAGACTGGGGATCCGAGTGATCTGAACAATTACCGGCCTATTTCTATACTATCCATCCTCTCTAAATTACTTGACAAAATTGTCAACATCCAACTTAGAGAACATTTGGATTCACAAAAGTTGCTTAACCCGACTCAGTCCGGCTTCAGAGCCAAACACAGTACAATATCGGCTCTTGCCAAAGTAACTACAGACTGGCAAATGGCCTTGGACTCTAAGAAGCATGTATTTGCCCTCTTTCTTGATCTAAGTAAGGCCTTCGATAATGTGGATCATACCATCATGCTTACTGCACTGAGTAACATCGGACTTGATAGTTCTGCCATTAAATGGTTCACCAGCTACCTAACCAATAGGTTACAACAAGTCAAAGCCATAGGAGATATGTCCCCACAAAAATCCTTGTTACGAGGAATCCCACAAGGCTCCATCCTGGGCCCTATCCTCTTTGCAATATACATCAATAATCTGGACTCGCAGCTGGGCACAGCAAATGTGCACTTATTCACAGATGATACTGTACTCTATACCACAAATTCATCCTTTGATCTGGCCCATGAGTACTTACAGAAAGACTTTGTCACCCTCCAATACAACCTTCTCACTCATAAGCTCCTCCTCAAAGCCAAAAAGACTAAAGTAATGATTCTCTCACCAAAGTCTACTTCCGGATGTCAACATATCACACAGATCTGAACACTCTTAGATGAACCCCTTGAAGTAGTTGATACCTTTAAATACCTAGGGTTCTGGCTGGATAACAAGCTCAACTTTCTGTGCCACTTAAATGAAACCTTGAAGAAACTAAGACAGCGATTAGGTTTATTCTATCGCATTAAACACCTACTCACATTAGAAGCCAGAATGAGACTAGTACAAACTACATTCCTACCTAGACTGGACTACGCTGACTTCCTTTACAGTCATTGCCCATTGACAGTGCTAAACAAACTGGACACCCTTTAACACCGGGCTTTAAGATTTATCTTAAATCTACCCCGTAGTACACACCACTGTCATCTATACCAGGTTTCAGGATGGACATCACTCTCAACTAGAAGAAAAAGGAATGCTCTCTTCTGTTTTTTTAGAGCATTATCTGATAACCTCCCTGCATACATCTCGAACATCTTCAAATGGGCTAAAGGTTCCTATGGCCTGAGACACTTATCCTTAATCTGCTTCCAGACTCCTAGAGTGAAAACTACCCTTGGCTCAGCAGCAATCAACTTTTCACTTTTATAACTTTGGAACACTATGCAAAACTCATTAAAATTATCCTCACTTCCAAGCATTTTCACATTCAAAGCTCTATTAACGGATTATCTGAAGGAATCATGCAACTGTTTTAGATGCTGATGACCCCTAAGCCTTGGGTGCCACTCTCAAATCCTACACCTAAGTATCTCATCCACCCCACGTTCCTACCAACAGAAACCTAGGACCTACAAGCCTAGTTCCCTTAATCCAAGTTGACCCTGCCTATTCTCTACCTTTTACCTATTCTGACCTCCCTTTTCGCTGCCTACTCTTTCACCCAAATTTCTACCCTATTCCTTAATACCTCCTTATTTTTTTATCATTTAGGTATGAGCTCTTACACAGCAGAGACTATATGGGATTGTTGTCTCTTCTCATTTCAGTAAAGCTTATCATTATGTACCTTTGCATGTTAATTATGTTGACCGGTATGTATAGGCCCATATTGACCGGCACCTTCACAATGTTTTTTTTTTTTTTTTGCACCATTGTCCACTGTAATTGTAATCTTATAAAGTGTACTGTATTGTATTTATGCCCAGGACTACCTTGAAAATGAGCTTGCTCAATGGTGTTTATGCCTGGTTAAATAAAGTGATTGATTGATACACAGTATTAGTTCATAGGCACATTTTAACCACTGAGGGGTCATTAAAAGAAGTTAAGACTTAAGAGTAAAAACAAGGCCTTTGTGATCTTCATGGTGGAAAAACAGTAAAAGACTGCTACTCCAGTACGATGATATATGAACCTAGATGTATACTCAGCATATAATAATATGGGAACAGGGCTACGCTCACGTGATCCCTAGAATTTAAGCTGACAAGGTTATAGGTTATTTCCTCAAAAGTTAGCAAACAAAGCTACCTCTTTTGGGGGCAGATGGCAGGCATCTTACTTAAAAAGGTATTTTCTATACCAGACAGGAAAGTTAATTATGAAGCCATGTGTTACGCAAGGATGGTCTGTTTGTCCAAAACCATATATTTATATATATGTATATAATATATATATATATATATATATATATATATATAGGCTAAGTTGTTATCTAAGTTGTCACGCAGTTGGGTACAATGATGCATTGATGTTCCTCCTGAGCTGATCCTACCACCAATGTAAGTGTAATTCATATACTATGTGGTAGTAGCCGAGGTGGCAGAATATCTCATGGTACAGGTATAAAATGTATTGATATTTTGTATTTGAGTGTTTAACTATATAGTGACTTAGGGAAAATCTATGAATGCTATATAAATGTCTGTGTTTGCTGTGTACAACCCTGTGAAATAAAATTGGATTGTGCTGCATATTATAACTTTTACAAGAACTTTTATTGCTAATTTTATATTTGTAAGTAAACCTTCAGCTATAAATTATAATAAATCACAAATCCAACAGCTAATTTATGTCTATGATTTTGGGTTGCACTAGTGATTTTGGAATGCATGCATGAAAAACACAAGACAATCCAACATCATGCAAATAGAAAAAGAAAGTGACACGGTTGTTTTAAAGTACATACTGTAACAGTTAAAATGAAAATACCTCAGGGCAAGCCCTAAGGCCTGAGAAAACAAAAATGCAGCACACTGGTCTGTCTGTCTGCGTGCTAATTGAAGAAAAGTCAGACAAAGAAGCAAAGGGAAGCAAGCTAAATAGGTCCAAAAACAGTTATTTCCCAAATTTGCTTGATTCTGGGCTATTTTATATCTTGTTTATGTTTTATTCATTCCTCAATGGCATTACACCAAATAATACATTGCAGTGGACAGCTCAATAGTTAATCAAAAATGATAGCTACATACATTACTACAGGTTATGCACTCCAATACAGTTTGTGATACAGCATCAAGGGGAAATACAGACGGGTGAACCACATGTCATTAAATATGCCTACTCATCCATGGCTACAGTGTGAAGATTAATACCAAAAGATAGTCATATAGTTAGTTATATAGCTAACTAGGATAAATGAAGTGTTTCCCAGCAAGAATAATGAAATATATACACATTTACACCATACTTCAGTCTCCTGTCTTCCCACCAAAACTTAAGAAAATGTACTGCCATAAACGCTTTAAACTCTATCAACTTGACATTCAGGCATGTTCTACAAATAAACCATTATGCAGTGATGCCAAAGACATTACTAAGAGCATCACTTAACACTATGCTGCAATTAACCCAGATAAATTGAATGTAGAATATATTTCCTTTAAAGTATAAAAAAAAAACAGACTAAAAAACTACTTTCTAAAGTCCTGTTGAGTCAGCCATACTGTTCCAATTAACAAGCACTAGACAATGTGTTTCCCAGAGTTCAAACAGGAAACATCCTGTACATAAAATAATGAATGCATCTGCAAGTTTCTGAACCCACAACTTTCCAATGCCTGCAGTCAGTTAGCAGTCCAGTATATGGCCCCGCAGTCACTGAAAAAAGAAAACTGTTTACTGCCCCCAAAACATTAAGTTTAAGCCACAGCAGTGTCCAAATTATCTTCTGAATCATTTAAATTAAATTAAATTCTGCACCTCTCTTGGAGGTCCAAGCCCCCACAACCTTCAGGTCTGTAAATTGAAATATCTTTCCCATATGATATCCAGAGGTGGGCAGGAAACTGTAGAGAGTGTACATTTCCCAAACTGTTCAGCTGCTGCCTCACAGTGTCAAACTACTGTACTTTCTCCAGTTTCTAGTCACAGAAGGTATGTCTGGTAGTAAATGTAGGTCTCAGCTTTGATGTTGAAGTGGATGGGATACCAGGCAGCAGCAAGAATAATGCCTCTGGAGCCAACAGTATTAATGATGATCAAGATAGTCTGAGCAGTATCTGTAGAGATGCCAGCTGTCTGAGTAGAAACCTAGTACTCTTTCCTGATCTTTATCCCCAATTCCTCTATGTCCAAGTTTAGTAGGGAATTCAGCAAATCAAGTATGAAGTAAAGGAGATTTTCACCCTTTATCCTTTCTCTGACTCCCACCAGCCAGGACATCCCGCCAATTCAACTCTGATGTTGAATTGGTGGTACAGGGGCCAGGGGAGGCAGAAGTCTATTTTTGGCTGGTACCTTGTCTTGCTCCTCCACCTGTTCTGGATTTGTTTCACCTCACCATTACATGTCCTGAGAGGCAGTAAACTGAATGCAGTGTCATAGAGAGTTCAAAAATATTATTTTTTTATTTAGTTATTTATTTTGAATAGAAAAACTATGTTTAATCAGTTTTAGTGGATGCAGTGAACAGAGCTGCAGGTAAATGCATCCACTTAGGATGATGTTCTTTGGCACCCCTAATACAGTACTTTTATTAGTGTCCTCAGCTAAGAAGGTCAAAAGACAGGAATCCCAGCACTTCAAGACTTAGTACTACTTTCTCATGGTTTTGCAATGTTAACACATCCAAAACTATATGTCAATAAGAGCTCTGTGCTACCACAAACTGTCTGCCAGCCTCAGTAAACAGGCTTTGATGGTTTGAGCAAGATCTTTGCAACTGGAGACTTATCCAAAGGTATTTTTGTTGCTCTATGAGTCTCCGCCACTGGAAACAAGAGCACAAGGTGCAAAAATATGCTGTGACACTGGAGAACACATCCACAGAGTCTGTTAAATAGGATGGAAGACTTACTCAGGATGACCAAGATTTATTTATTTATTCATTTATAAATGATATTACTCGGTGATCCCAATGGGACAAAGCCAATATTCAAAAGCAAAACAGAACACCAGAGAAATACATACAGTATATCAAAATGAACAAGAGGGCAAACTCAAGTACAGCACAATAAATTCATACAAGAAACAAGGTGGTGCTCAGTTAACACAAATTCATTGACACTTCTCTAGTAGCTTATGAGTTTGTGTATGTTTAAAACTCCAAGGAGGTTTTGCTGTTTCACATATATTATCTCAGATGTCAAGTATAGGGAAAAGGAATGGTTATACAATCTGATTCCTGGCATAGGTGCTGAAGCATTACCTGGCTCCAGAAAGTGACCAGTTTATGGGCCAGCAGTGGTCCATTATGGTTCATGTGCCATATGAAATTTAAAGATGGATCTTGCCAGACATCATGTTATCTAAAATAGCCCATTCTCTCCTGTGAGGAGCTGAAGGGATAAAATAATTTTTTGAGGCATGCGTGCACAATATGTGTGAACTCACAATCTTTGGTTGTACTTCCATGTTTCCAAGACAAAGGGAGCCAGATTCACAAAACGCTACCCAGGACACAAGGTGACTTACATCCACAAAAATGGTGCAAATAGCACTTGTGTCATGAGTTGTGCCATGGTGTGATGAAGAAAGGCAGCCTGCGACATACTATAGGCTGCCTGCGCCCAAGTGGACCTATGCACATAAACCCCCTTGTGACATGGTGTAAGGAGGTTTATGGCAGCATTTGTACCCGATTCGGGCAGGGTGGCTTCTAAGTACCCAAATCGGGATTCAGAGACAACCATCCTTGAAGATCTGTCAAAGACCAATTATGCCAGATAAAAGCTGGCGTAAGTGGTCTTTGCTGTCCACCGGGGTTGGCACTGTGCCACCACCAGAGCATCAGAGAGCCCTTGTGGGCTACAGCCCCACAGCAGCCCCATCCCCAGTCATTCAACACTCCCCATGCCCACAGATCCAACAGTGCCAACAGCCCAGTGTGGGCAATCACACCCCAAGTCCTGATAGTGCACAGCTACTTGCCCCAATGGGCACTTGTAGCACCCCATCCCGACTCGATGCCCATTCACATGCTCCCCACAATGCCAAATCCCCCTTCCCCACTGTGGAACAGGCATCACCCGATAACTCGCTGGCAGTCTAGTGGCCCCCCCACCCAACAGTGCCGGCCCACCCAGGTTCACACACACACACACACACACACACACACACACACACACACACACACTCAGCAGGCGAGTTCACAACTGGCACAGCCCACCTCTCACCACCACAGTCAGACACCAACTGAGCATTGCCAAGAGTGTGTACAGTAAGTATACGTGTTCTGTGAATGACAGCTGCTGTCATTCATCAAGTGCATATACTTATTGTATGCACTCTCGGCAATGCTTAGGCAGTGGCTGGCCATGGTGATGAGAGGTAGGCTGTGCCAGTCATTGACTCACCCACCTGGTGTGTATGTGTGTGCATGTGTGTGTGTGGGAAGCTGGGTGGGCCAGCACTGTTGGGTGGGGGGACACTGGACTGCCAGGGAGTTATCAGGTGATGCCTGTGCCACAGTGAGGTAGGGGGGTTGACATTTTGGGGAGTGTGTGAGTGGGCATCGGGTGGGGAAGGGGTGCTATGAGTGCCCATTGGGGCATGTAGGTGGCACTATTGGGATTGGGGGTGCAACTGCCCACACTGGGCTGTTGGCACTGTTGGATCTGTGGGCAAGGGGGGGCACGGACACACACCACACTTCCTTCAGCAGTTGACTCTGCCGACCACCTCTCTCATGGATTGCAGCATTCCTTGGGCTGCATTCTTCCTTGAACAGATGCCACAAGGTGTAGGATACAGGCTCTGGGACCCTGTCCAAAACTGAATCAGGCATAGGGTCTTGGTCACAGGGTTGGTTGACGTAAGCTGCCATTGTCGCAGCTTGTCTCCAACCTTTGTGAATCCGGCCCATAGGTTCTGAAAGTAAAGGAACTGCCTGGATTTTGTTGCTGATCTTCACTCTATCCTTTAGGACCTATTTTGTGTACAGTACAACATACTGCAATAAATTTACATTGAAATAAAAGAACTGCCTTTGTCTTCATTTGCAGTTGAGTCATCCTTGGAAGAGGTTGTATTTTTTGCATGCCAGAGGATCAGTTCCATGCACCTCTATTATGACAACACCATTTTTATAAAAATCATCTAACTAAATGAAAGCAAGACAACACATACAATGTTATTGAATTGAAACAGTATAAAGAATGCAGTAAGAGGTGTATATGTCCATGCTGTCATAATTTCTTAATGTACTAAAATGGCACATCCATTATGAAGACCTCTTAATATTACGTACTGTCTTTTGTGGACTGTTTTAGTTCCATAACTGAAGCTGAGAAGCTTTCCAGGCAAGGAGCTGTGTATGGTAGCAGTGGGAGCTGACAGAAACTAATTGCAAAAAAATTACATTCACATCCAGTTTGGGCAAATGAACAAAGCCTAAGAAAAAGGAAATGTAACAGGGTAAAATGATTTATGGCTTAAATGTAGTTTTTCACAATGTTCCTTCTTGTTTGCAAGGATATTTAATAGCATATGCACACTAATTTGCCATACTAAGTTTTTTGCTAGGTATTCCCTAGAGTCAAAGGGCAATTTTATCTTCCCCCGTTCCATACCAAGCACTTCCTGGTATCCAGTGGCACCCCAGATCTCTTCCTGACCTTGTTTAATCTGGTCATAGCTCTTTTCCCCTTGAATTGCTAGGTCAGCAGGTGAACTTCAACTGGGATTCTGACACTGACTCTGGCTCTACACCAGATTACCATTTTTGGAAGCTCAGCATCCTGCAGGACATCCCTTGTCCAGTGGGCTCTGTTTTAGCCAGGCTCTGCTAGCTCATTCCAGAAGCAACTTTTGTGCATTAGATGGAGCTTGAGAGAAGTCCAGACACCAGTGGTGTGGATGATGCCCACTTGAGTGACTAGGATGTCCCCCCTTGAAGAGTTCCTCACATCTGTCTGTATGCCTCTCCGCAGTTCTAGCCTATAAAGGACTGCAGCAAGCATCACTGACAGCACCAGCACTGCTCTGTGATCCAACTCAGAGGAACAGGACTGATGCAGTGCAAGGAATGTAACCCTCCACCTAAAGCCTGACAGTTCTACTTACCACAATGCTCTCAGGACTCCATCATTGCAGTTTCATAAGTTCTGAGTTGGGAACATGGCAAGACTCTGGGTTTCCCACATTGTGACACTATGTGCTACCACAGGTACCACTAGGCTGATATGACTGTAACTGTGTTCATTCAGGTATACTAAATACACAACATAGCATGAGATAATGAAAAATGTGCCCCATGTGTTAAATCCCCTGACCTGGCTTTATCATGTTCCATGCTTGGCTGCTCAGATTGGAAGTCTCACCTTCCCTCCCCAACTTCTCATGACATCCTGAACTGTTAAACTGGGTCCTACCCACAACAATCTGAAAGAAAAGAGGTTAGTTCTTTTACACTATCTCCCTGTTGCTGGCATTGTGAATCACAAGCACTGCATCCAGAATGAAATGGATACCATGTTTTAAGGCATACTGTATGCTTATATAATATGCCTTTATAATTTTTGCTAACTTTTATGTGACTTGTTTAAACAGCAACCTTTTGGTTGTAATAAAGAACTAACTAACTTACTCATTGTATGTGTGTGAACCCTTTTTAAACTACAGCTGTTATGGAAATGTCATGACAGTACAGCCATTCCTCTTTTTAGCTCCTGTCAGATATCAGAAATACGGGGTACAAGGTGTCCCAATGGTTTAGTTGTGGATTACTGAGGCACCCACCTATAGGTCACCAGTCTGAATCTTGTATAGGTCACTAGTTAGTAGATCATTTTCCTTTTCATCTGATGGCTGATCAGCACCGCCCATGTGAATGAGTTGCAGTGATCCCAGTCTAGTTCCAAGTGCACAGGTCTTGAATCACATCACTGTCACAGTTACTGCTCATTTTGGGAGTCTTACAATGAACAGAAAAGGGCTCTATAAACATGTGTACACGTTAATGGAAGCCAGCACCACAGCTGCTGTGCTGTGCCACATACATGGTAAATGCATGACTTACATCTCTAATAATGTCAATCTGGTACCTTCTGCGAGCACTGAAATTGGCACAAATGTAAAACAATACAAACAAATTATAGAGTGCAATGGCTTTTTTAAAGCTTTCAATGCATAGGGTATCCTGACTCTGAGTCTGAGAACATGTGGTTCACTAGAGCTGGCAAAGGATTACATAGATCATGTAAAGAAAACTTCATAGGCAGTCACTGTTATGCAGTTTTTAGTTTTATTGTTTGTGCACATAGCTGTTTGCTGTGTTAAGTAGTTTGGGTAATCTCATCAAATCTGATCAAACAATATTTGCACTGTGCAGAAACATCCAAATTAGAAAAAAATGGTCAGCTGAGCAAAGATATAATATACAAAGTTGGAGAAGTACAAAGTTAGATGAAATTGGCAGTTATATAAATGTCTGATATCTTTACTGGAACATAAAAACCTTTGGATGAAAGAAGCTCTACAGCCCATGAAGGCCTGCCCCTTCTGCTAATCCAAAGTCAGAGTCCAGTTTTTCTGCACTATTTTTTAATTTTTTTAATTTATTGATATTGTCAGAATTACAACCATTTGAGTCAAAGACTCATTTCCAAAGGCTCTTCATCAAGTAGGACAAAATACATAGACAGGTACATGAATTAATAGGCAGGCACATAGTTACAGCTTTACAAGACATTCAGTACATAGTTACAAAGTTACATGGGATTCAAAGTATACTAGCAGGTGGGTATAACAAGACTTGCACAGGTACATCATCGTGTGGCACTTTACAATAAATTAGTACAGGCTAGGATTTTAATTACACAGTTATGGACCAGGCCAGGGCAGAGCTATGTGCCTGAGGACCAGTTTGTTACAGCAGTTATTACAGGTGGGAAATAGCACTGACCTATACAATGAGGTAGCTAGCCAGTAAAGAGAGTAACTAGGGATTTGTGGTTGGGGAGAGGGTGAAGGGGTGAAGTTGCAGCCCATTGGGCAATTGTCAGGTAGAACAAAATGAGGTGCAGGCCAGTTAAGGGGGCTCATGTGTGAAGAGGAGCCCTGGACTGGTTATGCACAGCTGCAGTGCTGCACAGTAAGCAGGTGGTTCCTGAGGGTGAGTTTAAAAGCACCTATTTTGGGGAGGTTAGTGATGGTGTCTGGGAGGGAGTTGAACCAGGATGCTGCCCTATAGTAAAAAGATCTCTGGGTGAGTGACGTCCTGACTCTCTGTATCAGAAAGGTGGTCTTACAAGTGCTGCGCATGGGGATGGTAGTGGATACACGTTGGAGGGAGGAGGTCAGTTCGGGTGGGGGAGAGACCTAGGATTATTTTCTTAGTTAAGAGCACCGTCAGATAGTGAATCCTCTCCTCAAGGTTGAGCAAGTTGGCGGTGGAGTAGAGTGTGCAGGTATAGGTGCTCCTGTCCATGTCGGTCAGGACCCTGCAGGCCTTGTTAATAGATAGATGGATTTTATTCAGGACAGTTTTGTCTGCTGCTGCATATATCAGAAGTCCATAGTCTACTAGGGACATGACTGAGGAGGTGATGGCTAGCCAGAGTGTGTCGGGGGGGGGGGAGTCAGTCCTTGTGCTGGTAGAGTAAACCTATTTGAGAATTCATGGCAGAGCAGAGGGTGTTGATGTGGGAGTGGAAGGTGAGAGCAGAGTCAAACGTGATGCCCAGGTATTTGTATGAGGCTACTTGTTCCAGTAGGTGTTGCATACTGGGTAGAATCTGGAATGTGGCATTTCTAGCTTTGCTCTGATGGTGGGTGAAGAGCATGGCTTTTTTATTTTTTTTAGGTTGATATTTAACCTGTGGTCAGAGAACCATTGCTCTATTTGGGTGAAGGAGTGCTGGAGTGTAGCTTGCAGGGCAGCTGGGTTTTGATGCAAGGCCAGGATGACCGCATTGTCTGCATAGAGCAGCACCTTTCCCTCATAGGCATTGGGAAGTGCATTTAGGTAAAGACTGAAAATGAGAGGGCCCAGGATGGAGCCCTGGGGGACTCCAGAGCAAACAAGCAGTGTGTTCAAAAGTGTGCTGTGGATTTTAACACACTGGGACCTGGATAACAGATAGCTGTGAAACCAAGCTAGAGGCCTAGCTGGTAGAGGGAGTCGAGCAGGAGAGGATGGGAGACCATGTCAAAGGCCTTGGAGAGGTAGATTTACAGAGCTCCAGCAAGGTTGCTGTTGTCTAAGAGTGAATGGAGGAAGTTGGAAAATTCTAATAGGGCAGTGGTGGTGCTATGCCCAGCGGAACCCATGCTGCTCTTTGCACATTATGTCATGTTTCTCTAGGTATTCGAGGAGCTGCAACACCACTGTTTTTTCCAATGCTTTTGATGGGGGGGGGAGGATGGAGATTGGTCTGTAGGTACCTGGGGAGGAGCAGTCACCACTTTTGAGTATGGGTGTGATAACTGCTGTTTTCCAAGCAAGGGGAAACTGGCCCAGGCATAGCAAACAATTAAGAAGATCAGTGAGTGAGAGAAGGAACACATCAAGCACCAGCCAAAGGAGTCTGGTGTCCAGCTGGTTGTTGCATGGCTGGAGCCATTGAGGGCTTTAGCTAAGTATGGTCTGGCTTCGTCCGGGTATATCGTACTCAGGTAGAAAGGAGGTCTATGGAGGTTGGGAGGTAGGGAGGGTGGAGCAGGGTCAAAGAAACCATTGGGAAGGACTGCACTGAGGTCAGAGAATGCGGTGTTCAGGCAGTCTGCGATACTTTAGGGGTTGGAGGAGATGGTGTCATTGATAGTGAGTAGGGAGGGGGGAGGGGATCGGAACTAGTGCGAGAACTGGCTAAAACCATTCCTTTCAGTTCCAGAAAATATACAAATTACATATTGTATTCTTTGGTAACTGGGTAAGGCCCACTAGGCACAGGTGCCTGTTTTCAGGGGTGACCCGGGAGCACTGGGGAGGTTAAGTGACTTGCTCAGAGTCACACAGTATGCAGTTGGAGGTTGTGAGAATCAAACCCAGGTCTGTCTGCAGGATGTACCAAGCTTATTCCCAGCTCACTACTTTGACGTCTAGGCTATACTGCCAGCCCCTATGAAAAAATGTAATTGACCTTCTTCAAGTAAAAGTCTCTTTCCTCTTACCTAAGAGAAACAAATATATTAAAATGAAATGCTTCTGAAGTTAAATGGCTCACGTGGAGTTATCTATATCAGATACAGACTACACAGCCATATCGGGGAACTCACTGATGAAGTTAGAATTTTCTGTTATTAAAATATAAAGATAATTTTTATCCTCATTATGTAGATATTATGGGGACATAGTCTTCTCACTAAAAATGTACCTGATTAAGCAACTCTTCCTTGTTGATACTTTTCTAATCATTGGCTTAGTGTGTGTGTTTGTTATTGCCCAATTAAGCACTTCTGCCCTTTCTGTGCACACGCTCATTTTACACTGGTGTTCTTTTATGGCTCTAGTGTTTTCTGTGAAGTGGCATACTGATCAGTTACAGAATATTAACCTCCCTTCCATAGCATTGCTGTATTCCTGCAACTAAGGAAATCTTCACAAACTGAACCAAGATTCTGATATGAACATGTGCACTGTCATTTTAAGAACCGTGCAGTGAAAGTTTAAAGAACTTTCAGACCCCATCCCATGAGGAAGCCAAAGTGTTTGGAAAAATGTTGAAGCAGTCTGTCTGTCGTGGTGTACTTTGAAAACTGACTTAGCTTCTTGTGCACTTTTATTAAATTCAGCTTTGCACAAAACCAAATGGATATCTTCTAGTGTGTGCACCTTTATTAAATGCAGCTTTGCACAGCACCAGATAAATATCTTCTGGTGTGTGCATCTAGTTTCTGATGTTTCTCTGTAACAGCCCTTTAGTCTGGAGCTAGCAGCACCTTTAGGTTGTGGGAGTGAGCACCTCCCTTTTTTCCTTGGTAATCCTACTTAACTTAGTCAGCAATATGGAAATTATTACTTGTTCAAACAATGCAGACTTTTGTGTTATTTTCTGACTTCAGATAAGGTGTAAACATAATTTATGTCCCCTATAATTGCCATTAATTCATATTATTTTGCATTTAACACCCACATGCAGCTTTTATGTATGCATGAAGTCACTCTGTATTTTTTCCCAGTGACCCTACTAATACATTTCATTTCTTGCTCTGGTGTTTGCTACCAGGGGTCATCATTTTACTGTTAAACAAGATGTTATTAATATCCTGATTTTCAAAAGGCTGCTGTAGATTATGGATTTAATATAGATTTATTTATTTAGTTTATGTATTTATTTTTGTTTACCACATTTAGGTGAGTTAGGACGACTATCCTATTTTAGTCATGAACCAGATCAGAAACAATATATGCATGGCAGCAGTGCAAACGAATATATTTCACAGAGCATTTTACTTTACACAAGTCAAAATCTCTTAATCTAAAGATTAAGCGATAATAATTAGCATGCAGTATCTTTTCATATAGTGTTGCATTAATTTACAACTATAACTATAAAGTATAACATAATACATGAAATGCAACAGTTGTCAACTGCAACATGTATAGATGTGTATGTGCAATTTATGTCTAATTGTCTCATTCACAGTGGATGTTAGAAAAAACTAGATGGAACTGATATACAGTATATGTGTGTGTGTGTGTGTGTGTGTGTGTGTGTGTGTGTGTCTGTGTGTCTGATAGTTGGGACATAAAAACACAGACAGCGGGTAACAGAAAAAACATTGTTGCATAAAATAGTTATACAGAAATTGTTTCACAGGTGTAGTACAGAAAATCAATCTGACCATAATCATCAGCTTGTATTAAACAGTAAACCAGATCAACCAACACAATGTAGCTCATCTTTTTACCACCTAAATATGGAGATGATGGATCTTAAAATGTCAGACAAATGAACAACATATTGTGCTAGCTCAGCAACCCACACAGAACAAAGGTCAGATAGTTGTATAAATAATTTCTAGATGAGTTCATAACGGTTTATTGTTGTATCCACTCTTCATTTAGTTTTCTTACAACTCTAAATAGTTTTAGAGATGCTTACTGCATGAAATGTCAAATACAACAACTGAAATTAATTATCTGTTTTTCTTTATCTCACAGACCAGACCACTGTATGTTTTGGAGTGTTCATCTGTTTCATGAGAAACAATATATATGGTGCAAGTTATTTAGGTCTTTATCACTCAGAGTTTACTTGGTTTTCTTTACTTATGCAATGTAGTCTAAATTGTTTGTAGTATTACTGCATGCTCAGGGTTTTCAATAGCAGTGGCATGCAAGGACTTCCCATGCGTCAGTGTGTTATGAAAAGAGCAGCTCAGGGGGTCAGGTGCCACGTGACATGAGGAAACCATTCACAGGAAGACATCATGGCACTCACCTCAATACAATTAATAAATACGGTATTATGTTAGTTATAAATAAGGGAGTCCACAAGAACCAGATTAAACTTCCCTCAGTTTATTGTGGCAAGATGAGCACATATACCACAGAAGAAGAAAGGAGACAATTCCTAATGTTTCACCTTATGGCTATGTCAAAGGATAGCACCCTCTAGGGTAGGGCTGCTTTATAGAAAAATTGCAACAGTTCCCATTCAAAATTTAAAGTAACAAAGTTTCTTATTAAAAGATATACAATACACAGTGCACATTCATCACCATTCCTTATAATAAAAATAAGGAGCACACAATATCATTTACAGAAATGACATCCATGCTACAAATGCCTATTTTGTTTTGGAATATCAACATTACATCTGGTTATTATTTTTATTTCAGGCATATATCATGGATGATACAGACAGCACCTAATTCTTTAAATGGAGGAAATACGTACGAGATACATATCTTAATATTGAACAGCTACACTATTAGAAAAAACCCATGTAAAGAAAATATGAATGGAGATCAAAACCATCTGAACCTCCACAGCCCATGTTACTAGGATGTGAAGGATGGGGGGGGGGGTGACTAACTAAATATGTAAAAACCCAGAGCCTGTGGCTCAGAAAGAGGCCAGAGAGATCTTGATGATTGAGAAAAGGGAAATGTATTACAGCTGCTATTTAAGAAGGAAAAAAAGGGGAGGGGGAATGACAATTTTAAAGACTATATTTTTTGGCTTAAACACCATATATAAAATTTAGACACATGGGTGGAGTCACTCCATCTTCAAGTAGTGCAACCAAGGTCTCTCATAAGGTTTATCAAAAATGGCAACACACTCCTCCAAAGACTAGTTATGACCTGAAAAATATATCACAGAAAGGAATACAGGTTAGATCAAATTTGCCACACATTTATTATCTTTCAATAAGAAATGAAATTAATTCAGTCTGATCATTTAGGTCCATTTTCTGTACTGCAAATCCCCAGTTTATATATCCAGAATAATTCACTTTTACTAACAACCAATTCTGTATTTCCACCTCTTGGTTTCATACAGGGTAGTAGCCACGTACGGCAACACCAACACAGCAAAATACACTCCTGTTGGCAAAATCAACACTTTGCCAACAGATTGCTGTGTTGGTATGCCTGAGACAGGGGCACACTGTCTCCCAGTCCTGCACCCCCACCTCAAATCAACTCCAACTGGAGTTTAGAACCCTAAAGACAGGGAAGTGGGGGCAGAGTCCCTTGCATGGGGGGTTTGGGGGACAAAGCCCCCTGATAAAACAAAAAGGACCTGGAGACACACAGGTCATGTAAACCACAACTTGCGGTTGACATGATTTTCGGCAAGATGCCAGTCAACAAAAGGGTTGTTGAACTGGCATCATAGAGCCCTCATACAGACCCATTCCAGCCCTATGAAGGATAACTCATGCTCTTCTTTCCATGTTGCATTTTTGTATGTGCATTTCTGGCACATCATCTCTGTTCTCATTTCTAACAGCTCTGATGTGGTCACCATCTGTATCCTTAAATTTCCTTGCATGGACAGGTTACCATATAGATTACAAACATGGTGTCACAGTTTATGAATTGTGAAATGCACGTTTTCTTTGGTTAGTGGATTCTGGAAATCTTGCATTCCTTGACATATGTGCAATATTTACATTTACCACATCTTTTGCAGCCTTTTGGTAAATATGGCAACTAGTTTATAGGTCTATTAGAAGGCTGGACTGAATGAACCAGTTGGTCTCTGAGGTTCTTATCCCCTTCTGTAAACCACTCTTGGGGGAATTGTGACAGTATCTCTGAGGTGTTCATCACTACCTAGCACATGCTCATTTTTGTGGATAATGTCTCTAACCTTCCATGTTCCTACACAATAAGTAGTGACAACATTAATTTGATTTTTTGTCACTTCAACATTGTCTCTCACTTTCTTGGCTAGTAAGGATTCCCTACTCTTTGCAGCACAGATTGTCTTGGTCGCACCTATACACGTTTTTGTATACTCTCTTTCACGGAATCTTTCCTCCAAGACAACTGATTCTGCCTCAAAATCAGCTTCACTACTACAGTTCCACTTTATAGGGCAGTACTGGCTTCTGGGGTTGTTTTCCACCATATGGAAGGGGTGACAACTGCTAGCTAGGAGGATGGTTTTGCAGTCTGAGGGCTTCCTATATAGACCAGTCCCTATAGTCCCATCCAACGTTCCCTGCATTTTAATATCCAGTATAAGAATTTCCTCCTCGTTAACATTACACCTCAGTAATATTACATATGAATCCAAGATGTTTGTTGCTTCCACATAGATGCTGCATGAATTCCTACAACTCAGTCACACTGCCCTGCCACACCAGAAATATATCATCTGTATATATCACCAAAATCCTACTTTCTGAAAATAGAGGTCTGTATATTGATCCCAGAGATATGTCTCCTCCCAATGGCCCAAGTACAAATTAGCATATTCGGGTGCAAAACTAGCACCCATAGCCACACCGTTTCTTGAATGTAGAATTTTTCCATAAATGCAAAGGTGTTGCTTTTCAGCACAATTTTAGACATTTCCACAAGAAAATCAGTGTCAGGTTTTGCATTTTCATGCCTTTTGTCTAGATAGTACCTTAGTGCCCTTAGGCCTCCTATATGGGTAATATGAGTATATAGTGCCCATAGTGCCTCTATATCTGGGATCACTACCAAACATTCACCCCACATATCCATTCTGACAATCCTAGCATGTCCCCCATGTCAGACACAAGTGAAGGAAGATTAAAAAACAGTTTCTTAATATAGTCACTCACAAAACATGCCAGGGGTCCTATGACACAACCTGCCTTTGAACTTATGGGCCTTCCAACCATCTTTTCTAAGAACTTATGGATTTTTGGCACTATGTACATTTATGCCCTCAAAGGAAAATCCACTGTCAAATAATTACTTTCATTTTTGTTAATAAATCCTTCAAAGAAGACCCAGTCTTAAGATGGGGGTCATTTCTGTAAATAGTACTGTGTGCTTCATATTTTTATTATCAAGCATGGTGATAGATTTATACTGTATATTATATTTTTTTTATTTGAAACATTATCACTTTAAACTTTGAATGGGAACAATTGTAATTTTGCTGTAAAAGCAACCCTACCATGGAGGGTAAACATAGAAACATAGACTCTGATGGCAGATAAGGACCGCTTGGCCCACCTAGTCTGCCCATTTCCCTACCTACAGGATAGGCCGCAGATCCTAGTTAACCAACAGCCTATTTCTTCCTACCCGCCACAAGAACTGCCTTATGTCTGTCCTATGCATTCTTGAATTCTCCCACAGTTTTAGACCCCACAACCTCCTCAGGAAGGCTGTTCCATGCATCCACTACCCTCTCTGTGAAAAAATACTTCCTCACATTGCCCGAACTGCCTCCCCTCTATCTTTAAATTGTGTCCCCTTGTTCTTGCACATCTCTTTTTCTGAAAGATGCTACCATCTTGGACTTTGTTAATTCCACTGAGGTACTTAAAAGTTTCTATCATGTCCCCCCTCTCCCTTCTTTCCCCAAGGGTATACATATTAAGCTTCTTTAGTCTCTCCTCGTACAGCTTCTCTTGCAGACCCTGCACCATTTTAGTTGCCCCCCTCTGGACTGCCTCTATCCTGTCTATGTCCTTGCAGAGATGGGGTCTCCAGAACTGGACGCAGTACTCCAGATGGGGTCTCACCAACTGTCTGTACAGAGGGATAACAACTTCCTGTTTTCTGCTGGTGATGCCTCTCCCTATGCATCCCAGTATCCCCCAGCCCTCCCTACTGCCTTCTCACATTGCTTGCTAACCTTAAGGTCATCTGATATGATTACCCCAGGTCCCTTTCCATTTTTGTTGTTGTTACTACCCCCCAATTGTGTAATCTTCCCCTTGGTTCTTGTTTCCCAGGTGCAATATTTTGCACTTCTTTGCATTGAATCCTAGCTGCCATGCTTCTGACCATTCCTCCAACCTTGCCAAGTCCCTTCTCATCCTTTCCACACCTCCTTGTGTATCAACCCTGTTGCAGATCTTTGTGTCATCTGCAAAGAGGCATACTTTTCCTTCCAGTCCCTCTGCAATGTCACTGTCAATGGTACTATCCTTTAACAAAGCTATAAGGTGAAACGTTAGCCATTTTCTTCTCTCTGCTGTGGTGTTTATGCACATCTTGCCAAAGTAAACTGAGGGAGGTTTAATCCAGTTCTTGTGGGCTCCCTTATTTTTGAATTGCATGAAGGTGAGAGCTGTGGTTACTTGCTTTGAAAGACTTTCCATGCATGTTCTGTCTTGTGATCAAAGAGTGCATTTGCCAGGATTTTTTCAAAACAACCCTTTGAAGATTGCACCCTTATTTTCATTTTGTATCAATAGTACAACAATGGTTTTGACACAGAATGTAATGCTCAAAATAGAAAGGCTAAAGACTGTGACAAATATTTGCCATAGTGTTGCCTTAGAATGTTTGTGCCAACTGCAAACATTTATTTAGCATTGAATTATTTTCATGTAAACTGCACGGTGGCTATTTTGACAAAGCCAAGAACACAGTAACAAAAAAAAAACAATTATGCTTGGAAATGATAGATGTGATTTCAGCCACATTTGACATCTACTGTTTATCCCTCACACCTGAAAAGAATAACATGAACTCCTCCAAACTCTTAAAGTGATAGTATATCTTTGAAAATTCTTGAAGGACAAATAAATAGACTTTTTGCTAATGCACAGTGTGACAGGGAGATTTTGCCACTCTTGAGGACCAACCTTTTCTTAAATGTGTTGCAGCAGTTCTTCTATTTCTTAGCCTACTCTATCCTTTACAATTTTAGTCCATAAGGTTGGCCACCTATGGGCACCCCTTCCCTTCCCTTTCTTGACTATGGTATAGTGTCCTCTTTAATTTTCCTTTTCCCTCTCTGGTTCTTGTACAAGGAGGTTATTGTTGTGACCTCTGAGTTGATGTAAAACAACAGGCTGTGTTCTTCATTGTTGGATTTAGTATGCAATGGTACTATGTCATAAAATACATTGATGTATATATCTAGGGCCTATTTCTCAAAGCCCCGAGAGTGGCGCAAGGTGCTTGCAACAAACAAATATGGTGCAAGTGGCACCTTGCATCAGGTATTACCCCCAGGTCCATTCTCAAAGGCAGCCTGTGGCAACTGCAGGCTGCCTGCCCCAAACTGGGTGTGCACCGCCAGTGCTCCCATGACAGGGCTGTGACATGGTGCAAGGGGGCATGCAGCAGATGCAAGCTACCACAGCTCCAATTCAGGATCCACAAAACTCTCCCAGTGGGAGAATATCTAAATACCTTAAGGCTAGCTGGGACTGGTGCAAGGGTACTTAGAAATGTCACCACTGGGAGACCTACCCTACATGTGGCATTGTGACAATGCCTTGGTGCCCTAGTAGTCCCTCCCCTGCCTGCCTATGCCCATTGGCAACTTTTATGCCTGGTGGTATGGTGTTCCACCCCCCCCACCCTGGCAAGCTGTGCCCACCACCTCGAAGACTGCCACCTGTACCCCGAGCCAGGTCCAGCACTACCCTCTGCACACCACCTTGGCCAGCCCCAATTGCAATGTCATTAAGCATATTCTATGGTGCAATAGGTGCTCACAGAACATCTACTGTAATGCAATATGCACTCAATGGCAGATCAGTTGGACCAGCCGAGGCGGTGTGCAGAGGGTTGTGCTGGACCTGGCTTGGGGTACAGGTGGGGGGGGGTGAGTGGTCCACGGGGCACATGATAGTGGCAAAAGCCACTGAGGGTACTTCTGGACTGGTGCACTGCTGCCTTACAGCTTGTGACAAGCCCACCTGCTGTGCCATGCATTCAGCACCCTTTCTGGCTTGCCACAAGCACAGGGACTTAGCTGTCAGGACCCTGCATGTTAGTGAATCTGGCACATGGTCTTTGGTGTACAGGGCTTTGGTGCAGGCTGCTGTTTGCCACAGCTTGCACTGGTCCATGCCCACTTTGAGAATCGGGCCCCTTATGTGTATCAAACCTATAAATATTGAAAATACCATGGCACTATGTGTTTTTGATAAAGGAAAAAAGTGCTAGGTGACTGTATTATAGAAATTAAGTTACATGGGAAATTAAGTTACCAGGGTAGAGATATCAGAAAAACACTTGTTGTGTTGTTAAATGCATGCAAACACACAAGACAAACATAGGGATGAAATGGTTTTCACTAAAAAGTTAGATCAGAGGGTCAGTAGGTGCTAAGTACAGAAGAAGGACATGCATAGTCCGTTGTTGCAAAGTGTTGTATTGAAGAAGGGATATGCCATTCCTGAAGGTTATCTTTTGTATTTTAAAGAAACATCACACAGAGATTGTGTGATGAATCTGAAGTTCTGTGTCTGGTCTGTCTGTTATCACACAACCCCTCCACCAACTTGGTGTCAGAAGTAGGATAATTTGCTGGAAATGTCTGGAATGGCCTAAGAGGGATGTTTTCCAGTGGATATTGCCCAGATATCCCAGGTGAACCGATGCACCAGGAATTGCCAGAGGAGAACCTGGAGAAGAAAGTCTGTGGAGTTCTCACCAGAACCATGACCAACAGACTAGGTGAGAAGCTACTGCCTGAACTGGATCTGGGAGCTTGGAGAAAGGCCAAGCCTGAAGATGATGAAGAGATGCAAGAGGATGAGGAAGAATCCAGGGAACTGCCTCCTCTTGAAGACACTCCACTTGAGGACATAGTGTAGTTGTTGAAATGGCTCTGCATAAAACAGGTGCAGATGAAAAGAGATAGAGGCATTGAGTGGAGAAACAGAGACACTGAGCAGAGAGAGAGAGAGAGAGAGAGAGAGATATTTAGTGGAGAAAGCAAGATGCCAAATGGGTGGATAACACGAGGGTCTTGCATGCCATCAATGCAGGGCAAAGAGAAAGAGCCAGTAGCCCAAAAGACATTAAACTATCTAAACTTTAGGACAGTGACGACATTGAAGCCTACCTCACAACATTTGAGAGAATCACTTGAACATGCATATGGAAAAGGGAACAGTGGGTTATTCGATTTGTACTGCACCTCACATGCAGTGCCCAGTTGGTTTTTAGTCACATGAACCCCCAAGAGGCAGAGGACTATGACCGTGTGAAGCAGGAGATCCTCAGGCACTATGACATAAATGCTCAAACCTATCATCAGAGGTTTAGGTTTCTTAAAATACAGTCACTGGATACCCCCAGAGAGATTTATACCCGTCCTAAGGAGCTCTGCTACAAATGGTTGCAGCCAGATAACAAGAGTAAGGACCAACTTCTGGAGGCAATGATTATTGAACAGTTTATTAAAGTTTTACCCCAGGATGTACACCTTTGGGTTCAGGAGCATAAGCCTGATTCCACAGATAAAACTATTACCTTGGTGGAAGACTTCCTGGCAGCCCGACCATCCAAAGGATTCCAATGGATATCTGTAGCTGCAACCACCAACAATCCAGGACCCTGAGCTGGAGCTTCTGAAGATGGATTGATGGAAGCTTCATCCCTTTCTGGGACAGGAAGGTGGTAAGATGTCTGAAATAACTGCTTCCTTCTTAAGGTGGGGGATATATGACAAGAAGATCCTGCCACTTTTGAGGACTGATCTTTTCTTAAATCTGTTGCAACAGTTCTTCTATTTCTTAGCCTAATCTATCCTTTACAATTTCTAGTCCATAAGGCTGGCCACCTATGGACACCTCCTCCCCTTTCTTGACTATGCTATAGTGTCCTCTTTAATTTTCCTTTTCCTTCTCAAGTCCTTGCACAGGAAGGTTATTGTTGTGACCTCTGCACTGATGTAAAACAACAGGCTGTGTTCCTTGTTGTTGGATTTAGTTTGCAATAGCACTATGTCATAAAATACATTGATGTATATACCTTATGTGTATGAAACCTGTAAATGTTGAAAATACCATGGCACAAGGTGTTTTTGATAAAGGTAAATAGGTGACTGTAGTATAGAAATTAAGCTTCCGGGTAGAGATACCAGAAAACCCTTTGTTGTGTTGTTAAATGCATGCAAATTGCAGGTTGTTTGAGAGGCCCTTTTGGTACCATGTGTTCCTGCTGTAAACTGAGCCAGTCTGAAATTTCATGGTGATTTGCATATACATCTGATGATGCTGTACATTATGGGGGTATGTGTGAGGTTGTGTTTCTTTGAAACTTGGCTTTATTGTCAATGCCCTTTGGGGTAACCCTTGCTTTAGTGCTTCTGCACTGAGGTTCTTTGCCTTTAGCTTTTTTTTTTTTTTTTTTTTATTTGAGCCCCTCATTACCCAAACACCCAAGACAAACATAGGGATGAAATGTTTATCACTAAAAAGTTTGGCCAGTAGGTGCTGACTAAGTGCAGAAGAAAGACATGTATAGTTTTTGTTGCAAACTGATGTACTGAAGAAGGGATATACCATTTTTGAAGGTTATCTTCTGTATTTTAAATAAAGATCATGCAAAGATTGTGTGTTGAACCTGAAGTTCTGCATCTGGCTCGACTTTTATCCCACAACCCCTCCACACACATTCCAAAATCAAGCTTCACTGAGAGGTGAAGGAAAAGCTACTGTTTACATTTGAACTAAAACTATATTTATAAATTTAAGATAAATGCAGTTTTGTAGCATTTAAAAGATATAAAACCTTCTTGGACAGCTCTACAAAACGGACAGCAGATGTCAGACATAACGACATAATAGAAGTGAGTGACTGAGCTACATAGCACTCTATACAGTGTTAAATGATTCCTTTTATCCTGGA
The DNA here is from genome assembly GCA_016271365.2 of Neoceratodus forsteri. Taxonomy (NCBI): domain Eukaryota; kingdom Metazoa; phylum Chordata; order Ceratodontiformes; family Ceratodontidae; genus Neoceratodus; species Neoceratodus forsteri. The sequence continues at coordinate 1,181,429,934 of CM028131.1, forward strand.
TATTTCATAATTCTTTCATTAAAATAATCAAAATCATGACTTAACATGTGTATTATTTTTAGCAATACACATATAAGGCTATGATTTTGTTTATTTATATATATATATATATATGCAGGTGCAATTTGTCTTTTTATCAGCAAAACCAAATGGCAAAACAAATCAGCAAATACCTGGTGGCCAAGTGGTTCATGTAACCCCCCTGCAAATGAGGGTTCCCAAAAGTCTTCCAGGAGCTTGCCTGAATGCTCCAGGTCTGGGCGGTATTCCGTGTCTGAGCTGTTTAAATGTGGTTCCAAGTAAGTGCTATTTGAACCTCCATGTACTGTCTTTTTAAGAGCTGTCTGCTTGCAGAATTAATTTGTTTTAATGGGGGGGACTGTGTATTAAATGCTCGAATCCCGCCAGAGCTGCTGCCAATTCACTCCATTTCTGCCATCGCTACATGTGCAGAGGGAGCCTTGTTGAAAGATATAACTATTTGCCAGAAATCATTAGGAGTGACAGAAAATGTAATTTGTCTAACCTGTCTTCATTTCAGCACAAACTGTTTCAGTGTAGCTCTTTCTTTTTGGTCCTGAACTGCTGAAATGGACTAATCAATGGGGAGGGGTTCCTTAAAATGGAGCCTGTGGACGAATCGGAACTTGGACTCTCAATTTTGAGCCAGCCACAAGGGGATTGTATGGGCAGTGACTCTGGGTAATGTAGTTTTGACCATGGCACCTTTTTTCACCAACAGAGGGAGTCTTATTGTGAGTGACTGCTGAACCAGCCAACAGAATGGTGTGGAGCTAAAGGAAATGTCCTGCTCTGTGACTGGAAAGACCAGATCAGTTGTGACAGTGAAGAAAGAAAGAGCTCTGTGCTTCTGCGGTGTATAGTTTCAAGTGGGAAGCATGTGTGAGGCCCTGAGGTTCAGTCTGCAGCCGTTGAAAGTTCTAGTTCTGATTGAATCCGACTTGTGAGGAGAAAGAAGGAAGTCAGAAAGGTAGAAACCAGGCTAACCCTGTAGAAGACTGGAGAAATTGCTGAATCGCGCTTGGGCTGTCAGGAACTGAAGCTGCTATGTGTGCTCCCGGGTATGTTGCAGCAATTGTGATTGTGATCTAGGAGCAGCCTGTCTGGTATAGTACTTTTCTTTTACACATGAATGTGCGTAGTGCTTGTGGGGAATCGCTATTGCCAATCCTCTGTGCTGTGGGCTGTGTGTTGAAGCTGGAAGCAAACCCCAGCTTGTCTCGGACTAAATCCCTTTGCTATCTACAGCAGTGGGGTCCAGTCACAGGGACCTTGTCTCCATGCCCTGTTGTTCTGGCAACCCAGAAGAACATCCACCATCCGGTTCTCAGCTTGGGTATTGTGATTATAAATCAGGGTATTACCCTGCAGCCTGTTTTCAATTACAAGTGTGTCATCTAATTATTGTTGTTTCACTTCTTCATGGACTGAGCCATCTGGCTCCAGATTACAATTGGGTGTTGTGCATATATTTTCTTCTACAGGGCCCTGTCCATCTTCACCTGCCGGCCAACCCCGGGCAATGGACCTGGCTAGCCCCCCCCAACCTGGGTACCCAGAGTGTGACTTTTCAGACCCTGTATGTGTGCACAGCACTGTGATTTAATTCTGCCAATTAACCTGACCTTCCCCTCCCGTGTTTTATTCCCCCTAAATAAACCAGATTTGATGTTGCTAAACTTTAAACTGTCTGAAGTGTCAGTACCTACATATAAAGCATTGTATTGGTTTGTGTATGTTGATTAACCTTATTTTACAGGGGGTCCCCAGAGACGAACCTCAGAATCAGTCTCGAGAGTAAGTGGTGCTTTATGAATGAACAGTGCATACATGTGGGGTATTGGGACTGTAACTTCTGTGCATTGTGTGAGCCACTAGAGGGAATAAAGGGGGGGTCTCAGTGTCCCAGAGGGCTGTGACCAAGCTAGTCTAACCACTACAAACCCTGACCTCTGGGTGGAGGCACCTGCCATAGAACCTAGGCCCCTCAGCCTGTCAGTAGTCAAGCAGGCAGGGGTAGTAGCCCTTGGGATAGCGCCACCTGGGTGTTACATATTGGAGGCACCACTGGGATTAGCATCCCCTAGTGGCCACATTTACGAATCACTGTTAAAAATAAATGGATACCTTGAGAGAAGTGGCTATGCACTGGTTGGTGGAGTGGTGTACTGAGGAGGAGATCGACCCACAAAATGCTATGCTTATCCTGGACATCCCTCTGGGTATCAATACAGACACTGTACAGGGAGTACTTTTCAAGGTGGAAGGTTTACAAAACCCTGTAGTGGTGGGTCAACATGTTGATTTGCTCACCCACACTTTCAAGGCCCTAGTAGAGTATAAGGACCCCATAGATAGCTCCAAAGTGCCACAAACTATTACCCCAGAGGGAGCCCTCACTGCCTGGAGAGTGATAACTAAGGACAGTAAAGACCAGGGGGAATGACCCCCCCCCCACTATCTGAAACGTTTGAGGAGAAATTTGCTAAATTGTTGTTGGAAGAAGGGAAAACTGTGGAGGATTTAAAGAAACTATTATTGCCACCTGAGAACATTCCTTCACCAACACCCTGTCCTCCTCCAGCACCCGTTATTGCCCCTCATTCTGTGCCCGTGCTAGCCCCTATGTCTGTACCTGCCAATAGTCATTACTCTTACTGCAGGTTGAAAATTTTCCACAGCACCCTCCCCACCTCACAAGGGGAGGATGACTGGGAGACCAGGATAGAATATGTTGCCCCTCAAGTGCTAGAGTGGCAATGCTCGGAAGCAGAAAAGCAAAACAGGGTAAGTGAGAGCCTCCGAGGTCCTGCCTTGGCTACCATCAGTGCCAAATGGGCCAGTAACCCTGAAGCGACTGCACAGGACTATCTTGAGGCCCTGGAGAATGTGTATGGGAGCCCAGATTCCAATGAGGACCTGTGTTGGAGAGTAAGAAATGCACAACAGTACCAAGGGAAGTTGTCTGCATATGTATCTCGGCTGGAAATATTGTTGCAAGAATGCCTCAGAAAGGGTAGTTTGCCAGTGATTGAATTGGACCGAACCAGGCTGGACAGGATCCTTAAGTCTGCCCCCTTCTCAGAACTGCTGTTGCTTCAGTTACACCTGGCCAATCAACTGGAATTCCCACCCTCCTATGACGAGCTAATGAGAGAAATTTGAGGGGTTGAGAAAAGGCCACCCCAGGAGGGACTTACACCAATAGTTGCTTCTACGACCCGAGTGACTGAGAGTGACCCATCAAGTGAAGTTCAGGGGCAGAGGTTGGCAGTTAATGAGTGCTTTGAGAAGGAAAAGGGTGTGCCATCATGGGGTGAACTGCTGAGAGAGTTCAGGGAAATAAAAAACAGTCTCTTTATGAAGGCTGCTCCTGCAAGTACAGGCCCGACCCTCATCCGACTGCATCTGCTATGGGGGTGGAGGTACCCACCCATGCATCTCCTGCTGACAACAGCTCAAAACTCAATGTCTTGACCATGAAAGTGGGGAAATTGATGAGATGTCTCCAAATGCTTATCATGCCACAGACAGAGATGGCACCAAGGTTTTCTGTTGGAAGTACCCCCAACCCGGCTCCCAGTGTGATGCCTCAGCCAGCTCAGTCTCTGGAACGTATGTTTTGCTATAATTGTGGGAAGGATGGGCACATGAAGAGAGAATGCAGATCCCCAAAAGACACAGAGAAAGCTGTATACAGGCTACAAGGAGAGCTTCGGAGGACAAATCAGTGGTTGGGAGGTACACAAAATGATCGCAGTGAGGATCCCAAAAATGCTAATTCACATCCCTTTGTGGTAAGGTCAGTTGCCCAGGCCCCAGACTGGTCCAGAATAGTGGTCCCTCCATGGAGACCACTGTAAAGGTGAATGGAGTGTCTACAAGAGCTGTATTAGACAGTCACTCCCAAGTGACAATTATGTTCCAAGACTGGTATCAGAAGCATTTGTCTGATGTGCCCTTACAACCGTTGGAGGGGCTGCATGTCTGGTGGTTAAGTGAGAAGGCCTACCCCTTCTCTATGTATATCTGAATTTGGCTGTCTTTTCCCACCTCCGTGGCTGGAGTGGCAGAGCAAGTAGAGACCCTGACCTTAGTGTGTCCCCCTACTGGACTGTATGATGGGGTTCCTCTGCTAACCGGGATGAATGCACATATGTTTGGACGGTTGGCGCAGTTGTGTTATGAAAAACAGGGGTCAAGGACTAGTAGAGCTTTAAGAATTCCGGCCTTGATCAAGAAGGCCTATGAGGCACAAAGAGATGCTGAAAAAGTGGAACCAGAGGAACCAGTTGGAATTGTCTGGAAGAAGGATCCTGAGCCTCTGATCCTGGTGCCAAATGCCCAGTGTACCCTACAGGAGGAAGTCCGTATCAGAAAGGATGTCAAGAATAAAATCCTCATGCTGGATGCACCAGGTGATGGGAAATTGCCGGAAGGACTGCTGGTCAATACAAGTATTTTGCCTGCCAGAGCCCATGCTTATGCCAGAAGGGTAATGGTCCAAGTTCATAATGTGTCTGATAAAGAGATTCAAGTAACTAGAGGTTGCACCCTGGCTAATGTACATTGTGCAGATACTGCAGTGCTACCCAGTAACAAGAGTTAGGGGGAAAATGACAGAGTGACGTCCAACTCGTTTGATTTTGGGGACTCCCTGTTGCCAGCTGAATGGAAGATGAGAATCAGTAGAAAGCTTGCCCAGAGAGACCAGGTGTTTTCTTTAAAGGAATGGGATGTAGGATGTGTGCAAGGAGCTGAGCACCACATTTGGCTGCATGATGAAAGGCCACTTCATGAAAGGTCTCGACGCCTGGCCCCTGCTGACATAGATGAAGTGAGATGGCATCTGCAAGAGATGCTAGCTTCTGGTATAATACAAGAATCCAGAAGCCCCTATGCTTCCCCCATCGTGGTAGTGAGAAAAAAGAATGGGACAGTAAGGATGTGCATGGATTATCACACTTTAAACCAGCGGACTATCCCTGATCAGTATACAAAACCCCGCATTCAGGATGCTTTGGACTGCCTGAGCGGTAGCAAGTGGTATTCTGTGCTGGATCTTCGCAGTGGGTACTACCAGATCCCAATGGCCCCAGAAGACCATGAGAAGACAGCCTTTATCTGTCCGCTTGGCTTCTATGAATTCATGAGGATGCCTCAAGGGATTTCAGGTGCCCCAGCCACTTTTCAACGACTGATGGAGCGTGCAGTGGGGGACATGAACTTATTACAGTGCCTGGCATACCTAGATGATGTTATCATGTTTGGAAGCTCACTGGAGGAACATGAGAGCAGATTATTCAAGGTGTTGGACCAACAGGAAGACTTTGGCCTGAAACTCTCCATTGATATATGTCAGTTCTTCCAAACCTCTGTAAAGTATGTGGGGCATATAGTCTCCACCGAGGGAATAGAGACCGACTCAAGTAAAGTTGAGGCCTTGACCACCTGGCCGCAGACCCACAATATAAAATAACTGCAAAGATTCCTGGGATTCTGTGGCTACTATCACCATTTCATCAAGAACTAGTCAAGAGTGATCCATCCTTTACTTAATCTTACTCAAGGTTACCCTCCTACCCACAAAAAATACAAGAGGTCAACTTCCCCTGAGACTGAGAGAGTGTATTTCTATTCTAATGAAGTTTTTGGGGCAAGATGGACACCTGATTGTGAAGCTGCTTTTCATGAGATTATATATCAACTTACCCATGCTCCTGTCCTGGCCTATGCAGATCCAGTAAAACCCTATGTCCTACACACTGATGCTAGTTTGCAAGGTTTGGGGGCTGTGTTGTACCAGGAGCATGAGAATGGCCTGAGACCAGTGGTCTTTGCCAGCAGAAGTCTGACCCCTTCCGAAAAGAACTATCCTGCACATAAGTTAGAGTTCCTAGCTTTGAAGTGAGCCATTGTTGACCAATTCCACGAGTACTTGTATGGGGCTAAGATGCTAGTAAAAACTGACAATAATCATTTGACCTACGTGCAGACTTCAGCTAAGTTGGATTCTACTGGCCATAGGTGGCTCTCTGCATTATCTACATACGACTATGCTGTTGAATACAGAGCAGGCCTGAACCACATAAATGCTGATGCTCTCTCCCGGAGGCCTGTTTCTCGAAATGACTGGGTCAGACTGTCAGAACCTGATATTCGAGCACTCTGCCAGAAGTTTGACCAAGAGAAGCAAGTGGTCCCAGACCTAGTGAACTGTATGGTGGATTGTTTGGGACTCTCTGAGAATTGCATACCTGCTGCTTTTTGCCATTTTTCTGCAATAGACATTGGTTCTCTGCCTCAGCTGGACAATGACAGTATTCAGCGGGCCCAATCCAGAGATCCTATGATCAAATCACCTTTAGAAGCCCTCTACACAGGGAAAGATGTATCTAAGTTATGTTCCACTGATTTGAGAACTGCATTGTTATACAAGGAAGGTCCTAAGTTGAAACTGATTAATAGACTGTTATACAGAGAAACAGTAGGCAGAGGGAGACAAATGGATAAACAACAGCTAGCTTTGCCTACTGCCTTTCGAGACTTGGTGCTGAGGTCCCTACACAACCACATGAGGCACCTTGGCATAGACAGAACACTTGACTTGGTAAGATCCAGATTCTTTTGGCCTAAGATGGGGGCTGACTTTGAACAACACATCTGAACTTGTAGTCGCTGTCTGCAGAGGAAAGCTTTGCCCCAGATGGCTGCCTCCCTAGTTAACATCACCACCAGCGCCCCCATGGAACTGGTCTGTATTGACTTTCTGAGTCTGGAGCCAGATCAAAGAAATATCAGTAATGTTCACTGACCATTTTACGAGATATGCCCAAGCTTTCCCCACCAAGGACCAGAAGGCATCCACTGTGGCCAAAGTACTTATAGAAAACTTTTTTGTTCTCTATGGGGCACCACAAAGAATCCATTCTGACCAAGGGAGGGACTTTGAGAGTCATCTGATCAAAGAGATGCTTTCTCTGTGGGGAGTGCGAAAGTCCAGAACCACCCCCAGGGGGACCCACAGCCTGAACAGTTCAACCGCACTTTGCTAGATATGGTAGGCACCCTTCACCCAAAGGACAATCCTAGATGAAGCCAACAAATTAGCACCCTGGTACATGCCTACAATTGCACAAAAAATGATGCCATTGGGTTCTCCCCCTATCGCCTGATGTTTGGAAGAGAAGACTGACTACCGGTAGTTGTTTGTTTTGGAGTTTCTCCTGTTGGGGTTCAAGCTGATAACCATTTACAGTATGTGCAAAAGTTAAAGGCCCAACTAAATCATGCATACCAACTGGCTCAAACCATGGCTGCCAAAAGAAATCTGGCCAACAAGGAAAGGTATGATAAAAAAATGAAAACACTGGAACTCCAGGAGGGAGATTGGGTGTTGCTAAGAAATCTGGGACTGCATGGCAAACACAAGCTTGCTGATAGGTGACATGATCACCCCCACATTGTGGTAGGCAAACTAAATGATCTGCCTGTGTACAAAGTAAGGCCGGATAATAACTCAAAAGATGTGAAAACAATGCATAGAAATCATTTACTGCCCATTGGACTAATCTTGATTGAGTCTGAGCCCCCAGAAAATACCCCCTATGAACCAGTGACTAGAGCTGATGCTAAGCAAAAATCAAGAAAGCCTGCACCTACAGAAGTTGAGTTAAAGTATTCCCCTCCACAAGTCCCAGTTGAACATGACTGTCAGTCCATATCAGAGGAAAGTGAGTGTGGCTTTGAATACTACCCTTCCTACGAACTGAATCAATTGTTTCGGGGCAATCCCCTAGTCAATCCTGGAGATGAAGCTGGGCCTTCTGGACTATCTAACCCCCCAGCTTTGTCCCAGGAGTCAATGCTCCCAGAAAGTGAAGTGCAAAGCATCAAGTCAGATGATATGGAATCATTGTGTATGGTTGAACTGTTTGAGCTTTCAGATGAGGAAAATGATAGACTGGGACAAACTGGTGATATACCAGAACAAGAAGAGTGTGTTGAGTGCCCTGATAGTTCACTGCCAGTGTCAGAAAACTCCCCATGTGAGCCAAAAGTTGTGGACTCAGATTGCAAATCATGGAGCTGAAAGTGCCCCAGGTTCTAGCTTCTCTACCCCCAGGGAGACTCCCCTTGGAAGTAAAGACAGTGCTGAAAGTGAGTCTAAAAGTGCAGAGACTGTAACAGTCCCCCCTAGAAAGACTTGTCGAGCTGTAAAGCCTGTAATGCACTTAAACTATACTTCCCCTGGGAGGCCTGTGGACTTGCCTCTCAATGTTGTCCATAAAGGAGTGTATATGTCCCCGAGCTCATTGCCCAAACTGAGCATCAGTGCTAACTCCAAGTTACTTGTTCTGCCTTCTAGGTATGGTGCCCCTGCCCCATCTAGCCCCAAGGTAGTTGATAGGGAAGGGCCCCCTCTCTTCAGGTTTCATGCACAGGAAGTAATAACCTGAGTTATGGTACAATGTGTGAATAATACTGTGAAAAAAGTGATGTACTGAAAAGTTCCAGAAATGTGTTTCTGGTAAGATGATATGTTGACTAATGATTACATGTATAAGCCTAATGTGATATTGATGTAAATATATATATAGTTGTATTGAAATTTATGAGGGTACTTACCTGATGCGGATGCCAACTTTTTCCAGCCCAGGAAGGGTGCAACCCCCCTGCAAATGAGGATTCCCAAAAGTCTTCCAGGAGCTTGCCTGAATGCTCCAAGTCTAGGCGGTGTTCAGTGTCTGAGCTGTTTAAATGTGGTTCCAAGTGAGTGCTATTTGAACCTTCATTTACTGTATCTTTAAGAGCTGTGTGCTTGCAGACTTAATTCGGTTGTATGGGGGACTGTGTATTTAATGCTCGAATCCCACCCGAGCTGCTGCCAATTAGCTCCATTTCTGCTATTGCTACATGTGCAGAGGAAGCCTTGTTGAAAGATATAACTATTTGCCAGAAATGATTTGGAGTGACTGAGAAAATGTAGTTTGTTTAACCTGTCTTCATTTCAGCACGAACTGTTTCAGTGTAGCTCTTCATTTTGGTCCTGAACTGCTGAAATGGACTAATCAATGGGGAGGGATTCCTTAAAATGGAGCCTGTGGACGAATCAGAACTTAGACTCTCAATTGTGAGCCAGCCACAAGGGGATTATATGGGCAGTGACTCTGGGAAATGTAGTTTTGACCTTGGCACTCTTTTTCAACAACAGAGGGAGTCTTATTGTGAGTAACAACCGAACCAGCCAACAGAATGGTGTGGAGCTAAAGGAAATGCCCTGCTCTGTGACTGGAAAGATCAGATCAGTTGTGACAGTGAAGAGAGAAGGAGCTCTGTGCTTCTGCGGTGTATAGTTTCACGCGGGGAAGCGCGTGTGAGGCCCTGAGGTTCAGCCTGCAGCTGTTGTAAGCATTAGTTCAGACTGAATCCGACTTGTGAGGAGAAAAAAGGAAGTCAGAAAGGTAGAAACCAGGCTAACCCTGTAGAAGATTGGAGAAATTGCTGAATCGCGCTCAGTCTGTCAGGAACTGAAGCTGCTGTGTGTGCTCCCGGGTATTTTGCAGCAATTGCAATTGAGATCTAGGAGCACCCTGCCTGGTATAGTACTTTCCTTTTACATATGAATGTGCGTAGTGCTTGTGGGGAATCGCTATTTCCAATCCTCTGTGCTGTGGGCTGTGTGTTGAAGCTGGAAGCAAACCCCAGCTTGTCTCGGACTAAATAAGTTTGCTATCTACTGCAGTGGGGTCCAGTCACAAGGACCTTGTCTCCATGCCATGTTGTTCTGGCAACCCAGAAGAACATCCACCATCCAGTTCTCAGTTTGGGTGTTGTGAGTACAAATCAGGGTTTTCCCCTGCAGCCTGTTTTCAATTACAAGTGTGTCATCTAATTATTGTTGTTTTACTTCTTCATGAAGTGAGCCATCCAGCTCCGGATTATAATTGGGTGTTGTGCATATATTTTCCTCTACAGGGCCCTGTCCATCTGCACCTGACGGCCAACCCTGGGCAATGGACCTGGCTAGCACTCCCCCCCCAACCTGGGTACCCAGAGTGGAACTTTTCAGACCCTGTATGTGTGCACAGTACTGTGATTTAATTCTGCCAATTAACCTGATCTCCCCCTCCTGTGTTTTATTCCCCCTAAATAAACCAGATTTGATGTTGTTAAACTTTAAACTGTCTGAAGTGTCAGTACCTACATAGCAAGCATTGTATTGGTGTGTGTATGTTGATTAACCTTATTTTACAGGGGTTCCCCAGAGACGAACCTCAGAATCAGTCTCAAGGGTAAGAGGTACTTTATGAATGAACAGTGTGTACATGTGGGGTATTGGAACTGTAAGTTCTGTGCATTGTGTGAGCCACTAGAGGGAATAAAGGGGGGTCTCAGTGTCCCAGAGGGCTGTGACCATGTTAGTCTAACCACTACAAACCCTGACCTCTGGGTGGAGGCACCTGCCATAGAACCTAGGCCCCTCAACCTGTCAGTAGTCAAGCAGGCAGGGGTAGTAGCCCTTGGGATAGCGCCACCTGGGGGTTACATCCATATTAAGGTTCATACTAAGGTGGGTAAGGAACCAGGAAGCAAATTGACAATAATTGCTCCTGTTTTTTCATAAGTAAAATAATAAATTAGTTTACCTCCAGATAGAATGTATTTATCCAGCCTTTTTTTTTTTAAATTCCTCTTTTATTTTGTTTGTAGCCACATCAACAGGTAGTTAATTCAAGGGCTAACTATTCGAATGGAAAACAGATATTGTCTTTTTAGTGTATTAAAAGGCTTATTTATGGTTACAAAAATCCTCCTGAAGTGCAGCATGTAGGTCCAGACTGTTCAAGTGCTTAGAGGCTTGCATGCTTAAATTTTAACATTATTATGACTCCAATTTTTGTTTCCCAAATGTGAAATGACTCCCTCCCCACTTTACAGCAAGCCACCCATCTGTCTGCCTGCCAGCACACAGTAATGCACTCCATTTAATTACCATTCTCTGAGTCCTGGTCCATTACATAAAACTGTCAGTTGCCAATCCCTGGTCCCAATACGAAGCTCACCTGCTTGCTTGTGTGTCTCTAATAGTAGTGTGTGTGTACACTTCTACGGAATCCTGTTCTACCTTCTTGGCTGATACTAGTGAATGACACACATATGACATAAACAGATATGTATCCCTAGTGTCAAGGGGTCCCTCCTCCCAGACCTGCAGTGTGAACAATTTCCCCCAGTATAACAGAGTTACAAAACAGATTATTTATTTCACATCCTCTGTCAGTGACATTTAATCCACAGTTAATGTCCCCCCACCAGTATAACTACTTTAGAAGTATAAGACTGAATACTCCTGAACAGATCTGCTCTTATTGTCTTAGTTTGTGGGGCATACACACATATCAAGTGAAAGTATATCATGTCTAACAGAAATGCCTGTCCTGGTAGAATTTTCTCAAGTTGTGTGACTTTATAATCACACCTCTTAAACAAAATAGTCATCCCATCATGCATATCGGTACCAGCAGACCAAAAGGAGCAACCTGCTGTCCATTGCTTTTTTGCCAGTGACACTTCTCCTAGTAAGTTAAGCCTAGTGCCCTGGAGAAAACAAATGTCATGGTAGAGGACTGTAATGACAAGAATGTAGCCAGTCTTTTTTATAGGATTTTATATAGCTAACCTTCTGAGAAATGCATTTTAAAATAAGGCAACATCAGTCATAAGTAAAAGAAGGAATACATAAAGTCATACCCTAGCTTGCAGTCTGGTCCTCTCTTTTTCCAGATACTGATGTCTCCAACATGGAATCTTCCTTTGACAAGAGTAGGAGAAGTTTTTATTGAAAATGAATCATACATCACATAAGGACAAATAAGACACTGTTCTAGAACTTTACAAGATCAACTTAAACAATAGCAAAGAACATAATGAAAACAGAAATCCAAATTAAATAATATACCAGAACCTGCCCCCCCCCCAAAAAAAAAAGAGTTCTGTAGCTCACCAGTCCCATACAATGGTTCCATAACAGCCTCATCTGCTGGTCAGGGAATTTTTGTAGTTCATGAAAATAAACTGCCATCACTTGTGTTCTAGTATAGGTCGATAATTCATTTTGTTCCAAACAGTGCTGTTGCAAACCAATTGGTAATGTGAGTGCCATATGTAGTATTTTAAAACACAGCATAAAACCCTCAGAGTGCTAGGCTGGTATTTTTTTCCACTGCCCCACATAAATTCCAAAAAGCAGGACCTCATAGGACATACAGTATAACAGAGGTCAGGACAATTCACCCACAGGGGAACAAAATTCCAGAATGAAATAATAAATGGACAAGGAATGAATAAGTTATCTTATGTTTTGAAAACAGCATTACACACATCTCTAGGACAATAGCATTCAGAGACAGGTTTATGTTTGTGAGTATCCCAAACCCCAATCCTACCATGGCATGTGAGCCATATGGCATACCACATATGTCTGGGGATTCTATCCTTTGCCAATTGTCTAAGGTTATCCTGGGCAATCTGGCTAACTCATGGTTAGAAGAGTACAGGTCCAAGGAAGTAAGATTCCATAATGTGACTACAAAGACATTCTGGAGAGAGATTGGAAAATATCTGGTGACAGGTTCCATACCTTAACCTTAGGTAAGCCTGAAATCATATATGTAGGGATCTGCTCCTTTTTAAGCCCAGTATGGAAAACACACTTTCTATCTTCCCAGAATGGTAAAATAGGTAACAACCATTCCCTCACCCATGCTGTCCAACAGACAGCTGCACCAGAAAACAAAGGTGAAAACTTAGCAGAAAAAATATAGTATAAGTGAAAACTAATTAATTCACCATCGCCAAACCCACTTTCTTAACTGGCAAATAAGTGAACTGCCATTGAACAGGGTTAAGTCTGCTCCCCTATAAAACTGAAAAAAAAAATGTTATAAATTTTCATCTCAATTTCACAGGGGGAAGAAAACCATAACATAAGTACAAGAAAAGTGGTAAAATTAAAGTCTTAACAAATTAAACACATTTTAATTTAGAAAGTTGCACCGATTTCTATAGTGCAACCTTTCTTTCACCCTCCAGCTATCTGTCTTCCCATTTAACTGTGTCAATATCCAGGTACCCAAACTGGATCGCTAGGATAGTTAACTCCTAGGTGATAGGGATACCACTTAGATGTTGCAGCCTGAGAGCCTTTGTCTGACTGACACAAAAGGCTTTATATTTTCCAATATTAATGTTAGCACCAGAGACTGCAGAGTATTGCTGCATTAGTAACATTGCTGCCCGACAGGACTTTATGCTATTTACATATAAACAAATATCATCTGCATAAACAGAAATTTTAAGCAGAGGAGTAGCAGGACTAAATGCAAAACCCTGGATACTGGACCTTGAACGACTATTGTGTCATTCGAATTAAGATATCTAAACAAAAAATATATAATAAAAGACTAAGAGGGCAACCCCGCCTAACCCCTCTGGCTATGTCAACCCTAGTACCCACTGTACCATTAATCAGAGGGTGAAAATGAGCCCATCTATAAAGTAATCAACCCAATTCTATCACAACAGGAGGAATTCCATGAAAGGCTAAAGCCTTAGAAAAATATTCATGGGGAACCCAGTCAAATGCCTTCCCCATGTCCAGTAAAACAACAGACCCATGTAACCTATGAAACTGGCTCTGAACAAACACTTGCTGGGCTTCCAATAGATTGTCTGTCATCAACCTCCCTGGAATAGCACAAGACTGATTAACAGCAATAACCTTGCTGGCTATAACACTCAACCTACAACAAAAATTTTTAGAAATACTCCTAAGATCTGAGTTTAACAGGGAAATGGGTTTCCAATTCCCCAAATCCAGTTTGTCCCCTCTTTAGTACAGTAAAATCAAGAAAGCCTTACCCATATCATCCGATGAAGATAAGTGCAAAAACAAATAATTAAAAACGCTCACATAAAATGGTAGATCAACCAGGCAAACACACTCAGAAACCTGTCTAAACATACTGCTGCACTTTACCTACAATGAAGGCTCACTGATAAAAGTAAATAATAATGACACCTTACCAGATGGTTGTTCACATTTATTTCAGTGTGCACAACATAAACATAATCCATAGCAAAAGGGTACAAGTGGTGGTGGCTCTACTTCGGTAATTAAAACAAAAAGTCTATAGACACCAGCATGGTTTTTTGTTTCCCCAAAGCAGACTATGGCCAGCAGCCAGAAAGACAGCACATGTGTGTGATGATGCACTGCAACAGTTTGCACCCTTTTGCTATGGATTATGCTTATGTCGTGCACACTGAAATAAATGTAAACAACCGTCTAGTAGTGTCATTATTATTTATTTTTATCAGTGAGCCTTCATTGTGGGTAAAGTGCAGCAGTAGGTTTACTCGGGTTTCTGAGTGTGTTTGCCTAGTGTCTGCTCTGTGATTGCTAACACCAGGTCAGTCACCATAGAGTGAAGTGAGACCCTCATATATTTGTGAAAAGTAGATAATAAACCAGAAAATGTTTCGTAGAAGACTGCACCAAGGCCATCTGGCCCAGGTGCTGCCACGGATCTTAAAACCTTGATCATATCAATTACTTCTAACAATGAAATTGGTTTGACTATATCTATCCTGTCTTCAGTTGTCAAAAGGTCCCAGTTCTGTGTGAAAAGATAACTATCAACATCTGCTGCCCCCAAAAGGTGTCCCAAACTAATCAAGTAAATTAGTCGAAATTGTGTCTAAAATGTCTGGAAATGCAGTGTGGATAACCCCATTGAGGTCCCCAATAGCAGTAAATGTTTTAATGGTAACCCACTCCCGACAATCCCTGAAAATGTCCACAGAATGTTTAGTCTCTTGTACACCTGGTGATTCCTCTGCCTGAAGTGATTTAGCTCTATCATAGAGAAAGGCCCTCATCTTAGTTCTAATACAAGTGATTTAAGCCTGATATGAAACCTTTTCAGTATGTTGGAAAGATATAAGGTAAAATAATTGCATCCGTAATTTGAGAAACTGGAAATAGTCTTCCTGTCCTTTAGACCTACCTATTTTGTGGAACAGCTGCTTAATTCCCAGTGTTGTGCCTTCCCCACCAGTCCAACAGAGTCAAAACACATAGCTACAGAAGCCCTAGCTCTGAGATATTCCTCAGCCTGTGCCTTAATAGATAGGTCGGACAAATCAGAGTTATTAATATGCAAATAACCATCTCCAGAAGCATGGCATGAAGGTCTCCAATCATCACTCAAACTTCAGAATGGTCCAAGGTGGCAGTAGGAATCGTCTTGGCCTTTAAAATCCTCCACTACCTAGATACAAACACGTAATCAAAATGTGAAGAAATGGGACCCCTATGATAAGTATGTCCCCCTGTGGCATGTAAAACCCTATAAGCATCCTGTAATCCAATAGTAATGATATGTTTAAGGGGGTTCCATGTCATAATGGTGACTGTGGAATAGTGATCACTATTACGGCGAGTTTACATCACCGAAAATGAATTTCGACAATGCACCCTTGCGGAAAGGATGAAGAGGGCGCCCAAGACCTATGGATGTTTTTTTTAATGCTGGGGGCTGCAACCCCCACACCCCCTTACTAATGGATTATCAACTCCAGGCGGGTGAAAATCTTGGAAAAATACAAAGCCACCCGCCAGCAAAAAAAAAAACACGCCAGACCCGAACCCTGCACCTCCCAAACAACCACCCATCTCACCATGCTAGCAGTCCAGCTCAGCATCTGCCTGCCACACCCCCTTCCACATACCTTCCCTCCCCTTTCTTCCCCCCAGCATGGGATTTATGTCATAATGGCAATCACAGAATGGCAATCACCATTAGGGCAAATGAACATCACTGAAAATAAATTTCAGCTATGTACTCCCTGGTGCACAGCAAAAGGGCACCAGGTACTTACAATACACATGTTAATGCATGGGACTTTGTCCCCACACCCTCCTACTGAAGGATTCTCAACTCCAGAGGAGTGCATGTCAGGGGGGCACAAAAGCCCCCCCAAAAAATAACATTTTGGGCCGGGCACAACAAAAGGTACCTGCACCCAGACCCAAACCTAGCACCCTCTGCAACCCAGCCCTGAACTCAACCACCACACCATGGGAGCAGCTTGGCAGCTCACAACTGCACCACCCCTCACAATCCCACCCTCCCCTCCTGACTGTCGCAGAGTGTGCTCGCTCCCCCCATGTGCGTATGTATGTAGCGACATCCTGTCACTATATGCGTGAACCCCCGCATCTAGTCACCCTTCCTGCTGGGTAGCCGCAATGACAGGTGCCACGATTGAGTCACCATTTTTGTAGGTGTCCAATTGCAGTCGCCTATGTCATGGGATATCCCACGCAGGTGTATACGCGTGTACATCCGTTCACCCTACCTCGCCCACCCTGGTATCCGCTCACTACCCTGCCAGGTAGCCCTGTACACAGGTGCCATGACTGAGTTGCCCTTTTTTGTAAGTGTTCTATAACAGTCACCCTATGCATGGTACGCTGTTTAAGGGAGCTGGTATCACAAAAAAGCTTTAAGGTATTCCCCGATTTATCATTGAGGTCCCAAGGGCAATTGAAATCACCCCCTAAAGCTATTTTCCTGGCCATATGTTAATAAAGTTGAAATAAAGAAAATAATTGAATTTGAGCGGTTTTAGTCTGGGGACCAAAGATCACCGCAACTCTCAAGGGCTGTCCCTGAACCTGAAAATCCACAAACAATGCTCTCCCAGAATCAATGTTAATAACTTTTTGAATGGTAACAGAGTAAGATTAAAACATAATCCCCACCCCAGAACATGGATCCTCCCCCAGGGACCATAAGAAAGGCCCCTATGGCCAGGGTTTTTGAGCTAGATGAATATTGGACATTGTTCTAAGCCTGGTGTCCTGTAACAAAACTTATTTGAGCAGCAGATTGGTGCAAAGAAGAAAAGGTGATACATCTCCTCTTATGGTTATGAATATTGTTAACATTTAAAGACAGACATTTGTCAAGTCAGCCAGGAACCCAAATCCATAAATTAGCCAAAGAAACAAAGGAGGGGAAAATCACAACAATGGGTAACATTCTTTTTTTAGGCTGTTTTTTAACAGTGACAGAGTTAAATGAGTCACCATCTACATCAAAGCAGTCCTTCTGTGATAATGTGATGCATGAAGCTTCCAAATCTCCTTCTTCTTCTGCAGCCTGGTATTGAAGGATGGCATAACTTTTCCAGGTATCCATAGCAATCTTTTTGGCCATCTTAGACTTTGGCAAACCTCTGGTGGAATGTTGCTTTCCCCAACCAGCTGAAAGTCATCCTATGGAACGAGGGGGAAGGGAGACATAGAAGTGGACTATTGCACTGGAGTCTCCATGGTGATGATGTTGGAGTGATCTTCCTGACTTTCTGGTGGAAGGAAGGCATCCTCCTCCAGCACAACATCCCCAGTTCCAGGGTCCTGAATTATGGGATAATCAGGCCCTGGCAGTTGTATGATCCTCTGGATCAGTAGGCTGAATAGGGCCCCATGTAGCAGGGTCAGCAGGCCATTCCAACCATGGAAAAGGGACATTGTGGGCCTGCTCTGATTGTGCCTCATGGACCATGTAATCTTGGTCATAAAACAACCCCTTGTTGTAAACTGCCCAGGACCATTTGTGGTACAAAAGCCCTGTTTCTTCACATAAATTACATTTCACAGGGTTAGGACTGAACATAATGGTATGTCCAGTTTGCAGAAAAAAAATTACAGACTCTGGCATCACAGACATTACTCAAATGGGAAAAGAACCCACATCTGTGGCAAGTCTTCAGCTGCCCAGGGTAGAAACAAAACCCTTGATCGTGTCCAAGGTAAAAACAGTTTGGCAGATGTTGTGCCCCCATATCAGATGACCAAAGCCGTACCTTAATCTTCCATCCACCAGTTCAGATGTTTTCTGTATCCAGAATAGGGAGAGATTGATCAATAACATGCACATGTTGCTTAACCCAGAATAAAATGTCTGAGATATGAACACTTGGGTTGTGAAAAAGGACTATAATATGTTTCATAGTGGGTTTGGTCAAAGGGATTGCCAGAAATGGGGTCCTGAGTGGGGAAGACTTCAGCTCGTGAAACTTTTTCCAGAACTTCTTCAGTAGTTAAAGCATATTAAAGCTGACGTCTAATTGAGTGTCCCCTGAAATATGAATGAGGGTGAAAGTATCAGATGCCAGAAAGTTCATAGAATCTTTCAAGTGTTTCCTGGCCACATGAACTCGATCTGGTGGGTGTCCAAGCCCCATTATACTTAAGTCAGTTTGCATTGCACCATTTGATAGGTGTACCCAGATTAGTAAAGAGATCAGATGTCTTAAAATGTCCCTTCTGGGAATGTTGTATTTATTTATTTAACATATTGGAAAAACCTTTGAGCGTGAGCTCTTTTACAAAGGTTCCACGTCAGGGCGGACAGTAAGACAAAACACATATACAGTGGTTACAAATGCCTGCTCATTCAGCAGTAAAGAGCAATTACATCAGAATTTGACAAATAAGCAGAAAAACAGAGCAGTTGTAAGAGGTAGCAAGCTATATCTAATTGAAAGACTTAGGCAGGAATGTGAGCCAGGAGTACCATCAGGTAGCTTGGATGCGTCAGGGTGCTGGGTGTCTGCCCCCATGGGGGAGTCACTAGTGGGCTGAGGGCTGAGAAGCGCAGAATTTTCAGGAGCAATGGTGGCAGGGGATTGAACAGAAGAAGAGCCAGCCTCCAAATGATGTATCATGTCAGCCCATGAAGTGGTTGAAGGGGCTACAGGCATCAAAAGACCTGCACGCCCAGTGCCAATACACATATCAGGCATGTCTTTGTGAAGAAAAGCAGCAGCAACAGTATGTGCAGTAGCCAGGGCTGCTTGAGAGGGAAGCAAGTGCTGTGTCCCCTCAGGCCCTGCAGGCAGGGCAGCATGCTGTAATTGCATCCCACACTCAAGAGGAAGAGATTCGACATTAGTAACAAAGGTCCCAACAACACCTCGAGAATCAGCAGGAGGGATATCCACAAAAGTCTGTGAATAATACTAGCAATGGCAGTGCTTAATTCAGTACTATACAAACCATTACCTGGTGCATCACAGCAGAGTATAGCAGATGGCTGAACACCCATGTTAGGTGTTACCGTACTAACCAGTGATGCAGACATGGCTGTTCTCACCAGCAAACTGGCAGTTCATGGATCAATAGCCATCAGAAAAGAAAAACACTGTTCTACAGGATTTTGATCATGAGACAGCTCTGATGCAGTTTCCTGGATCATGGCAGCAATCGGCACTGCTCCTGCTTCCCATCGTGCCCCATCAGGAGATCACTGTCAACCCACTACCAAGAGGGCTCTTTCAGCAGACCAAGGGGTCCCAAACCCAACTGCCATCTCCGATGGAGGTCTCTGACAAAGGACCTCAGGGCCAGCGGTATCGGGAAAAGTCTGATTCTCAGAATAAGTCTAGGGTCTTCACCCTGAGTTCGTAGGCACAGGGAGCGGCAGAGAGAAAGAGAGGACTACAAGCCTCTGGAACAGGTATGGGAGCTACATAAAATAAATAAGTAAGTAAAACTTTATTTATATGGCATCTAATCCCAGAGGATCTAGGCACCTTATAGGAGGTGTAAGACACAGCAAGGTTATGCAAACAGTGTATACAGGGTCATAAACAACAAATAATTTAAAATCCATAATAAATAAATAACATTAAAATCAGCTGCAATTAATCAGAAAATGCTTCTTTGAAGATATGGGCTTTTAGACCACTCTTAAAAGCCTCCACTGATGAGGCCTTCCTTAGCGATCTGCAGGGCCAGTTCCAGAGGACTCGAATACACGGTCCCCTGAGGTTTTCAGCCTAGCCCTCAGAAGAGCTAGGAGGCCCTCAGTGGAGGAGCAAAGGGAGCTCACCAGAAGGGCAGGGGTCAGGAGGTTGTGCAGGTAGCCAGGACCCAAGCCTTATAGGGCCTTATAGGTGAGTAAGCCCACCTTGAAGATGATCCTCCATCTGACAGGTAGCCAATACAGATCCCTCAGGACTGGGATCACATGACAGGACCTCAGCAAGCCCATTAGCAACTTGGTGGCTAGGTTCTGCACTAGCTACAGTTGACAGAGGGTCTCTCCACTGTCCCCAAAGAACATAGCATTACAGTAGTCCAGACTTGACATAACAAAGGCATGTACCAGTGTGGGCAGGTCACCAGGCAGAATTAAGGGTATAATCTGGGTGACATTCCTTTAGTAGTAAAAAACACTTTGGATGATGGATGGCACCTGAGCATCAAGCATCAGACCATCATCAAGGATGGTGCCCAGATTACTCACCCTTGTAGAGGTAATCAATACAGTAGGCCCAAGGAACTACCCTGTTACTACCCCGGTGGCATCCACATCCTGCCTGCAACCAGGCTCGATCACCAGTACCTCCATCTTGTCGGGGTTCAGTTATAGCCAGTTAGAGGACATCCAGTCTTGGATCTCAGTCAGACAGTTTTTTAGCACTTCCATGGTGTTATTTGTCCTGGGGGCAAAATACATGTACATCTGGGTATCATCTGCATAACAGTGAAAACCCAGATTGAAGCATCTAATGAGCTCATCCAGAGGCAGCTGGTACATCGTGAAAAACACTGGCAAAAAGATTGAATCTTGAGGAACTCCAAATAGCAGGAACTTTGGACAGGAAGAGAAATTCCCCATTACTAGCCATTGTGTCTGGACCATGAGATAGGACTCAAACCAGTTGATGAAAGTGCCAGCGAGTCCACAATACTCGCTAAGGTGATCCAGGAGTACAATGTCAGGGGTTGAAATTAAGTTTTGCAGTCAGTAGCCAGCAGGGGTAGTAACTGGAAAAATCCACTGGCCCCACAGATGTTTCCACTGGCCCAGCTGGCATACATACTGAAGTGTTGCCTTCTCCAGTACAAGCCCGCAGGGCTAGTTAAATGAAAATCTTACTAACCTGATACAAAATCTACCAGCATTTGGCTAGTGGGCCAGTGCTAATTTCAACCCCTGAATGTGGTCCATGGTGTTGAATGCTGAGGACAGGTCCAGAAGAATGAGAATTTACCCATCTCTATCCCTCACCCTGAGGAGGTCATTTTGCACCCTGACCAATGCCATTTCAGTGCTATGCCTATCCCTAAATCCAGACTGGAATGGCTTATAGATGTCAAAGGCTGTGAGGTGTGCCTTGAGCTGCAGAGTCACCACTTTCTTAACAACATTCTGCAGGAATGGGAGGTTGGAATCAGGTTGATAATTCACCAAGATGTCAGGGTCGAGAGATGGTTTCTTCAGAGGGGGATTTACCAGTGCCTCCTTCAAGGCATCAGGAAAGAATCTATCCGAGTGTGAACATCAGACTGTCTCGGTGAACACTGGACTGATGGACTCAGTGCATCCATCTAAGAGATGAGTTGGGCCCGGGTCCAGTTCACAAAAGGTGGGCTGCAGCTTCTAGAGTTCCTCAATGACCTCAGCCACATGCATTGTCTGAAACTTTCCCCAGACAATCGGAGTGCTTCTGTTTATGCAATACCTAACACTGTGGGACTGATCTTGTCCCCATTGGGAGATCCCAGACTGAACAAAGAATACCCTGTCACAGAAGAATTGAGCAAACTCGTTTCATAAAGTAACTGAAAATGCTCTTTTCAGCAGTAGATAGGCAGGGTGAAGTACCCTGTCAATAGTCTGAAAGAGCTGAGCTGGTCTGTTCCTCCCTGCAGCAATCTCTCTGGACAGGAACTCTGCCTTTTTACAGTTGGTTGCTCTCTGATAGTCGCAGTTGTGAGCTTTCAAAGTCAGTTTATCCTCCTCTGACTGGGTCCTCTGCCAGCAATGCTCCAACTTCTGACCCTTGGTCTTCATCTCCTTGAGAGCTCCCTCAAACCATAGGGGTCTCAAGTGAGAAGACCTGGGTCATATATGGACCAGTGTGATGTATTGAGCACCTTGGAAACAGCCCTGTTATAGGCAGTCACCGCCTTGCTTGAGTGAACCTCACGTGCAGCACTCACAACAGAAAAGTGTACCACTGCCATTAGTCCCTCTGGGGACAATCCCCTCGATGGGTGATGGCAGACCATCTCAACAGGGGAAGCGATATTGGGGGGGCCTTGAACGAGAATGCCACCATGCAATGCTCGGACCAAGTGACCAGATCAATCCTGAGATCAGTGACCTCAAGCACCAATGAGAATATCAATTCCAAGGCATGGCCATGGTGATGAGTTGCAGAAGCATGGCACCCTCCAAAACCACAAGAGTTGTCACAGGTACAGGAAAAATATCATCTATATCCGTCTTCAGTGAGTAATAGCCAAAATGGCTCCCCCACCAATGGAAGTGGTATTCATACAGTCAGGGTCAGGTTCAGTAGTAGAGATTTTCATAGAGCTTTCAAAAAATGAGGGGAACAGATACTTCCATTGCCATCTGGCAGCCAACTCATGCACCTCCACCTCCTAGAGGGGCCATCTTGTCCACTGGTGGCCATGCAGCATGGTTCCCTACTGGAAAGAGTAGGGGGATTGTTTATTAAAGGGAAAAACAGTGATTAATGGCGTAATGTAGACAAAACAAATTATATACAAAGTGTAAGAGTAAACAAGAATCGAAACCTCATCCACAGATGACTATGTTAGACAATAAAAATAAGAAAAAAGAAAAGGGGAAAAAATTAGAAAAACAAGTGAAAGAAGAAAAAGGTACAACCAAACACTAACGATCATTCCAAGTGAAAAAGAGCAATTATAAACATAGTCAGAAAAGTGCCTATGGTCAATGTTTCCAACAGTGAATTCAAACAATTGGAGGGAGCCTAGTTTGTTCTATAGCACACAGTCTTCAAAGGTCAGATTTCACCATCCGCAGTAGTGTTGTATGATCCAATGACTGTTGTTACAAAGCATAGTTACATCAAACCCTCCAGATCATCACTTTGAGGTATGAGAAAATCAAGAGTAACATGGAAGGATCATGTATGGAGGGTAGACCAGTTACAGATCCATAAATAAGAGAATTATAAATAAAAGAGTGCCAAAAGGGGGTCTGCCCAAGTAGTTCCCAAGAAAGACGAAAAGTGAAGAATATAGGGGCAGTCAAACTACAGTTCTTGCTACAGAAAAGTTGTTCGGTACCTCGGTATACCTCATTACCAGTGGAATTCAGAGCAGTGTACTGAGTAGTGCAGAGCGGTGCCTCATTACTGGTGCAGTAAGTGGTAAAGTATGCCGCGTTTTCAGTTAATTGGCTCCCTATTATCTGCAGCTGAAATGCCCCAGGTGGCGCTGTTTTCAGTTACAATTATCTCTATAATTTCACTTTCTCCAGTAGGTGTTCTCACAGTCCACATACTCATCTGCAATCCCCCTATTGTGAGTAATAAGACCCTCATCAAGTGATCAGCACCCAGGATTGATCCATGATGTACTGTACATATTGCAGAAAAGCACTTTCACTGACAATTAAACCCATGCTATTTAAACATTCAGCCTTGACAAAACACACATCATGTCATTTCCTCCAGTCCCCAGATTAATTATCCTATTTTTTTAAAACTGAAGCAGCCCTTTACTGAAAAAAAGCAATTGTTTCCAATAATATTTTTCCTAAGATGATACAGTGCAGTACATGTGTTATCCTTTATTTTCTATCTCTTGAATGCCGTGGTGCCAGCGCTTGAAAAGTGCCATATTTGTTTCTCCTTATACAGTATCCTGGAATGTATGGCCATTTAAGCCTTACATGTTGCACATCAGTGTATGCTTGCTAGCTCACTTTCTTTAAACAAAAAAAATAAAAATAAAACTCTGCTTTCCTTTGACTCCCATGTAGAATGGAAGTAATTGGCAGGTCCATACTGAATGCACCACAGAAATGTCATGCTTGTCTAGCATCCCCCTACCCGATCCCCAGACACCCAATATTTACTTACTTGAAAAAGCTTTCCCTTGTAGTCTCATGGACCCCCCATCCCCAGTGCCACCCCAATCATTTAATTAAAATGCACAAGAAATACTGAACGGATGTATCGTCTCAGATTGTGCAGAATGGGTTAAAAAATACAAAGGGAGCTAGCCATTCTTTGTACATATCTTTTGCAGGGGGTGTCTCAGCATCCCCTCTTCTACCCTTCAAACATCACTGATTGTTTTTCCTATCTGCTTTACTGTCTGTACCGAGTGACCACTTGAGTGGAATCTGCATGGAGCTTTAAGGCCGAGGTTTCCTCTTACTGAACTCTGTTTGCAGCGCTTTCAGCATGTAGCTATTCTAGATTCAGGCCTGGTAGCTGTTTCAAGCTCTCTGTATGCTTTCAGCATTGTAACTATCCTGGTTCCTATGCTTTATTAGCTTTATCAGTATTGTTAGCTGTTTGTTGACTGTGCTCATGATTCTTGTACTGCAACACAGCCTGTTTGTTTAGTTACTGCCTTACTCTAATGTACAATCTGGTGTACTTGTAATGCTAGATTTACTCTGTGCTCACAGGGTCTGCAAGCAGCAGCAGACCTAGGGCCTAGTGTATGTTTCTGGCATTGTTCTGGCTGCTTTTTCCAGCCCCCACCTCGACCCCCTACACTCCATGCATGCGCACTGGTGTCCAGTTCACGTATGTGCACTGTGACCTTCTCCCAGACCCCCTCTCCCACTGTATACTAATGTCTTCTTTTGTTTTGTGCCCTACGTAGGCTGTGGGACCCCAGTCCTCTGCACACTAGCAACCCCAGCACTCACAGGATGAGAGCAGACTGTGGGAGCCTCCTAAAGGTAATAGGCTCCCCTTCTCTGCACAGACCTTTTGCAGGGGGTGTTAGCCCATTGATGCTTTGCGTCAACTGCCCCACCCACCCCTGTCACTCTCCCACCCAGGGTCAGCTCCACCTTTATTGAGGTCACCACTGTGGTGACTCCACCAGTTTTTTCCTAAGTCCCCACTTTTCCATTTGTTCGTTATACTCTGTGGCCACTAGGAGTCACTGTCTCCCCCTCTTCCTTCCTCTCCTCTCCCTCCTCCACCTTATCCTCTCTAGATCACCACCTTTCTCCTATTCCCCTCCACTTCTTTACCCTCAGTTTCCCTGATTTTTGCCTACTCTCCTGGTTCTACCCACTCCAGATTTGAACCCTGAACCTTCAGCCTCACAGGCAGCGACCCTACCTCTGTGCTATTCTGGCAACCTTTCTTGTTTATGTTCTTTTGTTCACCTTATACCTCCAATGCATTGCTAGCATATCCCAGCCCTTGCCCCCTCACCCTGGACCAACCCCCCACCATGCTTGGCCACTGTCACACACCGAGCCTCATCCCCTCCTTTTCTTTCCTTCAGACACTCTTCTTTCTCTGCCCCTTACCCACACCCACTGACCCCCACCTCTTGCTTGGCCCCCTACCCCAATCCTCTGCACCACCCCTCCTTGAAATGCATACTACTGTTACCCCCACCCCACATCCAACTCACCCTATATCTGCCCTGCCCCCCATCCTCTCTGGTCTGTCCCATCTCGCTCTGGCTGCACCCTTCATATTAACCCTTCCTATCCCCACCTCCTCTTGCAAACTGTCTCCTGAACATTCTCTGTTGCACAGTCACTGGAGAGCACCTTTGCCTGCACTCTGTAGGGTGCTCCTCCTCCTACTGCTCCTACCAGGTAATATCCACCCCAACCCTGGCCCTGTCACTCAAACATCTTACTGCTCCCCTCCTTTCCACAGCCTTATCATCTCATTTATGAACATCTGTAGCTTACCAAAAAAGCCTGACAATCTCCAGGGCTGGGTGGCCCAACACCACCCTGATATACTAGCCCTAGCAGAGACCTGGCTCTCCAGCTCTACCCCTGACTCAGCTGTCTCCATTCCAGGCTTCACTCTCATCTGTACCAACAGACTGGGCAAACATGGGGGTGGCTGTGCCATTTACATTAAGAACTCTCTAAATGCTCAATCTATCCCCAACCCCTCAGCTTGAGCATGGTGCCCAGGCCATCAACATAAAAGCATCCACAGGGAATTCAGCAGCCCCACTCTTTCTCCCCACTGCCTATATCCCTCCTAGGAACCAGAAACCAACCTCCCACTCCTTTCTGAACTATCTCTCTCTCCTACTGTCAAATCATGAGAGTATTGTGCTGGGAGACTTCAACATTAATTGGCTCTCAAAGGATGCCACTCATTTTCAGGATGCCACTGCCGCCCTGGACCTTACCCAGGTTGTCAATACCCCAACCCACCAAAACTCAACCACCAGCTCTGCAACTCTCCTTGATCTTGTTTTCACAAACTGCCCAAATAGGATCTCATCTGTTGTAGTCTTCCCCAATGCTCTCAGTGACCATTCCCCTGTTCTCTGCACCTGGTCCTCTAAAATTCCCAAACCCCCTCCAGATTCATTCACCTACATAAGCTTAAGCCTGGCAAACTCGAGCACCTAAAGCTCCATCTCCGGCACTGGGACTGGTCACTGATTTTTACTACCCCTGACATTGACACTGCTCTAGACCTCTTTATCCAAGTCTTTAACACTGCCAGTGATAAGTTTGCCTCCCACACAGAATCTCTTATCAGACACAACCCAGCCCCCTGGATCTCTCATCAGCTCCTGGACACGATGTGCCACTGTGATGCTCTCTGGCAGATTGCCCTTGACATGGGCAGGCCTGCTGACAGACAAAGATGTCATGAGGCAAGGAACAGGTGCACCTGGGCCATACGAAAAGCCAAAGCAACCCACTACAAAATGTCCCTTATAATTCCTGGGGCACCGGATGTAAGTTTTGGAACAATATCAGAGAACTCAGCGGGTAAGACCAAGGCTTCCACTCCCTAATAGAAGTTAATGGTACCCTCACCTCTGACCCCAAACTAATTGCAGATGCCTTCAATCACTCCTTCTCTGATCTGCACCACATCCTTCCCACTAACTTTTTTGACTCCCCGCCGACTCCCCAACCCCCCTCCACACCCCCTTTTCACCTTAAGACCCTATCCCCACTGAGGCCAAACCATATATACTAAAAGCCGTAGGTAGCTCAAGGTTCAGTAGTGACTCATTGGACCTTAAATTGCTTGACTCACCCTCCTTGAAGTACTAGCCCCACTCACTTATATCCTCACTCGCTCCCTATGCCTCAGTAAATTCCCCACTCATTGGAAGGCTGCTACCATTACCCCAATACACAAAAGCAGAGACCCCACAGCCACCGGTAACTATCGGCCAATATCCATCCCCCACCCTCCAAGGCCCTGGAATGCACAGTGTCAGACCAACTCACTGAGTACCTCTCCAAATATAACATTCTCTGCAAAGAACAACACGGCTTCCATAAAGGTCACAGTACCATCGCAGCCCTACTTGAATACTATTGTCACCTTCACTCTGCCCTGGATAAAGACAACCTAGTTGGAGCAGTATATGTGGACCTGTCAAAAGGCCTTCAGCATGGTCAATCATGTCCTACTTCTAGCTACCCTCCCGTCACTAGGTCTCTCTCAGGACACCACTCAGATTACCTCACTGGCAGATCACAGTGTGTTAAGATAGGGGACACCATCTCCTCTAGCCTGCCAGTTAGATCCGGTGTGGCCCACAGATCCATCTTGGGATCTCTCCTCTTTAGCCTTTACCTCAATTCCTTCCCCTCTGCCTGCTCTGGCAACCTTCTGTTATATACCGACGATGCCGTCCTCTACTCCTCACACACTGACCCCACCACCATCTAACACTCCCTTCAAATCGCCTTCACAGAGGCTGAACAATGCTTCACTAACAGGAGACTAGTACTAAATTACAAAATCAAATGAAACTCATGAGCTTAGCACATCACCAAAACCCTCTCAGACATGCATGGCCCACCATACTTAACACCCATCAGACCCCTCTAGAATCAGTGGACTCCTTCAAATACTTGAGCGTCACACTGGACTCCTCCCTTTCTTTTGCACCAGCACATCCACTACCTCTCCACAGCCATTAACACCAGAATTGGCCTCCACAAGCACTGCCTTACCCCTGATGCCCTCCGGGTTGCGGTCTCCTCCTCTATACTCTCACTGCTCGACTACGGCATCCTCATCTATGGAGCAGCTGACACCACCTTCCTCAGTAGGCTGAGATTGTCCCTTAACAAAGCTTGTCACCTCACCCTTGGCTGTGACCATACCACCCACACCTGTACCCTGTACAGCACAACTAACTGGCTGAACTTTGATGACAGACAAAAGTTTCAATCTTATCTCATGGCCAAGAAAATCACTCTAGGCCTGGCCCCCCCTTGTCTCGCGGACATCATTAAGCCAGCCCCGGCCACCAGAAACACTCCAAGCTCTGCCAGATCTCTCCTACACATCCCCAGATGCCGCACCTCCCTCTACCAATGCTTCTTTATGTTCCAAGCTCCATCCTGGACAAACTCTCTCCCCAGCACCATTGTCTTGGAAAACAAAGATTGTGCATTCAAGGCCTCCCTGAAGAACCACCTCCACGCTGCCAGTGCTTGTGACTGTTTTTAAGCCTCCTCCCCTTTCTCATCCCCTTTCCCCTCCCCCTGACAAGGGACCTCCATCCTGTTACACTCCCCCACTTCTCGCCCCTGTGCCCTCCCCGAGTGTCCTGTTTAGGACAATATTTATATGCCTTATGCTTAGCCTAGCAAAATGTTTTTACTACGTCTTTGGTACCACTTTGTAACATACTTTGTTATGCCACATGGAGTCTTTGTAAATGAGTCCCTGACTCAAAGGTAATTTCTGATAACTTCAATAAATAAATAAAAAAAATTAAAACATTCTATGCAGTTGCAGGCTAAAATTGAAATGTGTGTAAAAGCAGTACAAAGCTGCAGACATCCAAATTGTATAGTGTATTTTGAACAAAAAGGAGAGTAACCTGGTGAATTTAGTACTATAGAGATTGGGGTGCTGCAACTTCTACATTGTTTTAGTAACAGTGTGGGGGGTTTGTCTTTTTTTTTATGTCATATATGTGTAATGGAGATGGTTTTTACTAGGCAGGTGTATCTGTGCACTGTAAATACCAGAAGGAAAACACGTTCCGTCCCTCACATTTGTTGCTAACACTTGGGTCTTTATTTCTTTCACCTTGTAGGTAAAACAGAAAAAAACATATGTCCATATCCATGTTTCTCAGATTATGTGCTTTTCTACCTTTAGTGTTGAGTTAAAAAAAATACAATAAAGACTAGATCCCTTTGTATTTTTTAGCCCATTCTTTGTTCTGGTTTACAGTTAATGTTCAGAAAATAAATGAATAAATAAACAAACAAACAAATAAATAGTTCACTTGTTTTTGTTTTCATAGAAGTGCCTTACCAAAGTTATCCAAGATGATAAAAATGGGGAGTTGTTCACTCAGTAAATTTTTCTCATGCCTAGTGATGTACTACATTTACCTACGTGGTGAAAAAAAAATACATATATATATAAAACAGTTTTATTCCTTCATTTTACTTCACCAGTATTTATGCCTGATACCTGATTAACACCAAACAATGGACTACTAATAAAAAAGAATGTCCCATTAGTGTTGTATACATGACCAGCGCTTTAGTATAATTTTCAATTGCCCTCCTTTCTCTCTATAAAATATAACTTGTTGAGGCTAATATTTGCCCAAATTAAACTAAGGGGCTGGCAAGGAATTGTGCTGTGAATGAGTTTGGTATATCCAGTAGTCATGAGTCTGATTACCACATCCTCCACTTCCACGTTGAGTGACTCTGAGCAAGTCACCTAAGCACACCAGTACTCCAGAGTCGTCGCCATTGGAAATAGGCAGTTGTGGCTAGTGGGCATTACTCTTACACCATCATCAACGTTAAGAAAAAACTCTCGTTCACTTTGTATGTTTTCACATTCTTTGTTCTTGAAAACATTTATTGTGGGTGAAAAAAATAAACTATGAAATAATGTAATCATTTCCTAAATGTAATTATACTTTTTTGCTTTGCTAAAATCATCATGGACAGAAAAAAAGAAAATAGTTTCTAGATGAGTGGATTTTAGATTGGGATAGCCCACTGCCAACACTGGACTGGGATGGCTGATTTATGGTGGGCAACATCCAATTCAAAAACAGAAGTTGCAGTGCTGCTTTCAATACTGTAGCCTTGAGAACACACACATCAGGCTGAAATAAGTACACTTAGTTACATCCTTATAACAGCTGTGCAACAGTTTCAGAGCCTCTGTGATTGCTTGACTAACAAATTCAAGCTTTGATGTTGTAGTATCTCACTAGATAGGGCTGTGCCATCTATGTGGAAAATGTTGTGTTATGTGTAGTGAGTGACTATAAGTAATAACTATTTAACATGCACAGTTTATCAAAGCACAGTCAGTGATATGTTGTGATTAGGAGTGCATCATCCCCCAAATATTGCAAAAAGACTAAAAATTAACTTGGAGTAATTCTTTTTTTTTTATTTCTTTTATTATAGCAGTTTTTATACACATCTCAAGACACTGTACAATGTGTTGAGATAAAAAAGGCAGTAGACGGCAGCATAGAGCAATCAGTAAAATCATTCTTCCTAGGGATATAAATATAATTGAGTAATTTCCATCGGCTAAATTTAATTATTGCTAGAAAAAGTCCATCTCCATGATATCATTCTTACTTTGGGGTGGACAAATTCATCTTTTAACCTTGTAGTTCAGCCAATATTTACCATAACATATAGGGCCCTTAAATATAAAATGCTAGTTTAACTCCCTTAGACATTAATTGTTACTCTGAGTTACTCTTTCTTCCCCCAACCCACTCATCCCCTTATGTGAGAAAATAATCTGTTACCCCTCTGCCAATTTGATAAATTAAGGGCAAAAGGCAGGGTCCACCGTTGAATGATAGAGTACCCACTTCTGCCATTTAGACATGTGAGATGGATTTTTATTTTGTATCTATACATTAAGACTTACTAATTGGTATAAATCAGACATTATAGATCTCCATTCCTCCACTGTTGGTATCAGTGCTGCATCCATCATTGGGTTATAGATTTCTTTGCAGCTAATAAACTTGTTGGTAAAAGGATATTAACCCATGGAGGAGTGTGGTCTGGAAAGATCCCCAGTAAAGTCTGTTCGGTTGTTAATTCAACTGACTGGCTAGACAAAGTAACAAGTTCCATCTGAATGGTAAGGCAGAAAGGCATCAAATTGGGGCACAGCCAAAAAATATGATCCAGGGAAGCCCTAGGGCAACCACAACCTCTCCAACAAACCCCATATTTATCTGGAAGGAATTTAAGGAGAACCGCTGGTGCTCAAAAGTAGCGGGAGCAGCACTTCCATGCAAATTCCCTCCATAAAGGAGATGAGGAGGTCTTCACCACCCTCAAGGCCGACCCCAGCCATGTCTCCATGGATATTTCCAGAGATAAGTCTCTATTCCACTCCTGTAGGATAGAGGCAGTAGATTCATGCTGCTCATTTCTTAGCCTTTATAAAGAGTTCCTATGATATGTGTTCCCAGGTTCCCTCAAGTAGCATCTATAAATAATTTTAGTAAATCAGGAGTCGGGGAAGGCATATTAACCTGTATAATCCTACACCATAGTATATGGTTACGAACCTGGAAGTAACAAAATAGATCTGAGTTACAGAGATTGTATTGGGATTGTAACTTTTCAAAGGGGAGAATTCCTTGAGGGGAAAGAAATTGGAAAACATGAGAAAGTCCCAATCTTCTCCAAGTGTAAAAGACCTGATCCATAAAAATAGGAACAAATGTCTCATCCTCAGAGATTAGCTTACAGTATTCATAAATGGTACAGGTTGGACCAGACTTTCTCATGCACCTCCAAAGTTTATTAGGTTGGGCCGTAATGGTGATGAAGACTCCAGATGGCACCGTTCTCTCATCTGAAGAGAAAAAAATCCTCTTAATATCAAAAAGGTCATTCAAGTGGAACTCTAGGGTTTTCCAAGGAGACTCATAGAACTCTGCCAACCACAAAATTAGTATCATGAGGAGCACTGATCTGGCATATAAATGAAAGTCTGGGAGGTTGAAACCCTCGGGCCAAGAATAGTTTAAGGATTGATAACCTTATTCTTGGGCAGCTCCTGCCCCAAATGAAACTGGATATTAATCTATTCCAGGGCTTAAAATAATATGTTGAGGGGAAAAAGGAATATTCTGGATCAAATACAGTAACCTGGGAAGGATATTCATCCATATGCTCTCTATTCATTGGTGAAAGGAAAAAAAAAACAGTGGATCACCTGTCAAGGTAAGACTGAATTAGTGATGTAAGAGGCTCATAATTAATAGTGTCCAGGACCTCTAGATCAAAGGCGACTTGAAGACCCAAGTATTTAATCTTGATGAACAACCATTTAAAGGGATAAGCCTTTTTTAATTGTGAAGGTGGGTGATAATTAAAGGCCAAGATTTCCGTTTTGGTCATGTTTCACCTGAATCCTGATATTCTTTCAAACTGATTCAATATAGTCCACATTGCAGGAATAGATATAGTCGGAGACAATAAAGTTAACAAAATATCGTCCGCAAACATATTAAGTTTATATTCCTGTTGACCAATTGATATACCTTCCACCATGGTCGTAGCTCTCAGCACAGATGCCAAAGGTTCGAGATAGAGAGCAAAGAGGTAAGGAGACAAGGGACACCACTGTCTCATTCCTCTGCCCAATTGGAGTGGGGCTAACAGGGTACCACTGACTCTGACATAAGCCTTTGGGGACCTGTAAAGATTAATTAAACAAGTTATGAATGAGGAGGGATAAAGAAAAGCCCCAAGGGTGTCCCACAAAAATGACCACGAGACAAGGTCAAAAGCCTTTTCAGCATGGAGGCTAATAAATACTGATGATATTTTTCTAGTACGGACATATTCCTGTAAAACCAGGGTCCTGCAAATATTATCTGCAGTACTCCTATTTTTAATGAAGCTGGACTGATCGGGGTGGATAATCTTTGGGATGATAAATTTAAATCTGGAAGCCCAAATAGCCATGAAGATTTTATAATCTACATTTAAAATGGAGATAGGGCAATAAGAACTGGGGTCTGTAGGATCCTTATGTAGTTTAGGTATAGGGGCAATTGTTGCATAATCCCATGATGGAGGAGGCATACCACAGAGAGAAAAAGAAAAAGGAGGGGGAGAGAGAGGGAGAGGGAGAAAGAGAAGAAGGGGAGAGAGGGAGTGGGTGAGAGAGAGAGAGGGGGAGAGAAAGAGAGGGATTGTGACAGAGGGAAGGAGGAAGAGTGAGAGAGAGAGAGGGGTAGGATGGGACAGGGAGTGAGACAGAGGGAGAAGGAGAGGTAATGGTCAGGGGAGAGAGAGAGTGAGGACAGTGAGAGAGAGGGTTAGAGAGAGAGAGAGAGAGAGAATGGAGGGGAGAAAGAGAGGAGGGTGAGAGAGAGCGAGAGGAGGAGTGTAAAGAGATGGAGAGAGGGGAAGGGAGAGAGGGAGTTAAAGAAAGCGATCTGAGGGGAGAGAAAGAGGAGAGGGGAGAGAGCGAGAGGAGGGGGAGAGAGGGAGAGGGAAGGAGGGAGGGGCAGAGAGGAGGGAGGGGAAGAGGAGAGAGGAGGGAGGGAGGAGAGGGAGGTGGAGAGAGAGAGAGGGTCTAGGGAGGGCAAGAGATTGAAGGAGAGAGGAGGGAGAGAGAGAGGGGGGAGAGGGAGGGGGAGAGAGAGATTGAGGAGAGAGGGAGGTTGAGAGAGGGAGGGAAGAAAGAGAGGGAAGAGATGGGGAGACAGGAGGCAAGAGAAGGAGAGAGAGAGAGGAGATAGAGGGAGAGAGATGGGGAGAGAGAGGAGGGAGGAAGTGAGTAGAAGAGAGAGGGGAGAGAGAGAAGGTGAGACAGGGAGGGGAGAGAGAAAGAGGGAGGAAAAGAGAGGAGAGAGAGGAGATGAGAGAGATTGGGAGAGAGAGAGGAGGGAGGCGGGAGAGAGGTGGGTGAGGGAGAGGTAGGGGAAGAGACAGGGGAGAGACAGGAAGGAGGAGAGAGGAAAGGGAGAAAGAGATGGAGGAGAGATGGGAAGAGAAAGGGAGGGTAGAGAGAGGGAGGGAGAGACAAGGGGACTGAGGGAGAGAGAGGGAGGAGGGACAGAGAGGAGGAGGGAAGAGCAAGAGAGAAGGAGGGAGTGAGGAGAGGGAGGGGGAGAGAGAGGGTCTAGGAGGCAGGCAAGAGAGGGAGGGTGAGAGAGAGAGGAGGGACAGAGAGAGAGAGAGGAGGAGAGAGAAAGGAGGAAGGAGAGAGATGGGAAGAGAGAGGGCAGGGGAGAGACAGAGGGGGGAGAGAGACAGAATGACAGAGAGGGGGGGGGAGAGAAAGGGCAGGGGAGAGAGAGGGAGGAGGAGAAAGTGAGATTGAGAGAGAAGAGAGAGAGAGGAGCAGGAGAGAGAGGAGGGGAGAGAGAGGAGGGAAGAGACAGGAGAGACAGGAGGGGAGAGAGGAGAAGGAGATAGAGAGATGGGGAGAGATAGAGAGGAGGGGAGAGGGAAGGAGGAGGAAGGAGAGAGAGAGGGAGGGAGAGAGAAGTGGAGGAAGAGAGAGGAGGAGGAGAGAGTGAGGGGAGAGAGAGGCAGAGAGAGAGAGGAGAGAATGAGGGAGAGAGAAAGGAGGAGGAGAGGAGGAAGGAGAGAGAGAGATGGAGAGGGGAGAGAGGTAGGGGGAGAGAGGAAGGAGAGAGAGAGAGTTGAAGAGAGAGAGAGGGAGGAGAGAGAGATGGAGGGAGAAGGAGGGAGAGAGATGGAGGGGAGAAGGAGGAGGGAGAGAGAGGTGGGAGAGGGAGAGGGGAGAGAGAGAGAGGAGGGAAGAGAGCGATGGAGTGGAGAGAGATAGTGGAGGGGAAGAGAGAAAGAATGGGACGGGAGAGAGAGGGAGGAAGAGAAGAGAGTGGGGGAGCAATGGTGAGAGATAGAGAGGGATGAGAGAGAGAGAGAGAGAGAGGGAGGGACAGAGAGGAGAGAGATGGAGGGGAGAGGGAGGAGAGAGAGAGAGAGAGGAGGGAGGGGTGAGGGAGGGAGAAAGATAAAGAGAGGAGAGGGGCTGAGAGAGGAGGAGGAGAGAGAGAGGGGAGAGGAGAGAGAGTTGAGAGAGGGGTGGAGAAAGAGTAGAGGAGAGGGAGGAGGGAGAGAAGAAATGAGTGGGGACAGAGAGGAAGTGGGAGAGAGAGAGAGCAAGGGGAGAAAGAGAGAGGAGGGAGAGAGAGAGAGAAAGGGAGGAGAGTGAGCGAGAGACAGCAGAGAGACGTGGTGGAAGGGGGTGGAGCGAGAAGAATGGGCGGAGGAGGGGCAGGGAGAGATTGTGAGGGGGAGAGAGAGGGAGAGAGGAGGGGTTTGAGAGAGAGATGGAGGAGAGAGGGAGGGGGACAAACAGTGGAGGGGAAGAGACAGAGAGATGGTGAGAGGGAGGGGAGAGAGGGGAGAGAGAGGGAGGAAGAGAGAGAGTGGGGAGAGATAGGAGGAAGACAGAGAGAGGGGAGGCGAGCTAGAGAGAGAGGAAGAGAGGGAAGGGAGAGAGGGAGGAGAGAGACAGAAAAGGGAGAGAGGAGGGGAGAGAGAGACAAATGGTGAGACAGAGAGGAGGGGAGAGAGAGAGAGAGGTAGGGGAAGACATTGGGGGAGAGAGAGAGAGAGAGGATGAGGAGCGAGAGAGAGAGAGAGAAAGAGAGGTTGTGGGAGGGGAAGGGAGAGAGGGTGAGAGAGAAAGGAGGGGATAGAGAGAGAGGGAGAGGAGAAGGAGAGAAGGGATAGGTGGGAGGAGAAGGAGGGAGGGGGAGGAAGTGGGAGAGGGAGGGTTATAGATGGGGAGAGGACTGAGGACCATATCCAAAATGACAACTGACTAGTACACCACCTCCCACCAGGACGTCACTATCAACCGCATTCAGAAGAAACAAGTATCCTTGTTGCTGGGGTGGCTAAAATGTTTATTACCTGTCTGGGGAGAGGTGGCTCGACTACTCGTAACAGGAGAAGATATAGGCCGGAACTGTAGGCAAAGTCAGTGAGAATGGTGTCCTGAACGCACCAAAAAACAATTAAACATACTGATGGGATTACTTTCAGAGGCAGTAGGTCCACATTCTGCAAAGTTTGGGTGGTGCTGTGACCCTGTCCAAGGGCTGAAAACATTGATGTCGATCTGTTAGTGAGTGTTACTGCATTTTAATTTGCTACTATTAAGCTTGAGCCACTTTTGCAAGTGTAGACCCCCTATCCATTGTCTAGAGGTATGGCGCTGTCAGTCTGTGGGGAGGTGGGCTCTCACAAAAGCAGAATCATTTCCTAGGTGTCCTGTGTTTACCCAGGCCATGGACAGAAGCGGGCTGTTTGTTGTGGTGCTTGGGTAGAAGTGAGGGAGAAAACGTGGATAACAGCAACAACAGTCCAAGTAAACAAGACAACTCTTGTAATGTAGAAACAAATGGGATCCCTTTTAATAACTTGATCAAAGCATCCAGCAAATCACTCCATGGAGCAATCATAAATCAAACAGTGGGGGGAAAAATACATTGTTGCAGGACCGCAGTGGTCACACTAGCAGCATAATCCCTGGACCACAGAG
Source organism: Neoceratodus forsteri (assembly GCA_016271365.2). Taxonomy (NCBI): domain Eukaryota; kingdom Metazoa; phylum Chordata; order Ceratodontiformes; family Ceratodontidae; genus Neoceratodus; species Neoceratodus forsteri. The sequence continues at coordinate 1,181,466,594 of CM028131.1, forward strand.
GTCATATAACATTGTAGTTCATTTAATCAGAGGCCATTATGGGGTGTTATCTGTACAACTCCAAACAACACTGAAGACAGCTCAGTTCTTCCTGAAACAAGAAAATCAACACATGCTTCAGAGTTTCAACAGTTCTGCTCCAACTTACTCTACCTGGCCATGTCTGTTCAAATTGGGGTCATTGCCACTTCGTCCAAATGGGACTCTTTCATTTTGCCAGGCTGTCCAGCTCACCACACAGCTCGGAGTAAACTGCTCCCTCCTGACTCTCAGTTTCACAGGCTAGGCTATGGTGGCACACAATGGGGCCATAGCTCCACTGCCCAACTGTCCCTTCTCCAAATGGCTGACCTGGCACCTCCCAGCCACCTCCAAACATAACTGCAGGCTGGATAATACTCCCCGGTGTCAGCTCCCTATACACTCTGGGACCCATTCTTCTTCCCACTGGCACTGTGCTCTCCCTCCGGCCTTCCCTTGAGGCATGTTGATGTTTTGCATCACGGAATCAGGGTAGATTCCTGGGGTTCCCCAACCTGGGGCCCTTTACAGATGGCTTCCGCCATGTCACTGCCAGCCTTTGACATTCTCAGAGCCCGAAGAAAAACTGCCCCAATGATCTAACGGGCAATTGGTCCCACTCAATGGCTATCTACCGCTCTCTCTTTCTGACCTGTGAGTGGGACCTCCCCTCACACACCATCCCACACACCTCCTTAAATCCCCCAAGTTCTGCCCCTCCAAAAATCCAGTAGCAGACACCCCCAAAGATGGCAAAACTATTAAACCTTTACACAAAAACATAGAAACATAGAAGTTGACGGCAGATAAGGACAGCAAGGCCCATCCAGTCTGCCCATTTTTCTACCTTATGAATGTGCCATAGGCCTTTACTGTGTCAATGTCCTATCTATTCATACTCATCTGTATTGCTCCCTTATGCCTATCCCATGCCTGTTTGAAGCCCTGCACTGTATTCATATCCTCCACTTCCTGAGGTAGGCCGTCCCATGCATCCACCACCCTTTCTGTGAAAAAAAAAATTCCTCACATTACCCCTTAATTGGCCTCCATTTAGTCTCATGCTGTGTCCTCTTGTCCTGCTATTTTTCTTATATTGAAACATGCTAGACTCTTTCACCTTGTTAATGCCCTTAAGGTGTTTGAATGTTTTGATCATATCACCTCTCTCCCTCCTTTGCTCCAGGGTATACATATTGAGCTCCTATAATCTATCCTCATATGTTTTCTGATGCAGTCCCTGCACCATTTTGGTGTCCCTTCTCTGGACTGCCTCCATTTTCTTAATGTCCTTGTGAAGGTGCAGCCTGCAGTACTGCATGCAGTACTCCAGATGGGGCCTAACCAGTGTCTTGTAAAGAGGGATTATCACCTCCCTCTCACGACTTGTGATACTCCTACTAATACACCCCAACATCCCTCTAGCCTTACCTACTGTTTAGTGGCCTGCTTGGATGATGTCAGGTCATCTGTGATGATGATGCCCAAGTCTCTTTCTTCCCTTGTAACTGCCAGCAGCTCCCCTCCCAACCTATAGGTGACTTCAGGATTTCTCTTCCCTATGTGCATGATCTTTGTGGCAGGACCCAGAAGTCCTAAACAATTATTTTAAAGAGTGCACATCCCAGTGCAACTGAAATGGCACCATAACCCAACGGGTGTTGGGGGGGATTACACAAGCAATAATACAAAACAGGTTTGGTGGTATTGGGCTATGCCCTCCCACCCACTCAGGTACTTCATCACTGGCGAACCATCCTCCAGTGTATTACTGCATTTAGAAAATGTTTAAAAGTTTCAAGACAATGAGGCTTGACTGTGGTTGTTGTTGTTGTAATTAAGTTCTGTCTTTGTTTTTTTTATATAGAAAAATTATCTTAATAATTTCACTTGTTGATCTAATTATACCCTCTTTTGACTTATAAGCTGTTACTCAATGAGAAGTGGAGGCTCCAGCTGTTGGTGTGCCCCCCTCCCCGGAAATCGGGCGATGGTGGTGATGGACCCCGAGAAGGACCATCTGGAGAACTTGCACCAGGTATGAGATAAATATTATTTTGTAGTGCATAGTCAGGGCTTGTTCTATTAAGCAATAATGAATGACAGCGGTTCTCTTGTTTTTAGTAGTAGATTTTCAGATCACAGTGCTGCTGATCCCTAATTCTCTAAGGGGAAGTCTTGTCTACTGTTGTTGATAGTTAATAATTTGTTTACCCCATTGTGTGTACTGTGACCAGTGGTTTCACTCTGTGACCATTGCAGTATGCATCCACATTGGTCAAATCAAGGAAAAGGGGTGTGTTTTTTTCCAAGTGTCAACGTGGATACATGTCTCTGTGTTGTTTTTTTTTGTGTTTTTTTTTTAATATGGGTATTTATTTTTTATTTATGTACTGTGAGGATCCTTATTTTGTAAGGATAAGAGGTGGTGGATGGGGTGGTGGCCTATTTAAAAAAAAATGTATTTTGTTTTATTGTGCGTTACCTGTGTCGGGTCTCGGACATGTGTTTATGGTTTCGAGAAGACCCACTTTGGCCCCATGAATTTCGGTGCCCCTGATCTCAGAGAAAACCAAGGTAAAACAAGCTGAAAAGGTTTGATTCCTGAGGAGGCACTAAAATAAATAACAGCTGTGCAGTAACTATGCTCAGCCAATGTCTGGAAACAGCTCCAATACCCAGTAAGTACTTTGCAAGTACCAGTCTGTGTGGTGCATTTTCCTGGGTGGCTTCTGCTCTGCCATGTGAGCACATACACACACACATATATATATATAGAGAGACAGATAGATAGATAGATAGATAGATAGATAGATAGATAGATAGATAGATAGATAGATAGATACGGTATATACAGAAGCAGCATCTGATTATATGCACTGGCTTGTGAATGTTGTAGGTGCAGAAAAAATTAGATGATCTGTATGTAACCCCTAGGTGGCACCATCTCAAGGGCTACTACCCCTGCCTGCTTGGCTAGTAGCAGGTTAAGGGGCCTCAGTAATGAAATGGGTGCCTCCACCCGGAGGTCAGGGTTGTTGGAGGTCAAGCTAACCTGGGCACAGCCCTCTGGGACACTGTAACCACCCTCTTTCCCTTCTAGTGGCCTGAACAATATACAATAATTACTTTTGCAATGACCTTTATTCACTAGGCAATTACTCACACTGTTTGTACTTACCACCAGGGCTGGTTCCTCTAGCTTGACCCTGGGGACCCCCAGTAAAACAAGGTTAAGCACAGCAAATAATAACAGCAAAGTACAATACTCTTGGCACAAACTGGAACCACAGTCAAGTTAAATGCAAACAAAGTGAAATCTGATTTATTCAGGGAACTTGAACAAGGGAAGGGCATAATCAGGTTAATTTGCTTAAAAGCTATATTAATCAGACAGTTATGCATGCAGTTCAGAGTCCCTACACAGTCACACACTCTGGGTACCCAGGTAGGAAAACGGTGGGCTAGCCAGGAACGTTGCAGCTGGTTGGGGCCCTGTGATGGAAGAAAGCAACATGCACAACACACACTATTTGTAATCCGGAGCCAGAGGGCTCAGTTCATGAAAGAAAGGCAACAAAACAATCAGATGACAACACTCTTAGATTTAGCTATTGTTGCAGGGAGCTATCCTGATGCTTTCTCATAATACCTAATACTGGACACAGGCAGGATGAAATCGAGACTGCAGGCTGTTGAGCTGGAGTGCCTGGAGAAGCAGGGCCCACACGAATCACCAAGGTATTGTTCCTGTTCAAGTCATTGGACAGGGGACTGATCCCCAAGCCGGTCTCTCGTCGAAGACTTTCTCTGCATAGCAGGTATTCTGGCTGGGCCAGTGTAGCAGGGCCCAGGCAAATGGAGATGGATATGGATTCAGTCCGTGAAGATGGATATAGCCTCCAGCAAGCAATACACAGTTCAGACACACAGTGAGAAACCAAATCATGACCCACTATAAGCACACAGCACATTCACATGTAAGGAAATCCGCTGTACCAGGCAAATGGCTCTCCGCTCACAATTACAGAGTCTCTGCACAATCCGGGAGTTCAGAGGTAATTGTTCACTTGGGAGCTTAAGCAGCAGGCAGGGAGGAAAGAAAGCTGGAGTTATAATCTGTTTTAACTGAAATATTTGAATAGTTTGTAAGTGAAATTAGTTTTATGTGGTAAAAATTATTACCTTGAATTAGAATTGTTACATTGTAATTTGGTGGCTTGGGGATAGTTGTCTAGCAGGGATATTTAGAGGGAAATTTAAAAGTGTTGTTTGCCTGGTGTTTGGGGGGAAGGGACATTAGCTGCAATTACCTTGTCTCTAAACAGGAATTAACTTGGCTTTCATTGTTCACTTGGGAGCTTAAGCAGCAGGCAGGGAGGAAAGAGAGTTGGAGTTATAATCTGTTTTAACTGAAATATTTGAATAGTTTGTAAGTGAAATTAGTTTTATGTGGTAAAAATTATTACCTTGAATTAGAATTGTTACATTGTAATTTGGTGGCTTGGGGATAGTTGTCTAGCAGGGATATTTAGAGGGAAATTTAAAAGTGTTGTTTGCCTGGTGTTTGGTAAGAGCCCTCTCACCCACCCAGTTTTGTATGCCTTCTTAAATACTGAAAAGCCACTGGGGGTTGGGATTGAAGGGCTGAGTGTTTCTGTTTAGGACTGAAATTCGAAGCAACAGGAGCTGGTGGGCCTGTGACATCTTATGGTACCTGATGTCTGCTTACATACACTATTAGTGTGACCGAACACACACTGGACTGTATGTGTTTGTGAGACTTGGGAACGATATTGGTGGGGCTGAAATTGGGTTTGTAAATAACTACAGTCAGTATAGAGAGAAACTGCACTTCAGGGGAAAGGGACTGAGAAAAGGGGTGTGCTATTATAAACAGAGGGGATAATCAGGGTGGCCATATTCCACCATGGCAGGCATCTTCGGAAGGGTTGTAGGCTGCACAGGCTGTGGGATGGCAACATTCTAAATTGGGCCTGAGAGGGAGGCTGCCCACCTGTAGACAGCTATCTTGTATCAGGAGTGAGGTATATTGGTTAAGGAGTAAGCTGTGGGAGCTCGGGGGTGTCCAAGGATAAGGGGTGTGATATGGGCAGCAGAAGGGTGGGGCTGAGGGAGGCTGGGGCAACGCCTGAAATTACAGGACGTTATGTTACAGCAAGGCAGGAGGGGATATTAGGGACGGAGGACCTTAGATAGGGAAGTTGATGCTAAGGGAAAGCGACGGGGTGAACATTCTGAATACAAAGAGACTGGAAAAAGAGTCAGGAAGGGCTGTTGTGCGGAAGCCTAAAACAGCAGACTGTGGGAAGGGAGCTCCTAAGGTGAATAGTGCAAGAGAGGAAGAAGAGGGTCAGTTTAGAGATGCAGTCAGGGGAAACTCGGGTTACTTGATGGAGGCTGACATAGACTGTCACAATAAATTTGAGCTACTAAGCAACCTAGAGGGGGAGGAAGGGGTTGGTGGAAATGAGGAAACTTATACAGAGGCCGGGGGGAGGGAGTTGGATACCCATAGGGCATCACAGACCAGCTATGGAAAGGATAGACATAGTCCCAGAGGGAGAAGAGGAAACATATATGTTAAGCAAATGGGGGAGATGCAACATATTCCAGACATGAGGGAGGAGAGCATGATTTGAGAGAAACTGGGAGACAAGGAGGTGGAGAGAAGCTCCTTCAGCTGGGAGGTCAGTACCAAGGATGGGGCCTTAGCTAAAGGGGACCCACAGAGAGCCTCTGGAAGCAGGGGTCACTATTACAAGGGGAGGATGGTGGTGGGGAAGGGAAACCATCAGGCCAGGATAAATGGTTCAGATATGAGAGGGTTAAAGGGGACACCTATTCAGAGGGGGTTTGAGTTAAGGGAAAACAGCAAGGAAGGCAGAATGGGAGGTGACAAGGGGGTCTCTAATAAGGCAGGAAGACTCCCATGAAATTCAGATCATGAATAAAGGGGGGAAGGGGGCTGAGAGGGCATAGTGAGGTAACCATAAGGATGATGGAGGTGTTAAGGTTCTGTTACTGGGAGACCGATGATTAGGGTATCCATTGGGAGGGACAGGGGGTGGATGCCATAGCCAGGTGAAGGTAGTGAGTATCTCTGGGCTGACAGTGCACAGAGCAAAGTTCATGGTGTATGAAATGGTTAGGGATTGTGGAGGGAAACCGATTTCTGGTGCGCTTGGGAACTAATGATCTAGATGGAAATAGCATTTTGGAAATCCAAGCAAGGTTCCAAGAACTTGCCAGAGTCTGTCGGGATAATGGATGCAACATTTCCTTTCAGAGATATTGCCAGTACCAAAGGCCCCAGGACAAAAAAAAGAAGCTACGGAGGTTAATGACTGGCTCAGGAAGTGGGTGAAGAGAATGGGTTGGGGTGTTAGGGAACTGGAAATGGAGTTTGGGAGGATAAGGGACTATATGCCAAGGACAGGTTTCATCTTGCCCCATTAGGAAAGGAAGTCCTTAAACAGGGGATGGCTGACTACATACAAGAAAGGTGGGGTTTAAACTTGTAAGGGGGGGAAGGGATGAGGGAGGGGCTGACCAGAAGCCCTCTCCTCCAGATGAGGGGAGTAGCCGTCAAGCCCAAGAGGGGGAGGGGGGAAACAGACTGGAGGTGGAGGTTTCAGGAGGAGCAGGGGGAGGATGGAAGTATAAGGAATCTGGGTGGGGTTCGAGAAAGAGGATCAGGGAAAGGGGTGGGGTTGGTGTTAGTAAATGCCAGGAGCTTGGGAAACAAGTTGCCAGAGTTCCAGGCCATGCTGTTCGAGGGGGGTGGATGTGGCGGCGGTCACGGAGACGTGGGCCAACAAAAACCATGACTGGGACCTAAATGTACAGGGGTACACTATGCTTAGGAAGGATAGAAAGGAGGCCGAGGGGTGGAGGGTTATGTTCATTAGAGATGATATAGAAATTACTATGGTAGAAGAGGCAGAGGGAACGGAGGCCTTATGGTCACCTCACGATCCCCAGCAGGAGATAAGGTCAAGCTGGGAGTAGCATATAGGCCCCCGGATGAGTGATGTTCTAGAGGATGGTTTGCTGGACAACATCATTGCCCAGTGTGGTCCAAAAGGAAGGAGTGGTGTTGATGGGGGACCTTAATGCCAGGTACAAACTGGGGAACCATGTCCTCTAGGGTGGGCAAGGAGCAGAGAGGCTGCTAGATGGCTTCCAGGATGTGTTCTAACACAGCATGTGATGGAGCCCACAAGGGAGGGCATGTCCTGATGTGGTTCTGGCAGATGGGGATCTGTAAGGGACATAGTTGCCAGGACCCCTGACTGGGAGTGACCACAATACTGTCTGGTTTCAAATAAGCATGGGGGAGTGGGGGTGAGATCTAGGACACTGGCAGTGGACTTCAGGGAGCAGACTTTATGGGCATGGGAAATATTCTCAAGGATCACTTGAAGGATTACCTCAATGACAAGTCTGGAAAGGAGATGGAGGTCATAAACGGGGACTCATGCAGGCAGTCAGGATCTGCAGCTAAGTTGAAACGTAAGGGAGCAAGGTCACGAAACCATGCTGGGTGGTCCAGTGAGGTACAGGTAGCAGTCAGAGAAAAGAAGGCGCTACAAAAATATAAAACAACAAGAGGGGATAGGGATAAGGAAATGTACCAGCTTGCATCTAGAAAAGTCACCCGTATGGTGAGGGGAGCAAAGTCCAGTAAAGAGCAGCGGCTGGCACAGGGGATACAGGGAGGGGAAAAGGGGTTCTTCCGGTACATTGGGGAGCGGAGAAAAACTAAGGGCCATCTCAGCAGATTGAGATCAGAAGGAGGGTGGGTGGAAGAGGCGAGGGACCAGGCAGAGGTATTTAACGAGTACTTTGCCTCTGTGTTCGCTAGGGAGGGGGATGGGATATCTACAAAGCAAGGCATGAAGGGATAGAAGCTGCAGGAGGGACTAGGGAGCAACAGAAATGGAGCAAGAGGAGGGAAGGTACCCCAGGGTGTCACATCTGGATAAGGATAAAAAGACCAGTAAGGGGGAGGGGACGGATGATGCTATCTCCACCAAAAGGGTGTGGTTAGCCCTCAAGGCCCTAAAGAAAAACAAATCTCCAGGGCCGGATGGCATTCATCCCAGAGTACTATGGGAATTGGCGGACATACTGGCTGCACCCCTGGCGGAGCTTTTCAGCAGGTCACTTGAGACAGGGAGGTACCTAGTGATTGGCTAGAGGCACATGTGGTACCAATCCAAAAGGGGGTCAAGGGAAGTACCAGGTAACTATAGACCCATCAGTTTGACTCGTGGTGGGAAAATTAATGGAGAGTATACTAAAGGAACGATTGGGGTGTACTTGGAGGAGGTGGGAGGTCTGGATAGTCGGGCAACATGGGTTTGTGCCAGGTAGATCATGTCAAACCAACCTTGTGGAGTTCTATGAATGGGTAACATCAGAACTGGACAGGGGTAAGCCTGTGGATGTATTATTCTTGGACTTCAGCAAGGCGTTTGACTCTGTCCCCACAATGGTCTGGTGGAGAAACTGATGGGGTTAGGAGTAGGCCTTTGATGGCCAGATGGATTGAAAACTGGCTAGCTGGGACGACTCAGAGAGTAGTGGTCTGTGGGGAGCTCTCAAACCCTAGAGAGGTTGGTAGGGCACCACAGGGTTCTGGTCCTGGGTCCGATCCTGTTTAATGGCATACATCGGACATCAGGGAGGGTATAGGGTGAAATGAGTCTCTCGCGGATGACTCCAAGATGGGAGCAGTAGTTGAGGGAGAAGAGGGGAGGGTGGCCCTGCAAGGGACCTGGACACCCTGGAAAGCTGGGCTCACACATGGAAATTAAATTTCAATATCACCAAGTGCAAGGTGTTGCATCTTGGTCGGGAAACCCCTAAACACAGGTACACCCTGGGAGGGGAGGCGCTGGAGGCCTCGATAGGGGAAAAAGACCTAGGGGTCATGGTGGATACATGTATGAATAACTCTGAGCAGTGCAGGAGAGCAGCTAGCAAGGCAAACAGGATGTTGGGATGCATTGTAAGGGGGATCACCTCTAGGAGCAAGGAAGTGATTCTGCCTCTGTACAATGGACTGGTTAGACCACACCTTGAGTACTGTGTACAGTACTGGAGACCACATTTGAAGAGGGACATACAGCTCCTGGAGAGGGTACAGAGGAGGGCAACAAAGATGATACGAGGGCTAGGGGATTTGACTTATGAGGACAGACTTGAGGAGCTCTGCCTGTTTTCATTGGAGGAGAGGAGAGATGGGGACATGATTGAGGTCTTCAAGTACCTCAAGGGAATAAATAGGGTAAACATGGAGGGGTTCTTTAGGCTAAAGCAGGGAGGTATCACCAGAGGGCATGGTTTGAAGTTGGAAGGTGGAAGGGTGAGGGGAAAGAGGAGGAGGTTTTTCACCGAGAGGGTGGTGGACCCTTGGAATGCACTGCCTGGTGAGCTGGTTCAGAGATCCACAGTGGAGGGCTTCAAGAGAGGGTGGGACAGACACAGAAAGTGGATGTATCAGATGATGGCCTGTCCCAAGGGGGTGGGGATGGATGATAGGGGTTTCTAGAGAACAAGGGATGGGAAGGTCTCGGCACCCAATTAACGATCTAGGTTCGAGCAGACTCGATAGACCGTAAGGCCTAATCTGCTGGCAAATAGTATGTTAGTATGTTAGCTGGAAGTCCTGACAGGCCAATCGCATTCAGCAAATCTTTGGACTTCTTCAGGTTAAAGCCTGGTCACAATTCAGTGGCTTAATTCGCTCTCCAAATTCGGATTCAGTCCCCCCAAAAAATGCACAAGTTCCCTCTCAGTAACAGCAGGCAGGCATGCAGGCCAAACTCAGGCCTTCCACAGTTCTCCTGCATGAATCCACTATGGATTGCTGCTAGAAGTATCTCAAGCTGTTACTTCTTCACTTCCCAGCTCAGATCTAACTGAAACTGCAAGCAGTGTGGGACTTTCCTCAAGATCCAAAAGGTTCGGTTGACTGATCTGTCTGTCAGTCACAATAAGGGCTCCCCCTCCAGGTTATTTTAGGTGCCAAAAGCCCAAAACTATAATTCCTACAAGTTTTGGCCCCACCAAGCCCCCATAGGCATGCTCCATTTTAGAGTCCCAAATGTACTTATTAGAACATTCTGACAGTCCAGGACCAAGGTGATGGAAACAAACAGAACTTTCCATGCTGCAAAGAAGACAGGTTAGAACAAACTGCAATATTATTACTACTCTAAGAAATGATAGCAAACAAGTGCATCTTCTACCAGAGCTTCCTCTCAGATTAATTATGACTGCAATCCAGGCAGCTCTTAAAGAGACAGTACACAGAGGTTCTACAGGTAATGCCTCGGCAATCACATTTAAACTGCTAAAATGCAGGACACCAGCCTGGCAATGAGCATTTAGGCAAGCTCAAGGAAGACTTTTCAGGAACCCTCATTTATAGGGGGGTTACATGTATGCTGATAAGCAGAACTGTGAAGTGGTGGATCTCTAACTGCTGGTTGCAGCTTGCTGGCTGTAAGTGATATCATACACCTGGATATTCAGCAGACCCTACCCAACCTCTGGAGGGAGCCAGGTGTTTGTGTGTGAATAATTTTTTGTTTATTTTTTGGGGGGTGGGCTTTTATTGAAAGGAGAACTTGGCTGAATGCAGCAGTTTCTCTGTTTTGCAGAGTATTTTCCATTCTGGGAAGCCTGTATTATCTCTATAAAAAATCACATTGCAAAAGGCAAAGCTGATAAACTACGGTATAAAATCAGGTTCAGCACCTTCATCCTTGTGTGGCTTGATTCTGCCTCAGTCCTTATATTGAACCACACAGTATGGCGATCACTGGTCCCCAGGTGGTCACCCACAGTGACAACTGCAACGCTGTTCCCATTTGTTAGTACAAGGTCCAGTATTGCCCCCTCATGAATGGGCTGCCTAGCTAGTTGCCTGAGGAATGTCCCCTGCAGGGATTCCAGGATATCCCTGCTCCTAGCTATAGCTGCAGCTGGGATGCTCCAATTTACATCCGGCAGATTGAACTCTCCCACCAGCAGCACCTCCCTTATTTGCCATCTTTTGGATGGCTTCCCCCAGAACCATATCTAACTCCCCCACTCCCATGCTGGATGTCTATAGATCATGCCAGTGTGAATAGTGGCTTCATGCCCAGTCTCCAGGGTGCCCACAGTACCTCTGCCATTCCCTGTAACTCTGTCACTTTTATGCTATCTCTCACATAAACAGCAACTCCTCTCCCCTTTTTTCCACCATGTCCTTCCTGAACAGATTATAGCCTGCTATGGCTATATCCCAGTCATAGTTCTCAGTGCACCATGTTTCTGTAATTGCAACAGTGTCCAGGTCAACCTCTGGCATGATGGCCTCTTAGTCCTGAAATATATTTTCCAGAGTTTGAGTGTTGGCACACATGGCCTTCTGACTTCTAGTGCCACCTTGCTTGACAACCCCCAATTTTCCCTTTTGCCCTCTCTCCTCACCATCTCTGTGTCTCTGTTCACATTCCCATCTTTCTTCATTACTAATAACTTCTTTTTCTTTCTATTACATACTTTTGGAGATTTCTCTTTCTAAGGATTCTGTGTGGCAACTGCTCCTTTACCCAAGATAGCCACCATGCTTCACTGCACATACTTAAAGCACTGTGCATGCACGAAAGCACAGCAGCCATCTTGAGCATGGCATTATTTTGTGCCATGAGCTCAGACTTCATGGAGCTCTTGCTTGGCTCCCAGAACTCTGTGAGTGTCTATATGTGGTCATAATTGACTCTGACAAGATCGTGGTTTTTTTTTTTGTTTTGTTTTGCCATTTATGGATAACCTGATAATTTCAGCAACTCTTTAGAAAGGTGCTGGCCCAGCCCTCTCACAGAGCAGTAGCGCTACCGCTTGTGACCTGGATGACCCAGGTTCTGGAGCAAATCTGGGAGTCTGGGGGTTGGCCGGGGGGGAGGTTGGTGGAGTATCTGATGGACCATTCTCCACCTCCGAGGTGGATCCACTGTGGTTTGGTGTTTGGTTGCCATCCACCAGAGGTTGGGTGTACACCAGGCCAGGACTGTGGGGAAAGTGTCTGGGGCCATTGGCAGATGTCTGTAGCATACGTGTGGGTGCACACGCATGCGGCATTGATGTCATTGCATGGTTGCAGCTACTGGGAGGATTTAGGAGGAAAATCTGGGAGTACCAGGCTGCATGATTCTACACCTCCACCCTGCCTGCCTGGCCATGGTGGGCTCTCCTTAGGCTGTAGTGGATCCTGAGTGTGATGGTGTAATCAGGGGCCCCGCCATCCCCACCTGGGAGGAATCCCTGGGGTAGTGATGGTTGGGGGGTGTCCCACAGTGGTGGCCCAGTCAGGGGGGGTAAGTTAGGGGCGGGGAAGCAGACTCTGCTAGCTGGTGCTCCCCTGGAGATAAATAGATGCAGCAAAAAAAAAAAATCCTTAGAAATGCACTATGAGACACTATCATGTAATGAGATGCTGCCAGGCATCGTAGGGGGCCAGCCAGAATCAAGGCTCGGAGCACATCATCTGTTTGCTTTTTCCTATCCTCCCCTCTCACTGGAGACCAGCTCCAGAGTGTCACCGCTAGAATGCCAGCTAGCTGCTCGCTACACGGAGGAGTGTAGACGGTCTCAGGCACAGTTGACAAAAGGGGCCAATCTTGAAAACAACTCTGGGAGCCTTTGAATAGCCGAACTTGCCAGCATAATAGCCAAACACCACAGGGAGTCAGCCATGAATCGGTGCTCAGAGGACAGTATCTCATTGCTTTTTCCTGTCCTCCCCCACATTGGAGGGCAGCTCTAGAGTCACTGCCGGGACACCAGCTAACCACTTACTACATGGAGGAGTGTAGACTATCACAGGTGCAGTTGACAAAAGGCACCAGTTTTGAAAACAACTGCAGAAGCCTTTAAATAGTGGAGCTTGCCAGCATAATAGCCAGACACTGTAGGGAGCCAGCCATGAACCAGGGATGGGAGAATGGCGTCTAATTTCATTTTCCTGTCCTCCCCGCACCAGAGACCAGCTCCAGAGTCACTGCCAGGATGCCAGCTACCCACTCTCTAAATGGGGCAAATTTGTTCCTCCATCCCACCTTCTGCCAACCCAGTAGCTGTATGGTCTAGATTTGATGGGTGGCAGCAATTGGGGAAGTGCAGCGGGAACCACCTGTTTTACCAAGGAGCCGAGGGTGTAGTACAGAGAACTTTTAATAGTCAAGTTGTAAGCTAGGAACAGGGAAAATCAGCAGGAACCAGAACCAGAGGGGATCCAGAAACTGTAGTGACTATATTTGCCTAACTACAGTTAGGAGGGAAGAGGTGTAACACCCTATATAGGGTAAGGAAAATAGAGGAATAGGGGGTTTCTTAGAGAAAAGCAAAGCAAGGATAAACGGCATAGAAGGGGAAGATGCTGGGATTGGTGCACTGCAATGGCTGTGGGGTGACAGTTTTCAGGAAGACCTGCTGCCCTATCTGCAGGCACCTCTCTTGGATGAGGGCAGAGTTTACCACTAGTCTACGGGCCGAGTTAGCCAGGATTCAAGGAACCTCCTCCCCCCACCCAGGGGCCACCTGGTTTGCCTCCACTAACTCAAAGTTTGCCTAACAGAGGGAGTGGATGGACTATGGTGGGCTTAGGGAGGGTGGGGCCAGTGGGACAGAGGCACATCCCCCATCTGGTGAAACTACAAAACTGCTATGCAATGTTGGAGGGGCAGAAAGGTCCCACAGTGATACACAAGGTAGTGCTCGGAGGGATGAGGGTCTTCCAGAATGAATCCCCAAGGGTTGGAGGCACAGAACCCCAGAGGAGGATGAAGCAACTTCTAGTGGGGGACTCCCATCATCAGGGGAATAGATTTGGGAATGGGTAGCAAGGGGGAGAGGGAGGTTAAGTGCCTACATGGAGGCATGGCTCAGAGAAATGGAGAGCAGATTCTGAGGATTACCAGGGCAATAGCAATGAAGGGGGAACTGGATGTTGTTGTCCACCTCTGGACAAATGACCTGGTGAGGGACAAGGCTGGGATAGGAAGAGTGCAGGAGGAGTTGAGAGCTGGGGAGGGTCCTTAAGCAGGCAGCAAGCTCTATGACCTTCTCAGAGGTACTGCCTGTCAATAGCAAGGGGGAGGCTTGGACACTCCATACCAAAGAATTCAACGCATGGTTGAAGGAATGGTGTGAAGAGAGGTTTGGCTTCATTGTGGACTTGGGCCACACTTGGAAGGATAAGGGCCTGTACATGAGCAATGGTCTGCATCCATCCAGGAAAGGGACAGTAGTCCTCAGTGAACAGTTTAAATGCTCCATTAGCAAGCATTTAAACTAGCCAAGGTGGGGAGGTGGAAGAAGGCAGGGAGACAAAAACTGCACCCCCCCTCCCCAAGATCACAAGGTCATCAATGGGAATCCTGAGAGAGTAAACCACCAAGGAAAGAAAATAAATATGAAGTCCTTCAGGCAGAAGAAACTATTAAAACTAAAAAAGATACTGGACAAAATATGGATGGGCAAAAGGGAAAGGGGGAAGGGGTGAGAGCCATGTGTACAAATGCTCAAAGTCTGAGCAACAAGATTTCTGACATGGAGGCTACCATGGCAGAAGTAGACCTGAACATAGTAGCCATCACAGAGACCTGGTGCAATGAAAATCAGGACTGGGAAGTGGCCGTACCAGGATATACTCTGTTCAGGAGGGACAGGGTAGGCTGAAAAGGGGGAGGAGTTGCTCTTTATGTGAGGGATAACATAAAGGCTATGGAAATACAAGAAGAGCAGGGAGAAGAGGAGGTACTGTGGGTCACACTAGAGAGGGGAAAGGGGGCAGCTATCCACACAGGTGTGATCTACACACCACCTCTAGCACAAGTGGAAGAGGTGGATAAGGAAATGATGCTAACAATCCAAAGGATGGCTCCTAGGGGATAGGTGTTGCTGGTAGGAGACTTCAATTTACCAGACATGGATGGAGCTTCCCCATTGTGGCAACAGCCAGGAGCAGGAACATCTTGGACTCCCTGCAGGGGGCATTCTTCAGACAACTGATTATGGAACCCACTTGTGAGGGGGCACTATTGGACCTAGTACTAACAATTGCGGATAGTGTGGGAGATGTTACAATGGGCGACAGTGATCACCGTATGGTGTGGTTCAATATAACCAATGGGTCGGAATCAAATCACATGAGGACAAGGGTCCTGGACTTTAGCACGGCCAATTTTGGGAAAATGGGAGAATGCCTGAGGGACACCCTAGCAGGAGTATGGAATATGGGGGGAGTAGAGGAACAGTGGACAAAAATAAAAGAAAGAATTGAAATAGCTACAAATCTCTGTATCAGGTAGGTTAGCAAGGGCAAGAGGAAGAAGAGACCACTATGGTGCTCTAAGGAGGGAGGAGGAAAAGTAAGAACAACAAAGATGGCATTTAGAAGATACAAGAAACCACAGGAGTAGGGGGATAGGGAGAGTTACCAGGAAAAACAAAGGGAGGCAGGGAAGGCAGTTAGGAGTGCAAAGGCACAAACAGAGGAAAAGATTGACAATGGCCGGCCCGCCGGTGCAGCGGTTGGATTTCCTGCCAGACGCCTCAAGCATCCGGTCTCAGAAACTGACCCAGGTCGTCGGAGGGTCAGGCCGGGAGGAGAAGGATCGGTGCTGCCCATGACTGCTGTCCTTCTTTCCTGGGGAGGGTGGATGCCGCCGGTGCAAGGAGGACTTCTGGTGGAGGCTAGGAGTGCCGCAAGCATACGGCAACAACAAGGTAACCAGGAGGCGGGACGGACGCTGGTATCATTGCATGTTCCCACCCCCCAGAGTGAAGAAAAACCAAGCCTGCCTCATCTCTGCCTATATGGCGCCATCTCCTCAGCTGCAATCGGCTTCCCAGGCCGACTCCCACCCTATCCCGTTGTTCATGGCACCTTAAGGGGAGGGTGCCACGTCCCCACCCTGGGGGGGGTAATCCAGGGGTCCCAGGATAATGGCTCATGTGGGGATGTCACAGCTGAGGAGTCCGTGACCGGGCAGATGGCTGGCAGAGAGAGAGGCAAGGCACAAAAAGAATAAATAGAAAAAAAAAGGAAAAATTGACAAATCAGTGAATGAAGGGGATAGGACTTTTTACAGGTACATAAGTGAAAAGGGGAAGGCAAGAGGAGGTACACAAAGGCTTAAAGGAGAAAGAGGGGATTGTGTGGAGGAGGACCACCAAAAAGCAGACATCTTGAAAACAATACTTCTATTCAGTATTCACAGAGGAGGGAGCAGGTAACAGGCCAATGAAACAGGACAAGGGTATTAATGGTCAGGAAGTTGACACAGGTCCTTTTTCAGTGGAAAAGGTCCTTAGGGAACTAATGGAGCTAAAAATTGATAAGGCAATGGAACCAGATGGGGTCCACCCTAGGATACTGAGGGAACTAAAGGAGGAGCTGGCTGCACCTCTGACAGCCCTGTTCAACATGTCACTAGAAACAGGGGAGGTACCAGGGGAATGGAGGAGGGCAGATGTAGTCCCTCTACAGAAGTGCAAATAAGGCGGAGGCAGGAAACTACAGGCCAGGCAGCCTGACATCAGTGGTGGGCAAGGTAATGGAAAAACTATTGAAGGAAAGGATTATGGAGTTCCAGGTTGCCAATAGTCTGCAAGACCTGAAGCAACATAGTTTTATGGGGAGAGGTCGTGCCAGTCAAACCTGATTGAGTTACTTGATTGAGTAACCAGGGAAGTGGAACAGGTTGGGGCGGTGGATATGGCCTTCCTGGATTTCAGTAAGGCCTTCGACTCTTTTCCACAAAGAAGACTGATAAATAAGCTGGGGAGCCTAGGAGTAGGTACTAAAGTAGTAATACGGGTAGAGGGTTAGCTGGACAATAGGATTCAGAGGGTGGTGGTGAATGGCATATACTCTGAAGTAGGCAGAGTGACCAGTGGGGTGCCACAAGGATCAGTACTGGGCCCGGTCCTCTTCAATGTCTTTATTAGTGACATTGCAGAGGGACTAGAAAGGAAGGTATGCCTGTTCACAGATGACACACAGATCTGCAACAGAGGACGCACCGGGGGGGGGGGGTAGAATGAGGGGCGATCTAAAAAAGCTAGAGGAATCGTCAAGGGATTGACAGCTGGGTTTCAATGCTAAAAAGTTCAAAATAATGCACATGGGGCACAGAAACCTGGGGGCAACATACCAACTGGGAAGGGAGGTATTAGCAGGCTGAAAGTAGGAAAAGGACCTGGGGGTAGTCATTTGTAATGACCTGAAGGTCACTTCACAGTAGGACAAGGCAGCAGGGAAGGCTAGCAGGATGCTGGGATGCATAGTCAGGGGCATCACCAGCAGAAGGAGGGAGGTAATAATTCCACTGTATAGATCATCAGTGAGACCCCACCTTGAATGCTGTGTCCAGTTTTGGAGGCCCCATCTTCGAAAGGACATAAACAGGGTGGAGACGGTTCTGAGGAGGGCAACCAAAATCGGTAGAGCCTGCATCAAAACCCTATGAGGCAAGGCTTAAGGAATTAAATACTCCCAGGAAGAAGGGGTGGGGGTAATGATAAAAACATTCAAATACCTCACAGGGAAGAACAAGGTACATGAAGGTATAATTTTCTGGTACCGTGTCAAAACAGTGCACCAGGAAGAGCACTGAAAGAACCACACTGTGTAAAGCATGACAGGATGTAGAGCAACTGGGGTTAGAATAGCGGTAGGGAATTACTGCTACTGTTGTCGCTCTGCAGTCATCTTGTAGAGGGATTGAGTTGCCATGTGCTAGGGTGCTGGCTGAGCTGCTCCCATGGTGGAGCGGCTAGGGTACCAGCACATGGCAAAGCAGGAGACCTGGAACCATGGTTCGGTTCCTGTTAGGTCTCCTCCCCCTGCTTTTTGTTTTAAAAAAATTAAAGTAATCCCCACCCCTGATTTTCTCCCCATCCCCGAAGTCCACAACCCCCCCCCAGAGTTGATTATTTTAAGTTTTGGGGATGAGGGGCAAAGCCCCCCACGTGGGGAGAGTGGGGGGCACAAAAACAAGAAGTTGCATTATTTTCATGGGGCTTCGCTCTCATAGTCCAGTCGCTGTTGTACCCGACCTTGTATGCGTTTTCCGTGGGGCATTCATTACCGTGCATTTTTTGTTTGTGGCAGCATGACCTCATGCCCATTTTCCAAAGAAAAAGATGCTCAAGGACAGGGGGACACACTATGAAGTTAGAAGGGGGGAGATTCAGAGGAAATGTGAGGAAAAACTTCTTCACGGAGAGGGCAGGAACAGCTTTCCAATGGAGGTGGTGAGGGTGGAATTTGGAAACAGTTACAAGATTTAAGAACACATGGGACAGACACAAAGGGATCTTGGAAAATAAGGGGTGGAGGAGACCTGAGACTGACTAGGGCCTGCATTGTCATGGAAGGTAGGGAAAATAGGGCAGACTTGGTGGGCCTGGAGGCCCTTATCTGCTGACAACTTCTACAGTATGTTTATATGTAAATTCATTATGGGGCACTAGTCAGAAAAGCTGAAATAAAAAATAAACAGGTCTGTAGAGACTGTATTTGCACTTTTGAGTTGTAGCATATTCCAGTAATCACTAATCAGTTTGCTATTTTTTTTTTGGGGGGGGTACTTAGTTCATCAGATGTATAATGGACACTGGAGTCTTGGTCCCAAAAATACTAAAGTGATAATCTCTATACTAGTGACTGATGCTGCAACCCCACCAGCTACTTACAAAAGTGAGAGATGATACATCACAGAAAGTATAAGGTGACATAATCTTTTATGATTTGTGCGGGTATATAGGGGCTCAAGACCCATAGCTAAAAGGTGGTTCTGCCCCAGTGGCTGATGCAACACCATTAGCTAGTTACTGTGTGTGTGTGTGTGGGTGGGTGGGTGAGAGGGTGTTAACAGGAAAATCATGCAGTGTGAATGTATGAATGCTTGGTGAGACAGTGCAATTTGAATCCTTCTTTGTTATATGGATTTGGAATTAGATCCACTGAGGTAGAAGGGTAATATGAGATGTCAGTGATTGTTCATATAATAATAATTCAATCTAGACTAATATTTGTGCAATGTACAGATGTGTGCAGCAAAGTTAATCATTTTCAGCTCAGACTGACGGGCGAATGGACTTGGTCATCATGTGTTGCCTAGGTGCTGATTTGAACAAAGGGCTGCAAAAAATTGGCAGATTGAACCTGAATTTGGGAAAAAAAAACATTATCTCCATTGTTAGTCCTGCTGATTGTTTGCTGCTATGGAAAATTACTGACTGGGCATCGAGTACTGTCTGGGCTACATTCCTGGACTTCGTGCTCAGGCTCTTTACCTCCCAGTTGTACCTTCAATGCAAGCTGTTCTGCTGCTGTTCCTTGGGCTTTTGCAGTGCACAGTATTGATGCTCGAGCAGTGGCCCAGAGTGGCAATCTCAAAGCCTATCTCCCTGCCTATCTCAAGGGCATTCTTAGGCCTGGGAGTCCCATGGAACTGGATGGGAAACTGGACCATCGCAGACCATCAAAGTAGATCATCAACTGGGACTATACATGTTCCTGTAGCCCAGCTGTGCAAGTATCCTGGCATGTACCAGCAGCCTGGAGTGGACCCCTAGGTAGGTTCCTTGGGGGGTCTCTTTATGTTTTTTGGGGGTAGGTTGGGTGGTCAATGGAGGGGGTTGGGGCTCGGGGTTAGGGGTAGGTGTCTGTGCTGGGTACCAGACCAGGGTGCAAGACCTGGGTGTCTGCCTGTCACTGTCGGATTGCCAGTGTGGGCCCATGGCTGCAGATAATTCTGGGTCACTGTCAGCTCCTCCACCATGGTCCACAAATATACTGCCCATCATACTGCCATCACTCATGCCATCACTTCAAGGTGACCCTCCTGGGGACCATTGGTGCCACCACCACCAGCAGTGCCTCCTCCAGGGCCTCCTCCACACACCCTAATGTTCATACAGGGCAGTCACAAAATGATACCCTACCCACTCACTGTTGCACTGCACTGTGTCCTTGCTTATGTTTTTTTTTGTTTGTTTGTAAAAGATTTCAATATAGATCCACCCAGAAAAGAATCTGATTAAACCCAAGTCATGATCAAGGACCACATTCCCTCCCTGGGCTCTCTCTCCTCTTAGTTTAATAATTATATCCTGTATTAGGGTGTATTCGAAGCTGATCCAGGTGGTAATAAGGTGGCATCATGTGTGGTCCTCAGAGAACGAAATTCTTGGCATAATCTACAAACATCTGAAACAAACTAGCAGCTACCTTAATTGTCTCTTTGGTTGATGTAGCACAACCCTGAGCAAAACTGAAGTGGAGTTTTTATTTTTATTGTTTAAAGTGATATATAGTTCTGGTCTACTGTGTGAGTAGATTCTGATGGTTTTGTATCTCAATCATTCCTGACTGAAGCACAGGCTTCTCTTGGGGGATTGCACCCCAGAAAGAGCTAAGTGTCCTGACATTTGTGTTGCCAGAGGAGTTGTTCTGGAGAAGTGCGGTCATCTGCTTTAGTGGAGAACAGAAGGATGTGGTCCAGGGATGCTGTCATTTATCTGTTTTTCTGCAATAAGAACATTGGGTATTACACTGTCAAGGTATGGGGTATAGCAGGAATATACTGTCTATGCTGAGGGTCTATATGTGTACCAAGCTTATATAAGCTCCACAGAAAGCCATGCAAACATCTTTATTAAGAAGCAAACACATTCAAAACATTTTAACAAGCTTTTAAATACATTTCTATAAGGTCTGTCAGAAGAGTTCCAGTGTCTTAAACATTGTCATAAGATACTTTGCACATCTGCTGCCCAATCAACTGCAAACCCATAACACGGTTCCTCACTTTATGCTAAAATGGGGGGATGCTGTGGGCCATAACTGACTTTTTTCATTTGTATTTAAGGGGTGTAATTATTTAGGCCAAAAACAAGGAAAGGGGACATTTCTAAAAAGGGCAGGTGAGCATGGGTACCAGTACCACTTTTTATAGAAAGTGCCACCACCGGTGTGTCATGCTACTCTATTAATCCCTGTGTTATGTTAAGAGAAAAAAAAGAGAAAAATAGTTTGATTTTGCTACTATACATGTGACCCCCAGTCAGTGCTAAACTGAGAGTGCTACTACCCCTGTCTGTGTAGCTAGTGAACAGGTTGAGGGGCCTGGGTCTTATGACGTGGTGCCTCCATTTTTATAAGTTGAAACCAGGGGAGAAAGGTGTCACTCAGCATGGTGACTAGGTTTGGCTACTCTGCTCCGGGGACCCCAAATAACTCCGGACATAGGAAGCAACAACTGGCCAATACCAGAAGTAATGTCCAATACCAGAAGTTGGGATTCTAAAGTGTGGCTTTTATTCACATCCAACAGAATAACAAAGCATAGATGGACTCCCACGGGGCTACACTCCTGGTAATGCAGATTTATGGAGATCAGAACACACCCTCTTTACATTGGAACCCTCAGGTTTCAAAATACTCTGGGCATTCTGCCCTAACTCAACTCCTTTTTGGTTTCCCTGGCTTGGCTCCCTTGCCAGCCCTCTGGACTACCTTCCTTCCATGGCTCGGCTCCCTGCCAGCCCTTTGGACACTTTCCATATAGCATGGAACATTTCTCGGTGACTCTCTAAACCACCCTGAGCACTTCTGGCTCCATCAGGGAATCTTCTTCCTCAATCCCATGTCTGAGTACTTTCCTCAGGCACTGGCCAAGAACCTGAGAGAAAGCAACAGGTGTCCCAAAGCAAACCCATAGAGGTGAATTTGGTTACTACTGATGGGGGGGGGGTCTCCCACCTCTCGCTCCCATAATTCATACCCGGACATTTCTCTGGACTTTAACACCTCATCCTTGAAAACACTTTACTGTGTAGATTCTCTTTAAATGTATGTCACATTTAATCTACTATTCTTCCATCCCACTTGTGCTGAACTTGAAACATATTTAAAGAGTGGCTATGTCCATTTCTGTAGACCCCCACAAAGTTAAGCAGTCCAATTCCCACAACTTTCAAAACTGTACTTGGCTATCTTTTCCTGACCCCACAGTTACAGTCACATAACTTCATCTTGTCTCAGGTGAAAACACATTGGCCCTTTATCAGAGCAGACGCACCCCTTGGTTGCAGGTGCCCCACAGGCTTTTTCTTCTTCAAAGCAATCCCATCCAAAACTTTTGGTGCCTCAGCACCAACTTAGATTTTGGTAGCTTCTTCTTCCCCTAGCCGGACCAGGGGATTGCCCCTGGAAGTAGGCTGACTCCTTCTCCCCATCCCCGCAAGGATTGGGCCCTGAACCACTGGAAGTGGTCTCTACCACTTCACTTGGCTCTTCTTGTGTTCCTTTTCAGGTGAGAACACACACCTCTAACAAAAATATGTCTCTTTGTCAGAGCTGAGGGCTATGAGGGCCTGCAGCTGCAGCACACCTCCTCCCTCTTCAACACTCTACTACAGACTACTCCCGAACTGA
This sequence comes from Neoceratodus forsteri, assembly GCA_016271365.2. Lineage (NCBI taxonomy): Eukaryota > Metazoa > Chordata > Ceratodontiformes > Ceratodontidae > Neoceratodus > Neoceratodus forsteri. The sequence goes on from CM028131.1 coordinate 1,181,489,146, forward strand.
CTTCAAATTCCCCAACATTCTAGCCTAACTTCCCTAGCTGCAACATTCCAGTGTGGCTTATGCAGCTGCGACAGTTCCAAAATGATGTCATCCCTCAGTCTCAGCTGAGACTGAGAACAGAGTGAGACAGTGTGAAATCCATTTAACTGGAGTTTCACCAGCTGCCTTCCCTGCCTGCCACTAGGTCTAACTGGGATTCTTGTAACCCCGGGTAACAGGAGGGTTACATACACATAGTATTTTTTCAGATCAAACTGCTGATCCCAGCTTCTCTAGGAAGAGGTGGTGTCTGGCGCTGGCAGTTAATAGCAGGAAAGGCAGGGTGTGGCAGGGGGGGAGAAGGAGACGCACAGCACAGCACAGCACAGCACAGTGTAGCAGCAACATGAATGTTCATGTGGTTCACAAAGTACTGAGAGTACTGGAATTTGGCCTACTTTGTTTTTCTTGCCGGGAGATCTCCCTTATCTTCCGGCAGAGCTGTTGCACTTCCCCATGGGTGGATGTGGAAGAGGATCTTGGGCCAATCTTTTAGGGGCCCCACGCAGCACCCAAGACTGCCTGCAGGTCCCTATCCTCTCTACCACTAGTAGAAACTCTATTTAGCTGAACTCTGGTAGAACAGTCCCAGCATGAGCCAACTGGCACTTCAGCACCATTTACAAATGTCATGACACTTTTACATTGGGTGCAGACAATAGGACCGTACTGGCATGATTTCTATTTTTATAACTTTGTACAGCCAAATCATCCTGACCTGCTTTTTATGCATTATTCTGTACTGTTAGTTTAAGATTGCTGATTTCAACAGTTAATTCTTTTTCTTCTCCCTTGTCTTTCCATAGCTGATCACTCCTCTCACTCTTCTCCCCCACCTCCCCCGGTGCTTGGCGCTGACCTGCCCTGCCCTCTACACTCTTCCCACTGAGTTCTTTGTTACACACAGCCCCCCCGATTTAGCTATCCTCTGCTGGCTCCTGCCCCCTGTTGCTTCACTGTCTGCTCCCCTGTCCCCCACCCCAAATTCCAGCCTCAATTAATCTAATCTTTCCTCTCTCTCTTTCTCTCTCTCTCTCCCACAGAAGAGCCCCAAGCCCCTGACCAGGCACGCCTGTCCTGGCGGAGTGGTGCTTTTCAACCGCTGCCACCTGCCTCACTCTCCTGTGGCCAAAAGATTCACCTACTCAGCAAGGTACGGTCCTGAAGCAGCATGGCTTTTGATTTTGGCTCCAGCTAGCTGCTGCTCCCTGATTAGCTGCCCACCACAGTAACTCCAGCGGATTGGATGCTTGCCGACCCAAGGACTTGCTCGCTCTGTAAGCAACGTTCTTGGCTGTGGACTTGATTTAGTTAACCTAAGTTTTCTCCCACCTGTCCACCCCTGCCCCGGCACTCTTTAAATATGCAAGCTGAACTTGGGGCCCCACCCATGTCAGCAGCTCTGTCCAATTATGCCATATCTGTGCCCTCCCACTGAGTGCAACATACAGTCCTTCTCCATTTAGCACCTCCTGAGTGTAATCCTATCCTTCCCCTTGGGATCAGCCCATAATATTTCAAGCTATTTTAGCTCAATTAGCCTCTACCAAAAATCAGGTTCTAAACACTCCATTACTCCAACTCTGCTTTCACTCCTATTTACTCTACTCTGTGTCCCAAACAGTCGCTATCTCTGCCCTTTCGCATTATCTACCATTCTCCTCAAATATTCTCTTTCCTTTTCTCATACACTGTCACTTTTCCTCCATCATGCCACCCACCATATTCCCCCTCCTCCTTGCCTACTTTCCCTTGCTATTCACCCTGGCATCCCTTTCACACTTCCCTTCCAACCACTCCTCCCAGCCCCTCTATGCCCCCTCCTTCTCCCCAGTCCTTCCCTCCTCTTGTGTATCTCCCTTAATTTACTTCTCCTGGTGCGCTGCTGCCAGCTTACTTTATAGAACTGAATCCCACCTGGCCTCCCTAAGTGCCCTTATTCTTAACAGCAACATGACCAACAAGCCTATCACAGCCGCCAGCCATCCACTCCTCCTTTCTAAAAAATGGCTGGCCATCCTTTCACAATCACTCAAAATACTTTTGCTTACCTCAGATGGTGACATTGAATCTAATCTGGGCACCCTCCACTCCACCTCTCTTGAATTGCCTAAAGGTCTTGGACTTCTTCATCTAAATATTAGAAGTCTACTCCCTAAAATTGATCTACTGCAGCCGCTCATGTTACATCCTAAACCTTCCATCCTCATTCTAACTGAGCATGGCACAGCTCTAAAATCCCTGACTCTGCCATCTCCATCCCTGGTTACTCCCTCATCCACCAGGATTATTAGTCCAGGGGCAGGGGAGTCACCATGTATATATCCATTTCCATCAAATACTCCATTTGCCTTTCCTTGGCCTCTCCATCTGCCTACAAACTGCTGCTAGTAAAAATCTCCCTTCCCTTCTCCCTCCCTATCTTTGTAGTCTGTGTCTACTGCTGTCCTAACCTCCCTGTCTCCTCAGTCTCCTCTATCACTGACCTTCTCTCCTCCATTTCCTCCCTTACCAACCCTGGTGAACTATTCTTCCCAGAGGATTTCAACATAAATTGAATGCCCACTACACAATCCAAAGTCTGCACCCATGTCTTGTCTTTAAACCTTAAACAACTCATTACTGACCCTACGCACTTTAATCACAAATCTGGTAAACATACCCTAATCGACTGGGTTCTGACCTCGCACCCTCACCGTGTCATAAAGTCAGGTATACTCCCCAATGTACTCAGTGACCACCGCATGGTCTACTGTGTGCGTAACCTCCACCATGCTAAGTCCCCTCCAGTCATTCTCAACTTTCATTCTTTCTGCTCCCTAGACCTATCCTCCCTCCATAATGACCTGTCCAATATTGACTGGACACCAATCACCACTGCCACCTTTGTTAATGTAGCCTTGAGCTATTTAAACTCGCAGTTCCTTAATGTCTTGGACCAGCATGTGCTGTTTAGAAAACATAGAAACATAGAAGTTGATGGCAGAAGGAGAGCACTAGGTCCATCTAGTCTGCCCATTTGTTTTAGATCTATTTTGACACTCTAGTTGCCCTTTGTAGTCAGGGCTCCCTTGTGTCTGTCCCATGCATTCTTGAATCCCTCCACAGTGCTGACTCCCACAACCTCTCGGGACAGGCTGTTCCAGGTGTCCATCACTCTTTCTGTGAAGAAAAACTTCCTGGTGTTGGTAGAGAACCTCCCTCCTTGCAGCCTGAGGTCATGTCCCCTGATCATGGAGTCCTTCTTGAAGTCAAAAAGTTCCTGTGGCTGTACCTTGTTAATGCCTTTTATGTACTTGAATTTTTCAATCATGTCCCCTCTCTCTCTCTTCTCTGCTCCAGGGAGTCCATTTTCCCAGTAAACCTTATGTTTACCGTCACCTCCCCATGCTCCGTCAGAGTCTGCCCAAGCACTCAGCTTCTCTAGACTAGGGTCACTTTTCTGTTGCAAACTCTGTACACATTCCCAAGGCATGGGACAGGCCCCCTTCAGTCTCTAAACTAGGGTCCCTAGCACTAGCATCAGGGCACTCAGGATCACTGTCATCCCTACCCTCTGACAATGGGTCACCCCTCTCTCTTCAGAGTAACCCTTCCTAGCTGTGTGGTTAACTGATACTGGGGAAATTTCTATCCCCTTTTCATTAGTCTCCATATCAGGAGACACAGGCTGGGGAACCAGCCTCCCAGTGGATTCCACAATGGCTTCTGTGGGGCTCAGGGAACGCCGCTTGGCTACGGGCAACTGCACACACCATCCCCTGTTTGAGATTGTTGCCAAGGATGATGTCAACTGCTAATGTTTTGGCTATAGCCACCCATTGCACAGTTCCCCCTGTTTCACCCTAGTCTAGGAGAACACTAGCGAGGGGCGATGTTTTCTCCTCACCAGTAAAGTCTTGTACAGTTACAAATTAATTGGGTATAAGCTGACCAGGCTCTACCAGATCCCCCTTTACCAATGTCAGGGATGCCTCTATGTCCCTTAACCCTTGTGTCTGTACATCATTCACCGTGACTGGGTGCAAGTGTTCCCTCATGTTCACAGGCATGCTTCCAGGGACACACAAACAACCCACTTCTTTCCTAGCCCCGTGCTGCATATTGCTCATCCTTTTGGGACACTGTCTGGCAATATGCCCAGTTTCTTTACAGACCCAACATTCATTTCTTTTCTCAGAGAAATCTTTTCTCTGAAACCTGGGGCTAACTGGTTTTGGTGGAGGCAATGAGGGTTTTAGCTGCCCTGAAGGTGTTCTTTTTCCTTTCTGCGCTGCCACATCCACCCCATTCACTGTCAGAGCAGGTCTGCTCTTGACATAGTGGTCCGAGAGTTCAGCAGCCTCTTACACTGTTTTGGGATCTCGGTCCTCCAACCAGTTTTTCAGCTCTGCTGGGCATGCCCAAAAAAACTGTTCTAACAAAATAGCATTTTCAATTTTATCTACAGAGTTTGCTTCAATTCCTACCCACCGTTATAAAAACTGACATTGTTTCATGGCTAGCTCCTTGTAGCTCATATCAGGGCTCTTCCTAAGCCTATAGAATTTAGCTCTGTATGCTTCAGCAGTTAAATCAAACTTTTTTAATAGTGCAGCTTTTAGTTTGCTGTAATCATTACTGTCCTCATTGTCCATTTGACCCAATGCAACCCGAGCTTTCCCAGTAAGTAGCAGGGATAGCTGGAAGCTCCAGGACCCTCTAGGAATTTTAGCCTGAATACAAACTTTTTCAAAGGAATTTAAAAAGGCACCTATATCCTCCTCCTCTTTAAATTTAGCTATCAATTTGGAATTCAGTTTGTAACCCAGTCCTATAGTTCCAGTTTAACCCAAGCCACTTACCTGCTCTGGTGCTGGTGGTTGGAGTCGTAGCTTCTCCAGTTCATGTCACCTCTGGCACCTCTGACACTCACACTCCTCACCGTCCACCTCTCGCTGTTCACACTCCCTCATCTCCTCTGAAGCTCATCTTTCTCACTCTGCTTCTCCCTGTTCTCGCTCTCTCTCTTCTGCTCTGTAGCTCACTGACACTCACGCTTTTCATGGTCAGCCTCTCGCTGTTCTCGCTCCCTCTTCTCCTGGAACTCCAGCTCCATTCTGCACAACTCAATCTGCAGCCTGATTGCTTCTGGCTCCAGAATGCTGGTGACCTTCCCCTACTGCTGTGGTCCTTCACTTGCACTGGCCCTGCTGCCCTCCTCACCGGATCTGGACACTGCACTGGCCACTAGCCCTTCCATGCTCAAGGTTTGGTATTTTACAGTCACAGTCTGTGACTCAATGCTCTGGGCATCTGCTGCCATCAAGGTATCCATGAAGTTCTGCTTGGTGGCTCTCCCCTCATACAGGACTCCTCTGTCCTGGCACAATTGCCTCAAGTAGTCTACAGTGTGCCCGCTGTAGTTGGAAGCCATCTTCTTCCCTAACTACAGCTACTCTAACTTGCACTTTAGAAAAAAAAAATAAAACAGGTAGAAACTCGACTGTAAGCAAAATGATATAGTTCTGTTTCCTTTTTAAAAATAAATCACTGCTACTGGAAAGAGATTTGGAAAAATGTTAGATTCCTGCCTATACCGAAATATAAGACTATGCAATTCTTTATTTGTTCAAATATTTATTACACCCCTGTTAAGCTGTGTTCTAGAAAACTCAGACAGACAGATCTGTGTTTTAGATGCAGAATGAAGTCAGGAGACTTGTTACATGTGATGTGGAGCTGTCCCAAAATACATTTATTATGGGTTCAAATTGGTCAAAACATGGACCTGTTATTAAACTATTCAGAGTATATTAAACCAGAGATCTGTGTTTTTGGGGATATGAAAATGGTTGTGAGTGACTCAGCTAAGCATCATGTGCCACTGATGTCCGCTCTGGTTAAGGCATTTGTCTTAAGACACTGGGAAAATGATTGTGCTTATAATTATGATCATTGGGTTAGAGACCTATTACAGGTCTTAGATAGACTTAAAAGACAAATGATAATAGATGAGAAAAAGAAAGTATATGATAAAAGATGGAAGGCATTAGAGGCAGTGTACTCAACACAACTGAAGAGTGCTCAAACCCAGATCTGTCTGTCTGATGGGGAGTAGCTAGCAGTTTCTTCTTAAGAGAATGTGAATAGGGATTATGATTTTATTGAGGTGTGTGATCTCGCTTTTTGTAGGTTTTCTATCCAGTGAGGCATAATACTCTTGTGAGATAGTTCTTAGTTGGTCTTAGAAAGTCTCTTATATCTAAAAGGTTAGGATGGGTTCTCTCTCTCTTCTTGGGACACAGTTGTAAAAGCCCAGTCCTGAGGATTTATAGTTACTTCAAAGTTAAGGAGAATAATAAAGAGGGATATCTGATTTGGAAGTAGATCAGATTTATTGATAACTTTGAAGGAATAGAATCAAGTGTTATGCTAATAAAATTGGACTTAAATTAGTGGGTATAATACATTATAACTGTGTATGTAAATAGATTAGGGGATGTAGATAGTAGCCATATCCAGTTTTGGGATGTGGGCCCGGGATCAGCCTGGGATATATGTATGTGTGTATGTCTTTATTGTCGAAATCATAAACTTTAATAAAGAAGTTTAAAAAAAATATCACTGCCTTATTTTGCAAGTGAGATGCACAGTATTAAGCTGACACACTGAACAGTTAAAGCTTGTGTTACCATATTTATCCAGACCACTGCCAACCAATCTGTCACAAACGCACTCAGCAGGTCAGGCCCCCTGCTCCCACAGTGCCAATCTCCTAGCGCAGTATTGTGAACAGGTATTAAACAGGGTAACCCTCCTGTCTGCTTGTGGGTCCGAATCACCTTTAGTCTCAAGTTCTGGGGGATTCAAACTGTGAACCTTATGCTAGCACACCCAAATGTACAGGCTCAGATAATCTGCTCTTTGGGGAGATGCCAGATAACTTTCACCTAAGGGCACATAACCAGGTATCCAAAATGAACCCTTAAAACTCTATAAAAGACCTTAGGTATAGTCTTACCTTTTCCCAGTCTGGTAACACCATCAAGCTTATGAACAGTTGTCAAATTTAACCATCTATACATCACATGCAAAACGGAACTTCAAAGACACACCCAGGCAGTCTTTTTAATGAAAGGTTTACTTAAAAATGGATAACAATATGTAAAATGTAAACACAGAACAATATATCACAAAGCATACAATCACATAAAGAAAAAGGTTAAAGTATAAAACATAAACTCCTACCACAATACAACTAGACTATTTCTATCTAATGTATTACCTCTATACAGTGCTTAAGTTAGATCACAGATCCTGTGTCTTAAGAGTCCAACAAGAAATGTGTCACTAAGTTGAGCCACAGTATTCAGTTTAAACTGTGCCTCTCCACCCCTTTTGTGTGTCATCTAGCTCCTCCTTGTTGAATATAAAAAATAAACAAACAATGCTCTTCCTGTCAGGAGATATTTTGAATACTGTGACTTCAGCAAAAACTAATTTCCCAAATTATGACAGTCTTTAATTCAAGCCTTTCCTTTGATCTTCCTGTTCCCAGGCCATCAAATTTTTTTTATAACTTTAGCACCATGGTGGGACCATGTTTTTCCTCTAAGATGTCAAAAAAGTTTACGAGCCCTATATCCTGGTAGCTGGGTCAGTTCTAATTAAGTCCAAAACAGGAGATTCTTAATTAAGTTTCTCTAGTCTTTAAATTACTGCCTGGTCTCAGGTTAATATATCCTGCAGCTGCTCTGAAACCTGGGGGGGGTCACCGAGCAGCACAGGATGTCTCATGTGAGACACCTCACATACCACATTCTATATTACAAATATCGTAGAACAATCACAGCCAGCTGGCTAAGCGTCACTGATGTCCCCTCCTTTAAGTACCTAGGGCTATGGCTTGACAAGTCTCTAGACTTTGGGATACACATTGACGCTATCCACAAAAAATTACTCCCCAAACTCGGGGCTCTTTACAGACACTGTAGCGGCCTGACACTGCATGCCAGGAGAGAAATGGTCCAAAAGATGATTCTCCCGGTATTCAATTTCAGGGATATAGTCTATTGTTCTGCCCCTAAATCCACCCTCTCCAGACTGGACCCCCTCTTCAACTCCTTCCATTGCTACATACTTGGCTGCCCTCCACTTACTCACCACTGTGATCTTTATGCCTCGCTCTCCCTTCCTTACCTCAATGCCAGATGCCTGTCACACTCACACAGCACAAATTTAATTGGGAAGTTCTGATTCAGATCTCTTCCTCCTTACCTATCCTCCCTCTTATCTACCCCCACCCACTCCTGCTACTCCCTCCGTACATCCACACACAGAACTCTTGCCCTCCCCCAAGGCGTACTTCATCTGGTCACGCGGCCTTCTCATACAAGTTCCCTAATATCTGGAATTCACTCCCACTAGAAATTTGCTCCACTCAATCCCACCATTCACTGTCACTTCTCCTCCTCCAGAAGCACACAGTGCACAATTGCAATTGCACCTAATCCCCCTCTGAACCTATCAATTTCCCTATCCCCTTCTTCACCTCCAATTTCTAGGACACCTTTGGCAGCAGCCTCTACTACCCCCAGCACCCCCTCCTCACCTTCTATTCTCTCCTAAATACTCTCTCTTCTCCTCTCTCACACTACCATTTTTGATGGGCCCTGTCCTCCTCTTGCAGGGTCCTTAGTACCCTGAAGGGGTGCAGTTCTCTGTACACTTCTCATTTCTCTCTCTCTCCCCTTCCCCAGCCCCCCATCTCCCCCTTCACTACTCACTTAATTCTCTCCCCTCCCCCGCACCCTCTCTCTCACCACTGTCTTTGCAGGGTCTTTCCCCCTTGCAGGGTTTTCATTACCCTAAAGGGGTGCAGTTCTCAGTACACCCCTCATCCCCCTTCATTTCACCCTTTACAACTCTCTCTAGTCTCTCCCCTTCACCAGCCCTCTCTCTTACCATCTTTACAAGGTCTTGTCCCCTTGCAGGGTTCTCAGCATCCTGAAGGGGTATAGTGTTCTGCACATCTCTCATCCCCCTCTAGCCTTCCTCAGCCCTCCTTGTCTCCCTGTCTACTACTCCCCTCTACTGTCTCCCCATTCCCAGGCCTCTCTCTATCACCACCATCTTTGCAGGGTTCTGTCCCCTTGCAGGGTTCTCAGCATCCTGAAGGGGTGCAGTTCTTGGTATGCCTCTCATTCTTCTCTCCCCCTCCCCAGCTCCCCTCCTCCACCACTCCTTTACTACTCTCCTACTCACTCCCCTTCCCCAGCCCCCCTCGTCCTACCCTCTACTACTCCCCTTGTTCTTACTGCCATTCTTGCAAACAAATTTAGCACTTGTTTTTTTCCTGCACTTAGCCTGCCACTCTAGCACTTTCTAGGTGTACTCCAACTGCTAGTCTATACTTTATTTACTTAGCAGTTTTACTATTGGACCAATTGAATTGTTCTCAGTATACTATATCAGCACAATGCTGCCTGTTTCAATTCCCTCTGTCATGCATTATAATGAATTGTACCTTGTGTTGCACTTTATGTATATTACTTGTAATGCTTTTTCTTGCTTTCCTGTCCTATGTAACCCCTCTCCCCAGGACACTTCTGGAAATGAGATGTTTACAGCTCATGTTGTCTTTCCTGGTGAAATCATTTCAAATAAATAAATACATTTATTTTTATTGGGACTACACATTATAAGAAAAAAGTACTGGATGGGCTACATCATGCCCCAAAAAACATTTTCTGCACTTGGGGGTTTGATGACATCAGACCTCTCAAGCTGCACAAACATGAATGAAAGTAATAATATGATGCTGCTTCCTTTCAGTGGACCTTAACATGCATTTTTTTTCTTTTCTTTCAGTGTCAACATGCACACCCAGAGCCAAAAAACAACTAAGCATCCAGGCATCTCGGAGACATAGAGAAAGCCTTCCATTGAAGAATTGACCTGGAGGAGAGGCAGGCATCCAGACAAGGAGGGCCATCATGAGTGCCTCTAAGCCAGCCACAGCAAGACATGCCTCTGGAAAAAAGGTTGAAAAAGACTGAGAGAGACATAAGATCCATCAAAACCACTCTGCAGCAACAGGGTAAAGAGATAAACTGCTTGCTCCTCTCAGAAAAATAGCACCACCACCCACCCCAGCACACCTCCACAACTCCCATCACCACCACAGTCTGGTGGTAACCAAAGACAATGTTACTGAAGTGCAGCAGTTTGTAAATAGTTTTTTTTTTTTTCATTTTTGCCTCTGTGTGTTTATTGTTGTTTTTTCCCTCTGATTTTTTTTATATCAAAGAAATGTTCTTCTGAAAAAAAAAACACTATGCTTTCTTTGTTGTGATTATCATAATGCTGCAATTGGAGGACCATGCCCATGAGTAATTCTGTATGTTTTAGATGCAAAGCAATGGGAATGACTACAGTAAGTATGATGCTTGCCTGGTGATTGCATTTATAAGTTCTGTTCAGTGCACTTCATGGCACAACATGTTTCTGTACATTGCTGTTGCATCATGCAAATTAATGAAGTGTGAACACTTCCCATGAGCACAAGTAATTCAAAACACATTTACAGTTTTAAAAGCAGTAGGTAGAGGAGGAGGCTGAGCACGGGTAGTTCAAAACACATGTATAGTTTTAAAAGCAGTAGGTGGAGGAGGAGGAGGCTGAGCACGGGTAGTTCAAAACACATGTATAGTTTTAAAAGCAGTAGGTGGAGGAGGAGGCTGAGCACGGGTAGTTCAAAACACATGTATAGTTTTAAAAGCAGTAGGTGGAGGAGGAGGCTGAGCACGGTAGTTCAAAACACATGTGTAGTTTTAAAAGCAGTAGGTGGAGGAGGAGGTTGAGCACGGTAGTTCAAAACACATGTGTAGTTTTAAAGAAGCAGTAGGTGGAGGAGGAGGCTGAGACACGGGTAGTTCAAAACACATGTATAGTTTTAAAAGCAGTAGGTGGAGGAGGAGGCTGAGCACGGGTAGTTCAAAACACATGTGTAGTTTTAAAAGCAGTAGGTGGAGGAGGAGGCTGAGCACGGGTAGTTCAAAACACATGTATAGTTTTAAAAGCAGTAGGTGGAGGAGGCTGAGCACAGGTAGTTCAAAACACATGTATAGTTTTAAAAGCAGTAGGTGGAGGAGGAGGCTGAGCACAGGTAGTTCAAAACACATGTATAGTTTTAAAAGCAGTAGGTGGAGGAGGAGGCTGAGGACGGGTAGTTCAAAACACATGTATAGTTTTAAAAGCAGTAGGTGGAGGAGGAGGCTGAGCACGGGTAGTTCAAAACACATGTATAGTTTTAAAAGCAGTAGGTGGAGGAGGAGGCTGAGCACGGGTAGTTCAAAACACATGTGTAGTTTTAAAAGCAGTAGGTGGAGGAGGAGGCTGAGCACGGGTAGTTCAAAACACATGTATAGTTTTAAAAGCAGTAGGTGGAGGAGGCTGAGCACAGGTAGTTCAAAACACATGTATAGTTTTAAAAGCAGTAGGTGGAGGAGGAGGAGGCTGAGCACAGGTAGTTCAAAACACATTTATAGTTTCAAAAGCAGTAGGTGGAGGAGGAGGAGGCACAGTAGGATGGTCCAGGTGCAGCAATAGCAACAAAGCTGTCAGTTCTCTCGGCATTGGTTCTCTACGGTAGTAGCACCCCATGGAGGAGGTGGAAGCACTGGAGGATGGGCCACATGCAGCAGCAGCAATAAAGTAGCGATCAGTTCACTTGGCTTTGGTTCTTTATCACAGCAGCACCCCACAGAGGAGGTGGAGGAGGAGACACAGGAGGATGGGCTACAAGCAGCAGCAACATCACAGCTATCAGCCAACTCAGGTTTTGTTATTCTGGGAAGCAGCACACCGTGGAACTGTAGGCATAGGAGGATTGCACAGATGAAACATCAGCAGCAGCAGCACAGCTATCAGTTTACTCATGTTTTGTTCTTCAGGGCAGCAGCATACAATGGAGATGGAGACACCTGACAATGGTCTACACAGAGCAGCAACAATATCAGTAGCAGCATGGCAGCTATCAGTTCACCAGTTTATTGTTTTAGTGGTGCCTCAGAACCCCATGGAATAGGAGGAGGTGTAGGATGAGAGGTCTTATGCAGCATTAACAGACCTGAGAATAGAAGTATAAGAAAAATTACCTTTTTCACACCTGTAATAAGCAGATTTCCCCCAAGTCGCACCCTGAAATGAGCTTTGGCTCGGTGTGCCTCACCTTTATGCATGTGATTGCATGCCCTGAAGAAGGCGCCTAGAGGGGAGGAGAACAGGATGCACTCAGGAGGGCAGCAGAAATAGTAGCATGAGAAAACATTAATTTGAACACCCCTAATAAAGACATGCAGCAACCCAGCCTCCAACCTACCCCATGCACACATTTCTAAAGCACGGTTAAATACCTACACTTTCCCTGTATTCAGTATAACCTAACCTGTTTGGAGAATGGAATTAAGTAACAGAAAACCACTGTGAAAAAAAATTCTACTTACCTTCATGTATGTGTTGCATGCCCTAAACATGGCACCAAGAGTGGAAGACAACAGGATGCCCTCAGCAAGGTGGCAACACTACCAGAGAGACACAAACCTGCAAATAGAAGCATAAAGAAAATTGTTTCACATACACGCGATAAAGAGATGAAGTTCACCACCCCATAACATAGGAAGAAGAGATGGGATATAATAGAGACTTTACTGGGATACATAAGGTACAGGAGGAAAGGAAATACATTTTTCAGATGAAAAGATGCACGTGCACAAGGGAACATGCTATGAAGCTGGAGGGGGATAGATTCAGGATATATGTGAGCAAGTACTTCATTACACATAGACTAGTAGATCCCTGGAACAGCATACCAACTGAGGTGCTGGAGGCCAAAACAGTGCATGCTTCTAGAATGCCTTGGATAGCCATTAGGGAAATCTTAGTGTAAACGAATGAGGATTGGAGAAAGAGCCGGACATGAAGTATGGTCTAGGGTCGACGGTGATACTGTAGGTACTGGGTAGGTAGACTGGGAGGACGGGGGTGAACCAAGCTGTCCTTATCTGCCAAATTATTTTATGTTTCACTATGTGAGGGAGGCAGTATGGCATACTGGTTAAGAGCACTGAGCTGCAAACCTGGAGAACTGGGTTTCAATCCTACAGCCACCACTTGCATACTGGGTTACTGTGAGTAAGTCACTTGTCTTCCTCATGCTCCCAGGATGCACCTGGAAACAAAACCTTAGTCTAGTGGGCCTTTCCTGGGCAAAGATTGTAAAATAAATAAAATAACAGTAATGTTTTCTCTAATGGTTTATGATCGGCAGAACCATATTCCGTGGGACCGCATTATTCTGCACATAATTGTTCCATGAGAATTACATGCAATTTGCATGGAATAAGACAGGTGAATTAAAATAAAATCCATTCACTTGCATTCCAATAGCCAGGACAAATCTTTCTACGTGCCCTTAAGGAGGTCCCAATTGCCTATGTGTATTTTATCAAATATGGCATTTTCACATAGCATTCCGCGGAATACTGTTCTGCCGTGCACAGTTTCTGCGGAATAGTATTCTGCCGCGCATTTCTGATGACACGCATTCAAAAGTGCCGGAATATTATTCAGTGGATATTCATTAACAGTACAGTAGCCATGTGATTAATAGTGTTTCCACTGAAATACATTATGCAGATCCAACCCATTAGGTCACGGAATTCCTGCTTACTTTCAGTCTATGGCAGGTAGAGCAGCTCAATCCTCAGGTTTTTTAATTCCTGTGGACTGGAGATTGTTTAAAAAGTTATTACAAATGTCCACTGAGAAGGCTACTAGCAACACCAAAAGGGGTCCTTCAGATCCATTCTCGGCTGAAAAGACCTCCATATTAGTGAGGGAGGTCACAAAAACAGCATCCAGCCTGTTTGGCACTAAGCTGTTAGACTACCCCATGACAGAGGGGATTTGGGCTGCCATCGCAGAAAAAGATAGTGAAGATGATGAGCGATTACTGCGAACAATAAAATAATTAAAACGTTGGTGAGATGACCTCCAGAGGTGGGACCATCACATACTGGAAAATCTGGGAGGTGTTGTCACCTTCAAAGAATCAGCAAAGAAACAACAGCACAAACATAATGGTCAAGGTGAGTGTTAATGAACTTATTACTTTTGTTCATACTGGTGTGTTTGTGCATTCTTAAAAGACCTAGTATGCCGCCTAAAATTAATATTAGTTTGTGAAAGCATCAACTATTACTTTGTATATCTGCAGTGCTTTTCTTTTCCCCTTTGGGTAATTAGATATTTTACAAGATGTTACTAGAGGTGATCTGTGGAACACCACTCTGCTTGGCAGCTGACATATCTGGCTGCAAACTCCCACTACATCATCAGTGTTGTGTGACCTCACTGATTGTGATGTCACAGCTACTTAGGAAGAGCCATTCAGTAGCTGCCACGTCAATCACATATGATGTCACAGTGAACTCGTAGTACTGATGCAGTAGTGAGGGGAATAGAAGTTGATATGTATGCTGCCAGGCAAAGTGCTATTCCACACAGCCAGTATAATGCTGTCACATGTTATCCATGGATCAGCACCCTGATTGTACTCCCCATCTCATGGACAGCAACACATATGTAGGTACATGTACTAACCTTAGGGCAGAGGCACTTATCATATAAGCATAAGTGTCAGGATTTGTGTTCTACTATATTTTACCAATGCATATTATGCTTCACTATATTTTTATAATGTATCTTGCCACTGGGAGATGTTATCCATTATATTTTATTGTATAATCATAAGTTAGGCAACAGTGCCATCTTTAGTGCTTGTGCAAAACTGTAACCGCAAGTGACCTTGGACACTCATAACAGACCTTATTGTTCAGTTATCTTCTGCAAGCTAAGCAACTTCTCATGTTAGTTAGGATGGTTACTCACACCACCTGCTACTGTCCAATTATATACTTTTTATGTATCTTCTTTTATAGTTGCTATGACAATTATCGGGGTATAAGACCCCTTGTAGCACGTAGCTCCATTGAGACTAGAGATGCGCCTACATAGGTAAGGAAGCTGGATACTCTCCTAGTGATTACACTGTTGATTGTAAGCCTGTATTATTATTATTTGCCAGTAATACATTACATTTATTATCTGGACACCACTTGTCTGCTGTCTCTTCCTTTTGTGCAGTTCCAACAGGAATCTGAGAAAGGTAATTTTATTATCAAGTTACATTTGGCGACCGTGTGCAGGTTGGAATGTACAAAGTGAAGGTTCCATTCAATTAATTATGAATGTCGAGTAGTGTAGTGCATTTTTCACTTACTTGGACCTACTCATACTTACAGTTGTTGTATCGTGGTAGACACATGGTGTCGAGCATGGCATACCCACACTGGACCCTCGTACACTCCCTTTGCCAGTGACAGTGTACTGCCTTGGCATCACCGTTTCCCCACAGGGAACCAGAAAGCTGTCGGTGATGGTGCCAAGGATTTTATTCAGTTTTCTGACTGCTTATTTGTTTGTTTGTCCTCCTGTTGTTCATTATGCCTGAACTTTGCACTGACTTGAGACTTGATGTCTCAAACTACCTCACATCCTATGGTGGATGGACAGATTTCATGCTGGAAGCAAAGTCTGCAGACAATCCATTGCTGCTCATTTCAGAGCACTACCTAGAGTCCAAACAAACAACCAAAATGTACAACCTTAAAGGTCTTTTCGTTGCGGCTTGACATACCACTGTTGAGAGTCTCACAGCGAAGTGTGCCTCCCTTGAACTGCAAAATGTTTCTCTAAAGTAAGAGATGGGCTTGCACACATTGGAGTTACAGAAAAAGGTACAGAAACTAGCAGAGGAGACACAGTCACTTCACGATGCCAATAATGGACTGTTGCATTGTACTGCTGAAGACTGAGTGAGGAAATTTGTATGTTGAGAGATGATTGCAAAAGGTTGAAATGTGATAAGAAACAGTTAACGTATTTAAATGATATTTTGAGCAATACGAATGAAGGCTTGAGAGAAAAGAATGTTGAGTTGAAAGAGGAGAATGAGAGAGTGAATCGTGAGCTAGACAAAGAACTTAGGGAAAATGTCAAATTGGGCACCATGTACAGAGTATTGCAGCATGAGGTTGAGAAGGGTATTGAGCAAGGCACTGCAAGAGTTTGTCACAAGAAACATAGAGCAAAGATGGAGAAGTTGTGCCATCAATGAGAGGTTCTTGCTGGCCATGTTAAAGCAATGAATGGGTTTCAGTATATGCCCATTGACATTGCATCATCCGGCAAATGATGACTCTGATTTCAACGACGAGGCATGCCACATCAAATATAAGTCCAGCCTCCATAGGGCTGTCATTTTCTCTAGCCATCTGCAAGATGGTGCCCACGTCAGCACACCCTCTATGTTGCCATATCTACACAAACATAGTGGAAGCCACATACAATGCCAAGATGGTGGCCCTCATGACAGAGGCAAACGGCCTGTATTCCATGGTGTGCCTCCGCTTTCCCCCCCTCTCCAGGGAAAACATGGCAGTGATGTGCCACCTGCTAGGGTAGCCCCCACAAGGCATCTCCTTTGCCTCTTACTGGTGACCCTTGCCCTGGCAGGAGATACTGAGCCTAACCCTGGTCCTCCCTATCAAGCCTCATCCTCATCAAAGGGCTGGATGTCTGGCAAAGGGCTAAAAATAGCCCACCTAAATATTTGTAGCCTCCTGCCCAACCTGGCTGAACTCCTTCCTTGGGTAACTCACCATAGGCCTGACATCCTTGGTGTAACTGAAACCTGTCTGAAACTGTCAATCCCGGACTCGGCATGTATGCTTACCTGCTATGATCTTGTTAGGCTGGACCGGCAGGGGAAAAAAGGGGGGGTGGCATTCTGGTCTACTACAGGAGCCACCACAGCCTGTCGGTTCTGTCCTGCCAACAGCCACTGCAGTCTCCCTGTGAGCTACTACACACAGTACTGTTACTTGGGAAAACAAAGAAGCTACATATTGTATGTACGTATAATCCCCCAATGGGGGATATGTCGGGGTTGTCCTCCCTCCTTGATACTGTTGGACTGATGACAGGGCATAATGAGTTAATGATCCTGGGTGATCTTCACTTAAACTGGCTTGGTAGGAATACCAAGTTGTATGAGCCTTTGCTTGCTGGTCTCTCACTGTCAGAACTCATCAAGGAGTCAACTAGGTGGTCATCTGCTGGAGGTTCAAGCTCCCTCCTTGATTGGATCTTGTCCAACAGGCCTGAGAGGATTAGCTCATCGGGTATCCTTCCTGACTCCATCTCTGACCACTTCCCAATGTTCTGTGTATGGAAGATCCCCTTCCTGAAAATTCCTCATAAAGTCATTCAGGTTAGGGACTTCTGCAGGTTCGACCTCGGCTCATTTCATGTTGATCTTCTGCATATTGACTGAATGGAGGTGTGGAATGCTCAGGACTCCTACTCAGCAGTTGGTCACTTTCTCAGCACCTTTGGGGCACTACAGGATAAGCATGCCCCTCTCATTAGGTGGAGGGTTAGGGGGTCTGCTACCAAGTGGCTGCATGGGAGCCTCCTTGCCCTCTTGAGGAACAGAGACAAGTGCTGGGCCAATTTTAAGGTCACGATGAACCAGGCCATATTTCAGCAGTACAGGAGGCTCAGAAATGAGTGTAAAAAAGCAATACGTGAGGCCAAAAGTGAATTCTGCAAAGCTGCACTGCTCAATTCAGCTAAGGACCCCAGGAGTTTTTGGAGGAATATTAGAAACATTGTAAGTGATTCCTCCTCTTGTGAGACCTCTGACATACTCGTCGATGGTTCTAGCTGTAGCAATCCTCTAACCATCGCTAATGCATTTAACGTGCATGTTTCTGACTTGTCTGCATTTACCTCTCCATTCTCCTCTAGAGGGAGTGTTAGTTGTGACCTGGTCACTGCCCCACCATTGGCCCCGGTCTCCCACCCGCTCTCCTACTTTAAGGCCGTGACAGCACAAAAGATGCAGAGATTGCTCTCTGGTCTCTCCCCCTACTCCAGTGCTGGCAGCTATGGTATGGGACCCAAGCTCCTCTGTCTTGGTGCCTTTTACATTGCCTCGCCATTGGCCCATATTTTCAACTTGTCCCTAACATCTGGAATTATCCCAGATATATGAAAGATATCCAGAGTGGTCCCTGTTTTAAAGCAGGGCAACCCTAAAATGGTAGACAACTACCATCCGATAGCCATTTTGTCTATGGTCAGTAAACTACTTGAGAAAGTGGTGGCTGTGCAACCTTCGGAGTATATTCAGTATCATGAGCTGCTGTCTCCTGTGTAGCACGGCTTTCAGAAAGGGCATAGTACATCCTCTGTGTAGTCTCTGTCTCCTCTGGGATAAGAACAGCTATGGACCAGGGTAAACTCTCTGATGCTGTCTTCATAGACCTATCCAAGGCCTTCGACCTTATTGACCATACCCTGCTTTGCTCTCAGCTTAGGTCCTTTGGCCTGTCCCCTCCTGTCCTTCATTGGTTTTCCAATTATCTACAAGGTAGACAGCAGCTGGTCAAATAGAGTAAAGTGCTCTTGGGCACTACTACAATATCCACAGGAGTCCCCCAGGATTCAGTACTGGGGCACCTGCTCTTCTCCATCTTTGTCAATGCCCTACCCTCTGCCACTGCCCACTGCAGATCCACCCTGTATGCAGATGATCTGATCATCCTCACTCATTCTCGGGACACTAGGGTCATTAACCGCCAATTAAGTGAGGATTTCAGGAGCATCCAATCCGGGATTTCATCCCACAAGCTGGTTCTCAACCTTAAAAAAAACTCAGGCCATGCTCTTTGGGTCCCTGGCCAAGATTAAGGCCTCCCCTGCACCTTTGTGTACATCACTGGACTTGATGGTGCTCCAGTCCTTGTCACTGGCACCTTCAAATACCTTGGAGTGACACTCGACCCACAACTTGACCTTGGGCATCATATCCAGAATGTATGCAAAGCTGTTAACTGCAAATAGGGTATGGGTTATAGAGCAAAGAGCAACCTCACCCCCACTGCATGTCTTGCACTGGCTCAAGGTGTGTTCCTCCCTTCTCTCTGCTATGGGCTTCTTCTGTTTGCTCCCACCTCCAAAGCACACCTTTCTTGGTGGACTGTTTCATATAATAATATTTGCCATTTTGCTTTTGTTGCTCCTCGTCTCACCCATCACTGTGATGTGTACAGCAAGTGTAACTGGCTCTCTCCATCTAATTACTTAAACTTTGTCCTGAGGTGCTTCACGGGTAAGGTTCTTTGCACTGGCACCTCCCCGGGCTGGCAGAGCTCCTTGTACCGGCTGTCTCCTCTTACTATTCCCTTAGGTCCCTGGGCCCTGCTTTCCTTAAGACACCTGCCACTCACACTGAAATGGGAGACAGAGATTTTGCCTCATGTGCAAACAGCTTGTGGGACTCGCGTCCTGTCCAGGTTCACTCCTCCACCTCACATGCTTGCCTTAGATTCTCCTTATGGAATCACCTGAAGCTCTCCCCTGCGTGTGGTTGTCCCAAGCCTCCATGATCTCACCTGGCCCCCGGCACTGTTCCCCTACTTTCTTCTTGACTTGCTGGACCACTTGGGGTTTGGCTCGGTATGTAATGCCTCCACCCTATGTTCTGGGCATGGCCCTGACTGCTGCTCCACTTTTCTGGGGTCCTATAGTTGTATATAATAGTATTTTTTGTATCTCTAATTGTATATATTGCACTGCAAGTATCTCTATGTATATGTTCTACTGTGTGTAACTATTAGAACATGTAATGTTTTCCCTGACTCTGCATTCTGATTGTATCTGTATTTTGTTGTCCCATGTATTTGAATTTGTATTTCCTGTACTCTCCCGGGTCATACCTGAAAATAGGCAAGTGTCTTGTCTAGTGTACCTACCTGGTTAACAAAAGCTAAATAAATAAATAATTTATGAGGCCATTAGTAATATCACTGCACCGGAGGACCAACGGAGAGCCATCCAGGATCAAACTGACAGAATGTTTGAAAGCACTGTCAGTCAGAATCATGTATACAAGGCAGTCACTGATGCAGCAGCGGAAGCTGCTCTTCACGGCGCCACTGAACGTATTGTGTTGAATGCGATTCCTCATACTTCCAACCCCTTACAAGTTATTCATTCTGTAAAGCAAATTGCCCAAAGCATTGCACAGATGAGCCAGACTGACAATCTCAGTTGCCACTTGTAGAAGTTATGCTCCCTCTGCGAGAAGCTTTCTCTACAACCCGAATGCCAGGTTCAAGTCTTGAGACAGACGATCGAACCTACCCTATGGGCCAAACTCCCAGAGACCGTACGCAACTGCAAGATGCTCACTTACAATGATATCGCTGTGGCCCTTATCGCCACAAACTCTCCTGGTGTTGTTGGAGCTTGCTTGGCCTACAAGGTTTAAGTAGAATGCAAAGGAAAGTCCCGAGGCCTACCACTAATGGTAATGGCTCACCTACGAAACTGGTAAAGGCCTTGCAAGTGAAATTGCAGATCGAGACCAAACTGAGTACAAGGATTTGTACATCTGGAACATGACTCCAGCCCTGTGGGAAAAGGTTGAGCCTAATGTTTACCCAAGTACCAATGCCTTTGCAGATATTCTCATCAAAATGGAGCATACCTACCAGGTACACCTCTGTAATCTTGCTTCTGGTAAAAACAACAAGGCTGCCACCATCCAAACTCTGGCAACACAGGTAGCTGCAGTGCAGCCCACCTCTGATATGCCTACCCACTATACTGTGGAAGGTAATAACCAGAAAAATGATACCTCTTCTGATGACAAGCAGTCGCATAAGGGGGGACTGGAACTACAAAAACAACAGGAATAGAGACAGGAACAATTGGAAAAATCTAAATGCCCAATCCAATGGCTGGAACTGTAATGGCCCTAGCTATCAGAGCCTAAAAGATGAGAATGAAACCTTTCACAAACTACTGGAGGAGATCCATGCTGACAGACAAGCTAAGCCTACATGTACCGTAGCAGCCGTCACTCCAGCCACTGGGCAGCTGTGCGGCCGGGGGAATCCTTTCCTGCCCTTGGCTACTAAACAAATGAGCAGCTGAGGAAAGAATCCTTTCTTGGCATTGACTAATGGCCAGGCTGATACAATGACCGAGGAGGAACCATCCACACAGGCTGCTATCACGCCTGTGATGTCACCGGCAAATCTGTATCCCGTGCAAGACATACAGGAGGCCCAGATAGATCCTGTAGGCCTCAGATTTCAGGAACAGGATGATGATGATGAGTCTGAAAGCACAGATTGACAATTACAGGCCCCAGTCTGGACTGTGAGTGACCTGTTTGTTGACACAAATGGATGGCTTTGTGTAAAGGCCATGGTCGGGGTCCGCCACCTCACCATGCTTTTGGATACAGGAGCAGCCATGTCAGTCCTCCATGATGAGGATTCAGCCTCATCTAACTGGTCTACTGACTGGAAGACCAGGGTGTAAATGGTACCCAGCTACACACCTACCAATCTGTTCCTCTGTCTGTGGTGGTAGGCCACCTCAGGACTAATTTTGTCTTTGACCTCATGGTATTACGTCATCATCCCAGCATACTGGGAATTTACTTTCTAGCACCACACGGCTGCATACTGGGCCTACTCCTTCAGATCAAAGGACAATGTCATGCTGTCACCATTCCAGACTCACATGTGGTGGCAGCCATTTCTCATAACAACAAGGAGTATGATGTCATGACTTTGTTCAAAAGTCATGACCTGTTTTCTGAACTTGCACTTTTGCTGCAAAAACACTTTGACGTGTTGCCAGAAAGAAACATGACTGTGGTAGGATGCACACTACCATTGAAATCATAGGACCTAACCCTGTGAGGCAGAATCAGTAGACATTTCCTGCTGAAGCCATACTATCACTGAGGGAGACTATCCAATCACTGCTATGACAACGAGTGATTAGGACCTGTGTCTCTATTCTCAATTCACCTATTTGGCCTGTGAAAAAGCCAAATGTAGACTGGAGACTCATGAATGATTACAGGAAACTTAATCAAGTTACCCCTCATGCCCTAACAGAAACATCAACACCTGATGTGCTCAAGCTGTTGACACCTGACAAAAAGTGGTTCACAGCTCTTGACATCTCTAATGGGTTTTGGTCTCTCCCATTAGCACAGGAAAGCCAATACAAATTTGCTTTCACCTTTAATGGATGCCAGTACACCTGGACTTGTCTTCCCCAGGGCTTTCATAACAGCCCTTCCCTCTTCCATCTCCATATGATGGATGCCCTGCAGGGGTTCTCCACACTCCAGTGTCTCCTGCAGTATGTGGATGACTTGCTTCTAGCAACCACCATGAAAGAAGATCATTTGGCCCTTCTAGATGAACTGTCTCTCCTCAAGAGAGCAGGTCTCAAGTGCAACCCTTCTAAGGCACAATTGTGTGAAAAAGAGGTCATCTTCCCTGGCCTACATATCGCAGACCAAGACAGAAGCCCAGCTGTCAAAAAGAGCCAGGGCTTGCAAGACCTGCCACTTCCTACTAGCGTGGCAACACTCAGATGCTTCCTGGCAATAGTAAACTATTCCAGGGATTTTATCCCTGACTTTGCCTTAAAGGCCGCTCCCTTGTATGAACTTCTGAAAAAGGACGTCCCATAGACATGGGGCCCCACTCACACTGAAGCTGTAACACAGCTCAAACAGGCCTTAGCTTCAGCCCCAGCACTGATTAATCCCAACCCAAACCTTCCATTCCACTTGGAAACTGCCACCTCTGATGTGGCCATGTCTGCAGTGCTGGCACAAAAGTACAATGGGTACTACTGGTCCACTGCCTATGCATCTCAGATGCTGTCCCCAGTGGAGAGGAAATACAGTCTCTGCAAAAGAACACTTTTGGCAACCTTTTGGGCTGTCAAACATGTTCTGTACATCATTGGGTATGCCCCTATTGTCTTGCATACCTGCCATACCCCAAATAAAATTTTCTTTCAGACAAAGTAAAAGATGGTTCAGTTTCCAACAACAGATTAGCCCACTGGTCTTTGCTTTTGCAGTTCAGGGACATCAAAGTACTGCCTGCTAAAATACCCTCAGTCTTGGCCCATGGCCAACTCTACACAGGTAAGTCTCATGACTGTGCACTCCAGCCTCCTGAGTTACCTGAGCTGGGACCATTCTTACCAGCTACACCAGATGTTTTAGAAGATACCACCATGCACCATGTCTTTACAGATGGCTCCGTCTCCTATGTAGACAGAGAGCAGGTAGGAGGATTTGGGGTGCTCATCCTAGACAAAGATGGCAATTACAGGCACATTTCTATAAAATGCACTGTTATCTCCTCACAGTATGCTGGACTGGCAGCTGTGGCCTGTGCTTTAGAGGTCATGCCCCATGGTGATAAGGATGCCATCATCTTCACAGACCCCAACTGGGTCTGCTCATCCCTTAGTGAGTTCCTACCATTCTGGGAGAAAAATAACTTTACATCCTCTGATGGCACACCTGTCAAATACAGGGACTTGTTTGTGTATATACACACCCTGACACAGCAGTTTACTCACAAACTGTACATCCAAAAGGTAAAGGCTCACTGCAGACCTGACCCTTGCCATGAATTCAATGATAGAGTGGACTCGATTGCTAAAGCGGGTGCTCAGGGGGGAGAGACATGGACAATGACTCACCCAGTAGCTGTGGCAGCTATTTTTTGGCCACTAACACTAGGCAGCAATTAGTACCAGAACCTCCACTGGAACTTTCTGCTGCACAGAAATCAGACTCAGAGCTTAAAAATGTTTTCAAATTCCTGGATTAGGGAATTGAACAACCACTACCTGTTGGTAGTCCATACAAGAGACACTCTGACAACATACATTTGTCTAGTGATCAGAAGCTCATCGGGTATCAAAGAGAGGATACAGGTGACAAACTGTGGGTTGCACCACAATCTTTGTGAACTGAATTCATCCATATGGTTCATGATACCCCCACTGCTGGACACCAGGTGGCAGAAAACACCCTCCAGAGACTCAAAACTGTCATCTGGTAGCCTGGCATGGGCAAAGATGTAGAGCACTATGTGGACAACTGCATAGTGTGTGCCCAGAATAACCCAATTTCAGTGAAAAGAAACACCAAATTGTTGCCCCAAAGGCAAACTGGACCAAGGAATTCATACAGATCGATTTCATTGGCCCCCTTACCAACTCCAGTAAGAACAACGGGTATGCACTTTTTGTCACAGAACTGTTCTCTAAATGGGTTGAAGCATTCCTCACTAAGGGTAACATGGCAAAGACAACTGCCAAGATCCTGGTGGGTCAATTGCTATCCAGGTGGGGCCTATCCTTAAAGGTAGATTCAGATAAGGGAGCCAGTTTTACAGCTGAACTGATGAAGCAGACACTCCAATTACTTGGAATAGATCAGAAATTTCACATCACTTACCTTCCCCAATCCTCAGGTCAGGTGGAAAGAGCCAACAGAAGAATCAAACAGATGCTATGCAAATTCATCAACAACGAAGCCAATGATTGGGATTCCCTCTTGCCACTACTACTGATAGCAACTGGGGCACTTCTGCAGCCACTACTCAGTGCACACTCTATAAGGTTATGACTGGTAGAGCTATGAGATTACCAGAGCACCTGTTGATTGATCTCCACACCCCTACTGCAGATAGAGTATCTGTGGACAAGCACTGTATGTTGAAAAGCTTCATGATGACATTATGAAGACACACCTATTCGCTGCCAATCAAATGGGTAAAGCTCAACAACAAGCTAAAGCTCATCAAATCAATCTTTATTTATATAGCGCCTTTCAAAACCAAGATGCTGTACAGATTATAAATACAATAAAATGCAATAAAAACAGACAATATCAAAATATTTAAAAATCCAATCACTATAATCCAAGTCAATTAGTCTGATAAGGCCAGTGAAAACAAATATGTTTTTAACATTGTTTTAAAACTACTGATGGTCAGGCATTCTCTTAACCAACGAGGTAGAGAATTCCACAGGGTCGGTGTTGCAAATGAAAAAGCATGAGTGCCAGATGTTTTTAGACGAACCCTGGGAATCTCCAGCAATCCCTCATCAGTGGATTGGAGTGGATGATTGGGGGAGTAGGGAGTCAGGAGATCTTTAAGGTAGTCGGGTCCCTGCTCATGTAGGGCTTTAAAGGCAAGCAAGCCTACATTATAGGTGATCTGCCACTGAACTGGCAGCCAGTGCAGTTCACGCAGGACAGGTGTAATATGACTAGACCTAGAGGTTCTAGTCAACAACCTGGCCGCAGCATTCTGCACTAGCTGCAAGTGGTGGATATCAACCCCTGACAGCCCTTGGTAGAGTGCATTGCAGTAGTCAAGACAGGTAGTAATGAAGACGTGGACCAATGTTGGAAGTTCACCTGGGGAATCAAGTGTTTCACCCAGGCAATATTCCTCAGATGAAAAAATGAGGATTTGACCCAGCTGACATCCGAGGCTTCAGGGTCAAGCCATCGTCAAAAATAATGCCCAGATTTCGCAACCGATCTGAGGTGGTGAGCTGGGCACCATCAAGCCAAAGGCCTGACATTTGCCCAGCACCAACACCCACCCCCAGGTAACCCGGTTCCACAACCAGCACCTCAGACTTATCCAGATTCAGTCTCACCCAACTAGAGCTCATCCAGTCTTTGATCTCAGAGAGGCAACTGTTTAGCACAGAGACTACATCAACCTGTTCGGGCACAAAGGACATATACAGCTGAGTATCATCTGCATAGCAGTGAAAACTCAAGCTGTATCACCTGATAATATCTCCTAAGGGCAGCATATACACTGCAAACAACATGGGTGCCAATATGGAGCCCTGTGGCACCCCACAAGGCGGGGGAGGGCATCAGAGGAATAAATTCCTGTGACCATCCTCTGAGACCTGCCTATCAGGAAAGATCAAAACCATTTGAGGACTGTACCTGACAGTCCACAAAGAAGACACAGGCTCTCCAAAAGCGCCTCATGGTCCACAGTTTCGAAAGCTGCTGAGAGATCGAGAAGGACCAAGATGGTATGAGCCTTTCAATCTCTCACCATTAGGAGATCATTTAATACCAAAACAAGGGCAGTCTCCATGCTATGCCTCTTTCTAAAACCAGACTGGAGAGCTTCATGGACACCGTGAGTTACCAAGTGATTGTCCAATTGAACTGCAACCACCTTCTCAGTAACCTTCCCAACAAAGGGGAGGTTAGAGACAGGTCAGTAGTTAGCTAGATCATTGAGATCCAAGGAAGTTTTTTTTAAGGAGTGGTCAAATGACCGCTTCCTTTAAGGGGTCCAGAAAGGTTCTGCTCTCCAAAGATCTCCATACAATTTCAGCTAGGATCGAGCAGATAACATCTACACATCCCACCAACAGGGAGGTAGGGCCCGGATCCAAGCTACAACAAGTTGGGCACAAGGTTTAGACAATCTTCACAATGTCCATGAATTCCAGTCAGCTGAAATCCTTCCAGACAGACCAAGCGCTCATCAACTCCCGTTGACCTCCACAACCCCTCATGGAGAGAGCCTGGCTGATGCTGGCAAACTTATCTGTGAAGAACCGAGCAAGCTCATCACACTTAATTTGTGAAAAAGCTCTTCCAGACTGCAGACAGATTGGATTGTACAATCTGTCAACAGTAAGAAAGAGTTGTGCTGGTCAGTTCTGCACAGCAGAAATGTCCCTGGGAAGGAACTTTGCCTTCTTATGGGTGATTTCTGATTGATAGCCATTATAATGTTCCATCAATCTAAGCCTGTCAGCATCCAGGCCGGATTTCCACCATGCTCTCTCCAGCCTTCGACCACTCCACCTCAACTCCTTCAAGGACCCATCATACCACGGGGACCCTGGACGAAGAGTGAGTGGTCGAACACAAACAGGAGCAATCAAGTCCAGAGCATCTCCCACTGCCTCATTATAGGCTAGTACAAGGTCCCTTGGACTTGTGCTTTCACCCAGCAATCCCGATAGGTCCAGCACCACCGATAGACTATCTGGGGTAACTCCCCTCAAAGGTCAGTACCGGACCATCTCCACAGGGGAAGGTCCACTTGGGGAGCCCTGAAACTGAACCCTATGCTGCAATGGTCAGACCAACTGACTGGTTCCACCACCAAATCAGTGATCTCCATCCCCAGAAGGAACAGCAGATCCAACGAGTGTCCTCCTATATGGGTAGAGGAGGTAACAACCTGTGTGAGGCCCAGCGTAGTCATTAACTGGAGGAGATTTTGACCAAACTGTGAGAATTCATCATTGACCCAGGCATTGAAATCCCCTAGAATTATCCATCTGGGAAACTCCAATACCATATTGACGACGAAGTCCGCAGTCTCCTCCAGGAATAAACCCCCATCACCTGGTGGACGGTAGATGAAGACTATCCTGCAACCTACACCCTCACCCATAACACACTCAAAGGATCTGGTGGTCCCCACTGGAATATCAATAAGGCCCAGTTCGGTCTTAAAAAAGATGGCTACACCCCCACCATTACGATCCAACCTTGGGCGGTGAATCACTGAGAACCCAGCTGAAACTGCAGAGGCCAATACTGGGCCTGCGTTTTCATCCAGCCAAGTCTCAGTGATGTATGCCAGGTCCACCGTTTCAGCAAGATCAGCTATAATAGCTGTCTTGTTCTTGATGGACCTAGCATTACATAACACCGCCCGTGTTGGATGAGATGCTGAGGAAGACCTCGACTCCTGTCCAGCACTAAATTCTAGGCCCTTGGGAAGGGGAACAAGACAGGGATTACCCCTGTCTTGACACCATTTCAGCCCAGGGTCCCTGGGCCTGGTCCCCCCCACTCTAATTCATCCCCCCTTTCCGTTCCACCACTAGGCCCAGCCCTGCCCCTCTTCCTATGCCTCCTAGCAATCCCAAGGGATTGACAATGCTTGCATGTTTCAGTTGGTAGAAAGGGGCAATGGGGCACAACTCCCTGAGCCTAGTGGGGGAATACTGTCTGACCATCCTTAGACCCTCCTTAGACATTTTAACACAAACTAACTACACACAGCAGAAGAATTAAACAAACAAAACAAAAATAATACACATCCAAAAATAAACCCCACCCCACAACTCTCACTTGTGGACCGTAAAATTACTAAAATATTTCAATACAACACATCGGTAACAAACAGCAACAATGCACTGCATCCAATCCAATCAATAGAGTTTATCAAGAGTTTGTTGTCCAGATATAAGCTACAAAGTTCAGTACAGAAAATTAGCCAGAAAGTCCAGAAAATATTCAGTGCAAGACCGAGGAGCTCTCACCATCCCCCATTGTAAAAAGTCTGTCCGTGCAATGTGGCCCTCTCACTGCCACATGTCAACTGATTTAAAAATAAAACAAAACAAAAGGAGGCACTCTCTCTGCCCCCTTATATACGAAAATAGTTATATAATACCAATATAATTTGTAATGTACTTGCAGAATTTGATGAATAATTCCAACGTCCAGTTCTCCACTGATAATCCAAAAGATCTTCAAACCATAACTCTATCAGCTGAAACTCCAAAAATCCAACAATCCAAGAAAAATAAGATCAAATTCAGGTACAACCACTCTTCAACAAGCCTAGGCCAGACTCCCCGAAGCAGGCACATAGCACAAGCAATCCCCCACAGTTTAGCAACTGGAGTATATCCAACACAGTCAGGAAGCCCCGTTGATTTTGATAAGCATGTTAAAGAAGTCGATTGGCAAGTTGGAGACCAAGTTATGCTTCTCCAATACAGACAAC
This sequence comes from Neoceratodus forsteri, assembly GCA_016271365.2. Classification (NCBI taxonomy): domain Eukaryota; kingdom Metazoa; phylum Chordata; order Ceratodontiformes; family Ceratodontidae; genus Neoceratodus; species Neoceratodus forsteri. Next base: position 1,181,518,005 of record CM028131.1, read on the forward strand.
CAACTCATTCATTTGCCAGCAAATGGGAAGGCCTATACAGTACCCCTTTGTCAACAAACTCAGTCCTGCTGTTTATCAGGTCCAAGTTCAACAGCAAAAGAAGACCACCGACAAGTGGTTCCATGCTAATCAGCTCAAGTTGTACAAAGGTGACTAAACTTACTTTTCCTAACCCACTTAGGGCAGAATAGTACCCCACACTTAACAATCCTTTTCTGTTTTCGTTTTTTTTTTGCAATTTAAAGTTTAAGAGTTTACAATACAAACCACAGTCCACACCATACATGAAGTACAGAAAATATGCCTAACCCCTTGAAGAGCCAAATCCCCTTCCTCTTCTTCCTGACCCTCACGCCTACTCTCCCACCCCACCCTCCCTCCCAGAAATCTCAGCATGGAGGAAAAGGCAGGGTAGCTATGAACTAAAGGTAAATTCAGTTGGGTTGTAAGGAGTAAAGAGCTTGTAGAGGGCCCCACATTTTAGTGAACCTTGCTGGTTTGTTACGTAAGCTAGCAACTATCTTCTCTGTTCTAAGACTGGACAGTAACTCTTGTAACCACTCAGCATAAGTAATTACTTCGGAGTCCTTCCATTGTTTCTGCACCAGCTTTTTGACCGACATCGAAATTAATGCTATGTGAAATTTACTGTCTAGAACCGAAATCCCAGTGAAGTCACCCAGTAAACAGGTCTTGGAAGAAAATAAATCTTCAGGACCCAAGAGAGGCACCACCTTCTGCTGTATAAGAGCCCAGAGGGGGCCACCTTAGGGCAGGTCCAAAAGATGTGGAGCAAGGTGCCTTCCTCTTGCCCATGGCGAGTGCAGGCAGAGGAGGCAACCACACCAAATTTGGCCAACCATTGTGGTGCATAATACAGATTGTGAAGAATATGAAATTGCATTAGGCGAGCCTATCCTGAGTAACAAACTTATGACAATTGTGCCATAAGACTGGCCAGTCTATATTAATATCCGGAAAAAGTGATGACCAGTAAGCTGTCAGGCCTATGCATTCTGGATAGATCCAGTTATATAAAATTCCACACATTTTGGACACAGCTCATGAGAAACCTGCAGATGGACTCAATTCAGACTGAAAAGGCAGATTAGAGAGCTGTGGGGGGACAGTCCCTAATGTTTTTACTAAAAGGTGTCGTAACTGAAAAACCTTGAAAATATTAGAACTCCAAAATACCAGATTTACTCAAAATTTCAGAGGAGGAGAGCCATGTCCCATTCTCCTTCACAGAGTAATTGAGTGAACAATCTCCCAATTGAGGAAGTCAAAGAGGCCAGAGTACTTTACCATCCACCCTAAAATTGGGATTACCTCACAGAAGCTGGGACAGATCCTGAAGAGGATTATATTTGAGAAAAGCACAAAGTTGTGAATGTACTTTAATGGAGATAGCTAGTGGGGAAGTCCATAGTGGGGAGGAGAGAACCTTAAGTTTGGTATGCAATAGTGCTACAGGGGGAGACCATGAGATTTAATCTGATTTATTTCTACTTTAAGCCAGATAGGCATATAGGGAAGGGGATTCTGAGTGTGATTGGTAGCCAACTACCTAAGATATTTATTAGCATGACTGGCCCAGTAATAAAGAGCAATATGTGGTAAGCGTAAACCTCCTTTGGCCTTTGGGGTTGCTAATTTATGAAATGCTATTCTGGGCCTTTTACCTGCCCAGATAAAATTGGAGAGAAGGCTATGGGCCTTCTTGAACCAGGAAAGGGGAAGCCATATGTTAAGTAGATTAAATGGATAAAAAAGACAATGACATTCATTTTAATTAGATTAATTTTGCCCCAAAGAGAAATAGGGAGAAGGGACCATCTGTTCAAGTCTTGACTAATTATTTGGAGAATTGAATCTAGGTTTGTTTTTGTAGATGGGCCAGACTTCTGGTAAGTTCAATACCAAGATATCTCAAGGATTTGGATTCCCATGAGAGTCCCAGGGCACTGATTGTATTTTTAAACACTGTGTGGTTAAAGGGAAAGACAACTTTCTTGTCAACATTTAGCTTGTAATTAGACAAACTACTATACTCATTAATAATGTCTAGCATAGGAGGGATAGAAGAGGCTGGATGGGATAACTGGAGGAGCAGATCATCAGCATAAGCTGAGACCTTAATTTTATGACCTTGTATAGTAAGACCTTGGATCTTGCAATTCTCTTCTAATCTATGTATGAGAGGCTCCAGATATAGATTAAAAAGCAGTGGAGATAGTGGGAACCCTGACTTGTGCCAGACTGTAAGGGAAACAGTTCAGATATTACACTATTTCTGGACACTCTGGCCATCAAGAATGAGTAGAGAGACTGTATCCATTTCTGAAAGACTAGAGAGAAACCAAAAGCATGTAGTGTATGGAACAAAAAGTTCCTATTGACCCTATCAAAAGCCTTCTCAGCATCCAGGGAAACTAGAGCTGCTGGGAATTCTGCATCCCTGGACACCAGGAAGACATGGGTCAAGGTGCATAAGTGACCCACAGAAGCTCTGCCCTTCATGAAACCAACCTTCTCTGTACCTATGAGATCGGGGAGAACTGTGCTGATACAGTCAACTAACAGCTTGGTCAGAATTTTAATATCTTGATTGAGAAGGGATGTTGGTCTGTAACTAGTTACTAAATCAGGACATTTACCAGCCTTGGGTAATAAGACAATCAGAGCCTCAAATAGGGATTTCTCCGTACTAGAGCCTGACAGAATATATTGGTATAGAGGTAAAAGTAAAGGGATTAATTGTTCGGCAAAAGCCTTATAAAAATTGGAAGTAAAGCCATCAGGCCCAGGAGTCTTTTCTGTAGGAAGGGCCTTGATTAACTTTGACAGCTCAGTATGGGAAATAGGAGATACTAGTAAGGCTTTTTGAGCTTCTGTGAGGGAGGGCAGACCAGAGCCTTTTAAATAATCATTGAGATGTTGTACTGGGGGGTGGTTTGGTACAGGGCCATATAGTTGCTTGTAAAAAGTACTGAATTCCACTACAATATCAGCCAGGGAAGTCTTTAAGGCACCATGTGCTGAAGAGTGGATGGCAGCTATAAGCCTAGAAAATTCTTGTTGTTTAATTCGTAGCGCAAGTAAGTGACCAACTTCCTCCCCCGGTCGGTGTAACTGGCTTTAGCTTTTAGAATAGCAAATTCTGCATTTTCCCCTCAGAAGCTCAAAGTAAGCATCTTTCAGTTTAATAAGATCATGCCTGAGGTGATCTGGGGAGTGTGGGGATAATTTGGCTTCTATGTCCCAAATTTGGGAGAGGGTGGACAGTAATTGACTATCTCTCTTTTTCTTCCTATTGGATGCAATCCCAATCATCAAACCCCATAAATATGCCTTCAATGCACACCATTCCACATCTGGCTTACCCATAGAACCCCGATTAGCAGATACAAATCAGGTAATATGGTCTGATATATATTGGATTATACCCCGGTCTTTCAAGAGCTGATTGTTAAGTCTCCAACGTCCTCCACTTCTGGGGAGAAATGACAGTGAGAGCCAGCAGGTGACTAGGGAGTCATCTGAAGGGGGATCTGGATGAATAGCTGAGTCCACCACCCTGGGGAGAAGAGTTTGAGAAATGAGCATATAGTCAATTCGGGAATAGGATCTGTGTACTGGGGAGGTGAAAGTGTACTCTCTGTCTGTGGGATGAAGGACTCACCAAATATCTCACAGGCTCACCTGATCCAACAAAGCTCTAAATGCCCTCTGAGCTGGGGAGAGACCTTTACGAGAATGGCCTGTGTGATCAACACTAGGATCAAATGTTAAATTAAGGTCTCCTCCTAAAATTATTGGGAGTGATAAAAAGGGAACCAGATTATTGAGCAGCTGCATAAAAAAACCCTGTCAGATCAGTATTTGGATCATATACACTTCCCAACAGAATTGCCGAGGTGTGCAGTTTACCCTTCACCAACAGAAATCTGCCTTGAGGGTCACAGATGGTTTGAACAGGGGAAAATGGAATGGCTATCAGTAATATTTCCCCACAGCTCTGGGTAGTCCCTCTCACAGAAAAATACTGCCCTATCTGTTGTCTTCGTAACCTCATCACCTCTGAGTTAAGCAAATGAGATTCTTGGATAAATATAACATCCACCTTCAATAAATTGAAATGCTTCAATAATTTATATTGTTTCATCTTATGCCTTGCCCCCTTGACATTCCACATGGTAAATTTTAAATCTCTAGCCATTTACCTTGAAGAATCTAAACTGTAACCCTCTGATACCCTAGCTGCTGTTTGTATCCAAAAATGTGTTAGCCTTGCTTCCATCCATGCTACCCTCCCCCCACACAACCTCCCAGCTTAAATCAACCCCTTAGCCAGCAGAATTTGCATTGAATACAAAAAAGACCCCACAATTCCACAACCCTCCCTCCCATCCCCCTCCCTATTAACTCGAACTGTGCTCTGCAGCACACCACACTATTGCTCCCTCCCTCCAGCCACCCTAATGTAATTCCTATTAAATAAAAGTAAGAACATCCCGCAAACAACTGTGACCGTTAGGTATCCACAATGATAAAGAGAAAAGATTCTTAGGCTCTTTGCATTGAAAATAGTGTTGCAAACTAATAAAATCTATAACATTGCTAGGAACAAGTATTAATTACTAGCTATATAACATGGCAAAAAACTGGTAAAAGGTACCCCCCAGAAACCCCTAGGGAAAAAAAAAAAGACAAATTGTGCCCAGATAAAACACTGGTAATGCAGGGAAATAGTTGCCATAGGTCTTGAACCACAATTATATCTAGAATATGTCTCTTTGCAAAGAGTCCCAGTCCAGGAAGACCTAGAATCATTATACTGTAAAGGACCCAGCTATTATACTAATATGACTAATCAACAATAACAACGCTTGGTTGCACTTAGGAATACTGCAACAAAATTATGTAGCCCATAAATGTCAGAATAATTGAAACCTATGCATCCCAAATGTCTAAATAAAGAACATAGTCCTTGGTGTGAGATTGCCAAATTAACAAAGTTGGTTCATTACTCTCCGATCTCTGAAAATTGCAGAAGGTAAGAAAGCACCTCCTCTAATGTTGAAGATACTGCTTTGCATCTGATGCAAAATCCACCACTGTGTCCATGTGAATGTGCACACCATCGTGAAGGAGAGATGCAGAGAGTAAAATCCCGGGGCTCTCATGAAAAAGATCTCCCTTTCCAGCTGAACTGTCCTGGTAGTTGAGCAATACTGCCTCTCAGAAAACAGCTTGGATGTCTCCATCATCGGGATCCCCTGATCGCTATAGCCCAAAATTGAAATTCCATGCTAAAGGAAGGTCATCAGCAGGAACTTGCCATTGAGCAACTTGCTGTTTTAAACCTCAATCATTATGCCTTGAGATAACATTCAGCCCCACTAGGTTAGACCCTCAGTCCGACCTCAGAAAATACACTTCGCTTGTTCCCTTATCTAATTTGAGGATCTTGGAAAAGGCCCGGGACTGCAACTTTGAGCCCCACTAGCACTGTGTCATGCTCTTCATAGGTGGTCCAGCTGCCAGCTACTAACACCTGAAGCCGCACTGGGTAGTTCATTTTGTATTTTATACCCACCGCAATAAGCTTTGATACGAGAGGATGGAAAGCTGCTCTTCTTTCCTTACTGTTATGGGCAAATCTTGGACGACCCTGACTTTAGTACCTTCCCATCTCACTTCCTGAAGCTCCCTTACTTTAGATAGAAAATGCTGGCATTTCAAAAATTAAGGAAATGGAATATCAGTGGTCATGGTGGGGCTCCAGCTGGGGGCATTGGGCAGAGGGCATGGTGCGCCCTTTCAATTATATATTTGGGCCTGAATGGGGAAGAACCTGTGATTTTCTCCATGAGTTTCTGCGTGAATAATACTGGATCCAAGTCTTCTTCTTTCTCGGGGAGGCTTATGAGGACTGCATTGTTTCTACGACTGTGGCCCTTTAGGTCTTCCACCTTAAGCTCTAATCTGGCCATTCTCTGATGAGCTGTGACAAGCTCTGGGTCTATCTTGTCTACCCATTTCTCTAGAGAACAAATATGTGCTTCGCTGTCCGATGTTCTTTGGGAGATGTCCTCTATAGCTTGCGACATGAACTTCAGCTCTGAGGTAATCTTTTTTAGTTCATCCTTAAATGGTTTAAACTATTCCAAGAATTGACTCATGGTAAGGGGATCCTGGTTGGGAGGATGGCTTGACGCAGCCGGCGCTTCTGATGCACTGGATGCCCTGTTTTTTAGGGGCCTTCTCCGGCATGACTGGAGAAGTGTATCAAGGAGTAGGTTTTCTCATTTCTACCTCCATGAGGCTGCTGAACTCACCGGCTGGTAGGAAAATTAGTTCCTTAGCTGTAAGAAACTAGTTGCAGGTACAAACGCTCTTTATTTTTGCTGAAAACTAACTTTATCGAGGTTGGGTGGCTGGAGCAGAACAGAGAAGCTGTTAACCGACGCTTTGCATCACATGATCTCTAATCCTTTTCTGTTTTCTTACAGGTACACTGGCAAGATGGCTATCTTGCACCTCCTCATCTTGGTGGGACTACTACTACTTCCCCTAACTGAATCCCACAATAAACCCATATCAACTCATAGAAAACGTGTAGAAAATTTGCTTAGCAAACTTAAACATTCAGCCCCAATGGGAGTTCATATTAACGTGCCCAATAGAATGATTACTGTTAAGGAATGCTCAGACGCCTATCTTGATGCTATGGTAGTAGCTCCAGACAAATCCACACATTCCATTCAATAGGAAACTGACATTGATGGCTTCAAACTCCCTTTAGCTCGCCTATCCAAAGATACATTCTACGGATAGCCCAACACAGACATATCCAAGAACGGTACTCCCTCTATTCAACAGACTTCCCCCAGACATACTGGCTGTTATAATCTTTCTGCTGTTATAGATCTCTGCTTGGTGTGACCGCCTCACCTCTGAGGAGTCACATGTCTTCTGTCTTCATAGCCATGTAGCTACTGAAGCTCTTTTTCTTTCTGTAGTCCCACACACCGAAGAAGAAATGACAGACTAGTGGTTTGACCGATGCTTCCATACCAGGTTAATAATGTACAATTTATACATGTCCCAGTTATTTTCAATCTTACACATTGGAATATGGCTGAGATTGGTCTCTGTCACAAAATGTTACAGTATGATGCTTACAGATATTGTTTCCGCGCACCAAACATGCACTAATGATCCAGTCAGTGGACCTCATGCCACTGATCATGTAGGAGTCTTTGGACCCTCACCTAATGCTAGTGCTAGGCCACACACTAGGTGTGACACTGCAGATGTTACCGGTGCAGCAGGCACCATTTCTGGCCTTTCTGGCTCAGGCATGTCTAACTGGAATACAACAGATATAGCCACTATTAAAGCACAAACTCTAAATTTTTAGCAAGCTGTTAAGAATGATATCCTACCCCCTCTGTTACATGGTGTACTGTAGATGGTTTAAGTAAGGAAGAATGTTTCACGGTCTACAATATGCAAGAAATTGCCAAAGGGTTCAATGATACTAAAAATAAGATTAATAAACTGATTTTTCAAAACAATAAGGAGGCAGACAAGCAATATATTGCCCGTGAACTTTTATGCTCAGCTTCTGGTTCTTATGTCCTTGCCACTGTTAACAATCTCTTCAGGGATTTGGAAACAGGCCACATTCCAGATCTCATCCATGATAGATGAATGGGTAAATGGTATTGTCCTCATTGCAAATCAAATGGTTGCATTACTATTTGTTTAGGAAATACTGTTAACATTTCTATGTCCACAGCTAGAAACCTTGGATATATCTCACGATATCCAAACCAAGCACTTTGTTATTTTGCTAAGACTTGTTCCATTCATGACAACATGTTCATAACCTTCATCATGTCACTACCCTGCTTTGATCCTGAAACCTTTGTCTTTGACAAGTTAGCTGCAATAAATTCCATCGGACACCTTGATGATGACATCTACCAAAAAAGAACTGAATTACCCTCCTTACTGGTGTATCATTCTGTGCTCCAAGCCTGGGTGATGCCCCACAAGAACTGTTGTGCCAAGAAGGGATACTATTACTTGTGCCACTGTGATGTTTTGGACATTGTGAAACCAGTGTGTGGCTATGTCCTAGAACATCTCGACTGGTCGCTTACCTTGGGTGAAGAATTGATGCCCAATCTTATTGATGTTGACGAGGATGATGAATCCGACTCTCCATGAGCTGCATCTTCTGTGCCTGATGCCAAAACAGCTAAATTCCAAAGCTACCTGGAAGAGGTACATCACTTCACTTCACAGCTTACCAACCAGTCATTTTCTTGTCCTATATGTTTACAGCGATGGAGGGTTCCAACTGTATGAGTGACTTACAATTCTGATAGGCAGTATTGTGTAGTGACACATCATAAATCCTTTGCTTATGGTCAAACATCTTGTGTTATTTCACCTCCTAACTCCTGTTTTACTCCACATCAGAAAACGGTCATTGGTCACACAGTGATCACTACTGTTCCCCTCCCTAAACCAGATGTTATTGATACCGATCCACAATACTTGCTTGCCTTGTCTCAATATTTGCCCATGTTTAACATGCACACTGACCCTTTGACTCTTTCTTTGAAATTTCTTTTAGCTAGAAAGGATTCACATTTAATTTTGTATTAGCAATAATATTTCAAAGGCTGGTGATGCACTTAATGATCTTATTCATGATGGTGATTTAAGTACTGCTCTATCCAACACTTGGTTAGAACTGACTTTTAAAGCTTTTGTAGTTATCCAAGCATTTTTGATTGTTTTTATGATACTAACCCTTTGCTGTCTGCGATGTACTCTAAGACAACACAGAGAACAACTCGAATTCCTTTACAAGGCTCGTGTGTCGAGCTTGTAAATGATTTTTTAGCTCCATCCCACTACTTACCTCAGACTGTTGCCCCTTCTGAGGCAACAAGGGGGGAATGTTATCCATGGACCAGCACCCTGATTGTACCCACATCTCATGGACAGCAACACATATGTAGGTACATGTACCAATCTTAGGGCAGAGGCACTTATCGTATAAGCATAAGTGCCAGGATCTGTGCTCTACTACATTTTACAATGCATATTATGCTTCACTATATTTTTATGATGTATCATGCCACTGGGAGATGTTATACATTATTTTTTATTATTTATTTATTGAACTCTAGGATTACAAATACCTTTGAGCAGGAATTGCTCATTTACAAATGTTCCACGTCGAAGGAATGGGGAGTATACATACATACAAAGGTCAACATAATAATACATAGTTACACAATAAAAGAAGTAACAGACTGAGGCTTAGGAAATTCCAGTAATTCAAAATGTGCCAAATGTTAGGTAGCATGACATACCAGCTAAGGAGCAATCTTAGAAATAAACACTGCAGGTGAGAGGAAAGGGGTATGCAGGCAGGAAGGCTATTGTCAGAGGGTAGAGGGTGAGGGTAAGAGCTCTAAGGGAGGGAGGGAGGGATAAAAGTCAGGAAATGCCTGGGGGGAAGGGAGAGGGGGCAAGGGGGCAGGCAGGTAGAAGGGGGCAAGGCAGGGAGAGATAGCTGTCAAGACTGAAGTGGAGGGCAGTGACCAATTATATTTTATTGTATAATCATAAGTTAGACAACAGTGCCATCTTTAGTGCTTGTGCACAACTGTAACTGCAAGTGACCTTGGACATTCATAACAGGCCTTATTGTTCAGTTATCTTCTGCAAGCAAAGCAACTTCTCTTGTTAGTTAGGATGGTTATGCACACCACCCGCTACTGTCCAATTCTATACTTTGTATGTATCTTCTTTTATAGTTGCTATGACAATTATCTGGTATAAGACCCCTTGTAGCACGTAGCTCCACTGAGACTAGAGACTGCACCTACATAGGTAAGGAAGCTGGATACTCTCCCAGTGATTACACTGTTAATTGTAAGCCTGTATCATTATTATTTGCCAGTAATAAATTACATTTATTATTTGGACACCACTTGTCTGTCATCTCTTCCTTTTGTGCAGTTCCAACAAGAACCTGAGAAAGGTAATTTTATTACCAAGTTACACACATATGATACTGTCTAACGCGGAAACAGTAAAATAAGTCAGAAATAAAAGTTACAACTGACCACCTCTAAAAATCTGTAACATTTTCCTGTCTTCTAATTTGGATCTACTAGGTCTTTAAGACAGCGCATCTAATGTGTGGATTACGCCTGAGAAGTGTTCACATGCTGAGCCACCCATCCTCTGCTTGGTGTGAGTCAAGCAGTGTCATGAGCAGTCCCCCCTTCCCGAGAAATGAGAGTAATCTGTGGATGACATTGCTCAATATTTCTGCTACCTGGCATACTCCAAGTGATCATGGTCCTGTACTGAACATGTCTTGCCTTCTTGTCAAGAGGTAAGGCATCCAGTGCCTCAGTCCATAACCCCATGGTGCTATATTCTATTTGCAAGACTGTCAATGTCCATCTCCTGAAATGTCATTGTAGAGGATATACATAAGGCCCCCATGTACTCTTGCCTGTCTGCTTTCTTTACACTAATAAATACAGGTCCCATATGGAAAATACCATGCTAATGATATACTTTTTCATAATGTACTACTCTGCAGCTCTTATGCTGTATTCAGAACCTTGAAGGGAGGGAATTATGGCCTGGTGAATGAGGGCTCAAAAGGCAATCACTTCAGGATCCTTCAGGTGCCGCCTCTGACGGTGTCTTAGCACCGAAGTGCAGTTGCGACTCAGATTCTCCTCTGGCCGGCCTCTCCCTGCAACCTGCCCACCTGCCAGCTCTCTGAAACCAAACATGCCACCCCTGACCAGGTGTCTTAGCGCCAAAGCGCAGCTGCGGCTCGGATTGTCCTCTGGCCAGTCACTCCCTGCAACCCGCCCTCCTGCCAACTCTCTGAAACCCAAGGTGCCACCCATGATGGGAATCCTGGTGCCGAAGCATGGCTGCAGCTTGGATTCTCCTCTGGCCAGCCACTGCCTGCAAGCTGCACAGCTGCCAGCTCTCTGAAACCCAAGGTGCTGCCCCTGACTGGGCATCCTAGCACTGAAGTATGGCTGTGGCTCGGAGTCTCCTCTGGCCGGTTGCTCCCTGCTCCCTGCAACCCGCCTGCCTGCCAGCTCTCTGAAACACAAGGTGCCACCCCTGACAGAGCATCCTAGCACCAAAGAGTGGCTGCAGCTCGGATTCTCCACTGGCCAGTCGCTCCCTGCAAACTGCCTGCCTGCCAGCTCTCTGAAACCCAGGGTACAGTCCAAGGAATCCTAAGTCAGAAATTTCATTGGATACAGCCATTTCTGCACTGCCTGTTTTTGTCTGCTTCTCATGACTCTCTTTCTACTATTGGCTGCTTAATTTTAACTCTGCCTGTGGCACTCCCAACTCTACTACAGCTCATATTTTTTTCTGCCTTCTAACTTTAATTTTAAAATGTTTTTTTTTTTTATCTGTGTATTAGCTGCCAAGAATTGTATAGTTAAACTGCACTGTTTTTATTAGCCTGCAATAACTTACTGTTTTTGATTACTGCTACTCCTATTGGTTTCTCTCCAAACCTCTGTATACATTCCTTTACTTAGTTAAACTGCACTGTTTTTACTAGCCTGCAATAGTGTTTTTTATTACTTCTTGATTACTTGCTTCTCCTGTTGATGTCTTTCCAAACCTCTGTATACATTTCTTTTCTTTCTGTTTTGGCTGCCTGCCTGCCTGCCCTGATCTCTTTATCCTACCTCCTCATCTTTTCTCCCATAACCCACCACCCACCCACTACTCTGCCCTAGCACACCTGGTACCAAAGGCCAGACACCTCCACCTGCATCTTTTGTGAACCCCCCAACTCATTTCTCTCCTACTTCCCTTTTGTTCTCTTTGTTCTAACCTGTCCCTCCCACCATTTACCTAGATTTCTGGCCCTGTGGCTTCCACTATATCTCAGCCTAACCCTGTCTCTTCTGCCTCCTTCAGGTGCCACCACTGACCAGGTGTGCTAGCACTGAAGCTCGGCTGCAGCTTGGATTCTCCTCTGGCTGGCCGCTCCATGCAACCCACCCACCTGCCAGCTCTCTGAAACCCAAGGTACAGTCCAAGGAATCCTAAGGCAGACATTTCATTGGATACAGCTGTTTCTGCACAGCCTGTTATTGGCTGCTTCTACTGATTCTCTTTCTACTATTGACTGCTTGGTTTTAACTCTGCCTCTGGCGCTTCCAGCTCTGCTACAGCTCCTATTTTTTTCTGCCTTCTAACTTGAATTTTTCTCCCACCCCCCCAGCACTCTTTAAATACACTTGCTCCCCTCCTCCCATGCAGTGCTGCTATGCTATTAGTAGATTTGGTGTCCACGTTTCAACCTTAAAGGGGCTATTTCTAGCTACCTCAACTATCTCTTAGCTGCCCCTGCTCCCCTGGTTTCATTCCTAGTTCTGCTCCTAATTGCCTCCTCTGATCAGCTAGAGCTCACAACACTCCTGCAATACCCTCTTTACCTAACATGCCACCCATTGCATCCCTCCCCTTCTGTTCATATGCTTCCTCTCCTACTTCCTCTCCTCCCCCCCAGGTTGGTCTTACCCCCTCTCACCCTCCTGCTTCTGCTGCACCTTCCATCATGCAACACCATCTCACTCCCTCCCTGCAAACCTTGAATCCCCTTCCCCTACCATCCTTTCATAACATTTTTCCTTGCTTTCTACCATCTCATATAAGCAGCTGCATCACTCTAATTTGCTGCTCCAGGCACTTACCCTATGCCCTCAATACTACCAGAGGTTGCAAGCCACTGGCTACTTTCTCTGTGCTGTTTCTTCTTTTACTAATTGCTGGGGACACAGAAAGTAACCCAGGTCCCCCAACACCTGCACAACCTCCTTCCTCACATCAAGGCCTAAAGGTCATGCACATCAACATTAGAAGTCTGCTCCCAAAATTGGACCTTTTAAATTGCTGGATAACCCACAACGCATTGCCTCTCAGAAACCTGGCTATCTGCCAAAACCCCTGACTAATCTATACCCATCCCAGGCTACCGCATAATTTACCAAGATCATGGCAAAAGAGGCAGTGGTGTTGCCATGCTCAAAAAACAACACCTGTCTTTCTCTGAGATGAAAAAAGAATCCTGCCCCGTATCCCACAAGCTTATCCATACCAAAATCTCCCTTTCTCACACTTTCCCCATTTTCATCAGGGTAGTCTATGCCTCTACTCATCTTCGGCAAGAGGCTCACACAGCATGCATCTCTGCTCTCTCACCATTAGCACACTCTGGTGAACTAATACTACTTGGGGACTATAACCTCGACTGGCTGTCCCCATCATCTAAGTCCGCAACCTCCAGATTAGAATCCCTAAATCACAGAACCTACCCACTACAACTCCCATTCCTCTAACCACTCCCTTCTCGATTGGGTTCTGTTATCACATCCCCATCGAATATCTGCAGTTGGTCTCCTTGGCCCTGCCTTAAGTGATCACTGTATCACCTACTACATTAGAAAAATACACCTACCCAAATCCACACCAAAATACATTGAAACATGCCTACTAAATTCACTGGACACAAACTCCCTCCTCTCAGACCTACACAGTATCAATTGGGCACCAGTTTACACTGCAGCAAATGTCGATACTGCCTTAGCCCATTTCATGAGTATTTTCAATAGTGTCTGGGATGTCCATGTCCCCCTTAAGAAAACCAGGGTCACGAAACACCACCACCCCTGGATTACTGTCCCATAGTTGCCCTCTGCAAAGCCCATGACAAAGCCTGGTCCACCTTCAAAGCCTCCCCAACACTAAGCTCAAGACAAGCATATAACACAGTGAGAAATGCTTACACTAAAGCCATTCATCGGGCAAAGGCGGACTCTTTTAAACCCGACTCAACACAGCACACACCTCCTCCTTCTAGAGTATAGTACATTCCATTGTGGACCCACCTCCTCAGTCCAACTCCCCCACTCTTAAGCACAATGGTATTGAAATTATGGACCCTTCCCAAGCTACGGATGCACTCAACACCTTCTTCACTACTTGTGCTTCACCTCACCCCTCCACTCTTACTCCACCAGCCGCCAAAACCACCACACAGCACATGCCAAGCATAGACTTCCTTCAAATCCCAACTACCACAAGTGAAGCAATGCTTGCCCTCCTATCCCTTAACATGTCTAAGTCTAGCCCAGATGGCTTACATCCTAGTCTTCTGCGCATTTCTGCCACCACCATTGGTCTCCCCCCACCTTCATTATAATTATGTCTTCTCTTCAGGCACAGTTCCTAAAGCTTGAAAATTGGCATGTGTAATCCCTCTCCATTAAGGAGGTGATCCCACCTCACCAGGGAACTAGAGCTTTATCTCCCTCGTCCCCACCTTGTCAAAACTACAGGAATGCCTCATACAGTCCAAACTAACCGAGTTCCTCACCACCACAAATTTCCTATCTCCTTACCAGTCCAGCTTCAGGAAAAACCATTCCACCATATCCTCCTTTCTCTGTGTCACTGGCCACATTCAAGCAGCTGCTGATAAAGGCCACCTCATTGCCGCAGTCTTCATCGATCTGGTTAAAGCATTTGACTTGGTATCTCATCCCCTTCTTCTGAACTCACTGCAGGATGCTGGGCTTGAACCTCCTGTCTTACAGTGGTTCAACTCTTATCTAGTTGACAGGCACCAGATAGTTAAAATCGCTAACTTCACCTCCTCCTCCCTACCTATCCTAGCAGGCATTCCTCAGGGCTCCATACTTGGACACATCTTGTTTTCTATATTCATAAATGACCTCCCTTCTGCCAGTTCCACCGACTTCATCCATATGTATGCAGATGATACCATATTGTTTACCTCAGGCCCTAACCCTGCCACCATCCACTCCTCACTACAACATGACTTCCATTTTGTCCAGTCTTGGTTCCAATCGAAGCAACTCAAACTGAACACATCTAAAACAGTCTTTGCGTGCTTCGGAACCTCCTAAGATTAGCCAAAGCTGTTGACACCCCACCCATTACCTTGCTTGATGGCATCCTGCTTAAAGTTGTACCATCCTACAAGTATCTAGGAATCTGGCTGGACCCTCAGTTAAAAACAGTTCTCTGTATCAGAAAGGGGGTGGGGGCACAATGAATAAACTGGAGACAGTATTTCTCAAATAGTAAAAATGCGCTTTTATTTTTTATACAGCCCGCAATCTCAACATTTTACTTAAAAAGGTAGGCTTCATCAGGAGATAACTTTTGAACATGATGTGGTGCATACTCAACATTTTTCTTCAGTCAGATTCTGTTTTCTATATAATTCATTTTTCCTTTAATAGATCATGCAGCTGCCGCTATCCACTTCACTCATAGGCTCAGTTTATAACATTTTTGTGCTTTCCACGCACCTCAAGGGGTTGCTAAGAGTGAGTCTGCTTCCTCTTGCATGCCAGAGTAAACTGCCCTTGTTTTGACAAGCACACATTGGGAGAGGCCGCATTGAAGCAAGAGAAAGGTTCATTTCCCGTGGACCTTCTGGCTTGCCACCAGAGATCTGAGTGTTTGGACCCTTAGTTAACATTCTCTATGCACATTGACTACATTGCCACAAAGCTTCATCCAAAACTCTGAATTCTCTACCATAACAGAGACTCTCACCCTCTCCCCGTTTGCAGGGTTTTTGTAACCGAGATGATTATGCCCGTTTTTGACTACGCTGATATTGTATACTGCACTGCACCATCCACATCTCTCTCTCTCTTGACTTGACTCCCTCTATTATGCCTTCTGTTGTTTCTCCTCCAACTCTCCATATAGGACTCACCACTGATCTCTTCTCTCCTGCCTGGACCTCCCTCTTCACACACACAGGCGCCTCATCCATTTGTTATCCTTCGTCACTAAATTCTGGTTCAACCTACTTCCCTCTTACATCTCTTCCCTCCTCTCTCCTACCCTAGCCTCAACATATTCCCTACGTTCCAGGGACTCACAGTCTTTATCTCTCCCCACCCCATCTTCCAACATAGGCAAATCTGCCTTCAACTATCATCTCCCCTCACTGTGGAACTCAAACTCCTGTCCTATGCAACTCTCCTTCTCACTTCTCTGTCAGATCATTGCTATGCCTCCTACCCTTCCCTACTTGCTTCTATAACATCAGATAGCACTTGAAATGTTTATTTCTTGTTTCTATTTACATTCCCCCTTAATCTTGTACCTCAATTATTTGCATAGCCTGTTTTGCTGTATTAGCTTCATAAACAGTACTATTATTGTATTATTACGTTACTGTATTACTATGCTCCCAATTGCGTATTATGCCTACTATTGTATTATATACTTTGTTCCCATGTTCTCTGTCCTCCCGTGTCACACCTGGAGATGAGCCTTGGCTCAGTGTACCTTTCCCGGTCACCAAATGTTTAAAATAGAAAAAAAATACTCCATGGTGCTTTTCTAGAGGTGTGTGTGATGGTGGGTGTCATCTGTTTGTGATCTTATTTGAGTCTTGTGGCACATCAAAATGGATTAAAATTGAATCCTAAACTGTGCCCCACTTTGTGGGAAGTGGATACAGGGCATACCTGGCTGTAGAAGGACTGCTGTAAGGACCCGTAGACAGTTTATGTGGATTTTGGCAGGGGTTCTAGGAGGGAGGGACGGTGTTTTCCATGTGGTATTGACAAATGCTGTGGTGAAGACCCTCTTGAAAAATATATCTTCAACCTGGATATTTTCTCCACTTACAGGCCTGTGTGCCTTTTTTAAGCTTCCCTTTAAAGGGAAGGCATGATTTGTTTCATTCTTTGGTAACCAGGTAAGGCCCACTAGCCACAAGTGCCTGTTTTCAGGGGTGACCCAGCAGCACTGGGGAAGTTAAGTGACTTGTTCAGAGTCACACCATATGCAGGTGGAGGTTGTGGGAATCAAACCCAGGTCTGCTGGATGTACCAAGCCCATTTGCCGGTTGTTACTCTAACCACTAGGCTATACTGGTAATTAAGAAGTGATAGGTGGCACATTTATAGTCACATCTGTATGAATTTTTGTATGAGGAGTTCTAGTCTCTTGTCATTTAATGTTTATTTACATCTGTCTTTGGGCTAATTGATGAATATATTTAATCCAGCATTCCTCTCACTGATCTAACTTTACTGTTTTGAGTCAACAGATGGTTATCAAAAAGACATTGCAAGTCAGGCCACTGAAACGGGAGCTACTTGAATGCCAGACAAGGAAAGTGGGGGTTGATGTGCCTGCAGGATCAGCAGGACAGGAGGGACAAACTGGAATTGGTATGGAATTATTGTGAAATTGTATGCGTTGATGTCAGATGTTCATCATCAGTTTGATTTCAGTTGTAAATGAGTGACTTGTTACTCTGCTTGATTTGATGACACACATAAAAAGTGAATGAAGGGTTGGCCCAGTAGCACAGAGGGCTGGTGTATGAGGCACCGTGGTGCCTTACCTTTCTCACTCCGGCGACATGAGTTCTATGATGATTTTGGGTTGTCAGGGGTTGGGGAGCTGGGACAGGATAGAGTGTCTGCCTGGCTGCGCATCTCTCTCAGATTTGGGAAGAGTAAATCCCTGGCTACTGGCTGACACTGGGCTGAGATCTGGTGATAGCACCAATGCTCAGGATTATCTGTCTGTATGTGGGGTGGATGGAGCGGTGGTGGCAGTTTGGGAGTTTATGCTTGACTCCATGCACATGTGCTTCTATGTTTGCCGTGACTTCAGTGTGAAACATTAGGAGTAAAATGTAGGAGTAACAGGGCTACTGAAGGCCTTTACAAGTCACCATGGTCCACCATGCCACTCCGATAGGAGACATGGACGAAGGAGGAATACACGTAGAGGGTAAGTGGCTGGCAAGCGGTGTATGGGGCAGGACTGAAAGGCCCTGGTTCTGCACTGGAGTATAAATGTATGGTAGAGAGTCACGTAATGAGCTCAAGCTGAACAGACTTCTCTCTCAGAGCTCTGTGATCCACAGCAACCAAAACGTGGCAAAAACAGATTCAAAGGGCAGAAATATTACAACTTTGCACTTTTACTGCTAGCTAAAACAAGCAACTAACGAATTATTAAGGAATCATACTTCTGGGACATAGCAGATGAGCAGCAAATGGAGTTTACTGGGACACAGCCCCAGCAGCAACAATTCAGTCAGCCAGCTAAATAGCAGAAGCAGGACTCGCCCTCTGTGACACCACTAGAGACATCGCTGGACTCAGCTCCTCTCAACTGCTTCATAGAATGAATGGAGCATTTCTTCTCAGAATTTGCAGCAGTAAAACCAACCATCGGGGAACTGTCTACTGACATGAAGTCAGTAAAACAAACTCTAGAATCACTAACAACCAGAATTTTAGATGTTGAAACCAGAATTAGCTCTATTGAAGATCAACAGCTCAGGGACAGCAAGGCACTACTGGACCTAAGGCAGAAAGTCCACAAGCTAGAAAACCAAATTGAGGACTAGGAAAGCAGATATAAGAGAAACAATCTTGTCCTGGTGGGAATTCTGGAGATGGCTGAGGGCAGAGATCTCAATTCTTTTCCACAGAAACTACTTCAGGAGGTTGCAGGCCCCCCAGAGTCAGGGGCAGCCTATGGGATAGAGCGTGTGCACAGATCACAAAAACACCCTCCACCCAAAGGTGAGAAATCCAGAGATATAATCCTCCATTGCACCAGTTTCCAAGAAAAGTTTCAAATCATGGCACAGGCATGCAGGAAAGGATCCCTAAGCTGGAAGGGCAAGCGCTTCTTTATCTTCAGCGACATAACACCTGCTGTCCAAGACAAACAGTGGGCTTACCAGGACATAAAGAAAGCCATACATCATGCAAATATCTCCTTTGGCATTTTACATACAGCAAGACTAATAGTAACACTCTCTGGAGCATCCCATGAATTCCCCAGTGCAGAATCCGCCCACAGGGATCTACCAAAGCTTCTCCCTCACATTTTCCCTCCCCAGAAAAACCAACCAACAGTACCTAAATAAGATTAAGGAAGCCATTAACCTCAGGTAAGAAGCATGCAAATACCAGGCGGCCTTAGCAGAACCAGAAATCTCTTCTGAATCAAGCTGTTTAATATCACAGGAGCCTAGGCATGTTCCTTCTCTCATTCCTCCTGTCTTTGTATAAATACTTTAATGCAACTACTTTTTCCTCAGAGAAGCCTCATCACACTTAGGTGACAATGGAGAGCTGTTGCAGGAAGGGGGGGGGATCAGCACTCCAAGTTTCATTTTTTTAACCCCGTCACTGCCAAGAGACAAATAATTGCCTTTTTTCCACAAACCCTTGTTTGACACTGGTGAGAAGGGGTTAAGGTATAAAACATGTTGGGCAATTACAATTCTTTGTTCTCTCTTCTCCATCAACTGGGATTCCAGCCAAAGACCCTCACTGGAACCATAAAACCACCCTTTGACACTAGTTGCTGTATATGGATCATGGAACATCACCTAGTTGTTTGGAATTCCAACCATCTTTAACTCCACCCCCATCCTAGTCCTTGGAGCAGACAAGCTATTTGGAACAATGGCCTGGAACCAAACACCCAGCCAATACACAGCAACTCCCTAATGAACTATTCACATTAGCTCTCTCCTTTGAATGTCCTGCATAACATCGGCCTGTGGCTCTCCTGCATGCTCAGGGAAGAAATTAAAGATGCAGAATACATCTGATCTACAGACAATCAATTCTTTATATTTTAAAGCAGTAAGCCTAAATTACCATTGAAGTCACTCTAGGTTTTTTAGACAAAGAAGAGTAAGGGATTGCCAGCAGTCAATTTATTTTACACTTTCATGAGAGGTGCCTGCTGCATAGCAATAGTGTACGTGGGGGGGGGGACCTGTCAAACCTACAGGGGTTAGAATGGGATAGGTAATGAGCTGCATGGAGACTTGAAAATGTGAAAATAAGAAGTGCACTATTAACCTGAATACCTCTGAGGAATGGATTGATATAGAAATGTAATTAGAGGAACTAACCTCCCACCTGGGGTTCTCTGTAAGTACAGCACCAACCTTGCTTATACATATCATGGGGGTTAGGGTGTGTGTATGGTATATGCCCATGTGCGTACACACACACGCTTGTGTGTGTGTGTGTGTGCGCGTGTGGTGCAGGCATGCATAGACATAAACATCTAATTTAGAATTAGCAAATTCAAGTCAGACTTTAATGCAATACATTAAAAATGCTTTGTCTCCACTCACACACACACACACACACACACACACATATACACATACATACACGCGCGCATGCATCATCCACACACACACAGATTTGTAGGATATTTGCTGCATTTACTTTGTATATTATGGGAACTCACTATTAAAGTATGTAATGGAAATGATTGTCAAAGATATTGTTGCAGTAACCACGCCAATAGAAGGGCAGAATATGCTACACACTAGGCACTCCCCTGGTAAGACAGTTATGCTTAGCACTGAAAGCCAAACAAACAGCAAGTTCCAACAGCAGCAAGCAACCATGCTGCCCAATTCACAACGTCCACTCCTTGGTTGGAGCTGATGGGGGCAAATGCACCACATCAGGGGAGGTAATGCTATGGATGGAGCCTCTTACCAGAATATTACTACAGATCCAAAGGCTGTGAGCAGGGTGGTCCCCACCAAGCAGCAGGTCTGCCCTCCACAGCCCCAAATTAGCTATAACAAGACCATGGCCAATTGGCAGGGTCCAATAAAAGGGATGCTAAATTGCTTGCTGTATTGGATGGTTGTCCCAGGGCTTCCCCTTCCTTGTTGCGAAGCCAATACACAAATCACATAAGCAGTGTGTAACCTGCAAGCATGACTGATTTTTCTACCTTATATTGTTAATTCTAGGTATAATGTTAAAGAACAACGATTGTGTAAATATATGATAAGAATGTTTCGCTCTTACACATAGCTATGAAACGTTGGATCACAGACAGAGAGCAGCACTGGACGAGAGTCTTGCATGGACCAAAGTTCTTAGGTGCTAGCCCCCGCCTATCTGTGTCCCAGACTGTGGAGTCTGGGGTGATAGGCTCCAGAAGGCCCCACCCTTGTTTTTCTGTTTATAGTTATACTTAGTGTTATAGTTAGATTATGTGTTAGTACTAGTCTTAGTAGAAGCCTTATTATTACTCCTAGAATTTTTCAGACATGTAGTTGTTGTGTTTTTGCATATGCTTTTGTCAAACCAAGCTTTCCCCAGCAGACTATTTCACTTCACAGTCAGACAGTATTGCTAGACTCCTCTCCACATCATTTTTTTGGGGGGGGGGTCACCAGGAGCAGAAGACCTTGAGGTAAACAGCCCAACCCCAAACCACCTACAGAATGCAAAGCAGACCCCATCGGGTAGGTGGGGACAGGGTGTACTGATCCTTCCTCTGCACACCCGACAACCAAGGCTTATCTCATGACCACATACCATATAGGCTAACATCCCCAGGATATAATTTCACCACATGGAATGTTAAAGGGCCCTGTACAAAAGAAAAATGACACAAAATTCTCTGGCACCACAAACACTTTGGCACAAACATTGCATTCCTTCAGGAATCATACACACCCCTTGCCCAAGCCAACCTATGGCTAAGGGAGTGAGTAGGCCAGGTCTACACAGCAGAGGCCAATACCAAATGAGCCAGAACAACTATCCTCATTCACCACAATACCCCCTTCCAGTTAATTAGCCATACCTCTGATCCTAATGGTCATTTTGTTGTCCTCAGAGGGGTGCTGGGCGGGACTGAGATCCTACTGGCATCAGTGTATGGCCCAAATAAAGAGGACCCACAGTTCTTCGCCTCCCTTCTAGCAGAACTAGAGACACACCAATCAACACCAGTGATCTTGGCAGGGGACTGGAACTCAGTTCAAGATGTTACACTGGACAGGTCCAACTCAGGAAAGGCCTCACTCCAAATCAACAGGCCATGCAGGAAATCAAAAACTCACTGGGGCTTATAGAAACAAGGAGGATTCTATACCCTGGAGACAGATTTTCTATGCACAATTCATCCTCACATCTGGATTACTTCCTCACCTTCCCTGACATCCTCACAAATTTAACCAAATGTGAAATTCTTGCTAAAGTCATCTCCGACCATGCACCAGTCCAACTCTCCTTCTCACCCCTAAACCCCTCAGTCAGGGATAGAACATGATGACTAAACACCTCCCTCCTCAAGGACCCACACACTCTAAAAATACTATAAACTAGCACAGAGCACTTCTTTAAGGAAAACATCAATACAGTAGACAACTATACTCATGTGTGGGAAGCATATAAATGCACCCTTAGGGGAGAATGTATACGAATAGCAGCCACCAAGAAGCACAAAATGATTGCAAAGCAGCAGAACTGCTCCAAGAAATCAGGACAATGGAGCACACTATTTCCAGAACATCCCATGAGCCACGTATATAGACCAAGGAGAAAAGGCGGGAAAACGTCTTGCACTTAGACTAAAGCAACAAGAATCCCTTAAAAGAATAAAAGGCATTCGCTCTTCCCCTTCAGAGCCTCAAGTCAGCAACCCCAGTCATAGCCAAAGCATTGGCCGAATACTATCGGCAACTATACTTAGAGGATGCCTCAGCACCAGTCTCGGACATTCAGAGCTTCCTCAAAGCATCCCACTTACCCAAAATACCCCAAGAGAGCAAAGACAAATTAGGAGCAGACACTGCAGCAGCAGAGGTGGCCAAGCACTTAACAACCTCCCCTTAGACAAAGCCCCAGATCCGGATGGACTGCCAAGCAAGCTCTATAAATCCCTCCAACTCCTGGTCGAGCCACTAACTATCCTCTTTAACAAAGCATGACATAATAACTGGCTAGAATCATCCCTACAGCAGGCCACCATTACCATTCTCCCAAAGCAGGGCAAAGACCCAGAGCACGTGGAGAACTATCGGCCTATATCTCTCCTCAATACAGAAAGCAAAATTCTGGCCAAGGTACTTGCCAATAGGACTGGGGATGTATGGGGCCCCCCTAATTGGGCTGGAGCAGGTGGGCTTCATGCTGGGCTGCCTCTCTTTGGATCACATGTGCAAAATTTCACATCTACTTGCCACAACCAGGGACCTGAAGCATCCCACGGTATTGATATCCCTAGATACTGAGAAGGCATTTGATAGGGTCTCTTGGCCCTTCCTGTTCCAAACACTGGGTCACTTTGGCTTCCTGGAATCTCTTATAGACTGGATTAAGCTCCTATACTCTAATCCCTCTACATTTATTATCTGCAAAAAGGTTCACTCACAACCCTTCAGCCTGCAAAGAGGCACATGTCAGGGCTGCCCACTCTCTCCATACCTCTTTAACTTATACTTTGAATCCCTAACAAAACAGATCCTTCAGTGTGACACAATTAATAGAATCATGGTAGGCCAAAACAGATACAAACTTTCCACTTACACGGACGATATTCTATTTCACATAGAAGATCCAGAACAATCAATTCCAGCCACCAGCTCAATACTAACTGAAGATGAACATAGAGAAAACTACCAGAATGCCTCTTAATCACTGGACCCTTAAATCACAGGTTCTTCAGTGGGGAGGAACCTGGGCACCAGAATCCACCAATACCTGGGGATACATGTCGCCAGCTGCCCAGCAAGCTGATTACCAAGAATCTAGACTCTATCCTAACAGCCATCAGACAGGATCTACACTGTTGGATAACCCACCCTATAACACTCTGGGCTAGAATCAATGTGGTTAAAATGACCATTCTGCCAAGATTACTCTACCCACTAGGGATGATCAACCCATTTTTGCCCATCAAATGGTTCACCAGGCTTAAATCCCTTCTGACACCATTCCTCTGGGGAGATAAAACCCCACGAAGAGCTTATCACAAACTGTCTCCACCGAAGCGGATGGGGGGATTACAACTGCCAGACGTCTATCTATACAATTTGTCTTTACATGCTTGTAAATTCCTGAAATGGCTGCCAATGACCCCCATCAAACCATGCTGACTCTTATTCCCCCCCAATGGTTGTGAATCAAGACAAAGCTATGCAATCAATTCCATAACAATCCTAAAGTGCTGATCCATATACCGCATGCTAAACTACCTAAGCCATTCAGGGATACTCCCATTGGGACCTTCCTACTAGTAAGCAAGCAGCTACACAATATGCTTCATACCCAACCTCTATTCCTCTCTGATCAGTCCATTTCAGGTAACCCCATCTTCAAAATACAGAACAAACTCATTGTTCACAACTTCCTAGGACTCACCCCCACCCCAGTCCTAAAGCAACTCATACACAAGGGCCCAATCATCCTATTCAACAACTTCTCTGAGTCTCTCCGCAACATAAAAATATCCCCAATCTCCTTCTTAGAGCTCTGCCATGCAATCATATCTACCTTCGCCCCAGACCTTGGACCTTCCCTGATGCTTCACCATGGGGGGGACCTCACCCCCCTCGCTACTCAGCCACATGCCACCTCCCTGCTCTATAAAAAAACTGCAGGAGATACCACCCCCAAGGACATAGACCAGTGCCCCACTGGGAGAAAGAATTCCCAGAACTCAAACATCTCCCCACTCGCCAACTCATGTGGAGAAATCTGCACAAATACATCACATTTGGTGGGCTCAGAACAATGCAATATAAGATTGCTCACATCATGTATTACACACCAGTCAAACTCCATAGGATGGGTCACCTTCCGTCTCCTAACTACAGCAAGTGTCAGTTAGATAAAGGAAGTCTAAAACACATCCTATGGATCCAAAAGCTAGACCCCTATGGGAAGATATCCACAGCCACTTAGACTCACTCCTAGGGCTTGATGATACCTTTATACCTCGAATCTGCTTACTAAGCCTTGACATGGACTTAATCTTTGGCCCTCGCAAATTTCACATTTCCCTCATCTCAGCAATAGCCAAAAAGGTAATACTGAAACACTAGCTAGATGACTCAATGCCCAGCTTCAGGGAGCAGCAAAACTCCATCCTGGAAGCACTTAGAATGGAGAAAATGATTAGTTCCCGCAACAACAGACTGCCCCAGTTCTATAAAAGATGGGGGTCCCTAGAAACACTTCTGCTACTGGACTGACTCCTCCCTAGGTCACAGGGGAGGAATAAGCCACCTACTCTCAACAATCTCTAGCCAGCCCACTGCTGAGAGACATAACCCAACTGCAACTGCTGAAAGTCGGGGTGCACCAGGTGACACCCTGTGCTCCTACAGAATGAAGAATAGGGAAGGTTGACATTGTCTGTACTGTATAAATGATTTGTTCACAATTTGTAATTGTTTGTGTAATTGTATCCTTGAATATTTTCTTAATAAAGTATATTATGTACACAAAATAAATAAATGTATGGTAAAAAGTGAATGAATATATATTTCTGCATTGTTCAAATATTTGTAAATCATTATGCAGAGAAACATTGAATCATATAATTTGTCTGCAGAAAAGGACCTGTTAGCCAACCCAGTCTTGGAGACAAGTGGAATAGTCATGAAAGGACAGTAAGTACATTTGCTGATGTGGCAATATCCCCCCACACACACACACACACTGATCGGTGTTAAAAGAAATGGGCATTGTTAACTGTTATGTAGTGTAGTTACAGAAGGTTTCTTTTGCATGCTATCTGTCTGTACTACCATGTAACTTACGTTTGTTTACCCTCTGTTTTGTACCCCTGCCCCTGGGTCGCATCTGGAAACGAACTTCTGCTAATGATGCCTTTCCGGATTATCAAATTTTAAATAAAATAAATAAAATTCGTCTGCCTGACATGTACTGTTTCATAAAATTTGTATGCAGTTTCAGGGACCCTTACCAGCTGAGAGTTATCCTAGCCCATGTCCTTACGAGCCTATTATGTGCCAACCGTTACCTCAAGCACTCTAGACTCAGACCAACAGATATCAAGGTGCCACCCTAACAAATGTAAATGTATAAGTATCGGGCTGCAGCCATTGTTGTTGGTACTGCCGCACACCTGTCCCACCCCCCACACACAGTACTTGCCTGTGAAAGTACATATTGTAAGTCTGCCTAAAAGGTAGAACAGCAAACTGTAACCTGTACTGCTTAGTTCGGCTCACAGGTGTGGTGTAGCAAGTGTGACACACAAACTGCATAAAGGCCGCTTTAAAATGAGAGCCAAGAAATGCTCCTACACCACCTGTTGGAATGTCCATTTTTGAATGGGGACATGGTGGGCGAATATTACCATGAGTCAGGGGAATAGCCTGGCAGTAGTCTGAAAGTCATGGCCTATGCCTTCATTTGCATTCAAACATCGTGGCCTTAACTCCGCTGAGTATGGATACCAGTGTGCCCTAAACAACATGCACCTATGCATGGGCCCTTGTTTTTTTTTTTTTTAATGAAATCATGCTTACACCACTGTGCGTATACAGTCAACATTGGTTGAGGGGGACACAAAATACGAGACATTGACAGGAGTGGAGCTAAAAATATGCTTCCATTCAATGGACGTTATAATGCTCTGTTACTCCTTCACTTACAGTAACATGAGACAAAACTCACCAGAAGGCCCTTAGCAGGAGGGCAGACAAGCATATGAGGGAGAGCGAGGCTGCCTTCAGAAAACAGATTGAAGATGAAGAGCAGGACCAAGAAGGGGGCACCAGCACAAGTACCACAGGACTGAGGCAGCACCTGCGATGTCAGATGGCAGGATGAAAGCCATCAAAAAACAGCTGCATAGGATGGAGAGAGAAATGAAGTAAATGAAGTGCAGTCAGCAGAAAATCCTTAAGAGGCTGTATATGCTGCTAGGCCAAGCAGCACAGGTACACAGTGCGTCAATACCTCCTATTGCCACCCCCTTCCACAGGCAGAATAAGCTCAATTGTAAATAGTTTTGTGTGTATTTTCTTCTTGTTGTTCTTGTTATTGATATTTTTATTGTTGTTGTTACTTTGTTTTTTAAAGGAAACATTTTTTATGATATAAAACAGTGTCTTCTTGTATTTAGAAAAATAGAAACATAGACGTTGACGGCAGGTAAGGATGGCAAAGCCCATCCAGTCTGCCCAATTTTTCTACTTTATGAATGTGCCATAGCCTTTACTCTGTCAATGGTCTATCTATTCATACTCATCTGTATTGCTCCCTTATGCCTATCCCATGCCTGTTTGAAGCCCTACACTGTATTCATATCCACAGCTTCTTGAGGTAGGCTGTTCCATGCACCCACCACCCTTTCTGTGAAAAAGAACTTCCCCACATTACCCCTTAATCGGTCTCCCTATAATCTCATGCTGTGTCCTCTTGTCCTGCTACTTTTCTTATATTGAAACATGTTAGACTCTTTCACCTTGTTGATGCCCTTAAGATGTTTGAATGTTTCGATCATATCACCTCTCTCCCTCCTTTGCTCTAGGGTATACATATTGAGCTCCATTAATCTGTCCTCATATGTTTTCTGATGCAGTCTCTGCACCATTTTGGTTGCCCTTCTCTGGACTGTCTCCAGTTTGTTGATGTCCTTGTGCAAATGTGGCCTCCAGTACTGCACACAGTACTCCAGAAGGGGTCTAACCAGTGACTTGTAAAGAGGGATTATTACCTCCCTCTTACGACTTGTGATACTCCTACTAATACACCCCAACATCCATCTAGCCTTACCTACTGCTTTAGTGGTCTGCTTGGATGATTTCAGATCATCTGTGATGACGATGCCCAAGTCTCTTTCTTCCTTTGTGATTGCCAGCAACTCCCATCCCAACCTATAGGTAGCTTCTGGGTTTCTCTTCCCTATGTACATGATCTTGCACTTTTTTGCGTTAGACCCCAGTTGCCACTCTTCAGACCATTTTGCCAGTTTTTCCAGATCTCTTCTCATTCTGCCCACCCCATCTGAATCATATACTGTGTTGCATATCTTGGTGTCATCTGTAAACAGGCAAACCTCACCCTCCAGTCTATCTGCAATGTCACTCATGAAGCCATTGAAGAGTACTGGCCCCCAGGACTGATCCCTGAGGTACCCCACTTGTGACTTGCATCGCTTCTGACTGTATACAGTTTACCACTGTAACAGGAAGTCCTGTTATGAAGAATAAAGTATTAAAATCTTTAAGGAGATGCAACCCTCCCCCCACATGTTTTCTACTTTCACTCTATTCTGTCTTCTTCTATTTTCCTCATCTATCCTAATTTTCTTGTCAGAGTGGCCGACCTGGCAATCTATACATCTTTTCTTTACTGTCCTTTATGCCCCTTAATTAACTATCTTGCATCTAAAATCCGTAGAGTTAGTGAGCAGTTGAATGTAAATTGGTATAGGGCTTTAAGTATAGTGTAATTGCCCTTATGCAGCTATCACCAGTAAACCACAGTGTATACTGAAATAAAGCAGTAAAAAGCTTTTTAGAAATCCCCTGCCTCTACCTAATAGCATGTCTCAGATGTCTCTGTGTGTTAAAAAAATAGATGAAAATGTTTTTTTCTATGAAGAAGCACTTAGCGCCTTAGAAATTCAGCGAGTTGAATGGTAGCGGCGGCGAAGTGTGCGCACACCCGCACACTTGCACACTCGCTGGAGACCCTGCACACATTTGTGAAGAAAAGGGCTTCCCGGAAAGAGCTGCTGAACTGTAGGATCACAACCACTTGTTGCGATGTAAAAAGAAATGATCGTGCAGCTGAATGGGAGAGCTGGAGAGAAGAGCAACTGTGTACAGTTGCTAGAGAGCATTGCTACACTTCCTTTTCAAGCCCCAAAATGCTGTTATGATCTCCGCTCCTCAGATAAAGAAGAAAGGGGCTGAATCATTTTTTTCTTTTAATTTCTTTATCCACCTGGTATCTGGCAGCATTACATCTGACGGATTCCCCCAGCCCTGTCCCCCGCTCGCAGTGTACCCTTCCAGCTGCCCCACAGCTTGCACCCCATGGTGGGGCAGCAGGGATCCCTCAACCCGCCTAACTCCGGATTCGGTGCTGGAAGGATTACTGCCCATCATAGGGGTGGTGCCTGCAAGGACCAACCTTCATTCTGCCATGACAGTGCTGTTTTGTTCCTCCATAATTTTGGTTCCCCTAGACAAGGCGTGCAATGACACCCAAGGAACGAGTGCGCCTGCTCCCATATGCGCTCCTCAGACCGTCTGCCCCATCTACCCCCACTCTGTAGCTTTCAGTGTGCCAGCCCCTAGTCTCCACCAGGGGCCAGTCATGCCTGATCATGGCTCCCCCCTCCCAGAGAAGGGAAAGCAGTCCCTACGGGCGCTCGATCCCTCTCCTCCCTGCTGACCCCCAGCGGCCTGTGCTCATTCCCGAACATGGGTCGCCAGCGTAGCGCAAGGTAAGGAGACTAGTGCCTCAGCCCTTAGTGCCACTGGGCTGACACCGGGGCTCAATTATTGATATAAACAAAGAATGCTAAGGGCATAAGGTGTAGAGCCCTGTAGAGTCCATAAGAAAGCTTAAAGGAGCTGTATTCACTGAAAGAAAGCCCTTAGACAGCTAGAAGGCTGTAATGTACAAAAAGCCATTGGCTGAAATTGCAGCTGTCGGGTAACAAGATACTATGAATGAAAACATCTTAAAATACAGAAACAGGCTTAATGCAGCAAAAATAAAGAATAAGGTTGCAGGAGTTTGCTGTATAAAAGTACTAGAGTGGTTATATGGAATAAATACATGTTTATACTATGGTTTAAGTATTTTGGAGTAGAAATGAAATTCTGGAACCTTGCAAGAAAACAGATAGGGAGCGCACCCCTCATCTGTCTCCCCTTGCCAAGGTTGTAGATTTTATTTCTATAATTAATCAGTGCTTTTTCCTTTCTGTATATGTCAGAACATATTAAATGTTGAATTACCTGAAAAGCTCTGTTTTTCTGGTAAGGTCCTATTATAGGGCTGGCAGCCCACAGAATGGCTGTCTTTAAAGGACTTGGGGGAGAGTGATGTCATAAAAGAAGAGGGGCAAAGTTTCAAGCCACTCCCCCTCCTCTAATTAAGGTTTAGAAATATGTTATCTGGCCTATTAAGATGGTAATTGTTATAGCATATCGAGAATCTAATCTTGATGTATTGTTCTCTGTACCTCATAGTCAGTGTGAGAGTTAGCAGCCATAAAACAAGTCCAGGTTCACTAATTGTGTAGTCACATGACTATGATGTCGCAGTAGAAAGTAGCATTTAAACTCTCCACCAGGGGACAGTTAGAGAGAGATGGGTCAGTATTCGACTGATCACAGTACAAAGAGGTTGTGTTTAGGCTTTCACACAAGTGCTATTTGCATTGAAGAAAGGAAAATACATTTTCAGGAGTCTGTGGAAAGAAGTATTTCCTGTTGTTGGATGGGTGTGAAGTCAACACCAATTTTTTCCTTTCTGTGAACTTCATTTTTTTTTTATTTTTATTATTTGGAAATAAATTGACAAATGCATTTATTTGCGTTTTTTATGCATCTTACTACTGTCTGGACATCTGTTATTATTCCATGCTTCTACTACCACCACTCTCTGTTTTTTGCCCACCAACCAGTTTGCCACTCAGTTGACCAACTTCTGACCCACCCCAAGTCTACCCAGCTTATTAATCAATCTTCTATGTGGAACAGTAGCGAAAGATTTGCTAAAGTCAAGGTAGATGACATCAACTACACCCCCTTGGTCCGCCACTCTAGTTACCCAGTCAAAGAAATCTATGAGATTAGTTTGACATGATCTTCCTGTTGTAAACCCATGTTGTCTTGGATCCTGTGCTCCTATGAATTCCAGGTGTTGCACTATCCTTTACTTAAGAGGTACCTCTATAACCTTGCCCACTACTAAGGTAAGACTGAATGGTCTGTAGTTCCCTGCCTCCTCCCTGCTGCCACTCTTGTGGAGCTGGATAATATGAGCCCTTCTCCAGTCTTCTGGGACCTCTCCTGTGCTCAAAGACTCACTAAGCAGTTCTGCTAATGGCTCTGCTAGTTCCACCCTTAGCTTCTTTAGTACCCTGGGATGTATGCCATCAGGTCCTATTGCCTTTTCCTCCCTGAGCTTAGCGATCTCTTTTTGGACCCTTTCTTTTGTGAAGGGACTTGTGCACATCTCCCTCCCCCCTGTATCCATGGTGCTGAGCTGTGGGCCCTGCCCTACCTTCTCCTCAGTAAATACTCAGCAGAAGTATCTATTTAGGATAAATGCTTTTTCTTGGCCCTCCTCCACACACTCCCCCTTATCTCCTTTGATCTTAGCAATACCCCCTCTGGACTTTATCCTTTCACTAATGTATCTGTAGAAAGTCTTGTTCCCTTCTTTTACTGTGCATGCTAGTGTTTCCTCGGTTTGGGCCTTTGCCTGTCTTACTGCCTTCCCTGCTTCCCTTAGGGAAGTTTGGTATGCCTCCCTATCTTTGTCCCACAGCGTTCCCTTATCACATTTAATCTGTGATGGTTATTATGATGCTGCATTGCTACTATTGGGGGACCATAAATGGTGCTGTGTGTTTTGGATGCAAAACACTTGGATTGTCAGTAACAGATATCTGAGCATGTTGCCTTTAGAATTTCTGCTCAGGGAAATTTAAATAGCTACTGTCATGATTTTCTGTCCCGAGCCAGGCAAGAACTCACACTAAGGAGTTTGCTGCCGGAGTAGATAATTGAGCACAAAATGAAATTTTTGTTTTCAGTAGTTAATCAACTACTTCCATTAGGAATCATGTTATATGAGCAAGTATTATTGAGCACATCAGTATGAACAACTCAATAATACCACTCACACTGAGAGCAAGTGGTGAAAAACATCGATATACTGTATCCAGTAGAGCGAGTATAGCAGGGAGCTACACTCGCTACTATAGGATATAGAATGTTGTGTGGCCAAACCCTGCTGAGCTGGCCATTTAGCATAGTGGTGTAAGTTACCGCTTGCGATGCTGGCAGACCCAGGTTTGCGTCTGGTTTCAGGGGAAATAATTTTTTGTTGTTTTAAAAAAAAAGTAACTTTCCCCTGGGTCCGCATTCCCTATGGAGTTGATTGTTTTAAGTTTAGGTGGTGCGGGGGGCTTGCGTCCCACAAAGGGAGCTGCGGGGGGCATAGCTCCCCCACAAAAATACTTTTTTTGGTTTTTGTTTTGTCTGAATGCAGCGACCATTGCTATTTGTGAAGGTCACTGCAATTTCAGTTGCCCTTTCAATGACTGGCTCTTTTTTGCTCGGTCTATATGATGGGTGGTTTTTCAAACTTGCCCTCATCACATAAAACCCTTACATTACCATGCCCAGTTCATTACTTCTGACTATGAGCTGAGCTGCTTTGGGGTGCTGCAGCCCTGCCCCTAAAAATACCAGTTTGGTGATGTGAAATAGGAAATGGGGCTGCAGGCACACAACATATAGAATAATAAAATCTGGATTGGGGGCTCTTTAAACATGCCGACATTTTCTTATGCCTCCAAATAGGGGTTTACAAACAGCCTACAAATTGGAGTTTACTATAATGTCTTCCTGGGCTCCTTAATTCCCACTGTCAGGCTGGTGTCCTGTCTTAAGTAATTCTGTGTCTTTGTGTGAGAGTGCCCTGGTGAGCTTCTGTGCCTGTTCCTTTAAGAGAATAGTTAATCTGAGTTAGAAATTGGTCTGTGCTGGATCCAAGTGATTTAAGGCCTGCGACCAGCCAGACAGCAATCTAATTTGCTCCATTCTGCAGTCGCTACTTGCGCAGAGGGAGCCCATATAGGAACTGTGATTATTTACTGTTTGTTTGTTGCCATAGTAATGACAGAGAAGTTTGTCTAACCTGCTTTGATTGCAGCTCGAACATTTGGTTGGGAGTCATCATGTTAGGTTCTGAACTTCCAGCAATTGGACCAGTCAAACCACTGGGGACCTAAAATGGATCCTATCGCCAGGGGTCTTGTGAGATGGAAATTCTTTAGTCTTGTAGTTTTATCCAGTTGGTGCCCAAATGGACCTGGAGGGGGGCACTTAGTGTGACTGACAGCTCTTTCAGTCAACTGAACCTTTGGATTTGCAAGGAACATGCCTTGAATACCGTGAGACAGTAGATCAGTTAGAGTTGGAAGTTCAAGTGTGAACAGCTCGAGCCTTCAAGCAGCTGCTCCCAGAAGGAGTGTAGGGGAATCGGTGGGAAGAAGCTAGACTTGCCTTCCTGCCACTTTCTCCTGCACCGAACTGCCTATTGCAGAAGTCGGACTTGTCCAATTCCAGCCTGAAACTGTGGCAGCAAGAAGAAGAAGTGTTAGTGCAACTTGCAATTTGGACTGAAGATTTGCTTCTTAAATGATTGGCCCAGCTTGCGTGTGAGATATACTCGAATCAGAAGATTTGCTCGGTAAGGCTGTTAAATTGCAACCAGACTAAATCCCAACTGTTTCCTGAGATAGTTATTGATGTAAATGTGCTGACTGTGTTTCATGGGCTGAGACCTGTTCTCCCATGAAGAAATCCATTACGTCATATGGAGGCTCTGCCTGGGCCCTGCCATCTCGGCCTGGGCCACTACTCCTGCACCGGAGACCTTTCGGTGAGAGACCTGCTTGAGGATTCGGCCCCCTGCACAACACCATCAAGCAGGCTATGACCATCAGGAGGTGCATCATGTAGGCCAAGCTTCCCCCTGCCCTCTTAATCATCACCACGAGGTCTACATATTGCCTGTAGTGCAGCCAGATCCTGGTTGTGTAAGTACAAATCAGGGTAGCTCCCTGCAGCGAAAGTTAAAATCATTGTGGTACCATCTAATTGTTTTCATTTATTGGGTTCTTGCAACAGACTGAGCCATCTGGCTTGGATGACAAATAATTGGGTTGTGTGCATGTTTACCTGCCTTTTTCTCTCCCAAGGGCCCTAACATCAGCTGCAATGCCGGCCACCCAGGGTAACGCTTCAGGCTAGCCTTCCTGACATTCTGGGTACCCAGGGTTGTTGAACTGTATAATTGGGACTTAAAGTGCATGCCAGAAAACCCTGATGTAAATCAGGTTCTTAATCATTTTGCTAGATTCACGCCCTTCCCTTGTTCACTGCCTCTAAATAAACATGATTGTCTTTTTTCACATTTAGCCTGGCTAGTGTGCATATTATTAGTTGAATTACAATGTTAAGATTGTATTGTTGCATTGCTAACCTTATTTTCCAGGGGGTCTCCAAGGCAGTTGCGGCAGGTCCAGCCCTAGTGGTAAGCGAGAAGGGTGTGAGCACATTATTACTGTTGCCCACTGATTGTGAATATACCACTGTGTTATAGAGTAGGCCACTAGGCAGGCTGGTGGGTGGTTATAACTTCACAGAGGGCTATACCAGAGTAGATAAGCAACCCCAATACCATTCCTCTGGGTGAGTCACCTAATTAGAGAACTCAGGCCCCTCAGCCTGTGTATTGTCAAACAGGCAGACGTAGTAGCCCTTAGAATGGCACCACCTCAGCCAGCTCGGTGGCACTAAGGGTTGAGGCGCTGGATGCCACACCAGCAACCCCAGTTCAGAAACGAGCCCAGGTCATTGGGGGCTGGCAGGGGAGGACTAGGATAGAGCATCTGTTGACTGCTCTCCTAGTCCTGGGGTGGGTCGGGAAACAACCATCATGCAGCAGTGACCTCTGGGAATGCCTGGAGGTACTACCAAGCATGGTGGCAGTTGGGTGGGAGTGCGATGGACATCGGCACACAGTGCCGGACATCATTGCACATCCGCATTCCCGTGGGTGAAAAATCAGAGGAAAAAGGCTGGGCGCAACCTTGCAGCTTGATGGCCGTGACCTGCACTGCCCAGAGAACTTGCAAGGAGTCCTGTCGGGGAGGATCCAGGGCTGTCCTGGCTGGGAGTGGCAGAGGTGGTCTCTCCAGCAGAGCAGAGCAGCATGACGGCCGTCCCAGACCCTTCTGGGTGCGGTATGCGCCAGCCAGCTCTCTGGCTGGGCAGGGCCAGCGGCTGGATGCCCCAAGCCAGTCACGCTGCAGAGGAGGTAAAAAGCAGCTGTGATTAAAAAAAAAGAATGGCGCCACCTAGGGGTTATCCTTAGCGTCTACTTATACATGTATGGTGCTGTGCTATATTCCATATATTAGCCCCATACAAGTATCAATGGAAGCAAAGAAACTGTTGGCATGTTTAGAGAGCACCCCTTCCCTCAACTTCATTACACTATATGTAGTGCACTTACAGCCCAGTTCCCTTCTTCACATTATAAAAATGCAACTTTTAAGGGTGGGGCTGCAGCGATCAACTCATAGTCAAAAGTTACGAACTGAGCATACCAATGTAAGTAGCTGATTGTACTGAACAATAAAATTCCATTTTGAGCTAAATTAACTCCCAGGCAGGCGACTGCTTAGTATGAGTGGCCTGCCCATAACATGGCAGTTGCTCTTTACACCACAGCATACTGTCACTGTAGGTTGGTTTTGCTTCATGGCAATGAATGAAGTAAGTAAATAAATAAATAATCAGTACTGAGTCAGAATGCACAACGAAAAAATTAAGAGTTTCATAAACTTTCCATGTTTTCAATAACCTGTCCAGTTGTTGGGGGGGAAAGGAACTAAGTAAGAAAAAAACCAGTGTGGAAAAAAAATTCCTACTTACCTTCATGCATGTGATTGCATGCCCTAAACAAGGAACCCAGACCTGTGAAGAGAATCAAAAGAAAACATTGATTTGAACACCCATAATAAGACATGTAGCCACTCACCCTCCAACCTGCCCTGTTCAGGCATGTAAAGCCCAGTCAAATATCTAGAGTTTAACTGTATCTAATATCAATAACCTAACCTGCTGGGAGAAGAGAATACAGCAACCGAAAACCCAGTGGGGAAAATAAAATTCTGCTTACCTTCATGCATGTCATCACATGAGCTAAACAAGTCACCCAGAGGGGATGAGACCAGGATGCCCTCAGCAGGGGAGAAGCAATAAAACAGAGACACAGACCTGTGAGGAGAAATGTAAAGAACAAACAAATGATTCAAATACATGTAATACAGACAGAAGTGCCACCACCCCAAGTACCTAAATATTATCTTGAGAACACAGGACAGGAACAGGCATAGGGCCAGATTCTCAAAAGGTTTTCAACGAAGTCATAGACGCAAATGTAGTTGCAGACCGAAATCTCCACAGTTGCAGATTCGTATTTTCATCCACAGCAGATACAGAAGATGTTACGACTGGTCACACCGGCTATAACATTTTTCTGCAGCTGTGGGGATTTCTATGGCAACACCACCCACAAGCTGCCACAAATCATGGAGCCGTTTGTAAACTGGCCCCACTTTTGAGAATACCATAGCTGTGTGACAGACTGCTGTTCTTCAAGTGGCAACCCACTTGAGACAAGTTTTTCCTGCAGCTGCGGGATTTTCAAGAGTTTTGAGAATCTGGCCCATAAATGTTAATGTTTCACTACAATTTACTAACCTGTGTGGAAAAAAAGAACAAAAAGACATTTCTATGGCAATTACAATGGTTTTATTATGATCATGAGGTATCTGCAGATTCTGTGGGACACTGGGGTGACTAGAAATGTGCGAATACCTTTTCCAAATATTCAGCTGATTGCTCGTTATCGGTAAGTCAAATATTTGACTATTCAGCATTCATTTATGTCTTTGGTGCAGCCAAAAACCAGGTAAAAAAATCATGTGACCTTCCCCCCACCTCTCTAAACCACAATCACAACCTCCTCTACCCCCAGAATGCACATTTTTTTTAAATACATTAAAGTAGGTTTCCTGTTGGGCAACTGGCTAAACCAACCCACCTCCATGGCCAGCTGCCTTCTTATGAATGAAAACACTAGAGGAATGAGGGCTGAGCAGATCACCTTCTTGATTTATTAGACAATTGGATGTTAGTGGTTGGCAAGGAGTAGGTAGGATAGGGTGCTCTTTGGGGGGGGTGGATTTACTCTATGTTTTTAAAGTGCAAAGAGCGCTTTACATTAAGAAGGTGGCCAGCCGTGGAGGTGGGCGGGTTGGGCTGGTCGGTCACCCAGCGGAGATCTAATGAAATGCATTACAAAAACAACTTGGGGGTGCTGGGGGAGGGGGTGGATTGTGGTTTCTATAGAGGGTTGGGGGATGGGCGTTACAACCTGGTTTGGCGCTGGTAGAGGAGGGAGGCATTTTTTTTTTAATCACAGTTGTCAAAGAGTCGTGGAAAAGGATGGATGCAAAGTCAGGACTCAAGGTTTAAAGAGCCAAGCAAGGCCAATATTTCATTTACAGCCAGAAATAAAAAACAAAAGCGGATTGGAAAATGGCAAAAATAAAACAAAAGCATAGCATGGATAACAGTTCTCTAGTAAGCAGCTAGAGCTCCAGATGAGGTCAGCACTCCAGTAATCTCTCCACTCATTTAAAATGGTTGCACAAAAAAGCTTCATTTATACCGGTAGAGTCAGGTGGTTTACCTTAAACTCCACCCACTACTGTTTCAAAACTTCTAACTTTCAAATAAACCAACAGTTTTGTGTGAAACACAGTAAAACTGAAAAGAGAAGCAGATGCTAATAATAAGGCTTTTAAATCTTGATATTTTAGCTGTTTTGCTAATATTTACAAAAATCTTTAGCAGCAGGCTCCTCCCCTTGGGCTTGCCAGTATATAGTTATGAAGGAAAAGGCCACCTGACTCTTAGAAAACAATGGGAAGCCCAGGGGTGAGGACCTCCAGCTAGGTATGTAGTACTCTGTTACTACTCTTTATGCAATTAATTATGCAAAAACACGTGTGCAACAGAAAGCAATTGCCATTTCACATGCTTTTCATTGTGCAGTAAAAGTTTTAACTGAAACCTTTTCCTGGTAACATAATTCGAAAACATGGGTGCACTCAGAAATAAAACAATTCAACTTCAAACAAACATACATTCTGTTACAAGAAGGGTCAAGTCACTGTTTCTGTCTGGTCCAGTTTACAAAACAAACATAAGTGCTCCCTGTTTTTGAGACCTACAAAACCTACACCCTCACTGTACATTCTTAACACAAGTGCTTTCTTCTACCTTATTTGAATTCAGGTTTCTTACTTTGTCTTTCTTGCATTCATGAACTGTAGTGTTTGAATGCTTCCTAGACTGCAAGTCTGCCACATACAAATATTCTGCAGTAAGACTGGCTGCTGGCTGTGAGGAACAAGAGAAAGAAAAACAATACAAAATAAGGCGCTAGCATGGGGGGGGGGGGGGGGGGTAACCCCAGGAAACAAAATAATGCTAAGTGCTGCAAGGGAGACATTAACTGGTTTAGAGAGCTTTTCTAAACCTTCCAGTAAACTTACAAGGTGCAGCTATCGTCTCCCCAGCTCAGCAGTAAAAGCAATGATGCTTTTATTCCCTAAAGACAGCACACTCTGTGTGCTATATTCTAGCAGCTTTTTAAGTCTAACTCAACCGTGGTTGCTGCATTTTTAATTTTTATTTGAGCCTTTGCCTACAGGCAAATAGAGGCTCAAGAAAAGGGGAGGGGGGGAGGGTGCCAAGGGTCAGAAGACTGATGTATACTGGGTCCAGTCAGTGATAGCAGAGAATCTTCCCAGCTGGCCTAACTGGAAAAGGGAGAAAAGACAGATTTACATAGACAAAGTGCAGAAGATGATAAAGGCGCTGCTGTAACAGACTGTTGTGGGAAGAAGACAAGAAATGGACACCAGTTAACACACAGGGTCTCAACAGCCCTATGACAATCTCCACCCCGCTCAAAAGGAAAACCCAGGGAGAATCAAAGGGTTTTCATACTCATTCTGTTTCTTTAAGGTCAAAATCAGTGTCAGATGGTAATCCGTGAAGTGGGCGCATGAGGAAGGGTGCCGTCTGTTACAGCAACACCTTCCTCGCGCAATCCACTCACGGCGACTGACAGGTAGGGTGACCGGATGAGGGGGTGGGTGAACTAGGCGACAGGATGTCGCTATATGTATGCACGGGGGGTGGAAATAAGCATGGCAAGCATGGGCTGGGAGGGGGTGGAGAGGCTGTAGGGGATGACACTACAGTCATCGGTCGAGCTACGGCGTGGCATCAGGGATTGGGCAATGGCTGGGGTGGCTGAGGCACTGGATTCACTTCCGGGCGCTGGTGCAATTTTTTTTGAGCCCAGCCTGAACCTTTTTAATTTTACTACTTTCACCCCCCACGACATGCACACCCCTGGAGCTGAGAATCCTTAAGAAGGGGGGTTTGGGGGGTGCAGCCCCCCACCAGAAAGTTGTAAACGTATGTCCAGGCACCATTGTGCTGGTGCGCCAGGGTTGTCAGAGTGCCAAAAATGTGTTCGGCACTCTGACTGAGTGATAACGGCGATCGCCTTCAGGTGTTCACCGTTTTCACATAGACCCATGTCAGAGCTCTCTGAGGAGAGATGGAGCTTTAGCCCTTCCACTTCCAAAGCTCCACCTCAGGGTCCCTTAAACAAAACAATTACTAAATGATACAGAGACACCTAT
This sequence comes from Neoceratodus forsteri, assembly GCA_016271365.2. Taxonomy (NCBI): domain Eukaryota; kingdom Metazoa; phylum Chordata; order Ceratodontiformes; family Ceratodontidae; genus Neoceratodus; species Neoceratodus forsteri. Next base: position 1,181,557,506 of record CM028131.1, read on the forward strand.
CTCCGTATCCATGCATAAAGACTTACCACAAGGTCTGACTGGTCTGACTGTACATCTGCCCCATACCGGGACAAAAAGTCTGCATTACGATTAAGGACACCAGCCCTGTGTTTGACAGTAAACCTGTATGGCTGTAGTGAGAGGTACCTCCGCCATATGTGTGGATTTTTCCTTCATCACATGCAGCCAACAGAGTGGGTTAAGGTCCGTGAAAACTTCAAACTCCACCCCTCACAGATAAAATGTTACTGCCTCGATAGCCCACTTAATGGCTAGGTATTCCTTCTCAATAGCTGAGTAACGGGTTTCTCTTTCATGTAATTTACGGCTGACATAAATTACGGGATGTTCCTCCCCTTCAATTGTTTGTGATAATATGGCTCCAATACCTCTGTCTGATGCTTCGGTCTGTACTAAAAAGGGCAGTTTAAAATCTGGACATCTTAGCACAGGTGAACTACACAGCTGTGCCTTAATAGTACAGAATGCTTCCTTGCATCCTGCAGTCCACTTTACCTTTGTAGGATAACTTTTCTTTGTGAGGTCAGTAAGGGGTGTGGCAATGGTGGGGAAATTCAGGATAAACCTCCTATAGTATCCAGCCAACCCCAAAAAAGACTGAACATGTTTCTTTGTTACTGGACGTGAGCTATTGGCTATAGCATTTATCTTACTTATATCAAGCTTAACCTGGCTATTGCCTATATAAAAACTCATGTACTTAGTCTCCTGCATCCCAATGGCACATTTGGCAGGGTTTATTGTCAATTTTGCTTGAGTGATGGCATGTAAGGCAGCCTTAAGATGGTGTAGGTGTTCCTCCCATGTTTTACTAAATGTCATGACATCGTCAAGGTAGTTGGCACAATATACCATGTGCTGATGTAATGTACTGTTCATGTACCGCTGGAACATAGCGGGGGCACCATGTAACCCAAAAGGCATTGTATTGAAAAGAAATAAGCCAATAGGGGTTACAAAGACTGTCTTCTCTTTTGACTGTGTGGCCAAAGGAATCTACCCATAACCCTTAGTTAAATCAAATGTAGTTATATATTTGACATTCCCTAGCCTGTCAATTATGTTGATTGTAAGCATTGGATACACGTCAAACTTGGACATAGTATTCAATTTCCTAAAATTGAAACAGATTCTGATACCACCTTCCTTTTTACCCACTATAACCATTGGAAAGGCCCAATCACTCTGTGAAGGTTCAATTACATTGAGATTTTGCATTTTTATCACCTCCTAAATCACTTCATCCCTCAGTTTTTCTGGAATTCTGTATGTCTTTTGCCTTACTGGGGTATCTTGGGTCAAAGTGATGTGTTGCTGAATCCCATCTACTTTTCCAGGGATGGAGGTAAAAGCATATTTGAACTTACTAAGTACTTGTGTTGTCTAAATACTCTTGGTGTGTAGGGTAAACAATAAAAATAATAATAATACAGATTCTTGTGTCTCGGAGTCTGCCAAGAAATATTCGTAAACAAGCAAGGAGTACTAATAAAGTTTATTATGCTACTCACACCAAGCATGTGATAAAGAAAATCATAAGGGAGATGGGTTTCTCACCGCTCTTGAAGAATGTGCATAATCTCCAGAACTGTAGAACTTAGGTTCTCTAAGATCTTGTCCTATCTCTCCCTGCGCTCCAGCTCTCTGCCCTTCTAGAGAAGCTATAATAGTGTCTCGAGAGCGCTACAATGGGTTGCAGACAGCTTAATACTACAGATAACAGCATAGCAACAGAGATTACAAGATAGTTACAGATATAAGAAACAATATGTATTGGTCCTAAGTCATTCTCCATTGGAGAATGACTTAGGAGACAGAATTACTAATGAGTATCATGTGAGACAGAATATGCTTCCATTAGCATTGTTGCTTAGACAAAAGAAATGCAGACAGTTCAGACTATATGCACATTTCTTACTTATATACAACATAAAACATAAAGACATAACAAAAGCTGTCTCTCTGTGTGTCAGATTGCTTAGACAAAGAGAACTGCTGACAGACATACCTGCCTGAGTGTAAAATACACATTACATGTAATTATATGAGAATATAAGTATATAATAATCACTGATGATCCCTCTGAGTCATTTTATCAGTGATTAGGTAGATTATATATGGAATATCTATCAAAGACAAACATAATCTAGGTAAATGTATTATAGTGAGGTATAATAAATCATGCATGACAATATTAGCATATCTTAGCAGCAAAGCACATTCCTAGCACCCATGCGTATATGATATGTGCCCATATCTAAGTGCAAAATAGCAGTATTACAGTACAATAGACCAGGAATACAGTGTGAGGTGTATGTGAGGTGTATGTAGGACAATAGGGGGCCTAATCCAGGCTTAACACCTGTTCCAATTCTTGTCGCTGTTGTTTGGTTATATCTGGATTTATAACCAAATCTGTCATTTCTCCATGTTTCTCAAGCCTATAGTACACCATATCCATCTCACTTTCCTTTAGATCAGGGCATACATATAGTCCTGGGGCAGGTCTTTGACACCATCTCTTCAGGAGATTGGCATGGTATATGCCCTTCTTAATTCTCCTGTCAGGCACCTCAATCTCATAATTTACTGGACTCTTCTGCATGAGGACTGTATATGGCCCCTGCCATTTCATGAACAGTTTTTGGTCAGAACTGGGCAATAATAATAATACCTTCTCTCCAGGTTGAAATTGTTTCTGCCCTACCCCCTTATCATATTGGATTTTGTGGGAGACTTGCTTCTCTGTATTCTGCTGATGAGCTAGCTTACTGTACTTTGTAAGTCTTGCTCACAATACGGATATATAGTCTTTGTGCCATTTCCCCATTATTCTCCTCCCACTCTTCCTTAATCACATCCAGGGGGCCCCTTGAGTTTCTGCTGTACAGCAATTCAAATGGGGAAAACCCCGTAGATGCTCGCGGTACCTCCCTGTATAGAAACATGAGGAAGGGTAAATATTCATCCCATCTTTTCCCTTCCTCCTGCATGAATTTCTGAAGCATCTTTTTCATGGTTTGGTTGAATCGCTCAACCAAACCATCAGTCTGAGGGTGGTATAGGGATGTGTGCAGGGCTTCAACATTCAGAGTAGAGTAAAGCATTTTAGTAGTCTAGAACAAAAGTTGGTACCACAATCAGTGAGTATTTCATCTGGTATTCCAACTCACCTGAAACATTTTACTAGCTCTTCTGCTATTTTCTCAGCAGTGATGGTATGTAGAGGGATAGCCTCTGGATATTTTGTAAAGTAATCACAAATAACCAGGATGAACCTATTGCCCTTTCAGCTTTTTTGTAAGGGCCCCACAATATCCATGGCTATCCTCTTAAATGGAGTAACAATCACAGGTAGTGGCTGTAGGGGCACCTTTTCCTTTTTCTTTACCATTGCAACCTTCTGACATTCAGGACAACTCAGGCAATACTCAGCCACTTGGTCATGCATCCCCGGCCAATAGAATCCAAGCAGGAGATGGTTCAAAGTCCAGTCTCTGCCCATGTGCCCAGCTAAGGGTATATCATGAGCAAGGTGCATAAGCTGTTCCCTGTACATTTTAGAGACTACCACCTGTTCTATCATTTCCCCTGTTGTGGACTGTATACATTCTCTACATAACACTCCCTTATTGATCATAAACCTGGGTCCTTGTACAGTACCCTTCCCTATCTGCTGAAAAAAAGCATGTAATGATGTGTCATGCTTTTGTTGAACCCCCAAACACATTACTTTTTACATTCTCACTAATGTCCTTCATAGTGTCCACATGACTTATAGTCCATTGGGCTTTAACATGCCTTCTCTCCCTCTTGGTCTTTCGATCTTTTCCTTGGGGCCCATAAATGTCATCGTCAAAAGGGAAAAGATGTGCCCACTGTTCCTCTTGCTGTGCTGGTGCCCTGGTAGTTACAACATTCATATCAAATACCTCAGTCACCAAGTGTTTAAAATCAGGGTGGTTATGTCCAACTACCACAGGCACTGGAAGGTATGGAACTACACCCACATCCATTTGTTGTTCAAGCCCTTTAATAGACATCTTGACTTGCATTATCGGGTAATAATGGGTGTCTCCATGTACACATGTCACTCCAGTCTTATTACCAGAAGTCATAAGACTTTCTACCACATCTGCTCTAACCAGGGTTTGTTTACTGCCTGAGTCCAGTAGTCCATTTACAACTTTATGGCAGATGATTATAGGTACTAGATACTGTCTCCAGTTAGCCAGATACAACTGTGTCGGGGTGGTCTTACGTTTAGGGCAGAAGGGGGCTATATGACCTTTGCTCTGGCACACTCTATATATGATATCAGGGTTAAATTGTCTTTTAGGTCTGTCTGTGTGCCCCCTATATCAGTCCCAGTAGAAGTAGAATGAGTAGGTGTTACCGTAGGATTGGCAGTCCCGGTATCAGGTCCACAATACCCTCTGTGATGATTCAGAGGGGTAGCCAAATAATCCTCAGTGAGGGAGATGGCGTTTTCTGATATTTCTGGCCGATGATCTCTAACCCAAGTCTGAACATCAGATGGCAAGACCCTAATATACTGTTTCAGAATGATCATCTCTATGATCTGCTCTGGTCTCGTCTGACTTGGTTGCAACCACTTGTAGCACAGTTCCTTAAGTCTAGCATATGCTTCTCATGAGTTATCAGAAGCATGGTACCTGAAGGCTTGGAATCACTGTCGATAGGTTTCTGGACTTATGTCATACCAGCGTAGGATTTCTTGACACACGGTATCATAGTTCTGGGCTTGTTGGCTGTCCATGTAGCCATAAGACAGTTGAGCCTTTCCTGTTAAGTATGGTGCCAGCCGGATGACCCACTGCTCCCTTGGCCACCCACAGGCTTGTGCTACTCATTCAAAGGTCATTAAATATGACTCGATATCATCTGTTTCTCCCAACTTTGTAATTTTAATGTCTTTACTGAGGTTAGTGGATAAAGAAGGAGGTCATGCACCCATAGCCTGTATAGCCCTTAAGGTGAGTTCATGCTTCTTATCCATCTCAACTTGTTTTATACATAGCCATCGTAATAGTTCTCTAATGTCATCGGGGGGAACATCTTCAAGAGACTCACCTTCAGCAGTGACTTCTTCAGAGGGCCCTCCAGTCGCCCCTTCCTCCTTTGCTTCTGTCCTTGCCGTGTAGGTCTTCCTACGAACATCCTCCAGTCTAGTCATCAAAGTTTCTCCCAGCTTGTGAGCCATAGTGTGCATCAAAACACCACAGGGTTCCTCAGGCTTCTCTCCAGTGACAGGCTGTTGCATTCAGCATCCACCTGGGCAGGAAAAATACCCACTCTTCAACCAATCCCACTTCTGCTACCAGTGTCAAAGAGTCATGGAAAAGGATGGACACAAAGTCAGGATTCAAGGTTTAAAGAGCCAAGCAAGACCAATATTTTATTTACAGCCACAAATAAAAAATAAAAGTGGACTGGAAAATGACAAAAATAAAACAAAAGCATAACATGGATAACAGTTCTATAGTAAGCAGCTAGAGCTCCAGATGAGGTCAGCACTCCAGTAATCTCTCCACTCATCTAAAATGGTTGCACAAAAGAGCTTCATTTATACCGGTAGGGTCAGGTGGTTTAAGTTAAACTCCACCCACTACTGTTTTAAAACATTTAACTTACAAATAAACCAACAGTTTTATGTGAAACATACAGTAAAACTGAAAATCGAAGTAGATGCTAATAATAAGGCTTTTAAATCTTGATATTTTAGCTGTTTTGCTAATTATAAAAATCCTTAGCAGCAGACTCCTCCCCTTGGGCTTGCCAGTATATAGTTATGAAGGAAAAGGCCATCTGACTCTTAGAAAACAATGGGAAGCCCAGGGGTGAGGACCTCCAGCTAGGTATGTAGTACTCCGTTACTACTCTTTATGCAATTAATTATGCAAAAACACGTGTGCAACAGAAAACAATTGCCATTTCACATGCTTTTCATTGTGCAGTAACAGTTTTAACTGAAACCTTTTCCTGGTAACATAATTATAAAACATGGGTGCACTCAGAAATAAAACAATTCGACTTCAAACAAACATACATTCTGTTACAGGAAGTGTCAGGTCACTGTTTCTATCTGGTCCAATTTACAAAACAAACATAAGTGCTCCCTGTTTTTGAGACCTACAAAACCTACACCCTCACTGTACATTCTTAACACAAGTGCTTTCTTTTACCTTATTTGAATTCAGTTTTCTTACTTTGTCTTTCTTGCATTCATGAACTGTAGTGTTTGACTGTTTCCTAGCTTGCAAGTCTGCCACATACAAATATTCTGCAGCAAGACTGGCTGCTGGTTGTGAGGGACAAGAGAAAGAAAAACAATACAAAATAAGGCGCCAGCTGGGGGGTGTAACCCCAGGAAACAAAATAATGCTAAGTGCTTCAAGGGAGGCACTAACTGGTTTAGAGAGCTTTTCTAAATCTTCCAGTAAACTTACAAGGTGCAGCTATTGTCTCCCCAGCTTAGCAGTAAAAACAATGATGCTTTTATTCCCTAAAGACAGCACACTCTGTGTGCTATATTCTAGCAGCTTTTTAAGCCTAACACAACTGTGGTTGCTGCATTTTTAATTTTTATTTGAGCCTTTGCCTACAGACAAATAGATGCTCAGGAAAAGGGGGTGGGTACCAAGGGTCAGAAGACCGATGTATACTGGGTCCAGTTAGTGATAGCAGAGAACCTTCCCAGTTTGCCTAACTGGAATAGGGGGAAAAGACAGATTTACATAGACAAAGTGCAGAGGATGATAAAGGTGCTGCTGTAACAGACTGTTGTGGGAAGAAGACAAGAAATGGACACCAGTTAACACACAGGGTCTCAACAGCCCTATGACAACAGTTTTGATGACAGTATCCATCCCAAGCATCGCTATACCAATTTGAATTAAAAAAAAAGGAAAACAATAACCATAAATGCTGGTCCTCAATCATCCATACTTGCCATCATTCATATGATGACCACGTCATTACCACAGCATGGCATTATCATCTATGGGAAGAACAACCACATCAGCAGGCCATACAGCTGGCATAACACAGATATTAAGAAGCTCCAGTTTGAAAACCACTGGTATTCATAATGTTCACATGTTCCATCAGCTGTTATTCTATTTTGAATCCTCAACAGCAGCAGCAGTAGGGAAGCTATCAGTTCACTCTGTTTTTCTCTGGGGAAGCAGCATCCCATGGAGACAGAGGACATGCTTGATGATGTGACAGATGCAGTTGCAGCACCAGCAGGGCAGGTATCAGTCCACTCAGGGATTTTGTTATTTGGGAAAGCAGTGACCCACTGAGGAGGAGGACGGGACAGCACAGAAAGATTGGCTAGATGCAGCAGCAGGGCAGCTATCACTTCAGTTGGGATCTGTTCTTTTGAAAAGCAGCACAAAATGGAAAAGGCATTGGAAATAGCACTGAAAAATGAAACAGATGCAGTAGCAGCAGCAGCAACTCCAGCAAGGCAGCTGTCACGTCACTCAGGCGTGGTTCTTTTGGAAGCAGCACCGCATGGAGGTGCTGTAATGTTTAATGATGTTACTTTTATCTTATCTTATCTTCTGTCTTCTTTCCACCTCCTCAGGTTGGTGGCATACAATAACAAAAAAATGTATACATATAAATAAAAACCAAACCATACTAGAGTACAGTTATTTATTTATTTATTTTTATTTAAATATTTGGTGACCGGGAAAGGCACACTGAGCCAAGGCTGGTCTCCAGGTGCGACCCAGGGGATAGAGAGTATGAGAAACAAGATATACAAATACATCAGGACTCAAACAGGAAAAACACAATAAATACATTTCATACTAAAAAACAGCATTTCTATATTTCACATTAAATAGAGCAAAACAGGGTAAGCAAATAATTGCAAAACAGGGTGGCAAACATTTTAGTTACACGGTAAGGTACAGGGTATGGAGGAATATCATTGTGAAGCATACATACACAGAGAACAACACATTTCAAGTGTTATGTGATGTTATGGGAACAAGCAGGTAGGGAAAGGAGGCATAAGAGTGATTTGACAGAGGCTTGAGAAAGACAGTTGTGTAGGAGAGGAGGTTGAAAGTTCCACAGGGAGGAGAGGTAATAGTTAAAGGCAGCTTTGCCCACGTTGGAAGATGGAGTGTGGAGTGAGAAGGAGCGTAAGTCCCTAGTGCATAGTGGATAAGTCAAGTCAAAGCAGGAGAGAGGAGGGAAGAGATGTAAAATAAGAGGAGAGTAGGTTGAACCAGAATTTAGACATCAAGGATAAGGAGTGCATGAGTGGGGGGAGGTCCAGGCAGGAAAGCATGGAGCAGTGGTGAGTCCTGTATGGAGAACTAGAAGCAAAGTGACAGAAAGCATAGTAGAGACAGTCAAGATGAGAGAGTGAGGAGGAGGAGGAGGGTGCAGTGCAGTATATAATATCAGCATAGTCAAAAACTGGCATGATCATCTTAGTCAGAAGCTCCCGACGTACAGGGAGGGGGTAGAGAGCCTCTGTTCTGGTAAAAGATTCCAAGTATTGGGCAACATTTTGTGGTTAAGTAATCAATGTGAACTGAGAAGTTTAATTGTGGGTCCAGCAAGACACCTGGGTACTTGTAGGAGGGGACTACCTTTAGCGGGGTGCCATCAAGAGAGGTGATGGGGGAGAACATTGGTAGTTTTAGCTAATCTTTGAGAAGTTCCAAAAGTCATACAGACCATTTTTGTTGTGCTTAGTTTAAGTTTTTTTGATTGGAACCAGGATTGAACAGAGTAAAAGTCTTTTTGCAGGGCACAATAGATAGTGGCTGGGTCAGGAATGGATGAGAAGAGTATAGTATCATCCACATACATATGAGAGAAGCTGAATAGGCAGATTGGAGGTTATTTATGAAAATGGAAAACAGGATAGGGCCAAGTATGGAGCCTTGAGGGATGCCAACCAGGACAGTGAGGGAGAGAAGTTGGCAATTTTAACTGACTGCTGCCTGTCATTTAGATACAAGTTGAACCACTGTAAGGCAGGAGGGGCAAGTCCAGTGTCCTCAAGTGTGTTCAGGAGAAGAGGGTGGGATACTGAATCAAAAGCTTTAGCCAGGTCAATGAAAACTGCTGCAGTGAAGTGGCCTTTATCGGCAACTGATTGGATGTGACTGGTAACATGGAGAAGGGAGGATATGGTGAAGTGTTTTTTTTCTGAAACCAAACTGATGTGGAGATAGGAAGTTGGTGATGGTGAGGAACTCAGATAATTTGGTGTGTACGAGGCATTCTTGAAGTTTTGCCAAGGTGGGGAGGATGGAGATAGAGCAGTTGTTTCCTGGTGAGGTTGGATCACCACTTTTGTGAAGTGGGATGACACTTGCCATCGTCCAGGCTTTTGGAACTGTGCCTGAGGAGAAGGACCTATTTATGATGAAGGTAAGGGGAAGGGTGATGGCAGGTACTGAAAGACGCAGGAGACTAGGAAGTAAACCATCAGGGCTAGATTTAGACATGTCAAGGGACAGGAGGGCAAGCAGTACTTCATTCATGGAAGCAGGGGCTAGAAATAGTTTTGTTTTTTTTCATGCGCTTTGGAGTGGGCTTGGAGACAGGTGGAGGTGGTGCAGCAGGGTTGGGGGAACCACAGATAGTGAAGAAGGAGTTGAGTTTATCCGTGACCTGGATTGGATCTGATATTTCAATGCCATTATGCTTAAGTGTTGGAATGTTGGATTATAGGGTAGGGTCAACAATGGAATTAACTATATTCCAGAATGAGGAGGTTTGTGATGCGTTTAACTGGTGTTTAAAGTATTCGGCCTTAGTATGCCAAATGGCCTTGGTGCAAGCATTTCTCATGGTGTTACATGCTTGTCTTGAGTTTGGAGTTAGGGAGGCTTTGAAGGTGGACCAGGCTTTGTTAGGGGCTTTGCAGAGAGCATCTATAGGGGCAGCAATCCAAGGGTGGTGGTGTTTCCTGACCTTGGCTTTTCTAATAGGGGCATTGAAATCCCATACACTGTTGAAAATACTTGTAAACTGGGCTAGGGCAGTATCAATAATAACTGCAGAGTAGACTGTTGTCCAATTGGCATGTTGTAAGTCAGAGAGGAGGGAGTTAGTGTCAAGTGAGTTTAGTGGGCATGTTTGAATGTATTTTGGTGCAGATTTAGGAAGGTGAGTTTTTCTGTAGCACATATATACAATCTGGGATACACCTCATTTACATGGAATATCTTTCACTCCCAACCCTTGCAGAAATAATTATTTAAAATGTTTTCATGCTGCACATATAAAACTACTCATGTGATATGCATGCTGTCAGCATGATTTAGACATTAAATTGGAACTGATTGCATATATGTGGCGTGTGTGCAGCAAGCAAGTGTGGAAAGCATGCTTTTTATGTTAAATTGGAACAGACATGTGGCATGCATGCAAAAGGCAAGTGGTCACCGATAAGTGCACACATAAAAGTTAAGTGACTTGCTCAGGATCACACCATATACTGTAGAAGTGGAAGTTGATGAGATTCAAACCCAGGTCTTTGGATCTCCAAGTCTCCTGGTTTGCAGTTTGGTGCCTTTAACCACTAGGCTATACTGCCTGCACACATAAGGCTCACTTGTACTTCAACACAAATTGGCATACTGTACATCTGCACACATGCAGCATGCTTGTAGCCACTGTTATACTTTTCAGTTTTTTTGTCCTCCCTCAGCTGCACAACTGAACTGTAGCATACATACCAATGGAAACACATGTGGTTCTTCTCACCCCCAATACACACATACTTACCCATAAAACTACTTAATTACTTCTCTCTGTCCTGTACACCTACTATTGTCTCTCAATAGTTTTGAATGCTGCCATGCAAACAGACTTTAAGGGGCAAACACAAAAATATCAATAACTCAACACCCACCCACATGGCCAGTTCCACCTCCCCCTAATGCACACACACTGCAACAGCTGTGGCCATGCTACTACGGACAACCCACTAAGTGTAGATATAAGTTAAGAGTCTCTTATCTGAGTACTAGGGAGCCAGAAGCAGGAGTCTTTAAGAGATGATGTCCATGGGTCAGAGTGCTGACGCCTAGTCATACCCTCTTAAAATGAATGGAGTTATTTTTTTATTACTATTTGATACGTTATGATGGTGAGTTGGAGAATAATGAAGGCTACTGTTCTACTAACAAGGCCCTCATTAGTCGAGCAGTGGCCTTCATAAATCTCCAACTGTCCATCAATAATGTATAAAATAGTTATAAAAAAATACCCCCATTCATTTCAATGGTGCATGCCCCTGCAGTCTCCCTTGCCCTTTGTCATAATGTGCCTGAGTGTGGTGATGAGGAGGTCAGCTTCACTGGGCGGGGGCATAAGCTTGACCATAGTGAGACTCCATTAGTCTGTGCATACCATACCGCTCAACTGTTCCAGAATACAATGGATAGCCCTAATTTTACCCCTGAATACTGCTCTGCTCCTCATTCATCCCTCATGGGAAACATGCTGCTCACACGGAGGATGCCCTGTAAACTTAAACTTTATTGCATGGGCACCATTTCAGATTTCAGCATGTGGGAGTCAACCACCAGTGGGGGCCAGGTGCTAGTTAGCCCTTCGGTGGCAAGTTCTAGAATGTCTGGAATACCTCTAAAAGGTAAATGCCATCTCTAAAACTCTTTTGTTGTTACTGAAAAGTGATATGCAAATCAGAAACAATTTAAATGTGTAAGATTCATCTGTCTATACCCCATAGGAGTGCATCAGATATGGGCTTAAACCCACCTAGTTATTAACCAATTTTTTCCCGGCTGATGTTCTGACCCACTCCCCCCCAAAAAAAAACATTTTCCCAATTTCTCTCCCCAGCTCCATTTCATTCAATACCCATCCCATGTGGGTCATGAAGCTGCTCAAAGATGCAGACAAGAGAAAAACACATCAATATTTCAGGCCTTCCTCCTTCCCCAGTCCCCCTTTAAAAAAAAAAGTATCTACTTTTACTTACCTGGCCATCTGGCCAAAATCTGCAGACTGACTCAGTGTACCACTAACCCAGTTTTCAGTCTGGTCCTCCTCCATCCTTCTGCCAGAAGCTGGATGCTAGAACTGACCATCCCAGGTTCCCGATGTGGTCCATGACCAAGTCACCTCACTAACCAAACACACCCAACCTGCATTGCTTTCTTCTTGCTTGGCTGCTGCCATGGCTGCTGCTGCACTGCACTGATCAAGGCCTATGAAGGCCACCCACACCACTGTCATCACTGCTGCTAGGCCTAGCTTGCTTCCAAGGGGGCCTGTGCTTTTTTTTATATTTGTTTTTCATGAGGTGAGCCTAGTAAAGTAGGGAGCCTAGTCTTGAGTTAGCTTCCAGCTCACCCCCTGTCCCTTCAGCCACCAGGTGAGATGGAGACTCACTAAGAGTAGACCAACAAAAATATGCTGCCACAACACTGCTATTGAGAGTTCAGTGCTTGCCGACTCCTCCAAACTACAGTTTGCAGCCTGTCTACTCTGTGATGGGAAAGACAGTCATACTCATGTGACTCATTTGCTCTTGCTTGACTGGAGCTCCTCCACGTCATGTGTGATGGTGCCACTGCTAATAGATGGAAAAAGTGGACAACACAGTCGATACTGTACAAGTAAATACAACTGTTTCCACTGTGTTCTGAGATATTGTATCTCCGTGTTTCAGGATGTGTCCTGATCATCGTGATGGTTAGTGTCCCTCATTGTACCTCATTTTGAGTGTCCATGTCCCTCAGTTCAGTGACAAACTGTGAGGTGTGGTGCATGAATCCCAAAACCCTACTCAGCACAAAGAGTGCTTAGCATAGCCATAGTGTATATATGCCATAAAGAATGAAAAAGAGAAAGTAAGTGAGCAGAATCAGTCATGGAGAAACACATTGTGGCACTAAATATGCATAAGGGGATTTGCATGGCTCAAAACAAAAAGGTCAGGCTGCACAACAAAGAGGCCCCTCTTCACACATCTGGAATGGGGATGTTGGCTGATTATATCCTAGACATTTAATGCATTAAGCAAACAACACTTTACAAATTAATGGAAATTCAATGACAAAAATCAAAAGCCATTAAACAACTTTGCAAAAGGATCAGAATTAATGAGTTTAACTTATTTTAATGTGAAATCAATGAAAAAAATGTATTTTAATGGCTCTAATTTCTAGCAGTAGTATGAGAAATAGAAACTGATGTGTTTTTTAGATGAGATTTGCACCAGCTTATTTGCTGCACACACGGCATGTGTGCAGCAAGAGAACTTAGTGTGATTTTAAAATAATGTTCACACCAGCTTAACTGCTGCAGTCATGTCAAGCATGTTAACACTCGAACCTGATGTAATTTTTAGAAGATGTTTGCACCAGTTTACCTGCTGCACATATGTCAAGCTTGCAGCATGCAAACCTGATTTGCTTTTTAGACATGGTTCGCTTAGGTTCACTTTGTGTATGCAAACCGCATGCAAACATTGCACAATTAAGCAAGGGGCATGCATTCTGCATGTACACAGCACACACATATTTCTGTTAGGAAAATTTTAAGAAATAACAAATACTAAAAATAAACATATAATTTGCTGATCATTTTAATGTTATTGTTGTTAACAAGCCAGTTATTCATTCACAGGGTTCCACCCCTGGTTGCAACATTTCTGTTCAGAATGAGTTACATTCGATTGTCCCCATCAGTAAACTCAATTGTCACCCAAAATTACCACATTAAGGGGAGTTCCACCTTCAAATAAATGCATATCCCTTCATCATAATTATTCTTTATTTATTGCACTAGTCTGTGCTGCTACAGTGGAACATCAAATGGAACCTTATATCCTTTCTAAATCCATCTAACCAGCATCAATCCAAGCAGTCAATTCTCAGTACATTAATCTTAGTTTCTGTTGAGACTGGACTCAATTTATGCAGGGTTGTACCAAGGAATTTTAAACTTGTACTTGGGAGCTGATGGAAGTGACACACTCCACCACATGAACACAAACCACAAGATGTGCTGCAATGCCACACAAACATTTCCCTACCCCACATTTCAGTCAACAGTATGTAGTAAGCTAATGATAGTTATACATTAACAACATTATATTTTATGTTACACACACACACACACTTTTAATCGGACCAAAGATGGCTGGCTTTTAGTTACACAATGTTTAGGATACATTGTGATGAGTCCCACCCTGTACCACATGAAGGAAACCATAATTACATTGATTGAGTCACACCAGCACTCATGCATACATACTCGATCGGGTCACTCATACAATACAATCATTGCCTCTTAAGTTTTCTCCACACATCTTTCAAAGATCAGTCACACTGACAAACTCACTATGAAACATCTGAGGAGGGGAACAAGAAAAACAGTTCTTGTTGTACATCAGGAACTATTTGTGCTTGCTGCCATTGCTTTAGGGTCATGGTATGTATGGATTTTCAAGATTTTAATGCACTACTCAACAAAGTACAGTGAGTCTACCTGCGGACACACATGCATTTATGGTTTGAAGTGTGTACTCCATATTAGTGATTTGTTCATGCTGGAATATGTAAGCAATATTGTACATTTCAACATTTTCCCTGTAACAATTTCAAAGACATACAAAATGACAGGGACGCAATATTTAACACCAACAGTTTACAAAATGCAGCTTCTTACAGACCTAAAGAAAAAGGCTATTGTTTACTCTACTCTGCTGCTAAGGTATTTATATAATTCACATACACACCCATACATGCATTTTTGAAGCATTTGATAAAAATGTAAACAATAGCATTTCCTTCTCCAAAAACCTGCCCTGTCAGCTACATAAAATTGTCGCAAAATGTGCAATGAGATTCTGTTATTGAAGTGAGAAACAGGGAGCTGTGTTACTCTCCATAGTGATAACGTTCACTTGTACTCTGTAATGGTAGTTGTTTGCCTCATATTTGCCCAGTTTATCACAATTATGACTTATTGTAACATTTTTTCAATATTATGTGTCACACTGTGCTTTGGATAATGTGTTTCACATTATTTGCAGAAGTTGTGCTATGCTGTGAACATCACTCTGTGTTCTTAGTAAAACCAGCACACTGGCCTACATCGAGGAACACTGACATTCAACTGACACACACTGCTCATTGTAATATAATGGGCTAAACCCTAACAAATTGCTGGCCACACACACACACACACACACACACACCCACACATTGTCAAGATAATTGGATTTCTCATGAGAGAGCTGCCTTCACTGACATGTCAAATTCCACACTGGCACCATGACATGACATGACACGCATACGTGTCACAATGTGCATCATTTCACCAGCTCCAGTATCTGAATGTTTTATGGCAGTGGGACATACAGGGGCATCCCTAAGGTTCTGGTGGCTCAAGGCTGTGAAGCCACTGGACAGAGGAGGAGATTTTCAGAAATTAGTTGAAAGCGTTGAAGCAAAATGGATTTTTGAAATAGGGCATTAAACTCCAACATTGGACTCAATAAAGATATAAACTGGATCAGCTGTAGGTGAATAATCTACATAATAGTTTCAGAGGTGAGAGGTTTTCTGTAACATAGAACATAGAAACATAGACTTTGATGGCAGATAAGGACTGCTTGGCCCATCTAGTCTGCCCATTTCCCTACCTACAGGATAGGCTGCAGATCCTAGTTAACCAACAGCCTATTTCTTTCTGCCCTCCACAAGAATTGCCTTATGTCTGTCCCATGCATTCTTGAATTCTCCCACAGTTTTAGACCCACAACCTCCTCAGGAAGGCTGTTTCATGTATCCACTACCCTCCCTGTGAAAAAAATACTTCCTCACATTGCCCCTGAACTGCTCCCCCTCTATCTTTAAATTGTGTCCCCTTGTTCTTGCACGTCTCTTTTTGTGAAAGATGCTACCCTCTTGGACTTTGTTGATTCCACTGAGGTACTTAAAAGTTTCTATCATGTCCCCCGTCACTCTTCTTTCCTCAAGGCTATACATATTAAGCTCCTTTAGTCTCTCCTCGTACGGCTTCTCTTGCAGACCCTGCACAATTTTAGTTGCCCTCCTCTGGACTGCCTCTATCCTATGTCCTTGCGTAGATGGGGTCTCCAGAACTGGATGCAGTACTCCAGATGGGGTCTAACCAACTGTCTGTACAGAGGGATAACAACTTCCTGTTTTCTGCTGGTGATGCCTCTCCCTATGCATCCCAGTATACCCCCAGCCCTCCCTACTGCCTTCTCACATTGCTTGCTAACCTTAAGGTCATCTGATATGATTACCCTTAGGTCCCTTTCCTTTTTTGTTGTTGTTACTACCTCACCCCCATTGTGTAATCTTCCCCTGGGTTCTTGTTTCCCAGGTGCATTATTTTGCACTTCTTTGCATTGAATCCTAGCTGCCATACTTCTGACCATTTCTCCAACCTTACCAAGTCCCTTCTCATCCTTTCCACACCTCCTTGTGTATCAACCCTGTTGCAGATCTTTGTGTCATCTGCAAAGAGGCATACTTTTCCTTCCAGTCCCTCTGTAATGTCACTTATAAAGATATTAAAAAAGACTAGACCCAGTACTGAACCCTGCGGTACCCCACTAGTAACCTCTCTTTCTTCAGAGTGGACTCCGTTTACAATTACCTTCTGTGTCCTGTTGTCCAGCCAATGTTTCACCCAGGCTACCACCCTGGGACCCACTCCCAGGCTGGTTAATTTGACTAATAATCTTTGTGTGCGACTGTGTCAAATGCCTTGCTAAAGTCTAGGTAGGCCATGTCCACAGCCCCTCCCTGGTCTATTACTTTGGTCACCCAGTCAAAGAAATCTATTAGATTCATCTGACATGACCTTCCCGCTGTGAACCCATGCTGCCTTGGGTCCTGTGCCCCACTGGCCTCTAGGTACTCAACAATTATTTCCTTCAGAAGTGACTCCATCACTTTCCCTACCACAGAGGTCAAACTGACAGGTCTGTAGTTCCCTGCCTCTGTCTTGGTCCCACTTTTGTGAAGGGGAATCACATCCACCTTCCTCCAGTCCTCGGGTACCACACCATCCTCCCATGATTTATTAAAAGAGTAGCCAGTGGTTTCACTAGTTCCCCTGAATTCTTTTTAGAATTCAGGGTGAATTCCATCAGGCCCCATTGCTTTGTCCACCTTCAGTTTTAGGAGTTCTTGCAGAACCCTTTCTTCTGTGAAAGGACTGGGATCGACCCCGTATCAAGAGTGCTTCTGTTAATTGGATTAGGCACTTCTCCTCCTCTTTTGTGAATACTGAGCGAAATATTCGGCTCAGTATCCCTGCTTTTTCACTGTCCCCTCTGCCCACACACCGCTCATTCTATTCAGCCTCACTATCCTCCCTTTGTCTTTCTACGCTCTCTGATGTACCTATAAAAGGTTTTATCCCCCTTTTTAACCGAGTTGGCTATCTTTTCCTCAGTTTGGGCCTTTGCTATTCTGACTTCCCTCCCTGTTTCCTTCTGCCTTAACTGGTACAGCTCTCTGTCCTGCTCTTTCTGTGTTTCCTTATACTTCTAGAATGCTATCGTTTTCTCCCTGACTTTCCCAGGCACCTCTTTTGAGAACTATAGTGGCTTTTTCTTTCGCTTTGATTTGTTTATTTGCTTCACGCAAAGGCTTGTTGCCTCTGTGATGGCAGTTTTGATGATTTCCCATTGTTGCTCCACCCCTCCTTCTAGCTTGTTTGCTAGTGCTTTTCTGAGGCACTCTCCCATCTTGCCAAAGTCAGCCCTCCTGAAGTCCAGTACCCTCACTTTTGTATGGCTTGACTCTGTAGCTGAGTTTAACTTGAACCACACTGTTTGATGGTCACTTGTTCCCAGATGGCAACCCACTTCTAGATCTGAGATCCTCTCACTGCCCCCATTTGAGAGTACAAGGTCTAAGACTGCTCCCTCATGAGTGGGTTCCGAAACTAGCTGTCTGAGGCCTGCCACCTGTAGGGCATCGAGAATGGCCCTCCTCTTGGATGTGGCTGCAGCAAATGTGCTCCAGTTAACATCTGGCATATTCAGGTCTCCCATCAACAGTGTCTCCCCCTTTCTCTGCCATCCTAAGAATGCCTTCCATCATATCCTTGTCCATTCCCTCCCCCTGACATGGGGGTCTGTACACAACCCCTGTGCGGATTCTGGTGCCCTTTCCAGTCTCCAAGGTGACCCACAGTGCCTCCTTTCCTCCCTGTTTACTCTTTTGTTCAGTTGCTTTTATCCCTTCCTTTACATAGAAAGTAGATCTGATTCAGCTGAGTGTAAGTCTATGCACAATAAAAGGATGCAAAATATATATGAGGTCTTGGAAAGGGAATTTCTTTTTGCCAACTGCAGGGTCGACCATTGCTTTATTCCTCATATATTGAATTTGTGTATAAAACTTTTTTATATTAAACAGCTGTAAAGAAATAACTGATGTAATGGTGTGCTTGGGCTCCTCTCCCCATTGATAGGAACTACAGTATATAGAAGTAAATCATCAACATATACTAATAATGATAAAAATAATTACAAATCACAGATTGAACTAGTTTATATTTATAAGCTCAACATACAATCAGAGGATGGGATTAGGTGTAAGCACACCACAAGGCATAAATATGATTGTAAATACATGGGAAGAGATTACTTTTGCATAAAGAAGGGAACAATGATTTAAAGCAATATCACCTCCCAAAAAAAGCTCTAACCCTGATGCAGTTTAATTTAGAAATAAGGACTTAGTAGGGAAACAGAAGGGCAATGGGGTAATTAAGTGCAGATGGGTTTCAAGGACGCTCTGAGCTCTGAGGTTTGCACTATATGTTGTCTACTTCAAGAACAATGACCATATTAGGAGGACAAGTAGTAATCATCTGTCCACCAGACTGTTGGACTGCCAAAAAGAACCATGCTCTTTTGTAAAAAAAGACTTTCAAAATGATTAAAATACATATGAGAATCGCATTGCACCCATGCTCAGTGACAGACTTTGGTTACTGTAAAAGTTAGACAATGTGAGTCGCAAGGGCAGTGATGTGGAACTGTGAGAGATGGGCATCAGCATAAAAGGTAGCTAAGGTTTGAATAACAGAGCAGTTGGTTTTTGGCATTCACCAGAAAACAGTAACACAGATTAATGGTGAACCACTTGAAATATTTTTACTTTAAAAGCTGAAGAGACTCTGTGAAGCAATTTCTATGATTGAAAGTTTGAGCAGGAATGCAAGAATGCAAGATTAGAGAAGTGTAGAATGAGTCGCTAGCACAATGTACTGTCTAGCGAAGTACCTACAAAGCACACTGCCAAACTAGTAGTGGGAGTAGTTCACTAAGAGGAATTCCCTGTTTTGGGATTAAAAATGCAAATATAAGAATAAGGAATTGGAATTCGAGTAAGAGTAACAGAGTAGTCAAGCACCTAGTGCAAACATGAAATCATAATTATATTTTTATGTAACAGCACAACAGCCTTATTACAGGCCAGAATTGCTATAGGACAGCTTGAACCGTCCATTGAGACACTAGCATTGGAGAAGATTGAATTGTGAAGGTAGAAAAAAACAATTTTACATTTCTTATCACATAGTTTCTGAAAATTGCCATAAATGAAATGTTTATAAGGAGCATCTAGCTTTTTGAATCTTAGTCAGTCAGTGCTGCTGAACTAAAACTAGTTTATTATTTGTGGTTTATGGCACAAGGACTCAGTTAATTGCAACAGAGGTTGCGGATACATCATGGAAATTTATTCATAACAGTGTTGCAGCAATTGAAGAATAATGAGTTTATTTTGATAAATTAATGATAAAAAGATTGGTTAAAATGTTTCAATGAGAAGCAAACATACACAAAGGCTTTATTTTGTTGTTTGTTTTTCATTATAATTCTTTTTTAAATAAGTTTTGTCTTTTCACTATTGGTATCAGGGAAAAAGATAAAGTACAAAACTTACAAAAAGAAATATAAGCAGTCAGTAGTTGAAAGTCAGTGGCTGGATAACCTTATGAGAAAAATCAGATTTTTTCTGAGAGTGTAAAGCTGGACAGCTATATTCCTATTTGTATGTTTTTTATTAGGTAAAAAAGGCTTTTCTCTAGATGAAGCCTTGAATTCAGGTGAAACATTGAGAACTGATGCCTCATGAGAAAATAAAAGTATATATGAAAACATTGGCAAAGGAGTACTCTCCATTTGTATTGAATGCACCCCCACTCTCTTTTGTACTAAGAAGCCCAGTTGGCATCATTTCATAGTGCCAGCCATGACGGGAGTGTGCTGGTGAAGCCAAATCACAGTAGAAATCCAATTATCAAAACAACGTCTTTGTTGCATCTGCAATTTGTTAGGGAGTGGCAGATTTATTCATAAGAAGCAGCGTGCATCGCAGGAGTGTCAGTGTTGTTAGACTGGCTCGAGCGTCTGACGTGGGGGCCTTGTTTAACTTTGGGATTTGGTAAGAAGAATACAGCACTACTTCAGTACAGTGGAAAACTACTCAATGTTTAATTTTGCCATTTGGACCACACCACTGCTGTACCTTGGAGCATGCAACAACACCACTAGGCCACCGCCGGGTATTTGACAATTTATACATTACACTGTGCTACATACTAAGAGAAACATTCAGAGCATAGCACAACTTATGCAGATACAGTTAACTCAATAATCCAAGATATATCTTAGCATGTGTATTGATAATTATACAATGGCAAGAAAATTTCATGGACTCTGATTGGTCAATGTGTGCCTGAGACAGTGATGTTATTACACAATAACATCACTGTATTGCTTTTGGATGCTAAGGATGATGATCTTTATGCTATGGATGATGATCTTTATGCTATGGATGATGAGCCTTTGGATTCCTTAAAATCATTTTTTTATTTTTATTTTTTTTAATTTTGTATGACAACGAGCCATTGTATAATAGCAATAAGGCACTCTAGGGATGTGTGTTATCATGTAATAACATCACTCCTGGGGTGGTGGAAGCACTCGGCTTCACCTCGTGCTTCAACCCACCCCAGGAGTGACGTTATTACATGATAACACATACCCTGTCCTGCCTTATTGCTTAAATATAGCATACATAAGACATAATGTTGAAGCATTGTGTAAAAACAGGGTAAAAAATTGGCATTACAGAGTACAACTGTGCATGAGCAGTATGGAGAGCAACGCAGCTCCCTGGCTGTCACTCACATAAAACCAATCGCATAGCACATTTGGCGGCATCTTAGGAAGCTGACAGGGTGGGTTTTTGACAAGGAAAGGTTATTTTTCACATGTCAAATGCTATGTAACACCATATATGTGAATTATACACAATTTTATAATCAGTGGAAACAGTAGCCTTTCCTGTAGGTCTATATGAAGTCAGATTTATTTATTTTGTTTGGGTGTTACAATTGCTTGTTAATGGGCTTGTCCTTTGCTCCCACTGTTATGATCAGGTAAACTGTGGCTACCTGGTGCAAAACATGTTTTATGTCCTTTAGCATGTCATAGTCAGCTTTTGCTAATTATTTACAAAGCCAGAAATATGGGGCCCAATATTCACAAGTTTGCCCGAGCTCTAACCAATGCTTACCCACACAACAAGAGTTTTTCACTGGATCCCAAAATTCAAAAGGCTCAATTGCACTGGCAAGCAGGTTTACAGCCTGCACAAACCAAAAGAGGGGAGTATGCAAATGGAGGGCCGGGGCGGGAACATGAATATCAGTGCAAGCCTACATTCAGTAGATTTGGAATGCGCAAAAGGTTTTATCTCGGTCCTTGTGCATTACGCAAATACAGCTGAAAACAAAAACCTGTTACTCTGTGAAACACTAGCAGGTGGTACAAGTACTGCAGACAACTAGTGGTTGTCTGCAGGGGAAGGACACCCACCTCTTGTGGTTCATGACACCCTCCCCCCGATTGCCAGCCTGCATTTAAAAAATCTCCCTGGTGGTAGTGGTCCTGCATTCCCTCAGATCACCAGACTGTATTTAATAAAACTGTTCCTGGTGCTAGTGGTCAACCATCCCTCTGATCACCAGTCAGTATTAAAAAAATTCTGCCTGGTGCTACTGCTCACCCCTTTCTGATCATGAACCCACAGTGTAAGTAACTCCCCCCCAGTCTCCAGTTATTCAACTCCCTGGCAGTGATCAACAGCACCTCCTTTTGCATATCCTTGGCATCTATTGGCCCCAACCGCAGCACGAGCACCCACCACACCAGTCACCTAACCCATATCCTCCATGCTGCAGGTGCTCATATGGCAACCAGCACTGCTCTCCTCACATCTCCATGGCCACCTGCCATATGTCCAGGCAGGGACTGCATGTCTCATTTATAGGACAGGCCATGTCACCCTGTCCTACAAATAAGATGCGCACTCACTGCCTAGACATAAGGTGGCCGGCCGAGGGTGTGTGAGGAGGGCAGTGCAGGTCACCATACATGCACCTGTGGCACCGAGGATATGGGTAATGTTACTGATGTGGGGGGTGCTCAGTGCCATGGTGAGGGCCAATAGATGCCAAGGATGGGCAACAGGCGGTACCATGGACTAGTGCCAGGTGGGATCACTGGACTTTGGGGGGAAGTTATACTATGCTCTGATAATCAGTGGGAAGGGAACACTAGCACCAGGAAGACATTTATTAAGTATAGGATGGTGATCGGAGGGAGGGGGCAACCACTAGCACCAGGGATAGCTCATATTTCATAGACTGGGGAAGGGGTGGCAAGTTGTGTATTACTATTGCTTTGTCTTACACAGCAGTGCTGAAAATAAGTAGGATGATACCCCAGGTTTGTGTTCTAAATGCTAGTATACTGTTTAAAACTAGCATTCACTGCCATTTCCTATGTATTCCTCACCTCACCATTGTTTTTTTAATTATAGCTCAGAGCCAGCTGCTTATTTTCATTCCTTGTATTGTTTAGATTTCTAAACCATTTTTGTTCCAAAAAGTGTATTAAATATCAAGGAACTGTGTTAAGGAACTGGCAGTGCTACTCTTGAACAGTAGTCTCTAAAACACCTGAGGGTATCGTCATCTTACTTGTTTTTCACCAGTGCTGTACAGGACAAATAATTACATAAGTAGGTCGGGCAGGTGGTCCAGGGAGCTGGTGTATCATATAAGGTAATGATGGATAATTTTTGAACAGTACTAGCCCCAGGCAGCACTTTCCTGGCTTTGGAAATCATTAAGAAAGTTTAGCATGACAACTTAAATGACATGAACTATTTTTGGCAGAAGGTGTCCAGATTTTCCCAGTAGACCTAAGTTATGACCACAATACAAATGTAAAACTGGAACGTAATTGATTAATGCTTATGCATGGCAATCTGAGTAAAGGACACTGATTTGGGACTGGCACAATTAGAACCATACACTGAGTTTCAACTGAAACAGTAAGATGAATCAATCTAATGATAGTTGATTGTTTGAATTAATGGTTATATGTTTATATATATAATGTTTTAATGAAATGTTTTAAAAGCACATAATGCAATAAATAATCATTATGGTTAAGGGCCAAGAAGCACGTATTATTTTTAGTGTGAGACTCCACCTTAAGGTGGTATATTATGGTACTGTTGGTCAGTAAAGTATAAGTATGTAAGTGGAGGATTTAGGGCCTCCTTTTACTAACAGTGTTCGAAATGACCCTCAGCATTATCCTCATCTGAGGGCTCATCCACCATGACACTGTTATCATCCTCCATCTCCAACTCTGATGGCTGGCTTGATTCTCCCTCTCCTTCCTCACGGTACCTCGATCTGACACTGATTCTGCAACCAGGTAGGATGTGTTCTCGATTAATTTTAATAAATGTCAGCATTTCGACATTCTTACAGGAAAGAAATGTTCTCTTGTTTATAATGATGGCACCAGCAGTACAGAATACTCTTTCAGAGCTTACACTGGATACTGGGCAGGATAGGTACTCTATAGCAACTTTGGCAAGTGCAGGCCACACTGTCAATTTACTCTGCCAGTACAGCAGTGGTTTGTCATCGGGACACATCCGTTCTGGGTCTTGCATGCATGCCTGCGAAAGTGAGGCAACAGATATATGGCTCTCTCATTCAGGTGGTACAGCCTTTTTACTGGACATGCCCACCTGGGACAGAACTGCCCGTAGAAGATTTAGGCCACTGCTACTGCTTGGTTGAGGTTGCTACTGAGTAGCTCTTGAGCTTGTGAAGGGTAAGGATGATGATAGCTTAGTGCTGGTGGTTGTAGCAGAATTGGATGATGGTCTAAACTGGGAATGCCTGGAACAGTGTTGCTGCTGCTGCTGCTTGCTGTCTTTACCTGGCTGCCAAATTTTGATCTGTTTTTGTACAAGGCCTGTCAGTACTTCAGTTTTATTTTCTACACCTCCCTCCCTCCCTCCTCCAGTAGAGCCCTGATGCCATGCTTATAATGGGGATCTAATAATATTGCCACACTATAAACACTGGACTGCAACATGCTGCACAAACGATGGTCACTGCACACACATTCTCTCAGCCTCTCTACAAGTTCACTGCCCATGCTATCACCATTATGGTCGAACTCCCTGATGTTTATTTATGTCTGCCCCAGCACACGAATCAGTGGTATTGCCTGCCTGATACAAGCATTTGCATCACTAACAGCTTGGGTAGCATGTTCAAATCACTGTAGAATTTGAATAAGACTGTCCATTAGGTGCCACTGACCTATACTATGGGAGAGGAAGGAAATGTCATGATCTCTGTGCAGCATGTTGAAGTCTTTTAAGGCCTTGTATTGCTCAAACAGCTGTTCAAGCATATGTAAATGGAAATCCCACCTCTTGGCCACCTCCTGCTTTAGTTGGTGCTATGGAATTTAATTTTGTTATCTGCAGCAGTTTAAGCTCATTCCTGACTTTTGTGGAATGGCTAAAATAGCCACACAAGCGATGGGCAGAGGTAAGCATGTCATCAAT
Organism: Neoceratodus forsteri; assembly: GCA_016271365.2. Classification (NCBI taxonomy): domain Eukaryota; kingdom Metazoa; phylum Chordata; order Ceratodontiformes; family Ceratodontidae; genus Neoceratodus; species Neoceratodus forsteri. The sequence continues at coordinate 1,181,582,522 of CM028131.1, forward strand.
CTCATTATTATTTTTGATGTCATCCTGTACAATTAAATTAGGGCAGTGTGCAAAGCATGGCACATGAGTATATGACTCATCCTCAATGTCCTTGACTACATTCCTGCTGTTGTCACTGGCAATAAACCCTGCTTTCATTCCCTGTGACATCAGCCACTCATCTATTTGAGTTTGCAGCTCACTCAGTATATTGATGATAATGTGCTGTACAATATCCATACAGGTCAAGCTGAGAGAGGCATGCTGACGTACACCAGCAAGGGGAGGGTACTTTAGGCAGGAAGGAGAATGCCGAGGGATGGTAGAAAAATTACAAAAATGAACTCAGTGGTACATAAGACACATACATGAGGAGAGAGCACCAGGCCCACTGCTCCACATGTCCATATTAAGGTGCACAGTGTCTACAGCAGAATGGCAAATGCCATGTGCCAGAAAAGATTTCAGATCAATATAGAGTTCCAGTACGGCCTTTGTGGAAAAATAGGTTTGTGATGGAATATTCTACTTCAGAACTGCCCTACTCATCAGATGCCGGAAACCATCATTTTCGACAAATGAGTAGGGTAACATATCGACTGCCAGCATTTGAGCCAAACAGGCATTGAGCTGACGGGAGACTGGGTGGTTCCAGTGATATTTTGTCTTTTTTTTAACATTGCCTCAGATATTTTAGCTTGCACTAGCGGTGGGGGTGCAGATTGGGTACACTGTGTGACAGATGACTGGGATAGAGTACCACTACCTGTGGATGCTCTCATGCTTTTCCCCTTTTAGAAATAGCCTGCAATAGAAGTAGGCAGTTTGGATACTTTACTGGCAGGGGTGCTAGCTGTAGGACTCAGGATAAGACTAGTAATACTACTACTACCGATATCTATGTCCCTCACCATGGACTCATCATCATCCTCATCATCATGTCTTCCCCCATGCACAGAAATAAGTTACCTCGATCCCAGGTTTGCATCCCTCTCATGCTGCAGCCACTGAATTAAATGTTTTGATTTCATGCATCTATGCTGCCCTGTTTTCTCAAGCCATGAGCCACGTTTGCTGCAACTGACTCTAGCTTTGGAGATCTGGCAAATTGCAATGCTTTCATCTTTTGGGTCTCTGGTAAAAAAAATCCCACACTAAAGAGGTGGTTTGTGCCACTGGCTGTTGCTTCATAACACATGGCATTGGAACATGATGAGTGGAAGTGACTGAGCCTGCCCCTCTGACTTTTTCACCACCCACTCCTTCAATGCTACCTCCCACAACACTGTACCTTGGTTGCTTATCCTGTCAATGATGCTCACTAACTGATTTTTTAAGCTTGGATGTGCCTTTATCTGACTTGTCACCCAGTACATTACATAGATACATAGATACATAGACAGTGTCGGCAGATAAGGGCCTATGGCCCACCTAGTCTGCCCATTTGAGCTTGTAAGTTCAGTTTGTTTTCCTAGAAGTCTATTTCCCCTTACCCCTGACCTCTAGAATTCCTTTATGTCTATCCCATGCATTCTTAAATCCTGTGATTGTTTCAGCCCCCACCACTTCCTCTGGCAGGGTGTTCCACTTGTCCACCACCCGTTCTGTGAGAAATTCTTTCTCATGTTTCCTCTGAATCGTCCTCCTCCAACTTCATCCCATGCCTCTAGTCCTGAAACATCTTTTTCGCTTAAAATAGTGTTTTCCTGCACCCTGTTCCTCCCTGTAAGATACTTGTATGTCTCTATCATATCCCTCTCTCTCCCTCCTCTCCTCCAGGGAGTACATGTTCAGTTCCTTCAACCTGTCTTCATAGGATTTGTGATGCAACCCATGCACCATCTTTGTTGCCCTCCTCTGAACCTTCTCTACCCTGTCTATGTCCTTACGTAGGTATGGTCTCCAGAACTGTACACTGTACTCCAGGTGGGGCCTCACTAGTGTCTTGTATAAATACTCTTCTACTGCTCTTCATGTTCCAGGTTCCTTTTTTGTTTACTATAAGAAATTTTGGGGGCCTCTCTCTCTCTGGCTCATAATCTATATCCAGGACAGGACTGTCTATATCAGAACAAAATGCACTGCTTGGCATAATGATATCATGGGGTACTACTTCCCTGTCCTCCTTATTTGGGTCATTCACTGGATCATGTACCTCCAGCACTGCCTCCAGTGCCCCATCCTCCTCCTCCTCCTCCTCTTCAAAAAACTCTCACTGTGAATCATCAAAAAGAATTTCAGACTGAATTTCAGACTCAACGGTAGCCTGGCTCTCAGACTCCTCCACTCCCTGTGATTGTAACATAAGAAGAACATAAGCACTGCTGCTACTTCACTCGCCGACTATTTATGTTTAGCAATGTGTCTGTACTGTCCAGTCACACTGGCACCACTACTTTTGTCTATACTCCACTGTCAGCAGATGATACAACAGCAGCAATTTGGCATACTGGAGCTGTGGCCATAATATGTACAACAGAGGGCTGCAAAGTCTGTATGCTGGATGCTGCAGCTCTGCTACTGGTTGCTCCACCTGCAGATCTTCCCTTGCCTTTCCCGGTGATATAACTCAACTTCTCAGTATCATGACCTCACCCTGAACCTCTCTTCTTCATCATGAAATTCACAAGATAATCTTTTTCAGTCAGAAACAGAATGAAATGCCTTTGAACAGGAATAAAAGGCTGCTTATGAAAAAAAAAATTTTTAATTGAACACAGCATATCTGTTTCAACTGTCAAATTATTTTTAGGTGGAATAATGGAGTACAGCTTTGACTGATACTAGATTAAATCTCTTGAACAGGAAAAAAAGTCTGCTGAATGGTTATGAAATCAAACCTGTTTTATTTAAAACAGCGAATCTGTTTCAAGTTCAACTCTCAGATTCTTCTTTGGGTGATATAACAGGGTACAGCTCAGATTGCTATAATAAATCAGATATCTTGAGAACAGGAAAAAATGCTTGATTAATGCTTACGAAAAACTTTTATTTAAAACAGAAAATCCGTTTCAACTGTCAGATTTATTTTTTGGGTGGAATAACAGGGTACAGCTCTGACTGCTAAGAAATCAAATCTCTTCAACAGGAAAAAATGGATACTTATGCTTAATGCTTGGTCAAAACAAAACAGTGAACAAATCTATTTCAACTGTCAGATTATTTTTTGTGGAATAACAGGGTATATTCCACTGTTAATTTGTTATTATACAGTATAGAGAATAATGGATAGGAAAGTGTGTATTATGGATTTTTTTACACACCCGATGTGTGTGATGACTCATAAACCTCAAGAACAAAGCTCAAGAGGTTTATGTGGTCATCACACACTGAGGGTGTATAAAAAAAATCCAGAAATGCACACTTACATATCCTTTATTATTTATAATTGCTGGTGAAGCCATTTATTGTGCTTATTTAGGCAATATTGAGAAAACCGGTATTTGTACAACAGTTGTTTATTTTTCAACAAGTAAAACAAATATGCAGAACAACTATGCAGCATCACTGAACAGAACTTCAAGATCAACAGAAGTCAACAATTTATAAAAAAGGAACTGTTTAAGCTGTGATATTAGTTATAAATGCTACATCTCTTGTTAAAAATCCAGCTGTTCTCGAATTGAAGAAAGAACTGTTTTAGAGTCCCAGTATGGATAGCAGTTTTACAGGAAACAACTACTGTAGACGTATTTGAGTCTTGCTTTAGAGTTTATACAAAGGATTTGAAAGTTTCTGTTAGATTTAAGAGGGTGTCTTGTCTGTTGGGAATGGAGATCCAGAAGTATTTCCATGGAGTCGGGGTCATTCTTTTTCTGTGGAGATCTGTGGGTGTAAAAAGAAGTGCTGCTCGAGCAGTGTAGCTGGCATTGCTACTTTGGGAAACGCCGTAATAATCGGATTTCAGGTTATTACAGCTTTTTGAACCATAATAACTCGAAATCCAGTTGTTATGACGTTTGAAGAGACCAGTAATTGGGTTGATAAATGGCTTCACCAGTTTATATGACAATAAAACTAGGCAATTCTTTAGTGTGTGTCAAACAGCCATACTTTACTTCTGTGAGACTCTAACTATTAAGAATTAGGAAATCAAATCTATTGAACAAGAAGAACAGGCTGTTTCTGAAAAACAGTTTTATTTAAAAAAGCAAAAGCAAATCAGTTTCAGCTCTCTGAATATTGTATGGGGTGGAATAACAGGTTAAAGTTGTTAATTTGATATTATTTGATTGTGGTGTACATGCTAATACTTTAGTATCTGTCAGACAGTCACAGTTTAATTCTGCAAGATTCTGACTACTAGGAAAGAAATCTCTCTCCCTGTCTCTCCTTCTCTCTCTCCCTCTCCCTCTCTCAGGGGCCCCTCTCTCTCTCTCTCGCTCTCTCTACCACTCAATATATAAGTACTAAAGGCAATTATTAGCAAATAAGTAACATATATTATTCCCCCCCCCCCGCAAGTACTGATCAAAGCCCCTCACCCAGTATTGACTTACACAGGGGAAAAAGAGCTTAACAGCTTAAACAGAAAAAAATAAGTAAAATACAGAAGCTGTAGTCAAAAAAAAAAAAAAATTAAATCAACCCAAACACCACTACAAGTCTGTAGTAAAACTAATTGACCACAGCTATTTTTGTGGTTTTACATGCACTTTTCTGCTGTATTAACAGACAACACTACATAGTTTTTTTATTTATTTAGTTTTTGTTGACCGGGTAAGTGCACTAGACAAATCCTGCCTATTTTCAGGCATGACCCGGGGAAGGGGGATACAGATGAATGCCAATTGACCCTTGAACCAGATTAAGCTGTTGGTGGTATTTTTAGTGAATGAGGGAAATTTGGCCAGGACACCGGGGAAATTCCCCTACTCTTTTCGATAAGTGCCATGGGATCTTTAACATCCACCTGAACTACCACCAATCGGCAAATGGGACCTCGGTTTAACGTCTCATCAAAAAGCGGCACCTCAGAAGTGCAGCACCCCTCTCATGCTGCACTACAGTGTCAGTACTGGGATATTAACCCAAGTGCCAGATGTGGGAACTGAACCCACAGCCCTCTGATCTCCCGGCCTCAGAAGCGAGTGTGCTACCTACTGAGCCACTGACACTGTTACTGACTACATAGGATCGCCATCTCTCTCGAATGCCTATAGCTCAAGCAGTAACATGGGTACAATGAAGGTATAATGTGCAATTGCATGACTGCTTGACTGGTCTAAACGTGGAATTCTATTCTGCAGATACATATTTCCATGGAATACTATTCCACGGAGTGATGTTGAATGTCTGGCAAATTAGGAGCAAGTAGAACATAGATTTAGCACACAGAGAACACAATTCATGCTTATATTACTCATCCTCAAGCCTGACACAGCTAAAGTATTGTGTTTTTTATTATATTTGATAAGTTGGTCATGTATAATTCAAGTAAAATTGTTGCAGAATTTTCTGCAGAATATACATATCTCCACAGAATATAATTATGTGGTAAAACGTTCCACTTTCAATGAAATTACACCAAATGTAAGTGGAATTTATGAAAATTCTGTGGAATTTCATTCTGCTGGAATTTGAAAATTACACACAACTCTACAAGGAAGTTATCCTTGAAATGAGCATCAAAATGTTGTAGCCATAATATATTTTCATCTTTCAATGTGTTATTAAACCGCCTATGAAGCTCGTCCTTCAATGTCTGTGCCAGTTGCATTAAATCAGAAGAGCAGTCACCATTGTCAAGCATTTCATTGGCGAAGCTGATGAAAATATGCACCATGGGGATGACCTCACTAGTAGAAGCGCTGCTGCTGTGGAGTTCTCGGGTAGCACTGTCAAAATGGGGCAATGATGTGATGAAGTTTGTCCATGGTTGTCCAGTGGAGACTAGTTCCTCCAATGATATGTGACATAGTCGTTGCATGTACACTCTTTTTTTTGTTCCACTAATCTTTGTATTCTGTATTTTGTAGAACTACATCTAGTAGTGACATCCAGTTTCAAGGAGTGTTGAGGCAATTTTGCTAGCTGCTGGAATATCCGCAGCGCAGCATTTGCTTTCATAGACCTGTGGAGGTGGCTAGATATTCTATGTGCCATTGCAGTAAGCTTGCTGACACTTGTGCTCCTGTCTAAAGCTTGGTGAACAACTAAATTTAATGTGTGTGCAAAGCAGTTTACATTTACTCTCTCTCTCCTCCCTGTCACCACTGTCACGGTCACTGAAAGTCTTTATCATGTTAACTGCATTATCTGTCACTGTCATGCCTACTCATAATCCATTTGTGAGTAACCATTCCTCCCACAGTTTTTCTAGGGTGTTATGTACAATAAGTTGACTGCAGTGTGTTCACCATCCATAAAATTAGCACTGAGTAATGCCATTCCCCTGTACTGCACTTTTGGTGTCAGATTAGACTGCTTTTGTGACTATGAGAAAGAAACCCAGTTGTGCAGTCAGAAAAATATGCCTGTAAGTTGATGTGCTTGTTCAAATATCTGTCATGAAGTGTACAGTTCCACCCCCTGCCTCTTTGAGTACATGCACAATACAGGTTTTGACTGCATGGTGAATCTCTGGAACTGCTTTACAGGTAAATGTAAACCTGGATGGTGTTTCATATCTCAGCTGTACAACTACAGGCAGTCTTTGGAACCCAACATTTTCCACAAAGGGCTGCAGATCTGTCCCTCTCATTTCACCAGTAAACTATGTAGTTTGGAAAGCAGTCAGATGCTTGGAGTCAAATTTGGTCTTACGATCAATTGACTGAGTCATAGTTAATTACTCGGCTTTAGAAAAAGGACTGGCCAAGGAACCAGTGCTGCTGCTCTGCTGTGACAGGGGTATTGGTGATAGGAGTACTGTGTCAGCCGATGCTGCCGAGTCCACAGAAGTTGACCTAGTTCTTGTATTATAGATCAAGGCAGCACTCCCTTCCCCTGAGACTGGGACACTCTTATTCTGTGAAGAGTGTCTCACTCACAGATGCCCTGAAAATGGGCACATTCCTGGATTATTTTTTTTTTAAATAACACCAGGCACTCCCTCGATCTATAATATTTAAATCTGTTCCCTGTCACCACTCGTTGCGGGATAAGAGTGGTTTCTCTCACGTTCTGTTCCAGGCAGAACAGCTCACCTTTGCTTTGCTGTTCTCACCAGAGCAGAATGCACATGAAACCACTCTTATCCCACAACAACTGGCTCTGGGGGACGTATTAATCTATATGTGATGGAGGTGGAGGCCACATAATTGATCTCCCTTCTACTACTAAGATTGCCTAGGGGGACTGACTGCTACTACTACCACAATCAAGCTGTTACTCATCAAAGTTATCACCATCATCTGAATCACCCCTATTTGGCTCAGTGAGATCTGTAGGATGAGCAACTACATGAGGGTGCTGCTACATTAGGTGTCACTCATGGCAGTGGTTCCTATGACACTGAGTTTCTTCCCCTACTAATGGTTGCTTTACAGTGTATACAGAATGCTTGAAGTTCATCAGTGGAACTATCAAAAAGTGATACCACACCATGCTGGTACTTTTTTTGGGTGGGGGGGTTAAAGTTAGGCAAGGAATATGCCTGCTCTGAGTATTAATGGAAGTACAACTGGAGGCACAGGAACCAACTGTTGCTGGTAGTACCAGCAGACAGGGCCTAGACATGGTGGCAGAGGGAGACAGTAGGAGGGAACCTGTGGAAGTAACAGTAGCTTGTCTGGTCACTGTAATCACAATGCCACTAGACAAGGAGGCAGAGGAAGGGGTTTTACTGTCATGTGATTGCGACATCACTATTTTCATGTGACATTACATCATCATCATCATAATCAGATACATCATCAGTATCATCATTATCACCATGATCAGGGTTAAAATCAAGAGGTATATAGTCTCTGTTAGACACGTTAGGAGTTGACATCATTTTTAGAGGAATTGTCACCATTCTCAGGATGGGAGTCAGACTCTGAATCAAATGGAGGACTTAGCTCAGCCTCAACCAGCACCAGTACTAAATTTGTGTGTGGCAGAACAGGAGAAGAGGGCACTTGAACCAAGACAGGAAGCCAGGATGATGCAGAACAAACTGCAGTTTGGTTAGCATACGTGGTATAGGATTTCTTACTTTTCAACTTAACGATGAAGATGATGATGATGTCGCAGTGGCATCTGATGTCATTGGCAGTCTCTAATGTTACACAAGGCTGAAGCTTTTGAGCTTTATAACTCAACCTGACCTGCTGCATTTCACTATTTGGAATGGACTTGACATTGTCTTCTTTGTTGCTTGTGAATGTTTTGTTGAATTAGCCTCCAAAGGCCATTTATTTTTGTTTTTGGCTCTGGGTATAGGCTCAGTCAAGGATCTAAGGCAGGTACCTTACCTTTACCTTAGCCTCTAAAGACTCTAGTGTTCGTGTGGTCTTACTTTTGATTGCACACAACCGTATGTGACACATATGGGGAGATTTCTCTGACTGCACAGTAGGTTTCAAAAAACTTGAAAAATAAAGTTGCCAAGTGTTTAAACTGCAACTAGCCTCTTGGGAAAATGTGAGCGAGCAGTACACCTGCGGACGTGACAACAGGCAGACTAGAATGCTAGATGGCAACAATCAGAGTCATACTATGCTGAGTAATATAGGAGGCAGTATAGTGCAGTGGTTTAAGGCTCTGAGCTGCAAACCTGGAAACCTGGGTTTCAATTCCACAGCGCCCACTTGCATACTATATGACCCTAAGCAAGTCACTTAACTTCCTTGTGCTCCCAGGTCACACCTGTAAACAAGCTTTCAGCTTAGTGTGTCTCTCCTGGTTAAAACAAACAAACAAAAACACATTTTATTATCATTATTTTTTTTTTTGTAGGAAAAATGGCCAAGTGCTTTAACTGCAACTAGCCCTTTGGGCAAAATAGTCAAGTGCTTAAATTGCAACTAGCCCATTGAGCAACTGTCAGAGAGTAGTAGAGTACTCACATGGATGTGGCAACAAACGTACAGGCACACTAGCTGTAGTACACCGACTGACTGTTGCTTAAACTGTAACTAGACCCTTGGGAAACTGAGCAGTACACAGATGGACATGCCAGCAGCCAGCCAGGCACTCTAAGGAAAAACAAGCAGAAGCGTCCTACACTGACCAACTTCTCTTACAATTTTTTTTTAAATACCCAAGTTCTTACAGTACAACTAGACCTGTGGGAAACTGTCAGAGAGCAGTACACAGATGTGATAGCAGGTAGACAGGCATATTAGGTGGCAACAAGCAAAAGCATACTACAGTGATCGACTGGTCTTCCTACACTTTTTTTTTTTAAAGGAAAAATAACCAAGTGCGTATATGCAACTATCTAGCCTTTGGTCAATGGTGACAGAGCAGTACATAAGTGGACGTGAATGCAGGCAGCCAGGCATGCTAGGTGACAACAAGGAGAGACATACTACACTAACTGACTGGTTCCCACAATTTTTTTTAAAGGAAAAATAGGCAACTGCTTAAAATGCAAGTAGCCTTTTTGTCAACTGTGACAGAGCAGCACGCATATTTTTTCAGCTATTTTTTCAATACACATTAGCTCTAGCCAATGCCCATGTCTGCCCTGGACTGCCTCCTGTCAGGCCCTGCTACTGCTCCAGTCTCCACCTGTCTCCCCCTCTCTCTCTCTGATTATTTTTTTTTTTTTTGGGGTGGGGGAATGTATTATTTTCTTTTAGGTATTTTTTTTTCAGTGCAGTTTAGCTCTAGTCCCCCCTGCCTCCAATCAGGCCCTACTACTGCTCCAATCTCCATCTCTCTCTCTCTCTCTCTCTCTGATATTTTTTTAAAGGTGGTTTTTTTTCAGTTATTTTTTTAGTGCTGTTTAACTCTATCCTCCTCCTACTCGATGCACACAGTCACCTTGGACTGCATCCTGCCAGACCTTCCAATTGCCTCAGTCTCCTCTCTCTGTCTAATCTTTTTAATGATATGATTTTCTTTCAGCCTGCTGAATACCCCTAATCATAACCATCATATACTTTTACAAGATTTTTCAAAGCAATTGTCAATGCTTGTCCATATTGCTGGGTCATATCCACTACTAGTTCTGGGGGATATGTACACATTTGCAATAATCATTTTTTTACTCATTCCTTCCAGTTTAATTGCAAGAAGGAAATTCTGTTCCCACTTTAAATTAGTGACCTAGATATCCTTGCATAATATTGTTGCAGAGATCAAACTTGACTGTGGACAACCATATTTTGAAGGCATTATGGCAGCAATTGAAAAAAAAATCATAATCAGGTGTTTGGGGGATCACCAAGTAACCAAGTCTCCTGTAATAAACTAAGATCATATTGCACATTAATTGAAAACACACCCTATCAGCCAGCCTGTTCCCGCCACCTTCAATGTTCCATTATGTAAGTTTCAAACATCCTGATGGACTTTGTGATATAATGTTAAATACATTTGATAATTTTTCTATATTCCAATAGAGTCAGTCTGGTTGTATGTGCATACTTTCATTCTGTAAGGAATATAATCTATATTGGGTGTGCACAGTCAGATATGATGCCAAAATAACTTCTCCCTCAGGTTGATATAGGGGGGTCTGTTGCATCATAGCAGAGGGCCTCCTACCTACCTCTCCAGTGTCTACCAGTTATAAACCCATACAGTCTAGTTTGTGCCCCCTCTCCAACAACTTAACTGCAATATAGTGATTCTGAAAGTTGTATCTATTTGTGGCATATCTGCATATGAAGGATGTACAGTATATGCATCCAGCTGATACCTTTCTTCCCCAAATCAAAGTTGGAACTCCTTGTTAGAAACACAGAAAGGTTTCTTTAGGTCCTTCCAATTATCTAATCATGTGAGATATGCCATCTAAATAGAGTTAAGGCTTTCTACTCCTCCTTTGGTCTCTCATTTCTTTTTCCTAAAACTACATCTCTATAAATAACTTCTAACACTCTCTTTATTCTAATTTGGTCTGAATCCAATCTTTAAACATTTTGGTCTCCCAAATTATATGATACGAGGTTAATCTTTGGGTGTAAGGTACTGTATATCCCTATAGCCATGAATAGATTCCTGTTTCTCCAATTTTTTTGTACAAGTTCTAAATAGAGCATGCATAAAGAAATGACATCAGGTTCATTTTCTTCACAGTGTTTATAGTCAAATACTTTCTGATTATCACAAGGGTCAAGATATAGTAAGTATTGTATTTTGACAAGCAGGGACTCTGAAGTTTTCCCCTCCTACCATGGAATGCCTGGTAGAATCAATCCTGCATATAAGCTTGGGTTATCTGTACTTATATTCATTGCAAAAAAAACATTGTTAGTGCACTAGTTAGGGTTAAAGTGACTAAATAAGGGAAATGTGTAATTAGGGTTTCCAACCCTAACACCCTACACCCACTCTACAGGCAGCAACAGGCGTGGGGTGTACCTTGTGGTTGTTAACCCTAATGATCACCTCATTTCATGAGTAAATAAGCTAAGATGGGTACAATATATGAGAATGGGGTAAGCATTAGAGCTGACAACCGCAAGGCACACCCCACGCCTGTGTAGGGTTGGAAATCCTAATGCCACATTTCCTTACTTTAATCACTTTAACCCTAAATAGTGCATTAATGACATTTTTTGCAATGAATTTCCTGACTTTTGGAGATAGTATAGTTGTATCTTTCTTTGCCTGTGGGAGTGCAGGGCCCTTTGGGCCCTGCACTCTCATCCCTCCATAATTGTTTCTTTATTTGAGTGTGGGAGCACAGGGCCCTGTGCTCTCATCCATTCGTAATTTTTAGGCCCTGCACTCCCATATCTCCTTAGATGCATATATATATGTCATATGCCCATAACCACACCATTATTACATAATTCAACCCCAAATTTTCAACATACACTTCTTATGATCCCACCTCATAAACAATGGTGGGAAAAATTGCAAATCCTGACCAAAAGGTCATTTTGTCAACAGACCAGAAATCGTCATTCAGTCTGGATTTGCATACTTCCACCAACATTGTTCATGAGGTGGAGTCTCAAAAAAGTCATACTAAAAATTTAGTATAAAAATATGCAAAAATGGCAAAGTCGTGACTCAAAGTTGAAACCCCCATTGAAATACATTGAAACTCAGTGACTCCAAATGAAACTTGTAAAAAAACTAGGTCCCAAATACTTTTTCATGAGTAGAAATCCTGTTTTGTGAGAATGAAAAAGGATTCACGAGAAAGGATCCTATCTCACAAAAAAAGATAAAAAAAACACTGTCTGAAATCCTTTTTCGCAAGATAGAATCTTTTTATGCTGAAAAAGAATTCATGAAAAAGGATCCTATCTCATGAAACAGGATTTAAAAAACAACTAAGTCCAAAATCCTTTTTTGAGAGACAGGATCCTTTTTCAGGACAATGAAAAAAGATTCACAATAAAGGATCCTAGCTTGCAAAAAAAGGATTAAAAAAAACTAAGTTTGAAATCTTTTTTCGTGAGTAGAAATCCTTTTTCATGACTCCTGGAATTAACGAGTCATGAAAAAGGATTTAAAATGCTAAAAACAATGCCTTTCAGGATTGTTTTTCCACCAGATAATTTCAGAATCCACATAACAGAGTCCTGATGACCAAGATACATGCACTGGTGTCTCTGGATGAGTTCATTTTTGTTTGTTTTCAAGGTTTGTTGAAAAAATGGAAAACAAGACAGTGGCTCACTAAAAAGGATGTTTTTCTCACAAAAAAGGGTTAGCCCTTGCAAAAAGGAATAATTTTTCATGAGACCAGATTCGTTTTTCATTCCAGAAAGCTATCTAAAAGACTGTTCTGACCATGCTTAGAACACTAAACTTTAAAATGAATTAACATTGCAATGAATTAATATTTTTTCACCAAACTAGTGAAAGGCACTTCTGTTGGGGCAAGCCCTTTGCACCCTGTTAATTTCAGACCAAAATTCCAAACCATCTAGGTGCAGTGTAATGACAAAAAAAAGTACAAAATCAGGCTAATTTTGATGTTTTAGTACTATGTGCAGCTTGAAATCTGCCAACTTGATCGAAATGAAACTTGGTACGTCAAGAGATCTACCACACAAGACTGCGCATGCTTAATTTTGTGCAAATCTGTTGAACAGTTGCAAAGTTATATGCAAAATTTGAGGTTTAACATTAAAGCGCCTACTCAGCCCTAACTATAGGAGTGCTACCTTGCCCCTATAATTCCTTTGTGGATTCTGCAGCCCCCTAGGTTGTTCTAGAAAGTCTCTACATATTTCATTGTTCAAAAAATTCATAATCACTTGTGGGCATTCCAGATATATCTCAATTGTTTTTAAGAAAAATTCCCTTTACTAAATGTGCATGACCTTATCATATGGTAGCTTGAGAAACATATTGTAACACTGTTCTTATTGTACAAATGTCTATGCCTGTGCAAAATAGTGTCATCAGTAGATTTCAGATGCAGTCAAAATCTACATTTATGAATTTAAGGTCTCTGTTGTTTCTACCTCTACACAGGATGTACCATATATTGTTTTAAAACAAGTATCATTACCCTGCAAATTATCCCTCTCAAGACCTTCACTCAATCTGATATTGTCACCACTTGGGCCATCCATCCTATTTGTAATGACTTTCTCATATGGAATAAGCACTAGGGGCGCTATGCACAAAAGTGCAGAGTGGCTACATGTTGCATATCCTGGGTGCATAGCCACTCCGCACCAAGTGCACCATCCGCATGGGATGCACAAACAGGGGGTGCACAGACCCAATGTACCTGATCCCCCACAGCTGTGGACAGCACCATGCTGGGAGTGTTCTGGGGACGTGCCAGCATTATGCAGTATGCACTAAACCATGTAGTGCTGGCCACATGGGTGTGGAGATGGGCACAGGTTACAGCAGCTGAGACCCTGCTGTAACCAACTGTGTGCCCCCATGGACACCAAACAAAGGACACTGGGGGACTAGGACAGTGCTCTCCATGCTGCCCCTACCCAGTAGACAGCTGGAGAGGACAGGGTCAGTGGGACGGTTGAGTGCCTGAAACATCATCATAGTGGTGTCACTGGGATGTTGCTGGGGGGGCCAGACTGTGGCACATGCCCACCTATGGGGGCTTGGGGTATGGCCACATCATGGTTGGGGCACAGCTGCCATTGTGGGCCAGAGGCAGGTCCCAACACCAGAGTCCTGCAGTGCACTGGGAGGGCACCATTTGCCAAGGGCTGGGCCGGTGACCTGACAGGCCATAGGGGCCATGCCATGCCATGCAGGTCTGGGTGCCTGCAGTTGGCGTGCACTACCTCAGACCCACACCTCACTGTGCGAGGGATCCACTGTTGGATCCAGGATGTGCATCCCACTGGATGCCCACCTGGGTCCACTATTCCACCTCTGGCCAGCCTTGCAGAGTCCTGTGTGCTGGGGGAGAGGAGCCGCAGACAGGGGGTCAGCATTAGTGACTGTCAGTAAGGGCACACCTGTCCATGGGTGCACAGAGGCACCGGCGTGGATTGCGACTTTTCTGCATACCCCACCCACTTCATGCATAGCGTCCACTGTTATTTTGAGCATGTACATTTTGTGTTTGTTGTCCTTCATATTCCAAGTTCTGATTTCTATATTCATTTGTGTTTTCTATGCTTTATTTCAAACTCCAGTGATTACAATATCTTTTCTCTTTATTTATGACTGCAGAGCAGAGCTATTCTGATGTATTGCCAGCACAGAAGTAGAGAAAGGATGGCCGAGAAGAATCACAATTTGCCTCCACAGTGTGGAGTTTCGTCACATTATTGATATGCATGAGATTCTCGCTCTTTGTATCAGTTTGTGTATGTTTCTGCCCTTCCCCACTTCTTTCTCCTGCCAGATCTATATTTATTATAATGTGCACTATTTCAGCTGTTCATTCTCAGTCCCTGAGCCCACTTGGTGGAACTCCAGTTCACTGCCACCCACCCAGCAACAGAGCTGTGCTCAGCAATTACAGCATTCTTCAAAAAAGGGCATTTCTGAGTCAGTTTTTGCTTGATTCGTGTGCTAAGTATACTTGTTTAGTGCTGGACCTTTGTGTGTATCCTTGTTATTGTCCCCTACAAATCTCTGCCTGGTGCCTGGAGTGCCACCTTTTTTTGTCTCCTTCTACTGATCCTCTCACTTGCCCACCCCATTCATCTTCATATTTTATTGTGATTCTTCCATCTGTTTCCTCCCCAGACCTGCTCCCACTTCCTCTCTGGTCACATGGTCATGTGTGGTTTTCTTTCCCAGTTGACCAGAGATCTATTTGACATGCACAGGGCAGCAGTCAAGACATTCCTGACCCCCCCCATGGGAGGTAGCTTACATTGTATTTAGTGTCATTGGTGTCAGTATATTGGGGCTAGCAAGGGAACTAGTGGCATTAGTCATTATGTGCTAGGCTGGGGACAGACCAGCAGGAGATCAGCCAGCAGAGTGATCAGAGGAAAAACATCACAGTTCAGAGGAGCCAATTATGTGTGATAGTGGAGCGGGTATGTCAAGTGTGCCAAAATGATTCCAGTCACCGTCTAGCAACCCCACTTCCTGCTTAAGTCTCTCATGTCTTGTGACCACCTCCTTCACCCCCCTTTCAATCAAGAGATCCCTGGTGTCTATCAGCCCCCTCCATCTTCCCAATCCTGATCATTTACCCTCCCTCCCTCCCTTCTTCCTCCTGATAGTCACTCATGATCAAAGTGGTGTCAGGCACAATGTGCTAGGCTATGGGGAGGCACACAGCTGGAAATCAGGCAGCAGTGTGATTGGAGGAAAATATTAATAATTCTGGTATGTGACAACTTCAAGTTACTAGTTCTTGGTGTGCATCTGGTGGCAGAAAGTTTAAAATATTTCTGAATTTATACTAGTATGCTGTAGACTGCAGGCTAAAGAGTGTCCAGGTGTGTCAAGAGAAGCAGAGTATGTGTAATAGTGGGATGAATAAGCCAAGTGTGCCAAAATGAAAAACAACAGTGTTAGATTTTGAGGATACAAAATTGTGCTCAGTGTTTGGAAGGAACTTCAGGCTGCCTAACTGTTGCAGGGTGTGAATCACCATTTGAAATGATGTTGCATAGGAAATGTTTAACTTAACTGCCTGGCTGCCTCTGCTATTGACTGGAGGATAGACAAATTGCAAAACTGACAATGACGATACTCATAAGCAGTCAGTCCATACTAATTTATTTATGTTGTGCTTGTGGTGTTAAAAATAACATTATTTGAGTCATTGTGTCAGAGACCATCAACTAGACAACTTAAAAATTTAAAAGTGCAAAGATGAAGTGCTCAACTCGACTCTTCATTAATTTAGCCCAATGTGTTGCAAAAGCAAAATAATAAATCAAGGTAGATGATAACAATTGAATTATTTGTAGCATTTTAATTTCTTTTGTCATTTGTAGTCCTACAAATTTGGTTGCACTCATCTATCTTCTAAAGTGTGGAGTACAATACTCCTTCTGAAAAATCTTATCTAGAGCATTCACTGGTAACTCCATCCCACCCCCACCATAGCAACTGAGCCATGCTTGTGTTTTGTATAGGGAATGTGGTGCTCAACCCAGACCCTAGCACCCATCCCCAGCAACACAGCCGCACTTTTTTGTGTGTGTGTAGTGGGTGGCTCCTCCTCCCCCATCAATAGAGGTGTGCTCATTTTTTGTGTAGCAGGTCAAGTGCTCAACCCCAACTCTTCGGCTCCCTCCCTCAGCAACACTTCTGCTGTTTGTCTTGCTTGCTCTTTTTCAGTAATATCCCCCCAATGCGGGAGGGAGGGAGAAGGAGGGGGAGAGAGAGAGAGAGAGAGAGAAACTCACAATGGAGAGGGAAAGAAGTGAAACTCAGGGAGTTTAAGTGAGTTTATTTGGGTCGCACAGTGAGTCTGTGGTAAAGGGCGCTGATGTGCAGCAATGCTGCGGAGCTGATATCTAAATAGGGACTTAAAAAGCCACATTTGGCAGAACTATTTTCCACCCCACCCACCCCCAATATCGGAACTGTGCTTGGCCACACTACTTCCAGGTCACCCCACCAAACAGAACTGCACTCAGTGACACTCCTTCTAGTTTCCCCATCCCCCAGCAATGAAGCTGCACTCAGTGGCACTACTTCCACTTCTACCTCTCCCTCCCCCCGTGTCAGAGCCACAATCGGCAGTACTCCTTCACAGCCACATACTCTCCCCACCTGGAGCCGCACAGCATTTCTTCTTGCCCCCTCTGTAGCGACCTCTTGGCGCTTCACTATATGAGCAGGAGTACCTGCCACCATAGACTGCCACATCTGGGACAGTGACTCCACGTTCTACTGCTCATGCTGGTCTTGATGAGTAGGAGCGACATGTCCCAGAGTCCTTCTAAGAATAAACCATACATCTGAAGTCTAGGTGTCCCCCCAACTAACGGAGAGGTTGCTGCCTCTGTCCCATCCCAGCTTTTAGCCTGGAGTCCCTCACTTGAAGATATTGTGGCTGAATGACCAGGATTTTAGTTGCAAACTAACTGAAAAAGAGTCCACTGCCTGTCAACGAGTCAGACTGGGGGGGGGATGAGTAAGGTTTTGTGCTCTCACAATTTACAATTGGGACTGAAGCATGACAAAGGTAGGGGGAGCATTCAAAACCACTGCCTCTAAAACTATTATTCTTTTAAAAAACAAAATAGGGCTACCTTTTGAAAATAATTATTAATGTGGTACTTGTTTGTGTCAAGTCTGTGGTGTAGCATCCTGTGTATGTTTAATGGGCCAAGTGTATTATTTAATCACTTAAATGTGGTGCTTCCCCCTCATGATTCCAAACAAATATTTTTATTATGTTAGAAATAAATAGGTATCTATCATAACATATCATATCATTCTCTGATTTGTTACCCTGCTGCCCAGTAACCCTGAGTTTAACTCCTCCTTTCTCCTACTGCTTGCCAGCCCTCGAACTTGAGCCTTCCATAGCCACAGCCTGTCGACAAGCCTTCTGTCTGCTGTCTTTAATGCAGCACTCTGTTTTAAGTCCTTCCCCTGACACTGACCCTGCACAAATGTGATTGTTTCAAAGCACCTGTCTTCCCCCCAGCTTATTCTGTGTTCGGTCCTCCCTCACATTGCTTTCTAGTATGTTCCTACTAGGTCAGTCTGGCACAGAAAATTATCCCCCACCCTTGACTAGAATTAATGAAAAAGCCTCCTCTTGGCTGCCTTAAGATACAGGGTGTGAAAGCCTATGTTGAGTCTCCCCCTTCAACTTTATATGAAATAATGACAGTGCCTCCCCTGGCTGCTCTATCTCCTGCTAAATTAATTTCTTAACCCACAGCACTCACCATGTACCTTGGGCTGTACTAACTGCAATATGCTGTACCTCTATATGAGATAGCTTACAATTGCAAATAGACCAATTACTGTTATTTCTTGTATTTTTCGTCTCTATACTTGTGCACCCATACTCTGTAACTGCCTTTCTGTGTTGTCCTCCTGTCAAGATGTGGAACCTTTGAATAAGAGCATTTTGCGCAACGGTTCTGTCCGAATGATGAAATAAATAAAATAACAGTAGATCTTTGAGAGAATCTCCACCACAGAGCCATATCATGGAACTCTAAGCCATCGGCATCAAGACCACCTGAACATTTTTGCAGGCTGGGACTGCTCACATAGACATGCTTCATTGGCATTAATATAAAGTGGGTATCCCCAGGATGCCTCAATTCCCTGCCGGAGACCAGCTTGGAATTTCATCGGACCCTCAGGGACCGAAGTGACCAAGACCAAACCAGACACACAGGAGATAATAGGGAAACTTTGAGTAATGATGCCATAGGAGGCATCAGAGGAAAAACAGCTTGTGAGAGCAGGCAGTATAGATGCTCATCACCCAACAAGGGGGGTAGGGGGGAAGGAGGGAGGGTTGTGGCTCAATGGAGAAGATTCTCTGGAAGATCTACTGTTATGGTAGGTATCTATTCTATCTTCTTTGAGGATATCTCCCTCCACAGAGCCACATTATGGAATGATTGCCTACCAATAGCAAGCATTGAGTGAGGATTGCAGGACCTAATGATCCTAAAGAAGGAGGTCTTGCAGAACATTGAGGCCAAAGCTGGCACGTCTGTAAGAGACATTGTCCACACTGCAGTGTTTATTGAATGCAAAAAAAAGTACTCCAAGTGGCAGTAGCACAGATGTCAACAGCAGACACATTTTGGAAACAGTCCACTGAGATAGCCACCCCACAGGTGGAATGAGCATGAACAGGACCGGGAAGCTGCTTACCATGCTTCTGGTAACAAAACATAATGCTATGGTCAGCCATTTGGACAGGCTTTTTTTTTTAAAAATTGAGGAGTCCACCTATTCGGGGGGGGGGGGGCAAACACAACAAACAGTTAAGATGTTTCTACAATCCTTTGTATGATCCAGGTGCCAACCCAGTGTCTTACAGATGTCAAGCATATGTAAATGATGTTTCCCACTGTCCGTGGGATAGGAAAAATGAACAGGAAATTATATGGTCTGAGTCAGAGTTCTTTCAGGCACTACTTCAGGAGAAAATGAGGATTGGTACATAAGATGACCCTATCCTTGTGAAAATAAGTAAATAGAAGATCTGCCACCACAGCTTGCAGCTCCAAGATGCATCTAGCAGACATTTATGCCACAAGAAACAGTGTCTCCAAGAGAGGATGTGCAGCTTACAAGTAGACACAGACTCAAAGGGAGGTGCAGTAAGAGTTTCTAGGACCAAATTAAAGTCTCACACCAGAACCAGATCTTGGACTGGGGAGGGAAGAAGGAGTATACCCCTTAGAAGTCTATGGGAAACCTCCAACTGGCCACAGTCTTGCCCTCTGTCAAGGTATGAAAAACCAATAGAGTGGCCATGTGGAACTTTACTGAGGAATACCCTAGGCCTGAGTCCTTAAGGGACATGAGATAGTTCAGCATTTTAGGAACTGGATATGTAAAGGGTTGCAGTGCATGCCATGTACACCATACTGTAAAACGTTTCCATTTTTGTGAATAAGTGTACTGGGTAGACAGCTTTCTAGCCACTAAGAGAACATCATCCACCACTGGGGAGTCCCCAAAGTGGGAGAGCTTTATGTCCTCAACAGCCTGGAGTACAAGTGTAGGGGCAACAGATCCGGGTGCGCCACAGCATCATGCTCATGTGCTAGATTTACAGCTCCCAGGGGGAGCAGGACTGGATGATCCACTGACAATTACTGCAGAAGCAGAAACCAATTTTATCTAGGGCAGTGAGATTGGCACCAGTATCAAGGAGGCATGCATGGCCTACAGCTTGACCAGAACCCTCTGCATGGGAACTTTTCAAGAGAGGAACAACACATCTTGCAAAAAAACTCCAGGCCCTGGAGCAAGCAGAAACACAGACATTTTGCATTGTATGGAGACACAAATAGGTCTATGACTGGATGACCCCAGTTTCCAGAGTCCATCCATGATGCAGTCCGAGAGTTCCCATTCTTGGCAGAGTGCACTGGATTACTGAGGAAATCTGCCAGTGCTTCTAGGTCCTAGGGAGGAACACTGCTGGCAGAAATATGTTGTGTTCCACTGCCCAGTACCAGACTCTAATCACCTCTCTGCAGACAGTGTACAAATGAACCCCACCTTGTTGATTGCTGTAGTACATCACCAAAACATTGTGTGAATCAACAGCCGATTCCCCAGGAGGGCAACAAAAACCTGTAGGCCATGCAGAACAGCTCTTAACTCCAGAGTATTGCTGCAAAGCACTGTATCCAGACGGCTCCACTGGCTTTGGGTTCTGAAGGGTCCCAAATGAGCACCCTAACCTGTTCCAGAAGCAGCCATGATCATCACCAGCAAAGAAAATTTCCTCAGGGTCAGGTACACTTTCTCTAGTTTGTAGTGGTCCAGCCACCAGAGCAGGGCCTGAAAGAGAGGAGGAGTGAACTGTTTGAGATGCTTCAACTTGTCTTGAGTGCTGAGCCCACTGCACTGTGAGGAATCATTGCAGAATCCTCATATGGATGTGGGCCAGCGGAACTCTCAGGATGGCAGTCACCATCAGGCCATTCAACCTTAACAGACCGAACTAGAGTCACTGACGGTACCCAGCTGTGCCTGTGCCACAAGGGCTATGGCAAGATCTGAGAGCAGGAACGGCCAAACGTGACTTGTGTCCAACAGGGTTGTGATGTATTGGAGCCTCTGGCAGGGGGTTAGCACCAATTTCAGCTCGTTCATCAGTATGCCCACTTGGTTGAACAATTGCCAGGTCCGAAACAGTGTGTATGCAATCACTTCCCATGATAAGGCCTTTAACCGCCAATTGTCTATGTAAGGAAAAACATACAGACCCTCCCTGTGAAGGCTGCTGGAATCACAGCAAATACTTTGGTAAAGACATGCAGTGCAGAAATCCAGTCAGAAGGCAAAACACAAAACTGGTAGTGTGAGCCTGGAGCATGAACGGTAGGTATTTTCTGTGTGACTTGCAGATCTTGATATGAAGGTAAGCATCCTTCATGTCCAGAACAACCATTCAATCACCCTGTAATAGCAGGGGCAGGAAGCATTGCAGAAAGACCATTTGGAACTTTTTGTATTTCATGAAGTGGTTCAGACCCCAAAGGTCTAGTACAGGTCTTCAATCCCTGGTCCACTTTAGAACCAGAAAGTGCCAGGAGAAGAAGCCTTGATTTATTTCTGAAACCAGGACTAATTCTACAGCCCTTTTGTAGAGGATGGATTGAACCTCCTCTAGCAAAGGCACAACATGTCCTGAATGATAATGGTTTAGCAATGGTGGGGTCACTGGAGGAAGAGTAAGGGGCTCTAAGGTGTATCCATGCTGAACCACATTTGGTACCCATGCATCTGAAGTAATCTCCCCCCACTTTTGTAGGAAGAGGGGGATCAGCCTCCCACCAGAACATCCTGAGGCAGTGGAGCCAGAGGGAGGGGAGGGGAGTCAAAATGTGCTGGGAGAGGTGGGGGTGCTTGTAATGTTTGACCTTTTGTAAGTCTTGCTTGGGACATCTGGAATAACCATGGCCTGCATAGGCATAAGGCCCATGAAAAGAACCATGACCCAGGCCTGGGGTTTTGTGTTCAGAGTATTAAGGAATGTTAGAGTCATTCTTTTAGACAGCAAATCCTGTAAAGCATCTTCAACATCATTGCAGAACAATTGTTTACCCCTGAAAGGGGCATTCATAACAAGTTGCTGCACACCAGAGGAGAAACCAGCCACTCTTAGCCAAAAGTGGTGATGTAGGCATATCACTGAGGCAGCAGTCCTGACAGCAGCATCAGAGGCATCAAATGCTGACCTGAGCAGGTGCCAGTTAGCAGCTTTCTGTCCATCAGCTATGGTTTGCTGAGTCAGTATCTTTTCTGGGCCATCCATCAGTTTTTCTGCCAGGGTCACCATTGTCATCCAAAGGCAAGTCTGATATTTAATCATATAAGCTGGATAGTTAGCAGTTCTGAGGCCCAGGGAAACAGAAGCAAAAGTTCTCTTCCCCTCATATCCAGTGGTCTTGACTCCTTGTCATGAGAAGGGGAGCTCATGTTTTCTGGGTATTTTTGCTTACTCATGAGCACCCATAATCACCACGGAGTCTGTTTCAAACTGTGAAGAATAACATAGCATTGCAGAAAGTGCCAGATATTGTTTATCTGTCTTCCTTGGGACTGCAGGTAATTGAGCAGGCCTGTGCCAGGCTGCCAATGTAGCATCCTCAAGTGAAGAATGTACACGAGGGATAACCACAGTTGGAGAGGCTGCAAACTTAAAGAACTCATAAAGAGTCTTCTTGGAAGAACCTTCCTCTTCAGTGTGGAACCCAAGCTTTGACTGAACCAGTTTGAGGAAAGCCAGAAAAGGGCATCCTCAGGTGGAGATCTACATGTGTTTTTCAAACTCTCCTATCTATGACCTCTTTCTCTTCATCAATGGTCTCCTCCTCCATAAACTGTGGATTGTATTCCAGTTCATGGTTGTCCATCATTGGCTGAGGGACAACAGGACGAGGAGACAAAAGAAGAGGAACTGATGCCTTAGAAGGCAGCCTATCTGAACCCAGCACAGAGGCAGAAACAGAAAACTGAAACATTGATGGTAATGTTGATGATGGCCTAGCTAGTGACACCAACAACACAGGTGTAGACAACAGCAGCAGGATCTGGAATAACTCTGCAAAAAATAAGTAGAAGGAATGCTGCAACTGCTAGGTCCCAAAAGAGGTTGCAGCTGCCTGTGAGAATAAACTAGTTAGCAAAATGGTAGTAAAGGCAACAGAAACTAACCCAGTATGTTTTACTTTTTTTTTTAAAGTGAAACAAGCTAATAATAGTGTGTAAAGGCATAGTGAAAAAAAAATCAAAACTATTTAGAAAAGCACAAAAATATACAAATGGTAAAGATACCCAACTGCTGCCAAAGCTCCTGGAGTGCAACTGACCTACCTCATCAGTGTTTCGTATCACTCTGACATTTTGACTTGGGACAGAATAAAGGCACTAGTGTGCCTCCTTACCCTTAACGACACAGGTTTTACAAGTTACTAGGGGCAAGGTAACAGGAGATACTGAATACATTTTCAATTTTTTTTTTGTAATAATAAATACTGTACATCCAAAAAACATCTGTAATCAGAAATAGAAAGTATGAGGAGGAAGAAGGGGGGGAGGAAAAGAAGGGAAAGAAGATTACAGGTGGAGGAAACATTGAATATTAAGAGCTGGGTATTAGTTGAGGATGATGCCTGGGAGAAATGGGGGTGGGTAAGAGGCGGGGGGAGGAATGGGAATGGGGAAGGAAGGAAGGAGAATAAGAAAAAGGAGTCATAATACCAAGATGGATGAAATCCCATTGTGTAATATTAGAGAATAGTGTAATACAGATATTAGACACGTGGGATAAGTTATGATGACTGCAAATAAAGTTAATGATACAGGAGGCCATATGTCATTTGTTGTAAATTCGTTCTCACAGTCCCCAAGTATATTTCAAGGAACTGCAATGAAATATTGTGGCAGTCATAACTGCTTATTCTATATGACAATACTAGGACAATATAAATATTTTTTTATTCTCTAGAGGAGGCTAGGGATGTATCCCATTTTAGCCAGCTGACCCCTTTCAAGTTCACATTTGAGCTTGTGCCAGCTCTGGGGACCTATCGGGGAATCTAGGAGACCATGGCTTGCCCCCTATGGTGGGGCTCCCCCCAGACCGAAGGTGGAGGACCAAGATGCTAATCTAATCTCCCCAGCATCCCCCAGAATGGGCTAGAGGTGGCACTTGAAAGGGTCCCCAGCATCACTGTGCTACTGGGTTCCCCCCAGGAAATGTTGACATGGAATGACGTCAGCGTGGGGTGCACATGCTGCAGCACACACCTTTCAGACAACTGCCAATGTCTCTACCCTAACTAGGTGGTCTTCTGCTGGTGCTGTATTCCCAGCCTAGTCTACCCCCCCCAAAGAAAAGAGCAGTACTATGGATGCTAATCCTCCCCTTGGTTGGCCCTCGGATGATCTAGGCTTGTTCCTGATCCTGGGTCCCCAGCATTGCAAGCGGTACTGCTACTGCTGCGCTGGTAGGCTGGCCTAATATTGAGACAATATTAAAAAGCTAAGAGCTGTGGCTTTAGTTCAAGTATAAGTCAAACAATTGCCAGCTAACCAAGCTAACTCAGTAAGTACCGAGTCTATGTGGACTCTATTCTAAGTGACACATCTGTGTTGGTCAGTGTCAGACTCATTTCCTTGTTTAATTACTCATAGATGACAAATATACTAATAATATGTACCAGTTTGTTCTGCATCATAAAATTTGAGAGAACTGTTATAATGCTTCCTCAAACTGATAAAATCTGTAAGGGGAGACTGAAGTGAGACGTATGGGAAAAGGAAAAAAGGGGGTTGACACTTAAGGAAAGGGGTAGGAATGGGAAGAAAAGGGAGAATAAGAAAGGTTATGGATGGAAGTTGGGCATGGAAAGATACGGGCAGAAGGAAGAGTAATAATTGAGATGATTTTCATCAGATCACATATACATTTCTTGTATTCTTAGGATTTCTGTACATAGAGGAGTAGTTCAACACACAGAAAGAAGCAGTCCACTGTAAGTGAAAATGCAGACAAGTTTAGTATATTTATAAAAAATTTGTTAAATCAATAATATCATTCGGTCCTTCTGGTTTGACTAAGTTCATCCAGTGAATCCATGTGGATTTTTTTTGTAATAAAGTTTGCAGTCAAGTTGCCTGGTACATGTTCTAAGACTAAATTTCAGAGTATCAGGGTTACATTCATGTACCAGAGAGTAGATGTAGCATAGGGCAACATCCAACTTGCCGCACTTAATGGCCCTGACATGTTCTTGTAGTCTGTCCTTGATTCTACATATGGTTTTACCTATGTCATTTATGGCATGGACACCAGGCAACATACACAACATACATTGTGTTGGACGTCATATGTTGTTAAATTTGTATTTCTCTGTTGTGTCCTGGTACGTTTATTTTTTCACCTCTGACCACATGTTTGCAAACATTAAAATGGCACTTAAACATGCCCTTGGGGGCTGTGCCGAACCAAGTAGGGGTTTCAGGTGGCTGTGTACCAAAGGATCGCCCAGATCCTTTTCCCTTGAGAATGTCACTGGGTGTTGTCTCTAGGACCCTACCCAGCTCTCTGTTTTTGACCTTATGAGATCTACTTTTTATGGACTATTTTGCACACTAGTGGCACCCACTGATTATATTTCACTATCACAGAGAATGGTCTCTCATTAGCTGTGTTCTTAGTCCAAGGGACCAATACGATGCTCCTTTCTGTATTTTTTTCATGCTTGTAGGCCCTGTTGATGGCCTTTGCAGAGTAACCCCTCTCTTGGAATCTCTGTTTGAGGCTAAGTGCCTGGTTTTCAAAGAGGTCTAAGCTGGTGCAATTCCTGCATATATGCAGGAATTGTCCCGTTGGGATGCCCTGTATGAGTGCATGCGGATGCATGCTACTTGCACAAAGTAAGGCATTACCTGCTGTAAGTTTACAGCTCTTCAGGTGCTGACCAGCAGAAATTTCTAGATTCAGATCAAGGAAATACATGTTGTGTGGGTGGGTCTGATGAGTGAAGGAAAGATTAAGGTTATTACTGTTAATCCATGTCATGACTTCATTAACACTCTCACCTGTGCACTCCCAAACTACTTTGATGACATCAGTAAAGCAATGCCATCTGATTATCCTCCAGGAAAAAGGGTTCAGGTCTGGATCAAAGACAAGCTGCCTCTCCCACCAGCTCAGGAAAATGTTTGCATTAGAGGGGGGCAACAGTGGTCACCATAGTCATGCCCCTGAGCTAATGCTAGAAGAGGCAGTCAAATTACCATCTGGCTGATGCAGCAGTAGTGCATCTGTCTGCGATGCCAACATCTTGGGTTCGGGAACGACCTGAGATTCAGAGGGCTGACTGGGGGGAGAAGGATCAACCATCCCTAGGACTGCTCTCCTTCTCAGGGGTGGTGGGAAGTGCACTTGGTGCTCATCTGACCCCTGGCGGAAGCCGTGGATCAGTGGCTCTTGACTGCCAAGATGGTGTGAGGTGTGTGCTGGGCATCAGTGTGGAGATGCCTCATGTCATTGCACGCCACATCCCCATGGGGTCTTCTGAAAAAATCCTTGTGGCTGCGATTGCTGCCATGGCACTCTTGGATGACCTAGCACTGTCATCCACCAGTGGGTCATGGCACCTCACCCCACCCTGGGGAGTAAGCCAAGGAGGCAATGGCAGTAGGTGCTCCATGCCAGCATCCTTCTACCAGCGTCCTGTGTATCTGCACATTCTGGATGGGCCTGCCTTGAGGGGGTAGGCTAGGGGGTATTACCCAGTGATAAATCCCGGGGTGAGGAGGGGGTCCGGAGAGAAGCGGGGACTGAGCTCTCATAGAAACATAGACTTTGATGGCAGATAAGGAACGCTTGGCCCACCTAGTCTGCCCATTTCCCTACATACTGGCTAAGCTGCAGATCCTAGTTAACCAACAGCCTATTTCTTCCTACCCCCTACAAGAATTGCCTTATGTCTGTCCTATGCATTCTTGAATTCTCCCACAGTTTTAGACCCCACAACCTCCTCAGGAAGGTGGTTCCATGTGTCTGCCACCCTCTCTGTGAAAAAACACTTCCTCACATTGCCCCTGAGCCGTCCCCCCTCTATCTTCAAATTGTGTCCCCTTCTTCTTGCACATCTCTTTTTCTGAAAGATGCTACCCTCTTGGACTTTGTTGATTCCACTGAGGTACTTAAAAGTTTCTATCATGTCCCCCCTCTCCCTCCTTTCCTCAAGGGTATACAATATTAAGCTCCTTTAGTCTCTCCTCGTATGGCTTCTCTTGCAGACCCTGCACCATTTTAGTTGCCTTCCTCTGGACTGCCTCCATCCTGTCTATGTCCTTGCAGAGATGGGGTCTCCAGAACTGGATGCAGTACTCCAGATGGGGTCTCACCAACTGTCTGTACAGAGGGATAACAACTTCCAGTTTTCTGTTGTTGATGCCTCTCCCTATACATCCCAGTATACCCCCCACCCTCCCTACTGCCTTCTCACATTGCTTGCCAACCTTAAGATCATCTGATATGATTACCCCCAGGTACCTTTCCATATTTGTTGTTGATACTACCCGCCTCCTCCATTGTGTACTCTCACCCTGGGTTTTTGTTTCCCAGGTGCATTATTTTGCACTTCTTTGCATTGAATCCAACCTGCCATACTTCTGACCATTCCTCCAACCTTGCCAAGTCCCTGCTCATCCTTTCCATGCCCCCTTGTGTATCAACCCTGTTGCAGATCTTTGTGTCATCTACAAAGAGGCATACTTTTCCTTCCGGTCCCTCTGCAATGTCACTTATAAAGACATTAAAAAGGAATGGACCCAGTACTGAACCCTGTGGTACCCCACTAGTAAGCCCCCTTTCTTCAGAGTGGACTCTGTTTACTATTACCTTCTGTGTCCTGTTGCCCAGCCAATGTTTTACCGAGGCTACCACCCTGGCACCCACTCCCAGGCTGACTAATTTGTTTATTAATCTTTTGTGTGGGACTGTGTCAAATGCCTTGCTAAAGTCTAGGTAGGCCATGTCCACAGCCCCTCCCTGGACTACTACTTTGATCACCCAGTCAAAGAAATCGATTAGATTCATCTGACATGACCTTCCCACTGTGAAACCATGCTGCCTTGGGTGCTGTGCCCCACTGACCTCTAGGTACTCAACAATTCTTTCCTTCAGAAGTGATTCCATCATTTTCCCTACCACAGACGTCAAACTGACAGGTCTGTAGTTTCCTGATTCTGTCTTGCTCCCATTTTTGTGAAGGGGAATCACATCCACCCCCCTCCAGTCCTCAGGTACCACACCATCCTCCCATGATTTGTTAAAAAGGGTAGTCAGTGGTGTCACTAGTTCTCCCCTTAATTCTTTTAGAATTCTGGGGTGAATCTTATCAGGCCCCATTGCTTTGTCCCCTTTCAGTTTTAGGAGTTCTTTCAGAACCCTTTCTTCTGTGAAAAGACTGGGATCGACCCCCCTATCCAGAGTGCTTCTGTTAATTGGATTAGGTACCTTCCCCGCCTCCTCTTTTGTGAATACTGAGCAGAAGTATTTGTTCAGTATCCCTGCTTTTTCACTGTCCCTCTCTGCCCACCCACGGTCCATTCTATCCAGCCTCACCTCACCATCCCTCCCTTTGTCTTTCTACACTCCCTAATGTACCTATAAAAGGTTTCAACCCCCTTCTTAACCGAGATGGCTATCTTTTCCTCAGTTTGGGCCTTTGCTATTCTGACTGCCTTCCCTGCCTCCTTCTGCCTTAACTGGTACAGTACTCTGTCCTGCTCCTTCTCTGTTTCCTTATACTTCCTAAATGCTATCTTTTTCTCCCTAACCTTCCCCGCCACCTCTTTTGAGAATCATAGTGGCTTTTTCTTTCATTTTGATTTGTTTATTTGCTTCACACAAAGACTTGTTTCCTCTGTGATGGCAGTTTTGATGTTTCCCCAATTTTGCTCTACCCTTCCTTCTTGCCTGTTTGCTAGTGCTTTTCTAAGGCACTCTCCTATTTTGACAAAATCAGCCATCCTGATGTCCAGTACCCTCACTTTTGTATGGCTTGACTTTGCAGCTGAGTTTATTGTGAACCACACTGTTTGGTGGTCACTTGTTCCTAGATGGCTACCCACTTCTAGATCTGAGATCCTCTCACTGTCCCCATTTGATAGTATGAGGTCTAAGATTTCTCCCTCCAAGTGGGTTCCAACACTAGCTGTCTGAGGCATGCCCCCTGTAGGGCATCGAGAATGGCCCTGCTCTTCGATGTGGCTGCAGCAAAGGTGCTCCAGTTAACATCTGGCATATTCAGGTCCCGTATCAACAATATCTCCCCTTTCTCTGCCATCCATGACAAAAAGTATACTAAATAAAAAAAAGAAGCAGTCAAAGGTGAAATAATTGCATGTTAGAAGGTATTTCAGTCTCCTAAGAAGGAAATCAGATGGCATCATCCTATGGAATGGAGAAGTGGACAAAGCAGTATGCACTGCTAATAAACCCAAGTCAAGGGGCATACATGTACATAAAGATGACTCAACAATAGTGATCCATCTGTAAGTCTCCTTCTACTCTAGACCTTGCAACATGCAGGGGAGATCCATTGTGTCACTCAATTATGAGGGGATAGTAAACATAATTTCCCTGAGATAGTAGTAATCTATGTATCAGGATAGTTTCTCAGTAGCCAAACCTGTCCTAGACACAATCGGTCTCCCATGTGAGTTGGTTAAGCTCTTTTGTGTTTTAGGAAGTGCATAAAAAGTAGGCATGGTAGGGTGTTTAGATTTAAGAAAAACTGCTTTCTGCCACATAGATTCACCTGCCCAGAATGCTTCATTAACCATGTCACTGACTTCCTATTCCAGCCTTTCTGTTGGCTTATGGTTTAGTTTCAAATAACATGTCATCCCCCAGCTGTATTAACACTTCCCTACATAATATATTTTGGTAATATTACCACATTCCCACTCTTATCAGATGTTTTTATTAAAACATCTGTCCTGCTGCTCAAACTGTTGAGGGCCTCTTGTTCTTTTCTGGAGATGTTGCTAAATTGTCTTCCTGTTGGACTCTTATTTGTTAAATTCAGTAACCTATTTCCAAATCCTCACCAGGGTTTTGAAGACAGCTATGTTGCTGTCAGTGTTAGCTGGTGGGCAGAATTTACATTTTTCCTTGAGTGATGGTATTACCTGTTCCATCATGCTGTTACTTAATATATCCAGTTGTGTGGATTTCCATTGGAGTCTGTCTCTTGTGTTACCATGTTTAGAAGTTGTGGCACTTGATCCACATATGTGTCTTGTGTACTATCATCATTATGATTTTCTG
This sequence comes from Neoceratodus forsteri, assembly GCA_016271365.2. Classification (NCBI taxonomy): domain Eukaryota; kingdom Metazoa; phylum Chordata; order Ceratodontiformes; family Ceratodontidae; genus Neoceratodus; species Neoceratodus forsteri. The sequence continues at coordinate 1,181,612,988 of CM028131.1, forward strand.
TAATATAAAATTTGTTAATTTCATTACTGCTCACAGTAGAGTCTACGACATCTTGTTTTATGGCTGTTTCCATGGCTGTATGTAGGCTGTTGTTCATCTGTTCCATGTCTCCCCCTATCTCTGATGTTTCTGGGTTTCTATCAAAATGTAATCATAAGTCAATGTTCCTAAAGAACTTAAATAGACTTATCACCATATCAAAACTGTTTGCTCTTGTGTGGGGATGAAACTGAACCCTTTCTCAAGTAAGCTCTTTTCTCTTGGTGTTAATATTGTGTTTGTCAGATTTATTATTTGTAATTTCTGGGCTTCTGATTTCTGTTCCTCTTCAACCTACATGGGGGACCTTGTGCCCCACCTCAGTTGTTTCACACTTCTGCCTTTTTCCTTTTTTTTCTTGTATGGTTTTCTGACTCTGTGTTGCAAGTATTGGTGTCTGCCTGCTTTGTTCTAAAAAAAGTGATGTCTCTGTATGTTGTGGATTCTTCTGCTGCTGATGTGGTAGTGTCTCTGTATGTTGTGTATTCTTTTTACTGCTGATATGGTATCAGTGCCCTGTTCACTACCAGAAGAACTGATATCTTCTCTATTCCTTCTTAGACTTGTATTGTTTCTGTTAATACATTTATTGACCTTTCTGGACCAGCCAAGGGAACTTTGTCAAGGCAGTGTCTGTGAGATCCAATTCTGCTCCCAGTACCTGTTCAGTGTTGTTTTGTTGTACCCGAGGCTTGTCTCTTGGCAGATTATATGTTCCAGTGTCACTAACAGTGGCTTGGGTGGTCTTTGAAAGAGATTGTGAATGTACTTTGAGCAGTTCTGAATATCTTCTCAGCCCTTCACAAATGTTTGATTCCTATTTCCGCATTGCAGGGGTAGGCGCAAGGCAGCGTCGGCAGGATCCTGGGCATTTGGCTTAGCCTGAAAGATGTGCTTTGTGTACTTTCCCTATTGTCTGCACTTGCACCAAAAAATGGCTCTGTTTGGGTTATGGACATTTTCATGGAAACTAGCTGATGGAACAAAACCTCAAACACAACAACCAAGTAATTTGTTTGCCTTGATTAAGATGTAGATGTAGCAGTTGGATGAGCACTTAGTTAATATGTGTGGGCCGGACCTTTGTACTGCGACCAAGAGAAAAACCCATCAGGAGCGTGCAGTGTCGTGTGGTAGAGAAAAACTCCACTGAATCTTTGCAAAAAATAGGTAGAAGGGAAGTTGCAACTGCTGGGTACCAAAAAGAGGTGCCGCTGCCTGTGGGAATACAGTATTTAGCAAAATGGCAGTAAAGGCATTGCATTTACAGTGGACCACTACTTGCTGTGTGTTGATCAACTGCCCTCTAGATACAGAAATAGTAGGAACAGTACAAGAAATGTGTATGTGATTTGATAAACATCATCTTGATTATTACCTTTTCCATCTGTTCTCCCCTTCCCCTACCAAGCTTCCATCCATGCCCTTTCTTATTCCCTTTCCTACACATTCCTACTCCTTTCCCCTATGTTCCACCCCCCCCCCTTTTTTCCTGTTCCTTACCCTGTCATCCAAGTCTGCCTTTATATATTTTATCAACTTGAGGAGGCATAACAGTTCTCTCAAATTTTACAATGCGGAACACATTGGAACACATTATTAACATATTCTGTCATCTGAGTAATTGAGCAAGGAAATGAGTCAGACACTGACCAGCACACCTGTGTGGCTGGGGACAGAGTCCACATGGACTCAGTACTTACTGAGTTAGCTTGCATAGCCAGCAACTAAGTGTTTGACTCATACTTGCACAAAGCCACTGTTCATACCTTTTTAATATTATGCCACTATTGTTATACAGAATAAGCAAATATGACTACCAACAGCATTCCATTATAGTTCTTTGAAATATTCTTGGGAACTGTGAGAACAAGTCTATAACAAATGACATATGACCTCCTCTGTCATTAACTTTATTTGCAGTCATCATAAGTTACCCCATGTGTCTAATATCCATATTAAACCAGTTCCCAATGTTACACATTGGGATCTCATCTATCTTGGCAGTACGGCTCATTTTTTCCCTTCCCCTTCCTCCCCTTTCCCATCCCTCCCCCACCCTGCCACTTGCTTGCCTCGCTCCCCCCAGCCCCTCAATCCCAAGTAATACCTTGATTTTAATATTTCAATGTTCCCTACACCTGCAGTCCTCTCCCCCTTCCCCCTTCTCTTCTTCCTCATCATACTTTTCCATTTCCAATTATAGATATTTTTGGATGTATTTATTATTATAAAAAACTTAATTTAAAAATATTCAGTATCTCCTCTTACCCTGTTGTCTAGTAACTTGTAAACACTGTGTTTTTAAGGATAGTAGTGAATATATTAAGAACTTTATTTATATTTTTTTTGCACATTCTGCAGTTGCACATAGCTTGCTCTGCACAGTTACAGGTTCTGTGGTGAAAACTCCTTTTCTTGAGAATGGACATTTTAGCATGGACACTCTCTCTTTAAATTAAGGCCTGTAAAGGAGGCACACCAGCATCTTTACTCTGCTGCAGTCAAAATGTTAGAGTGACATGAAACATCATGGAGGGAGGAAGGTCAGTTGCCTTCCGGGGGCTCTGTCAACACTTAGGTTACCTTTACCATTTGTATATGTTTGTACTTTTCTAATTACTGTAGCTGTGAATTCTTTTTTTTTTGTTTGTTTTTGGTTTTTTGCTATCCCTCTACACTCTGTTATTGGCTTGTGTCACTTTAACTAAACAATCAAACATACAGGGCCAGTGTGCACTGCCTTTACTGCCATTTTGTTGGAACAGCTCTGACATTGTTTGATACAATGCCTGTGCATTGACAGAGCCCAAAGGGGTTGTTGATGGTGGGGCCAGCAGTGGGACAGTGCCAGACGATGGTACCCTTTGAGTCCCTGGGTTGTGGGGAAGATGAGTCAATGCTGGGCCCTAGCCTTGGTGTCTGAGAGACAGCTGGGGGGGGGGAGCAAGCCCAATAGCCAAAGCATTGGTCCCATCTTTTTTGTATACCTTCCCTGTGTTAGAGATGAATGGGAAGGGTCTGGAGAAGTGTTTTTTTTGTTTTCTACACTTATCCCTTTCAGAATGGTAGTGTTTATGGTGTGGTGGTGTTTATCCACCAATTTTGAAGGCTTATCCTTTTTTCTCACACAACCAGGGAAGATAGGGTAATTTGGCACTCTCACTGCCAATCAGAAAACTAAATAATAAAATAACATACAAAAATACAATTTAAAAATTCTCACAATCAACAAAACAAAACATGAGACCCCCCCCCCAATCATCTCACAACCAGGGAGATAGGATAATTTGGTACTTCTCACTACCAAAAAAGTCATAAACTGTAAATTAAAAACATAAGCTTTAGCATAAATAAATAAATTAAATATGTGGACGCAGGGTCCTCTCACCACCCGGTTGCCCAAAGAAAGAAAACATTTTAAATCCAAGGAGGGGTATCAGCAGTCTTCACAGAAAAGTACAGGAATCATAGCATCCAATAATCCGGTGGGAAGTTAAAATCCATAAAATCTAAGAAAATAGGGGATGAAACAGGATCAATAAAAGTAGGGGATAGGAGAAAATCCACTGAATAACTCCACTGAAATACTGGAAACTTCAAATCCAAGTCCACTATGGTCAAATCTTGCTAGGAGAATCTCAACGGCACTCTAAAGCCCCCTAACTCCCAGCCAAGTGTATCCTCGGGAAATATTGCCAACCCAACAAAGGAGCCCAAGATAGGCTGCACTTGTATCTGTACCCGCGGATCCAGGGGAGTGCAGTATCCCAGCCAACTCCCAGGCTAGGTAACTATTCCGACCCCCGTGGTACAGCAAATCCCAAGGAGAAACACCTGCTGGAGTCGGGCCTCTCTCAGTCAACAGGCACCTATTACAGATTCCAGCCAAGAATTCCCTACCACTCTCAGCTGCTTCACTGCCAAAGTTTAAGTGGCAACCAGCAAAATCCTTTAAAGTCCTTTAAATCCCCACGTATTCTCCTCAGCTCAATTCACAGAGGGTGTCCTGTCTCCTTCCCACATTCATGGCTCCACTAGCTTCTCTCCACAGCACTCGCCCTCTGAACACCCACACAATTCTTCCTGGGCAGGAAGCGAGGAGTATTAACCACAGCAGCAAAAGGAGTCTTTGGGCTCAATGGAACTTTGATCAAGCCCAGCAACAATAACAAGAGAGGAAACAAACAGAACGAAAGTTCTTCTAACTTCTCATCGCAGATCACTAGTCTGCGGACGATGCTCCGTGCTGATAGACTACCGGTGAATAACAATAAAATCAAAAACAAAAAAATGTAAAGCAAATAAAACAAACAACGTAAAATAAAACAGAAGCAGTTGACAATAGCAAAGCCGCCTTAGCTGTAACCTATTTCTCTAATAAAAAAAGTTTTCTTAAAGGAGTTGGAAATTATTTTTACATAGTTAAGTTCCCTTCCATCTTCCTTGCCATGCCAGCTATGTATTCTGATATGCTTTGATGATGTTTTGATAAATAATCTAGCTTTGTGGTACCTTCATATCTACATAGAGATCCACTGTTGTCACCAGCTACTGCTGTTTATTTTCATATTTCTAAGACATTCTATGACATCAATAACTCCCATTCCATGCTATTCATCTGAATGGCCTGGAAAGGTGTTTGCAATGTCATAGAATGCTCAGGCAGTATAAAAAGAGAAAGCAGCAACTGTTGAGGAGAGAGGGATTCAGGGTAGTTACAAATGCAACAAAATAAGATTATTAATCTAAAAAAAAGTTCAAAAGCATATTAGAATACTGGGTAGCCAACAATAGAACAATTGGAGGGCATCTAGAGGTGTAAAAACTGTTTCCTATCACCTTTAAGCTTTCTTGCTATGTCTCCTGGTTGCCTGGTTAAAGCCCTGACAAATTGTACAGGCTTTAATGTCTTGTTTTGTACCAATGGAGTTGTTGTCTTTATAAATCTTTACATCGCTGTAGTGGCAGTAAAGGAACAAAGGTTCCTTGTCTTTCTGTAATGGCATAAAACTTAAGTATTAAAATAACAAACTTAGGAGTAACAGTGATAGCGAATACTTGCAAAATGTTTGACAGCAGTCTTCATCAGTGGTGAACCGATGAGCGTTTGGTGATGGGGAAGAACTGAGGCGTGCTGGGGATGCCCACATTATGTAGGTGCCAATGAGGCATGTTGATGTGGGCCGCCACAGCCTGTGAAAATCTTCAGGTGGTCCTGATGCCGATAGCTTACAGTTCTGTGACATGGCTCACTGGAGGGAGATATCCTTGAAGAAGATCTGTCACTCTTTATCCCTCTCTCTGTCTGATTCTTTCTCTATCTCTCTCATTTTTTTAGATACAATATGTTGAGATGTAGACAGTCTGTTTCCACCTTCCTGGTTCTGTGCATTGAAGCTGTGTCTACTAAATTATTAATGTTTTGAACTAAAGTGGAGAAAATCCTGATACCTGAAAGAGAGAGAGAGAGAGAGAGAAATTGGGTGGGTAGGCTGCTGGCACCCTTCAAAGTACCTCAATCTGTCCGAGATAGGAGAGTAGGCAATTAACAACAGAAAAAAATGAATATAATACTGCATAAAAGCTGGTTATGGAAAGATATATTGGCAAGTGAAGATAGGCATTTCTTTTCGGATTACTACAATGAAATCCATTGTTTATAGCCACATAGACAAAATGGGTGCCTTAGTCACCATCTAGGGGTACTTTGAAAGATTATAATCCTGATGGGCAGTATCTGAGTGCTCTTGACTTCATTTTGTCTGCCCTGCAGTTGTGATCACCACTGTCACCTTTTGTTTTGCTCTGAATTCTTTAAAGATCAAGGGCAATATTATGCATCTGTTTCTTAGGTATGAGTGCAGAATTCTACCGGAGAAGTTATATCATAAAAAAGTTAGTATAACTCCCGGGGTGGAATTCCACAGTTGCATCCAAAAATGGATGCGAGTTCTGCAGTTGTGGCAGAAATTGCTGTGAACTGTGAGAATTGTTGCAAACATATTCAGATGTCTGTAAATAGGATGCAGACATCTTTTAGCATCTGCACGGATGCAGCATGTGTCAAAATATGGACACAAGTGCTGCATCTACATTTTTAAAAATCCCATCCCATCCTCACCTGGCTCAATGTGTATGTTTTATTGGACTCAAGAGCTCCCCTCTAGCAACTGAGGCAAATTTCTGGAAGAAGTTATGGCAAAACATACAAATTTGTGAAGCAGGATAGATTGTGCCTAATTCAATTTAACATCATTCATACTTTATACTTTACCTGTTAAACGTCATAAAATGGGTATGCTCGCTTCCCCTATTTTTCCATGGTGCACTGGCTCTCCAGGAACTCTCTACCATATGCTGTGGACCTGCTCCAAGGTGCAGACTTTCTGGCAAGCTATTAGGCAGATGCTGGACCCAGTTCTTAGGCTTGAACCTCTATTTACCCCTGGGGCCTGTTTACCGAATAATTTTCCTCATGGTGTTCTTCGAGTTTGGCAGGCACACATGGCCTTGATTTCAGCCACGGCCAAGTTGGTAATCATGAAGCATTGGAAGGATGAGTCACTCCCATCAGTGATAAGAGTGGCATAGGGAACTACTACAAGCACTACAATTGGAAAAGCACATTGCCTCAATGTGTAATGGGATGAATGTTTACCAGAGCAAATGGGGACCCTTAGATGCCTTGACCTTACTCAGGTGGCATGGCAGAGAACTAGATTAACTTCTGAATGTCTGTTAGAGGACCACACTTGGCATAGGGTGGGATTTGGCTTAATGGGGGGTGTTTCTTATCTAGTCTAGAAAACATTACCTGAATTAGAATAGGATATTTTGTTTTGGGGATTGAGCCTTCCTGGATATCTGACTGTGTGTCTGTACACCCATGTTTGGTTGGGTATAAGAAAATGACAATAAAGTATATTGAATTATGAAAAAAAAAAATCTAGCCCCAGGTATCCACTTTGCTATATAATTCTATAAATATACTCTGATCCACTATGGTTAGCTAGAATACTTCATTCTTAACTTTATATTGCTGTGATTTGCTGGATTTATCTCCCTTTATTCTTCATTATGTGGGACAAAGATAGGTATGAAAACATCATCTTTGTCTCTATGACTTCCTCTCAGTTTCCTGCTGTTCCCCCTGGTGAAGTCATAGTTCTCTGTTTCTGAGGTCATATCATGTTGTTGAGGAAATTATTCTAATGTCACAAACAGGATAATGACTTCAACACAGGCTATAGTCTGTGACACATGGAACCTGTTTTCATGCAAATATACTCAGTAATAAAAAATATGGACACATAAATAGAGACAAAGAGAGAAATGGATAAATTCCTACAGTAGTTTATTTAATTGGCTGCAAATTGCTAACCTGAGGTATTATAGATTTTCTATTTCGCACAGTGGCCTGGATATTCAAACGTTTGCCCAGAATGTGCGCAATGGAATGTGCACGCAATGACTTTGCGTCATAGGAAACCGATGCCCTATGCAAAAGATGCACCACAGACATGTGCAGGTGCAAACCACACTGAATATATCAAAGATGCGCCACTGCGCAACCAGACCTGCGCTGCAGCAACCATGATTGTGCAGGCGCATGACAGTATGCAGCAACAAGCAGGCTGAGCAAGCAACGTGCAAAGGGGAACACAGGCAGGGCAGCACAAAAGCAGAGTGCTAAGCCTGCCATGGCAGACCCAAACCACAAGAGGACAGTGCCCAGGAGGCACAGCAGAGGCACATGGCCAGGGGGCCACAAAGAATGCCAGTCGCACAACACAAACACAGGCACCAAAGACACCAAGCCACACACCCAGATGGAATGGATGCCAGCAGGCCCATGGCACCACACCACCACAACCCTGACAGGCAACACCGTATGGGACAATGCCATAGCCATGGTGTGAGGACACCAGGCATGTACAGTGGTCTGATGTAAAAGAGATACACAGGCACTGGGGAACAAGGGTCACATACCATGCTGACATGTAGGGACACAGGGCCCAGCACCGCACAGCACACCAGCACTGGCAAGGGCAACAAGGCAGGTGGAGAGCAGGCCAGTACAGGAAAATAGGGACACAAGGCAGTGGACCATGTACAGCCAAAGCCCAAGGGCCAGTGACACAGAGGGACACGGCACACAGGAATGAAAGGGACATGCCCAAGAGCACCAGAGAACAATGTCAGCAAAGTGCAGCAGCCCACGTGCAAAGGAGACACAGACACAGATGTGCAAAAATGCAAATACTTTACTACAAAACTGGTAAACTGGAACAGAGGGGTGCCAACAGGGCACACAACAATAAACAGAGAAAGGGAAACACAGGGCGGGGCAGTGAGGGCAACAAGGGGAATGGGTCCGGGAGCAAACATGCAGGAGAAATAAAGGTAAATCCAACAATGTTGATGAGGGTAGGGGAAGTTCAAGGCACAGTAGGGAGGGTACAGGGTTAGTGGTGTTGATGCCACAGCAACACCCACAGCCACGCACATCCTGCACAAGGTCCCTAGTGGTTGCCAGATAATGCCAGCCAATCCATATCTGCACATTTGTCCATGCAATGTGGAGCTGGATGAGGCAGTGTAGGTGTAGCATTCCCCACTGATCAATCCCAGCCGTCTTCTTCGGGCCTGTGGCCTGGCCTGGCCTAAGAGAGGGGACACAGAACAGGCAATAAGTGATGTTCCACAAGAAGCCTGAGCCCCCCCCATGTGTGCACACAAGACAGCTGATGCACCCACCAGTGGATGGAACCAGCACTGGCACATGCACAATGGACAGCAACAGCTGACCCAGCCATGCCCCACAGCCAGACTGCATGGATGCCCGTGACCAACATGCACCCACACCTGTGCAGTGCACCCCACAGTGCCATGTGCAAGGGCCCCACAGGCAGGACAGTAGTCCCCCAGCAGTGGTCAGACACCATGGGACAGACACCCCCCACCTTACCAGGGACAGCGACAGGATGCCACCACACAAAGGCCACATGCACGGACTTGCTACACACAGCGCAACATGGCACAGGCAGTGGAGCCATGAACCTCCCCAAGCAGTGGCCACACATGGTGGCAGTGCACTTGGCTGTACCACACCCCCATTCCAGTCCTAGCCATGCCCTGTAAATAGAGATGCAGAGAATTATTAATCCGGCCCCTCGAAGTGGACGCAAAGTGGGCACTTCACATCCACGGAGCACAAGACGAAGTGGGCCCTGTAGAGTGCACACTTTGTGTTATTGTTACCACTTCGCGATCTCATTATGCCTTAACCTGAAGTAAGGCGAAGTGAGAAGAAAATAAGCACATCACATGGCTTGCAGTACTGTAAGTCACATGCTTTAGCCAGGCAGGAAGGAAGTGAGTCAGAGAAACAGTTTACCTTTCTCTTTTGCATTTGTAGAGGGAGAAAGTAAAATTGTGAGAGGAGAGGAGTTTGCTTGGCTTTCGTTTCTTTTTACTGCCAGAACCCAGAACAAACAAACAGCTTTTTTGAAAGCTATTTTGTTTAGTTTTTGCATTGTCTTAGTGTTTTTTTGTTAGTGAATTTTTTTGTAAAAGTTTTGTTTTTGTTCTGTTTTGTTTTGTGTGTGTGTGTGTGTGTGTGTTGTGTGTGTGTCCACTGTCTGTGTGTGTGTGTGTCATCCCGCGGACTCAGGAGGATGGAGGGTCACGTTGGAGAAGGTGAGTCGCTGGCCCGTGGGCGCGTTAGGAGGGGAGGAGTGTGGACCCGTGGGGGGCCGGGCAGTTGTGAGATGTTGGACTGCTCCAGACTCCTGGTCAGTGTGGCTTCCCTCGTGGAAGCAACAGGAGCAGCAGCACCAGTGCCACCAGTGGCTGTTGCACGTCCACCTTCTCCGCCACTACCACCACCACCACTAGCAGCAGCTGTTGGGGCTCCAGCAGCACCCACTCCACCACCTCCACAGCCACAGGAAGTGGCCCTGGCAATTGTAGGTGGTGGAACTCGTGCCCGATGTGTGTGGACTGTGTCTGGTCCCCCCCTGCAGCTCCCCAGTGTGGGAACTTTTTAATTGTGTGGGGGGAGACAGCACAGTAGTGGAGTGCCATGTGTGTGATGTGCTGGTGTGCCGTGGCCCCCCCGGGACACATTTGGGGACCAGTGGCCAGCGCACCCACATGCTGAACCACCACAGGGCAGAGTGGCAGGCTGCCACAGAAGAGGCCAGGCGTCCACCTGCTGGCCCTTCCATGGCAGTGGCAGAGGGTGCTGCTGGGGAAGGAGATGTGCCTCGCAGCAGTCACCACCACAGCAGGAGGAGGAGGGCTACTACATCAGCTTCTCCACCACCACCACCACAGCCACCAGCACCACCCTGTCCACCACCAGCCCCACTACCTGGATTACCCACTGCAGTGGACCCCACCACAGTCCCTGCAAGCCAGTCTGACCTTGGCCTGGTGTGGGCAGCGCGTGAGGAAAACAATATGCATTTCAGTGCTTTGGAGCAGCAGGTTAACAGAGTGGAAGCACAGCAGCAGCAAATACTTTCAGTGCTGCACCTGCTGCTGGACCACCATGGCATCCCATGGCCATAGTAAGTCAGGGGATTGTTTTCTGCCCCCCACAGCCACCCCACCCCCACCCCCTGATCCCACTCCACTACTATGTTGTACTTTTTTTGTGTGTTTTTTTTTTTTTTGTTATTGTTTAACCATACACATTTTCCATTCCAGGGTACTCTTTCTTGCACCACATAGTGCAATACATTTTTGTGAAAACCAGGTGTAATTTCATTACAGTGTGTCATGTGACTGAGGAATTCCCATTCTGAAAATCTGTCCACATTCTGCCTCCCTTCTCAGCAATGTTAGGACATGATGGCAGGGAGAGCAAGTGTGCCTGCTCCTTACAATTGTCCAGCAGGTTTCCGAATGTTTCTTTATGTTATAATGGTCAGTTTGTGGTGAAATGTGTGGCCACGTTTCCAGTAAGAAGAGCCTCGTTAGTGAAAACATTCCTACATTTCACCACAAAGTCAACCTTATAACATAAGGAAACATTGGGATAGCTGCCAGACATTCACTGTAGTGGAGCATGCACCTGCGCTCCCCCTGACATCACATCCTAACGTTGCTGAGATAGGGGGGCAGAATGTGGGTGGCTTTTCTGATTGGTAATTCCTCCATCACGTGACTCACTGTAATGAAATTATGGGTTGTTTTCCCAGAAATATATTGCACTCTGTGGAGCAAGAAATATTCCAGTGGTAATAATAACCCCACATATTAGTTTATTTGCATCACCATAAGTATGTAATGTGGTAAATGTCTGTAAAGCAGCAGCGCAAGAATCTGTTGATAACTCTGACCTATATTTTTTAATGCTGTTACAACTTCCTTTACTTACATCCTGACTGACTGGAAGGATACAATAATTTGCAGTAGTTGAGTCTGCTGTATTACATTTTTTCATGTGTGAACACACAAAAGTGGCACAGAGTCCCCAGATTTTTTCTGCAGGACCAGAATGCATCCTCCTTGTGTGCAGAAAATTGACAAGTGGTAACGAAGTGAAATGAGACTGTTTCAGCACATACAAAGTCTCCCAGAATTAATGGTGCACTCAGTCATGCACGCAGTGGTGGCACAGAGTCCCAGATTTTTTCTGTAGGCCCAAAATGCATCCTCCTTGTGTGCAGAAAATTGACAAGTGGTAACACAGTGGAATGAGAGTGTTTCAGCACATACCTCAGTATAAAATGATGACTGTGAGCATCGTGTTGCTGGTCCAATGTGTTCTGCAAGACAATTTGAGCAAATGCAATGTGTTCATCTCAGCTGGATTGAAGGGTGCCCTTTGGCTGTACACTAATAGTAGCCTTGGTGAGTAGATTTATATATATAGATATATGGTTGTGTATTTTGTAGGTGAGGAGGGGGGGTTGGCATGGTCATGTACTCATGGTATTGTTCTGCATCACAGGTCACACAGAAACTGTTGGTGTGCACATTCCAGTGCTTGATGAGAATTTTTTTGCGCTGAAATTGGAAACGGATAATTCTCAAGCACATGAAGGTAAGCATTTTTTGTTTTGGGTGGTGGGGGAATCATATTTGCAGGTATATCTGTAATGGTTTCTTATTTTGTTACTTCTTCACAGATTTCATCAGCATCCTTCTGGAGTCCGGTTGTTAATGATGGTCATGGTCATCTAATGAAATGACTTCTGCATGTTGTATGTGTGCCCAAGCTCGGGGGAAGGGGTGCCTGATGTTGAAGTACTTTTTTGGATAAGGCCACTTTGACAGAACAACAAAGCATCTGGAAGTTTCCTAAAAAAACAAATGAATGACTTCTTACAACTTTAATTGTTATGTGTCCCTTCCTGGTTCTCAAATCTCAATCCCTAAAGTCAAGTTACATTTCAAAGACACAACTTGTCAACTAACACAACCTGTTGTGTGCAATATTTGCTGCAGTCTTTACAAAACAATGAAATGGATGAAATAAAATCTTCATACTTACCAGAATGGATTTCACATAGATATTACATTGGTTCCTCTCTGTACGATACAGCTACAGCATCATTCCAAACAAGTTTTAGCTATGGAGCCTTTTTTTGTTACCCTGTAAAAGAAACAAAAGAAGTGTACTGTATGTGTTTTACCATTGCGGCTATGAAAAGCTACACAAAACAAAACATACAACTAAAGGAAGTGAGGCAGCAAAACAAATATGAGTACACATACTCACTTTATGGTTTAAATATTAAGAAGCTGGTGGTGGTGGTCTGGGGTGCATACAGACTCATGGTGGCAGACTTGGATAACATCAGTCCTGGTGGTGGTCCATGGGGGGCAGATAGACTCATGGTGGCAGACTTGGATAACATCAGCCCCTGTGGTGGTGGTGGTGGTGGTGGTCCGGGGGCAGACAGACTCATGGTGGCAGTGGATAACATAAGTCCCAGTGGTGGTGGTCTGGTGGGACAGACTCATGGTGGCAGTGGTGGCACTGGATAATATCAGTCCCGGTGGTGGTGGTGGTGGTCCGGGGGGCATACAGACTCATGGTGGCAGACTTGGATAACATCAGTGCTGGTGGTGGTGGTGGTGGTCTGGGGGGCAGACAGACTCATGGTGGCAGACTTGGATAACATCAGTCCTGGTAGTGGTGATGGTGGTCCAGGGGGCATACAGACTCATGGTGGCAGACTTAGATAACATCAGTCCCAGTGGTGATGGTGGTCCGGGGGCAGACAGACTCATAGTGGCAGTGGATAACATAAGTCCCAGTGGTGGTCGTCCAGGGGGAAGACAGACTCATGGTGGCAGACTTGGATAACATCAGTCCCGGTGGTGGTGGTCCGGGGGGGCAGACTCATAGTAGTAGTGGTGGCAGTGGATAACATCAGTACCAGTGGTGGTGGTGATCCAGAGGTCATACAGACTCATGGTGGCAGACTTGGATAACATCAGTCCTAGTGGTGGTGGTGGTGGTGGTCCATGGGGGGCAGATAGACTCACTGTGGCAGACTTGAAAAACATCAGTCTTGGTGGTGGTGGTGGTCCGGGGGGGGCAGATAGACTCATGGTGGCAGTGGTGGCAGTAGATAACATCAGTCCCGGTGGTGGTGGTGGTCCAGGGGGGCATACAGACTCATGGTGGCAGACTTGGATAACATCAGTCCCGGTGGTGGTGGTGGTGGTCCAGGGGCAGACAGACTCATGGTGGCAGACTTGGATAACATCAGTCCCAGTGGTGATGGTGGTCTGGGGGGCAGACAGACTAATGGTGGCAGTGGTGGCAGTGGATAAAATCAGTCCTGGTGGTAGTGGTCCGGGGGGGCACACCGCCTTTTAAATACTGCAGTTAAAACCTGCCAACAGTAACCACATCATCATCCTGATAAAGAAAACTACCCTCACAGTCATTGATGTCTGACTACTGGGAAATTCTTTCTCCATTGTGTCATCATGTACGTCACTGGTGGGCCGTTTCAAGCAGCCACTACCAGTGCCACCAGGATGCTCCATTTCTACATCAGCAGGACCACCATGACTAGGCTGGGGTACAAATACCGAGGTTGCAGTCTGTGATGGTATGTGCCTCTCATTCATTTTAATGAATGTTAGCAAACTAACATTTGTAGGAGACAGGTTTGTCCGAAGATCCCTGACTATTGCACCTGCTGAGCTGAATACCCTCTCAACACTTACACTGGAGGGTGGGCATGTGAGGTACTTCAGTGCCACTGCAGTCAGTTCTGGCCATTCACTGATCTTTCCACTCCAGTGCAAAAGAGGATCTTCACTTATTGTCAGATGCCTGTTTTCAGAAAAATATGACTCAACCATTCTCTCTGCCGCACTAAGTCCAATTGTTGATGCATCATCCTGTTCTCCTGAATCATTAATTTCACAAATACCCACTTGGGACAAAGCCTCCCAAAGCGGGTTGATGCCACCCACTTTGGATGACAGACCACCTGGAACTACAGTCCCCTTCCCCTTGCAGGATATGCTTGATGGTCCTCCAGGTACACCTTCAGCCAGATTATGCTGCTGAGGTTTGCTGACCTTGGCACGTGCCTTCTGTGCCCCATGAACCAAGCGCACCAGTTGACCACTGATATTTTTTACCTGTTCAGGCCCTCTCTCCAGTACTGATGCAATTCCATGTTCATATCATGGGTCCAGCATTGTTGCTATGGCAAAGTTGTCACTATGCTGAATGCTCATAACGTGATGATTATGGTTGAATACTGTCAGCATGTGCTGCAGCAACATACTGCTACCACCATCTCCGGCAACATCAAGGCTATGTTGTACATTCACCAATGTCTGCCTCAGCACCCCGCAGCAGTGGAATTGATTGGCTAATGGAGGCAGACTCACCACTCACTGCCTGTGTGGCATGTTCAAAAGGCCGTAAAATTGTTATTACAGAGTCCATGAGGTGCCACTGTTCAGTCGCATAGACATGGAGGCCCCGGAACTGTCACAGCTAGTGTGCATAACAAGATATTCTGAGATGGCTTTGTATTGTTCATACAACCTCTCTGCCATGTATAAAGTGGAGTTCCATCAGGTGACAACTTCCAGCTTCAAGCTGTGCTGAGGCAGGTTGTTTTCTATCTGCAACTGCCACAGTTGGTCACGGGCCTTTCCAGATCTTGAAAAGTGAGAGCAGATACGTTGTGTAATGGTCAGCATTTCCGTTATATCAGGGTGCTGCAGAAACTCCTGAACCACAAGATTTAAACAGTGGGCCATGCATGGAACACGAAAAAAAACACCATTCGTGATGCATTTCACCACATCTGACCCATTGTCACTTGCTATGAACCCAGCTCTCAGGGACAGAGTGATTAGCCATTTGTCAGTTTCAGTCAGTACCATGTCCAACATGTTCTCACCAGTGTGTGAACAGGTCACATCGTGCATAGCAATCGTTGCATGCTGGCGAATTCCAGGAAGATTGCTACCGTGACAATCCACCTTACTGCACTGATTATTCACATTGCCAACATCACAAACAACCCCCAGCACCTGCGCTCAGTGTGCAGTTATACACATATATGAACTCCCCGCTGTTTTGCCACTTGTCCACATATTCATACTTAAATGGATGAATGGAGAGGAGGAATGTTGAAGGGCATGTCTTACTGAGTCGGACACAGTGCGGAACAACCCAGGGACAGCATGGGTAGAAAAGTATGTCTTGGATGTGACTTTCCATTTTGGACAGGCACATGCAGCAAACCACCGGAACCCAGAATTCTCCACAAAGGAGAATAGCAAAAGATCAACTGCCAGCATTTCTGCTACAGCAGCATTAAGTTCACGTGACACTGTATGATTGGGGGGTTCTTCAGCTTATGTGCAAAAGCACTCTGTAATGTGGGCTGACAAACGTTTTACACGTGGTGTGTTGTTGGTCACAAATGGTTGTGCTCTGTGATGAATGGCATTGGCAGGGGGTGGAGTATGGACATTTGATGAAGACGGTTGCACAGGTGATGATGACAAACCCAGAAATTATTTTATTTTGCCAGATTTGCCAACTGTGGTTGATGTACCACTTGCACTAGACATACTGCATTCACCACCACCACCACCACCACAAAAACTGCTATTCTCACCAGCACTGGACAACATTTCAAAGTCATTATGATCCTCCACCTCATCATGCCTGTAGTAATCCTCTGCTCTTATTACCACACTACTGCACACATTTAATTTCCTACTGGGCTTAACAGTCATGGAAGGGGATTACATGCTGGCTGTGGTTGCTGGTGACATGGGTGAATGCCCCACTGTGGTATTAGCTGCCAGCTTGTGCTGGGTCCACAGAGCCAAGTGCCTATTCTTAAGATGCATATGCTGTCCTCCTGTCCCCAGATGGCTCCCCTTTTTACCTCAACTCACGTACATGGCAAACCTGGCAGATTGTAACTGAATCATCATTTCCATCTTGAACAAAAGAATCCCAAATAAGGGAGAGTGTGATGCTCTGCTTTTAACATGTCCATGATGATGTGGCTTAATTAAGTCTGTTATTTTAAGCACTGAAGTGGGGGGGGGAGCATGTGATGTTTCTGGCACTTCACACCTGGACTGCAACTGACCACCACGACTACCTATCATATTGATTACTGCTCATCATCATCATCATCAACTAAAAGCGGTAGATCACAAGTTTTTATGGGGGGGGGAATCTTGCAAACAGACTCAGACACAGCCACTTTTAATTTATTTTTCTCCGGTTCCCAACTGGGGTCAATTACATTATCATCATCATCATATTCATCAACATCACCCACATCCACATCTTCTGCTTGGATGCTAGTATGTGGACTGCATGTTGCAACAACAGCAACATCATCATCATCATCACATTCATCATCAGCATCTACACCACCATCACCTGATATTTTTTCACCACACTGTGAATCACTGCATGGAAAATGTGTGACGTTAAGTGCCACGGTGGATGGAATATCACATTGTATGCTATCGTTGACATGATCATCAGAATCTTCAGGTTCAGTTACTGGGATATTACTGGGAAGTATGACATCATCTACACTGCCACTCACTTTCACTGCTTCACACTCAGTTTGTTTGGATACAGTACACTGGTCGGAATTAGAACTTGACGCAACAATACTAATACTACCTCCTCCACCACTAACACCAGTAACACTAACACCACCGGCTGGGAATACATCTTCTCCTCCAACTATGAGTGAAGCTACTGACTGGGCTATAAAAAACATTGCAGGAGAAATACCTTTCCTCACATCAGCAGTGCACTTCTGCGTCTGCGTACTACTACCCTGCCCACAGACCATCTTACTGCCAAAATTGCCATGGCGAGAAACAGCTTTGCTTGCACGTCTCTTTGCAGACATTTTGGGGGACCAACCACAAATATTATTACCAAATTCAGATTTTGATACATTCACTTTCTGACTGGAGGGATGCTGGCTGGATGTGAAGCAAAATAAACAACTGTGGCTTCAGCAACAGATAAGAGACTACTCTGAGACTGTCACGGAATTAAAACAACTTCAGTAACCAGTGATGCTGATGGGGCCACAAAAACAATTCAGTCTGGTAAAAAAATCTTTTGAACATGGGGGTGGAGGGAGTACTGAATACAGACAGTGCTGATTTTTATAGCACTACAAGCAGCAAAACTAAGAACAGAGAACACGATCGCAGTACAATATCAGGCAGCTGCAGTGGATAGCAGGTTCACACTGCTGCGCTTAGTTGCACTTACACTAGTCTGTGTCACAATAAAAGGTGTATTATTTGATGCACGTAACACTACACACACATTCACACAACGCAGAACAGTTTGTGTACAATGCTGAACGGGGAATGCAATGCAAATGCAAAAGTTCAGTGTACTATGCCACATTAACGTAAATTTCTAATTTAAACAACCTGACCTTATGAAATGCTGCACCACATCCACACAACAAACAGCAAGAACATTTGTACTATTACTGACAATATTACTATGTGTACATTAACACAGTCAGTCATATAACAAAAATATAACCAAAAAACAAAGAAATCACTAGTTCTCCAACTTAAATCTACCTACACCACAGATACGCCCCTTCCCTACAGCACACTTTCACTGTCTTTCCCAACATGCAGTCGATGTTGTAAATTAACATTCAAAATCCATACACAAACAAAAACACTCGATGATATGAGCACAGGAGGGTTTCCTACAATCGATGAACTAAAATTGGATCCCCCCAAAAAAGCAAAAATGCTTTTTGAACAGCTTTTACAAGATTCCTATTACAGACAGCTATCAGAGGACACTGTCTCTTACTCCTTCCTACTCATACTACCCTGAACTGAGGCTGTGCAGATCAATACAGAGCCCATGTGACCTGAAATCCCATGAATCACTGCAAAATTTGCCTTTGGAGCTCAAAAACAAGGCGAAGTGAGGTGAAGTGAACTGCCACGAATACTTAGCCTTAAATTTGGAAGAGTAGTGGCCGAAGGTGCAGTAATGTGAAGTCAGCATTTGTATGGACTGCTGCCTTTTATTATAACACGGAAGTACTCCACTGCATTATGGACACTGAGAATCCGCCTTTGCTCCATCAAACGCTTTGTGGAGCGGATTGAGCCCACTTCGCCCACCACTCCCCGTAAACCATGCTGCACACACTCACCTGCCTGTCCAGGTGCTGGTGCAGCAACAGAAGCAACACCCCCATCACCACGCCATCTGTCCCATTTTGCAGCCTCCTGGGCCCTCCTGCATCTGCCAGTCCTGTTGATGGAACAAAATAGAGAACTACAGACATGAGTAACATACATGCACAGACCCCCCAGCCCCGACACAGTGCACAGTGTTGACACAGCATGGGCAGGGACACTGGCCCATGTGTAGGGTATGGTATCTGGGCCAACGGCACTGTGCATCGCACAGATACACGGTGCGTCAATGCAGGACATGCACCACCCACCAGTGCTGCCTCCCCGTGCAGCCACACAGGCAGCGCACATTACAGTACAGGAATTGGACAATGGGAGCCTGCACAGTGCAAGGGGGACACCTACCTGCTTGTGGCACTGACCCCTGACATGCTCTGTCCTGTAGCCTATGAAGCCACACTTGGTCCCACCTGCAGAGGTCCCCATACCGATGGCGGCACTGTTCCCTGATCTGCAGCACCCCTGTCCTCTGCTCCAGGCCTACTGCCACCCTGTGCCAGACCTGGGACCGTGGATCCTGGAGATCAGCCACTGCAAAGCACTGGTTTGCCACAGGCTCCACTAGGGCCACAAGGTTAGCCATTTCTATGTCACTCCAGGTGTGAGCCCAGTGCACACAGCCCTCGGATCCCACCATATCTGCTGTCCACTGCACTGTGCCTGACTCCATGTACTGTGGCCTGCAAAGCGTGCACGTGGAACTGCGTAGCACCTGATGTACAATAGGGAACTATGGACTATGGCTGTGCAGCATGGAGATGCACAATAGACATGCGCAACAGAGACCTATCATGCAGTACTGCACATATGCAATGCAGCACATTAAGGTGGGAGTACGGGGTCACAGCTGTGACCCACATATGTGTACTGCATGTTCCTGCACCACATTGTGCATACTACAATTGCACATCTGCTGGCAATGCGCTGTTGGTGACATGACACATCAGGCATGCTTGCGCAATGAGGACAGACAGTGCATCAGGGCCACATGTGCAGCATGCACACATGTCCGCATGTGCAATAGGGGAACATCGCGCAGCGAACACAGGTGCGCAATAGGCCACACATGACGTTGTGCCACCTATAGCGTGCAGGGCAGGTGCACAGCCGCACACCATGCATGCACAGAGAATACACCAGAGAATTGCTCCAGTGCATATGTATTGCTCAAAGCGCAATTCTGCAATATTCAGCCAGCGTTATGCAAATAGCCTGATAAGCCAATGCCAGGCACAGCTGCACACATTAGCACAGCATTACAATTGTGCTGTTGCTCATTTGTATGAGTTGAGCCATAAAAGCACCGCAAAACAGCACAGGTCACTGACAGGTATTGCAGCCATTGAGGTAAGGACCACCACACTGTGTTGTGTAATGCTATTGCTGTGCATGTTGTCAGTGCTGCACTGTTCCATGTTGGGCTGCCAAGCTGCTTATCAGGCCAATGTCTGACTGTCCAAAGGTAGCAACATATCTGAGATGGAGGGAGCTGAGGTGCGGGGGCCTGCATGGAAGTGCAGGCAGAACTTTACAAAAGGTGAACAGCAGGCCCTGGTCGAGACCTACCTCAACAGGGAGCCACTGCTGAGTGGGGCCACTGGTACCCCGCAGGACCATGCCACCGGGTAGGAGAAGGTGGTGACATGCATGAACGCCCATGGCAGACACAACAGGAGTGATACACAGGAGTGCAAGAAGAAGAGGGGAATAGGCCATAGGCACATTAAGGAGAAGGTGGCCTCCATCAGGACATCAAACAGGAGGATCGGTGGGGGACTGGCCATGTACCCGTACTGATGTCAGGTGAGGAGCTGGTGGGGGAAGCCATCAGCCATGCTGCCATTGAAGGTGTCCCAGGAGGTGGATTCCAGAGGGATGGCAGCCCATCACAGCACTGTGAGTCTGTTGGTGATGACTGTGGGTGTGGGTGTGTGTGCATGCCAGCAGCATGCAAGCGTAACTGCAGCAGTGATGCATACCCATGGCTGGTGTGGCATGCAGTGGCGTATGCTGTGCATGGGCCCAAAGTGCATGGCATTGGCCACCTGTGTGCAGTGGAATTGCAGCATGGGCACTGTACTGTGGTCATGGTCCAAGGTGTGCATTGCTGCATGGCTGCCCCCAGCACTGCCTGTGTAGCATGTGCTGGTGGCACTGCATGGTCCACAATGGCACAGGCAGCTCTGCAGCACACCACTGGTGTCGTGGCCCATGGGGTGTGGGCGGGGGGGGGCATGCATGTCAGCCATGGGGTGGTGCAACACCATGTGCTGCAGCTACTCACCATGGCTGGCCTGCTTTGTGCAATGCCTGCGGCATGACTGCCCTGACATCCAGCGCTGCACAGGCATCCCCCATTGCAGGCAGGCACAGTGGTAGCATGCATGCTCCATTCACACTGGTCACAGCAATGCATGCAAAGTGCCACTGTCAACACTGATAATGCTTTTCTGTTTTCCAGTGCCATCATGCCTCAGGGGTGCATTGCAGGACGTCACCGACGATGTTGGACTCGAAGCAGTGCCATCAACATCAATAGACATCCAGGACACTGACCATCAGTGACAGGCAGTGTGGGGCTTCTTGAATTCCTAGGTCTGGGCGAGAACGACCCCCTGATAGACCTCTTGCTAATGAACGCCCTACCAGTACTTGTATCAGGGACACAGGAGGGGGCATCATCGGACACTGATGATGACATTACACTGAGCCTGGGTGACACAGGCCTGGACATGCCACGCAGGGGACAGAACCATACACAGGCAGCAGATGCCGGCACTGGTGGTATGGCCCCCGTGCAGGCGCCACCTGACCATGGCCGCACAGTGACGTGTGGTGCCACTGCTGTTGCCAGCCATGGAGGGGGCACTGGCATGGTCACTGTTGCCACAGAGCTGGTTCAGCAAGCAGATGGGCTACAGCAGTGGGATGCAGTGGCCACCATGCAGCACACCACAGAGGCCACCGACAGGGCACCCGCACAAACCCCACCACCTGCACAGTCACCTAGCAGCATCCCCAGGTGAGGGATATTGCATGGCATGCCACCACACCCCCAGCAGGTCAGCATCAGCCCCAAGATGCACAAGGCACTGACAGGCTGGATGAGCACACCAGGCTGCTGTGGGCATCCATGCTCAACCAGGCAATGCTCAGGGCTGAGATAGAAACATAGAAACATAGAATGTGAGGGCAGATAAGGACCACTTGGCCCACCTAGTCTGCCCATTTTTCTACCTAACAGATAAGCTGCAGATCCTAATTAACCAACAGCTTACTTCCTCCTACCCCCCACTAGGACTGCCTTATGTCTGTCCCATGCATTCTTGAATTCCCCCACTGTTCTTGACTCCACAACCTCCTCAGGGAGGCTGTTCCATGCATCCACAACCCTCTCTGTGAAAAAATACTTCCTCACATTACCTCTGAGCCGTCCCCCCTCTATCTTCAAATTGTGCCCCCTTGTTCTTGCACATCTCTTTTTCTGAAAGATGCCACCCTCTTGGACTTTGTTGATTCCCTTGAGGTACTTGAAAGTTTCTATCATGTCCCCTCTCTCCCTCCTTTCCTCAAGGGTATACATATTAAGCTCCTTTAGTCTTTCTTCATATGTCTTCTGGTGCAGACCCTGCACAATTTTGGTTGCCCTCCTCTGGACAGCCTCCAATCTGTCTATGTCTTTGTGGAGATGGGGTCTCCAGAACTGCACACAATACTCCAGATGGGGTCTCACCAACTGTCTGTACAGAGGGATAACAACTTCCTGTTTTCTACTATTGATGCCTCTCCCTATGCATCCCAGTATCCCACCAGCCTTCCTTACTGCCTTCTCACATTGCTTGCCCACCTTAAGGTCATCTGATACAATTACCCCAGATCCCTTCCATTTTACTGTTGTCAGTATCTCACCCCCATTGTGTACTCTTGCCCTGGGTTTTGTTTCCCAGGTGCATTACCTTGCACTTCTTTGTATTGAATCCGAGCTGCCATACATTTGACCATTCCTCCAACCTTGCCAAGTCCCTTCTCATCCTTTCCACTCCATCTGGTGTATCAACCCTGTTGCAGATCTTTGTGTCATCTGCAAAGAGACATACTTTTCCTTCCAGTTCCTCTGCAATGTCACTTATAAAGACATTAAGAAGGACCGGTCCCAGTACTGAACCCTGCGGTACCCACTAATAACCCTCCTTTCTTCACTGTGGAATCCATTTACTACTACCCTTTGCGTCCTGTTGTCTAGCCAATTTTTTTATCCAGGCTACCACCTTGGGACCCACTCCAAGGCTGGCTAACTTGTGTATTAATCTTTTGTGTGGGACTGTATCAAATGCCTTGATAAAATCTAGGTAAGCCATGTCCACAGCCCCCTCCCTGGTCTACTACTTTGGTCTCCCAGTCAAAGAAATCTATTAGATTCATCTGACACGACCTTCCCATCATAAATCCATGCTGCTTTGGGTCCTGTGCCCCACTAGCCTCTAGGTACTCAACAATTCTTTCCTTCAGAAGTGATTCCATCATTTTACCTACCACTGAGGTCAAACTAACTGGTCTGTAGTTTCCTACCTCTGTCCTGCTCCCACTTTTGTGAAGAGGAATCACATCTGCCCTCCTCCAGTCCTCAGGTACCACCCCATCCTCCCATGATTTGTTAAAGAGTAGTCAGCGGTGTCATTAGTTCTACCCTTAGTTCTTTTAGAATTCTTGGGTGAATCCCATCAGGCCCCATTGCTTTGTCCACCTTCAATTTTATTAGTTCTTTCAGAACCCTTTCTTCTGTAAAAGGACTGATAACGACCCCCATCTTCACAGTGTTTCTCTTGTTTGGTTTAGTTACCTCCCCCTCCTCTTCCTTTGTGAATACTGAGCAGAAATATTCGTTCAGTATCCCTGCTTTTATATTGTCACACTCTACCCACATTCCCTCCCCTGTATTAAGCCTCAGTATCCCTCCTTTGGTCTTTCTTCGCTCCCTAATGTACCTATAAAAGGTCTTATCCCCCTTCTTAACAGAGTTGGCTACCCTTTCCTCAGTTTGGGCCTTTGCTATTCTGACTGCCTTTCCAGCCTCTTTCTGCTTTAACTGATAAAGTTCTCTGTCCTTCTCCTTCTCCTTCTGTATTTCCTTATATTTCCTGAATGCTATCCTTTTCTCCTTAACCTTTCCTGCCACCTCTTTTGAGAACCATAGCAGTTTTTTCCTTCGTTGTGTTTTGTTGATTTGCTTTACACAAAGGCTTGTTGCCTCTGTGGTGGCTGTTTTGATTACTCCCCATTGTTCCTCCACCCCTCCTTTTTGCCTGTTTGCTAGTGCTTTTCTGAGGCACTCTCTCATTTTCCCAAAGTCAGCCCTCCTAAAGTCCAATACTCTTGCTTTTGTATGGCTTGATTGTATGGCTGTGTTTATCGTTAACCACACTGGTGGTCACTTGTTCCCAGATGGCTACCCACTTCTAAATCTGAGATTCTTTCTCCATCCCCATTTGAGAGTACCAGGTCTAAGATTGCTCCCTCCAGTGGGTTCCAATACTAGCTGTCTGAGGCATGCCCCCTGTAGGGCATCAAGAATGACCCTGCTCTTGGATGTGCCTGTAGCAAAGGTGCTCCAGTTAACATCTGGCATATTCAGGTCCCCCATCAACAATATCTACTCTTTTTCTACCATTCTAAGGAAGCCTTCTATCATTTCCTTGTCCATTTCCTTCCCCTGAGATGGGGGTCTGTATACAACCCCCATGCGGATTGTGGTGCCATTTCCTGTCTCAAGGGTGACCCAGAGTGTCTCATCTGCTCCCTGTTTACTCTTTAGTTCTGTTGCTTTGATCCCTTCCTTTACAGAAAGAGCTACTCCTCCTCCTCTTTTACCCTCCCTGTCCCTCCTGTAGATTGTGTATCTTGGTATGTTGACATCCCAGTCATGGTTCTCTGTGTACCATGTTCTGTGACTGCCACAATATCCAGGCAACCCTCTTCCATCAAGGCCACTAGTTCAGCAAGCTTGTTACACAGACTACGGGCATTGGTTCTCATCACCCTCCACTTTTGATGGCCTTACCCCTTTTAGCCCCATTCCTGTCCTTACTGCCTTTGCCTTTTTTTACATTTACTTCTGTCCTGCTCCCTAATGACTTCTCTACCTTGGTGTTTACCTCACTAATTACTGTTGTTTGTGGGGGGAGGCTGGGATTTCCCTGCTCCTTTTCAGTGCCTCCCCCCTTGGCTAGTTTAAATGCTTACCAATGAAGCATTTAAACCTCTCACCTAGGATCCTGGTTCCCCCCCTGGACAGATGCAGACCAACACCAATATAGGTCTGCATCCCTCCAGGTGGATCCCCTGTCCCCAGTGAAGCCAAAACCCTGAGCTCCACACCAGTTTTTCAACCATTCATTGAATTCCCTGGTGAGGAGTACCCTAGCATCACCCTTGCCATAGACAAGCAGCACCTCCGAGAAGGTTACTGTATGCACTACTTGTCTAAGGCCCCTTCCCAACTCTACAAACTCCTCTTGCACTGCTCTGATCCCTTCCCTAGCCAGATCAGTTGTCCCTAGGTGGACAATGACATCCAGCTCCCTCCCTCGTGTAGCTGCTCCCACGATCCTGAGGATTCGCTTCCTGTCCCTCCAAGCCATGGCGCCAGGCAGGCACCTTACCTCCCTCTCCCCTTCCTCCCCCATTTCTACCCCCCTAATGATTGAGTCCCCCACCAGGAGTTGTTTCCTTCCCCTGTGGGGTCTCATGCCACCCTCCTGTGGGTCTCCTTTGTGAAGGTTCCCAGCATCCTCCTTGGTCTCCACTGCAGGTGCCTCCTTAGAGGAACCACTATCCAACAGAAGAGCAAATGAATTGTGGAGTGGTACAGCTGGAGGGATGCAACTCTGTTCCACCACCCTCTCCCTCCCTGAGCCCACCTTGGTTCAGCCTCTCCTCTTTCTTGGCAACCTCTGAGGTAGTGGCATTGGCCCTGGTGGTCCCTGGGTGGGGGAGGAGGTTTCATGAATCCTAGCCAGGTCAGCCTGGAGATGGGCAACCTCCTCCCTCAGACCAGAGAGGTGCCTGCAAACAGGGCAGCATCGCACCCTCCAGAATGTCTCCTGGAACACTGCCACCCCACAGCCATTGCACTGCACCACTCCTATCATGTCTTATTTTGTGTCCCCTCTCCTGTTTCTCTGTATGCTTACTCTCTCCTTTCCTTACAACTCTCACCCTTCCTGTTCTGGGACAATAACTTCCTATATTCTACAGTAGCCTCCTTCTTCCTTGCTCAGTGTCAAACCA
Source organism: Neoceratodus forsteri (assembly GCA_016271365.2). NCBI lineage: Eukaryota > Metazoa > Chordata > Ceratodontiformes > Ceratodontidae > Neoceratodus > Neoceratodus forsteri. The sequence continues at coordinate 1,181,639,055 of CM028131.1, forward strand.
CCAGCAGCTGGGGGGAGAGTGAGCTACTTTTTTCCTTTAGGGTTGACAAAACCAATGTTTCTCTATGATCCTTCCCTTCCTACTGCCAAACAGGAAGTTCCTGTTGACAGTCAAATCCAGTGGCTATAAAAGTAGAACTGGCTTAGGGTGGGTGGGATGGAGGGCAATTAGTAAGAAAAAAGGCTAGCAACAGGAAGTTGTAATTTGAGTCACCTGCTTTTATGGTGTCTAAGCCACCCCCAATTAAGCTCTCTCCTCCTACTGGTTTAGCAAAGTAAACTGATACAGAACCCTTCCCAGCACAGAACACACACTGACTTTCTTCTTTCTTTTCTTTTTTTAAAACCCTAAATAAGACCCTTCTACTTCTAATAAAGTATCTGTTTGGTTAATCTCAACAGACACTGACTCCTGCTAAGATATACGTGTTAAATTAATAAGAAAATGTAGCTTCTTTTAGTTAGCTGCTTTCTGCTCTACAAGCAAGGCTAGCAACAGGAAGTTGTAATTTGAGTCACCTGCTTTTATGGTGTCTAAGCCACACCCCCAATTAAGCTCTCTCTCCTCCTACTGGTTTAGCAAAGTCAGCTGATACAATACCCTTCCCAGCAGAGAACACACACTGACTTCCTTTCTTTTCTTTCTTTTTTTAACCCTAAATAAGACCCCTTCTACTTCTAATAAAGTATCTGTTTGCTTAAACTCAACAGACACTGACTCCTGCTAAGATACACATGTTAAATTAATAAGAAAATGTAGCTTCTTTTAGTTAGCTGCTTTCTGCTCTACAAGCAAGGCTAGCAACAGGAAGTTGTAATTTGAGTCACCTGCTTTTATGGTGTCTAAGCCACACCCCCAATTAAGCTTTCTCTCCTCCTACTGGTTTAGCAAAGTAAACTGATACAGAACCCTTCCCAGCACAGAACACACACTGACTTTCTTTCTTTTTTTTTTTTAAACCCTAAATAAGACCCCTTCTACTTCTAATAAAGTATCTGTTTGGTTAATCTCAACAGACACTGACTCCTGCTAAGATATACGTGTTAAATTAATAAGAAAATGTAGCTTCTTTTAGTTAGCTGCTTTCTGCTCTACAAGCAAGGTTAGCAACAGGAAGATCCATGCACTGCGGGTGGAGTTGCATCAACTGGCTGAGCGAGGGGACATTGGATGTGCCCAGCTGATAGGTGAGCTCTGGCAGCTGTGGGAGGTCATGATTGTATTGCTGAACCGCATTACTGGTACCATTGCTGCTGGGTTCATATCACTGGTGTCCAGTGGGTGCAGCAGGGTGTGACGGACTCCCCATAGTGCAACATCAACACCCCAGTCACAGCGACTGGCAACCCCAGCATGGCTGATGCCATGCTCTGACTGCTCATTCCTGACAAACCCAGCAGTAATCTCTTCACCGGACTATTCACACCCGTGGAGACCTGGTCATGTTCTCAGGCCTCTACCCCTAATGATTACACCTCCTGTGGCTGGAGAGCAGCCAGTGCCTGCCACACAGCCCGGGTGTGGCCACCCGCATAGCCACCCACATGGCTGTGGTGGCCATGGAACTGCACGGTAGGCCTGCTGGGTGTGCTGTCCCATCCTGCTACCTGCTGCTGTTGGTTGGTGTGCACTTGGCTGGGTGCTCCCATGTGCGTATGCCATCATATATGTGTGGCGTGTGGCATGTCCTCCATGTTTGCATGCAGTGCTGCTGGGCTTTGTGGCATGGGCGTTATGAGGGCAGCAATGTGCTGGCCTTGCCTGTGTGCCAGTGCATTCACTCTGATCCATGCCACATCCTGCTGCACCGGTGTATGTGTTGCCACATCGCCCACCGCTCCTGACTGTGACACCTACATGCCCCACTGTGCCCAGCTGTGCAACACATGATGGTGATGGTAGTGCATGTGCAGGTCAGGGTATGGCCAGCTCTGTGTGCAGTGCAGGGTGTGTGTGTGTGTGTGCCCATGCCTGTCTACTGTATTGTGGCCATGCAGCGGTGTGTCTGTGTTCCCTGTGCATGCTGTGTGTGTGCCTGTGTCCCTGCATGCATCCCTGTGTGGCCGTGCACCTCAGTGTGTGTGGTGTTCTGTGCATGCATGGCTGTCATGTCTGGTACCCACCTGCGGTTACCAAAGTGCTCCTATATGATCGTGTCACGGCAGCCATCCTGGAGTCCCTCCTCTGCATGGGTAGCTGCGCACCCCAATCTGGCTCATCATCCCCATCCTCATTGCTGCTGTTGCCCTCATCCATCTGGATAGCTATCCCACAGTCAACAGCCATGTTGTGCAGCATGCAGCAGGCCAGGAATAGGTTACAGGGTTTTGCAGGGCTGTACTGTAGGGCACCACCAGACCTGTCTAGGCAATGGAATCACATCTTGAGCATGCCTAAAACTTGCTCAATGATGTTGCATGTTGCGATGTGTGCCTCATTGTATCGCTCCTCCACAACATTGAATGGGTGCCAGATGGGGGTGAGCAGCCAGGGGCGCAGGGGGGGTAGGTTCTGTCACCTGTGGGGGTAACACATACTGGTTAGTGCATGGCATTGCTTGTTCCCATGTCCTCCCCCATGCTGTCTATGGCCACCCACACATCCCCCTCCATGTGTGCCTTGGGTCTATCCACACCTACACGGCTGCTCTGTCACCCCGTCACATACCATGCTCACTTATCAGGTGACCTGTGGGGATTTCCCCATGCTCAAATCTCTGGCACAGGATGGAGCTGTGCCAGATGAATGCATCATGTGTACTCCCAGGGTGTGAGGCTCACACATTGATGATATGCCAAATGGAATTGCACACCATCTGGCAGTTGACAGAGGGGTAGCCCTTTCTGTTCATGTAGGTGACCCCCTCTGGGCCAGGTTGTGTGTGTGTATGGCCATATGGGTGCAGTCAATGGTCCCAATCATGCTGGGCATGCATGCCACCCTGTAGAATTCATGCATGTTTGCTGCATGCTCTTCCTGTGCACTTGGGAATCTTATGTACTCCAAAGCATGTTGCAGCAGGGCGTTGAGTAACTGTGGGAGGAGGCGGGATATGGCCAACTGGGATATACCACTGGTTGCCCCCACTGGTTTCTGGAAGGTGCCCATGGTGAACAGGCACATTGCTGCTGTCACCACCATCATGGCATGACTCCTTCTGGTGGGTGACTGCAACTCGTCATGGCACAGCTCACAGAGCTGTCTCAGAATTGCCCTGTTCAGACAGTACCAGCCCATGATCTCTGTATCCCCATAGTCCTCAAACATGAAGCAGGCACAGTACCGTCTGCATTGGGCATACCGTTGACGTGCCCTTACTTGGCCATGTTGGTGTTCCTCCCTCCTCCTCCTCCTCACACCCCTCATTACCTGCTCCATCAAGAATGGTCCTGCATCAATGACTGTGTCCTGCTATGGCTTGCGCATCTGCTGTGTGTGTTTGACTCCTTTTATATGGTCAATTGGGTCTGGCGCATTCTCTGACTTGCTCCTCAGTTGCGCCATGTTTTTTGGTTGAATATGCCATTGTGTAGCTTATTCATGGGCATGCCCCCATGTACTTGCACTGCATACATTACTGTTGAGCATCTGCACAACAGATATTGCATTGTGCAATCACACTGGTTGAATATGACTCTGGGGTGCATTTCTGTGGTTGTGCATTGCGCAACTCCTCTGAATATCAGCCCCATATTGTTGATCCCGTATCACTACATCCAATGAATCATTATGGTAATATTAAAAAAAATAAATTAAAGCATGTGTAGCACCCACCCCAAAGACCATTAATATGTACAGTGTACACTGGGTAGGGTATGCACGTCCCACACATAAATTGTATATCTTTCATAATGCTACTGCATTAGCAGCTGTAGTGACTCTGACCAGAGTTTGTTCTTTTTAGCTTTTCCTGACAGACAATAGGGGAACAGAAACAATAATGCAGATATTCTTTCCCCCTCCAGCAGCAGAAATTAAGTATCCATATGACTGCTCAGTTTTAACTGTAAGTGGATTTGGATACGTCATGAACTGTGGCATGTCCAGCCCACTGGAAAAATACTATGGTGAGAATCCATATTGCTACACACAAGGAGCAAGATATGGCTGGGGAGCCACACTACTGTTACATGAGGTCCCTGCACCCAAATTGATACCCCAGAGGTACACCGCAGACAGACAACATTTATGTATATGTTATACTAACATTTAGGGCTAAGAACAGCTACTGTATAAGAGTAGATGTCAGGATATGTGTGCACATGATTGCTATATGCTTTACTTTCTAATATACATATGTATTTCTTGTTTACAAGATGTTAGGACATCTGTGTCCTTGCAGTATTATGATATATGAGTCATCATTGCCATCTTCTGATGATTTGTATTATTACACGGCTATGTACACAAACTGTACTTTCTTTGTTTTCATGAAGTGATGACTATAACAAAATTGTATAATGTTATCTAGGACTGTGCAGCCACTTCTAATTTAGCCAATAGGGCTCATCTCTGTAACTAGAAATGTTTCTATCTTACAGTAACTATGGTAACTATCTTAGGTAAATAATGTAAGACATTACGTCTTCTGCCTTGGAGATCCCTGAGATTTCTACTCTTCTAGAGGTATAGGGAACACATAGCATTGGCTCCCAGTTCCTAATGGTAAGAACTGCTTAGGGCAACTGTGATTTTCCTTTTGGTAGTAATAAGCAAGATTTATTACTCTTATGCAACTTGTTTGTGATTTCTTGCATTCCCATTACTGTCAAGAACCTGAGAGTGAAGGTTTAGACCTCCTGACAGTTGGCAACTGCATGCAAGCAATATTTGGCATTTGCAAAGTTTTCACTCATTGCTACTACTTTCCCTTCCCAACAGGGACAGAAAGTGTGCACACCCACATCACCTCTCCTGTTCTTCACCCACTTTGTAACTCCTTGCAAATCTGGCTGCTTACTGGGTGTGGTCGATGCCGACTCACCTCACCCCATGGCAGTTTTGAATTGCAAGCTTACAAGTGCACAGTAGCCCACCTGTGAATTAGTGCACCTGTTGTGGATCAATACACAGCACTGTGTCTTTTCACAATTTGATGTTACGTTCCCTCCCACTAAATGGCCACCATATCAAATATCTGCACAGACTTGAGACTCGATGTCTCAAACTTCCTTGCCTCTGATGGAGAATGGGTTGACTTCATGCTGGATGTAGGTCAATCCAACAACCTTGTGCTAGGAATTTCAACCCAGTACTCAGAGATGAGACAAACAACCAGAAAACATGAAGCTAAAGGGCTGTTGGTCGTGGCTCTCTACACTGTTCTGGAAACCTCCGAAGTGAGGTTTCAAACCCTTGACCTGCAAGTCTCATCTCTCAAGCAGGCGATGGGACCGCAGGAAACTGAATGTTTAAAATAAGAGCAGGATTTGGAGTCTGCGCTCCAAACTCTGCGAAATGAAAAAGATTCACTTTTGCATCATTCTGTTCAGGAAAATAAGCAGGAACTTTGCATGCTGAAGCGGGACTTTGAAAGTTTGAGACAGGATAAGAGGCAGGCATTGCAAATGAATGTTATATTAAGTAGAACTAATGATCAGATTCGTGATGAAATAGGAGAGCTCCAGGATGAGATAAACCAGGTACATAATGATTTAGATATAGCTGCTAGGGACAATCGCAAATTGAGCGCTACGTACAGAGTGATACAGAAGCAGTTACAGGATGGTGTGGATCAGAATGTTGTGAAAGTTAGTCATGATGAATGTGAATGTAAGATGGTGAAACTGTGCCATCAGTGAGAGTTAATGGCTGGTGACGTCAAAGCGATGGGTTGGGTAGCCCCCATCCTGACGACGTCATCTGAGGAGGAGGAGTCAGATGACATTTCTCAGTACAATGCCCAGTCATGCCCCTCCTATGGTCCAGTGACCCCACCCCACTATCCAAAACATGGCAGACCCCCACTCCATGACACCACACCCCTATGTCATTGACGGTATGAATACCATAATTGGCAACGCCACCATGGCGACTCCCATGATGGGGGGGAGCAGGCCCAGGCCAAGTCCCAACTGCATCACTGATCGCCGTTATTTCTGTGAACAATAGGGAAGAAATAGAACAAATGATTGATAATGCCTTAGGCACCATGACCCTTCCCTAGAGAAGCAAGCGGATCCTCTGAACACAGATCAAACAGATGCTACAGGAGAGTGCTACTCGAGAACAGATGGTCTGTACTGTGGCGGACGCCACAGCTCACCAGCCCTGCAGGGCACCCGAGGCAATCTACCTCTGACCGATCATCCCAGTAATCCTCTACAAATGTCCCACTCAGTTCAGCAGATAGCTGACAGCATTGGTCAGATGAGCCCGTCTGACAATCTCAGTTGCCACTCGGAGAAGGTGTGTTCCAAATGCAAAATGCTTAGTCTCGCTGTGGACTACCAAATCCAGATCCTACGCCAGACCATCGATCTTGGCCTATGGGTGAAACTCCCTAATACTATCTGGCAGGATAGTCATGCCACCTTTGACAAAATTGCAGCTGAGCTCATTACTGCACATAACCCAGGTGCGGTAGGAGTGATGCTCACATACCCTGTGAAACAGAATGTGAAGGAAAGTCCAGCAACCTTCCACCAGTGGTTTTGGATGGCCTACCGAGCAGGAAAGAACTTTGCAGGAGAGGCCGTGGATGGGGACCTTATTGAATACAAAACCCTGTTCCTTCAGAACATGATCCCTGCAGTGCAAGAGATGGTAGAGCCAACCACCTATCCCACCACGGATAAGTCTTCTGACATTCTTCAGAAAACAGAGAGTTTATCAACTCTACATCCATGATTCAAGCTCTGGCTCCAAGAAGGTAGTGGCTGTGGAACCCATCCCAGAAGCCATGATGCACTACATGGTGGAGGGGCAGGCCCAAGAGAAACAGCTCCTCCCTACGGACAACCAACAACCCCAGCAGGTCCAACATTAATCCTGGGGTGGGAACTGGAACTACCACAAAAAACACCATAAAAATAATATGGGTAAACAACAGAGACTAGGCCCTTCATATAGGGAAATAGCCAATGAAAAATGAAGCCTCCGAGACCTTCTAGGGCAAGTGCGCTCCATAGCAGACACTGTCCCAGTTCAGGCCCTTGCTGCAATACAACCAGGAGGGCAGGCCTTAACAGGTCATAGGGATACCGGAAACCCAGACTCTCAGGCCCTTACAGGCCTGAACCCAGAAGAGGCTCCCTATATAGCATTAGTACAGCATGGTGAAGAGGTCCACAGGAACCAGGCACAAACACTCTTTAAAGAGCATCCCCATGCCTCCACTAGTACGGATTGACAATTACAGGCCCCAGTCCATATTGTAAACAAGCTAGTCTTGGATACAAACGGAAGGCCCTGTACAGAGGCCAAGGTCGACGGCTGCCTATTTACTGTATTGATGGATACAGGCTCAGCAGTGTCTGTATTGCATGATGACAACCCAGCCACATCACCTTGGTCCACCGGATGGAAAACCAATATGTTTGGCTTAGACAGAACTAGGCTACCTGCGTACCGCACCCTGCCACTACCAGTGACATTGGGACACGCGGAGGCATATCATACCTTTCAGCTTATGGTACTGCATGATCACTCTAGTATTATCAGAATTGACTTCTTGGCACCACACGGCTGTATGGTAGACCTGACCAATATGCTTTTGATACAGATTCAGGGACAGTACCACACTGTCATGATTCCTGACTCACACGTGGTTGCAACAATAGCGGCAAATGACAAAGAGTATGATGACATAGATTTGTTCTAGGACCACATGCTTTTCCCAAAGCTTCTTCCCATCTTGCAAAGGCATCTGGAGGCATTTTCCACCAACAAACATGATTATGGCAAGATGTATACTGTCATTGAGGTGACAGGCCCAGCCCAGGAGAGGCAAAGGCAATATCCCTTTACATCTGATGCCTTGCCCTCTCTTAGGGAAACAATTAAATCACTTCTCAGACAAGGTGTAATCAGGACATGTGTTTCCATTGCAAATTCCCCCATGTGACCTGTGGAAAAAACCACAGGTGCATGGAGACTTACAATTGACTACAGAAAACTAAACCAGGTCACCCCTAGTTGTTCCCCAATGGTGGCATCAGCACCAGATGTGCTATGACTACTGACCCCTGACCAACAATGGTTTAGTGCCCTGGATATTTCCAATGGTTTCTGGTTATTGCCATTGGCCCCCAAGAGTCAATATAAGTTTGCCTTCACCTTTGAATGTAGGCAGTACACGCAGACCTGCTTACCACAGGGGTTCCACAACAGCCCCTCCCTATTCCATCTGCACATGATGGATGCTCTTGAGGGTTTCTCTACATCCCAGTGCCTCTTGCAGTATGTGGATGACCTGTTGCTGGTGACAGCCACACAGGTGCAACATCTGGACCTCTTGGACGAATTGCTGACCCTCATTCAGAGGGCAGGCTTCAAATGTAACCCAGCAAAAGCACAGCTGAGCCAGAAGGAGGTACTTTTTCTCAGCTTAAGTATAACAGACAAAGGCAGAAGCCCTACTTGGAAGAAGATACAGGGGTTACAGGACTTGCCACTCCCCACCAGTGTGACTACCCTTAGAAGATTTTTAGGTATGGTAAATTATTCCAGAGATTTTATTTGTGATTTTGCCTAGAAGGCCACCCCCTCTGTATGAATTACTGAAAAAGGATGTTCCCTGGACTTGGGGCCCTATACATACCCAAGCTGTGATGTCACTGAATCAGGCCCTAGCCTCAGCTCCAGCCTTGGTCAACCCCAATCCAGCTGTGCCATTCCATCTGGAATCCGCCACCTCTGACATTGCAATGTCTGCAGTGTTGTCCCAGAAGGTTCACGGCACCCTATGACCCACTGCATATGCATCACAGCTCTTGACCCCAGTGGAACAGAAGAACAGCATTTGTGAAAGGAACCTTCTGGCTACCTACTGGGCTGTCAAGCAGTTTTTGTATCTCATTGGGTATTCCCCTCTTATCAGTAGAAACCACACCCCTACAACATTCCTACTCTCAGACAGAGTAAAGGATGGATCAGTCTCTAACACCAGATTGACACACTGGTCCCTCCTTCTCCAGGATAGGGACATCAAGGATCACCCAACCAAAATGCCATCCATGCTGGTGCATGGCCTCCTTTTCCAAGGAGAACCACATGACTGTACACTGCAGCCACCTGATATACCAGATCCAGGCCCTTTCCTTCCTGCTATGCCACAATTACTTGAGAACACCACATTGTGTCACGTTTTCACAGACAGGTCAGCCTCCTGCTATTAGGGAGAACAGAAAGCAGGAATGGGCATATTTGTGGTTTACCCCTTTGGAAACACTGTTAAAATCTCAAAACGTTGCATTGTAGCATCATCACAGTATGCAGAAATGGCAGCGGTGGCCTGTGCTCTTGAGTTCATCCAGCATAGAACCAGGAATACCATCATTTTTACAGACTCTAACTAGGTTTGTTGTTCTCTTACAGAATTTCTCCCTTTCTGGCAGAAGAACTCCTTTACCTCTTCTGATGGCACCCCAGTGAAACACAAGGAACTGGTAATATACATTCATTCATTCACTGGCACAGAAATTTGCACACAAACTCTATGTACACAAGGTTAAGGCCCATTCCATACATGACCCCTATCATGCCTTCAATAACACAGCTGACACCCTTGCTAAGGAAGCTACCCGAGGGGGGGACATGCCAGAGCGGCCATGCACATTGCAGCCATCAGAAAGAAACCTGAACACTTATCTCCCTTAGATTTGTCAGAAGCTCAGCATGCTGACTCTGAACTCAAGGACGTGTTCGGAATTTTGGACAAAGGCACCAAGAAGAATCTACCTGCCCATAAACCATACAGAAGGCATGAAGGTAAGTTACACTTGTCCTCAGTTGACAAGCTCATTTGGTACCAACCAGATGACACCACCACAAAATTATGGGTGGTTCCCTGTCACCTTAGGCCCACATTTTTGCTCCAGGTGCATGACACCCCCACTGGTGGACACCAGGGAGTGGAAAATACACTTCGGAGGATAAAGACCACAGCCTGGTGGTCTGGTATCACCAAGGATGTCAAACAGTACATACATAACTCTCTTGTTTGTGCACACAATAACCCAATCCCTACCAAAAGAAATGCCAAATTATTACCACAGAAGCATTCTGGCCCTTGGCATGCTTTACAGATCGATTTTATTGGTCCCCTCACCAATACCAGTAGAAACAACAAATACTCCCTTGTAGTCACTGATTTTTTCTCTAAGTGGGTTGAGGCTTTTCCCACCAAGACATGCACTGCAAAAGCCACTGCCAAAATCCTGGTGAAACAGATTTCCTCCAGGTGGGGCCTACCTCTTAACGTAGACTCTGATAAAGGAACCAGTTTTACAGGTGAGTTGATGAAAGAAGCTCGTGAATGCCTTGGAGTTCACCATACGTTCCACATACAATACCACCCACAATCATCAGGTCAAGTAGAGAGGGCCAACAGACGGATTAAGCAAATGCTTTCCAAATTTATTGAGGACAATCCCAAAAATTGGGATTCCTTACTGCCATTACTCATTATGGCAATAAGGGGCACACCCTCAGCCACCACTCTGTTGACACCCTTTGAGGTGATGACTGGTAGAAGTATGAGATTACCTGAACACCTGTTGTTTGATCTGTACACTTCTATAGCAGATTGTGTTTTTGTGGATAAATATGTGGAAAAGTTGAGAAAAGACCTAATACACACTCATTTGAATGCTGCAAACTGCATGGGCAAAGCCCAGCAACAGTCAAAAATTCAGTTTGATAAACACGCACAAGAAGTGGATTGGCAAATTGGAGATCAGGTAATGGTTCTCAGATTTGTGCATCCAACACACCCCTTCTCCAACAAGTGGGAAGGACCATACCCTATTGTTAACAAGCTCAGTCCAGCAGTCTATCAAATTAGACTCATGCAGAACAACAAATTGACTGACAAATGTTTACATGCCAACCAGTTGAAACTATATGAAAGAGTACAATTACTGTTCCTAACCCCATTGGGTGGAATAGCACTAATCTTGCTGTTTGATTTCCTTTTCAGATACACTGACAAGATGGCTATCTTGTTCCATTTTCTCCTCATTGCAGGAGTAATCCCCTGCATCCAAGGCATGGTAAAGGACATCCTTCCTCATCTTGATCCATCTGCAACTACCCCAGAGGGAGTCTCCATCAATGTCCCTGACAATTTGATTACAGTTCAGGAAGGTTCAGATGCCTACCTCACTGCCTCGGTTGTTGCTCCTGAAAAATCTACCCTACAAATTGAATGGCAAACAAAGTCTCAAGGACAAATATTCCCCGTGGCCAACCTCTCTAAGGGAACTTTCCATGGATGGCCCAATGCAAAATTATCCCCAAATGGTACCTTGTCCTTGCACCAAACCTCTCTTAGACATTCAGGTTTATATAACATTTCAGCCTTAATTGATCCTTCTTATTGTAATACACTTTCTAAGGATTCTGCCAGAAAATTATGTGCCATACACAATATGGCCTCAGCCGCATTGTATTTATCTGCGCTACCCCCATTGAGAAAGAACTTCTGGAATGTCCCAAACAACACCCTGGCCCTCATAGTAGTCTCACAGCCATTGCTTTGCCTAGCACACTTACTAACAATTTACAATATATGCATATACCTATTTTGTTTAACTTAACTTATTGGAATATGAAATAATTTGGTATGTGTCATACTACGAACACATCATTATTTTGTAGTACTTTGTTACTCGATAGCTTAGCAGCTTTTCAAATTCACAATCAAGACCCTATCGCTGGGGTACACTCCACCAAACATAAAGGCAATTTTAGGAGAAAACCTAGTTCTCAAACAGATGATTCACAAAGTCACAGAAGAAACACATGTGACACATCAGATGTCACTGGTGCCATAGGCATCCTTACTGGTCTCTTTTTTACTACAATATCTATCTGGAATAAAGCAGACATTGCTACTGTCATAGCGCATTCACAGAAGTTTGGAACTAGTATGATAAATGACATCATACCCCCATTATTGCATGGTGTGAATGGCCTTAGTCAGGAAGAAAGATACACTGTATATAATGTGCACGATATTGCAAAGGCATTTTCAGATTCTAAAGAAAAGATTAATGCCCTTATTGTGCAGAACAATAAGGAGACAGATAAGCAATACATTGCCCGTGAAATTTTATGCTCTGCTTATGGGTCATACATCATCACCACCATCAACAATCTCTTCCACGATCTGGAATCCAGAAGAATCCCTGCTATCATGCACGATTATCTCTAAATGGTACTGCCCTCACTGCAAATTCCCTAACTGTGTTGCCATGTGTATGTTACAATCCATTTCTATTCCTATCTCTACTACTAGAAATTTGGGAGTTGTGACCAGACATCCTAATACTGGTCCTTGCTTTACTTCTAAGAAATGTTCTGTTAAGGATACTATGTTTGTGTATTTTACTATTTCTTTACCACATTTTGATCCCAATACAGCTATATTTGATAAACTAGTATCCATACACTCCATTGGGCTCCTTAATGAAGACATTTACAGAGAACGCCTTGACTTGCCACCTCTTCTGGTTTTTCATCCTCTTCTGGATGCACGGGTCTCACCACACACAGACTGTTGTGCAGAGAAAGGGTATCTTTAGTTGTGTCAATGTGACATATTTGATGTTATTAAACCGATATGTGGATATTCCCCAGACAGTATCGATTAGCCCTTTACCATGGACAATGACATCACCACCAATGGCACAGATTACCAGGACTCAACATCTGCTCCAGACACTTCTCGATTGTACCAGTCTTACTGGAAGGAGGTTCATTGGCTGTCAACATGGATTTCCAACCAGACTTACACTTGCCCAGTACAACTACAGAAATGGAGACTACCAACTGTGAAAATGCAATATAATTTGGATGGTGAATTTTGTGTGGTAACTAATTTTAAACAGTTTACTTATGGTAATAAAATATGTGTTATTACTGAACCAAATTTTTGCTTTGTTCCCTATCAGACCACTATCATTGGGCACACAGTTATTACCCCTGTTCCCTTTGTGGAACCAGAGATCATTGATGGTGACCCTGATTATCTTCTTACCCTTTCAGAGTATTTACCTTACTTTAATGTACATATTGATCCTCTGACTTTAACACTGAAGTCACTTTAAAACAGGAAGGACACACACCTTATCCACATCAGCAAAAATATGACCAAAGCAAATGAAACAGTATATGATCTTATTAATGATGGTGATTTTAATAGTGCACTTACTAACACTTGGTTAGCAATTACCTTTAAAGGTTTTTGTCATTATACAAGTATTTGTGATATTCTTCCTCGTCATCATGCTTTGCTGCCTCTGGTGCACACTCCACCAACACTGTGAGCAGCTCGAGTTCCTTTATAAGGCTTGTGTGACTGGTCTGTAAAAGATATCTGCTCCTTCTCTACTTCCCTACAATTGTTGTTGCCCCTTCTGAGGCAACAAGGGGGGAATGTTACATGAGGTACCTACACTCTAATTGATACCCCAGAGGTACACTGCAGACAGCCAGCATTTATGTATAAGTTATACTAACATTTAGGGCTAAGAACATCTATCGTATAAGAGTAGATGTCAGGATATGTGTGCACATGATTGCTATATGCTTTACTTTCTAATATACATATGTATTTCTTGTTTACGTTCTAATATACATATGTATTTCTTGTTTACAAGATGTTAGGACACCTGTGTCCTTGTAGTATTATGATATATGAGTCGGCATTGCCATCTTCTGATGATTTGTATTATTACACGGCTATGTACACAAACTGTACTTTATTTGTTTTCACGAAGTGATGACTATAACAAAATTGTATAATATTATCTAGGACTATGGAGCCACCTCTAATTTAGCCAATAGGTCTCATCTCTGTAACTAGAAATGTTTCTATCCTACAGTAGCTATGGTAACTATCTTAGGTATATAATGTAAGACATTACGTCTTCTACCTCAGAGACCCCTGACATTTCCACACTCCTCAAGGTTTAGGGAGCACACAGTATTGGCTCCCAGTCCCTAATGATAAGAACTACTTAGGGCAACTGTGATTTTCCTTTTGGTAGTAATAAACAAAATTTATTACTCTTATGCAACATGTTCGTGATTTCTTGAATTCCAATTATTGCCAAGAACCTGAGAGTGAGGATTTAGACCTCCTGACACTACCATACCATGGGCAACATATGGATAGTGCATTTTGTATAGGCTTCTGCATCCATGGAAGGCCACTGATCTGCATAAGTGGCAAGTAATCATTTGTGCATAAGGTACTTTGTATAAAGGAAAGTTATTTTCTATTATTTTTTTGTAGGAAAACTTTTTGTACCTGTGTTGATCCTTGGAAAAACTAAAGACTACTTAATTAGTGTGATACTGGGTACAAAACTGGGAAGTTAAGAATAGAAGAAGACCTAGTAATCCATCGAGACCATAGCACCACTCTTTCAGGTAGTCAATGTAAGTACTGTGTTCTATCAGGTAGGTGTCTAGTCTCTGAACTGATTTAAGTCTTCTGCCTGAACTACATGATCAGGTAGTGCCTTCCAGAATTTTACTGTACTTTGTACTATATATCAAAGGCTTTTCTTAAGTCTTATTTAAAGGGTCTTCCTTGTAGTTGATAGTGATGCCCACTTGTGTTATGTACTGTTCAAAAGCTAGGTTCAGTTAATCAAGACGCTGTTGATCATTAACATTTTAAACATAAATAGGTTTCCTCTTAAATATCTTCTTTTTAGATTAAACAGTTTTAGATTGGTGATTTCCTCTTGATGTGACAAACATTTCCCAAAAAACATGCTCTTGTTTACTTTCTCTAAACCTCTTCAATTGTGTTTATGTTGCCTATATGCAATGGTCTTTAAATTTGTAAGCAATAATCTGGTTTAGATCTTACATAATGTTGAAGGCTTGATGCTGAATGCACATTGGGGCTGTATTGACACTTTTTGATATCTGGGCCGGGCTTTTTACATTCATGGAAGTGAAATAAATATTTATGCTGCAGCTCTTCTGTGTTCTTGCACTGTTCTTTTGTGTTTCCACTTTTGTTCTGACTGCTGCACCAAAGAGGCAGCTGTGCTGGAGGTTTTTGTTTTGGTTCATTAGGTTTTACATAAAGTCTGCAGACACAAGAGCCGGGCACAGGTGTATTCCAAAAGGAAAGACTTCTAAAAAGCTTTAGTGCATAAGCATTTTTGTATTTCATTTGGATTACAATTACAAATAAGTTTATTTTCTGGATGGTGATCAGTGCTCTTACTTATTCTTGACTTTATTTCTACTATAATGAGTACAACCTGTTTTGGAGCACCTTTATGTGTTTTTTGGAATAGTGCATAAATACCTTAAAGTTTTAATGCATAAATACATGTATTTCTTGTTAAAAAAAAACATTGAACAGTGCAGTAGCAAGTGAGCCAGGACCATGAAATCTGTAGAGTGGAAGGAAGACTTCACTTAATCTGATGACAAAAGCCCTTTTCATGCACTCTAATAATATACTGTTTTACCAAGTTGCTACAGTGCAGATGTGGTTTTAAATCTTTACTCATAATTACACGTAGGTCACTCTCCAATATTACCTCATTAATCAATTTCCCACTTAGGTAGTAATCTACTTTGGGATTATTTGTTTCCCAAAATGCAAGGCCACACATATTATAGTTGAATCTCATAGCCATGAGCATCCCTGTTAGCCACCTGTTCTCCCAATTTGGAGTTGTCCACAGACATGACGAGCCAGATATGTATGTTGTTTTGCATGCCACTTGAAAAGAGCCTGGTTCACAAAACTGACCCTTGTGGAACTCCACTAGTCCACTGCCTGAAGTCTTTGTGTTCTTAAAGTCAACCAAATGTTGTATCCAGCTGCATGTGTAATTGTTAGTCTTTAGTGCCTTTAGTTTATCTCTCAGTACTGCATGGGGTACAGTATCAAAAGCTTTACTGTAGTCCAGAAAATGTACATCTAACAATATGTTTTTGTCTAATGATCTAATTTTTTCAAAGGAGGTAAAGAAATTAGTTTGACAAGATCTGTTTTTAATAAAAAACGTGCTGCAATTTATCCCTGTGCCCATTTTATGAAATCTGACACCAATTTGCCTCAAATTGTAGATTCCATAACCTTTGCAAAGATCAAACTTTGGCTAATTTGGCTTTTTGGGGGATTGTAAAGGTGGCTGCTTGTGTGGTGGTGCGTGTTTTATATTTATGTTTTACCTGCTAATTTAGCTGTGTTGCAAACGGAACAGCTGCACTGGGGGGGTGATAAGCGCAACAAACATCCACCGGGGCTGATATAGTATTAGTGGAGAACAAGACTGCCTAGTTGTTTTAGAGGTTACAACTTACTGTGATAGAATACCATTGGCTGCTGCATTGTGTCCTGTGTTCCGATCCTATCGGGATATAGCCCTAGTCTCCACTGCATACTAATTGGAGATCTTTGTCTCAATGTAGGCCCTGCTTGCCCTCCGACACACATACACAAATGAAGGACTCACGGCTGAGCTCCTCCGGAGCTCTGATTTCAATGCGGGTGCGACTGCCAAGGTAATTAACCACCTCAAGAGAACAGCATTCCTTGTGAGGGGTTAGCCCGCCGACGCACTATGCGCCAGCCGACTGCCCCACCCACCCTGGCTCAACATTTCCTTTATAGGTACTCCCTTATGACATCACTTCCTGTTCTCCTTAACCTAAGTCCCCACTTTGCCATTAGCAGGTTATACCTGCCAACCACTAGAGGGACCCTTACTACCCACCCTGCACCCACTATCTATCCCCATCCCCACTATTTCCTAGACCCCTCTGAACCTCCTGAGCCACTCCAATCTGCCCCAACTCACACCTTCCTGCAATCCACACCCCACCCACCCAGCCTCACAAACTAGCCCATTCTCTGACTTGGGACTGCTTGGCTGAACTGACCCCAGTGACCACTAGGAGTCACTAATTCACACCCAATTCTCAACTCAAACCCAACCTGTTCTAGGCCCTAGAATGTGGACTTACTGCTCTCACCCAGGCACCTCACCAGCTGTCTTTGCTAAGACTTGAACCTTGCACCCTACCCACCGGAGTCCGTGTCACTACCACTAATCCAAAGTGGTAACTACGATTTTAGAAGTCCATTCAGTAACTTCTACTAAATCTCAGCTACCGCCAAAGTTGCTATGTTAGACCACCTCCTAAAATGCCTCCCCCTCATTTACCTTCTAATACCCTCATGCCCCCAGCCAGCCATCCCCCCTGGATCGCGGGTTCCAGCACTGGCAATTCCCAGACATGGCTCACAGAACCCCACAATTACCTTGCCTACTGGCCAAAACACCCATTCTCCATGCTCCACCACACCGCCTCAAGACCACCCGGCAGCTTATCGCCTCGCCCCTACCACTCTGCCAATCCCTACCCATTCCCTGCTCCCCCAAGGTCCCCCCTCAGCCCTCCATACACGTAGGAAACACATACACCACCACATCCTGCCCAGAACTGTGATCCTCCTTCTACTCCTAACAGGCAACATACATCCTAACCCAGGCCCCTCCCGGACCTGCCCATCAGTTGGGCCCCCTGGTCTGAGTATTGCCTCCATGAATATATGCAGAATCTTGAAAAAACTTGACACACTCCAGTGCTGGGTCATGCTGCACAAACCTGACATCATTGCACTGGTAGAAACCTGGTTATCAAAGTCCACTCCTGACTCCTTCGTTGCCCTCCCTGGCTACACCCTACACCGGAACGATCATGTAGGCAAATGCGGGGGTGGCTGTGCGATCTATATAGGGATTCTCTCACTGGTCAAGCACTCCCTGCCCCAACCCTGGCAGGTGGGGCACAGGCCCTCACCCTTAAACTCACTCCAGACCCCTCTAGGGGCCCCCTGTATCTCACCTCTGCCTACATTCCACCTAAAAACCAAAACTCAGCTATATCATCCTTAATTGACTATCTTACCACCATCCCACATAGGGCTGATCAAGTCCTTGTGGGTGACCTCAATATTAACTGGCTCAGCCCCACCTCACCACCATCCGGACTCCTTTTCTGCCATTGATATGACGCAGCTAGTCTCCAAACCCACAAGAGTAAACCCTAAGGGAGGTACCTCCCTTCCTGATGTCGTCATCACCAACCACCCAAAAAATCCTGACATCCAAATCCTCTGACTCACTCAGCCACATTCCCCAACCATATTCCATTGGGTGACCACCCTGCCAAAACCCACCGCCGAACACACCCCTCTGCCGTGCATCTCAAACCTGGCGGGCTGAAGAACCTCAGGCAATTTCTGTCTAAACAACTGGTCGCCCATTCACCATGCTCCAGATATAGACACTGCCCTCACCTTCTTCTCCCATACATTTAATACAGCCTGCGACCTCTTCGCACCCCTCACAGCTACCAAAACCAAAAAACATAAAGTGCCCTGGATTATCCCTGCCCTATTACAGTTACTTAGACATAGGGATAACCTGTGGCACCTCGCAACTGAAACAGGCTGGATGGCTGATAGACAGGCCTACAACGCCACTCGGAATAAGTGCACCTGGGCAGTCTGAAAAGCCAAGGCCGACTACTATCAAGCCACCCACTCCCTCTTGGGGGTGCGCCCGAACCTTTGGGACAATATCAAACAACTGGAATGGGAGCACACGCTCCCCTCCCCCATCCCATCTCAATATTGGCGGCACCAACATTACTGACATGATAGGCATCGCAAATCACCTCAACTCCTCCTTCACGGACCTCAGCCCCATCCTCCCCAGTAACTTTTTGACCCACCACCCTCCCTACCGACCCCAGATCACCGGCACCCTAGCTTCTACCTATGTAGAGTAACTACCCTCGAAGCTAGACCCCACCTGATCCGTGCACTAAAGAGCAATAGTCCCGACAACTCCACCGTGGGACCCACCCATTCTCCGGCCAGCATTGGACCAGGTCCTTGTCCCACTTACTGGCCTCTCAATAAATCCTCTGCCTGGGGCAGTTCTCCACAGCATGGAAAACGGCCATTGTCACTCCCATCCACAAAGGGGGTGATAGGTCCTCAGCTGGGAACTACCGGTCTATCTCTATACTCCCCCCCTCTCCAAAGCCCTTGAAAAACTAGTCGCTATACAGATTACTGAGTACCTGACTAAATATAACATCCTTTGCCCTGAACAGCATGGTTTCTGGGCAGGACACAGCACAGGCACAGCACTAGTGGAGTTCTCAACATTCCTACACAAATCCCTGGACTCTGGCTCCCTAGCTAGGGCAGTGTTCATTGACCTTTCCAAGGCGTTTGACACTGTCTCCCACCCCCTCCTACTGAGTGCACTCCACCAGGCTAACTTCGCTACTGGGCCACTCACATGGTGCTCCAGCTATCTATCGGCCCGCTCCCAATGTGTCAAAATTAATGGAGCACTATCAAAATCATGTCCCATCCGATCAGGGTTCCTCAGGGCTCCATCCTGGGACCCCTACTCTTCTCGCTCTACCTTAACACCCTGCCGCTTAATGCACGGAAATATGTTGCTGTATGCAGATGACACTGTCATCTTTGCCTCAGACACAACCTACCTCCCTTCAGGACTCCTGCAGCTCGTATACTGAGGCAGAAACCTGGTTCACAAAGCATAGATTGATCATAAATCTCAAAAAAATGAAAACAATGCTCTTTGCCCACCCCCAAAACAAAGCTAGCAATTTTCCACTCCACATCCTCCCTGGTTCCAAAAAACCGCTAGAGCAAGCACACTCGTTCAGGTACCTTGGGGTCACCTTTGACTCAGCCCTCAACTACCATACCCACATTGACACCCTTGCCTCAGCAGCCAATATGTGACTAGGTATCTATACTGCTACAAAAGCGCTCCCCCCCCGCTGCCCTCCTGGCTTACGGTAACATCCTCCTCTATTATCCCTGAGACTATGGACTGCCGGCTCACGGGCTGCCGACACAACTGCACTCAACAAAGTCCGCCTGTTACTCAACAAGGCCTGCAGACTAATCACTGGGGCCCCTAGACTTACACATTCATGCCAGCTCTATGTGCTGGCAACAATGCTGAACCTAGATGAACGGCTGCATTATCAAACATGCCTAATAGCAAAGAAAACTCTCCTAGGACTGTCCCCCCCAGGGCTGATGGCCTCCCTTCCCATAGCCAAACCCCTGGTCTGTACACGGACTTCCTGCAGGACTACCTTCCAGACACCTAGAGCCAGGACCTCCCATGGTCAAAGGTCCTTCCCCCATAGAGCCCCTTCCTGGTTCAACTCACTCTCCCCTCCACATCACAGATGCCCCTACGATCTCCAAATTCAAAACCACACTCAGAAGTGAATTGTTCACCCATCGAAACTGCACCTGTATAATCTGAGGCGCTACCCACTGTGCCCTGACAATGCCCACTGGGCAGCATCCAAAACCACACCACGTATCTCCTCTGGCAAATTACCACTGTTCTGCTGACTTGTCAACCTGCAGTATTGCAATATGTTACTGTAACTTGGCTTAAATTGCTCTGTTAATTTCGCCTCTGGCAGTGTTACTATGTGCTGTAACCTGGTTAATTTGCCACTGCTCCTGACTGCTCCATTTCCAGTCTCTATGTTGCTATTAATGACCAATCTGGCTCTCTGTATATCGGCTAATCACCCATTTACTGATGTACCCATATCCTGTAACCTTAAGTGAGTATTTGTATGTACTACTGTATCTATCATGTTCCTCACAAACCTGTATGTTAATTCCTTGTAAACTACATTCTGTAACATGAATGTCTGCATTGTATTGTCCTCTTTGTGATGAGGTACCTTTGAAAATGAGCCCTTGGCTCAAAGGTTGTAAACTGATGTACAAATAAATAAATAAATAAATAAATAGTCTATAACTGCTAGGACTAGCTTTACTTTCTTCTTTATACATAGGGACAACTATCTCTTGTCTCCAATCCCTTGGTACTACTGTTCCTGTTCTAAAAGTTGAATTAAATATTGATACATTTACAGGTGCAATATGTGCTGCTGTCCCTTAAGATTTGAAGGCGTAATACATCTGGGCTCATGACTTGGTAATGTCCAGGATGTTTAACCTTTTTATAACCAGTTCCTCAATTATGGATACATTTATTTGACACGCTGGCAGATTATTTTCTGCATCTGACAAGAAACCTTCTTGGCTTAAAACAGTACAAAAATATTTATTTAATTCATATGATATGTATTTTCTGATCTACTATTTCTCTTGCATTTCTATTCAGTGGACCAATTTTCCTATCCCTTCTTTTTAAACTGTTTACAGTATATATTTATTAAAAGCTTGTTAGACCCTCTTTCTGTGTGCTAATCTGAATGCCATATTAGCTTTTTCTAACCTTATTAAGCTTTTACAGTTTTAACTGCTTTTTTTATAGTTCTTTATGTTATCTGTATTAGATTTCTTCATTTTAATATATATTTTCTTCTTTCTACTGATCACTCAAGATATTTAAGTGGAACATCATAGCTGCATTTTGCTATTTTATTTAGTATTTACATTTTGGGAAATAAATTGATTCTAGTTGGTTATAATGCCTTAAGACATATCTCACTATTTTTCAGCTATCAAGTTCTATAACATAGATTTCCAGTTAATTTTACTCAGCTCATATTTAAGAGCTACAAAGTTTGCTTTTTTATAGTTGTGCATGGTAGTTTTTTTTCCAGTCTGCTTAATACAGTCTTGAAAATTGTCTGTGGTCCATACTATGATAGCTTGTTTCCAGAGGTACTCTTACCATACAATATGTAATTGGCAATGGTATTTTTTTGATATAATCAGGTTCAGTATGTTCTCTTTCCCGGTTAGCTGCATTATCAACTGGGTGAGGTTATTCTCTGAAAGAGCATTTATAAATGAGTCATAGTAATAAAACTGTTCAACTAAGTCATACTAGTGAATGCTTGGGTACTGGAAGTCACCCATGATAACACAATCACCGATATCTGCTGCCTCTGTAATTTGTTCACATAATTCTCTTTCTCTCAGAAACTCTCTATTATACTGTTAGACAATTTGATATCAATTACTTCATTGCATTTCTTTGTCTGTTGATTTCTTATATTTCATCAGGATGGGGCACTAGGCAAAGCCTATTTTCAGTGTTATCCTGTTTATAAAGTTCCAACATATGATATTAGAAGAACAGATAAATATGCAACATTACACACAATAACACACACAATGAATAACATTTGTATAAAATTCAAAGAAAACAAGAACATTTATACGAATAAGAATCTGGTAAAGCAGATTTAAATGTTTAATAGATAGGCAAGGTTATGCCTAATGAAAAATGCAATACCACCCCCCTTTTTTTCATTTCTGTCAAGTCAGAAAGAGGGTATAACCTTCAATGAGTGTTACTCAGATATCATTCATGCTTCACTCGGTTTCTGTTTGTCATCTAACATTAACACATTCTTGTTCTACCAGATAGCATAGACTTCACATTTTATTAATACTAAGGGCATTGATCTGTAGGACATTGAGATAATTTTATTTCCTTTGTCTAATGGCAAAGTCTGCCTGATTACTTTCTTGGGTTAGTTATTCATAGTAAGGGGAATTTTACTGCTTACTGGATCACTAGCTTGTGCATATGATGTTTTATTGGTAAACTCAGATTGGATGCTATTTTCAAATATATGGTACTGCTCTCCAGAAGTTACATGTTCTGGAGTCTTTTCATGCTGTTGGCTAACTCCCACGTACCGCTGTCTGCTAGTTTTAATAGGATAAGTTCTTTGAGATGGCACTACTACATCTATTTTCTAGAAGGTTTATACCCCTGTTGTTTAGGTGATGTCTGCTCAGTATAAATAGTTTTTGTGGCAGAAACTGTAACAATTTCTTAAAAACTGGAATTTTTATCTTTTTTTGCCCATCTCCTTAGCTGTCTGTTCAATAGTTTTATTGCATGAGTTCTATAGACTACAGTGCAGGCAGAATTTCTGACACAATAAGGGCATAGACCCTTTTCCCAAGTCTTATCCTATTTCCATAAAGTTAGATTTTATGTCAATATCTACACCCATAACAAAATAGTTTATTCCTACATGTACTAGGATCACTGGTTTGTTCCCAGAGAGAGCCTAAAGGCCATAATCTAGATTTCCCCTAACGTTCTTAACACCTGCTCCAGGCAGGCAGCACATAATGTTGTCCTCTTTGTCCCTGCAAACAGTGTTGTCCATGTAGCGTACTACAGTATGGATTCATTATTACTGTATTCTTGTTTGCACTATTGGTAGTTTGTGTTTTAGGTGAGTCAGGTTGAATAGATTCAATGTTCACAATAATAGAAACATACAATCTGACAGAAGGAGACTAAAGGTCCATCAAATCTGTCCTTACTATGTAGGGTTTCTGTATCCTCAATCAGTTCTGTTTCTTAAACCAGTTTGTGTTTATTGGGGGAAGGGGTCAGTCTACCTCTTTTACACCTCCTTTTATTTGGTTTTGTTACTACACACCTGTCATCCTCCTCCTCCTCCTCAAGCATTGTTCTTTTTCATTTCCCCTGTCTTACGTTATAGCACATTTTCATTTCTAGACTGTCTAGCGCTGTTAATATAATTTTTTTGTGTGGTGATATTGGACAGCATGTGATCTATAAAGCCTTCTAAGTCTCGTATTTGCCCAAGGCTCTTAATATTGCACCTAAGAGCTGTACTTTCACTTTCAATGTGTATAACTAGAAGACACCTTGAGCATATATAACTGCTTATTTCCTCTCCTTTTTCATTTATTGAGTACATTCTGCACTTGGTACACTGTAACCCTATGTTGTCCATGTACCTTAATAATGGATTAGTGACCATTGTGTTGTCCTGTAGCCTTGTAATTATTGTTGGGTTCTAGTCCCTTGGGTAAACTTTCTGGCCCCTAGGCTGACACACTTATTAATGCTCCCACTGACACAGTAAAAAATAAGTCATGAAATGGGAAGTACTCGGTTTACCACTTCTGGTTTGGGCAGTTTTTTGTTTGAATTTAAAACTTAAAATAAATGTATTGATGCCCTGCATCTACAGAGCTGGACACTGGAAAACAATACTAAAAACAGCCCTTGCTGGGCTGCAACAGCTATATCTCAGCACTGCTGCAATGTTTAGTCCTCCACTATCCCAGCAGGTAATTCTGAGAACCGGTAGAGGGAGATAAGAGAGGATATAAACAGACAAGTACTGTAGGATTTTTTTTTATCTTTTTAAGTAAAGTAAGTAAGTAATATTTTATTTATATTAAGCGCCCTTCCCAAGCTCAGGGCGCTTTTACAATAAAACAATTAAAATCACATTTCAAACAATAAATCAAACAACCATACAGTACACTTACTCATTATGTACCAGCAAATGCTAAGGCAAAAAAGAAAGTTTTTAATTGTTTTTTAAAACTTTCAACAGTTAGGCATTCTTGTAGCTGACGAGGTAGAGAATTCCACAGGGTTGGTGCCATATAGGCAAAAGATCTACCTCCAGACATCTTTAGACGTACCCTGGGAATTCCTCATCAGAGGAGTGAAGAGAACAGGCAGGACAATAAGGCACCAAGATCTCTTTCAGGTAGTGGGGTCCCAAATCATGTAGGGCCTTAAAGGTCAATAATGCGACCTTGAAGGTGATCCGCCACTGTACTGGCAGCCAGTGCAAATCACGCAGCACAGGTGTCATATGGCTAGATCATGAAACTCCCATCAACAGTCTGGCTGTCATGTTCTGCACAAGCTGCAAGTGGCGGATATCCAACCCCAGCAGCCCTAGATAGAGCGCATTGCAGTAATCAAAACAGCTGGTAACAAAGGCGTGGAACAAAATTTTAGACACAGAGAGTGATTTTCTGAACAGTACACATGTGCTCACCCTGCAGACACCTTATAGGCAGCCTTACCCTTATTATTAGACCAACATACAGTATATTATACATCAGTCTTGTGGAGGTAACATATTTCCATGCATCAACAGATATAGAGTCCTGTGTAGCCCCAAATGTTTGTATACTACAGTATTGCCACTTTTTTACAGTATCTGTGTTGATCTAGTTAAATGTACCAGACTAAATAATAAGTGTGCATTACTTTTAAAAGTAGTTTTATAATTCTGTTTTATCACATAAAGAAAGGAACACTGGATAAAGGCACAATAAAACACTAATTAACAAAAAGATATTCTTTATTTGTAACATAAAAAACTTTAAGCATATAAAGTACTTCCAAGTCAAACCCAATACAAAATCTACACATACTTTCACTCTGAAGACATTATGAAATTACATATTTACACATTGAAAAAGTTGTACTTTTCACTTTATAAAGGGAGTTTTGTCTTGCTGACAAACAGGATGAGGCTTCATGGTTCTCAGTGTGACACAATAATAATCTTGTAGATATTTCTTATCCTAGGACAGCTGCGCCCATCGGTGCCACCTGTCTAACCACCTGAATTGATTTAGCCCATCTCTGCATACGAAGTACCACTGGATGACCGTGTTGTACAAAAGTGCTTATCAGACCATCCACAAGTACCTGCAGTCCTTATTTTGTCCTCCAGAGATCACCTGTACATAGATATCTTCTTCCTCCAAGAACTTCATTCCCTGGGCTAGAAGGGATTTTGGCAAACAAGCCTTTTCTCACTCTGCCCCAGAAGACTAGAACACACTTCCTGAGCAACTCAAACTGGCTCCAAGATTAGCTGGCATTAAAGCACAACTGTACTTGCACCTTAAAGAGAGTTGCCACAGTTCTGAACCAATAGTAAGGGATATTGGGCAAGCTTAATGTATTTGTTTGTAATCTAAGTAGTTTCCATTATTCGCTGTTTGTATGGTACTGTATGGTACTGCCTTGCCATTTGTTTGCTATGGTTTTCTTGGGACCCTCATGAAAATGAGATGTTGCATGTCATATAGCTATCCCAGAGGGCACATTTGTAAATAAATAAAATAAATATATAATATTAACAATATGTAGAATTCCAAACAACCCAATTAAAATAGGTACTGTAGTCCATAGCACTTACCCATCCGCTGTATTCTAAGAACTGGAAGACTCAAAACCTGTCAGCATACACAAAGGGACTTTAGCAGTCAAAATGGAATAACAAATCACTGGGGGAGAACTCACTTCACAAAATCATGGCGGGAGGGGGCTGCTGATAAACACGTACCCCCATAAAATGTCATATTGCTGCATTTTCACATGCTGTTATACAGCTTTATGATTTGCGCAATACATTTTGTGTAAAATTATAATTTTCCTTTTAAATTTTACCTTCTTTACTCCACAGTGACAATCTGCCCCACACCCTTTTTCCTTGACTCAAGTTAAAATGTCATAATTATAATACCCAGCCCATTTCTTCAGTACCCCTACCATTACCAACCTGTCTCACAACTAAAGAATTATGTTTGTGTTCAGGAAAAGCATAATGAATATCACTTGCTCTACCTACTGACCATCAGGGTCTCAAGTTTTCAATATATTTAAAAACTGCACACATAGTGGTCAAATAATTGCTTTCTGTTAATGCTGACAGTACTGGTGTCAGCATTTTCTTTACCTTTGACAATGTATTTAACTGGGATAACCTGACTGAGATGCAGTATCACTTTTTCAGTGGGGTCCTACTTTTACCCATGCTTAAAACTGGAGAAACAGAAGCGTGGACAGGTTGAATCATTTGCTCTGTGTCACACCATAAGTAGGTGACTCTGATGAGATTGGAACATGGAATTCCTTCTTCCTAAGCCTGTGCTGTACTCACTAGACAATGCTGGCTCACAACTGCAGTTTTACATTGTATTTGATATATTTTCAGGATGTACAGTAAAGCTCTGATAGTCTAAATAAAAATATAAAACAGTTATCTAATTAGAACAGACAGTAATAGTTTTCATTGATTACACTTTTTTTTTTAAATTTGGCATGTAATATTCAAGGGTCATCTTAATAAGTCCTTTAAATTTGCTTTGAAGTTTTTATTATAATAAGTAAGGTTCAGCATTATAACTGAATGTATCTTTATTTCTAAAGTTTTATAATAAATGTTTAGTCAATAAACAGTAGTATGTTTAATGGTAAAAGACTAACACAATGCAATGAGATAAATATTATTGCATCATATTAAAGCAATACAATGCAATGTAATTAGATGATATTATTGCATTTTATTACTGTAATGCAATATGATAAGCACGGTGTTTCTGCATTGTACTATATTACCACAAAGCTACTGTTATCATATTATATAGGCATAATATAGAAGAAAACTAATATCACAGCATTGTACTGCATTACGTTGGAGAGGGCCACATGGAAAGACCATTCAGCACCAAATAGCTTGGACTACAGTTACAGTATTTTAACTGACTAGACAGGAACTCGTTTCAAGGTCTTTCTGTTGAAGATGTCTGGAAACCACTGTGTTTTTTTTTTTATTTCAGTGGTTTGAAACTCATGCCTGCATAAAATACATGGATCAATTACATTATTACTTCTAGTGCATCAAATTTATATGGAGGATAATGCCTGAGGATCAGTTGTTAACCATGCTATAATCACCTCAAGTGGTTGCCAGGATGACCTAGTAAACCTCGAGAGCATAGTTTGAGAGGTTTACCATCATCACGGCAACCGTGAGAGGGGATTTCAGCGAAGTTAAGAACTGATCCTCAGGCATTATTTTTTATAGTGTATGGGGTGAACTGCGAGTGAAGATACTCCTTACTTTGTTATCTTTTGTTTCCACTGATCTCCATACGGGTCCGCTCTAAGCACCGTGGTTGTTCCTTGTGATCCGCTATCTCCAAATGCGCACATGCGCTGATTGGCTTCAGTTGTAATCCCACCAATCTGATGCACTCAAGCAAGGTTTATAAGTATGTGATGTCAGAACAGTGGGGTTACAAGATAAAAAAAGAGATAGCAGAGGGTGAGTATTAAGGGCTCCCCATACATTATATAAGAGTTCACTTCGGTGCTAGCTAGGAGTGTTTGATCTGGCAGCCAAAGCTCTTCATATGCTGCATATGATAAATATTTTCTATGGATAAGTGTATTCTTACAGAGATGAAGAGCACCCTACTGTACCACAGTGTTCACCTCTTTTAGACCACATATGAACTACATTGTGATCACAGAGGAGCCGCTGCATTCATGTTGATCACTAGAGAGCAACCACCTTGTGCAGCGCAAAAAACAGACAAACCAATATTTGGGTCCAAGACCAGAATGAACAACCAGTTACTGGTTCTTTAATTGTTGTGTTATACAGTATGTTTCAAGTGACTGTGTCAATGTACACAAAACTGCATCCACCCATTTGCCAGAGCCATGAAGCCTGGTTGGCTTCCATGATGCCTTACAGTCTCTGTAAAACCTCAAAAGCCCAGGAAAACACATCTTCATACTTACAGCAATGTTAATAGATTTTGCAGTCTCTACTCCTGACCCTAACAGGTTCAAGCTACAAGGGTTCTTTCAGAAGTAAACTCTCACCACCACAATGAGAGAGGAAAAAACAGGAATTTTGTGAAGAGGACATAAACATTAAGTTCTATGTGCCTCTGTCCCCATTTGAGGATCCCAGCTGCCAAATAATTTTGTGTCTGTTAATTTGGCTTCTCTAAAGTACATTAGCTGGCAGTAAAGACAATGCATTGATATCTTATGTAATGTGGCATTGCTAAAATCTTTCATTCTATGACATCTTTTTCAACAGCAAATATTAAAAATATGTATCTTTTGGACTGATACTGCATTGCTTCTTACTGTTTGTGATTTTACAGGGACTGCATTCCCTCTTCACAACACTTCAATCATTAGATGCTGACCTGAATGAGACAGTTATGGAATATTTGCATCGTTATATTAAAATGTCGATATCACATTTATCTACCTAGGAACATGTCATTCATTGGTAGACTTTAGTAGTATACTTATGCAATACATGGTTTTTGGTCCTTAACTTATAAATCAGAAAATCCAAACTTGCTGAACTCAAACTAAATGGTTGTAGCAGAAGGAGTGCTCCATATATGCTTAAAAACATAAATGCATATAAAGGCTGGTTTTGTAGCAAACATGGAGATGATATGCTTGATTTGCCTAAAATTGTTAATTATTTTTGACTTTCAAAAATGCTTCTGCCTGCATTTCTGCTTTCCCATATTGTTGCCAAAACATCAGGTTAAACCTGAATTTAAAATTTCTTAAAGCAAATAGAAACTAATAATAAGGACTGACATCTCCAAAAGTATTAGGTATTCAGCATGAATCTCTGATTCCACAGCACAACAATCTTGCCTAAGGTAACCATAAACATTTCTTGAGCTTCAACATCACAAGACACATTATATTAATTCAGAAATAGTCATTGTATCATCAAACAGTATTACAATTCATTCTAGTACAACAGTTATCTTCCTGAGAGAGAGAGTAATGGCAGTATTTGAAGCATGGATATCCACAGACAAAAGAACAACCAACAATTATATTGTTTATGTACTGTAATTATCCTCAATTACAATTGTTAGAACAGGCCAGAAAGGCTGCATGACTGCAAATATTTTACATAATATTTTTGGAGTAAAGTAGTCCATACTGTATCATCAACGTCTGTAGAAAGCATTGTATACTTTCCAACTCAAATAACTGTTGTGAAGTTCTGGTATGTTTGCCTTCATGTGTTTGCAAGAAATAGATTGTTCATATATGAGGAAGATATGCTTAATAAACTGGCATGATCAAAGCAAAATGTAGAATGCAGAATACAACAGCACCTATGACAAAGTCATGTGTGTTTTGTTTTTCTGTTTGTGGTATTTCCTTGGTGTATTCTTTTAGCCTTCATAGGAGAAGAAAATTATGTGCTAACATTGCCAAAGAATGTAGAATAATGGGAATATTTGTGATGGACTTGATACTGTAACACAGCATTTGCTGAAGACATGCAGTTAGCATCTTGGAGCAGGCAAGTTCTTTTTCGATGTTAGTCTCCACCCAACAATAGAACAGTTTCAGCCAATTTTAATGTACTACTTTAAAAGCTGCACATGGACATTTGACTGTTACTTTGTTTCAAACATTTCCATTCAATGCATGCTGGGTTGCATCAGAGGACACTGTACAGTAACATCCTTTACAAAGCCATCCTGCAGAATCTTGTACAGTGAGTTCTCTTCAAAATGAAGTCTCTCTTTCTGGAAAGAATATGAATGTGCTCAGATGTGCTTCAGATATGAAGCAAAAGAGGACTGTCACCTAAACAAAAAAGACACACAAAAAGAAAAGACCTGAAATATGTTTGTTAGGAAATCATAATATCCAGACTTACCTATCAATGTCCAAAGAGTAAGAATGCGTGATAGTTTAGTTATGAATATTTACAAATGGTGACATTCCCCTAATGCTCTCCTACAAGATGACATTACCTCAGTTTTTAAAAACTAATGGATTGTTTCAGTGTACATATTTTATTAAGCTTTTAGTTCAGAACATAAACCATTTAATTGCTGTACATCTAAAATGCTAATTACTGAGAAAATAAAGTTTGCTAGGCAGTATCAGGTGTAGAGAAGTGAGGATAGCTCAGCAACTAGAGACTCAACTTGTGCTACAGTACCACTGCATTTGTGTGTACTCCTGACACTATGGTTTTGAAAGACTGAAGGACTTTATTCAAGGCTGAAAATGCCCCTTAAAGTTTCCAGTTTTATCACCTTGGAGAGTGAAGCCAACAGATCTCAGAAATTAAGCAGGGTTGGGCCCAGGCTGTAGTTCAATGGGAAAACTACAAATAAGCACCATGTACTTCAGGAAATGGTGTTGGTAGCTCTGCAAAGGGCACTCTCACATTATTTATAAGTGCCCATTGCCTCAACATGGTGTTAGTGGGTCAAAGGGCTGTCACGAGGTGCCGTCTTTCAGATGAGACATTAAAAGGAGGCCATTTCTGTTATGGTGCTTTTTCAGGTGGACATTAAAGACCCCATGGCACATCTTAAAAAGAGTAGAATTACTCATGTGCACCAGCCAAATTTCCTCCACTCACTAAAAAACTGCCAGCAGCTTTACCTGGTTACCTGATTGGCATTTTGTCTCCAGGAAATATAGAAAACCCAAATGAATTTGCCAGTGTGCATAACCCACCCACAGAGCCAACATGCAATTGAATCCCCACCTTCAGGACAACTAGGCAGAAAACAGTAGTTGTGGACTCAATTATAAAATATGTTGATTCCACTATCTGTGGGGATAGCAACTTAAATACTTTGGTCACCTGCTTCAAAGGCTAAAGTTCAGGACATAAGTAGCCATGTAAATGGTATCCCAGAAGGAGCTAGTCCAGAGCCTGTAGTAGCCATATACACTAGCACAAATGATATTGGAAGGAAAAGTTTAATAGATGTACAGAAGGACTGTAACAAACCTGGAGCATCCTTAAATGAAAGCTGTTATAATTTGAAATCCCCCCCTCCTCCCAAAGACTTACTCCCTGATTAGGCTTTCCATAAGTGGAACACATTTTTTCACATGTTCTAACTTACTTTATTTTGTTGTTGCAATGTCCATGATTCTGCAACATGGCAGACACTGCACAGTTCTATTCTATGAGAAATTGCAGTGCCGCACCACTCACTTCAATACACTTGTATTGAAGCGTGTGGTGCGGCACTGCACCTTCTCATAAAACAGAACCGTGCAATGTCTGCCATGTTGTGGAATCATCAAGTTTGCAACAATAAAATAAAGGAAGTTAGAACATGTAAATAAATGTGTTCCACATGTAAAAAGCCTAATCGGTGGTAAGACTTTGGGGGGGGAAGGGGATTTCAAATTATGATAGCTTTCCTTTAAATCAATGAGGATGTAAAATGGTCATATCTGAAATTATCTCAGTCCCCCAAGCTACTAGATTTTGGCAAATGGTTATAAGCAGAATGAACAAATGGTTATACATCTAGTGCTGTGCAAGGGGTTTCTTCCTTTCAAGGAATTGGAGATTATTCATGGGAAGACCACATTTGTGTGAGTAATACAGGCATCATATAGGCAGCAAACAAGAAACAGACATACTGGGGAAAATAATTTGTGCAGCACTAGAAAACTGTGTAAACAAGTATGCAGGGGGGCAATGGGAATTCTAAGGGACCCAAGCAAATACCACATAAAAATCAGTAACATGTGACATCTGATAAAGACAGACAAAGAAGGGGAGAGAGTAAGAACAGTTACAGTAGTACGAAACCATGGCAATGCATTCTTCCGAATGCCAGGAGTATGCATTATAAAACAGAGGAGCTAAATTTAATTATAAATAAATGCTGTCTTGATATAATAGGGATTACAAAGACCTGGTGGACACTGAGCAACTAATGGGCTAAGCATATTAGAGAATACTCCCTGTATAAATTCAACAACAAGAACGGGGCAGGGGGCATAGCCCTTTGCATAAATGTATCTATTAATACAGTGGACACCTCATGTAAAATTAAAAGCCACGATAGTGAAACCAAAACCTTATGGGTAAAAACCATGTACAACCACAATAAAGCTCTAACAATAGGACTCTGTTATAGACACCATGTCCCTGTCCTGGTCCCTGTCAGACACCCTATCTGTAGCCACAGAGTTTAATGCCTTCTTTACCTCCTGTGCCTCCTCCATCCTCTCCTCCCTCCCCCACACCTCCACACCTCCCCCTCTGCCCTCTCTGCATCCTGAGCATTCTACTCCTCCCTTCTCCTTCTCAGTATCCCCCTCCACTGCTCTTTGAGTGCTCCTTGCCTTGAACCCATCCAAAGGCAATAGCCCAGATGATCTTGATGCTAAATTACTCTATCTGTCCTCCCTGCCATCTCTCATCTCACTGCTGCTCTCCTAAACCCCTCCTTCACTCTTCCCTCTGTTCCACTTGTTTGGAAGCATGCTACCATCATCCCTCTCCCTAAAGGTGGTGACCCCTCTGCTGCTGGAAATTATCACCCCATTTCCCTCCTTCTCATCCTTGCTAAACTGCAAGACTACATCGTACTCACTAAGCTCTCTCCTTACCTTAACTCCACCTCCTTTTTCGGCCCTTTCCAATCTGGATTCCAGAATAACCACTCCATATCCATCTCCCTTCTCAGGCTCACTGACTCCATTCTCTCCGGAATGGATCAGGGCCTCGTCACATCCACCTTCTTTGCTGACCTGGCCAAGGCCTTCGACACTGTCTCCCACCCCCTCCTCCTGGACAAACTCACAGCCACAGGGCTGTCTGCCACTGCAATCAGCTTTTTCAGGTCTTTCCTTGTGGGTAGGTCACAATCAGTCAGAACTGAGGACTCACTTTCTCTGCCTCTCCCCATAAACACTGGAGTCCCACAAGGCTCAGTCTTTGGACTGATTCTATTCTCCATTTTTCTTAATGATCTCCCTTCAGTATGCTCATCTGCATCCATTCACATGTATGCGGATGACACCGTCCTGTTCATGTAGGGTCCCTCTTCTTCTGTGGTGGTGTCCAGTTTTCAGCAGGACTTCAACAATGTTCGGCACTTGCTACACTTCAACCAACTGTTTCTGAAAGCCAAGAAGACGGTTTCCATGACCTTCAGAACAAGGAAGAGAATCTCTAGGCTCCCCTCTTTCCACACCCTAGATGGGACCACATTGAAAGATGCTACCACATTCAGACACCACAGGGTTGGCTCAACAAACACCTTGACTTTTCTGGCCATGTGGATGCTATACACAAAAAACTACTCCCCAAACTGGGAGGCTTATACAGGAATCATTGTTGCATCCCTTTGTTGACCCGCTGTGAAATTCTCCGGAGAAAGATCCTTCCAACATTTGACTATGGTGACATGATCTATAGTGCTGCCCCCAAAACCACCTTAGCCAGATTAGACACCCTCTTCCACTCTTTCTGTTGCTTTACTCTTGACTCCCCCCCCCCCCGGACTTACCACTGCTCCATATATCAATCTCTAGCACTCCCTTCCCTCAACGATCATCATCTCGGTCATTGCACCAGCTTCCTTGGTAAAGTCCAGTTTGGAGCACTCCCCTCCTATCCCTCATCCTCCCTCTCCCTTAGGAGTAGTGCTTGCATCTTTGCCATTCCCTACCGGACTTCATCAGCTGGCCAGGCATCCTTCTCCCACCGCTTCCCCAAGCTCTGGAACTCACTTCCCTCCTCCATACAAAATGCCCCCTCCCTCACACCCTCTCTTTCCTCCTTCAAACCTTTACTTCCCCTACCTGCAACTGTTCCTAACATGCTTTGCCATCCCATATTACTACACTCCTACTCATTAACTCCCATGTCTAAACCTGTGTGGGTTCATTTCAACAAACACTGTATACTGGGAGTCTAGCTGGTATCTGTTATTGTAAGTCACTTATTTTCTGCAATTGCATTATAACCACTTGACATGCTTCGTTATTATCATTGTATTCTCTGCATTGTATTTCTGCCCCTGTTCGCGTCCTCCCCCCAGGATGCATCTGGAAATGAGCAATCCTGCTTAGTATGTCTTCCTGTTAAAACTTTTAGATAAATAAATAAATAGACCCCTAGATTCATTAGTCGACAGTAATGATGCAATATTACAGGGATTAAATGACTCATTTGAATAAGGGAGATACAATTTTTATTTGGAGATTTAAACCTACCCAATATAAACTGGGAAAAAGCTATAGGTTTCACAACAATGGTAAAAGTGCTAATAGAAATACTAGAACAACAAAATCACAATCAACATGTTCGTGACCCCACAAGAGATGGATATCAGCACTCCTGATGTGTCAGTAGTAAACTGTATAGTAGGTGCACCAATAGGAAATGGTGACCATTGCATGGTCCATTTACATATAAAAAGGGGAAGATTGCCCAAAAAAGGTATCATTGTCTAAAGGGTTGATGTCATCTAAGCGAAATACAATACAGTGTAGCAAAAAACAGTTGATTAAATGCTGCAAAGTAAAACCACACCTCTTAAAACCAGCTAAAGCAAGAATAGCTTAAAGTGAAAAATGTTGCACAGTGTGTAACCAAAAGTGTAGATTTAGTATTATAACACCACGCTGTCATGGATCACCACTCCAGTGAAACTGTTTCCTTCAGTGTACATTTATTATTATAATAACATGCCATTGATCACCACTCCAGTAAAATGTTTTCCTTCAGTGTATGTTTTCTATTATGACACCATGCCGCCATGGATAAAATCAGCAAAACACCTCTAATTACAAGCCTCGCTACCTATCATAACATCACTCTCACATCACGTGGTTAAGGCACCGCCTCTATATGTGCTTTCACGCACGTGCTAAGTTTCATGCTTCGCTCATCTGACTTTTGTGCCTTTGACTATGCGCTATTGACTTTGCTCCTTTGGTCTGAGTGTACTCCACAAGACACCGTCTAAAGTCTATCAGTATCACATGGCTGATACTCATGACATAATTAAAGATTTGACAGAAACAAACTGGGATGGACAGCCTAAAACACACTCAGTAAATAAAGCATGGAAAGGCTTCAAGAGGAAAATAATGGAGGTCTGTAATAAATATATCCACAAGACAGAAAAAAATAATACAAGAGGGCATAGAACAAGATGGCTAAATAATAAAATTAAATGCCTAATAAATGCAAAAACAAAATCTTAAAAGAAGGCTAAGACAAACAACTCACTTGAATCTGGGCAGAAATGTAAAAAGAAACTAAAGTCATGCCGGTCAAAAATAAGAAAGGAGAACAGAAAAATGTATTTATTTAAGGTTTCGGATAACACCTTTGAGTCCAGGGCTCGTTTACAAAGGTTCCATGTCAGTAACAGGTGCACAGATACTTACACAGTGAGAAGAAAAAAAGAGGTACAGACAAGCAGTTGTAAACTATTTACTAGGAGCCGCCAGGGGCTTTGTCATTCGAATTAGATTACACTAGGTAGGACATCTGCAAGTGTGTAGTGAGTCATAGGGCAGGTCCTATGACTCAGCAAGGGAGGAGAGTGCATCCAGTGTGGGATAAGAAGCAGGGGAGGGCAAAGTAGTAGAAGTAGTAGAAGTGGGGTGGGGTGGGGAGGAAGGGGTGGAGGGGTATGGTAGGTGGGGAGGGAGTTAGAGAGCATGTATAAGAGAAGAGGTGGTGTCTGGGGGAAGGGGTGAGGAGGTTGATGAAGGAAGAAAGAGTGGGGAGGAGGGAGAGTGGTTAGAGACATCTCTTGCCACAACAGCAAACAAATCAAACTGTGAACAATTTTTTGTTACATAAATGTCTTAAAAAACACATGAACAGCAGGGTAGACCACTAGAACACAATACTAGCCTAATAAATTAACCGGAGGAAATGGCAGAAACTCTACACAATTATTTTTGTTCAGTTTATACAAATAATACAACGCAATTGCAGATGCCAGCTGAAGTAAATTCAGAAATAAAAACAGAACTATAAAAGGAGGGTGATATTTGGATTTCAGAGAAAAATAGCAGACAAAATCAAAAACTTGAAATTTAATAGCTCATTGGGGCCTGGGAAAGGGGAGGTAGAATCACTGTGGTTCAGCTCACAGAGTTGTCAGGTAGAAGACGCACACAAGATGGTTTAAAGGCCACCAGGGCAGAGAGAAGACAGAAATAAGGAACTGGGTGCTAAAGTAAGTAGGGTGGTAGCAAAAGGGATGGTTGTAATAGTGAGAGATCTCAGTCTGCCAGACATTCACTGGGACATTCCAATGGCCAAGAATGCCAGAAGTCAGGTTCTGCTCGATGTGCTGCAGGACTGCATATTGGTACAACAGGTCAGGTAACCCACTAGACAGTCAGTCATTCTAGATGTGGTACTCACCAACTCGGAGAGAACAGGCGGAGAACAGGTCAGGAACCACTGAGGCCCAGTGACCATGATACAATATGGCTAGAGATGGTCCTGGGCACCTGTAAGCCCTTGTCTAAGTCTGATGTGTAAGAATTCAGGAGGCTGCATTTCAACCAGAGCAGGGGGAAGACAGTGAGGGCAGGGGTGGTCTACAGACCACTGAATTGGGGGGAGGAGGGGGACAGACAGATGGGCAAGGAGATACAGGAAATGGCTGG
This sequence comes from Neoceratodus forsteri, assembly GCA_016271365.2. Classification (NCBI taxonomy): domain Eukaryota; kingdom Metazoa; phylum Chordata; order Ceratodontiformes; family Ceratodontidae; genus Neoceratodus; species Neoceratodus forsteri. The sequence continues at coordinate 1,181,676,344 of CM028131.1, forward strand.
CAAAGGGGAACTAGTGGTGCTGGGAGATCTAAATCTGCTAGACGTGGCTTGGGAAGTCCTGGCAGCAGCCACGGATAAGAGTGGAGAGTTACTGGAAGCATTGCAGGAGGTATTCATCAACCAGCTGGTAACGGAACTTACTAAAGGGAGGGCCATACTTGATCTAGCTATGATGAATGGGGACAGTGTCGAAGGGGTGAGGGTTGGGGAGAACTTGGGCAACAGTGACCACAGGACGATAAAATTTAAAATCCGCAAGGGGCATGAGAAGGGCAGCTCCAACATTAAGGTGCTTAACTTTAGGAAGGCAGATTTCAGTAGGATGAGGGAACTGGTCAAGGAGGAAATGAAGGGGAAGAAGGACCTGGAGGACATGGAGGGGAAGAAGGACCTGGAGGACATGGAGGGGAAGAAGGACCTGGAGGACATGGAGGGGAAGAAGGACCTGGAGGACATGGAGGAAATTATGGGGGGACATTAAAAGAGGATTATTGAGGGCAACAGAGCACTGCGTTAGGACAATGGGCAAGAAAAAGAGGGGAAGGAAACTGATCTGGTTCAGATCAGAAGTGAGGAATGCAGTAAGGGAGAAGAGGAGGGCATTTGAGATATATAAGGCACTGCAGATGGAAGCAGACAGGGAGAGTTATAAGGAAAAACTGAAGGCAGCAGGGAAAGTGACCCGGCAGGTGAAGGCTGGGACAGAGGAGCATATAGCAAGGGAGGTGAAAAGGGGTGACAAAAGGGTTTACAGATACGTGAGTGACAGAAAGAAAGGAAAGGATGGGATTATGAGACTCAGGGGGGAAGAGGGGCATTGGTGGAGGATGACATAGGAAAAGCCAATGTCCTAAATAGATACTTTGAGATGGTCTTCATGGTGGAGGAGGGGGGGGCGGGATGGATTTGAAAAATAGAGGGAGGAGGGGTAGGGAGATGGACTCAAGCCCCTTCACGGAGGCAAGGGTACTGGAAGAGTTGGGAAAGCTATGGACGGATAAGGCGATATGGCCAGACGGGATCCACCCGAGGGTTCTCAAGGAATTAAAGCAGGAATTGGCAGCACCACTCATGAGACTATTTAACCTGTCACTGCATGAGGGAGGGGTTCCTGCACACTGGAAAAAGGCTGAGGTAGTACCATTGCATAAGGGGGGGGGGCAAGGGAGGAGCTGGATAATTTCCACCCCCTTAGCCTCACCTCCGTGGTCGGTAAGATAATGGAGGCACTGGTTAAGGAAAGGTTGACCGAACATCGGAAAGGGAAAGCCTCCTAAACGACAGCCAGCATGGATTCACAGGCAGTAGGTATTGTCAGACAAACCTGACTGAATGCTTTGACAAGAGTGACAAACATATGCGACCAGGGCGGGGAGGTGGACTTGGCCTACCTGGATTTCAGGAAGGCATCTGACATTGTCCCCCGCAGGAGATTGGTTAGCAAGGCAGACAGCATGGGAGTGAGGATCAAGCTCACGAACTGGTTAAGACATTGGTTGGAGGGCAGGACACAGAGGGTTATGGTGAATGGGGTGCACTCAAAGGAAGTAAGGGTAACTAGTGGGGTTCCCCAGGGATCTGTGCTGGGACCCATACTTTTCGACATATACATAGGGCACATCACAGAGGGTCTACGGGGGAAGGTGTGTCTGTTTACAGATGACATGAAGATATGCAGTAACATGGCGGATAAGATGGAAGAAGGTGGAGGATATGAAGGACGATTTGGTCAGGCTGGAGGAATGGTCAGAAAGATGGCAGCAATGGTTCAACACAAAAAAGTGCAGAATTATGCATATAGGGCACAATAATCCGAAAGTGAAATACCGGCTTGGGGGGGGGGGAGCTGGAGGAGACAGTGTAAGAAAAGGACCTGGGGATAACCATCTCAGACAATCTGAGAGCCCGGAGTCAATGAGACTGGGCAGCGGGGAAGGCTCAAAGATCACTGGCATGCATAGGGAGGGGTTTCACAAGCAGAAGGAGGGAGATGATCCTGCGCTCTACAAAACCATGGTGAGACCGCACATGGAATACAGGGTCCAGTTCTGGAGGTCTTACCTGCAAGGGGAAAAGAACAGACTGAAAAGAGTCCAGAGAAGAGCAACCAAAATGGTGGGGGGCCTGCAGGGGAGGTCATATGAGGACAGGCTGGGAGAGCTGGGCCTGTACACGCTGGAGGAAAGGAGGGAGAGTGGGGATATGGTGGAGACATTCAAATACTTGAAGAGCATAAATAAGGTGAAGATTGACAGCATCTTCAAGATGAGCAAGAACAATTCCATAAGTGGGCATGCCTATAAACTGTAGGGTGGGAAAATACAGTGGTGACATCAGAGAAAGGTTCTTTGCAGAGAGGGTGGTACAGCCATGGAACAGGCTGCTGGAATGGGTGTCAGGGGTGGATACAGTAGAATACTTTAAAAGAGCCTGGGACACGCATGTGGGCCTAGTAGGCTGAGGTCAGGTTGGAGGGGGAAGGAGGGTGTCTTCATAGAGAGGGGAGGTCAACAGGCAAACTAGATGGGCCATGTGGTCCTTTTCTGCTGGCAGATCCTATGATTCTGTTATATGAGGAAATTGTGTTGGACAGGTTAGCTGGGGTAGACAGCATCAGGGAGTTGAGGAAAGAGGACATTCTCTAGGCAACAAAAACATGCACGAGAACAATTACCAAGATAATCAAGTATAAGAGATTAATTTGGTTCTCTGAAAGGGTCAGGGAGGCAGTGAGGACTACACAGAGGGCATATATAAGGTACAAAGAAAAGCAGGGGGAATGAAAAATGGGATGAATACCAGGAGAAAACAAGAGAGGTCAAGAAGGCAGGCATGATCGCAAAGCAGACACATAGCTGCACATTACAGAAGGGATCAAGGGAGGGGAAAAAAGTCTTAGAGAAAAAAAGAAAGATGGGAAGGGGAATTGCCAAGCTAATGGGGGGCAGGGTAATAGAAGAGGGCAGGCAGAAACCAACTCTGCTAAACATGTACTTCTGCTCAATATCCACTAGGGAGAATAGCGGTCCCTTGCTGGAGAGTGACATAAAGGCAGCTGATAGAGGGGTCCCAATAATGAAACTACAGAAATTTACTGTGAAACAGTTGAAAAGGGGCTAGCAGCCCTGAAGGAAAACATGCCCTTGTGGCCAGATGGAATGCATCCAAGAGTGCTAAGCGAACTTGCATCAGTATTAGCCAAACCCCTGGTGGGGCCATTCAGTGCAGCAAGGGGTGGTTACTAGGGACTGGAGGATGGCAGACATAGTTCCATTGCACAAGGAAAGGAAAGGAAAGGAAAGGAAAGGGACAAGGATCAACTGGGATACTATAGACATACCAGTCTTACAATGTAGTATGAAGACTGACTGAAACACTAGTCAAAGAAGATCTAGTGAAATATCTGGAGAAAAATGGACTTCAGGATAGTAAGCAGCATGGATTCATGATAGCGAAGTCTTATCAGACCAACCTGATAGTATTCTTTTACTGAGTGACCAAGGTAGTTGATTAGGGCCATGCTATAGATTTACTCTGTCAAATTCAGCACCATTAGTGCCACATCAAAGGCTGCTGAAAAAGAAGATGGTGGATCTGAGAACAGTTAAGGAAACAGTAAGGTGGGTAGGGAAATGGTTGGAGGGGAGGCAGCAGACAATTGTGGTGAATGGAATCAGGTCAGAGAATTATAGAGGTGACTAGTGGAGTACCACAGGGATCTGTTCTGGCTCCAGTCCTCTTCAATATGTTCATCAGTGACATGAGAGAGGGAATACAGGGCAGGTTGTCTCCATTTGCCGAGGAAACTAAACTCTGTAGCAGGGTTGAGAACATTGGGGGGGGGGGCCAGATAAGGGAGATGTAGAAAGACCTGCAGTGTGGAGTCCCATTTCAAAAGGGGGTGTGGCAAATATAGAAAAAGTCCAAAGACAAGCCACAAAAATGATACATAATATTAAAAATATGCCCTATGAAAGACGACTGAAAGAATTAAAGCTTTTGTCACTTGAGACAAGGAGAGTTAAGGGGGACTTGATACTATGCTATGATATAATGATGGATGATTACATATTAAACGAACTAAACCTCCAATTTAAAAATGATACTAAAGGAACCAGGGGTCACCAACTTTAGCTCAGGAATGAAAACCCAAGGACAGAGTATTGGACTGTGGGGGGGTTTAGCTGGACACAACATCAGAGGAATGGGACCAAGAAGTCATCATTAGTGACACCCTTAGACAAGCCAGTCAATGTAACAAGGCCCTCAGCAAGGCTAACCAGATGCTGGGTGCATCGGGAGAGTGTTCAACAGCAGAAGACAGGAGGTACTCTTGTAACTGTGTAGGTCACTGGTGAAGCCACACCTGGAGTACTGTAACCAGTTCTAGAGTCCCCACTCAAAAAAGGACAGCTACAGGCTATAGAAGGTACAATGTAGGATGACCAGGATGATTCAGGACCAAGAAGGCAGATACTATAAGGATCGGCTAAAGGCACTGAACATGTATTCACTCAAAACCAGAAAAGAAAGGGGAATATAATAGATACCTTCAAACTCCTGAAAGGAATTAACAAGGTGAACTGTGAGGAGCTATTTACCAGGAACAGAGAAGATAGGACAAGTGGTCACAAATGGAGGTTAATAGGGGAAGGTTTAAAAAGGATGTGAGGAAGTATTATTTTACTGAAAGAGTGGTAGACCAATGGAATGGTCTGTCACCAGAGGTGGTGGGTGCTAAACAATAAATGACTTCCAACACAGCGGGGGTAGAGCCAAGAGGATACTGGCTACTCAGTGGGAAGGAGGGGGACAGAAACATGGCTAACAAAAGGGGTACTAGAGTAAGTGAAGACCCCACAGAGGCAGTAGATCCTGGGGTATGATAGCGTAATATGGGCAGACTGGATGGACCATTGATCTTTTTCTGCTGTCATTGTCCAACATTTAAAAAAAGGCAATAAATCAGAGGTCTCAAACTACCATGCTATTAGCTTGACATTTGCCATAGGTAAAATTATGAAGAGTACTTTGAACAATCTAATTAGTACTCCAGCAAAAAATAAAAATTTTTTTGCCCCAAAGCAATACGGTTTTAAAAAATGAAAATCTTTCCTAACCGATTTCCCATCGTTTTATGAAAAAGTTAGTAAGGGTCTAGCTGATGGGTAGCCAATCAATGTCAATTATCTCATCTTCTGTAATGCCTTTGATTTAATGCCTCATCGTGCAATAATCAGAAAATTAAAAACTATGAACCTTAACAAGTTAGTTCTAAGCTGGAAACAAGAATGGCTGCATAACAGATCACAAAGGTTGGTTGTAAAGGGTCAGTATTCAAATTGGGGACTGGTGACTAGTGACATGTGTCAGGGCTCTGTCCTGGGACCAGTCCTGTTTCAGGTTTTCATTTCTGATTTAGAAAGGGAAATCAGTAACTGGTGTGTAAAATACACAGCTGATAGTAAGCTTAGGGGCCTAAGTAGGAACAAGAAACAAAGAACTTCAGTCAAGTCAGACAGACAGAACAGGAGGAGAATGGGCACTTAAATGGGAAATGAAATTCAACTTAGTTAAACGTTCAGTGATGCACCTGGGGGAAAACAATATATACTGTAGCAAGAATATTACCTACAAGGTCAATTTCTGAAAGTGACAGGCATAGAAGAACACTTGGGGATTATTACCGAAAATAGTTTAAAGTTATCAAAATAATGTAACAAAGTTGTCACATGAACCAATAAGGTTAGTTGGCCAATAAGAAGAAACATAAGAAGTAGGGATCCCAGAATCATCTTCCCATTGTACAGAGCATATGTATGCCAATATCTGAATTATGCATCACAATTTTGGGCACCATATATAATAAGGGACATAAGATAAAGCAGGTACAGTGAAGGGTGGCAAGGATGCTAGATGACTTGAGAGATTATCTTTATGAGGAAAGATTGAAAAAATTAGACCTCAATCTCTCAATATAAGGAGAATAAGAGGGGATCTGTTGTTACTTTATGACATATTTACTGATCCTGAGCTCATGATCAATATGACTACAGAATTTAAACAGGATAATGCAATCACTTGGGGGCATCCATTGCAACTCAACCGTTCCATGTGATAACGGCAATCGCTGAATAGCCATTGCTGTTTGGGAGAGTGTACATTGCCGAAAATGAATTTCAGCGATGTACACTCATGGCGAACTACAAAACAGCACCTGAGATCTATGGTTTTCTTTTTTATGCAGGAGGCTTCGCCCCCCACACCCCCTACTAAAGAATTCTCAACTCCAGAGGGGTGCATGTCGGGGGGGGGGGGTTTTGTGCAAAACTTAAAACACAAACAAACAAAAAAAAAGACCCGGCACAAAAACATGATCACACTTAGAACCGAACCCGACACCCTCCCAACCCCAGCCTACCACCAACTCACCACGCCATATGGCCAGCTCGGCAGGCCACTGCTGCATTACACCCAATGAACCCTTCCTCTCCACCCGTCGCATGGCATGGTCCCCTCCCACCACGTGCATGTATACATAGTAACATTCCCATTGCTATATTCGTCTACCCCCCATATCCGGTCACTACCCTGCCAGGTAGCCCTGTGCACAGGCACCATGATTGTCACCCTTTTTGAAAGCACTCAATCGTGGTTGCCTTGTACACAGGATATCCAACTCAACAGATAGAAAATGTGAATTGAAAAGCATAAATACTTTTACACAGAAAGGGTAATAAGTGTTTGGAACATGTTCCCCCCCCCCCCAATATAATTATCAGCAAACACAAACAAGAGTTTAAAAACAAATAGAGGGATTCATTAAGGATGCGGGAAGTATAATGTATTACCATGAAAATAATGGGGAGCTGTTCACATGGACCAATAAGCCTTCTTCAGATCTACACAGCCATAGTATGATCCATAGTTGTACAGCTGAAGTCAGCGAAATAGGATGCGGTTATGCAGGATGGCCACTTTAACAGGACACCGTAATAGGAACCGATTTTTCCCTGTTAAATTTCCCTTGCTCCACTTCATTTTGTTGGCACTGCCAAAATGAAGAAATCTGCTTTAGTGAGACACTAGGCGGCCATCCTCTATCTGATCTGCTCCAGCTGGCAAGTGATTATAACAAATTAGCACCTACTGAAGATGTTAAAATAGGTGCAGTTGAGTTTGCAGGTCAGTTTCGATAATATCGCAACCATGAAATTAACTTTCTCTGGCTGACAGGATCTAAGTGCTTGAAGCACTTCAGAATCTTACATCATCACTTTTGACTGCAGCAGCTCAATTTCACATTTCCAAAAGCCAGGCAGGTTGAATAAGCAAGAATAGAGAAACTATTCTGTCAGAATGGCGATCCAATGCAAATCCCCAACAAAAACAGTAATGAGAGGGGAACGACAGCAGCGTTGAGGATTAACTGTTTGTGTGGTTTCATCAGGCAACTGACAAATGAGCCCGTGTATCTGGGCTGATACTGAAATCAAAAGTCCATGATTTAGCTGTTCAGATGAGGCACGATTATTTTGAACCTAGTGATGGATGGCTTTCACAATGGAAAACAAGACACCAGATCATTTTTAAAAGGGAGCATGGTGAGAAACAGGAAGCCAACTCAGCAGCAGCACAAAACTGGCTAAGTGAGATCCTACCTGATCTTATTCAATGACTCCTGACAACACCCTTAATGCAGATGAAATTGGTCTGTTCTACCATGGGTACCCTGATCATGGGCACACCATGAGAATACGAATCTTACTGGTGGCAAGAAGGCTGAGGACTGCATTTCAGTTATATGCTGTGCCAAAACCTCTGGAACTAAAAAAAGAAAATTACTGGTCATTGGCAAGAGTAGGAGACCAAGATGCCTGCCTAAGGACCTTAATGTACTGCCAGTCACCTACATTAACTCATGTAATGCATGGATGAGTTCTGCTATTTTCCAAGAGTGGCTGATGGGTTGGGAAAGTGAACTGAGATGAAGCCCTTGCAAGATTCTTGTCCTTGTGGACAACTGTAGTGCTCACCTACATGAACTTGCAAGACGGCTATGCTACATTAAGCTTGTGCTTTTCCCTCCCAACACTAGGAGCATAGTCCAGCCCATGGACATGGGTGTGATCAAAAATCTCAAGGGCCATTACAGGTCTTTGCTGGCCACTAAGATTGTTCAAATGATTGATGAGGGGCAGAGTGGGCTTGCTGCTGAAACTGCAAGGAAAGCAAATCTCCTTGACGCAATTTACATGCTACACAAGTCTTGGTGTTCTGTCAAGCCCAGAACTGTGTCAAACTTCTACTGCAAAGCTGGCTTTCATTTTGGGGGTGAAACATCTGATATTCAAACAGAAAACCAACCTTCCTCTGCCCTTGCTGACATCCCAATCCCAATATATATGGATGCAGCATTTTTCAATAACTTTGTCGACATCGACCAGGATGAGCCAACTGTTGACTAGCTTTCAAATGCAGAAGTCATCAGTGCCACTGTGAAGGCAGCCAGAGATGACTTGTCAGACAATGAATCGTCTGATACACAGGACAACATAGTCCAAAATGTGCCCTCCTCTGAGGCACTTGATGGTCTACATGCAGTGATTAAGTGGTGCCAGCAATGGGGACAAGTGTCCTGCTGGGATCGCTTGTTCGATGTGGAGCAAGAAATAGCAAAACAAGTGATGAATGAGTACAAGCAGCATTGAATAACTGACTCTTTATGAGCTGGTTCTTCTACTGCTGCCTGCCACATCTTCTACTGCATCTGCAAGCACATCAACTGCCTCTGCTAGCACATCTACTGCCTCTGCTAGCACATCTGCTACCCCTGAATATCCACCCTATACACCAAGTCATCAAACAATACTCAACACTTCCATTGATCTGTTCCCTGACACTGAATACTTCAGCAGTGAGGGCTTCATTTTAACTGCTGTTGCATCCGATGTGCTCAGTGACTATGCTTTTGAACTTGGACCTGATCAGTATACTTCACTGTGATTTTGCATCTGACTTCCATTAAACTAAATTAAATTAAATTAAGTACAGTAATTACATGCACTGTAAGAAATAAAGCTTTTTATCTGCAGTCAATTAACTTAGTACTGTGTGATTTCCTTGCCGTCTACCATACTGTACAATGCCTCAAAATGTAGCTTAATTTTAAAGAGACAGCCACCCAAGCAGGATGCTTAATTACTCCACAGAGGTGTCCTGCTTAAGTGGCCTTTGACTGTAAGATGGTTCAGTATCAATAAATATTACCTGCTCCACCCAATGGACAAGTCTGAAAACAGGAAAATATTTCCTTGTCCTTCTTTCCCTCAAGAAGAAAGAGAGAGAGAGAGAGAGAGAGAGAGGGAGGGAGGAGGGAGGGAGAGAGAGAGAGAGAGAGAGAAGAAAGGAAGAAAGAAAAGAAGAAAGAAAGATGCAGAGATTACGCTAAAATTATAGGCTCTCTGACCCTTGTGTTTCAGTTTGTCATATTGGTACTGTATGTTAATAACAAGGCTGCACTGTACATTCTGCATAAGATTTTTATACCCTTGGTTTTGAAATCAGGCATCTGAGTTATTGTGTGCTTACCGTTTGCACGAACTATATTAACTAAAAACACATATTGTGTTAACTTACCAGTGCAGGAACAGCTCATCATTTTGATTATTTCTCATCTATACTTGTAGATGTTCTGCATTCTTCAGCATCATACTAAAATGGCAACAGATAAATTGCATTTATGCTTGGAGATGAGTGTATTTATATGTAAATTGTATACTTTTTAAAGTACTGAATTCATAAAAAGAAATGTGCTACCTTTACATGTTTAGTTGATTAAAGCTGTGTTCCCTAACATGTATTACAGAATGTAATATGGATCTTGTAATACGGATCATTACAATAAGCTTTTTTCCTAAAGTATCTGTAGTTTTGTGTATAAAAATCATAACTGCTCATACAGACAAAGGAACATAAGGATTACAGACAAAAAAAAAGGCAATAGCCCATCAAGATTATCCATCACATCTCAACAGCAGTACCTAGTAATGACAATTCTGTCCGTATGCTTATCCATGTTTTCAGTTTAGCTAATGTATCATTCTCCACTAGTTCCTGTGCAATATTGTTATAGGTTGCCACCACCATCTGCATAAACCAGTTTCCTAATTTTTTGTCTTAAAGGGGAACTCGGAGTTCCCAAGAAAGAAAGCAGTGGGATCTATAGGTCTTGATCAACAAAATCGCAAGCTGTGTGTAATTTTCTAGTCACTTGCTTGCTGTTTTACTATTTTTCTGGTTTATCCTGTGACACCTCACTTGCTATTACCGGCAATTACTGTACTCAGAGCCCTTGCGGTCAGCCCTCTCATGACACACACGACAGGCTAAGCAACACGGGATGCCTATATGCCTGTATGCACAGGGCTAGATTCTAGAAGAGTTACGCCTGGTGTAACAGCAGTTGCACCAAGTAGAATGGCGTATGTAGCAACTTACACCAGCAGTTGCGACATTCGCGATTCTACAAAGTGCACTTGCGCCAAACAGCAGTTACACCGGCAGTTGCGGCCATAGACCCCCTGCACCTTGGCGCTAGGGGGTTTATGGCAGCAGTTGCGCCCCATTCTAGAAGGGCAGCCACAAAGTCCCAACCATCAGGATTCTACAAGAACCCCCCGGAGGAAATCCAGCAATGTACGGCCGCCCCCTGCAGGGTCCTGTAGACCTGCCTGCAGACATGCCACCATGTCCACCCCCCATGCAGATATACCCAAGCGGGGCCCCCACAGGGTTACCCATGCCCTCATCCCCCCAAAAACACCCACAGGCACAAGCCCCACAGGGCGGCGCTACCATTCCCCCACCTGTGCCCCCGATCCCGGTTGCCGGCCTCAAATGCAGCAATTACCCTTCCCTGGTAGTCTGGTGGCCCCTCCCCCCCGATCACTATAAAGTAAATAACTATCCCCAAATCCCTAGTTCTGAGTGCGTCTTTACAATAAGCACTCATACAGAACTCAGTCGATGGGTGGCCGTAGGGGTGAGAGGTGGGCTGTGCCAGTCGCCAGCTGGATACGTGTGGGGGGTGCTGGGTGGATTGACGCGGCTGGGTGGGGGGCCACTAGACTACCAGGGATGGGGAGAGCTTTATTTATTTTATGATGATCGAGGGGGCCACTAGACTACCAGTGTGGAGATCTTTATTTTATGATGATCGAGGGGCCCACTAGACTACCAGGGATGTGGAGATCTTTATTTTATGATGGTCGAGGTGACGCTAGACTACCAGGGACTTGGGGATAGTTATGTATTTTATAATGATCAGGGCCACTAGACTGCCAGGGTGGAGACCTTTATTTATTCTATAATGATCGGGGGACACTAGACTACCAGGGCAATGATGATATGTATGTATGTTACATTGATGGGGGGGCACTAGACTACCTGGGCAATAGTGATATGTATCTATGTTACATTGATGGGGGATGGCAATAGACTACCAGGGCAATGGTGATATGTATGTATGTTACATTGATGGGGGATGGCACTAGACTACCAGGGCAATGGTGATATGTATGTATGTTACATTGATGGGAGATGGCACTAGACTACCAGGGCAATGGTGATATGTATGTATGTTACATTGATGGGAGGGGGCACTAGACTATCAGGCTTCCCTGGGTATATGCTGCATTTACAGCTGGCGACTCAGGGTCGGGGCACGGGTGGGGGACTTGACTGCACCACCCTGTGAGGCATTTTGCAAAAGGGGATTCGGGGGATGGGGGTGTGGGCAGTCATGCGGGGCGCCTCTGGCTTGCTGGGCAGAGGGGTGCACTTGCTCCCTGCGGCAGCGGGTTATGGCATGCTGGCCAGGTACACCCTCTGTGCGGTGTACCTTGCCGTATGGTGCAAGTCACAGGACTTTGCTGTGGAGACCCTGCCCTTTCTAGAACAGGGCTTAGGGTCAATGCCGCAGTTGCTGGTGGCGCAAGTTGCGTTCTGCGGCAACTTGTGCCACCCTTCTAGAATCGGGTCCATAGAGTTAATATCAACAAGTTATACAGCACATTATTGCGCTTATATTAGCAGTGCAGACCAACTGAGGAAATCATAGGTACTCTGAGTACAATAGCTGCAGGCAATGATTTTTTTGGGGGGGTTGCAGGATCAACCAGATAAGTATTAAAATAGCAGATAAGTAAGTGAGTAAAAAAATGACACTTGGCTTGTGCTTTTGTTAATTGGACTAGCTGCTTTCTTCTGGGGTGCTGGGAGTTCCCCTTTAAAGCCTACTTGTTTAGTCAGTAGGTGTGCCCTCTAATATTAAAGATATGTTCCTTGATAGTTCTAAACATTCCTTAAACTTGGTCCCTTAATGCCTTGTAAACTAGTATGGGGTCCTGTCTCATCTTTTTCATTTGAAGCTTAAAAATAACCAACTCTGAAAGCCTTTCATCATAGGCATTATTGTGTATCCCATTTGTCATTTTAATAGCTCTTTTCATTGATTCTCATTATGTCTGTCCAAGTTTGTTGTGACTAAAACTGTGCACAATACTCCAAATGTCTGTACAATGGCAGGATCACACCCTTATCCCTGATCACAAAACTGCTGTGCTCTCCTGAATCCATGAGAACTTGCCATTTTTGTTTACTTTCTAAAATTAATTTCATGTATCCCTAACCCAGTTTGCCTAGGCTTTTCAGGAGGCAATGTGGTCTAATGGATAGAGCACCAACCTGCAAACAAAGAGATTACAGTTTCCAGAAGAGTTCAATTTGATGCACAGTGTCGGTGCTAAGTACTTTAAGTTGAATGCTTGACTCTGAGGCTGGATCAGAAGGTTGTGGGTTCCAGTCCCACATCAGCAATTTGGGATTATACCTAATACTGACAATGTACTGCAAGACTCTGAAGCTGAGCATGTTGCTAGGTAGGGAATGGGCAGGTTAGGTGGAACTTTGGGTCTTTTTTCCAACACAACCTATGTTTCTTTACTTCTGTGTAGTGCAGCACATGGAGTGTGCTGCACTGTCAAGGTGTGATCCTCTGGATTAGACAATACACGGATATTTTTTCTTCCTCTTTCTGGAGCCTGTTCAGGTGTAAGTTAAAGGTCCCATGGAACTTATAAAAACAGTTGGGAATGTTCCTGGTGTCCTAGCCAACATTCTCCCTGTCAGTGAGACAGATCAATGTAACTCATCCCTCAGGACACACTTGGAAATGAATTGTCACAGCTTAGTATGTAAGTAAGTAAGTACAATTTTTATTTAAAGATGCCCATTCCTGGAGGCTGTGGGCGCCGTACAATAAATTAACACATATTCAAAAACATCAACAAAATAACAAAATATAATTACACATATATTTATAAAACTATTGAATTACAGCAAATAATCAGCTATACTCTAATTAAAACCTGAGTTCAGGCAATTCTCAATTTAATCTAAGAATGCCTTGGTGAATAGGAGGGCCTTAAGGCGAGCCTTAAAAACCTCCAACGTCGGGGCCTCCTTGACCCCAGAAGAGAGCGAGTTCCACAGGACCGGGGCAGCGACACTAAATGCCCTGTCACCAGCTGATTTCAACCTCGACCTCGGAACTGCTAGGAGGCCCACATAGGAGGAATGGAGGGGACGAGCCGAGACAGCAGGAACCAGAAGGTATAACAGGTAACTAGGGCCTTGACCATGTAAGGCCTTATAGGTGAGAAGCTCCACCTTAAAGAGGAACCCCCTCCTGACTGGCAGCCAGTGCAGGTCATGCAACACTGGTGTAATATGGCAAAATAGCTGCAGTCTGCAGAGAGATCCTCCCGTGACCCAGAGATAGAGCGCATTACAGTAGTCAAGCCTCAATGTAACCAAGGCATGTGTCAAGGTAGGGAGGTCCAGAGGCCGAACAAGGGGCTTTATCCTGGCAATATTTCTAAGATGGAAAAAACAGGAGCGGACAACAGAGGAAATCTGCGCCTCCATAGTCAAACTCCTATCAAAAATAATGCCAATATTTCGCACCCTTGAGGAGGCCTTCAATGAGACAGAACCCAGAACTAGTCCAGTCCCTGAATCAACGGCCAACCTATCATGCACTCTGTTCGACTCCACTACCAGTACCTCCATCTTATAGGGGTTCAGTCGCAACCAGCTACACGCCATCCAGTCATTAATCTCAGCAAGGCAGCAGTTTAACACATCCACCTGGTTGGATGTTCCTGGGGCAAAGGACAAGTATAGCTGGGTATCATTGGCATAGCAATGAAAACCCAAACCATACTTTCTAATGACCCCCCCCAAGGGCAGCATATACACTGCAAACAACATAGGGGCCAAAACCAAACTTTGAGGAACGCTGCAAAAAAGGAGACTAGTGGAGGAGGAGAAATTCCCCATCACAACCCGCTGTCTCCTATTGGATAAAAAAGACTCAAAGCAGCAGATGACAGTGCCAGTGAGTCCACAGAGTTCCCCCTGATGGTCAAGCAACACACCATGGTCTCCAGTGTCAAAAGCAGAGGAGAGATCCAGGAGAACAAGAATTGTCTTGTCTCCCCGATCTCTAGCCCTGAAGTGGTCATTATGCACCTGAACAAGCGCAGTTTCTGTGCTATGCCTTGCCCAAAACCCTGACTGGAATTGTTCATACAAATCATCGGTCAAGAGGTGCTCCTCCAACTGAAGTGCCACTACCTTCTCCACAACCTTCGCTAAAAAGGGAAGGTTGGAGATAGGTCAGTAATTTGCCCTAATCTATGGGTCCAAAGATGGTTTCTTTAAGAGTGGTCTCACCAGTGCCTCCTTCAAGGCATCAGGGAAGACCCCCTCAGCTAAGGAACACCTGACAATCAGGGCAAACACCGGGCCAACGGTGTTGATGCATCTCATCAAGAAATGCGTCGGCACTGGATCCAGTTCACAAAAAGTGTGCCTCAAATCGGTCGCCACCTCGATAACCTAACCTCACTGGCATCCACTGGTTTAGACTCCCCCCCAACCAGGTGGAGTGCACTCAGGATACCTCTGATGACCACTGCCAGCTATAACATTGCTGACTGGAGGAACACCCTGCCGAATACTGGATACTCTGTCCGAGAAGAACCGAGCAAATTCTTCACATTCGAAGTCTGAAAAAACCTTCTTCAGCTGCAGACAGGCAGGATGAAATAACCTATCTACAGTCTGAAAAAGTATAGTTTGTCAGTTCTTCCCAGCAGCAATCTCCCTGGACAGGAATACTGTCTTCTTATGGTTGATTGCCCCCTGTTATGCATTATAATGCACATGCAGGGCCAGTTTGTCCGCATCCAGACTGGATTTCCTCCAGCAGCGCTCTAAGTTCTGACCCTTCCTCTTCATCTCCCTGAGGTTCCCATCAAACCAAGGAGACCTCAGGTACGAAGATTTGGGACATACATGGACAGGTGCGAGGGAGTCAATGGCGTCAGATAGAATCCTATTATAAGAGTCTACCATAGCACCAACATCTCCGGCACATATATTTCCCACATCAAATAGATAAGCTGCTGCCAAAAAATCCTCTGGGGTCAAACCCCATAAAGGGCGGCAGCTCATCATCTCAGTAGGGGGAGGGCATCCGGTGGGAGCCATGAACATGAACTGCACTGTGCAATGATTGTACCAAACCACCCCATCAATCCCGAGATTATCTATCTTAAACCCCAGTGAGAACACCAGATCCAACGCATTGCCACTCTGATGGGTCGTAGGAGAAACAGCTTGTGACAGGCCCAAGGAAGACATCATTTGGAGGAGGTAGTAAGCAGGCTGAGACAATTCGTCGTTGGCCCAAACATTGATGTCCCCCAGAATAATACATCTGGGGGCCTCCAGTGTTTCACCGGTGACAAATTCAGCAATCTCCTGCAGAAAATTTATTCATATATTCATTACAAATCGGGTTTACAACCTTTGAGTCAGAGACTCATTTACAAAGGCACCTCATCGCGGGGGGGGGGCAGATATCAAGACAGTTATTACAGTGCAGATTAAAACAGAGGATAACATTACAGGTGCAGTAAAAGGAACAGTTAACATAGTTGCTGAGACTTAGGTTACATACTGTAGTAGTTTGTATGTTACTTAGGTTGCATAGTGTTACAAAATTGTGAGTTACACTCATGGATATAGTATGTCCTCAGAGAAGACAGTGGGTTACATCCCTGTTTGGACCTAGTAGGGAAGGAGTGGGTCTGGGGGAGGGAGAGGCTGTCCAGTGGACGTTGTCAAGACAGGGGCCAAGTCGGTTGGGTACCACAGATAACAACAGGGGGTTAGTTGCACCTACAACAGCGGGTATTAAAGATATGGTTCTGAAGGGCTATTTTGAAGGAGCCAATTTTTGGCAAGTTGGAGATGCAGCTAGGGAGGGAGTTGAACCAGGTGGGGGCTCAGTAGAGGAAGGATCTCTGGGCAAGAGAGGTCTTGGTTCTTGGCACCCTGAAAGTGGCCTTAACAGAGCTATGGGTGGTGACAGATGATGATGACTGCTGTAGGGAGGTAGAGACCCCTGGGGGGAAGAGTCCTAGCAGTGATTTCTTAGCGAGAAGGCAGGTCTGGTAGAGCAGTCGCTCCTCAAAGTTGAACAGATTGGTGGTAGTATAGAGAAGGCAGGTATGAGTACGGCTGGGGGCACTGGTCAGGAGCCTACAGGCCTTATTGATGGAGAGTTAGATTTTGGAGAGGACAGTGTTGTCAGCTGCGGCATAGATGGGCAAGCCATAGTCCACAAGGGACAAGATGGAGGACATGATGGCCAGCCTAAGGGCAACCTGTGGCAGGCAGTCCCTGTGCTGGTATAGCAGGCCAATTTGAGAGTTAATAGTGGCTGACGGGGCATTAAAGTGGGTGTGGAAGGAGAGGGCAGTATTGAACGTGATGCCTAGGTACTTGTATGTGGTCACTTGTTCTAGCAGGTGCAGAGTGCTGGGGATAATCAAAAGGGGGGTATTTTTAGCTTTATTTTGGTGGTGGGAGAAGAGCATTGATTTGGTTTTCTTTAGGTTAATGACCAGTCTGCGGTCGCCGAACCACCTTTCAGCTTGGTTGTAAGCTTGCTGGAGGGATAATTGGAGGGAGGTGTGATTAGGATGTGAGGCAACAAGGACTGCATCGTGGGTGTAGAGGAGCATTTTACCGGTACATAAGCTGGGGAGGGTGTTGAGGTAGAGACTAAAAAGTATTGAACCCAGAATGGATCCCTGAGGGACCCTGGAGCAATTGGGGAGAGTGCTGGAGAGGGAGCTGCTGATCTTGACACGCTGGGATCTAGCAGAGAGGTAGCTAGAGAACCAGGAAATGGGACTGCCAGAGAAGCCAAGTTGGTGGAGAGAGTCGAGTAGAACGGGATGACAGACAATGTCAAAGGCCTTGGTGAGGTCAATGAACACTGCTCCTGCAAGGCTGCCAGAGTCGAGAGCAGCATGCAGGTGTTGGGAGAATTCAAGGAGAGCCATGGTTGTACTGTGTCCTGGGCGGAAACTGTGCTGCTCTGGGCACATAATGTCATACTTGGTTAGGTATTCAGTGAGCTGGATCAACACCACTTTTTCAAGGGCTTTAAGAGAGTTGGGGGAGGATGGAAATCAGCCGGTAATTGTTGGGGGTGGACCAGTCCCCACTCTTATGTATGGGTGTGATTTCAGCAGTTTTCCAAGCACTTGGGAACTGACCAAGGCATAGAGACCGGTATAGAAGGTCAGTAGGGGGATTAGGACTTCGTCCAAGACCATACGGAGGATCCTGTAGTCGAGGGAGTCACTGCTGGGGTTATTGCTGCTTAAGGCTTTTAACAGGTGTGGCCTGGCTTCTTGGGGGGATAGGGTGCATAGGTAGAATGGTGGACAATGCAGGACCAGAGGGAGAGAGGTAGGGATTGTGTGAAAGAAGCTGCTGGGGAGGACCAAGCTTAGGTCAGAGAAGGCAGTGTTAAGGCAATCGGCTATAAGGAGTAGATCTGTGGTGGGGGTTCCACTGATGGAGAGCTGAGATGGTGGGGGGGGGGGGAGCGGGACTTCCCATTTAGCTCTTTCATACATTCCCCACCATCCCAGGAGGGCGATAAATCAGGAAGATTCTGCACCCTGCACCTGGACCCTCACGAATGGCCATGGATTCAAAAGAATCTGGGGTTCCCACTGGGTGCACGGTGAAGCCCAAGTCAGAACTAAAACAGATGGCTACATCACCACCCCATGCTCCTCTCTGGGGCAGTGCACTACAGTATACCCGGGGGGAACATCAGCCTCAAAAACTGGACGTGCATCATCTCCAACCCAGGTCTCTGTAATGCAAGCCAGGTTGACAGAGGAAACCAGATCCACAGTAATTGTGGTTTTATTCTTAATCGACCTGGCATTGCATAGCACTACACTCAGGGGATTTGTGGGAAAGGTAGCCCCACTGGTTACCTGACCACACGGTCTAGTGGAAACCCTGGAGACAGACATCAAACACGTCTGGCCTCTCTCTTGTGCCCGACATCCAGGCGCCTCCTGGAACCAATAATCACAATCTTACCACCCTCCGCCGTGTACGGGGCATCCTCCCAGCCTCTCCAAATCCCTACCTCCTGGCAACGTCTTACCGTGGTGTCCAAAACCGGAAGACAGGTGAACAGCCGAAGATCACACAGGAGAGATGACCCGTACATAATTCTAGCCCCCCCCCATGCCCCCTCAAACAACCCTTACACATCAGAAATATCTAAACTCTCTATCAAAAAAACACAAAATCTCCTATCTGTACCATACAATGTTTAGACTAAAAATAAAATCAAACATACAGCAATCCTAATAATAAATCACTCAGCCAAGAGGGAAGAATGAATAGATAAGAGAGACTATACGCATCAACTAGAACCATTAAACATAAAATAAAACCGTTTAAATATCCCCCTTCAATACAATTGAGACCCACTAAGTACCATCAATTACAGAGCCATAGGATCCCTAGGTCCTTTAGACTAATCATATATTTTACCCAAAGAAAACAATCATATACAGGAAGATCACCGATACAGGATAACACCCAACCTCATAACTATTTTAAATACTTTCTTCTGAGGAGTGGCGCTTGTGCCACTCATTCTGTGCGTAGCGGCTGGTATGAACATTTAACACAAGATTGTAGCCCCTCCCAACAGCTGAAAGCAATCCAAATAAGCTGTAAATGATACCAATGTCCTGATCCACTGCTTGCTGGCCATAATGTAGACTACAGGGTGTAAATGCAGGCAGTAGTCTCTCACCCTGCACACTCGCTTTCGACCCCTGCTCTTCTCGATGTAATCAGCACACACAGACAGTAAAGGGGGTTCCAACCAAACGCCTTAGCCCACAGGTAGCTGCAGATATTAATTAAGTAATAAACCACGAGATGGGGTGGGTTATGGGGGTATTTAGCACAGCTGGCGTGGTTCAAAACCAGGACAGCTGTGGTTAATCCCCCCATTACCTACATCCTTGAGTGGTTTATTGCGATTATACCATGTCTCATGTATTTTTTTTTTAAATAAGGGAAAACAGAGTGTTTTTCCAGTTTAAAACATTTTTTTCAGTTTATTCTTCTGCCATAAAATATAGTTCCTTATTGCTAAGGCAGAAAACACACTGCTGTCACCATTTTGGTAGTCCTTAGAAATAGGGATACAGATAGAAGAAACGGGTAGGAGAGAGAGGGAAAGGTAGTGTGACAGCAGTGTGTCTTAAGCCACTTCCGATTTCTCGTGCCGCCACTTTTACTGTCAGCCTTCTGACAGCAACACCGGTCTGTCCCTCAACAGACTGAATAGCCACGCCAGGTGCATGTACTGTTTGTGCCACAGTGCTAGCAACTAGCGAGACAGGAGGCAGTTTATGAATATGTAAATCAGCTCCGCCCTCCCGCCGAGTACAAATGAAGAGCCTTTGATGGTCAGCAGTGGGGAACTTCTGCACAGCAGGTATTTTTATTTTTTATTTTAGTTTAATGAAAGAGTTGTTGCCATTGCCACAGAATCTGGAAAGAGTGAGGGGTGTGTTTCTACTTATTACAGTACGTGGCTTTGTTGAGTGTGAAGTGATGCGAGTCAGATAGGGATTAAACATGATGGTTCTCCAGTTTGAACTTCACAGGTTGGTGCATTTTATAGATGTGGCTGACTGGCATGTTTGCTGTGGGTATATAGTAGAATTTACCACAGCAGAAAGGTGCCAGCCAACCAGTCATAGTGCAGGGTGTTGCCTTTAGTTTTGAGTCCACGGTATAATTGGTATTATACCATGGCAACAGTACTGTATAGCATTTTATGTTCATGCCCCTTATATTTAGCGCTCCAGGCACCCTCCCACATGTTCACTTCCTCTTATTTTCACTGGTGGAACACAAGTGCTGCTATACATAGTGATACCCAATATTCACAATCTTTATTTTCACTTTTAATATGGAACCAGTGAATATAGTGAAAATACAAAGACAGTGAATATTTCCTGTTATACAGTAATTCCTTTTTCCTGATTTGTCAGACTGCCCAAGAGACAGTGATGCTATCTGACAATAACATCACTATATCAAGGACAGGTACACAAGTGACCACATGTCCATTTCAAGAATCACTCCCCGCTTAGTCTCCACACACAAGGCAAAGAAGCCGTCATGGCCCCCCCTCAAAAAAAAAAACACCAATTCCATCCCTAACTGCACAAGTCATGGCAAACACCACATTTCAGAATATAAAATGAATTTAATATTCATGCCAGTTTTTTTTTCCTGAACCGAGCAGCTTCAGTAAACAGCGCAGACTGTAACTGTTGGCCATGCAGTTCATTGAAGCCATTCAGGCTGCAGTTTGTATGCATTTGAATTGTAAGAAACAGTGAATTCCCTCTGCCAAATTGTGTTTCCCAGCTAAACTCTGCTTTCTCCAAACTCGCTCTCCTGACCTTTCTTTTCCCTTCCATACCTGCCCATATTAATCTCTTCTTCTCCCCCATTCCCCAAGACTAGTGCCGATTACACAGCACTCGGAGTCTCCCCTCCTTCCCTTTGTTAAATCTAGCTTCCATTTTCTCCAACTTAACTACCCTTAACCTACAATCTATGCTTACTTGGCCCCCTTCTGCTCCTTTGTTCTACTAATTTGGTTTGGGGCCTGTAACCAGCCTCCCCTTTCCTGACTCTTTAACTGTTGCCCCGACCTTCTTTCTCACTTCCTCCTACCACCTATTGTCAACAGTTCCCTCCCTCCATTTTAGCTACCTGGCAAATCCCTCTTAAATTGGGCCTAACCTCCTCTCTCTCTCCCCTCCTATTAGGATCCTGCCCTCTGACCAGGGCTCTGAAGCACCAGTGGCCGCTGCGCCTCCGGCTGCCCTCACATCAAGCCGCCCAGCACTGCTGCCGTATTGGATCTGCTAGGTACGTTTCCTCAGTGTCTCCCTAGCTTCTCCAGCTGCTATCTGATTGGCCAGCACTCGCTGAGCTGAACGGCAATTGGACGCTGCTGACTCTCTGGCCAGGTTATTGGCTGACTCCTCAATCCCTGCTATTTCTGCTGCCAGACTGGGAGCGCAGCTTCCCTGATACCCTCTCAAGTACTGCTCAGCTCAAGTTTCTTGTCTCTATAATTTCTCCCGCCCCAACCCCAGCTGCTATTAAATATGGACAAGCCCCGTCCTTCCCATTTCACCCCTCCTATCAGCTTCATACTTCCTGCTACCTTACCCTGAGACATTTTTTACTGCCTGGCCTCTGACTGGTCCTTTCTGCTACGCTGATCCTTCCCTGTCACCAACCAGGGTGCTAGGCCTGTACCGGCTCATCAGCTGCAGTTTAAAACCTCCCAGGCAAAAAATGCATAAGCTTGTCTTGTGTGATCTACTTCCTCCTCTTATCCTCGTTAACCTATCTGGTCACTTTAGAAGCTCTAACACACTAAGTGATAAAACACCTCGATTATGACTTTGGCTCCTACCTACACTATTACAAAGGCTGCACCACTGGAAATGTTTTTGCCATTTGTAAGGGCTCTTGGTCCTCTTTTATGATCCATCCCCAGAAACTTGATCGGACAGTGTTTATAGTGCATTCTCATATTACTGCACTTTATGACCCCTTACTCCTCCTCACAGTAACCAACAAAGGGATTAGAAAAAGGTGCCACGGCATTAAAAGGACCGTGATACTCCTATCTAAGCTGTTAAGAGATTACCTCCTCAGAATTGCCCTCCTGTTGCTTCTACTTGCTGGCAACATTCACCTTAACCTACAGCCTATTAGCCAGACCCCAAATGGCACTCCCCATAAACAAGGTACAATAACACTGGCTACAATCAACATTTGTTGTATCCTATGTAAAATTAGCACCCTCAAAGTGTGGGTCACACTGTATGATCCTGATATCCTGTCAATTGTTGAAACGTGACTGTCCCTCAAAATACCTGACTCAGTGGTAGCATTACCTGACTATACTATATTTTCAAGCTGGACAGGTCATCCAAACATGGTGGTGGATGTGCCATCTACCTAAAAAGCTCACTAAAGGGTTGACCTTGCCAGTGGTTGACCTAGGATGCCCCTCACAGATACTAGTAATTAATGTGCTCCTGGGGGCACATTGTAAAACCCTCATGGTTTGCTCAGTCTACACACCCAGCTGATTCTGCAAGGGATCCAGCGAGCCTTGATTAGGCTAGGGGCCCCTCAATTTCTTGAACCTAAACAGTGGTTCAGAAATCCCCCATGAGCTACAGCTCAGCTGATTCTGCAAGGGATCCAGCGAGCCTTGACTAGGCCAGGGACCCCTCAATTTCTTGAACCTAAACAGTGGTTCAGAAATCCTCCATGAGCTACAGCTCAGCTGATTCTGCAAGGGATCCAGCAAGCCTTGACTAGGCCAGGGACCCCTCAATTTCTTGAATCTAAGCAGTGGTTCAGAAATCTCCTTGGGCTACAGCTCAGCTGATTCTGCAAGGTACTAGCCCAGACTTTTGGATTTGGTACTAGTGGAAGCTGATTTACAAGTGGCCCACACAATCTCCTGCTGAACACATCTCTAACTACTGTATCTCCCTCTGTGTCTCTAGTTGAATTTATGTGCTAGAGTTTAATAATTTGTTTAATCCTTACAGTCATTTTAAATTCTGAGTTGATATTAGAAGTGAATTTTGAGCTTTTTTTTTTTTTGACTTTGTTGACTTTTCCATTAGCAGATTATATCCTCTCACCACTAGAGGGCTGTATCTCTAGTAGCGGCTCCTATCCTATCTGGCACATCACACAATCTGTTCTTTTATCATCACAATGCTCCCTCCTCAGTGGGCTCTCCTTTTCCTCTCTCTCTCCCTTCTTAAAAACTAGATAAGCCTGCCATCCACTCTCACTTCTAGCTCCAGTCTACCTACAGGGGTTAAACGCAGATGCTCTCCCACCATCTGTAAACACACCTCTCGAACAGCAGCTGATTGGGCGGCCCTGTCTTCACTGCCTTGTCTTGCTCTCCGGGTGCTGCGCCCATTGACTTTGCATTAGTTTTACTGCAAAATTTCCCCCAACCCGCCTCCTACCTTACATAAATAGACCTTTAACCCCTCCCTCCCTCTTACTTACCCCACCTCCCACTGCCTATTGGACAACACTTGTAGCTTCCTCTGCTCTGCCTATGCCTCCCATCCTCCTTCTCTCATC
The DNA here is from genome assembly GCA_016271365.2 of Neoceratodus forsteri. Classification (NCBI taxonomy): domain Eukaryota; kingdom Metazoa; phylum Chordata; order Ceratodontiformes; family Ceratodontidae; genus Neoceratodus; species Neoceratodus forsteri. Next base: position 1,181,700,035 of record CM028131.1, read on the forward strand.
CCACATAGTGCACACTGATTGAGGTGCTCTCTTTCTCAATCTCTCTTTCTATCTGCCTCCTGCTAGCCAAGTTACTCCCTCCTGTTCAACTCACTTCCCCACACCTACTGTGCTAGTACGCAAGCCATGCGGGTTCTCTCTGTCTTTCTCTCGCCTCTCCTCCTCCTCCTCCTCCTTGCCCTGCCCCCCCTTCTCTCTCCCTGGTCCTAGCCATCCCACCCCACCCCACCCCCACCACCCTCTCTCTGGTTTCCACTGCTACTCAAAAACCCTCCACTTCCACTCGAGACTTGTGCTTGGTCCACCATTTGGATATTCCTGCTTACTTACTCCAACCACTACTCTCAACAAGTGTGGCCACCTCTCTACACTGTACCACCTTGCAGTCCATATGGGATACCGCCTGGAACCTTGCAACCTCTACTCCCGGAAACAGTGATCAAAACTATCTCTCAAAGGGCTGCAACTCTGCTCCTTAAAACTCCTACTCCTCCTCCTTCTCATCTCAGGCATTGTCCATCCCAATCCTGGCCCTAGAAGCTTAGGCCACACACAAACTCCAGGTGCCCTTATCCTTGCAACCATTAATATCTGCAGCCTACTACCAAAGCTGGATGCACTCCAAGCCTTCATATGCCAACACAACCCTGACATCCTTGCAGTAGTGGAAACTTGGCTGACGCCTAAAGTTCCTGACTCGGCAGTAACAGTGCAGGGCTACAATGTCCACAGGCTAGACCGGATATCCTAAAAAGGTGGTGGTTGCGCACTGTATATCAAAGACTCCCTGTCATGGCACCCTCTAGCAACCCCATCACTTTCTGCCTTGGCCCAGATTCTGCCAATAAAGATCGTCCTAGGTCCCAACCATAAAGCCCTGACTATTGTCTCCATATACATCCTACCCAGGGACCCTAAACATGGCTTCAACGATGTCCTAAACTTTATCAACTCTCATCATCCTGAAGCTGAACTTATTCTACTAGGGGATTTCAACATAACCTGGTTAGCATCGGGCGCTAGTGCCTATAAAGACTCCATCTCAGCTGCTAACCTCACGCAAGTGGTAAACTCCCCAACAAGGATTAACTACAACACTGGCACCAGTACCCTCCTGGATTGGGTCCTTACCACTCACCCCAAATGGATTTCTCATATGACCGTTCTCCCAGACTCTCTCGGTGACCACTCCCCAGTCATATGTGCATGGTCTAACAAATTCCTCAAGCCCCCTCCCAACATTATCGCTAGCAGAGTCCTTCCTCGTGGAAAACTTCCACATCTCAAACAATACCTGCTTCTACAAGACTGGCTACTCATCTATGAAGCAACAGATGTTAACTTGGCTCTTGATCACTTCATCTCAATTTTCAACAAAGCCTGTGACCTCTTTGCCCCTGCAAAAAGGCGCAAAACAAAATCTCTCTCTAACCCATGGCTCACCGCAGCTCTCCTCTCACAGCTGAAACTAAGGGACCACCTCTGGGCAGTTGCCAGGGCCACTGGCAACAGCTGGACATCCAAAATTACAAACAAGCATGAAATGCCTGCACAAAAGCCATCCGACTCACGAAATCCACCTATTACAAAGATGCTCTCACCAATACATGGGGAAATGGTCGTGCTTTCTGGGACAATATCAAGGATGTCATGGGAAAGCAGCCAAAAACATCTCTGTCCATGTTAATGGTTGATGGATCCTCAACCCTCGACCCCAAGGTGATCGCAAACATCTTTAACATGTTTTTTTCAGACCTTAGTGTTGTCCTACCCCATGACTTTTTCAAAAACAGGGCCTACTCCCCAAATACCTCAGCCCCACAGTCTAACCATCCCCTCTTCTACTTCAGGGAGGTAAGGCTGAATGAAGCTCGCTGCTATATTACTGCAGCTATCTCTAAATCTAGATCTAGTAGTGACACCCTGGACCTTAAGCTTCTGTTGCTCACCCTCGATGAGGTAATTCATCCATTAACAAAAATTCTAAACCTCTCTCTCAGCTGTGGAAAATTCCTGGACTTATGGAAAACAGCCACCGTGAAACCTGTCCATAAAAGTGGGGATAAGATGAATCACTCAAATTATCGCCCTATCTCCATACTGCCCCCACTCTCTAAGGCACTTGAGCGCATTGTGGCTGATCAACTTACTGACCACTTGGATAAATACAATGTACCTTGTCCACAACAACATGGTTTCTGAAAAGATCACAGCACCACCACAGCCCTTCTTGAGTTCACTGGAGCTTTGCACAAATCCCTTGACAACGGCCTTCTCACAGGGGCCGTTTTTGTTGACCTCTCCAAGGGCTTCGATACAGTACACCATGGACTACTAATTGACCAACTACTGAATGCCAGGCTATCACCTGACTCTTCTCTATGGTTTAAAAGCTACTTAGAAAACCGGTCTCAGAGAGTTAAAATTGATGATGATCTTTCTGACACCCTGCCTGTTCGCTCGGGTGTCCCACAGGGATCCATACTGGGCCCCCTCCATTTTAGCCTTTTCTTAAACTCCCTTCCTTACCACTGCTCTGAGCAGATCACACTACATGTTGATGATGTTGTTGTATTCTCCACTCACAAAGATCCTGCAACTCTTCAACACAACCTTCAACTTGGTTTAAGTTCTGTAGAGACATGGTTTCTTAATCATAAACTGGTCCTCAATGACAAGAAAAACAAATCTATGCTCTTCTGCAGCTCTCATAACCCACACAAACTACACCACTTGGCTATCTCCACCACCCAGGGGAACACTCTAGATCAGGTGGGGTCCTTCAAATACTTAGGGATACAGCTTGACCCTAATCTCTCCTATGGACCTCACGTAGATAATGTAGCTACAGCTGCTAATACACGGCTTGGTCTCCTCTACAAACACAGACAACACCTCACGCCAGAAGCTTTGACGGTTGCAATTCTGAGCTCTGGGATCTCTGTAATAGACTATGGTCTCATCATTTATGGCTCGGCCACAACCACAACCCTTAGATGCCTCTCAACTGCCTTAAATAAGGCATGTCGGCTCATCACTGGTGCTTACCGTCTCACCCACACACGTGACCTGTACACCCAAACCGGCTGGCTCCAACTATCAAACTGCATAAAGTTTATCACCTGCTCCATGGTGAAAAAAATTTACCTTAGCCTTGCACCTTCTGGAGTCTGAACTCTGTTACAACACCGAACCAACAAATGGTGCCTTTGGAGATCCGCGCTACAGCTACTGAAAGTCCCCCACTGTCACACTTCATAGTGACAATGCTCTTTTGCTTATCGAGTGCCACTCTGGTTCAATGACCTCAGCCCAACAATCTCCTCTGCCCTGACAACTGGTATGTTTAAAACTAGGCTCCGGGACTATCTCACTACCAACAGCTCCTGTGACTGCCCAACTTAACCTTGTTTCTCCACTTCCTTGCCTGCTCTAGTGGTCCCCCCTTCCCTCCTCACTGGATTCTACCCTCACATCTTGGTATACCCAATGCTGCACTTTTCACCCTCTCCCCACCCTACCTACATTCCTTTCCCCCCCCCTTCCCTCTTCCCTCTCCCTATGACTCTGGCACTTCTTATCTCTTGTCTGTTTTCTCTGACAAATGCCGATGTCTGCCTTGCTTACAATGTTACCCTTGAATTGTATTAATCTGTAACCTGTTTGCAATGTCCACATTGTTGTAATGTCTGCCTTGATGTTTCCCATAATTTGCATTTCTCTGATGTGGAACCTTTGTAAAAGAGCCTTGGCTCAAAGGTATGTATAATCCTAGACTTGATAAATAAAATAAATAAAAATAAATACCCTCTAAAGACCCCACCTCAGGCCTAAACAATATTCTGGACTGTCTTCATGCTCAAAATCGTGTCACTGAGACTTCAGTACAAACTGGCTGTCCCCAAGCATTGGACCTATAAAGGATGCCTTATCTTCCCTTCACCTCACTCAGCTTGTCAGCTCCCCAACCAGAATAAACTACAAGACTGAAACAAGCACCACCCTGGATAATCTCCAATCACCCGGACCGCGTAACTAACATTAACATTCACCCTGACTCCCTTAGTGAACACTCCCCCATGTCCTGCAGCTGGACCACCAAATGTCATACACCCCCTCCCTAAATTATCTACAATAGAGTGCTAATAAATGGCCACCTTGATCTCTTAAAACAACAGTTTCGCTACCAGGACTGGTCTCTACTGGACTCCACCTATGATATCAATGTAGCGCTTGAACACTTCATTGAGGTCTTCAGTGCTGCCTGTGATATACATGCACCTTATAAAAAGATGAAGATTCGTGGCATAGTGCATCCTTGGATCACTCCTGAAATCACTGCTGGTATAAAACATAGGGACCACTTATGGTACCATGCCAAAGCCTCCTGTAAGCAGCAGGACCAGCAAGCTTATAAAGCTGCAAGGAATGCATGCACGCGGGGTATCTGACAGGCAAAAAATAAACACCACAGAAAGCTGCTTACCAACATGTGGGGAGATGGCAGGAATTTCTGGTCAAACATCAATGATATCATTGGCAAAGACCCTAAAGTGTCACCCTCAGTGCTAAACCTGGATGGAACGTCAACTCTGGATCCACATAAAATTGCTAATGCATTTAGTGATGCCTTCACTAACTTGAGCAGTGTCCTTCCAAGTGACTTCTTTGATGATACTTCAGCATACACAGCTTGTCACGACACCTGAACACCCCCCTTTCTACTTTAAAAAGGTCTCTGCTACCCAGGTTCGAAATTTCCTGATTAAAGTTTTGAGAAAGTCTAGGTATAGTGGTGACTCTCTGGACCTTAAGCTTATTGCACTTACTTTAGAGGAAGTGTTACTACCCAATACGAAGATCCTTAACCTCTCTCTAACCCTGTCACAATTCCCGCAGGTTTGGAAAGCAACCCTTATGACCCCAGTACATAAGTCGAGTCATCGGGCCTTGCTAAACAACTACATGCCTATATCAATCCTCCCTCCCATGTCAAAAGTGCTGGAACATATTGTTGCCAATTAATTGGTGGAATATCTCAAAAAATACTCCATCCAGTGTCCGCAACAGCATGGTTTTCGAAAAGGGCACAGCACCTCCACTGCTCTCCTTGAATTCACCACTTTCATTCACCAATCTTTTAACCAAGGTAAGCGTGCAGGAGCAGCCTTTATCAACTTAATGAAGGCATTTGACACAGTCAACCACCAACTCCTCCTCAGTCAGTTAACTGAGATTGGTCTCTCTAGCGAAACTCTGAACTGGTTCAGAAGCTGTCTTGGTGACAGAACCCAACTGGTGAAAATATCTAATGTTGCTTCCAATCAGCAGGTCATCAGGTCTGGAGTACCACAAGGTTCAATACTGGGCCCACTCCTTTTCAGTATCTTTTTGAACAACTTGCCATCAGCATGTCACCAACAGTCCCTCCTTTATGCTGATGACGCGGTCATCTTTACAAGCCACACAGACTCTAGTCTACTTCAATGCGAGCTACAGCATGGCTTTAAAGAAATTGAGCAATGGTTTAGTATGCACAAACTAGTACTAAACTATAAAGAAAACTAAAGTGTTGTTGTTCTCATCCTCCCGGAATAAGAACAAGTCTCATCCTCTTATTATGAGTAACAGCCTAGGAGCTCCCCTCAAACAAATCCAGCACTTCAGGTACCTAGGTGTAACCCTTGACAGTCATCTCACCTATGTACCCTACATCGAGAATGTTGCCAGGATGGTCAATGTTAGGATAGGGCTCCTCTATAGGCACAGACAGTGTCTGACTCCAGAAGCTCTCAAGCTCGCAATCCACAGCTCAGTCCTATCAGTCATTGATTATGGTTTGGTCATATACAGATCTGCCTCCATCACATCACTCAGAAGATTAATGGTTGCCTTGAACAAGGTTTGCAGACTTACACGGATGCCCCTCATCTTACCCACACATGTGAGCTTTACTCACAATCCGGATGGCTCCAGTTCAGTGACAGGATTACATACCATACATGCTTGCTTACTACAAAAGCACTCCTTGGACTCCTTCCTACAGGGGTTGTTAGCCTCTGAGCAAATCTTCTAAGACCCAACACATCCCCTCATCTGCAGCTGAACACCTCCTAGTTCCCAAATGTCAGAGTACCCAATGTCAACTAAGCTTTTTCTACTGGGCACTGCTCTGGTACAATTGACTATGCCATGAATTAACTAACCTTCTGAAACTGGGGCCTTACAAGCATAAGCTTCGGCAGCATCTTATGACTCAAAGCCACTGTGACTGTACCTCCTAATCTTAGGGTGCCTGCCTGCATTCCTCCCCCATGACCTTTCCTCACATTCTCCCCAAATCCCAATCAAAACAATCTGGTCTATGCTCTGCACTGACATAGCTTTTGGCCTCTACATTTCTGCCCTTGGATCTTTATACTGCACTTCTACACTTAATCCCATAGGACACTAAAATAACGTTCTGTCTCTCTGTCTCTCTCTCTCTCTTCTCCCCCTCTTTCCCCCTTTCTCTCTCCCTCCTTCTCTCTCTCTCTCTACCCCTCCCCTCACCCTCACCCTCACTCCTCTCCTCTCTCCTCTCTTTCTCTCTCCCTCCCTCTCTCTCTATTTATCTTTCTCTCTCGCCTGTAAATACTTTGCTAACCTTGATATTTAAAGCATTCTTGTGTTTGCCAAATATTCAATTGGTAGCCCTTTCCTACCAACCGCTATTTGTTATGACATATGGTGTATTGCCAATGTTTGTTTGAATCCCATTTAGTTGCTACTCTGTACTTGCTGTTGTTTATTATGATGTACAATGTATTATCAATACCTGCCTGTTTATTACTTAGTTAGTTCCCCTCTGTCTGTTTGTTACCCCCTCCACCTGATGTGGAACCTTTGTAAATGAGCTTTGCTTAGCTCAAAGGTACTTGTAATCCAAGATGAAATAAATAAATAAAATAAATTGCATCTGATCAAACTAATGGTGCTGGAACTTATAATAGATGGACAAACATAGTAGAGGGATCTTTGCTTTTGAAGACACTTCCACACATATCCAAGAAAAATTCATTTGAAAATGTTGTCTAATATCCCCTGCAAAAGAAAAGCCCTTAGAATTCTGTCATCCAGTCTTACTGTAATATGCAGCTGGCAAGTAATATGGTATGCTACTGTATATACCTTTGTGTAAGCAGGGTGGCATAATGTGTTAAGTCTCAACACAATGCACTCCTTGCTTGGATGGTGTTTGAAATTACAGAAAGGTAGGGCATTTCAGTAGTCTAATGTACCAAACAGCAAACCAGTGAGAGTAGTACTCGAGTACACAAGGCATTATGGGTACAATGTTTGCAGCCCTGTCACTAGTGCTTCATATAACTGTTAGTAATGGCAAAGGGCAGATAATGACAAGGTTTGAGGGGATCAAAAAGACAAACGTGGAGTTAAAAATAATACCTTTGCCCTTCTTGGTCTATACTTGCTGTATCAACCATTGTGTCATCAATGGGACTTCTTTTTCTGCTTCTGAACTGTGAAGAGAACATTCAAAAACCATCACAAGTGGGTTAAAACAGCAATAACATACAGGTATGGCAGGGTTTCAATGGTACCAAGATATACTGACCAGTTTCATGCATTTGTCTCACACAACTGATTAAACATCAAGTCTGTACTAGGAGGGGGAAGAACTGGCTCAAAAATGAAAACTTCCTAGCATCAGTCAGGTTCTAAAACACAAGAAAGGAGGAAACCCTGCACTCATAGGAGTGGATTAAAATAAAAAATAACAGCCAGCAAAGGTGCTCAATACATTTGCTGTTCTGCAAGTAGTATGAGAAACATCACACCCATGACCCCAGTACTTCAATCCACACAGAGCCTTCATTGCGGGCAGGTGGTTTGAAGTGCTGGTGTCACGGGCATGGTTGGTGTTCATCATATTGCTCACAATAACAATACTGAGCACCTTTGATGACTGTTATTTTTTATTTTAATCCTATCCTATGAGTGCGTGACTTCCTCCTTTCTTGCGTTCAGCAAGCCAGCCGCCTTGCCCCTCACCATCTCCCGTTTCTGGCGTGTGCCTTTTCTTTTGTGTGTTTCAGGTTCTAATTCATAGATCCAAAAAGAACATCCCTTATAAGAGGATGAGGGTTTTGGAATCCACATTTGTAATTAGCGTGTGATTGCACATCATCAGTATACATTCGCATGAAAAGTACTTAATTTGGACAAGGTTTGAAAACAAGAACTTCTCAGAACTAGTCTAACCAGAAGAGCCCCCCATCTCTAATGTATAGAATATACATTTGTATGATCTGACACCATGAAGTATGTTAAATGCACTTACAAAATGGCTGCATAAATAAAAAAACAATGAAAAAAAAAAAGGTGATAGACAGACAGGTAGATAAATAGATAGATAGATAGATAGATAGATAGATAGATAGATAGATAGATAGATAGATAAGATAGATTTCCAGAGCTCAAAGAACTTCACAATCAAAGAAATAAATATCACAATAACATACACCTCAGAGCAGTCATAATCAACAATATTAAATCACTGTTATCTATCAGTCACTGTGTGTTTAGTAGTAACTAAATACTAAATGCACAGCAAGTCCCAGGTAGTTAAGTGACTGAATGTGTAGTGGCAGTCATTTTGCACATCAACACCCACACACAACTTGGACAATTGCATGAACCAGTTTTATGGAATGGGGAATATTGGCCAGAACACTGGGGAAAAAAACCTTACTCTTTGAGAAATACGCCTTGGCTTCTTTTACTTCCACCTGGACATCCATCAGGACAGTATCAAGATGGGTAGAAGAAACCTTGGTTTAACCTCTCATCTGAAGGATGGCATACTCCAGCAGTACAGCACCCCCCCCCCCAATACTGCACTCAGGTGCAATGGTTTAGGAATGAGCCCAATCTCAGTGTGGGACTAGAACCCACAACCATCTGGCCCACAGACAGATGTGCTACCAACTGAGCCACACTGGCATAGACCCAACAGCCTGCAATAAATCTGACAGTGTTGTCAGGTCAATGAATGCTCATGTGAAAGACTCCTACTGGGGCAGGACTAGGGTAATTATGTCACTGATGACATCACATCCTTCTGAGAAAGTGCTTGCAAAAGCCACTCTCCCCCAGATACAAGCATAGAGGGGGTCAAGCACAGAGGTGCCAAAAAAAAACCAAAACTGAAAGTAATGTAAGGTTGCTACTTCAGAAGGTTTCGATCCACAGGATCAGGTCAGCACACTGGAGGCAACTAGCCATACACCAGCTTCAGCCAGGATGCAATGTAGTACCTTGCAGTCTTACTGTAAAATGTAATTTAGTGGTAATTAAGCCCTCTTGTCATGCAGTATGTCATTTACTGCAAAATACTGTGTTGCATCCTGGCTGGCTCTGCTGTATTCTGCTAAGTATGTACATAGCAACTGTAAGAGAAAATACTAGTGAAAGAATATAGTGGCTTATACAAAATACACATTTCCATCTGTTTTTTCCCTTGTTCTTAATCCCCTCACCCCTCATCACTGTAGCATGTTTTCACAGTGTAAAGCTGAATAAGCATTTAAGCAACATTATGAAAGGCTCTTGAGATAGACATATTGGGCAGAATTTTCAAATGTGGAGGATGATAACACAAACGATAATTTAATAAATAATGCCCCATTCAAGTGAATATAGTATCTGCCACTGATATATCATGAGATATCACAAAATACTGCTACAGTAATTTCTTCTGACTGCTACTGTAAAGAATGTCTGATCATTGTTGAACTTGGAGAAATGTGCCTACTATTTGAACCTTACTTCGTTGAATGCCAGTAACCATAAATTTCTCTTTCAAGCAATAGATAAATTGACAAATTGGGATATGGTTGATAGCAGTTTCCCTATCCTGCATGATAAATGTGTGAAATTGGTACATTTTTTTTTACCAAGAAGATTGTGGATATTAGGCATATTGCTTCCATTGCAAGACAGCAACTGAGAAATTTTGGGGCTATAGATGGGACGCCCATTTCTAAATTTGAAATACTAAAGTATCTGTAGTATTGATTTAAACTTAAGTTAAATTATCACATTTATTTTGACAGTACCTAGCTTTACTTCTTAGTTGACTCATGGACCGATACACTTTCTGTCTTACTTTTTCATCTTTCGACTTGTTTACATGAAGTGAAATCTTGCTTGTTAGTTAATTTTCCTCAGTGGATTAGGAGGTCATCAAATCCTAGGTTCCCGGAAATTCCTAAATATAAGGTGACAACTTTACGTTGAAGAGAATTTGCTGTCAGGGCACTGATGCTGTGGCATTCTCTTCCATCTACCTTTTATCAGGATCAGTATGTTACTATTTTAAAATTTTTCCTCAAATCACATGCATTTTCTATAGCCTTTGAATCCTGACACATTGTCTGCAGGGCTAGTTGCTTACCATATTGCCTGATGTGCTTATTAGATATGTTTTATGAGTTACTGATCAATGTTCTGTTAATGTTCTGTCCAAACTTTTTGGAATGGACACTTTAATGATGTGAATTGGATCAGAAATGGGGTACAAGAAAAACACACAGGACTGCTGGCTTCAATCCACAATCCCAAGGAACCTCCTCGCTTACCAGTAGGAAAGACTTAAGAAGAAGCAAGAAAGAAGAAATCTTATGTAACCATCTCCAACATAGCCAGTAAACCATAGTAAAGGCAACCTGTTTAGCTCAGTGCAATGCAGTATGCACTGTTTCCTGTTCAGCAGAAACTAATGAGACATGTGCAATTAGTGCCTCATGTGCAAAACGTGTATGACAGAAGCACAGTATATTTTAATACAGAACAAAACTGCAGCTTCGGTACATTTTATGAGAAACCCACGTGTTTTTAAATGGTCTTGGTTTCAAGGTCTAACATATTTGGTGCAAATATTAAATCAAGATCGGTGATGCACAATCTATCCAACAGATGCTATGAAAGTCACATGCATATCCTCTTCACTAGATTGATGACATGTCGGATGTGTTGGTGAGCTACCAGTGTTTTTTAACTATTGACCATAAAAGTGGATATAGTGTTAGCAACCAGGTTGAGATAACCTCCGAATAGCAGAAGAGACAGCATTTACTGCAGGACAAGATTACTGAAAATTCATTGTCATACCTTTTGGCACAATAAATGCATAATAAATGCAATGTTTCTGTCTTCTTTGAATGCCTTATGGATTGGATGCTTACGGGCATGCCTTGGCCACATTCTTAATCTACCTGGATAACACTGTGGTGCATGCCAAGTCATTTCAGTGGGGTCTGGAGTACCTTAATCAAGAACTGCATTGCATGCTGCCAACCTGAAGCTCAATTTCCCAAACTGTGAAGTCTTCTACAAGCAAGGGGTCTATCGGTGACAAGTCATCACAGAGCAGATTGAATCAACTGATATAGCAAAGGTTAAGGCAGTGGAGAAATGGCCTACACTTACTTATGCAATGGAAGTGTACATTTCCTGGTCTTTCTTTATACTACAGATGTCATGACCCAGCATTTTCATAACTAGCTTGACTCCTGCATTGCCATACAAGGAGCAAAGTCAGCTCTGGTCACTGGAATATGACACTGGTTTGGAGAGAATGAACCGTGCACTCTTAAGTGCTCCAGTACTGGCATTTCTAGTTGCAGGACAGCTCAACATGCTTGATACAGATAGTAAGAGTAGATTGTAGCCTGTTATTGCTAAATTGTTCATGATGCTAAAAAAGGATTTCTCTGGAAATCAACCCATGCTGTGCTTGCTTCTATTACCATCTTAGTATTCTCTAACCTTATTTTTACTGAATTTGTCTGGTCTTGTTTTAAAGGTTTCTAATATTGGACTTTTATCACCTCAACTGGGAAGGAATTCCAATGAGGGACCACTTGTTGACTAGACCAGTATTTTCTTTTACGCAAGTTCCATTTCTGTTGATTTAGCTGTTTGTTGTGCGTTCTAGTATTATAGGATTTTTGTTTGAGTTCTAGGTCCAGTTCTAGTCCTAGTCTGTGGTCTTGGAAGGATCTACATACCAAAATCATGTCATTTCTCCACTACTGTAGTCAGACTCATGGGTCTATAGTTCTCAGGGGAATCCTTACTCCCCTTTTTAAAAATTGGCACAAATGACCTGCTAGATGAGAAAAATTGCTGCAGATGACTTTGTCATTCATCACTGTCATGGTAGATTGTATAATAATATGGTTGTTTTGTCTTGCCATCAATGCTTATGGAATAGATGTAACTACTAACTCCTTCTTTAGACAGGAACAGAAAGAAACAGTAGTAGATTTTTGATTCATTGAAAGCATCTCCATCACAGATAAGAAGGTAGCAAAATTTCAGCTGTTTGATAATACAGCTTCTCTGGAAATCAATCCATGCTCTGATTTGCTACAGGACGGGACCACTGATTAGATCTAAGAAGCACAGATGAATGATCCCAATCTTACATGAATTCTTTCATAGCTGAAAATCATCCAGAGGTAAACCCAGTTGGAAGGAGGTTTTACCTTTCAGTACCGCTTTGATAACCTAATGAGCTCAGTGGTATTTTTGATGCTGAAGGGTGGACTACAATACAAATTATGGAAGACACCTACCAGTGATGAATACAAACTGCAACTTAATAACTTACAGTCCCTTAAATCTCTTTATTGCAGTATCGTCTGCCTGGTTCATAACTTGAGAACAGCTAGTCAAACAGAAATCACTAAGACAGTAGCCTGCCTTCAGGAGCATTTCTATTCAAAAGTAGCACAACAAAATGTTTAACAGTAGTGTAGAAAATATGAGGAATTTGCTGTGAAAAAGGGGCCATAGAGGAGGGACAGAGCCTAGTTACAAACAGTGTTCATGCCCCATTGGGACATTGAAATTGGTACCAGTGAATAAACTGGTTCCTTTACTGCAACTACACTGGGAAATCAATACTGTCATATAGCAATGGATTATTTCACCAAGTGGCCAGATGCCAATCCTTTGCTATATCAAGCAACTAACACGGCTTGAGAGGTGTTGGCTACATACTGTAGTTCTTCATTCAGTTTGGCATCCTAGTAGAACTCAACACTGGTCAGTGTCAGAAATGTTTGCTGGCTATTAAGAATTAGCAAAGCATGCACTGTATAACAAAAAACAGCCAGATTGAATGGCGGAAAGTTACAACACAATTGTCATATCAAAGTTCAACCATCAAAGCTCTTGGAAAGCCATCAAATATAGCTTAGGGCCTATAACCCATACAAATGAGACAACAAGATGAATCCCAGCTTTCCTCAAATTTGGCCATTAGTGACAGACACCACTGGTATTATTGTATCAGCTACCAGTTTAAAAAGGCTCTCCCCTCATGTCATGATGAATGCACTGAAGTAATTCAGGCCACATTAGAAACCATTCAGAAAGATGCCCACAGTAAGGCGGATATTGCAGCAGATATAATGAAGAACTGGTATGACACTGGAACATATAAGACAGCGTTTCACCATAATGATCTTGACTGATCTTACAATCTGCAGCATTACAAAGGTATATGTGCAAAATTAGTTAAAAGATGAGATAGGTCATACACAGTTCAGGAGAGGATTAATGATGTGATTACCTCATGCAGCTTGGAGCGTACAAAACCTGAGGTTGTACACATTGCTTGCCTATGGCAGTACAAGTGGGAAAATTATCAATAATGAAAGCAAGAAACCAAATCTGCATCAGAAGAAAAGGAACAATCAACAAAGGAGTTCAGTCCCTGGTTCACCATCTCTAGAAACTGCTTGCTCTTCAAGTTATCAACCTATTCCATAGAAATATTTCAGTGAATAAATCCTGGAAGAGGCAACAACATAGATAAGACTTGTTTCTCTGTGCCAAGAACAACAAGAGTCACAATCTGGTAAGTCACAGAAGTTGGAGGCAGCACCCAGCAGCCCAAAATGTATAGCTGGAACCAACATTTGTAGACTTAATATTGAACAGTGAAAAAACAAAACTGAACCTTGGACTGTGTGCTTGTAGGTTAAATGTACTGTATTCAAATCAAGCTATTTACCAATATAACTATTTCGCAGTCATATTATGATATAGTCTGCTATGGTCCTAGATAATGAAACAGTTTACTAGGTTACCAGGTTTTTTTTAGACACGAGAAGGCCAAGGCCCTTTGTAGACGTCTCCCACAATGTGGTGGATACATTATATTATGCTCTATCACAGTTTAAATATTTGTCTAATTTCTCTTTAAAGGTGTTAAAGTTCTTGGCTTCAGCTACATGCTGTGGTAGAAGATTCCACATTTTCACTGCCCTGATAGTGAAGAAGTGATCCCTTTTTTGTGTAGTGGCTCTGGGAACAGTTATCTGTTGCCTGTGGCTTCTCAGAGTTGTGGTACGGTTTGCAAAGTTTAAACCACATTGTGATCTTAACATCGGGGTTTGCATAATTCAGTATAGCTACAAGAGATCTCCCCTGCTTCTTCTTTCCTCCAGTGATACTAATCCAGTTTGTGCTAACCTTTCTTTGTAGGGTAGGGATAAGTTTTGTGAGAGGATGTTGTACTTGTTCTATAAGGTTTATGTCTTTTTGAGGTATAGACTCCAAAAGGGTGAGCAAGAATCTATGTGTGTCCTTATGTATGTTGTGTATAATGGGACAATTAACTGTTTACTCCTATTTACAAATATGCATTTGATACAGTTTAGAATCATGTTGGAGGTTTGCACTATTTTTTTGCAGTGGTTGCTGTTGGCGAATGAGTTGTTTATAATTATGCCTAAATCTCTTTCCTTGGTGACCTTTTTAATTGGTGTATTATGAAGTATGTAAATGATTAGATGGTTATTAATGCCCATATAAAGGACAACACATTTATCAACATTCAGAGACATTTTACTGATGTTAGGCCATTCCTCTACCTTTTTAAGTCATTTATAAGTGATAACTGCTTATCAATGATATCCACTTCTCCTCCAAGTTTAGTATTGTCAGCAAATTTGGCTATGTTATTAGTGATGTTGTTATTGATATCACTTACAAAGAGGTTGAACAGGGTTGGTTTGAGGACCAAACCCTGAGGAACTCCATTACTGACTTCTCCAATGGGTGACAGTGCATTCCCAAACCTGACCTGCTGCTTTCTGTTTTATTTATTTATTTATTAGAATTTTGGATTTACACCTTTGAGCCGCTGGCTGTTTTACAAAGGTTCCATGTCAGTATATAGAGATAGGTAGTGCAAACTGTGCAAAATTAGCTGACAAGTGATTAATACAAATACATTACAGGGTAACATAACAAACTGAGAAAAAAAGAAAGATTCTGGGTGGTGTAGCGAACAGTTAGACTATCAATGCAAGGCATACAAATAAGAGAGATTGAGGAACAAAATGGGAGAACTGGAGGCCACCATGATGGAGGAGAACCTAGACATTGTAGCAGTGAGTGAGACTTGGTAGAAGGAACACCACACCTGGGAGACGGTGATCCCAGGGTATTGTTTGTTTAGGAAGGATCGGGAGGGGAAGAGGGGTGGCATTATATGTCAGGGAAGGGATTGGGGCTATGGAAGGGCAGGATGAAGAGGGGAAACAGAGATAATGTGGGTCACCCTAGACAGGGGACAGGGGGAAAACCTGCACATTGGAGTAGTTTATAGACCTCCTATGCAGGGGGAGAAAGGGAATAGACACTTTGTGAAATCCGTAGTGAGGATGGCATGGAAAAGGGAAATTGTGCTAGTTGGGGACTTAAACCTTCTGGACATCAACTGGGAGGCCCAGACAGCAATCTCCGCAAGGAGCAGGGATATCTTAGAGGCTCTTCAAGGCATATTCCTGCAGCAAAGGGTCAGTGAGCCCACTAGGGCTGTAAACCTGTTGGATGTGGTCCTCACAAATGGGGACAGTGTGGAGGAGGTGGAGGTGGGGGAAGAACTTGGCACCAGTGACCACAGGGCTGTCAGGTTCAGGGTGAGAGTGGGCAGGGTGAGGGTTAGGATGATAACCAAGGTAATGGACTTCAAGAAGGCTGACTTTATTGGAATGAGGAAGGTAGTTAGGGAAGAAATGTTGAGGATAGGGGATGTGCAGGGGGTGGAGGAATTATGGGCAGCCATCAAGAGAGGGGTACTTAAAGCCATGGACTCATGTATAAGAAGGGTAAGAAAGAAACAGAAGACAGAAAATACCTCTATAGTTCACTAGAGAGGTGGCGTTAGAGGTCAAGAAGAAGACTAGAGCATTCAAGAGGTACAGGAGGACACAAAAAGATGAGCACAGGGAAACATACAGGGCAAAAAGAAAGGAGGCAGGAAAAAGATAAGGAGGGCTAAGGAGGCCACTGAGGAGAGGATAGCGAAGCAGGCAAGGGGGGGGACAAAACCTTCTTTAGGTACATTGGAGAAAGAAGGAGGGCACAGCATGGGATTGGGGGGATAAGGGGGGAAGTGGAACATTACTGGAAGAGGATTTCGAAAAAGCAGAGGCATTAAATAGCTGTTTTGCCTCAATCTTCACAGAGAAAAGAGAGGGCAGGGGACCAGGATGGCTGGGGAGGGGTGACAGCCACAGGCAGGTGGGTGTGGCAGAATTCACAGCTGAAGGAGTAAGGGAAGAGCTGGGTAGACTTAGGGTGGACAAGGCAATGGGGCCTGATGGAATCCACCCAAGGGTTCTCAAGGAGGTGAAGGATGAACTGGTGCCACATCTGGTGAGGCTGTTTAACTCGTCCTTGGTCACAGCGGTGGTGCCAATGGACTGGAAGAGGGCAGAGGTGGTTGCAATACATAAGGGGGGGCAGAAGGACGATGTCAAAAACTACCATCCCATTAGTCTTATCTCAGTAGTGGGGAAGGTAATGGAAACACTACTTAAGTTCAGGTTGATAGAATACTTGGGAGATAAATGGCATGCAGAATGACAGGCAGCATGGCTTCACCAACAGAAGGTCCTGTCAGACTAACCTGATAAGAGTTTTTCGATGGGGTGACACAGATAGTGGACCAGGGAGGAGCGGTGGACATGGCCTATCTGGATTTCAATAAGGTCTTCGACACCGTTCCACATGGTGGAATGGTGCATAAGCTGGACAGACTAGGGGTGAACCTCAAGATCACCAGGTGGGTGGAGAACTGATTGAAGGGAAGGAGTCAGATGGTGGTGGTAAATGGGACACATTCCAGGGAATGGGCGGTGACCAGTGGGGTGCCACAGGGATCAGTGCTAGGACCAATACTTTCTAACATCTATGTCAGCGAACTAGTGGAGGGTCTGGAGGGATGGGTGTGCCTGTTTGCAGATGATACAAAGTCTACAATAGGGTGGATTCACCTAGTGGGGTGCAAGCCATGAGGTGGGCCCTGGAGAGGCTAGAGAGGTGGTCTGACACCTGGAAACTGAAGTTTAATGCACAAAAGTGCTCGCTGATGCACCTGGGGAGGAATAGGAGGGAAACTTACTCCCTTGGGGGTTGCTGATTAAGGAGAAGGAAATGGAAAGGGATTTGGGGATTATGGTATAGCGTGACCTCAAGGTGGGCAGCCAGTGTAGCAGGGCAGTGGGAAAGGCAAATGGAATGTTGGCCTGTATTTGAGGGGTTTTACTAGCAGGAAGAGGGAGGTGCTAATGTTGTTATACAGAACCATGGTCAGGCCACATCTGGAGTAATGGGGCGCAGTTCTGGAGGCCTCACCTACGAAGAGATGTTCAGCTGATGGAAAGGGTACAGACAAGTGCAATCAAAATGGTATGAGAGATGCAGGATGTACTCTATGAGAGAAGATTGAGAGGGCTGAATTTGTACCCTCTGGAGACTAGGAGGGAGAAGGGGGGACATGATTGAGACCTTTAAGTATCTGAACGGAATAAATTAGGTGGAGGGTGATAGCTTGCTCAAACTGAAGAAGTGAGCGAACGTGAGGGGACATGGCCTCAAACTGGAAGGTGGGCAATACAGCGGTAACGTCAGGGGGCAGTTTTTCATGGAGAGGGTGGTGGAGGCCTGGAACAAGCTGCCGGAGGAGGTAATGGCAGCTGAAACGATGGAGGGGTTCAAGAGGGCTTGGGATAGATTTGAGGGGTTGGGAAAAGAGAGTGGAAGTATAACAAAAGGGGGAGGTAGGGTATTGGGCAGACTAGATGGGCCGTGGGGCCTTTCTCTGCCATCACATTTCTGTGTATCTGTGTGTGTATAACTCCAATAATATATACAAATTTGTAATGCTGCCAGAGCAGCATTGTCAAAGGAAAAGGAAGAGAGAAGTAGCATTGCATTGCCACAGGCTTAGAATGGAGGGCATATCATGGTATGCTAGGCCTGTGGAGGGCAGAGGGAGGAGGGAGGAAGTGGTGAAAATAAGGGGTGGGATCAGTCAGAGGAGGCAGGTAGTAAATCAAAAATAGTCACAGAAAGAGTTGGGAAGATGGGAAGAGAGAGTGGGTGAGGTGGGTAACTGGGAGGGAGGAAGATGAAGAGGGAAGGGGTGGGAGACAGGGTCGGGAAATGTAATACAGTGGTAGTGGGAGCCGAATAGGAGTAGGGAGAGGGGAAAAAGAAAAACTGCGGTGGGGGATAGTAGAGAGGAGGAGGGGGGAAACAGGAATGACCATGAAGGGAACTAAAAGAAGCAGTCTCAGGTAGCCCTGTTATCAAGCCAGTTATTGATCCATCTGATCAGTGACGTATTTAGTCAAATTTTGATTAATTTGCTGATTAGTTCACCATGCAGGACCTTATCAATGGCCTTGCAAAAGTAAAGAATGATCACATCCACAGGCTTTGAATTATCTAGACTAATCCCTACCTTGTTGTAAAAAGTGATCAGGTTGGTGGTGCATGAGTGCACACTCTTAAACCTATGTTGGTAAGGACCTGTGTGTCCCAGTGACTCAAGTTCGGCTATAATTTTGTTCTTTTTTTTTTTTTAAGTGTATTTTCTTGCCCCTCAGCCTGGAACTCTCTTAGACCTCCTGCTCGCGTCAGCTAGCTCTACCTCCCGCTGTGTTCCCCGACCATCTTCAAGGTCGTTGCGGTTCCCCGGGTTGGGCAGGTCAACCCGGAGAGACCGCGGGGGCAGTGGTGAGGAACCAACGTTGGGAGTGTGGCAATGGCTGTGGCAGGGACCGTCACCTATTCAGGGCTGGAGGAGGTATTTCTGGTAGCTTTAGCCCGAGATCCCCCCTCTCCCCTGCATGAGCACGTCCGACGCCGGCGTATGGCAACCCTGCCTACGTCAGCCACACTCTGACATGCAGCCCAGCAGCTCGATGGTGCCCCCAGTCTCCACTGGGATCGCCAGAGCACTGGGCTTCCCTATCCCTCCCACCCGGGGAGGAGAGCCGCCCAGAGGGCACTCAATCCATCTCCCTCCCCTGCTGACCCTTGACTCCCAAGCTCGCTCCTGAAATCAGGTCGTCGGCGTGAGGTGTGGCATCCAGCGCCTCAACCCTCAGCACCACCGGGCCTATAATTTTGTTCTTAATTAGTTGTTCCATGGTTTTACATATAGTAGATGCTAAGCTAATTGGCCTGAAGTTGGCGACATCTTCTCTCACTCCTGTTTTATGTATTGGCACTACTATGGAATTTTTCCAGTCATATGGGACTTCACCAGTTGCTATTGATTTATTATATAATTTAGTTAAAGGGTGGACTAAACCAATGGCTGTCTCTAGAATTAATCTGGGACTGGGGTTGTCAGGGCCTGAAAAGGAATTTATCCTAAATTTTTTTATTGTTGCCAGGGTTTCATCATTGGCAAATATGATGTTATTGGTTGTGTTGCTACAGGTGATGTTATTTGCTTGCTTTTTATTATAGACATGACAAAAATACTTATTAAATTCCTCAGCAATTTCTGGTTCTTCATTAATCGTCACACCGTTGACTACTGTAGGACCCAATTCATGTTTTGAGTTTTTGTGGCTGTTAACATATGTATGGAATGCCATACTATTATCCTTTGTATTGGCTATTTTTAGTTCTATTCTAGTTTTTTCTTGTTTCATAAGATGTATAAGTTTCTTGAGTTTCTTTTTGCATTTGGCATGAGTGACAGCATTGTTATTTTTTCATTTTATTGTAAGCTTTTTCCTTAGTTTTGATTTGTCTTTTTACAGCCCTAGTTAGCCATAGTGTAATTCTACCCTTATTGACTGTTTTTTTTTAGCAGTGGGAACATATTTTGATTTGGCCAGTAATAAGTGATTTTTTTTTTAAATTAATTAATTTATTTATTTATTTCAGTTTTGGATTAATACTTTTGAGCCAAGAGCTTGTTTACAAAGGTTCCAAGTCAGACAAATACAATACAGTACATTGGTTACAGGAAAACACTGCTGAAAAAGACATTAAATACAGTAGATACAGAATTTACATATAGGTTGCATGGTTACAGTTACAGAAGTGCCAAGTTACAACAACACTACATGAGTGTGGTTCAGTGCTTTGGTAAGTGCTGAGTACAGACTTGGGTCGATACAAATGCCATGCTACAATGTTAAGTAGTGTAGAAATATACGCAGCCGGTAGTGGCATTGTCAGGGGTGTATCAGAGGGACATGGTACCGTGGGGTAGAGGCAGAGGGATATGTAAGGTGGGGAGGGAGGGGGATAGGATGTGGAAGAAGAGTAAGCTAGAGGGAGGGAGCTCTGGGTTATACTAGGGTAGGCCCAGATTATACAGGGCAACACCTGACATTCTCATGGGCTATGCTAATGCATTCCAGCAATCTTCTGTGGTTTTATCCTCCATCACAGAATCCCAGTTGATTGAATTTAGGTAATTATTTATGAGACCAAAGTTGGCATGGTTGTACTTTCTAATGAACTGTATTTTGTTAGGTTTCCTGCTAGGGCAGTCACTCTCGCAGGTGATGGTATTGTGGTCGCTATCCCCTATTGGACAATTCTTCATAAAAGAAGCTTATGTAGGATTGCTACGTTTAAGGAGGGTGCAATGTTATGAACAGGTTCTAATGTGTTTAGGTTCACTGGAAAAGCCATGCTTGGGCTATACTGTAAGTGTGTACTAGTCTGCATTTTAAACTTGTTATAATCATAGCTCTTGCAGCACTTGCGTTTAGATTTTCAAACAATGTATAAAAAATATATAAAAAGAAACTGGAGTTTTATATGTGTAAGCCCATTTTGAATATGTTAACTAAATAAACCAAAGTCATACAGACTGAAGACACGAAAAATGTTACCTGATGGAGTTTGAACTTGGTTACAGAGGCCAAATATTCCTTGAAATAAGTCCACTGCTAGTTTGGTTATTTGTAAGACAATGATAATTGTAAAGAATAGTCATACCTTGCAAAATGTGGCGATTCCCAATCCCAAAAGAGCAACAAGGGAAATGCAGACCAATGGTATCAATAGTGGATTTGCTGTTCCTAATAAAGTGTCAATTTGTTGGTTTACTGCAGCGTCCTTTTTTCCTGAAAAAGAAAGCATACGTTTTTGAGAAAAACAATCAAGCATGAAATGTCGTCCCTTTATGAATACTGGGGGTGGTCAGGTGTCAGTTTTTACAACTGATATCTTGAATTCTGACCCAAATATATGATTTAGGATTTTCAGATATAGTTGCCCAAAAATTCTAAATCTTAAATATTAGGCTTAATTATAGGATTTTGATATTAAAATCTGATATTCAGCCCAGAATCTGAGATATTTTATGTTTAAAGATTAAAATACCACCTCACTCAGTGCCCCAAAAAGCCACCTGATACCCATGCTATGAGATAACCCCCCTGCCATCCTACAGACCCTAAAGTACCCAACCTCCCTCCCCTCAAGCCTCCTGTGAAGTACAGTGTTTGTTAATTATAGTGCTCAGCTGCTGCTTCCTATAATTATAAATCAATCCCATCACCCTACCCACACCATATCATGAACCACCCACCCACTACACTCACCCTGTCAAGCCTCTCTGATTGCCGAGTTTCACTGACAGCTGACACCCCCACCACCACCACCACACATTCCCTCTGGTCCCAACCTCCCTTCTCCCTCCCAAAAACCAAACTGTGTGTTTTGCATTAATTTGGTCCTAAAGTGGAGCGGCTGCCATGCCTATGTTACTCTCAGCATTAAGAATTAGGCCAATCAGGTGTTACTATAGTAGGATGTTCCCTCATTCATTTATACTAGGACACTGCTGAGATTAAGATGAGCACATCATTCGCTGCACTGTAGGATCAAATTAAGACAAAAACACATGATTTGGGGGCTTGGAGTGTAAAGAGAGGTTTTGGGCTGGAGGATGTGTTAAATGAGGGGTTGTATATATAACTCAGGGGTCAGGATGCTTAACAAGATGGGGGAAAAGTGGGTGGTTCATGACTTTATGTGGATCAGGGGTCATGATTTATTTAAAAAAGGAGCAGCAGTCTTTTAGTTAGCAAAAACTACACTTCAAAGGGGGGTGGGGGGAATAGGAGGCTGGGTGCCATAGGGTGTGCTGGGTGGGGGTTGTCTAATTGCATGGTGAGGGGAGGTGGGTGTATTTGTTGTGGTGGGGGGAGGACTTTCTAACATCACACCTGAATTTTGGATTTTGGACTTTTATTTATATATTTATTTATTTATTTATTCAATCTTGGATTACAGTACCTCTGAGTACATAGCGGCTCTTTTACAAAGGTTCCATGTCAATGAGGAAAGGTGACAAACATAGAAATGAGGCAAAATATAGTGTTTCTAACAAAACAGTGAAGCAATAATGACATACTTTGTATCTAAAAGTAAAACTATAGATTGGAAGGTGAACAAAGTGTAGCAGAAAGAGGAAAAGGTAAACAAGAGAACCCGAGAAAATGGAGGAGGCAGCCAAAAGGACTTGTCAAACCTGTATAGATCTCATGTGAGCAAGGTACTGGCAGTACGGGTGGACGAGGGGTGCTGGGGGAGAGAGGGGTAGCAGGTTGCAGAGGATGGAGGGGATGGGGCTAGGCAGGGGATATCCAAGGACAGTATAAAGGAGGCAGTATAGCGCAGTGGTCTAAGGCTCTGAGTTGCAAATCTGGTGATATCCAGCAGACCAGACCTGGGTTTGAATCCCGCAGCTTCCACTTGCATACGGTGTGACCCTGAGCAAGTCACTTAACCTCCTTGTGCTCCCAGGTCGCTCCTGTAAAAAAGCTTTCAGCTTAGTGTGCTATACCTGGTTAAATAAAAAAAAAAAAAAATCTGAAATCCAGTTGTTGGATCAGATTTTGCACTATACGAGAACCACCTCTCATGAATATGTATATTTCTTTAGAAAGAACTACCAATGTCAGACAAGATTATCAACATTCTCCACTCTCCTATTAAAGAGCTAGCACAGCCTTTAATAACTATCTACTAAAATAACAAGTTTACAACTATTAGATTTACAAGGTTTCACATTAGTGTTTCTTGTTGATTTTTACTTTCTTCTGTTTGTGATCTACTAAATATTTCAGATATTACTGTACATATTTCTCAGATCCTTTAAAAAAATCTGACTGTTCCCAACTGACCTCACAACTGCAGTTTTTGATATCAGGCTATTGTCTTGGTGAGCACTAAGATGTCATAAATAAAGTTCTATGAGGTCAGGTGGGGCAGGCAGATGCTTCTTAAGAAGACTGTTTGGATAGACTACCAAAATAAATTATAAACACTGGGAGGGAAAACAGAAGGTAATAAAAATGAATTTGTAGGTAAACTGTAATGATCGGAAAGCACATTTATGAAATTACATGCTAAAGTGCACATTTGCTCTTTAAGTAAAAACTGGTATAGCTTTATATTCCAGCAATTAGTCTGTGCTGCCTCACTTTCAAAAACATTTCCAATGCCCCTCCCCCGCCACAAGGCTAAACAAGGCTATAGACTGTCCATGTGGAGTTCCCCTCAAGCCCTTCTGTGAAAGAATAACTCATGTTTCAATCCAAGTACCACAGCTATGAAATTCCCCTTTAACCACATCCGCATCATTGTTACAGAAGCAAAAGAAAGATTACTCTTCACCTGACGATCATAAGGAAAGAATCCAAGTAAGTTGAGCGTAACTCCCCTACCTTCCTAAGAAAGAGATTTGGCTCAGATTTTAACCACAAAGTGGGTATCAGTCCCCTTGTATAAAATGTCTAATCATGTAATGCTGCCCACACTATCAGTAACGTAAGTTGTTTCAGCAGTTAGAAAAACGTGAACAATTGGTGGTGGTGGTGGTTGTGTAGGCAGCTTAAATGATCCCATTGTTCTGGAGGACCAGTAATGAACTTTGTTATTAACTGACCCCAGCCCTGCTCAAAAGGTTTATAGCCTCTGCATTTTACAAGAAAGGGTTTAAAGCTAAATCATATTCACAGCAGCAGGTTAGGAAGCACTGGAAAGCCAGAGCTGAACCTTGCTTCTTTACTACTTATTTACCCAAGACAGCCCAACTAACATACAATATCTTGTTTTCAGCTGAGTTCCACTTCTACTCACTGTTGTGGTTGTGAAGAAAGAAGCACAATAGCACCGGGAGGTTAAAATATTTGCTCACGGTCACACAGTGAGTATGTGATTCTAGTGGGATTTGAACTTGGGTTTTCTTGTTCCCAGGCCTGTAACTGCAGACCACATTGCCTCAAAACCTTCTCTGTGCCGTATGCACATGGGGGGTATGGACAATGGAGAACTGAACCAAAATGGAGCTTCGCAGTCCCATTTCATCAGAACTGTAGGCTTTTTTAACTGTTCATAGTAGAAAACATGCTATACAGTAGGCTCAAATGTGGTAAAGCTCAATAAAGGGTGAACTGTCATCATACGATTACACTTGATGGGTATTAAATAGCACAAGCCAAAACAGAGTGCTGTTTACCAAGGGAGTAGAAGTACTGACTGAGTACCACATTTCTGAAAATGCCCTACCACTGTTATAAACACAAAAAAAGCATTAGTATTCACCTCATGCCTTCTGAGTGCACACAATGTGGTATTTACATGGGCCCAGCCAATCGGGGGCAGGATTTCTGAGTCAGGTTTTATACTATTCAGCACTCACCAGTGTCCCATTTTAGTCGGCTGCTGTGGGAGGGGCGGCTGATAACTCCTCCCTCCACAGAATTAGTGTCCCTTAACAAAGCATGCTGCCTAGTCACAGGTTGTGACCAGACTACACACACACCTGCTCCCTCTACAGTCTCTCCAACTGGCTCAACTTTGATGGAAGGCTTAAGTATCAAACTTGTCTCCTTGCCAGAAAGATCTCCATTGGGCTTACCCCTCTGGGACTCTCTGCCCTCCTGCAACCAGCACCAGTGTTAAAAACCACCACAGCTCCTCTAAATCCCCCTTCCTGATTCCCTGGTGCATAACTTCCCTATGCCATGGAACCTTCAGCTACAGAGCCCCTCACTGGATGAACACACTTCCCAGTGTCTTAACTGCTGAAAGTACGCTAGGCCACTTCAAATCCCTCCTCAGGGAACATCTCCATTCCACTAGTGCCTGTGACTGCTACTAGCCTCCTGGGGTTCTCTGCCCCACCTGCCACCTAAGGATTCTCCACCCCCCCACTACCCCTGCCTTGCCACAACATCGACAATGGATTCTCACCCTGCCTTACATTCTGCCTTGTACCTGTTTTATTCTAGGTCATTTTCACTGTTTGTCCTTGTTATGCCTCACACATTGTAAAACCCTGCCTGTAGCCACCTTCTCTGTACACCGACTGTAATATATTTCTGTCAGTTTGTTTTGTTACTGATGTGGAGCCCTTGTAAATGAGTCTCTGACTCAAAGGTTGTAATTATGATATGTTCAATAAATAAATAAATAGTCAGTTTCATTTGAATAATTATTCTATGTAGATCATTCTAATAACCTGATGAGTTAGTGTATCTGCTTGCCACTCCATGGACCCGGGTTCAAATCCTGTGCCTAGGACTCCTGAGCAGACTTGCCATAGGCTGAATGTAGCCTATGTGGATGCACAGCTATTTTAAGGAGACTTTGTGGCATCTGCTGCTGCATGGTCTCCCCCTTGTGGCACATGTGGTGGTACAGATACAAGACAAAATCCTCCCAGTGGGGTTCCTCCACAAACAGTGGAGCACTATGCTGCTCCCACTGCTGATATTGCATGCATGCCTCAGAGCTGTCCTGTCCAATCCAATCCACACCCTCCACCCTCAATCAATAACTAGGTTGCTCACTCCTCTGTGATTAGTCCATGCCTGGTGGAAGTTCACCTGGGGGGGCAGTGCAGGAGGACACCCAGAGGCAGATGAGCTGGTAGAAGCATGGAACAGCAGCAGTGAAGTTACTTGGAAGAAGTCACAGGGTGAAACAACAGGAAAATAGAGGAAAGAGGAAAATACAGAAATGGAAAGAATAAGAATACTTGCCTGTTACTAGAACTATACATCAGAAATGGAGCAGAACCTGGGATGGACAGTTAACCATACAGGCATCATTTTCTGTTTCTTAAAGGAGAACTAGAGTCAAAATTTTCGAAACAATATGTTGTACAGAGTGTGGAGATTTGTAAGTGTAAGCCGGGTGTGCCCTTCCCTTTGTTTGATATGAGTTCTTTATACATTTGCCTGCTAGTTTTATGGTCCTTGGGGACGTCCATGTTCACATTTTATGGCCCTTCTTGTTACTACACTGTCACATGAAATAGGAGGACTTGTAGGAACAAAATGCATAAAACATGTGAACACAGAAAGCACCAGGGGTCATAAAACTTGCGGGCAAATTTAAAAAAGCTCTCCTTTCAGCAAACAAAGGCACGGACACAGCAGGACTACACCTATAAATCAAAACACTGCACAACATATTTTTTGTAAATTTTAGCTTTAGTTCCCCTTTAATTGTGTGTATTTTTTCTTTCACAAATCTTTCAAGCGACCTTAATGTTGTTTAGGATTTTTACCTTCTCTTGCTACTTGTCTTCTAAACAGATCAAACAATCTGGTGTTCATTTTACTGCATTTACAAAATAACTAATGGCCCAAGTTACCGTCGCTATGTTTGTGACATTACTGCTTACTGCAATAGAAAGTACAGGGATGCCACAATAAATAACCCCGTAAGGCCAGTTTTGGATTAAGTTTTTATACAAATGTGTTGGAAAAAGCTACCAAGTTGCATTCTAATTCCTGGAAAGGAAAACGGAAAATTCAAAAACTTAATTCTGAGTCCAGACAAAGGAGCGAACTTCTGCTAGAGATGCACAACTCTTGTCCTAAACACCAGGTCCCACAAGGTTCCCTCATTATTTCAGTATATTAATTTTGTTATAAAATCTCTTTATGCGTATTTTACCCTGAAGATGTATACCTGCACATTATGCAGCCAATGCCAGGTAACTACCTCTGCAATGTGTAATGGACAGCTCTTATGTAAAGCCTTTGCTGCTTCTTTTACGATCCATCTCTTTTCTATGTTTGCTCCTTGTTGCTTTAAGTGTCAAAAAAAAAGAATGAAGCCCCCTTCTAGGACACAGAGGTAAAAACAACAAAAAGAACACCACACTACCTTCAACCAGAGAAATGGGCCCAAAAAAAGTTACAACAGTGAGCAAAATTCTTTATCCAGTACCACCCACATCAAGCTGCAACAAGCAGATAATGACCCTCAGCAGTTGTCTGTCATGATCTGCTATAAAAAAGAAAAGCATTCTTAGGGCTATTTTATAGCCAAACATTTCAGGTGACTGCTGGGTGTTTGTTGCACCTTTCTAGAAATGACTCTGAATAAATAATGTTGATCACTTTTTGAACTAAAACTGTTTTTGTGCTCTTTTACTTGGGAGAAGGCAGAAAGCTGTTCCTTTTGCTGTTTGTTAAAAGTGTACTCTCTAACAAATGATGGTAGCTTAAATATTATGCTTATGAAAGCACATGCTTCCGCTTTCAGAACTGACATGTTTGCGGGTGGGGGGGTGCAATTTGCATGAGCTGAGCTAAGCTTACTATGCCTATTGTAGTTTGTTTTCAAGCTTATAGTCACCAGTTAAGAGAAATAAAAGAGCCAATTTCCTTGTTCCCAGACTTATTAACTTTATGGTTTACAAAAGAAAGCCATTTGGATGGAACCAAAAATAACAAAGAATTTATTTGCTTAAGGAGTTTCAAGTAATAGTTTTTCTTGATTTGCCTTTTTATCTGAGGCATGCATTTCGAATGTTCCATTTTAAGTGCAATGTCACTTTTTTGTCACTCAGAGTCACATATGAATTGTTAGCTGTTCCCTGATTTTAAAGACAAAATGCATTTTAATAGTGAACTAAATATGATGACAGTACTGGCCTTTAAGGTAAAACTAAACAAATGTCAGCTTGCAAGGGAATCCCTGGGTACCTGGGGGCCGATACTCAAAGGTTAGCACCTGCCCTAACCCGGGCTTACATCAGCACTCCAGGCAGGGCCATATTCAGAGATCCTGGGACAGCCCCTCAAATCTGGCAGCACCAGGAACTCAAATACCATTGTGCCCACGCAAATGAGGGTGTCCCCATCATACATACCAGTGCAGCAGCATATTCAAAGGTTTGTCATGGCAGTAAACAGCACCCCAAGTGGCATGGTCTGCTGTCGCCAAAAATCTCCTCTTAAATGGACACTAAGTCGATGCCTCCCCGGAAGACAAGGTGGCTGTAATGCAGCAGCGCCACCCCACTCTCCCTTTCCTGTTACTGTTATAATACCCTGGTAGTCCAGTGGTTCCCCCACACTCCAATCACCCATTTTCTCTATTTAAAGTATGCCCTGGTGTCTAATGGTTATCCCTGTACCCCCAATCACCTGTTTTCTCTAAAGTATGCCCTAGTGTCCAGTGGTTCCCCCTAACCCCTGATCGCCCAATTACTCTACTTAGAGTATTCCCTGACGTCCAATGTTTCCCCCCACTCCTGAATGCCCATTTCTATATTTTACATATTCCCTGGTGGTCAGATGTTTGCCTTTTCAAACAGCCCAGCACTCAATCCGCCTGTTCATATTCCATCTCCTTGCACCCACCGACCCAGGTGTCTGGCGCTCCTCACAGCTATGCACAGCAAATGGCACATCCCTCTTCCTGCCTCCACTGCTAGTCACCGTATTAGTAGTCATTGAGCGAGCATACTGTTTCTATAGTATGCACACTCACTGACAGCTCATACGACGGCCGACTGTGGAGATGAGAGGGGGGCTGTGCTGGTCACTGTTTGTAGCTGTAAGGAGTGACATACACCAGGATAAGAGAGGGTGTTGGAAGGTGGGATGTGAGTGGGCAGGTCAGGTGGGCAGCTGGTTGAGGGGGGAATGGTACTACCAGGGAATACGTAAAGTATTGAAATGGGTGATCAGTGGGACCAGTGAACACTGGGGAATACTTTAAATAGAGTAAATGGGTGCTTGGGAAGTGGCAGGAACCACTGGAGACCAGGGCATACTTTAAATAGAGAAAATAGGCAATTTGGAGTGTTGGGGGGAGCACTGGACACTGCACCAACATGGACCAATATTCAGTTGGATAGCACTGCTCTGTGTCTGAATATTGCAGGAGCCAAGGGGAGGAGCACAGGGGCAATCATGGTGCAAACAGCTGCATTGTGCTTGCCCCATTTTTTTGAATATTGGGCCCCTTGGGTAGAAGGGTGCATGGGTGATCCTTGTAAATTAGTACATGTCTGCATAGCATACTTGTTGATCCCTGCTTATCAGAAAAAGTGTTGAGGCTGTTCTGGATCGAGGGCCCCATATTCAGTACTGGCTGTTGGTACCATGCACTTATTAGTGGATGTGCACGGCTGGCCTGGGGAAATATTCAGACAGTTATTGCGCTAACTGTCTGAATATGGGGCTGAGTCAGCACAACGCGCATTGATTTATCCACAGTGTTTAAACAGCCCCTACAGGAATGTGGCCCACAAGGGGAATTCAAAAAAATGGGGCAAGCACAATGCAGCTGTTTGCACCATGATTGCCCCTGTGCTCCTCCCCTTTGCTCCTGCAATATTCAGACACAGAGCAGTGCTATCCAACTGAATATTGGTCCATGTCGGTGCAGTGTCCAGTGCTTCCCCCCACACTCCGAATTGCCTAATTTCTCTATTTAAAGTATGCCCTGGTCTCCAGTGCAGACAGCACATTCCAAAAGGGACAGCCTTGCTTCTATAAGCAATATTCAGCCACGCTATGCTGATAAGCCCATAGGGCATGTGAGGTACTTAGGGGGCACTTGCATGTTATTAGTGGCTGATTAGCATCACACACAATTCCCCTGCACATGACTGCACAGAGACATTTTGCAGTGCTTTGTCCCTCCACCTGATCTCATAAATAGGCCACCTATGTATGTTTTACTAATGTCCCTGGGGTGTAATGGCTCCACCACCTCTGAATGCCAATCCTGTGCTGTGTAATACTCATTTTACCTAATCCCTGGTGTCTAGTGGTCCCCAACCATCTGATCATCAGCCAGGTATGGTGGAAATCATTCCCTGGTGTCCAGTGATCCCCCCACCCCTAATTGTTCACCTGGTATAGTAGAAATCAGCTCACGGTGTCCAGTGGCACCACACCCCGAATACCTGTTAGGACCCACCTTCCCATCCTGCCCACTCAGGTCCCACTACTCCTTCTCCCACAGTGGCACCCTCTTTGTAATGCACAAAAACAGAGAAACCTAGAAAAGTGATGCACAGAAAAAGATGTGAATAGTGTATTAATTTATTTATTTAACTTATGTCTTTCATAACCGGGTAAGTGAGCTGATCCAAAGGACCATTTTCAGTCATGACCCAGGCCACAAAGTGACATCAAACAGATAATACATAGAACATAGCCAATCAGCAATACAAGTGCATATAGAAAAAGTTCAGCTGCATGATCATGATACAGCAAAGAGCCATTTGGATGGTACATACAGCAAACATAAATGGATGCAGAAAGGCAGATCCTGGATAACAATTGGGTACTTCTAGCTATGTAGAGCAAACATTATTTACAGACACAAAAGCAGCAGATTATGTAACTAGAACTGAGCTGCAATTTCAAGCAAGACTTAGTGTGCTTTGGTTTAACTTAGTATCGGTGCCCTACAAAAAGCTGAGTTAATTCAAAGTGCAGACGTTTTGCTGCATAGACTGGCTTGGGACTACCAGCAGAATATGCATGCGTGTGGTCAGGGCTAGGGAAAGACGGATGTGAGCTGATCAGGGAGAGGATCAGGGATAGAGGCAGGACAGCAGCAGTAGGAGTGCCATACTCTCGGGGGGGGGGGCTTAGGGTGAATCATGGGCCTTAGCAAGGTCTAGAGAACAGCTGCAGGAAGATTCAGTCAAGAGTCAGGCTCGTAGGTTGTGTTTGAAGGACATATGGGACAGGGAAGAGCAGATAGATGGTGGGAGCCTGTTCCAGATGGAGGGGGCAGATACAGAGAAGGCTTTACTACCTATGACAGAAAATATGCATGGGACTTCCAGAGGGGGAATAGAAGAAGCCCTAAGGCTTCTAGGTGCCACTCTCGCTGTGAGTAGCGAGGAGTCGGGGGACAGCTGGCGTTCCCTAAGAGAGTTGTCAATTAAGCTGCGCATCGCATAGTCAAAGCATCCCAGAAGATTTAGCCACCCAAGGGTTTTGTAGAGTGTGCAGTGGTGGGTAGAGTAGGGTGCTTGAAGAACAAAGTGACAGATGGAATTTTAAGTTGTACTGAATTGAGAGCGAAGTGAGGAGGAGGCGAAGGAGTAGACAGGGGACCAGTAGTCAAGCAGGGGGAGAAGGTTACCTTGCGCAATGGCTAGGTGGGTATCCAGAGACAGGAATTGCTTGTTTCTATAGCATATGCCTAGTTTTTGATGTATTTTCCTCACCATATTTGATATGTGTTCGTAGAATGTTAGGGAGAGATGTAGGGTCACACCTAGGTATTTGAAAGAGGAGACTGTGTCGAGGGAGTGTAGAAGTAGGGATGTGCTAGATTTGGTGACCTTGGCTAGAAAAGGCTTTGAGCCAAAGAGCATGGCTTTGTTTTTTTTTTCATTAACGAGCAGTTTCCTGGAGAGGAACCAGCTATGGGTGGTGTCATATTTCGTTATAAGGATGAATGAGATTGAGTCCAGGGATTTGTCACTGTGGTATAGCACCAAATCATCAGCGTTAAGGAGTGACTTACAGTTTATGCTGTTGGCAGGGAGAGAGTTTATGAACATAGAAAAAAGTAAAGGGTCAAGAATGGAGCCCTGTGGGACTCCAGTGTACATAGGTAGGGAAGCGGGAGGCACATTGCCTATCAAAACAGATTGGGGCCTGTCAGATAGATAGCTGCAGAACCATGCAGCAGTATCTGGGGAGCAGCCAAAGTACTGCAAGGTGGAGTGGAGAAGGTGGTGATCAACTGATCGAAGGCCATGGATAGGTCTACAAATACTGCACCTGTGGCTTTGCCCAGATCCATATTTCTCAGGATGTGGTCAGAGAAAAGGAAAAGAGCAGAAGAGCTGCTGTGATGTTTATGGAAGCCGTGTTGGAGTGGACACAGGAGATTATATTTTTCCAGATGCTCGGATGGCTGGTGATGGATCAGTTTTTCCAGTAATTTGCTTAGGTGAGGGAGGAGGGAGATGGGTCTATAGTTTTTAGAGGCAAGGGGGTCTCCTACTTTAAAGACAGGAACCACATGTGCATGCCTCCAGGAGCTTGGCACTGTGGCTGACGAGAGGGTGAGATTGAATATATAATTCAGGGGTTGGACAATGGCTTGGAAGAAGAGTTTCAGGAATGTTGGGTAAAGCCCATCACTGCCAGAACTACCTCTGGCTGGTAATGTCTTCAGAAGTTTGATGGTAGTACTGTGACTGATGACCCTAAAATAGAACAGGGGAGGAATGTTGGTGTTAACTGATGACTGGGAGTAACGGGGATGGTTAATTTGGTCAGTGGCAGGTTGGGGAGGCAGCTTGCTTAGGTGGGGGGTTAGGTCTGCGAACACAGAGTGAAAGATGTTAGCGATCATTACAGGATTGGAAATGGGACCGGAGGGT
The DNA here is from genome assembly GCA_016271365.2 of Neoceratodus forsteri. Lineage (NCBI taxonomy): Eukaryota > Metazoa > Chordata > Ceratodontiformes > Ceratodontidae > Neoceratodus > Neoceratodus forsteri. Next base: position 1,181,733,063 of record CM028131.1, read on the forward strand.
GAGGTAAGTTGGACAATTTGCTTGTTGGACTTGGGATTAAGGAGGGACCCGATGGAGGCCCAGAAACTACGGGGGTTACCAAGGGCACTGTTTTGCAGGTTGATGTAATATTTGCATTTAAGTGATTTGGCAGCCTGTTTACAAGAGTTACGCAGCTGCCTGTAGACATTCCATAACTGAGTGGAGGGAGATGTATTGTAGGACTTCCATGTTCTGTCCCTTTCCTTCATTTGTGCAAGTAGTTCCTTGGACAGCCAGCAGGTGCATCCACCCCTAACTCTTCTGGTAGTGGTGGGGAAAAGCTTGTCCTGTAAATTACGAAGGGTGTCCGTGAACAAATGAATGACTGAGGAGACACTGTTGAGCCAATAGAGGGCAGACCAACTTATGGACCTAGCATCCCTCAGGACTGAGTCCTGATCATGGTTATTGAGCTTTTTGAAGGACAGAGGTTTGGGAGGAGGGTGACCAGATTTTGTGGTCAGTATGATATACATGGAGTTATGGTCACTTATTGAGTCGGCCATGGTGTCTGCCTGGAGGACTTGGTTGGCTCGACTGGTGACAGCCCAGTCAATAATGGAGTGGTTTTGCGAGTGGGGATTATGTCTAGTGGGTGAGGAGACAACTTGCTCCAGGTTGTGCAACTTTAGTAGTATTGCATGGCCAAAAGCAGGGGTAGTTGTCCAATTGATGTTAAAGTCCCCAAGTAGGATAGAGTCTCTAGAGGGAGCAGCATGTGCAAACCCATCAAGGAAATTTGTTAGGCCCTGTAACCTCCCAGAAGGGGGGTTGTAGGAGCAACCTAGGTACAGCTTTTTTTGCAGTACAGTAGTCTACCTAATCTGCCCCAAGATTGCCTGCTTGGACATGCTCTAGTCTTTGTCACCCCTCCACTTCCCATCTGATAACTCTTCTATAAATGTCCTACTTCCACTTGAATCCTGTTATGGTCTTTGCCTCCACAGCCTTGTCTGGATGTTTGTCAGGAACCAGAGGGCTTGATTGCTGACCTAGTGTTGGGCTCACCCGGATGTCTTGCGCTGGGTAATTTCAACAACTAAGTTGACGATGGAGCCTTTCTTTTCGGAATGCAGTTCTTCCAGTTAATGAAATCACTGGGCCTTGTAACAGGTGGTTGCTTCCAGGACCCACCAAAATTGCTGTGCCTTGGCCCTGCTCTTCTTCTTGCGTCTTGACATTAGTAAAGTCAGGGTTGTTCCGGTCACTTGGTCAGATCATCATGCTGTGCAAATCTATTTCAAGGCCCACCATATAGCCTACTCCCCAGTGAAGATCATCAGTTACCACCCCAATTTGGAATTCTGAGCCTGAGAAATTCCTGGCAGTACTTAACACCTTGGGCACAGAGGTGATTTATGCTGAGGGAGCTGAGAAAGGTGTGTAAGTCTATAACATGGTTCTAATGGCTGCCTTCAACTCCCTGGTACCTTTCTGGGTTCTTCCCTCGATTTCTCTCACAGGTCACTATGGTTCAATGACCTAAGGCAGATGAAGACTAAGGACTGGAGATCAGGACATTACTGGTAGAGGTCCAGGTCTGTTGAAGGTAGATTGGCACTGAAGGGCTCCTTATGAGGAAGATCAGCCGGCAATCACCCTGAAAAAGTCAGTATTCCAGTCACAGTTGATTGCTGCTGGAAAGAATCAATTGGCTTAACTCTTTTGGATAGATTATTAAATCCTATCTGTCTACAGTCTTGCAGGGCTTTTATAACAGAGAAGTATGAAGAGTTTTATCATTTTTTTTCTGGCTGATATCTCCTCAAGCAGCCTGTCATGAGCTGGCAGTGACTACTCAATGGTGGGCTTAGGCACTTTACTCTTTTACTCTTTGGGAGTAGTTTAGGCCAGTGCAGGTGGATGAGATCTTTCATGTGGTCACGTGGCTGCACCCCACTTACTGTATGTTGGATACAGGGGGCAACCCAAGTTCTTGTTGTGTATTGGGTAGCCTTCTGTTTGATTGTGGTGGAGATTATCTGGTGCTCCTTGAGGGAGGAAGATTTTTCTTACACATTGAAGAAGACTGTGGTGAAGCCCCCTCTCAAAAAACTGTCCTTGGACCTGGATTATCTCTTGAATTACAGGCCTATCTTGAACTTTCCCTTTTTAGAAATGGTAATCGAGAAGTTGGTAATGGTGTACCTGTAACAACAGCTGGAAAAATAGGACATCTATGAACCTTTCCAGTCTGGTTTCTGGCCTTGATACAGTACTGAGACTGCCCTCATCATAGCAGACTTTTTGTCATTCTGGTCCTTCTTGTCATTTGACATGGTGGACCACGGGTGCCCTTGGTACGACTGAAGCACTATGTATGACTCTCGGGAACAGCGTTTTGGTAGTTTGAGTCCTACTTATCTGGCATGGTGCAGCAAGCAGCACTGGGATCTTACATCTCATGCAAAGCAGTCCTGTAAATAAGTTGTGTGCTTCCAGCATCAGTAGGACGGTGGGTTGCTATGGTGGAGTGTGATGGGATGTGCCACTCACTTTACCCTGACCATGGCACTGATGATCAGGTAAGAGTGACTGAGGGGTGAGTGTCAGTGCTATGGGGGGGAAGGGGGACCATTGCCACCAATATTCTGATGGGCTAGGGGTTGGGATACTTGTATGGGAACGGGCAAGGGTCGACTGTTGGGGGGTGAATTGTGCATTTTGCTAATGAAATCATCTTATTTGCAAAACTGTGACCTATTCAGATGTTACTTTCCTACACCTCTATGCGAGGGAGACATCTTTGCTTGGGGGGGGGTCTTGTGCCACCGTGGATGGGGAGTGGATGGGGGAAGGGACCGCTGGACACTAATGACTTACTATTTGTTTATCTTGATGAGTATCAGGTGGGGGGGTGGGACCACTGGACAACAGGGACATATTGTACAGTGAACAGGCTAGGTCTCGGGTAGGGGGAGGGACCACTAGTTGCCAGAAACATACTGTACAGTGACCGGGATGGATGTCAGGCAGGGGGAGGGACCACTAGCTACCAGGAACATAATGTACATTGAATCGGCTGGGTGTCAGATGGAGGGAGGGACCACTAGCCACCAGGAACATATTGTATAATGAATGGACTGGGTGTTGGATGGGGGGAGGGACCATTAGCCACCAGTGACAAATATGTCGAATAATGGGATGGATGTCAGGTGGAGGGAGGGACCACTAGCCACCAGGGTCATTTCATTTAACATCAGACAGGGTATCAGGTGGGGGGAGGGACTGCTAGCCACCAGGGAGAAGTGGGATTACTGTCGGATCAGGCATCAGGTGGGGGAGGGACCAACCACTAGCCACCAGGGAGATATTTGTTTTTCTTAACAGAACAGCGACTGGCAGGGGGAGGGACCGCTAGCTGCCTGGGAAGCATTTTTTTCTTATATCTGGTGAAGGATTGGGTGGGGGGAGGGACCACTACCCACCAGAAAAGCATTTGGGGTTTTACTTGGGCCAACAATCAGTGGTCACAGGGGAGGGCACTGTAGTACCTCCGCCAGCCACTAGGGTTGCACAGAATACAACCAGGTCTTGGTCGGCGGTATTTGCTCCATGCAAGGGGACCACTCAAGAGGCCCTTGCATGGAGCAAATGCTTTGTGAATCAGGCAGTGCCGAAATTCATGTCCCCTCCCACTCATTTGCATTGCGGCCCCCTCTACACTTTGCCCTGGCACAGACTGGGCTTTTATAAACACCAACTTGGTGCAAAACCCATTTTGTACCACACAAACTGGGTTTGTGCCAGGGATAAGTTTTGTGAATCAAGCCCCTGGAGAGGGTAGTGCACATTCTGAACCCTTTAATTGAACTAAATGGACCAGATGCAATCAGACTCAGCAGCATCCAACCATATTGATATCCTTGTGCATCACCTAGTTTTCTATACACAAGTCCCAACCCCTTTTACGTTTTCTTGTGCACATGCATAAAGTGAACATATTGGTGGTGTTCAGGAAGTGCATTGGGCTGTGGAGGTGTATGCCGTTTAAGCCAATGAATATAGAACTGCAGGAGGCTTGCTACAATGTGGGGCCGGTATTGAGGGTCAAAAAGTAGGAAACAGACCATGGAGTTATCATAGCTGATGACCTCAAGGTGGCAGAGAAGTGTGACAAGGCAGTAGGCAGGGCCAGTGGGATGCTGGAGTGTATAGGGAGGGAATCAGAAGGAGAGCAGTGGTGTTGCCACTGTATCGATCACTGGTGACTCACCACCAAGAGTACTGTGCTCAGTTCTGGAGACCTAATCTCTGGAAGGACATTGAAAGGGTAGAGGCTGTCCAGAGGATGAAGGGGTTGCATCACAAGCCCTAAGAGGGAGACTGAGGATCTCAATATGTACACCCTGGAAGAGAGAAAGACATGACAGAGACTTATAAGTACCTTGTGGGGGTGAAGAAGGTATGGGAGGAGTATTTTTCAGAAGAGAAGATGTCCTAGGACAAGAGGGCATGCAGTGAAGCTGGAAGGGGTGGTTTAGGAGGGACATGAGGAAGTATTCTACATTGAAAGAATGGTGGATGCCTAAGACAATCTACCATCGGAGGTGGTGGGAGCGAAAACAGTGGTGGGCTTCAAGCATGCATGGGATAGGCACAAAGGAATCTTAATAGAAAATTGGGGGGAGTAGTCAGAGATCAGATAGGGCCTGCGATGACAGTATAGGTAGGGAAAGACTGGGCAGACTAGGTGGGCCAAGTGATCCTTATCTGCCAACAGATTCTATGTTTCTAAGTCATACTTTGCTGCATGACTAATTGCCATTGAATTACAATGTGTTGTTACAGTATTCTGTAGCATGGAACTTACAGATACTGATAAGCACGTTGCATCCTGGCTGACACCACTGTAGTTTCTGCCTGATGGAGGCTAACCATTGCAGTCATTATAGGCATAACAAAGGATGTAGTACGGTCTTTCAGTCATAGCAACAAACTGTGCGGTGTGGTCCAGTGGTCACAGAACCAAGCTGAAAAAGGAATTTCCTGAATTAATCTATAACCACTGGCTCAGTGTATGACCTGCCAGTTATATTACCTCCCTGAACTTCAATCTATAAAACTGTGTAGAAATGTGCACCCCCTGAAATGAGATTATTGTATTTCTAAGGGGTAATTTAGAGTACACAAATTATAACTCACTTTCTCACTAAATATGCCTTTATTCATTACCAAATATTCCAGCAGACACTGTCAAGGTGAAAACATGAAAGAACTTATCATGAAATGCATACCACTGTGAACAGATAAATGTTATTCAAGGGAGTTTACCTGAGATGCCGTACGAAAAACATTTATATTCGTCTAGTACTTTGTTTGACACACTTGTATAATAACTACACGCATGGCAGACAATATATTTAGGCACAAAGTACTGAACACATGCCATTCATACTGCTTTTACTGTCCAACATCTCAGGCATAACTGTAAATAAACATCCTTAAACATACCTAGACATAGAAACATAGAACTTGATGGCAGAAAAGGACCACTTGGCCTGCCCACTCTGCCCTTTTTTCCCTACCAACATTATTACACAGACCATGATTGATCTACAGCTCTTTCTCCCTCCCCACTTCTTGTCCAGTATAATTCCCTTGTGCCTATCCCATGCATTCTTAAACTCCACCCCTGTCTTCACTCCCACCACCTCTGCTGGAAGGTTTTTCCATGAATTCATCACTCTTTCTATGAAGAAATACTTCCTAACATCTTTCCTGAATGTACCCCCCCCAGCTTCATAGCACGTCCTCTTGTTCTTGAGCACCTTGTCTTCTGAGAAATACTGCCCTCCTGTACCTTATGTACCCCAGTGAGGTATTTAAAGGTCTCTGTCAAGTTACCCCCACCGTCCAAGATGTACATATTGAGGTCCTCTAGTCTCTCCTCTTAGGGCACTGATGTAACCCTGCACCATTTTAGTTCCCCTCTTTGGGACAGCTTTCTCTCTATGTCCTTCCGGAGATGTGGTCTCCAGAACTGGACACAGCACTCTATGTAGGGGTCTTACTAGAGATCTATACACGGGTAACAAAACCCCCCTCTTTCTGCAGGTGACACCCCCTCCCCATTTACCCCAGTATCCCACTGGCACGCCCAACTGCCTTGTTGCACTGCCTGGCCAGCTTTAGGTCATCCAATACAAGTACCCTCAGGTCTCTTTCCTGCTTAGTGGTTGTCAATACCAATCCACCCATTTTATACTCTGCCCCATGGTTTCTGTGCCCTAAGTGCCTTATTTTGCACTTTTTCACATTGAAACCCAGCTGCCACACCCTTGACCATTCCTCTAGTTTTCTCAAGTCTCTGCTCATCCTTTCCACTCCCCCTGGAGTGTCCACCCTATTACAGATTTGGTGTCATTTGCATCAGTGTCAGTGGCTCAGCAGGTAGCACATTCGTCTCTGAGGCCGTGAGATCAGAGGGCTGTAGGTTCAGTTCCCATATCTGGCACTTGGGTTAATAGCCCAGTACTGACACTGTAGTGCAGCGTGAGAGGGGTGCTGCACTTCTGAGGTGCCGTCTTTCAGATGAGACGTTAAACCGAGGTCCTATCTGCCTGGATTGATGGTAGTTCAGGTGGACGTTAAAGATCCCATGGCACTTCTCGAAAAGAGTAGGGGAATATTTTATTAGAATAACATCAAAAATCAATAATTACATACAGTGTTGAAATCACTCCACAGACCATTATACATCAAGAAAAAAATGCAAATAAATACCAATAGTGTTAAGCCACACTAACAAATATATAAACCAGAAAAGAATTCAAAGCAAGTATTACAGCCATACATTCACAAAGGAACCTCCTAAGAAAGTATTAGAAACCTACTTTAATACATCGCATAAAACACAATGATCGCCTCCTCCCTTTTAAGAGCCTTTCCAGTATAATGATCTTAAATACAAAAAAAACATTGTGATGAACACATAAATAATATACAAATCAAATAAAAGAATAATTCCAAGAAGAACAGACAGTGTTAAATTATACGAAATAATAAAAAAAGAAAAAAGAAAATCCAAAATTAGGCAAGAATCATATTTTTTTTAACCATCCTCTGAAGTAATAATGAACCCCCCAAATAAAATGTAACCAAAAGTCATACTGTCATGTAACATTGCGTATCTGACTAAACTATCCTATACATACTGCCAGCTAGCAGTCGTGACCTCCCCCCTTATATAACCCACCTATCCATGTGTGAACAGAAGCAAACTACTTAACTTCTTATTTATATTTAATAAACTTCAAAAACCCTTTCCACCACTCCCTTACCTTCCTTGGGGAGAAGAATGCTGTGTCTCGAATATAAATCCTGTTCAATCGCCCCGTGAATCAACCTCTGGACAGTGTCATGGGGCATCAATTTTTGATTTAGCACCCATTGGCACCTAGCTTGCCACAAGTAATATATCAACATGCTACAGAAGATTTGTAAAGTGTCAACATGATATAATAACCCAAACTGTGGAGAATGACCCAGTACTAATGTATCATAGTCCATATATTCTAACCATTTCATATTCCATTGCACTGCCAGGAATTTCCACAGAGACATAGCATAGGAACAATTGAAAAGAAAATGATCAACCGTTTCTTCTTGTGCCACACACTCCAAAAATGGACAATTTCTTTCCTGTACTGGTTTATGTTTGGCATTCCCTCGTACCCCAATTTGGCCATACACCATAAGCCATAGAGTTTCCCACATATAAGTAGGTAACCTTGGGTTGTTTAATCTACTTAAAACTACATCCACACACCTTAGAAGACAGTTCTTAAACACTGGTTCACTAGGATATAGTTGAAGCAATACTGATTTATATAACTGCGAACCCATACTAACTTTAACCACCTGTGCTACCAACCCCCATTTAAATACTTTTTTTGCAATAGGTATAAAATATGTCGGCAGTAACAACGTAGGAATCGGTTTCGGGGGTCTCTCATCCCAAAAAGCATAATACCGCCCCATCACCTGGTGATGTAGCATCCCAAATCTTTCCGTGGGTACCCCCCAAACTAACTTAACATTTGTTGAAATAAATAAGGTGGGAAAAAAAATAACCGGATCTATCATCCCTAAACCTCCCTTCTTTTTATCTAGGTATGTAAATTGTCTTTAATCGAATTGAGTCTACTACCCTATAACATCTGGAAAAATAAACTATATACTGGTTTCCAAGTGCAGTGTAAGGAAAAATCAGTGTTGTACACAACAACTTCGGAACAATAAATTTTTTAATAACCGAAACCAGTTTAATTTTATCCAATTTCCATTGTTTCTAAATATTGATTTTCCTTTCTATTGAAGTCAACGCTAATACCCAATTAAGGTCTGGCACATTTTTTGGCCCGTAAAATAATCCTAGAATTTTTATCGGGTCACAAGAAATACGAATACCTTGTACTATGAGTTCTGGTAGACCATCCGTACCTATAAACAAACCTTTACTCTTAGTCCTGTTTATAGTAGAATTTGCTAACAAAGCATAATCATCCATAAAGTCTAAAAAAACACCTACTTGTGTACTATCAGAGAAAAAAACACACAAATCATCCGCATAAGCTTGTACATACAACCTATCCACACCAGAAGCCCAACCTATCCCTACCCAACGAGGGATTTGTGTTAATGATCTAATTCAATAGTTCTCAGACTTTGTCACAGTGAGCCTTCCCAAATCCATGGAAAAGAGTTTGAGCCTCCCCCAAAAACTGAAATAATCTTGAGCATTCTAAAGAAAAAATAACATACTGTACTTCATGGTACACCATGAATAAATTGAAACCCCTTTGATTACTTGGCTCACATTCAGTTCTTTGTCTTATACTGACATGGAACCTTTGAAAAAGAGCTCATGTGCTCAAAGGTGTTATTTGAATGACAAATAAATAAAATAAACAAATATTATTATTCAACTTATGCACCCCCAAAAAAAAACAGGCCAGCCTACTTGGTCCACTATTTTCATACTTGAACCATTGTTACCCCTTGTTGCAGTGCCTTCATGAGTCACATTACTTTCTCTGTTTCCTCCTGAAATGAGCCTTGGCTCATTCACCCTTCCCATGTCACCTACAGTATTAATAAATAAATACATAAAATTCACCTATTATTTTCCTCTTTTAGTTTGCTTCATCTCTTCACACAAGATATATAAAACTCAAAATTTAAATACAGTACTTTTTCAGACTTGCTTGAGCCTCCCCTGGAACAGGCTGGGGCCTCCCCAAGGAGGCTGGCCTCACCATTTGAGAATCCCTGATCTAATTAAAGTGTCAATTGTAAAAGCATATAACAGGGGACTCAATGGGCAACCTTGACGTACCCCTGTCAGAACATGAAACCCTCCCCCGATCTCCAGTTGAATCACTGGGTGGGTAATAGCCGAATTATAAATTGATCGGATGATGTTTAAGAAAACTTCCGGGATCCCATAATGTCTCAAGGTTGCAAATAAAAATGGGTGGTAAACTCTATCAAAGGCCTTCATCTGGTCTACAGAGACAATGCATCCTGAAATCCTTTGAAAAACGGCTAGCTCCACAATGTCTCTCAAGACCATATGAGCCTGATGTATTTTTTTTCCAGGCACTCCTCAAAACTGAAATGGGGAAAGAACTTTGACAGCAAATTGTTTTAATCTGGTATTCAGAATGCTCATAAAGAGTTTATAATCCGAATTCGATAGTGTAATCAGTCTCCAGTTATTCAATTCAAATTTGTCTCCCGATTTATATAAAAAAATCAACAGCCCTTCGGCAAACCAACTTGGAAAATCTGGTTGTCCCATAAAAGCATTAAACACTAACACCAAACATTTTGTAAATTCCACTGGAAAGGCCTTATATAAATCCGATGTCAAACCATCAATCCCAGGAGAAGTTCCCTTATTTTGATTTTTGATGGCTGTGATTATTTCCTGTGTGGTGATAGGCCGGATCAATACTAATGTATCAAATACCTGTTGTGGTACCTCAATCTGAGTTAGAAAGCCCAAAATGGTTGGTCATCTGGGGGCACCACTGGCTTATATTCCAAAAAAAATTGTCTAATTATGTGTTGAAGTGACTTCTGATCCTGTACCAAATTTCCCACCTCATTTCGGAGGGCGTCTAAGTTTGTAGATTGTTTATAAATTTTAAAGGCGTCATATGGATCACCCTCCGGCTGTTTCTTAACCCCATATTGAAGAAGAGCAGTAAGGGTCCGAACCCTATTATACTGAACCTCCAAAAGTTGATCTTTCAGTGACCTAATCTGTGAACTATAATCCAAAGTAGAAGTATTGGCTACCGAAAATAAGTAATATAATTGCTGTCTTAATTTCAAATATTGGAGAAAATCACAATTTGCCTTAGCCTTCCCTTGTTGTTTTAATAGGCGACAAAGGTCGTCCTTAGAATCTTTCCACCACTCGCCCATAGAGTCATATAAAAAGGCTACTAAAAGCCTTGCCATCAGTAATGCTTGAATTCTATCTAGTACCTCCCTTGAGTTCAATAATAGAGGATTCAACTTCCATCTCGCCCTCCTACCTATCAGTCTGGCATGAGGAGAAATGGTACAGAGTAACAGCAGATGGTCAGAAAAGGACACAGGACATGTTTCAAATGTAAAGGGAATTTTGTCAGATAAAAAATTATAATCTATCATGGAAGTAAACCGATTCCTTCTATAAGTAAATTTAGGCCCTGAACATTGTTTACTGCTCCCATTTATTAAACCCGCTGATTGTACCATTTTGTGTAAAGCCCTAGTATCACAGTAAATTTTCTTACCCACACCCACCATTGGATCACCAGCATCTGTTAATGCACAGTTAAAATCCCTACAAAACACCTCAGAAGAGGTCAGTAAATAAGGTTGTAACATATTACAGAGCGCCACCCTTTCTGCCTTGAGCTGCGACCCATAGACATTAATAAACCGACACAATCTCGATTTCCACAAACCATCTAAAATCATTAACCGTCCCGGTATCAGATCTATCAATTTAATTAAAGAGAAGTCACAAGAATGGAATAGAAACCCTATTCCATCTGCCGACTGATGGCCAAAAGACCAATAAGAAGGGCCCCAGCACCATTCTCATTGAAAACACCTGGCTTGCTCCATAGTATACATCCATGTTTCTTGTAGTAAACAGACATCAATCAGATTAGAATGAACAAAGTCATAAACTATCTGCCGTCTCTTATAATTCAATATACTATGAACATTCACCAAACCTAACCGAAATTGCATCAGGTACAGTCAAAGTCAGCCCATCACCTATCTTTCTTCCGTCGTTTCTTCTTTTTCCCCCTCATAATCCTCCTGAATTCTTAATGGAGAAGGCGGACTGTCCAGCGTCTGCTGGGAATCATTATCCGGGCAATCCATATCCGATTCCCCCCACTGACTGGATAATAAGGCAAAAGAGTTACTCGTTTCTACATCCATGGCAGGCTGCTGTGGGAGGCCTTTAATATTTCTGGAAGACCGTCTAACTGCAGACACCACAGGTGCCCTAAAGGACTCCTGTGGTTGTCTCCCTTCTACAGTCAAAGCTCCTACCGTAGCAGGTTCCGAAGGATCCTGGTCAGGACTCACTAAATCTTCCACATCTACACCATCCCCACTCACCTCAATAACCAAAGGTACTTCTTCAACAGGCTGTGCGGGACCCACGTGACCTGCCCCTATTATCAAATCCTGGGCTTTTTGTATTAATAGGTCTGGGCTACCACAACACCCTTTATTTTTGGCTGCCCAGGTACAATCTGCAAACACATGTCCTGTCTCATCACAGAGATCACATTTGTAAAGTTAGCACATTGAAAAGCAATATGTCCTACTTCTCCACAGTTATCGCATCTTGGTTTGTCACAGTAACTTGATAAATGAGTTCTAGCACCACACTTATAACAAGCTCGAGGTTGTCCAGTGTAAAAACACACCCCTCTATCCCTCCCTCCCTAACATAAAGGAATTTGGGATGTGCTCAATTCCTGCATCTGTTTGTCGTAGTTTAACTTTAAAACGCCATCCCCCTGTCCAAAATTGTTTCGTATCCAGAATTGCTTCAGGGGAACTCAAAATCTCACATTTTTGGCCTAACCAGTAAGTTATATCATCTATATGAACACCTTCGTTCCTAAACATGACAGTGACATACTTTATTAAAGGTTTCGTTAAAGGTATCACAAAAAAGGGTGTCGAAAGGGGGGAAAACTTAACTTGAGTATATCTTTCCCAGAAAAGGTCAAGAGCATACGCTGAATGAAAACTAACGTCAAAGTTGTCTTCCCCAGAAATATTAGTAAATGCAAACACTTCCCTAGGAGAGAAGTGCAAAGAATCTTTCAACAAACTTTACCCACATATTGTCTATCAGGTCTAACCTCTAAACCTCCTTTGTAACGAAGATGCACCGCATTTCTGCAAGGTGCAGCATCCTTCTTAATTTTAGAAAACAATTCTGACATTAAGGGTTTCTCCCCCCTTGCCTCCCTCTGGTCCTGTGCCTCCACTTGTACCTCGGCCACAGGTGCAGTTACTTCCTGCCTTCCAGGAGATGAAACCACAAAAGGAGTAGACTCCTCTTTCCCACCTACCAACTCCTTAACCCCATTTAAAACAGCAATGTCTTGTAGCTTGGGTCTCCATGCTGGTTTATTCTGGGAGAAGTTTAATTTCGGGTCCCAATCAGGATTGGGCTTCCAAGACCCACTTTCCAAAGTCCAACCAGCTCCGCTGAGAGCTCTCTGTGGGGACCAGTTATCAGCATTGAGAGGCTCAGTCCCAGCATTGGTTTGAACTTCCTCTCCCCCACACTGCTCTTTTTTAGGTGGATTCTCACCTATCCCAGCAGTAGGTAGCACTAAATGTCATTTAGCAAAGGTCAATGCCATTCTTTTCTCCTTACCCTCCTCTCCTACCTTATCCAGTTGCCGTTTGGAAAAGGAAAACTCCGACACTCCAGACTGTGTCCCGGGATCCGTTTGAAAAACGCAGCGTTTCAATGGTTCAGTACTCTCACTTGCAGCCCTAGTAGTAGCTCAAAAAATAAATCTGGACGATTTCCATAAAGGACTCCTCTGTGCATCTGCTAATCTCCTGAGATATTGGCAACTCAGGAATCAGTGTAAAAAAGCCATTAGGGCTGCCAAAAGTAACTTCTGTAAATCGGCACTACTTAGCTCTGTCAGAGATCCTAGGAGGTTCTGGAGGAACATTAAATCCCTCGTCAGTGGGCCCTCTCATTCGGGTGTCGTGGACATGATTATTGATGGAGTCTCGTGCAATAATCCCCACACTATAGCTGACCGCCTCAATCTCCACTTCTCCGACCTTTCGGCCCTCACCTCTCGTTTCACGAGCGATGGGGAATCGCTTCACTATCCCTCCGATGCAGAGTAAACATCCTCCTCGGAGAGTATTTAGTCTTAAGGCCGTGTCTGTCCTTGATGATCGGAACCGCTGGCTGCCTCTCCCAGCACTCCAGTGCAGGGCCTGACAACCTTGAGCCCAAGCTTCAAGCTGGGAGCAGCTAGATTGCCCCTCTGATTGCCCATATCTTTAACCTATGCCTTAGCTCGGGATAATCCCTGACATCTGGAAGGAGGCAAGGATAGTCCCTGTTCTGAAGCAGAAATCCCAAACTCCCTGACAACTATCACCTATTGCTATTCTCCCATCCCTTGGTAAACTCCTGAAAAGGTTGTGGCAGAGCAACTCGAGGTACGTGGATACCCATGAGCTGCTTTCTGGGGCCCAACATGGTTTCCGGAAGGGTCATAGTACCACTACTGCCCTGATTACTGTAACCTCTAGTATTAGATCCGCCATGGATCAGGGCAAACTGTCAGGTGCTATATTTGTTGACTTGTCAAAAGCTTTTTACCTTGTCAACCATGACCTACTGGGGGAGCAGCTCAGGGCTCTCGGGTTCTCTCCACATGCCATGAGTTGGATGATGGGCTACCTAACGGGTAGAAAGCAGCACACCTGCTTTAACAAGGTCCTCTTGGAGCCTAGGGCTGTGACCATGGGAGTTCCCCAGGGATCGGTACTTGGACCTCTCCTATTCTCACTTTTTATTAATCAACTCCACGGTGACCTCTCATTGCCAAGTCACACTTTATGCAGATGACCTTGTGCTAGTGGCCCATGCTCGTAATGCTTCTGACCTTAACCAGTGCCTATCTGAAGACTTCAGCAGAGTCTCGGCCTGGATTACCAACCATAGACTGGTATTGAATCCTATCAAAACTCAGGCCATGCTCTTTGGTTCCACGGCAAGTTAAAAGCCCCATCAGCTATGCTCAAAATAGCTTGTGATGGAGGCCCCTGTTGCCAACAGCGAGCTCAATTAAATATCTTGGGGTCACCCTTGACCCACAACTTGACATGGAAGCCATATCCAAAACATCTGCAGAGCCACCAGGTGTAAGCTTGGCCTTGCCTCAGGGCCAAATACAACCTGACTCGGGCGAGGCTGGCACTTGGCTAGGGGTGCTTCTCCCTCCCTTAGTTATGGATACCACCTATTTGCCAGGTCACCCAAATCCATCTTAATCGGTGGAACACGGCATATAATGATATCTGTCGGTTTGCCTGCTCCCAAACTCACCCACCGATGTGAGCTCTATGACAAACTCAACTGGCTGCCCCTCGCGAATTCCTGATCCTTGGTGTGAGCTTCACCAGGAAAGTGCTTGCCACGGGCATCCCGTCGGGACAGCATCTCCTCCCAAAACTGACCATCCCTACCAGCTCAGGTTACAGACCGCCCGAGTTGCTTAAAGTTCCCCTACTTGGACCCTTATGGGGATCTGACTTGCCGCTTTGTGCCTAGGCTCTGAACTCCATTCCGGACTCTGTTCGCTCTGCCCCTTCCCATGGGACCTTTCGCTCCTCCCTGTGGTCCCACCTAAAACAAACGACAAGATGTGACTGCTCCTAGTCTCTGTAATGTAATACTTTGCAGTCCACTATTGTCCACTCTGAGTCCATGATGGTCTATGAAATATGTATTCAGTGATTCTAATGTCTATCTATGTCCTGTAACAATTTGTATTATGTGTGGCAGTATCTCTGCCCTTATACAAGCGTTGTTATAGCTGTTTTTTACTGTATCATGCTGTTTCTCCAATGTTGCCATGTATGTATACTGTATGTTTTGTGCTCTCCCAGGTCATTCCTGAAAATAGGCATACTACTTGTGTAGTGTACTTACCCGGTAAACAAAAGCTAAATAAATAAACTTGCCCTCCTCCAGTCCTCCGGAATCATGCCTGTTTCCAAGGAGCTGTTAAACAGGACTGTCAACTGTCAAAGGTGCAGCCAATATTTCCCTGAGCTCCCTCAACACCCTTGGATGCACTCCACTGGATCTCATTGCTTTGTCCACCTTCAGATTAGTGAGCCCCTTCAGGAATCTCTCCTCCAAACAAAGGGCTAGTGTCCACCTCCCTCTCCAAAACTTCTGTTACTTTTTTGTAGCCCCTTCCCTTCTCCTTCCTCTGTGAACACTGAACAAAAGTACTTGTTCAGGATGTCTGCCTTTAACTGGTCCCCTGCTGCACAGTCCCCCATTCCCTTTTTAACCATACAATCCCAGCCCTAGTCTTCCTCTTTTCACTTATATACCTAAAAATGTCATGTCCCATTTAGTCACCTCCTGGGCTGTTCTCTCTTCAGTTTGTGCCTTTGTGCTCCTTACTGGTTTCCTTGCTTCCCTCTGTTTTATTTATTTAGCTTTTGTTAACCGAATAAGTACACTAGACAAGACATTTACCTATTTTCAGGAATGACCCAGGAGAGTACAGGAAAGTACGATTCAGATTACATTGGACAACATGGTACAGATACAATCAAATTAACAGAGTCAGGGAAAACATTAGAAGCCCAGATAGGGTAAATACAGTGGTACAAGATGCAAAGAGAATACGAACAGTGCAATATATACAGTTTGAAGTGCAAATATAAACAGTTATGCATACTACAAGACCCCATAGAAGTGGAGCCCCAGTCAGAGCATACCCAGAACATCAGGAGGAGGCAATTACAAGCTGGGCTGGACCACAGGTGGTCTGGCAAGTCAAGAAGAGAGGAAGGGAAATGGTGCAACATCTGTTGACTAATGTAATAAAATATCTCTGGTTGCTACCTGATGTGGTACTCGTGTACCTATATTTTGACTACTGTGAGCTACCTATTACCAAGTGTGTACCACCAGTGAAAGCCTGTAACACTGGTTGCTTTTTTAATCTAAGTGTTATGTACGGTTTGTTTGCGTGATGTATTGCTCTCTTGAAGAGATGCCTTTGTAAATGAGTCTATGACTCAAAGGTCTGTAGACTGATGATCTAATAAATAAATAAATAAATAAAATTAAATTGAAAAATAATTATTTCTGAAGATTCCTCTTAAATCCCAGTGAAACAACTCATACAAGTAATGAGATGCAGTAAATAAGTGCTTGATAAAAATGGATATGTACATCTAATCTTGTAGGATTATCACACAAATAATCATATTCTGTTAAATGATTGTATTATGTTAGGTTTGAAGCCTGTACTGTACTTTGTCTTACACTGCAAGCCATTTCCAACAACAAACACAATATATACATGCTGTATCTGATGGCCTCATTTTCCTCCAAATGCCTACTGTGACAAAATTCCCCAAAGTTCTGATTCAGCATCCAGCTTGATTTTACTGTTTATCAACATTTCTCAAAGTGGTTAAACCAAGTAGCCAGCATCCAGGAAAACATTTTAGAATATGGTCTTCAAATACAATTCAGCTTATATTTGAAGCGATTTATTGATTTCCATGGAACAACTTACAGCTGGTATCAGGAGAATCCAGTTGCATAAAACCCTGCAAAAGTTCAGATTTATGGACATTTCATTTTTCACTAGAGATACTTTGTACGAAAGCAAGCTTGTAGCCCCTTTGTCTGCATCTGTTCCTGCTGCATTCCTCTGCTTGTGATATCAAAATATTTTCCATAGCAACAGGTTGTGATGTCACAGCAGATGAGTAGGATATCAAAGCAGGACATGAATCAGTGACAGATGAAGTCTAGGGGGCAGAGAACCTGACTTTCTGCAAATGTCTTTAGTAACAAACAATTAAATGTACTGAAATTCATATTTTTGGAATGCAGTGAGATTTGAGTCTTCCTGATACCAACAAGTCAATGTTCTTCAGACAACTGGAAAATCCCTTTAATTTTCTTAATTTAGTTTGCCCACGTCTTATTATTAAGGATATTTGTATATAATCAGGATCTTTGTCCCCTGGTCTTTCTGCTTTATTGTCTGATGAAATCACAGTCCTCTTTCTGTGACATGCTAATTTCCACACCAACACACTGTAATGTTACATAAAGGAGTGTATCTTCATCTGAGGCTAAAGCAGGAGGAACCAATAAAGTCTTGAGGAAAATTACCCTGTTTTCATGCACATGTACTTAACATTACAAAATGAAGAGGGACAAGTTCAGAAAAGTAATTAAACACAAGTTGAATTGTGTCTGATTATTATAATTACTGGTTAGGGTTGGTTACAACTTGTAACCAGTACCTGAAATTCTGTATTGCACACTGCATTGTACAAGAGTACATGGAACAGAGACATGCCTTCCTCCCTCACAAACAGCACTAAGTGCAAAATACAACAACTGCAGGCAAAATATACCGTTTTCGGTCCACTCCTCTCCCACTTGCCAAGTACAGTTCTGTTAAACAGTAATCATCTAATAAAGTATGTGTAATAGTTAAAAATAATTTTTTTATATACCTTTGGTTTGTGATACTTGAATAAACCGCATAACATTTGGTCTTTGTGGTTTATTTGGTATCAAACACCTCAGGTGTGTAAAATCTCATTACACTCTGTTGCCCATACATTATCCTCTATTTAAAGCATTCTCCTTGATATATGAAAATTACTTCAAAGATTCAGGGACCAGCCCAGTGGTGCATCTAAATTACGTTTTATGCTGGTGACTCCCGTCTGAATACCAGTGATAAAACTGTGTCCACCATTAAATGTGATTTTAAAAGGGTTCTGATGCACAGCAGGATTTTCTAAGTTTAAACAAAGTTTTTTTGAACTCCAAAAAACCTAAGTTAATTTTGTTTTGAGTCTAGCCACAAAAAAAAAAATTCAAGAAAGGACTTTTTACATAGAAGAATGGCCTTGCAAATCCAAGTATCTAGAATTCAAATAATTCAGACCAAAATAATCTCAGTTCTTGATTATGCTGATATAATTCATGCTTCTGTCCCCAGATTTTCTGTAGGGGCACTGTCAGCTTTTTGCACATTGCTTGCAGTTCTCAAAAAAGTGCCTACGGCCAGCTGTATGCCTTAAAATGGCATACATGGTCCCAAACTGTAGTGGAACAGCCATTTATTGACTTATTCATAATACTGGGGGCTGTGCATGAATGTGAGGCAGATACGCATGGCAGGCATATACCCAGTCCGCGCAGCTCCGAACCTATGGACAGGAGTGTGGGACATGGCATGCACTAATGCATGTCACCACACGGTGCCAATCCATGGCCCCAACTCCCACCCCGGTGCGCTGCTGTGTGGGGGGGGGGCAGATCTGAGGACACTGGCAGGCATCAAATCAGATGCCATCCAGGACCTACAGTGGATCCCCTGCTCTGCATGGAGCAGGGGATTCTGGGACAGCACTGGATGTCCTTTTTGTAGAAAGATGGGTGAGCACCTTAATGACTGCCCACAGTCCTCCCTGTCTGCACAGAGGGCTGGGGCAGCATGGTGGGGAGATTCCTCATCTCTCCACACCTGTAGGGTACAAACTGTGGAGCACACGAGATATGACAGGTTCCCTGCTGCCATATCCTTCACCATCTCCCCCTTACCAGGAACTTTGTGCCTCCATGAATGGCTCAGAGTGTGGGCATGCACCCACCCAGACATGCCCCCAGATGGCCGCATGCATTACTGTGGGACTGGCCTGGGGATTCTTTATGGAAGGAACGTGTGTCCCTTCCATAATTGTGCACAGGGGTTTGCAGGACCCCAAGTTCATGGCATGCAGACATAGGGTTGCCTAAGTGCTGTGGATCCGTGGTGCATGGGCAACCAGCCCCTTCATAGATAGGGCCTTTGTGAATAATAGTAGTAGAAAGTGTGGTGGTGGAGTTCTCATAGCCTTAACTGTGACATTGTGTGTCATTCTGTTCTCTGCTCTTCCAATGAACTCCTCCCCCACTCACTTCACATTTACATTGGCAGCATTTATGCCTTCCCTAAAGCCAAGCCTGACATCTGTCCTGCCACCTTCTCATCCATCTACCTACTCCATTTCTTCTTCAAGTGAGCTCTTAGTCCTTGTGGATCTAAATATATACTGACTCTCCTGCTCAGCAAAAAATATCATTCACTAAATTGAGTCCCTCAAGCTCTCACAGCTCATTACTGAGCTCACTTGTCTCAACCCCAACTCTTCACATCATTCCCTCATTGACTGGGTCCTGTCTTCACACCCCCACCACATTCTTTCAGCTGGAAACCTACTGGATGCTTTCAGTGATCATAACATGGTTTACTGCATCTGTAAGATCAGCCGTATTAAAGCCTTATCAAAATTTACTTAGTCCAGATAACTCAAGGCTCTTGACCACCCATCCCTGCTAGATGATCTTCAGACCACTGACTGGTCAGCACTCATTTTATCCGCTGATATAGATGTTGTTCTAACCTCCTTCCTCTCCAGTTTCATGTAACATGGAACAAACATGCCCCACTCAGGGATCCTATATCTGTTGGTATCACATTCTCTGCATCTATGCCACAACCCAATACCTTAGCAGGATTTCTTCATTGTAATTGTTACTCTCAACTATTAGGGTATATGTATTAATCCACACTCACCTATTCCTGTCAAACATATACAGCTGTATTATCTAACTATATGTTTTCAAAGTAAAAAGCATGACTTCCCCATGTAACTGCTACTATACTATAAGGGTAAATTGTCATCTACGCCCAACTATTTCTGTAAAATGTTTCCAACTGTATTGTAATTGTATGTATATATGTCAAGACCTGGACTACCATTGTCCTCTTCCCCACTGTACCCCTCCCCCCAGGTCACACCAGGAGACGCGCAGTTCTTGCTCAGTGTGCTTTTCCTGGTGAAACAATTTCAATAAATAAATAAATAAATCTCTGCAGAGGTCATTGACCTGCTCAAAGCTTATGATTCTGCCTGGCATCTTCACAAAGCCTCTGGCTCCCCAGATGATTTGTTGAGATAAAAACAACTATGCAACACCTCTACTAAGGCCACCATGGAAGCTAAATCAATTTACTTTGCTTACAACCTGCAGAACAACCTTAAATCCCCTGATAGGTTCTGGAAAGTTATTCACTCCCTGAACACCCCATGCAGTCTACCCCCCCAGCCACACACTAGGAAGCTCCCCTGTTTCAGACCCTACTGAGATTGCTAACACCTTTAACAATTTCTTCACTTTCTGTGTCCTCTCTTCCTCCTTCCTACTCTCTCTCCTGCTTACAATGTCTCTCCACAAATGCCCTTCATCTCCTCACCCTCAATGTCCACAGAGACCACCCTTGCTGCCTTACTCTCTCTCAGTTCCACTAAGAGGCAAAACCCTGATGGTCTGGTTACAAATTTTCTTCATCTCACTGTACCAGCCATTGCTGCCCCCCTGCCACCCTTTTCAGTCTTTCTTTCAGTATTCCCGCTCTTAAAAGGGACAGTGAATCTTCTTCCCCAGGTTACTACCAGCCATCTTGCTTGTCTGCCCTGACTAAGGTGCAGGAAAAACGTGTTCTCTCCCAGCTATCCACCTACATTCACTTTACCTCTTTTAGGCTGACTTCTGGAAGAACAACTCCACAGTCACCTCCCTCCTCTGGTTACAGACTTTGTGCTGAATGGCATGAGCCAGGGCCTGTTCACTGCTACAGTTTTCATAGACCTTGCAAAGGCCCTTGATATAGTGTCTTTCTCTTAGATAATTTAGGTGTTTTGTGTGTGTATCTGATCTGGCAGTCAGGTAGTTCCACTCCTATCTCTCAGATCAGCTCCAGTCAGTTCAAGTTAATGATGTCCTATCCATTCCCCTGCTGATCAACTCCAGTGTCCCCCAGGGCTCCATCCTTGGCCCAGTACTCTTTTCCATCTTCTTAAATGCCCTCCCCTCCACCTGTGTCTCTTTCCGCATACACATGTATGCAAATGGCACAGTTCTATTTGCTTCAGGTGTCTCAGTCCCTGAGCTGAAGTCCTCTGGTACGGACTGGCAATATCCAGCACTGGTTCTGCGCAAACCAGCTGTCACTAAATGCTAATAAACTGTCTCGCATACATTCAGCACTAGACAGAGATTAGCAAGGCTCCAACATACACCCACTGTCTCAACTCTAGATGGCAACCTACTTGTACAAGTGCTCCATTTTATGTACGTATGGGTGTGGCTGGATCAGAATCTCAGCTTCTCTGCTCAAATTGATGCCATGCACAAGAAATTTCACCCTAAGCTTGGTGTGCTGTACCAAAACAAATCATATCTGCCTTTCCCAGTCCACCATAGTATCATCCTTAAGATGATCTTGCCTGCATTTGACTACACAGATATAGTCTACAGTGCTATGCCAGAGTCTACACTTGCAATATTTGACCCCTTTTCATTCCTTCTGCCTGTTTGCCCCTAGTATCTACCTCTCACCCACCACTGCCCTCTATATGCTAATTTCTCTGCCCCCTCTCTTAAAGCCTGAAGTATCTCACTCTGTTCCTCCTTTAAGGCCAAGTGCTGGCTTGTCGCTCTTCCCACTTACCTCTCCTTTGCCCTGCCAGCCCCTGCTTCTACTCCCTCCATTCCTCTGTTGCTCATTCCTTTCATATCCCTCACAGTGAATCTGTAGCAGGCTAGTCTGCTTTCTCTATCTGACTTCCTACACTTCAGAACAGCCTCACTCTCCCCACCCATCACTCTTCCTCCCTCCACTTTCTCCTGACACACTTCGCTAAAGAAGCACCTACAGATAGCATTCTTTCTTCTCTCTCCATTTTATAACAACCCATGTCCTATGCATCCCCTTCTGCTATGTTTACCTGTTATAACCATTTGTGCCTAATCAGTTGTATAGCTTACAACTTTATGTGCTCTGTAATCTGAATGTTAGGCCTCATTGATTCTGTGCAAATTTTGTGGCTGACATTGACAGAATGGTCCTTTAGCTCTCCACCTGGATACCCCATAACCAAGCATGTACTCTTTTTTCCTTCATATGTAATTTCTATTTTTTTGCGGGGTTTTTCCCTGACCCCTACACCCATGCATCCCTGACATAGGGCGTGCGTGTGGAGGCATGCATGTGCATGCCGTTTGGGATGCCCCACCTTTCCAGTTGTGCTGCTGACCACCTGCACTGGCACTGAACCTCCATTTGGTGACAGCGGGACTACGGGTAGGTGACTCCACCCTTTACCCAGCAGAGGAGCACCAATGCTTGATCCTGCTCCAATCCTCTCCCCCATGCTGGCACCCTGGCGACATGAGGTCATTCCCAAACCTGGGTCACTGGAGTAGTGCGAGGTGTGGCATCCAGCGCCTCAACCCTTAGCGCCACCAGGCTGGCTTATCATGTACTCTTTTTACATTGTGTTTGTCTTTCTCTGAAATATATTACTTGTACTGTGATTTTTTTTGTACATGTTTATTCACCTATTGTTGTCACTTTGATATTGCTGTTTTACTTTTTGGTGTATCCCCTCCCTCGGGTCACATATAGAAATGAGCCCTGGTTCAGTGTACCTATCTCAATCACAAAATGAAAAATTAATTAATTAATTAAATTATAATAAATAAATAATTTAGTATTTTATCTGACCTACCTTCATCTCCTGCCACCCAACCCTGCAGTGCACTCATATAAGAACATGGCACTGCAGTGCCTATTAACTCATTCATGCACGAGTTTGGGAAATTGTATGCACTGTCTTCAAAACATATACCCTGAAACTAGGCAGTGAGTTGAAGGTGTCAAGGTAATTCCTGTTTAAAAGACAGCACTTTAACATGGTTTACGTAATGTTTGAAATGTCAAGCTGTGAATCTTGGCATGCACATCATGCACTGCAGCTATGGGAATGAGGAACCCTCAGATCCTTTGGAGGTTTGGACAGAACCTCATCAGAGTATATAACTTAATGCTTTAAGAAAATAAAAATGTGGGAAATCACACAGATTTTTGTCCTCTAACTCCAGGCCTATATTTAGATATCATGGGAAGATGTTTTCCCATAGACCTGGCCCTGCAAAATGAATGGAACATATCTTCTGCTGTGGTAATTAAGCAACTGACAGATATCTGCATACCAGCTAAGATGTGATATGTCATATGCTATGTGCCCATAAGAAATTAAATGTGAAAAGGGAACCAGACACATAAAGCTATCACCAAATGATACTGTACTTGTTCCACTTGCCCTGAAACTGAGGAAACAATGGACCATCTATTTTGCCATGCCCTTTTATAGCCCCATTATGGCCTGAATATGCAGCCACTGGGAACTCTCCCTCAATAGTTTTAGTGCAGTACCCAGATTTGGTACTGGGGTCTTTGAGCAATAGATGATCCGATTTAAATGAGAGTACATTACTAGTTATTTTCATGTGCATTAAAAAGAGCATATGGCAAACAACACACAAGTACAGTATGTCATACAGCAGAAGGATGTTACCATAACTGGAATAGTCTAAATTATTGAAAATAAATTATTTGTGATTAGGACAATGAATATGATCATTTTTCTTGGAGCAAATTTATGAAATATTGGAAAAATATTCAAGGGCTGTGATGTATGTTAAAGCAGGTCTATGATGGCAGCTTTCATTTTGTTTCTTACTTTTGGCTGGGTTTGATATTTCATACCTTTCACCTAGAGACTTTATTCAATTTGTTTTCAATTTTTTCACTATTAATCCATGAAACAGTTGTTTTGTTTGAACTGATACGTATATATTTTCTGTTGATATTTATTTTAATAAAAAATCCCCCTTCTTTTCTTTGCAAAGGTGATTTGGCATCTAAGAACTGGGAAGATAAGCTGGGCATCTGCTCTCAGAAAGCAATGAAATGGAAATCCTGGCAACAAACCAAGAAGAAAAAGGTTGCCATGATAAAAAAAAAAAAGCATTTTATTACCCATCTACACAACACAAAGAGCAGTTTACCCACACCTAGTGCAATTGGATATAAAAATGAATTGCCTATTTTCCAAAATGATTTGCGGAAGTAGGCTCAGTCCAATTAAATGTCAGATTTTATGCGTTCCCGTGGCCAGTGGTGACTTAGACATGATTAATCATATTGCTTTTTTTCACAGTATGTTCTTATCTTTGAATATAAAACCATTCCTATGACAAAACAGGAACACATAGTGTCCATGGCTAATGGCGTGGCTTTCTCAAGTTTGTAGTAAATGGGTACAGGGAAGTAATAAATAAAAAAAAAATTCCCTGACCTGTGTGAATAAATTGTACCTGTTGTTGGAAAACTCAGACACTGGAAATTCACAATGTCACAGATATAAACCAGTAATAGGAAACACATTTGTAAAACAATACAATCTTAGGCATTTTTCAGCAGTGGCAGAATACAGGGGAAGACTCTGCACCTAGTACCCAAAGTGGAAGATTATTTAACTTATAGAAGATTTCCACCTCTGATGTGGAATATTACATGGCTCAGCTGCTATGGAAAACTAAGGTGAAAGATGATGCTAAGCACGAAAGGCATTAGAAAGAGGATGTCCTAGAGTATATTGCCTAAACCAGCTCGAGACAATGTACCATTTATTTCATGACTGCCCATATATTCATACTTTTTGCATGCAGCTGCAAGGCATTGGAGAGACCCAGCATGGGCTGCAATCACATATGAAAATACTATAGTGAACCCCTTGTGCTCCAATATAGCATTTAATAACAGCCCCTTGTGCTCCAATATAGCATTTAATAACTGTACCCTCAGGGTCCTTTTCTCTGTAACTAACTTCTTTGTTAGGCAAGTCCTGACCACTTTTTCAGCAACAAAAAATTCCAGCACAGCACCTAATTTTGTCAATAGAGCAAAGAACCCATGAGATCTACAGTTTTGACTCAGCCTATTACACCAACAGGATGCTGTAAGAGGTGGAGGGGTGTGCCATTATTTCCTCTGGTTGAGTGTGCTCCTGTGCATTATGAAATAGAAAGGTGCAGGACTGAGTGGTGAGATCTTTAGATACTGATTTTGTGTAATCTGCAATAGTGTTGGACTGTTTACTTTGATATTCCCTCTAAATGCAGTAGCTATGGTGTCCTTTTTTCTTGTTTCTGCAGTGCCCCCCCCAACCCACACACACCTTTTTGTTATTCATCTTGTTTAGCAAATTTTCCCATGGATTTGGTTTCTTTCTCTCAACATCTTTTGTACATATAATTTAGTAAGATGATTTTGTATTATGTTGGTATGATTTGTCCATTTTTTCAATTAAAAAAATGCCCTACTCTTCTTCAATAAATGGAATGGGATCTTTAACTTCCACCTGGTCAGTGACCAAAGATGGGTAGATAGGAACTCTATTTAACATCTCATCCAAAGAATGGCAACTCAACAGTGCAGCACCCCCTTCATACTGTACTACACCGTTAGTTATGGGTATTACTGCAAGTATCTGGTGTGGCGCTAGAACCCACAACCTTCCAATATTCTGGCCCCAGGAGTGAGAGTGTTACCTGTTGAACCACAGACATTGATACTGCTGAATTCAAGTGGAAGAAAAATGTAACAGGTACATAAAGAATGGGTTTGAACATGAGTAAAAATTTTAAAAAAAATTTAAAAACGTTGCCACCTACAGAACTCAAGTTTTCCCACATTCCATTCTGTATTCAGGAAAAAGAGTTCCAGTAATTGCCTTTGTTTAAGTGCTGCACTCAGCTGGTCAAGCAACTGAATGTCTGAAAGTATACATTTTCAGTAAAGGCAAAATGACCTGCAACTGTGTGTCTCAGAGGTGACAGAGTGACTAAGCTTAAGTGGTGTGACTTCTGGAAACAGGGCATCTGGACTCTGCAGGGGGTGCCCCATGAGTGTACCAGAGAAAAGACATGAGCTGACACTAATTCATCACATCAGAGAACTTCAAACACAGCCATAATTGTTGTGAGAGGGACTACTTTTGATTTGCAAGTAAAATTAGGAAGTAGAACTGAGGCATCCAGCTACTCAATGGACCTACTGGGGGTACAGAATAAGGAATAAATGGGAAAGAGGCATCAGGCTACTCATCGTGTCTGTTAAGAAACTAATCCTGGAAGGCAGGTACAGTCACAGCAAATGCTGTGTTTAGCTATTTCTTGAAATTTCTGAGATACCTCTAGAGAAACTTCCTACCTGCCTGCAGTGCCTCGGTGCGCCATCAGGGGAATCTCATTAGAAATATCTGGCAATATCTGACCATGTCTATTTCTGCAACTGTAATACTGAAGCTGTCAAACTATATAGTGAGGGAGTTGATAGAGATATGGTAACTGTTGTGTAAGAACTGATTACCTATTTCCTATTCTGCTAATCTAACATTTTTTACCTCTATATTGTAGCCTAAATAAGTCTAGAGTTATGTACTTGCATTTACTGTTTAAAACCTTTATTTTCATATTTCTCCTGACTGTACTATTTACAACTGGTTACTTTAGAATATATTTTGTAAATAAAACAGCAACTACTTATTATAAGTGACTGGTGTTGCATTATGAAAAGGATATTTTGTTGGCCTCTGTGGTATTATCCTATTGAAGAGACACACTACTATAGATAATCAGAGTTAACTAATCCTTCCTAATACTAGAAGGCAGTAAGTTAAAAAAGTAGTAAATAGGACCACACTCCCAGAGACACAGTTCCAGATCTAGGGGAGGCTAGGATAGACTAGACGGGCTAATAATTCTTTGTCTGCCAACATTTATCATGTTTCTAGTCACTCCACCTGAGGTTTTAGCAGATGGCCTTAGCTTGATCGAAGGAGACTGGTAACTGGGCTCATGGGTCCTGGTGGAGCATGCTACTATGCAGAGGGGCGAGTGTGCAGACACGGAATAGGGCAAACTAGGGATGAGGTCTGTGCAATGTGGTGAAAGAGGGGTGTGGTCAGTGTTGCAGATGCATGGCATGGTGTGTGACATCAAGCCATTTAATTCTATATTATTAGGAATATTTACATGAAAAGAAGGATGCTGAATTCTACCCTAATTGTGGTATGACAGTAATTTCCACAACAGCAGACCAAGATGTTACAAGCAAGGCATCATGACTTCAGCTCTAGAATCAGCCTCAGTTGTAGATAAATTGTAAGGGACAAAGCTCTAGTTTTCATTCAGATGTACTTAATAAAAAAAAAGAAATAAAACAGAATGGCTTGAAGTTTGCAGTGCTGTCTATAAAACAGAATGGCTTTAAATTCTTAGTGCATTGTAATTGAGTTTTACTGATGTCAGCTGTGGTTTTTTTTCCCTTTCTGGTGACCAAAGCCCATCCTAAACAATACACTAGCTCATAAGCAGGAATTAATTACCATGTCTTGTAATCCAGAGAGCCAAGGGACATCACAAGCCCTATTCTCAGTTGCAATGGATTGCAGTGCAACAATAGGAGGTAATGCATCACTACATCATGCCACTATCCGTTTTTGCTACAAACACATATTTGTTTTAGTCAGGGGGCAGGCAAGTCCCTCCACAACTAATTACATGCAAATCAGTTGTGAAATAGTTGTATGCTGGTGTGAAACTTGCACACATTCCGGGTACACATTCCATGCTGTGATGTTGGGCAAAGGGCAGTAGCACACAGAAGGCATCCTCCACCCCTCCCCCATTACCACTACTCCCTCAGGTCTAGTTGAAGATTTAATTTTCTCTGCCAATGGTACTTTTCATGGTAGTCCGAGCACCCCTACCTGCCTCCTAGCCCCAAGCACACTCCCTGGCATCTAGTTGTTCCCCTTTCCTAGCCCTGTATATAGGCACATTTGTTGCACCCATGTCATTTGTCCACTCTCCCTAATCCAGCTAGCATAGACTATACCTGACCACAGAACTGTAACAGCCAAACTGTCTGCCTGTAATAGCTCTAGAGACAGGGGGTGTCACAAAACTCTATGACCAGTTCTGTGAGGTTCATGCTTCATGCACAGCTGGACCATATCTATAGTGATACCCTCCCCTTCCCTTCCATCCATGGTTGCAATGTGTTTTGCAACCATTCCTGGTAAGGATGCATCCCTTACTAAGCATAGCATAATGAATAGGGTCACGGAGATGCCAGTGTCACCGAGTGGTCATTTCCACGGCTTGTCAGCCACATACTATTGTGATTGAGACTAGGGCCTCACATTTGTGATCTACAGTATCATTTAGTTGTGGATTCTTTCAGACTTAACTCATGTTGTAAGTAGAGTAATTAGGAAATATGTGAAAACAGTTAATATTTACTGTACACAAATAATCCAGCATGTCAGGAAGAAAGCCAGCCTGCGTTAACAAGGATTAGATGATAGAGATTAGAAGGCACTGTGGGCTAATGGTTGAAACTCAGTACTGCAAGCCAGGATATCCTGTTTCGAATGCTTGCTCAGACACTAGTACTTTGCCAACCCTGCCAGCTGTGAAGCTGAGTGAATGTATGGCCCCACTGTAAACAAACCTTTACATCTCAGTTAGGCAGTCAAGGTGTTTTGCCTGATATTAAAGCAGTTTGCAGCCAGTAAAAAGAAAATATTTTTTTTATATGCACTACATTTCAAACTGATAAACCATCCTTTCTCAAATACAGTACATACATAATATAAGAAAACAAACAGAAGTATAAATAGGCAGTGGATGTACCAATAAAGATATGAAAAGGGGTGAAGGAGGGGGAAGAGTGGAAATGTAGGCCAAAGGAAGTTAAGTGTATATAAAAGTTATGATAGTCTCTTACATCCATTGTTATTCTAACACACTCACTCACTCTTTGGCCTGAATGTGTGAAGTTTGTGTCTCCAGTACTTTTTGCATACATACTTTGCTTTACATCTTGCCTTGCAAACAAGCTCTTTAACAAAACACTTCAGCAACCAGAATGACAAAACTGTCACTGCCACTATATGCACACGGGGATTTATGCATATCACCACTATTTGTGGTGTGTGGTGGTATTTGTGATCATTTTAGTGGCTGTGTGGTATGAAGCTGGACATCAACACCAACAAAAATCTATTTTGAGCATAGTAGGGCCAGTGCACAAGGTTGTGGCCAGGTAGGAAGGAACTAGAAGGGGGACAGGATCAGATCTACAGTACAATAGCTTCTTCTTGTTGTTTTTAAATGGTTTCTTGTGGATTCTACTTGGTAGAAGGTTATTTCTTTCCTTTCTTACTACTAAGGGGCTAGCAGGGTATTGTTTGGGGCTGTTGGAATTTTGAAACTTGTTTTGGTAGCTATAAGTGGGCTCATTTGTTTGATGATTCACTATGTGGCAGGCTGCATTTGTGGAGGCATATTTCTTCTGTTTTAAAATATAATTGGTGTGATTTAACTGGATCTGTTTCTTTGAATTGGAGACGTATATCTTCTAATTCCAAGCCTATTTTGATGTGCTGTTGGTGAAGCTGTTTAAATTGGAGTCCTGTTTCTTTGGGTAGCAAACCTATTTGGGTGGCTTTGAGTAGAATTTTGATTCATTGTTGCTGGCTTCACTAGCTGCAAAGTTTTAGTGCAGAGTGGGGGAAGGGTGCTAATGGTCTGACGAGAGGCCTCAGCTACCTGATTGTTTCTGGAAGACTTGGGCTGGTCTCACCCCCAAACCCTCACCCCACCACCCGGTCCATGATTTCCTTTATACCAGGGTTCTGACATCACTTCCTCAAACGGGCAAAGGATATGCACCTGTCATAGCAGAAGCAGACATCCAGGAAAGGAACAGCAGCAAGTGAAGAGGTGACTGCCATCTCAGTGGAAGGGAAGTAAATGCAGATCTAGGAGCTTTCATTATTACTTCTTCACATTGATATAGCATTGGGGAAAGGAGGAGTAGGAGTTTGAAGAAGGTTGTGCAATGGCTACTTAAAGTCTCTTTTTGAGTGTGGATAGGAAGGATAGGAATATAAAAAGCAGTTGCTCAATATATCTAAATGTGTACAATAAAGGGGGTAAGGGAAATAAAGAAAATGTTTTGCACTGATAGAGGGGGGAGAGGGGAGACTTGGGGGAGTGTTTGGTATCCTGCATCTGGAAGGGTGGGTGGTCACTGGTGGGCAGTGACAGCAATGGGTAGGGTGGTATGCTGCAACAACTGCGGTGCACCAATCTTTCTAAAAATTGCCTGGCGTGTGGGAGGATGATTAGTGTGCAACCACACAGAAAAACTTAGAAAGGAGATTGAGGGTCTGCAGGAGGAACTAAGACAGGCAAGGCAGATTGGGGGTGGGTTTAGCCCAATATTGGAAGGAGGAAGAAGGGGAGATGAGGGAGGGTGATTTAAGCCAACAGTGGTGAGGAGAGGGTCAGAAGAAGGGAAGCAGAGACAAAGAGACCCAGGCCAGGAAGAACAATTGCCGGGGAAACCAGGTCAGGAGACAAAAGACAAATGGAAGGAGGAGATAGGGACTTGTGAGGGGAGTCAAAGAAGTGGCAAAAGTCATGGAGTGGAAAGGAGAGAACAGGTTACTATGAAGAGAGAGGGAGAGGGAGCGGGCATTTGTGAAGGGTCTTCAGAAAATAGTTTTGCACTGCTAGAGAGGAAGAAGGTGGAGGAGGAAATGATGAAATTAGAGGAGTAATTGATAAACGCCTGACCAAACTGGAGCAGGGGAAATTCTGCTCAGAGAATTGCAACAGGGGTAAAAGGGGAAATAATGCAGGAGGAAGAAGAGAGCTGGAAATGAGAGAGGGAGATGAATGGAAGCAAGCAGGAGTAATAGAGGTGGAATCTTAGTGCTGGGGACTCAATACTAAGAGGAGTCAGGTGGGGTAGCAAGGGGAGAGGCATAGTCGCATTTGGGTGGAGGCCATGCTAGGAATGACAAGCGGAAAGAGGTGGAACAATCTGTTCTGAAATATGCTAGAAGGGTAGGACAAACCTCATTTAATTATACATCTTGGGACAAATGACCTGGCTGACAAGACAGTAGATATAGTCCAGAGGAGGTTTGAGGAACTAGCACAATTATGTGAGGGGCAGGAAGATCAGTAACTTTTTCAGAGATACTTCCAGTGCCAAAGGCAAGCACAGCAAGAAAGCTGAGAATAGAGAATTTAACGGATGGCTAAGAACCTGGTGTTGTGTTAAAGGGTATGGGCTGTTGGGGGGTGGGGAGGGACTGGGGAGGACAGTATCTCTATGCCAAGGACAGACTACACTTGAGTGAGGAGGGAAAGAAAGTGTTGAAACAGAGGATGGAGGAGTACATAGAGGAAGTTGGGAATTTAAACTAGGAGTGGGGGGTAGCAATTGGGGAAGATATATGCAGAGACCACAAGTTGGGAAACCATATGAGCTTACCCCCCATAACAGTGACAAAGAAGAAATGGCAAGCACTATTGGTGATGTTAGGAAAGGGGGGCAGGATGGGTGGGGGGAAGGGTGGAAGGTGGTTACCCTTGATGCTAGGAGCCTTGGGAGGAAAACTGCAGAGTTGCAGGTTCTCATGGCAGAGGGAGAGGTGGACATTGCAGCCATCACAGAAACATGGGCCACCCAATACAATGACTGGGACCTGTCTGTACCAGGGTACAGGTTATTTTGTAAGGACAGGGTGATTGAGAAAGGAGGGGGGTGGCACTATATGTGAAGGAAGGACTGAAGTGTGTAAGTGAGGAAGGGGAGGAGGGTAGTATGGAGTCACTTTGGATGCAAATCCAGGATTCTTAGAATGGGAGTGGTGTACAGGCCACCATCTCAGGCGGAGGAGTTAGACAGGGAACTAGCGGGACAGATCAGGAGGACCTGTGAGAAGGGTAGTGTGGTGATTGTGGGGGACTTCAACATGCCAGGAGTGGAGTGGAGTACCCCAACAACCAGGAACAGAAGGGAGCAGGTACTGCTGGATGCCTTCCAGGACAGCTTCCTGCTGCAAATGGTCAGTGAACCAACCAGGTTAGGGAATACCCTTGACCTTGTGCTGGCAAATGGGGACTTTGTGAGAGAACTTACAGTGGAGGAACCGCTGTCAGGGAGTGACCACCACTCAGTATGGCTCACATTGGATATGGGCAAGGAAGGGTGGAATCTGGCACAAGAGTGCTGGACTTCAGGAGGGCCGACTTTGGGAGGATGGGGGACGTGGTAAAAGGGTACCTGGCCAAAATTCAATCTAGTATGGACACTAACCAGAGGTGGGAGCTCATAAAGCAGGGGACAGTGGAGGCAACCAAAACCTGATGCAAAGCCCAGAGCAAGAAGGCTAGGGCTAAGAAACCGAGCTGGTTGAGCAAGGAGGTCATGGAAAAGGTAAGGAAGAAAAGAGCTGCCTTTGGGAAGTACAAGAAAACAGGGAGGGGGAGGACAGGGAGGAGTACTTGACAGAATCGAAGGAGGTGACAAGGGCAGTAAGGGGAGCCAAAGCATCTATGGAACTCAGGCTGGCACAAGGCATTAAGAAGGGAGAAGGACTTCTTTAAGTATATCAGGGAGAAAAGGAGCTGTAAGGATCACATAGTAAGGATCAGGAAGGAGGGAGGTTGGGTGGAAGCAGGGTGCGATAAGGCAGAAGCACTAAATGAGCACTTCTGCTCAGTATTTACTAAAGAGAAGAGGGGGGTGACACCCAAGGTGGGAGAAATGGCAAAAACAGGGGAGGAAGGGGTGACAGATGGGAAAATCATGGAGGGCAGAGTTCAAGAGGGTTTGAAGGCACTGACGGTGGACAAGGTGCCAGGCCCAGATGGCATCCACCCCAGGGTAATGAAGGAGCTGGCAGAGGTCCTTGCAGGACCTTTGGCAGACCTATTTAATGCCTCACTACATTCTGGGTGCGTACCTCAGGACTGGAGGATGGCTCATGTGGTGCTCCACCACAAGAGTGGCCCCAAGGATGAACTGAGAAACTACAGACCAGTGAGCCTCACATCCATCGTGGGTAAACTAATGGAGACTATCCTGAAGGAGAGGCTGGTGGCCCTCCTAGAGGCCAAAGGACTACAGGACAGCAGACAGCATAGCTTCATACATGGCAGATCCTGCCAAACCAACCTGGTGGAGTTCTATGACTGGGTAACTAGGCAACTGAACGGGGCCATGCAGTGGATGTCCTGTATCTGGACTTCAGTAAGGCATTTGACTCTGTGCTGCATGGAAGGCTGGGAAGGAAGTTAGTAGGCACAGGGGTGGGTGCAAAGCTGGTGAGATGGGTAGAAAACTGGCTTCAGGGAAGGCAACAGAGGGTGGTGGTGGGTGGGGAGCTCTCACACCCAAGGGCAGTGATAAGCGGTGTTCCACAGGGCTCGGTGTTGGGACCAGTGTTGTTTGGGATATTCATAGCAGACATATCATGGGACATCAAGAGCAAGATCAGTCTGTTTGCTGATGATACCAAGGTAGGCATGGTGGTGGATGACCTAAGGGGATGGCAGGGGTTGCAGGATGATCTGGCAAAGCTTGAAACCTGGTCAGACACCTGGCAACTGGGGTTTAATGCCAAAAAGTGCAAGGTGCTGCATTTTGGGATGAAGAACCCAAGGAGGAGTTACCAGCTGGGGGGAGTGCAGCTAGCCTAGACAGAGGAGGAGAAGGATCTGGGTGTGCTCATTACAGGGTCAATGAACAACTCGGCACAATGTAGGAAGGCAGCTGCAAAGGCCAACAAAATGCTGGGTTATATTGCAAGGGGTATATCTTCGAGGAGGGAGGAGGTGATTCTGCCACTGTATAGGTCATTAGTTAGACCACACCTGGAGTACTGCGTGCAGTACTGGCACCCGTATCTGAAGAGGGACATTAAGTTACTGGAGGGGGTGCAGTGCAGGGCGACAAAGATGATCAAGGGGCTGGGGGACTTGTCATACGAGAGGAGGCTGAAGAAGTTGAACATGTACTCACTGGAGGAGAGGAGGGACGGGGTGACATGATGGAAACCTTTAAATACATGAAAGAAATAAACAAGACTGGTACAGAGGGGCTGTTCAAAGTAAGGGAGGGGAGGGCCACCAGGGGCCATGATATGAGACTGGAGGGAGGAAGGTTCAGGAGGGAGACGAGGAGACACTTTTTTACAGAGAGGGTGGTGGCTGGGTGGAATGCGTTACCTGCAGAAGTGGTATCCAGTAGAACAGTGGACTGCTTCAAAGGGGATGGGACAGGACAAGGGGAGGGTTAATGAAGGGGAAGGCTAGAAGGGAGGGGCAACTGCAGAATAAGGGGTGCTAGCTGCACATTCGAGCAGACTTGATAGACCTCTAGGCCTTTATCTGCTGGCAAATTTCGTATGTTCGTATGTTCGTACATATACATGATTCACACACACACACAGCTATCATATCTGTGCACCCGGGGACAGGCACAGGGTGGATGGTATGCATGACCTCATGCATCCACAGGGTGCTTGACAGCAGCCCTGAATGCCCCCCCCCCAGCATGTAGCTGCGTGGGGAGCAGTTCAAGGCAAACAGGTGGGCATCCAACTGGATGCCCAGTTGGGGTTACAAAGTGGATCCCCTGCTCCATGTGAGCATGGGATTCTGGGATGGCATGGGACCAGTTTTTCTGAATGTAGGGGTGAGTGTCCAAGTGGCAGCCCTCAGCTCTTCCTGTCAGCCCAGTGGAGTGATGTCTGGTCCCGCCGCAGCCAGTAAGTGTCATTGCAGAGGAGAGTACAGGATATGGCAGGGTCCCTGCTATTGTATTCTGGCCCCCTTTGCCCAGCACTCCATGCCTTTGTGAAGGGAGCAGAGTGTGGGCACACCTCAGACATGCCCTTGGACTAGCAGCGTGACCAGTGGGGGGATGGATAGTGGAAGGGATGTGTTTCCTTACTGTGCATGCCACGGGGGATACACGAGACCCCTGATGCATGGGTCAGGGTTTTAGGGTTGCCTACATGCTGCAAATTTGTGGTGCTGAGGCAACCCACACCATTGTGAAAAGGCCCCAGTGTGCTGAAAAGTCAGGAAATGATCAAATTAAAAATGTGGCTTCATGTGTTAGGTCAACTTACCCATGGACAAGGCACTTCTTACGAATTGGTAGTTTACTCACCTGGTAAAGGTGATTGTGGGGTAATGAATCTCTGAGGCACTCCACCTTCCTGACATCATGGGTTGTATACACCCGATAGGTTGTCTGATGCACATGTTATTCCAAAGTGTTATGTGCCAAGTGATTTTTCTGTGGAAGTTTCAACTGTAGGATGCTGGGACCTCTGCGAGGGGTCCCAATCCTTCTCTTCCATGACTCATTTGTCTGCATTGTGATGTAGCACCAGTAGGGGGATTTCTAAATTCTCAAAATGACAATATTTTTTTTTTCTACTCTCTGATTCCACTGAAGCTATTTCTGAGAAGTCCAACAATAGTTATAGACGCAACATTTCTAAGCTTTGTATACATTAGCATATTTAGCCTAATATTCTCTAGTGAAAGTAATATACTTCTGCCATTCTCTGTCACAGTATAGGCGTCTGACTGCATTTTTCCTACCTTGTTGATGTCTTCTTTAAATTAAAGTCTGGAGCTCTGGAGGTGTGTGACAACCTTTTTCAGATGCACAATTAGAACTGACCATAGGAGCCCAGTGACCCTCAGAAGGGGATGGATTTACTATTAGTCACATGTGCATCAGACAACCTGTAGGGTGTATACAACCCATGATGTCAGGAATGTGGAGTGCCTCAGAGATCATCCCCCACAAACAGTAGTTTCCTGAATTTTGCAGAAAATGCACTACAGTAGGTGAAAATGCAGACAGTAAGCAAGACAAATGGGGAAGATTATCCTCATTCCACACAGTATAAAATCCTAGCATTTAAAAACATAATCTGAGAGAAACCAAGTCATAGTATTGAGTACCTGGTGAAAATGTTCCCATGAACTGATACTCCAGACCACTAAATTACTGAAGTGCTTTATTGTGAATTAACTCACACAAGTATGCCTCATTGTACGCACGCCAGTGGTTCTGCCAAACAGCAGGATATTTAATATCAAAAGCATTACGGAGAAAGGCCCTTTGAGCACAAATGTTTGTTTACAAAGCAATTATATTCCCATGCTAGAGTGGAAAGTAAAACCTGGTGATGACAGCTGATAAAAAAGCCCACAAGTAACCTTGTTGCTCATTAAGGAAAGAACAGGAACCTGGCTTCTAATCCACCTTTTAAAGAAACTGTTTACCAAAACACTTTTCATATCTGTAAAGGGTGGGGAGAGAAAGTTTCTGTCACTAGTCAAAACAGCGAGATTCCAACAGCAGCAATACTGTAAATTAGAGAGTGATTACAAACAGAGTAGGTTACCTAACTTGTTCAGTTACACAGTGGTGGCTGTGGGATTCAAAGTTGGATCTTGAGGAACACAGCTCTGAGTTCTAACCACTAGGCTACACTGTCCTAAATAAGTAATTTAATAGGGTCACTGATTCAGAAAAGTCTGAAAATTCCCTCATCCACCCCCCCCCCCCATCTTGTGCCATGCTGCATTCTGGGGTTCCTGCCATGCTCACACTGTAGCTGCGGCAGGTCCAATATATTGGATGCTAGAACTGCAGGCAGACATCAGGTTAAAAAGCAAACACTTAGGTCCTAGCCCAAAGGAACGCATCACAATGGGGTTTCTGCATGAAGTCTAATTGCTGCATATATGCAGCTTCCCTATGACTAACTGCTGTGCATTGGGGGTCCTGTCAGACCCATGTGGCATTCATGGAAATTACACACTTGATCCCCTGTTCATCTGCAACTCTGCATGAGCAGATGTACCAGTGATGTATCATGCTGCCTCAGCCCTGTGGACTTACAGTGAGGGCTGGAGGCAGCCATCAGATTACTTGCCCAGTATGTCATCCCTTTAAGGTACTACAGGACCCACTGTGTCCCACAATGCTCCTCCAAGTGGTAATGCGCTCAACAAAATGGAATACTGCACCAAACCAAATTTAAATCACCATGTGCTGCTTTATTGCAAGTAAATAAAGGTAAGTACAGACAGATGTGTGGAGTACCACAACTAGCCCTGGCACTTCCGGTAAACTAACTCTTCATCATGGCTGTCTTACAATGCCCTGCTCTGCACAGAGCAGGGGATCCAGTCAGGTGGCAAGGCAGGCATTTGATTGGAAGCCTGCTGATATCAGCCACTCTGCCTGTTCTCTCCATCTCACTCCTATGTGCCAGGTGGCTGGCAATGGTGCATGCCGCACTGTGTGTGCCTTTTCAGAGGTGCAAGTGGGTGTAGTAAGTGCCTGTCACATGTACCTGGCTCACATTAGTGTGTAGGTCCCAATATGCAGGATTACTTGTATAAGCCTGCTCTAGTGCATTACAGGGTATAGCTAGAGTAGTACAAAATTAGAACGTTTTAATTTGCATCATTTTCACAAATTCTACAGACTTTCTAATTAATTTCATGCAATTCATCAATTCCTTTTGCTTTGGCAATTGTGTAATTTCACATTAGCAAAATACATAGTTATGCAAATAGCATATCTATAGTTGTAAAAAATATGGAATTTGGTAAATGGGACATTTTTGACCACTATGAATGTGTAGTTTGTGAAATAACACTGTTTTATGTTATACAGTGTAGTTTCACATTATTGTGCCAAATGACAATGACATTGGCTTCAAAGAGGTCAGGTGACCCTCTGAAACTCTACCTCGCTGGATAAGAGAGTGCCTGACCATGGAGTGTTTTAAATCTGCATTAAAGATACATCTTTTGAATCCTGTTTTTCCATAGTTTTGATGAATGGTTGATGTAGATGTGTATTTTAACATCTAGTGATATTGTAACAAGAGTTTTTAATTAACTGTACAAGCGCTTTGATATTTCTGTGAATTGCGCTTTGTATAAATAAAATGTTGACTGATTGATTATCCAATACTTTTATGTAAGATGCCTTCCAGTTCAATAATGTTTTATGCACAAATTCATGAAAATGCACATTTTTTGTGAATGTTGTTTTGTAAAAAAAGTGCAATTTCACATTTGTTATTTTTCTTTACAAAATAAACTCAGTTTGAATACACAGTATAACCTTTTTTGAAGGGGTCCATCTAAGACAGGTTCTGGTTGTTTCTCACTGAGTACAGTATTCATCCCTTGTAAACGCAGATTGTCTCTGCAGTTAAAGGGACACTATCAGCTTTTCCCCTCCATGCTGCGTGAAATGTGAGCCTTGTGCCTCTCGGCACATAGTTAAATAACTGTTTCAGTAGAGTGCCCCTATATATTGCAAAAGCCACCAGGTTGCCTCATTTTTTAAATTTGATAATTGTTAGATTTAGAAGCATCCCATCTGAAATACTGCACTCACCGGAAGCAGCTGTTCATGTGCAAGACTGACACGCTCTTGTGCATGTGTGAGATCTCGCTTCTGTTGCTTTTGCTCATGAACACAATTTTGGAGGCACTTTTTAAAAGCATTTTGTGGTAGTAATACTGCTCATTTTCAAGTCTAACATGTCAGGACTGATTCCATATTAGGAAAGTTTTTGCACAAACTAATTTGTCCATTATGTTTACTAAAAAATCCATATCGGGAGAGTGCTTGGTGGCAGACGCACGTCCTGAGTGAACAGCTGCTTCCGGTGAGTGCAGTATTTCAGACGGGACGCTTCTAAATGGAAATATTATAAAATTTAAAAAATGAGGCAAACTCGTGGCTTTTGCAATATATAGGGGCACTCTACTGAAACAGTTGTTTAACTATGTGCCTAGAGGCACAAGGCTCACATTTTACACAGAATGGAGGGGAAAAGCTGACAGTGTCCCTTTAAGAGAGAGAGAGTTTTCAGAAGAGTGAGACCTACTGTATATTTATGTAGCTCAGGCCAGTTTACAGATACTACTGAAAAAATATATTGAAATTGTATTTATTTGTTTGGTTTAAAAATTCCTAAATTTGCTTCACAATATTTGCTCATAATTTCTGGAGGTTTTGTTCTTATTTAGAGAGTTAAGGAGCCACTCTAGAAAGACCAACATAACGTAGGCAACCACAAGTTTAGAAAGCAGTACTTTTATTTCTCAGCAGTCTCAATAGCAGCAGCAGCAGAGTAGCAATCTCCTGGTTTAAGTTTAAAGTGGTAGTCCATACTAGCTGGGGGAATTTCTTTTTAACCATACCATTGTTTAGCAGCTATTTCTTTCATTTCTTTTTTTTTTTTTATTCCTTTTTCTCTCTCTGGTCACTGATTGCTGGACCCTCCCTTAGTAGACACCCCAGCTGCTCCCACCCTGCCTGAGATCCTCCCTATCTCGGGACCCTGGACCTCCAACCAACCCACAACACCCCTGCAGGCAACCCTCTGGCTTCCATCCCCCAATGCAGGGCTGTTTTCTGCTCCTCAGTGCCTCATCCCAACACCCCTTAATGGACTGTCAGCACAATACCGCACAGTCACTCCCAGCAGGTATACTGTTGACAAAGCCCTCTACCTACCCACCCCAGAGAAGATGAG
The DNA here is from genome assembly GCA_016271365.2 of Neoceratodus forsteri. Classification (NCBI taxonomy): domain Eukaryota; kingdom Metazoa; phylum Chordata; order Ceratodontiformes; family Ceratodontidae; genus Neoceratodus; species Neoceratodus forsteri. Next base: position 1,181,772,807 of record CM028131.1, read on the forward strand.
TTATTGTTGGATGCTCAAACCTTCTCCCCCCCAGCTGACCCCCAATACCTTGGGCTCACTACCAAATCCAGGTCGCCGGCATGGTGTGAGGTGTGGTGTCCAGTGCCTCAACCCTCAGTGCCACTGGGCCAGCTAAGCAGCTATTTATTTCTGACATCCTAAAAAGCTGTACTGTAATATCTGTTGTCAAGTTAATCACTTAAACTTGCATTTGTTATTGGTTTTTATCATTAGTTTCTTTTAATTAGTGTGAATCTGCAATAAAGATGGCAGCTACCAACATCTCTGCAGGCACTCCCAAGTTGTGAATCCTGTGATCGAATTACAGCTATGTCTAGGTGAAGCAACATCATGTTTATGATGACTGACATTATCAAGGTCAGCCTGGTGAGAAAACAAGGGCTTTAAAAACTTCAAAAGCACTTATCTTGCCATGGCAATAAAATAATATCATTGGCTCCATTGCTTTATACAATGTACGTGAAGATTACATCATGCAAATAAATCCGTTATTTTGCTGATGATGTAGCCAAATGAAGAATAAATGTTTATTTTTCACTTGGACAAATAAATTCTGGGTATTTCATGGTTGGATACATCACAAACTGGCCCGCGGGAGCAGCGGCAAGGTGACCGCTTGTGACACTGACATCCCGGATTTGGGAATGGACCTGGGAGTCAGAGGGCTGGCTGGGCAGAGAAGGATGCAGCACCCAAGGGGTGGCTCTTCTTCTCTGGGGAGGGGAGTGAATGTCCAGCCGATTGGTGACCTCTGACAGAGGCAGGGGGAATCATGTGAGGTCCAGGACCAGGTTGAGTGGGAGGCAGGACAGACACTGGTGTCATTGCAGGCTCCACCTCCTAGGGAATCACAGCAACTAAAAATTCTCTGGTTCCCTGGGTATGATGCCCTGTCCTGACACTGTTCCCGTTGCCACTAGTGTGTGTCAGGGGGGTGCCCATCCAGTGGCCCTGTCGTGGCACGTAAGCCAGGGTATGCCACTAGTGTTCTTCAGGGGTGGGGTGCCAGCCCAGTTGCCCCGCCCAGAGGGGTAAGCCTGAGCATGGCAGGACAATGTTCTGGGCGGGGCCGGAACAAAATAAAAAAGCTTGGATACATCACGATTAGCTTCAGCTGTCAATTGCGTAGACTGCCTCACAACAGAAGCGCACCAATCAGCTACTAAATCTCTGCTATTCATGTGGACCATCAATGGACCATTTTATTAAACATAATGCCATCACATCCATCTTTTTCCTTTACATTTTCTTTTCATTTTTAAACTTTAAAACAATTTTTACAATAAATCGTAACACCACAATCTTTTCTCCACATTAACTTTTTTACACTCTTTTTTAAATGTATTTTTATACAGTATCTGATACAACAACAAAATGCTTTTCCACTCCAAAATCAAGTACCCAGAGGTACCACCAGCTCTCATGCTCTCCATTATTTGCTTCACCTGTCCCACCAGGGATGCTTAAATGCAGCAACAGTAATGTTTGCATCTTTTGCCACTGAGGCAGTTCTTTTACCTTGCCTTCACGTGATAGAACTGTATACATTTTCCAGTTTATTTCTTGCAGCACTAATTTTATTGTATATGACCTGTGGGGTTCCTGCAATAAACTGTATGCTGGCCGTACTGTATGATGACTTAAACAGTCGGTCCAGGAACATGCCTGTGACATCTGAAAAGGGAATATGGAGAGCACAGTCATGGAACAATTCCTGCTCTGTCTCAACGGTAGCACAAATGACCTGGAGTTCATGGCACTGGAACAGATCAAGGCTGGTAAGAGAGGTGGGGACAGGCATCATCGACTCTTACAGAGAGAGCGATCTGTTGGATTTCCTCTCTGAATTACCAGCAGCCAAACAGCAGGAACCCTAATTAGGATCGCAAAACCTTTGCTGTCATGGTCTTTTTGAAATTATGCTATTTGGAGAGACTAAAAGGAGGTTCAATTTTAAATGACATAGTACATACTGGCTTAATGCCTTAGTCTTATTTTCACAATTTAGACTGGCAATCCTTTTCACAACCCCCCCCTTTACTGACACATATTTCAGATATTCAAGATATTAGATATTCACGCAGGGGTGGCTGAGAGATGAATCTTGATCATCTCCCTTGAAATAGTCAAAGTTTCACAAAGGTATAATTTTCTCTACACCAAATATTTATTTTTGTATTATTTGTACAGAATCTGTTTAATATGTATTTTATCTTCTTTAAATCCATGAATTCTAAGGATTTTTTTTCATTTCTTTCTTTCATAGCTGAAATTTTGGAGAGCACAGGATGTACCTGTTCAAAATTCCTCAACATGGTACCTGGCTGGCTGCAACAGTAATGGGGGCAGCTCTGAACTCTGGTTTGTCCTCACTCCCTCTCTCTTTTTTTAATATAACAGCTCATTAAATGTTTGAAATTAAATTGCCGTATTGGTACAGGGAAACCTGCTGTTGTAAAATGTTTACTGTCTTTTTTTTTTTTTTTAAGGATAACATTACAGGCTTGCAGTTGAGGTCTTTAAAATATGACTGTACATTGTAAAAAAACAGTTTCTAGGATTGCCCTGTAAATGGTTTCCTTTTGGTTTCTCATTGACACTGCATTTCAAATTTTCTTGTACACAGGAATGTTTTTGTATGTTTTTTAATTATTTTTTCACTGAGGTGTCAGTGCAATTGTCCTGCTATAATTATTGATGCAAAACTCAATTTCATGTAGTGATGTGGCTACTCTCTGATGTTACACATTTGTCAGTATTTAAAGGACTCGGGTTACACCTGGTACCCACCCTTGATGAAGCTCCATATGAGTGAAGCACTAGTGCACCTGCATAGCGGTAACTGATCTGTCGTTCCACATTTGGAAGCAGTCTTAGGTTGTTTCCCAGACAACTGCACCAGCATCTCTTTTCGAACAAGCAGCCTTACAACCTACTTATCTGTGACCATCTGGTCAGTTCTATCTATGGAGACTGTACCTAGACTATACCTCAGGGAGTGCAGGCCATCCTTGGTTTTTGGGGTCATTCTCTCCAGGGGCAGCACACCCCTGGCCAGCAACCTGTCTTGTACCAGTAAGCAAAGTACTACATTGGTTAAGGGACAAACCTGGGCTGGCCATCTGTGGCGTGTCTGGGGATGCTGTGACAGGTATTTTTTCATTTATTAAACTCTAGGATTACAAGTACCTTTGAGCAGGATCTGCTCATTTACAAAGGTTCCACATCAAAGGAAAACATACATACAGAGGTTGGAAATGGTATACAATCAACACACAGGCATGGGTTGACATTGTTTTACTGTTGTAACACACTTTAGAAATAAAAGACATTACTAGAGAGCAACTTAAATTGGCAGCTAGATGAAGTAACAGAGAAAGGGAATTAAGAAGAAGATGGACTATAAGCATGAGAGAGTGTAGAAGGGGGACAGAAAAAAGTAGGCTGGCTGAGGGGCTGTTGTCATAGGGAGGGGGAGCCGGTCAAAGACAGGGGAATATGGGCCAAAGTCATAGGGAGGGAGAGAGGGAGGGGGTCTAGGACAGGGGAATATGGTAATGAGGTTTATGGAGTGGCATAGAGGTATGGGAGGGGAAGGGGGAGGGGGAGGGAGGGAGAAGGAAAGGGTCATGAAGAAAAGCAGGAGTCAGAGAGAGTATTGCTCAGGTCGGAGGCAGGTTACAAGTCTTGAGCAACTAGGTGGTGGTTGGAGCAGACCTTTAGAAGAAGCAATCACACTGAGTGGTAGTGGTGAGGGAAAGTCGGAGATTCTGTTTAAAGGGTCCAAGCATTGCAGAGGAAAGTGATTCTTTGTTGAGGGTATTGAACCACTGTGGAGCCCTGTGGGTGAAGGACCACTGACCCATGGAGGTATGACATCTAGGAACCTGGAAGGTTTAGTATTGGGCACTATGTGTATGCCGATTACCATTGAAGGCAGTGAGGAGCTTACTAACACCTGGAGGCATGAGACCAAGGAGAACCTTTTTGGTTAGCAGGCAGGTCTGGTATTGAAGGGCAACAGGTGAGTAAGTTAGGAAGATGAGTGCCTCAGAGCTAATGGGGAAAGAACAGATAATGCAATAACTGTTACACAAAAGTAAACAGGGATGTAAAAGGAACATTGTTCAGCAGCAGTTTGATATAAGACAGGAGCAGAGAGGAAGTATAGAAGACAAGTCAAATTATACAGCACAAGTTAGTGATGTGCACATTCATTTTAGATGTTATGTTTTGGGGTCATGTAGCTTTTTGTGACTATGTTCAGATCTCCAATTTTAAAATTGTTTTGGATCTTTGTTTTATGTATTGTCTGCATTTAGCTGCAAATGTTGGCCAGAATACGTACTTTGAGCTATAGACAGCTCATTTCCAAATAAATTCTTTAGGATACAAAAGAAAACAGACACAAAACCATAAAAGGACAAAGTGCAACAGATCACAACAATGGCACAACATGTAACATGTTATTAACAGGGCCATAGTTTAGAATCACATAGGAAAGTGCTGTGCTCTATAATGATCATAAATGTTGGGAAGTATTTTAAAAAGGGGAACAGTTTCAGGAGGGAAGTGACAAAGGACTTCTTTACTGAGCAGGTGCTGACCAGATTGAATGGTTTGCCTAGCAGTGTGAACAATGCTATACAGTAACTGTAGGCAGATCCAGGGCTGGATGGGGCAGATTCAAGGGGCAAGTAGTGGCAGCAGGAGAAGAAACATGAATCTCTGATGGTCAAATCCTGTGGCTGCTTAACCTAAGTGAGCATGCCATAGCTATTAGAAGGAAAGGGAAAGGGGAAATTGTTTAACCAGGAAAGGCACACTGTGCCAGAGCTTCTTTCCAGGTGTGACCTCAGACAACAACGAGGTTAGGTGACTCGATCAAGGTCACAAAGTATGCAGGTGGGGGCTGATAGGATTCAAATCCAGGTCTTCTGGTTTGCAGCTCACAGCCCTTAACCATACTGCCTCCCGATATTAGACAGGGTCCTTGGGCAGACTGGATAGACCACTTTTTTTTCTGCCTGTAAATTTCTGTTTTCTCTGTTTCCGTGTTTAAATGGAAGGAAATGCAATGTTAAGGTAAAAAATAAGTCTCCCAAGCTTTGGTCACTTTGTGAAATGGTATTTCTCAGGGTTTGAATGCTCATGTAACGCAGTGAGTATGTTTCTGTGCCTTGGACATGAAGGACAGTACTGAAGATAGGGTAAGGCTAAAGCTACGTCACAGGATCGTTCAAACCTACAGATTCACCAAGGCTCAGGGGCCTTTTATTTTACCTGTTGTCACATTTTCTTCCTGAAGCTGTTAAGCTTCAATCCTAATGGATGATTTAATATAGTTTTTGCAATGAATCTAGCTAAGGAGAACTTCTAACTTTATGATCATAATAGTGGAAGTATTATTTTAAAAAGTACAAATACTAGGATAATGCATTATTTGATCTGAATCATCAACATCTACAGATAGAACCAGTATTAGTACTGATGTAGATATGCCCAGATAATGGATAATATATCCATACAATCATACAACTAAGCCAGCAGTATAAGGCCATTTGGTCCATCAAGTCTGCTCATATTAGAGGGTCCTCAGCATCAGTTACTGACTCTGTCCTCCATCTGCCCCTATCTTGACCCTTATTTTCCCCTTAACAGAGCTGGTGGAACCAAAACAGGCAGGCAGGAAAATTATATACATTTTAAGAAGTAGTCCATTGCAGCTTTTTATTTCTGAAGTATTTTTCTTGGTATCCAGTGAACACAACGACCACAACTGAGTGATTTCAAAAAGGGCGACTCAGTCACGGTGACTGTGTTCAGGGCTACCTGGCTGGGTAGCAACTGGATACCTGGGTAGGTGAGGTACAGCGTCAGGAAGCGTATGCACATGTATGCACATGGGGGAAGAAGAACGGAAGGGGAGGTATGTGGGAGGGGGTGTGGTGGGCAGCTGTCAAGCTGGTCAGCTAGCCCAGTGGGGACGGTGGTCGGTTGGGGTGCGCAGGGTACAGGTCCAGCATGGCACATTTTTTTGTTGTGCCGGCAGGCGGCTTCCTTTTTTTTTTCTTCTTTAAGATTTTCACCCCCCCAACATGCACCCCCCCCTCGAAGTTGAGCATTGTTAAGTAGGGGGAAGGTGCAGACGGCACAGCCCCCCACATAAATGAAGAATCCATCGCCAGCTTTCAGTTCGCTGTGAGTGTACATCGTCGTAATTCATTTTCAGCAATGTACACTTGCCCAAATGGTGATCGCTATTCCACAATCGCCGTTATCACATAGAATCTTTTTTCTTTTTTTTCTTTGGAAATGTTTCCATTTGATAAAACTGTGCTGGATGTCTACAATAATGCTCAGCCTAGCAGCTGATGTAGCTATCTCTATCCCTCCCACTACATCATCAGCATTGTGATCTCACTGACAGTGACATTACAGATGACTGACCTGTCAGCTACTCAGTGGCTGTTCCTAAGCAGTAGTGATTTTACTGTCAGGGAGGTCACAGTGCTGATGCTGTAATGGGAGGAATAGAGCTAGATATGTCAGCTGCCAGGCAGAGTGCTTTTCCAAACATCACACTTACTAAAATCAAGTAGGCTGTTCCACATCAAACCTGATGCTAACAAATACAAATGCCTCTTCTCCAGTGCCACCAGACACTATCTTGTATGGTGTAGAGGAAGAGATTGCAAGAGACAGAGAGAGATTGTGAGTGGATCGTGAAATGAGGTGGAACACGCTGAGGCGCTGAGGAGGAACGCCTGCAGCAGGAGTCAGCAAAAATGCATTTTTGCTTATGGTAGGTATGCTACTGCTGCCTCTATAGTGAGGATTCTTTTGCTGACCTTTCCAGACCTGCTTTGGTTTTACCCTTGAAGACAGAATGATAGAGTGTTGTGAGGAGGAGTGAAGCTGTAGGCCTCTGGTTGCCCCCCCACGGAGGTGTGGAATCTGATGTGGTGGCCAAGCCACACTTTCTGGGGTGAGAGTATCAGTAAGACGTGCGGAGGTTTAAGGGCCCACTTGTTCTTCACCCTCCATTTTCACTCGATATGCTCGATTTGTTGAATCTCTGCTTGAAACTCTGCTAGACTGTTAAACTACTCTGCTTTGCACAGCCTCGATTAGTATATGCTAAAAAAAAGGGTAGGAAGCTGCTGAAGGAGTAAAATTAGAAGGAGCCTTCCTTTATTTTTTAAGTGAAGATTTTTATCAGTACTCACAAGTTTATAGCTTATAGCTTATATAGCTTTTATGATAGTATACTTATATTTTTATATATTTTATGGTGTTTTTTGTGTCTGTGGTTTTATTTTATCAAGATCATTCTGATTCGCAGCTTGTGAGGTATTAAATTGTGAGGGCTACTAAATCTTTTTTTCTCATATTTTTTATACTTTTTGCCTTATCCCGTGGTAAAAAAAAATAGAGGGAGTTGTGATTTACTTGCTGGTTAAAAAGTGGTTGAAAATGAGAATAATAAGAAAATTGATACATTTGATTTGTAGCAAAACCAGGAATTGGACCTAGCTCCCCTCATTGGTTAGTGGGGGACATGTGGATAGGCTCATATAGAAGCGCAAACTCAGATGCTGAAGAATAACCTGTTCACTTGTTCACTCGGTTTCTCAGAGAGAGGTGCAGCAGCTGAAGTTACTCCGTTTTTTTGGCTTAATAATACAATGCAAACGTGTGCTGGTATCCGGTGATATTATTTTATTTTTGACTTACCGACTTACTGATTCAGCACTGATACCTTGCTGTTAGCTTTACTTTCATTTACCAAGATTTGCCACTCACTACGCCTTGAAGCTTTGTGTAGCCCATTGGAATGGTGATTGGTGAGACTGTAAGGCGAAACATTGTTCCTTTTGATAATGATTCTATCTCTAGAAGTAAGTTTAGCAAGTTTAACTCATAGTAGTTACATTAACAAGGTCTATTTTGTGAAGTTTTTATAGAATTTTCTGTAGGATTTTTAGAAAATTAGTTTGTTAATGTACTATTGCATCAAAGTACATTTAGTACTACACTTTGTACTGTAATATCGCAGTACATTTGCACATTGGTCCTGAGACACATTATTAATCTGGTAGTAAGTTTGGATCTTTTTTATGATTTTTGGGATACTACTTTATTCTCAGTTTATCTTTTTGCTTTTGTTTCCCCCTTTTCCCCCTTATTATACTCCCTTTAGTGACATTGGAAGTTTTCATTACCTGGACTTGTTTGAGAAAGAAAAGGAAGAAGTTAACATTGAAAGAATATTGAGAACCAGACTGGACTGAGCTGATTTAATGATAGAAGGAATATTACCAGTACCTCACATTTTGTCTGGGCTTGGACTCAAGATTGGACCAAAACTTGATCCTCTGAGCATGTTTAAGATCCCTCAAGATCTCTGGTAACTGTATGGGACTTCTATAAAGAACTACTGAACACACTGAACTCGCTGTGAGGTGTTAAGAGATGTTAACTGGAACTCAACTAAGTCTAATAAGGATGTGAGAAACACTTTCCTTTTTTGCAAAGTGTGGCAATATTGAATGTTTGGTTAATTCTAGGATTAACTTTGTGCACCAACTGTAATTGATAATATCTGATATTGATTTCTGGGTTTTTGCTTGGAGTATTTGGAGCATCTGGGTGCCCCTCAAGTTTTTTTTTTTTTAGGTTTTTTTTTTGAGGGATTTGGGCTGTGAATTAAAGATGCCCATGGAAACAAGAAGTAGGAAATCACCTACTCATGAAATTAAAATGAATAAAAAGAAGAACAAAATAACCCCTGAAGTTAGAACACTTAGGGGAAATGAGAATACTATTGTTAAGAATAGGTTTAGCAAAAACAAGAAAAAGTTTAAGGAAAAAATCAACTTTAAGGAAAATAAGGTAAACCCAGAGGAGGTAAATGAGAAAGATTAAACAGAAGATATAGACAATGTTGTAAAACTAGTTACTGAAAAAGGGAGAACTAAGTTCCAGCCCTTAATTACTGATCTATGGAAGTCCAATCAAAAACAACAGAGTGAGGAACAGGATGGGGGGGCAAATGAGTAGCTGTTTCAGACAGGGTCCAGACCTAATTGAGCTGGTAAACAGCGAAGTAACTAAAACAGTTGAAGATATAAGGGAAACTATTAGAACTAACCATAGGATTGAACAGAAAATTAGTGATTTAAAAAAAAAACTTTAGGCTGGATTTAGACGGTTCTTATAATCCAGCTGCAAAAAGTAATTGGGGGGGGGGTATTTCTGATTACAACAGGAAGGAGGAGTTTACATATATCACAAAGGTCATTAACAACAACAGCAGTATACAGTTGGGTACAGAGCATGGAGGGAAGAATGAGACTTTGTATATGAGTCCAGAAGAAGAAAATATCCCCGATATGGAGACATTGACTAGGGATTGTATCATTGCACTGCAAAATCCTTTGACAACAAATGCAATGATTTATGAACAACTGATCATGTCAAAACAAGAATTATCATTTATTAAGGGAATATGTATGGAAAACAAAAAAAAAGATTGATTTTATTTTTGAAAGATTTACCAGGGATGTCAAACTCCAGACAGAATATTCGGGAAAACAGGATAATAATGCTGAAATGAGACAATAATTTTTTGATCTACCTCCAAACTCTGAGATTTTTAACATAAGTATAAGTGATGAGTCACACTCTGTTTTCAATATAAATGAAGACACTTTAGAACAGGACTTGGAATTAATTATGTTACCAGAGGGATATGAAAACCTGAATAGTATAATGGAAGACATAAAGGCAGAAAATCTAGAATTATGGGAAAAAGGGATATCTCAAGAAATGGAGGTGGCTGCAAAATTAAAAAGGGGAGATCAGGATTTGAACTATTCAGGTAGATCGATCACAGATCGAAGTACTAGAATGGTAGAAATTGTTGAAGATAACGTAATAAAGGAGAAGAAGGGGAAACATAATAAGGTGGGAAAAAATATTAATAGACAAAACGATAAAAAGTGTATACAGAAACTTGGGGCTAGAACTATGGGAAAGAAATGTAATGTAAAGACAAAAAAAAATTAAGAAAGTATCAATAAATAAAAATAAGAAAGAAAAGGAAGACAAAGCCCAAAGCTCTGATAAGGAGTTAAATGGAAACACTATAATGGACATCATAGATAATATAGAAATTAGGAGTTTGACAGAAGAGGTTGCAAATAATAGAAAGGAAAACATTGAAGTAGAGCAACAATTAACATTTTTTTGAAAAGGACATCGGAAACATATTACATGTTACCCATATATAAAGTTTCAATCATGCCAGAAGAAATGGAATGTAAACTAAACAGCCACTTGAAAAAACTAATAGAGGTAGTCCTACAGAGGAATGGAAAATATGGGGATATAATAAACAAGATCAGTGTCCTTAGACCCCTACCCGACACAGAATTCATTTTCTTTCTCTCTGACCAATATTTTGTACTTAAAGTAATAGAAAACCAGAAGAAAAAAATGAAAGATCTAGGCTTTGAACTAGATAGAGTTGTGACTATGGAGTCCATGGTTCCTGAGTATTTTTCAGAGAATAAAAAACTGATGAAAAAGGAATCCCCAATCTCAAATTTTGGGACTGGTAATTTCTTAAATGAATCTTCCCACAATTTGCGATTTAAGATTATACATTATTTACAGAACTTGCTAAAAGATAATAAATTATATGGAAAAATTGCTAAAGTATAATGATGGGAAGATCAAGGGCAAATAACGATCTGGTTTAAGAGTGACCAAGACTACCAATCTTTCCTCTCCAACTCAGGAAGGTTGGACAGGATAGATATAAATTTGAAAGGTGAAAATGAGAATACGTGGGATAGAAAGGAAAGTAAAGATAACCCGCAGTGGTTAAATTTAATTGAAATGGCCAACAGGTTTCAGATCCTACAAGACACAGATGATGATTGACAGATGGAAAGAGATGATCCAAAAAAATACTATAAATACAGATTTTAACATCTTATCTTGGAATGTCACTGGACTAGGGGAAAGGTTGGCAGATCCAACGTTCATAAACTATTTAAAGTGGTTTAATATTATTTGTATGCAAGAAACATGGACTAATAAGGAAATACACATTGATGGATACAAGATGTATAATAAAGGGGCAAGTAGTACAAGTAAATTTGGTAGATTATTGGATGGTTTTTTAACTTGGGGAAAGATTGCAAATCAAATAAAGTATGATGAATATACAGTGAATTCTAATCATATATTAGCAACTACTCTTGTAATAAAAAACAAGAGAATTCTCATCCTCAATGTCTATTTCCCCCCCCAGTGGGATCTACATATGAAGATAACAACATTGTTGATTGACTCAGCTCTGTAATAGAACAATGGAAATCAAGTGAGTCAGATGCAAGAATAATTATTGTGGGGGATTTTAATGCCAGGGTGGGACACAGCCTGAAGTCCACCAGAGAAATTTGGGAGGCCTGTGAAGCCCTGGGATCACAGAAACTAAATATGAGTAGGGTGATAAAAGATAAGAGGAGTTGCAAAACAGGAAAAAAACTAGTGCTAGGATTGGAAGATAATAATATGCTTTTGATTAATGGACGCTCCAAAGGAGATTTCCTCAGAGAATCCACTTACTTGGGGGTGAGGGGTGTGTCTATAATTGATCTATGTTGGATAACTTTGAATTTAGTGAAATATTTTGAGGACTTCTCCCTAGGTAAACACTCAGAGAGTGAACATAACCCATTAGAGATCAAAATCCAAATTAAACAAGGGGAAAAAGATAGTAACAATCAAAATCAAAATATCCAAAGAGTTAAGAAAGGGATAAAATGGGATTTAATACAAAACTATAAATCAATGTCATTATTAAAAGATAATGGGATAATATTATAGTTAATTTGCAGCATGTGCCCTGTGATCAAGTCTTAGAGTTACATATAATGATTATGGCAAAGATCTCTAAGATTATAAATAAATCCACTTCATATAGGGAAAAAAGATACAGCAAATAGTATGATGGGGAGTGTAAGGCTCAAACAAAGGAGGTAAATCAACATGCAAGGTATACTGCCAAAAACCCACCAAAATCAATAAATATACCTTAAATAGATTAAGGAAAGAATATAAAAAACTTTTGGAAAAAAAGAAACACCTTTTTAGAAAAAGTTTCTGGAAACAATTTGAGAAGGCTGCTTGGGCAAAAGACAACAGAAAATATTGGCAAATGGTAACTTATGGATGGGACAATATACCTCATGCAATAGAGAATCATATTGAGCCCACTTCGTGATATAGTTATTATAAAAACCTTTTTTATAATTTGGATGTTCGGAATGAGTCAATATATGAGGGAAATTGGAGACCACTGGAAGATAAAATATCAGAAGAAGAAATTATTTTTGCTATTGATACAGCTAAAAGACATAAAGCTCCAGGACCTGACAGAATTCCCGTTGACATTATAAAAGATGACCCAGAACTTTGGATTCCAATCCTTAAGAGACTGTTTAATCTTATAAACGAAACAGAAAGGATTCCATTAACATGGCAAGAAAATATTATTACTCAAATTTATAAAATGGGTGAAAAATCTAATCCAAGTAATTACAGACCCATAAGTCTTTTAAATACAATGCAAAAATTATTTACTAAGATAATTCATAGTAGAATACTGACATGGTTGGCCAAAAAAAAGAAATCCTGAATGAAGGACAAGAAGGTTTCCAACGAGATAATTCCATATTAGACCAATGCTTTGTATTATCTCACTTGGTCGATAAATATATTTATATTAAGAAACAAAAATGTTTCTGTGTGTTTAACAACCTTAAATCAGCATTTGATAGAGTTAACAGGGAAAAAATATGGGAAACCTTGAGAAAATATAAGTTAGATGAGTCAATTATTTGTTTGCTTAAACTGTTATACAGTAATAATCATACTATTATAAGATATAAAAAGGAAGGTGATACTATCCCCAAACTCCCATCAAATATTGGTCTGAGACAAGGTTGTGTTTTGTCACCTGTACTCTTTAACCTATTTCTAAATGAAGTATTGGAAGTTTTGGATGACCCAGGACTGCACATGCCCTGGTTGGGCTCCAGGCGGTGTCTCTACCTGGCATATGCTGATGATGTTGTTTTAATGGCGACTAACTTCCTGGGTATTAAAAGAAGCTTGATTAAATTTTATGAAAAATGTGTTAAAGCTGACAATAATTAACTATGATAAAACAAAGTTTATGATATTTAATAGAAACTACTTGAGATCAAATAACATACCAGATTTATATTGTATAAATAACAAAATTGAATATGTAGAGAAATTCTGTTACCTGGGTTTAGTATTTAAATATAATCTGTGGTGGCAAGAACACATATCCACTTTGACTCAGAAAATCAAACGATTAACTCCATCAATAGAGTCTTTTTCTTATAGATATGGAGGCCAGTCTATTAATGGATCCCTAAAGGTATTTAATGCAAAGATCAAGTCACAAATTCTTTATGGGTCTGAAATATGGGGACAATACGATATGGATAGACTTGAACCTGGCATGAATAAACTTTACAAAAAATTATTAGGATTGCCAAATAGTACAGCATCTGTACTAGCTAGACTTAAAATTGGACAGCTTCCAATAAGGAAAGAAATCGAACAAAGATTGTGTATATACTGGTTAAAAGTATACAACATGCCAAGTAAAAGATTACCCAGGACATGCATTGAGGAAGGTACTATACTATAACCAATTAGGATATAAGTTATATGCATTACAGGAACTCCTCAAACCATATGGGCTCCTTCAGAGCATAGTTGATAGCTTGGTAAAACCAACTATAGAAATTAAGCAAGAAGTTAAAACCAGAATTAGGGATATTCATGCCCAGAGAGAAATGGCCCTAAGTAAGACTTATAAAGTAAGTGCCTGGCTATCAACTAATAATACGAGAGTGCATGGGATAAAGAAATACTTATATACAATACAAAATCCTATTTTAAGAAAGATATTCACCAAACTTAGATTATGATATATAGATTGCAAGACTTTAAGAAGTTTATATGGAAAATCAAACTCGGATTTGTGTGCTTGTCACAAAAATAAAGATGATTTAATTCATCTACTTTTATTTTGCCCATTATATAATAAGGAAAGGTCACAAATTATTGGGAATGTCCTTGCCACCCTGGATATGGATCCACTCTACCAAATTAACTATTTATTGAACTCAGAGGAAAAAGTCATTTTGGAGAAAGTAGCAAGGTTTGCTAGACTGTTGGAAAGCAGAAAAAGACATATTCTGAAGAATGAAAAACTTGATCTAAGTGCAGTATAAGATGAAGTGTGCTTTAGTATGCTATTTATTTGTACTTTTATTGATAATCTTTGAATAATGTGCACTTTTTTATTTTCTCTTATTTATTAATGTATTTTAATTGTGATGACAACTGTGTTTGTCAACAATAAACTTAACTTGAAAAAAAAAACATAAAGTATACAATCTTCAAATTAACCAAAGGGAAAATAAGTACCTCAGATATAAAAGGTAATGGTTGACTCCTTTCAAAAACTAATATTAGTTTTAGGCAGTACACTACAGTAGCTCTTTAACTCTATCCTACACTCTGTTGAAGCTGTCTACTATATCAAATGAAACCACCTCCTCGGGAAGCCTATTCCAACCCACCACCACCTTCTCCACGAAGAAATGCCTCCTAGCCTCTCTCCTAAACCTCCCCCCTCTGATTTGTATCTGTGTTTCCTTATGTCCTTGGTTCCCACTAAGCTTGAAGAACCCCCCTCCCAATCCACCCTATTTATTCCTTTCAAACACAGGTCCCAGTCATGTCTCCTCTCCTCTCCTCCACAGAGTACATGTTCAGGGTCTCCAATCTCTACTCACACATCCTACCCTGTTGGCCCCTGATCATCTTAGTTGCCCTCCTTTGGCCCACCTCCCTCTGGACCATCTCCAGCATGTTTACATTCTTGCTAAGGTATATACATGAGTACTGCATGCCCTGCTCCAGGTGTAGTCTCACTAATGACATGTACAAGAGCAGTATTACATCCTCCAAGCTGCTATTGATCCCCTGGCAATGCAGCACACTATGTTAGTTGTCTTTGCTACTGCTTTCCTTCATCCTGCGGAGTGTTTCAGGTCACTAGTGATCAGCACTCCCTGGTCTTTCTTCTCCTCCAGTGCAGATACATGGGCCCCACCCCAGGCTGTACTCAGTCCTCAATCAGGGGTGTGTGTAGAGGAGGACCAAGGAAAATCATCTATCCTAAATAGATACTTCTACTCAGCATTTACTGAGGAGAGGGTAGGGAAGGGCCCACAGCTCAGCACCATGGACACAGGGGGAAGGGAGGTGTGCACAAGTCCCTTCACAAAAGAATGGGTCATACAAGAGCTTGCTAAACTCAGGGTGGACAAGGCAATGGGACCTGATGGCATTCATCCCAGGGTACTAAAGGAGCTGAGGGTGGAACTAGCAGAACCATTAACAGAACTGTTTAGTGAGTCTCTGAGCACAGGATAGGTCCCAGAAGACTTGAGAAGGGCTCATGTGATCCCACTGCACAGGAGTGGCAGCAGAGAGGAGGCAGGGAACTACAGACCAGTCAGTCTTACTTCAGTACTGGGTAAGATTAAGGAGGCACTCCTTAAGGAAAGGATAGTGCAATACCTGGAATCTATAGGAGCACAGGATCCAAGACAGCATGAGTTTACAACAAAAAGGTCCTGTCAAACTAATCTCATGAATTTCTTTTACTGAATAACCAGAGTGGTGGACCAAGGGGGTGCAGTTGTCACCTACCTTGACTTCAGCAAAGCTTTTGATGCTGTTTCACATAGAAGACTGATTAATAAGCTGGGTAGGCTTGAGGTGGGTCAGAGTTTGGGCAACTGGGTGACAAACTGGTTGGCAAGCAGAAAACAGAGAGTGGTGGTAAATGGTATACAGTCAGAAGAGAAGCAAGTCACAAGTGGGACACCTCAGGCATCAGTCCTGGGCACAGTCCTCTTCAAAATCTTCATGCATGACATTGCAGATAGACTGGAGGGTAAGTTTTGCCTGTTATTTTATTTATTGGAATGTTTCATCAGGATGGCACACTGATCATCAAGCTGCTGGTCTCCCAGTGCGACCAGGGGGGTAGGAAACAAGGGGATTGAATGCAGAGATTTGTTACAATGTAGGACTACAATTTGATTACATTCATACAGTGTGAACAGGTTATTAGAAGTGCTGAAAGGGAAGGATTTACAGGTATGCTGTAGTTGTCTACAACTCGACTGCGCCTCTTGGGCAAACCACTCCAGCCGTGGTGAATCCCCTGATCACCCACACCCCCTTGTGGCTTATTGCTTAAATGTAACCTGTCCGTGGAGAATCTTGACTCTTTCCTAGACAGTAGAGGTTCCTAAAATATCAGAGATCAAACAGTAGCTAGATGCCCTCATGACTAAATCAGAGTCGTGGAAAGCATTTAAAAACATGTGGGAGGGTAAGTTCCTGGACCAGGTGGCTTCCCATCTGAGTTTTACAAGATCACAAAGAGTTTGATAGCCCTAGATGTGATGGAGGTATGTCAGGAGGTCGGTGGAAATGTTTTGCTACTGGGATCCATGTAGGAAGCACTGACTGTAGTTTCACCCCAGTCAGGACTAGATGATTTAGATTTGTAGGAATGGCTCATCTCCCTCATTGACAGTGACAGCAAGATACTCACAAAGTTGATGGCCACCAGGCAAGAGGTTGTCCCTACAGTTTTACATCCTAACCAAGCTGGATACACTAAAAGGAGAAACTTGTTAATAATGTGAGGAGAATGCTGGCATTGCTTCATTTTAAAAGGGACAACCCCTCCATAATGGTGACACTATTACATAAAAATACAGACGCAGTGCTTAGAAAAAGACCATCGGTTATTCCAGTTTGCCCTGTTATGCCCTATCCTGCCCTGGGATCTACTATTTAGATGGGAGGGGTTGCCCTTCCTCTCTTCCTTGCCCCATGGCTTACCACTACCACCCCAAGTTTACTGTTAAGCTCATAACTCTGTCCCAGCCATGCTTGAAACCAATAATGGTTTTGCAGCCCACCACCTCTGCTGACAGGCTGTTCCATGGCTCAGCCACTCTCTGTGTAAAATAATATTTTGTTATGTTCCTCCTGAACCTCCCCCATCAGCTTCCACTTATGTCCTCCGTCTTTAGCTCACTATTCCTACTGAACAGTTTCTTACCTGTCTTTCTTTCTGTCTTGTTCATTCCTTTTAGGAACTTGAAAATGTCGATCATATTGCCCTTCTCCCTTCTGTCCACCAGTGAGTACGTATTCAGTTCCCTAATCTGAGCTTCATAGGATCTGCTCTACTGGCCCAAAATCATCTTGGTTACCTTACACTGCACCGTCTCTGGCCTGTCCTTGTCTTTCCTTAGCTGGGGATATCAGAATTGGGCATAGTATTCCAAATGATACCTCAACACTGATTTATAGAAAGGCAGAGGTACCGCCTTCCTCCAGTTATCAAAACCCTTCCCAGTACATCCCAACATCCCAGTTGCCTTGCTGTAGGCCTTATATATTGGCTAGAGTATTTTCAGGAGTCGCTTATGATGACTCCCCGGTCCCTTTCCTTGGAATTAGTGTCTAGCTTAACTGTTCCCAACCAATATTCTATGATGGGGTTTT
Source organism: Neoceratodus forsteri (assembly GCA_016271365.2). Taxonomy (NCBI): domain Eukaryota; kingdom Metazoa; phylum Chordata; order Ceratodontiformes; family Ceratodontidae; genus Neoceratodus; species Neoceratodus forsteri. Next base: position 1,181,790,546 of record CM028131.1, read on the forward strand.
TGTTCCCTATCTGCATCACTGTGCACGACTTGGCACTGGATTTCAACTGCCAAACCTTGGAACACATCTCTAACATGTGCAGGTCCCTCTGCAATGCCCTTATTCCCTCCACGCTGTCAAGCCTGCCACAGAGCTTAGTGTCATCTGCAAAGATTCCATAACGCAGAAAAGGCATTTAATCAGGTGCAGTGTGCCTACCTAAAACTAGAATGTGCTTTTTTCATATCTTATTTTATTTGAGCTAGCTAGTCAGGCTCAAATAAACAAAGAAATTCGGAGTGTCAACCTCAGTAATTTGCAAGACAGTTCCCCACTTCAGCAGGTAGCCCAAAACAATTCCATAAAGATAAAGTTACTCTAATGGGTCCAATTCATAAAGCCTTATATGCTCTCCCATATGGGTGTGTAGGGCTTGCATGTACCTCAGAGGCCCTCCGGTTCCCATGCAGGAGCCTTTGCAGCTGTCATAAGTCAGTATTCTGCTCCCTTTGCTCCCATTCCAGTACAGGCATTTATAGGGTTGGGAACTTGGACAAACTTCAAACTACCCAGAATCATGTAAGGAGCAAAGGCACCCATTCTGCAGCTGTAGGGGTTTATACCCTCTGACACTCAGAAGATGGCCATATTGGCCATGCACCCCAGGCAATCAGAGTAGGATTGGCTGGTGTGTCCAGTGATCACCTCCCACTTGCTCCACAACTCCATATTGGGATCTGGGGGCATTAGGTTACAAAGAGGGGCACAGCAGCATAGTACCCATTCTTGAGATGATAAATACAACCCACAGTGCCCATTTATAGTCAAAAGCTTTCTTCTGCAGTCTCGCAGTGCATATCAGCCTCTCCATGTGATACATCTTCCAAGATGTTCCAGGACTAGAGGGCATGGGATGAAGTTGGAGGGAGGACGATTCAGAGGAAACGTGAGGAAGAATTTCTTCACAGAACGGGTGGTGGACAAGTGGAACACCCTGCCAGAGGAAGTGGTGGGGGCTGAAACAATCATGGGATTTAAGAATGCATGGGATAGACATAAAGGAATTCTGGAGGTCAGGAGTAAGGGGCAACAGACTTCCTGGAAAACATAAACTGAACTTACAAACTTAAATGGGCAGACTGGGTGGGCCAGAGGCCCTTATCTGCCGACACTGTCTATGTATCTATGTATCTTATTCAATATGCATCGCTATTCCTCCTGTTTAGAAATAATTTCTGAACACCTCCTAATGATAACATTTCTTAGCTGCAATGATCAGAATAGAATATTGATATATCTTTATATTTTTCTTAGATAATCCTGTTGACAGACACTTGGCAAACAATTATCTCACAAATTGCCATTTTTTTTAATTAGTAAACATTATTAAAAATGTAGGTTGTACAACAATTAAATGCATATTTATTTTCCTAAAATTTCTAATCTGTGTTCTTACCCAACATTTCCCAATATTTTCTCAGCTTGCTACACTGCATACCCACATTTTGTGTGGCTAGTTTTCTGCAACTACACTCTCTTAAGCATTTTCGAGACTATACTGTATCATACTCTTACCATAATGAAAATGTAAAAAGAATACTAGCAAGTTTCCAAGCAACCACTCCCAGAATCCCCAGTTTTTCAGATGATGAACGTTAAAAGAGGCTAGAAGGGGAAGGAATCAGATTCATTCAGTGCAGTAACTGCTCATTACTGCTTTTATTGCTTCTTTTACTGCTTATAGTTGATTTCACTTGGTAGCAGGTTGAATTTTTTGCTACTTATAAGGTGCTAGCAGGGAATTGTTTTGGGGCTGTTGAAAATTTGAAACCTATTTTCGTGTACTTTAAGTGGGGATGTTATTTCTTTGGAATTGGCAACATATTTCTTCTAAGCGCAAGCCTATTTTGGTGTGCTTTTGGTGAGGCTGTTTCTTAGAATTGGAAAACTATTTCTTCTAGTTTCAAAACTATTTTGGTGTGCTTTTAGTGGGGCTTCTATTTCTTTGAATTAGAGTCCTGTTTCTTCTCATTTCAAACCTATTTTGGTGTGCATTTAGTGGGGCTGTTATTTCTTTGCTATCTTTACTTGATGCAAATTTTAATTTAAGTTAGCGTAGATTTGGAGAAGGGTTCCAATTGTATGGCCTGCGGCCTCAGCTACCTGATAACTGGAGGTGGAGCCAAGTCAGATTTGCAGTAGCAGGTTACTTTTTGACTTCATAGGTTTCATAGGTTTACCAGAGCAAAGAAGACCTAAGTCCATAATGTTCGCAACTTAGTAATATCCCCTGATATTCTTGTTTATTAAATAATTGTTGAGCCTATGCTTAAATTCCTCTCCAATATTACTTATCACCACTGCCACTGGTATGCTGTTCCAGACCTCATATACTCTTATGCAGAATCAATATTTTCTTTTGGTAGACCGATATCCCTTGCCTGTGATTTGCAATGGGTATGCTCTCATACTGTAATTCTGATTTTTGATTTCTAGGCCCAACTGGACCCACAGAAAAGAGTCTGAAAGTGCTTAGAAAATCAAACACGTATCCCCTCTTAACCTGCGGTACTCCAGAGAGTACATCCCCAACTCTGTTAGCCTCTCCTCATTTTCCCAATCCCTTATATTACTGACTAGTTTAGTTGTCTTTCTCTGCACCCTCTTCAGTGCTTTTACTTCAGTTTTTCCTCCTGGGGCCCAAAACTGGGCACGATACTCCATATGGGGTCTCACCAGGGAACTGTAAAGGGGAATTATCACTTCTCTGTCTCTGCTCTTGATATGTCTTCTGATGCAGTTTAATATACAGCTAGCTTTTTTGACTATTTGGTTACAATGTAATGCAAAACTTAAATCATTAGATATTCTTACAAGAGGTCCCTTTTGTCCATGACTTCTCTCAAGGTAATGCCATTAAACCTGTACCTGTGTTTCTGATTTTTGGTGCCCAAATGCATCACAGTGCATTTATCAGCACCGAATGTTAACTTGTGAGTTATCACCCACTCCTCCAAATCACCCAAGGCTGTTTGTAGTGTGCCTGCATCCTTAGCATTATTTACTGTTAGGCCCAACCACGTATTGTCTGCAATTTGGACTCCCAAACCTCCTCTTTGGGGTTCATGGAGGAAATATAGATATTAATTAGGCAGGGTACCAGTTCAGAACCCTGCGGGACCCTGCTAGTGACCTCTGACCAATCAGAATATACCCCTCTGATACACACCCTCTGTTTCCTGTGGATCAACCAGGATGCTGTCCATTTGCTGATGTTACCCTGGATGCTGTGGTCAATTAGGGCATCAACAAGTTCCCCATATGGGACCTGATTGAACTTCTTTGAGAGGTTCAAAAAGATAACATCCACAGATTCCCCTTTGTCCAATGCCCTGCTGACTTTACTGTAGAACTCCAGGATGTTTGTCTGGCAAGATCATCCCTTGGTAAAGCTGTGCTGTGTATAATCAGTATCCCCCTTTTGCTGCATATAGAGTACAATACAGGTGACCCAGTGGTGCAGAGGGCTGAGGCACTGGACACCTTACCTTGCGCCATGACAATGACCCGTGTTCAGGAATGAGCACGCGCTATCGGATGCCAGTGGGGGGAGAGGGTGCAGAGCTGGATGGAGCAGCCAAAAGGCATCTCTCCTCTCCGGGGTGGTATGATTGCATTCCTTGGCCCTAGTCTGCCTCCTGGTGGAGGCCAAGTTGCAGTACAAGCCAGAGGGTGCAACGGCATTAGGCCAATGGGTGGGTTAACAGGGCTGTTACTGGGGCCATACAGCACATGCGTGCCTCCATGTGCATGTGTCTCTACTCCTGGGACCTCAGGTAATGAGGAGAAAATACCCTGCAGGCAGGATGACACACGATGCTCCGCAGGCACCACTCCCGGACAGGGCATAAGGTAAGCCCCAGTAATTCTGGGTGTCATGGCTGGGGGGGCTGTCAGATTGAATGGGGCATACCAGAAGAGAGAAAACTGTGATATGATAAAAATAAAAACAAAGAGTACAATTTAGTCCTTTATGACCCCCACCAGTACCTGCCCCAGAATTGCTGTCAGGCTAATAGGCCTGTAATTCCCCACTTCCTGTTTGGAATCTTCTCAGAAGATGCTAGAAGGGGAAAGAATCAGATTCATTTCAGTGCAGTAACTGCTCATTGCTGTTTTTATTTCTTCTTTTACTGCTTATTGATTTCATTTGGTAACAGGTTGATTTTTTTTACTACTTATAAGGGGCCAGTAGGGAATTGTTTTGGGACTCTTGAAACTATAAAAACTATTTGGGGGTGCTTAAAGTGGAGCTGTTACTTCTTTGAATTAGAAGCCTATTTCTTCCGATTTCAAACCTATTTTGGTGTATTTTTAGTGGGGCTGTTATTTCTTTGAACTGGAAAACTAGTTCTTCGCATTTCAAGCCTATTTTGGTGTGCTTTTGGTGAGGCTGTTGTTTCCTTGAATAAGAAACCTATTTCTTCCAATTTTAAGCCTATTTTGGTGGCTTTTGGTGAAGCTGTTGTTTCTTAGAATTGGAAATGGAAACCTACTATTTTTTCTAGTTTCAACCCTATTTTGGTGTGCTTTTAGTGTGGCTATTGTTTCTTTGAATTGGAGACCTGTTTCTTCTGCTTATAAACCTATTTTGTTGTGCTTTTAGTGGGGCTGTTATTTCTTTGCTATCTTTACTTGCTGCAATGTTTTATTTAATTTAGTGTAGTTTGGGAGAAAGGTGCTAATTCTCTGGCCTGGGGGCTCAGCTACCTGATAACTGGAGGCAGAGCCGAGTCAAATTTGTAGTAGCAGGTTGTTTTATGACTTCTCAGAAGAGGCTAGAAAGGGAAGGAATTGGGTTCATTTCAGTGTAGTAATTGCACATTGTTGCTTTTATTTCTTCTTTTACTGCTTATTGTTGATTTCATTTGTGAGCAGATTTTTTTACTACTTATAAGGGGCTAGAAGGGAATTGTTTTGCAGCTGTTGAAAATGTGAAACCTGTTTTGGTGTGCTTTAACTGGGGCTGTTATTTCTTTGAATTAGAAACCTATTTCTTCTGATTTCAAACCTATTTTGGTGTGCTTTTAGTGGGGCTGTTATTTCTTTGCTGTCTTTACTTGCTGAAAATTTGGCCCACCTTCCCACCACCAGCCCCAGTCTTAATTAAATGCCATGTTAAATCTGATTGACAGGAGCTAAGCACAGGGAATAGCAGGGGATGTGGAGTAGGAGGGGCTTAAGGAGGAGTAAACACGCCCCCAGCACAAGTATTTTGACTCATTTTTTGTTGTTGTTTTCCTTTTTTTTTTATTATCTTAGTGATCGGTGGCAAGATTTGTGGGACGGGATTGATAAAGTTGTTTCTGTCTTTTCCTGCTCTTTGAAATTATCTGATGGATCAGTGACAAGATTTTGACAAGAAGCTGTTTCTGGGTGTATTTCATTGATATCACAGGAATTTAAGCATGCATACTCAAAGCAGCTAGAGTCCATTATCATAGTAGGGGCATAGTTAAAGCAATTTTGTAAAAGTGAGAGAGAGAAGAAAAAAGCTACACTGTACAAAAGGGGAAACACTTCAAAGCAAAGGGTGGTTGCATAAAAGAATAAAGAACAGAAGATGCAGAAAGGGTAAGGAAAGAAAGATGATGGGTGTCAGCAGTGCAGTGGCTATGTGGCAGCAGTGTTACATACTAACATACTAAAATGCCAGCAGAATAGGCCTAAATGGTCTTTCGTGTCTGCTCATTTGGTCAGCCTCCACCCTGGGTGCTGACCTTGCTGTCCCCCTCGCCTTCTCTGGCTTCTCCCTTCCCAGTTCCGGATATTCTTGCTGCATTGGATTTTGCTTCCTGAACCCTTCCCCTGTACCTGTCCCACCCCCTCTTGAACCCCTCCATTGTCTCTGCCTCCACCAGCCCCTAGGTAGTGCATTCCATGGCTCCACCACTCTCAGTGAAGTAGCACCTCCTCCTTTCTCCCCTGAATTTTCCCTCCAGCTTCCACCCATGCCCTCTAGTGGCCCTTCCTCCTTCCTTCAAGCACCCTGACTGTTCCTCCCTATTTACCCTCTTCATGTACCTGAAGACCTCTATCATGTCCCCCGTCCTTCTCTCTTCCAAGTGTACATATTTAGCTCTTGAGCCTCCTCATAGGTCCTGTCCCCAAGCCCCAAATCATTTTGGTTGCCCTCTCTGGATCCTCTCCAGGAGGTTAATGTCCCTCTTAAGTGTGGCCTCCAAAACTGCCGCAGTACTCCAGGTGCGGCCTCACCAAGCAGTTATACAGAGGGAGTATCACTTCCCTCCTTCTGGAGGTGATCCCCCTAGCGATGCATCACAGCATCCTGTTGGCCTTGGCTGCTGCCCTCCTACAAGTCTCAGAGTTGTTCATCTTGACATCTACCACCACCCCAGGTCCCTCTAGCCATTGAGACTTGTGTATTCCCCAGAGGTGTACACTTGGCTTGGGTTTCTAGCCCCCGGTGAGTACCTTGCATTTCCCTGCATTAAACCTCAGCTTCCACTTTCTAGACCATCTTTCCAGAGCCTCCAGGTGTCCCCTGCAGGGCCACCTCCCTCCTCCCCATCCACCACCGCCCCCAGTTTTGAGTCATCTGCAAAGAGACTCATCTCACTCCTGATTCCTGTCCTTATGTCAGATACGTAGGCGTTGAACAGAAGGGGCCCAAGGACTGATCCCTGTGGGACCCCACCAATGACCCTCCTTGGGGATGAGACTATCCCACCAACTCAGTCCTGGAGCCAATTGCCTATCCATCGGATCATCTGGTTTCCCACCCCCATTTCTCCTAGTTTATCCAACAGGCCCACGTGAGGAACAGAGTCAAATGCCTTGCTGAAGTCTAGAAAGAGGACATCCACTGGTCTACCCAGGTCCAAGGCACTTGTCACCCAGTCATAGAACTCCACCAGGTTTGTCTGACACGATTTCCCCGGGATGAATCCATGCGGTCTATCGTCCAGGCACCCTGACTTATCCAGGTTTCCCCCTAGCCTCTCCTTGACAATGCCCTCCATCACCTTGCCCACCACTGATGTCAGGCTGACAGGCCTGTAGTTCCCTGCCACCTCCCTTGATCCCCCCTAGTGTTCAGGAATACCTTCTGAACACTGCGGTGCTGACTTATCTACAGGCACCTCTCTGTGTTGAGGGTGTAGGTTGCAGGACTCCAAGCAGATCTGGTGAGGATCCAGGCAGCCCCACCCCCTCACAGAGACCACCATGTCTACCACCACTCCCTCAGAGGGTGCCAAGAAGGAGGGATGGATGGACTCTGGTGGGATCAAGAAGGGTGAGGGAGGTGGGACAAAGGCACATCTCCCAGTCAGTGATACTTAGATGCATAGATACTGATGGCAGATAAGGGCCTATGGCCCACCCAGTCTGCCCATTTGAGCTTGTAAGACCACTTTAAGTTTGTCTAGAAGTCTGTTGTTCCTTACCCCTGACCTCCAGGATTCCCTTATGTCTATCCCATGCATTCATAAATTCTGTGATTGTTTCAGCTGCCACCACTTCCTCAAGCATGAAGTTCCACTTGTCCACCACCCTTTCTGTGAAGAATTTCTTCCTCACGTTTCCTCTGAATCGTCCTCCCCCCAACTTCATCCCATGCCCTCTAGTCCTGGAACATTTTTTCACTGAAAAATAGTGTTTTCTGCACCATGTTCTTCCCTGTAAGGTACTTGTATGTCTCAATCATATCCCCTCTCTCCCTTCTCTCCTCCGGGGGTACATATTCAAGTCCTTTGGCCTGTCTTTGTACGACTTGTGATGCAATCTCTGTACTATCTGTTGCCCTCCTCTGAACCTTCTCCAACCTGTCTATGTCCTAACTTGACACTGTACTCCAGATGGGGCCTCACTAGTGTCTTGTATAGTGGAATTACGACCTCCCTTTTCCACCTGGTGATATCCCTGCCTATGCAACCCAGCATCCTGTTTGCTTTACCTGCCACCTTGTTACACTGTTTCCCTACCTTGAGGTTACCAGAGATGATAACCCCAAGGTCTCTTTCCTGCTTGGTGCATGCTATATCCTCACCCCCCAAACTGATATATCATTCCAAGGTTTTTGTAACCAATATGCATTATTTTGCACTTTTTTGCATTAAATTTCAACTGCCAAACCCTTGCCCATTCTTCAAGCTTCTACAGGTCCCTCATCATTCTGTCTACACCCTCTTCTGTAAGTCCCTCCTCATTCTGTCTACACCATACCTCTCAAGTGTACCGGATTTTCCATGACGTACCGGATTCAGAGCCCAGCAATCCACCTGTACCGCCACCCCGCATTCCCCATCTCATTTCCGCAAATCACGCAGCCGTACCGTGCTCAGCACTGGCGTCCCTTTGTTTGTCATCTTTTTTTTTTTTTTTTTAATTTTTCCAGACTCTTCACCTCGCTGATGCCTCCTATCTCCGGTAGTCTCGCAGCAGTTCTGTAATGACGTTGGGGGGGGGGGGCTTGTTGGGAAAGTGTCATCAGCCGACAGCCAGTGAGAGCCTGAGAGACGAGTGGTGACCCAATGCAGAGAGAGAGAGAGAAGAGCATAGCCCACCCCGCCACACAAACCAATTGTAGTGCTGCAGTCTGCGCCATTTGTCAGGCCCCCCCCCGTTCCCCATTAGGTCCACCACCCAGCTATTAAAGCAGCTTGCTGCTCAGAGGGGAACCATATAATCAGGATTGATTTGTGGATAGGACCGATACTTGATGGACCAGAAGGCACCAATCAGAGTGGAGAGCTGCACTGCCAGGAAGGAAGCCCATCGGAGGAACAATACAGACACTGCCTGAACAAGCTTCCAGAGAGCGAGCCGAGGAAGCAAAAGAACGCCGCATGCATCAGAGACAGCGGCAGCCGTTGTCTGAGTCCTGGAGCCAGCAGAGAACCCTCAACCCAGACCAAGTGACCGCCACCAACCCACCTGTGACCGATACGACTGTTGGACTGAGGGTCAGTCTTTTGTGCTTACTGCTTTCCTTTGTTTTGGGGACAGAGCTGCGGGCGGGGGCAGGGGGTGTGACCATGAGGTTCTTCTCCCATTCTCAGGATAGGGTCCGGTCCACATTCAAGTCAGAGAGGGTCGGCTATGGCGATTCAGCTCGGGAGTGGGACAGGAGTCCTCCTGTGTGGTTTTAGGTTCGGTCCCTAGTTGATGGGCCAATAAACATGCCATAGCCTGGTGCTCTCTTGCTCAGCTGGCAGAGCAGTTAGCAATATAAGAGCAGCAGGATCTCCACACTGGAAAAAGCTGACCAGAAGTGCCTGCTGGCTATTTTGTTTTTTTTGTTTGTTTGTTTGTTTTTTGACTGAGATGTTCCCTTCTTTCCTCACTCTTGCCTGGCTGCTCATGCTCCTCAGCAAGCAGCAGGACAGAAGAAAAGCAGCAGCACCTCAGTGAAAGAGCGGACTGGCCAGAAGGACTACCTTCCCTTGCGCTGCTGTTGGCTATTGGGTATTGGGTGAGCCAACCATCCAGGCCAATTACTGGTGCATTGCTGCAGGTGTCAAGGCTGTGTGTGTGGATCTTGATGGCAACAGTCACAGTAATGGGTGAGTCGCTATTGCTGGTGTCAGTTGGGGGGGGGTCATGGCGGTGTGTATGTTAACTGTAGTATGTCCGAGCTTTATAAATCCATGTAATAATCACTCCGGTACTATACTCTGTTATACCCCCATGTGCTGTGAGAAATGGTGCCTGTCTTAACAGTTGCTGGTGTGGGAGATGTTTTCGGTTTTTGGATTATTGCTCAGCAGAAGTGGTGGTAAATGTTTGCTGCACCATAATTGTATGGTTTGCACCTTAGGCTAGAGCCTCCACCATGGTTGAGATACAAAAAAAAGCGAGCTGATAGACATGTAAAGAAATAGCTATGCAAGACATTTTTAAATGCAGTATTTTGGGGTTACGTGGTTTCAGCTGGCCTGACTGTTCAGGTGGCACAGTATTGGGAAGTAAGGATGGCTTGTCTACCCCCTTTTTTTCTGTTGATGGTGATACTAATTTAATAATTATGTAATGTATTACTGTGGTAAAATCAGTTTTATTCATTTTACGTGAAAACGTCACAGTGCGCAACTCCGCGCGCTGTGAAAAATCAGGCGTACCACATTTTTGCCATTTGTCACACATTTTGTAGCCCTCTGTCACACATTGGCAAGTTGGGAGGTTGAGAGGTATGGTCTACACCCCTCTTCTGTAAGTCCCTCCTCATTCTGTCTATATCATTTTCAAATCTCATGTCACCTTGGCAGAGCAGGAAGATTGAACAGCATCTCCGGAAGTGAACACCAAGGAGGATTAGGGGGTCATCCAGGATGGAGCCCCAAGGGCAACTGGAAGGAGAACACACAGGAGGAGGAGGAAGCAAATCCTGTTTGAGGACTCCATTGTTAGGGGGATAGATCTGGGGATAGGCAGCAATGTGGAAAGGGAGGTAGTGTGCCTACCTGGAGGCACAGTTCAGAGAGAGGGCAAGCAGATCCTAAGGATCACTAAGGCAGTGGCAAATATAGATAAAGTACAGGAGGAATTCAGGGGAGCTTGGGAGGAGTCTTGAGTAAGTAGTACACTTTGTAACCTTCTCAGAGGTTCTACCTGTCCTTGGCAAGTGAGAGGGCAGAGACATATGGACCATGAAATTCAACACATTGCTGAAGAAATGGTGTGGAGAAGTGGGGGTATGGCTTCATTGGGGACTGGGACCTCACCTGGAGGAAGGAAGGACTGTATTCACTGGACGGCCTACATCTATATGGGGGGGGTGAGGGTATCCTCACTGAAAAGTTTAAATGCTTCCTCAGCAGGCATTTAAACTAGCCAAGGGGGGAAGCAAATGAAGTCAAAGAGATTACTGTAGCCTCTCCAGATGACATATATGGAAATAGGTAGACCCCAACTAGTAGATGGACTAAAAAAAAAAAGATTGGTCACAATAGGAAGAAAAACAGAAACTATATCTCAAACACATCACAGGGCACAGACCAGAAAATGGGAAAATGGGGGGGGCACAGGATGGAAGGTAATGGTGCACAAATGCCCGCAGTCTGGGAAACAAAATCCCAGATCCAATGGTATTGATGGCATACACAAACCTGGACATTGTGGCTATTGCAGAAACGTGGTACACATGGAACCATGACTGTGATACAGCAATTCCAGGATACACACCTTTTAGAAAGGATTGGGAAGGGAAGAGGGAGGGGTGTGGCTATGTATGTGAAGATAAAAGCAACACAGGCTCAAGAGTTACCAGAAGGAATGGAGGCACTGTGGGTCACCCTAGAGGTGGGAAATAAGACTGCCATTCACACTGGAGTGGTTTACAGGACTTCTGCTCAGGGGGAGGAAACAGATGAACTTCTGGTGGAGACAATCCACAAAATAACAACCAAATGGGAACTACTGCTAATGGGAGACTTCACCATCCCAGATGCTGATTGGAGCACTCAGGCTGCAGGTACAGCAAGGAGCAGGGACTTTATGACCACTCTGAAAGGGGCAAACTTAAGGCAGCTAGCAGTAGAACCCACCCGGGAAGGGGCTATACTGGACCTGGTGCTGACCAATGGGGACAGGCTCACGATGTTGAAGTGGGCAGTCCTGTTGGTCCCAGTGACCACAGGACAGTATGGTTTACTATAACCACAGTGACAGAGGAAAGCCGTCCAAGGATTAGGCTTCTGGATTTCAGGCAGGCCAAATTTAAGGAAATGGGGGACAGCTTAAAAGTGTCCTAGTAGCAGGAGATACAGGGGGAGATTTGGAGGAACAGTGGTCTAAACTCAAACGAGTCATAACAGAAGTAACAAGACACTGCGTTAGCATGCATAGTAAGAGTAAAAGGAAGAAACAGCCACTATGGTTCTTGAAGGTAGTGGCCAAGAAATTAAGGGAAAAAAGAATGGCATTTAGGAAATACAAGGGGACTCAAAAGGATAAGGACAGGGAGAAGTATCTGGAGAAACAGAAAGAATCTGTGAAAGCAGTCGGAAGGGCTAAGGCACAGACAGAGGAAGGTATGGCATAGGCTATTAAGAAAGGAGACAAGACCTTCTTCAGATACATTAGTGTAACCCCCCTTACAAATGGGGGTTCCCAAAAAGTCTTCCTTGAGCTTGTCTAAATGCTCACTGCCAGGCTGGTGTCCTGCGTCTTGCAGATTAAATGTGATTGCCAGAGAGTGCCTATATAGCCTCTGTGTACTGTCTCTTTAAGAGCTGCCTGGATTGCAGTCATAATTAATCTAAAAGGGTGCTCTGTTAGAAGATGTGCTTATTTGCTGATCATTTGTTAGAGTAGCAATAATACTGCAGTTTGTTCTAACCTGCCTTCTTTGCAGCATGGATAGTTCTGTTTGTTTCCATCATCTTGGTCCTGGACTGTTGAAATGGGCCAATCAGTACATTTGGGACTCTAAAATGGAGCCTGCCTACAGGGGCTTGGTGGGGTCAAAACTTGCAGGAATGGTAGATTTTGCATTTTGGCACCTAAAATAACCTGGAGGGGGATCCCTTGTTGTGACTGACAGATCAGCCAACTGAACCTTTTGGATCTTGGGAAAGTCCCACACTCCTTGAGGTTTCAGTTAGATCTAAGTTATGAAGTGAAAAAGTAACAGCTCGAGGTAGTTCGAGCAGCAATCCATTGTGGATTTGCACAGGAGAACTGTGGAAAGGCCTGAGTTTTGGCCTGCATGCCTGTCTGATGTCCTTGAGAGGGAACGTGTGCCTTTTTCAGACTGAATCCGAACTTGGAGAGTGAAGTAAGCCACTGAACTGTGACCAGGATCCTACCCGAAGAAGACCGAAGATTTGCTGTCTTGACCTCCAGCCACCTCTGAACCCCCAGAGACTCTGTAATTGCGACCGGAGAGCCTTTTGCCTGGTACAGTGGAATTTCCTTACATGTGAATGTGTTGTGTGCTTACTGTGGGTCATGATTTGGTTCCCCACTGTGGTTTGAATTGTGTTCTGTTTGCTGGAAGTTGCATTAGAATTTCCTTATATGTAAATGTGCTGTGTGCTGCTAGTGGGTCACAATTTTGTTCCCCACTGTGGTTTGAACTGTATTCTGCTTGCTGGAAGCTGCATCCAGCCTCATGGACTGAATCCAAAATCATCTCCATTGGGCCTGGGCCTTGCCACACTGGCCAGCCTGACTACCCGCTGCACAGAGAAAGCCATCGACGAGAGACCTGCCTGGGGATCAGCCCCCTGCTCAACACTTGAACAGGAACGATGCCTCAGTGATTCGTGTGGGCCCCACTTCTCCGGGCACTCCAGCTCAACAACTTGCAGTCTCAATTTCGTCCTGCCTGTGTCCAGTACTGGTATCATGAGTAAACATCAGGGTAGCTCCCTGCAACAACAGCTAAATCTAAAGTGTTGTTATCCGATTGTCTGGTTGCTTTTTCTTTCACAAACTGAGCCTACCAGCTCTGGATTACAAATAGTGTGTGTTGTGCATGTTGCTTTCTTCCATCACAGGGCCCCAACCAGCTGCAACATTCCTGGCTAGCCCATTGTCTCCCTACCTGGATACCCACAGGTGTGACTGTGTGAGGACTCAAAGCACATGCATAACTGTTTGATTAATGTAGTTTTTAAGCCAATCAACCTGATTACACCCCTTCCTTGTTCAAGTCCCCTGAATAAATCAGATCTGACGTTTTCTGTATTCAACCTGACTGTGGTTACAGTTTGTGCCAAGAGTACTGCACTGTTGCTATTTGCTGTGCATAACCTTGTTTTACAGGAGGTTCCCAGGGTCAAGCCAGAAGAACCAGCCCTGGTGGTAAGTGCAAACAGTGTGGGTACTTGTATGCTGTACAAGGGGTACTGTGAAAGTTACTATCATATATTTCTCAGGCCACTAGAAGGGAAAGAGGGGGGTTACAGTGTCCCAGAGGGCTGTGCCCAGGTTAGTTTGACATCTACCGACCCTGACCTCCTGGTAGAGGCACCCGTTGTAGAACCTAGTCCCCTTAACCTGCTACTAGCCAAGCAGGCAGGGGTAGTAGCCCGTGGGATAGCGCCACCTAGGGGTTACATTAGCAAGAGAAAAAAGACCAGAAATTGTATTGTTAGGCTGAAGAAGGAAGAAGAAGGGTGGGTGGAGGAAGACCTAGAAAAGTTTGAGGTACTAAACAAATACTTTTGCTCAGTGTTCACCAGGAGAGGGGAGGGTGATGGACAAAAACTCATTAGGCAGGGTAGTCAGGGGAAGGAGGTTGACACCAACCCATTCACTGTGGAAAGAGTCATAGAGGAACTCAGGGAAAATAAAAACAGACAAAGCAATGGGGCCAAATGGGATTCTCCCTAGAGTATTAAAGGAACTCAGGGTTGTCCTGGCAGGTCCACTGACTGACGTTTTCAACTTATCTCTATAGACAGGGGAGGTACTTGAAGACTGGAGGAGGGCAGAGGTGGTCCCTCTTCACAAGAGTGGCAGTAGGAAGGAGACAGGCAATTATAGGCTTGTAATCCTGACCTCAATAGTGGGGAAACTAATGGAGTCCCTACTTGAGAGGATTGTGAAGTTTCTGGAGACTAGTGGGGCACAGGATCCAAGGCAGCATGTATTCTCAGCTGGAAGGTCCAGCAAGACTAACCTAATTGATTTCCTTGACTGGGTGACCAGGGTGGTAGATCAAGGAGGGGTGGTAGATGTATCTACCTGGATTTTAGAAAGGCCTTCAACACCACCCACATAGGAGATTGCTAAATAAATTGAAAAACCTGGGAGTGGGCCCTATGGTAGTAAAATGGGTTCAGAACTGACTAAGGGACAGGACTCAGAGGGTGGTAGTAAATGGCATGAAATCAGAGGAGAGGGAGGTGACCAGCAGGGCAGTCCTGTTCAATGTCTTCATTTGTGACATTGAGAGCATCTAGAGGGAAAGGTATGCCTGTTCGCAGATGATCCCAAGATCTGCAACAGAGCTGACACACCGGAAGGGGTTGGAAGAATGAGAAAGGATATAAGCTTATTGGAAGAATGATAAGGTGTGTGGCAGTCGAGTTTCAATGCTAAAAAGTGCAAAATAATGCACCTAGGTCAGAGGAATCCAGGAGATGACTACAGGATGGAAGGGGTTGGGTTCTGGCCACCACAAAGCAAGAGAGAGATCTGGGGATCATCATATGTGTGATTTTGTGTTTCTTTGAAACTTGGCTTCCTGGCCAATGCCCTTTGGGGTTACCCTTGCCTAAGTGCTTATGCACTAAGGTTCTTTATCTTTTAGCTTGTTTTTTGTTTTTACTGTGCTCACGACATTCCAGATCTGATAGACCAATTTAGGGTTGCTGCTTCATTCCACTGGGGTGTCATACAGATGAGACCCTCTGATGAGTTCTGGAAAGATCAAACATGTGTCTGTGTCTTCTGTTGGCACCCTTTACAGATTGAGTGAGAGGTCTTTCCGCACCATGCATTCCTGCTTGAAGCTGAATCAGCATAACATTTTGTGGTGATTTGCATATACAGCCCATGATGCTTTGAATTATGGGGTTTGTATGATTGTGTATTCTTTGAAACCTGGCTTCCCGGCCAATGCCCTTTGGGGTAACCTTTGCCTCAGTGCCTACGCACCAAGGTTCTTTGTCTTTTACCTTGTTTTTTGTTTTTATTGGGCTCACCATATCCCAAACCTGATAGAGCAACTTAGGGTAGCTGGTTCATTCCACTGGGGTGTCATACAGATGAGGCACACTGATGAGTCCTGGTAGGACAAAACACGTGTCTGCGTCTTCTGTTGGCACCCTTTGCAGACTGTGTGAGAGGCCTTTTTGGCACCATGCATTCCTGCTTAAAGTTGAACCAGCATAACATTTTCTGTTGATTTGCATATATAGCCCATGATGCTTTGCATTATGGTAGTATGTGTGATTCTGTATTTCTTTTAAACTTGTCTTCCCGGCCAATGCCCTTTGGGGGTAACCCTAGCCTCAGTGCTTACACACTAAGGTTCTTTATCATATCAGATGACCTAAAGGCAATGAAGCAGTGGGAAAAAGCAGTTGGGCAGGCAAACAAAATGCTGGGATGCATAGATAGGGGCATAACTAACAAAAAGAAAGAGGTGGTGATGCCACTGTACAGATCACTGGTAAGGCCTCACCTGGAGTACTGCATCCAGTTCTGGAGACCACATCTCAGAAAGGACATGGACAGGGTGGGGGCAGTCCAGAGAAAGAGATCACAAATGGTACAAGGGCTGCAGCAGAAGCCATATGAGGACTCAGGGACCTTAATATCTACGCATTGGAGAACACGAGAGAGAGGGGGGATATGATACAGACATTCAAGTATCTTAGGGGTATAAACAGGGTACAGGAGGGAAACATATTTTAGAGGAAGCATTGCACAATGACAAAGGGACCTGATATGAGGCTGGAGGGAGGAAGGCTCGGGGGAATGCCAGGAAGTACTTTTTCACAGAAAAGGTGGCGGATCCATGGAACAGCCTTCCATCGGAGGTGGTTGGGGCTAAAACAATACGGGGGTTCAGGAACGCCATGGGATAGACATGAGGGTACCCTGAAGATGGGCAGAGAAGGTGTGCCACAGGTCAAATAGGATCTGAGCTGTAAACACTGAGTAGGGACATGGCAGACTAAGTGGGCCGTATGGTCCTTATCTGCCATCAGATTCTATGTTTATATTAGTTGAAATTTATTTCCACTATTTACCCAGAGGAAATTTCTTATATTCTCTTTGCTATGTCTCTTGGATACCTATCCCTTTTAATTTGTGTTACTCTGACCATCTTGCAGAATCAAGATTAGATGCTTTGTTTGAAGAATCCCCTGGTATCAATCTGTAATTAAATGTATAAAACAATTTTCCCTCACTGGACTCATGGCATGTCTAGGCAGTCCGATCAAGTCCCTTTCTGCTGCACATCAGAAGTGCAATGGTCATTTGTGTACCGCACGCCCCGTTGGCTAAATGCCCTCCCCTGTGACATTTTGACCGAACCAGAACTGGCACATTCAAAAGTAAACTCTGCCAACATCTCACCACACAGCAGCTGTGACTGCCTTCCCTAAGTAGCATTACTCTACAGCCTCCCACTACACCCTCATCATGCCCTCCACTCCTACCCTTCGTCCCCCTGTACCCCCTTACCCTCTTCCTTTCCCTCTCCCTGCCTCCCACCCTACCTGCTCCTCCTTTCACCCACTCTGCAACTTGGCAAGGTCAACTCTGGCTTATTCATGATTGTCTGTAATAGTGTACATATCTATTTTGTGTTATTAGATTTTCTGAATTTTATGTCTGTTTGTGTTACTCTGACGTCGAAGCTTTGTAAACGAGCTTCTAGCTCTAAAGTATTTTAATCCAAGAATTAAATAAAACAAAAAAAATTAAAAAAGGGTTTATTTTCAGACATTGATGGCAAAAAAAGGCCTGTTGGCCCATCTCATCTACTATCTAGCCTATTGAATAGCCTGTTGTCTGGAAATTTTATATAAAAGAAATGCAGCATCTACATTTCTTTCATTTTAAAACATGTACTATTGCAAGTCATTTGAAGGGGTCATGTGGATTCAATATAAATGAAGGATCTAGCTCACCTTTATGTCAAGGAAACTGCTGGAGTTGCCTTGACTTTTGTTAAGTTTGACCATTTGTTTCCATTGGAATTCATAGGACCAAAGACTCCAGAAATGATTTTAAAATGTGTTTTGCATGTGATACAGTATTTTTTTGTGCTTTGTATTAAAACATTTGCTTATACAGTATTTCTAAGTGGTAAAAAAAAAAAAAACTGTGGTTTATAAAAAAATTATTTTTTAACCTGTCCCCTTTTGAACTTCAGTCACCCCACTTTTCCCATTGTGTTGGCACCCATGACTCCAGCTACCCATTCTCAGCTCTGGAGATATTTCCAAATAAATGGAGCTCTTTAAACAGCATTTGTGGAATGTGGTGCCAAGCAGTCAGATCTCTCAGCTACTTTGGTACTGTTAAATATAAGGGATGCCCCACGTTACTTTGGTGAAATAACATTTTTCAGGATACCGACTCAAATTGCAAAGAATTATGCACATAAACGAATAATATAGCAGATGACAAAGCTATGGATGTTCAATGGGACATGGAAGTATATTCAGTCAAATATTATTTTCTGGAGCTCAGTTCCAGGCTTATACAATTCAAGATCTTACCTCAGATGCACTGGACATCAGCCTGCATATTCAGGGGGGCATCACGAGAGACTCTAAGACCTGCTGGAGGTGCAATGGGCAAAGGGACACACTGCTGCACATGCTATGATAGTGTAAGATAATCTGCCCTTTCTAGTAGGAAGTGGAAAAGGAAATACTGTAAAGTTAGTGACACCCACTACAAGTGATCCCTGCATATGGTATCCTGGGGATAGCAGCGGATTTAAGTGAAGCAGGTGCTATGAGGGAATTTGTTCTGCAGGCTCTGCTGATTTCTAAGAAAACAGTATTGAGAGCATGGAAGGACGTACAGATATCCTCTCTCAAGATACAGAAAACCACCATGGTGGAGCTACTGCGGCATGACTAGAGAAGCTAACATTTAAACATAGACATAACACAAAAGGGTATAATAAGATGTGGGGATCATACCATGCTATAAATAACGGTTCACCCAATAGGTAAGAGGCATGTGCTGTAATATCTCATCCTCCTAATCCTCTATAGTATCACACGTAGCCTCAGAATGGGCATTATACACATTTAGCATGCCCTTCAAGGAAGGAACATTATCCCATGCCTTACCATGAGGGGCCCCGGCATATAATGAAATGTTTTGCTGACTAACAAATTGTTGCTACTGTAATGTTGTTCTTTGATGTCAATTGTATATAATGAACACCAAGTAGAATCTCTACTTACCAGGACTGCAGTTAGTAATGTCATTTGGCTTTGGGAGTTCTGTGTTTATTTCATTGGTTACGGTCGTTGACCCTTATTAGAAAAGAAAGATACATCAGCATTTTATAACAAAAAGAAGAATGGTTCCCTTTGCTGCCAACAATCAATTTTGGGCAGCCAATAACTGTAGATGGAATTTATGTCAAGCACTTTGGGGTAGGAGGGGCAGTGGGTAGATACAAACAAACAGACCATAACATGCTAAAAGAAGCTTTGGGTCAAAATAAAGAAGAGCTGTGCAGTCCAGAAAGACAAATCAGCAAATGTGAAATCCTTTTTAACAAAAGACAATTTACTGACACAGGTATGGGTAACAAAATGGCAATTACACCATAGAAAACTACCCTGGTGCTTCATCTTAGGATAGGACTTCATCAGGGGGAAAGCAGCAGGGTGGGGTCGAGGTCAAACACAGTTGGGCCAATGTGGAGAAGAGCACCCTATGTCAATGTGATGGAAGCCCAAAGGAAGAAGCAAACACAAGCTCCGGGAGTGGAGCTAAAGGGTATTTATTACAATTTGAACTAGAGCTGTCCTTGGGGAATTTGATGGTAGGGAGTATCTCTTAGTAGTGAGATGGGGAGTAACATGACATAACCTAGGGCTGGAGCTCAAACTTTTATAATAGAAACCATTTGAATTTCTTAAAAATACTTGTCATGTTTTGCTAGATTTTTAATCATTATTTGGATTCAGTGTATAGCTGAATAAACCCTTAAAACAGTGTCTTAACATTTCGATATAGTGGTAACCATTTTCTTCCAGGACAGGACACTTATCTCTAGAATTATTCTACATTTTAAACAGGTGCATCCCACCTTAAGTTGGGGTGCCACCTTAAGCCTTGGGTTCCAGAGCAGAGCCTCCATCTGGCATGGGATGTGAGGATGTCTGCTACAATAAATATAAGTTTGTTTATGAAGAGATAAACAGAAGGTGTCACAGCCAGTTGAGTCACAGACTCATTTACGATGGCATCCCTCTCAATAGAAAGTACATAATAGTTCTAGCATTTAAAATATCATTTACAAAATACAAGAATAACATTAAATACAGGCTAGCATTTTCAACTCGCATGAGACTTTAGAACATTATGTAAGTTAATAGGGCCTCCACGTGGTACCTCTAATGGTATGAGAGACTCAATGTTTGAGGTCTGGGTGAGAGAACTGCAAAACACATCTGAGTGTTCAGGCTGCCCAAACCTCATGACAGGAGTCTCTTATACCATAATAGATAACCCCACAGAGGCCTTGTTAACTTATTATCAATTATTCCATTACAAATTTTAAGTAATACTTTTTTATCTCAAAAGTTAAAATAAGTCATCCTCCCCTGGCTGTGAAATGAAATCTTCCAGTCCCAATGTTACTGCACAAGAGATCACCTTAAACAGGATAAGACATACAGTGACTCAGATTGCTGATTGGCTGAAACTAGGTAAGTGATTTACAATCCATAAACCATCTTAGCAACTGGCACCATAATGTCTCTCAGTAATGTAAAACTATTTGAAATCAAGGGCCATATTCTAGGGCCTCTATAAGTAAATGATCTCTGTTCCAAAAGGGCCTTGGGCTCTAGGTTTAGGATGTCCATTCGTTCACCCCTCTGGGGGATAGCATTGAGAGAATGGAGTAGTAAAATGGAAACGGAATTTTTGTTTCAGCCCGCTACTTCAGTGGTGGCAGAGGGCACTATGACAGTGGAAGTTGGGTAGAATAAAGAAAGAGATGTCATCTCAAGGGGAGGAGGTGGTCCGTGCCATCTGAGTTTTGGCCCACCACTTGGAGAAGGTATGGGTTTGTTGGTTGAAAATCATGGTTCCGATGCAGCTACCTCATTTGCTGCACCAGACAACCAACCACTTTGTTCAGCTCTGCATGGCCATTATGAAAGCAGCTTTCCTGCGTAACTGGTAAAACATTTCCAGCACTGCCAGTCTGCCTAGCCCATAGCATGACTGGCATTGAACCAATTGACCCTTGGTTCCAGGATTGCGGTCCTGAGGTAGTTGTACTTTGAAGATGTTTGCTTCCTTTTAATTTATTTCAAGTGTTGTCAACACATGTGGATCTTTAGCCCAGGCCCCTAGCACACTGTGCCAGTGCTCTAACCCCTATGCTATGGGAGGCTCGGAGATTAGCAGGCTTCTGGGATTTCCCTTGAGGCACACACATTCCTTTCTATCTTTTGTGTAACCAGCAACTTAGGCATATGTCAGAGACACCAGACAACTTTCTCAGTGCAGTAAACCCACTGCGAGGCAATTTTAAATCATGATGGAAATATGAAAGGAAAAGTGCAACTCCCATTGGGACTTGAACTCAGGCCACTGTCATACCATGACAGTGCTCTAAGCTCATACAACTTTTTTTTTATTTAAAATTGCCTTGCATATACCTAAGTTGCTCGTTACGCAACACTTAGAAAATAATATGTGTGCCTCAAGGGAAAGCCCAGAAGCTTGCTAATCACTGAGCCTCCCACAGCTTAGGGGTTAGAGCAAAGGTTCGGTACACCAGTGGACTGGATTCAAGTCCCAGTGGGAATCACACTTTTCCTTTCACATTTCCATCATGATTTAAAATTGCCTCGCAGTGGCTTTACTGCACTGAGAAAGTTGTCTGGTGCCATGTACACAGATGACACTGTGCTGTTTGTCTCTAGCCCCTCTGCTGCTGACCTTGCTGTCTGACTCCAACAGACTTTTGACAGCCTCCAGCGCTGTTTCTGATCCAGCCCACTATCCCTCAGTGCCAAGAAAATGGTGTGCATGACCTTTGAATCCTGAACAAGAATCACCAGGCTCATCCCTCTACCCTTCTTCTATACCCTTGATGATACTGCAGTTGTGTCCTCCAAGTACCTCAGGGTCTGGCTAGACTACCACCTCGACTTCTTGGCACACATAGATGCCATCCACCTAAAGCTCTATCCCAAAGTAGATGCACTCTACAGGAACAAAGCCAGTATCACACTTCTTGCTTGCTGAGAGTTAGTGTTGAAGATTTATGTATGTATGTATGTATGTATGTATGTATGTATTTATGCATATATGTATTTATGTATGTATGGATGCATGTATGTATTTATGTATGTATGTATTTATTGATTGATTGATTTATTTATTACTAGGATTACAATATGTTTGAACTAGAGGTTCTTTTATAAAGGTTCCACATCAAGTACAAACAGAGATTGGGAGTAAAATACAGAAACAGGTAATACAGATGCACACAGAAGATAACATGAGTTAAACAATAAATTAAAAGTACAATTATAGCAGCAATTTACAGTTCATAATTGGGAATACATATGTACAGGGTATTTACAAATGGATAAAAGACATACATACATAACAGTAGACATAAATACATATGCGGTACAATTAGAAGAGGGAAAAGGAGAGTGAGAGAAAAGAAGTAAAAGGCAGAAGTCAAGGATATGTGGGAGGTGCCGCAAGAAGTAGAAGGGTGGGGATGGGCAGCAGGGCTCTGGTGTAAGGCAGGGATGAAAGGGGAGGGGAGATAGGAAACGAGGGATTAGGATGGGTCTGAAATGGAGAGGGAGGTGTGTAAGAAAAAGAAAGGGCTGGAGTGGAGGGAAAGATGGGGAAGAGGAGTGAAGAAGAGTGAGACCCTCCCCATCTTCGACTATGATGACACTGTTTACAGTGCTGCTCTCAAGTCCTTCCTTGCCAGACTGAATCCCTTTTCTACTCTTTCTGCTGATTTGCCTTGGACTGCCTCCCACCAGTACCCACCACTGCTCCATTTACTCCCCCCTCTCTCTCCCCCCTTTCTTTGATGCCAGGCACCTCACTCACTGTGCCGCTTCACCTCCAAATTCTGGATTTACTCTCTCCCTCTCTACCTTTCTACACTGCTTCCTCACACCCTTTCCAGAACACTGGATCCAATTCCCTCAACCTTCTTTTCAGGAAAACTACTGTAGATCAAGCTGCTTTAGATTTCCCAAGCTTTATCCCCCGGAGCCTACCTGGTCCTTCTCCTGTCTCAAGACTCTTCTTTATGACTTTAGTTCCTTCCTGCTACTGCACCTGACCCATATCCCCTGCTGTTGTCCCTGGCTTATGCGTGCTCCCAAGAAGCAATTATCACTTTGACCTAATGGAGCTCACATCTGACCCTATTGGTTACTATTTGTACTTGTTCCTTGTCCTGTCTGTGCACCTTTTACATTTATTACACTGGGTTCTGCATTTTGTGACTGCCTTGGTGTACAGTATTTTTTATTTGATTGCACTCTACCGCATGGTAAATTCTGCACTTTGCATTTTATCTGCCAAACGGTACTGTATATTGCTCTTGCACCATACTGTATTGTGTATCTGTATTTTGTATTATATTCTGTATGTTGCATTTTAATTATTCTGCACATTTACTGTTGCCTACTCCCACACTTCCTTCTCCCAGGACAAGACACATCTGGAAATGTTACCAGCTCAATATGTCTTTTTTGGTGAAACCTTTGAAATAAATAAATAAAATAAGTAAATATCTGTCACTTGCTCTTGGGGACAGAAATGCAGTTGATGTGTTGAATAGATACCTAGCTGATAGCAAGGACTGTTCCGACTCCATTTGGCTAAAGCTGAACCCAGTGCTTTTAGCAGATGCAGGAGCTCCGAGTATGGCAGGTATGTCAGGTGTTGTGTCCAGATCATAACTTGGTGACAATCCTCTGTGTGCCACGTGTAAGGTGAATAATCTGGGTGTTATTATGGGCTGAAAACTGATGGTTTTCCACTCTTACAGTGACACCAACAAAGTGAAATACATACCCGTCGGCAAAAGCGACACTTTCCTGACAGGTTGCTGTTTTGGTGTGCCCAAGACAGGGGCATGTTGTCTCCTGGTCCTGCAACCCCACCATGAATCAATTCTGACTGGAGCTGAGAATCCAAAAGACGGTGGGGGCAGGGGGCTCATGGGGGTTCTGGGGGTGAAGCCCCCCAATAAAAAAAACAGGACCGGGAGACTCACAGGAATCATGTAGACTACAACTTGCGGTCAACAAGATTCCTGTTGGTGAAATGCCGGTCGACATAAAGAATGTCGAACCAGCATGGTAGAGCCAAAACTGACACTAGAACATCAGGTGTTAGTAGTCATTTGTGGTGGAATTTTTCATCTCAGAAATGTCGCCCAGATTAAGCCTTACCCATGTCTCTTGGACCTAAAAACATTGGTACATGCCTTCGTGACATCCAGTTTAGGCTACTGCAAAATGTTATGCCTCAAAACTATCTGAAGGTTTGACATGCAGTTGCAGAATCCTGCAGCTAGATGGACTGCTGGAGTTTCTTGCTCTAAGCATATCTCTCAAGTTTTGTGGATATTGCACTGGCTGCTTGCCAGGTGGCGTGTCTCCTTCAAGATAGGTTTGTTGAAATACAAGACCTTGCATGATTTGGACCCATGCTATCTGAAAGAGAGAGACTGGCCAGTAACATCGCAGGACAAAATATCACGGACGACAATAACATGGCAATAACATCGCCACCAGCAATGCCATCAGCACATTACATTGTGGCATCAAACAGTGCACACCAGGGAATAGACAGGCAGCACACACCGCCCATTGCATGGAGACCCCAATCTGCAAAGCAGAGCTGCAGGAACACATGCCTGCAAAAAACACAGGGTTGCATAAGGGGGAACAGTGTAGAGGGCAACCACCACAGGGGTGGTGGGACACAGGACACTCACCATGGGAGCTGGCTGGCACAGGCACCCACACAAGGAACAACCCCCACACAGAACAAAATGTGGTGGCAACAGTGCACTGAGATCTGCAGAGGAGGAGTGACTGACCAGGGCATAGTGCCCAGCTGTCATTCTATACAAGTCCACCATGGAGGGCATGCCATGGTGCCAACAGGGATATGGCAGTCCACAGGACATGAGAACGAGTGATCATGAACAGCTGTACATGCGTGCATGTGTGGGTAGCAGCAACACAGAAAGCAATGGCCAGGGTGTGAGCAATGGGTATGCCAGTGGGGAACACATGGACAGAGATGGGGCACAGACAAACAGTTGGGGCGCTGCAACAGCCAGGACAGGCATGCTGGACACACAGCAACACGCAGACAGTTGTACAGAACTGATGTGCATGCACGGAAGGAGGAGGCAGCAGTCTGGGTTAACATCTGGTCAATATAGTTTAATACATTGTGCACACAGCATTACATCACACAGTGCAAACCACCCCACCCCCCCACCATACCAATGACAAGAACGAAACTCCATCACTATCTGCACAACACACCCCACCTCACCACCATTGCATGCCTGCCCAGACCACCTGGAGGTGCAAGCCGTGCCATACCTGCACACATAGCATGGCCCGCACTCATGCATGTGGTGCACAACTCCCCCGGGATAGCGCACAGCCACACACAAAGTCACAGCCAGAGCTCTGCCCCAGTCACAGTAACTATGCAGCTGCATACACAACCCTCCCTCCATGGTGGAACCCCCATCACATGAACCCCCAGCAGGCATACACCACCCCCAGCATAGGAGCAGGCACATCCCCCACAGTATATGTGACAGCACCACACCCAGAAGAGGCACAACACCCCACCCTCAACCATCAGGCGCACATACCCCCACCCCCAACAGCAGATGCATATTCCCCATTCCCCAAACATCACATGTACATTCCCCCGCCCCCAAACATCAGATGCACAGTCCCCACACCTCCAAACATCACATACCCATCCCTCAACCCCAAACATCAGATGCACAGTCCCTCACCCCCAAACATCAGATGCACAGTCCCCACACCCCAAACATCAGATGTACAGTACCCCAAACATCACAAGCACAGTCCCCATGCCCCAACATCAGATGCACAAACCCACCCCCCAAACAGCAGATGCACAGTCTCCCCACCTCCAAATAGCATAGGCATAGTTCCCCCACCAATTAACAGCAGTGGCAAAGGATCCCCACCCCCAAACAGCAGAGGCACAATACCCCCCCACATCAATGGCAGTGGCACAGGACACCCACCCACACCCCACAGCAGGAAAACATCCCCAACCACACCAGCACCGGCTAGATCCAGGTGACACAATACAATGGTCTCAGTTCAGCACAGGTACCCGCACCAGCACAGTGCTATGGATACAGTCATCGGCCATCCATGGGCAGCACAGTGGTGTGAGTGTCATGTAATGCAGGCACAGGGACAGATATATGCATGGTTATACCTGCAACTGGATGTTGTGGGCAATGCACCGCAGATAGTCATATGTGCTCCTTGTGCCATAATCCTTGACAATCTGCTGGATGCGGGCTGTGCCATTCCTGCACCTCTTACATGATGGTGACACATAATGTCCTGCAATGCACTGCTCAGTCCTGAGCTCATTAAGCTTCTGCTCTGCCTTCAAGGGTATCAATGAACTGCCATAGGCTCAGGTGACATGTGCCGATAAGGGTGCTGAAGGCACTGTACCACCTCTCCACGAATTTGTTCGTCTGGGCAGTGCCCATCCTGCTGGCCTCATAACAACTCCACAGTTCCACAGGAAACACAGGATGCCTGCGGACACCTCTGTGGATTGGCCACCCAACCCAGGTGTCCTTGAAGTAATGCACAATCAGTGCTAGCAGATCATCATGACATACACAGAACTTATACAAACAAAGCACCTCAAACACAGTGGTGACCTCCCCTGGGGTCACAAATGCCAAGGCAGGCAGCAGGCAGACATGGAGGGCAAAGTCTTCATGCTCAGTGTAACACTGCATGACCTCAAGTACCTCCTATATCTTCTACCACAGGGCTTGGCACAGGTGGAAAAACATACATGCTGGCTTAAGCCCAGGAAGACTGTGGAGAAGGCCTTAATGGTAGCCTGCTCAAAATCAGTCATTATGGTTGTTGGCTTCAGGCCTGCATGCAGCTCTTTCAGTGCACTGAAAGCCTGTGTGTAAGTGGCCTCGGTTTTGTTCGGCAGCAGGATATAGACACTCGGGACCACTGTGCAATATTGCACCTCATGTATTTTGTATAGCTGCATGAACTGTGGTGAAGCAGTCATAAATGTGCCATCTACATACCATGTCGAGCATTGCGACATATATTGCAGGTTCTTGTCTGTGGTGAATATGAGGATCCTTATGGTACCACTGCTATCATGGAGGAGGAAGGGGGCACCACTGAGAATTTGCCTGTACTCCTCCGGGATGCTGAGGCCCTCAAGTGATTTTGGCAGGGTTGGTGGCTGGCATGCGGCAGTCCTGATGTGGTGGACCATCCTCTCCAGGAGGCGGACACTGGGCATTCTGCCCCCCACAGCAGTTGGGATGCTGCTTCTGTAGGTCGCCACCACCTGGTGTGGTGTCTTGTTGGACTGGGCCACCTTCTGCTTCATTTCCATGACTGCCTCATGGATGCATATGGCCCCACTTTCAGGGACACTGTTGTGGCTGTTTACCACCTTGACCACTTCCTCCCCTGCGGTGTGCACATGGCCAAGGCATTGTCCCCTGTAGTATTCTGATCACTTTCAGTATGCTTTCTCTTCTGAGGTGCACTACTTGTAGTAGAGGAAGCCCTTGTGCTGCAATAGGGTCTTCCACTTCTGGCTGGTGACATAGGACAGTGGCATCACAGCGTGTAGTGGTAATGGATGGTCATAAACAGCACTGCTACTACTGTAGACTCTTACATGAACCACTGTTGCCTGTGTGTGGCTATGTTATATGGGCCACCACTGGGTGCAGGAAGCACTGCACCGCACCAGCTCAGGCCAGCCCCCGCCCTGCACACAGGTGTTTCCTGTTAACACTATATGTGTGCACTGTGGTCGCACCCCCACCTTATGTGTATCTCCCTTGGGGGGGGACAGTCACTGACAGCAGGCTGCAGGTGTTCATTGGCTGGCCGTGAGCAGCTCCGCTGTGAGTCCCACACCAGGCCTGTTCCCTGGGATGCAGCATCACTCCACGCCCATGTGTATTCATACTGCCCATGCAGCCTTGTGTGGTCCAGCAGTGTCCACTACATGTTCACTGGTGCTGGTTGCCATTCTCACACCATCTGCACACATTCCCAACCATGTGCATCACTACCATAGACAGGCTTTCCTCCTGTGTGTCCCCTTATAACTGTGACACCCCACACCTGCTGTCTGCACAGCTTCTTACATGAGGACTTACAAATGGACCCCTACATCCTGCTCATCTATGACAGGGCACACTGGGTGTTAGACAGGCATCCATCTGTCAATAGAGCATGACCCAGTTTCATTGCTGTGTGTCATTTGTCTGCACCTCACCCCCACCTGCCTGTGCTTCTCAGCCATGTCCTACGGGCTCACGGTGCTGCTGTTGCCTCCTCCTGCTGTCCCTTACCCAGTGCGCCCTGTGCATCCTATGTCCTTAGTTCTGCAGGGTGGCATCCTCTACCATGTTCCCCCCAATGTCTCATTTGTGGTCTCAATGTTTGTAGTAAGGTGCTTGCCCCATTTCGTTGCCTTGTGGTGGGTCCTGCTCTAGGTGGGGCGTTGTTCTTCTGATGTGCTCCTAAGCTTGAGGTCTGGTGGCAGATACTCCCATTCAGTTCCCCTCTCACAAGCAGTCATCCACAAGTGCACTGTTGCTGTCTACAGCATTCCCATTCATGGCATTTTTCCATGGCTTTCTTTTGTATGTTGCAGTATTTTAGTCCACGGTATTACTTCCACTTTGAAATTCCTGTGATATTTTGTCCGTTACTATCCGGTTCCAAAAGAGCTCCTCCATCCTTATGCTCTTGACCACCCATTCTGGTCCTCTGAGGTGGGCCTCCTGATGGTCCATAGCTCCGACTAAAGCTACCAGAGGACTGAATATTTGTTGCAGCAGTGCCTTTGTTGTGGAATCGGTTACCTTGCACTCTAAGGGGAGGTTACCTCTATTGAGACATTTTTAAGGGCTGAAATTTCACATTTTCTCTCTGACTTTTTCTTGTTAACAAGCCCATGTCACTGTGCCTAATACAGTATTTATCATTTTAGTATTTACTATCACTGTATTTAATTATGCTATTTATTATAGTCATACTGTGTATCTGTGCTTTCCGATGTTTCTGCATTATTATTGTTGTAAGGCACCCAGAGCCCTTGAGATTGGGACTGTGCCTCATTACGTCCTTGGCCATCTTATTGCTTACATATTGCAAGTAGGAAGAAATTCCTGTATAAATGGAGAGTAGCATAGAAAGGGAGGGTAAGCAGACAGAGCAACATTATATCACAGTACAAACACCAGACACAGTTCACAGCTAAAATAGGTGAATTTATTTATTGAACTCTAGAAGGGAGGAATCGGTTATGCTACACACCATATAATGCAGTTTAAGAATAGAGAACTGCAGGACAAATTGTTAGTCTATTGATTGAAACATTTAAAAAACAAGGATCTGTTTTGGGTATTGAGGGGGATCTGGATAAACTCCTCTTCATAATCACAGATACTCGGACAATGTATCCACTATTACTGAGAGATGTTTATCCAGATCCCCTCTCAATAAGTACTACAAATAGAAGATGACTATAAACAGTTTAAAAAATATTATTAATTACTGTATACAGTCGTGACCAAAAATATTGACGCCCTTGCAGTTTTTTCTAATAATGCACCATTCCTTCCAGAAAATTTTGAAATTAAAAAATATTTTGGTATCCACATATGTATTTCTTTGGTTTGCAGTGGAATAAAACACAAAAAGCAGAAAAATTTACTAAGTCTTAGCTTATTCCATACAGAAATCCTTAAATGGCCCGGACAAAATTATTGGCACCTTTTAGGACTAGTTAGAAATAATTAGATTTCAAGCAGGTGATTCTCCTTCACTTTGGAATTGAACTCACCTGTGGTGAGTTGCAGATGCCTGCAATATAAAAATCACTCATTGAACCAGTTTGAATAGAGAAAAGGACTCATTCTCCTGTTTTGTGTCACTGTGTGTACCACAATGAGCATGAAGAAAAGAAAGACAGCCAGAGAATTGTCCGAGGAGGTCAGACAGAAGATTATAGCCAAGCATGGACAATCTCAAGGCTACAAATCAATCTCCAGAAACCTTGATGTTCCTGTTTCCACCGTACGTAATGTTAACAGGATGTTTAAGGCCCATGGCACTCTAGCCAACCTCCCTGGATGTGGCCGCAAGAGAAAACTTGATCGAAGATTGCAGCGCAGGATTGTTCAAATGGTGGAGAAAGCACCTCGATCAACTGCCAAACAGATTCAAGCTGACCTTCAGACACAAGGTACGACAGTTTCAACTCACACCATCTGTTGCCAACTCAATGAAAAGGGGTTATATGGTAGGAGGCCCAGGAGGACCCCACTGCTGAGAGAGAGACATAAGAAAGCCCGACTGGGGTTTGCCAAAACACACCTGAACAAGCCAAAATCCTTCTAGGAGAATGTCCTGTGGACAGATGAGACCAAATTAGAGCTTTTTGGTAAAGCACATCATCTCTATGTTTACAGAAAACAAAATGAAGCCTTCAAAGAAAAGAACACCTTCCCTACAGTCAAACATGGAGCAGGTTCAGTGATGTTTTGGGGTTGCTGTGCTGCCTCTGGCACTGGGTACCTTGAACGTGTACATGGCATCATGAAATCTGGAGATTACCAGGCCATTTTGGAATGCAATGTTGAACCCAGTGTCAGAAAGCTGGGTCTCCGTTGAAGGTCATGGGTCTTCCAGCAGGACAATGACCCCAAACACACTTCAAAAAGCACCCAGGAATGGTTCAAGACAAGACGTTGGACTGTTCTGAAGTGGCCAGCAATGAGTCCAGATCTAAATCCCATTGAAAACCTGTTGAGAGATCTAAAAACAGCAGTTGGGAGAAGGCACTCTTCAAATCTGGGAGAACTGGAGCAATTTGCACAAGAAGAGTGGGCCAAACTGCCAGTGGAGAGGTGCAGGAAGCTCATTCATGGCTATAGGAAGCGGCTGATTGCAGTTATTTTGAACAAAGGCTGTGCTACCAAATATTAAGTCTAGGGTGTCAATAATTTTGTCAATGCCATTTCTTTTCATTTTCTGATTTAAAAGGATATATTAAATTCTGAATCAAAAACAAAGGTTCTGTAATATTAACAGAGAAATAAAGAATTGTGGAGACCAAATACTGTACTTTTGTTAATTTCAACTTATGTTTAGAGGAAATTGTGAGTTATTTGAAAAAGCGCAAGGGCGCCAATATTTTTGGCCATGACTGTATATCTGAATGTAACCTGTCCATGGAGAATCTTGACTCTTTCCTAGACAGTAGAGGATCCTAAAATATCTGAAATCAAATAGTTGCTAGATGCCCTCATCACTAAATCAAAGTTGTGGAAAGCATTTAAAAACTTGTGGGAGGGTAAACTCCTGGATCAGGTGGCTTCCCATCTGAGTTTTACAAGATCACAAAGAGTTTGATAGCCCTAGATGTGATGGAGGTGCCAGGAGGTCAATGGAAAGGTTTTGCTACTGGGATCCATGTAGGAAGCACTGACTGTAGTTTCACCCCAGTCAGGGAATAGATGATTTAGATTTGAAGGAATGGCTTATCTCCCTCATTAACAGTGACAGCAAGATACTCACAAAGTTTATGGCCACCAGTCAAGAAGTTCTCACTACAGTTTTACATCCTGACCAAGTTGGGTACATTAAAAGGAGAAACTTGTTAATAATGTAAGGAAAAAAACAAAAACTTGAAGCACCCATTCTAGATAGCATATATAAAGTTCTAAACGCAACTCTAACAAACTAAAGAAATGATGCTGTTAACCAAGCTATGTAAAAAAAAAGGTTTATTTGGTTACAAAGAGTTATAAAGACATAATTTAGAACTTTAACATTCAATACAAGGTACAACATGTGTGTGCATATTAAACGGCAAGACAATTTAGCAGCAATCAAAAACAGCAATGCAGCATAGATAGCTTTTTCTATTTAAAGAAGCTAATTATGGAAAGGTAAACAAATGTCCACTTGTAATAATGGGTTATTTGAAAATCTTACATATGTGAGGGATTTCGATTTTCCTTGTTTTTTTTATAAACTTCTGATTAATTTTAAATTGTTTACTTAGGGTGTTAAGGTTAGGAATTGTCATTTGGATAGTTGGATCACTAAATGTATGTTAAATGTAACCATTTATTTATTTATTTAAATGAGCACGAGATTTAGTGTGCTTTTGAATTGTAGGCATAATTGATTCATTCATTGATTACACTATAACTAAGGAGCAGTTACATGGCTCCTTAACCTCTGAAGAAGCTCCACCTAGACGTAGCAAAACGTAAGGTTGCTGGCCCTTAGGGGTTATGCTGTAGCTGTCTGAACTTCTGTCCCTTCATGCTTTGTCTCTATTCATAGCATTTGCTGTCTATGCTGCATTGCTGTTTTTGACTGCTGCTAAATTGTCTTGCCATTTACCACGCACACAAATGTTGTACCTTGTATTGAATTTTAAAGATCTAAATTATGTCTTTACAATTCTTTGTAACCAAATACATTTTTTTTACATAGCTTGGTTAACAGAATCATTTTTTAGTTTGTTAGAGCTGTCATTAAATCTTTATATATGCTACCCAGAATGGATGCTTTAAGTTTTTGCTTTTTTTCAGTAGTTCATTATGAGAGCACCATTCAATGTGGATGGCTCCCTGGAGAGCCTTTCTTTCGTTGGTTTAATAATGTAAGGAGAATGCTGGCACTGCTTCATTTTAAAAGGGATAGCCCCTCCATAATGGTGACACTGTTACACAGAAATACAGATGTGGTGCTTAGAAAAAGACCATCGGTTCTTCTAGTCTGCCCTGTTATGCCCTATCCTGTCCTGGGACCTACTACTTAGATGGAGGGGGTTTGCCCCTCCTCTCCTCCTTGCCCCATGGCTTACCACTACCACCCCAAGTTTACAATTAAGCTCATAACTCTGTCCCAGCCGTGCTTGAAACCAATAATTGTTTTGCCACCCACCACCTCCACTGGCAGGCTGTTCCACGGCTCAACCACTCTCTGTGTAAAATAATATTTTGTTATGTTCCTCCTGAACCTCCCCCCCCACCAGCTTCCACTTATGTCCTCCTGTCTTTAGCTGACTATTCCTACTGAATAGTTTCTTACAGTTTGTCCTGTTCACTCCTTTTAGGAACTTGAAAATATCGATCATATTGCCCTTCTCCCCTCTGTCCACCAGTGAGTACGTATTCAGTTCCCTAATCTGAGCTTCATAGGATCTGCCCTACTGGCCCTAAATCATCTTGGTTACCTTACACTGCACCGTCTCTGGCCTGTCCTTGTCTTTCCTTAGCTGGGGATTTCAGAACTGGGCATTGTATTCTAAATGATACCTCACCACTGATTTATAGAAAGGTAGAGGTACCGCCTTCTTCCAGTTATCAAAACCCCTCCCAGTACATCTCAACATCGCAGTGACCTTGCTGCAGGCCTTATACATTGGCTAGATTATTTTCAGGAGTTGCTTATGATGACTCCCAGGTCCCTTTCCTCGGAAATAGTGTCTAGCTTAACTGATCCCAACGAATATTCCATCATGGGGTTTTTGTTTCCTATGTGCATCACCTTGCATGTTTGGGCACTGGATTTCAACTGCCAAACCTTGGAACACCTCTCTAACATGTGCAGGTTCCTTAGCAATTCCCTTATTCCCTCCATGCTGTCCACCCTTCCACGGAGCTTAGTGTCATCTGCAAAGATTTCTTAATGCAGAAAATGCGTTTAATCAGGTGTAGTGGGCTTACCTCAAACCAGAATGTGCTTTTTTAATATCTTATTTTATTTGAGCTGGCTATGCAGGCACAAATAAATAAAAAAATTAGGAATGTCAGCCTCAGCAATTTGCAATACGGTTCCCCACTTCAGCAGGTAGCCCAAAACAATTCCATAAAGATAAAGTTACTCTAAGGGCTCAATTCATAAAGCCTTATATGCTCCCCCATATGGGTGTGTAGGGCTTGCATGTACCACAGAGGCCCTCCTGTTCCCATGCAGGGGTCTCTGCAGCTGTCATGAGTCAGTATTCTGCCCCGTTTGCTCCCATTCCAGTACAGGCATTTATGGGGTTGGGAACTGGGACAAACTTCAAACTACCCAGAATTATGAAAGGAGCCAAGGCACCCATTCTGCAGCTCTAGGGGTTTATACCCTTCGACATTCAGAAGACGGCCATATTGGCCATGCACCCCAGGCAATCAGAGTAGGACTGGCTGGTGTGGCCAGTGATCACCTCCCATTTGCTCCACAACTCCATATTGGGTTCTGGGGGCATTAGGTTACAAAGAGGGGCACAGCAGCATAGTACCCATTCTTGAGATGATAAATATAACCCAAAGTGCCCATTTATAGTCAAAAGCTTTCTTCTGTAGTCTTGCAGTGCATGTCAGCCTCTCCATCTGATACATCTTAGTCAGCATGCACCACTATTCCTCCTGTTTAGAAATAATTTCTGACCACCTCCTAATGATAACATTTCTTAGCTGCAATGATCAGAATAGAATATTGATATATCTTTGCTTTTTTTTCTCAGATAATCTTGTTGACAAACACTTGGTAAACAATTATCTCACAAATTGACAATTTTTTTTTTAAATCAGTAAACATTATTAAAAAAATGTTAGTAGTACAACAATTAAATGTATATTTATTTTCCTAAAATTTCTGATATGTGCTTTTCTTACCCAGCATTTCCTAATATTTTCTCAGCTTGCTACTACATACCCACATTTTGTGTGGCCAGTTTTCTGCAACTACAATCTCTTAAGCATTTTCGAGACTATACTGTATCATACTCTTACCATAATGAAAATGTAAAAAGAATACTAGCAAGTTTCCAAGCAACCACTCCCAGAATCCCCAGTTTTTCAGATGATGAACGTTAAAAGAGGCTAGAAGGGGAAGGAATCAGATTCATTCAGTGCAGTAACTGCTCATTACTGCTTTTATTGCTCCTTTTACTGTGTATTGTTGATTTCACTTGGTAGCAGGTTGAATTTTTGACTTCCCAGAAGAGGCTAAAAGGAGAAGGAATCAGATTTCAGTGCAGTAACTGCTCATAGAAACACAGAATTTGATGGCAGATAAGGACCGCTTGGCCACCCAGTCTGCCCATTTCCCTACCTACTGGATAAGCTGCAGATCCTAGTTAACCAGCAGCCTACTTCTTCCTACCCCCACCCCCTAGAATTGCCATATGACTGTCCCATGCATACTTGAATTTCACCACTGTTTTTGACTCCATAACCTCCTCTGGAAGGCCGTTCCATGCATCCATAACCCTTCTGTGAAAAAATACTTCCTTACGTTACTTCTGAACCACTCCCCCTCTATCTTCAAATTATGCCCCCTTGTTCTTGCACACCTTTTTTTCTGAAAGATGCTACCCTCTTGGACTTTGTTGATTCCCTTGAGGTACTTGAATGTTTCTATCATGTCCCCCCTCTCCCTCCTTTCCTCGAGGCGATACATATTAAGCTCCTTAAGTCTCTCTTCATATGTCTTCCGGGGCAGACCCTGCACCATTTTAGTTGTCCTCCTCTGGACTGCCTTCATCCTCTTTATGTCTTTGCAGAGACTGGGTCTCCAGAACTGCATGCAGTACTCCAGATGGGGTCTCACCAGCTGTCTGTACAGAAGGATAACAACTTCCTGTTTTCTACTGGTGATGCCTCACCCTATGCATTCCAGTATCCCCCCAGCCCCCCCTTACTGCCCTCTCACATTGCTTACGCACCTTTAGGTCATCTGATATGACTACCCCCAGGTCCCTTTCCATTTTGTTGTTGTTATTATCTAACCCCAGTTGAGTACCCTTCCCTTGGGTTTTTGTTTCCCAGGTGCATTACCTTGCACTTCTTAGCATTGAATCTAAGCTGCCATACATTTGACCATTCCTCCAACCTTGCCAAGTCCCTTCTCATACTTTCCACCCCACCTTGTGTATCAACTCTGTTGCAGATCTTTGTGTCATCTGCAAAGAGACATACTTTTCCTTCCAGGCCCTCTGTAATGTCGCTTATAAATGCCTATGATTTTTTTTTTCGTTGACTTTGTTTATTCTCTCTGGGCCTCAGGCATCCTTCAAGAGTACCCACTCAGCTGCTGTCTCTAACTCCTGGCCTGAACCCCTACTTCCCTCAGAGTGACTCTGGCAGGTCCAGCCCCCCCGGGTGGGAGGGCCCACCTCCACCCCCCCCCTGTGGTGGCTCTTTCTGAAATTAGAGGGACCTACCTCATTGTCGGGTTGTCCGTGGGAATCCTGGGTGATCTGTGCCAGTATTGGGATGTGGGTGCACTCCTGGGGTCTCGGTCATCTCCCGGTGCTCCAGAGGGGTTTTCTGCATTTTTCTTCCTGTGGAGAGTGGACGTGCAATGGCATCCATGGTGAGGAGTACTGATGCCTGCCGTTGCTCCACCCACAGTGGATATCACAGGATTTGAGCATATTTACTCAAAGCAACTAGAGTCTATAATCATAGTAGGGGCATACTTAAAGCAATTTTCTAAAAGGGGGGGACGCTACAGTGTACAAAAGGGAAAAAAACTTCAAAGCAAAGGGTGGGTGCATAAAAGGATAAAGAACAGAAGATGCAGAAAGGGTAAGGAAAGGATAGGCAAAAAAAGATGATGCGCATCGTGCAATGTAGTGGTTGTGGGGCAGTGGTGTTCAGGAAGACCTTCTGGACACTGTGGTGCTTCCTTATCTACAGTCACCTTTCTGTGTTGAGTGTGGAGGTTGCAGGACTCCAAGCTGACTGGCAAGGGTCCAGGCAGCCTCCCCCCCAACAGGGACCACCACGTCTACCACTACTCCCTCAGAGAATGCCAAGAAGGAGGGACAGATGGACTACGGTGGGCTCAGGAAGGGTGAGGGAGGTGGGACGAAGGCACATCCACCAGTCAGTGACACTTAGATGCATAGATACTGTTAGCAGATAAGGGCCTATGGCTCACCCAGTCTGCCCATTTGAGTTCATTAGATCACTTTAAGTTTGTCTAGAAGTCTGCTTCTTCTTACCACTGACCTCCAGGATTCCCTTATGTCTAGCCATCGCATTCTTAAATCCTGTAATTGTTTCAGCCCTGACCACTTCCTCAGGCAAGGTG
This sequence comes from Neoceratodus forsteri, assembly GCA_016271365.2. Lineage (NCBI taxonomy): Eukaryota > Metazoa > Chordata > Ceratodontiformes > Ceratodontidae > Neoceratodus > Neoceratodus forsteri. Next base: position 1,181,827,640 of record CM028131.1, read on the forward strand.
TTCCACTTGTCCACCATCCATTCTGTGAAGAAAGTCTTCCTCATGTTTCCTTTGAATCATCCTCCCTCCAACTTTATCCTATGCCTTCTAGTCTTGGAACATTTTTATCACTAAAAAATAGTGTTTTCTGCACCCTGTTTCTCCCCATAAGGTACTTGCATGTCTATATCATATACCCTCTTTTCCTTCTCTCCTCAAGGAAGTACATATTTAAGTCCTTCAGCCTGTCCTCACAGGACTTGTGATTCAACACCAGTACCATCTTTGTTACCTTCCTCTGAGCCTTCTCCACCCTGTCTATGTAAATAAAAGAATGATGACGATGTCCCTATGTAGGTAAGGTCTCCAGAACTGGATAGTGTACTCCAGGTGGGGCCTCACTAGTGTCTTGTATAGAGGAACTATGACCTCCCTTTTCCTGCTGGTGATGTCCCTGCCTATGCATCCCAGCATCATATTTGCTTTACCTGCTGCCTTGTCACACTGTTTCCCTACCTTGAGGTCATCAGAGATAACCCCAAGGTCCCTTTCCTGCTTGGTGCATGCTATATCCTCACCCCCAACTGATATGCTGTTCCAGTGTTTTTGTGCCCTATATGCATTATTTTGCACTTTTTTTTGCGTTAAATGTCAACTTCCAAACCCTTGACCATTCTTCAAGCTTCTGCAGGAATCTCCTCATTCTGTCTACACCCTCTTCTGTAGGTCCTTCCTCATTCTGTCTACACCCTATTCATAACTCATATGCCATCTTGGCACAGCAGGGAGATCACACAGCATCTCAAGAAGTGAACACCAAAGGAGATGAGGGGGTCATCCAAGACACAGCTCCAAGGGCAACTGGAAGAAGAACACACAGGAGGAGGAAGTAAATCCTGTTTGGGAACTCCATCGTTAGGGGGATAGATCTGGGGATAGGCAGCAGTGGGAAAGGGAGGTAGTGTGCCTATCTGGAGGCAGAGTTCAGCGGGAGGGCAAGCAGATTCTAAGGCTCATTAAGGCAGTGGCAAAGAGAGGGAAGCTGGACGTCATTATCCACATAGGGACAAATGAACTGACAGGAGAGGGGGTAGACATAGGTAAAGTACAGAAGGAATTCAGGGAGCTTGGGAGGAGTCTTGGGTAAGTAGTACACTCTGTAACCTTCTTGGAGGTTCTGCCAGTCCTTGGCAAGGAAGACAGCTGGGACATCTGCACCATGGAATTCAACACATGGCTGAAGACATGATGTGGAGAAGTGGGGTATGGCTTCATTGATGACTGGGACCTCACCTGGAGGGATGAAGGACTGTATTCACTGGACGGCCTACATCTATACAGGGAAGGGTAAGGGTATGCTCAGTGAAAAGTTTCAATGCTTACTCAGCAGGCATTTAAACTAGCCAAAGGGGAGGCAAATGCAGTCAGAGGGATTACTGTAGCCCCCCCCCCAGATAACATATCAGGAAATAGGGAGACCCCAATTAGTAGACAGACACAAAAAAAAAGAAATAAAAAATTGGTCACAATAGGAAGGGAAACAGAAAACATAGCTCAAACACATCACAGGGAACTGAGCGGAAAATGGTAAAAGGAGGGGGTGCACAGGATGGAAGATAATGTGCACAAATGCCCGCAGTCTGGGAAACAAAATCCCAGATCTAATGGCATCGATAGACACAAACTTTGTCATTGTGACTATTACAGATTCGTGGTACACAGGGAATAATGACTGGGATACAGCCATACCAGTATACACATTTTTTAGAAAGGATAGGGAAGGGAAGGGAAGCGAAGGGAAGGGACGGGAAGTGGGGAGGGGTGGCTATGTATGTGAAAATTAAAGCAACAGAGGCTCAAGAGTTACTGGAAGGAATGGAGGCACTGTGGGTCATCCTAGAGGTTAGAAATAAGACTGCCATTCACACTGGAGTGGTTTACAGGCCTCCTGCACAGAGACAGGAAACAGATGCAGTTCGGGGTGGAGACAATCCACAAAATAGCAACCATAGGGGGACTGCTGCTAATAGGAGACTTCAACCTGCCAGATGCAGATTGGAGCACTCAGACTGCAGGTACAGCAAGGAGCAGGGACTTAATGACCACCCTGAAAGAGGCAAACTTAAGGTAGCTAGTAGTAGAACTCACCCGGGAAGGGGCTATACAGGATTTGGTGCCGAACAACGAGGACAGGCTCACCGATGTTGAAGTGGGCAGTCCCCTTGGTTCCAGCGACTACAAGACAGTACGATTTACTGTAACCACAGTGGTAGAGAAAAGTCATATAAGGATTAGGGTTCTGGTTTTTAGGTGTGTCAACTTTAAGGAAATGGTGGGACAGCTTCAAAGTGCCTTAGCAGCAGAGGGGGATATTTGGAGGAACAGTGGTCTAGACTCAAAAGAGTCATAACAGAAGTTAAGTGTGTTAGCATGCATAGTAAGAGCAAAAGAAATAAACAATCACTATGGTTCTTGAAGGTAGTGGCTGAGAAGGTAAGGAAAAAAGAAAGGCATTTAGGAAATACAATGGGACTCAAAAGGATGAGGACAGGGAGGAGTATCTGGAGAAACAGAAAGAATCTGGGAAAGCAGTCAGCAGGGCTAAGGCACACACAGAAGAAGGTATAGCACAGGCTATTAAGAAAGGAGACAAGACCGTCTTCAGATACATTAGCAAGAGGAAAAAAAAAACAGAAATGGTATTGTTAGGCTGAAGAAGGAAGGAAGGTGGGTGGAAGATGACCTAGAAAAGGCTGAGATACTGAACAAATACCTTTGCTCACTGTTCACCAGGAGAGGGGAGGGTGAGATAACCAAAACTCATTAGGAGGGGTAATCAGGGGAGGGAGGTTGTCACCAGCCCATTCACTGTGGAAAGAGTCATAGAGGAACTCAGGGAAAACAAAAACAGACAAGGCAATGGGGCCAGTTGGGATTCACCCTAGAGTATTAAAGGAACTCAGGGTCGTACTGGCAGGTTCATTGACTGATCTTTTCAACTCATCTCTAGAGACAAGGGAGGTATCTGAAGACTGGATGAGGGCAGAGGTGGTCCCTCTCCACAAGAGTGGTAGTAGGGTGGATACAGGCAATTATAGGCTTGTAAGCCTGACCTCAGTAGTGGGGAAACTAATGGAGTCCCTACTTAAGGACAGGATTGTGAAGTTTCTGGAGACTAGTGGGGCACAGAATCCAAGGCAGCATGGATTCTCAATGGGTAGGTCCTGTCAGGCAAATCTAATTGAATTCTTTGACTGGGTGACCAGGGTGGTAGATCAGGGAGGGGTGGTGGATGTGCCTACCTGGATTTCAGCAAGGCCTTCAACACTGCCCACATAGGAGATTGCTAAATTAATTGAGAAACCTGGAAGCGGGCCCTATGGTAGTAAAATGGGTTAAGAACTGGCTAAGGGACAGGACTCAGACAGTGGTAATAAATGGCATGAAATCAGAAGAGAGGGAGGTGACCAGTGGGGTGCCACAGGGATCAGCCATGGGACCAGTCCTGTTCAATGTCTTCATTAGTGACATTCCAGAGTGTCTGGAGGGAAAGGTATGCTTGTTCGTGGATGACACCAAGATCTGTAACAGAGCTGATACACTGGAAGGGGTGGAAAGAATGAGAAAGAATCTAAGCTTATTGGAGGAATGGTCAGGTGTATGGCAGTCGAGTTTCAATGCTAAAAAGTGCAAAATAATGCACCTGGGTCACAGGAATCCAAGAGAGGACAACAGGATGGGAAAGTGTGTGTGTGTGTGTGGGGGGTTGATTTGGCCATCACAAAGCAAGAAAGAGACTTGGGGATCATCATAGCAGATGAACTAAAGGCGACCAAGCAGTGTAAAAAAGCAGTCAGGCAGGCTACCAGAATGCTGGGATGCATAGGTAGGGGCAAAACCAGCAAAAAGAAAGAGGTGGTGATGCCACTGTACAGATCAGTGGTAAGGCCTCACCTGGAGTACTGTATCCAGTTCTGGAGACCGCATCTCAGAAAAGACAGACAGGATGGGGCAGTCCAGAGAAGGGTAACAAAAATGGTACACGGACTACACCAGAAGCTGTATGAGGAAAGACTCAGAGACCTTAATATCTATACATTGGAGGACAGAAGAGAGAGGGGGATATGATAGAGACATTCAGGTATCTTAGGGGTATAAACAGGGTACAGGAGGGAAGCATATTTCAGAGGAAGCATTGCACAAGGAGAAGGGGACATGATATGAGGCTGGAGGGAGGAAGGCTCAGCGGGAATATCAGGAAGTACTTTTTCACAGAAAAAGATGTGGATATGTGGAACAACCTTCCAGCAGAGACGGTGGGGGGTAAAACAATATAGGGGTTCAAGAGCGCATAGGATAGACATAAGGGTACCATGGAGATAGGCAGAGAAGGCATGACACAGATCAAATAGGATCTGGGCTGTTAATACTGAGTAGAGAAATGGGCAGACTAGGTGGGTCATATGGTCCTTATCTGCTGTCAGAGTCTATGTTTCTGTGTTTCTATTAGTTGAAATCTTTTTCCACTGTTTACCTGGAAGAAATTTATTTTATTCTCTTTGCTACGTCTGTTGGATTCCTATCCTTTTTAATTTGTGTAACTCTGACCATCTTGCAGAATCTGAAGATTTGATGCTTTGTTTGCAGAATCCCCTTGTGTCATTCTGTAATTAACTGTAGAAAACAATTTACCCGCACCGGAGTCATGGCATGTCTAGAGAGTCCTATCAAGTCCCTTATTTCCGCACTTCAGAAGCACAACGGTCCTTTGTGCACCGTGCACCCAGTTGGCCAAATTCCCTCCCCTGTGACATTTTGGCTGAACAAGAGTTTGGCTGATTCAAGAATAAACTCTGCCAACACCTCGCCACACTTAGCAATTGTGAATGCCTTTTCTAAGTAGCATTACTCTACAGCCTCCCCCATACCCTCACCATGCCCTCCCCTCTACCCTACTTCCATTCTGTACCACTCGTCTTTTCCACCTTCCTTTCCCTCTCCCTGCCTCCCACCCTACCTGCTCCTCCTTTCACCCACACTACAACTTGACAAGGTCAACTCTGGCTTATTCATGATTGTCTGTAATAATGATTGTCTGTAATAATGTACACATTTATTAATTTGTTTGTTTGTTAATTTGTAAAGTGCATTTTTCCAGTTGTAACTGAAATACCCCCCTGTGAAAACTCATTTGGGGACTGTTTGTTAACTTCTAAAGTGCATTTCCAGCGTGCAGAATTTCAGTTTGCCCTGCTAGTAACCACCATAAGCCTTTCTTTTTTGAATCACAATAGTAACCTGATAGCCCACAGCCCATTTGCTCTTCTCCCCACACCCACTACCAGCCCGCCCCCAGCAAGTTAATCCTTTTTGCCTGTACTGCATATTTAATCCTCCTCTCCATTCCTCCCAGAGACTACCCCCCTTCCCTGAGGAGACCGGAGGTCGCGAGGGTCTGCCCTGAAGCCCTCCCTGCCCGCAGAAGCCCCGAACCCGAGACACACCAGGTAATTCTACCATGATCCAGGCTGCTGCCACCACCGTTGGCCACCTCTTGCCTTTTCTGAAACGGCCACAAGCTCCCATGCTCAGCGCATGAATCCCGGCCAGAGTAGCACCTCGAGTTGCTGCCCAGGCTCAAATGGAGCAGAACTGTTACTTTTGTGCCTGATTTTGAAAGTTTTAAAATGAACCAGCTAAAACTATTTGTATTTGCCTGTAACTGTATTTAAAAGCTTAGAGTCACTGCAAGCCTAGGACCTGTGTTCTATCTGAAATCCCCCCACTCTTCGCTGGTATTACTTAAATAGCCTCTGCCCTCGCGATATTTTGCTGCTGTCGGGAACTTCTCCATTAGATCCTTATATTGTTTTGCCACTAGAGGGAGCCTGATTAAGTTTGAGCAATTTGCTCCCAATACCTCACTTGTCACATTTACTGCTCTCTAGTAGCTGTTTTTTTGTGATTTATATTAAAGGAGCCCTCTGCTGTCTCTTTCCTCTCTACCTCACTCCTTTCTCTAGTCAAAATGTCCTCCTTCCTCCTAGCGCCCTCATGGAATACTTTCCTTCCTATCCTCTTTGAGCTTTACTGCTTGAACACATCAACAGCTTCTGCCAATACTTATACTCAGTTTGACTTCTACTACTCCAACATGCTTGCTACTGCCACTCCACTACCTCTACCCCCTCTGCTCTCATCAGCAAGCATATTAGCCCAATAGTCAGATACCTTCACCTTCATCTAGGCCGCCACCCTGCATGTCTATCAGGGTGTACCTCATCACCCAGCTATGGTTACTAACCCTATCTCTTATACTATCCGGGCGAATTGAGATCAACCCTGGTCCATCTCTGCGCCCTGTCATCAACCTTGCCCCCCCGCACCACTCTCCCTAAAACGATGGACTAGCTTTGCCCACCTGAATGCTAGGAGCCTTATGCCAACCTCCTGACCTCCAGGCTTGGATCTATACTAACGTCCCGGACGTCCTCACCATCACAGAAACCTGGCTTAAGCCCACAGTGCCTGACTCTCAGTGCCACTTTCCTGGATACAGCATGCTTCGTATCGACCATCCTGGCACTAAAAGGGAGGTGGCCTTGCCCTCTACTTCAAAACTCACCTAAACATTACCTTTCTGCAAGACCCCCTCCTACCAAACTGTGAAATCCTGCACTCCCTACTGCTTCTTGGGGGTGTAAAGAAACTACATATTTTTTGTACTTATATCCCCCCAAAAAATGCTACACAAGGCATCACTGAACTCCTAGGGTTTCTGCCTACAGTTACAGGCAAGAATGACATTATCTGCCTTGGGGATTTTAACCTTGACTGGTCCGAGAAAAACTCAGCTAACCTATCCTCCTTAGCTAGCAAGTCAAATCTATCCCAGCTCATACATGAACCCACAAGGGTCTCACATGGGGGCAACTGTTCCACCCTCCTTGACTGGATACTTACTAACAGGACGGAATATGTTGCCTCAGCTGGTGTGCTACCTGACACAATTAGTGACCACTATCCCATCTACTGTGTCTGGAACACTGTCATTCCTCCCATCCCTGCTAAAACTGTAACCTTTCCTAATCTCTCCCGCCTAAGTCATGAGGACTTCTTAACTGACCTTAACCAGATTGACTGGTCCCCTCTCTACCAAACAGAGGACATTAACATAGCCACAGAATATTTCAATTCCGTCCTCCTCTCTCTTCAAAACCTTCACATCCCGTCACCACACGTAGGATGGCAGGGAAGTAACCAAGTGGCTTAGCCCCCTGCTTCAACTTCTCAAATCTAGGGACAAATTTTGGTCCAGGTGGAAGATCTCCCACCTCCGTGCAGACTTTGAAGACTTCTCGTGCATTACGTAACAACTGCAAAGACAAATTCGTATTGCCAAAAGCACCTACTATGAACCTACTAATAACATCCTCTACAAATCCAGCAGGTACTGGTCCAAAATTAAGGACATTCTCGGCAGCGATAAGCAACAGAATCCAGCTGACGCATGAACATTCAAGGTGTTCACTGCACCAACCATGACACCATTGTACGCCTTCAATGCCTTTTTCTTCTCCACCAGTCGCTACTCTAACTAGCCCACAACCTGACTGTCCCTCTTCTCTCCTTGCCCCTCCACCCCTCCCTTTCGGTTCTGGCTCCAACCACATACCTTGAAGTTACGCAAGCTACTTAACTCCCTTCCGACGCACTTGAGGTCAGGGGCCTGAGGCATCCATCCTTGCATACTTAAGCAGTATGCACCTTGGCTAGACCAGACCTATCACCTGGCTTTTTAACCTCTCGATTCGTACGTCTACTGTCCCATCCACTTGGAAAACTGCCAGAACCATCCCTATACACAAAAAGGGCGATGTCAAACTCATGTCCAACTACCGCCCTATATCTCTTCTGCCCACTCTCAGTAAGCTGTTTGAAAAAATAGCCCACCGCTTAGCTTGCTGCTCACCTTGACATGTTTAATCTTCAAACCCCGTGCCAGCATGGTTTCCGGCCCGGTCACAGTACCACCTCTGCACTTACACAACTTACAAATGACATCAGAAATAATATGGACCGTGGCCTACTCACTGGGGCCGTCTTTATCGACCTGTCTAAAGCCTTCAACATGGTACACCATCCTCTCATGCTAAAGAAACTCCAATCCATTGGAGCATCTGACCAAACCCTCTCCTGGTTCCATAGCTATCTTGACAATCAGACTCAGGCAGTAGCATTTCACAAGGCCCTTTTCTCCCCCCTAAACATCTCCCGTGGAGCTCCCCAAGGATCCACTCTTGGACCTCTACTCTTCTCCCTCTTCCTAAATGATATTCCCACCATGTCCCGGCATAGCTGCACTCTTATGCATGAGATGACCTTGTTCTCTACTCTGGGTCAAAATCGGTTGCTGCCATCAGTTCCACTCTCACTAATGACTTCCAATTCCTGTAGACCTGGCTCTGTAGCAACCACCAAGTCCTGAACCTAGAAAAAACCTGTGCTATGCTATTCGGATCCTCTAAGAAACTGTCTGCCCCTGCGAACAGGCGCCGGGGTCAATGCCTTGATGGCTCCCTCATCTTAAACACTGAGTCCTTCAAGTACCTTGGGGTCACTTTGGATCCCACACTTGACCTGTCTCAACATGTCAATATGGTGTGCCGTGCCGTCAATGCTAAAATTGGCGGAGCTTATCGCGTGCGCCACTCCCTCACTCTTTCCGCTAGACTTTCTGTTGTGAGAGGTATTCTCTTACCCCAGCTCCAATATGCTCTGCCCCTCCTCTTTGCTGTAAACTCTGCTACACTCCACAAATGGGACATTGTCTACAACAACATCTGTAGATTCGCCTTAACTGCCCCACGTTTTACCCATCATTGTCTCCTTTACACTGGCTTAAATTGGCTGTCACCTAAGGATATCCGAGCCTACTCCCTGGGCTGCTTTATCGACTTCCTGTCTAGACCTCCCTGCCCTGTCTATCTTGCCAACCTCCCGACTCCTGCCTCACACACCTGTACCCTCAGGTCTTCCTCTGTCCCCATGCTCTCCACTAGACCTTGCATGACAAAAATGGGTGAACAGGCATTTGCCCATTTTGCTCCCAAATTCTGGAACTCACTCCCCCTTATGGTGAAAACTTCAGCCTCCCATCGAGAATTCAAAAACTCTCTGTTCACCCACCTTCTATCCTCTGGCCAATGCAAATGCTCTTAATTTGCTTTGTCCCACTGCAGGCTGTCAGGTCTGACCCTGAGTACTACACTAATGTTCTCCCATGCAATATGCTTGTCTAGGTGGCTATGAACCTTGATGTCTTCACTGTCCTCAGCTGTCTTATGGTTAACCTAATTGCTTTATTTTACATCCTTATTATGATCTATGCCTAAAATGTACCCTTATGTAACTATTACTGTGCTACCCAATGTATATCTTGTTTTGCTCCTGTACACCTATATTATGTCTGTGCATTTCTGCATATTGTAACCAATATGTGCTAACTGTGCTCTCCCGGGTCGTGCCTGAAAATAGGCAGGTCTGTTGCCTAGCGCACTTACCAGGTTACCAAAAGCTAATAAATAAATAAATCTACTTTGTGTTATTAGATTTTCTCAATTTTATGTCTCATTCTGTTACTTTGACGTGGTACCTTTGTAAATGAGCTTCTAGCTCAAAAGCATTATGATCCAAGAATTAAATAAAAATAAATAAATAATGGGTTTCTTTTCTGTGCATTTTTTATGCACTAATTAATACACAGACATTGATGGCAAAGAAAGGCTTGTCGGCCCATCTGGTCTGCTATCTAACCTATTGAATAGCCTGTTGTCTGGGAATTTTGTCTATAAAAGAAATGCAGCATTTACGTTTCTTTCATTTTAAAACATGTACTATTGCAAGTCATTTGAAGAGGTCATGTGGATTCAATATAAATGAAGGATCAAGCTCACCTTTATGTCAAGGAAACTGCTGGAGTTGCCTTGACTTCTGCTAAGTTTGACCATTTGTTTCAATTGGAATTCATGGGACCAAAGACTCCAGAAATTATTTTAAAATGTGTTTTGCATGTGATACAGTATTTTTTTTGTGCTTTGTATTAAAACATTTGCTTATACAGCATTTCTAAGTAGGAAAAAAAACAGTGATTTATAAAAAAAATCTTTTTTACCCTGTGCCCTTTTGAGCTTCAGTCACCCCACTTTTCCCACTGTTTCGGCACCTATGAATCCAGCTACCCCTACTCAGCTCTGGAGATATTTCCAAGTAAATGGAGCTCTTAAAACAGCATTTGTGGAATGTGGTGCCAAACAGTCAGACCTCTCAGCTACTTTTGTGTTGTTAAATATAAGGGATGCCCCACGTTACTTCAGTGTCATCAGTAAAATCTTTCGGGATACCCACTCGGATTGCGAAGCATTATGCACATGAGTGAAAGATGTAGTAGATGACAAAGCTATGAATGTTCAGTGGGGCATGGCAGTATGTTCAGTCAAATATTACTCTCTGGAGCTCAGTTCCAGGCTTATACAATTCAAGATCTTGCTTCAGATGCACTGAGCATTACCCTGCATATTCAGGGTTGACATCACAAGAGGACTCTAAGACCTGCTGGAGGTGCAATTGGCAAAGGGGCACACTGCTACACATGCTATGATAGTGTAAGGTAATCTGCCATTTCTAGTAGGGAGTGGAAAAGGAAATACTGTAAAGTCATTGACACCCACTTCAACTGATCCTTGCCTATGGTATCCTGGGGACAGCAGCGGATTTAAGTGAAGCAGATGTTATGAGGGAATTTGTTCTGCAGGCTCTGCTGATGGCTAAGAAAATAGTATTGAGAGCATGGAAGGACACACAGATATCCCTGTCTCAAGACACAGAAAGCCACCATGGTGGAGCTACTGCGGCATGACTTGAGAAGCTAACATTTAAACATAGACATAAAACAAAAGGGTATAATAAAATATAGGGATCATACCATGCCATAAATAAAGGTTTGCCTAATAGTTATAGCTCTCAACTGTCCCTGATTTTCAGGGACGTCCCTGATTTTGCCTTAAAATTTTCCTCTGTCCCTCATGACATTCATGTTTTTATGATTGAACAGTGCAGATTATAAGCATAAAATAATGTCAAACATTAAAGTTACAGACTTCTTGTTCTTCAGAAAATGCATCTTACACAAATCCTCTTATTCTGTCAGCTTTCTAGGTGACTATTACCAATTTTTAAGATGTGTCCCTGATTTGTGGTCTTTGTCCCTGATTTTTTAAGCCCTGTCCCTAATTTATGAAGCAAGAGGTTGAGAGGTATGCTGACAGATACAGTAAGAGGTGTGTGCTGTAATATCTCATTCTCCTAATTCTCTACAGTATCACACGTAGCCTCAGAATGGGCATTACACACATTTAGCATGCCCTTCAAGGAAGGAACATTCTCCCATGCCTTACCATGAGGGGCCCTGCATATAAAGAAATGTCTTGCTGACTAACAAATTGTTGCAACTTTAATGTTGTTCTTTGCTGTCAATTGCATTTAATGAAAACCAAGTAGAATCTCTGCTTACCAGGACTGCAGTTAGTAATGTCAGTTGGCTTTGGGGGTTCAGTGTTTATTTCATTGGTTACGGTTGTTGACCCTTATTAGAAAAGAAAGATACATCAGCATTTTGTAACAAACAAGAATGGTTCCCTTTGCTGCCAATAATCCATTTTGGGCAGCCAATAACTGTAGATGGAATTTATGTCACGCACTTTGGGGTAGGAGGGGCAGTGGGTAGATACAAACAGACCATAACATGCTAAAAGAAGCTTTGGGTCAAAATAAAGAAGAGCTGTGCAGTCCAGAAAGACAAATCAGCAAATGTGGAATCCTTTTTAACAAAAGACAATTTACTGACACAAGTATGGGTAACAAAATGGCAATCACACCATAGAAAACTACCCTGGTGCTTCATCCTAGGCTAGGACTTCATCAGGGATAAGCAGCAGGGTGGTAGCTGGCCCATCAGTGCAGCAGTAGTGCTACCGCTTGCGACACTGGTGACCCGGGTTCGGAAACGAGCCCGGTGAGCTGGAGGGCCAGCCGGGGGAGAAGGCTGAGCATCCATGGGACTGCTCGCCTTCTCCAGGGAGGGAAGGGGGACAAGGTTTGGAGCTTGACTGACCCCAGGCGGAGGCCTGGGGTACATCAAGGGCCTGACCAATCCAGGAGGGTGGAGCATGCCAGATGTCGGCGGAGCTCCGCCTTGACGTCAGGGCGCATGGCACGTCCAGAAAAACAGGGGAAAAACACCTCCGTCGCTCCGGGTAGACGGAACACCAGCACAGACCTCAATGGTCCCCTGCCTGTCCCACACGGCGGCCCCGACGATGTAATGTTAGTTTGGAGTGCCTGGCCCTGACCTCGTCCCCGCCTGGGGGGTAGATCCAAGGCTACATGGGGGGACCGCCGTGGGGCTCCAGGCATGGAAGGAACCGAGGCAGATGCCAGGTGCTCCCGAAGAAGCAGAGCGTAAGGGGCAGGGAAGGCGGAAAAACAGCAAGTTAAAAAAAAAAAAAGCAGCAGGGCAGGGTTGGGGTCAATCACAGTTGGGCCAGTGTGGAGAAGGGCACCCTATGTCAAAGTGATGGAATCCCAGAGGAAGAAGCAAACACAAGCTCAGGGGGTGGAGCTAAAGGGTATTTATTACAATCTGAACTAGAGCTGTCCTTGGGGGGATTTGATGGTAGGGAGTATCTCTTAGCAGTTAGATAGGGAGTTACAGGACAAAACCTAGGGCTGGAGCTCACTGGAGCTCAACATTGTATAATAGAAATCAGGGCCTAAACCATTTGAATTTCTTAAAAATACTCATCATGTTTTGCTAGATTTTTAATCATGATTTGGATTTAGTGTATAACTGAATAAACCCTTAAAACACTGTCTTAACATTCTGATATAGTGTAAACATTTTCTTCTAGGGCAGGACACTTATCTCTAGAATTATTCTACATTTTAAACAGGTGCATCCCACCTTAAGTTGGGGTGCCACCTTAAGCCTTGGGTTCCAGAGCAGAGCCTCCATCTGGCATGGGATGTGAGGATGTCTGCTACAATAAATATAAGTTTGTTTATGAAGAGATAAACAGAAGATGTCACAGCCAGTTGAGTCACAGACTCATTTACAATGGCATCCCTCTCAATAGAAAGTATATAACAGTTCCAACATTTAAAATTTCATTTACAAAATACAAGAACAACATTAAATACAGGCTAGCATTTTCAACACGCTTGAGGCGTTAGAACATTTTGTAAGTTAATAGGGCCTCCAGAGGGTGTCTGTTATGGTATGAGAGACTCCATGCATGAAGTCTGGGTGAGAGGATTGCAAAACAAATCTGAGTAGTTCAGAGTGTCCAAGCCTCATGACAGGAATCTCTTATACCATTACAGATAACCCCACAGAGGCCTTAACTTAATATCAATTGATCCATATAACACATTTTAAGTATTACTTTTTTCTATCTCAACCGTTAAAATAAACCATCCTCCACTGGCTCTGAAATGAAATCTTCCTCTCCCAATGTTACTGCACAAGAGATCACCTTACACAGGATAAGATGTACAGTGACTCTGAGTGCTGATTGGCTGAAATCAGGTAAGTGATTTATAATCCATAAACCATCACTTAATCTTAGCAACTGGCACCATATTGTCTCTCAGTAATCTAAAACTATTTGAAATTGAGGACTATTTTCTAGGGCCTCTATAGGTAAATGAGGTCTGTTCCAAAAGGGCCTTGGACTCCAGGCTTAGGACATTCACTTAGTTCACCCCTCTGGGGGATAGCATTGAGAGAATGGAGTAGTAAAATGAAAACTGGATTTTCATGTCAGCCCACTCCTTCAGTGGTGGCATAGGGCACTATGACAGTGGAGGTTGAGTAGAATAAGGAAAGAGCCATCATCTCAAGGGGAGGGGGAGGTCCGTGCCATCTGAGTTTTGGCCCACCACTTGGAGAAGGTATAGGTTTGCTGGTGGGAAGCCATGGTTCCAGGACAGCTACCTCATTTGCTGCACCAGCCAGCCAACCACTTTGTTCAGTCATGCATGGCCATTATGAAAGCAGCTTTCCTGTGTAACTGGTAAAACATTTCCAGCACTGCCAGTCTACCTAGCCCATAGCATGATGGACATTGAACCAAATGACCCTTTGTTCCAGGACGGCAGTCCTGAGGTAGCTGTACTTTCAAAATGTCTGCTTCCTATTAATTTATTTCAAGTGCTGTCAACACATGGGAAGAAGTGGGTTTACCCAAAGAGGAAATAAGGATTTTATGTATAATCAGCAATGTAATTAAACTACTTAAAAACACATTTTCAACACTAGAACCATAGCATTGTTTTGAATCTTTTTACATTACAAATCCAAAAACGGTCAGCCCGCCAGCACAGAGGTTGGATCAATGTCCTGGTGCAAGACTGGCCCAGGCGGAGGTGTGAGGCACAGCATACTCCGAGATGCAGCAGGGGAGGATGCTGCAGATGTCGGTGCTATGTACCTTGATGTCAGGGTTCGTGCGATGCACACAGAAACACTGGAAAAACACTTTCCAGGCTCTGGGTAGACGGAGCCCCGGAGCAGACCCCTTATGGCTCCTGATTGCCTGGCTGATCCCAGAGTCCGACGCAGACAAGTAAGTTCGGGGTGTAAGGGCTCCACCTCATGCTCACCTGGGGAAGTAGAACTGAGGCTACATGGGGATTCACGGATGGCACAGGTAGGCGGCGGAAGCAGGGGGGACTCCTGAAGAAGCAGAGCCTGGGGAGAGCGGAGGGGAGGTGGGTAAAAAGAAAGTTAAAAAAAAAATTAAAAATCCAAGAACATTTCCAAATTGTTTACATTTTTTAGAAAGCTTTCGTTCAATATAGTGTAAGTGTATGAATACTATATTGATGTAGTGTAAGTATATTTCCACTGTATCAGTATACAGTATTGAAACTATTTTTCTACTCAACATACTGAAAATGTAAAAGTGAATTTCCAGTACATTGATGCGGTGAGTGTATCGATATGATGTAATAATGTTAATCTGATTCTAACCTTTTATTTTGAAACAAATTAAGTTTTTAGACCCAATGTTTATAAAGTTAGACTTTTCTAAAGATCATGGGCTGGCGAAGGTGTAGGGAAAAACTGGCGCCAGTGGAACTTCACTTGTGCAGCCACCGTTTTTCCCACAGGTGCCGTATTTTCAAAGCTAGAGCCAGTTTATGACTGGCTCCATGATTTACAGCAGCTTACAGACATTTTTTTTGGTACAGCTGCTCCAAAGTGTTACACCTGGTTAGACCAGGTGTAACATGCCCCCACAGCTGCACCTAATACCTGTGCAGAGCATGGGTTGAAGATACAGATGTTCGCAGGTATGGAGAAGTTGTGACGCAGCTACTCGGTGGCTGCAGCATGGGACTTAGTCCCAGAACAGTCAAAATGTGGGCCTCATTGCTTTAATGAGATCTAACTTTTAAACAGTTTGGATTAGAAATGCATTTTTATGTTGACTGCGTGCATGTGCAAGAAACATATTGCGGCAGCTTGCTCCAGGAGCAGGCTGTGGAGGTGTGACACTGTTGTGGCCAATGCCCCCACAGCCTTTGGAGGCTTGGCCTGCTTTTCTCAATGGGGTGGCACTCTGCTGCTGACACTAGTTCAGCCACCGTGCCACAACCTTATACGGTTTCAGCCGCTGCATTCAGGGGCCACCTCATCATTGCAGTGTAAGCCATTCCGCTGCAATGAGGAAGTGATTCGTCATTGCTGGGCGGAACCTTGTTAGTGTGATATTGTTTGAGAACATGGTGGCGGCTTGCCATTGCATTCACAAACAATATACTAACATACTAACATACTAAAATGCCAGCAGAATAGGCCTAACGGTCTTTCGTGTCTGCTCGTTTGGTCAGTCCCCAACCTGGGTGCTGACCTTGCTGTTCCCCTTGCCTTCTCTGGCTTCTCCCTTCCCAGTTCCGGATATTCTTGCTGCATTGGATTTTGCTTCCAGAACCCTTCCCCTGTACCTGTCCCACCCCCTCTTGAACCCCTCCACTGTCTCTGCCTCCACCAGCCCCCTAGGCAGTTCATTCCATGGCTCCACCACCCTCTCAGTGAAGTAGCACCTCCTCCTTTCTCCCCTGAATCTTCCCCCCTCCAGCTTCCAGCCATGCCCTCTAGTGGCCCCTTCCTCCTTCCTTCGAAGCACCCCGACTGTTCCTCCCCTATTTACCCTCTTCATGTACCTAAAGACCTCTATCATGTCCCCCTGGTCCCTTCTATCTTCCAGTGTGTACATATTTAGCTATATAATATGAAGCAGTCCCACTGTCGAGGATCACCCTTGGCAGTGTGTGCCCCCCAACATGTTTGTTTTCCGATGGGGGCCCCAATCCCCATTGGCTTCAGTGCCCTAACGTTGATGTTGCCGATGGGAGAGCCCACTCCCCATTGGCATAACCCCCCCAACATGCACTACAGTTGTGCCGAGGGGGTTCCCACTCCCCCTCGGCTCTTGCACCCCTTTTTGTGCCGATGGGGTGCCCAATCCTCGTCTGGCTACAGCTGCCCCCAAACAAACACTCTTGGCACGCTGGGAGCCCACCCCAACGCAGCCAAATGGCCCTGTAAAAAATGTCCTGCAATGTTTTTTTTGTACCTATCAAAACAGAAAATGGTCCCTCGTGGTCTCCCTGCCCCCTTTCCACAACCCGCACCCAACCTTTGTGCACCATGCCTCCCCATACCTCCCTCACCCCATACTTATCTGAGGAGTCTGGTACGATGATCTTTGGTGGACCGGGAACATTTCTGCACTCTTCAAAGCTGACCGTGAACTGAGAAAATGCTGGTAAGCTGTATAATGGCATAAATAGGTTTTTTCAACTTTGGTGCATATCTCAGGCATTTTTTGGAATGTTGGTGCCAAATTTTCAACATGGGATTTTTGGGACCCCTCCTGATGAATTCTGCCACTATCATGATGTTATTAGGCCCCTAAAGGTGATTTTGCTGTCACTGCGTGGAACCACCTTTTGGGACCGATTAACAAAATGACAGTGCCAGCGTTCATGAGGTGGGCTCTCAAAAAGTCTAAGTTGCAAATTTGGTGGAAAAAATCCAAAAAATGACTGTTTTATGAGAGTGCGTTGTGCAGTTACTACACACGCCCATAACTTCACGAATCTGCAATATTGTCATGCCAGATTTTCAACATTGCCATTTTCCCACACCTACTTATGAACAGTATGGCTGTCATTTTTCCCATCCTGGCCGAAATGTCTTTTTTCACTTCTGGCGCAGAATACCATGGTCGCTGTGGGAAATCAGTGTTCGGGACAGATTAAGAAAATGACAGTGATACTGTTCATGAGCAGAGGTCCTAAAATGTGTATGTTGAAAATTTGGTGACAATACTCCATAAAAGGACTGTGTTACGAGCGTGCATTGCGCAGTTTGCACGCACGCTCATAACTTCGTGAATTTACAATATTTACACTCAAGATTTTCAACATTGACATTTTCCCACACCTACGTATGGACAGTACAGCTCTCATTTTTCTCATCCTGGCCAAAATGTCTTTTCGCACTTCCGGTGCAGAATACCACAGTCGCTGTGGGAAATCAGTGTTCGGGACAGATTAAGAAAACAACAGTGATACTGTTCATGAGCAGAGGTCCTAAAAAGCCTATGCTGAAAATTTGGTGATGATAGCCCATCAAATGACCGTGTTACAAGTGTGCGTTGCGCAGCTTCCATGCACCCTTGTAACTTCGCAGATTTGTAATATTGTTACGCCAGATTTTCAAAACTGAAATTTTTCACACCTCCTTATGAACAGTACAGCTGTCATTTTGTACATCCTGACCAAAATGTGTTTCCGCGCTTCCGCCGTAGAATAGCGCAGTCGCTGTGGGAAATCTGTGCTCGGGACAGATTAAGAAAATGGCAGGGACACTGTTCATTAGGAGAGGTCCTAAAATCTCTATGTTGAACATGTGGTGACGAAACTCCATAAAATGACTGTGTTACAAGTGTGCATTGTACTGTTTCCATGCACCCTTGTAACTTAGCAAATTTGTAATATTTTCACGCCACATTTTCATCACTAGCATTTTTTCACACCTCCTTGTGAACAGTGCAGCTGTCGTTTTTCACATCCTGGCCATAATGTTTTTGCACTCCTGCCGCAAAATAGTACGGTCGCTGTGGGAAATCAGTGTTTGGGACAGATTAAGATCGAGCGAGTACAGGGGGAGTGACCAAGCTCAAGTGAGCTCTCCCGGGACTGCTGTGGATTTCTTTGCAGCAGAAAAAAGCCCCAATGCAGGTGCTCAGTACAAAAGGGCAGCCTGCAGCAGTGGGAGAAACAGAACAAGAGAGCAAGTGAGGGAGGAAGAGTGAGCGGACTCAACAGAGCTCTGTCGGGACTGCTGCGGATTTCTTTGTGGACAGAAAAAGGCGTCAATGCAGTTAGAGGCAGGGCAGCCTGCAGCAGTGGGAGAAACAGTACAAGCGAGTGAGAGAGGGGGACTGAGTGAGCTCAATGGAGCTCTATCAGGACTGCTGTGGATTTCTTTGTGGGCAGAAAAAGGTGCCAATGCAGGCAGGAGCCCAGTACAAAAAGGCAGCCTGCTCAGACAGGATGTTAACCATCCAGCAAGGAATTCCGCCATTGAGACGAAATATGTCCAAGTGTGAGTGCTTGTGGCATTGGAGGGGCACTCAACCTAGTTGGGGAGAGTTTAAACCAATGGAGGTGGCCGAAGTTATTGAGGTTGCTTCCAAGCTGAAGCACACATATTGTGAACTGGACCCAGTGCCGACACGTTCCTTGATGGGATGTGTTGACTCTGTATGCTCAGCGTTCATCTTGATTGTCCAGTGTTTCTTGTCAGAGGGGGTTTTCCCAGATGCCTTGAAGGAGGCACTGGTGAGACCCCTTCTGAAGAAACCATCATTGGACCCTGACATCAAAACGAATTATTATCCTATCTCCAACCTTCCATTCTTAGGAAAGGTTGTTGAGAAGATTGTGACGCAACAGCTCGAGGAGCACCTCATGGCCTTTGATCTATATGAGCCTCTCCAGTCTGGGTTTCGTACAAGGCATAGCACTGAAACTGCATTAGTTCAAGTGCATAATGCCACATCACCCTGGTGCTGCGTGACCTGCACTGGCTGCTGGTTAGGTGGAGGATCCTCTTTAAGGTGGGCTTGCTCACCTTTAAGGTCTTACATGGACTGAGCCCTGTCTACCTGTCTGACCTTCTAACACCTGTTGCCTCGGTCCACTCCCTCCATTTCTCCTCTAGGGGCCTCACTGCGATTCCCAGGATGAGGCTAATAACTGCCGATGACAGAGCTTTTAGTGTCGCTGGCCCCATCCTGTGGAATTCACTTCCATCAGCTGTAAGGGAGGCCCCTTCCGTTGAGGCACTTAAAGCCCACCTCAAGACCTTTCTGTTTAACCAGGCATTGCCAGAGACTGTTTTTTAGATACTGTTTTTTAGATTCTGTCTTTTAGATATTGCTTTTAATGATTACCCTGTTTTAGGAATTGACATTTGTTGCAGACTATCCTTCCACCTTGTTGTGGTTTACTTTTATCATTTTTTCTGTGTTTTATTTATTACTTTGTGTGATTTTAATTATTGTTTATTTGTACATTTGTCTGTACAGCGCCCAGAGCCTCCAGGACTGGGCACCAAAAAATAAAATTTGTCTTGCCTTTCCTCAATGTGTCATCCTGACGAATAGTTAGTTTTAATAAATATATTTATTTGTGTTGTAACAACATAGATACCCATTTTGACGGTTGGCATATGTGCATTAACCATCCCTAGGAGTTGGACCTGGATCACCCATGGGTGGTGCATGGACCTTTAGACTATACCTGGCTAGTCTAGCGGGTGTTTGAATTTGTCAGCACTGGCCAAGTACCAGAATACCAGATTAGGAGATGTGGCAGCACTGCCCTGGTGCAAGGCTTCTTTCACCATGCTGCACCCTTTTTGTGCCACAAGGTAGGCATAAGACCGCCTTGGTGTACGCAGCTTGAGTTTGACACAGACTGCATTTGAGAATAGCCCCCAGCACACTTTTTGGTGCAAGCCGCACCATGCACCAGTCCTTGTGACACAAGCCCCTTGTGTCATGCTGGGAAGCTTTGAGAATTGGGCCCATTGTCTCTGAAATTTTCAAAACATTGTCTGGGAAACAGAAATCTTCCATGAGTCTACTAAGGCCTGCTGCTTTCCTTATTTCCCTCTCCAGTACAGTGTGTGTCTATCTCTCCTGACTGACTCATTGGCTTGTATTGCAGATTATGTCTATCCTGAGTTTTAGATATGGACTTTTCCTGTAACACAGCTGTAGACTCCTTTACATGCAATGCACCCCCCGTGTCCTCTGTCTTTAGAACATAGAGCGTCACCAGGGACCTTAAGATCCCAGCTGCTGTGCTGGTTCACCCATGTTTCTGTAAATACTACTCTCTCCAACTCTTCATCCTCCATGATGGCCTGCATCTCATTTATTTTGTTTTCCAGGCTCTGAGCGTATACACTTTCCACCAATCATTTTTTACCTCTGTGCACCTGCTTCTGTTGTTTAGCAAAGGTGCCTGTTTACTCCCCACTGGCATTCTAACTGTCCCACTCCCTTCTACATGTCCTTACTGTACTGGGGAGAGTCATGCTGGCTCTCTGCATATGCGTATGTGTTTTTCTATAATTATAACTGCTGCTAATTGCCACATCTATCTTTTGACCTAGCTTACTGGTGCCCTTTTTGCTCAGATGTAGGCCATCCCCTACAAACAGACTTCACTCTTCCAAGAAGGAGACCCAGTCCCCAGGAAATTAAATGCTCTTCTCCCTGTCTATTTAGCTCTGTGCTAAATTTCTTAATTTTCTCTTGTCTGTGCTGTCCTTCACAAGGTACCGGTAATACCTGAGAGAATACCATCTCTGATGGTGATCTTGGATTACTATCCAGTCCCCAGCAGCTGCCCTTAATATCCTTAACTATGTCTATGCTCTAGTTTGCCAGATCATTGGTACCAAAATGTATCTCAATAGCTGACATGCTCCCCCATCCAATGAACTCCTCCAGCTAGGAACTGCGTCCTACATTGTGGCCCCAGGGAAACAGTAAACAGATCATTCCCTCCGACTGACATTGCACACCAGCCTCCCCATCTGTCCAACTACAGAATCCCCCAAGACCAGAATATACCTTTTGCTCCTGCACTTCTTATCAGAACCCCTTCCCACTGGTCCAGCAAAGTTTGGTGCTGCCACATCCCTCTGGAAGCCCTCTACTTCTTCCACCTTTGAGTCTGGGTACAATCAAATTTTACCAGAGTCTCAATTTGGGTCTTAGTTTTCAGTTCAGGGAACCCTTTCCCATTAGTTCCATCTTCCCCAACCTCCTACCTACTCTCTGCACTACAGTCCATCTTTCAGCTCTGACTCATGGAGTCCACTAAGGCAACAGGCCTGCAGTCATCTGGACTCCTTTCACCAAGTTACTCCTCAGGAATCTCATTTTATCCCTAAAGGTAGACAAATCAACACCAGTGGCCCTAAATCTTCAACACACTGGGCAACCCCAGTTCTTCCTGGGCAACCCCAATTTCTTCAGAGCACACTTAAGTAGATGGTCATATCACAATCCCTGCAACTAACCAGCTCTTCCCCCAGCTACCTACCTGTTAGAACATTGTGTGCCTTGGTGTGTGTGTGTGTGGGGGTGTACAGGGCTATACAGTCAGCTATAAGATAATGTATTTATCGTCAGCCAACCTAAATTAGCATATTTAGCCTCAACAACTTCCAGAAGAGAGACACTCACCTGCATGGACCAAATTATCAGTGCAAACCCTCAACAAGCTGAATTCCCTGTCATTGTCCCACTTCTCCTTAACTTCCTGTTCTCATTATGTCCAAGCATTTTAACTTGGGTAGAATAATACACTGACACACTACTCATTACCACTCGTAGGAAGTGTGTTTTTATAGTTCATGCTGCCTCCTGGACGTAGAGCTCAGGTAAAGACAATTTTCTCTTATCCTTCCCAACCTCAGGCCAGCATTTAGTACTATATTAACAATTCTTTTGTTATCCTGATGTATCCTTTGTCCACCAGACCTGCCACAATCAAGTCAGCACCTCAACCCCATCACCTCCTTTCTACAGGACTTACCCTCATCAACTTATCAAAGTTCACCCCCTGGTAGCACCCTTCCCTCCTGCCTCCATGGTGGGCCGAAGGGGTCTTGAACCTTCATCCTGCTGTAGTCAGTTTGTTTTTCTGCTCTATTTTTTGCATGGAATCCCAAGGGGCATGTCATTCCTTATAGGGGCATGCTTCAGCTGAGCACAGCATGCCTCAACTGGGATAGCAAGCGCTCCAACCCACCAGCAGGGTCTGCTACCACACCAGAGCATGCTGCCTCCCTCCCCACAGCTTCGACATGTTGCCATTGGCAGCACTGATTCCCAGCCTGGCCACCCAAGTGCCAGCTCCCAAGTTTGTTCCTGAAGCCAGGTCACTGGATGGAAGTGCAGCATTTCAACTGGGCCATTGGGCAGCCCACTGTATTACCACTTGTTAACTGCTGTCTGCTCTGGTTGATCCCATTTTAACTTGCATGAAGACCCTATATTTACAGATTTCTTTCCATTACTCACTTTTCTAGTTAAATCTTCAATCTGACTCTTTTTCAGGTAGCCTCCACCCTCTGCTAGCAGCCCTTCTGTTTTGTTTTTTTTTTACATAAAAAGCATGTCCTAAGTTTCCTTTGGTCGAAGATCAGCATGGAAACATCCTCAGGACCAAAACGTTACAGCCATAATCATCTTCTAAATGTATAAAAAAGCATTAACACTTAACTATGCTGACTCAGTGACTGTATCAGTATGGAAATGCATGTTTACTATATTAATACACTGAATGCCTTCCTACTATACCGATAAAAAAAGAGGTAGTTTCAGTATTTTTATATATATTAGTAGTACTGATTTTATTTAGCACCCAATTCCATAGGCTGTTGGCGCTGTACACTGTAACAATAACATATCAAACATAACACGTAATCAATTAAAAACAACTAAAACATAAAGCACAAATTAGCAGTAAGGGTAAATTAGATACTAAGACTAGTGGTATTAAATCAAATCAAAAGCTTGACTGAAAAAGCAGGTCTTTAGGGCTCTCTTAAAGGCTTCCACTGAAGATGCCTCCCTCAAAAATCTGGGATGAGAGTTCCACAGGGCCGGACCAGCTACCTGAAACATGTGGTCACCAGATGCCTTAAACCTGGCCCTGGGAACTGCTAAGAGGCTCCCCTCAGAGAAGAGAGGATAAGATGGGCAGTAAGGAGACAGGAGCTCACTTAGATAATTATACTTACACTACATTGACGATAGTTATTATACACATATTGTATTGACAGAAAGACTGCATTAAGAACTATGACAATGTTTAAACATTTTCAGATTTTGTCATATAAATTACTGATATTGGAAGTATTAGCAGTACTCCATCAAGGAGAACAACATTTTTTTTCTAGTCCCTTTTGGATTTGTTTTACCTGTCTCTGGAGGTTTTGCTGTGGAACTATGGCAGATATAGGGGTGGCACTTCATACTTATATCTGTTACATTTTGAAATTCTTCAATGATGTCAGCAACATGAGTAAAGAATTCATATGGAGTAAGGTGTTCTATATAAAAACACTGTTCTGAAGGCAGCTGAAAAAAAAATGACATTATGTAAAACTTACATTTTGTAATATGCCATAAAATATCCAGTCCCTGGATTTTCCTGCAAAGACCATGGGATATGTCTACATCTACTGTACATACTTGTGCAGCTATCATTGCATAATTTCACAGAAAACCATGGAACTGAGGCATAGAAATCTTGAACATAAATATGGATTGGAGT
This sequence comes from Neoceratodus forsteri, assembly GCA_016271365.2. Classification (NCBI taxonomy): domain Eukaryota; kingdom Metazoa; phylum Chordata; order Ceratodontiformes; family Ceratodontidae; genus Neoceratodus; species Neoceratodus forsteri. The sequence goes on from CM028131.1 coordinate 1,181,851,616, forward strand.
CACCAAGGAAACCGTGGAATGCAGACAAAAAAATGTTTATATATATATATATATATATATATATATATATATATATGATATGGCATGGCCTGACTGAAGATAAATATGATATCTTCAGTCAGACCATGTCATGTTCTGTTTCTACAACACATGTTTCAGGCCGCACTCAACACAACCCCCCACATGTCCCTCTCAATACAATCACCCACATAGAGGTGATGGCCCTCCTAACACATACAGAATAGTGGATGGACGACCATCCACAACAAGGCTGTGTTTCCATCTAGGGTGTTGATGACATCTGAGAGACCTCGAGAGCGAAGCTCGAGAGGTCTCCGTGATGTCATCAACTCCCAAGATGTGAAACGCTGCCTTGTTGTGGATGGTCATCCATCCACTATTTTATATAGTATATGGTTCCCCAATGTGTAAATATTCATTTCACAAGGTTTCATACCTTGTGTATTCGCAGCTCCGCTTCGTCCCATTCCTCGCTACAGACACTCACTACACATGCACTCTTCTCCCGACATGACCCCAAAGATCCCGGTACTCGCTGATGTTTCCTCTGTTCACAGTCCCAACCATGAAGGAAACAAAAAACTGACAAACTGAAAACATGAATACATGGAGCAGACTATGGAAGTCTGTGTACAGACTTGCTTTGAACTGCTCACTGGACAGTTCGCTATGCGGCTCCGCCATTTTTGTTTTAATTTTTTTTTTGTGAGGAGCGGAGTTTCCACCAATCGGGTGGCAGCTCAAGGAAAAAAAGTTGTTGTACTATCGATGGGACGTCAGAATGATAGTGCAACGACTTTTTTGACCTTTGAACTGTCCTACAACAGGATTTTGAAAGCCACGGCTTTCTATTCATAATAAGCCCTAACTATATACTATAACCCATAGGTATGCCTCTCAAAAACAGATGAGGTACGAATGTGGCTTAAAAAATATGTGATTGATGCTGCTATTTTATAGTAATTTGAAAAAAGTATATGGTTGATCTTGCCATGACCATCCCAACACAATCCCCATCCCCCGGCCCGTAACAGAACAGATGATATAGGTAATTACAAAAATAATATTTGGTTGATCCTGCAATTTTAAAGTTATTGAAAAACAACATATCTGGTTGATCCTGCCATTATTTTTAAACAAATGATTATTTTTAAATGTATCTGGTTGATCCTGCCACTTTGAGCACTTTCACTTTTCTCCCTGAAATGAAATGTGACCAAGCACTATCTACACAACTTGATGCATGAAGTGCTGGCAGATTTATACTGTATACAACCACACACACACACACACACACACACACTCACAACTTTCTATACCCTCTAACAAAAAACACAACTTTTCTGATTTAATAAAGTTATCCGGTTGATCCTACAATTTGTTCTGTGTTTTAAGCCAGCACTTTCACTTTTTCTGCTGCTAGCACTTTCACCTTACCTGCTGGTATGTAGCGTGACCGAGTGGTGTTGATGATGTCGTGGTAGGTACTTAAGGTAGGGCACTTTGAAGTAAAAAAATCTTGGAAAATGTGTGGTTTTTCAAAATTCTACTCTCTTTTGTATAAAAGAAGCCGCCGACTGTTGAGATGAGAGATAGTAGACGCAGGCCCGATTGAGTGTTGCTATAGCAATGCTCACCTGCATAGGCATCTACTACTCTGAAGGCCACTGACCTCGCTTCCTCATCTCTTAACAGTCGGCTGCTTCTTTTTAATAAAAGGGAGTAGAATTTTGATAAAAACACAGATTTCAGAAGATTTTTTATTATAGAGTGCCTTACCTTAAATACCTACCTCATATAATTGACACCGCTAGGTCATGCTACATATCAGCAGGTAAAGTAAAAGCCTTAGTGCTACTGGTCTCTGTACAGTCAATGGATTAATTTAAACAAAACTGAGTAGAAATATTAAAAGTGCAGTTTTCTGATTTTTTTAATTTTTTTTTTTAATGCAGAATGCCAAACATCATTGACACCGCTCGGTCAAACCAGATAGCACGAAAATTGACAGTGCTGCTTGAAAAGATGCCACAAATGGCAGGATCAACTGGATAAGTTTAAACATAATGTATAGGATGTGGAGATATCATTGATATCTCCAATGCCAGACTGAGATACTAGTTTTTATCCTTGTATTTATACCAAAACATGTGTTATATAAATACATATATTCTGAACCAAGAAAACAGTGCCCACAATGAAACAGAATCAACAATCAAGGACATTTTATGAACCAGGGTTATCTTACAGACAGTATTCGGAAAGAAAATGAAGAAACAGAAAAGGGGCTACAGACACGCACAGTATAGGTTTTGGAACTTGGTTTATATTCTCAGTGCTCTGTGTATACTAAGGAATACACTGCCAGTACAACCAGTATGTGCACTTTGGAACAGCTAACATTTTTCAAGTCAAACTATCTCTGGCTGGAAACTGCAATACTGAACATAGGATTTGCAAGAAAGCGAGTTGTGCTCACAACAGAGGGAGGTGAACCTTACAATTGTTTTTGGTTTGGAGCAGATATTCTGCAGGTGGAGGCTACGTCTAACTGAAAGGTGAAATAAGGAACTTAGAATTATCAGGAAAAGACAGTCTTTGTTACAATTCTTAAGATTTTCAGTGCAGGAAGAGTTTAAACCTTGGGCTAAGAATTTGTCATAAATCCTGAATTAAGTGCAGGTACAGGTTGTGTATTTGACTCAGACAAGTGCCCTAGGGGGTGGAAACTGTTTTTTGTGTTTATCTGTGTATGCCTTAAAAGGAAATTCCAGACTTTAGCAGGAAGTGCTTACATCACAGCTACTTATCAGCCAATAGCTTTGGTAACAGACCTGAGAACAATTGTATTATAAGCAAGTGTTTTATAGCAAACTCATCAGAACAGCTAACATTTTTCAAGTTAAACTATCTCTGGCTAGAAGCTGCAATACTGAACATAGGATCTGCAAGAAAGTGAGTTGTGCTCACAACAGAGGGAGGTGAACCTTACAATTGTCTTTGGTTTGGAGCAGATATTCTGCAGGCAGAGGCTACTTCTAACTGAAAGGTGAAATAAGGAACTTAGAATTATCAGGAAAAGACAGTCTTTGTTACAGTTCTTAAGATTTTCAGTGCAGGAAGAGTTTAAAGCATAGCTGCCTTATTTTGGGGCTGACTGCTTTCAGAGCACAAACCACCAGGCTGTTTTGGGGCTGGGGAGGTTTTACCTGTGTCTGACTTGGATGTCTGGATTTTTCTCTGTTTGATTAACAGGGTATTTTCTCTGTCAAATTGTTGTGTAGGGTATCTTGCTGACAGGAAGGCACTCATCGCAGCGGTGGGTCAGAGCTCTTAGCTGATTGTTTTGTGAGGGCTCAGTTTAGGCCCAACCCCTTCCCACCCCTGGAAATAGTTCCTTTATACCTGGGGTTCTGACATCATTTCCTCAAGAGTGCAAGGTGTATATCACTGTCATATCCTCTCTAGCACAATGCACTGACAATATGAGCATACACATTGTATAATTATATATATATATATATATATATTTCTATATAACAAACCAATCACACACACAAAAAAAAAATAAAAAGTAGATAAACATGTGGGGAGTAGTGCAATGTAATGGCTGTGAGGCAGCAGTCTTCCAGGAGTCTTTCTGGAGGCTGAGATGCTGCCCTATTTGCAGACAACTCTCTGCCCTGAGGGAGGAAGTTGCCCGTCTTCAGGCCACACTGGACAGTAGTAAGGGAACCTTCCCCCAGGCCACACTGGACAGTAGGAAGGGAACATCCCCCATCCAGGGAGCACCAGAGCCACCATCACTACCTCAGAGGTTGCGAAGAAAGCACAGTAGTTGGACCACAGTGGGCTCAGGGAGGGTGAGGATGGTAGAACAGAGGCACACCCAGTCAGTTGTTCCACTCCACAATCCATACACCATTCTGGGGGAGCATAGCTCCCCTATGGATGCACCCGCAGAGGAGACTAAGGAGGCTGAGGACAACTATCACAAAGGATGCCCACAGGAAGGAGGTAGAGGACACCACAAGGAAAGGAAGCAGCTCCTGGTGGGGTACTCAATTATTAGGGGGATAGAACTGGGGGAGCAGGAAAACTGAAGTAAGGTGCCCGCCTGGTGCCATGGCTTGGAGAGAGAGGAAGCGCATCCTCAGGATCACGAAAACAGCTGTACGGGAGTCTGAGCTCTATGTCATTGTCCACCTAGGGACGAATGACTTGGTTCAACATGAGATTAGAGCAGTGCAGAAGGACTTTGTAGAATTGGGGAGGGGCCTAAGACAAGTAGCACACACAGTATCCTTCTCAGAGGTGCTGCCTGTCAATGGCATGAGTGAGGCGAGGGTACTTTGCACCATGCAGTTCAATAAATGGTTGAAAAAATGGTGTGGAGAACAGGGGATTGGCTTCATTGCGGACTGGGGTTCCACCTGGAGGGACACCAGCCTATACTGGCAGGATGGTCTGCATCTGTCCAGGAAGGGAACAAGTCTTTGAGCAATAGGTTTAAATGCTTCATTGGCAAGCTTTTAAACTAGTCAAGGGGAGGCACTGATAAGCAGCAGGAAAATTCCAGCCTCTCCTACAAACAGGGTACTAAATGAGAAAAGACCGAAGTAGAAAGGTCAGTGGGGATGCTGCAACAGAAGGTAAAGCCATCAAAAAATGGAGAGCAATGAGTACCAATGCCCGTAGTCTGAGTAACAAGCTTCCTGAATTAGTGGCCTTGATGGAGGAGGAACATCTGGATATCATGGCAGTCACAGAAACATGGTACACACAAAACCAAGACTGGGACGTAAACATATCAGGATACACTATCTACAGGAGGGACAGGGAGGGTAAAGAGGAGGAGGAGTAGCTCTTTACATAAGGGAAGGAATCAAAGCAACAGAACAAAAGGGAAAACAGGGAGGAGAAGAAGCACTGTGGGTAAATTTGGAGACTGCAATGGAAACCACAACCAGACAGGGGTTAGAGTACAGACCTCTCTCTAGGGAGGAAATGGACAAGGAATTGATAGAAAGTATACTTAGAATGGCAGAAAAAGGGAGCTATTGCTGATGGGTGATCTGAATATGCCAGATGTTAACTGGAGTGCAGTTGCAGCAGCCACTAAGAGTGGGTTATTCTAGATGCCCTACAGGGGCATGCCTTAGACAACTAGTATTGGAGCCCATTTGAGAGGGAGCAATCTTAGACCTGGTTCTCTCAAATGGAGATGAAGAGAGGATCACAGATGTAGAAGTGGGTAGCCATCTGGGAACTAGCGACCATCAAACAGTAAGGTTCACAATAAACACAGCAATAGAGTCAAGTCATACAAGGCAAAAGTACTGGACTTTAGGAGGGCTGACTTTGCCAAAATGGGTGAGTGCCTAAGGAATGCACTAGCAAATGGGCAGGAAGGAGGGGTGGAAGAACAATGGGGAATAATAAAACTGCCATCACAGAGGCAACAAGCCTTTGTGTGAAGCAAATAAACAAAACGAACGATGTAAGAAACCACTATGGTTCTCAAAGGAAGTGGCAGTGAAGGTTCAAGAGAAAAGAAAGCATTCAGAGAAGTACAAGGAATCACAGAAGGTGCAGGACAGAGAACTGTATCAGTTAAAGCAAAAGGAAGCTGGGAAGGCAGTCAGAACAGCAAAGGCCCAAACTGAGGAATAGATAGCCAACTCGGTTAAGAAGGGGATAAAACCTTTTATAGGTACATCAGGGAGTGAAGGAAGACTAAGGAGGGATAGTGAGGCTTAATAAAGGGGAGGGAGGGTGGGCAGAGGGTGACTGTGACAAGGCAGAGATACTAAACAAATATTTTGCTCAGTATTTACAAAGGAAGAGGAGGAGGCACCAAAACAAACAGTAGAAACACTCTGGATACAGAAGTTGATACCAGCCCATTTACAGAAGAAAGGGTTCTGAAAGAACTCTTAAACTGAAGATGGACAAAGCAATGGGGCCTGATGGGATTCATCCCAGAATTCTAAAAGAACTAAGGGTAGAACTAGTGACACCACTGACCACCCTCTTAACAAATCATGGGAGGATGGGGTGGTACCCGAGGACTGGAGAAGGGCAGATGTGATTCCCTTCACAAAAGTGGGAGGCAGAAGCAGGAAACTACAGACCTGTTAGTTTAACCTCAGTGGTAGGGAAATGATGGAATCACTCTGAAGGAAAAAATTGTCGATTATCTAGAGGCCAGAGGGGCACAGGACCCAAGGCAGCATGGATTCACAGCGGAAGTTCATGCCAGACAAATCTGATAGATTCTTTGACTGGGTGACCAAAGTAGTAGATCAGGAGGGCTGTGACATGGCCTACCTAGACTTTAGCAAGGCATTTGACACAGTCCCACACAAAAGATTAATATACAGGTTAGCCAGCCTGGGAGTGGGTCCCAAGATGACAGCCTGGATAAAGAATTGGCTGGAGAATAGGACACAGAGAGTAATAGTAAATGGAGTCCACTCTGAAGAAAGGGGGATTATTAATGGGGTACCGCAAGATTCAGTATTAGGACCAGTCCTCTTCAATGTCTTTATAAGCGACATTGCAGAGGGAACAGAAGGAAAAGTATGTCTTTTTGCAGATGACACAAAGATCTGCAACAGAGTTGATGCACAAGGTGGGGTGGAAAGGATGAGAAGGGACTTGGCAAAGTTAGAGGAATGGTCAAATGTATGGCAGCTTAGATTCAATGCTAAGAAGTGCAAGGTAATGCACCTGGGAAACAAAACCCAGGGAAGAGTACACAATGGGGGTGAGATACTAACAACAACAAAATGGAAAGGGACCATGGGTAGTCATATCAGATGACCTAAAGGTGGGCAAGCAATGTGAGAGGGCAGCAAGGAGGGCTGGGAGGATACTGGGATGCATAGGAGAGGCATCACCAGTAGAAAACAGGAAGTTATTATCCTCTGTACAGACAGCTGGTCAGACCCCATCTGAGTATTAACGTGCAGTTCTGGAGACCCAATCTCCAAAAGACATAGACAGGATGGAAGCTGTCCAGAGGAGGCAACTAAAATGGTGCAGGGTCTGGCCCGAAGACATATGAAGAGAGACTTAAGGAGCTTAATATGTATAGCCTCGAGGAAAGGAGGAGAGGGGACATGATAGAAACTTTCAAGTACCTCAAGGAATTGAACAAAGTCCAAGAGGGTAGCATCTTTCAAAAAAGAGGTGTGCAAGAACAAGGGGGCACAATTTGAAGATAGAGGGGTTGGCTCAGAGGTAATTTAAGGAAGTATTTTTTCACAGAGAGGGCTGTGAATGCATGGAACGGCCTTCTGGAGGAGGTTGTGGAGTCAAAAACAGTGGTGGAATTCAAGCATGCATGGGACAGTCATAAGGCAATTCTAGGGGGTGGGGGCAGAAAGAAGTAGGCTGCTGGTTAACTAGGATCTGCAGCTTATCCATTAGGTAGGGAAATGGGCAGACTGGGTGGGCCAAGCGGTCCTTATCTGCCATCAAATTCTATGTTTCTATGGTTTTAAATAATGATTTTTTTTGTCTGGGCAACTGACAGGAAGGTTTGCTAGAGTTTATCATTTTTTTAAAAAGGAGCTAAAGATGGAGCTACTCAACAGGCTAGCAGTCAGCAATTATTTAACTGAGACAGCCTGCACTGTATTATACCATCTTGCCTGCAATGTGGTTCTGTTTCTATCCCATTTTAAAGAAGGAAAGACTTAGGTATATGAATGAATGACTTGCTCAGTCATATGAGTCAGAAGTCACACTGCCTTAAGTATGCATATGCCACTCGGTAGATCCAGGCTCGTGCCCTAAGCCCAGAATTCCCAGTCAGGCCAGTAAAAGGCATAGTATAGACTGATCAGATATGTAATCACTTGCATGAGAGATGGGGGCATTTGGTACTGTATGGCTACCACTCATTGGCCCAGGGGCACACAGCCATGGTGGGAAGGAACTCTTACAAACTTATTTGCAAGAAAGAGGGCTTCAGACACATAGGGGACTGGGGAAGAGTCTGGGAGGAGAAATCCCTGTATTCACCAGATAGGCTTCAGCTAAGCAGGATGAAACTAGTACACTTTGGGACAAAAATAAATAAATTTAAACTGAAGAGGGGGACCACTATAGGGCAAATAACCTTATGTTTTTTCAAGGAGAAGCTAAGAGGCCCCCGGGTCATGGGTGTGCCTGGGAGGAGCAACTCTAAGGGCAAGGGTGAGGTGGATGTTTAGGGAGGTGAGGGCAGTATGATAGGAGGAAGTAAGGATGGGGAGGCAAAGGGGGCCATGTGAAAGGCAAGAGAGTGATGAGCTAGGAGAATGGACAAGAGGAAGTTCAGATCTCAGTCAGCAGAAAAGGAAGGGAAATAACAGTGCGGGGAAGGAGGGGAAGAAATATATCATGGAGGGTTGTGTCTATGATTGCCAAGAGCCTGGGGAATAAGATGGATGACCTCTAAGCCATGGTGATGAAGGGCAGAGTGGATCTGGTGGTAGTCACAGGGACCTGTACATCCCGAACCATGATGGCAATCTGTCTGTTTTGGGGGTTTACCCCTGTAGAAAGGATAGAGTAGGGGGAAGGTGGTGATTTACATTCAGGAAGGGATTACAGTCATGAGGGAAGATAAGGGGGGTGGCAGTAAGTCAATCGGAGTACAGAGTCAAACAGAGACAGGGATAAAAATAAGGGCAAACAGGTGTATAGGTCACCAAATCAGAGTAAAGCCATAGTCAAGAAATTTGGTGGTGAGATCAGAAAGGCTTCTGCACAGGGGGAAATTGTAATAGTGGGCAACTTCAACCTACTGAATGTAGACTGGCGCATCCCTCAAGCCAGCAGCAAAAGCCAAATGCTCCTCGGTGCAGTCATAGATGTCTTCTTAATGCAGGAGTTATGGAGCCAACTAGAGACTAGGCCATCTCTTGTACCTAGTACTGACAAACAGCAACCACATCAGAGTCTTCAGCTTCATCAGCGTGGCCAAGTCCCTGGGTAGCAGTGATCACCAGTCAATATGGTTTCAACTTGATATGGGTGTGGAAATCCCTAACAGAAATACACAGGTTCTGCACTTCAAGAAGGTGGACTTCATCAAAATGAGTGTGAATCTGGGACAGCAGCTGGTCAAGCTCAGTCTGATCAAAGGAGTTCAAGAAAAATGGACCATAATATGAGATGAGGTCCAGGAAGTCAAAAACACCTATCTGAAGCAGATAGGGAAAAAGAATAAGCACAAATAAACCTCTCTGGTTCACAAGGGAAATTGTCAGTGATGTAAGGGTGAAAAGGTCTTCTTTTAAAAGATACAGGAAGACCAAGTGGGAAGAATGTAGGGTACACTACCTGGCAAAGCTAAAAGCAACTAAGAGAGATGCAAGAAAGGCCAAGGTGGGGACAGAGTTGAGGATAGTGGAGGTTGTCAAGGAAGATGACAAGAGCTTTGCTTGGTACATCTGAGGAAAAATGGATGAAGAAGGAAGGTGCTGTCAAGCAGAGGAAAGGGACAGAGTGGGAGGGGATAATAGAGGAAAGGCAGAAGTATTAAATTAATACGCCTACTCAGTATTCACTAAAGAAAAGGATGGATCAGTTCCATATGGAAAAATAGGTATGGAGGGGTAAGGGAGTGAGGCTGTGCAAGGAGGTGATCAGAAGACAGGGGTTCAAGACCCTCAAGGTGGACAAACTTCCTGGACCAAATGGCATGGACCCTAGGGTGCTGAGAGAGCTGTTGGCAGTACTAGCAACCCCTCTAGAAGATCTGTTCAACTGCTATCTTGACATAGGCATGGTGCAACAAGAATGAACGATTGCTGATGTAGTGCTCCTGCATAAGAGCAGGGAAAGGGACAAACCAGAGAAGTACAGACTGGTCAGCTTTGACATCAGTAGTTGGCAGTCTGATGGAAACTGTTTTCAAGAAAAGGTTAGTCAAGTTCTCTGAGATGAACAGACTCCATACTGATGGGTGACAGAGGTCATGTCAAATGAACTTGGTTTATGTCTCTGACTGAAAAGAGTTGGCGATAGAGACCAGGCAGTAGACTTACTGTACCTGGATTTTAGCAAGGCCCCGACTGAGTCCTCCAAAAGACACTAATCAAGAAAAGGGAGGACCTGGGTGTGGTGGACAAAATGACTAGATGGGTGGCAAACTGGCTTGGTGGAAGAACCCAGTAGGTGGTGGTTGGGGGAGTACTCAAGGATAATGGGGGTTACCAGTGGATTCCACAGGGGTTGATGCTCGACCAGTGCTGCTCAGCATGTTCATTAATGACACTTGGGACATCACAAAGAGCAAAATCTGCCTTTTCGTGGATGACTCCAAGCTCTGTGGGACAGTGCTCTTATGCAGGAGCACTACATCAGCAGTCCTTCATTTTTGGTGCATAGTGGCGGGGGGTGTTCATCCAGGCAAAGAGAGGTGATCTTGCCCTCTACAGGTTGCTGGTAAGGCCGCACTTGGAGTACTGTGTGCAGTTTTGGAGGCCATACCTGAAGCATGATATCAGGCTACTGGAGGGGGTGCAGAGGAGGGCAACGAAAATGATATGTGGCATGAAGGGGAAAGACAATGAGAGCAGGCTGGGAGACCTGAATATGTACACCCTGGAGGATAGAAGGGACAGGGGGGACATGATAAAGACATTCAAGTATTTGAGGGGAATCAATAAGGATGGGGCAGATGGATCTTTAAGCTAAGGAGGCGAAGAACACCAGGGAGCAAGGGCTAAGAATAGAGGGAAGATTTAGGAAGGAAATGAGGAGACAGCATTTCACAGAGAGGGTGGTAGCAAAATGGAATGTACTACCAGAATGGGTGGTATCATATAAATCTGTGAACAGCTTTAAAAGGGCATAGGACAAGGAACAGAGGAGAGTGAGGGTGGGGGAGGTGGAGGGCAGCAGTGGGATGACAAAGGGGAGGGAGGTGGGGCAGCTGCAAACTAGGGGAGATAGCTGCACACTCGAGCAGACTTAGACAGACCGGGTGATCTGTTTCTGCTGGCACATTCATATGTTCATAGTGCACACTTAGGAGGAGGATGTCAGGGATCTGATGGAGGAGCAAGCATAGCTGTTTAGATGGTTCAGAATCTGGCAAATAGAGTTCTATGCAAACAAATACAAGGTCAGGCACATAGCAAGTAAAAATCCCAGAGTACAGGATAAGTTGGGGGACTGACTGTCTCCACGTCTGAGGAGGAGAAAGACCTGGGGATTGCTATCATGAGTAATCTGAAACGCTCTAAGCAATACAGTCAGTGGCAAGGGCGAATAGGATGCTGGTGTTGCATAAGCAGGAGCTTTACTGTATCAACAGAAGGAAAGAGGTCATACTGTAACTGTACAGCTGCAAGGTGAGACCCTGCCTGGAGTACTGTGTGCAGTACTGGAGATCCTACAACAAAAAGGACATCAACCTGCTGGAGGTGGTACAGAGAAGGGCAACACAAATGATTCAGTGTAACCAGGCTCTCATATGAGCAGAGGCTAGGGAACCTTAATATGTACTAACCTGAGCAAAGAAGGAAACATTAAGACATATTAGAGACCTTTAAGTACCTCAAAAGTAATAACAAATTGGGTACACTGTTACACAGTTACAAACTGACAAGAGGAAGGTTCCAGAAAAAAAATATCAGGCACTTCTTCCCAGAGAGAGTGATGGCAGAATGGACAAGGATACCAGAGGTGGTAGTGAACCAGAAAATGGTTGGGGGATTCAAGAGGCAGTAGGATAAAGTCAAGGGGAGAGTAAGGTGTTGCCAGTGTGGAACCTGAGAGGTAGTGGGTGGCATCCTGCACAGTTGGGGTGTTTTCTTTTTCTCCCTACCCTCTGATGTCATGTGGAATCTGGACCAATGCACAGATGGATGCATGCATGTTGCATGCATCAGGGTGGCAATGTCCCCTTCTCGTTCTGCACCTACGGTCACCTAAGTGGCAGTAGTGCAGCGCAAGCCAGGCATCACTTTCCCCCGAAGAGGTGAGTGTCCATTAGGACACTTCATTATCCTCCCTATCAGGATTCCAATGACCTGGACTCACTCCCAAACCTAGGTTGTGGGTTCACGAGCAATAAAGCTATCACTGCCTCAGTGGACTGGCTCACTGCAATAAAATTGTGTTGTAGATGTCAGAAGCAGAAACCAGCAGGGAAAGAGATGGAGTGTCCACACAGATGCTCTCCTCCTGTGGGAAACTGCGGTGGAGTACAGTTCAGAGAGTGACACCTGGTGGTGTGTGGAGTCTTGCCAGTAAGGATGACCACACATTGGCTGGCTCCACGTCCAGGGCGTCACTGTGGGCATGCCATTGGGGTTTGGAGAGAGCCCAGAAAACAAAACCTAACACCCATCTTGGCCTGCTGGATGATGACTGCACAGTCCCCCATGCCACAGTCCCCCTAGTGCACTGCTTCTGCCCCCCAGCCCTGTGTGCCTCAGAGGACCACCCAGAAATGCTGCTCTCCTCTTCCCCCAAGAGAGGGGGCCCAACCAGACTCTCCACTGATACAGGGTAGCCAGGGGAGCCAGGTGGCAAGAAGCGGCAGCAAAGGGTGAGATTAGCAAGCAGAAAGAGATGTTGGGCAGCCAGAAGAAGTGGGAGGTTGAGCGGGGGTGCAGAAGAAGGTGCAACAGAAATGTGTTTTTGTAGGCTATCGAGCAGCAGGGACGAAAACACCAAAAATGTTTCTGTTTAAAAAGCACTAGAAGTAACAAAAATAGTTGTAACCAGATGATGCAACCTCCCAGCTATATTTCCTTGCTATAACTAAATCAAACAGAGCAAAACCTTACCTTGTTATAATGAGACTGAATACAGTTCCGAATTCCTCTAAAATTAAATTGGAGATTTGTGATGATTCGACTGTTTGAAGAACCTTCGTGGAACTTTAAATTAAGATTTCCGAGGCTGTCTGACACAAGTCTCATCTTCTGAAACAACCAGCAGGTACTAGGCTACAAGTCAAAAGGAAAATTTACATCAAATTTATATTCAGTCCATATTCCCGTACAACTTTAGCTTTTTTCAGTACAAGAAAAATTACAAAAAAAATAGGAAAGTGTGTGATGATGAGCAGTGTACCTTTTTCAAAATCAAACACAACACAACACAACATCAGGTGTTTCATCTTTGATTCTGGAGATCAGGGGTCCAATTCTCATAAAATGTGTGGTGCTTGAAATAAACACATTGCACCTGCTCTACTGTGCCACCACCAAAAGTACCATTTTCAAATATGGGCACATGGCACGGGAGGGATCAGTCCTCCCTGCAATACTGATTCAATGCTAGTGAGTAGTCTGAATGTTCGTAGATGCAAACCAGGCTTTGCACCCACTTACACATTTGTGTGCACCAGTGATCAAGGCTGCAACATGGCACTCCAACATGTGCATGAGAAATGCTGTCTGTGGGATTCAGACCTGAGTCTCCAGGTTCACAGCTCAGCACTGTAACCACTAAGTGAAACTGTTTCCAACATGCAGATAGCTTTCATAAATAAAGCTCTGATGTTCCTATGCTCCTGTTGTATGCATTGTTATGAAAAATTGAGTATACTTTGGTAAGTCATGATATACAGAGTAATGTATGGGTAGTTGTGCATTACAAGTTTTTTCTACATACCAAGGAGTGGGTTGCCACCTAAACCCTGAGAGTGAAGCTCAAGAGGTTTAACTAAATATCACCAGGGCCCCTAGTGCTCTGCTGCAGCATTTTCTGATTTCTGTGGCATGATTTATTCATCTCTATGGCAGAACGCAGTCCTGTCATTGGCTAAAATAGGACGTGATGTCAGTGATGACATTACATGCCAAGCATAGAGGAGGGGTTTCAGGATAAGCAAGATGGATAAGAGAGCCTGGCACTATTGGAAAACTGTATATTTGAATGAAACTTCACCAAAAACAATGAATTCTGTGGCACTAAATATATTCTGTGTCAGGATGCAAATTCTGTGGAAAATTCCGAAACTACAGAATAGCAGAATTCCAGGGGCCTTGAATATCGCATAAACAATGGTGTGTTACAAAAAATTAGTTGACACAACTCTCTATATCTTATTTTATGTAACTGCTGGTTTCCAAACTTTCAAACCTGTTACCTGCATCCCTGCTTAGCATACTGCTCCCAGCTCACAGTACTCACCACTCTGGTTTGAGGGCAGAGGTTGCTGGACTCCAGGCTGAACTAGAAAGGGTGCAGACAATATTCTGCCCCACCAAGGGCCACCAAATTTGCCTCCATTCCTCCAGAGGATGCCTAGGCTGAGTCAGAACAACTGGACTGTGGTGGGCTCCAGGAAGGTGGTGGTGGGGGGGAGAGTACACACACTTCTTAGCCTGTACTATTGTAAAATTCTTTCACTATACTGGCAGGATAGAGCAGCTGGGAGGAGGCAACCATAGCAGTGGGAAGTGAGGAAGTGAGAGTCATCAGAAGTGGAGGCCCAAGAAGAGAGGAAGCCAAGGAGGAAGCAGCTGCCAGTGGTGGACTCTACTGTTACAGGGATAGATTTTAGAGTGAGGGGAGAAAGGGAGAGAGAGGAGAAGTGCCTGGTAGGTGCTTCTGCCTGGAGGAATGGAGAGTGGATCCAGAGGTTTGCTAGGTCAGCAAGAGATGGGAAGGAGCAAGATCTCATTGTCCATCTGAGGACAAATAACCTGGCAAGGATAGGGGTAGTGCATGGAAATTTCCAAGGAGCTGGCAAGGGGCCTCAAGCAGCTGGCACACACACTGACTTCTGCCAGTGGTACCTGAATCCAGCTGGGCAGAGGAAGACCCCCTGCACCAGGGCTTTTAACAACTGGTTAAAGGCATGGTGTATGGTGGAGAGGAAGACTTCAACTACACTGAGGACTGGGGACCCACCTGGGAGGATATTGGCATCTATGGGACAGATGGCCTACATCTTTCCAGGAGGGGAATCATTGTTCTTAGTGTGAGGTTTAAAAGCTACCTGGATAAGCTCTTAAACTATACCCCTTCCAGATGATGAAGTAGCAGGTAGGGAGACCCTGAGGGGAATAAGCTCATCCAGGGCAGGGATGCAAGAAGAAGAAAGGGGTGCATAGAAGGCAAAGAACAAGGGGGTATAAATCAGAAAAAGCAGGAAGAAAGGAGTAAAGGAGACAGGTAAAGATGAAGACAACAGGCAAAGGGGGGTCAGGGGAGTATCAGGGAACAGCACAAGCATGATGCGGGGGAAGCATGGAAGCAGGCAGAGGCAGTAAGGTATGGAGAGCTATGTGTGCCAAACTAGGGAGTCTGGGAAATAAAATTCTGGATCTGGAGGTCATCATGGCAGAGGCTAGCCTGGATTTGGTGGCCATAATGGAGTCGTGGTACACTAACAGCCACAACTGGGACATGGTAATATCAGGTTTCTCTCTGTTCAGGAGAGACAGGAAGGAGAGGAGGGGTTGTACTATATGTGAGGGAAGGAATCAAGCCCACAGAAGTGCAGGGGCACCTAGAGGAAAAAGAAGGGCTGAAGTTTGGAGACTGAGGTGCTACTCCATTTGCACGTACCTCTCTGGGGTGAAGGTGGAGGTTACTGCTCTCTGTCCAAGATGGCTAGTGTCTAGAAGCCCTCTTGCCCCACTAGGGGCCACTGAGACTGTGCCCATTGTCCTAGATGTGGGAGGTAGAGGACTCCAGTAGAGGAGAAAGCAGCTTCAAGTGGGGTACTCAGTTGTAACTCACGAGCTTGACAGATTTAGGAGCGGGAAGGGGTGGAGAGAGTAAGGTTAGCAACCTAGCTGGTGCCTCAGCTTAGAGGGAAGGAAAGTGGATAAACAGGGTGGAGGGAGGGACCTGGATGCCATTATCCACCTGGACACAAATTACCTAGAGAGGGAAGAAGCTGGGATAGAACAGGGAGAGTTCAGGAAATTGGTGAGAAACCAAAGGCAAGTAAGCAGCATTAATGGTGGCGTTGAGGTGCTACTGTCTACAGCCTAGGTGAGGACAGAGTATTCCACACCAGGAGCTCCAACACCTGGTTGAAAGAATGGTGCAGGGAGGTAGGGTTTGCCTTCATTGGGGACTGGGGGCCAACCTGAGAGAACATAGGTCTATACAGGGGTGCTGGCCTGCATCCTTCTGCAATGAGAACCACAGCCCTCAGTGGAAGGTTCAAATGTGACTTTGATGAACATTTAAACTAGCCAAGGAGGGAGGTGGTAATACAAAGGGAGGCATAAAATGCCCTCCCAAAGACAGAAGAATCATGAAGCAAGTGAACGAAGGGAAGGGAATTCCTCTAGGGCACAAGCTATAGGAGGCAGAATCATAGTAGGGGACAAGTGGGACAAGAACAGAAGAGGTGAAAAGGAAGGTGTTGAGGAGGCAAGACACTAATAGAGTAGCAGAAGAGAGAGAGAGAGAGAGAGAAAAGCTTCAATTGGCAGCAAGGGCAAGAAGGAGCTTACAGGCAGAGTAGGTTTGCAGACAGAGTTGGCAGAGCAAGAGCAAGCAGTGGAGAGCCATGTGTGCCAATGCAAGGAGTATTTGAACTAAAATTCAAGCTCTAGAGACCATCAAGGCAGAGGAAGACCTGGATCTCTTAATAATAATAATAATTGTATTTATAAGGCGTCTTTCCATTTCCAAGGTGCTGAACAGTTTAAGAACAATAAATATAAAATCCAATAACAAAACAGTACAACTGAAAATCACAAGCAATCAGTAATAAATACTTCAGTTATCCAAAAAAGCTTTTTGCCACAGAAAGGTTTTTAAGCCCTTCTTAAATTCCTCCATAGCTGTGCACTCCCGTAACTGATGGGGTAGAGAATTCCAAAGGGTGGGAGCTACATAGATAAAATCTCTTGACACAGATGACTTCACATTCACCCTTGGAATCTCTAACAACCCCTCATCAGCCGAGCGAAGTGATCGACCAGGGCAGTATGGAACCAGAAGCTCTTTCAGATATTCTAAGCCCTGTCCATGTAGGGCTTCAAAAGTCAATAAACCGATTTTAACGGTGATCAGCCAC
This sequence comes from Neoceratodus forsteri, assembly GCA_016271365.2. Classification (NCBI taxonomy): domain Eukaryota; kingdom Metazoa; phylum Chordata; order Ceratodontiformes; family Ceratodontidae; genus Neoceratodus; species Neoceratodus forsteri. The sequence goes on from CM028131.1 coordinate 1,181,868,642, forward strand.
CGTACTGGCAACCAGGGCAGTTCGCGCAGCACCGGGGTAATATGGCAGGAATGAGTAGAACCCGACAAAAGCCGGGCTGCTGCATTCTGCACCACCTGCAGGAGATGGATTTCAACCCCAGAAAGCCCTAGATAAAGGGAGATGCGGTAATCCAAGCACGATGACACAAAAGCATGGACCAAGGTCGGAAGGTTGTCAGATGGAACCAGATGCCTAACCCTGGCGATATTCGTAAGATGATAAAAGGAAGTTTTGATGACAGCTAACACCTGCAAATGCAGGGTCAGTCCATCATCAAAACTACCCCCAGGCTACGCACCCCTTCAGAGGTCGGGAGAGAGATGCCACCAAGAACAATTCTAGAAGGTGCACCAACATCTGACCCCCCTATCTCGCGACCCAGGTCCACAACCAGTACCTCAGTCTTTTCAGAGTTCAACTTCAGCCAGCTAGAATCCATCCACTCCTGGATTTCTTTCAGACAGTTGTTAAAGACCGAGAGAGCTCCATCCTGGTCGGGTTCAAAAGACAGGTAGACCTGGGTATCATCTGCATAACAGTGAAACCTCAACCCATACCTTCTTACAATGTCTCCGAGGGGTAGCATATACACCGTGAACAGCATGGGTGATAGCACAGACCCCTGAGGCATCCCACAAGACAAAGCAGTTGGGCCTGAAGAAAAAAACCCAGACACAACTCTTTGTGTTCTCCCAGTGAGGAAAGATGTAAACCATCTGAGGACTGTCCCCGGCATTCCACAGATATGCCTCAGGTGTCCTATCAACACCATGTGGTCCACGGTGTAAAAAGCTGAAGAAAGATCCAGAAGAACCAAGATGGAATGGCTCTTTCGATCTCTCGCCATCAGGAGATCATTGAGCACCGGAACCAGCACCGTCTCGGTACTATGTCTCTTACAAAAACCAGACTGGAGTGGTTCATAGATGTCATGGAAGGTCAAATGGTCCTCCAGTTGTGCTGCCACCACTTTCTCAATCACCTTCCCAACAAAGGGAAGGTTAGAGATAGGTCTGTAGTTTGCAAAACAGTCTGGGTCCAAGGTGACTTTCTTCGAGTGGTGTCACCTCTGCCTCTTTCAGGGAGCTAGGAAACTCTCCCGATTCCAAGGAGCACCAGACTATCCACACAAGGACTGCACCAATGATATCACTACAACCCAAAATTAGGAAGGTCGGTCCAGGATCCAAACTACAGCACATAGGGCGCACACTCTGGATAATCCTCATGACATCCATGAACTCCAGTCGACTGAAGGTACTCCAGGAAAACTGAGGCACAGTGACCCCGTACTGATCAACCACAACCTCCTTAGAGTGTGCTGGCTGCAGTACCACCTGGATGTCAGCTACCTTATTTGCAAAGAATAGAGAAAGCTCATCACACTCTAATTGCAAAAATGCTTTCCGAACATGCAGGCAGGCTGGGTTGCACAGCCTGTCCACAGTTCGAAATAGCTGAGCTGGTCAATTCTGAGCAGCGGCAATCTCCCCGGACAGGAATTCTGCCTTCTTAAGGGTGACTACAGATTGATAGACTGAATAATGGTCCATCAATCTAAGGCGGTCGGCATCAAGGGCAGACTTTCTCCAGCAACGCTCTAACCTTCACCCCTGTCTCCGCATCTCCCTCAGAGTCCCATCAAACCAAGGGGACTTGGGGTGAAGGGAGAGAGGATAAACATGGACTGGAGCAACAGAATCCAGAGCCACTGTAATGGCTGTATTATAGGCTGACATGAGGGTCTCCGGATCATTGCTTGCCGGCGCAGGGGACAAGAGGTCGAGGACCACCGCAAGGCCTTGGGAACTTATATCCCATAAAGGGCGGTACCTAACCATCTCTACAGGGGTAGGCCTTTGGGGGGGGTGCTAAAACTAAACCCCACGGTGCAAAGATCGGACCACCCAACTGGTTCCACCCCCACATCGGATGTTTCGATCCCTAGAAGTAAGATAAGTCCAAAGAGTGTCCATGTTTATGCGTAGCAGTGGAAACCACCAGTGTAAGGCCCAGAGATGTCATTAACTGGAGGAAGTGTTGACCAAATTGCGAGAGTTCATCGTTGACCCAGGCGTTTAAGTCACCCAGAACCATCAATCTGGGCAACTCAAATGCCATGTCAACGACGAAGTCCGACACTTCCTGAAGGAATCGCTTCTCATCACCGGGTGGATGGTAAATAAGAGCGATTCGATAATCTACATCTGCTACTACTGTACACTCAAAGGACTCAATCTCCTCAACTAATGGCCCTGTGAGGTTTAGTTCGGTCTTGAAACAGACTGCAAACCCCCCCCCCGTGATCCAATCTTGGGTTGTGTATCACCGAGTACCCAGCTGGAGTCATAGCCTCCACAATGGGGTCAGAATTTTCATCCAGCCAGGTCTTGGTGATGCATGACAGGTCCACCATACCAACAAGATCTGCAATAATTGCTGTCTTATTCTTAATGGACCTGGCATTGCACAACACCGCCCGAGTTGGATGAACCTCGCAGGCCGACCGGGCCTTCTGCCTACCACACTCAGTAGTGCCCTTGGGTACGGGCACCAGACATGGCGAACCATGATCTGGATTCCATTTCACCCCGTCGCGTCTTCTGGATCCAATCACTCCAATTCGGTGACCCCCCTCGTACATCCTCCATTGTTCATGACCCCCTGCCCTCCTCCCTCTCCTACGCATAATGACCAGCACTCTACAGCACTGGTAGGTCTCAAACTGGAGAGGGGGAGTATAAAAAGGGCGAAGGGCATGAAGGGCAGAGGATGAGTAGCGCACAACTCTTGACTGTAACTAAGTCATGGTGTACAGCAAGCCATGACTAAGACATAGTCATATCAAGCTACATTCGGTTCAAAAGGACGGGGGGGTAGAGATGTTGTGCTATACTTGAGGGAGGGTATCAGGGCAACAGAAAGGCAGGGGAACCTAGGGGTAAAAGATGGGTTGGAGGTACTGTGGGTCACCCTGGACACAGGAGCCGGAGCCATTATTCACACTGGGGTGATATAAAGACCTCTAACAGAGAAGAAGAATTGGCTGATGCAGTGGGGGAAGTCATCAGAATGATGACACAAAAAGGGAAGAAGCTGCTGGTGAGGGACTTCAATGTGCCAAATGCAGACTGGAGCCTCCCAGCTGCGACCCATGCTAGAGCAGGGCCATCCTAGACTTCCTGCAGGGGGTATTTCTTAGGCAACTAGTCAAGAAGATGGGGTAACACTGGACCTGGTGTTCACAAACAGGGACAGTATTGCAAACATCAAGGTGGAATGCTACCTGGGGACCAATGATCACCGTACAGTGTGGTTTATCATATAGAGGAATCAGAGATAAGCCACACAAGGACAAGGGTCCTGGACTTCAGGAGGGTAGAGTTAAATAAAAGGGTGAATGCCTCAGAGACTACCTGGTTGGGGGGGGGGTTGTCAGGTTAGGATAGAGGAACACTGGGCCAAATTAAGGGATGGAATAGTAAAGGCAACAAACCTCTGTGTGAAGGATGTGAGCAAAAATAGGAGGAAAAAGAGATCACTATGGTTCTCAAGGAAGTGGCTGTGAAGGTAAAGGCTAAGGAGGTGGCATTCAATGGGTACAAGAAGATGCAGAGGAAAGGGGACAGGGAGGTGTGCACAGAAAAGCAGAAGGAAGCAGGGAAGGTGGTGAGGGGCACAAAGGCGCAGACAGAGGAAAGGATAGTCAAAGGTAGCTAAAGGGACAAGACCATTTTAGAAGTGAAAAGAGGAAGACAAGGAGTGAGGCTGTGAGGAGAAGGAGGGCGGGGAGACTGTGCACAAGAGGATCAGGAAAAAGCAAATATCCTAAACAGGTACTTCTGCTCAGTCTTCACAGTGAAAGGAGAGGGGGATGAACCACACAGAAGCAACAGGAACACGGTGGGGGAAGGGAAACACAAGTACATTCACACAGGAAAGAGTCCGGAGGTGACCTGCAAATCTGAAAGTAGATAAGGCTGTGAGGCCAGATGGGGTATTTCCAAGGGTGCTCAGGGAGGATACTGGCTTCACCTCTGACATCCATATTCAACAACTCACTGGTAACAGGAGTGGTTCCACAAGACTGGATGACAGCAGATGTAGTCCCTCTTCATAACAGTGGAAGCAGGGAGAAGGTTGGCAACTATAGGCTAGCCAGCCCAAAATCAGTGGTGGGGAAGTTAATGGAGACACTATTAAAGGAAAGGATAGTGGAGTATCTTGAATCCATCAGGTTACGTGAGCCGAGGCAGCACAAATTCATTGGGGCAGTTCATGTCAGATGAACTTGATTGATTTGTTTGACTGGGTAACCAGAGAAATAGATCAGAGGAGGGCAGTGGACCTGGCTTATCTGGACTTTAGCAAGGCCTTTGGCACTGTGCCGCCCAGGAGACTGATAAATAAAATTTGCATCCTAGGGCTGGGATCCAAAGTGGTGAACTTGGCAAGGAACTGATTAATAGATAGGAGACAGAAGGTGGCAGCTAATGGCACTCACTCTAGTGATAGGAGAGGGACCAGCAGGGTGCCGCAGGGCTCAGTACTGGGTCCTCTCCTCTTATGTCTTCATAAGTGACATTACAGAAGAACTAGAAAGGAAGGTATGCCTAATTTGCAAATAACAACACAATCTGTAAATGTTGGAGACTCTGGAGGGGGTGGAGAGAATGTGTAGGGGCCTTGGGAAACTTTAGGAGTGGTCAAGAACACATAAATTGGGGTTGAATGACAAAAAGTGCAAAATTATGCACCTAGGGCATAGAAACCCAGGATATGAGTATAGAATGGGTGGTACTGATAGTCACTAAGCATGACAGGAACCTGGGACTATCATATCTGAATACCTAAAAGTGACAGTGCAGTGTGACAAAGCAGTGGGTAGGGCCAGATGGATGGCGACGTGCATAGGGAATCGTAACTCCAGCAGGAGGTGTTTTTGCCATGTATCGCTCGTTTGTGAGACTCCACCTGGAGTATTGTGTTCAGTTCTGGAGGCCCTTCCACAAAAAGGAAATAGACAGGGTGGCGGTAGTCCAGAGGAGGGCAACTAAAATGGTGCAGGGGTTGCAGCAAAAGCCCTACAAAGAGGGACTGAGAGATTTCAACATGTACACCCTGTGACAGTGAGAGGGGACACAGTGGAGACCTAAAAGTACCTTACGGTGTGAAAAGGATGCAGAAGGGGAGTCTCTTCCAAATGAGAAAGAGTACCAGGACCAGAGGGTATGTGATGAAACTGGGGGAGGGGGATTAAGAGGGATGTGAGGAAGTACTTCTTCACTTAAAGAGTGGTGGATGCTTGAAACAGACTGCCAGTGAAACTAGTGGATGTGAAAACTGCAGGAGACTTCAAGCATGCATGGGATGGACATAGGGGAATATTAGTAAATAGGCAGGGAGGAAGGAGGGTTGCCAGAGACCAGTTAGGGTCTGCAGACACAGGCAAGGCAGGGACCATGGATAGAGTAGGTGGGGCCAAGCGGCCATTTCTGCTGATAAATTCTATGTTTCTATGTATCCTTTGCCATTTCACTCTGTCTGGCTCCCAGCATTGCTCTTTGAAGCTGGAACCTTCTGCAAGCTGTAACACGTGATAAGAGCTATAAGGTGACTCGTGCTAGCCATTTACACTTACTGCGATGTAGGCAAAAGAAGATTTTCATAGACTTACAGATGGAAAACCATATATTAAGGAAGGTCATAATAAAGGAGAAGAAATAAAATCAGTGTGCTTAAATCACAGTCTGGATGAGATCCTGAAGAGTAACGACATCACAGGATACAACAGCTAGGACAGCTATGGGGGGAGATCGGCCTTTTTCCAACCTATAAAAACCATATGTATCTATGAAGAACATTGTGCTGGGAGCAAAATTATATTACAATACTTCCTATGGAATGTTATGGCTCTGAGATGTCAGAGCAAACACAACAATGATTAAAACATAATACTGTGGTGAAGTTCAGCTTTTTTTAAAACAGTATTTTTAATGCAAATACACCTTACAATAGAAAGTAAACATGAAGCACATTTTATAGTGCCCGTGATCTAACAAGGCAAAATCAGCTCTCAGACTAAGCAATCAGAGTAAGATGGTGGGTTTGAAAACAACAATTATTATTCTTAAAGTGCTAGTGTACTGCCTAAAACTAATATTAGTCTTTAAAAGCAGTCAACGATTACATTTTATATCTGATGTACTTTTTGTGTTGCTTGCACACATATGCAAGAAATACATTGCATCAGTCAGCAGTTAGGGAGCAGGCCACAATGAGTCAAGAAATTCGGCCACGTCACCATGCAATCAGCTGTTTTGGTGCATTACAAGCTACCAAAACAGCTGATTGCGTGGTGTCACAATGGCGACGGCTTCTCTTTTGGCCTCTCACAGTCCCCAGGAAGCCGATAGAAAGCTGCCGCCCGCCGTTCAGTGTGCCTTCCTGGTGAAACATTTCAATAAATAAAAACCAAAAGCCGACGGGGTGCCCTATTCCCTGTCAGCTCTACTGCCCCCCAAAACAAACTTCCATCTGCCATACTGGGAGCCCACCCCATCATGGCAAAAGACTCCTTGGCCAATGGGGGTGCCCAATCCCCTGTCGGCTCCACTGCACCCCCAAACAAACTGCCTGGTGCCATGCTGGGAGCCCACCCCAGTGTGGCAAAAGTCCCCCCATTGTCTTTAAAAAAAAAAGACCTAGAAAAAATAAATGGTCCCTCATTGATTCTCTTGCTCCCCTTCCCCAACCCGTGCCCACCATCTGTGTACCCCACCTCTCCACACCCCCACCTCACGCCATACTTACCTCTGGAGCCCAGCACGACAGTCTTCGGTGGACCGGGAACACGTCTGCACTCTTTATTTATTTATTTTATTTATTTAGATCTAGGATTACAAGTACCTTTGAGCCAAGACTCTTTTACAAAGGTTCCACATCAGGAGTAGTACATACATGTTAATCAAGAGCAAACAACATTAATAAAGAGCATACAACAATATACATCAGTACATGTACACAACACAGTATATAATATACATGAATAACATTTAGGAGGATCATATCAGAAACCTAGAATGATTCAGGGAGGAAGGGTGAGAGGATAGGGGAGTGGCAGCTGAGAAGAGAGACTAGAGCAGCTCAAGGTATTGTCAGAGTACATCAGAGAGAGGTGTTTTATCTCAAAGGGGAAGGGGGAAAGTTAGGGGTGGCAGTCACAAGAGCTGGATGCAGTGAGATGAAGATGGAGACTAGATTTGAAAATGCCCAGTGAGGAGGTGGAGGTGATGCGAGTGCTGAGCGCATTCATCCAGCTGGGTGCACGGTGTACAAAGGATCTTTGACCCAGAGTGGGGCAGCATTGGGAAACCTGTAGAAGTTGATGTTCAGACCCTCTGGTGTTGCAAGGATTAGTGTTTGGGCACAGGAGGGCTTGGGTACTAGGTGGAGTAAGGCTCTTCAAAGTTGACCGTGAACTGAAGAAATGCCGGTAAGCTGTATAATGACATAAATGTTTTTTTTTCAACTTTGGTGCATGTCTTGGACATTTTTTGGAATTTTTTCACCAAATTTTCAACATGATGTTCTTGGGACCCCCACCTAATGAACTCAGTCACTGTCATTTTGTTATTAGGTCCCAAAAGGTGATTTCGTGGTCACTGCACAGAACCACCTTTTGGGACCGATTAACAAAATGACAGTCTCACAGTTCATGAGGTAGGTCCCCAAAAACCTTATGTTGAAAATTTGGTGAAAAAATTCCCAAAAACGACTGTTTTACGAGCGTGCTTTGCACAGTTCCTATGCACACTCGTAACTTCAAGCATTTTTAATATTTTAACTCCAGATTTTCAACATTGCCATTTGACCACACCTTCTTATGAACAGTACAGCTGTCATTTTTCACATCTTGCCTGAAATGTGTTTTTGCACATGTAGCACATAATGATGCTGTTGGTGTGCAAAATCAATGTTCAGGACAGATTAAGAAGAGCACAGTGTCACTATTCATGAGGTAGGCCCCCAAAAACCCTATGTTGAAAATTTGGTGAAACAATTCCCCAAAATAACTGTTTTACTAGCGTACATTGAGCAGTTTCTATGCACGCTCGTAACTTCGAGCATTTTTAATATTTTCACTCCAGATTTTCAGTATTGCCATTTTACCACACCTCCTTATGCACAGTACAACTGTCATTTTTCACATCTCACCCGAAATGTGTTTTCGCACATGTAGCACACAGTGGCATGGTCGGTGTGCGAAATCAATGTTTGGGACAGATTAAAAAAATCACAGTGACACTGTTCATGAGCAGAGGACTTAAACTGGCTATGTTGAAAATTTGGTGACAAAAGTCCATAAAATGACTGTGTTATGAGCATGCATTTTGCAATTTCCAAGCACCTTCGTAAGTTCACAAATTCGTAATCTTTTCAGTCCAGATTTTCAACATTGGCATTTTTCCACACCTCCTTATGAACAGTACAGCTGTCATTTTTTACACCCTGGCCAAAATGTGTTTTCACACTTCCGGCACAGAATAACATGGTCGCCGTGGGAAATCAGTGTTCGGGATAGATTAGGAAAATCACAGTGACACTGTTCATGAGGGGAGGTCCCTAAATGCTTATGTTGAAAATCTGCTGTAAAAAATCCCAAAACTAATTACATTACGGATGTGCGCTGCACAGTTTCTATGCACACTCGTGACTTCACCAGTTTTTTTTTTATATTTTCACTCCAGATTTTCAACATTGCCATGTTTTTACACCTCCTCATGAACAGTACAGCTGTCATTTTTCACATCATGTTCAAAATGTGTTTTCGCACCTGTGGTGCCAAATGGCACAGTCGCTGTGCAAAATCACCTTTTGGCTAATGAACTGATAGTGTCACTGTTCATGCGGTGGGATCACAAAAGGCCAATGTTGAAAACTTGGAGTAAAAATATCAAGAAACGCCCAGGGTGTTATGGTTTTTTATCATAATGCCCTACCCTGTAGGGACTGACAGGCGTCAGGGGTGTGACTTGGGATTGTCGACAATAATGCTCATGCCATTCCACCCCCACCCTGCAGCCAGTGGCAGGCATCAAGGTGTGCCTTGGACCTTTTGGCTCCAGAGTTCACCCCATTCTTCTATACTGCACCCATTTCATTGTATTACCTTATAGAATGAGGTGAGTGTAAAGCCTGAACACTTCAAAGCACATTTCGACACTTGTAAGTGTCTGCAGGGTAGGGTGAGGTGAAATGTCATGACTGTTATGTGCGATGACCCAAAGGCACACCCGATGCCTGTCCATCTCTGCAGGGTGGGGGTGGAGTTGGCGTCAGTTCAATACTTCACTGCCATTCCTATACTGCATCTGTCTAACTCCTGTACTTCCACTGCTAATGACAGCAAGCAACACTTGGCATTGACAACTGCTTGTTCTTTTCGTTTTGGTTAAATAGAATGTTAGTAGGTCTGATGTGTGGGACAGCACTCTGCCTGGCAGCTGGCACATCTATCTCTGTTCTCCCCAGCTACATCACCAACATTGTGACCTCACTGACTGGGACATCACTGCTACTTGAGAATAGTCACTTAGTGGCTGCCAGGTCAGTCACCCGTGATGTCACTGTCAGTGAGATCACAATGCTGATGATGTAGTGAGGGGAGAGAGAGAGAGAGAGAGACAGAGAGAGAGAGAGATATGTCAGCTGCCAGGCTAAGAGCTGTTCCACACATCCAGCACAATATTATTACATATAAAACTTTCTAATGAGCAAAAGGAAAAAGAAAAATACTTCAGAAATAAAATGTTTCAACTGACTACTTCTTAAACTTTGTGGTATTTCCCTGCCAGCCTGTTTTGGCTCCACTAGCTCTTTAAACTAGAAAGAAAGCCGAGGTAGGCGGTAGCGATAATTAAATCCTTAAGAACTGCCGCATCCTGCAAAGGAAGCTTCAAGTTTGGGAAACATTATTTGGAGACATACTCATTTTCTCAGAGGAACAAAATTCTGGCTCTGCATGCCCTCTCCCATAAAACTAAATTATCCCAGACTGAGATTGTTGCTTATTTTACAAACGGAATTTACATTTACTCCACATGAATAGCAGTATGAACAGCTATTTTTCCCCACAGTGGTTTATTTTTGGACTGAACTTCATTAAATAACACATCATTTCTATTTATACAGTACTTTTTAAGCAATAAGGCATGACCAAGGGTTATGTTAGTGGTCTATTAATCACCTTCTAGGGGTCTACTGTGGCACGAGGTGTAGCCGAGTGCCACATGCCCCTAGAGGGTGATTAACTGACCATTAACATAATCCCTGGGAGTGCCTTATTGCTATTATAATAAAAAATGTTTCTAAACAGCGTTAAACCTTGTTCAGCATATGGCTAAGCTCTACATGTATGTTAATAAAAGATTAACATAAGGCTGTTAGAATGTTTGCAGCCAATCAGAAAGCTCCATTTCTCAGACCCTTTTTATAATACTGCTTATTCTGTTGTTCCTTCCCTTGCCATTTTATGTTCTGCATGCAGAGAACAGCCCGCTAATAATCAGACTAAGTGTTAAATTACTTTCAGTCAAATATTGTACAGTTGCTTCTGGTGGGTCTGAAAACAATTAAAATAAATACAAAGGCTCTCCCTTTAGTATCCTATCCAATAAACTCCTCCCCCTCAAACAAGTTGACTCCTTCAAATACCTTGGCATAACTTTTGACCCTACTCTCTCCTTCCATGACCATATCCTTACTCTCTGCTCTGCTGTCAACTCACGTATTGGCCTACTTTACCGCCACAGAGGCTGCCTCCCTCCAATGCTCTGAGGCTGGCCATTACCTCCTCAGTCCTATCCCTTGTCGACTAAGGCCTCTTGATCTACGGTGCTACTGATAACACTGCCCTCAGCAAATTAAACTATCGCTTAACAAGGCCTATCGGCTGCTCACTGGTTCCAACATCCTTACCCATACCTGCACTCTGTATTCCTTGGCAAATGTTCTCAACTTTGATGAGAGGCTGCTCAACCAGTCCTGCCTTTTTTTTTGCCATGAAAATCACAGCAGGCTTGGCCCCCCAGGGCTTGTCCACAATCATTCACACATCTCCCCCCACTCTCTCTACCTGTAGCTCCTTCAAGCCCTCTCTCTATGTGCCTAGAGTCAGGACCTCCCTTGCCCAGTGGTCTTTTCTCTATAGAGCCCCTTCCTCGTTTAACTCCCTCCCTGTGGCCATCTCCTCTGAACAAAGGATTGTGCCCTTCAAAACTGCTCTCCGGCTCCATCTCGCCAACTCCTGCAGCTGTAATTGCCTATAGCAGAGACACATGTCCTGCATAAGTTCCCTTCCCTGGGGTCCCCCTAATATATTTTCTCCCTCTAGTGTATTATTTTCCATTTCTTGCAAGTATTTTGTCATTTGCATAAACCTGTAAGTGTCATAACTTTAGCTAGTACCCTGTATAGGAATTTATACCTTGAATTTGATATTTCTGATGTATCATGTTATTTGTTTGTCCACATTGTTCTATGTACATTGACGTGGAGCCTTTGTAAAGGAGTTCCTGACTCAAAGGGTTGCAATTCCAATACCATTAAATAGAATAAAATAAATGTATTTGTTGCAACAAAGAGCATAGTATACGTTATATTGAGGTTGCTATTGATATACTACTTATATGTTTGAAATGGGGAGACTTAGAGATAGAATAGGATTTGTCATATACTGTACCTTTTAATTTGGTATAACAATTCAAAAACTGGCATGCAGCTCCTTTCCTCAGGTGTCATTATAAGGGATAAGTAAATCTGAGGGGGGAGAGGGGATTGAGTTGTGAATATGTCAAAATACTTTTTTTATTAATCAGGATTTTATTAGGCTTGAGTTAATATTCACTAAAATGTTGGCATACAGTAGGTGCACAATAAATAACTCATCTCAGTGTCAAGGAGCGCTCCATTTAGAGCACTGCAGTTTGAAACACAGAATCTGACAGCAGATAAGGACCATACGGCCCACCTAGTCTGCCCATTTCCCTACTCAGTGTTGACAGCCCAGATCCTTTTTGATCTGCGGCCGGCTTTCTCTGCCTATCTCCAGGATACCCTTATGTATATCTCATGTGCTCTTAAACCCCCATATTGTTTTAGCCCCCACCACCTCCACTGGTTGGCTCTTCCATGGATTCACCACCCTTTCTGTGAAAAAGTAGTTCCGAACATTCCCCCTGAGACTTCCTCCCTCCAGCCTCATATCATGTCCTCTTGTCCTTGAGCAATGCTTCTTCCGAAACATGCTTCCCTCCTATACACTGTTTATATCCCTAAGGTACTTGAATGTCTATCATATCCCCCCCCCCCCAATGAATAGATATTAAGGTCCCCGAGTCTTTCCTCATATGGCTTCTGGTGCAGCCCATGTGCCATTTTTGTCACCCTTCTCTGGACAGCCTCTATCCTGTCTATGTCCTTCCTGAGATGCGGTCCCCAGAACTGGATGCAGTACTCCAGATGATGCCTTACCAGTGATCTGTAAAGTGGCATCATCATCTCTTTCTTTCTGCTGGTTATGTCCCTACCTATGCATCCCAGCATTCTGTTTGCCTTCCTCACCGCTTTTTCACACTGCTTGTTCGCCTTTAGGTCACCTGATATGATGATCCCCAGGTCTCTCTCTTGCTTTGTGATGGTGGCCAGAACCCCCCAATCCTGTACTCCTCTATTGGTTTCCAGTGACCCAGGTGCATTATTTTGCACTTGTTAGCATTGAAACTCAATTGCCATACACCTGAACGTTCTTCCAATAAGCTTAGATCCTTTCTTATTCTTTCCACCCCTTCCGGTGTGTGAACTCTGCTTCAGATCTTGGTATCGTCCATGAACAGGTATACCTTTCCCTCCAGACATTCTGCAATGTCACTAATGAAGACACTGAGCAGGACTGGTCCCAGCACTGATCCCTGTGGCACCCCGTTGGTCACCTCCCTCTCTTCAGATTTCATGCCATTTACTACCACCCTCTGAATCCTGCCCCTTAACCAGTTCTCAAACCATTTTACTACCATAGGGCCCACTCCCAGGTTTCTCAATTTATTTAATAGTCTTCTGTGTGGGATAGTGTCAAAGGTCTTGCTGAAATCCAGGTAGGCCATATTCACCACCCCTTCCTGATCTACCACCCTGGTCACCCAGTCAAAGAAATCAATTAGATTTGTCTAACAGGACTTTCCCACTGAGAATCCATGCTACCTTGGATCCTGTGCCCCGCTAGTCTCCAGAAACTTCACAATCCTCTCCTTTTTTTTTAATTTAATGTATTTTGTCGGTATTTTCACATATAAACGTATAAAACAGTACATACTGAAATACGTCATCATTCAGTGTCATGTGAGGTACAGTAATGTTCCCCATATCAGCAATGGTTGGGATTACTAAATACATTTGTAAACTATAAAGTAAACTAATGTAGTATACAATAAAAACATAAACACATAACAGGACAGAACATAACATCCAAATCCCTCCCTCATCCCCCTAACCCCGGGACCATCCTTCAGGGAAAGTGTGATACAGGTGCCAGAAGAACATCTACTTACAGTCATATAGCAATATGCTCCTATACCCTGTCTGATAACTTGGGAAAACCTAGTGTGGGTGACAAGTAGGGAGTGAACAGACTACCCTAGGTAATTTGCATAATTGTTAGGGTGTGGAATGGGTTAACAACAGGGCTTCCAGCTTGCTCCGCCTCTTAGTGTAGAATCCAGGGTGGTTTCTAATGCTGGCTATTGTTTTTTCTACCCTTAGATTAAATAATATTTAATTCAGACATTCTGTGTGAGTGATAGCCTCTTGATCAAACCAGTGACGCAATATAACCCTTTTTACTGACATTGAGATTAGGTATATATGAAACCTTGTTTCTTTGACCAGAATATTGACTACACTGCCCATTATGCAAACTTCTGGAGAAAAACGATCCTGTAACCCCAGCAATGGATCCAAATCTGTTTTGAGTTTACTCCAGAAATACTTCCATAAAATATTCTAGTTCAAGAGTGGAGAGAGTAGAGCAGATTGCCAGGAGTGCAGGTAACCGGAGATCTCAGGGTACAGTAGTGTGAATAAAAAGGACACCATTTGGGACACTGCATGGGGTTGCTCAACCAGAGACAGAACTGTAGAGGTAAAATTACTATTATCAATAGTTCATGCAGAGTTTCCAAACCATGTGACCAGTATATATCTCAGTTGTAGGATACGGAAAACATTCCTTGTGGGAAAATTAAGTAGGGTTAGCAGGTCCCTGCTACTGGGAGTTCTCCTCCCAACCATCAGGCCGACAGTGCATTTATCTTACAATTCTGGGAAATTCAAGGCCATTAACATTTCACCCCCTCCCCCCCATTTCAAAAAGGATTGCCCAAAAGTGGTTGCCAAACATCTAGTAGGTTACTATATCGCATGGATCTGCACAATTGGGCATGTACATGCATGGAGACATTGATGACTGAGTCCTTGAGGCTGGCCGGTAGTTTATTAGGGGAGATATAGAGTAGACTAAGGGGTGATATCCCATACGCCTGAAAAAGGTGTTTTTCTATATGTAACCAAATTGGGGTATAGACTGATTCTTCATTAATGCTTATCATACATTGGCAAGAAAAAATCCTGGACTCTGATTGGTTAGTCTTGGGCTGGACCCGTGATGTTATCCCAGTACAACATCACGGCTCTAGTCTCAGCACTGTGAGCCAATATGGATGATCCCGATGATCCCTTTTTTTGCATCTCCTCTTAAGAAACAAAAATATTTTTCCACACTAATAAAAACATTCTTTAAAACTATTTTTTTATTTTATATATAACAATGAGCCATTGTATAATAGCAATAATGCCCTCCAGGGTGTGTGTCATTTGAGATAACGTCACGCCTCAGTTGTTGGTCGCACTCGGCCTGCGGCCTTGTGCCCAACCACCTGAGGCATGATGTTATCCTAGCATGACACACACCCTGTCGGGCATTATTGCTTAATTAGCGACTGGGCATATGTAGCCATGTGGCTAGCCAGGTAGTAGAGGTATAAATTAGGCAGCTTAAGCCCTCCCAAGTGCTTCGGTGTAATCAATTTAGTATAGGCCTTTCTGGACATTTTCCCTTTCCAGATAAACTGGGTGATAATGGAGTGGACTCATTGGAACCAGTTTTGGGGAAGATATATATTTAAGAGGTTAATTGGGTAAAATAGTTGTGGGAGAATATTAATTTTTATGACACTAATCTGGGCTTGCAGGGAGATGGAGGGCCACCTATGAAGATCTAGCTTTATAGCTTCCACCAGCTTGTCCAAGTTTTGTGTTTTCATGGTGGGCTGGCTGAATGATAAGTGTATTCCTAGGTATTTCAACTCTTTTGCCCATGTTATTCCAAGGTGGGCGTATTCAGCAAAAATAGGCCTGGGATTTAGGGGCATCATGGTAGCTTTGTCAAGGTTAAGTTTATATTCTGAATGTTTCCCAAAATCATGGATAAGATGTAGGACTTCAGGTATAGAGGAAGTTAAACGAGAAAAGTGAAGCATTATATCATCTGCATACATACAGTAGATAGTCTTGGTTCGAAATCTCCGAGTGATATTTCAAAGATATGTGGGGAAGTTTTCAGGTTATGTATAAATGGTTCTAAGTATAGGTTGAATAATAAAGGGGACAGGGGACATCCTTGCCGTGTGCCAGAGTGTAGTGGTATGCCCTTCGACAGTACTCCATTGCAGTGCGCTTTCGCCGTCTGATTGGAGTAAAGTATCCGAATCCATTTCAGAAAGGGGTCAGGGAAGCCAAACTTCTGAAGCACCAGAAACAAGAATTCCCAACGGACCCTGTCAAAAGCCTTCTCCGTGTCCAGGGAGACCAGAGCCATAGGGTGGTTGGCCTCCCTGGATGCAGAGAAGATATGTGCCAGTTTCCTGAGGTGATCGGCTGAAGTTCCACCCTTCATGAAACCTACTTGCTCAGGACTAATCAAACTTTCCCACACCTGCATAATTCTGAAGGAAAGAATTTTAGCAAACATTTTCATGTCATAGTTCATGAGGGAAATGGGACGGTAGTTGGAAACTTTATCATTCGGCTTACCTGGCTTAGGCAACACAATGATTAGGGCTTCTAGCAGTGAGTGGTCCATGATCTCCTTCTGACAAAAAAAGGAAAAATGTTGGAGAAGAATTGGCACTAATTCTTTCGATAGGAGCTTATAAAAGTTGGGGGGAAAACCATCTGGTCCGGGGGCCTTATTGTAGGGTAGGGATTTTATAGCAGCCAGGATTTCTGGGGCTATAATAGGATACTCTAGGTAAGTTCTCTGATCCAGCATCAAGACTGGTAGGCAAAAGGACCCGAGATAAGCTTGGGATTCCTCTATTGAAGGTGGGTTTGTCTCCAAGCTATATAGCTGGGTATAAAATTGTTCAAACTCTTGGACAATGTCCCCTGGGAATACTTTAAGGGATCCATCTACCTGTGAAGAGATGGCTGGTACCACTCAGGAGGACTCTTGTTGCCTCAGTCGAAGGGCTAAGAGATGCCCCACCTTCTGACCCTGGTCTATACAACGTGAATGGGTTTTGAGGATGGCATACTCTGCTTGTTCCCTAAGATTTCTGCAGATTGGTGCCTTAGTTTAGTAAGGGCAGATTGTGCTGCTTCTGAGGCATCCAGTATGGGATCCTGCTCAAGAGCTTTAATTTTCAGTAGTAGGGATTGTAGGACAGCCTCCTGTTTCCATTTTCTGGTAGTTGCTATTCTAATAAACTCTACCCGCAATGCGCACTTTAGTACACACCATATTTTGTCCATATCTGGTATGAAGCCAGTATTCTGCTCCATGAAGTGATTAATGAAATACTTGATACCTGCTAGAGTCAGAGAGTTTTTCAATAATTGAACATTTAGTTTCCAAATATAATCTCTCTCTTAAGGTTTGGTAGAAAGGTGAGTTCCATCCATACAGGGGAGTGGTCTGAGATAACTCTAGAAGATATACCTACATCTGTTAACACTGGGAGAGAGCTAGCACTCGGCAGGAAGTAGTCCAACCTGGAATAGGATTTCTGAACCGGGGAGTAGAATGTATACTGGCATTCTGTTGGGTGCATAATTCTCCAGGGTTCACAAAGACCTCCCGGTTCCAGAAGTTCAGAGTGCTAACTGTTACAATCCTCTCCTTAAGTAGGGACTCCATTAGCTTCCCCACTACTGAGGTCAGGCTTACAGGTCTGCAATTGCCTGTCTCCTCACTACTGCCACTTTTGTGCAGAAGGACTACCTCTGTCCTCCTCCAGTCTTCAGGTACCACCCCTGTCTCTAGAGATGATTTGAAAAGGTCAGTCAGTGGACCTGTCAGTATGTCCTCTAGTTACTTTAATACTCTGGGGGTGAATCCCATCTGGCCAAGTTGCTTTGTCTGTTTTTATTTTCTCAAGTTCTTCTATGACTCTTTCCACCATGAATGGACCGGTATCAACCTCCCTTCCCTGACTACCCCTCCTAATGAGTTTTGGTCCCTCACCCTCCCCTTCCCTGGTGAACACCAAGCAAAAGTATTTGTTCAGTATCTCAGTCTTCTCTAGGTCATCTTCCACCCACCCTCTTTCTTCCTTCTTCAACCTAACAATACCATTTCTGGTCTTTTTCATCTCACTAATGTATCTGAAGATGGCCTTGTCGCCTTTCTTAATAGCCTATGCTATACCTTCCTCTGTCTGTGCCTTGGCCCTGCTGACAGTATTCCCATATTCTTTCTGTTTCTCCAGATACCTGTACTTCTCCTTGTCCTCATCCTTTTGAGTCTACTTACATTTCCTAAAGGCCTTTCTTTTTTCCCTTACTTTCTCAGCCACTACCTTCGAGAACCATAGTGGCCATTTATTTCTTTTACTCTTACTATGCATTCTATCACAGTGTCTTGTTACATCTGTTATGACTCTTTTGAGTCTAGACTACTCTTTCTCCACATTTCCCCCATACCTTCTGCTGCTAGGGCACTTTTAAGCTGTCCCCCCATTTCTTTAAATTGGCCCACCTGAAATTTGAAACCCTAATCCTTGTATGACTTTCCTCTACCACTGTAGTTATAGTAAACTATACTGTCCTGTGGTCACTGGAACCAAGCTATGGGATCCATAAAAAGATCGTAGGAGAAAAGAAATACACAATTTTCTTTTGTGGATCTATCCAAACCTATACACAAACTCTGAAGCCCAACAAGGCATCATGGGTATGCAAATCCTTCTGTAAATCAGACTGTCAAAGCTACACCAGAACAGACATTGCCTTTTAAATAGACTTTTATGTCCAATCCAGCTTAAACAGAGAAAGACAAAGGACAGACACAGATTTTATCCTCTTCTGGACTCATCAGTGCACTGCAAATCTCAACCACAACTAGCCACCTTGTCAGATCCCTAGGCAAAGTCCAGTAAGAACACTCAGAGTGAGCATACTAGATAGGCAGTTTGCAGGAATGCAGAGTATGGGTATCTGTAAAATGATGATAGGAGAGAAGAAATATCCAAATTGTTTGTTTCTTTGTGTATCTCTTCAAACCATACACATACTTGTTTTTCTAATCCAGCTTAGGTGAAAATGACAAACATGTTTTGTCCTATTTAGGACTCCTCAGTGTACCGTAGTGATGACCACAAACACCAACCTTGTCAGACCCCTAATCAAAGTCCATTTTGAACACTTGGAATGAGCAATCCAGACCAGCAGTTTGCAGGAAAGTAGGGTATGGGGTCCATAAAAAGATACTGGGAAAGAAGTAATTTCAGTATTGTTTGTTTTTTTGTGCATCTCTTCAAATCATACACGTACTCTCAAGCCTCATTCCTGGAGCAAGGCATCATGGGTATGCAAATCCTTATGTTAGTCAGACTGACAAGGTGACACCAGAACAGACATTGCCTTTTAAACAGGAGAAAAAAAAATATTTTGTCTCTCGGAGCATCTTTATATGGACCTCATACCTGCAAACTGCCTATCTAGAATGAGTAGACTGAGAAATCCCAAAGAAGATGAAAAACGTGTTTTTACTCTGTCATTCTCAGCCTAAACTGGTTCAGTCATTCAGTACAAGCTTGTTTAAAAGGCAATGCCTGTTCTGTTGTAGCCATGTATAGGCACTGCCTTTTAAACAAGTTTGTACTGTATGATTGATCCAGCTTAGGCTGAGAATGACAGAGTAAAAACACGTGTTTCATCTTCTTTGGGATTTCTCAGTCTATTCAACTTCATGCTTGGATAGTTCCCCCATGTTGAGCATAGCTTGGGAACTTATAATACCGAAACATAGTTTAGAACCTTGCGCCTGTGGCTATATGTAGTACTTTGTCTTCTACTTGTCAACTTTGTATAATTTCTCAGTCGTATGTGTGGAACCCTTGTCATGTACTTGTCGAGTTGTATAATTCTCAATCGTATGTGCTGAACCTTCTTTTTCCCTTTAGGTACTTGTAACTAATCCCAGGTCGCCCCTGAAAAAGGGACCGTCATGGTCTCAGTGGGTCTACCTGGTACCAAAATTTTAAATAAATAAATGTCAGTCTGGAGACATGCATAAAAACAAATGGTGAGAAGGTGAGCTCTTATACTTGCATTATTCCCTTTTGGGTCTGGCAATAGAGCCTATAGGTTGGAACAACAAACTGTGAATCAGCTTTGTGTATCAAGCAGACTGGGTTTGATTTCCACAACCTCCACCTGCATACTGTGTGACCCTGAGCAAGTCACTAAACAGCCCTGTGCTCCAAGGGCACAACCTGGAAATGACCCAGTGGATATCAGTGTAAATGAGTCACTGACTCAATTGGTGTAGTCGTTTCTCATGATTAAAAATTAATTTATTTTATTTCTATTTTAGCAACATTTAGCAAAGTCAAGTTAAAGATCAAAGGCAAATATACTTTAAAAATCAGCTCTTTTTCATGATACAAGGACAACCAGTCCTTATATATTACAAATAAACTGCAGGAATTGCAATATCTAATAAAAGCTATTTTGTTGTCTTTCTAATTTGTTGGCTTCACAGAAAGGCCTGCAGACTTTTTCAGAGCAGCTGGCAGAATCTTGGGTGGGTGGTGATGATGTCATTTAAACAAGAATGACATCATTTTCCTCAAGGTCCAGGCAGCTTGGTAGGCACACAGTATAGCATATTATACAATGGGTTCTGAAAATCCTCAAAGCTGATTGACTAACTGGCACCTTTACACCATTGTAAATCCTGTGATTTACAATGGGAAAAGATGCCAGCCGCCAGTCAGCCGCATCTCCGGCCTCGTGACCAAACAACACACCAGGCATTGCAAATTCTAGAATAACAAACACCCTGTTGTGGTATATTGCTTAATTATTAAATGGCAAAAATCGATTTTCACTTCAAACAGTATTAAATATATTATTTAAATATCTAGAAACTATTACAGGCTAATTGGTAAAACTTAGGGGGACAATATCAAACAAGAGAAGGGGTGCCCAATCGTCATCAGGTCATTTCAGTTTTCCCATTTTGCTGATTGACTAATCCAATTGTAGTTCTTTTTGAGTCACCCCATTTGCTGAGGGTCTACCACACTCAGTATTTATGCATTTTCTCTGTAATGGGTCATCCCCCAGAATTTGTACCGGCAAGCGCAGAGCATACAGTAGGGGATGGGGAGTGGTGACGTCAACAGTGATGCCATGATGTCAGGGTGCATGCCACTTCCCCAAAACAAGAGGAAAATATTCCCCAGGCTCCAGGAAGATGGAGCACCACAGCAGACTCCTCATTGCTCTCACCTGTCTTCTGGCTGTCCAGTTCCCGACAAGACTTGAATTGTTCGGGGTGTTGCAGCCCCACCTCATCCCCACCCAGGGGGAAGAACTGTAACTCCGTGGGATGAACGGAAAGGTCCAGGTAGGTGGCAGAAGTGGGGGCTGGCTCCATTGGTGCTCCCAATGAAGTGGAGCATGGAGAGGTGGGGGGTTGATAAAATACGATTAGAAAAAAAAAAGAAAAGCTCAAGCTTTACAAATGCTTTACAGAAAGATAGTCCTTAATTTCTGCTTTCTTGAAGTAGATATCCAGTCTTTTTCTAATTACAGTCATAAAGCTGCTGCCTATCTGTATTAATTTGTACTTGTACCTTCCACATCCATCACAGAATTTGTGCATGGACCCCTGCACCCCTCTAAAAATTTATACCAGTACCACTGCAACCCTCACAAAATTTGTTCTTGTACCTTTCCCAAAATGTGTGCTTCAACCCCCTGCACCTCTATAAAAATTTGTACTTGTACCCCTGTACACCTCCCAAAATTTGTACTTGTACCCCTCCTAAAATTTGTACTTATACCCCAGCAGCCCTCCCAAAAAAAAAGGTTACTCACCTGTAACAGTAGCTCTAGGAGTGGTATTTGTTGTTCATCCACACTCTTTGGCATGTCCCCTTCTACTTTAAATCTTGCCAGAAGTCTTCAAGCTGACTCCTCCCACCCACCTGGGTGGTATAAACCTCGGCTCCTCCCCATGACACCAGATCTTAGCCAGCTGGAAGCCAGGTGCTGTGCGTCCACAGCCGGGGAGGTCGGGTGGGTCCGCATGGATGAACAACATATACCACTCCTAGAACTACTGTTACTGATGAGTAACCTGTTTTTCTAGGATTGTGGATATGTTGTTCATCCACACTCTTTGGCAGACTCCTAGCAGTTCTCTGGGAGGAGGAAGGCAAGGCACACACCCCCTCCTTGGGAAACAGAGATTGGAGAACTGATGCCCCAAAACCAGCATCCCGGCATGACTCAAGGTCAATGTGGTAATGGTGAAGGTGTTTACTGACTTCCAGGTAGCAGCCCGGCAGATCTCCTGGATAGAGATGTCCCTTGAAGCAGCCACCGATGCAGCAGTATGGTGGGTAGAATGAGCTCTTATCCCTTTGGGAGGCTCCATGCCCGCCAACTCATAACGCAGACTGATGCAAGATACAATCTGCCTTACAATAGTTTGTTTTGCTGCAGGTCTGCCAGAAGTGAACTTCCCCCGTCTTTAACCCACCGGCTGATTCGTCATCCCCAGGATGAGAATGCAGGCCAGTCACATCCAAATCAGGGGAATCCGGGTACAACGGTCAACTGCCCAGGTCATCTTCGACTTATTGAGGGTGGTCCAAGGTGACAGTGACCAAAAGACGCCGGCCAAGCCCAGTGTCTGGTCTATCTTCTTTAGAAGGAGTCCCTCCAACAGGCTGCTTGGGCAGTGCTTCCACCACTATCAGTGGAGAGACCGGTTTTGGCCAATCTGGAGGTTTTGCCAGCTCCGCGGGCAGGGGAACCAACTTGATCGACCCCGAAGGAGTCGGCTTCCACCTAAGAGGCGAAAGCCAAGTAATGGCCAGGGTAGAAGCTGGGGTCGGCTTGTGCCTGGTCAAAATCAGCTGCTGCCACATGAGGTCCTCATAGCACCAATGGAGTTTCTGCTGGAGCCTCTCCTCATCCGAGGAGGATGAAGATGACTGATGGCATCGCCTCGTTTTAGAGCATTTATGGTTTTTCCTCGCCTTTCAGTCGAGTGGTCTGCAACCTTGATCGAGATCAGACAGGCCAATTCGGTCATTCGGGAGACACCGGTGGAACCGATGATTTCCCGGGATTGGGGACCACTTTCTTGGTGGGAGTCCCAGCAGGCTGGGTTGCCTCGTCGGGGAAAGTAAGAACTAGAGTTTGATCGAGAGATTCGTCGATTGGAGTTGGCGATAATGGGTCGGTCATGTCGATCACGATTTCCACATTGTCAATCAACAATCCGGTCGACTGGCCAAACGCCAAAGCCAAGAAGCCAGCGGCCGAGGAAGCAATCTCAACCGAAGTCGAGGCTGCATATTCCTGGGACCAAGATCTCTCCCGCTCCCAAAAGCATCTCCATCAGAACAAAGACAATCCTGGGTCCTTCTCCCACTTACTGGACCAAGAGGAGTGCGTGCCCGCAGGACTATCTCCCTTGGTTGGGAGATACTGGCACAACTCTCAGAAGGAGCCCGAGAAGGTGGAGCCCAGGTTGAGCGGAACAAAGAAGCTCCAAGTAGTTTCTGCAGCCTGAGCCGCTTCCTCCTCGAATGCTTGCATGCATTACAATTGCTCGATGGGATCCCGCAGCCACAGAAACCGCCCACCAAGCCTCCTTAGATTTTATCAGAGGGTTCCGTTTCTCCGGCCTCCCCAACTTCAGGCGTGCGAGACGGTCATCGAGGACGTTAGGATGGAAAGTGATACAAAGATCGCATTTCGAGGTGTCATGGTCGACACCGAGACAGTAACCATCGGGCGTGGGATCGGTGCGCGACATCTTCTGGCCACAGGACACCGCAAAAACTGGGAGGTCTTGTCTTCGAAAGTAGAGAGTGGCAAATCACTAATGCGAACTAGACGGATTTCGAATAACACAAGGTTTTAAGCCAGGGCTCTACAAATGCGGTAGCACGAGGAGGCAACCTGAATCTTCCAGCGGAAAGGAAGATCTGGCGTCATGGGGCTGAGCTGAGGGTTATACCACCAGGGTGGGTGGGTGAGAGGAGCCAGCTTGAAGACTTCCGGCAAGATTTAAAGTGGAAGGGGACATGCCAAAGAGTGTGGATGAACAACATATCCACAATCCTAGAATCTGCTCTTATACTTCAGTACCCCACCAAAAATTTACACTTGAATCCCTATAACACTCACAAAATTTGTACTTGTACCCCTGCATCCCTCCCTAAATGTGTACTAGTACCCCAGCATCCCTCCCAAAATTTGTACTTGTACCCCTACACCCCTACTACAATTTGGAACTGAACCCCATAACCCCTTCAAAATGTATACTTGTACCCCTTCACCCTCCCCAGATTTGCACTTGTACCTCCCACATTACTTGCAGAATTTGTACTTGTACCCCTGCACCCCTCCCAAAATTTGTACTTGTACCCATGCACCCCTCCTAAAATTTGTACTTGTACCCCTGCATCCCTCCCAAAATTTGTACTTGAACCCCTGTAACACTTCTAAAATTTGTACTTGTACCTCTGCACCCCTCACCAAATTTGTACTTGTACCCCTGAACACCTCCCAAAATTTGTACTTGTACCGCTGTATCCCTCCCCAGATTTGTAATTGTACCCCAACATCCTACACAAAATTTGTAATTGTACTCGTATACCCCTCCCAAAATTTGTACTTGTACTTCCCACATCACTTGCAGAATTTATACTTGTACCCCTGCATCCCTCCTTAAATTTGTACTTGTACCCCTACACCCCTCCCAAAACTTGCACCCTGGTACCACTCCCAAAATTTGTACTTGTACCCTTGAATACCTCTCAACATTTGTAGTTGTACCCCTGAATCCCTCCCAAAATTTGTACTTGTACCCCTGATGCCTCCCAAAAGTTGTACTTGTACCGCTGCAACCCTCCCATAATTTGTACTTTTACCCCTACACCCCTCCATAAATTTGTAATTGTACCCCTACACCCCCTCCCAATATTTGTACTTGTACTTCCCACATCATATACCCCTATATCCAACTGAAAAATTGTACTTGTACCCCTACATCTCTCCCAAAATGTGTACTTATACCATTCCCAAAATTTGTACTTGTACCCCTGCATCCTTCCCAAAATTTGTACTTCTACCCCTACACCCCTCCCAAAATTTGTACTTGAACCCCATATCACTCCCAAAATTTGCACTTGTACCCCTGTACACCTCCCGAAATTTGTACTTCTACCCCACACCCCTCCCAAAACTTGCACCCTGGTACCACTCCCAAAATTTGTACTTGTACCCCTGAATCTCTCTCAAACTTTGTAGTTGTACCCCTGAATCCCTCCCAAAATTTGTACTTGAACCCCTGATCCCTCCCAGAAGTTGTACTTGTACCCCCGCATCCCTCCTATAATTTGTACTTTTAACCCTACACCCCTCCATAAATTTGTACTTGTACCCCTACACTCCACCCAAAATTTGTACTTGTACCCCTACAGCTCTCCCCAAATTTATACTTGTACCATACATCCCTTCTAAAATTTGTACTAGTAGCCCTACACACCTCCCAAAACTTGCACCTTGGTACCGCTCCCAAAATTTGTACTTGTACCCCTGAATCCCTCTCAAAATTTGTAGTTGTACCCCTGAATCCCTCCCAAAATTTGTACTTGAACCCCTGATCCGTCCCCAAATTTGTGCTTGTACCTCTGCATCCCTCTCCAAATTTGTACTTGTACCACTATACCTCTCCAAAAATTTGTACTTGTACCCCTGCATCCATCCCAACAGTTGTACTTGTACCCCTGCATCCATCCCAAAATTTGTACTCGTACCCATGCAACCCTCCCAAAATTTGTACTTGTACCCCTACACCCCTCTCAAAATATTTACTTGTACCCCTGCATCCCTCCCCACATTTGTACTTGTACCCCGACACCCCTCCCAAAATTTGTACTTGTACCCTTGCATCCCTCCCAAAATTTGTACTTGTACCCTTGCATCCCTCCCAAAATTTGTACTTGTACCCTTGTATATCCTCCTAAATTTGTACTTGTACCCCTACACCTCTCCCAAAATGTGTACTTGTACCTCTGCATCACTCACAGAATTTGTACTTGTACCCTTACATCCTTCCCAAAATGTGTACTTGAACCCCTACACCCCTCCCAAAATTTGTACTTGTACCCCTCCCAAAATTTGTACTTCAACCCCTATACCCCTCTCAAAATTTATACCTGCACCTCAGTTCAGTTTCAGTTTCAATGCATTTATTATACTGGAAAGGCATGTGATCATAAGTTGCCCAATTTCACAAGCGTTCAGTGTTGGACAAATGCAACAGAAGGTTACATAATCAAGGCAATATAGTAAAAGGATTACTATTGGGGAACCAAGAGACAAGATCTAGAACAAAAGAGCAATGACATGTTACTTCACAGTATGAGAATACATTTACAAGTGCATAGGTAGATTAGATGCTAAACAAGACTTAAGACAAATGAGCAAAAAAGACACTAAACAGTACATAGAGAATAATGGATAGGCAAGTGTGTGTTATGAATATTTTCTTCACACCCGAGGTGTGTGATGACCCATAAACCTCGAGAGCGAGGCTCGAGAGGTTTACGTGGTGATCACACACCAAGGGTGTGAAAAAATATTCATAGGCAGACACTTGTCTATCTGTTATTTGTTATAATTATTGGTGCAAGGACTCCTTGTAGTTTAAGTTAGATGGAAAAAGGCTTATTTTAAGTATGCTTTATATACACACAAGCGCACACACAGAGTCTCTCACTTGCTGTCAAAGACACACACACACACACACTCCCTTTGTCACTGACTTTTTTTTTTTACCATTTCTTTCAGCTACAGCTTGTCGCAGCATTGCAGTCAGACTCAGCGTTTCCTGATCAAGAGACACAGCAGGATCAACCAGATATTTCTTTTACCATAAAAAAGGCAGGATAAACCAGCAAGAATAAAAAAATCAAATAAATATTGTGAGGGCAGTATAGAACAGTGGTTCATCAGAAAGCAGAAATCCGAGCTGCCATTTTGGTCATACTGTTCTGCCTGCCCACATAAATGAGATGAGCCAATGAAGCGGCGTGTTACATTAAAGTGACACTGGAGGTGAAAGAAAGTTTTGTAAATGCCGTGATAACTAGTTTTCAGGTTATTATGCAAGCAATAATACCCAACAGGGTGGGCGGTATTGGGCAGTACTGGACTTCCCAAGGGCGTAATGAGGCCTGGCGCTGCAGGCGGAGGGCCATATAGCCTCTGGAAGGTCCAGTATTGCCCATACCGCCCACCCTGGAGGGTATTATTGCGCTTAGAAAATGGGCACTGAGAAAATAAATTTGTTTAATAAAAAAATGTTATTAGAAAATTAGTTTTAAATTAGTTTTGTAATAAAATAGTTACTCCACCTATATGACAGTGTACCTTCCCCAACACACACACACACACACCCCTTGTGCTCTTTTTTTTTTACTCTTTGGTGATGGAGTTTCATTTGCTTATTTAGTAACAAACTCGTTTGTCTTTCCTTGCTCCCCCCAAAAAGTCATGCAGTGTTAGGGCTGGAGAGGCTGCGAGAGAATGATCGTGCTATCTGAAGCTGCTTAGAGGGACAGACGGTCTGAAGGTGAACAGAGAGAGCTGACAAAACAAAGTTGTAAGTCTGTAAGAACAGGCAGATTACTGTGCATTTTTATTTTATTATGCGGCTCCTCTGAGCGCCCTTACTTAATTGGCAGTGCAATCATTTCACATTTTAAATTACATCGGGAGACGAATGCTGCTGACACGTAGCAAGAAGAGCGCTAATGTCCTGAGAGTGACGAGGAAGCTGAACATCGGGAGCTCTCTCATCATCATGTAATCAAGTGTGAGTTTCTGTTTTAAAAGAGAGACACTGATGGGGACAAGTTTTGGGAAAAGCTGAGAGGGTGGTCGGTCGTAGGACGAGACGCTGACGAGTTCACAGAATACCGCAGCTCGTGGGGTATGAGGTACTGAGGTGCAATTTTCTACTTAAATCGGCTGACGGTTGAATAGTGTGGGAGACAGCTGCGAGGGTGGTCGGTCGTAGGATTTTCTCAAGTCTAGCCATAGCGGGACGCTGACGAGTTCACAGAATACCACAGCTTGTGGGGTATGAGGTACTGAGGTGCAATTTTCTGCTTAAATCGGCTGACGGTTGAATAGTGTGGGAGACAGCTGAGAGGCGGGCGGCCATAGGATGTTTTACTTTAGTTAACTTAGTGACTGTTGTGGGACAAAACTTAGAGCTGTTAGCTGTTGCCGGGTAACTTTTGAGGGTGGGGGGATGGGGAAGTGGATCATGGAGATTGTGTCCGTTGCTCCTTAAATGAGCAGTAAACAGTTACTTAAGTAAATTTAAGATATGTGCCTATTGTTGTGGGGGGAAACAAAATTGTGGCTGACATGAGGGATTTTGCTAAGCGATGAGAAAAAAGATGGTGGCACTTTGAATTTGTGTGCTCAGTGCCTCAGCCAATGGAAAAGCAGGCTGGGCACTAGGATACTTGTCTAGGTATGAGGCAGGTATGTGCTGGGGCTTTTTATTTGGTGGGCATCTATTGTCTGATAGATGCCCACCTAAATAAGTGTCTCAGCCAATCAGAAGAGAGAATTGTCTTTGCCCATTTTCTAAGGCATTTTGGAGACTCTCAAAAACAGTGTGATAAAGGGGGTCACAAGTAATTATAAACATTTACAAGTGCATTGGTAGGAAAGTGCTAGGCATTGTCAGACCAGGAGATCCTGCCTCCATTTTATATGGTTGAGGTTCAGTTGTTGTGGAGGCAGAAGAGGGAAAGAGCACCAAGTGTCATGCAGTGGTACATCTCCAGATAGTGGTTTGAAAAAGGAGAGACTTTAGGTTATACTTAAAGGAGGCTGGAGAGGGGCACTCAGTGATGGCAGGGGGAAAACTGCTGAACAGCTTGACACCCTTGTAGGAGAGGGTGTCTTGGCCATGTGTGGTCTGACAGAAAGGGATGGAGCTGGAGAAGGAGAGGGAAGAGGACTTTCTAGTGGTCCAAGGATGGGAAGACTTAGGGAAAAGGGAGATAATGCTGTCTGGGAGGAGGCCCAGTGAAAGTTTATGGAAAAAAGTGAGAATTTATGTTTGTCCCCTATGGAGGTCCATTTTGAGATTCTGTAAAGGTGACAGTGGTGGATCAGTCTGGGGAGACAAGTGACAAAACGAATGATGCTGTGATCGGTGGAATGGACTTTTACCACCCCCTGAGGATATATAGAGTATGAAACCGGTTGGGGTACATGTAGTGAACTTGCTGCAAATGATACCAATATACACCTCCCAAAATTTGTACTTGTACCACTGCATCCCTTCCCAAATTTGTAGTTGTACCCCAACCACCTTCAAAAAAATTGGTACTTGTACCCCTACGCCCTTCCCTAAATTTTTACTTGCACCTGTGCATCCCTTCCAAAATTTATACTTGTACCCCTTCACCCCTCCCAAGATTTGTACTTGTACCCCTGCATCCCTCACAGAATTTGTACTTGTATCTCCGCATCCCTCCCAAAATTTGTACTTGTACCCATGCATCCCTCCCAAAATTGGCACTTGCATCCCTGCACCCCTCTCAAAATTTGTACTTGTTCCCCATATCCCTCCCATAATTTGTACTTATACTCCTACACCCTCCTTACATTTTTACTTGCACCAGTGCATCCCTTCCAAAATTTGTACTTGTACCCCTACACCCCTCCCAAAATGTATACTTGTACCCTTGAATCCCTCACAGAATCTGTACTTGTACCCCTGCATCCCTCCTAAAATTTGTACTTGTACCCTTGCATCCCTCCCAAAATTTGCATTTGTACCCCTACACTCCTCCCAATATTTGTACTTATTCCCCTGCATCCCTCCCAGAATTTGTACTTCTACCCCTACATTTATCCCAAAATGTGTACTTCTACCCCTATAACCCTCCATAAATTTGTACTTGTACCCCTGCATCCCTCCCAAAATTTGTATGTGTACCCCATAAATTTGTACCGGTACCCCTACACTTCACCCAAAATTTGTACTTGTACCCCTACACCCATCCCAGAATTTATACTTGTATCTTACGTCCCTCCCAAAATTTGTACTTGTACCCCTGCATCCCTCCCCAAATTTGTACTTGTACCCCATACCTCTCCCAAAATTTGTACTTGTACCCCTGCATCCAGCCCAAAATTTGTACTCGTACCCCTGTATCCATCCCAAAATTTGTACTCGTACTCCTGCATCCCTCCCAAAATTTGTACTTGTACCCCGACACCCCTCCCAAAATTTGTACTTGTACCCTTGCATCCCTCCTAAAATTTGTACTTGTACCCTTGTATCCCTCCCTAAATTTGTGCTTGTACCAATATACCTCTCCCAAAATGTGTACTTGTACCCCTACATCCCTCACAGAATTTGTACCTGTACCCCTGTATCCCTCCCAAAATTTGTACATGTACCCCTGTATCCCTCCCAAAATTTGTACTTGTACCCCAACACCCATCCCAAAATTTGTACTTGTACCCTTGCATCCCTCCCTAAATTTCTACTTGTACCAATATACCTCTCCCAAAATGTGTACTTGTACCCCTACATCCCTCACAGAATTTGTAATTGTATCTCTGCACTCCTCCCAAAATGTGTACTTGTACCCATACATCCTTCCCGAAATGTGTACTTGTACCCCTACAGCCCTCCCAAAATTTGTACTTGTACCCCTCCCAAAATTTGTACTTCAACCCCTATACCCCTCTCAAAATTTGTACCTGCACCTCAGTTCAGTTTCAGTTTCAGTTTCAATGTATTTATTATACTGGAAAGGCATGTGATCATAAGTTGCCCAATTTCACAAGCGTTCAGTTTTGGACAAATACAACAGAAGGTTACATAATCAAGGCAATATAGTAAAAGGATTACTATTGGAGAACCAAGAGACAAGATCTAGAACAAAGGAGCAATGACATGTTACTTCACAGTATGAAAATACATTTACAAGTGCATAGGTAGATTAGATGCTAAACAAGACAAGACAAATGAGCAAAAAAGACACTAAACAATATATATAGAATAATGGATAGGCAAGTGTATGTTATGAATATTTTCTTCACACCTGAGGTGTGTGATGACCTAAAAACCTTGAGAGCGAAGCTCGAGAGGTTTATGTGGTCATCACACAAGGGTGTGAAAACAATATTCATAGGCAGACACTTGCCTATCTGTTATTTGTTATAATTATTGGTGCAAGGACTCCTTGTAGTTTTAGTTAGATGGAAAAAGGCTTATTTTAAGTATACTTTACACACACACTTGCGCACACAGAGTCTCTCACTTGCAGTCAAAGACACACACACACACACACACACACACACACACACACACACTTTGTCATTGACTTTTTTTACCGTTTCTTTCAGCTACAGCTCATCGCAGCATCGCAGTCAGAGTCAGCGTTTCCCGATTAAGAGACACAGCAGGATCAACCAGATATTTCTTTTACAGTAAAAAAGGCAGAATAAACCAGATAAAGAATAAAAAAATCAAATAAATATTGTGAGGGCAGTATAGAACAGTGGCTTGTCAGAAAGCAGAAATCCGAGCCGCCATTTTGGTCATACTGTTCTGCCTGCCCACATAAACGAGATATGCCAATGAAGTGGCGTGTTACATTAAAGTGACACTGGAGATGAAAGAAAGTTTTGTAAATGCCGTGATAACTAGTTTTCAGGTTATTACGGCATTTTGGAGACTCTCAAAAACAGTGTGATAAAGGGGGTCACAAGTAATTATAAACATTTACAAGTGCATTGGTAGGAAAGTGCTAGGCATTTTCAGACCAGGAGATCCTGCCTCCATTTTATATGGTTGAGGTTCAGTTGTTGTGGAGGCAGAAGAGGGAAAGAGCACCAAGTGGGAGTGTCATGCGGTGGTACATCTGCAGATGGTGGTTTGAAAAAGGAGAGACTTTAGGTTATACTTAAAGAAAGCCAGAGAGGGGCACTCAGTGATGTCAGAGGGAAAGCTGCTGAACAGCTTGACACCCTTGTAGGAGAGGGTGTCTTGGCCATGTGTGGTCTGACAGAAAGGGATGGAGAAGGAGTGAGAAGAAGACTTTCTGGTAGTCCGAGGATGGGAAGACTTAGGGTAAAGGGAGATAATGCTGTCTGGAAGGAGGCCCAGTGAAAGTTTATGGAAAAAAGTGAGAATTTATGTTTGTCCCCTATGGAGGTCCGTTTTGAGATTCTGTAAAGGTGACAGTGGTGGATCAGTCTGGGGAGACAAGTGACAAAACGAATGATGCTGTGATCGGTGGAATGGACTTTTACCACCCCCGATGATATACAAACATACGAAATTTGCCAGCAGATAAAGGCCTAGAGGTCTATCAAGTCTGCTCGAATGTGCAGCTAGCACCCCTTATTCTGCAGCTGCCCCTCCCTTCCACCCTTCCCCTTCATTAACCCTCCCCCTTGTCCTGTCCCATCTCCTTTTGAAGCAGTCCACTGTTCTACTGCATACCACTTCTGCAGGTAACACATTCCACCCAGCCACCACACTCTCTGTAAAAAAGTGTCTCCTCATCTCCCTCCTGAACCTTTCTCCCTCCAGTCTCATATCATGGCCCCTGGTGGCCCTCCCCTCCCTTACTTTGAACAGCCCCTCTGTACCCATCTTGTTTATTCCTTTCATGTATTTAAAGGTTTCAATCATGTCACCCCTGTCCCTCCTCTCCTCCAGTGACTACATGTTCAACTCCTTCAACCTCCTCTCGTATGATAAGTCCCCCAGCCCCTTGATCATCTTTGTCACCCTGCGCTGCACCCCCTCCAGTAACTTAATGTCCCTCTTCAGATATGGGCGCCAGTACTGCACGCAGTACTCCAGGTGTGGTCTAACTAATGACCTATACAGTGGCAGAATCACCTCCTCCCTCCTCGAGGATATACCCCTTGCAATACAACCCAGCATTTTGTTGGCCTTTGCAGCTGCCTTCCTACATTGTGCCGAGTTGTTCATTGACCCTGTAATGAGCACACCCAGATCCTTCTCTCCTCTGTCTGGGCTAGCTGCACTCCCCTAGCTGGTAACTCCTCCTGGGGTCTTCATCCCAAAATGCAGCACCTTGCACTTTTGGCATTAAAGCCCAGTTGCCAGGTGTCTGACCAGGTTTCAAGCTTTGCCAGATCATCCTGCAACCCCTGCCATCCCCCTAGGACATCCACCACCGCGCCTACCTTGGTATCATCAGCAAACAGACTGATCTTGCTCTTGTTGTCCCATGATATGTCTGCAATGAATATCCCAAACAACACTGGTCCCAACACCGAGCCCTGTGGAACACCGCTTGTCACTGCCCTTGGGTGTGAGAGCTCCACACCCACAATCACCCTCTGTTGCCTTCCCTGAAGCCAGTTCCCCACCCAGCTCACCAGCTTTACACCCGCCCCTGTGCCTACTAACTTCCTTCCCAGCCTTCCATGTGGCACCGAGTCGAGTGCCTTACTGAAGTCCAGATACAGGACATCCACTGCATGGCCCCTGTCCAGTTGCCTAGTTACCCAGTCATAGAACTCCACCAGGTTGGTTTGGCAGGCTCTGCCACGTATGAAGCTATGCTGTCTGCTGTCCTGTAGTCCTTTGGCCTCTAGGAGGGCCACCAGCCTCTCCTTCAGGATAGTCTCCATTAGCTAACCCATGATGGATGTGAGGCTCACTGGTCTGTAGTTTCCCGGTTCATCCTTGGGGCTACTCTTGTGGAGGGGCACCACATGAGCCATCCTCCAGTCCTGAGGTACACACCCCAAATGTAGTGAGGCATTAAATAGGTCTGCCAAAGGACCTGCAAGGACCTCTGCCAGCTTCTTCAGTACCCTGGGGTGGATGCCATCTGGGCCTGGCGCCTTGTCCACCCTCAGTGCCTTCAAACCCTCTCGAACTCTGCCCTCCATGATTTCCCCATCTGTCACCACTTCCCCCCTGCTTCTGCCCTTTCTCCTACCTTGGGTGTCACCCCACTCTTCTCTTTAGTAAATACTGAGCAGAAGTACTCATTTAGTGCTTCTGCCTTATCACACCCAGCTTCCACCCAACCCCCCCTCCTTCCTTATCCTTACTATGTGGATATATAGAGTATAAAACCAGTTGGTGTACATGTAGTGAACTTGCTGCAAATTATACCAATGTATGCCTCCCAAAATTTGTACTTGTACCACTGCATCCCTCCCCAAATTTGTAGTTTTACCCCAACAACCCTCAAAAAAGTGTACTTGTACCCCTACATCCCTCCCTAAATGTTTACTTGTACCCCTGTATCCCTCCTAAAATTTGTACCCTTGCATCCCTCCCAAAATTTGCACTTCTACCCATACACTCATCCCAAAATTTGTACTTATTTCCCGGCATCCCTCCCAAAATGTGTACTTGTACCCCTGCATCTTTTACAGAATTTGTACTTCTACCCCTACATCCATCCAAAAATTTGTACTTCTAGCCCTATAACCCTCCCCAAATTTGTACTTATACCCCTGCATCCCTCCCAAAATTTGTACGTGTACCCCATACCCCTCCCAAAATTTGTACTTGTATACCTGCATCCCTACCAAATTTGTACTTGTAACCGTGCATCCTTTCTGAAATTTGTACGTGTACCCCTACACCCCTCCCAAAATTTGTACTTGTACCCTAGACACCTTCCAAAATCTGTACTTGTACCCCTATACCCCTCCCAAAACTTGCACCCTGGCACCATTCCCAAAAGTTGTACTTGTACCCCTGAATCCCTCTCAAAATTTGTAGTTGTACCGCTACACCCCTCCCAAAATTTGTACTTGTACTGCTACACCACTCCCAAAATTTGTACTTGTACCCTTACATCCCTCCAAAAATTTGTACTTGTACCCCTACACCCTTCCCAAAATGTGTACTTGTATCCCTGCAGCCCTCACAGAATGTGTACTTTTCCCCTGCATCCCTCCCCAAATTTATACTTATACCCTTGCATCCCTCCCAAAATTTGCACTTGTACCCCTACACCCCTCCCACAATTGGTACTTGTTCCCCTGCATACCTCCCAAACTTTTTACTTGTTGCCCTGCATCCCTCCAAAAATTTGTACTTGTTCCCTTGCATCCCTTCCAAAATTCGTACTTGTACCCTGGCATCCTTCACTGCATTTGTACTTTTACCCCTACATCCATCCTAAAACTTGAACTTATACCCCTACTCCTCACCCAAAATTTGTATTTTACCCCTACACCCCTCCCAGAAGTTGTACTTGTACCCCTGTACCCCTCCCAAAATTTGTACTTCAATCCCCATACCCCTCCCAAAATGTGTAACTGCACCTCAGTTTAGTTTCAATGTATTTATTTTTATTTATTTAGTTTTTGTTGACCGGGTAAGTGCACTAGACAAATCCTGCCTATTTTCAGGCATGACCCGGGGGAGGGGGATAAAGATGAATGTCAACTGACTTTGAACCAGATTAAGCTGTTGGTGGTATTTTTAGTGAATGAGGGAAATTTGGCCAGGACACCAGGGAAATTCCCCTACTCTGGAGAGGGCGTTATCCCATACGTCACGGCAATGGAGGACGACAGTGTGCTGTCGGCGGTGGAGGAGGACGGAGGTTTGCTGTGAGAAGGAGCGGTGGAGGTTGTTTCCACACAGGACATTCAGCCAACGCAGCTTGATTCGACCCATATCCTTCTTGCAGTTTCTGATCATTCGGACCGCATGGTAGATGGGATTGAAGAGGACATGGTAACGGCAATGGCACAGCAAAGGGAAATGTTGAAGGCTCAATTATTACAGACGGAGATAGCTCTTACCTCAGCTAGGGCTGAATTGTTGAACAAGAAGAGGAAACGGTTGATAGGAGTATCCCCTGAAACGCTTCACAGGACTTTCAAGTTGGGTCCTGGAACTTGTGATGACACAGTTCATCTTGCGCCGGAAACTATCTTGAATGCTACACCCAAAAATGATTCAGAAGGACAATGGATGGATGAACCTTGGTCCCCGGAATTAGCGCTTTCTACAGCGGGATGGACAAGGCTTGCAGATGGTTCATGGGTCACTGACCCCACCAAACCGAATGACATTCTTGCGCACTCAAACAGGCAACGTAACGAACAGGAGGATTTTCACAGCACGCAGACTTTGGAACCTATTGAGTCCACGATATCACAGACTGCTGAATCAGGTAGTACTGTATCTATATCTGCATCTGCAAATCCTGTTTCACATGCTACTTATTTAGAGGCGGAGACCCCTGTTATTTCCACTGGTCCCACCACTGACCTACCAAAAACTAATTATACTGACTTATTTGCAAAACCTTTGGAGCAGGCCAAACAAAGGAATGCTATCCGCCTACGTTATTTAGGAGGCATGGAAGAACTTCCTGATAGATTTTATGTGGGCAAAGTGTTAATAAAGCAGTCCTTGGGCTTTACGCCTGCTGACATATATGCTCTTATACATGCCCCTGGAGAACATTCCTTCGACATTAGTTTCAGGACTCCTGCTAATCTAGAAACCTTTTGGTTAAAATATGCCTCATTGAAAACTAACCCTTTATGGTCCCATTTTCAGGTTATTCCTTTGACAAAACAACCTTTTAGGGTTGCAACTGTTTTGTTTCGTAATGAGGGAGTGAATCTGGTGGATATTCTTTATTGGTTGGAAAAGCGATGTGAAGTCCAGGGTACACCAGATCCCATTTTAGATGGAGAAGGGTTTTGGAATGGGGGATGGAAGATTAAACTTAATCTTTGTAGTGTTCAAAATGAATATGTTCATCTTCCCAATTGTTTCTTTATTGTGCGTGATAAAGGTTTCTTATTTTATCCTGGTCAGCCCAGGAGATGTTACAAATGTGGTTCTCCTCATCATATTAGTAATTCTTGTGAAAAAATTCAATGTTTTCAATGTGGGGAGATTGGGCATTCAGGTTACCAATGTGAAAACTCTGTTAAATGTAATTTCTGTAATGAGTTGGGACATTTGTTTTCAGATTGTCCGTGGGCAGCTCATAATACTGAGGAATCAGATTATGCTCTACAGGACTTAATCATTTTCAAAGCAGCCAGAAATCCACTGGATGGTGTTCAACCGGCTACTTCCCTCGGTCCAAAGTCATATTCAGTGGCTTTAGCTACAAAACCTCCAATGGTTCCTTATACACAGCTTAGACATGCTCCACCTCAGTCACATGCTCCAACTGTAACACACAGCCAACACATTTCAACACATACCATTGGTAGTGACTCAGTAGGGGTTTCAGCCAGCTTACATACAGTACCTTCTAAGGTTGCAGAAGTAGCTGATGAGAATGTCTCTTTTCTCCCTGTTAGGACAGAGGTTACACAAACCCCAATATTAGATTGGGCTCAGTCTCCAGAACCTGTGTTGGTATCGAATAAGTACGGGGTTTTGGCCTCTATGGGTCCTGAAGAACAAGATTCTGATACGGCTTCTTAGAATCCTTCACAAATAGAGATTAACTCTGACCAAGATTCTGTACTGGATCCAAGGGTGGGGACAAAAGGTAAAACAAAAAAAGCTAACAGAATAGGATTACGTAAAAGTCATAGGAAATTACATTCTAACACTTAATTTACTTCTAGACATGTTAGTCCTGGATATGACATTTCCCTTGCCAGTCTTAATACCAACAGTATTAGATCCTTGTATAAAAAAAGGATCACTTTTGCTATATTTGCGGATTTACTTCATGATGTTATTTTTTTTCAGGATACTAGGTTATACACAAACCAAGATTTTCTCACTGCGACTGATTTATGGGGTTGGGGTCCTTGTTATTAGAACCGGGGGGACTGACTTATGTTCCGGAGTAGGAATTTGTTTCACCTCCCAGAAAGTTAAAATTATGGATGTGATTCATAGTGCCCCGGTAGGGTTTTATTATTGGATGTAATTATAGATGCTGTCCCATTTCGATTGATTAATATTTATGCTCCTCAAAATAAGTGAGATTGGATTCAGTTGTTGCATCTTATTCAGCCCTATTTATTTACTAGCGGAAATATTTTATTTGGTGGGGATTTTAATATCTCACGGAAACCTACTACATCAATTACCTCTAAGGTTTTCTGTGATACGCATTGTCTGAATAACTTAATAACAGTATCAGGACTGCCTGATGTTTTTGAGGATATTCCCTCTTTCACCTATTTACAGGGAAATAGACAATCTAGAATAGATTATTGGTTTATCTCTTCTTCCCTTCAATTTTTCGCTCCACAAGTTAAGTTACTAGCCTCGTCGGATCATGGACTTTTAAGTTTTTCCCTTTCCAGTTATAAACATACCTCCAAGGGACCAGGGTATTGGAAATTGAATCTATCTCTCTTGGATATTCCAGAAGTTGTGGAAGGGTTTATGGATATTTTACAAGCACGTCAATCGGTGTTTTTTCTATATAAACAATACCAAGACTGGTGGGAAGATTCTAAACTCAGTTTTAAAGAATACTTTACCCATATAGGACATTTATTGGGGGCGTCATGAAAATCTTATCAACGACATCTTCAGGATTTGTTGACATACTTTTATTCCTAAATTAATGAGTATTGAAGTGGATGTTCAAGATTTGAATAAGGTGAAGATTCAACTAGCACAGATTCATAATTCCAAACAAATACAATTGGAAAGCGAGCAAAAATTTAATACCCAAGGTTCCTCAGCATGTACAAACCCGTATGATAATAATATGGTACACCAGAAAAAAAAAGATATGCATAGTTTGATAAATTCAGATGGTCTTAAAGTTACTACCCGACATGATATTTTTCAAGTTATTGATGCTCATGTTCACTGTTTATTTAAGGAAGATCTCAACATTACACAGGAATCGATCTCTGAGTGATTAACATTCGGTTCATTAACACAAATACCAGACACATTTTTGATCTCACTTTTAGCCCCTATTTCATTGATTGAACTGCATACTGTTATAAAAAATCTTTGGAAGAGAAAAGCCCCAGGTAAAGATGGTCTTCCAAATGAACTTTATAGTTTCATTAATATAGTTCTGGACCATCAACTTGTTGATATGTTTAATAGTTGCCTTTCACAAGGCATCTTTCCCTCTAGTATGAATGAAGGGCTTTTGATTTTTCTTTATAAAACAGGAGATAGAGAAAGTTTACATAATTGGCGTCCGATTACCCTTTTAAATTCTGATTGCAAAATCTTTACTAAAATTTTGAGTATGCGAATTTCAAGTCTTTTACAAGACATTGTTCATCCTACACAGTTTTGCTTGGTCTGAAGCACTTTCATCACTGATGCCCTCATCCTTATTAGGAAATTATAGAAAGGGGTAATAGAGAGAATTGGCAGGAATTTGTGTTACCTTGGACCAGAAAGCATTTGATAAGGTGTCTCATCTTTATCTTTGGAATTGTATGAAGGGAATGGGATTTCCATCCACCTTTGTCGATTGGTTAAAACTGTATTATCTACAGGCAGAAGTTATTCCTTATGTAAATGGTTAGTTAGGTTCTAAACAGAAATGTGGTAAAGGAGTGAGACAAGGGTGTCCATTAAGCCCTATTTTATATATTTTATCCTTGGAACCATTACTTTCAGCTGTTTATAGCACGAATAATATTAGAGGTATTTCTTTAGGATCAGAAGATGTAGAGATCAAAGTCATTGCTTATGCTGATGATTTATGTTTTTTTTTAGCAGATGTTCCTTCTTGTGCGGCTACGGAAATTTTGACTGTAGCACATACGAAGGGAACTGGAGCTACATTTAATTTGTCTAAAAGTAAGTATTGTTTTTTTGGTACCTATAATTTCACACATACTGAACTCATGGGGATTCCTGTTACATCTCAGGTTTGCAAAATGTTAGGTGTTTATTTTTTTTGTGGGGGAGATACCACAACATATAATTGGGATAAACTTATTCAAACTGCAAAATGGAAAATAGCAATTTGGAATAAATGGAAAATGTCCAAAAAGAAAATAATTTATGTGGTTAGGACATTCCTTATTGGTCTGTTTTTACATTTAAGTGCAGTTTATGCATTACCTATTTTCAGAGAAACAGCACTATACAGTTTTTTTTTTCAAATTTTATGGGGTAGTCGGTTGAACCCCATAAAACGGAATATATTATATCAACCAGTTAAGAACGGAGGACTTAATATGATCAATCCTATTTTATTTTTTTCAGTATTTTTCTGTATAAAAATATCTCTCTTCTCATGCTAGGACATTCTAAAATATGGTCATTTTGGATATCAGATCATATTTCACAGTGGTTGGATAGTTGGTCAAAGGAAGGGGTTATCCATAAACAAAAACATATAAATACTTTACCAGATTATTTTCAGTCTTGTTTTGGTAAAATAAAGAAATGGAATATATCATATTCATCGATTGCTCATACCTTGAGGAAGTGTATGTACTATTTCTTATTAGATCGATATTTTTCAGAACAATCTGTTTTTCAAGATGTATCGGGATCAAATGTGCTTCAAATTTCTTCGATGCTTATTTCACCTAGTATTCCGAATTATATGTGGGATGTAACTTGGCTTACGGCTCATGGGAAATTAAATGTTAAAGGTAATTTAAAACATAAGGGCAAGGAGGAGAGATATTGTCTGAGAAGCATTACATGTATAAATTGTGTAGAAACAATGCCTCATTTGTTTTTTGAATGTCCTTATATTTTACAATTTTGGTCTATTTTTTATGTTAAATGGGCTCATTTTAATTTCCCAATCATTGACACACAGTTTATTTTTTGGCATTTTGTCTTCAGACTGGAAGTTATTTAATTTACTATTAGACTGATTCTAGGGGGCATAAAATATCATATTTAGCAAGTGAGGTGTATTTGGTCCTTAAGATCTTTAATTATTTCTCTTGACCAATTGTTCTGGAAAATTCATGACTGGTTGTTAGCAATATGGGACAGAGATACTCATACATTGTCCACACAAACTTTTCATAAAAAATGGAAAGCAATACAGTGGTTAGATACTGGATGATTGCTTACATATGGTCTTTCTTTTCATTGCATCCGTTTTATTACAATTGGTCTGTTTCTACTTATGTCATAAGGCATTCCCCTACTCTTTTAGTAGGGAGGGAAAGGGGGTATGTTTTGTGTTTTTTCCTCCCCTTTTTCGTTGGGAGTTTTTTTGATATGTTGTTTTTAGTCATGTATGTTTTTTTTTCTCCCATTTCTTATACTTTTGTATGCTGTAATACATGTTTTGATTGTTTTTGCTGTTTAAAAAAACATCTCCCCTACTCCTTTAATGGAGGGGGAACTGTTTTCACATTGTTTCTCTTATGATGTTTTTTGATATTGTATCCTTATTATTCTTTTTTGTTCTTGTTTTTGCTTTTCATATGATTTGTGTATTATTTTGTGTGACTTGAACACTGTGTATATTTATTTTTGGTTTGTTAATATGATGTTGGTGATAATGCTAATAAAAACTTCCCCCTACTCTTTTCGATAATAGTGGATTATAGTGGAAAGACATATGAGCATAAGCTGCCCATTTTCACAAATGTCCAGTGTTAGACAAATACAACAGAAGGTGGCATAATCAAGGCAATATGGCAAAAGGATTACAGTTGGGGAACCAGAAGACACGGTATAGATCAATGGATCAATGACATGTTACTTCACTGTATGAGGATACATTTACAAGTGCATAGGTAGGATTAGATGCTAAACTAGACTAAAGACAATTGAGCAAAAAAGACACTTAACAATATAATATAAACATTTACAAGTGCATTGGTAGGAAAGTGCTAGGCTTTGTCAGACCAGGAGATCCTGCCTCCATTTTATATGGGCGAGGTTCAGTTGTTGTGGAGGCAGAAGAGGGAAAGAGCACCTAGTAGGAGTGTTACATGGTGGTATATCTGCAGATGGTGGCCTGAGAAAGGTGAAACTTTTGATCATACTTAAAGGAGGCCGGAGTAAGGCACTCAGTGATGGCAGGGAGAAGACTGTTGAACAGCTTGGCACCCCGGTACGAAAGGGTGTCTTGGCCACGTGTGGCCCAACAGAAAGGGATGGAGATGGAGAAGGAGCGGGAGGATGACTGGCTGGTGGTCTGAGGATGGGAAGACTTAGGGAAAAGGGAGATAATGCTGTCTGGAAGGAGGCTTATTGAAAGATTATGGGAAAAAATGAGTATTTTGCTATTAGGCCTGTCCTCTAGGGAGGTCTATTTTGAGATTCTGTAAAGGTCACAGTGTGGGTCAGTCTCGGGAGATCAGTGACAAAACAAATGATTCTGTCATCTGTGGAATGGAGTTTTACCACCCCCGATGATGTGCAGAGTATAAAACTGGTCAGGGTACATGTAATGACGTTTGTGTTTTAAATTTCAATAAAGCCTCTTTTTGCACTGCAGCTCGAGGAGTGCTGGTGTTTGTTTAGCCAGGAATGGATGTTTTGGAGGTTGCTTTGGGTGAGGGGTGGAAAATAGAGTAAGGGTCCGTGGTCAAAGAGAGGGATTAGGATTAGGAAACTAGTGGCAAACACTGTATAGCAGGCCTATTCATTGTTGGGTTTTCTTTATCAGCTGATTTATGCGTAAAAGTTGAGGTGGCTGTCAAGAACCAATGCAAGGTATCTAAATTTGCTGACTTCAGTTGCAGTGCCCTCCTTGTCAAGTAGTGTAAACTCAATAGAGTGTGGTTTCCGTGAGTTTGAGAAAACCATTGATTTGGTTTCCTTTTCATTTAGCACTAGCCCCTTGGACAAGAACCAGGAGTGAAGGCTACTGAAATCAGCCTGCAGCTTGCTGAGTAAGGAGGAGGGGTTTTTGTCTTTTCAAAAAAGGGTGGCATTGTCAGCATACAGGTTGAGTTAAGTGATCATGCAGATTTCAGGAAGAGAACTGATTACCAGGGAGAAAAGGAGTGGACCTAGGATGGACCTTTGGGGTACACCAAACTTTATGGGGCAGGGGTTGGACAGGACACCATTTATAATGGTTTAGTGTAACCTGTGGCTAATGTAGTTTTGGAACCAGTTTGTGACATCTGATGAAAAGTGAAGGTCAGAAAGGGTGCATAATAGAACGTTGAGACCAACAAGGTCGAAAGTTTTTGTGAGGTCAACAAAAAAACAACCCAGGGTGAAGTCCTTCGTCAATTGCTCCATTAATAAAACTGGTGAATTTGATAAGGGCAGTCTCGGTGTTGAAGCTGGACCTGAACTTGTGTTGGGCTTCAGTCTGAAGGTTATAAACATTGAGAAATTCAGAGGTTTGCTTGTGCGCGATTTACTCCAAAATTTTATAGAGGAGGGGCCAGAAGGGAGATCGGTCTAAAGTTGGAGACATCATTTTTGGGCCCAGTTTTGTAGAGGGGTTTGATCATGGTGCATTTCCATTTGAACAGATAGGACCCAGTGCAGAGGGAGTAATTGAAAATATTGGTGAGGGGAGTGGCACTGGATTCACAGACCAATTGGAGGACCCTGTAGTCAATATTGTCAAGCTCTATGGAGGGCTTAGGGTCATGGGCCTTGATGAGTTTTGCTACTTTGAGGGTGGGTAGCAAACATAGAAACTTGGGTGGAGGTTTGGGAAAGGTGGGGAAGGGGGTCTTGGGGAGGCAGCTAGGGTGGGCATGTATTTGTCAACATCACCAAAATAATTGTTAAAGAGCGAGGCAATTTCAAAGGGATCAGTGGCAGTACTTCTGCATCCCTCCCAAAATTTGTACTTGTACCATCCATATCCCTTCCAGAATTTTTACATGTACCTGTATACCCCCCCTAAAATTTGCACACATACCCCTGTAGAGGTATACATTTTAGGAGGGGTGTTGTGATAAGTTTAGATTTCAGGAGGTGAGTGGGAAAAGGTGTGTTGGTTATAACAGTAGTGTAAAGTAGAGTCAGAAACGTTGGAGAGGTGTGTGGGCATGTTTTGCAACAATTTCAAGGGAGGGCAGGGTACAGGTGTACATTTTGTGACAGTACACATTTTGGGAGAGGTACTAGAGTAGTAGCACACTTTTTGTGAGTGCTGTGGAACCTCAGCAAATGGAGTGACTCTCAAAATGATAAATAATGAGGGAGTTGTGGTGCATTCGGGGGTGGAACGGGAACACAGGAAATAAAAATATGCATTTTAAGAGTATTTTTTGGGGTGGGATGGGGGGCTTGTTACATTGCTCCAAAGGTTGGTGATCAACCAAGGGAACTTGCCAGATATTTACCATTTTGTTGTACTGGTCTGCAGTAAGTCCATTAGAAACATACAAGCATAGACTTTGACAGCAAATAAGGACCGCTTGGCCCACCTAGTCTGCCCGTTTTCCCTACCTACGGTATCACTGCAGACCCTACTTGATCTCTCGCTTTACTCTCCCCCTTTCCTTACCTTCCTTACCATTAAGGTTCCCTTAGCCTATCCCATGCCTTCTGGAATCCCATTACAGTTTTTGCCACCACCTCTGCTGAGAAGCTGTTCCAGGCATCTACCACTCTTTCTGTAGAGAAGTACTTCCTTACATCTTCCCTGAGTCTACCACCCTACATCTTCATAGTATGACCCCTTGTTCTTGATCATCCTCCCTCTTGAACCTTATTTATACCCATGAGGTATTTGAAAGTCTCTGTTACATCCTCCTCTCCCTCTTTTCTTCCAGAGTGCACATATTGAGGTCCTTCAGTCTCTCCTCAAGGGACTTTTGATGCAGACCCTGAACCATTTTAGATGCCCTCCTCTGGATTATCTCTACTCTGTCTATGTCCTTCAGGAAATGTGGTCTCCAGAAATGGACACAGTAC
Source organism: Neoceratodus forsteri (assembly GCA_016271365.2). Lineage (NCBI taxonomy): Eukaryota > Metazoa > Chordata > Ceratodontiformes > Ceratodontidae > Neoceratodus > Neoceratodus forsteri. The sequence goes on from CM028131.1 coordinate 1,181,913,100, forward strand.
TCTAGGTGAGGTCTCAACAGTGATTTATACAGTGGTACAGAAGTTGTTATCCCTCTGTACAGATAGTTGGTGAGACCCAATCTGGAGTACTGCGTCCAGTTCTGGAGACCCCATCTCTGCAAGGACATAGACAGGATAGAGGCAGTCCAGAGGAGGGCAACTAAAATGGCGCAGGGTCTGCAAGAGAAGCCGTATGAGGAGAGACTAAAGGAGCTTAATATGTATACCCTTGAGGAAAGAAGGGAGAGGGGGGACATGATAGAAACTTTTAAGTACCTCAGTGGAATCAACAAAGTCCAAGAAGGTAGCATCTTTCAGAAAAAGAGACGTGCAAGAACAAGGGGACACAATTTAAAGATAGAGGGGGGGTGGTTCAGGGGCAATGCAAGGAAGTTTTATTTCACAGAGATGGTAGTGGATGCATGGAACAGCCTTCCAGAGGAGGTTGTGGGGTCTAAAACTGTGGGAGAATTCAAGAATGCATGGGACAGACATAAGGCAATTCTTGTGGGGGGTAGGAAAAAATAGGCTGTTGGTTAACTAGGATCTGCGGCCTATCCTATAGGTAGGGAAATGGGCAGACTAGATGGGCCAAGCAGTCCTAATCTGCCATCAAAGTCTATGTTTCTATGTTTCTATCATCATCCCCCTCTTTCTGCTGGAGATACCCCTCCCTGTGCACTCTAGCATCACACTGACTCTCCCCACTGCCTTGTCAAACTGTATGGTCACCTTTAGATCATTGGATATGATAACCCCCAGGTCTCTTTCCTGTTTGGTGGTAGCCACTACCTCTTCTCCCTATTTTGTATTCTGCTGCTGGGTTTCTGCACCCCAAGTGCATGATTTTGTACTTCTTCACATTGAAACTTAGTTGCCACACTCTTGACCACCCCTCAAGCTTTCTTAGATCCCTATTTAGTTTTTCTGCTCTTCCCAGAGTGTCTACCCTACTGCAAATCTTAATGTCATCTGTAGAAAGGGGCATGGGGTCATAATGTCACACACAATGTAGCGCAGGTCAAAACTTCGCACCAAACACAGAGTGTGGCAACACAGCAGTGGCACATAATGCCGACCACAACAGAAACGCCACATATCTGAGCAGTGTTATTGTTTTTATGGGTAGGTTTGCCCCCCACGCACCCAATGTGGGGGGCTTCATCCCCACACCACATGGACTATTTATAATCAATTCCGAGGGTGTGTGGACATAGGGGCAAAAAGGATTTCACCACGGCACTTAGCAGTCGGCTCACGAAGGCAAACTGAAAAAAAATTCCCACACCAGGGAATCAAACCCTGGTCCTGCCATGCTTCCTACTGTATGGTCGGGTGTTCTAGCTACTCCACCATGGGAGTGGCTCGACCGAGCACCCAACTAACTATCTCTACATTCACTTCCCCTTCCAGTGCAGAGCAACAGGGGTAGCAGTACTTGTGTATCGCTCATATACCCCTGTCACTCTAAAGCACTACATGCTACAGACCACGCAGTTTTCATCCACAGTTTAGTCCATGCTGTAATCACCCAGTGCTGTAAAAAGGCACACCTTCCCTTCCAGCCCCTCTGCAATGTGATGAATAAAGACATTAAAGAGGACTGGTCTCAATACTGATCCTTGTGGCCCCACACTAGTTACCCTCCCTTCCTTGAAGGGAACTCCATTTACTCCCTATCTCTGTCACCCATCTCTCAACCAATTTCTTACCCAGTTGACCACTTTTGGGCCCACTCCTAGGCTGCCTATCTCTACGTGTCTCCTATGTGGAACAGTGTTAAAGGCCTTACTAAAATCTAGGTAGGCCACATGTACCACTTCACCTTGGTCTAATTCCCTGGTCACCCAGCCAAATAAATCTATCAGATTTGTTTGACACTTCTTTATTTATTTATTTTATTTATTTCATTTTTGTTGACCGGGAAAGGAGGACTAGACAATTCTGCCTATTTTCAGCTCAGATCTTGTAATGAAATAATAAAAGCCCCATCAGAAAACTGATAGCAAAGACTGATTTTTGCCCATTCACAATTTGATATACTCTGTGCACTAAGCTGGCAGGACCTGGAGGAAAACGATGTCATTGTTGCTTGAATGACATCAGCACTCACCCAAGATTCCACTGGCTGGTTTGAAAAAGTCATAGGGACTTTTGTAAAACCACCAACTAAGAGGGGCAAACAAAATGGCATGTATACATGAATTATTGCAATTTCTGTACTTTATTTGTAACAAATGTGGCCTCGCTGTCATGTTTGGCAAACAGTAATTTTTTAAAGCCTTGCATTTGATCTTTACGAACTATCAGTGAGGGTGTCCAAGTCTGGACAGTGACAGTTCAGAACTGAACATCTAATCCCTAGCACCACAGCATAAAAACAAGCTAGTTCCTTACATTTTCTGATTATTATTTATTTTGAATTGGGACCTTTTGTCTCAGATGGATGCACCTTTCGAAAATAGCAACAGGGCTGTCAGAACACAATTGGTTAGACGCAGACACCACTTGCATTTCCATCTACATCAGACTGTTTCGGAAATCCTCCCATTCTTTTTGTCTATGGGGGTTGCTGCTTGCTGTGGACCCTTGGCTTCTGGCCTAGGTGTTGAGCTGGGCTGTCTTCACTCACCCTCAAACCAGACCCAGTTTCCTTGTCCTCCTCCAAATTTCAGTTTTCCTTAGATAGATTTAGGTTTATTTATTTAAAATGTGTTGACTGGGTAGCCTCAAGAATATCAGACATCATTTTCGAGGGGGACCCAAAGGAGTCAATGAATAAAACAATACTTTACAATATCATAATATATCAGGGATCATTATAACAACATTAAGAAAATTACAAACAGTGTTGTTTTAAATGTTTCATAAAAACATGCACAGTTAAAAGACAACAAGGACTAAGGTAGAGCATTCCCTAACTTAATAACACGGTACAAGAAAAATCTCAGCCCTAAAGATGTTTTGTACAAAGGTAGGTACAGGTGTTAATCAGATAATGTTCATCATACAGGTATTAATCAGATAATGTTCATTATCTGTATCAGAGACTTTTGTTGCTGTGGGACTTGACTGTTGGCATTTAACATGCTATGCTTTAATGCTGATCTCTGGCAAAACAACATTTAAGGCATTAATACACAAAGATTAGACAGTGTAACCTATCATCTGGGCGGCCACTTCTAGGTGCAGCATTTTTTAATACCTCTGTACTCTTTGTGCTTGCATACCTTACACTGCCAAATATTGTTCAAGAGTGAGACTCAGTCGTATTACTGATTGTATTTGTTTAAAAAACAAAAGCAAGCAAAGTGCAGTACACTCATTTTATAAGCAAAAGTGTGATCTAAGTATTCTCACTCATTTTTTAAACTGCATCCAAGTATTGTACATTTATGAAGGAACTTTCATATGCATGAACACTCCAGCTGAGAGTCACAGATATGCATATGCCCGGAAAACTGGAAGCAAACCAAAGTAAAAGTGTTGATACTACCCACAGATAAAAGAAGAAATTAACTATATGCAAAAATGTGTCTTGCAGCCTTAACTCTAAATCTTATATCTAACCAACAGTACAATTAATTGCAGTGTGTTTATAAATCAGTTACTTTACATAACTTGAACACCTTCCAGAATAGGAGTCTGATTGGTACCCTTGCACACACTCTGCTTTATTTTGGCATTTTCCCCCTTTTGGTTCCTCATCCCCCATTCTAATGTTCTTGGTTGATATAGCTGAACCCTTCCTCCAGCTGGGAAAGAGGGTGCCTTTACAGCCAAAGCCAATGCCACTTCTTGGTCTGGTGGTGACATGTTCACAAATCAAGCAATAAGGCATGACAGGGTTTGCACTGTTGTGGGATAACGTCACCCCTTGGGAGGTAAGTATGAGACATTGCTAAATGCCTTAAGTACCGGAGAAGTGCTGATATCCCACAAATATGCACACTGTGGAATACCAAAAATGCCTTGAGTAGGGGTAATATAACATTGAGGGGAGTCTCAAGTTACTCAGCTATGATCAAAGATTTGTTCCTGGTATAGCTCCCATCTTGTAAAGGCCTTCCTGTATAAGCAGGCCTTCCTGGACTTTGATTTATAACTTACCTGATGCATGAGTTCTGTGCTTATATCTGTCCCTGGCTATGTATTTAATCTGGGTACTTATTGCTGAGTATATTATTTAAAGGTTTTTAATAGTGAGGTTTAGTGTTGAATATTTATTATTAGATTTTATTATTAGATCATTATTTTACGTATTATACATGTCATTTTTCTGTATTTTTACACTGGTGGTGTTATTCATATTTGATTTGATTGTTCGGCTCCCAAAGCCTCCAGGATGGATGTCTTTTTAAATAAAATTTGCCTTGCCTTGTCCATCTGTTTATGTAAAGGGGCAATTGGTGTTGAACAGCATAAGCTGTACATTCCATTGTTTTGAATTTGAAGTACAACACAGACCCAGTCTTCTAATGTGGAGGGAGTCTATGCAACCATCTTTTAATGATAGCTTTTGCTGCTGCAATCACTAGTATAGACCATAAGTATTTAATATCTCGGCCTCTAATGAATTACGGGAGAATACCCAACAATAGTTGCTAAGGTCCTAAAGGGGTGGGAACATCGAACATCGCATGGATATGTCATGCTATAGAATCAGAATATTCTCGGAGATTTGGGCAAGCCCAAAATGTATGCGTATATGTAGCCTGCTCCACTTCACGTTTCTGCCAACGTGAAGGAGCTGTAGAGGAGTTGTATTTAATTTAGCCTGTATTGGAGGAACTAAGAAATATCTAATTTACAGTTTCCATGCAAACTCCCTCCACTTTGGTGAGGAGGTAGCTCTCCATGTTATTTTCCACACTGGTGTCCAATTCTGAGGTTCAAGGTTTGAGTTCATTTCTGACACCCATTTAGCCTTTACCCTCTCTGTGGTATGATTAAGTTCTGCAATGTAATTTGCATAAAGCATGGTGATGGCACTTTTACCACGGAAGGAGCTCCAAATCATTTCAGAAACATTTGGTAAGGGGTAGACAAGGAATACTGTAAGTTGTCAATGTAATCCTGTAGTTGAAAATAATGAAACCTATCCTGTGGGCACCAGTTATACCTCTGGGTGGCAGATTCAAAAGGGAATACAGTATATTTTTGTAAAAGCTGTCAGGGGGCACAGAAACCACCTTGAGCTTGTTGCTTAAACCAAGTATCAAGTTTTGGGGGTAAGAGTCATCACATATCCACATGCAGTAATGCCAAAGAGAATGAGCTGTATTCTCCCTGCTAATGCCCCATTTCCACCCCATTATGACTGTTGGTATGTTGGAAAGATGAGAGCTAGAGGTAGATTTCAGATGTTTAGGAGTGAATAATTAGGCCAGGAGGGGAAGGGGTGATTGGCTATGCCTCCAGTGGGCCTCACATGTGGGATGAGCCCATAACAAAGTGAGCTTCATCTGGGCTGCTATCTAGTACCCCATTAATAATAGAAAAGCCCCCCCACCCCGATTTTGAGTAGGTATAGAATATCCTGTGGAAGTCATGGTTGTTTACCCTACCAAAAGAAATGTAGGAGCTGTCTTTGCCAGGTCAAAAAGTCCCTTCTGGTTACTAGATGGGGGACAGACTGAAAAAGATACCGAAACTGAGGTAAAACAATCATCTTTATTACCTGCACTCTGGAGTGAAAAGGAAGGGTGAGGAGGGACAAACGCATATAGTCTGACTTGAGGGTCAGTAATGGGGGGGGTAAGTTCTCTGCAAAAAGTACGGAGGACACCCAAGTACTTGATGGTGGTGCGATCCTATCTCAGGGTAATGATCCTGTAAGGTCCGGGGTACCTGATGGGAAAAAAACAACAACTCGGTTTTAGTTGTATTTAAGGAGTACCCAGAAAGCTAGACAAAGGTCTGGATTTGCAGGAAAACTTCTGGGACAGAGGTCTCTGGGTCTGACAAATGAAGCAGAATGGCATCTGCATGTAAAGCTAACTTATGTTGTATGCCCCCCAAGGGAAATCACTTCATGTTTGGATTGAGAGGCATACTCTGAGTCAAAGGCTCTATATAGACAGCAAAAAAGAGAGAGGGGACAGCAGGCACCCCTCTCTTTAAAACAAAGGGGCAAGAGACATGTCCATTTGCATGGATATATCCCGTAGCAGAATTGTACAGCCTCAATATGAAATTGACGAAGTTACCTATAAATCTAAAGCCGTCCAGGACCCCATGCAGGAAGACCCATGAGACCTTATCAAAAGCCTTCTCTGCGTCTAAGCTCATGAGATAGGCAGGTTGTTTGGTAGCATTAAGGTGATTTATGATATGTATTGTTCCTCTGATATTATCATGGGCCTGACGGCCAGCGGCCAGGGACAAAACCCGTCTGATCAATATGTACAAGAGATGGACGAATTTGTTCTAATCGGCTAGTGAAAATACCTGTAAGAATTTTATAGTCTGTATTTAAGATAGAAATAGGCAGACAGGATATTCAAGAGCTGGGGTCATTGGCTGGCTTCAGAACCACAGAGATCACTGCAGTACTTGGGACCAAGAGGGAGCCAATGCAGCATACTCACTCAGAACAGAAGTATAAACCCTATGCAGTAAAGGAGACAGGAGTTCTTGAAATTGTTTATAAAATGCTTCTGGTAAACCATCTGTGATGGGACATACACCTGTTGTTAGGTGTTTCATTTCTTTAATAATTTCTGAGAGAGTAATGGGAGCTGAAAGAGTTTGATTTCGGATTTCTGTGACCTGGGGCCAATCCAGGGGTACCAGAAAAGCTGTGATCTTTTCTGTTGTCAGGGGAGGGTCCACTTTATAGAGGATTGGATAATATGCTTAAATGCCTCAACAATTTCTGGTGTCAGAGAGTGTGCCTGCCTAGTTGTGGGAATTGAAAGGTTTGTGCTTGTAGCTTTTGAGCATGTGTTATGGAGTTTGCAGGCTAACAGTTTTAAGGCCCTGGGACCCCCCTCATAATATCACTGTCAGAGATATAATAATTTCTGCTCCACTTGATAGTCTAGGATGAGAGAAGTTCTTTCTTAAGGGAGTTTAATTGGATACCTCTGTGTCTATTTTCTGTTTTTAAAGAGTTTCTACTGTAGCTCGGCTATTAGGGTCTGTAATTGTACTTTACGGGCATCCCGCTGTTTTTTTTTTTTTTTTTTGGGAAGAGAGTTCAATCAACTTGCCATGGGATTATAGCCTTTATAGTGTCCCATAACAAAGGTGAGGAAATTTTGGGGGCATCGTTCTCCTTTGGGGCTCTCTGAGTGCTTTCCACAGCAGCTGTGTGGACATTTTCATCTTACAGAAGAGACACATTCAATCTCCAAAAAGTCATATGTTTAAATTAACCCAAGTTTAATTTTAAAAAAATGGGGGCATGATCGGAATGAATCATAGCCCCAATCCACGAGTCCATCAGGTGATCCGAAGTTCTTTAGAAAGAAAAAAATAATCTATCCTGGAGTAAGCCTGATGCAAGGTGGAAAAATAAGTAAAACTCTTAGTCCAGGGATAGGAGAGGTGCATGCATCTAAATAGCCAAGCTCACCTAAAAGTTTGTGAACTTGCTATGATATTTTATAATTTTTCCTAATGGTGTGAGAGGTGGTATCTAAGTGGGGATTAAAACTTAGATTATGTTCCCCTTCCATAACCAAATGACCTTCGTACCACTCAGCTATTTGGAGAAAAAGATGACAGTAAAATGAATAATCCGAATGGGGGGGTGTAAATCGATGCCAAGGTGATCAGGACCCTGTTAAAGCAACCTTTAAGTAATACATAGTGCCCCTCACCATCAATAAAGGAGTCTAAGGGTTCAAATAACCACATTTATGCAATTTCTCATGTTCAATAGGAGATAAATGCATCTCCTGAAGCAAAATGAAAGTGACCCCTGTTTTATTAATAAAACAAAGTACTCTGCTTCATTTGACAGGGTTAGTTAACTCATGTACATTGTAGGATATAATCACTGTACCTTGGCTAGACATTACTCCATAAGAAAAAATGTAGGATTGCGGTAAAATGATCATATGAAGAAGAATGGGCATTTATGTAGTGCTTTTCATTTACAATGTATCCCAAAGGCTTTACAAGCAATGCTAGACTGGTCGTGAAGTGACTGAATGTGTTGTGGCAGCCATATCACACATCAACACCCATACAGAGCCTGGAAAATTGCATGAACTGGTTTTATGGGAAGGGGAATACTGGCCAAGACACAGGGAATGTCCCCTACTCTTCGCAGAGAATGCCTTGGGTTCTTTTACTTCCACCTGGACAAGTAGAAGGGACCTCAGTTTAATGTGTCACCTGAAGGATGGCACACCCCAACAGTACAGCACCACCAAATATTGCACTTGGGTGCCAGCATTTTTTTTTAGGTACGAGTCCAATCCTGGTGTAGGTGAGAACCCATGACCTTCTGGTCCAGAGGCGGATGTGCTACCAACTGAGCCACGCTGACATCATGAATGAACTGGTGCTCCAAGTAGCCACATACAGTAAGTGAAGAAATATCAAGAAGTGGCCAAAAGTAAAAAGGACTGAAAAACATACATCAGCAAATGTGCCAACAGGGCAAATATAAGAACTATTTTCAAGTAACTTCCAAGGTAGGAGGTCTGTAAAAACAGATTTCTGTGTCCAACCCTCAGCAAAGCAAGTTTCAGCACTCAGCGAGGACAGGAGGAGGAAGAAGCACCTCTTGCATAACAAACCCTCCCCCAAGGCCTAAAGATAATCTAAAAGACCCTTTGCCTTATATTGGGCTTATATGAGTTAAATCATTACTCGGCTATGAGTTACAATTAAAAAATTAAGAATGAGCAGGATCCATTGAGAGAGCTCCCAACCACTTCAAACAACTACAGTTATTTAAACACTTAATAAGGGATTCAACTTGAGTTAGCAAACTTAGCATTTCTGCCTCTATGCGTGGTGTTCACACTCCTCGAGTGGGATGGTGTTATTACTCTGCTCCTCTCCTGCCACCCCTCTGAAGCAAAACCGCAAATGGTCAGAGGCTAGTAGTAAAACAATTTTCCTCCAAGGCATTAGAACCATGAAATAGACATTATATAAGCATAAAATGTCATGGTGCTATCAATATTTTTGTGAAAGAGTTTCATCTAAAAACTCAATTAATGGTTACTTAAATCTGCTACCTGGCTATGGCAAATCAAAAAACCAAAAACAACACTTCACCATTTAAATGTCTTAAAGTGTCCAGAGCAAATTCAAAGGGGGCAAAAATAAGGCAAGACTATATAACCTTACCCTCTTCAGAAAACTTAGTCAGAACTTTAATGTTAAGTTGGTAAATCCATGGCAGTCCAGAAACAGGGTATTGATAGCCAACATATTTGTGCAGCCTAGAAGTAGATGGTACCCAGAATGAGGGCAGCCGCTAGGGACAGTGGCAAAAGTACATGTCATCGGAAGATAGGCTGTGAGAGTACCTACTAAGTCCACCCAGTTTTGAGGTGAGGTAAGTCAATCAGTTCCAGAGATCTTTCAGCCAGTGGACACCATACTGTCCAGTTGATGATGATGCTGAATCTTCAGCAAAAGTTTTTGCAAACTCTGAAGAGTGGTTAATGACATCTGGCCCTCAAGTTCCTGTGCCTCCATTGCTTGTCTTGTTGCCAACTTGAGCGGGAACATTGCGGTGTTGTTGCAGGCTGGTTGTTTCCTCCGAAGTGAGCAGACCTTTTTTTATAAAGACAGTATGAGCAGCTTCAGGCATCTGATACAAGGCAGGACCCTCAGACAAAAATATATGAGGTTTCACTGGGAAAGGCATATGTAATTGTATTTTTTTGGCATGCAGAATTTTGAGAAGCTCTCCATACTGTAATTATTGCTGTTGTACCTCAGGGGGGATAGTCACGATCGAAATATAATCGTGATCCCAAGATATTAACTTGTTTTTTCAGTCAGGCTCTATGGAGGATGTTTTCCTTGACTTTAAAGCTATTGAATTTAAGCCCAATAGATCAAAGCCTAGCCTTGGGGTCAGCTGGCTTGGGTTGGAGGGACAGTGAGCATGTTCTCTTCCAAACTGATAGTGCAGTGGGAGTTCCAAGACGTCAGCCAGTATATCTGATAGGAAATCTGTCATTTTCCTGGCTTCTTCTCCCTCAGGTAATCCATATATATGGATATTTTCCTGGTGAGATCAGCCTTCTAGATCACTGCATTTTTCTTGCAAAAAAACTGGATGCACCAGAGACTCTGCCATTTGGCGTAGTTGTATTGTTCCATCCGCTCTAAGGTTTAAGTGCTCTTTGGTGGTCTCTACCCTCCACCCTAAACAATTCAATTTCTGATTTAAGTGCCAGAATTTGTGTTTAGTTTCAGCCCTCATTTCTCTGATTTCTTGGAGAAAGGTCTCAAATTGCAATCTGGATCACTACTTGGCCTGTTTCTCTGTCTCGTAGTTGGGCTCTGTTAAGCTCATTGGTGAAGGGCTGTGGCTGGCTTCTGTGCTTCTGGAAGGCAATTCTGAGTCATCTGCACCTAGCGGCTAATTTTTTCAATGAGATCAGATGGTTCTATCATTAGTTTGATCTCTAGTCATTTTTCTGGTTTTGCTGTATAAAAAATAGATAAATAGGAGGTTTGTTGATCGGGTGAGTTGGAGAGCTCAAAGACTAGTTGCTGAGCTGATCCGTGACATTACCAAAAGTCTCCACTGCCAAGGTTTAAGCACATTAGTTGGGCAATGTGGGGCAGTTGGAGAAACAGGCAGATGCCTGGCTGACTGATTCAGGGAACATAACAAGGCAGTCAGGAATAGAGGCACTGATAAACCCATGATATCTCACTTTACTTCCAGGGGCCCCAATGTCTATGATCTTTCTGTTTGTGTCCTTCGGCAGGGTTTCTGGGATGCTGATTAAAGAAAAAACATGGAAACCAAGCTGATCATCCACCTAGGCTCCCAGCAGCCCTGCAGTTTAAATAACAGACTTATTTTTTACTAACATCTTTCAGTCACCTTATGATTTACCGCTGTAATCTGAATTTTTTTTAACCCCAACTCTGTCATATCTTTGCATGGATGCATGCCTGGAAACAAGGGGTTCTTTAGATACATTGGGGAAAAACAAAGGGTGAAGGGGCAGATTAACAGAATTAAAACAGGGGAGAGATGAGTACAAGACCTGGGGGAGCAGGCTGAGGTACTAAATGAGTACTTCACCTTAGTTTTCACCAAGGAAAATGGGGGTGCTGCATCATATATGGGAGGAGACAGTAATACTGAGGGGGGCCCTTACCAATCGGCAGGTCTGGGGGGAGGGGGAGGCAAAACTGGCAGGAGGGGGGAAGGCTAAGCAGGGAGAAGAGGTAGTGGAGGTGAAAATCACAGCAGATATAGTGAGGGAAGCCCTCAAGTCCCTTAATATGGAGAAAGCACCGGGGCTGGATAAATAACACCCCAGAGTGCTGAAGGAACTTGCGGATGTCCTGGCGAAACCCCTGGCAGAGCTTTTCACCATCTCTCTGAGGACAGAGTGGGTGCCCCAGGACTGGAAGGTGGCACATATAGTGCCTATCCATGAGGGGGGATCAAGGGAGGTGGCAGGGAACTACAGACCTGTAAGCCTGACATCGGTGGTGGGCAAGGTGATGGAGGGCATTGTCAAGGAGAGGCTGGGGTGGACCTGGAAAAGTCAGGGTGCCTGGACAATAGACAGCATGGATTCATCCCAGGGAAACTGTGTCAGACAAACCTTGTGGAGTTCTATGACTGGGTGACGAGAGCCTTGGACCTGGGTAGACCAGTGGACGTCCTCTTTCTAGACATCAGCAAGGCATTTGATTCTGTTCCTCATGAGGTCCTGTTAGATAAGCTGGGAGAAATGGGGGTGGGAAACCAGATGATCAGATGGATAGACAACTGGCTCCAGGACAAGACCCAGAGGGTCGTAGTTGGTGGGATAGTCTCATCCCCAAGGAGGGTCATTAGTGGGGTCCCACAGGGATTAGTCCTTGGGCCCCTCCTGTTCAACACCTACGTCTCTGACATAAGGACAGGTATCAGGAGTGAGATGAGTCTCTTTGCGGATGACTCAAAACTAGGAGCAGTGGTGGGTGGGGATGGGGGGAAGGGTGGCCCTACAGGGGGACCTGGAGGCTCTGGAAAGATGGTCTCGAAAGTGGAAGCCGAGGTTCAATGCAGGGAAATGCAAGGTACTGCACGTGGGGGCAAGAAACCCAGGCCAAATGTACACCCTGGGGGGGGAATGCTACAAGTCTCGATGGCTGAGAGGGACCTGGGAGAGGTGGTGGATGTCAAGATGAACAACTCTGGGGAGTCACGTGGTGCAGGTTTCATGGCGGCTGCCTGACTGCGTTTGTCCCGGCCTCCCGCTCCATTACATGATTTATTTACACAGATTAGAGGGAGCTACAGCACCACTGCAGCGGGTTTTGTGTGTTTGAACCTTACTGGTCTGCCCTGTGAGAATCTCCGGTCCCGATGGATGCCGAGATGAAAAAACTACCGCTGAAGCATACCCCACCGGCGTCCCCAGCAAAGGCCTTACCCAAAAAAGCCAGAACATCCCCGCAGGCAGGCGCTCTGGAGAATGAAGGGGGCAATTTGGACAAAGAGCCTTTGACCTTGGCTCAATTTCTTGCCAAGATCAAACCTTTTCGCTCCGAACTCTGCATGGTTACGGAGGAGCTCAAGGCGGTTACCCAGGCTTTAGAGGATCTATCTCGACGAGCAGGAGACACGGAAGTCAGGGTCACCTCTCTGGAGAGGAAGGTTAAGGAACGAGAGCCTGAAATCACATCATTAAAACAAAAGTTGTACAAATTGGAAATGAAGCTTGAGGATCTGGAAGGAAGAAGCAGGCGTAATAATATGATTATTGTTGGCCTCCCTGAAAAGGAAGAAGGCCCGACCCCATCGCGTTCATTCAGAAGCTCCTTCATCGCATTGCAGGCCCAACGCCTTTTGGGGGCAACTACACGATAGAACGAGCCCATCGAGCGTTGAGAGCCATGCCTCCTCCTGGTTCTCCGCCTCGCATTTTGATTTTTCGTTTTCTGAACTACCAAGAGAGACAACATGTATTTACTAAAATCAAGGAGCTCAAGGAAGTTCGTTGGGAGGGATCCTTGTTAAGAATTGCCCAGGATCTCCCATTCTTGGTTCGGCAGAGGAGAGCAGAGTATCACCAGGCAGTCACTAAGCTTATTGCTGCAGGCATTCGTTTTCGGATGGGCTATCCAGTGTGCCTACAGATGGCCTTGTCTGGCCAGTGGACCAGCTATGAAAGTGCTCAGGCAGCAGAAAGGGGTCTGCAAGAGGCCCTTCCAGATCTGTTTAAAAAGAAATAAGGTCTTTATCAGGGTATTGTTGCAGGCTTGTGAAGAAAGCCATGGATACGTTTTGTTGTAGCCGGAATGGGAAAATTAGTTGCCCTAATTGGGCAGATCGTTGTCCATCCCCGTAATTTGCCAATACTCAGAGACCCCGATCTTGTTTGCCCTACCTATGAGTGGAGGACTGGCTGAATGCATCCTGGGAGAGTTTCCTCATGCGGTGTCTTTTCCTGCCTTCTGGTTGTTGGGACAGCGAACTGAGACTAGGAATTGATTGGTCCACGCCTGTGTACCCTGGGTGTGGTGTCCTGATGGCGATGTGGTGTGGGCCTTAAAATCCTAGGATGCTTCAAACATACATCGAGGGGACTTGCTGAGATCAGTTCTGGTCTTCATAGTGTCATCTTGTAACGCTGCAGACTCACATGGGGATGGCTGACTGCTCTACCGGGGGGGTGTACGCCTATTCACGCCACTGGCACTTTCCAATTGCCTGGTTCTTCAGCTGGGAGCCCCAGTTTATGGACATTTGTGGACAGCAGTTTCCCCGAAGGGTTTTATGGGTGGGTGGTTCGGTCGTTTTATCCTGCGGCCACCACAGATGTTCTCAGGATCATGCCTCATTATTGGGTGTCCTCAGTAGGGAATTTTGACACCCCAATAGTCCTGTTTTCTTGGGCTCTTACAAGATACACTTGGGGGCCATACCCCTCGGGGTCACAGTGTTTCTCCCCATTTTTGGTTCTCTATGGGACTCCATGGACATGAGTTTTGGACATTTTCCATATGGTTTTTCAATGTTTCAATTGTTATGCGGTTTTGTATTTCGCAGAGCCGACTAAAGGCTTGATAACGGGATAGTCAGTTAAATACCACAGGGTTGGGGTTCTTCCTCGCCTTGGGGGATGTAGAGTACAGGGAGTAGAGTAGGTTAGTTAGTCGGGGGAGCCCTGCCCCCTTCCTGTTTATTGTTGGTAAATTGTTAATGCTGGGGGGGGGTTGTATGTTTAAGTCTCCTGCTCGGAGGGGCTTTAGCTCTAGAGTAGGTGGGCCCAGGAGGTATATCCTGGATGCTGGGCGACTCTCTTGGGGGGTGATCAGGTTTTGGGATCTGGGGAAATTTTCCTAGATGTGTTGTGGAGGGTAGTCTCTTTTTTTTCTTGCTGTAAGACAGTTTCTTATTGCGCGCAGTGGGAGGAGGCTGGATGGTGATCGGGCTTTGGAACTTGCGAACTCATGGGCGGAGGTGGTTTATTGGGGGTGGGGAAGGCAGGTTTTGTGTCAGTTCAAGTTAGTGTGTGGTTTATTTGATGGGGGTGGGGGTGGCAGAGGGGTTGTGTGGGGTTTAAAGTTGAGGAGTGGGTGAATAGAGGGGCCCAGGTTGTATCAAGGTTGGTTGGCGGGGGCTCGGGGGGATCTGTTCATGAGGGAAGGCCTAGGGAAGTGGTCGGATTGGGAACCCACTCCACAACGAGGAATCTGTCAATAGACTATAGGGACCATGGGAAGTTTTCATGAATTTATCTCATGGAATATTAAAGGGGCCAGGAAGGAGTTGAAGCGATACAAGGTGTTGCGACATTTGCAACTGCAGAAAGCCCAGATAATATGCCTCCAGGAAACGCATTTATTGGAGAAGGAAGCCAATGTTTTGAGACGTCAATTTGTAGCTCAGGTATATGCAGCAGGAGATAGCACTGTCAGTAAGGGAGTAGCCATTCTAATATCGAGGAACACCCCTTTTGTCTGTGAGGAAAAGTTGGTGGATCCTGAGGGCAGTACATATTGGTAGTCGGGCTTGTTAGCCAAACTAGGATGGTGATAGGAAGTATATCTGGTCCAAATGGAGACTCGCCCGTTTTTGCTGATTTACTTAACACTCTGTCCCTTTTATTCATCTCCCAATGTTCTCGGAGGCGATTGGAATTTGGTGTTCAATACGAATTGGATAGAGAAGGTAGGAGGGACAGGGCCTCTCCCGGCTCAAAGAGCCCTCAGGGAGTTGGCAGACAATTTAGGTTTATGCGATCCGTGGAGGGTCTTGTGTCCTTCTAAAGGGAATACACATTCTGTCGGAGGTTCATAAGACCCGGTCACGTATTGACTACTTTTTAATGAGTCAGTTCATGCTCCCTGGCTTGATCGATTGTACAATTATGCCGGGGGTTATATCGGACCACTCGATGGTCCGATGCTCCTTAAATCTTTTATCTAACACCCCCAAGCAGACCATCTGGAAGCTTAATAACCAGCTCCTCAGGGTACCGCAGATCAGAAATAGTATTAGCCGGACTATAGAGCAGTATGAGCAGGAGAATTGTAACACGACGGGTAAGGGTGACATGGAATGAAGTGCATTAAAATGTGTTTTAAGGGGAGAGCTTATTAAGTTAGCTGCTGCCAGAAAGAAAAGTAGAGAGTCTTCGGCTAAGCATTTGCTTGCCCAGATCAGGGATATAGAGAATACCCTTTCAAAATCTTCACCATCGGTCTTAAGAGAAAGGTTGGCCAGGCTCCGGCACCAATATGATGACATGTTGAGAGAAAAGGCAGAATATGCCATTAACAAAAGAAGGCCCTATATTTAGACCAGGGAGAAGTGGGACATCTTTGGCCATGCGCCTCAAAGCAACGAAACATCTAGAATTATTAAAGTATTACATCCCTTGCTGATGGGTCGATTAAAACCACCCACATGAAATAGCCAAAAATTTGAGGCTTACTATAGGACTCTATATAGTCCCATGCCTAATAGACCAAGTGATGAGGTAATTAGGGCATATCTCGGGGTGTAATTTGCGCAGATAATGGATGAACAGAAAGCATTGCTAACCGTTCGGTCTCGAGTCTGAAATTCTGAATGTGATTCAGCAGCTCCTGCTGATAAAGCTCCTGGACCGGACAGTTTTCTCAGTTTTTATAAATGTTTTAGTAGGCAATTATGTCCAGGTTTAAAACGCCTTTTTCACAGCATTTTATTTCCGAATATATAGACGGCCATCTTTGAATCCTGATAGTGCTTATCCCCAAAGAGGGAAGGATGGGATCACGTTTCAAACTATAGGCCTATCGCCTGATTAACTATGATATTAAAATATTGGCGAAGCTTTTAGCTGTTCGTTTAGCGAGGTGCTTCCCAGGCTAATCCACCGGACCAGGTGGGATTCATGTTGGGTAGAATGGCATCAGACCATCTCCGTAAATTATCTCACATTTTCGGTTTCCGGAAAGCAATATCCCAAGTGGTCTAATGTCTGTCGATGCTGAGAAAGCATTTGACAGGGTGGATTGAGGTTCCTGTCTTTGGCTATGGAGCGTTTGCTTCCGGCTCAGTTTATAGACATGGTTTTTGCACTATATAGGTCGCCGTCTGCCAAAATATATTGTAATGGGTTTTTTTCGGCAAGCTTGCCTTTATTATCCGGGATTAAGCAGGGCTGTCCTTTGTCTCCTCTCCTGTTCAATATTTATCTAGAGCCGCTGCTGTGTAGCATCAGACAGGAACCCAAGATTAAGGGGATAAAAATTGGCTCTCTGGATCTTAAAGTCTCTGCTTTTGCAGACGACATCCTACTTCATGTCAGTGTTCCCAGATCCTGTATTCCAGTAGTGCTCGAACTTATTGCTTCTTATGGTAAATTATCCAATTATAAAATCAACATAGGTGAAACCCAGTTTTTCCCGCTTAATGTTAGAACCTATAAGCTAGATATTTCGAAGTTGGGGATTCATTGGACTCCTCGTGTTCTGAAGTATCTTGGCATTACTTCGACTACTTCAGAAGCCAAAATGGTGAGACTTAATTTGGACGCCCTTAAGGTAACTATAAAGCAGGATCTGGAGAGGTGGAGAAAACTTCCGCTCTCTCTCTCTGGGGTAGGGTAAACTTAATAAAAATGAATGTGCTGCCGAGGATTTTGTACCCTTTAAATATGCTTAATGTATGGTTACCTTTAAAGTGGCACAGAGCGCGTCACTCAATTATCTCGGATTTCATATGGGCAAGGAAGACTCCTCGTAGAGCTTACCACAAACTGTGGCTCCCAGGAGAGGCTGGTTTAAGGCTCCTACATTTTGGGTTATATCACTGGGCTAGTCACCTTTGCAAATACTCTGCACTGGCTCCTGCCCCTAGGGATCTGGAGCTTTTGCCGTATGTCCCTTCATGGGTTAAGCTGGAAATAGAGTTAATAAGGGGGCGGAATGGACCCGAAGGCTCTTCTTTTTATCCCATTAAAATCTCTCCCCTCTGGCCTAGTTGCTACTCCAATTAGGCCCTCTTTACGCACTCACAATCAAATATGTGCCTCTCTCCGCTACTCCCTGTGTGAAGATAGTTTTCAGCCTATTTGTCTCAACCCTAATATGAGGATTGGGGGTAGCATGATAAAGGAACCCTGGCTTCCTTTTTTGGAGGGATCTAGGGTGGCAGATTTAATGCAGGGTGACAGGTGTTTGAAAGTTGCTGAGATACTAACAAAGTACAATTTAGGGCCCAACCATTCCTTCAAATTATTCCAACTCACTCATTTGCTAGGGAGGTTCAAAGCTAAATCAAAAGAGGGAAAGATTAATGGGGCCTGGTTTGAATCTCTGATTCGTTGGGTCTGGGAACCGCATGCAATTTCTAAGGTCTATAAAGCCCTCTTTGAGCAGGTTTACATGGACATTGGTAACAAACCATGGTACTGGGCAAACTCCTTAGGGGACCAGGGCCAAACTGGGACGTGATTTGGCGCCACACGCACAGTATACCACTCAAGATAGACTGCGATATGCAATTCCACTTTTTAAATAACTTGTTCTGGACCCTTCTAAATTATACAGGACTGGGCGAGCTTGATGCTCTTTGTTTCCGTGTCATCAAGCAGTGGGAGACCTCAGCATATCTTTTGGGATTGTCCACGGTTAAAGAGTTGTGGGATCAAATAAAACTAGAGGCTGACTCGATACTGGATCGATTCTTGTTTCACTCGAAATCTGTCTCATAGGGGACTATACTAATATTGCTGTTAAGCCCCGAAGATATTACATGGCTTTAATCTCGTCCTCGTTAAGAAAGTTGTATTAAGGCATTGGCTAGACAATACCCCACTCAGCTATGTGGAATGGTTACAGGAATTGCTTTTCAATTTGAGCATGGAGAGGTTTGGGGCAGCTAAGAGGGGCAGTCTCATGAAATTTGATCGTGTGTGGGGCCCTCTTTAGGCCCTTACTCGCTTCACTCATAGCTAGTCGTTAGGGGTTGTAGTTCCTGGCTAGTTCCTCGTGGGCAGACCCACTGTAGCCCTTGCAACCCGGGAGGGGAGGGGTAGGGTAGGTAGGGGGGTGGCTGGGGTGGGGGGTGGTACCACTTGGAAAATCTTTTGGTTGTGCTCTGATGGTATTTGTAAGTGGCACGGTATGGTCACAGATTATCTTATGTAATGTTGATTACCTGTCTTATGTGCCAATGTTTGCTTAATAAACTTGAATTTAAAAAAAAAAAAGATGAACAACTCTGAGACTTGTAGGAGGGCAGCAGCCAAGGCAAACAGGATGCTGGGATGCATCGCTAGGGGGATCACCTCCAGAAGAAGGGAAGTGATACTCCCTCTGTATAACTGCTTGGTGAGGCCACACCTCGAGTACTGCGTGCAGTTTTGAAGGCCACACTTAAAGAGGGACATTAAACTCCTGGAGAGGATCCAGAGGAGGGCAACCAAAATGATTTGGGGCTTGGAGGACAGGACCTATGGGAAGAGGCTCGAAGAGCTAAATATGTACACATTGGAAGAGAGAAGGGACCAGGGGACATGATAGAGGTCTTCAGGTACATGAAGGGGGTAAATAGGGGAGGAGCAGTCAGAGTGCTTCGAAGGAAGGAGGAGGGGCAACTAGAGGGCATGGGTGGAAGCTGGAGGGGGGAAGATTCAGGGGAGAAAGGAGGAGGTGTACTTCACTGAGAGGGTGGTGGAGCCATGGAATGCACTGCCCAGGGGGCTGGTGGAGGCAGAGATGGTGGAGGGGCTCAAGAGGGAGTGGGACAGGTACAGGAGGAAGGGTTCTGGAAGCAAAATCCAGTGCAGCGAGAATATCCAGAATGGGGAAGGGAGAAGCCAGAGAAGGCGAGGGTGGCAGCAAGGTCAGCTCCCAAGGTGGAGGCTGACCAAATGAGAAGATACGAAAGACCATTAGGCCTATTCTGCTGGTATTTTAGTATGTTAGTATGTGTGTATGGTACATTTTCATATGTGGGTATGCCTACACATACTTCCATCCAGTGTATGTTTGTGTGTGTGGGTGGGCATACTCATGTGGGCATTCCAGCTATGTGTTCACATCTAATTTCATTTTCCACAGATGTCTCTGTCTCTCTCCTTCTAGCACATTTGTCACCTTTCATACTTCTTTTTAGGCCCTATTAATTAGTCCCCACTAGAGCACCCCTCAGCTCATTCACTCCTATTATGCCTTTTTATTCCCCTCATCACCTTTTCGTTTCTGGATTCTGTTCTTACCTTGCTGCCTGTTATCACTCTTTCTCCTAGAACTTCCCCCTATTTTTCTTTTATATATATATATATATATATATATATATATACACACATACACATACACACGTATATATATAAGGGATACATGATGGGCACGAGTGGAATATGGAAAATATTTTCACTCCTGCAGAGTGAGCCTGGATATTTCAAGAGTGCCAAAGGCATGAGTGGAATATACAGTGCTCACGAGGCAGGAGTGAAAATATTTTTCATATTCCACAATGTGCCCATCATGTGTCCTATTTATATAATGGGGCCTCACAGCTGCAAAATGTACAATTTGTGCAGCTTATGCAGGGTTAGCATGATTGCATGGGTTTAGCGCGATTGCACAGGTTTAGCACGATTGTGTGGCTTTGTGCAGGGGTGTAATAAACGGTATTTATTTTAACTCCGCTGACATCATCAGGATTTATTTCACTGCAGTGAAAATAACATGGTTTATTTCACTGGAATATGTCTTACACCCATTGTATAAATACACATACACACACAGACACACTCATATACATATACACGTACACACACACACACACATATACAGTGTATATATATATGTATATATATATATATATATATATATATACACACACACACACACACACACACACATATATATATATATATATATATATATATATATATATATATATATACACACACACACACATATATCCCTTCTTTACCCTTACCTCTCCCCTAACTTTACTTTTTTTCTCTTTTGAATATTTCCTAAAGAAGACTTATGGTCGAAACACCAATTCTAACTCTTGTTTCAATTTTCAGTGTACATTTAATATTACCATTGTGTTTTGTTTTCAGATCACATGCAGATGCTGCACTTTGTTTTTTTGTTCTTATACAATGTGAGTTAGTTGTTCGGAGGCCTGCCCATCCATGATGCACTTTTTGTGTGGATGCAGGATTTCAGTTTCCAGAGTCCGCAACGTGGCATCTTTCACAGTTGCTACAAAAATTCATTACAAAATAGGCTTTCTAAAAGGAAATCATTATTAATGTCATACAATAGCTCGAAAAAATGTTTTGCCCATAGTAGTAGCAATGTACATCAAATTATTTATTGCTAAACTAATTTGGATAAAAGTTCTAAGATTTATCAATTGATGTCAATACATTACTTAACAAAGGCTTGTTGTTCATCAGACTGCAGTCCAAAGTGTACTTCAGTAGCATGTTATCACTGGTACATTGGAACAAAGGTACCTACCAGATTTTCCATCTTTCTAACATTTTTATGTGCTATAAGGTAGTCATTTGGTATATTTCCAATCTGAAAGAAAACAAAACAGAAAACCATGCTGAGGAAAAAAATCAATAATGCCTTGAACAATTTCACATTTGTAAGTACACAAAGGGGTCACTGGAGCATTATAAATGATATACATGTTTTATCATGAGATGATTCCAATCGGAAATAAAATCTGCTAACCACACAGAGATAAGTTACTTTTTTATAGCTGTACCTCAGGGCTCCTTGCTTCACTGCACAGATGAGCAGCTGTATGGCTTGTCAAGGCAAAGGAAACACTGTTTGCAAATTAATCAAGTCTTCTCCCCCTCTCTCAACACAGTCATTACTGAGACTTAATAAAAACATGCAACATACAGTAGTTCAAAACTATTCAGCTTGCTGTCATCTAAGAAGAGCTGCCTGAATCTCACAAAGTTTAAAACTCTAGCCATTTTGTCCTGGACCAGGAAGTTCCACTTGCTTGCCACAATTTGCTCTGGTTAGGCACTACATATCAGTTAGTGGGTTGAAAGCTGTTTTTTGGCATTATAGCAACAAATATAGGCCCGCAACTGGCACCGAAGGTGTCGTGCCATAGTCCCACATAACAGTTTGACAACAGCTTCAAATATTAAATAAAAAGTCACTTCCAAGTCATGACTAGCAGTGTCGAATCATTCTTGCAGCATTTTCATTCTTGCTCCAGCCCACACTAAGCAGACTGCAAACAATTTCAAATATTATGCATCTATGCTGATCCCGAGTGTCTTTAACATTTGGCTGTATAGCCAATGCATTTTTGCTGTAACCCCTCCTTTGGTGCTTTTGCATTGTGTTTCTTTTTCTTCAAATATGCTGGTCTGGATGACAAAAAATAAAGAAGCAAGAATATAGTATAGCAAGTCATATTCTTAGCTATTAGTCATGATAGTGCACCCACAAACAGCAATGGCAAATGGTTACAGAAATTATGCCTACACCGAACATGGATAAACTGAATGGCGAAGCAGGTATACGGCAAATCAACACCAGCGCTACTCTACTGAAAACAAAGCTTTATTGTATATCACAATCACATACTGTACCATCCGTAGACCAGGCCACTACAAGAACCCTGGCCAGTTTCACAATTACTGCCTCATCCCCCCTGATGATGCAATGATTGCAAAACTGGTTATACCCAGAACTAGTACTGCAGTCCATACCAGCACAGCACACTGGAACTGGTACAAGCTTAACTTAGATGAAGTAAATCCTTCTTCATCATGACCATGCAGGCATTAGAAAGGCAACAGGACAGAAATGGTAGTAACCCTCCATGAGTAGTACTTCTTCTTTTTGGTATTTAATTTTTGGCTACTTCTAAACTTGCTGTATCATTAGGCTTTCTGCCTTGCACGTGCTGCCTACCCCAGAACACTGCTTACTATTTTAGACTCCCTCTAGATCCAGTCAGTGACTGTCATGTTGTACAAGCTCAGCCTACGCCATTGTCAGCCTCCCCACCACAGACTTCAGTGCTTTCAGTTGTTCACAGTGCATGGAGGTGGGGAAATGGCTTAATGTTTAGCTGATCCCCCCAGATGTGGTTGGTGAGAGGCTGCTGCAGGGAAGAGGCTGAAGGTTTGGTCAGCCCATCAGGTGTGAGTGATGAGTGGCTGCTGCAGGGAAGGTTCTAAATATATGGCTGGCCCATTAGGAGTGGGTGACAAATGGCTTCTGTCATCACCCTGCGGCCACTGGAGTGTAGTCCCCTATATTTACTCCCACCCAGCAGTTAAAATAGAAATGTTTAGGAGGTGGAACTGTGATCTTCATATTTTAGGAGGTGGAACTGTCATCCCCAGGAGGTGGAACTCTCTAATAACATTTAATGTAGAAAGATGTCAGAGGAGGTATAACTGAGTTCCCGTGCATTCCTGCCCAATTTAACTCCTGTTCCCAGTGCTTTGTTGGGTTAGCTTTACAACATGGTGGGGGTGGGGGGAGACTGCCAGGCGACATATGGTCTTCATCCATGAATTTTTGGTCACATTTTAAACAAACACACAGTAGAAACCTAGTGACACTAAAGCCCCCACTGTAATTTTTACGATCACCATCTTATTTGTAAGCAAGCCATGACTGATTTGTTGTTAGGTTTTTTTCTAAAGCTTGCTTTATGCAGGAATACACAGTTAAGGAATGCACCTCTTTCCAGTGAAGCTCTGTTAAGATGGTAGCCAGTTATGGTTTCATTTACAGTTACACACTCATTCACATTCACGCAGAGGCACAACTCAACAATCTAATTACTTGAAAAGTACTTTTAACTTGGGCACTGTCTGTTAGCTAGTTTCCCTTGATCAGGGCAATCCTAACATAGCAACACAGTGCTGTGAGGACAGAAGAGAATTAGGGTTCCTCTTGTCCACCCTTGCTGCACCCCAGTTGTACATATTCCCAGTGTCAGTATGGGTGCACAAGCTTATCACTGACATGTTTTTTTTCAGTTAGTGATGTTTCTCCCCTGGTCCCCAATGAGCTCTCCGGATGCTGGCCACCCCAGCCCTGCTTTCCTGACTTTCCTCCAAGCCTTACCTTCACCCTTATGCAGCATGGCCTGGAATTCATCGGGGTGCAAGGCTACCAGGTGATTGGGGTCAGCAGCCACTGGGAATCCATTTTCCCATTTTCTTCTCCGAGGAGTGGCATGCAGTGCCACCTAGATGTCTCCACACATGCTTCCGTACATAGAACATCAGCAGCCACCACTCCCTTCCCTAATCCAATAGGGTTCCATGTGATATGGATGACTATTTAACAGCGAATTGCATAATGGCGACTACAAAATGTCGTAAACAAAATCGGCGAACAGCACTATGCTGAATACAATATCAGCGACAATACTGATCTGCATTTTATGTGGGGGACTAATGCCCTCCACACACCCCTTTGCAGGGGCAAGCCCCCACACCCCCAACTATAGATTCTCAACTTCGGGGGGGGTGGACACTGGGGGAGGGAAGAAAACACAGGAGAGGGCGACCGTTGCAGGAGGGACACCCTGCAGGTGGGGGGCAAACCTGGGGGGGAATGTATGTATGTAAAAAACAAATATTCAAGTAACCCACAACACCAAAAAGTAAAAATATGTCACACCTGCATGCAGTCCAAAACCCAGGACCATGCACACCAGGGGTGGTGACAGTAACTGCCATGCCAGGTGGCCAGCTCAGCAGCAGCCTGCTCAGTCCCACTACCTAACCTCATACCTCTACTCTTGCTAACCCCCTTAATCATCGCTATTCTGTCCTCCCTACCTCGCTATCCATGTAACCTTGCTATCCTTACATACTCGCTCTCTTTGCGGGTGCAAATTGAGTCACTCATTTTACTTCACCTTATTACTGGGTACCATCTGACAGTCCCTGGCTGCCTTACGTTCAGCCACACTAGGAGCCAGATTAATGCAGGCACTGAAACCCTCCTTCCCCGTGTGAGGACAGCAGTCTTCTGGACACTATCCTCCTCTACCATGGTTGACCCCCAGCAACTTGAGTCCACGTCCAAACCTGGCTTGCCAGTATTACATGACGTGTGGCATGCAGCACCTCAGCCATCAGCGGCACCAGGCTGGCTAGCATCCAGAATGTTACCCTTACTCAAGTTATGTAATCCACATTGCCATTCTCCTTCGGGAATCTATCCAGCACTGCCTTGAAAGCCTGAATAGTCCTACCTCTCACAACCTAACCGAGTTGGCCATTCCTCATGTTAATTATCCCCTATATGAAGTAAAGCTTTCTAATGTCTCTACCTTCAATCTGAGTGCATATCCTAACATGCTAAGATAGTACTGTGCTGTGGTGATGTAAGGAACATAGGGTCCATCTTGTCCGATCCTCCTGTAGTGACTATACCAAACTGAGCTATGGACACACATCCAAACACCAAGACACTATACACCATCCCAAATATTAACCACACTCTGTGTGAAGAAATGTTCTAAATGTTTTCTTTTGTCCTGTCACCCCCAATTTGAGTGTATGTCCTTCACTTTTACTACCACACACCAGCTAAAAAATCTGCAAATAACCCACCATTCATCCCCTTAATCTGGAACTTTGCACCGGTGTCCCCTCTAAATCTTCTTTTTTCTAGGTTAAATAATTTGAGTATTTCCAATCTCTCCTTGAAGTTCATGCCCAATCTGTCATCTGGCTCTTGTGGCATTCACCAGATCAAACATCTGTGTACACTCCACCCTGTCTATCCTCTAGTATTTGGAGTAAAGCGATCATGTCTCCTCTCCACCTTGTCTTCTCTAAGCTGAAAAATTGGGGTATGTCCAATCTTACCTTCTATATCTTGATCACTAAGACACTAATCAGCATGGTGGCAAGGCAAGACAAGACAAACAAATGTATTAATTATGCACTCAGTTACAGCAGTAGGGGTTCAAAAACTGAGGCCAAGTTGACTCACTGGTCTTGAAAATGTGTGCCCAAATTGAATTTTATGGATCCAAAATATGCAAGCCAACCATAGTCATCAACATCCTCCAAGCAAATGGCAGCCAAGTTCTGTCAGTCTATGCAGTCATGTCTCCTAGCAATGAAGACTGAGAGATGATCAAACATCATCAAGAGTCAGAGATTTTAAAATAAAAATGTTTATAAAAAATGGCATGGTGAGTTTTAGAATTAATCCTTCATCTTATTTCTATAAATTACATGTTCACATCTTCAAATCTATATTTTTATTTCTATTAATAGATGGGGTAACTAGTCTCATCACACACACATACACACACACACACATACACACACACTGTTATGTCTGAGTGACATAAGGTGTCCCACTATAAAAATTATTTCTAAGATAATTTTCTGCATGTCAAAATATGATCTAAAGCATATGAGGTATAGTTTTTTACCTAAGGATCTACCGTGTATTTTCATTTATATATCCCCCAAGCTTGCTTAATAACTTTTAAGCAAGGTACTTTTTCTGATAATTAACATTAACTTATCAGTGAGTCACATCACATTCATTTGGAGGAGATCTGACATTCTGTGCTGGAGTCCAGTACTATTGCTGAGTCCTGGCTTGATATCATGTTTAAGTAGGGGGTTGAGTCTGGGATTTATGGTAGCATAACATTATGTTTTTAAAATTAATGTACAAAAGATGGTCCTAAATGTCTGATTTAGACAAACTGATCAGCACAGACTTGCCTAGACCACATGCTCATCACTTTCTTTCTCAGCTGTGCTGGGGTAAGTTGGCAGAATCACATATACTGGTGCCAAGAAGGTTAGATTGTCTGCTTTTGGCAGACATGGTATAGTAAGGCCTAGTGCAATTGATTGAGCAGCGGGGACATGCAGACAGGAAGACTGTCAATAGTGGTTCATAGGAGTGAATGGCTGTGTAAAAATGCCTGCAGACACTCAGGTGCTAATACTGCAAATGATAAAGTGCATCTGTTTTGATGCACAGCAACAGTGTAAGCACTCCTTAATCAAAATCTGTGCAGTTTTTCCCTCCTGCCACACGTTAGCGCAGCCAATGTATGCACCCTGTTCCTGAGGCTCAGGGTGCCGTGCAGGCAGTGAAACAGTAGCCAATTAATTATATAAATACAGTGGCCCTGTGCTGGGCCCTTTTGATCTCTTTAATGTGGTTTTTCTTCTGTGAGGCCCTGAAACCAACATATTACTCCAGGTGCAATCTAACCAGAGTCTTGTAAAGGGAGAGGATTACTTCCCTTGTCCCCTAATAATGCATCTCAACATTGCAGTGATTCTCTCATGACTGTGGCAGCACATTGCCTGTCTGACTTCAGTTTACTGTTCATAGTTACCTCTAAATCATTTCTCCTTGATTGTTCTGTTCACTGTTGAACCACACAGATTGTATTTGTGACCCAGATTTATGCCCTTACATGCAGTACCTTGCACTTGCCCTTGTTAAATGTACGGTCCTTTTTCTCAGCCTATGCCACTGATGTGTATAAGGCCCCTGAGGTGTACCCCCTTTCTATGTACACTCTTCTTGCCAATTTAGTGTTGTCAGAAACTTTCAACAGCCTGCTGCTGATCTCCTCTTCAAGGTCATCAATAAATATTTTAAAGAGCGAAGGACCTAGCACCAGCCCATGAGGACTGCAAGCTGAACTTCCCTCCACTCTTAATGGTAATTCTTCACCTGCGCATTCTGCTTTCTAACCATCAGAAACTTTGCTGTCCACCTACTTTATACTTTTATGATAAATACAGATGTTCATACTCACACACTAAAATTACTTTGACATGGAGTACAACATTAATTTCCACATGTTAGTTCAACATATATACAGTAGATTCATAGGCAAAACAGTCAGAACAAGCATTTGTCAATGGCAGATGTTTTCTTGTTGATATTAGCACTGGACGTGCAGAAGTTAGACAGATGCAGAATGGGAATGGCAGTGAAGTACTGAACTCACTCCAACCCCACCTTCACCCTGCAGAGATGGACAGGCATTGGAGTGTGCCTTTGAGTTGACACCCATAACATTCACGGCATTTCACCTCACCCTATCCTGCAGACACTGACAAGTGTTGAGGTGTGCCTTGGGGTGTTTGGCTTTACAGTCACCCCATTTCATAAGGACATACGCTAAAATAGGTGCAGTATAGAAGAATGAGGTGAACTGTGGGGCCGAAGGGTCCAAGGCACACCAGTTGCCTGTCACTGGCTTCAGGATAGGGGTGGGGGTTGAATGGCATGAGCATTACAGCTGCCAATCCAAAGGCATACCCCAGACGCCTGTCAGTCTGTACAGGGTGGGATGTTATGGTTATAAACCCTAACACCCCGGGCATGTGTTGGTATTTGCATTACAGATTTTCAACATGGACTTTTTGTGACCCCCCCCCACCTCATGAAAGCATTTGAGACCTCTGCTCATGAATAGTGGCACTGTGATTTTGTTAATCTGTCTCAAACATTGATTTCCCACAGCGACTGCACCATTCTGCGCCAGATGTGTGAAAACACAGTTTGGGCAGGATGTGAGAAATGACAGCTGTACCATTCATAGGAAGGTGTGAAGAGATGGCAATGTTGAAAATCTGGAGTGAAAATATTAAAAATGCTTAAAGTTACGAGCGTATGTGGAAACTGTACAATGCACGCTCGTATCACAGTCATTTAGTGGAATTTTTTTCACCAAATTTTCGACATAGGCATTTTGTGACCTCTGCTCATGAACAATGTCACAATGATTTTCTTAATCTGTCCCAAATATTGATTTCCCACAGCGACTGCGCCATTGTACGCCAGGTGTGCAAAAACGCATTTCAGGTAGGGTGTGAAAAATGACAGTTGTACTGTTCATAAGGAGGTGTGCAAAATTGGAAATGCTGAATATCTTGAGTGAAAATATTACAAATTCTCAAAGTTATGAGTGTCCGTGGAAAATGCACAATGCACGCTCATAACATAGTCATTTAAGGACTTTTGTCAACCACATTTTCAACATAGGCATTTTGGGACCTCTGCTTATGAACAGTGTCACTGTGATTTTCTTAATCTGTCCTGAACACTGATTTCCCATAGCAACTGTGCTATTGTGCACCGGAAGTGCGAAAACACATTTCGGCCAGGATGTGAAAAATGACAGCTGTACTGTTCAAAGGATGTGTGAAAAATGCCAATGTTGAAAATCTGGAGTGAAAATATTACAAATTTTCAAAGCTATGAGTGTGCATGCAAACTGCACAATGCACACTCGGAACAGTTATTTTGGGGAATTTTTTCATGAAATTTGCAACATAGGCTTTTTGGGAGCCCACCTCATGAACAGTGACACTGTCATTTCGATAATCCGTCCCAAAAGGTGATTCCATGCAGTGACCACAAAATCACCCTTCAGGACTGAATAACCAGATGACAGTCACAGAATTCATGAGACGGGGTCCCAAGAACCCCATATGGAAAATTTGGTGCAAAAATTCAGAAAAATGTCCGCGATATCCACATAAGTTGAAAACTCCCTATTTGTGCCATTATAAAGCTAACTGGCATTTCTTCAGTTTGCAGTCGGCTTTGAAGAGTGTATACATGTTCCCACTCCACCGAAGATCATCACACCAGCCTCCAGAGGTAAGTATGGGGTGAGAAGAGTGTGGGAGGTGGGGTGCGAGAGTGGTGCGGTTGGGGAGGGGCGGGCGCCAGTAGCAGACACTTTCGTTTACAGGGTTTTAAAAATAAAAACAATGTGGGAAGGTTTTCTATTTACAAGGTGGTTTGGCACACATGGGGTGAGCTGCCAGCGTGCCATCTGGGTGTTTGTTGGAGGAGAAGGGCTGTAGCCGATAGGGATTAGACTTCATTGGCACATAGAGAGTGTTTGGAGGGCACATGAGCCGAGGGGATTGGCACCTCCTCAGCACACAACAAATGGGGACATTATGCCAGTGGGGACTGGGCACCCCATCGCAAATGAACTGCAGGCGCCGACAGGGGATTGGGCACCCCTGTCAGCTTTCATGGGGACTATGAGAGGTGGCCGGAGACAGCCGCTACCACGCGAGCAGAGAACTAAAAGGGAAAAATAAGTAGGATGCCATTTTCCAGACACACAGCAAAGGGTGACGTCAATATGCTTATTAGTTACACATTTGACGTCAATATGCAAATTGTCTACACGTTACCACCACTGATTGCAGTGGTGGTTTTCTTTCAACTGCACGCCACTGCATCTGAACTGCTGTCATAGACAACTCACCCATTCATTGGTGTGGTGTGGTTGTGCCTGCAAAATAGATCACGGCATTGGCAGAGCGGACAGCACACCTCCAAAAAGTCATATGGTGGCACTATGTTTTTTGCACATGTGCACAAGCAAACATAAAAAGGAAGAGAAAGAAAATGTTTTCCAAAATGTTTTTTAAATGTTTTCTCCCTTCATTCTCAACCTTTCATTGAAAAAAAAAAGCAAAAAAAAATACATAATGCAAAATCATAGTTCCTGCCCCAAGGCTTCAGCTATAATACCACATTCAAGCTAGCAGTACTAGAGGTTGAGAATAATTTAATTGTAGCTCTTTTCATCTGTTTCTTTTTAATGAATCATTCAGTTTGGTCAGAATAAAAAAGGGATATATTTCATAGTATTCAAGATAACTCTAGCCTTGCACAGATAAAGGATGGAACATTTTTCCCTAATTTACTGTTACACATACGTATGTATATGTGTGTGTGTTGCAAAAAAACTTTATTAATGCTCCAGTTAGGGTCAAAGCGATAAAAGTTGGGAAATGAGGCGTTAGGGTTTCCCACCCAACCAAACCAGGCAGGAGAGCAGGTGTGGGGTGCGCCTTGGGCTTCTCAAGCCTAACACTCACCTCATTCCATCTGTAAATAAGGTCAGATGTGTAGACTTTATGAGAATGGGGTGATTGTTAGGTTTGAGAAGCCCAAGGCACACAATGTCTCATTTCCCAGGCTTTGTTGCTTTGACCCTAACTGGAGCATTAACAAAGTTTTTTGCAACTTATTTCCTTACTTTTTGAGATAGTAGAATAGTATCCTTATTTTACTGTGGGAGCGCAGGGTACTTTGGACCCTGCACTCCTACCCCTCAATAGATGTGTATATGTAGGTAGTTGTGGAAGCACAGGGCCCTCCAAGCCCTGCGCGTCCATTTATAGGACAACAGTGACCAAATTGTCAGAATAGCCATCTTATTACTCCACCTCATGTACCCGGTACAGAAAATGTTCAAATCCCCTCCTAAATGTAATTCTATGCAGCTGCAATGCCATTCCGTGCCACAGGTGTGAAAACAGATTTTGGCCAGGATTTGAAAAATGACAGCTGTTGCTTATATGAGGTAGGGTAATAAGAAGACTATGTTGAAAAACTTTGGTCAAAATATTTAAAATTTCCAAAGTTACAAGCATGCATAGTGAAATTGCAATGAATAGTCATAACTTTGGCATTTTTTCATATTTTGACCACACATTTTCAACATAGTCTTCTTAGAACCCCACCTCATGAACAAAGGCAGAAAACAATTCCAAATCCCACCCAAAAGGTGAATTCCCCAAGTGACTGTGAAATCATCTTTTGGGCAGAAGATGCATAATGACAGTCCTGTTGTTCATGAGATGGGGTCCCAAAAAGACCATGATGAAAATGTGGGGTCAAAATCTCAAAAAAATGGCTGTTATGCATAAAAGTTGAAACCCCATTGAAATACATTGACCCACATTTACCTGAATTTCTCATATTGCAATAGCCAGTTCCAGCAGCAAGACATGTCTTCAGTCAGAGAGTGGGTCTTGAACCTATGATCTGTTCAGGTGAGTGAGGGTGTGTAGTGGTGTACTGGGGGTATGGGGTGGTGGGTGCTGAGTTGGAAGTGGGGAGGCTGATCAGTGAGTGATCACTTTTTTCTTTTTTTTACAGGTTTAACAAAAATAAATAAATCAAGGGACCATTTTGTTATTACTAGTTTTACCTATAATGGGAGGGGAGGGCCACTAGACATCAGGGATCATAAAAGGGAACAACGGGGATGGCGATCAGTGGGAGGGGGTGCCACTAGACACCAGGGAATAATGAATAAGGGGGCAGATGTTACGGGTGGGACAGCACACACAGGTAGGTAGTGGTAGGGTTTTAATTAAAATAATTGGACCAATACACCAGATGCATACAGTAAACAATATTTGTACTGACACACTAAATGTGCTGGATCTTTTGATTATGGGACACAATACTGATGCTTATAATTTACCATTATAAATATTTAAAATACTTTTATCCAAATGTTACTGTGTCATCAAAAGCATGGTTAAATAAAATCTGTGGCAGTGGGAGGGTTTTCGTTTTGTTTATATGGGGGACAGGAACGGAGGGTGGGGGTGGGGCAGCACACAAAGGGAGGCAGTGTGTTATTACGGACAAATCATTACTGCACCACACTGTATATTAAATAGAGCTGTATTTCAAAAAGAAACCACAGTAGCAGAAAAAAATGTGCAATTGATTCTGACACACAATATGTGTGACAGTTTATTACGTGAAAACATATCAAACCGCTTCTGCTAAAAAATATTTAATGACTTTTTTAAATACACTTTTCCCATTCAGGGCTAAAAAACCTAAAAATAAATGAAAATGTAATTGGCTTAATATTGCACTGAATATTTAAAAAGGGGTTGATTTTAAAAGAAGTAAGCAGTAGTTACCTGTAGTGTCTTAATTTAATTGTAGTCTTGATATGGGGCACAGTGACAGAGGGTGAAGGTGGGACAGCATACAGAGGGAGGCAGTGGGACGTTTTTTATTTTGTTTACATGGGGACAGAAACAGAGGGTGGGTGTGGGACAGCACACTGAGGGAGGCAGTGGGATGGTTTTCATTTTGTTTATATGGGGGACAGGAATGGAGGGTGGGGGTGAGACAGCACACAGAGGGAGGCAGCTGGAGGGCTTTCATTTTGTTTATATGGGGCTGGAATGAAGGGTGGAGGTGGGACAGCAGTGGGAGGGTTTTTGTTTTGTTTATATAGGGATGGGAAAGGAGGGTGGGGTGAGACAACACAGAGAGGGAGGCAGCGGGAGGGTTTTCATTTTGTTTACTTAATGTGACAGAACTGTGTAGTATAAGGCACAGATTTGGGATGGCAAAAAAGGAATCATGAAAAAGGAACTTAGCGAGTGGTGAAAAAGGATTTAAATAGTTACAAAAAATGTTCAGAGGGCATGGGAGCTATAAAAAATACTAAGTAATGCTCATCAGCTCCAGATGAGCAAGATACATGTTTGGATGTCTGTAAAAGGCATCCCAGGACAGTGTTATAATAATTTGTTGTGTGAAAAAACAGAAAACAAGATGGCAGCTCACAAAAAAGGATTTTTTTCTGGCAAAAAAGGATAGGCCCCTCACGAGAAAGAATCCTTTTTAGTGAGACCAGATCCTTTGTCGAACTTTATACCTCTATCTTGGAGAGTGATCTTCCCATTGGAAATAATGGGAACTCAAAAACGGAATAACTTTGTTTTAGAGTAACATTTTTTCATCAAACAAATGCAAGGCAGGTCTGTGACCCCATCTGTTTCTACCATAACAAATTCACACCAGAATTACACAAGGTTTTTGAACTATCCAGATCTCAGAATCTGCACATCAAACCAGAATGAAACTTGCCACTTCAAGAGATCTACCCAATGGGACACGGCATGCCAAATTTTGTGGCACTCCATTGATCGGTTGCAAAGTTATTAAAGTGCAAAATTTGAGGTTTAATATTAAACATGCTACTCAACCCTAACTATAGGGGCATGGCTGTGCCCATATAATATATATATAGAATAAAGCCTAGGGTGATGTGTGCAATGAGAATTTTGCACACACCTGATGTGTTGGATACTACATAAACCCCAAGAGCGAGGCTCGAGGGGTTTATTGAAGTATCCAACACCGAGAGTGTGTATAAAATTCTAATTTTTGCACACTACTCCATATTTTATTTTATATAATTGCTGAGTTGTGTTTTTTTCACCACAGCAATTATACAAAATAAGATTAAGTGGCTTGCTGTTCAGCCACTGTCCCTTTTGGTTGAAACGTGGTCCATGGCTGTTGAAACCTGTCTTTTTTTATTTCCTTCTTCAAGATTTTGAGCTTTCATTTGTATGTAGGGTAAAAAGTGGTGTGACAGTTAAATTGTTTTAACATTTATGTACTAATGAGATTGACTGGTGGTGCAGGGATCAGTGTTACTACTGGAGGTCAAACAGCTGGCACATGCATGCAGTGAAGGAAACCCAGGGCATGTTTGCTTTTATAAACACTCATTTATAATGGCAAATTACAAACCGGGTTTCCTTCAGGAAAAAACACAACCCAGTCATTATATATTCAATAAATGACACTATCTACTCTATTGTTCTTTGTGTTCTATTTCTAGATTCTACATCGACATAACATGTTATAAGTGAAATGACATATGTTCTAAGTGAAAAACATGTATCCTAAGTGAAAATAAATATTCCAAAACAACATGATTTATTTACCCAATTTATTCATATTTTGTGTAGTGGAAGATAGATAGATAGATAGATAGATAGATAGATAGATAGATAGATAGATAGAACGAAAACAGGGTGTACATTGTCATGGGATTACAGCACACCCTGTGAGGCACAAGGCATACCTTTGAGTATCTTCTTGTGATAGCAAAATGGGTCCAAGATTCTCTTTATTGGAAGGGAGATGTAGAAAAATAGAATAATGCTAAACATTTTAATGATTTTTTTAAAGATTATCCACCCTACCAAAATAACTCCAGCACATCTCAGCGAGCACTGGCATGCCATATTTTAAAATATTTTTACACAGCAAAATACATATTTTATTCAAATATTTTGCTTAAATAAGCCCTTTATCCCTCTAGTTTCCCTAACCCACCTCCATTTCCCTGTGTCCTCATCTTTCCTCCTCCTCCTTTATATTATTTCCTCCCTTCCCCACCCTATTTCTTTTTGATCTTTCATACAGACAGAATGTTTACTATGGATGGAAGGCAATAATTCAGTTCTCTGTTCTACTGGCAGAATGTTAACCCCCACACTGAAACAACAGAAGACCTCAGATAGAGCCAGGACTTCTGTTTTATCTGTAGCAGGTTAAACAAACGAGATTTCCTTGGTAAGCATGTAAGGATAGGAGGGGGATTTTTTTTTTTATAGTCAGCAAAGAAACACATGAAATTAAAACTGTAAGCATTGTAGTTTTTTAATATATGTATTTGTATGTAAGAAGAGGATTGTGAGGGCAAATAATATTTAATTATGCATTTATGTATGGCAGTTTTATTTTTAAGGCATACTTTAAAGGTGTTTAGTGAGTGAAAGTGTTGGATATATATGTGATGGCAATCAGGGATGTGTATTTAGTACTGATTTTATTGTGATAAAGCTGCTGTATCTTTATGTGATGCTTTAGTGCAGAGATAACAGCATAGGTAATTGTCCTATCTATCTACCTATCTATCTACCTATCTACCTATCTACCTATCTATCTACCTATCTACCTATCTATCTATCTATCTATCTATCTCTCTATCTGCCTATCTGCCTATCTATCTATCTACCTATCTATCTATCTATCTACCTACCTATCTATCTATCTAGCTATCTATATTTACATACAGTATATGTTATACTGACAAGGCAGCGCCAGCATAATCAGAGCTGAGTAAAGTGTTTAATGTTAAACCCCAAGTTTTGCACCTTAATAACTTTGGTGACATTTGACTAAAGTGCCCAAATTTTGCATGCATTGTCTTGGAAGCACATTCTCAAGACATGAGAAGATTCATGACAACAGCAGGTCAGTTGGCATTCATCTGTATCCCCCTCCCCCGGGTCGTGCCTGAAAATAGGCAGGATTTGTCTAGTGCACTTACCCGGTCAACAAAAGATAAATAAATAAATAAATATACGGTTTCGGAGATATGGGAAGTTGATTTCTAATGAAAATGAACTTTTTTCTTATACTTATTACACAACTTTTTTGTTCTCACCTACAGCCTATAGACAGCACATAATTTTTTTCTGAAACTTTTATGGTAGAAGCAGCCTGTGCCCAAGGTAGTACCCTTTAAAGGTTTTGTGAAAACATATTAATCAATTCCAGAAATAAGGATATTAAGTTTTTTCCTGAGCATGCTCAGTAGGATTTTAGGATAACCCGCGATACAAAAGATACATCTATCTTTCACATGCATTACCTTTTGTAAATTTATTTTTAGTGACAAAAAATAAAGGTGATGATGGCCACCACTGTGTTTTGTTTTACTAAAAACTTCTGAGACACATAAAAATGGTGTAGTTTTAAAAAAAGGAACACCACCAGTAGCTCCCCCTCCCCAAAGAGTTTTTATAATACTTGGTGGGTGCCCACACCTGCTGCCATTTTTGGATTAGCTTTTCCTTTCTTTATTTTATTTTTTTTATTTCCAACACCAGGGCGCTCAGCCTCCCGGTATGGGTTAACAACCCCTTCCCTGGACTAGTGGGTAATGATGTTGGGGTGCCCACCTCCAATGCCACTGTATAAGTGTAACTCCCAATAATAAGCAACACCTGGGTGCCCACCGCTGGTGCTGCAAAAGTGTCCTCCAACACTGGGGTGCCCAATTCCCAGTGTCAACAACCCAGAAATAAGGAAAACTGTCCCATGGAGATCTTTTTTTTTAACCTGCAAATAAGAAAAAGGTTCCTCTCCGATTTGACCCCCAACCTGATCTTCCACTCAGCACCTACCACCCCCACACACACCCTTAGTCACTTTAACATGGTTTCACAAAGTAGAATCACTCTGATTGGAAATATGTCCTCCTGCTATAACCAGCAACTGTGATATGAGAAAATAAGGTGAGTCCAGATAATGTACTGCAATGCATTTTGAACTTTTACTCAAAGCATTGTAATTTTTAAATATTTTACACCACATTTTCAACATGGCCTTTCTGAGACCCCACCTCACGAACAAGGTAAGTGAAATTTTTCAAATCCATTCCAAATGGTTATTTCATAGTCAGTCTGAGAGGATTCTAAAATTTTCACTTACTGGGTTCATGAGGTGGGGTTATAAGAAGGCTATGCTGAACATTTGGTGGCAAAATATGGTAAAGTGACCAAGTTATGAGTGAATGTTGAAATATTTTTGGTGTTCACTCATAACTTCACTAATTTTCACTATTTTTCCACCAACAATTCAACATGGCCTTTTTAGGACCCTGTCCCATGAACAAGGCAGGAGAACATTTTCAAATCTATACACACACACATACATATACAGATACACACACACACACACATATACATATATATCACCACAAAATATTGTGTGGTTCAACTTTAAGCAGAAATGCATGCTGCCAAAAGGCCTCTCACACAGTCTGCAAAGGGTGCCAACAGAAGACACAGACACATGTTTTGTCCTGTTCATCATGTTAATATATATTAGAGTGAGATAAATATGTAACATGATTAAGACTTTTTCCCATTAGAAAAACCAACGATTTCCCCATATCTGATGGTAATCAACACTACTTAAGAAACTATACAACTTATTATAAAATAATGAACAACCTATTCTTTAACTATTACAAGTGTGGACACAAGGGGTTCAATTCACAATGGTCAGCACAAGCTGTGCTGACTACTGGTGCACAAGGACCCTGTGCCCGATTCACTATCAGGTAGGATGAGGATTCTGGCAGAAAAGTCCCATGGCTTGTGGGAACCCTGGCATTGCGCCAAATAGGCAGCACATTTTGAAGGTGTGCTGCAAGCCACAAGGCAGCCATGCAGCAATAGCACCATGGACAGCAGTCCCTGGTGGCTATCGCATCCCTCCTCAGCCCTGATCCCAATTAATAAACTAAAAAAAAATCCTGGTGGTCTAGCGGATCTCCGATCAGCCCCAATTCCAGTTATTAAAATAAGAAAAATCAGCCCTGGTGGTCTGGCAGACCCCCAGACAGCCACAATACCAGTTATTGAATAAGAAAAAACAGCCCTGGTGGTCTAGCAGACCCCCGATCAGCCCCAATCCCAGTTATTAAATAAGAAAAAGCAGCCCTGGTGTTCTAGCCGGCTCCTCCAGGCCCGATCCCCATTTCTTAACAAATGGTTAACATCCCTGATGGTCTAGTGGACCTCCCCACCCCAGCAGGCAATGCCCCACCACCCCTTCCCATCCCAAAGCAAGTGCTCGGCACAGCCCTCCACTCTCCACCATGATGGGCGCCGACTGAGCTGTTAAATAGAGTACTATGTACTGTATGTACCCTGGGCCAGGCTGCTTTTGTGAATAGCTCATGGCGCATCTTTAGGTGCAAGGTGCCTCTTGCATCATTAATGTTTGATGCAGGCACCTTGCATCATTCTAGGGGCTTTGTGAATTGGGACCAATACATACACATGGTTACAACACTGTGAACATGTGTAACAAGCACCTGAATAGCATGTGTAATAACAATCTACTATCCACCTACACTGCAGCCCTAAAAGCATTTCTAACTACAGCCCCTGCAAGAAAGATACCGCCCACCCCCAAAAAATTCAGTACCAACCATTTTTGCTGCTACCTAAATATCACTTGCCAAACTGACAGCCACACATGGAAACCAAAGCTAAACTGTATAAAAAAGTGTCCCAGACACAAACTCAGCACCTGCCAAATCACTACCATGCACTTTTGCTGCTGCCTCCATTTCACTTGCCAAACTAACAGCCACACATGGAAATCAAAATTATAGTGTGTAATAAAAGTGCCCCAAGACACAAACTCAGCTCCCCCAAATGACAAAACACTTTTGCTGCTGCCTTCATTTCACTTGCCAAACTAACAGCCACACACAGAAATCAAAGTTCAGCTCTGTAAAAAAGTGTCCCAAATCACTTATCAAACAATATGGCTGCTCCCTTCTGTGCTGCAATACTTAAAAACACTAAAGGGAGAAATGCTGGAACCACCCCTCCTTTTATAGGAAGTACACTATGGAAACCCGAAAGGGCCAAAACTATGCAGCCCAAACCAAAACACTTTTTTAAAAGCCAAATCAGCACACTTTTTTCTTAAAGAAACAGACCAACCTTATGTTAATATATAAAACAATGGATAGGTAAGTCATAGATATTAGTGACATATCACCATTTGGGGTCAAACAAGCTCAAAATAGTAACTTGTCCTTCAGGCTTGCAGCTTTATAGCTTGTTTGACCACTTGAAGGTGTTATTTCTTTATATCAGACACTTACCTATCAGATATTCTCCATGTCTTATATATATATATATATATATATATATATATATATATACATACATACATACATATGTGTGTAGAAAGAGAGAGAGAGATACACATATATATCTTTATAATAGTGGCATGGTCACACCACTATATTTAGGGTTGAATTGGGGTTTCTATGTTAAACCTAACATTTTGCACTTTAATATCTTTACAGACATTCAATGGAGTAGCATGAACTTGTTCATGTGTGGTCTGTGGTATATCTCTGAATGTGCCAAGTTTCATTCTAGTAGGATGTGCAGTTTATGAGATCTGGATATTGACCAAAGTGATTTTTCTTAGTTTTTTCCCCCCATCAATTTGAAAGGGATTTCTTTGAATTTGTTTACTGCCCAGACAGTTTGGAATTCTGGTCTGAAATTCTCATGGTAGAAAGGAGCTTACCCACAGATGTACCTTTTGCTAGTTTGGTGAAAAAATATTAATGCATTCCAAAGTTATTTCATTTAAAAAATGCTGTAAATTGTTCCGAGCATGCCTCAAGATAGCTGAATGAAACAAAAAAAGAAGTCCTTCTTCATATTGATGTCATCCTTTTTTATTTCAGGGAAACCCTTCTTCATTTGTCTGCCATCTTGCTTTGTCTTTTTCCCAAAATTTAAAATTGAAAAAACATATAATTGGGGTTCTGAGGAGCTACCAAGACATGTAGCTTGCTTATTGGGACCCCCTTAGCTGCATTATGCTCTTAACTGTTCCAGGAACACCCCTCAAATATTGTTTTTTGATATTTTTAAATCCTTTTTTGTATCGCACAATACTAAAAAAGATTATTTATTCGTATAACAAGCGACAAAAAAGGATTCTTTTTCTTGAGGGAAAACTTTTTTCCCTGCTATGTAGTGGCATTCCCCACCCTGTAATCCCTTTCCCCTTGGTCTGATAATTTCCCCTGGTGTCTAGTGGCACCCCTCTGATCCCTACCCCCTTGTTATTAAAATAACTTGCCCTGGAATCTAATGGTGCCCCCTCAATCATGTTCCCATTGTAACAATAATTTGCCCTGCTGTCTAGGGGCACCCCCCCATCCTCCGATCCCCATTGTTCTTAAAGTTTCCCTAGTGTCTAGTAGCACTGCCAGCCCTTCAATCTGCATCCCCCTTGTCCCCGCCCTCTGATCCCCATCCCCCTTGTTTTTTAAAATAACTTGCCCTGGGTCTAGTGATGTCCCCCAGATCCTGTTCCCATTGTAACAATAATTTGCCCTGGTGTCTAGTGGTACCCCCTGCCCTCCAATCCCTTTCCACATTGCTCTTAGAGTTCCCCTGGTGTCTAGTGGCACCCCCCACCCTCTGAGCCCCCTCTTCCTTGACATATCTGTTTTTTCCCTGGTGTCTAGTGGCACTCTTCACCCTCCAATTGCCACCCCCCATGTGAACATTATTTACCTGGTGTCTAGTGGCACCCCATACCCTCTCTTGTTCTTTTTCCCTGTAGTAAAGAAAATGGTCACTCAATGTCTTTTTTTTAACCTGTAAAAAAATGGTCCTTCACCAATCTGACTCCCCCAACCCCACCTCCCACTCAGCACCAGCACCCCTACACCCCCTACAGACCCTCACTCACCTGAACAGGTGCCATGGTGAAGATCCATGCTCTGATTGGTGACATAACTTGCTGCTGGAAATGTTGACTGCTACATGAAAAAGAAAGGTAAGTGCAGTTGAGACCCCTCCTCATGAAAAATGTTGATGTCATTTCATAAATACTGCCCAAAAGTTGATTTCGTGGTCAGTTGGAAAAATCACCTTTCAGGTGGGATTTAAAACCTTTCACCATACTTGTTCACCAGGTGAGGTCACTATAAGTTTATTTTGAAAATTTGGGGTCAAATTATGCTAAAATGGCAAAGTTCTGTGTATTCTTTGACATTTCACTGCATTCGCTCATAACATTGGTAATTTTCAAGATTTGAAAACCAAATTATCAACATAGCCATTTCTTTACACCATCTCATGAATGTGACAGCTGTCATTTTTCAAATCTTGTCTAAAATGTTTTTTCGTGCCCCTGGCTTGGAATGACACTTCTGTGGCATGGAATGGCATTTGTTGGGGGGGGAGAGTTCCACATTTTTACTAACAGGTTGATGAGGTGGAGTACTAGGAAGGCTATGCTGAAAGTTTGGTTGCTGTTGTCCTACAAAAGGAAGCACAGTGCCTGGAGGGCCCTGTGCTTCACCATAAAGATATATATATATATATATATATATATATATATATATATATATGCATCTTCAGAGGGATTGAAGCATAGGGCCCAGAGGCGCTCAGTCAGAGAAATAAGGATATGATTACACTACTTTAAAAAGTACAGCTGCATTGAGGGGCAGGGCCGAGAGGGTCCTGTGCTCCAACAGGAAAATAAGGATACTATTATACTATCTCAAAAAGTAAGGACATTCTTCGCAAAAAAAAAAATGCATTAATGCAACACTTAGGGTTGAGGCTACAGCATCAAATGTAGGGAAATATGGCTTTATGGTTTCCAACCCTAAAACCTCAATGCCACCCCTAAAGCAAATCAGGGGCAGAGTCTTCCTAGGGATTATCAACCTTAAAGCTCACCTCACTAGGTGTGTATATTTCTGGAGTGTATAGAATCAGGTGAGCTTTACGGCTGGCAACTCCTAGGAAGACTCTTCCCCTAATTTGCTTTAGGGGTGGCATTGGGTTTTTAAGGTTGGAAACCCTAAAGCCAAATGTCCCTACTTTGATGCTGTAGCCTCAACCCTAAATGTTGCATTAATGCAGTTTTTTGCAAAGAATATATTTTTGGGTGGGTAAGGCCTTTTCCCCATAAGAAAACTACAAGCATACTAACCAATGATACAGACCATGAAATATATGACATGCACTAATAAATCAGTTATAGGATCATCAATATGCCAATTAAGTGATTATGATAGCTTTGGTTCTAGATTTAAGAAGGGCAGCCTTCAGAAAGCTGGAGAAGGAGCTAATGAAAAGTCTAGAAGGGTTTTGCCTGCTAGTAGTGATGGCGAGCGAGTGGGAATTTATCAAATGGTAGTATTGATGTACTGAAGGGATGCCTCAGGCTGGTAGAGAAAGGAAGGAGGAATACGGGGCATATAGGTAAAGGCAAAAAATTTGGCATTCAGACTGCACAAGGCCAACCAGATGGAAGCAACCAGGGTGCTCTATCTCAACAAGGCAAAGGAAACCAGTAAGGAACTGAGGACAGCAAAAGTGGAGGCAGAAGTTAAAAATGCAGAGGAGATGAGGTATAACATTAACATCTTCTTTAGGCATATAAAGAAAAAGAGAAGGAGCAAGGAGAATTCAGAGGTCATGAAATGGGGTGAGGGATGGGTGGAGGAAGATGGGCAAAAAGCTAATATTCTGAATTAATGCTTCTGCTTGGTCTTCACAGTTGAGGAGGGAGGGCCACTGAAGGAGACTAGTATCAATATCAGGAAAGAAACAAACATGGCAATTGGGATTATCACTGAAGAAAGGATTCTTGAGGGTCTGATAGGATCAGAGAATGGATGGGCTACACCCACAGGTGCACAGAGAGATGGGGTAGGTTCTGGCATCATCCGTGATGCACCTATTTAATCAGTGTTTAAACTGTGTTTGACTGAGACAGGCATAATCATCAGGGACTGAAGAACTGTGAATGTTTTTCCCTGCACAAGAGTGGAGATAGAGATCTAGGGAGCTATAGACTGGTTAGCCTGGCTTCCATTGCAGGGTAAGCTCCTTGAATCTATAGTCAAGAAACAGTTAGTTGATGTCCTGGAGTCACAAGGTCTCTAGAACAGCAAGCAGCACTGCTTTGTAAAAGGGAGGTGATGTCAGATACACCTCATAAAATTCTTCAATGCCATGTTCCAGGTGAAAGACAAGGGCCAAGTGCTGGATGCCCAGTTCCTAGACATCAAATAGATCTTTAACTCTGTGCCTCATAAAAGGCTAATGAAGAAATTGTGGAGTGTGTGTCTGTGTGTTGGGGGGAGTGTCATGAGGTGAGTACAGAACAAGCTAGGAGGAAAAACCTAAAGTGTGGTACAAAATGGTTCGCACTCTGAGGTTGGCGGAAGGAAGTAGCAGGTTTCCCCAAGGGTCATTCCTGGGTCAGATACTTTTTTTTTTATCATGTGTTTGTACATCCTGTTCTCTTTACTGTCCCCC
This sequence comes from Neoceratodus forsteri, assembly GCA_016271365.2. Classification (NCBI taxonomy): domain Eukaryota; kingdom Metazoa; phylum Chordata; order Ceratodontiformes; family Ceratodontidae; genus Neoceratodus; species Neoceratodus forsteri. Next base: position 1,181,956,287 of record CM028131.1, read on the forward strand.
ATCGAACAAGAGTAACCAATCTCATAACCCACTATCTCAGGACCTACCCCATTCTCTTGATTATCTCCATGGGTGGGTGGCTGCATGGGTAGTGGTGTATGGCCTGCAGGATAACTGTCTTTGTCGTAGTGGTCGAAGTATTTTTCTCCTAGTTTTTGCCTTGGTTCCCCTAGGTTGGCACACATGATCTGATACAGATGTATGACATGAAGATGTCACACACACTCAGCCTCTGCACCTAGCCCACCAAGAGGCAACCGCAGCTGCTATGACACCTAGCCTTTGCTAGGTATCAGTACTGTAGCAGCATGCACTATCACCCCACCCTAAAGAAGCAGAACTATCTATGGAAGCTCAGTCCTTCTTCCCTTGGCCAGCCACCAAGTGACCTTAGTTTGTTCCCAAAGCTGGGTCCCTGGTTGTGGCAGACGGTGAGGCAGCCAGTGCCTCAGTCCAGCATTTCACTGGACCAACATAGGGTCCAGTACTTTTCAATGTGTTCATTTGTGACACTAAAGAAAGAATCCAGGGAAAGACATGTATCTGCAGGTGACACTAAGATAGTTGGCAGGGTGGATGGTGATGAGGGCGTAAGAGACTTGAAAAGGGATTTTGGATGAATTGGAAAGATGATCCAAGATTTTGCAGCTAAAATGTAATACCTGAAAGTGCATTGTTATACAAGTATATGGCTATACAGAGGGAAGAGGAATCTGAATACTTGATGGGGCAAGGGTGGGGGTTGTAAAGCTAGAACAGACCACAGATGACAGAGACCTGAGAGTTATAATAAGCGACAGTCTCACTGTAACTTGGCATATGGGGAAGCTATCAGCATGTTTGGGTACATTGGGAAGGCATTTTCAGTTAGAAGAAAGCAAGTTATTCTACACTTCAACAGGTCCAACAGGTCCTTGGTGAGATTGTACTTGAAGTATGGTGTACAGTTCTGGAACCTTCATCTACAAAAGGGCAAGGACCACCTCAAGGTGGTCCAAAGGACAGTGACCAAAATGATTCACAGCCCGAAAGGGAAGACCTATGAACAAACATTGTCCGACCTCAATATGTACTCTCTGCAGACAGGGGAAGGGGGACCGTGGGTGAAACATTTAAGTTGCTGATGGATATAAACATGTTAGTTAATAAGCAAGAGTTTAGGCTCATTGAACGGTCCATTACAAGGGACCACAAATTTAAACTGCTGGGGGAAAATTTAGGAGGTACTTGAGAATGAATGTCTTAACAGAGAAGTTGGTGGAAAAGTATAACAGTTTACCAGAGCGGCTAGTAAATGTTAAAATGGTTGCTACTATTTTCAAGAAAGTGGGATAGGCCCACAGAATTAGTGAAAATGACCATGTAAAGGAATAGTACTAATGGGGGCAATAAAATTGATCATGCAACCACAGGATGAGGGCTCTGCAAAGGGACTTGGCAATGTTAGAACTGTGGGGACTTAGAAGCTAAGCAGACTTGATGGACCATGACTCTTTTTAGGTTTGTAAACGTCTGTGTTTCTAGGTGTCCATACCGCCCTCTTTAAGTTCCCCATGTGAGCAATACATTTGTCCAGCTTCTCTTCAGACTTCTTAATCACCTAGTTAAGCTTATGATAAAAGTGGTTTATCACTGCCATTGGCATCACTTTGAGCTGGAGCTCAGTCTCTTTCACTTTGTTTTTTAGAATAATATGGGATTGTTACAGGATGCTGTTGCCATAGTCCCCAAATGCCCATCTCTTCTCAGCTATATTCTGGATACATGTTTTGGTTCATTGGCCTTTTAACTCCCATCAGGCTCTCATTCAATTACAAACTTTTTACATCATGCTTCTTAATCTAGTTGGGTGTTTGTTGAAGACTACATTGGAGTCACTTTTTCATAATTTCTGCTCCAAACAATGTGTGTTTTATGGTTGAGGTAGTAGTTGGAAAACACAGTAAGTAAGTAAACTGCCATCTTGGATATTAAACTTTTTTCTTTGCAGGCTACTGTGTGACATATACTTCATATAAGTGTTTCAACTTTGTTTCAAGGATTTTGTATTACACAAAAGTCCTCAAATTATTCCAATATTTTGCAGTGTAGTTTGTCAACTCTTCAGGATAGTGGTGGAACAAGCTAATGCATAGAAAGTATTATTTTGAAACCTGATTGGTTTATAACTGTTATACTGAACAGCTGCAATGTTTCCACTCAACCAATCTTCTCAAAACCCTCTTCACAATTACTCAATACCGTTGTCCCCCCCCAAAAAAAAACATATACTGACATCTTTTCCCATGTTTTACATTTCTTGTGGGTTTTTTTGGGAGGGCTAAAGCCTGAGGTTCAATGTGGGGGAATAGCTCCTCCCACATCCTCTACAAAGGCCAGTCTCCCAAGGCAATTCCCTGATTAGCGCATTGCGAATCACCCACTGTCCACCCCTGCCTCAACCTCTTCCGGCACTCTACTCACCCTTGGTGTTGTTTTTTTTATTCCCTGCTCACTACCTGGCTTACCTACCAAGGATAGGACTAGAGCAAAGCCACAAAGTAAACTATAGTTACATAAGCACTACTAACCCCATACTCTGTTCTCCAAAACATTGAACTTAATAAAAATCTCCTCATCTGTGCTTCCTCTGGCTGCTCTCTCACTTACGCAGCCACACTTCTACAATCCCTTTCCCCTTCTGTTCACAACATACTGAATACAGCCAGCTCCTCCTTTCTGATAATCACCCAAATGCAAATTAAACGGCAACCATGGTTCTGTCCATGCTCCTTCATCACATTTGCTCACCAGTATGTCTGTTATGCTTCAACTGACAAAATCAGAACCATGCAAAAGCACCTCACTGTTGTTTCTTCATTTAGTCAGTGCTGCCCAACTGCCCCCCCTTCTTGCATTACTGCTACCCCATCACTGCTTCTACTACAGCTGCCCTCTCCCACTCTCTTCCGTGGAACCACCCCAGTCATGCATCCACAGGCCAAAAACTGAAATTAATACAAACTGCTAGCTTATACACCTTTATTTAAAACTTTACATAGCAATTCAGATTGTAATAAAATTAACACCATTACACAAAAGAAAATACCAGTAGTAGTCAAAAGAATCATGGCATAGTTGGACAGCTAGTGACCCCTTGTGGATCTATTACCAGAGGTCAACAGTTTCAATGCCATTACAGTGACACTGTTATGTTGACCACATTTGTGGTCAGCATAACAGACAATGGTGATCACTGTGTACCATCTGTTCTTCAGGGGGCTTTGCCCCTCAAACCCTCCCATGCAATGGGCTATGCCCCCACACCCCCACTTAAAATAATCAACTGCGAGTCAACAGTTGATTCAGGTAAGGGGTGCAAAACCCCCCAAAAGCAGTGCCGGGGTCCAGAGCCAACACTACAGTGACCTGGCGCTGTTGTCGCTGTACTGTTGGTCACTGTAGAAATGTTGTGGTAGGGGATGTATACCACCCCCAGTAACCCCAGAAGACAAGAAGGATTATTTTTTCCCCCACAAAATATCTCTACTGAAACATTTTAAAAGTGCAGTTAGGCACTTTGGATGTGCTCTGTGTAACAAAACTGCATTTCCAGGAGCTGAAGGCATGTGGCCTGTGGCCTTGTGCATTACTGTTCTCCCTGGGCATGCACTTGTCTCAGCAGAAGCAAACACACATTGTGAGACTGCAGAAGGAAGTTCTGGTAATAAACAGTATTCCAAGGAGCGTGCTTATCACCACTAGGGAAATTCACTTTTTTTTAAGGAAATACCTTGGAATATAGATTGGGACCTTCAAATATCATCTGTGGATTTTTTTCACAAACCAACTTACAGCAATTGCACCCAGTTGAACACTGGGGTGCCCTATTAAGGACACACTTGTGTCTGTGGTCTGCTGTTTTCAGCCATTGCAAATTGTCTGTAGAGCCTTTTGTCACCATTTGGTCATGCTTGAAACTAATCCAGCTCACTTTCCTTCATGGTGATTTGCATATGCTGCCACTGATGCCTTGTATAGGCAAGCAGGTGTCATTTGTACTACTTTGAAACTTGGCATAACTGTGAATGGCCTTCCCAGGTAACCTTTGCTTCAATGCTTTTACACTGAGTTTTTTGTCTTTTAATTGTACCCATTGACTTTACTATTTAAAACTGAAATGGCATGGTGTATGTGGTGTGACTTGATCTTGTTCAAATTGTGAAATCTTTTGTTATCAGGACTTCAGTGAAAATTAGATTTTGAGTCTCACTGAACAATATTTTGGTGTGACCACCTAACAAAGAAATACACAATAAATCTAAAGAATTAAATTCTTCCCCGTCGGCACACTATGGCAGTGTTGCTACTCAAGATGCCAGCCACTCAGCTTCAGCAATGAACCAGGCATGTTGGAGAGCCTGCAAGGGAAGAAGGACTGAGCATTCTATAGATTGATGTCCTCCTTCAGAGATGCACAAAGTGTGAATTAAAAAACAAAACATATACAGAGTGTTAAGAAGATACTGTATGTAGAGAAGGCATAGGTATACAAAAATAATTAAAGTAACACCAAATGATTTGGATGGAACCAGAGAACCAGAGAAAGCTTTTCTACTAAAATGGTCACTTAAGAATTGTACTAATGTCTAAACCTTGCTGTGCACATTCTAAAAACCTTATTGTGCATGCTGTATTGTTAACTGCCACTACAATTCACTCACACTCATACCCGGCGATGGCTTTCACTTATTTTACTAATTAGACCCACAGATCCTACCACTAGGCCACGCTCAATAATAATTAAGTTCTCAAGCTATTACACCAAGGAAGACATCCTAAAACGAGCATGGCAAAAGAAAGAACTTAAATATCTGGACTCTCAACTGACCTTAGCCCAGGACTTTCCACCTGAAATTCAACAGGCTAGACAGTGTTGTGTGCCATATTTCAAAATTTGTAGAGAGCAACAACTCCGGTTTCAGACACCCTATGCAGATTCTTTTGGGCAGATGGTGTGAAACTCTACAATACTACAGAGTAATTAAATAAAACACTGGCCGAGAAGGGTATCTGTCCTCCACATACTGATCTGGAACATCCTAAACGGAAGCTGGTGGAGCAGTCAGAGTGGCACCTGGTTGCAGGATGAAAGAAATTTGGAGCAGTGCTGGAGGCAGTTTGGGTGACCCTGGAGAAAGTAGCTGGGAAGAAGCCGAAGAACAGAACAGACCAGGGCTTGTATCAGGAGGCATCGGCATCTTTAGGCCGAATCTTTTTGAGGAAAAGGTACTGGTGAACATAGTCAGCCGGGTTTGGGGGTGGGTGGGACCCAGTGATGCATGCGGCAAAATGAAAGCTGGTCGATCAGATAGGATTACGAACTTGAGACTGAACTGGCTGCAAAAATTGGTCCACCTGTGTTTCAGTTATTCTAGTTTGAGTTGCCAGCGTTTGGTGTTGGGTCCGCCTAACATTTCCCGTTGGTAGGCTAAGCATCTGGGAACTGATCACCTTTTCTTTTGCATTTCCATTTTTCTGGATCTCTGACCTTGCTTACACCGCTTGCTCTAAGCCGTTTTGAAGGGAGAGGAGAGCAACCGATATGCTATGGTCTTGGCTCCCTTCAACCATATATGGAGAAATTACCTATAATAAAAAATAGAATATAGGGGATTACTATTGGGCTGTATATTATATAAAAATGTTCAACTGTCTTCTGTGTTGTATGAAGAATTAAAAGGGTTTGCAAATAAAGAAGTTCGGGGGGGGAGGGAAGGTTTTTTGCTGACTGGAGCTGATTTGAAAGATGAGGGATGCCATGACATATCAGTCCATTTTTAAGAGGGGCCATGATATAGATACATGACCCCAGGGGAGGGTCCCATCCATTTGGGGCAGTCGAAATCCTCCTCATCTCCAATTCCCGCCTAAAGGAAAGGAGAAAGGAGTAAAGAAACCTGAAATAACAGGTTTCCTACCTAGGAAGTTCAAATGTTGTTATGGTTGTGTGGCTTTGTTTGCAGTCATGTTGGCAGATAGTTCTGTAGATTTTAAGGGTCTCTCATTGGAGGAAAATGATGCACACTGGCTGCTGTGGGGGGGTGGGGGCTGTTGATGGGAGAGGTTGAGGGAAGCAGATCTACAGGAGAACTACAGCACTGTAATGGCTAGAGATAGGAAGTTTTGTTCATACAATGTGCACGGCCTTTCTAGCCCAGTTAAATGTGCTAAAATACTGAGTTATATGAGGAAGATGGAAGTAGACTTTATTTTTTTACAGGAGACACACCTATCCCCACAGGAGCACACTAAGTTATGCAACATGGGTTTTGGTAGCAGTGCAACTGCCTCATATGGGAAAGGGAGGGGGAGGAGGGTAGCAATCTTAATTCCTAAGCATACTCCCTTGAGAAAACAGGATGAACTAGCGGACAAAGAGGAAAGGTACGTTTTGATGCATGGGACTTTCCAGGGCAAACCACTAACATTGGCGTCGGTGTACTTTCCCCCGGGCTCATGCTCTGCACTATACTTGAAGTTTCTTACCACTTTACAAGAATGGGCTCAGGGAAAGGTGGTATGGGGAGGTGACATGAACCTAATATTTAATCCCATATTGGATCGCACCACCCAGACCCCGAAAAAAGACCATGGGACAGCCAAAAGAGTAAAAAGGCTGCTGAATGAGCTAGGCTATGTAGATGTTTGGAGTCACCTTGAGGGGAAAAAGAGGGAATACACCTTTTATTCAGCAGTGCACCAAGTATAGATTAGATTAATTCTTGGTTCCTAAGGAAGTTGTGGGTCAGGTACAGAAGGTCTTGATTGGAGAGTTGTTGTTCTCAGATCATTTTCATGACCTTTAATTTCAGGGAGGTGAGAAGGAACACCTTTTGGACATTAAATCTATCTCTACTCCACAACAAGGAGGTGGTGGAGTCAGTCACGCAGACGGTGGAACAAAACTCTAAAGGAGAATGACAGGCCTGAGACCTCACCTGCCATTCTTTGGGATGCCTTAAAGGCAGTCCTTAGAGGGAAATTTATTGAATGGTCAAGTAGGAGAAAAAAGGAAAGAGAGGCCAAAAAAACTGAATTGGTAACTCAGATTAAACAACTCGAAGCACAACAACAAATCAAAATAGATAAGGAAAGGACCGGGATATTAAAAAATCTAAAAGCAAGTCTCTCTAATATTCTTGACTATGCCACAGAACAAAAATTATTATTTTTGAGGCAAAAGTATTATGAGGGGGGACCCAGGTCCTTAAGACTTTTAGCCAGGAGACTAAGGGACCAGCAGAGTAGGGCAACAATTCAGGCAGTACTACAAGCAGCCACAAGTAAAGTAGAAAAAGAAATAGGGGGAATAGCAAATTATTTTCGGGATTACTATTCTACATTATATAAACAGGGGACTCAACCATCTTATGCACAGATCAGGGAATTCTTGCGGGGATTAGACCTACCCTCAGTTTCTCAGGAGTAGGCAGCTCAATTGAACCGACCGATTGGGGATGCCGAGGTGGGTGCAGTAATTAGGAACTTAAAGTCCTTAAAGTGTCCAGGGATGGATGGCCTCCCTGGGGAATTTTGCATGTTGTTTAGAGGTAATGTTGCCCCCATCTTAGGTAGACTCTTCCGTTATATGCAGGGTGACAACAGGATGATACTCCCTTCCTGGTCACAGGCAATAATTTCTGTGATCCCCAAACAGGGAAAAGATCCCCTACTATGTTCTTCATACCGTCCCATTTCAATTTTAAATATTGATTAAAAAAATTTGGCTTCATTTATGACTAAAAGGCTTCAGATGTTGATCCCTCAGATAATTAACCTGGATCAGACTGGTTTTATTCCAGGGTGCCAGGCCCAGGACAACCTTAGAAAGACCGTCCACATAATTGATTATCTAAACAACACCAAGAGGACTGCTCTTTTGGTTAGTGTTGATGCTGAAAAAGCATTGATAAAGTTTCATGGAGGTTTTTGGAGGAATCCTTGGCCTGTTTTGGATTGGGGAATTATTTTCAAACCTTGATTTTAAGACTTTATAACACACCAACAGCCTATATCAGGGTGAACAGCTACCATGCTCTGAGGTTTCAGTTGGAAAGGGAGACCACACAGGGATGTCCACTGCCCCCCCTTCTATTTGCATTATATATTGAACCTCTGGCGGAGTGTATAAGAAGGGATGAGGAGATTAAGGGGGTTTGGATGGCTGGTCGTCAGCATAAGATTTCTCTATATGCTGACGATGTGCTTTTATACATGGAGAGCCCAGAGAGTTCCCTGGGAAAGGTACTGGAAAGACTGGCACAGTTTTCTGAGCTGGCCGGCTATTCTTTGAATACTTCCAAGACAGAGGTTTTGAAGTTTGGCTATAGCCCTTCTACAGAACTAAAAGAGACCTATCCTATGAGATGGGACATGGTACACATGAGGTATCTGGGGATAAATATAAGTAACTCCTCTTCACAATTGTATCACTTGAACTATGTACAATGGTACAACAATTAAAGAGGGATCTCATTAGATGGAATGTTCTGCCACTCTCGTTACATAGTCGAATACAAGCAGTAAAAATGAATGCCCTACCCCGATTTTTATATCTTTTCCAGGGTACTCCATATGTGGTATCTAGGAAAGACTTGGAGACTTGGCAGGTAATGCTTCTGAAATTTATTTGGGCAAACAAGAGGCCTAGAGTAAGGAAACAGACTCTGTTTTTACCCAAAGAACAGGGTGGGCTTGGGGTACCACAGCTTGATGGTTATTGGGAGGCTTCCCAGATGAGAATAACTCTGCTCTGGGGACACTCAAGGTATAAGGCTACTTGGAAGGAAATTTAGCTGGGAAGTTGCCCATCCCCCACATTGTCAACGATATTGTTCCAGACAAAAGATCAATCTGGCACTTTTGGAAGGTTACTCTCTCCAACTCGCGCTACTTTAGTGGGGTGGAGAAGGGGGACATTGAGGGAGATGAGGCACGGGGGACACTGGAGATATGGTTGGTGGGCTTTTGACCCAACTTTTGGACCGGCATTATGGGACAAATGGTTCCTGGTAAGAGCTCATGAAAGGCTGCAGGTACCTTGACAACTTTTGGGGGCAGGAGGATTGTTGTCATTTGAAGTGGCCCAGAGGTATTTCGGTCATTCTCCAGTGGATAGAATGAGATACTTACAAATTTGTAGCTTCATCAATACAAAAATTAAATAAGAATGGTGTACAGGGATAAGGGGGGGCGATACAGCAGACATTTGAACACATTTGGAATTCGGAGAATGCACAAAGTGCTATATCCCAGTTGTATAAAAGAAGTCTGCAGCAGATCACTTCAAATCTGCAGTATGTTAAATATGCTTGGGAACAAGAGTTGAACATAACCATTTCAAATGTGGAATGGGTAAAGGGTTGGAGTAATATTTGGAGGGTGTCCTCTTCCCCTTCCTGGAGGGAATTTCTATGGAAAATTAGGATTAGATATTTTAGAGTACCATTAGTAGTCTCCAAGCAACACATAGGTGCATCCCCTGACTGTTGGAGAAACTGTGGAGAGGGTATTGCCAGGCATGCACATATTTTTTGGACATGCCCAATTATTACAAACTTTTGAACAGAAGTGGTTGCCTCTCTGAAGCAGGTATTTCAGCTCCAAAACCAGCTAGGGCCAGAATTTTTGGTTTTGGGGGGGTTGCCAGGGGAGATCCAGGGGCGGGAAGCTATATACCTCTGGCAAATCCTGCTTGTGGCAGCCTTGAAAACAATAACCAGAAGATGGTTACAATCAACTACTCCAACAAGGCAGGATTGGTTAGAAGTGGTGGCATAGATTCGACAACTAGAGGGGCTAACATTTAGATTACAGCAGAGATCCCCGGCCTACCTGAACCGATGGACAAGATGGATGGTCTGGTTGGGACAAGAGGACTGATAGCAGTTTTTGAGATGACTTTGTGGCCTTCCTCTCTCCTCTCTCCTCCCTTCCCCCCATGGTGACCGCCCTAGACCTCCGCCCCTACTAAATAAAACTACATAATAATAAAAATGGGCTGTGGTGCACCCACCCCCCGAGTTTGGCAATGCTGAGAGCTGGACTCTGGGTTTTTTTTTCCGGTGTGCTCCACAAATTTAAAAATGAAAGTGACCCAACCAGTCAGTGTGCAGATTTTGTACCTCTTGTGTAAGGAAATAATTTTCTTAAACAGCTGTATAACTTTAATAGACTTAGAGGTCTCAAGATTAGAGCAAATAACAGGACTTTGAGTCCCTGATTTTATTTTATTTTACTCCACTTTTTTTTTACTGTAAAACTGTAAGTTCTCCCAAAGGGAGGTGTAAGTTGTTTTAAGGTCTATAGAACCTATACAAAATGCCTGAATACTTAGAGTTCAAAGGACTGTTTTAGACAGAGAGACCTTTTGGATCAATTTCATCTATGTGAATACTAGAACAATGATAGAATGAGTATTTTATATTTTTAAGATATTACTCCTACATACTATGTATAATGTCATATAATTCTGAGACTTCTGCAAGATGTAATCTGTTGGATTGACATGAAACCAATAAAGAAGTATAAAAAAAAAATAACATGTTGGCTGGAGCTGTCTTGTTTTGGTATGCTTAGCTGTTACAGCAGTAATTAATACATAACAGTTGTAGTTTTGAATTAACATGGTTTACCACTGAAAAGGGTAAAATAGTACATAGTATGTGCTCCTGGTACAGTTCATATTAATGTATAGCAGAACCTTTTATTTTGTATTTGACTATATTAATGGTGTTGAAAGCTATGTTTCACAATATATATTTTAAGTGCTGTTTGATTAGCTGGTTGTTTTTTTGGAAGAAAAGGTTACTATGGAAAGATATTTATTAGTAAGCCTTGTTAGTGTACATCTTAGTTTGTAAAAACATGTACGGTAAGGGTGGTATCTTTATTCTTAAGCCTGACAGACATGTATACTATCCTGTGCTAAGTCTGTTTATGTTGCAGTAAATGGATAGTATGTTAAAAAAAACAAGGGTGGTAACATTTTCCCCCAAGTTTGACAAGCATTCATTATTTCTGTATGTCAGTTTATATTACACAAAACTAAGCAAAGCAAGCACCTGACAAAATAAACATACTTGCAGGTTCGGTCAGCTACTCTCACACAACACAACATTGGCAAATGAAATGCTGCACTCCTGGCAGTTTTAAGGACTACAGGGTACCTCCCCTGCATCCGCTCACCTCAGTCACTGTTCTTCGTAGCTTACAGAATGTTATATAAAAATTAGACTACTCCCTTTTGTTATCACTGCTCACACTGCTGCCTCACTGCCCAGCTGGTTACAAATTGCACTCTGCCCCTTTCCCAGGCAGCAAGTGGAAAAACAACATAGTAAAATGGTACAAAAGCTTACAAGTAGAAAATGGAATAAAAAGCAAAAGGTTGAGTCATGAACACTCAAAAACACATTTTGCAAAGCAAGCACCACACAAACCAAATTTACTTAAAGTGGGACCGTCAGCACTGAGAACCCCACACCCAAGTAAGGGCTGATCCTAATGTACAGTTTGCATGCAAATTACTTACTGTTTACTGCAGTATATAGTGAGTCAGCAGTATCAACCAGATATGAACCGTTACACTGCAGTAAACAGTAAGTTTTTTGCACACAAATTGACAGAAAGCCCCCCACTTAGTGCTGCTGTTTCCCTTCAAAGGCCTGTCAGCAAAGCTGAGACAAAATCACCATCACCATCACCTGCAGCAGCAACAGCAGTGATGGAAGCATGTATAATTCTACACTAACCAAGCCTCAGTGGAACACTCAGCAGGGCACAGAAACAGTATGGCTGGTTGGCCAACTGTATTTATTTTCATCTCAACCTTTCCACACCAAAATGTGTGAAATAGCGACATAATATAGGACACATCATCAAATCATGGGCAGGATTTTCAAAAGTGATGACAAGGAATTCATGACTTTGGGCTACACCTATGGCATCCAAAATGTGCCCAAACATTTGAATGATATTTACAGACATTTTGAAGCATGTGTGACAGATTACCTGCTTTACTCCACACAAGCGGTGCACGTGTCATTTTTGTGATATATTCATAATTTTTTGTGTGTACATTTTGGCAATTGCATCAAAAGGTTAGAGTCAATTTTTATGTGGTCTAGTTTTATGTTACAAGTTGCACAATTGAAGTAAAATATGCCACAGGTTATGGCCGTCCCATTTAAAATCCATCCCAGGAGCTCCAAATACAGTACTATAGAAATGTGCGTTTTCATGTTTACAAAGGTTATTGCTCATTAAGCAATGACAGTGAATATGATTTTATTTGCTTTAAAATTGTAATATCAAATGTGGAACGGAGGGCATCTGATGATAAAGTGAGGGACTGCCAGTTTGACGTCAATACCAGGGAAGCTGTTGGAGTCTGTCATAGGAAATTAAATTTTCGAACATTAACAGAAGAAAAACTTGGACTGCGTAATTCAGAACAGATTCTGTACAGGGAAATCATGCCACATAATCCTCATTACATATTTTGAGAATGTCACCAAAGAACTAGAAGTAGGAAATCCTGTGGGTGTCGTATATCAGTAAAGCATTTAAACCACACCACACAGGAGGACAGAAGGAGACCGTCATATTAAATGAACCAGCTGACATAGAAACAAGTGACCAGTGAGGTTTTTACAAAGGTCTGTTCTGGGACCCTTACTGTTCACTAATATTTGTAAAAGACTATGACATGTACTGAACTGGGCAGCTTCTCAGGGACCACTCACAAAGAGAACAGCCAGGACAACAGTTTAAATTAAATGAAATGAAAACTGCTTTACTGTCAGTAATGCTCAAAAAACAAAGAGCTTGCCTTCAGCTTTACAAAAAAAGGTTCTTCCAGTTCAGTCTTCAGCTGTTCCTTCTCCCTTTGTTCACCCTCCCACTTTTTGGGCCCATTTGTTGCTTGTTAACACTCCCCCTCCTCTGAAAGATAGCCAAGACATGTAGAACGCAATGCAGTGAGGTCTTAAAGGACCAATGTAACAGCAAGAAAGGTTTGGTACAAATCCTCCCCATCCCCTGTTGAAACCTGTGATGCTTGAATTGCAGGGTTTTGAAGAAGAAGAAGAAGAAGAATCAGCATTTTTATAGTGCTTTTCATACATCCAAAGTGCTTTACAAGCAATGCTAGACTGGTAGTGAAGTGACTGAATGTGTGGTGGTGGCTATATCACACATCATCACCCACACACAGCCTGGATAATTGCATGAACCAGTTTATGGGAAGGGGAATGTTGGCCAGGACACCAGGAATGTTCCCTACTCTTTGCGAAGAGTGCCCTGGGGTTTATGAGTGAAAGAAGCTTGACAGACATAGTGTATACTCCATCATCTATCCTCCCTCTCAGAGTCATGCCCATGGTATGCACAGTAAGGGCCACCAGAGACCCACCTTCCTGAGAGACAACATCTGCACTACCATGCTGGTCATCTGCCCAGTGGTGCATGCCAAATGAAAACAGCTGTAGCACCAAATACCATCTGGTGACACTGGCATCGATATCCTGCACAGCGTGTAAACACCTTATGGGGGTGTGATTAGTGACGAGGCTAAACTTTCATTGCAACAGGTAGTATAGCATAGGCCAACCACTGCACACTTTACTGCAAAACACTCTTCTTCCAGTGTGTTGTAGTGCTGCTCCCAGGAAAAATAACTGTGTGATAGATATAGGATGGGGGTAAATCCCATACTCAAAGTCTAGCAATAACACTGCCCCCAGCCCCATCTCATTATGTATAAAATGAAGAGGTAGCTAAAATCTGGATTTTGCATGACCGACCCCTCACACAACACATTTTTGATGGCCTGAAAACTCAGGTGACCAACAGATCTTTTTTGGGGCAGTTTTCTTTGCCAGATCAGTCAGTAGGGCAGCAGGCATTGAGAATTCTAGAATGAACCAGCGTTAATAACCTTCAAATCCAAGAAAGGACCTAATCTGCTTCTTAGCAGTTGGGAGGGGGCAGTCAGTTAGGGCCTTTTCTTTGCCGATAACTAGATGTATATGCAAGATTCTTGGGAAACTTCAGGAAGAACTACTTCAGCAAACAAGTGGTGAATACTTGCAATAGAAAGCCAGAACTGAACTGGTATCAGCTGATACTGTAATCACTTGTAAGCTATAATCAACAGTGTCAGTGGCTCAGCAGGTAGCACACTTACCTCTGAGGCTGGGAGATCAGAAGGCTGTGGGTTCTAGCTCCACACCAGGCACTTGGGTTAAATCCCAGTACTGACACTGTACTGCAGCATGAGGAGGGGTGCTGGCTGCACTCCTGAGGTGTCGTCTTTCAAATGAGAGGTTAAACAGAGGTCCCATCTGCCTGTTCTGGTAGTAGTAGTTCAGGTGGATGTTAAAGATCCCATGGTACTTCTCGAAAAGAGTAGGGGAATGTTTTATTGAAGAAAGAAATAATTATAGAACATCAAATGCAATCAAATACAATCAAAAGTGTATATTAGAAAAATTCGATAAAAAAGGGGGCGGAAGGGTCAAGCTTAAAGGGAAAAACAAAACAAAAGGAAAAAGAATAAACCATTCAAAGGGAAGAAAACCACAACAATTTGTAAAGCAAAGATGTCAAAAACCATGTACACTGTTTCCAATTTCTTTTAAATACAGAAGATACTGTTTTCTTTTCAGATTCATAAATAGACTGCAAGTTTTGCACTATTTGGGTCAAAACTTGCACATCAGTATAAGTTTTTGCTGAAGAAGGAAAGCACTTCTAGCTTGCCATAGATAAAACTGGCATAATGCAAAAATTAAGTGTAAGGTGCGAGGATGATAATGATTCAGTGTAGAAGGAAATATTTCATATATTAACATATCATAAGTAACAGTCGTAAGGAGCTTGTCTTTCCATTTATACAGCACAGAAGGGTCTATACTGAGCTATTAAAGGGACATTCTATAAAAAAGTGGTACATGGTTTCAAGTACATTTTGACAAGAGTCACGGTGGCACATCCTCTCTTCAATTGACTTATGTTTTAAAGTGTTGTGAACCCCTAACCTTCCATGGCAAGATAGCCAGGTGACATCCCATAGGCGTAAGGGGATCCTAGGGTCTGTCAGCTGAGAGAAGACTGTATTCAAGTCCAAGTTATTCCCTTGTGTGTCCATCAGCTATGAGGGCTCATGAAAATGTGACCAAAGAATAGAGTGACACAGTTGCTTCCTAGTAGATATTTGTATGATGGCAGGTGCCAATTACCATTGCCTTACCTTAAGAAAAGTGGGGACTAAGTAACAGGGAATCTTGTATTTCCTAAAATTTCTGGGGATCTCAAAGGGGGCCTATTGCCAAATCTGACACAATGGTAAAGTCAAGAGTTAGATTATTGAAAATTAGAAAGGGGGTTGGAGCTGTAAGAGCTGTGGTATGTTTAACTTAATAAACAGACTGTGGAAAAAAAAAACAATGGGATTAATCATTCGGACTCCTCCATAGCAACAATCGGGGTACATATAAGTTCTCTTAACAGGGTTTAGGTGGCTTCCCCAGAAACCTTGAAAGAATATGTTATTAACTCTTGCTTTCAAAGAAAAAGGGATTGGAAAAACTGATGCCAAATGCAAAATAGAGGGAGTATTAATGTTTCTAGAAACATAGAAACAGAAGTTGACAGCAGATAAGGACCACGAGGCTCATCCAGTCTGCCCATTTATTTTTCTACCTTATAAATGTGCCATAGGTCTTTGCTCTGTCAATGGCCTATTCATACTTATCTATATTGCTCCCTTATGCCTATCCCATGCCTATTTGAAGCCCTGCACTGTATTCATATCCACCATTTCCTGAGGTAGGCCATTTCATGCATCCACCACCCTTTCTGTGAAAAAGAACTTCCTCACATTAACCCTTAATCGGCCTCCCTCTAATCTCATGCTGGGTCCTTTTGCCCTATTATTTTTTTTTATATTGAAACATGTTAGACTGTTTCACCTTGTTAATGCCCTTAAGGTGTTTGAATGTTTCAATCATATCATCTCTCTCCCTCCTTTGCTCTAGGGTATAAATATTGAGTTCAGTTAATCTGTCCTCATATGTTTTCTGATGCAGTCCCTACACTATTTTGGTTGCCCTTCTCTGGACTGCCTCAATCTGGTTAATGTCGTTGTGAAGGTGTGGCCTCCAGTACTGCATGCAGTACTCCAGATGGAGCCTAACCAGTGTCTTGTAAAGAGGGATTATTACCTCCCCTATTAATAACATTACTCTCTTTCGTTTTGCTATAGTACGTCCTTTCCAGGAAGAAACCAGATGCAATGCCTTATCTAAGGAGATATTCCAGTTATGGGAGGCATCATCAGTACTGCCAAAGAACAGACCTAAGATTCTAATTGGTGCAGTTGCTAAGGGAATGCTTGCTATGTTTGCGAGCAAAACTGAGGCTGTCGAACGGGGGATATGAATAGCTGAGCTTTTACTATAATTTTGTTTGGACCTGACAGTCTCAAACTCCGTAATAGTGCATGTGAGGTCTGTGTCTTGCATTAAAAGGAGTTCAGATGCACAAATCATCTGCATGTATGCAAACAGATGGAACAGTTTGCCCTGTGGAGAAAGTGACTCTAGGGAGGGTAGGGTGCTGCAGTAACTTCCTTAGTAGGGGGTCTATCTGGAAGACATAAAGGAGCAGACTAAGGGGGCAACTCTGACTTACTCCATTCTGGTTGAGAAAGGGAAGCCCCAGAGAGTCATTAATGTGTGGCTAAATCCAAGCAATATTATACAGAAGCCAGGTCCAAGAAATAAACTTCTGTGGGATATGATAGTGATGTAAAGTTTTAAATAAATAATCATGATCTACATGATCGAAAGTCTTTTCCTAGTCCAGTGAAATTAAGAGAGTGGGTGTATCAGTCGTGCTAACAGCTGCTATATTCCTGAGTAAAGACAGGTTACAGATTATTGACCTGTGAGGGATGGCACAGGTTTGTACCTGAGAAATTACCTGTGTGGCTATGGGAATGAGCCTGTGCAGTAAGATGGATACAAAAATCTTGTAGTCTACATTCAGGAGGCTGAGGGCTTCAGTTTTGGGTGTCTGCCCTATTGCTCATTTTGAATTGTAGAATCATAATGGTGTCAGAGAAATAAGTAAGCCTTAATGACTGAGACAGGAGGTCATTTACCAGGCATTAATGCATGGTTGGGGAGCGGCCGAGGGCTTCCCACCACCCAACCATGCATTAATGCCTGGGAAATGACCTCCTGTCGCGGTCATTAAGGCACTTGTAACATGAAATTATACAATGGGATTACTGTTGTATACTGGTATTTCTCATGGAAAAATAGTGAAATCACAACAATCATGTAAAGAACTTCATGTCTTAGAAGAAATGCTTCATTTCTGTGCCTTTCATAACTCCCAACGTGCACGTTGCACAGGCCACATGAATTAATGTAGTGGCTACCAATTTATTACAACTACTAAGTTTGGATTATGTAGGAAAACACATATACAATACTGATTCAACTTCAAAAATTCCTGCTTTTACTGACCACTTTCATTCTTTCCAGTTCTATTCCTACCTCACGTTCATTTATGTCGGTAATGAATTCTGGGAAAAATTTCTAACATGCATATGTTCTTGCACAGTATTCTTAACACAGTGCCACCTAT
The DNA here is from genome assembly GCA_016271365.2 of Neoceratodus forsteri. Lineage (NCBI taxonomy): Eukaryota > Metazoa > Chordata > Ceratodontiformes > Ceratodontidae > Neoceratodus > Neoceratodus forsteri. The sequence goes on from CM028131.1 coordinate 1,181,973,987, forward strand.
AGGTCAGATTGTGAGTTTCACTGAAGTGCGATCCTGATTTCCTTGCTTTGAAAGATAGCACAGTATTCTTAACAGAGTGCCACCTATTGGTCTGATTGCGACTTTCACTGAGGTGCGATCCTGATTTTCTTGCTTTGAAAGATAGCAGGTCATATCTAGGGAATTAATGCATGGTTGGATGTCTGTCAGCTAATGTGTTTTTACCAATTAGATTACTTGATTTTAGTGTTGCCATTATTTCCATGTTACAATTAGGTATAGAGTTGGAGGATAAAATACTATTAAATACTAAAGTTAAGAAGAGAGCCAAAAAAAGCTGAAAACTGCTGGTATAATTCGGCTATAAGCCCATCTTTTCCAGGTGATGTACATTTTTTTCTGGCAGTTTATCAACTGCTGGGTTTCTTCAAGAGATATGGGGATAGTAAGGGAGTTTACCTGTTCTGGGGGAACAGCAGGGATGGGGATATCTGAAAAAAATCTGCACTAGGAGAAGCAGTAGAAGCAGATTCAAACATTTCCTCTAAGTAGTTTTGAGCCCTTTACTTTATCAAGGGTAGAGTACTAAGAGTAAGAGTGGAAACTGGGTCTATAAGTTGTTCTATATGGGTAGCTCACACTCTATCAGTTTGGAACTGTATGAGCCATGTTGGCCTCCATTTTTAAGGAGAATGCCCTATTATATTGGTAGTTTTCTGCCTCTACTTTCAATGTTTTCATTTGTTGTGTGCAGTCAGAGTGGGACTCCTAGGCTCTGGAAATAGCATCCAGTAGTTTTTGTCTTAGTGTTAGGTACTTAAGGCAGGATGATAGGATTCTGGTCCTGGCTTGTTTAATAAAAATGGGTTTCAAATCTGTTTTTGTATCTTCCCACCAACTTAAAGGGGAGGTGTAAGCATCAATAACTGAAAGCCAAGCCTTGCAGGAGCTCCTGGCAGGCTTTAGAGATGCCTGGGTCAGAAAACAAAGAGATGTTTGGTTTCCAGCGAGACTGGGGTTTATTGGGGAAGGATCCTCCCACACATGAGCAAATAAGTGAGATAGCCAAGTGGTCAGAAGTCTCACAAGGGAGAACTGTGGCTTGTTGTACTGAGATATTCTGAGAGGCAAAGATATAATCAATTCAGGACGCATATGTATCCCTATGGTATGTTTTGGCACTGTTATGATGTACTGCGCAATACCCATCTGAAAGAGATGCAGTTTTAATGACCATATTTAAAGTGGCCATGTCTCCAAAAACCTTTTGGGTGGATTCTCCTCTTTCTGCAAGAGTTAGGCCACAGTTAAAGTCTCCCCCCAAATAGATGTGATGGTTGGTGTGTAAATATGGCTGTAGCAATTTAAATAGTTCTGCACATTAAGCAGTACTCTGTGGGGCACACACATGAATTATTCTGATCTTTGGCTACCTATATGGACAGTCTACTAAAAGTGCCCAGCCAGGGAATATGTCCACTAATCTAGAAATATGAAAATGAAAACCAGAAAATAGAATCCCAAGACCGTCACATCTGTCCTTTCCAAAAGACCAAAAAGAGGTTCCTTTTGTCCATCTGGATTTAACCTGGGAGAGTTCATACCTAGTCTTTAGTCTGTTGTCCTGGAGCAAATATATATCATGAGTAAGGTCAGCTAAATATTGCATTGTGGTCACCTGTTTTCTGAAGGACTTCATACTGCACACTTTAAGTGTGAGACAGTGAAGAGCGCGACCAGAATACTTTAAGGCAGAGCAGAGGAACAAAATAAACCACCACACACTTAGGTTAGAGAGGGCTGCTTGCCAGATTTCCTTCTAGAGGGAGACGGATCGTGCTGCGAGTCAGAGGAATAATCCATTCTAGAGGAGGAAGCAAGTGAAGAGTCACAGTCTTCCCACCTCCTCCTTTGTGTCACCCCACTGCCTCCTTTTTGCCAATGCCTGGTATCTATTCCTAGTGAGAACAGTTTTCTTTGGAGTGTGGCAATCATATTTCCTTTTCCCCTGTTCCCGTTTGAGGTGGAATCGCCACAAAGGGATTAGCATCTCGGGGTGAAATAGCTTCCTGTCGAGGCAATTGGGACAAATTATCAGGCTCAGTGGTGGAAACAGGGGTAATAATTACCTGACTGTCTGATGTTGTAGCGGGGGAGGTTGGAGGAGCTGAGCTTGGAGAAGGAAAAGGGATATCCATTACTGAGGACTCCATAGGTGGCTGCTGATTGGGGGGGGGGCTCCTTCTGGCGAAGAGCTTGGACCTGTAAATCCATAATCAGGGCAACCAGATCCTGGAGAAGGCAGACTAACCTGTTGTGGTCTGCCCATGGGCTTTGTTTGTAGGAGTGACCTGCTTCATCACATAAACCACACTTCAGGGGGTTTGGACACCCTAGGCTTACATGCCCATAAGACAAACAAAGGTTACACCTGGGCTTATCAAAAGTGTTACTCAAATGAGTTCTACAGCCACACTTGTGACAGGTTCGAGACTGTCCTGGATGAAAACATAAACCATGATCCCTGCCTATATAAAAACTGCCAGGCAAGTGGGAAATGCCTCTGTCTGCTTGCTTGAGTTGTACCTTTATTTTCCATCCCCCTGTCCATACTAAATCCTCATCCAGGATAGAATGAGTGTCTAAAATATCACAGCGTTGTTTTAGCCAGTACTGGACGTCCACGATGCTCACCCCCTCACTCCTGAAAAGTAAGGTAATAATCTTGACTGTAGGCTTAGTGAGGGGGGTGACCAAAAAGGAGGCCCAGAAAGCCAAAGATTTAACCTGCTCATAATTAGCCCAGTATTTTTCTGAAGTATAAACATTTTTAAAACTTAGATTGTAAATTGATTCACCATGAACATGGATGAAAGCAAACAATTCAGGGACCCCAATTCCTAAAGAATCTCGCAGCATGTTACACAGGACAGTTCTCCAGTCAGCAGTAGTATTTACATCACCTAAAAATTTTAGATGAATGGCGTTCCTCTGCTGTGCAGGCACACCTAAAGTCTGAAACAAGTCACTGAGTCTGAAGGAGGTGTTTGATGAAGGCTCACCTTCAGATTGTGGAACAGAAGCACCAGTTTCTGTTGTGGCAATACGGTCATCATCTGAGGAAGACTGTTCGGTTTGTTGTTGTTCAGCATTGGGACCCTTAGAATGGTTGGTTTCCATGGAAGCATATAGTGGCTGGCTTACATCCGGGGTTTCTACTGATGGGTCTGATACAGCAGACTGGATCTCATCAACAGTGTTATTACGATTCCTTTCAAAGTTTTCCATCAAAGGTATATTACCTTCGGAGCATCGAGCAGCAGAAATAATTTCCTGTGCACTGACAGGTCCAGGCGAAGACCAAGGAGCTCCCTTCTGAAACTGACACAAGCCAGCCACGCAAAGAGTGGCATCCGGGGACTAAGTACGTTTCATAGGAGTGTCATTTCTATGGCTATCCCTAAGATGCAGGGGAGAAGGGGGGTGCAGATTCTGAATGAATTGTAGAAGTGCCTTTTTCATTTGACATAGCGTGAATGCTAGTTTTTACAGTGTCTATACTGGTTGTAACTGTTGCAGGATAATTAGCATCAGGAATGTCATTTTGGGAGTCAGCATCCTCCCACATAAGCTGTAGCATGAAATTTGTATGTAGTTTAAATACTTGGTGCAAGAGATCTTCAGAGACTGAGGTAGAAGCTGTGTTGCCAGCAAATTGGATGTCTAAGTCTGGCTTCGAGTTCATCCTCCAGGTAAGCGAGGAATTCAGGTTCAATACTTGAGAAACGATGCTCTCTGCAAATAACAGCCTTTCTTCATCCAAAATGATAGGACTATCCATAGGAATTGAAGTTGCAGAGTGGAAGCCTCAGAGTTAGGAAGCACAACACCACACCACCTTCTCCTCCATCTTGGATGTCGGCCATCATGGAAATGACAGACAAGGGCTCCCCCTACAGCAGAAAAGGGGAAGTTTCCTAGTGCCCTGACCAGATTTCCCCCCATTCACTAAAAATACCACCAACAGCTTAATCTGGTTGAAGGTCAGTTGGAATTAATCTGTATCCCCCTCCCACAGGTCATGCCTGAAAATAGGCAGAATTTATCTAGTCCACTTACCCGGTCAAAAAAAACAAATAAATAAATAAAAAAGCTGATACCTGGTAAGTATTTTGAAGAAAATGACGAGACAAGGTATTCCCACTGAGCTGGTGGAAGTGAGGAACTTAACGGACCGATGGTCTTCTTTCCCCCTTAAAACATATATGTATGCAAGTATGTATATATACAGGTGTATATATATATATATATATATATATATATATATATATATATATATATATATATATATATATATATATATCTATATATATATCTATATATATATATATATATATCTTGTGTGTGTGTATATATATATATATATATATATATATGCATTTATGCAATAAGTGAGGACACAAAAACATTACATAAATCCTGATATACAGGCTACTGTTGAATAAATGTATTCATGTACACAGTAAACTCGTCATCAAGATTTAATTGCATAGTAAACACATGGGGCCTGATTCTGAAAGAGCCCTTAGATCACTGCAATTTGTGGCAATCAAGGGCTGAGGTGCACACCTGGTGCATCAGGGACCCTGTGCCTGATTCTGTAAAATTGGGGGTCTCTGCACCTAAAACCTGGGAGTCACCGCACCTGCAGGCTAGAGCCAAACAATTATTAGGCACACCTGTGGAAACCGCCACAGAGAGATCCACTCCCCTTCCCCACTTCCTGGCACAATGAAAAAATCACCAGGCATGGTCCAGGGGCAAAGGGGGCAGAAGGGATGCCATGAGGGTGTTGGGGTGCAAGTGGGCATGACTGGACACCTGGCAGGGGTCTGTTATTATACTTATTATGGTAATGGATGGAGGGGGGTTCCAGCGACAATCACTAAACCCCCGCTGGGTGCCCATTCACCCCCAGGCATGCCAATTTACTCCCCAATACCCCATGGTACTCCCCTGTCCCTTCTGCCCCTGGAACCCCATACCATTCAATTCCCGCCTTGCAGAAGCAATTTGCAAGGGGCTTAGACCAGTCCTGGCTTGGCTAACTGAGTCCCTTGGTGCACCCAGGGTTGGGCTTCCTGAATCCCTAAAAAGTGGATGTTGCAGCCCCACCATGGTGCATGCTCCCTTGTGATCTGGTGCACCCTGATGTAGGTCACTAGGGTGGTGCACTGCCCATTTGGTGCAGCGACTTCCAATTCTGATGCAGACTGGGTTTTGGAATTGGGAATGCCGCAATGTATGACATAAGGTCCCAACTGCGTCATTGATGTTTGATGAAGGCAGCTTGTGTCGCTCTACGGGCTTTTGGAATCGGGCCTATAATCATTACATGTCCCCACCATCCACCTGACTAGCTGGCATTTCTTCCACACCATAAAGTAAAGTAAAACACAAAGCTCTTCTCCACTTTCCACACATCTTTCAAAGCTCATTAAGTACTGTTTTAAGTGTACCCTTCTTTCACTCCATAGTGACAAATATTAGTCTGTGAATTCTGGCATCTAAATTTAAATCATTTTTGCCACTTGATAAGAAAGCCCACCTGCTGACTCCCTTTAATGCTCACTCTCTCAAAATTACACAGACATCCACATCTGGCTTTGGAAAAAAAAATTAAATAAGATAAACCCGAACTGCAAACACAGCCACTGGAGTCGCCTCTCTCCACAACAGCTGATGCACTCAACCAGCTCACTCACTAACAGCTACCGCCATGTTTTCTCAACATTTTGAGAAAATGGCTGTCTAAACACATCCGTGATGATGCTGCAACATCAGTGTAGCACCATGACCCTGCGTCAATGGCACTGCCATAGCAACAGTGCTCCTTGAAAGCAGAGAAGATTTACATTACAAAAAAAAAGAAAACTTTATTTAATGTTTAAAAAAAAAATTTTGTAAAGTGGTAAAAAATAAAAACTCACAAGCGCAAGACCCGTTCCAATTACATAAATAAACTATGTAGCAGGGACCTTGTATTTACACTTGAGCTGCTTGATCACAGTCACATCACTCATGGCTTATGCCATTCATGAGGTTACCCAGAGTCAAACAGCTGTAATGTACTGTAAATAAATAATTTATTACACATGTCCCCACTGCTCATCTTTCTATATCTTTATCTATATCTATATCATCTCTATATTATTCTGATGCAGTAGTGTCAGCATAGAGTTGAACAAGGTGTTTAAATTTAAATCCAATGTTTTGCACCTTAATAACTTTGACAGCATTAAACAAAATAGCCCCAAATTTGGCATGCACAGTCTGGCTGATGGGTCCTCAAGACGTGAACAGTTTCATGACAGCAGCTTGCATAGTTCCTGAGATATGAAATGTTAATTTTTAATGAAGTGCAATGTTTTTTCCTCTACTTAATACATTTTTTCCCTTCTCTCATGTACAGCCAAGATGGTATGGGATTTTTTCCTGAAAATTTAGGATGGAAGTGGCCTGTGCCAAAATAATGCTTTTCAGTTTTGTGAAAAAATATTAATCAGTTCCAGAGCTATACAGATTCACATGTTTATGTTGGCTTGCACATGCGCAGCCAACATATTGCGGTAGTAGCAGATTTGGAGCCACGGTTACTGTTGGGCGAATGCAGGGCACGCATCAGAAGGTGCGCCCCTCATTCCTCAATCAGCCAGCATCAGATGCTGAACTCTCACATCCCTAATGTGGCCACCAGAACAAAGAAAAGGTCTGCTGTAGCGAAGCTCTCATGCAGCATGACCACAACATGTCTCCCAACGTGAAGGCAACATGGCGGCATTGACTGCCACCACCACCTGTCACAATGCCGACGAGGAAGCCCACTCCTCGTCAGCATACTGAACCCCCTCCCATTTAAAATGCATGCTGAGGGGGTGCCCAATCCTCCCTTGGCATCATGCGGCCCCCCCAACAGTTTTTCTTTGCCAACAGGGGACCCAATGCCCATCGGCATTTATCCCCCGTCCCTGTTGATTGTGCCAATACCGGAGTCCACTCCCCATTGACATAATGTCCCCCCCCACTTTTGTTGCGTGCAGAGGGGGTGCCCAATCCTCCTCGGCTCGTGTCTCCCTCCCTCAGTATGTGCTGACAGGGGTGCCCAGTCCCCCGTCGGCTACAGAATCCTCCCCAAAAACACTTAGGTGGCACACTGGGAGCCCACCCCAGTGTGCCAAATCCCCTGCAAAAAAAAAAAGTCCTACATTGTTGTTTTTTTCTTTTCAAACCCTGTGAAAAAAGATAATGGTCCCTTGCCATCTCCCTGCCCCACCCCCACAACCTGTGCCCACCCTCTGTGCACCCTACCTCCCCACACACCCCTCACCCCATACTTACCTCCAGAGTCCGGCATGATGATCTTTGGTGGACCGGGAACACGTCTGCACTCTTCAAAGCTGACCATGGACTGAAGAAATGCCGATAAGCTGTATAATGGCATAAACAGAGTTTTTTCAACTTTGGTGCATATCTCAGGCATTTTTTGGAATTTTTTCACCAAATTTTCAACTTGGGTTATTGGACCCCTCCTCATGAATTCTGTCACTGTCATTGCATTATTTGAGGTCTGAAAGGTGATTTACATGATCACTGTGCGGAATCACCTTTTAGAACAGTAATGGAATGACAGTGCCACTGTTCATGGGGCTCTCAAAAGCCTATGTTGCAAATTTGGTGAAAAACATCCAAAAAATGGCTGTTTTATGAGTGTGCGTTGTGCTGTTTCCGAGAATGCTTGTAACTTCGTGAATTCATAATATTTTCATTCCAGATTTTCAAAATTATCATTTTCCACACTTCCTGATGAACAGTAGAGCTGTCATTTTACATATCGTGGCCAAAGTGTGTTTTCGCAAGTCCAGCGCAGAATAGTGCAGTCGCTATGCAAAATCTGTTTTTGGGACAGTTTGAGGTAATGATGGTGACACTGTTCATGAGCAGATGTCCTAAAATGCCTATGTTGCAAATTTGGTGCCAAAAGGCCATAAAATGACTGTGTTTCAAGCATGTGTTGCGCAGTTTCCACGCACCCTTGTAACTTCACAAATCTGCAATATTTCCATGCCAGATTTTCAACACTGCCATTTCTTCACACCTCCTTATGAACAGTGCCGCTGTCCTTTCTCACAATCTGCCCAACATGTGCTTCTGCACCTGTGGTGCACAATGGCGTGGTCGCTGTGGGAAATCAACTTTTGGGACAGATTAACAAAATCACAGCACACTGTTCATGAGGGGAGGTCCCAAAATGCCTATGTTAAAAATGTGGCTAACAAACCCCCAAAAATAATTGGGTTACAGAAGTGTGGTGTGCAGTTTCTATGCATGCTCATGACTTCACCAATTTTTCATATTTTCACACCAGATTTTCAACGTTGCCATTTTTTTTACACCTCATGAACAATACAGTTGTCATTTTCCACATCCTGTCCAAAATGTGTTTTCACCCCGTGTCATCAAATGGCATAGCCGCTCTGCAAAACCACCTTTCAGCTAACAAACTGATTGTGCCACTTTTCAGGAGGTGGGCTCACAAACAGCCCATGTTGCAAATTTGGAATGAAAATACCAACACGCCTACGGTGTTAGGGTTTCCAACTGTAGCACCCCACCCTGTACAGACTGACAGACATCAGGGGTGTGACTTGGGATCATCGGCTGTAATGTTCACGCCATTCCACCCCCACCCCCACCCTTCAGCCAGTGACAGGCATCGTGGTGTGCCTTGCACTGTTCGGCCACAAAGTTCATCTCATTCTCCTATACTGCACCCACCTCAGTGCATTTCCTTATGGAACAGGGCACATATAATGCTCAAAGACCCCAAAGCACACCACAACACTTGTCAGTGTCTACAGGGTAGGGTGAGGTACAATGGCATGAGCATTATAGCTGATGACCCAAACGCATGCCCCAATGCCTGTTGCTCTCTACAGGGTGGTGGTGGGGTTCACATCACTTTAGTACTTCACTGCCATTCTTATTATGCATCTCTACCTATGGCACTTCCAGTGCCAGTGCCAGTGAGACAACATTTAGCATTGACAAATGCTTGTTTTCTTCTGAGCATGCTAAGCAGAGTTTTAGGATAACCCTTTGATACAAAAGAAGAATTTACCTTTCGCAGGATTTACCCATTGCAAAATTAGCGAGAACAAATATAGTTTGTGATTATAGCGATCTTGGGTTTTTCAACTTGAACATGTGGAAAAGACCTAAAACTGATGTGTTTTTGGAAAACAAACTGCTGAAGATAGCTATACGGGTCCTATTTAGCCAGATTCTGTTTTTTTTGGTTTTAAAATTATGACCACAAATAGCTTCTCTGAGCACCTCAAAGGTGGCATCAGCCAGCAGTGAGGGAACTGTGAGGACAGTGAGACGTTCTTCACTGCTGATGCTGCAGATGGCAACGTCCTGGCGGCCTGAGTGCCAAAAGTGAGCCAGCAGTCTCCTTTAGACTCCTGCACAGTTTTAAAGGGACATAAATTAAATTTACTCTGTTAATACTGTGGCCAAATGTTGTTGTGATCAATTAAAATATGTTTTATCAAAAGATTAGATTCCTGTGATTAATTATTGTGTGTTTTTATTTCTCCATTTGTGCATTCTATGTGGTGGCAGTTCAAAATGTAAGTGCGCTGCAATCTGTTCAGCATGGCTCTTTTGAAGTCCAATCAATAACATAAATGTTATACATCCTTTGCCATTTTTATGTCTGTTGCTAGAAGTTTATAGGGGCTCTTACATCATTTTTTATTATTCCAATACGTAATATGCAATTGTTTAACAGTTACACTATGGCCGGGATTTTCAAAAGGGTTGTGCGTGGCGCAACACAGATGCGCTATGTGCAACCCACTGATGTGCCCTGGTGTGATATTCAAAATGGGAAAGTGCGGGGCACAAATCCCGATGCACCAGGGTGCATCAGTAATGCATGCAGTGCAAGTAGAGGGGGGATTGCCCATGCATACTCCGCACATCCTGATATTCAGCCCAGGATGTGCTGAGAAGATGCAGGTGCAACCCCTACTTCTGCCGCATACAGTTGAGCCTAAAAAAAAAAGGGAGCAACTGCTGGCCACCCACAGGTGAGCTGCCATATTGCAGGGCGCAACACGGCAGCTGCCAGCTGTGGGTGGCCACCTGAGCTCCGACTGTACCGGCCAGCGTGGTAGCGCCCCCCATGCCCGATCGTGGGCATAGGTATAGAAGTGAAATGTCCACTATCCCTGGTGGTCCAGTGGACCGCTTCCAGCCCAGTCACGGGCATATGTATATTAAAAAGCATGTCCAATATCCCTGGTGGTTCAGTGGACCGCTTCCAGCCCAATCGTGGGCATTAGGACATTTAAAACATCCTGATTTAATATACATATGCCTGCGATCGAGCTGGAAGCAGTCCACTGGACCACCAGGGATATCGGACAGTTTTTAATTATACTCATGTCCATGATCGGACATTGGGACACTTTGCCGCGATGTGCAGGGGGCGTCGGTCCCCAACAGCTGCAGCCTGGCAGAGCACCAGGCGCAAGTCGTAAGGGATCGGTGCACCTGCATACAAATGGGGCTATAATGACATGCTAATGTCCCCGGTTGCGCCCTGCATCCATTATGGCCCCATTTGCTTATCCACCGCTGAATACTGCGGCTCCTGCACCTAGTGCATCCGCACTTGTGCTGGCGCATCCTCCTGCTCCACTCTTTCCACTTGCACTGGCACAGTGCCACTTCGCCATCTGCATTATGGGAGGCCAGGTTGCAATATTTAACAGTGCTGAGCCATGGCGCAGCTCCGTTGAATATTGCCCAGTCCACGTCCTGGTGCATCCCAGTTGTGCTACACCCTGCTTGTGCCCCTGCCAGGCGCATTTCTGAATATCCTACCCTATATGTACATTTTTACATTTTTACTCTCATTTGGATTTTAATTCAGACTGCTTCTATTTGACTTACATTCACACAAGTAGACACATAATTCTAAAAAAGTGATTTCATTTTTATTTATTTATTTATTAATTCTCAGACTACATTTTGACATTTCTTTATATGTTTTCCAAATGTTTTAATGACTGCAGCTTAGTGTTTAGGGAAAACTCATCCCCCCACTCCCAAAACCCACACTTTTTACAGATGCTCACATTGGGCACTGACACTGCAGACATTCAAATAAAAGTATTTAAAAGATGAGGACACTCCCTCATGAATCCCGACCTAAGGCCCCCTGTCAGCCTTTACTAGACACATACATGTGTGTCCACCATTAGAAAAGATAATTCGCTCCATACAGCCATCAGAAAAAAGGGGATTTACAAAATAAGTTCTGTTAAACATTGCTGCCATCCCGAAAACATCAGACACTGTCAGTAATAATATGCAGCCTCACACAGAGTTCCGGCTATTAAATCACATTATGATCATCCCAAATGTAACCAACTTATGCACCATCACAAAAATTAACAAACCACTTCCAATAACTGAAACAGTACAACTACAGGGCAGTAATACAGAAGGGCCAATTCTGTCATAAGATTAATTTATTTAAATACCAGCAACAGAGGAGGTTTTATTGTTTTTAGGTGATGTGAGTGGATTTAAATGTATCTAGCAATGCCAGGGCTGAAAAAATATTAGTCCTACTGACAGTGTAGTATTTCAACTGATGCAGGCTATACCAAACTGGTCAGTTTCCATCAATGCTAGGAAAAGGAGCAAGAAATATTCACTCATTCTGCAATGACATTTTTAAATTACAGCCCATTTGTGAACTTTTTTGCACCACATGCCTCAGAACTCATGATCAGCAGTACCCAACAAAACCTTTTTGAAAACAACTTTCCCCAGCACAGAGCTGTATAGCCATCCAGGATTTCTCACAACATATACAGATCCAATCAATCCTGTAAACCATACAAGATCAAATATATTTTTATTTAAAACAAACATAAACAGCATCCCATCCCCACCTATCTGTCTGTCTGCCTGCCTGCCTGTCTGTCTGTCTAACTAGCCAGCTAGCTACCCACCTATATTAATTTGTAAGTGGACCAGAGTGCCCTCCCCAGTATTGTTGATCTATAACCCCTTCCCTCCAGAGTGCCCCAAATATATAGGTGGCAGCACTGGGGTGCCCACATCTGGGGCTGCCAAAGAGTATCCCAACATTGGGATGCACAATCCCCAATGCTGGTCAGGGTCCACCTGTAAACAAACAAGCACAATAAAATCCACCATTGATTTTTTTTTTTTAAACCTACACAGAAGAAAAGGGTCCCTCGCTAATCTGACCCCCACACCCTTATCTACCCTAGCCCTACCTACTCAGCACCCACTACCCCACCCCCAACACACCCTCACTGACTTAAACATGTCCCATAACATAGATCCACTCTCCGATACAAAAGACGTCTTGCTTCTGGAACTGGCAACTGCAGTACGAGAAAAAGTCTGGTTAATGTGTTTCAGTATGTTTTGAACTTTATTCATAACTGTCATTTTTAAATATTTTTATACCAGACTTTCAGCCTGGCCTTTTTGGGGCCTCACCTCATTAACAAGGTAGGTGATTGTTTTTTCAAATCTGTCCGATAAGTGATTTTACAGTCACTAAGTGAATCACCTTATGGGCATGATTTAAAAATTTCCACTTACCGAGTTCACGAGGTAGGGTCATATGGAAACTATGTTGAAAATCTGGCAGACAATATGGTAAAATGACCAAGTTATAAGTGAACATTGAAATGCTTTGACGTTCACTCATAACTTCACTAATTATTAATCTTTCTAAACCAAACTATCAATATGGCCTATTTGGAACCCCATCTCTTGGACAAGGCAGGTGAAATTAATTTTCAAATCTGGGCCAAAAGGTAATTTCATGGTCACTTAGTGAAATTATATTTCTGGTGAGGTTTGAACATTTTCACCTACTGGGTTCATAAAATGAGGCCATAAGAATGCTATGCTCAAAATCTGGGGTAAAAATACAATAAAATGATCAAGTTATCAATTTCAACTTTTACTCATAACTGTGTTAATTTTTAATATTTTGATTCCAGACTTTTGACATAGCCATTTTTCTTGAACATTTGGGGTCAAAATAAAAAAAAAAGTATAAAGAAAACATTGTGTGTAGTGCCAACCTTTACCTCAGTGGGTAGTACACTATAATCCCATGCAGGACAGCTGTGTTAGGGGGTGAGCTCAGTGTGCCAGCTGAATGGACCAAGGCTGGGGAGACTGCACCGTCATGTGGCACCCCCCCCAAAGGAATGCGTAGGCTTGCATGCAGGAGCTCATATTTTTGTTCTGTACTGCCTCTAATGAAAAAAAATGTCAACTGTAGCTTTGGCAAAAACAGTCATGGTGCTCACTTTACGCACAGTAAGCTGTTCATCTAGAGTCCTCTGACCTGCCTGTGATCACAGTATTCCCAACCGCAAATGAAATCAAACCAGTGGTTTTAAAAGAAACACTACAAAAAAAGATTATGGCACACTTCACTTGAAAAGTTACTGCTCTACTAATGGCAGGGTGGAGGGGTGACTGCATGTAATTACGAGCCTGCTACTGTCCCGCTTGCACCATCATCTTTCACTTTGCACACAGATCATTTAAATTAAAATTGTAGGCAGCTTTTTTTTTTACCTTGAGTCACTTATCCAGTATAACAGCCAATATGTCAGATTACTTGCCTATCTCTTTCACCCTCATAGAGTCCACTGAAGTTGAGGACCTCCTTAGTAGCAGGGGAGATGTTATTCAGATTCAGGCAAAGAAATAAAATGGACACTGCCAAAACTGAGAGCCATGTCCCCACAACATCCCATGAGCTCAACCACATTGAAGCTGATTGCGACAAGCTCAATAAAAAAAACGCAGCTTGGGCAGTCCCAGTTCTACATGACTGGGTGACTAGCAGATACATAGATATTGATATTAAAACTATGCCCCTGAAAGGATTGAACTTTTTTTTTTTTAATTGCAAGAGGGACTATGTTTTCTCTCTGATGTAAAATAATGTTAATAAATTCTATTTTAATTTTATTTTTGTGTCTTAGACTCTTTAGTTATTTTAGGTAGAAGCCCATTTTCTAAGTGCAATAATGCCCTCCAGGGCAGGCAAGATTGGGCTATACCAGACCTTCCAGGAGCTATAAGGCTCTCTGCCTGCAGCATCAGCCTCATTACGCCCCTGGGCGGTCTAGTATAGCCCAATACTGCCCACCCTGGAGGGTATTACTGCTTACATAGAGAGGGTCTGAACCTCGAGAGACCCCCAACCTCCTCCATCCATACGGCAGACATCTACGCTCCCACTGATGAGGGACATTAGTTACAATGTTGCAGGGCAGTCCAGTGCACATGTGGACAAACAAACTAGGTGGCTCAGGTGCACCCAAACGCTATCTACACTTATAGTGGAGGTGCATGGACTCCCGAGTCAACCACTTTGGGATTCTCCACCCCTGCAAAGACCAAGACTCGGAGCACCCAAAACTGATGACTCACCACCAGGGCCAGTTCCAGGATGTACTGGGCCCTAGTGCAAGACTTTGTAGTGGGCCTACCCATACCAGCCCCCCCCCCATCCCAGGCAGGCCCTCCTACGTCACCACCACCAAAATAAAAAAAGCTGCAAGTTAATCTACTGTTGCATACTCAGCACAGGCAATCAGCATTTTCCATTGAGAGAGTGAGAATCAAGAGAACTCAGTCAAGTTGTTGAGCTGCAGTGAGTGCAGCAGTGTTTGCTAAACACACACCAGGCTATAGTGTAATTAATGTTAGTCCCCCCCCCCTCGCTGCCTGCCCACTGACTGTTCTGTGCCCAGCCTATTGCTAGGACTGACGTTAACTAGGCTAGTAGCAGGAGATCAGGTCGCCGTGCCCAACACCAACCCAGTATCTCTTATGTTCTCCCCCACCATGCCGGCCACTGAGGCCCCGACTGCTGCTACTTGTGGGCTTGCTCTTTCTCAGAAATCCTCCCCAACCCCAACTAAGTTTGCCACTTTGTCAGAAGCTGAACTGTTCAACTGCCTGCCCTGCCTACCGAACCATGGCCTGCCTGTCCACCAACTGGACTACTCAATCAGGCACTACTCAGTCAGCACTATACAAACTTCTTCACTCAAGTTACATGATGTACAGGTGAGGTGGGTGTCTGTGTTTTTGTTTTTTTTATAATGGTTTGAACAACAATTTGTTGTAAATTCAAGCAATTTTATTCAGTACTCAAAACACAGTGCTGCAGGCAGCTGCTTGTGCTGCCGCCAATGCAGTTAAGACCTTAGGCTGACTCCAAGCTAGAGAAACCGCCTCTGTGTCCAACAGCTACCTCCACGCACTCAATCTGCACACTTTCGTGAGACTGTGTGAGTGAGTGAGCGAGGGTCCTGGGTACTCCTGCTGCTCACTGGGCAGCCTATCTGAGTGAACAAGCTGACTGTGGATCATAAGCCCACTCCTCCCCCCAGGCAGCAATGGGATTCGGGAGAGTGATGTGGTGATGGACGGTGACTGTGGTGATTGGCAGGTTGGGAGCAGTGAGCAGCCACCCACTCAGGTGTCAACCAGGGTCTGGAAGAGGGGAGTATTAGAGGAAGCACTGGAGAAGGGAAGAGGAGCGGGCAGGGCAGCGAGCGCTGCATGTGAACTGCGGAGGAGGAGGGCCCATGGAGGTGGGGATGGTGTGGAGCTATGGAGCATCATCATGCCAGTCAGAGCCAGCCAGCATGGAGAGGTGGTGGAGCTGCCCACTGCCAAGGTCGGAAGGCAGAGCAACAAGCACAACAGCAGCCAGCTAGCACCAGCCCAGGAGGAGCGGAGGTAAGAGGAGGAATCAAGGAGTGGAGGAGGAGCCAAGCTCAGGAAGGAGGAGCAGGCTAGCAGCAAGCAGCCACAACAGGCCACTGAGGTCTGGGGGGAGTGGTCAGTGTGTGAATGGAATGGAGCCAAGCCACGGAGCCAGCAAGCTGTTTGGTTGGGGTCATGAGGGATTTAAATGGCTCACAGATGGCAGAGAGCATTAGCAGTGGGCAGTGGCAGGCTCAGAGTTGGAGTCGCTTGACTCAGCCTGCAGCCGCAGGGCCCGGGGTCGAGAGGTGGTAGCATTTTTACTTTACTGATCCCAGGAGCACCGCACAAATAAAAAAAAAAAATGGAAATTTTGACTTTGAGGGCCATGGGCCCCCCAGGAGGTCTGAGCCATGGTGTGGTGGCATCCCTTGTACCCACTCTGACGCCAGCCCTGCTCACCACCCAAAACCCACTAGACTAATGTTCATGTGGTTATTGACAGTATCTTGTGTTTGAAAGTTTTACAGGTATTGTTTATTTGATGGATTGCAGTTAACTATTCAACTGGTTTCCTTTGTATACAGTATTTACTACACTGGTTCAGTTTTCTATCAACTATGTGATTTTTACAGACAAAGAGAGTTCCAGAGAGGGCCCCATTGTGATGGGCTCTCCCTATTCTAAACAGTCACTTAGTACCATTCTCCCACATTGATGCACTCTGCTCTTACATACCTAAAGGCTTTAATGACAGTAATTGATTACCCCTCTGCCTGCTCTGCAGCTACACTATGGCTGGACACCCAATAAAGTGAATATCCTGGAATGTTAAGGGTATAGAGACCTCCCTGAAGTGCTGCACAATTCTGGATCACGTGCGAAGCAGGGAGCCAGTATAGCCTTTCTCCAGGAGACCCACCTTATAGAACTCAAAACAGCTAAGTTCAAAACCATCTGTGTCTCTCAAGTATATAGTAGTATCTTTCACATCAAGAGCAGAAGGGTGGCTATCTTAGCCCACAAAAATATTCCCCTAATGGTGGAGGTAGCAACGTCAGGTCCAGAGGGAAGGTATGTCACAGTGGTGGGCAAGATATGCAACCAAGAAGTTACCTTGTGCAACACATATAGCCCTAACACACAAGATGCAACCTTCTTCACTCACCTGGCTCGGGCACTGTCCACACACCAAAAAGGTAGACTGATTGTAGGGGGATATGATGGATGACTTCACAGATAGAAGCAAACCATCCATTGCTCAGCCGACCTCAGCCTCCATGGCACGTCAGCACATGGTGAATGAACTAGGCCCTATAGATATCTGGCAGCCAACAAATCTGAAAGTGGGAGCAGGAAGAAGGCTGGCAATTACAGGCCAGTCAGCCTGACCTCAGTGGTGGGGAAACTTATGGAATCACTAGTGAAAGAAAGGTTTGTGATATATCTTAAATCCAGTGGAGCACAGGATCTGAGGCAGCATGGAGTCACAGTGGGAAGATCTTGTCAAACAAATCTGATAAATTTCTTTTGACTGGGTGACTAGGGAGGTGGATCAGGGAGGGGCAGTGGATGTGGCATACCTGGATTTCAGCAAGACCTTTGACACTGTTCCTCATAGGAGGCTAGTAAATAAACTGGACAGCCTGGGAGTGGGTCCCAGGGTGGTACACTGGGTCAAAGATTGGCTGATTGATAGGACACAGAGGGTGGTGATGAACGGAGTTCAATCCAAAGAGAGAGAGAGAGAGAGAGATGACCAGTGCGGTCCAGCAGGGATCAGTGCTTGGACCAGTCCTCTTTAATGTCTTCATAAACAACATTACAGAGGGGCTGGAAAGAAAGGTGTGTCTCTTTGCAGATGACACGAAGATCTGCAACAGGGTTGATACTCCTGGAGGGGGAGAGAAAATGAGAAGGGACATAAGCAAGTTTGAAGAGTGATCAAGGGTGTGGCAGCTAAGATTCATTGCAAAGAAGTGCAATACCATGCACTTGGGGCACAGAAATATGGGGGAAGAGTACATGATGTGGACAGAGGTACTGACAGCCACCAAACAAGAAAGGGACCTGGGAGAAATCATATCTGATGATCTAAAGGTCACCAAACAATGTGAGAAGGCTGTCAGGAGAGCCAGTGGAATGCTGGGTTGCATAGGGAGCGGTATCTCCAGCAGAAGAAAGAAGGTGGTGATGCCACTGTATAGAACATTGGTGAGACCTCATCTAGAGTACTGTGTCCAGTTCTGGAAGCTGCAACTCCGGAAAGACATAGATGGAGTAGAAGCGGTTCAGAGAGGGGCGACAAAAATGGTGCAGGAGCTGCACCAAAGAGGGGGGGACATGACAGATACTTTCAAATACCTCAGGGGTGTTAACAAGGTATAAGAGGGTAGCATCTTTAAAAAATATATATTTTCAAGAACAAGGGGCCATGATATGAAAATAGAGGGGGTAGACTTAGGGGTAATGTGAGAAATTATTTTTTTCACAGAAAGGGTGGTGGATCCATGGAACAGCTTCCCAGCAGAGGTTGTTGGGGCAAAAATGGTAGGGGAATTTAAAAACGCATGGGACAGACATAAAGGAACTCTAGTGACTGGAAAGAGAAGGTAAGCCACAGATCATTTAGATCTGCAGTATATGAAACAGGTAAGGAAAATGGGTAGACTGGGTGGGCCAAGCGGTCCTTATCTGCCGTAAAAATGTTCTGTTTCTATGTCACTATTCCTTCTATTCAGCCCCTTAGCAGTCCTTCTCTTGGATCAGTCTCTGGCTAGTGCCACATGCTTGGATCCCAGATGTCATTGATGACCAGAATGGCACAGTGATCATTTCTGATTATGCTCCCATCTCCTTTTCCTGGCTCCCATCCCCTCTCCAGAACCCAACAGACACCAATGGCATTTTAATGCCTCCCTACTGAAAGATAAGGCATTCTGTCATTCACTGACAAGGAACATACAAGATTTCTTCACAATGAACCATCCCAAGGCTACCTCTGAGGCAGTCCAGTGGGACACCCTGAAGGCATTCATTAGTGGAGAATGCACCAGTTACACTTCCCTTCCTAAAAAGGCAAAAAAAAAGACATGGAGCTGCAGCTGCAGATCTTTAAGGACCTGGGGCCCAATTCTGAGACATGTGGCACAAGCCGCCGGCACCTGGGACTTGTGCCATATGCCAATACCCCAGGGACCCTGCATTCGATTACAAAACAGACAGGGTCCCTGGTGGCTACATCCTGTGATTTGCGGCACCCCAGGCAATACCTACACAGGGTGTTGCAAGTCGCAGTACTGCCCTCCGACAGAGCGCAAGTCTCCCCACCCTGGATCCCTGATTGGCAAGCCCCCCCCAGTCCCCACACCCCAGAGCTATAATAATACTCCACGGGGCTATTCAAGCACCCCCCTTCCCCCTGCCTTGATGGCAGCCACCTGGACACCCGACAGTACCCTGCAAACCCTGGTAGTGCTAGTGCCCCCCCATCCTGCAGTGCCAGTCCACCCCTTCCACCCGGCCCCAGTCAGTGACTGGAAAACCTACCTCTCATCTCCACGGTCAGCTGCCAACTGAGCTCCATCCATGCGATACTACTGTACACAGTACGTGCTCAAATGACTGATTGAGAGCATACTGTATATAGTAGTATGGTTGGAGGGTGCTTAGTCGGCAGCTGGCCATAGAGGTGAGAGGTGGGTTTTGCTAGTCGCTGACTGTGGCTGGATGAGGGGGTGGACTGGCACTGCAAGGTGGGGGGGGGCATCAGACTACCAGGGATTGAGGGAGGTCCATGGTGTGCACTGTACTGACTGTGCACAGTGCGGCAAAGAATCGGTAACGGGCTTGTCCTTGGGGCAGCGGTTTGCCATTCCTGTGGGGCATATTACTGGCCATATGGGGGTTTGGGGCATGGGGATATGTTGCCCTTCAGGGCAGTGTGATGTATCAGGGCACAGGGGTGGGATAGCCCTGCAGGGCATTCACTGTATCTTGGGGGGATTGGGGCTTGGGGTGACAGCAACCCGCAAAGAGTGTCTCTAGCACACTGGGGGATGGTGGAGGTGTCTGTGGGATGGTGGGGGGGGGGGATGTAGGGTGGCACTGGCACAATCCAGCAACCCCCAGTGGATGCAACAGATACTTAGACCAGCTAATAGCTGGTCTAACTTTGCTAAGACCAATGTCCTCTGGGGTTTGTCTTGTAATAGCACATGTACTGTTCTGCCAGCTACCCTCTCAGAATAGATCGTAACTGTTGCCATAAATTCCCTTACATTGTGTTGCAGGGGGTTTATGGTTTACCTACTGGCGTAGGATGGCTTTGGCACAGGCAGCCTGCAACATGTCATAGGCTGCCTTTTGGAATACCAAATGGAATAATGCATGGAGCAAAGTGCTACTTGCGCCATTTTGTTTGGCGCAAGTCACTTTGCAACATGCATAACCCATTCTGGAACTGGGTCCCTGGAGTCCAAATTCCAGGCAGACCCACCCCTTTGGCTGAACTCCTAGCAGGTATTGTAGGTACCAGATACAAGATCAACATGCATCTACACCAGAGTGCTGAATTTGCACTATTCCATCTCAAACAGACTTTCTGGGAGGTGGAGGAGAAACCAGGGTGCATCCTAGCATACCAACTGCGTAAATGACAGGAGAGCTCCAGAACAGTGGCTATCAATTCTCACACAGGTGATGTGAAGAGAGACATGTACGGCATCACTAACTCTTTCCTGCATTTACATAGATACATAGACAGTGTCGGCAGATAAGGGCCTATGGCCCACCTAGTCTGCCCATTTGAGCTTGTAAGTTCAGTTTGTTTTCCTAGAAGTCTATTTCCCCTTACCCCTGACCTCTAGAATTCTTTTATGTCTATCCCATGCATTCTTAAATCCCGTGATTGTTTCAGCCCCCACCACTTCCTCTGGCAGAGTGTTCCACTTGTCCACCACCTGTTCTGTGAAGAAATTATTTCTCTGTTTCCTCTGAATCATCCTCCCTCCAACTTCATTCCCATGCCTCTAGTCCTGAAACATCTTTTCACTTAAAATAGTGTTTTCCTGCACCCTGTTCCTCCCTGTAAGATACTTGTATGTCTCTATCATATCCCTCTCTCCTCCTCTCCTCCAGGGAGTACATGTTCAGTTCCTTCAACCTGTCTTCATAGGACTTGTGATGCAACCCATGCACCATCTTTGTTGCCCTCCTCTGAACCTTCTCTACCCTGTCTATGTCCTTACGTAGGTATGGTCTCCAGAACTGTACACTGTACTCCAGGTGGGGCCTCACTAGTGTCTTGTATAGCAGAATTATGACCTCCCTTTTCCTGCTGGTGATGCCCTGCCTATACATTCCAGCATCCTATTTGCTTTACCTGATGCCTTGTCACACTGTTTTCCCTACCTTGAGGTCATCAGAGATGACAACCCCAAGATCCCTTTCCTGCTTGGTGCATGCTATATCCTCACCCCCAACTGATTTATTGTGCCAGGGTTTTTGTGCCCCTATATGCATTATCTTGCACTTTTGCATTGAATTTCAACTGCCAAACCCTTGACCATTCTTCAAGTTTCTGCAGGTCCCTTCTCATTCTGTCTACACTCTCTGGTGTGTCTACTCTGTTACAGAGCTTTGTGTCATCAGTGAACAGTGAAATTCTGCCTTCTAGATCCTGTGCAATGTCACTGATGAAGATGTTGAATAGGACCGGTCCCAGCACTGATCCCTGTGGTACCCCACTGGTCACTCTTCCTTCTGTGGAGTGACAGCCATTTACCACCACCCTCTGTGTCCTGCCACCCAGCCAGTTACCTACCCACCACACTACTGTCCTGCCCACACCCATATTCCCCAGTTTGTGTAATAGTCTTCTATGTGGCACAGTGTCAAAGGCCTTGCTGAAGTCCAGATAGGCCATGTCCACTGCCCTCCCTGATCCACCTCCTAGTCACCCAGTCAAAAATTCAATGAGGTTGGTCTGACATGACCTCCCCCTGGTGAAACCATGCTGCTTTGGGTCCTGCAGTCCATTGACAACCAGATGTTCCCCAATCTCTCCTTCAGTAGTGCTTCCATGATCTTTCCCACTACCGAGGTGAGGCTGACTGGTCTGTAGTTCCCTGCTTCCTCTTGTTCCACCTTTGTATAAGGGGACTACATCTGCTGTCCTCCAGTCTTTGGGTACCTCCCTGTTTCCAGTGATTGGCTGAACAGGATAGCCAGAGGTTCAGCCACCACCTCTCTTAGTTCTTTAAGGACCCTAGGTGCACCCCATCTGGCCCCATTGCTTTATCAGCTCTTATTACTTCCAGTTCCTTCAGGACCCTTTCTCGTGTAAAGGGACTTGTGTCCATTTCTGCACCATTCTCACCCCTTGTACTCCCTTCAGACCCATTACCCCCCTCTTCCTTAGTAAAGACTGAGCAGAAATACCTGTTCAATATGTCAGCTTTACTGTTGTCATCCTCCACGTGGCTCCCATCCTCCCCCTTCAGTCTCACTATCCCTCCCTTTGTCTTTCTTTTTTCACTTATAGCGCTACAAACACCTACATAGCAAGGAGAAGTAATCCACAGATGCAGACCTCTCACACTTCAGCAGCCCCCCTCAGCCTTCCCAAGGTAACTTCTGACATAAAACTTGCCATGGACAGACCTGTAATTACTGCAGAACTTGAGGAAGGCCTCAGTTCCACGCCAGCCATAAAGTCCCCCAGAGGGGACAGCCTCCCAGCTAAATTCTTATAAACCTTCAAAGATGTACTTCTCCCACCCTCCGTCGCCACTTTAAAAGAAGCCAGTATTTCTGGGGAACTCCCACCCTCCATGAGGATGGCTACCTCTGCTCTCACACCCAAACCCAGGAAAGTCACACTTTCCTTCAGGAGCTACCAGCTTACATTGCTCTTAACCACTGACAATAAGGCCTATGCGAAGGTTCTGGACATAAGGCTGAATGAAGTGTGCTCGTTTCAGTACCTTGGGGTCACAATTGACAAGTCCCTTTCCTTTGACGAACACATATGCAATATAACTTCTGCCACCAATAGGAAGCTAGGGGGCCCTCTATAGGCTACAGTTCTGCCTTGCACGTAAGGCTAGGTTTCTGGTGGTTAGAGGTACTATCCTACCCATCTTGGACTACATAAATTTGGTATACTGAGCAGTCTCTATTTCCAGCCTACACAAAGTCCACATGATCCTCAACAAAGCCTGTAGATTTATTTTGGATACCGACTGCCTTACGCACACTTGCGAACTACACATTAGGACAAAATGGCTTCTGCTCCTGAATCGAATCAAGCTACATTCCTGCCAACTAGGGAAGAAGGCCCTCCTAGGATTTGTGCCCCCTTCCTTACAGGCATTATTCAGACCTGCCCCAGCTGAACATGCCATGAGAAGTGTAACAAAACACACCCTAGCAGTGCCTTTCAGAAGAACTGCCCAGGGGAAGTGAGCTTTTGCAGTAAGGGCCCCCACCTTGCTAAATGAACCCCCCCCACATCACCACACGCCTCACACGCCTTGGTCACTGCAAATCCGTACTTCAGAATTCCATCTCCCCTCCTGATCACTGCTTCTGCCACACTTAATTCTAACCGAAACTGTTCTTTCCCCAGCCCCTGGACCACATTCTGACTCGCCTGGGACCGTCAAGATGCTCCTTCAATGCCCACACTACACCCACTCTCCTCTCCCTTGCCCTACCTCTGACCCTTGTACCACCCCCCCACTTCCCCACCTCCTCTTGTCATATTCCCCTCCTACTTATACCCTCACCCCTCTACTTACACACCTCCCCCTGCAATATTCCTCCTGCTTATTCCCTCTAGATCCTTTCTTCAACTACTTGTTGCTGTTTCTTCCATCGCACCCCCTTAGCCCGTAGCCTACTACTCCTGATGATTGAACTGGCTTTACTGGAAGTATCTACATATTGTATCCTTAAGGAAAAGAATGTCCTATGTCCTTTTTGCTTGATACATTTCAGACAATGCCTGTTAGCTGCTAATGTTTCCTCTGACTCAAGTTTTTGATGTATTTATGCTTATTTAATTTATTTATTTAAATAAAAATAAATAAATTTATACTTGACGAGGATCCTTTGTAAATGAGCTTGTAGTTCAAAGGTTGAAATTCCAATTTCTCAATAAATAAATAAAATAAATAAGCAGTGACCATAGATCAAGTGGGCTTAATTCCACAGAGCGAGGAACTGGCAACTATAGGAGACTTCCGAACTTAATCTGGGCCACAGGGCCACATCACCCCTCACCCTGTCAGTGCTTATCTCACTTGATGCAGAGAAAGTATTTGACAGAGTGGAGTGTAATTATCTCTTTCATGCTTTGAAAGTCTTTGGCATTGGGGAATCCTTTATCGGCTATATCCACAATCTATACCATGTGCCCAGGCCTCAGTCATTATGTGCGCTTACCCTTTCCTACTCAGTAGAGGCAGCTGGCAAGGCTGCCCCCTTCATCCTTCCTATTCATCCTGGCCCTGGAACCTTTGATCCAAGTCATACATCTGGAACAAAATATACATGGCATCTGCATGGGGGGAGAACATAAAAGCCCTGGCCTGTGTGGGCAATGCAATGCCCACACTCAACAAACCAGAATCCTCCATCCTGGCACTACTAAACCTTCTGTGCCAGTTTACAAATATATCTGGCTACAAGGTCAATATGGCCAAATTCATCATACTACTTGTAACTGTTTTAAATGATTTATACATGATGTGAAATTTGATGTGAAATTTTATTTCTATATTGATTATTTGTTATTTGTAAGTGATTGTGTTTGTTATGTTTTGACTGTGTGGGTCGCACCTGTAAAAGGATGTAATGTTGTGCTTACTCGCTAAACAAATAACCAAACAAACAAGTACCACAGTAAAAACCCTACAAGACTTTCTATGGGGCCTACAGTTGGCACAATCCAGCATCAAATATCTGGGTATATACTTCTTGTGCAACCTTCCGAGCCTGGGCAGACTGAACATCTCTCCTTTGCCTGAGGAACTGAAGAAGGACTTGGACAGGTGGCGCCATCTCCATTTTTCCTACTGGTATGGGCACACACCTTCAAAATAATGGCAGCCCCTCAGCTTCAGTACATCCTGGACAACCTACCCGTAAGCATCAAACCCAAACTTCTTACAGCCACCAGAAAACAGACGCTAACTTTTTTTCTGGAGCTTTGGATCAGAGACTCAGCTACCAAAAGCTGTCTCAACCCCTAGAAAAAGGGGGCCTTAAAGTCCCCGACTTGGGCCTCAAGCATATGGCACACATGCTATGCCAGTTAATCCATTCCTTTCCCAATGTGGACCCTTAGATCAAGCCCAAATGGGATGACTGTGAAAATAGCATGCTTGGACAGGCTCCATACCAAGCAGTCATGTTCGGGAAGCTTCCCACTTCAGTCTTCTCCCAACCCATGCTCCCTCCCATAAGGAAAGCTTGGGTAAGACTAACTCATTACCTGAAATGGTCCCCGACCCATTCCCCCATTGTCCCACTCTGACGGACTCCTCATCAAAAAATAGGGGGTGAACTCATTGCCTGGAAGAGCTGGCAAAACAAAGGGTTCCATAGCCTCTTTCAACTAACAGATAAAAAATCAGGCCATCTCAGAATATTTGGGCAACTCCAAGAGACATTTGCACTTGCCAAACACCAGCATTAGCAATATTTACAACTACACCATGCCCTATGTCCTCTCCTAGGCCCGAATTACAAAATGCCACAGCTATACAGCCTAGACAAATTACTTCTGCCAGACCAAAGCAAACCACCCCAGGTGACCACTATACGCAATGGGCTACTGTCACTTTGCCAGCACCACTGGCCTCACTGCATGCCAAATGAAGTATAGAACTAGGCCAGGAGATACCCACAGGCACTTGGGACCTATGCTGCACAACTCTCTAGCAAGTGGCTAGAGATACTAGAACCTGCTTTACACAATTTAAAATACTCCCCTGCTAGCACAGGACTTCCCCCCAAGCAGTTACACTGGTGAGGACTAGTGGGCCCTGACCAATGCTGGTGATGCAACATTGCAACTGGCATCCACCATCTCTCATCTGACCTGGGGTTGCACAATTCTATGTCCTTTTTGGGATGTAGTCCAATCAATACTGAGTGACCTGTTCCAGCAGAATATCCAGCTCACCCATATGTTGGTTATGCTAGGCATGACCAATATAAGCAGTGACCCCTCTGCATGGCTGTCCTGACTAAGAAATGGCTGTAGGGGGTTCTCATTATGGTCAAGCACATTGTGTTCTGGTACAGGAGGGACAAAGCCCCACTTCAAGCCCACACAATAGCATGCTCAATAAGTTAGACACCTACATGGACATGTGGGGACCATACCTTAAGTCTACTCAATGCAAAATTCTGCATGGCTACTAAGAAACATAAAAACATAGAAAAGTGACAGCAGAAGGAGACAGTGATCCATTTAGTCTGCCCAAGAGTTTCCTAGATCTCTTATAGTTCCTGGGATCTAACCCCCCATTTTGAAATTAACCCTTTCCTGATCCTGTTATTCCTGTTTGACCCTTGCTCTATCATACCCATGCTTGAAAGCTGCTAAGGTCCATGTACTCACCACCTCTGCCAGCAGGCTGTTCCAAGGCTACACCACTCTTTCCATGAAGAAATGCTTTCTTACATCTTCTATGAAGCTCCCTCCTTATAGCTTACATTCATGTTCCCTGGTGGTGGAGATGGTGGCCCTTTGAAATAGTTCTGTGTATGGCACCTTATTAATGCCTTTTAAGAACCTGAAAATCTCAGCCATGCCCCCCCCCCCTTCCTTGTTTCTAGTGAGAATAGGTTTAATTCTGTTGGATAGCAGGATTCTAGACCTGTTGGCAAAACATGACACAGAAGCCCAGATATCACAAGATAAAGTTTATTCCCAAAACATGTAGAAAACAGCATACCTGCTGGGAGTTTGGAAACCTCCAAACACCACAATGTCATCAAGAAAATCCAGAGAACAATAGGCTTACAGGGATTATTATACTGAGAGATAACTAAGTAACGGAATCTCGCAACAAGGCAGAATAACAAAATATAGCAATTCTATTTGGGAAACTGGTGGTCAGTTCACACCTAAGACAGATTTTGCACGCACAGACTGATAAGCATTATGCTGACTAAGGCTGCTTTTGGGTGTCAATACAGCGATTGATAAAATATGCTGCTCATAGCATTATGGCAAAAACTGTATATGGTGCACAAGCACCACAGATAATCATGTTAAATAATAGTTTCTAAGCACATAGCAAGTATGAGTAAATACAAATATACCTTATGTTACAATAGTATGTGTGTGAGCCTACATGATGGTCACTGGGGCATGTAGGTCTACAACTCCTTCAGACGTTCCTTATATGAGAGACCATGGAGGCCTGTATCATCTTGGTCACTCTTCTCTGCACAGTCTCTAGCCTATCCCTGTCCTTCTTAAGGTGCAGATTCCAAAACTGGATGCTGTACTCCAGGCGGAGCCTTACCAAGGACCTGTAAAGTAGGAGGATAACCTCCTTGCTTCTGCTGTTGAATCCTCTCCCTATGCACCCCAGCATTCTATTTGCCTTGCTGTAAGTCTTGTTGCATTGGCTTGATTGTTTGAGGGCATCACATATGATGACCCCTAGGTCTCTTTCTTCCTGAGAGGTGCTGAAATTGACCTTGCTGAGCCAGAAATCTGTCCTTGGATTCCCTTTACCCAGATGTAACACATTGCACTTTTTGTGTATTGAACTTCAGTTGCCAGACATTAGACCATCTTTTTAATCTTTGCATGTCGTTCTGAAGTTTCCTAGTCATCTCCACACTGTTGACCCTATCACCCAGCTTGGTATCATCTGTGAAAAATTCAGGCTTAACACTCTGAATGCCTATACCTATGTCGCAAATGAACTTGTTAAACAGGACTGGCCCTAAGACCAAACCCTGGGGCACACCACTAGTGACTATACCTTCTGACCTCACTCCGTTGATGACTGCCTTCTGATTTCTATCTCTAAGCCAATTTCTCACCCACCTAACCAAGCTTTCAGCAATGCCTAGGTCTTCCAACTTTTTTAGCAGGTGATTGTGTGGCACTGAGTCAAACACCTTGCTGAAATACATGCCACAACACCTCCTGGATCTGACTAGAAACCAACAGGGAAATACTCATCATAAGACCAACACTAACAACCCAGCACAGAGCTATACAATCTCACTTATTTGCTATAGATATGTACAAACGAAGCGTAAAATGTTTTCTTAAAGCCTATGAAAACCTCTCTGGAACTCTCTCTCTCCACTTGAACTCATTTACTGCATTTGTTATATAATAGCATATTGACAACTACTGTTTGGAGTCACTAAATAAGCCTAAGAAGTAACCAATTTTAGACTGAGTTTTTTTACTTAGCCTTTATTGTCATTCAGTTACCCTTCACTAGCACTAAACCTCAAAGGGATTATGCCCAGCCAGGTGAACAGTTTGTACACATTGTTTTTGTTAAACAGTGTTACCTGTAAAAACCCAATAGACTCTTAATTGTAAAACAGCCATGTGTGGCTTTAGTTAGGCAAGTGAGAGGGAAGCAAAATTAAAAGGGAGGGGGGCTGAGTTTCTGAGTTTGAACTCTGAAAGGGCCAGATCTATGCAGCCCAAACCAAAATATTTTTTTCTTAAAGCCAGCCAAGAATACTTTTTTACTTAAAGCCAAACCAGCACATGTTTTTCGTAAAGCAGTATTTGTCTGTTCATTTGGCAAGTGATACAGAGGCAGCAGTACAATGGGGGGGGGGGGTCTGAGTTTCAACGTTTGTTGCTCAGGGACACATTTTTTACATGGTTTATCTTCAATTTCTAGATGATAAATCTTTATTTAGGTATGTCTTAACTTGATGTAATTCGATTAGTTACAAGGTTAATGTGTTACTGTAGCTAGGTGTAAAATCAGGCATCTAGGATCACTCATATAGAGCTCTGGTGTCTGACAGTCTTTCACAATTCTTGGAGCCCAGCTTCATATACAGCAAGAATAATTGAACAAAATCTCTCAGGATGCATTTATGTTTAAACAGCTTTACTTATGTATTTTGAGTCAAACACTAAAAGGCCTGGGTGCATTTTAGTGTTTGTCATGAAATATGTAAGTAAAGCTTTTTAAGCATAAACCGCATCCAGAGTGATTTTTTAAATGATTCTTGCTGTATATAAAGCTGGGCTCCAAGAATTGTGCAGCATTGTAGTTAGGTGGCCATTACAATGTAGGGATTATTACACATGTTCATAAATGAGCTAGCTCAATGGTGATCGCCTGGGTAAATAAAGATTTTTTTTTGACATGTTAATAGTTCTGTAATAACACATGCATTTTTGGTCCCCACTTGTAACAGAGTGTTAATTACATATTATACAACAGCAAAAATGTATGCTGGGCTCTCATTTGTTAGTCTGGGGCTGGACCCATGATGTTACCCAGCATAACATCACAGATCTAGTCCCAGCACACAGATGACTGAATAATGCCAAAAAAAAAAAAAAACACTGCACATGCCATGTTCAAGATGCCCATGCTTGACATGGCCTGTGTCAATTTTGCCACTACTTTATAAACTTTAAAAAATGCAAATCCCTCCCTCCTACAGTGCACAAACTACAACAAATGAAACCCAAAACCTACTTGTTTTCTCCCTAAACCCTGTTAACGTTTTTTTCTTGTTAACCCCCCCTTCGAAAAAAATCAAGTGAAAGCCATCTTTGCGAACGGCTTCAGAACAGTTGCCTGCTGCACTGCAGTCCATGCCCAGAGAACATTGTCACACAATTGTTCTTTTTCTTTTTTATTACTTAAAAAACAAACTGTAACAGAAACTGAAAGCCGCCAGTGCCTCCTGCTCCCCAGACATTCCTAACTTTCACAGATAAAAACTGTCATTACAATTGGCTTCATGGAAGTCCTGTACTCCCTGCCACCATAGTAAGGAAACACGTGAGCACCTCTGTAATTTCGCACTTCGCTTACCTGATTGCTGTTTGCTCTTTTCTGCCTTGAGTCTCTACTCTCAGGAAAGCTGAGAAGACAACCAGGATAATGTCCCGAAGGGGAGAGTGCCATTTCTGTAATTTGCACCTACACAGCATGAAAAGCCACAATGGCATGAGGGGAGACACC
Organism: Neoceratodus forsteri; assembly: GCA_016271365.2. Lineage (NCBI taxonomy): Eukaryota > Metazoa > Chordata > Ceratodontiformes > Ceratodontidae > Neoceratodus > Neoceratodus forsteri. The sequence goes on from CM028131.1 coordinate 1,182,004,043, forward strand.
GATTTAATGGGAGAAGATACAGAGAGAAATGTTTGGGTTGGGGGGGCTCCACCTTCTGGACAAAATAGTAAATTAGCACTACTTTTTCAAAAAGTACACCTGCTCATTGAAAACAATAAACTACTTTTAAATGTATTTTTCCATCTTTTTTCATTTTTTTTTAATGAGCCAGTTTATAATAAACATAGAGGTTGACCGCAGATAAGAACTCAATGCCCATCCAGTCAGCCCACTTATCTTTCTACCTTATAAATGTGCCATCGGCCTTTGCTCTGTCAGTGGCCTATCTATTCATACTCATCTGTATTGCTCCCTTATGCCTATCCCATGCCTGTTTGAAGCCCTGCACTGTATTCATAGCCACCACTTCCTGAGGTAGGCTGTTCCATGCATTCACTACTCTTTCTGTGAAAAATAATTTCTTCACATTCCCCCTTAATCAGCCTCCCACTAATCTCATGCTGTGTCCTCTTGTCCTGCTATTTTTCTTATATTTAAACATTACTCTTTCACCTTGTTAATGCCCTTAAGGTGTTTGAATGTTTCGATCATATCATCTCTCTCCCTCCTTTGCTCAAGGGTATACATATTGAGCTCCGTTAATCTGTCCTCATATGTCTTCTGATGCAGTCCCTGCACCATTTTGGTTGCCCTTCTCTGGACTACCTCAATTTGGTTAATGACCTTGTGAAGGTGTGGCCTCCTGTACTGCACGCAGTACTCTGTATAGGGCCTAACCAGTGTCTTGTAAAGAGGGATAATTACCTCCTTCTTATGACTTGTGATACCCCTACTAATAACCCATAACATCCCCCTAGCCTTACCTACTGCTTTAGAGGTCTGCTTGGATGTTTTCAGGGCATCGGTGATGATGATGCCCAAGTCTCTTTCTTCCTTTGTGACTGCCAGCAACTCTCCTCTCAGCCTATAGGTGGCTTCAGTTTCTCTTCCCTATGTGCATGATCTTGCACGTCTTTGCATTAAATTCCAGTTGCCATTCTTCTGACCATTTTACTAGTTTATCCAGATCTCTTCTCATTCTGCCCACCCCATCTGGATCATTTACCGTGTTGCAGATCTTGGTGTCATCTGCAAACAGACAAGCCTTACCCTCTAGTCCATCTGCAATGTCACTAATAAAGATATTGAAGAGGACTGGCTCCAGGACTGATCCCTGAGGTACCCCACTTGTGACTTGCATCTCTTCTGACTGTATACCATTTACCACCACTCTCTGTTTTCTGTCCGTCAACCAGTTCACCACCCAGTTGACCAACTTCTGACCCACCCCGAGCCTACCCAGCTTATTTATCAATCTTCCATGTGGAACAGTATCAAAAGTTTAATGAAGTCAAGGTAGGAGACGTCAACTGCTCCCCTTTGGTCCACCACTCTGGTTACCCAGTCAAAGAAATCTATGAGATTATTTGACAGGAACTTCCTTTTGTAAACCCATGCTGTCTTGGATCTTGTGTCCCTATGGACTCCAGGTGTTCCACTATCCTTTCCTTAAGGAGTGCCTCTGTAATCTTGCCCACTACTGAGGTAAGACTGACTGGTCTGTAGTTCCCTGCCTCCTCCCTGCTACCACTCTTGTGGAGCGGGATCACATGAGCCCTTCTCCAGTCTTCTGGAACCTCTCCTGAGCTCAGAGACTCACTAAATGTTTCTGCTAATGGCTCTGCTAGTTCCACCCTTAGCTCCTTAAGTACCCTGGGATGTACGCCATCAGGTCCCATTGCCTTGTCCACCCTGAGCTTAGTGAGCTCTTGTAGGACCCCTTCTCGAATAATGCACTCCAGATTGTTTGTTGTGTCACTTCTTGGGTAATGGATGCACTCGGCATGTGGCCTCGTGCCCAACCACCCAAGGCATGATGTTAGCCCAGCATGACACACACCCTGTCATGCATTATTCCTTTAATGTTTGTTAATTACATTCAGATATGGGAAAAAGTCCCAATCATGATATGTCTACACACACACACACACACACACACACACACACATCTGTGCCTGTCCCTCTCTCTCTCTCTCTCTCTCTATCTCTCTGTATGCATGTACAGTATATATATATATATATATATATATATATATATATATATATATATCTATATATATATAGATATACTGTATATAGTTACCCTTTGGGGTAACCATTGCCTCAGTGCTTGTACACAGAGGTTCTTTGCCTTTTAAATTGTTTTTTGTTTTAATTGGGTTCACTACAACATAACACAGATAGACCATCTTAGGGTAGCTGGTTCATTCCACTGCGGTGTCAAACAGATGAGGCATACTGATGAGTCCTGGTAGGACGAAACATGTGTCTATGTCTTCTGTTGGCACCCTTTGTAAAATGCATGAGAGGCCTTTCAGCACCATGCATTTTTGCTTAAAGTTGAACCAGCATAATATTCTGTGGTGATTTGCATATGCATCCCATGATGCTTTGCATCATGGGGGCATGTGTGATTTTGTATTTCTTTGAAACTTGGCTTCCAGACCAAACGCCGTTTGGGGTAACCATTGCCTCAGTACTTGTACACAGAGGTTCTTTGTCATTTAAATTGTTTTTTGTTTTAATTGGGTTCACTACAACATAACCCAGACAGACCATCTTAGGGTAGCTGGTTCATTCCACTAGGGTGGCAAACAGAAGAGGTATACTGATGAGTCCTGGTATTACGAAACACGCGTCTGTGTCTTCTGTTGGCACTCTATGCAAAATGTGTGAGAGGCCTTTTGGCACCATGCATTTTTGCTTAAAGTTGAACCAGCATAATATTCTATGGTGATCTGCATATGCAGCCCATGCTGCTTTGTATTGTGGGGGCATGTGTGATTTTGTATTTCTTGAAATTTGGCTTACAGACCAAATGCCTTTTGGGGTAACCATTGCCTCAGTGCTTGTACACAGAGGTTCTTTGTTATATATGTATATATTGCAAAAAACTTCATTATTGCACCAGTTAGGGTTCAATTTAATGCCACAAAGGTAGGGAAATGTGATGTTAAGGTTTCCAACCCTAACTCCCCACCCCCTCAAGCAGCAAAAGGAAAAAAAATTAGGGTTTTGGGTCTCTGGAGTCTTGGTGAATCAGTTGTAGGGTCTTCCTTGGGGTTGTCATCCCAAGACTCTGGAGACCCCAAACCCTAATGTTAATTCTGTTTGCTGCTTGGGGGAGGGGGGTTAGGGTTGGAAACCCTAATGCCACACTTCCCTACTTTTGTGGCATTGAGTTGAACCCTGACTGATGCATTAATGAAGTTTTTTTGCAAAGAATTTACTTTCTTTTTGAGATAGTGGAATCATATCCTCATTTACACAGGTCCCAAAGGGATCTGGGTGAACAGATGCAGACAAGCAGGGCCCTTTGGGCTCTGCACCAAGGGAAGACTCCGTCTATCTACAGAATTGCAAGGCCTGTACAGCAACAGATGTCAAGAAATCATGGGACTTTCTGGTGGGCTGCCAAAGCCAGGGCCCTCTGGTCCCTGTGCTTCCATGTGGTCACAGAAACAGACACACAGGGCAAAGAGATTATCTGTCCAACAATGCACAGGGCCCTCTGCCTCCCAATGGTGCAGAGGTGCAGGGCCTTATACCAGGAGAAGAGTGGTCTTCACTATATGGTATCCAGGCCCCCAGCATTCATTCCGTGGCCTGGGGAGAATGTCGCATAACAGTGCCATTCCCCCCACCTTCACCCCATATAACTGGGTCACTGAGCTCACCTCCAAATTCAGTTCAGTGGCACAGGAGCACAAAGCATATCCACTGGGGTGAAGACTGGCACTACACAGAAAGCTTCTTAATAATTATAATTTTTTTTACCCCAAATTTTCAAGATAGTTGTTTTATGACTCCCCTCATGAATAGTACATGTGGCATTCATAGCACATTGTCTGAAGCATCATTTCACACTACAAGTGCAAAAACACATCTCATCCAGGATTTTAAAAAAATTACAGCCGTGTTGTTCATGAGTTGGTGTGGAAAAATTTCAATATTGAAAGTTTGGACTAAAAATATTGAAAATGAATGCAGTTATGAGTGAACGTTGAAAAATTGCAATGTTCTCTCATAACCTGAGCAGTTTACCGTATTTGTACAACAACTTTTTGGCATAGTCTTCTTATTACCCCACCTCGTGAACCCAGTATGGGAAAATTTTCAAATTCCCACTGAAAAGTCATTCTGCGCCACCGAAAAGCCATTCCGCGTATTACATTTTGATGTTTCTACTATTTGCTGGGCATGCAACATGCTTTCCAGAAAGAGCATTCTCACATGTTTGGAACCTATTAATGTTCTCAAAGTCTTTTTGCTTCCACATGGTCCCTCTTGTGTTTATTTTTCTGTACATTTGGAATGCCAGGCTAAATGTAATTAGATTTTGCATTGATACATCGAAATGTTTTATTTATTGAAATGTTTCACCAGGAAGGCACACTAAACAACAAGTTGCTCATCCCCTGGTGCAACTTGGGGGAGGGGGAACAGGGAAAATACATATAGTGAAAAATATTAACAGTCATTACACTGGGAGGAAACAATTCAAAAGTACAGTAAAGGTAGGGATACAACATATGGCATACAATACAAATACAGCAATGTAGGAATACAGCATGTAATGCAGAAATTCAGTAATACACACAATTCGGCGATGGAAGAAAAGCAGGATACAGAATGGAACAGGTGCAGACAATAAAAAGTGCTAGTAAATTATACTTAAGTGTGTGACTGGGTAGAGAAAAAGTTACAGTCCTGGCTAAGGGTAGAGTATAAGAGAGGTCGGGCCTTAAGAATGATGAAAACAGGTACAGTTAGAGCAGAGGAAGTTATGACTGGCAGTGGAGAGGGAAGGAGTGAGAGGATGAGGAGTGCTGTATTTGTGGAGGAAGTGCATTTCAGAGTTTAGGGAAATGGTGATTTAAAGCCGACTGGCCTGCAAGAGTAGAATAGCGGGGTGACACGAAGGTACGTGAGTCGGTGAATCTAAAGGAGTGAGCAGGAGGGGGCAGGGTGGAGAGAGAGGAGGATAGATAAGATGGTAGTGAGCCTTACCAGTATTTAGAGATGAGTTTGGCACAGTGGGAGAGGCACCAGTTAGCAAGGGAAGGGAAAGACAGAGAGTGATAGAGATCACAGTGGTGAGTGTGAGCAGGAGAGTCTAGAGCAAAGCAACACAAAGAGTTGAAACGGGGGTCTGATCTGGATAGGGTGGATTTGGCAGCAGCACTGAAGACTACATCACTGTAGTCAAAGATAGGGAGAATCATCTTCTGGCCAATCTCACACCTGGTAGTAAGAGGAATGCTGTTACGGTTCCTGTATAAGGTACCAAGCTTGGGGCACAGTTTTTTCAGGATGGCATCAATGTGACCAGAGAAAGTGAGGTGCTTGTCCAACCAAACCCCAAGATATCTAATGGAGGAGGTGTCCTCAACTGTAGTCCCATCCAGGGTGTGGAAGGTGGGCAGAACGGGGAGCCTAGCAAGTCTCTGCCTTGTGCCAAAGGTCATGGAGACTGTTTTCTTGGCATTGAGGAAGAGTTTATGGGAGTCAAGCTAGTGCTGGATCTTATTGAAGTCAAGCTGAAGTCTGGCTTCCACATCAGAAGGGGAGAGTGGCTGGAGGCGAACAAAACAGTATCATCAGCATACATGTGTATAGTGGAGGGGGAGCAGACTGATGGTAAGCCATTTAGAAAAATGGAGAAAAGAAGGGGTCCCAGCACCGAGCACTGAAGTACTCCAGTGTGGATTTGGCATGGTGGGGAGCTGCACTCTGCAATTCTAACTGATTGAGACTGACCTATAAGATAGGACCTAAATCAACTTGTAACAGATAGTGAGAGTCCAGCAAAGGAGAAGGCTTGAAGAAGAAGAAGAAGAGAGTGGGAAACAGTGTTGAATGTTTTGGCAAGGTCGACAAAGATGGCTGAGGTGATCAAGCCATGGTCCATTCTGGTGAGGACAGAATCAGTAAGCCCAAGAAGGGAGGTAGTAGAATGATGTTCCAGAATCCAGATTGGAACAGAGTAAAGAAATTAGAGTCAGACAGGAAGGACGAGATTTTGGAGAGACGTAGATGTTCTTGGAGTTTAGCAAGAGTTGGGAGCAGGGAAACTGGGTGATAGTTCCCTGGGAAAGTGGAGCCACCATGTTTTGGGAGGGGGAGAATGACAGTGTGCATCCAAGGTGTGGGGACCTCAGCAGTCTTGAAGGACAGGTTTAGAATTTCTGAAAGAGGATAGCTGATAGCTGAGGCAGAAAGACAGAGGAGCTTGGGGTCAAGTTCATCAGGAGAGCTACCTTTAGATGGATTAATTGATAGTAGGGCAGTAAGGGTGTCAGCTGGCGAAACTAAGGAGAAAGGGAAAGGAAGATATTCAGGATTTCAGCTGGGCCAACTTTTGTTTCTTTTGGAGGGGGATGCTGGATTCGGGAAGGAGGGGAGTGAGGCCAGCAGGGTCAAACAAACGATGTGAAGTAAGAACTGAATTCCTCAGCCACTGATGCAAGATCTGATATGAGAGAGTTATTTATTTTGAGGATGGGGGATGGGGGTTGGGGAAGAGGAAGTGAACAACTTTCCAGAATTTGGAGGGGAAGTTTTAATTTGTGTGGAAAGTAGAGTTGAAGTACTCAGCCTTAGCTAACCTTGTTGATTTAGTGCACGCGTTGTGGAGTTTGTGGTAGGTGACAAAGTAACTTAGTAATTTAGTCATTTTGTGTTTCCTCCATGCACGATCATGTACTCTGAGACAGGCTAGAAGTTCTGGGGTGACCAAAGAGACATGGTTTCCATGAACTCTGGTGCACTTGAATGGGGAGTAATGGTTCCAGATGGCGAGAAATTTAGCTTTGAAATAGGCAAAGGCATCGTCCACCTTGGCGGCAGAGGTTTTCAGAGTCCAGTTTGTGTTTGCTAGGTTACGTAGGAGAGAGTCTAAGCCTAGGGATTTATAAGAGTGCATCAGTAGTATTTTATGAGGAGGTTTAGGCCTATGGACCTTCCTAACCAGGTAGATCAAGTGATGGTCACTTATGGCGTCAGGTAGAATGCCCGATTGAATGACATGATGCAGGTGGGAGGTGAGGGCCCAGACTAGCAAGGTGTGATTTGGGGTTTTAATGTTCAGGCAGGTGAGTTCTTTGATCAGCTGAATTAAATTTTGGGCAGCTAGGGAATTGCATGTGTTATTTAGAGTGGGAGACAGACAGTTTATGTTGAAGTCACCCATGAGGAACAGTTCTCCTGGATGCGAGTGAGAAACAATAATATTAATGAGTTCAAAGGCCACAGAGGAGGGGAGGTTCAGGCGACAATAGATGCCCACAATGAAGATGGAAATAGAGAAGGGTAAGGAGACCTGAATGACCAGGGATTCATAATTGGCAGGTAGAGAGGTGGAAAGCATGGTGGCATATTGTAGGGAGGAGGCCATGTACATTGCCACACCTCCACCTCTGTGAAGAATACCTGGGGATAGAGATGGCACGATCAGGAATCTTGTTGCTAAGCAAAGTTTCAGTGAAGATTAGAATATCTGGAGTTAGTGAGACTATCATGGCTTGGAGGAGGTCAAATTTGGGCAGTAAGCTACGTATATTTAAGTGTAACAGCCTAAGACCACTAGGGAGGTTAACTGTATTTGAGGGGTCAAGGGCTGAGTTATTATGGGAAGGCCCAGAAATGTTGTTTGCATATGGTCCTGGATTGGGATGGATGTTTCCTGAAAAGAGGAGCAGGACAGCAATAATTAGATTATGTAAGATTTAATTTTTATAGAATTGCCTGTGCTTATAAGATTTTAGGATTGGGGAGAGGGGTAGGGGGTGCAGAAATTATTATTAAGAGCTTGATAAAGGCAAGCGAGGTGGGAACAGATAAAAGTGAGGCTACAGGATGATGGGGGAAGTGGCACCAATGTTGGAGGAGGTGAGCAGAGGTGACATCATGGGAATGGGAGTAGGTATTAGATGCAGGAAAGTAAAATGTGATGGAGATAAAGGGGTCAGTGTTTGGATAGGTGGGGAGGAAGAGATTAAGGAAGAAGAGTATGAGGAGAAGGGGTGAAGGGGTAGAGATAACATAGTCAAGATGGGAGTTAATAGTTCTAGCAAAGGAGGGACAAATAGGGTCACAGAAATTCTAGAAAAATACTGATTTAGAGCAGGGGGTAGTAATTAGAGAGGCACTGAGCAGAGAAAAATTGGCAGGTACAGAACGTGTGGCACACTACTGTCCGATTTAGAAACTGAAACAAGCAGGAACACTGTGTTTCTAATTATGCGAGCACTGAGTGAATATATAGTTATTATTGGGACAGAGGAGCTGTACCTTTAAGTTTACTGCACTATCAGTTGTAGCCAATGGGGAGGGATCAGTTAGATAGGGAAGGGTTATGGTGCATTTAAAGAGTGCCCGGGGTTGGGGAGGATGGGCCGGAACAGAGCCTGATCGGGTGGGACATAAAGCAGAGCCTGATTCAGTGAGGTTAACTGACCTGGGAATTGGAGCTCCAGTGCAGTCTCTGGTACCAGACTTAAGGCAGCCAATAGCTGAGCTTGAGTGCTGTCACAAACCAGTAAGGTCATGGCACGTGAAAGGTGCCAGAGTTCAAGATTTCCTGTTCCTCCCCTCAACTAGGAGCAGGTTGTGGGCCATACCTGTGAGTGAATTGACAAGAGCTGGTGGCAGGCAGCTCCTTCCCGGTCCTGGGGATGCGGGTGGATGGCTCCTTAATTGTGATTGCGTTCGCGGTGCAAGCTCAAGGGGGCTCCTTCAGCCTGAGGGAGAGGGACAGAAAAGCGCAGATTATTAATAGTGGCACAGATCAGGGAGATAGCTCAGCAGGGAGGGGATATTTAGGAGAACCAAAGAACGAGAATTTGGGCTTGGTGGGGGGGTCACAGACCAAGGCAGGCTCTAGCTGCAGATGCAGGGTCTGGAGAAATAAAAGACAGGCTAAATCAGGGGGCAGGTACTGAGAGAAGCACTAGTACTAGGACAGAGGGGGGAAAAGTCAAAGTAGCAGAGGTTTCTAAACAAAATTAAATAATTAGATTCCTATACTGTAGAGCAACTTAACAATAAGCTTGAAATTTAAACAACTACATCAGCAACTTAATATAGCCCACTAATCAGGAAGGCTGAGAGAGGACACACACTACAGACTGCACATTAATTAATTCAGCTATAGTTTCTTAATTTTGTCTGTGTAGTTATGAACTGATCTGAATCCTAACAAGCAGATTTAAACCACTGTACTGAATAACAGACTCTACCTGCAAACAGCTTCTTTAGTTCCTTGCAATTAAGTTAAAACTACAGTTTCTGTATATCAGTCTCTGCCTGCAAAACAGCTTTAGAGTTAATTAAAATGTAGACAAAAAAACAAAGCCTGATTCAGTGAGGCTAGCTAACCTGAGAACTGGAGTTCCAGTGCAGTCTCTGGTACCGGACTTAAGGCAGCCAGTAGCTGAGCTCGACTGCCATCACGGACCAATGAGGTTGCGGCAAGGGAAAGGCAAGTAATCTTCTTTTGTGTGTTTTGCCATCTTTCCCTTGCATAGACCCCTGCACCCCACACACAGTGTCACATACGCAGACACACACCTTGCCCAGTTCTCCATTGTTTGTGGTTCTAAACCAGTGTATGCAAAGTTAATCTGAATAAAATAGCACAAACACTAGTTCTAAGTTACAAACAAAAAAAAAAAACTAATGGATGAGAATTAATTGATGTTTGTAACATATTACATGTATCAGAATAACACAGTGCAGATTTCACAAACAATGTGCCCTTTGGTTTCCATGAAAGATATATCTTCTGACATGTATCTCTCTTTGTTCATCATTTCGGGTTATGTAGAGGGACAGAGGGATTTATCAAAGATTAAGACATTATTTTAAGAGACACACAATCAGTGGCTTGTTACTATTCATGTAAAGTGCAATGGCTGAATATTTAATATGGACAATTTGTTTTAATCACTGTTATATTGTAAGCAAAACATCCTGCTTGTTTCACACATCATGGGTATGTGGAATGTCAACACCCCCCCAAAGTTTGGAGTGTGGAAGAAGACCAATGACATTTTAAATAGAGTGGTGCACCACTATGGTAAGTGCACAGTAAAGAAGCCAGAGGATGGACCACTGAACCATTGGAGAGTGATGGGGGGTTGGGTTGAAAAGGAGTACTGGACCACCAGGGGCTCTTATACTTGGGTGGTAGTGGCATGACTAAACTTAGCTAGATGGCCATGTGCATGTTAAAACATCATGTGCTGTGACATCTACCAAGCTCTGCATACAGTATGTTGCCACTTGTTCTGCTTTGTCAGGTTCACAGTAGATTAACAAGTGTTACACTGCACCCACATCAGCTCTGTTATGTAGAGTCACTAATCCCGATACATGATGCCTGCTGCAATGTCTGTGACATCTCTCCACCCAGAAGCCACAACTGAATCTCTGATACCACCCTGGAGATTGTCATGTACACTGTGAGAGTCTGATTACCTTGCCATAAATCCTCCTTAGCTGCTGCCACCACCAAGGCACCCCCTCCATCCCCACTCCTCAAATGTCACCACAACCCTGTAGCACAAGGTGAAAAATTTACCCCAACATGTTCAATGTCTGGAACACTCTTTGACGTGCAGTAATAAGTTGATAACAGCAGGTTCTGGTGTCACTGCAACACAGTGGGGTACAACATGCATTTCCCAATCCCCTGGCCATACTCCCGCAGTGTATTACTGCTGTTAAATTATACCTGGTACCATGCCACAACATCCCTATACACATGAAAACCCACACTGAATGTCTGAGACTGCCCTTTACAGCACACTGTCCTATTACCTTGCCACAGATCATACTAGGCAGCTGCAGCTGCAGCTGATAATGCCCCCGCCATCCGCGCATGTTCTGGTTGGCACAGTCAATTATGTGAAGTTATTGTTGATAAAACAAGTTCTTTTGTGGAACTGCAACAGAGTAGGATGTAAGGTGCCTTTTCAAGTCCCTCCACCACACTCCTTCAGTGTAGAACTACTACTAATACACCATAGCTGCTGCCGTGTCTGGGGAAACCCCTCCACACAGGAAGCCAAATTGAATTTCTGTTGCCATTTGGGAACTTGCCCTGTACAACATGGCTGTCTTATTGCATTGCCATAAACCCTCATTGGGTGCTGCCACCGATCAGGTGCCCTCCCCAACCAGGAAGAGAAACCCTAAGCTCCACTACCTCTGGAACAGCCAGTACTGTATGATGAGAGATGATACAGGCAGTTTTTCTGTGGCAATGTGATAGATTTGTGCAGACATCACATAGCCAACTGTGAATTAAGATCAATTTTGTGGGTGACTTGCTCAAATAAAAATAATGAGTGATACTTGTCAATGTCATGTTGCACAATGAGTAGATATAATGAAGGTATTGACAAATGGGGGGCGGGTAGATATGATGAAGGTGTAGACAAATGAGGGTCCAGTGGGGGAGAGCATGACAGAGTGAAGGGATTAGTGTTTGTGTTCACAGCCGGATGGGGTGGAGCAGTGGGTGGACAGGAGTTGCTTAAATCTCCCATGCATAATAGGTCCAATTGCAGATAATGGACCTCCTAGCAGTATGGTTGGACCTGTGGTCTTTTTTCTGCTGTTACTGTCTGTTAATACATTTCTATGTGAATCAGAAGAAAAAAATAATAGGAGGAACATTTAGATTGATGAATGGACCAAAGAAGCATCACATGGCAAGTAGAAGACAACCATTATAAATGAATACCAACTCACCAAATCATACACAAACCCTCTATCTTCACCTTCTAAACAAAGATAGGTGAATAAAGATAAATGACCTTAAAAAGAAAATATTTAGCTTTTTACTGTTTCAACGACGTCCATAATCTTCACTTATCCTGCCAAAAGATTCAATGCTGAATTAGCTGTATGCTTTCATAAAACAGATAGTTTCAGCATGTCTGTAACAGAAACATACTGAACTGTTTTGCATAATCCATTTTTCACTCTTGAGGCAGTATAGTCTGGGGGGGTTGAACATGGAAATCTGGACATAGCTGAATAGGACAGACTCCAACAACTTCCACTTACTGCGTGCACATTAGCATTTCATGTAACACACTTCCAAGGTATAAGATAGTGGTAGAGAGCAGTGGCGGCTCTACACCAGGGCCCGACAGGGCACGTGCCCTGGTAAAAAAATGCTGTGCCCAGTTGGTGCCCCATATGGTGCAGAGCTTCCCCCATAGTAACAATATATCAGTGCCCTGGCTGCCATCTGTTGTGCCCCAGCTGTGCCCTGGTAACCATTTGTGGCTAGAGCCGCTACTGGTAGAGAGGCACAGATTATGCAACTGTAACAAAAAAATGTGGTTGTACTGTGTTTTGTAGTTTAGGTTTGATATATTCCATGCTTTTAAATACAATCAACACTACCACTTAGAAGCTTATTCTCTCACCCTCATTCATCAACAAGTCAACAACTCAAATTCATATCATCATTTAAATTTTTTCACTTCATGAGAAAAACAAAATGTCCGAGAACTTACCTTGGAAAACCTCTTTAGTTTTCTATATGGGGGGAAGAGAGCTGGGAGAGGGAGAAGCAGAAGGGAGCTGTCGGAGAAGTGCTTGTTGCTGCTGGGGAAGGGACACGTGCAAGAAAACTAAAAATCACTCACTTGCACATACTACACTACAACAGAAAAATATGTTTTGCTACTTTACTGCTTTATTTTGCATAGAAAACCAAAAATGTTTTTCAAGGACACAGTGTACATGTTTTGATTTCTATGGCTTAATATTCATGAAGTACAGTTGTGTAAGAACTTACTACAACATTAGATCTTTGAGAGAATCGCTTTCACCAGGCCACACCTATGTAGGCCCTAGGACCACATGGAAACTTTTTTGCCAGCAATCTACTTGGGGCCACCCACGGTGACGTCAGACATCAACGTCCTACATTACATAAACATGGGTGGCCTCAAACCTTCCTCAGTTCCTCGCCAGAAACCATACTCAGAGGGCCTCCTCCTGAGGAATCGAGGGAGAGCTAGTGGTTACCACTACCAAGCAAGGTAGAACAGAAGGTATACTATCCAGGAAAGAGAGACAGAGATGAAGACACTCTGGAGTCCAAGGGGGAAGGAGGGTGGGATGCAATGGTCTTATAAAGAAGATTCTCTCAAAGGTCTACTGTTACAGTAAGTTTGTACGTAACTGTACTATCTTCTTCAAGAATATCTCTTTCATCAGGCCACACCTATGGAATGAGTCTCAAGCAGTACTGACAGAGAGACAGTCTGGGTGGCTGGAAGCTATAGGCCTAAGAAAGGAGGCCTTGAAGCACAGCCAGGCTGAAGCCTGCCCTTCTTCTAGAGACGATGTCCAGACTGCAGTGTTTAGTGAAAGTGTGAACAGTACTCCAAGTTGCAACAGCACAGCTTTCAGCAGCTGAAACAATCCTGAAACAGACAACAGAAGTGGCCATGCCTCTGGTTAAAGGACCACAAACAGCTCCAGGAAGTTTCTTACCGTACTTCCTATAACAAAAAGTAATACAGTTAGCCAGTCATTTGGACAGGCGCTGTTTAGAAACTGGTATGTCCTCTTTCCCAGGGGCAAAAAAAAAACCAAAAGCTGTGAGGACTTCCTGCAGTCCTTCGTACAGTGAATGTAGTATCTGAGTATTCTATGTACATCTGATGTATGGAGCAATGCTTCCCCTGGATTGGCATGCTCTGGAAAACAAACTGGCAGGTGGATGGTTTGATTTAAAGTAAACTCAGACACCACCTTTGGTAAAAACTTAGAAATGGTATGCAAAAACACCCTGTCTTTGTGGAAAACCAAATAAGGAGGCTCATACATAAGAGCCTGAAGCTTGGAAATCCTTCGAGCAGAAGTAATAGCAACTAAAAATAATGCTTTCCATGACAGAAAGCATAGCTCGTAATTCACAGCTGGCTCAAAAGGAGCCAAAGTCAGCTTCTCTAACACAAAATTCAAGTCCCAAACTGTGACTGGATTGTGGGTGGGAGGCTTCAAATGTAAAATATCTCTCAGAAACTTATGGGACACCTCCAGTTGTGCAACCATATGGCCATCAATATGCACATGGAAAGCTGAAATAGCAGCCAGGAGCACCTTAATGGAAGAGTACTGCAGTCCATTGTTCGAGAAGGATGGAAAGTACTCCAGAATCTGATTCACTGGACAAGTAAAAGGATCCCAGTGGTGAGAAGCCACCCACAGAGTAAAACATTTCCACTTCATGGAATAAATGGCCCTAGTTGAAGGTTTTCCACTGGTCACCAGGACAAAAGCCACCTTTTGAGATACTCTAGATCTAACCATGGCTATGTCTTCAGGAGCTATGCATGAAGATGGAGGGACTTGAGGTCCAGATGGACCAGGGTGTCCCACTCCTGTGACAGCAAGCCTTTGCACAGCGGCAGAGTACTGGAGGTTCCACCACCACCAGCTGCTGCAGTAAAGAGAATCAGTTCTGACAAGGCCAGAAGGGAACTACAAGAATCAGACTTGCTCCCTCCATCTGCAGCTTGACAAGCACCCTCTGGATTAGAGGGAAGGGAGGAAAGGCATAGAGGAACCTCCCTTTCCAAGGCAGGGATAAAGCACCTCACCCGAGAACTCCAGGTACTGGAGTAAGTGAGCAGAAAAGCAGCAGTTTTGTGCTGAGTGCGGATGCAAAAAGGTCAAACTCTGGATGACCCCATCTGTTGAACAGGTTTTACACTACCGAGATCAGTATCTCCCACTCATGCATTCAGGACTGTGATCTTCTTAACCTGTCTGCCAGAACATTTTGGATGCCTAGAACATGGACTGCTGAGAGTTCTAGACTGTGTTTCAGAGCCCAGTACCAGACCCTTATTGTTTCTCCACTTAGGGGGCATGAATGGGTCTCCCCTTGCTTGTTAATGTAGTGCACTACACTGATGTTGTCCATCTGCACCAATAGAAGCCTCAGGGACAGGTGATTCTGGAAGGCTTGCAGGCCACAAAGACTAGCTCTCATCTCTAGTAGGTTTATGTGGAGGGAAGTTTCCACTTTGGTCCAAGTTCTCTGGGGCAGGTGAGGCCCCAGATGTGCCTCCCAGCCCATCTCCGAAGTGCCTGTGGTGAGGATCTGATGAGGGTAAGGGATTATGAAAGGAACCCCTTTGAACAGATTGCTGGGTTACATCCACCACAGAAGCAGCTTCTTTACAGGCAATGTTATGAGAACCTTCTGTTCTAGCTCATCGGTGCATTAATCCCATTGGACCGTTAAAGTCCATTGAGAGATCCGCATGTGCAGCTGTGCTAGGGGAACCATAACAATGGCTACTGCTATCAGGCTCAGTGGTCTCAGGAATGCCCTGGCTGTGACATACCTGTTGCTGTAAAGCTCCTGGGCCTGTGCTATTAGGCATTCTGCCCTGTCCTGGGGCAGGAAAGCTGATCACTGAGCAGTGTCCAATGTAGCTCTTATGTACTGGAGGCACTGACAAGGAGTCAAGACTGATTTGGACAGATTGATCGTAATCCCTAGGGCACTGAATAGTTGCCTGGTATGTTCTAGGGTGTGAGACAGCTGCTTCCTTGACTGAGCTCTGAACAGCCAATCGTCCAGGTAAGGGAAGACATAGAGCCCCTCCTGTCTAACGTCTGCCTCCACTATTGCTAAACATTTGGTAAAGACCCATGGTGCAGATGACAAGCCAAAGGGCAATACCCTGAACTGGTAGTGTTCCCCCTGAAACAGGAACCTGAGGTACTTCCTGTGTGGAGGGCAAACCTTGATGTGCAGGTAGGTGTCCTGCATGTCTATGGAGCATATCCAGCCTCCTCATTGCAGCAGAGTCAATAGACCTTGCAGAATTACCATGCTGAACTTCTTGTACTGAATGCAGAAGCTCAGATTTCTCAAATCCAGAATGGGCATCAAGTCCCCAGTGGATCTGGGGAATAGGAAGAAGTAGGACTAGAACCCCCCTGTTTCTTTGTTCCCAAGGAACTGGTTCTAGAACCCTCTTCTGTAGCAATGTGCAGACATCCTTCAGTAACATGGGAATGTGATCTGGATGGTAGTTTGAATGATTTAGAGGGATGTCTAGAGGTAACTCCAAAAGTTCTAAAGAGTGATCTTTCTCTGTGAGTTGCTGGACCCAGGTATCTGTTGTAATCTCTCTCCACCTGTCCAGGCGAAGGGAGAAATTAACCCCTACCACTGCCCTCTGGAGTACTGGAGGGTGGGGGTCTAGTAAGAAGTCATGCTGAAGCGAAAGCTGTGGCAGGGGTTGCACCTCCACCACTGGGAGCTTTAGCTGTGGTGGAGGCAGGGGCATGCAAAGCTGTGGCTGCTCTGCGCTTGCCTGCTGTTTGGTCCCTGACTTGGGTCTGTGGGTGGCACAGCAAAAGAGTACCCTCTGCCCAATTCTTGGTTGGGTGTGGTAAAGGGAGTGAACTGACAGAAGGGTCCTCCCTGAGGCTTTCAGGTCATTCAGGATCTCTGCCCAAAAGAGATTGTAACCTCTTAAAGTTGCATTCAAAATGGATTGATGGACATCACTAGTGAATCCTGACACCCTGAGCCAAGAATGCTTCCTGAAGCAGATATCAGACACAGCTACTCTGGCTGAGACGTCACAAATATCATAGGTAGACTTCAAGAGGTGCTTACCTACATCAGCCCCAATCTGGAGGGCCTTGAGCATCTCCAGTTTCTGGGATCCCACTGGAAGGGCCTGGGGTGCTGCTTTAGCCTTTTTCTGGACAGTATTCTGGATTTGACCACATGGGTCTAATAATTAGCTATTCTGAGGCCCAATGTGGCAGAAGCAAAGGTTCTTTTCCCCATGAGGTCCAGCTTTCTCGACTCCTTGTCTGCTGTGGACAACTGATGTGTTTAGGTACCTTGAACCTATCAAGGGTCACTTTAAATCACAACTGAGTCTGCCTCAGGCTACTTTGCAAAGAAGAGCTTCCCTGAAGGGGGCTGGTATATCTTGTTTGCCTTTCTGGGCAGAGCAGGAATCAAGCTTGGCCTGAACCAGATAGCCAGGATTGCATCCTGTAATGCCACCAGCAGAGGAGAAATGACCAGAGGGAGAGAATCTGGCTGTTCTAGGAACTCCACCACATTCTTCTGGGTGATGTCCTCTTCCTGTGCATCAAACACCATGACATTTTGGAGCTGTCTTATCACCCTAATGAAGGAGAGGTCCTCAGGAGGGGACCTAGGGCTATATAATGCAGATTCCTCACTCCTGGTGGAAATGGTGGAACCAGATCTATCTGTGCTCCCATCCACATCTTCATCCTTCTCTTCCTCCTCCTCTTGTGGTAAGAGATCAGGTATGTACTCCTGTTCCTCACTGACAGGCTCCAAAGGCGTAAGGAGGGAATCTAGAACATTGACATCCTGTGATGGACAGGGCCTGTTGACACAGCAGGCCTTGACAGGAGGGCTGGTCTGACAGGCCCCAGCATCATTAGGCCCAGAGGAGGTACAAGACACTGCAAAATCTCCAGGAAGGAGGACAGTACCGTCCACATGTCAATGGTGGCCTGCAACACAGAAACACCTTGGGATGTCAACAGGGAAGGTTGAATCCCTGATGCAGATGAAATGCCTTGTGGCATCAACAAGGGAGGCTGGAGCCCCAAAGTAAACGGGCCATCAATGGCCATAGAGGAACCAGCAGAACCAGCTGCTAACTGACCTGGAGGAAGCTGAGGTCTGAGCAGCAGGGTCTGCAACGTCAGCCAGGGCACCAACAGCCTGGAAGTCAATGAGCCTTTGCCAGCTGCGGGAGGTCTGGCAGAACTCACTGTCAAAGCTAACTGTATGGAAGCAAGGCTTTGGGTGGCAGTAGGTGCCATCGATGAGGCAGATAGCGACACTACCACAGTTGGCACCAGATTAAGTGATGACCGGGAACAGATTGGGGAGGATTTATCCTTACTCTGCTCCCTCTTTTGGTGTTTATGCTTGCCTGAAGACTTGTTCTGGACCTTAGAGGAATGGGAACCCATGGACTGGGCCAGCAAAGAGGAGGAGCTTCCCACTTGGAAATCGCTTTCCATTCTGGCTTCCTTCTGCTCTAGGAGGAAAGACTACAGGGATTTCTGATAGTGTTGCCAGGTGGCCTGATTGAATTTCTGGCAGATTTCAAAGACCTTGACATCATGAACTGGCCCAAGACAGTGGATACAGGCATCATTGTCATTGTGGGAGTAGATTTTTCCACCACTCTTGCAATAACATAAAGCTTAGTGGTATCTTTCATCGACATACACAATAACAGCAATCACTTTAGAAATAAAGTGATAACGTATGAGAGTGAGAAAAACAATTTCAATGTCCTGTATAACCAGTATCGTGTAATACTTGTGCAACTGTGTTAGTTTGGTTTTGGCTGTTCGGACTCTGTTCCACAGGAATTACCACCCTGTAGGGGGATGAAAGGCAAGGAACCCTCGTAGACGGTTCCACCCCTAGAGGTACCACAGGACAATTCCCGTTGCTAAAGGTACCTTAGGAATCCCTCTAAGGAGAGAAGTGCTGCCACTGGAGGATGAGGGGAGTATGGTGGGGCAAAGAAGAAGTGCTTCACAATGAGACTGAGAGGAACTGCTTATATAGCTCAGGAAGTGGGAGTGGCTGGCTGCTTGGCCATTGAACTCCAGGCATAGTCTTTCCAATTCAATGTCCTGTGCAGCCAGTATAGTGTTATGCTTCTGCAACTGTTAGTTTGGTTTTGGCCATTCGCACTATCTATTCCAGAGGAACTACCACCCTGTAGGGAGACGAAAGGCAAGAAACCCTCAGAGAGGGTTCCACCCCTAAAGGTACTTGATCTGAGACTGGAGCCTCAATGTGCCATTTGATCCCATAGGAGTAATGGACCACACCTGACTCAGAAAGCTGGCTAAAGTTCTGTACAATTCCAAACTGGATCACAGAGACATAGCCTGTCATATTTTATATACAAAATAGATAATATACAGTAAATGACACATCTGTACCTTCCCACATCATTAGACCCCACTGTAATATAAGTTTGCATTTAAAAATGTGATGCAGAGGTTCCCAAGAAGAAGCCTTAAGCTATCCAGCACAGGAAGAAAAAACAGATTTCCACAGAAAAGCACAGGTGAAATAAATGATATAACAAACCTTCGCAGGTTGTCAAAATGCTTCTAAGGTAATGTATGTAAAATATACTACCTACCCTCCCTCTTCTATTTCTATAAGAAGCTCATGGGTACTGGCATTCTTACACTCCAGCGTCCCATACCATGGGAATTCCTTCCTTAAAGGGACACTGTCAACCTTGTTAGGCCTCTAAGTCTCTACAGGTTAAAAAAACATAATATGATTGTTCACAGTCTGTAGAGACTGTCGATACAGCTGGTTGTTTGATTCCAATTCTTTTTTTCCTTTTAAAAAGTGAAAAACAGACTGCCCATCATACTGGTGTTACCACACAAAAACATGTTTGTTTACATTCCTTGATCAACTCCCACTACATTTTCCTGGTCCTAGGGACACCCCCAACACTGTCTAGTCACACATGGCATAGGATGAAGGGTTTAAAGATAGTACATCTCGATATCAGAAGTCTAATGCACAATCTCTCTAAACTAACTACTTGGAGCTGTCACTACCAACCTGACGTGTTATGCCTATCTGAAACCAGGCTCAAACATTCTGTACCTAGTTATCTTTGCAACATCGTTGGATACAGCTGTATAAGGTGTGATACACCATCTCACAAATGTGGTGGCAACACCATGATCTATTAAAAAGCTCATCTAAACCTCACCACCCCCAACCCCTCTCCTCACTATGCTACCCCATCCCTCAAACTGTGCCATGGTACCCTACTCCTAGGTGACTCCAAAAAGCTGCACATCTTCTGCGCTTACCTGTCCCCTGCCACCAGCCTGCATGGTCTCTCCACTCTCTTCAACACTTTCTGTCCCAATATAAACCGAAATGACTATATAATCCTTGGTGACTTTAACATCAACTGGCTCGACTGCACTAAAACATATGCAGAGCTAACACTCAGCAAGCTACTACTCACCTAAGAAATCTCACAACCCACTAGACTCTCCAATAATGCCCTTTCTGCCACCCACATCAATTGGATCCTTGTTCCTGACCCTGCCAAACTCTTTTCTACTGGAATTTTCCCAGACTTCTTAAATGATCATTCACCAGACTACTGTGTATGGTGTACCAGATTATCAAGCACCCAACCTCGGATTATCCACTTCCATAACGATTCATTCCTTGATCCTGCACTATTCTGGGCTGAGTTGGCCTGCCCAGACAGGTCTTACCTTTGGACAACTACTGATGTTGACTCCTTTTTTAAAACCACACTACTTTTCCGCCGGTCTGACGGCGCAGCGGTTGGATTTCCACATGCGACGCTGGTGACCCGGGTTCGAGAACGAACTCAGGTCGCCGGAAGGCCGGCTGGGGAGAGAAGGATAGAGCATCTCTAGATGGCTTTCCTTCTCCAGGAGGAGGGAAGGTGCGAATGTTCAGTGTCTAGCGACATCCAGTGGAGGCTGGGGCAGCCGCTAGCAATGCCAACGTCTGGACTTTCAGGGGGCGGGGTGGACGCTGGTCATCATTGCATGTCCCACCCTCACTCACAAGGGGAAGAAAATACAGGGCTAGGTCCGTCTCCATGATGCCCTCCCCCGGGGTCTCCACTAGCCTCCGATGTCAGCTCTCCAACTAGATACTAGTCTTGCGGTGACCTTGGGGAAGTCGCCGCAACCCCACCCTCTGGGGGATAAGCCAGGGGTGACCGGGGAGCACTGGAAATGATCATAGGTGGAGGCACAGGGGGGCTGTAACTAGGGCGGAGTATTGAAGGACCCTGCCCAGAAAAAACATAGTATATAAAAAAAAAAACACCCTACTTTCACTCCAAAACACCTCTAGGAGAGTCTGGAGACAGAGAACTAATGGCTCACCCATCCTCTCTTATTTCTACTCAAGGAACGGGACAAACCATGGGCTTCCTTCAAAGCTTCTAATTCCAATGCAGACTGGACCAGGTACAAGCACCTGCATAACAAATGTAAACAAGCTATCCAGCAGAGTAAAAACAGCTCCTTTTGAACCTTACTAGCTACCTCTAATAGCAACCCTCAGCACTGCTAGAAACACCTCAAACAGTCCCTTAGGTACTCTCACCCCTCTACCCCTACAGACTTTGAAATTGATGGCATCAATTGTAACAACCCCTTAACCATTTCAAATGTGTTTAACAAGCACTTCTCTGATCTCTCTCCTCTCATCGATATACTAAACACACACCTGGACACCTCAACCCCTCTCTCTACACCTCCTACAAACCTGTTTCCCCCTTTCCTCTTTAAGCAAGTCAACAGGGAAAAAGTCTTAAAACAACTCAAGCTTATCCCTGACTTCAAGCTCACTGGACTAGATGGCACTGAACCCAAATTGCTAAAACTCACAGCCTGGGAACTGGCAACTGCCCAACCCGCATTTTCAACCTCTCCCTCTCCACAGGCTTGGTTCCCCTCATCTGGAAAAAGGAAAACATTGTACTGATTTTCAAAAAAGGTAACCAGAAACACATATCTAATTATAGGCCCATAGCCATTTTACCTGCCTTGAGCAAAGTGTTGGAGAAAATTGTCGCTGCTCAACTTAATGCATACCTCAAGAAATATGACCTAAATCAGTCCTACACAGTATGACTTCCACAAGGGTCACAGTACAAACACTGCATTGCTCACACTTAAGAACACTATATATTCCCCCCTTGACAGAGGCAATTATGCTGGCATGGTATTTATTGACATCACAAAAGCCTTTGACATGGTCAACCACCTCATTCTCTTCAATAAGTTAAATTCCCTGGGGATCTTAGAACACACTTCTCTGTGGTTCACCAGTTTCCTCTCAAATAGGAGCCAACGTGTCAGGATCAGTTCCTCCTTCTCAGACTACCTCCCCACCTCCCTAAGCGTACCTCAAGGTTTAACTCTAGGACCCTTACTTTTCTCAATACATAGAAACATAGAAAGTGAGAGCAGATCAGGACCAAAGGTCCATCTAGTCTGCCCAGGTCCTACCCCCCTACTCAGATACTTTTTGTCACTATCCTCTTGTGCCTATTCCAAGCTGATTTAAATCCTCATGCTGTTTTAGATTCAATGACTTCAGCAGGTAGGCCATTCCACTGATCAACCACCCATTTTGTAAGGAAAAACTTGCACATGTTGATTCTGAATCTACCCCCCCAGTTTCATGTTACATATCAATACAATCAATAACTGCTTCAAGTACTCCACCCCATCCCACTACAATATGCAGATGATTTAGTATTCCACTGCCACTCCTCTGATATCACTGATGTCAACAGAAACCTAACTATAGACCTTAAAGCTGTGCAATCCTGGTTCAATGAAAATAAACTCCTTTTGAACCACACCAAATCCCAGGCAATGCTATTCAGAACCCCGCATTGGCTAAAAAACACAAACACGCCTCTTACCGTGGTATTCGAGAATGGTACCCCACTCAACACAGTCATTTCTTTCAAACAACTTGGGATCACACTTCATCCCACCCTGGATTTCTCCCTTCATGTTCAATCCATATGCAAGGCTGTTAACTCCAATCTAGGCATCGTATATCGAGCTAGTCCCAATCTCTCCCTATCGGCATGAGCCAATATTGCCCAAAGTCTACTCCTCCCAAAACTATCATTCAACCTACCAGTCTTTGTCTACTCCTCCACTACCCTGATGCAAAAATGGGTAGTAGGGTATAACAATATCTGCCACTTTGCTCCCAGATGTAACCGTCTCAACCACCACTGCCTATTATTCCCTAAACTGGCTTTGCTTTCCCCTAAAGCCTGTTCAATTTTCCATTTGGGAGAATTGTTAACAGTGTGTTACTCAGTCAGAGTTCCCACTCCTTAATCTCTCACCTGGTACCCTGCATGAATCACTACTCCCTCAAGTCTTCAGTCTCCAAGCAGCTAAAAATCCCAATATCTTGCACTAAATATGGTGAGTTTGCCTTTTCCCCCCAATTGTCCCTAAACAATGGAATAATATCTCACCCTCTACTCCACACTGTCAATCGAAAGACACCTTCAGGAGTGCTTCCCGCTCCTTCCTGGCACAATATACCAACTGTGCTTGTTCCTAAATAACTACCTGCCCAGACAAACTCCCCCTCCTCTACACCTTGCACTTAAGACTACTTGCCTAATCCCCCTGTAAATCACCCATGATACCCTGATCTTAAGTTCCTGCCTCTGTAGGCTATTGCCTACTAGAATGCTGTCTGTTAAGATTAAATGCGTAATTACGTTATCCTTGCTATGTTTCTTATTTGTTACTTGTTAGCTTTACATTATCCTTGTATATCTTGTGCTAGCACTGCTCAATTTTTCCTTGAATTGTAATCTCTTCTGCTTTGTAACCTCTCAGGTCATGCCTGAAAATAGGCAACTGTCTGCCTAGTGCACCCTACCTGGTCAACAAAAACTAAATAAATAAAATAAATTATGCAGTGGGAATAGTCATGTTGGTAGCTATTGCACCATGAGTGAGTGCCTGCACCATCTGAGGGGTTGGTAATGTTCAGAAATATGCAGTAACGATAGACACAGGATTTGAAACAAACACTGTTGCATATAATGATACCATTAACTGCGGCAACCAGCAACATCAATGAATTTTACAGAAGGTAAACAATCATAAAATGTGTTTTTTTTTAACTAGAAATAATATGATGCAGTAAAGGTTGACAGTGCCCCTTTAAGCCAAATCTACTCAGATTTCTGGTCGTGGCCAGCATCCAATGTACTCCATGATTTCGGCTACCATCTGACTTGGCTCACCAGACAGTCACAAGTCAAACCATGATCAAAAGGGTAACAGAACACTAGGATCTCCCATTAACCAGTTACAAAAACACACTACTTTCATAACAATTAAAATGTATACTCATGACAGATTGTTGGATTTATTAGCAATTTTCTCCCATGGGATTGTGGGGCGCCCACCGTAAAGTCCTGAAAAACACTGCAAAATCTTTATGTGCAGTAACGTGTCCCAGATATTATTCAAGTTGATATGGCCATTCCTGCTGCTACCCACGGCCAGAGTCAGTGTGTGATTATGCTGCAGTTAGATAATTATCAGTCCCAAGGTGCGATCATCATATGTCAGTCCTTGAGGAAATTAATCCAGTAGTGTCCATGGCCCCCCCACATGGTAACTCAAGTGTTATTCTGATGACTGAGGGATAGGACAAACAAAACCTACCCATAATTAGCTCCAAAAATCCTCAACAGACATAACATTTAAAGTTTATGAACTTGAGAGTTTGTTGAGTTTAACACCAATTTTGTCACTTGGGGCTCTGGGGCCCCTTCCTTAAGGTCTTGAGCACTGCAAGATCTTTAAGTACAGTAATTTGTCCCCCATGTTATCCAGGGTAGCTATAGCCATACATGCTATTACCCCCAGCCCAAGTCAGTATGTTTCCATGGCGTGTTCGAGTAATAGCTACATCCAAGGTAATTACTGTAAATCAGACCATGTGGTAATTGAGCCAGCAAAGCCACACACACCCCCAGAGGCAACTCAAGTTTTGCTCTAGTGGCTGAGATTTCATTTAATTATAGTTCTGATATTTTTTATATCGTTAATCATGGGGATACATAAAAAGCTGTTAACACTCATTGGGGAGAGGAGCACATCAATATCTTCTAGGCTGTACCAGTATCATCTCATACTGCAGTCGGCAGTTCCAGCAGCAAGATGTGTCCTCAATCAGAGAGTGGATCTACATTGTAGGACTTGTTCAGGTTAGTGAGGGTGTATGTAGGGTGCTGGGTGCTGAGTGGGAAGTTGAGGAGTGGTGGGCGGATGGTGAGATCGGTGAGGAACCATTTTCTTTTTTGTAGGTTAAAAAAACAAAAACATTGAGGGGTGGTTTTCTTTCTTTCAGGGGATAGGCTGACACTGGGGATTGGGCACCCCAGTGCTGGGCTACTGTGTGATGGCAGCAGGGGTGGGCACCCTGGTGCCACCACCTAAAAAGTGGAAAGAAGGAATGACCTGGAGGGGGGTCCTGAGAAGTGGTACCAGGGGTGGGTACCCTAGTCTGCTTATATATTTTAAATATTTAAACCCTGGGAAGGGCAGGTGGGTGTCCTGGGGGGGAGATGGAAGCGGTACTGGGGGTGGGCACCCCAGTCCACTTAAGAAATAATTAAAAAATAAATAGATAGATAAACAGACAGACAGATGAGAGGCAGATAGATAGATTGATAGATAGACAGACAGATAGACAGACAGACAGATGAGAAATAGTGATCAAGGGATTACCAGCTCACTGCTGGCACTGCAGCCAGCAGCACGCTTCCATCTGTAGCTTCAGATGTCAGGAAAGTACTGCCTTTGTGTGAAACACAAAATGAAAGGTGTGCAACAGGTAAAGGTCTATATTAGAGAAAGTACATATATCATTTCTTCATTCACAAATGATCTTTTTTATTTCTCCTTGTTTCTGTTCTCCAAGTAAAAACTTGTGCAAATAACTTGTATCATGTGCAAAATCCACTGAAAGTTGATACAGTGTCCTTTAACAGCAGCACAAATATGACAAGACTTTACCATAGTCCAACAGCCAGCCACCACTAACCCCAGTGCTTCACTGTTAGGCTTTCTCAGGGGGCATACCCGTAGGTGTTGCATCCCATCATCAGACAGGAGTGCAGGTTTCATTCAGATTGGGAGCTAAAGATGTCAGGAAACTCTTGCTGTTCTCATACAGAGAACGTGGGTGAACGGCTCCTCTCATTAAGCTGGGCACCCTGGATTTTTGGAGTGCCCAGAAAACATATTTTCGAAGGCAATTTGTTCAAAATACAAACACCAGAATCTAACTAAACAAGTCTCGTTTAGCTAGGTTCAGGTATTTGTTTTTTAAAATATATCATTCTAATGTATTTTCAATGTTTGTGATTTTAAAAGAAAAAACAAGATGGCAGCCAGCATGAGCAGTACTTTTCCCACACGATCAGTATGTTTTTCAGCACAACATATAAATCATGAAAATAAGCACTCATAATCATTTTTTTGTTACCATTTGCATTTCTTGATTAACTAAAAAATCCCCAAAAACTCTGGAACCATATCATATTTTCTCACAAAATCTTCAAAAGGCACATCCTTGGGATGGGCCCCTCCCACCTTGAAAACTGCATGAAAAATTCAACACTGTCTAGGCTGTGAGAGCAAAATATATGCAATGTTAAGTATCGGGAAACCAAACATGCTTTTTTTTTCATTTTTTGGTGCTCCATGTTTTGAAAACCAAACAAGACGACTTCACAAAACATTTCACATCTTGAGACTCTCACAACCTGACCACACAAGTTAAATATTTTGCACTATTTTGTCAAATGATGGCAAAGTTATTAAGGTACAAAAATAGGGTTTTAACATTAAACAGCCTACTCAACCCTAACTATAGGGGTGCTACTGTTCCCCTAATATATTTGTCCTGTACAGTATGGTTCAGTGTAGGGATGGCTGCAGAACCAAACCACATGAAGGTGGGGGTCCTGTCTTCAGGAGGACAGATTTTGTAAAGATGGGTGAATGTCTCAGGAATGGCTTGGCAGAAGGAAAGACCCGGGTGAGAAGAAGTAACAGTGGATGAAGTTAGAGGGGGACACAGTGCAGGCAACAAGCCTCTGCATTAAAAAACTGAGTAAAAATAAGAGAAAAAGGAGACCACAATGGTTCTCGAAAGAGGTGGCTGAAAGGGTAAATGCTTAAAGGATGGGATTCAGAGGCTATAAGAAAATACAGTAGGAGTATAGGGAGGTGTATCAGGGATAAAAGAGGAAAGAAAGGGTAAGGAGCATGAAGACATAACCTAAAGAGGGAATAGCCCAAACAGTAAAGAAAGGGGGCAAGACATTTTTTTGATTTGTAAGTGAAAAGAGAAAGTCCAGAGGAGGGATTGCAAGGATAAGAAGGGATACAGAGGTTGACCAGGAAAAGGCAGACAAAAGGAAGACTAGGTTTGCTGGCCAAGGCACCTAGCTTCACCTTTTCTTCTAGGTTGCTTGAAAAGGACAGAGTAAATAACCTTAGCAGAGCAAGGAAAAGGATTAAGGCTTCTTATGGCTAGGCAGATTTACTGTGTGTTGTTATTTGTATTTTGTACTCAGGGATTGTTACTGTTTGTTGCTAACATTTTATTGCTTCATTTTTTTTCTCTGATTCAAATTGTTATTGCTGGGTATACCTTCTGCTGCATTATTACATGGTATGCCTACAGGTGTGTGCTTACAGATTACTGCTGTAATCTTCTGATTCAAATTGTCTTTTGCAAGGTATATCTTCTGTCACTGCTTTATTTTTCTCTGTAGCAAAGTGTTTTTTACAGGGTATATCTTCTGTGAAATTATTATTGGCAGGCCTTACAGGTTTTACAGTTTTATCTATCATTAGGATAAGCTTTCAGGGCTACTGCATTTGTGGCTGGCTGATTGTTTCTGCTCTTACCTTCTTGTTTCTTTTGTCCGCGGTTCTTCTTTGTCAGCAGGGAAAGGGCCCAACCAACCACCCACCCCCATCCCCAACCACCCCACACTACACTCCTTTTATAGGGTAGTACAGTTATGACATTTCTTGTAGCAAAGCAGGAAAGGGCAGATCAGAGGGGTATGCACACAGTAACCTCATTTACAGGGGCACTAGTAATTTAACTTGTTATAACAAGTTATACAAAAACAAACAAACAAAAGACAAAATCAGCCTTTTGCTTTCATTTTCTTCCTTCTAATTACTCTGACCAGGTTATAAACCCAGCAACTTATCTGAAATGGATATTACTAACTGCAAGTACTGTGGAACACTTTTCAGAAGGTCAGTTTTACAGGATTTAGGACACTGTCCTATGTGCTGGGCCATTGGAGATCTAAGGGCTCAGCTCCAGGCAGCATGGGCAGAGGCTGTGCACCTCAAATTGCATATTCAAGAGGAAATATATTATAAGAACCGCCTGCCATTTCCCCAACATCCAACAGAAGCACCTTGACCGCTGAGGGTAGCTGGACTGGGAGGTTGGCAGGTAGTTAGGAGGGGCCAATCGGGTGCGCCATCACTCGGCGCTTTCCAAAATATCACGTCCACAAACCAGATAAAAACAACAAACAGGTATCTGCCTCTATCTCCAAAATCAAACAAAGGGGTAGAGGACACAGCAGCACAGGAGCTAGCACAACAAAACTTACCTAAAACAGGAACCAAAACAAAAAATGCAAAAAGGAAATCCAAACAACTTCTGAACAGAGGAGACTCCATGATTCAGAGAGTTGATACGTTTCTACAGCCAGGGGTAATGGTCAGATGTCTCCCAGGTACATCAGCATGGAGAGACACTGACCACATTAATAAAATTATTCAGGAAGCAGGAGAAAACATTGATGTACTAGTACACATAGGGACTAACGATCTTGTCAGCCGGTCAGTTGTGGAGACCAAGGAAAATCGTACCAGGCTGGGTAACAAACTATCTTCCATTTCATCTGGCATCTCCTTCTCTGAGATCCTGCCAATCTGGGAGAGGGAGGCAGATGGATGGAAGGTTGAGAGAAGGGGAGATAGGGGAGCTAAACATGTGGCACAAGGGGTGGTGCCAGGAAAAAGGACACCAAATTTGTAGGGAACTGGCAACAGTTTTGGGAGCAAAAGTTCTTTAAATTTGATGGACTGCATCTGACTAAGGAGGCAGTCAGTGCATTGGGGCAGAAGTTTGACATCTTTGCAGAATATTTAAACTAGCAAATGGGAAGTGGGGTGCAGCACCCCATACGTCGAATGGGAAGAACACCCCTCCCCCCTCAGCTAGTGGTCAAACAGGAGTTCAGCATGTTTGGAGTTCATTGCATCGCCAGGTAAGGAAAAAGGTCCGCTTCCCATACGATGCACAGGGGAAACACCAGAACTTATTAAACAACTAACACACCGAAATCTGGCCAATGGAAAATCTTGTACACAAATGTGCACAGTCGGGGAAACAAGATCCTAGACCTGCAGGCAATAATGACAGAGACTAAACTGTACATAGTAGCCATTAGCGAGACATGGTTTACCAGTAACCACACTTGGGAGACTTCAGTACCCGGATATGTACTGTTCAGAAGAGACCGAGGTGCAAAAAGGAGGGGGGTGGAATGGCCCTTTATGTCAATGAAAATATCAAAGCTACAGAAATTCAGAATACACATAAGGAGCCAGAAGAACTGTGGTTCACCCTGGAAACAGAAAATTGGACAGCCATACGAACTAGGGTTGTCAACAGGCCTCCAGACCAGGGGGAGGACATAGACATGTTACTGTTAGAAGATATACAAAACATGACAGCTAAAGGGGAGGTTCTGATAATGGGAGACTTCAACATGCCAGATACAGATTGGTCAATACCAACAGGAACATCTGCCAGAACTAGACACATGGTGGATTCCCTGCAGGGGGAGGGGCTCAAACAACTGGTAGAACAACCCACAAGAGCCAGGACTATCCTAGATCTAGTACTGACTAACAGGGAAAGGATCACAGATCTCCAGGCAGAAGGTTACCTGGGGGCCAGTGATCATCACATGGTATGGTTCAATTTGGTCACTAGAACTAAATCAACCCATTCCAAGGCACAGATATAGGACTTCAGAGTAGTTGACTGATAAAATGGCCAACAGAGTTAAGCAAGCCCTGGCAAAAAGAAATACAGGTAAGGAGGTACAGGCAAAGTGGGAAAGCATTAAAGATGCGATACTTGAAGCAACATCCCATTGTGTTAAAGAGAAAAGGAAGTGCAAAAGAAGAAGAAAACTACTTTGGTTCTCAAAAACAGTAGCAGAAAAGGTCAGAGACAAAAGACTGGCCTTCAGGAAATATAAGGGAACGTAGCAGGATGAAGATAGGGAGGCATACCAAACTTCCCTATGGGAAACAGGAAAGGCAGTAAGGCAGACAAAGGCCCAAACAGAGGAAACACTAGCACAAACAGTAAAAGAAGGTGACAAGACTTTCTAGAGATACATTAGTGAAAGGAGTAAGTTCAGAGGGGGTATTGCTAGGATCAAAGGGGAAGGGGGCATGACAGGAGGAAGACCATGTAAAACCATCTATCCTAACTAGATACTTCTGCTCAGTATTTACTGAAGAGAGGGTAGGGCAGGGCCCACAGCTTAGCACCATGGACACAGGGAGGAGGGAGATGTGCGCTAGTCCCTTTCACAAAAGAAAGGGTCCTACAAGAGTTCGTTAAGCTCAGGGTGGACAAGGCAATGAGACCCGATGGCATACATCCCAGGGTACTTAAGGAGCTAAGGGTGGAACTAGCAGAGCTATTATCAGAACTGTTTAGTGAGTCTCCGAGCACAGGAGAAGTCCCAGAAGACTGGAGAAGGGCTCATGTGATCCCAATCCACAAGAGTAGTAGCAGGGAGGAGGCAGGGAACTACAGATCAGTCAGTCTTATCTCAGTAGTGGGCAAGATTATGGAGGAACTCCTTAAGGAAAGGATAGTGCAACACCTGGATTCCATAGGAGCACAGGATCCAAGACAGCATGGGTTTACAAAAGGAAGGTCCTGTCAAACTAATCTCATAGATTTCTGTCACTGGGTAAGCAGAGTGGTGGACCAAGGGGAAGCAGTTGACTTCAGCAAAGCTTTCAATACTGTTCTACACAGAAGATTGATTAATAAGCTGGGTAGGCTCGGGGTGGGTCAGAAGTTGGTCAACTGGGTGGCAAACTGGTTGACTAACAGAAAACAGAGTGGTGGTAAAAGGTATACAGTCAGAAGAGATGCAAGTCACAAGTGGGGGTACATCAGGGATCAGTCCTGGGGCCAGTCCTCTTCAATATCTTCATGAGTGACATTGCAGATGGACTGGATGGTAAGGTTTGTCTGTTTGCAGATGACACCAAGATCTGCAACAGAGTAGATGATCCAGCTGGGGTGGGCAAAATGAGAAGAGATCTGGATAGACTGGCAGAATGGTCGAAAAAGTGGCGACTGGAGTTTAACGCAAAGAAGTGCAAGATCATGTACATAAGGAAGAGAAACCCTGAAGCCACCTATAGGCTGGAAGGGGAGTTGCTGGCAGTCACAAGGTAAGAAAGAGACTTGGGCGTCGTCATCACCGATGACCTGAAATCATCCAAGCAAACCACTAAAGCAGTAGGTAAGGCTAGAGGGATGTTAGGGGTGTATTAGTAGGGGGTATCACAAGTCAGAAGACGGAGGTAATAATCCCTTCTTTACAAGCTACTGGTTAGGCCCCATCTGGAGTACTGTGTGCAGTACTGGAGGCCACACCTACACAAGGACATTAACCAAATTGAGGCAGTCCAGAGAAGGGCAACCAAAATGAGGCAAGGACTGCATCAGAAAACATATGAGGACAGATTAACGGAACACAATATGTATACCCTTGAGCAAAGGAGGGAGAGAGGTGATATGATAGGAACATTCAAACACCTTAAGGGCATTAACAAGGTGAAAGAGTCTAACATGTTTCAATATAAGAAAAATAGTGGAACAAGAGGACACAGCATGAGATTAGAGAGAGGCCAATTAAGCGGTAATGTGAGGAAGTTCTTTTTCACAGAAAAGGTGGTGGATGCATGGAACAGCCTACCTCAGGAAGTGGTGGATATGAATACAGGGCAGGGCTTCAAACAGGCATGGGATAGGCATATGGGAGCAATACAGTTGAGCATGAATAGATAAGCTATTGACAGAGCAAAGGCCGATGGCACATTCATAAGGCAGAAAAAGAAATGGGCAGACTGGATGAGCCTTGTGGTCCTTATCTGCCACCAACTTCTATGTTTCTATCCTAAACTAATACTTTTGTTCAGCATTCACAGTGGAAGGAGAAGGGGAGTGGCCGCAAAAAGGAAACGGAAGCTTTGAAGGGAGGGAAGCAGACGCTATTCCTTTTTCAGAGAAGAGAGTCCTAAAGGGACTAACTAATCTGAAAGTGGAAAAAATCAATGGGACCAGATGGGGTTCATCCTAAGGTACTACGGGAACTATGGAAGGTACTGGCTGCACCTCTGACAGTCCTATTTAACAGCTCACAAGAAACAGGGGTGCTTTCAGAGGACTGGAGGATAGCAGATGTTGTCCCACTCCACAAAAGTGGTAGCAGGGAGGAGGCTGGCAATCATAGCCCAGTCAACCTGACATCGGTGGAAGGAAGGCTAATGGAACTACTGCTGAAAGATAGGATAGTGAATATCTTGAAGCTAATCGGTTACAAGACCCAAGACAGCATGAATTCATGGGTGGGTGGTCATGTTAAGTAAATTTAATAGGTTTCTTTGATTGTGTGACCAAGGAATTAGATCAGGGTTGAGTGGTGGATATGGCCTACCTGGGTTTCATTAAGGCATTTGATACCATTCCACATAGGAGATTATTAAGCAAGCTGAGTAGCTTAAGAGTGGGTCAAAAGGTGACAACCTATGTAAACAATTGGTTAAGGGATAGGCATCATAGGATGGTGGTAAACAAAGTTTACTTTGAGTAGGGAAGAGCTACTAGAAGGGTAACTCAGGGATCAGTGCTGGGACTGTTCCTCTTTAATGTCTTTATAGGTGACATTGCAGATGAGCTGGAGGAAAAGGTCTGCCTCTTTGTGGATGACACCAAGATCTGCAGTAGGGTGCACACCCTTGTGGGGTAGAACGAATGGGCAGAGACCTGAGAAATGTCAAGCTGTGGTCAAGGGTATGGCAGCTGGATTTCAATGCAGAAAAGTGCAAGATAATGCAATTGGGCCACAGTAACCCAGGGACAGAGTACAAAATGGATGGAGTGTTACTGATGACCACCAAACAAGATAGAGAGCTGGAGAGTAATAATCTCTGATGACCTGATGGTGGCTGGACAGTGCAACAAGGCATTTGGAAGGGCTAGTTGGATGCTGGGGAGCATAGGGAAAGGTACCACCAACAGAAAGAGGGAGGAGGTGCTGAGTTTGTATAGATTGCTGGTAAGACCTCACCTAGAATACTGTGTACAGTCCTGGAGGCCACATCGCTGGAAGAAGAAGAAGGAGGAGGATCAGCATTTATATAGCTCTTTTCATACACAGTGTATCCCAAAGCACTTTATAAGCAATGCTAGACAGGTAGTGAAGTGACTGAATGTGTAGTGGCAACCATATCACACATCAGCACCCATACACAGCCTAGACAATTGCATGATCTGATTTATGGGAAGGGGAATGTTGGTCAGGACACAGGGAATGTCCCCTACTCTTTGTGAAGAGTTCCCTGGGTTCTTTTACTTCCACCTGGACACACACCAGGACAGTTCCAGGATGGGGTAGAAGGGATCTCGGTTTAACGTCTCATCCAAAGGATGGCACACCCAGCAGTACAGCACCCCCTTAATACTGCACTCAGATGCCAGCATTTTAAGTATGAGTCCAATCCTGGTGTGGGAAGAGAACCCACGACCTTCTGGTCCAGAAGTGGATGTGCTACCAGCTGAGCCACACTGACACCTAATGAAGGACAGACAGAATGGAGGTGGCCCAGAAGAAGGCAACTAAAATGGTGCAGGGTCTGCATCAAAAACCCTATGAGGAGAGACTAAAGAAACTCATTATGTACACCTAGGAAGTGGAAAGGGAGGGGGGGGATATGATAGTGACCTTTAAATACCTCAACGGGGTAAATAAGGTACAGGAGGAAAGTATTTTCAGAAAAAAAGGTGCAAAGAACCAGGGGTCACACTATGATGTTAGAGGGGTAGATGCAGGAGAGATGTAAGGAAGTACTTCTTCACAGGAAGAGTGGCGGATTCCTGGAACAGCCTACCAGTTAGTGTGGTGGAGTTCAACAATGCATGAGATAGGCTTAGGGGAGTCACAGTGGAAAGGAATGAGGGGAAAGGAGAAAGAAGCGGAGATAAGGTAGGGTCCACAGTGATACTGTAGGGAAGAAAATTGGTAGACTGGGTAGGCTAAATGTTCCTTATCTGCCAACAAATTCTATGTTACTATTATAGTGGCACAGTAGTGCCACTATAGCTAGGGTTGAGTACCCCATTTAAGGTTAAATCTGAAATTTGGCAGCTTAATAACTTTGCCACCGCATGACAGATGTGCCTGAAATTTGGCAAGCATGGTCTGGTACCACAGATCTCTGGACCTGCCAAGCTTCGTTATGGTCAGATGTACAGTTACGGAGCTACAGAGCGCTGAAAAATGCACAAATTATGCATTTTTGTGTATCCTTTGCTCGTACCTACAGCCTGCATGGTTTGCGTGACTGGTCCAAAGCCTTAAGGGAACATGCAGCTGGGTTCCCCGATGTGCCTTTCGAAGATTTTGTGAAAAATTATTAAACGGTTCAAAAGTTATTCGAAAAACAAGTTTCCCATTATAGTCAATGGGAAAAGTTAAAATATGCGAAAGTGTCGCAAATGCACTTTTTACTTTCGTAAATGACCCTTGTAATGTCGCAAATCAGCCATCTTGTTTTCAGTTACTACTGGTCACAGAAACGCTTTGCATTTAAATTTGGGACCCTCTAGGGACACAATTCTTGTTGTGTTCACCTAGTCGAGCCCTGAGGACGCTAGCCATGTCTTTTTCTGGGGGGCAAAACACCCCAGAAATATGTTTTTTTAATTTTTGTAAAAAGTAGTGTTGCAAAGTACTTCCGCATATGCGACACTTTAATGATTTCATTTGTGAAAGTGTCGTGATTTGCGAAAGTACTTTGCGACACTATAGCCAAAACAATAGGGAATCTTTGCCACTCTTCTGCAAAAGAATGATTTTGTCTTTAGGGCTCCCATACTTGCACCCTCTGCGCACTCACCAACATTCTCACCCTAGAAAGACTACAATACCAAACTTGCCTCCTCACCAAAAAAATCCATCTGGGGTTGACCCCACCGGGGGTCTCTGCCTCCCTACTTTCTTGCTCCCCCACTGCAGCTACTCGTGCTGCCAACAAACACCTGTGGACTGTACCCAGAGTCAGAACCTCCCTAGCACAGTGATCATTCCCCTATAGAGCCCCTGCTTGGTCCAACGAACTCCCCACAGCTATAACCTCCATTCTCAACTTAGGACACTTTAAGTCCACCCTAAAAAAAATGCATTCTCTCCTTGCGTCATTGCCAGTTTAACTGCTAATCCCCCTAACTGGCCCTTCACAAAGATGCCCTACCCTGGTCCCCTTTGACATGGCTACTAACAGTATAGGCCCTGCTGTATATCTCATCTTTGTTATTGATCACTGTTCCAACTATATGACAATGTCCCCAGAGGTTGCACTTACAATGTAACTGTACCACCTGTATCAACATCAATACCCTAGCTACTACATGTATAGGTCAACAGCCAACCTGGCCATTATCTGTAGATACCTTGTTTAATTTTGTGATGTCTCATTACTGCTTCTGACTCATTGCATGTATGTATGACTATGTTTGACATGGAGCCTTTGTAAATGAGTCTACGACTCAAAGGGTTGTAGTTCCTATGATATGTTAAATAAATAAATAAAATAAATAAATAAAGGGCATCTGAAACCCCTTACAACCACCCCCATGACTCCTGCTGTACTACAGCATTTGAGACAGTGACATCACAGCCCTCTGCTCACCACCTTGTCTTCCCCCAATCTGACTGTCATTACTTGATGATGAGTACTGTAGAAATACAGGTTACTCACCTGTAACAGTAGTTCTAGGAGTGGTATATGGTGTTTATACACACTTCCGGCAGTGTTCCTTTCCCCTTTAAGGCTTGCCAGAATGTCTTCAAGCTGGCTCCTCCCACCCACCGAGGTGGTAACTCCCTTGGGACTACCTCGTGGTGTCAGATCTTACCTGCTGGAAGTAAGACTGGTGTGCCACTTGCCAGGGGAGGTCAGGTGGGTCAGTGTGGATGAACACCATATATCACTCCTAGAACTACTGTTACAGGTGAGTAACCTGTGTTTCTAGTGATGTGGATATGGTGTTCTATCCAAACTTCAGGTAAACTCCTAGCAGTTCTCTGGGAGGAGGGAGGCAAGGGACACATCCCCTACTTAGGGAATAGAGATTGGAGAACTGAGGCCCCAAAACCAGCACCCTGGAATGACTCAAGGTCGACGTTGTAGTGGGAAATGAAGGTGTGTGCTGACTTCTGGCAACAATCCAACAGATTTCCTGGATAGGAGCATCCCTGGAAACAGCCACCAAGGCAGCAGTATGGTGGGTGAAATGAGCCCTTAGCCCTACGTGAGGCTCTCTACCCACCAACCTATAGCAGAGGTTGATGCAGGATACAATCCACCTGCCAATCATCTGCTTAGCAGCTGGTCTGCCTGGTGCAGCTTCAGCATAGGTGACAAATAGTTGGTGAACCTTTCCCCGAACTTCAGTTAGTCACCAGACAAGATAATGGGTCCATCCCCTTGCCTGGCACCAAATGGAGAATCGCTTCCATTTGAAGGCGTAGCATTTTTGGGTTGACTCCTTCTGAGATGCCTTCAACCACAGTAAGAACATCTTTGGAAAGACCTAAAGCCTCGAACTCTAGCCGCTCAGGAACCAGGCTGTGAGGTGCAGGGATTGAAGGTCTGGCTGGAGTACCTTCCCCTGATCAATGGAGAGCAGGTCCGGGTGGAGAGGAAGACGCTTCTGGGGCCTGCAGCTGAGGCGGAGGAGATTGGGGTACTAGAACTGACAAGGTCAGTCTGGAGCCACCAGGATCACCGTGACTTGTCCCTCCTTGCCTTGAGTAACACCTTGTGCATCAAGGGAAAAGGAGGGAAAGCACAGAGGAAGCCTGGGATTCAGGGCCTCAAGAAGGCATCCCCCTGCAGCATTCCCTGCAGAGGAGGGTGGGCACAGTACATCCTCAACTTTGCATTCTCCCTGGAGGCAAACAGGTCCACCAGAGGGGTGCCCCACTGGGAGAACAGTCTGTGCATTATCTCTGGGTGGAGAGACCACCTGTAAGATGCCTTGCCCATGTGGCTGAGAGTGTCCACCAGCTGGTTGGAGACACCGGCCAGATGGATGGACAGGAGGTCAGACTCCAGTCTGCACATGAGGGCCCAAACACAGAGAGCTTCCCTGCACAGAGGAAGGGAGTGTGTCTCACCCTGCTTGTTGAGGTAGTACATGGTTGTGGTGTTGTCCATCTGTACTTGAATGTCCTGACCCCAAACATGTGGAGTAAAGGCTGTCAGTGCCAGTTGAACTGGCCACAGTTCCAGCAGTTTGATATGGGATTCCTCAGGGGTCCACAGCCCATAAACTCTGAGGTCCCCTAGGTGGGCACCCAAGCCCATCGGGGGCATTGGTCATATCGATGACCATAAACTCTGGGTGGAAAAAATGGGATCCCCTCCTGCAGATGTTCCATGACCAACCACCACTGGAGGGTGTCCCACATCAGCTGGGTCACAGTGACCAGCTGGTCAAAGTGACCCTTACGCTTTGACCATTGGCAAGCCAGCTCCTGTTACAGAGAGCACATTCTCCAGCAAACCCAATGGACCATGCTGATGTATGCTGCCATGTATCCTAGGAGGTGCAGAAAGTCCCAAACAGAGTGCAGCTGTCCAACCCAAAATGACTGGGCAGAGGAGGAGAGAGCCTCTGCCCTGTCTGCATGGAGTTGAGCCCTGGCTCTGCAAGAGTCAAGCTCTGTCCCAATGAAGTTGATCACCTGCAACAGCATGAGTTCCAACTTGTCCTCGTTAACCAGGAGGCCAAAAGAGATACAGATCAGAAGGGCAAGATCCCTGGACCACTCCACCTCCTGCCTGGAGGGACCCGCAATCAGCAAGTCATCCAGATAGGGGTTAACCCGGATTCCTCAATGCCTCAGGTAGGCTCCCACCACTGCCATGTATTTGGTGAAGACCTTGGAGGTTGAGGACAGGCCAAATGGCATGGCCTGGAACCCAGAGGATCCCCGCCACTCAGAACTGGAGGAATCAGTGGTGGAACAGATGGATAGGGATATGAAAGAAAGCGTCCTGAAAATCCAGAGAGCAAAACCACACGTTTTGCTCAAGAGATGGTATGATCTGAGACAGAGTGACCATCTTGAAGGTGCGCAGCCTGAGAAACTTGTTCATGTTGTGCAGATCTAAGATGGGGCACCAGCCCCCTGTCCATTTTGGCACCAGGATGTACCAAAAGACAAATCCTGGGTGTTCCAGAGGGTCCAAGACAGGAGCCACGACCTCCTTGCAGAGGAGCTGGGTGATGTCATCCTGAAGGGCTGACAGGATGCCCATAGACACAATGCCATCTTGTGGGGCAGGGGCTCGGTAAGGCAGTTACACCTCGAATTCCAGAGGTAGAACCGGACTGACCACCTCAAGAACCCACCTGTCCATGGTAACAGCAGACCAGATGGAAAGGAAGAGGAAGAGCCAAGCCCCATGGGAGGACCCAGGGGAGACATGACGGGCATGAGGGAGGAACCCCTCATCCTATCACTGGGCAGGCTTGGAGGCAGCAGAGGGCCTGGCTGAGGAGGCACTGGCGCCTCTGCCTCCAGGATTATAGACGACCATGGCCACAGATTTCAGTCGAGGTCACTAGGGGCAGAGAGGGTCTGAAAGGGCTTCTTCTGCTGCTTAGAGCCCTTGAGGTCTCTCTGAGTGGATGTCACCGAGTACAAGGTGACACTGGACTTCTCAATGCCGGTGAGGTGCCCCTTGACCCCTGGCCCGAATAAGTCAGTAGCCAGGAAGGGGACATCCGCCAGCTTGTGCTGGGTATCTGCAGTGAAAGTCGAGATCCTGAGCCAGGCTCTGCAGCACATAGCCACTACATCTGCCACAGACTGGGCGCAGGAGTCACCAATGTCCATAGCAGTCTGCAGCTGATGCTTGGCTACTGCTCGGCCTTGATCATGGATCTGTTTGACCATGGTCTGTAGGTCCATTGGGAGATGAGGAAGGTCCTCATAAAGCATGCTCAGGACGGCATGCAAGAAGTGGTCCATCAAAAGGGCTGAACTCGCTTGCTGGAGGCCGAGAGAGGAAGCAGCATTCACCTTTTCTGCCATATGGTCCAATTTCTTGGACTCCTTATTGGATGGCTTGTCAGTGATCCCCACATTGCCCATGCACATGAACATGGAGTCAGCCATGAGACCCTCGGCCGAGGGATGCTCCGTGAAACCCAAAAGGGAACCGGTAAGGACCGTATACTCACAGACATCTGGGCTGAGGGCGCAGACCAAGAGGCTTGGTGCTGCCACAGCTCCAAGGTGGGACCAAGAATGGCATCTGCAACTGGGAACACTTCCCCAAGGCAGTATCCCTGGTCAAGAATCTGGGTGAGTGTGTACTGAGCCCACTTTTGAACAGGCTCCAATGGGAGACCAGTAGATTCCTGGATGACACAGAGAAGGCCCATAAAGGAAGTAGGCTGGATCCTGCTCTGTCAAAAGATCCTCGGCTGACTCCAAGTCCATTGGACGGGACTGCAAGGAGGAACATTCCGATTCCGAGGAGTCAGGGAAGGGGGTTGAACGCCAGAGTCCCTGCTGACCTTACGGGGATGATCAGGGGTAACGGTGACAGACAGCCGATGGCAAAGATCCAAGGCTTGGCAGGCCTCCTTAGTTGGAGCACCAGACTTCGGCTGTTTTTGTGGTGGCTCCAACAGAATCACCACAGAGGCCGAGGGAGGCTGAGCCGGGACCTGATGTGTCAATTTCTGCCTAGGCGGACAAGACTATGGCCTCTGTGGTGAAAGCCTAATAATGGCCAGGGTCAAAGCCGGGACAGACTTCAACCCCAGTAAAAATGAGCTGTTGCCAAATTAAGTCCTCGCAGCACCAATGCAGCTTGCGCTGGAGTCTCTCCCCACCTGAGAAGAATGAGGAATAGCGGCAGCACCACTTGCCCGAGTGCCGAGAGTGCAAGTGTCAATATCAATGTGGGCTGCTTGACTCAGGACTCTGAGAGTGGGACTATGACCTCGATCATCAGGGCCACCAATATAGGGTCTCTGAGGGAGCTGATGGGAGCCAGGGCTCCTCCGGGTCTGGGAGCTCTTCGGTTAGAGGCAGCAGATCAGTGGACTGGTCCATCCCTCCTTGAGTGAGCAGTAGGACTGGGGTCCTAGACAGGGAGGTGTCTGCCTCTTCTGGTGAAAATGGGTCAACCAGTTCGAGAAATATCTTGGCCAGAAGATCAGCCTGTGACTCAATTAACTTGCAAAATGGGAAGACCATGGGACCAACAGCCTGGGCTGAAGAACCAACTTAAGTTGGAACCTCCGGAGAAGTGCGGGAATCAGATGCCCGACTGCATTCCCAATTGCGCGATTGACAGCGAGACCGTTTTTTTGGTCTCTTTTTTTAGATTTGTATTTTGACTTAGTCCCCAAGGGACCCTGCCCATATGCAGGAAGGGCCTGGCACAATTCTTTGAATGCCCCTGTGAAGGAGGCACCCAAGGAGAGTGCCAAAAAGGCCAAAGCTGATGAAGCTTGAGTCAAGGCCTGGGCTGCGGCTTTCTCAAATGCCACAAACTGTTCAGCAGACCCTGCATCACAGAGGCCACCCAACAGGCATCCTTAGATTTGATGGGCAGATCCTGATGGTCCGAATGACCCAGAAGTAGGCAAGCATGGGGATCTTCTATGGTAGGTCGGTGAAAAGTGCAGTACAGGCCATGTGCCTGGGGATCATGCTCGTGGCCCAAGCAGTAGACGCACATGATGTGTGGCTCCATCTGAGACATCTTCTGCCCACAGGCACATTTTCAGAATCCCAGCACCAACTTCATGTCATCCACACCGGAGACCAGAAGAAGTAGCCTGAAGACAAAGTTTTATTTGGAAATTCAAAGTTTTAATATGCAAAGGGTTTTCTCAGCGTGAGAGCGGTAAGGAGGGAACCTTCTTCTTCCAGCAGAAAGGAAGATCTGACATCAAGGGGCTTTGCCAAGGGAGTTACCACCTGGGAGAGTGGGAGGAGCCAGCTTGAAGATGTTCCAACAAGCCTTAAAGGGGAAAGGAACACTGCCTGAACAAGATAGATAGAACACCACATCCACAGCCCTAGAAACAGCTTTTTCAACACTACTGTCATTACGCGATCATGAATACTGGAGAAACACCTGTTTCTACAGTACTCGTGATCATGTAAGGAAGCAATAATACACACTAGAGTGGGCAGTATTGGGTTATACCTGTTTTCCCAGGGGCATAATGTGGCCTGACATCACAGTCCCCCTGGTGCCTAGAATGCCAAATGGTCTTATTAGCATGGTAGGGCTGAATATCGGCCACAGGAGCCTTGGCGCTGTCCTGTTTGGGACATGCCATCTCCAGTGGGCTCCACTGTGGGCCATAGTCAGTCACAGATTGCAGCAGCGCAGCGTATTGTCACTATGCACTGCACCACCGTGGCCCTATATTCAAACAGCATGCTCTGGCCAGAGCACGTCAATTGTCAGAATATTGCCCCTGAGCCAGCTGTGTGCTAAGTATCCCAGAGCACTCCTCTCTGTACAGCATCAATTGATGGCTCTGAATATGGGGACTCGGAATATAGGGACCTTTCCCCTTCCCCTTTCCCTTAGGAGGCAGTATAGCATAGTGGTTAAGGGCACTGAGCTGGAGACCTGGGTTTGAATCCCATCAGCCCTCACTTGCATACTATGTGACCCTGAGCAAGTCACTTAACTTCCTTGTGCTCCCAGGTCACACCTGGAAACAAGCTCTGGCTTAGTGCACCTTTCTTGGTTACAGAATTTCCCCTTCCCTTCCTTAATATCTCCCTACTGAACTAAGATAGCAATTTATGTAATTTTTCTTTCCACAAAAGCACTACACATATTATTTCCTAACAGTATCCCACATTTAGTAATACAAACACAAAGGTATATAAAAAAAATGAAAGATAGTCTCCAATGCCATG
Source organism: Neoceratodus forsteri (assembly GCA_016271365.2). NCBI lineage: Eukaryota > Metazoa > Chordata > Ceratodontiformes > Ceratodontidae > Neoceratodus > Neoceratodus forsteri. Next base: position 1,182,046,123 of record CM028131.1, read on the forward strand.
CCATCAGTAGCATCTGCACTGCACTGAAATGTAAAACAATTTAGTGCTGTGTTGTTTGGTCGAAAAAAGCTTACTGCAAGTGGGCTGCTAAAATCCTGTTTCAAAGGCAACTGCAGTGCTTGTACTGTAAGTTCGCACACTTGCACAACATAAAAAAAGTTGGAACCTATGGAGCTTGTGGTTATCACTCATGTATTATGTATTATCAGTCATGTATTGTGACATTTTTGCACTTATTGTTTTAAAAATTCAAACTAACAAAACAACATAATCCTTGAACCATAAGTGTTTTACAATTTAAAAGAAGTTTTATAGCATTCATTTACCGCAGTATATCCCTTACTATTTTCCACCTCAGTCTACTCTGAACAATACAAGTTAATGAATTTAGTAAAAGTGAAAATGTTGGGCTGGCCCAGTGGTGCAGTGGTAATGCTACTGCCCATCATGCCAGCAAACTGGGATCAGGATCTATCTTGTGTGGCTGGGGGCCAGACAGGGTCTTTTCCCAAGAAGGGAGGCTGTCGTTTCCTAGGAATGACTGCCACCAGGTGATGAACTGGTGGTAGTGTGGACAAACAGCACAGGCAAGTACACTCCAGAACCATATGAAAATAACAGTACAGTATCGTGACCCTTTGTTATACACTGATGAAGGGTCACAATGCAGACTTGAAGTGCCAAAGCAAATTATTGCTATGCTCCCTACCTACAGTAAACTTTGAGTTTGCTGTAATTGCTACTATTAAATTGCTGTTTTTCCGGAGCGCAGTTGCTTGTGCTGTCTTTTTGTTCTTGTTTGAAACTTGCACTGAAAAAATTCAAGCTGAGCACTGGTCTGTGTGTGGTAGTGTGGGACTGGAGTGGCAAGAAAGGTGGAAGCTGTGAGACTCCACAGCATTTGCGTGCCTCCATACCAGGACCTTGCAGGCCGGAATACTGGATGTGTGTCTTGGGGGAGGGGGAAGAGAACTACCCTCCTCCTCCTGGCCCCATTACGGGGGACAATCTGTGGGGGTTACCCCGAGCTAAGCAGGTAAGACAGGGGAGGTGGGAGCTGGTGCGGGTTCGCGGGGACAGGGCTCACAGGAGCCCTGCCTGCCTTAGCCAGGAGGAATAAAATGTACATAGAAAAAAAGTGAAAATGTTAAGCATGTATTACCTAGACTATCATGGACCAGTAATTTTAAACGATAGAACATGGGAAGGGTTGTACAATGACATGGTTTTGTTTACACACACTCAGTGTGTGATATCTTCATAAACCTCCTGAGCTCCACTCCAGAGTTTTCTAAACACTACACACTTTAGGTATGTAAAAAAAAAAAAACATAATACACTCCTTAACATGCATTATTTTTTCTTTTATTAATGAATATTGGAAATGACTATGTATCTTGCACTAGAACTTCACAAAACAGGATACCCTTTAATAATTTTTGACTCTAACATGATGATGCCATTTTATGTTAGCGCCCGCAAGGAAATGTCAGATCATTTGTTTTTATTGTTTGGTATAACCAGGGGAATATTTTATTATTTTATATCTTCAGCTGGCTTTCTGCATGCTGGCTGAGCCTGCCATCACTCTACCTGGCAGCTGACTGTTCACATATTCCTCCCTAAAATGGCACTGTTACTATTCAGTCTAAATGATGCATTCTGCCTGTGTGTGCATAGTAAGATCTCCTTTGTAAATTAAAGGAAAGGACTCTCCAAAAGCCCATGTTGCAGATCCAGCATACTCACTTTATGGTTTGCAGAGTTACAAAGTCAAATTTTAATTCATTAAGCACTATTCTCGGGAAGCCAGACTGCCATATTTATCCAAATTACCCACAGGCCTGCACAGCTGGTACAATCATAATGCAATTTTATTTGTAATTCAGACCAGGAAAAACACACTAAGCTGTGATAGCTTGGTTCCAGGTGCATCCCGGGGTGGGGTTACAGGGATCTGTTTAACTAACTGATCACAGAAGGACTGAAGGCACCTTGGTTTAACATTCCATCCAAAGGACAGTACTTCAACAGTGAGGCAGCACCCCCTCCATCCTGCACTATAGTATTATCCCAAGTACCTGGTATCAGGCTAGAACCCATAAGCTTCCGATATTCCAGACCTAGCGGAGAACATGCTACCTACTGAACCACTGATTCTGAAATAAATTATAACACACAGATGGCTGTATCATGAGCAGGGCTGCATCAGGTAGTAAGGACTGCTACGTGACATTTTTGTGCTAACCAACATACAGGTAGACTTGGGCACATACAACTGGTGGCAACAAAAAAGTTTCCCATAGCTGTGAAATACTGCAGCACGTGTGCTACCACATAGTGCAGCAAACTAACAGTCCAATTAGCCCGAGTACCTTAAGGCATGCTGAAGTAAATGGGAACTTTTTGATTGTCAGAACTGTACCTGCAATATTGTGAATCCAGCTGATGACCTTGTAATTAGAAGATTCTGCTGTACTGTGATATGCAGCCCCCCATTGTAGCCATCAGTTTGCTCCAAAGGCACTATGATGGCGCCAACTGAGTGGGCCTATGGGTAGTAGTGGAGGGTAGTCTGGATAAATATAGAGCACTAGATTCCTGAAGATATTGTTAAATGAATTACAGGTTTGCATCACTTTGAGCAATCCGAAAAATTTGCCAAATGCATGACTTTGCAAACCAGGGGGGTAAAAATGCTGAATGTGCAGACTGGAAAATATGAGCCCTTTTCTTTAACTGCTGTCAACCTTAACCTTTCAGTTCAACAAACCAACGCGATTATGTCTTCAAAATGCTTTTACCAACTCTGTAAAAATGCTACATAAAAGCAGAGGCATTGGAAAAATGTAAACAGTGTAGGAAAACATGTCATTTCTGAATGTGATCTGTTCTAACCATAACGCTGGAGGTAAAATAATGCTGCTACAGATGTCAAGGGCTAAGTGAAGGAGCCTAACAAAACAATCATTAGTGTATAGTGAAGAAAAACAAACATTCTGTCAGTAGCAGAAGGTCAACAGTTTTCTAAAAACTCCCAATCAGTATGACAATTAAATTATAGATCTAGTAAGCAAAACCTCAGGCAGTGCCATTTTAGTCCTGGAGATGCAATACATCTTGATCTTGACTGCTAGCATGGTAGTACTGAATCTATGATACGTTAATTGTGGGAGAGAGTATACTGTAGAGGTTAGAGTTTAGACCTGTGTATTGCAGAAGAGACAAGTTCAAAACCCACCAAAGCCACTTACTGTGTGCACTTGAGTAGTCAAGTTTGCCAGTGCTCAAGTTGACTCAGAATAGTGTGAATGCCCCATGTCAGTCAGTGCGGAGGTGCAAAGTCTCTGTCTATGTGCTTCCAGATATGTCTGGGCTCATCTGTATGAGCCCATGTACAGCATGGGTTATAACAGGGGCTCTTTCCGATGTTGCAGCTCAGGACTTCCAACATGGACTTCTCCCACCAGATGCACTGTGTGGGGCCCCAAACAGCCCTCTTCATTCTGAATCATGTTGCTTAAAATATGGGGCAGAAAATTAACATCTTTGGGATAACAGACACCCCCCTGGTACTAATTCATTAGCAAAAGAATCACTCAGCAGTCTTACAATTCAAGCCAGTTTTTTCTATTTCATAAATAATGCTCACCATATCCTCATTTCTTCTTGGTGACGGATATTATTAAAATGTTTTTAAGTGACATGATTCACTACTGCAACAACCAGAAATGGCAAAGAATGTTTCTGTACTTTGGATATTTTATCTTGAATAATGATTCTCAGAAAAAGACCCCTTCATTAATTGTCTATTTCTGCTCCATCATTACCCCCGTCCCCGACTAGCTCCTTCCAATATTTTCCCCACTTGCTATATTTATTTTTATTCTTTGATCAGAAAAGGCACACTAAGCTGTGATACAGTGGTAGCTTGGGACAAAGTGCACTATATAGCTGTAGATGTCTGTAAATATCACAGCAATCCAATGGAAATTAATAGGAATGTCCTGTCCTATATTACATATCTGGATATTTTTCATCATGTCACTGATTACCACTGTAGTTCCTTTCCAGGTGCATCCTGAGCAGTGGGTTACATGATTACATGGTCCTGCTTTATTGCCCCTAAAGAAGAGTGTTATCAGCTTGTTTACACACCACTATATCAATGTTTCATACAATACTATTTATCATTTCCTAGAATACCATTTATATCATACTTTCTTTCTATAGACCACCACACGGTAAGCTTACCACAGAAACACAGAAACATAGAAGTTGACAGCAGATTAGGACCACAAAGCCCATCCAGTCTGCCCATTATTTCTACCTTATGAATGTGCCATAGGCCTGTACTCTGTCAATGGCCTATCTATTCATACTCATCTATATTGCTCCCTTATGCCTATCCCATGCCTGTTTGAAGCCCTGCACTGTATTCATATCCACCACTTCCTGAGGTAGGCTGTTCCATGCATCCACCACCCTTTCTGTGAAAAAGAACTTCCTCACATTACTCCTTAATCGGCCTCCCTCTAATCTCATGCTGTGTCCTCTTGTCCTGCTATTTTTCTTATATTGAAACATGTTAGACTCTTTCACCTTGTTAGTGCCCTTAAGCTGTTTGAATGTTTCGATCATATCACCTCTCTCCCTCCTTTGCTGTAGAGTATTCATATTGAGATCCATTAACCTGTCCTCATATGTTTTCTGATGCAGTCCCTGCACCATTTTGGTCGCCCTTCTCTGGATGGCCTCTTTTTTGTTAATGTTCTTGTGCAGGTGTGGCCTCCAGTACTGCATACAGTACTCCAGATGGGACCTAACCAGTGTCTTGTAAAGACGGATTACTACCTCCCTCCTACAACTTGCAATACCCCTGCTAATACACCCCAAAATCAGTCTAGCCTTACCTACTGCTTTAGTGGTCTGCTTGGATGATTTCAGGTCATCTGTCATGGTGATGCCTAAGTCTCTTTCTTCCCTTGTGATTGCCAGCAACTCCCCTCCCAACTTATAGGTGGCTTCAGGGTTTCTCTTTCCTATGTGTGTGATCTTGCACTTCTTTGCATTAAACACCAGTTGCCACTCTTCTGACCATTTTGCCAGTTTATCCAGATTGCTTTTCATTCTGCTCACCCTATCTGGATCATCTACTCTGTTGCAGATCTTGGTGTCATCTGCCAACAGACAGACTGTACCCTCCAGTCCACCTGCAATGTTACTCATGAAGATATTGAAGATGACTGGTCCCTTATCCCTGAGGTACCCCACTTGTGACTTGCATCTCTTCTCACTGTATACCATTTACTACCACTCTCCGTTTTTGGCCCGGCAACCAGTTTGCTACCCAGTTCACCAACTTCTGACCCACCCCAAGCATACCCAGCTTATTAATCAATCTTCTATGTGGAACGGTATCGAAAGCTTTGCTGGATTCAAGGTAGGCGACATCAACTGCTCCCTCTTGGTCACCACTCTGGTTACCCAGCCAAAGAAATCTATGAGATTAGTTTGACAGGACCTTCCTATTGTAAACCCAAGTTGTCTTGGATCCTGTGCTCCTATGGATTCCAGGTGGATATCTTTTCCTTGAGGAGTGCCTTAAGGAATGCCTTCATAATCTTGCCCACTACTGAGGTAAGACTGACTGGTCTGTAGTTCTCTGCCTCCTATCTGCTACCACTCTTGTGGAGCGGGATCACATAAGCCTTTCTCCAGTCTTCTGGGACCTCTCCTGTGCTCAGAGACTCACTAAACAGTTATGTTAATGGCTCTGCTAGTTCCACCCTTTGTTTTATTTAGTTGTTTAACCAGGTATAGCACACTAAGCTGAAAGCTTTTTTTTACAGGAGCGACCTGGGAGCACAAGGAGGTTAAGTGACTTGCTCAGGGTCACACAGCCACCCTTAGCTTCTTTAGTACCCTGAGATGTATGCCATGAGGTCCCATTGCCTTGTCCACCCTGAGCTTAGTGAGCTCTTGTAGGATCCTTTCTTTTGTGAAGGGACTAGTGCGCACCTCCCTCCTCCCTGTGTCCATAGTGCTGAGCTGTGGGCCGTGCCCTACCTTCTCCTCAGTAAATACTGCGCAGAAGTATCTATTTAGGATAGATGCTTTTCCTTGGTCCTCCTCCTCACATTCCCCCTTATCCCCTTTGATCTTAGCAATACCCTCTCTGGACTTTCTCCTTTCACTAATGTATCTATAGAATGTCTTATCACCTTCTTTTACTGTTCGTGCTAGTGTTTCCTCAGTTTGGGTCTTTGCCTGCCTTACTGCCTTCCCTGCTTCCCTTAGGAAAGTTAGGTATGCCTCCCTATTTTCGTCCTACTGTGTTCCCTTATATTTCCTGAAGGTCAGCCTTTTGGCTCTGACCTTTTCTGCTACTGTTTTTGAGAACCAAAGTGGTTTCCTTCTTCTTTTGCTCTTGCTTTTCTCTCTAACATAACAGGATATTGCTTCAAGTATTGCATCCTTAATGCTTGCCCACTTTGCCTGTACCCCTTCACCTGTATTTCTTCTTGCCAGGGCTAGCGTAACTCTATTGACAATCTTATCAAAGTCAGCTCCTCTGAAGCCCCATAGTTTTGCCTTGGAATGGGATGATTTAGTTCTAGTGGCCAAACTGAACCATACCATGTGATGGTCACTGGCCCCCAGGTGACCTTCTACCTGGAGATCTGTGATCCTTTCCCCATTAGTCAGTACTAGATCTAGGATAGCCCCATTTCTTGTGGGTTGTTCTATCAGTTGTTTGAGGCCCTCCTCCTGCAGGTAATCCACTATGTGTCTAGTTCTGGCAGATGTTCCTGTTGGTATTGACCAATCTGTATCTGGCATGTTGAAGTTTCCCATTATCAGAACCTCCCCTTTAGCTGTCATGTTTTATATATCTTCTAACAGTAACGTGTCTATGTCCTCCCCTGGTCTGGAGGCCTGTAGACAACCCCAGATTGTATGGCTTTTCCATTTCCTGTTTCTAGGGTGACCCACAGTTCTTCTGGCTCCTTATGTGTATTCTGAATTTCTGTAGCTTTGATATTTTCATTGACATAAAGGGCCAATCCAGTCCCCCTTTTTGCACCTTGGTCTCTTCTGGACAGTACATAGCTGCGTACTGAAGTCACTCAAGTGTGGTTACTGGTGAACCACGTCTCGCTAATGGCTACCATGTCCAGTTTAGCCTCTGTCATTGTTGCCTGCAGGTCTGAGATCTTGTTTACAAGATTGTGAGCATTTGTGCACATGATTTTCCATTGGCTAGATTTTGGTGTTTTAGTTGTTGGGCAAGGTCTGGCATTTCCCCTGTGCATCATATGGGGAGCTGGACCTTTTTTCTTACCTGGTAATGCAAATGACCTACAAACATGCTGAACTCCTGTTTGATCACTAGCTGAGGGAGGGGGGAAGGGTGTTCTTCCCATTCAACTTATTGGGTGCTGTACCCCTCTACCCATTTGCTAGTTTAAATATTCTGCAAAGACATCAAACTTCTGCCCAATGCACTGACTCCATCCTTAGTCAGATGGCAAGGGGTCATAATGTCTCAGGACATTATGGCGCATGGCAAAATCGCGCTGCCAATACAGTACAATTCTTGCCATGCAGCATATCTCTTTTCTATGTGGGGCTCCGCCCCTCCACACCTCCCATTACCGAACTCCCCCCAATATAGTTTCTCAACTCCGGGGGGGGGGTCAAGTCGGGGAGCACACAAAGATTACAAAAAAAATAAAAGTTTCTGGGACCAGGACTCAAACCCGGTCCCAGAAGCACTGCTTAGGTTCCCTGCTGCTGTGGCTCAGTCCATTGAGCCACAGCAGCTGGTCAGCAGAACCCGCTCCCAGCAAAGGTCTTCTCCTCTGCCTGGGAGAGTGAGAATGGTGCAATACCGCATACAGCAGTATATGCGATATTGCACCATTCGCTTACTGGTGCAGCACTGTACCAGGTTAGCCATAATGTTGTACTCTATTAGGCGTGCGACATTATGACCCGGTACCCAGTCAGATGCAGTCCATCGAATTTAAAGAAATTTTACTCACAAAACTGTTGCCAGTTACCTACAAATTTGCATCCTTTTTCCTAGCACCAGCCCTTGAGCCTCATGTTTAGCTACCAGAATAACTTCTTTATCCCCAGCTTACTACCTCTTCTTAGAAGGTCCCTCCCCAAACTTGTTTTACTCCACTTCCCGGTCCTTCTTGGTTGAGTCAAATGAGCCCCAGCAAGGTTGTGAGCTTGCCTCTGAAACTTGCTCTTCCCCCCAGCTTAAGAGTCATTGAGCTCCTCCTCTGAAGACTCCAGATCAAATAAGGCAGACTCCTTCAGGTCAAAGAGCATGGTTTGAGGTCAGTGCAGCCCTTATATGCCATGGTGGGAGGGGAGGGGAGGCTTCATATGCCTTATATAGTGCAACCCCCTCCCCATCCACCTGATGTCTAGAATATGCTTCTGGGAAACATTCTGCACATTATTCCTGCACCTCAGATGGCACATCCAGCTTCTGTTCCTACTTTATGCTCCCTGATGCACAGCCGGGGAGGCAAACAGAGTGCAAAGATTACACCCAGGCCCAGAGATGGATCACTCTTCAATGGCCTGCAATGATTGCCAGCTCAGAATGCAAACCCATTTCAATGGTGCGTCAAGGGACTGTGTAGCTACCAGTATAATGGGTCAGCCATACAACATTGTATGTCTTAAATAAAACTGCAATTGGTGTAAATTAACAGTGAAAACAAAATGCATTGCATGTTATGCTCTCATTGATCTTTAAAAAGCACCCATCTTCCTTCTTCTGAAAATAAAATGTGGCAAGTTTTATCTTATCCTACTCCATCTTGGGCATTTTTTTTTTATTTCTGAAAACTATATCCAAAGTTCAATTAATTTCTTAAAAGTATGGCTCAGATCAGGAAGCCACATGTCAGAACCGCACCCAGCATGCCACAGAACAGTGGTCTTCTAGGCAACCTTCGAATCACTGAGTTGAGAGTGCTGCAATGTTCTCCTTACAGGACCACACAGTACCCATTTTGAATTATATAGCTGTAATTTCAGTAAAAACACAGAAACACAGAAAATGACAGCAAGAAAAGACTGATGGTCCATCCAGTCTGCCGGAGTTCCCTATTTAGCCCTGGGACCTACTGTCCCTCCAGGGTCCTAGCCTTCCCCAACCTCCCTCATCCCCAATAATGATGATCGGGGGCCAACCAAACCTACAATTACAGCACACCAGATAGATTAATTTAATAATGTTGATTAATACCTAACTGTTTTACCTAAATTAAAAAATATATATTATTAAGAACAAGTCACCAGTAGTCCTATATAGGAGAACTGCAGCACTCTTCATACAGTGATATCATGGTTGCTAGGCTCATCAGTGCCCTGGGGAAGGGCATGCTGCAGAAACCAACAATGTCAGGGGTGGCTTAGGATAGGTTTAGGGTTAGAATGAGACTTAACAAATTTGATTTTAAACACTTTTTTTGAGTGAGCATAGAACTGATGTTCTCGCCCTAATTATTATACCTGTTCAGCTCTCTGTCTCACTTAATTTACTTCATAACCCACGTGTCATATCCAATATGATATGTCTCAGTTAGCAACTGTTCTATGTTTACGGCCCACTGCAGAGCAGCAAAATTCATATTTGTTGTACTAGGACACATTTACAACCACTTAACGGAGACAGAAATTGCTAATTTGCAGCTGCTTACTACAATCCTATTTTTAGAAATGAAGTTCATTTCTCCAAATAACTAATGTTTAGCAGTAACTGAAGAAAAGTTGCTTTGTAAAAAAATGAATTTTAGTACTGTTTTCATGTCATGGTCAACATTCTATACAGTTCTTTTCATGGAGCTAGAAAGTTGTAGTTTTTTTCTTTGTTAATGCTCGGGTACAGTGAACTAAGCACCATTCTGATAGGTCAACAGGTGTTGCACAAGCAATAATACTCAAAAGGGTGGGTGGTATTGGGAAATACCGGACCACCCAGGAGTGCAATGAGGCCTGACACTGCAGGTGGAGGGCCTTTTAGCACCTGGAAGGTCCAATATTGCCCATACTGCCCATCCTGGAGGGTATTATTGTGTCTCAAAAATGAACTACTAAGTGGCTCCATTATAAAAAAAAGGAAAAGATTAAAAAAAGGAATTTTTCTTTAATGTTTGCTGCTGTTTAGAAAAGTACGCACTTTCAGTTTTGCCCACTAGATGGTACTTCGAGTGCCTTCTGTTTCCCTCCCTGCTGGTTTCCCTGTCTCCAAGATGGTGCACATTTTGGGGTCTAGTGGGGGCTCCCTGAGCCCTTTGTCTCAGAGTAAAGCCCCTCACAAAGTTCCCCAATCACATCTAGAGTTGGAAGTTGTTTTTATAAATTGCGCACGACACAAACGACAATTAGGACTTTTCTCTCCGATCCATGAAAACATCACTCTGATCCATGAAAATAACACTGACACCATCCTTAAAGCAACCAAATGACTTTGTCTGCTGGATTTGTGGAGTGGCAAAGAACTGTCTGGGGCTGCAGTTGCAGACAGCCACACAGCATGACTGCCATCAACTGAAAGTGCTGTGGGCACTTGTAACTCCCAGCCCATATGGAGCTCAGACTGTGGCCTACTCCACACGGGTGGGATATAGAGAAAAGGAGCCACTGGGAGATAGAAGAGGCAACAGTGGAAGCACCTCGCTCCACCTTCTCAAACCACCGCTCCAGCTGCACAGTTTGTTATGCCCTAAGGGGCTTTGCACTTTCAGGCAGGAAGGGGCAGAAGCTGCCAGGGAGTGAAGCCCCTCCCAAGGCAATAGTGAAGCCGGGTGGGGGAGGTTGTAGAGTAGTGCCAGCATTAGCAGCAATGGGTGCCGCATATTGAAAACTGCGCTGCAGCTTTACAAATGCCTGACAGGTTTAAATTTAACTGTAAAAGCCTGATTGACCGGACAGAATGATTCATGGCACAATGTAACAGTGCTGTGCAAATACACTTTTTTAAATTTAAACCTGCAAGGAGGGAATGTGAAGAGAAATGCAGGGGGGGTATGGAGTCTTGCCAAACAAGACTTAAACATGGTGCCTAGGAATATGCTTAAAATTCCATGTCACCATGATACTGATAATCAGGTTGGGTGGGACTGGCACTTTTTATTTCCTGGACATCTATTGAAAGTTAATGTATCTCTGAGGAATGGGTACCAGCCAAACAGAATGCAGGAAATAAAAAGTCAATTTTCTAACAGTGTTACCTACTCAGACAAATACATAATCAAAACTCTAAGTTGCTGGTTCCATCAAGATAATTGTATAGAATGCTGCCCATCAATAGGAAACAATACAATTTGTCACCTTAACCTTTAAATCAGTTATTGATCAATACTGATCATTTCTAAGGTACAGTGTGAATGTCATTTCTATATATATGAGAACTTTGCAGCAACTGCAAAGTACTGTATCACAAATTTCCTGCCCCCATACAAAGCAATTTTCTTTGTGCATGTAGCAATCTCTGTATGTACAATTTCCTTCTTTGAGGAGTCACTCGCCTCTGAGTACTACAACTATGCACTCATCTTTCAGTGACAGCAGATGGTGAATGCACTGTTTATTGGCGAGTAAATGAATTACATGAATTACCAAGGAAGAAACACTTAAAGTATGGGCTGACATCACTGCACATGAATGAATCTCTTTGAAATATGTGCCCAAGGACTAATGTAAAAGTAAAACAGCTAACAGTTTCTGATAGCAGTATTCTAACAAATATAAAACAACGTAAAATCTTATGAATAGCATAATAGAGAAACATAGAAACATAGACTTTGATGGCAAATAAGGACCGCATGGCCCACTCATAAAACAACGTAAAAGCTTATGAATAACATAACAGATACAGAACTCTGCATTATTAGGCTATCATACCATGGAGAGGTTATGGTGACATGAACCTTGAGTGAAATGCTTGAGAGGTTTCAACCTGTCACCAGATCCACTAGATGGTGTTTAACAGAGGATTAGTTTCCTATGTGTTATTTTCCCTTATATATGGGTCCAAGCTTGTTTCTTTTCTGTCTGCATTCTCACTTGCATTATATCTAACTGGTCACTCGGCTCCTCTCACAACTCCTACTAACGTGTTTCAAGTCCCAGCACTCACAATAACAGTAGCATACTTTGAAAATGTTTTATTCATTCACATTCATATTAACTTCTTCCATCACCAGTTCAGGTAGCTCAACTAAAAGCTTGCATGCCAATTCTTCCACTTCAGCTGTGTTTTTTGGGGTATTCTTTCCTTCACCTTCTCTGATGTTTCTTGCAGCTGTAAGCGAACCCATCAAGAGTTGTGTTTGTTTTGTTTTTGTAGTTTGATGAGAAACAACTCTTGCTAAGCACGTGGTTTTCCAGCTCATTTGATCCTGTAATACTATCTTCAGCTTTGTTTGCATGGCCAGTGCACTGCAACTTCTGCAGCACTCCAAATTTGCTGCAACCACTGGGGATGACTAGGAGGTCTGTCCAAACAGCCTCTCTCATGCTGCACTGGAGGGGGGCCATGTACCTGCATAGGAGGCAGTGGAGGATCCTGGGTAGAAGATGGGACTGTTAACATATCAGAGTGAGCTGTGCAACCTGCCCACATGGCTGCTTATACTGCTCGCTCTGATCAGTGTCCCCAACTTTCCTACGGATCCAGGAGTGGCACAGTGATTGACTTCCCACGATCTGGGAAGTGTCTACCCAGTGGTTCCACAGCATAACAGCAACCCCTGAATGCCGCAGGGTCAAAACAGTGCCAGATTATGGTGAATGACAAAATCTGTGAACTCTCTGTTTGTGGAGGGCTGTACCCCTTACACCTCCCCCTTACTAAATATACCAACTCTGGGGAGCAGGGTGGACTCAAGGGGGGGTACAGTGAGCTCACTGATTTTGGCATTCCACCATAATCTGGTGCTGTTTTGACCCTGAGCCATTTGAAAGTCGCTGTTTCGATGATATACGCTGCCCATCTGCCTTCGTGGCAGAGCAACCCAAGCACTTGTGTTGCTCTGGTGCAAATGCAATCATGTAAATGGGGCTTTTGTAACACCACTCAGATGGTACTGACAGAAAGATGACTCTACAATGATGGTATTCTATGATTTTGATTCCACTGTTTCCCTATGGGGAAAACAAAGCTTCCAGATATTACATATACAAAAATGGCTGGGTAGGGGATCATAACGAGATTTTACACCCCCCTCGAAGGGTGGGATGCCACATAAACCCCAAGAGTGAAGCTTGAGGGGTATATTAAGACATCCCACCCTGAGGGTGTGTGTAAAATTTGAGTTTTACACCCTACCCAGCCTTTATTTTCTATATAATTGCTGGGGAGTGTTTCTCACCACAGCAATTATATAAAATAATATACAACCCTATGGAGTCATGCCTTGGACCAGTGGGGTTTCACCATGGTCCATCTATAGTGGCTCTTGAAGGAACGCAGCATTTACTTTTTTTTTTTTAAATGCCCAGTGTATACAGCCAGTAAAAAAGTTAAAAAAAGAAATAAAGAACTTACTGCTGACTGGGAATGTCAGCGATCTGCAGAGGTGAAGAGCGGGGCTGGCGGTGCACAGAAAAAGAAGAGCAAGACTGGCACATGCACTGAGTGCAGGTAACCTGGCACATGTTATAACGGCAAATTATAACCCAGGTTTCTTATGGGGGAAAATGCTCCCCAGTTATTATAAGTTCATTATACAGTATACGTTAAAAATGGAGCCCACATTCACAATACCCCATCCTCTTTACCACAGTAGTAGTAGCCCTGCACTACAGTGGCAGCCATAGACAAATATTAGTGTGTACCAGCCACAGATGTCAGAACACTATCCCTAATTTATAGGCCCACACATGAATTAGGGGCATGAGACAACAACTCCTGTGTGGACTTGTTACCCAAAAATGTTGAGCTAAAGTTCAGATATAAATTGCATGGTGCCTCCAGGCAGGAAAGATTATGTGTGCTAGACAGTTTGCTAGTCCAGCCCCAGGGAAATAATACCAACCCACGGTAGTTCCCATTGGCACAGCCTGACCAGTTACCACACAATGCGATTACAATCTACCCCAATTATAATTATTAGTACTCTACTAACAATATGCATGCAACACAGGATTCAAGCAAATAAAACAGGGTTTTATTGGGGTATCAGGAATGAAGTTCTTGGGAACTGACACAAAATTAGACTTTACAGTACAAAGTACAAACGCCATTAGTAAAGCCTGTAGGGCGGCATCTGCCATAAAGAGAAACATAAAAAGCAGGAAGAATGCAGTCATTTTACCTCTTTATAGATCACACGTAAGGCCACAGCTCAATTACTATAATCAGCTCTGGAATCCACATAAAAAACAGACATCAAAAGAATTGAAACAGTACAACACAGAATGACCAGAATCATCCATGATGTTAAAGAACATACGTATAAAGACAGATTAATAATATTGGGGTTGTACACACTACCATTAAGAAGAAAAAGGGATGACTTGCTATTACATTATGATATGATTAAGGATCCTGTTTTGGCTAAAGAGATAAATATTACATAGAACAATGCAAAAACCAGGGGTCACATACTCCAGGTGAAAGGAAAACATTTCAGACACAATAGAAGGAAGTATTTTTTTCTCTGAGAGGGTCATGAATCTGTGGAACGGACTCCCTGAAAGTGTAATTATGAGTCAAAATAAAGGTATATTTAAGAGAAGATTGGATCAATTCATAAAAAATGGAGGGGAACTAAAATACTACCTAAACTCATAGGAGCCATTATGGGCCTCAAGCCTTCATCGCTCCTTTCCTATTGGTGACATTAGTGACAAGTAAAGGATTAAAAAATATGTCACTGGTTTAACTGGCTGGTCTGCCAGTGCTCCCAATGCACAACCCAAAATAATTATACATCCCAACCCCAAACAATGGACAATGCCTGAGCAAACTTATTGTTGGGCCACTAACTGAATCTCCACTGGTATCATTTATACCCCAAATCCTGGGGAGCCCTCAGGTGTTGAATCGGCTCCCAACAGAAGAGGTAGTGTGTCTTGAGGCATTAGGAGCAGTTTGTCTGTCTGCACTTTGCAAATTTGCATTAAACATTTACAGTCTAACCCGTCTCTTTTTTGGTTTTATTTAATTGGTGTAGGCCCATCACAGTTGCCCTTGGTTGGCCAGCATTCGGGCACTTAAATTAAACAAACATTAAATTGGCAGCAAATCTTCAAACTGTAATCTTAGCTAGGTGGCCCAGTCCAACAACTCAATATTATTTGGGATCTTGTCAAACTACAGTATATGCAAGATCTGGTGTCTCCACACCCAGGTGCCTGTGTGATTACTCATGGACTCCCTGGGGCTGGCAGGCCTCTATCTCCAGCTGCAGTCTTGGCTGGATGTACCCGCTGCATTATGCAGTCCTATGTTGCATTCCCAGTGGCTGCTTCAGCTGTCCTCCACCAGTCACTCTCTCTGGTGCCTCACACAGGTTCATCTGGGCTCTCACTCCATCAGCCTCTCAGGTTATCTTGAGTATCCCAGGCCTCTGAAGCTGAACTTGCTGTGAAAGCCAACATGGTGGTCTTAGGCCCTGCCAGTTCAGTCCCCACTCAGGTTCCTCCAGTCTTTACTCTGAAAGTCTCTCTGGCTGTAGCTAATTCTCAGCTACAGTGTGGCAGACTTTAGTGTCTCTCTCCTTCACTGCTTGTGAGTTGCAGTCTCCTCCTCAGTGGCTGTATAAACACACTTCTCCCTCCAAAGTCTGTGCACAGCTCTGTCTCACTCTGGCAGATGAGAGGTCGACTTCTTGCCATACTTCACAGCAGACACCTGCAGACTGAGGACATACTGGAGGATTCCTCAGTTTTGATTTAAGCAAACAGCCTCCCGAATGGCTATGCCCCTCTGTCAGTCTCTCGGGAGGGTCTGGCTGGTTGTTGCTCGATGGCTGATTGTTTGCTTGCTTCTGTGCGAAAAATGTAGCCCTCCAAAGTTCCTAGAGCCCTCTGTTGGCTCTGGCTCATGCAAAGAAGCCTGTTTGGCTGTGCTGATGTACTCTAACCCCACAGTAAAGTAACAAATAGTACACACCATCTTCTAAAGGAGCAGCCAGTCAAATACCACAAATATGAATCATGAACCAAAACAGCATACACACAAGGGGCTATATTGCAAAGTATAAATAAAAATTTTATTAAAGGAGCATGGATTCGTACAGGTGTGTAGGCCTCCTCTACGTATCACCTAAGGGCTTCATTAAGGTGACGATGTTACAACATGTGCACAATTTTATACAGAGTGCCCAGTTAGTCAGCATTAGAATTTCCATATGTAAACAAGTGATAAAGCACATACTTAATTCCGTATCTTTTGAAACTACCACAGTGCAAAACAAACAACTTTACAAGCAAATAATCATTTAGTGCACTTGATAGCTAACAGACTGCTCATTCATTACTTGGTTTCAGATCATACAAACTTCTACACTGTGCTGTGATAATGCATCTTAAAACTTCATGATTAAAAACAATGTGTTTGTTAAAGCAAAAAAAATTACATTGCACCGACAAGATAGCTCTCACCTTGTTAATTAATTGGCAATTTAATTTATAGTTGTACTATTAATACAGCATGGGGCAAAGGCCCACCATGGCCACTTAAAGAGGGGCTCGGTGTCAAAATATGGCTGTATCCAAGATAACAACAGAATCGAATGAACAGTGTGATAATGCAGCCATTGTGTCTACAAAAGTATATTCTGGCATGTGAAAATGAGCTGTATTTCAAAAGAAACTTTTCTATATAAAACAGCAGTCCAAAAAGAAGTCTGATAACATAGTAACATAGTAGTTAACAGCAGATAAGGACCGCTAGGCCCACCTAGTCTGTTCGTATTCCCTACCTGCATCAGCAGCTACTGACCCTACTTGATCACTGGCTTTCGCCTCTCTTTCCCACATCTAGGGTTCCCCTATGTCTATCCCATGCATGTTTGACCCCCCCCCACCACACCGTGTTAGCACCCAACACTTCCTGGGGTAGGTTATTCCAAGCATCCACCACCCTTTCCATGAAGAAAAACTTCCTCACATTCCCCTTTATCCTGTGGGATTAGTGGGAGTTCAGAACAGAAAGGACCAATAAATGTATGATATCTAATTTATTAGACTAACTGGCACACCACAGAAAGTTCCGAGTTCACATGTCTAATTTTAACTAACCTCCAATGAGGTTAAAGTCCCACCAGAGCCATTGGTATAATAGGAGTGATAAAGGAACAGCTGTTCTTCTCAAATGCATTTGATTGATTAAACACAGTGTTTGTGCAGCCACCTGTATTTTAGTGGTAATATTGTGGGTGTGTAGAGGCTAACAAATTGTATAATTACATAATTTCATCAACCCTGGGTGCTCAAAAAAGGGACCAATATATTTACAAGACTGAACTTCTAATACAAATTGGCACACCACCTAAATATAACAGTTTGCATGTCCAAAAATCACCACCAAAAGCAGACTCAAAATAACTGTCAATGTAAAAAAGCAAGCCTTCTGACCAAAGCTATAAAACTGATTCCAAAGAGCTGTACAAGTTGCATATAAAATGTTAATATTATAAATGAACAATATTTGTTTGGATCTGTATATAAAAATTCTGGAGACTACGACCCTCAATAATTTTAAATATATTGGGTCCTATGCACTATGCAAACGTGCTGCGTAAATCAGGAGCATTGGCATAGCTAAGTCAGAATGCTGTGGCACGGTGATCATGTGGCATTCATGACTGTGGCATGCAGCTGGTACATGCTGATCCCCCAACAGTGTGAACAGCAACACACCGGAGGTGGGCAGGGGGGCATGCCAGGGGCATGCCAGCATTATGCGCCATGCACCATGGCGAGTAGTGCTAAGCACTGGGATGCGTAGGTGACCAGCTGGTACGCTAGGGACAGCCCTGCCATAAGTGCCTCTATATGCCCAGCCCCCTCACACACTGAACAGTGGAACGGCCCCACAACCAGCAGGCAGTCCCCCCCCACACACAGCTTGGACCAGCCCTGACCCTGTACCCCCATGGCAAACACCCCCACACACACAACAGTGCGGTCCCCACCCCCAACGCTGCACCTCCATCCCAGGGCTGTGTTTCCATGCCATTCATACCATCAGAACACAACGCATTCACGGCACCTACTGAGACACAGCTGCCCCCCCACCTGGTGGCACCTGTCCATGTACCCTAGCCCCTGTGTGATCACCCAACCAGAGTAACACAAGGCAGCCCCCCCAACCCCACATAGGCAGCAGTGCCGTGTCCCACCCCACAACCCTGTACCGCATCCCTGTCACCTGAGGTCCCCCTGTGGCACCACCACCTCCCGTAACTCCGGCATCAGTGCCGTGGTCGGAGATGGCTAGCAGCACAGCCCTCCTCACACCTCCATGGCTGCCTGCCATCTGACTTACACAGGGGTGTGCTGCCAATGCGTGCCTGCATATGTCACATGGCAGCTGTGGAGTTGTGAGGAGGGCTGTGCCGCTGGCCATCTCCGACCATGGCACCAATGCTGCAGGTATGGGTGGTGGACACTGCTACAACTGGAGGTGCTGGGATCAGGGTGTGTGTGCTGCCATGTCATGGTGGGCACAACTGTGTGGCTGTACAGGGTTGGGGCCCACCTGCTGGGGTTCCTGTAGTGTGCCAGGAGGACACTGTGCATCATGGGCTGGGCCAGAGGGTACGATGGACGTTGGGTCCATCCTGCGTGGGTCCGGGTGCACTATCGGCCCAGTACAGGCATCCAACTGGACCTCAACTCCAGCCTCAGCCACCCTGCGGATTCATGTGCACCATAGGGGTGGGGGCATGGACAGGTGGCCACCAGTTGTGCATAACGGCATGTGCACACCTGCCCACAGGTGTGGAGCAACGCAGGTGGGATGTGCACCTTGGGCACACATTTCCTGCCCATCAGTGCATAGGGCCCATTTATATTTGTATCTGTGTACAGATAAGAGACTCTATAGAAGAGATAGGAGCATAATATAAAACCCAGGAGTACAAAGCAAGTCACCTAAAGAGAATAAGGGGAGATTCAATACAAGGGAGAAAAGAATAAGGTAAACAATGGGAGGAGGCTGGAAGAAGGTAAGTTGGAGAGCTAAAGAAGGGTTATCATAGAAGGGAGAGATGAGTTTGTAAAATATTAAATGGGAAAAATATAGAAAAGTTGAGGAGAAATCAAATTTAATGAAACACCAGGTAAATACTTTAACCCTATAGTCATGGTGAGAGAGGTCAGAGGGGGAACAATATGGTTGCCAGATTTGTAGTCCTAGGGGCACTGGTCCCAAGATCTCTTTTCAAAGTGCTCCTGCTGTAAAATAATTTGTTGTGCCATCTGATATTGTGAATGCAATCATGCCTTGAAGTTTATTTGGATCTGGTTGGTTATCAGAGGAATTTTGTTTCCATCATGAGCACCAATTTGCTCCTCCATCGGCAGCAGAGCTGCCTTTGATGTGTTGCAGGAGTCCTAGCTTTAGTGGTGGAGGAGGTACAAAAAAGATCTTGTGGCTCCTCTTCACTCTGCTCTGGCTCCCCCTGCCAGTTCAAGTCCTCATGGTCCAGAAGAATCAGAGTGGCAGCAGGAAGCTGTGGCTCCAATGGACCAAGAGGTAAACTTACACACATTGGGCTGGGGGTACAAGTATATCTAGATATACAGCTGTGAAATCCCACTGAACAGAATAGGATTTCACAGTGATATATATGAAATATGCAAAGGCCAGATGCACACAGAAACATGGAAATTGTTGGTAGATAAGGACCGCTAGGCCCATCCAGTCTGCCTGTAAGCCTTACCCTTATTTGCGGCCTCTGACCCTACTTGATCAATGACTTTCTCCTCTCCTCTCCTTCCCACTTCTAGGGTTCCCTTATGCCTGTCCCATGTATGTTTAATTCTCTCCAGTATACTCGCTTCCACCACCTCCTGGGCAGACTATTCCATGCGCCTAC
Organism: Neoceratodus forsteri; assembly: GCA_016271365.2. Lineage (NCBI taxonomy): Eukaryota > Metazoa > Chordata > Ceratodontiformes > Ceratodontidae > Neoceratodus > Neoceratodus forsteri. Next base: position 1,182,066,210 of record CM028131.1, read on the forward strand.
CACCCTTTCCATGAAGAAAAACGTCCTCACATTTTCCCTTACCCTGCCATCTTCCAATTTCATATCATGCCCCCTCATTTTTGTACTCCTCCTATACTGAAAGATGTCACCCCCTCCCGCACCTTGTTTATGGCTTTAAGGTACTTGAAGGTTTCTATCATGTCTCCCCTGCTCCCTCCTCTCCTCCAGCAAGTACATATTGAGGTCCTTTAATCTCTCCTCATACGTTTCCTGTTGAAAGCCTTGTACCATCTTTGTCACCCTTCTTTGGACTGCCTCCACTCTGTCAATGTCCTTATGAAGATGCGGCCTCCAAAATTGTACACAGTACTCTAGGTGAGGTCTCACTAGTGTTTTATACAATGTAATCACCACCTCCCTTCTTCTGCTAGTGATACATCTGCCTATGCACCCTAGTATGCCACTGGCCCTCCCTGCAGCCTTTGTACTCTGCTTAGACACCTTTAGGTTGTCTGAAATGATAACTCCCACATCCCTTTCTTCCTTGGTGACCGTCAGTAACTCCCTCCCCCCATCCTGTAGCTCTCTCCAAGGTTCCCTTATCCCAGGTGCACTTCTTTGAATTGAACCTCAGCTGCCACACCTTGGGCCACTCTTCAGGTTTGGTCTGCAGGCAGGAGCTCTGTGAGGGGGGTTGGGGTGGGGTCTGGGAGCAAGATGGCTGCCCTGCTGCTCTGCTCCATACCATGCTAAGCAAAGAACTCCTACTTGCATTCTAACTAGCTTTAGTTTTATTCTGATGGCTTATGAGTGAAACTAGTATTATTTTATAACCAGATCTGCAGCTCAGATGTCGGAGACGGCTTTTTGTTGATTGGTAATGCCGTTTGGTGTTTGGCAGATCCTTTTAACGGTCTTGTTGCTTTACTGGCCGATACTCCAAATATCCCACATTTAGAGCAGTAAGTCAGGAGGTCTTCCTCTGTTCATTAATGTAAAAATGTAAAAAAGTGAGATTGTCATACTAGAACAAAGTCAGATGAAGCAATTTAAATATAAGGACTCTGGCGCTCAAATACGGAACTAGAAGGGAACACTAACTGCCCGGCTAACTGGCTGCTCTACAGGCAAGATTAAAAGCTAAAAACAGTTTGGAAGGACACAGAGTTTGGGGAGCATAAGCATGTTGAAATGCTTAGTTATAATCTATAAGAGATATGCTACCATTACTAGGAGGGTATTTGCCCTAAATAGATATATCTATTTGCTGAAGTTTTATTACGCTCAATGGAGCATTTTCTGTTCTTTCTTTCTCCTTACTAGATGTGTGGAGTTGTTGGGAGAGGTGACTATAGAGAAGACCTCTGGTACCTATGGATCCTGAACTGCTGTCCTAAGGGAGAGATGCCGTAATCAATGGGAAAAGGAGAGAATGGGTTTTCTTTACCAGTCCTAATGGACTGAATTATTTCCAACATTCTGGTGTTTGGATATTTTTTTCCCTCCGCTAGTCAGTGTAATGAAGCCACCAGTAAGGTTGCCGGTGTAGCAGGGAGTTAATTTTGGAAGCAGCTCCAATAAAGGTACTGTCCTACTGTATTTGTTTGATTGACCATACTGAACAAATACCTGGGCTATGATCTGGCATTTAACATGCTGAATGACAATAATAAGATGCTTTGCAAGGACAGTATATTTCTTTTGAAGCTCCGACAGACTCCTGATCTTAAAGGAGCTCTCAACTATATTAATCTCATTATTTCTTCTAAGTTTCTTAACCTTCGGTGTGATTCAAGCCAAAACTGCAAGCTTGGGCATCTACCTAGCATCTAAGTAGCAAATTTGAGGATTCTTATCAGCTTCTTACCAGCTTCCTAATATCTGTCGGGGCATATTTTAGAATGCTAAAATTAGAGTGGTCAGTGTGCAAATGGAGCCTGTTGTCTATACTAATGGAAAGCCTATATGTGTTGACTATGGATCCTTGCTAATGGACTCCCAACTGTACGGACTCCTTATTTACTGGAGCCACAATTTAATATACTGGGAAATTACCCCCCCCCCCCCATTAACTGATTTAGGATTTTCCCAAATATGTTGCCTGATTTTGTGTGATTTTGATATTATATGATAGTCTTGTAATTTTATTCACATTTTATCTTCTATATAACCCCCTTCATATACTAGAGTAAGAATTGTGTTACTGTGTTTAATGTTCCATAGATAATTGCACCCACAATGGTGAATTTATCTCTGCCTTCTCAGAGGCAGGAAACTTAACTAGTGGTGTGGCCCTGCTTCTGATTTTGGGATAGAGCATGAGATGAAATGACACAAGGTGAGGAACAGGCTCAGTTCCAGAGACTTATTTGAGAGGTCTGTGCTGCAGACGGTCGGGAATAAATGCCAGGTGGTCAGATAGAGGAGCACAGAGCAGCACGCACTGCAGGCTGCCCCACTCAGACCCCTAAAAAGGTATGTTATGACTAGCAGCAAGAGATGGATCTATTTGATCCCAATGGCAGTAGCTTGTCGAATCTAACCGGGACAGAGTAATGATTGTGATATCCTTATTCATTGGTATGAGGCTTGATAATTATAATTTGGTCCGGTCGTCTTTGGAACAGGTAGTTAAACCACTAAAGTGAGGAGCTCAAGGGACACCTTATCAATCTAGTTAGCACTTTGGAATTGATGTACTTTGACTTTTTTATGATAGTTATGATAAAGAAGGTGGCCTTATTGCATATTTAAAAATGAACAATTTATGTCCCTTATTGGAATGGGGAATTTGGGCCGAGACTTGGACCCAGAACTGATTTTAGGGTGGAGCTTGCAACGGAATGCCCCAGGGGAAGTGAGCTAACCCAGGACTGTGGACAAATTCTGGAATATTGGATATCCATGCTGTAAGACCAACTGGAAATGCGTGGGTGAGTTGGGAGTACGGAGCAGCATGCGCTGCAGGGTGCTCTTTACAGAACCCTATGATGGCAAATTCTGATTGGCAACATGTGATTAACCCAGTTTGGTCCTAAGGGCAGGGGTTGGTTAGTCTGAATAGGACAAAGTAGTAACTGTGGTAACCCTATTCCTTGGTTGGAGTCTGCAGTCTGGTTCTTGGCCCCATCCTTGTGAAGGGCATGAGGTTGTTCTACTGAGCATAATGCTTTGTGGCGTCTTCATTTGGTCTACATTCTGAAAATTTATATAGCTTCATTCTATAATAGCTATAATAGCTGACAGTAGTGCTGGCTCTAGATCTGAGCTCTAAACTGAATATTAACATATGATGAATTATATTATCACTAGTAAAAATCTTAAAGAGGTCTATATTTTATGATATAATTCTTAAAATAAAAAGACCTACCTTAAAGAAAGGTCTAATTTTATAAATTATGAATGGTTAAAGTTAGTTACAAATCCCTGTATTTTATGAGATATTTGTGCTGGACTATTGATGGCTCAATGTGAGTTACATTTGTAAATTTCTATGTATTTTTATGTTCTTTAACTTTCTTATATTGTAATAACCATGGCATTAACCCGCCATGGTTGATCAATAAAACTCGAATTGAACTGACCACTCTTCACGCTTCCCCAGATCCCGCCTCATTTTCTCCACCCAATTTGGAGTAACAACCTTGTTGCAGATCTTGGTGTCATCTGCAAATAGGCAAACCTTTCCCTCCAGCCATTCCGCTATGTCACTGATGAAGATGTTTTATTTATTTAGTTTTTGTTAACTGGGTGAGTGCTCTAACCATAAAAACGACTATTTTCGGGCACGACCTGGGAGGTTACAAGAGAACAATACAAACAATACAAAATCAGGATATAGAAGTATAGGGAACATTACAATGCACAATACACAATGAATGGCTGTAAACAGGTCTGGCCCAAGGACTGATCCCTGAGGCACCCCGCTGGTAAACCACCTCTCCCTGGACTGGATCCATTTACCACCACCCTCTGTCTCCTGTCCATTAACCAGTTTCTAACCCAGTCTGCCATCTTGTGCCTCATGCCCAGACTACCCATCTTGTTAACCAGCCTTTTATGTGGGATGCTGTCAAAGGCCTTGCTGAAATCGAGGTAGGCGATGTCAATAGTGCCCCCTGATTTACTTCCTTTGTAACCCAGGCAAAAAAATCTTTCATATTCGTTTGACATGACCTTCCTGCTGTGAATCCATGTTGCTTTGGATCTTGGGCACAGTTGGATTTCAAGTGTCACACTATTCTTTCTTTAAGCAGTGCCTCCATGATCTTACCCACTACTGAGGTGAGCCTGACTGGCCTATAGTTCCCTGCCTCTTCCTTACTACCACTTTTGTGAAGAGGGACTACATGTGCCCTTCTCCAGTCCTCTGGAACTACTTCTGTGTTGTGTGATTCGGAGAACACGGCTGCCAGACTCACTGCTAGCTCGCACTGCAGCTCCCTTGATATCCTCTGGTGTATACCATCTGGCCCCATTGCTTTGTCCACCTTCAGTTTTGTGAGTTCTTCCTGGACTCTCTCCACAGTAAATGGACTGGTGTTCACTTCTCCCTCCTCTTTATATCTGTTGCCCAACTGTGGTTCCTGACCCTCCCCCTCTTCAGTGAATACTGAACAGAAGTATTTATTCAGTATTTCTGCCTTATCCAGGTCTCTCTTCTTACATTCCCCTTCATCCTCTGTGAGCCTTACAGTCCCCCCCGGCTTTCCTTCTTTCACTGATGTACTTATAGAATGTCTTGTCCCATTTCCTTCACCTTCTATGCTAATCTTTCCTCAGTCCATGCCTTTGCACTCCTAACAGCCTTCCCCACTTCCTGTAGACACTTTAGGTACACCTCCCTGTTTTCATCCTTGTGAATCTCCTTATAGTTCCTGAAATCTGCCCTTTTGGCCCTTATTTTGTCTGCCAAATCTTTTGAGAACCATAGTGGTTTCCTCCTTCTCTTGCCTTTGTTTACCAACCAGATGGATTGGTTCAGCACCTCCTCTATGGCTCCTTTTAGGTATTCCCACTGCTTCTCAACTCCCCCTCCTACTGCCCTCCTCACCAGGGCTTCTTTGATACAGTACATCTCCCCAGCTTAGCAAAGTCTGCTCTTCTGAAATCTAAAACCCTTGCCTTTGTGTGACTTGACTGTGTCCCCATGTTAAACCACACAATGTGGTGGTCGTTGGACCTGAGTTGACCTTCTACTTGGACTTCTGTGATTCTGTCATCATTGGTCAGTACTAAGTCCAGAATCATCCTGTCTCTGGTGGGATCAAGTACTAGCTGCCTGAGGTCTGCCCCTGTAGGGAATCTAGGATGTCTTGGCTCCTGGTTGAAGCAGCTGCCAGGGTGGTCCAATCCATGCCAGGCATATTGAAATCACCCAACAGCAGAACTTCCCCTTTTGTTGCCATCTCATGTATTTCATCCACTTCCTCTCTACCCACCTCCTCCCCATGTGCTGGAGGCCTGTAGATCACCCCTGTGTGGATTACTGTGCCACTACCAGGCTCAAGGGTGACTCATAGTGCTTCAGCCTCACCTGTCTACCCTGTACCTCCAATGCCTTTATACCTCCTCTGACATACCAGGCCACTTCCCCCCTTTTTACTCCCACTATCCCTCCTGAACAGAACATAACTCGGTACATTTATTTCCCATCCATGATTAGTGGTGTACCAAGTCTGTCATTGCTGCTATATCCAGGTCTGCCTCTACTAGCAAGGCATCCAGATGTGGGATTTTATTTCCCAGGATGCAGGCATTTGTAATTATGGCCTTCCATGTTTTGCTGCCTATCCTCCTTCTACTCCTGTTTTTGCTCACCTGCTCCCCCCCACAAGATTTCTTTCTTACATTCTTATGTTGCTTTGATTCCTCTGTTTTTTTTCTTTATGCCTGATTCAGGTGTCCATGTCATCCACTCATTTTCCTGCTCCTCAGTTCTGGTTTCTCTGCCTTGTAGGTGAGCTACTTGAGTTTTCCTGCTCCCACCCCACCCCCACTTGGCTAGTTTAAATGCCCATCAATTAAGCATTTAAATCACTCATTGAGGACTGCTTTCCCCTTCCTAGATGGATGCAGTTCATCACCCTTGTACAGGGCCACATAATCCCAGGTGAGTCCCCAGTCCCCAATGAAGCCATACCCCTTCTCACTGCACCAGTCCTTCAACCATGTGTTGAAGCTTCTGATACAGAGATTTCTATCCCCCAGGTTCGTTTATCCTCAAAAGAGAAGGAGCAGGAAAACATTTAAAAGTGGAAGAGCCACAAATGAGCCAAGCAAGTCCTCCCCATCACTAGTGGGGATCGTCATGTGATAGACCTAGACCTAGATACATTTATGCGGGTTCATATCGTATATGTTGTAAGGAATTAAGACACTGCCCCTTTAACAGGTAACTACAAACAACTGTTATTTTTATAAAGGCTAGTGTGGACCTGTAATGTCTCAAGATAAGGGAGACAGCTATATAGCCCAGGAAGGCATAAAATATCCCACTGTGGCTTTCCATGACAGGGAAAGGTAATGTAATGATCTAGGGGTTGGGGGTTAAGCCAAATGCATGGACCAGATGTCACTGGGGTTGACATGGAACCACAATGAACCCTGTAGGAAAAGGCAAACTGTTGCACCCTAATATCTATATTGTTTTGTCTTGGAACCATTTAACCCCACCCCAGAGGGATAAAAAGGTAGGTGTGTCCAAAAAATTATCATCATGTATATAATCATACACATTTTGAACTCAGAGAAGTTGAAAACAGTTTAGCTGAAAGTCAGATAGTCTGTCCCAGCTGGCATATACTTGTAAACCAGAAATATATGTGTAGACCTGGAAACATTTCTAAAACCAGACCTGAGTGTGTGGACGTTTGACTTCTCACATACTGAACAGAAAATTCTGATTTTTAAGTTAGAATTTTGGAAACCAAGACTTTACACCAATGAAGTGCATGGATACTTTTTTTTTTGTAAAAAAGGACATTTCAGAGAACTGACTTGGAACACAAACTTGCTACAACTCTGCTGCCTAATGAACTGTTACCTTACAAGAACATTTAAAATCGTGTCTGGACCCTAACATCAAAACAAAGTATAGTTTGAATAACAAACAGTATCTAGTGTTTTCCGTAAACCATCCAGTTTTACTTTTGATATTGTCTACATTTTAAAGTTCTTTCAAACTGTAGAATTTTCTGTATTGTTTTTATTTTAGGTAAACTTTTATGATTTCCTAATCAACTTTGCCTGGGGTCTGGTTGTGTGATTTAACATTTTAAACAGAAGGGCTTTGAAAAGACTGTGTGCCTGACAAGATAAAACCACTCAGTTATCGTATAAAACTACCTAGGCAAGACGTAGCCAGTGGCCAATGGTGGGATTCAAATACTGAAAGTAGTGCAGAGCCAAAGGAACTCAAAATTACAGAATCCACCCTCCCACTGGGAAAAGGAAGGCTGGTAAGTCTTCTGGAAACCCTTACTACTGCTCATGAGTTCTTAAAAAGGGGGATCATCTCTGCCAACAGGAGGTCCTGCCAGGCTGCTCGGGGTTTGGGGGCCAGGGGCTTGTGACAGATTTGGTGCCAGCTACTGTGATTTTGAATAGTCTTGCAAAACCATCACACAATTAAGGCAGAATTTGGAAAGGGAAAAAATAAATTTGGTTGCAGACAATGTACCCTATCCTGTTTGAATTTTTTTGAGCAGAGTAGTGTAGATGCTGTAGAAGAATGTCTGTCTGGTACTGCAAGATGAACCCTGGAACAACTGAGGAAGATGTGTGGGGAGAAGGGCATGCCTAGTGAAAACCAAAATAAAAGGCAACTGACAGAGGACCTTATGGCAGCTGAGATGGAAGACATGCCACCCCTCTTAGTGCCAGAGGTGGTGACTTTGGAGGTCCAAAGCCCAGAGGAGAAGAAGCCATCTACAGACCAAGAGCTTGAGCTGAGGAGGCTGTGGATGCAGGAGAAACAGCTTGATAATGAGAAAAATAGGTTTGAGATAGAGCAAAAATGTTCAAGATGGAAATGGAGAACTGATGGCAACAGAGAGAGGCCAAAGAATGACTGCACCAGGTGGAGGAACAAAGGCAAGATAGAGAGAGAGGCTGAAGAATGTCAGTGCCAGGTGAAGGAATGATGGCAACAGAGAGAGGCCCAAGAACAGCAGTGCCAGGTGGAGGCAGAAGAAAGGCAGTGCCAGGCAGAGGCTGACTAAAGACAGCACCAGAGGGAACATGAGCTGAAAAAGCTGACACTCCAACTGACAACAACCCCTGAGCAGGTAAGTGGTAGAGTGGGTTTTGAACATCCAGGACTGGGGTACAAGCTAAATTCAAAATTAATTGCTAAGTTTAAAGAGGGGGAGGATATGGACATGTTTTTAAATTCATTTAAAAAGGTCTGTATCCAGGCCAATCTGTCCAAAGAGACCTGGAGCTGTCACCTGTCTCCACTACTTGTTGGCAAGGTGAGGGAAGCACTGGGGCAGACGGACAATGTTAAAAGTAAAGATTTTGACAAGTTAAAAACTGCTTTATTAAAAAAAATATGATCTGAACCCTGATATATACAGAGAAAAGTTACGGAAACTCCGACAGGGGCCAGAAATGAGCTTTGAGAAGGTAGCCACAAAACAGCATTAACATTTAAAACGTCAGTGGGAGAGGGTGAAAGCAGATTCTGTTGAAGCAATTGAAGAGGTGGTATTGCTTGAACAGTTTTATTGGATTTGCTCACCTGACCTAAAGCTTTGGCTAGAGGACTGAGATCCTAAGACTGCCAAAGAGGCTGCAGAGCTGGTGGATCGCTATGCTCAAAGCAAGGCTGCTCCCAAGGGGAATGCAGTGGTGAAAGGAAAAAAGTGGGCATTTTGGGCAAACAAAAACTACAGCACCTCTGCAAAAAGAAGGGAATCCCCAGGTGCTCAAAAAGGATGTTGGGGACAAGAAACATGAAGAATACTGGTATTGTCAACAGATAGGCCATCTGTCTAGGTATCGTCCTAAGAAAGCCCAGAAATTTAAAAGGCCTGTGCAATCAGAGACAATAGCCCACTGTATCACTAAGGCCAAGTCCCCTACTGCCACACCTATGGACCTCAGTCTGGAAAGTGATGGGGGCATGCCCCATGCTCTGGGTAAGTGGGAAGACTTAGCAGCAGCAGCATAATGGACAGACCCTAGCTTAGAGAAGCTGAGAGCCTGTACAAAGTCTGATGGTACACAGGGAGGTGACAGAAGACATAGAGTATATTGGGAAAATAGACTGTTATACACACAGGACATCTGGACAGAGGGAGGGGTGATGTGCAGGCAGCTTGTTCCCCAAGAGTATTGTGGGTTTTGCTCAAGGTGGCTCATGATATTCCCATGTCTGGACATTTGGGCATTGCTTGCACTATGCAGTGCTTAGCCCACAATTTCTACTGGCCCAATATTACCAAGCAGGTGAAAGCATACTGCAAATCATATCACTAGTGTCAGAAAATAGAGAAGGCCAAAAGCAAAGCCAAGGCTGCCCTGGTTCCCTTACCATTTGTGGAGGAGCCATTTCAGAAGGTTGGAATGGGTATTGTGGGTTCTTTGAATACCCCCACATTCCTCGGGAAAAAGGTATAGATTGACAGTTGTTGATTACGCTGCCCACTATCCCGAAGCCACTGCACTGTCCTCTACAAAGGCAGACAAAGTGGCAGATGCTTTGCTGGGGATTTTCTCCCATGTTGGGTTTCCACAGGAGGGCCTCTCTGATTGAGGGGGTAACTTCATGTTGGACCAAATGAAGTGTTTGTGGGAGAAGTGTGATGTCGTACAGAGGTGCACCAGAAAAGGTACTCCAGAAAAGCTGAAGGCCAGTGGCCAAAGGCTGTTCACCAGCAGCACCCATAGAGTGTGCAGGCTGAAGAGCTGCCCTGATGTCGGCCACCTTAGTTGCAAAGAACCGAGCAAGCTCATCACACTCTATTTGCAAAATCGCTTTCCAGACTCGTAGACAAGCCAGGTTGCACAGCCTGTCCACGATTCAGAAAAGCTGAGCTGGTCGGTTCTGAGCAACTGCAATCTCCCTTGACAGGAACTCTGCCTTCTTACAGGAGATCACAGATTGATAGGCTTGATAATGATCCATCAACCTAAGGTGATCGGCATCAAGGGCAGATCTCCGCCAGCAATGCTCTAACCTTTGTTCTTGTCACCACATCTCTCTCAAGGTCCCATCAAACCACGGAGACTGAGGGTGAAGGGAGAGAGCATGAATATGGACAAGAGCAATGACATCCACGGCTGCCACAATGCCTGTATTATAAGCCACTATGAGGTCCTCTGGGTCACTGTTTGCAACCGGAATGGATGATAGGTCAAGCACCGCCTTAAGGCCATCTGAGTTAATATCTCGTAAAGGGAGGTATTTGACCATCTCCACAGGAGTAGGCCTTTGAGTAGGGGTGCTAATATTGAACCCCACGGTGTAGCGATTGGACCATCTGACTGGGTCCACCCTCAAATCAGAGGTTTCGATCCCCAGGAGGAAAACCAAGTCAAGGGCGTGACAATGTTTATGGGTAGCAGAGATAACCACCTGTGTAAGGTCCAGGGATGTCACCAACTGGAGGAAATGTTGTCCAAATTGCGAGAGTTTGTCATCGACCCAGGCACTGAAGTCGTCCAGGACCATCAACCTGGAACACTCAAATGCCATGTCGATGACGAAGTCGGCCACTTCCTGAAGGAACTGCTTCCCATCCCCTGGTGGATGGTAGATGATGGTGATTCTACAGCCTATACCTGTTACCACAGTGCACTCAAATGATTCAGCCTCCTCAACCGGTACACGTGTGCAGCCCAATTCGGACTTAAAACAGGCTGCAACAGCCCCCAACCCTGTGATCCAATCTCAAGCGGTGAATCACCGGGTAACCTGCTGGAATTGCAGCCTCTAAAATGGGTCCAGAGTTCTCATCCAACCAGGTCTCGGTGATGCAAGCCAGATCCACAAAATTTACAAGATCTGCAATAATTGCCATCTTGTTTTTGATGGATCTGGCATTGCATAACACTACCCGAGTTGGATGAACTTCCGGGGCCGCCTGAACTAGATGCCCACCCGATTTTGTGGTGCCCATGGGTATGGAAACCAAACACAGAAAACTGCTATCCGGATTCCATTTCACCCCAGGGCATCTTCCGGATCTTACAACCCCAATGCGATGGCCTCGCTCATTCATCCTCCACTGTTCGCACCCCCAACCACTCCCTCCCTCCCCCCCCAACACAATACTGGTAGGTAGAAAAATGTAGTGAGGGGGAGACAAAGGGGCAGAGGGAGAGAAGGGCAGAGGATGAGTAGCACACGACTGTGGGGACAGGCCTCCAGCACATTCTGAAGACTGAATTTAATAAAACCTAAAACCATATAAATTTAACATTAAACGTAAAATGAATAAGACACCCCCCCCCCCACTGAACATGAATAAAAATAAATTAAATCCAATCTTTAAATCCAAATAAACTAACAATTAAATAATAAAAAAACACCCAAAACAAAAAGTCCTCAAAGTTGCAGAAGTTTTGCTGGTGGCTGAGCATAAAATCCTCAGAGATGCAGAAGATCATAATAGGGGAAAGATACCCAAGTTTTCACTCTTCATTGTATCTCACACCTCCAAGGAGACATGTAAAAACCCCAGGGACTCACACATCCAGGGCAAAATAGATGTAAAAACATAATGAGCTCTTCAACACCCCTTAGTCATTCTCACTGAGAGAAATGTTGAAACAAAGATGAACCAAAATCCAAATTATTCCCAGTCCACAGGCACTCTCTCTGCTCAGAGTTGATAAAGTAACACTGCACTCTCACTGCTTCTTAAAATCAGGGAAAATCTTCTTCGGTAGGTCACTGGCAGCTCTGAGTTTAACAAAGGCCCTACAAAATTCACCATTGGGGGTCGAATGCGAAGTACACAGCCAGTTCTATGGGTCTCTGCACTGGTCCACCAAACAGTGAGACCAGCGGAAAAACCCTAGAGACCACCCACCCAAAACCGTCGGCCCAGCTGAAGCCCCCTGCCCAGCTGCATACCCACAGTCCAACCCACCAAAAGGATCGGGCCAAACAGTTAGTCTCAAATCAAACTGCTATTACCCACCAACTTCAATACATCTGCAGGGAACCAACAGGACGCCAACATTCCACACTTTCTTCAAACAGTTAAAAAATTGTTCCACGAGTTCATTCCTCCTTAAGGCTTAGACTCCTCACCAGTTGAGAGTTAAACAGAAACACCAGCAGATAATTAAAACCACAGGCAACGTCGTTATAGGTCCCGCACACTAAATAGATCCAAAACAGGGCTCAATCAACTCACCAGCAGGAAAAGTTAGTCCAACAGTTCAAGCATAAAACAAAACGATGATGGGCTATAGCCAAAGTAATCCCCACATGATAAGTCCAAGATCATGAGTGTGCAAGAATGATGGACAAAAGTCACAGCTGATTAACTCCGGCACACACATGCTGATCAATGGCACTCCTAGTCACAGCAAGCACGACTGTAACTCGCTTACAAAAAATACACAAGGAGAGCTTTAGGGAAAACAACAGTCTCAGACTGAATATCCCTGAAGCTACCATCCAGTAGACAGTCCAATGACATCCACAGTACTCCCGGTAGGATCCCAGACCAGAGAACCACACAGAATAAAACTCCAGACACAATACAGAAAAATAATTAGAACTCAATAAAATAAAATGCAAACGAATAAAACAAAATAAAACAGACTAAAAAATAAGCTAAAAATGAACTAAAAGTTAAGCAAATAAACAAATTAAATAAATTAAAACCACTACTGAGTTGCTGCAACAACCGACAGCACGCCCAGCCTGGTGGTCATCTTTACTCAGCAGAGTATTAAAAAAGGGGAAGATGCTGAATTTACTGCACGGCCTGGATGGACATTGCTAGTGGAGCATGATGTAGACACAGGGACCCAAGTACTCATACATAGGCCAGCTTACTGGGTGTCAGAGAAGTCCTCAAGGACATTAGGAGAAAGGTGGGGGAGATGCTGAATCTAGGGGTCATCCAGAAGTCCCACAGCCCCTAAGCCTCACCTGTAGTCCTTGTACCCAAACCAGATTGAACTACACGATTCTGCAAGGATTATCATGGTCTTAACGCCATCACAAAATCTGAAGCTCACCCAATGCCATGCACAGACAAACTGCTTGACAAACTGGGAGGGGTAATATACTTGACTACAGTAGACCTGTCAAAGGGATATTGACAGGTGGAACTGACTGACAGGGCTAGAGATTGGTCAGCATTCATCACCCCAATCGGCCTGTTCGAGTTCAAGGTCATGCCCTTTGGGATGAAGCATGCCCCTGCTACATTCCAGTGGTTAGTAAATCAGGTGTTACAGAATATGGAGGACTCTGCAGTCGCCTACCTAGACAATATTACTATCTTCAGCAACAGCTCAGAAAAACACCTGATACACTTGAGGGAGGTGTTGGGCCAAATAAAAGCCGCAGGTCTGACTATTAAGGCAGAAAAGTGTCAGGTGCTCATGGCAGATTTCGCTTATTTGGAACATGTGGTGGGGCGAGGCCAACTTCGCCCAAATCAAGCAAAGATAGAGGGTATTGCATCATGACCAACACCTGGAACCCAGAGACAAGTCAGGAGCTTTCTTGGGACAGCAGGGTATTTTAGAAAATTCATTCCCAACTACAGCTCCCTGGTGGCTCCTTTATCTGGGTTGCTGTCAAAGAATAAGTCTAAAAAAGTAAAATGGGACGCACACTTTGAGCAGGCGTTCATACAGCTGAAAACCATGCTGTGCAGGGCCCCAGTTCTGGCTAGCCCAGACTAAAACAGACCATTTGTGGTACAGATGGATTCTTCAGATGTGGGAATAGGGGAGTACTCAGCCAAGTATCCAATCAGGGGACAGAGCACCCCATTGTATACTTAAGAAAGAAGCTGCTTCCACGGGAACAAGCCTATTCAACTCAGGAGAAGGCATGTCTCGCCTTAGTTTAAGCATTAAAAAACTGGAACCATACCTTTATTGGAGGCATTTTAAGGTCCAAATGGACCACAGACCATTAATATGGTTGGGCGAAATGGAAAAACAAATGGGAAACTTCTGCGATGGAGTACTGCCTTGCAGGCTTGTGACATGGAGATTTCACATAGGCCTGGAAACGCAGATAGACTATCCCAAATACTAGATCTGTAACAGAACTGAGAAGAACTGCCTCCAGTAGGGGCATATTCTCCCCAGGTTCTGTTTTAGGAGGGAGAAATGTTACTTGATAGGCCTAGCTCCATTTTTGTAGTTTCATATTGCATATGCCGTAGTGTACTTTAGAATTAAGACACTGTCCCTTTAACAGGTACAGTAACTACAAAATAACTGTTATTTCTATAAAGGCTAGTATGGACCTGTTATGTCTCAAGATAAGGGAGACAGGTATATAGCCCAGGGAGGCTTAAGATATCTCACTGTGGCTTTTCATGACAGCGAAAGGTAATGTAGTGACCTAGGGGTCAGGAGTTAAGTCAGATACATGGACCAGATATCACTGGGGTTGACATGAAACCACAGTGAAACCTGCAGAAAAAGGCAAACTGTTGCACCGTAATATCTGTATTGTCTTGAAACCATTTAACCCCATCCCAGAAGGACAAAAGGTAGGTGTGTCCAAACAAATTACCATCATGTATATAATCAGACACATTTTGAACCAGAGCAGTTGAAAACAGTTTAGCTGGAAGTCAGATAGTATGTCCCAGCTGGCATATACTTATAGACCAGAAGTATATGTGTAGGCCTGGAAAATCTCTAAAACCGGACCTGAGTGTGTGGAAGTTTGACTTCTCACATACTGAACAGAAAATTCTGATTTTAAGTCAGAATTTTGGAAACCAAGACTTTGCAACAAGGAAGTGCCTGGATACTTTTTTCCTAAAAAGGACATTTCAAAGAACTGACTTGGAACACAAACTTGCTACAACTCTGCTGCCTAATGAACTGTTACATTTCCAAGAACATTTAAAATCTTGTCTGGACCCTAACATCAAAACAAGGTATATTTTAGAATAACAGTATCTACTGTTTTCTGTAATTCATCCAGTTTTACTTTTGATATTGCCTGCATTTCAAAGTTCTTCTAAACTATAGAATTTTCTGTATTGTTTTTATTTTAAGTAAACTTTTATGATTTTCTTATCAACTCTGCCTGGGGTCTGGTTGTGAGATTTAACATATTAAACAGAAGGGTTTTGTGTGCCTGACAAAATAGAACCACTCAGCTATCGTATAAAACTACCTAGGCAAGACGTAGCCAGTGGCCGTGGTGGGATTCAAATACTGAAAGTAGTGCTGAGTCAAGGGAACTCAAAACTACAGAATCCACCCTCCCACTGGGAAAAGGAAAGTTGGGAAGTCTTCCTGAACCATTACTCCTGCTCACAAGTTCTTTAAAAGGGGGATCCTCTCTGCAAACAGGAGGTTCTGCTGAGCTGCCCGGGGTTTGGTGGCCAGGGGCTTGTGACTGGGATAAGTGACATTTTCAGAGCGAGAACATTGTGGGCTCTATTCTCAAACCAGTCAGAATGCTGCAAGCCCCATGTGCGCTGAACACATGATGCATGGGGCTTATTATTTATTTATTTTTTGTTGACCAGGTAAGTGCACTAGACAAATCCTGCCTATTTTCAGGCACGACCCGGGGGAAGGGGATACAGATGAATGCCAACTGACCTTGAACCAGATTAAGCTGTTGGTGGTATTTTTAGAGAATGAGGGAAATTTGGCCAGGACACCGGGGAAATTCCCCTACTCTTTTTGAGAAGTGCCATGGGATCTTTAACATCCACCTGAACTACCACCAATCCAGGCAGATGGGACCTTGGTTTAACGTCTCATCTGAAAGACGGCACCTCAGAAGTGCAGCACTCCTCTCATGCTGCACTACAGTGTCAGTACTGGGATATTAACCCAAGTGCCAGATGTGGAAACTGAACCCACAGCCCTCTGATCTCCCGGCCTCAGAGGCAAGTGTGCTACCTACTAAGCCACTGACACATGGCATTCCCTGGCTGGCAATTGGGATTCTTAGTCCCTTGCGCCACATGCCATGAGTTAGACCAGCTTTTGTTGGTTTAACTTTGTGCCATTCCTGGAATCTTTTTACAGATCATATGCCAAATGTTTGGTGCAAACCGCCATAAAAAGGGTGCAGTGTCGCAAAATGCATGTGACCTTTGAGAATGAGGTGCATGGTGCATTGATGTGTTTGGCGCAGTACAGGGTTGATGTAGGGCTTACAGAAGCCCTGTGTCAACCTTTGAAAATAGAGCCCTGTGTGTCCAATTTACACACTGTATTTTAGATTGTAAAACCTTTAAATGAGTTCCTTTTTATGAAGATTTAACTGTTTCTGTTCCAATTTAACAGCTCTGTTTTGAGTGCAGCAACAGCTATTGTGGTGACAACAGGCATTGTCCAAGCCACTCTCCTTTGGTTAATGGTTTATTTGTGACCTGTCTAAAGTAGTGTTGTGCGAAATTGAAAAATTGAACCCAGCAACAATATTTTCTGGAATTCACGCATTTCGTGAAACATTTCACTGAGCAAAATGCAACATTTTTCCAAGTACATGCTCATTCATTGAAGCACACAGTCAGGCTGCCAGCCATGGAGGCGAGTGGAGGGCTGTGTGGGTTGCCCAATCGGGGTACTGGGGGTACTGGGGGGGGAGAGGGGTGGGTGCTATCTGATGCCAGGTTGGGGATCCACTAGACACCAGGGAGTTGTGGATTTAATTAAGCCTTTTTTTTTTTTTGTTATAGAAGGTCAGATTTGAGAGGGGACTCAGTTGGGAGGGAAATTACTCATTGTAACTTGGGAGAGGGAGATGACTTTATTCAATTTCGGCCATGATCAGGCCAGGGGGGACCCACTAGACACCAGGGAGAAGATTTTTTTTTACATTTGGGCCAGTGAGCAGCCAGGGGGTGGGGACCACTTTGGAGTCCAGACACCATTGGGAGATGCCCATTTGCGGTGGGTGAAATTGAGGCACAATTTCCTCATTTCACCACATTTTGCAAAAAATTTTACATGGTGAAATTGCCTATTTCACGACAATTTCACAGCTGAAATTTTATTTTGCAACATCCCTCTAAAGTGGGGAGAAATGAACAAAATAAAGATAAGTGAAGGTGAGAGTCAAACCTTTCAGAAAAATTATTTATTTTCATCACTGAGGCATTCTAAATGAAAATAAATCATGTATTTCAACATTAGGGGAATTATCTACATTTATTTCCACTTTGGGCTGGTCACAATGGAGCTCTTAATTAATAGGCGAGCAGCTTGAACAGTGCCTGATAACATCACAATTGCCTCTGCTGCACTCACAACAGAGCAGTGAAATCAAATAGAAACATGCATCTTCACAAGAAGAATTCATTTGAAAGTTTACCAAATAAAATGCATTGCTTGGCAGAAGACACCAGGAGAAAGGACTGCTGTGTGACTGAACTTCTCGGCTGGGACTAAAGTAGAAGAACTTTTGTATTTGGACCTTTAATTTAGGGTAAAAAAACTAACATACAAAACAAAAAAAAAGTGTGTTTGGGTTAACTGAACTGAATGGGTAACTGAAAACTCATCTAGGTGTAAATCTCAGGTGACTGAAAGGACTTAACTGCTGTGAGGTTTAAATTACTTGTAGAAAGATCTGGTAAGTAGGGGGCATGGCTTAGCTAGAAGGAAGCTACATTTAAAGACTGCCTTAGAAAGATTCTGCTAATAGCTTGGCAGAAGACACCAGGAGAAAGGACTGCTGTGTGACTGAACTTCTCTACTGGGACTATATTGCCCTCCTTCCCTCCCCTCCACCCAAAGCTAGTTCTATTTTTATAGGCACAGGATTTGACTGACTACAGGAACTTCCTGTTTAGGGGCAGGAAGTGAGTGATCACAGAACCACCAATGACCCACCATCCAGAAGGGCAAGAGAAGCTCTCCGCCCCTCTATCTGCTGGAGGTCTGCCTCTGAACAAGTAAGTGGTCTACTGAGAAATATAAGATATTCTTGTCTCAGAACAGGACAATCAGGAGCTTAAAGGGCACACAGGCAGAAAGTAAGTAGAGAGAGAAAAACAGAGGAAAGAGTAAGGACTGCAAACAGTTAAGGGGCCAGAAATAAGACATGATTGAGTGGTGCAGTGCAGTGGCTGTGGAGCAGCAGTCTTCCGGGAGATGTTCTGAGGATGCAGTGTTGTCCCATCTGCAGGCACCTCTCTGGGCTGAGGGAGAAGGTTGCTCATCTCCAGGCTGAGTTGGCCAGGATTTGTGGGACCTCCTCTTCCATCCAGGGACCACCAGCGCCACTGCCATTGCCTCAGAGATTGCCAAGAAAGAGGAGCGGTTGGACCACAGTGGGCTCAGGAAGGGTGAGGGTGGTGGAACAGAGGCACATCCCTCCAGTTGTACCTCTCCACAATTCCTATGCCATTCTGGCAAAGTGTGGTTCCTTTATGGAGGCACCTACAGTGGAGACCAATGAGGATGCTGGGAACCTCCACAAAGGAGACCCACAGGAGGGTGGCAGGGGACCCTGCAGGGGAAGGAAACAACTCCTGGTGGAGGACTCCATTGTTAGGAAGGTAGAACTGGGCAAGGAAGGGGAGAGGGAGGTAAGGTACCTGCCTGGCGCCATGGCTTGAGGGACAGGGAGCAAATCAGGATTGCCGGAGCAGCTGCACAGGGAGGGAGTTGATGTCATTGTCCACTTAGGACAAATGACCTGGCTAAGAAAGGGATTAGAGAAGTGCAGGAAGAGTTTGTGGAATTGGGGGCCTTAGTCAAGTAGCAAGCACGGTAACCTCTCTCGGAGGTGCTACCCATCTATGGCATAGGAGAGGCTAGGGTGTTCCGCACCATGAGATTCAACAGTGGTTGAAAACTGGTGTGGAGCTCAGGATTTGGCTTCATTGGGGACTAGGGGGTCCACCTGGAGTGATGCAAGCCTATATTGGCATGATGGGCTGCATCTGTCCGGGAGGGGAACCAGGATCCTAGGTGATAGGTTTAAATGCTTCATTGACAAGCTTTTAAACTAGCCAAGGGGGGAGGCACTGGAAAGGAGCAGGAAAATCCTAGCCCCCCCCAAACAATTACGGTAGTAAGTGTGGCAAACACCAACATGGAGGTGTCGATTGGGAGAAGGGCAAGGGTAAATGGAGAAAGTGACAAAGGCAAGAAGGACAGGGATGGGGCAAAAGGGGGTAAGGCCATCAGGAAATGGAGGGTAATGAGTACCAATGCCCATAGTCTGGGCAACAAGCTCCCTAAGCTGGTGGCCTTAATGGAAGAGGGATGCCTGGATATCGTAGCAGTCACAGAAACATGGTACACAGAGAACCATGACTGGGATGTTAACATACCAGGGTACGTAACCTACAGGAGAGACAGGCAGGGGAGAAGAGGGGGAGGAGTAGCTCTCTATGTAAAGGAAGGGATAAAAGCAACTGAACAAAAGAGTAAACAGGGAGGAGAGGAGGCACTGTGGGTCACCTTGGAGACTGGAAAGGGCATCACAATCCACACAGGGGTTGTGTACAGACCCCCATGTCAGGGGGAAGAAATGGACAAGGATATGATGGAAGGCATTCTTAGAATGGCACAGAAAGGGGAGATACTGTTGATGGGAGACCTGAATATGCCAGATGTTAACTGGAGCACATTTGCTGCAGCCACATCCAAGAGCAGGACCATTCTTGATGCCCTACAGGTGGCAGGCTTTAGACAGCTAGTTTCAGAACCCACTCGTGAGGAGCATTCTTAGACCTCGTACTCTCAAGCGGTGGCAGTGAGGATCTCAGATCTAGAAAGTGGGTTGCCATCTGGGACAAGTGACCATCAAACAGTGTGGTTCACGCTAAACTCAGCTACAGATCAAGCCATACAAAAGTGAGGGTACTGGACTTTAGGAGGGCTGACTTTGCAAGATGGGAGAGTGCCTCAGAAAAGCAGTAGCAAACAGGCTAGAAGGAGGGGGAGCAACAATGGGGAATTATCAAACTGCCATCACAGAGGCAATAAGCCTTTGTGTGAAGCAAATAAACAAATCAAAATGAAAGAAAAGCCACTATGGTTCTCAAGAGAGGTGGCTGTGAAAGTCAGGAAGAAAAGATACATTCCAGAAGTATAAGGAAACACAGAAGGAGCAGGACAGAGAGCTGTACCAGTTAAGGCAGAAAGAAGCAGGAGGAAGTCAGAATAGCAAAGGCCCAAACTGAGGAAAAGATAGCCAACTCAGTTAAGAAGAGGGATAAAACCTTTATAGGTACATCAGCAGCGAGAAAGACAAAGGAGGATAGTGAGGCTGAATAGAATGAACGGTGGGTGGGCAGAGGGGGACAGTGAAAAAGCAGGGATACTGAATGAATATTTCTGCTCAGTATTCACAAAAGAGGAGGGGAAGTGCCTAATCCAATTAACAGAAGCACTCTTGACAGGGGTCGATCCCAGTCCTTTCAGAAGAAAGGGTTCTGAAAGAACCCAAAACTGAAGGTGGACAAAGCAATGGGTCCTGATGGAATTGACCCTAGAATTCTAAAAGAATTAAGGAAGGAACTAGTGAAACCACTGGCTACTCTTTTTAATAAATCATGGGAGGATGGTGTGGTACCCAAGGACTGGAGGAAGGCGGATGTGATTCCCCTTCACAAAAGTGGGACCAAGACAGAGGCAGGAAACTACAGACGTGTCAGTCTGACCTCTGTGGTAGGGAAAGTGATGGAGTCACTTCTGAAGGAAAGAACAGTTGAGTACCTAGAGGTCAGTGGAGCACAGGATCCAAGGCAGCATGGGTTCACAGCGGGAAGGTCATGTCAGACGAATCTAATAGATTTCTTTGACTGGGTGACCAAAGTAGTAGACCAGGGAGGGGCTGTGGACATGGCCTACCTAGACTTTAGCAAGGCATTTGACACAGTCCCACACAAAAGATTATTAGTCAGATTAACCAACCTGGGAGTGGTTCCCAGGGTGGTAGCCTGGGTAAAACATTGACTGGACAACAGGACACAGAAGGTAATTGTAAATGGAGTCCACTCTGAAGAAAGGGTGGTTACTAGTGGGATACCGCAGGGTTCAGTATTGGGTCCAGTCCTTTTTAATGTCTTCATCAGTGGCATTGCAGAGGGACTAGAAGGAAAAGTATGCCTTTTTGCAGATGACACAAAGATCTGCAACAGGGTTGATACATAAGGAGGCGTGGAAAGGATGAAAAGGGACTTGGCAAGGTTGGAGGAATGGTCAGACGTATGGCAGCTAGGAGTCAATGCAAAAAGTGAAAATAATGCACCTGGGAAACAAGAACCCAGGGAAGAATACACAATGGGTGGGAGGTAGTAACAACAACAAAACAGGAAAGGGACCTGGGGTAATCATATCAGATGACCTTAAGGTTAGCAAGCAATGTGAGAAGGCAGTAGGAGGGCCGGGGTATACTGGGATGTATAGGAGAGGCATAAGCAGCAGAAAACAAGAAGTTGTTATCCCTCTGTACAGACAGTTGGTGAGACCCCATCTGGAATACTGTGTCCAGTTCTGGAGACCCCATCTCTGCAAGGACATAGACAGGATAGAGGCAGTCCAGGAGAGGCAACTAAATGGTGCAGGGTCTGCAAGAGAGCCGTATGAGGAGAGACTAAAGGAGCTTAATATGTATACCCTTGAGGAAAGAAGGGAGAGGGGGGATGATAGAAACTCAAGTACCTCAAGGGAATCAACAAAGTCCAAGAGGGTAGCATCTTTCAGAAAAAGAGACTTGCAAGAACAAGGGACACAATTTAAAGATAGAAGGAGGCGGTTCAGGGGCAATGTGAGGAAGTATTATTTCATAGAGAGGGTAGTGGATGCATGGAACAGCCTTCATGAGGAAGTTGTGGGGTCTAAAACTGTGGGAGAATTCAAGAATGCATGGGACAGACATAAGGCAATTCTTGTGGGGGGCAGGAAGATATAGGCTGTTGGTTAACTAGGATCTGCGGCCTATCCTGTAGGTAGGGAAATGGGCAGACTAGATGGGCCTAGTGGTCCTTATCTGCCGTCAAAGTCTATGTTTCTATGTTTCAATGCATAAATTGAACACACAATGGCCTCACTTAGAATATGACATTTATGCTCGCCTGTGAGGGGGCAGGACAATAAAGAGATACAATGAATGTTCTCATTTGCTTGTTAATACAGTTAGAATTTGACATGAAGTTCACACAATATTAAAGAGTATTATAAAGATATCACTAATAATACTGATTCTGCACAATGCAATCTTTTATCCTTCAAAGTCTAATCAATATTTTAAAAGGTGGAATAAAAAAGGTTTTTAAGTCAATCGAGAGGTCTTTATGTCAATGATGCTCTTGTCAGGTTTGGTGTTTTTTTGTTATTTTCTTTATCCCCCCATGGTCAGCCCTCATTTGGTCTCCGTCCTGGTGCACCCCAACTCCTATTGAGGCCCTCAACCCCAGTGATACCCCCATGGCTTGCCCCCATGGTGTGGAGGTGGCGAGCTCCCCTTACTCACAGCCAGGAATGGATCAAGTGTACTGGGGAGGTGACACCCTCAGAGCTAGGTGGTGCATTCTGGGACGGCCATCAAGCAGCGTGACCATATTTTCTCTTTTTTTCCTCAGGGCTGGGGCATGCAGTGATGCCACCAGAGGCAATGAGCATGCTTCAGTGCATGCTTCTCCAGGCGTCTGCCCCATCCCCGCCCTCATCATCAATGTCATGCCCTGCCCCCCCAGTCTCCGCTATGGGGCAGACGATCGCTGATTACTGGATCCCCCCTTCCCGGAGGACAGCAGTGCTTGGGATGCTCAATCCTTCTCCTCCCCTGCCAACTCCTGGCAGCCTGCACTCATTCCAGAACACAGGTCACTGGTGTGGCGCGAGGTGTGGTGTCAGCTCCTCAACCCTCAGCGCCACTGGGCCGGCCTGCTCTTGCCAGTTTTGAATTAATAAAAGAGACATTCAACAGTCCACAAAGACTCTTCTTTGGTTATTTACATATCAGGAATTATACTAAAAAATAATTTGGCAACTTGAATATCATTCTGTTGTCACCCTTAGAGACTCTGTTGGTAAATGCAACCTCAGGAGAAAAAAGATTAGCAAAATATATAGTTTGATTAATATGAATTTAACAGATTACCTACTTAAATTAAAGAAAGCTTGTGGAAAAGAAAAAAGTGCATTTTAACAATGACTAATGAGTAGCATTATTATCATCACCATAAGAAATTAATAAATGCAATAAACTTAGATTCAGTGCAATGTACTAAATAGGGTATATTACACACCAGTTAGGTTAAATATATTTTCACTAGCAGTATCTGACACATACCAAAATGTCAAAATTCAAAGGAGATTCTAAGTCCCGTGCAATTTTTTTGCCCACTATAAATACTTTAACATGATATGGTCCACAACTGACCATGCAATATGAGTGGACATCCCTTTCAACTCAGGAATTTACCTTTTGGGTCTCAGTCTTATGAATCAACAACAAATTAATCAAAATCTATACCCATCATGAGCATTGCTCTTATCAATGCAAGGGTAATTGCCGGTTTAAATTAGAAAGATTGTATTATATAGCAGAATGAAAATTAGAAAAACTTAAACAGGTCTGGCAAATATTTACAGATCACATAAACAAATCATCTGTCAACCATAAAATCAGATTCATAATATACCCCCCGTTCTGAATCTGTGTTCTTTTTTTTTGAATTATGGTGGTCTCAAGTAGAAATAGAGTAGTGGGTAATGATGGCTTGTGCTAATAGACCAGTAGGAATTGAGCCATTTGGTAAACATTCCATTCTCATATAATAGTGTATGGTGGAGCGCTGTTCCACATGGAAATCCATGCCTGGAACAGCGTTGTTGTCCTGCACTCGGTGCGTCACGATCTTGTTGTGCTGCACCCAGTGCGTCACCGGTGCAGCACAACAAGATCGAACACATTCGCGCATGGACAATAGAGCGGCACGCAAGGCAACACGGAAGGAAACCTTTGGCAGCAGACACAGAAGTAAGCTTTTTTTTTTTTTACCGAGTGTTCACCAGTGCTATTTATGGTTGCCCATACACTATAAAAGATTGTATATGAGCAACCACACACAAACAAGGCAGTTGTGCGACCTTGAGGTTTCCATGGTAACGGACCTCTCGAGCTACGCTCTCGAGGTCTCAGGTTACCACGAAACCTCGATACAAGATCGTTTTGTTGTGTATGCTTAACATACACAATCCTCTATGTTGAATGCATCTGTGATCTCTTTAAACTCCCTTCCCCCAATAAAACAAAAAAACAGAAGGGAATAACTTTAATTCTCAAGCATGGCACTTGTGATTTATGATGCTTCTCCTCAGTCATTAAAGGATAACTAAACAACATTTTGACAATAAGCTATTCAAAAATCTGACTCCATAGGTGACTAAAGAAAAGGCTGCTGCATTCATTAATGCTAAAGCAACATTTATATAATTCACTTAAATGTGGTTCCAGAGCATTTGAAAATTGTAAAATCAGCCTTCCAATTTAAAAAAAACTGTCTTAGCTGTTGCTAGCCTTGCTTGTAGAGCAGAAAGCAGCTCTAAAAGAGGCTACATTTTCTTATTAATTTAAAACTTATATCTTAGTAGAAGTCAGTGTCTGTTGAGATTAAAATAGATACTTTATTAGAAGCAGAAGGGGTCTTATTTAGGGTTAAAAAAAGAAAGAAAATCAGTGTGTGTTCTGTGCTGGGAAGGGTACTGTATCAGCTGACTTTGCTAAACCAGTAGGAGGAAAGAGAGCTTAATTGGGGGTGTGGCTTAGACACTAAAAGCAGGTGACTCAAATTACACTGTCCTGTTGCTAGCCATTTTTCTTACTAATCTACCTTCATCCCACCCCTCCACCCACCCACCACCTAAGCCAGTTCTACTTTTATAGCCACTACATTTGACTGTCAACAGGATCTTCCCGTTTGGCAGTAGGAAGGGAAGGATCATAGAGAAACACTGGTTTTGTCAACCCTAAAGGAAAAAAGTAGCTCACTCTCCCCCCCAGCTGCTGGTGGTCTGACATTGAGCAAGGAAGAAAGAGGCTACTGAAGAAGATAGGAAGTTGCTGTCCCAGAACAGGAAGGGTGAGAGTTGTGAGGAGTAGAGAGAGTAAGTATACAGAGAAACAGTAGAGGGGACACAAAATAAGACATGATAGGAGTGGTGCAGTACAATGGCTGTGGGGTGGCAGTGTTCTGGGAGACATTCTGGAGGCTGCGATGCTGCCCTATTTGCAGGCACCTCTCTGGTCTGACAGAGGAGGTTGCCCATCTCCAGGCTGATCTGGCTAGGATTCGTGAAACCTCTTCCCCCACCCAGGGATTACCAGGGCCAATGCCACTACCTCAGAGGATGCCAAGAAAGAGGAGAGGCAGGACCAGGGTGGGCTCAGGGAGGGAGAGGGTGGTGGAACAGAGTTGCATCCCTCCAGCTGTACCTCTCCACAATTCATTCACTCTTCTGGTGGATAGTGGTTCCTCTATGGAGGCACCTGTAGTGGAGACCAAGGAGGATGCTGGGAACCGTCACAAAGGAGACCCACAGGAGGGTGGCATGGGACCCCACAGGGGAAGGAAACAACTCCTAATGGGGGAATTAATCATTAGGGGGGTAGAAATGGGGGAGGAAGGAGAGAGGGAAATAAGGTGCCTTCCTGGCGCCACGGCTTGGAAGGACAGGAAGCGAATCCTCAGGATCATGAGAGGAGCTGCACAAGGGAGGGAGCTGGATGTCATTGTCCACCTAGGGACAAATGACCTGGCTAGGAATGGGATCAGAGCAGTGCAAGAGGAGTTTGTAAAGTTGGGGAGGGGCCTTAGACAAGTAGTGCATATGGTAACCTTCTCGGAGGTGCTGCCTGTCTATGGCAAGGGTGATGCTAGGGCACTCCTCACCAGGGAATGCAATGAGTGATTTAAAAACTGGTGTGGAGCTCAGGGTTTTGGCTTCACTGGGGACTGGGGAGCCACCTGGAGGGATGTAGACCTATACTGGTGCGATGGTCTGCATCTGTCCGGGGGGGGGGGAACCAGGATCCTAGGTGAGAGGTTTAAATGCTTCATTGGCAAGCATTTAAACTTGCCAAGGGGGGAGGCACTGAAAAGAAGCAGGGCAATCCCAGCCTCCTCCCACAAAACATGGTAATTAGTGAGGTAAACACAAAGGTAGAGAAGTTATTAGGGAGCAGAACAGAGGTAAATGTAAAAAAAGGCAAAGGCAGTAAGGACAGGAATGGAGCTAAAAGGGGTAAGGCTATCAAAAAGTGGAGGGTGATGAGTACCAATGCCCATAGTCTATGTAACAAGCTCCCTGAACTAGTGGCCTTGATGGAAGAGGGTTGCCTGGATATTGTGACAGTCACAGAAACATGGTACACAGAGAACCATGACTGGGATGTCAACATACCAGGATACACAATCTACAGGAGGGACAGGGAGGGTAAAAGAGGAGGAGGAGTAGCTCTCTATGTAAAGGAAGGGATCAAAGCAACAGAACTAAAGAGTAAACAGGGAGCAGATGAGGCACTCTGGGTCACCCTGGAGACAGGAAATGGCACCACAATCCACATGGGGGTTGTATACAGACACCCATCTCAGGGGGAGGGAATGGACAAGGAAATGATAGAAGGCATCCTTAGAATGGCAGAAAAAGGGGAGAAATTGTTGATAGGGGACCTGAATATGCCAGATGTTAACTGGAGCACCTTTGCTGCAGGCACATCCAAGAGCAGGGTCATTCTTTATGCCCTACAAGGAGCATGCCTCAGACAGCTAGTATTGGAACCCACTCAGGAGGGAGCAATCTTAGACCTGGTACTCTCAAATGGGGACAGAGAAAGAATCTCAGATTTAGAAGTGGGTAGCCATCTGGGAACATGCAACCACCAAACAGTGTGGTTCATGATAAACACAGCCATACAATCAAGCCATACAAAGGCAAGAGTACTGGACTTTAGGAGGGCTGACTTTGGGAAAATGAGAGAGTGCCTCAGAAAAGCACTAGCAAATAGGCAAGAAGGGGGGGTGGAGGAACAATGGGGAGTAATCAAAACAGCCATCACAGAGGCAACAAGCCTTTGTGTAAAGCAAATCAATAAAACACAACGAAGGAAAAAAACGCTATGGTTCTCAAAAGAGGTGGCAGGGAAGGTTAAGGAGAAAAGGATAGCATTCAGGAAATATAAGGAAACACAGAAGGAGAAGGACAGAGAACCTTATCAGTTAAAGCAGAAAGAGGCTGGGAAGGCAGTCAGAATAGCAAAGGCCCAAACCGAGGAAAGGATAGCCAGTTCTGTTAAGAAGGGGGATAAGACCTTTTATAGGTACATTAGGGAGTGAAGAAAGACCAAAGGAGGGATACTGGGAGGGGATGTGGGTAGAGGGTGACAGTGAAAAAGCAGGGATACTGAACAAATATTTCTGCTCAGTATTCACAAAGGAAGAGGAAGAGGAGGTACCTAAACCAAGCAAGAGAACACTCTGAAGGTGGGGGCCGATACCAGTCCATTTACAGAAGAAAGGGTTCTGAAAGAACTAATAAAATTGAATGTGGACAAAGCAATGGGGCCTGATGGGATTCACCCAAGAATTCTAAAAGAACTAAGGGTAGAACTAATGACACTGCTGATTACTCTCTTTAACAAATCATGGGAGGATGGGGTGGTACCCGAGGACTGGAGGCGGGCAGATGTGATTCCTCTTCACAAAAGTGGGAGCAGGACAGAGGCAGAAAATTACAGACCAGTTAGTTTGACCTCAGTGGTAGGGGAAATGATGGAATCACTTCTGAAGGAAAGAATTGTTGAGTACCTAGAGGCCAGTGGGGCAGAGGACCCAAGGCAGCAAGGATTCACAATGGGAAAGTCGTGTCAGACGAATCTAATAGATTTCTTTGACTGGGTGACCAAAGTAGTAGACCAGGGAGGGGCTGTGGACATGGCCTACCTAGATTTTAGCAAGGCATTTGATACAGTCCCACACACAAGATTAATACACAAGTTAGCCAGCCTTGGAGTGGGTCCCAAGGTGGTAGCTTGGATAAAAAATTGGCTATACAACAAGAAGCAAAGGGTAGTAGTAAATGGAGTACACAGTGAAGAAAGGAGGGTTACTAGCAGGGTACCACAGGGTTCAGTACTGGGACCGGTCCTTTTTAATGTCTTTATAAGTGACATTGCAGAGGGACTGGAAGGGAAAGTATGTCTCGGTGCAGGTGACACAAAGATCTGCAACAGGGTTGATACACAAGATGGAGTGGAAAGGATGAGAAGGGACTTGGCAAGGTTGGAGGAATGGTCAAATGTATGGCAGCTCAGATTCAATGCAAAGAAGTGCAAGGTAATGCACATGGGAAACAAAAACCCAGGGGAAGCATACACAATGGGGGGTGAGATATTGACAACAGTAAAAATGGAAAGAGACCTGGGGGTAATTATATCAGATGACCTAAAGGTGGGCAAGCAATGTGAGAAGACAGTAAGGAAGGCTGGGGGGATACTGGGATGCACAGGAAGAGGTATCACCAGTAGAAAACTGGAAGTTGTTATCCGTCTGTACAGACAGTTGGTGAGAGCCCATCTGGAGTACTGTGTGCAGTTCTGGAGACCCCATCTCTGCAAAGACATACACAGAATGGAGGCTGTCCAGAGGAGGGCAACCAAAATGATGCAGGGTCTGCACCAGAAGACATACAAAGAAAGACTAAAGGAGCTTAATATGTATACCCTTGAGGAAAGAAGGGAGAGAGGGGACATGATAGAAACTTTCAAGTACCTCAAGGGAATTAACAAAGTCCAAGAGGGAAGCATCTTCCAGAAAAGAGATGTGCAAGAACAAGGGGCACAATTTGAAGACAGAGGGACTGGCTCAGAGGAAATGTGAGGAAGTATTTTTGACTGAGAGGGTTGTGGATGCATGGAACAGCCTCCTGAGGAGGTCGTGGAGTCAAGAACAGTGGGGACTTAAGAATGCATGGGACAGGCATAAGGCAGTCCTAGTGGGGGGTAGGAAGTAAGCTGTTGGTTAACTAGGATCTGCAGCTTATCTGTTAGGTAGGAAAATGGGCAGACTAGGTGGGCCAAGCAGTTCTTATCTGCCATCAAATTCTATGTTTCTACATTTCCACACCTACTTATGAACAGTACAGCTGTCATTTTACACATCCTGGCCAAAATGTGTTTTCACACTTCCAGCACTGAATAGCGCGGTCGCTGTGGGAAAGCAGCTTTTGGGCTAGATTAAGAAACTGACAGTGACACTGTTCATGAGCAGAGCTCCTAAAATGCCAATGTTGAAAATGTGGTGATGAACGTCCATAAAATAACTGTGCTACAAGTGTACATTGCACAATTTCTACGCACCCTCGTAACTTCGCAAATTTGTAATATTTTCAAGCCAGATTTTCAACACTGCCATTTTTTCACACCTCCTTATGAACAGTACAGCTGTCATTTTTCACATCTTGGCCAAAATGTGTTTTCGCACTTCCGGTTCAGAATAGCGCAGTCGCTTTGGGAAATCAGTGTTTGGGACAGATTAAGATCTAGCGAGTGAGAGAGGGGGAGTGAGCGAGCTCAACAGAGCTCTATCAGGACTGCTGCGGATTTCTTTGTGGGCAGAATAAGGCGCCAACGTAGGTAGGAGCCCAGTACAAAAGGTCAATGTGCAGCGCCGGGAGAAACAGAATGAGCGAAAGAGAGAGGAAGAGGGAGAGGAAGCAAGCTCAGTGGAGCTCTGTCGGGATTGCTGTGGATTACTTTGTGGGCAGAAAAATGCACCAATGCAGGCAGGAGCCCAGTACAAAAGGGCAGCCTGCAGCGCTGGGAGAAACAGAACGAGCGAGTGAGAGAGGGGCAGTGAGCGATTTCAACTGAGCTCTGTCAGAACAGCTGTGAACTTCTCTGTTGGCAGAAAAAAGGCACCAGTGCAGGCAGAAGCCTAGCACAAAAGGGCAGCCTGCAGTGCAGGGACAAACAGAACGAGCAAGTGAGAGTGGGAGAGTGAGCAAGCTCAATGGAGCTCTGTCGGGACTGCTGCAGATTTCTTTTTGGGCAGAAAAAGGCGCCAATGCAAGCAGGAGCCCATTGCAAATAGGCAGCCTGTAGTGCTGGGAGAAATAGAATGAGCGAGCGAGAGAGGGGGAGTGAACAAGCTCAATGGAGCTCTGCTGGGACTTTAGGGTTGCCCACCGTCCCGCCCAGAGTCCTTTGTGGTCCTATATTACAACAGGGTCTCTGGAGTGGAGACAAAGCAATGACTGGATACTTTTAGGATTGCTGTAATAATACAGATTTAGTTGTTCTGTTTATTTCTCTAACTGAGCTAAGTACTGAGCTATACTGTTATGATTGCTGTAATAATACATATTTATTTGTTTTATTTCTTGAGCTGAGCTGAGTAATACTTGTAGAGCAATAAGATTCCTAACTGAGCTAAGTAAAACTATATGACAGCTGACAACAAAAAATATGGTAGCTAAGGGGTGAAAAATGGAACATACGAACATATGAAATTTGCCAGCAGATAAAGGTCTAGAGGTCTATCAAGTCTGCTCGAATGTGCAGCTAGCACTCCTTAGGATTGCTACAGTAATACAGTATCTAATGGATGAGATTTGAGACTGAATTAACCCAGTTGGCAAGGGGCCAGTAGGGGGTTTAGTGTGGGGGGGACAGGAATTTGAGTAAATAGGGGCCTAACAGTTATAGTAGGCTACAGAACCTGGGAGTAACATAAGATGGGGGCCAAAATGGGGCAGGTGCCACATGTCAATAGAGTAGGCATGTTTGGAAGGGTGGTGGGGTGTACAGGGTGTGGGTCCACCATGATCCTGAACTGGGCTTGGAGGATGGGGCGTGTATGGTCTGTAGAGGACTGGCTAGTTTGAGGGAGGAACTGTGGAGGTTAGGGGAGTAGTCTAAGTGGCAGGGCAGATGAGTATGGTAAGCATCCTGGCTGGGTGAGGGAGAATAAGGGAAGGCAAAGGTGGATGGAGGCAGAACAACTAGGGAGTGAAACTGACCCCAGTATCAATGGCACCAACAGAAAAGAGAGAAGGGAGGGGGTGCCCGAGGTGAGGGGGAGGCCTCCTGATGGGAAAGGAAGAGACCACGAGGAGTACCAGGGGGAGAGAATAGTTGGCTGTGGGTAGGGAGGGACCAGGGGTGGGACCAGGGGAGGCATGGAGGGGAACAAACAGGAGGGGGAACCGAAAGATGTAGGAGGGGTATCAACTAGGAATAGATTTGAACCTCTGCTGTGGGAGAGAGAGGGGGAGCAGGAACATAATGAAGGGGAAGGACAAGCTGGGCATGAGAAGGATGGCAATAGGTAGGAGAAGAGATAGCGAGGACAAAAGGGTAGAAGGGGGCTAGCAAGGAAGGAGGGGGTGGTGACTGGAGGAGAGAAGGCTACAGGAAGGGGGAAGGATGGGAGGGGCATCACTATTGGGGTAGAACGGAATGGGGGCTCTAAATCAACAACAGCAGGGATAGGAGAGGGGTTGGAAATTAGCAGGGGGAGGAGTGGAGGTTGACATTGGCAGCCCAGTAGGAAGTAGTCAAGCTGTGAAGGGGTTTAAGGGGATGGGAGGAATAAGGCAGAAAAAAGGGGTGAGGCAGAAGTAGGGGTACAGATACAGTAGTCACAGAGGGAACAGCTGACAGGAGTAAGGGGCAGGGAAGAATGAATAATGGGGTGGTGGAAGGGGCATTAGAAGGGAAAAGGGGTAAGGGACAGGGAGGTACTCGTCCTGGGGGATTCTATACTGAAAGGGATGAGATGGGGCAGAAGGGCAGAAAGGAACAGCCATATTTGGGTTGAAGCTATCCCCAGGTTGACTGCAGGATTGGCAGGGCAGGCACTGCTCAAGTGTGCAGTGAGGGGGTGGAAGAAACCTCATTTAGTGTTGTGTGGGTAGAAATGACTTTGCAGGGGAGACTGGGGAAGTAGTGAGGGTGAGGTTCGAGTAATTGGGCAGGCAGTCTGAGGAGGTGGGGGAGTCGGTGGCATTCTCGGAGGTACTGCCAGTACCACGTGCAAGCCTGAGGAGGAAGGGTAGGCTTGAGCAGTTCAACGAACGGCTGAGGGATTGATGCCACACCAAAAATTATGGATCAGTGACTAACTGGGGTAGCATCTGAGGGAATAGTGACTTGTACGTGGAGGACAGGATACACTTGAGCAGGAAGGGGAGGAGAGTATTAAAGGCAGGATTAGAGGTGTATATCTCTACTAAGGTGGATTTAAACTAGTGGGGAAGGGGCCAAAAGACTGAGGTTGGTAGAAAGGTCCAGACAGGGGAGCCTAATGAGCTCCCTGCCCTAAATATAGGTAAAGGCGGAGGCGCAGTAACCCTGGGAGGGGACGGGCAGAGTGGTCTGAGTGTAATACAGAAGGCACCACCACCAGGTATGAATAAAGAGGAGAAAGGGTGCGGACTACCGGGAGGAGGGACACAGGACAAGGAGGAGAAGAATGAGGAGAAGGAGGGGTATGGGTGGAATGTGGTCTGACTAAATGGATAAGAACTGGTTACAGGGAGAGTGCAGGGGGTGGTGATGGGGGTAGCTCTTGGCACCAAGAGCAGTGACTAGCGGGGTGCCGCAGGGGTCAGTGCTGGGCCCGGTGTTATTTGTTTTTTTTTCTCCAATATAACTCACAGAGTGGGGAGCAGGGTTAGTCTGTTCACACATTATACCAAATTGGGGGTGGTGGTGGATGAAGAGGACAGATGGGAAAAACTGCAGGGGGACCTAACCAGACTACAGACATGGTCAGTGGAGTGGCAGCTAGGATTCAGTACAAAGAAGTGTAAGGTGATGCACTTCTGGGCCAAGAACCAGAAGAGGGACTATTGTTTGGGGATCACAGAGGAGGAGAAGGACCTAGGGGTGTTGGTAACTGGGAGCATGAACAACTCGACCCAGTGTAGGAAAGCAGCAGTGAAGGTAAACAGGATGCTGGAGTGCATCACAAAAGGGTTCTCATCCAGACACAGGGATGTGATCCTACCTTTCTACAGATCAGATAGAGGATGGGCTTTGGACTGTATATAGTTGGACTTTGCAAAGGCTTTTGATAAGATACCACAGAAAGCTATAATACAGAAGTTAATAGATATACAGGTGAACTACAGAAGTCTGCAATGGATCAGAAGTTGGTTGGGTGGAAGAAGTCAGAGGGTAAGCATAAATGGTTACTCATTGGAACCAGTGGCAGTGACTAGTGGGGTTCCACAGGGATCAGTGCTTGGACCAGTCCTATTCCAGACATTTGTTTCAGACATGCATCAACATATCTCAGACTGGTTAAGTAAATATGCTGATGACACAAAACTCACAATAATTATAAAATCACAAGAAGATGTGGAGTCACTCGAAAGGGACCTCACAAACATATCAAACTGGGCTATAAATTGGGAGATGAGCTTTAACACTGAAAAGTGCCATTTAATACACCCAGGAAGACAAAACAATTAAGCCACATGTCAACTAAATATGAAAACTCTTAGAGAGTCACAAGAGAAGAAAGACTTAGGAATAACGGTCACCGATATACTAGCATATGACAAGCATTGCAATGCACAAGCTGCTAAAGCAACGAGACTACTATGGACTACAGGACGTAACTTCAAAAGTAGGGATGAGAGAGTGATAATGTCTCTGAACAGATCACATGTCAGGCTACTATTGGATAATGAAGGCCCAGTGTGGGGACTGATTACAAAGGGTGCTATAGATAGAACAGAAACGGTTCAGAGGCAGGCAAACCAAAATGATACATAACTTAAAAACTTTATCCTATGATGAATGATTACAAAAACTAAACCTCATGTCATTAGAGACAAGAAGAATACGAGGAGGTATACTACTACGTTAGGATATAATGCAAGACAGCTATCTTTTAAGTGAACTGGATTTAGAATTCAAAAATGACAAACCGGGTACTAGGGGACACCCAGTGCAATTAAGGCCAAAAGTTTAACGCAAATAGAAGGAAATCTTTCTACATGCAGAAAGTGGTTAACCTTTGGAATAAGCTTCCATTAGATATTATCACTAGTAAAGACAATAGACAATTCAAAAACCGACTGGATTACTACATCTTAAACAGAAATGTTTTGTATTATTATGGATAAATAGCAGGAGCACACATGGGCTAGCAACCTTCTAAGCTCCTTATACTTTAGTATAGTAACATGCGAGGGATCAACAACTGAGGCACTATAACAGGCAGGTGGAGAGTAGATTCAGAAAGGGGGAAATACTTCACAGAAACAGTGATGGGCAGATTGAAAGCCTGCCCAGAGATGTGGTAAATGTTGAGATGGTAATGGGTTTCAAGGAAGCATGGGATAAGGGATAAGCTATAAGAGGACAGTGAAAGCAAAGTTAGTGAAGAGGGTGGGGGCGAGAGTTGAACTATCGTTAGGGCTTTGGCCCAGGCATATCCAGCGATAGATTGGAATGGTTCAGGTAGGAAAACAGGCAAACATGATGGACATTCTATGCTTCTATGTTTATATAATTTAGTCTACTTATGGGAGAGAGAGGAGTGTCAATGACACACGCCATTGCAAAACAGGTACAGAATAGTAAGAATATCAGGGCTCGAATCTCTCTACAGGCTCCTGGTTTCACTACAGTAGCTGCAAGCTATAGCCCCTAATAGGTGTGGTAATTCTTAATGTCCCCATATAGATGCATGGAGAGACAAAGGGCTCTGTGTCTGCCTGAGCCATCAATAGAAATTTGGAAGGGATGTCTGTGGTCACTACTTAAAGCTGCCCCTAACAGCATTTGTGGTTCTCAGGTCCACGGCCAACCATGGAGAGAGGGTACCTTGAATATCCTCTAATATGATGACTTTATACCATCTGCATACAGATCACATATAAAAGGCTATGCCTGCAGTTCAATGGGCAGGAGTTACCAGTCACAACCCCTTTCCTGAGCTATTTAAGCAAGCTGCCTCCAGCCTCATTCAGAAGTACTGTTTCATTGCAGCTGAAAGAGGCTCTGCTGGGGCTCTGCACCCCCTTTTCTCCCTCTATTCGTCTGCCACTTTCCTTTTGTGCGTTTAGGCTTTCTGTTTGGTTCTGTTCAATTTGTGCCTTCAGTGGCTTTCTAGATTAGTATTTTGTTTTTCTACCTTTCTTAGCTGCAGCCTGTGCTTCCTTCTCTCTTTTGGTTAGCTACTCCTGATGCACTCCTGTCCTCATGTAACTCCTATATTTCTTTCTGTTTTGGTTCTCGGTGGGCTTACTAGTTTCCACAGTATATCCTACATATATCATTGCTGTTTTGGCTTGTGCTTTCAGGCTTTTCCATTTCTTGCTGTTCATACTAGACCACTTGCTAGTCAGTTCCAGTGCATTCCTCCTCAACTGCTTTCAACCAGCTTCCTAGAAAGGCAGTCACTCCCATTCCTGCTCTGTCATTTTAGTTAGTTTACTCAGTCAATCTGCTTAGCATTTACCACCCTAGCCTTATGTGTATACAGCTTCCAGCCTTTCCCGCAGAGGTTGGGCTTTACTTCTCATTTTGACCTTTGATACATATTTAAATTCCAGTACCTGTTTAGTCACCGTATTTCCCATCAATATCAGTCATTCCATTCAGCAATCATTATCTATTTAGAGTCTTGCCTTCAGGGTTCATCCTGTGGGTAGACACCTGCACCCTTTTAGTTTTGCATCTTGAGGGTAAGTCTCTAGTCTCTGGTGGGGGTCCTTTTCTGTAGTCCACTTATCGCTGGCAGCACCTCCTGGCAGATGCACCAGATGGTAAGATCCAGTGCTCCGGGAGAAGCTTTAGCCAACAGACCTTCGGCTGGCATCACCTCATGTAGCATTTCAGCTTCCAGAGGGTGGAGTCCT
Source organism: Neoceratodus forsteri (assembly GCA_016271365.2). Taxonomy (NCBI): domain Eukaryota; kingdom Metazoa; phylum Chordata; order Ceratodontiformes; family Ceratodontidae; genus Neoceratodus; species Neoceratodus forsteri. Next base: position 1,182,102,198 of record CM028131.1, read on the forward strand.
AAGCTCACATGGATTCCTTTAACTGTGCAGACCACATCACCAGTACTTTTGAAACTGTACTGAGATCTACCTAGTCTCATTCTGTATCCCCTTTCCTCTAGTTTCTATTCAAAGTTAGGGCTCCTCACAGCCTTGAGGCTATGTGATAGCCTTTCAGCAGTCACTACTCCCCTCATGCCATGCTTTTATGGGGTGGGCCTCCTTTGCATGGAACCTCCTTTAGCTGCAGCGATCAACTCCTAGTGTTATCTCATTAAAGGAAGAGAGAGAGAAAAAGAGAGGGAGAGAGAGAGAGACATTTATCCCACCAAAAACTTCTCATTAATTTCAAATTCCAAATTATCGTGCTGAATTGTCACAGTAATAAGTTCCCATTCCAGAAGAGATGGTGACCAAGGTCATGGATCTCCAGAGATTTCCTCCATGTGTTTTTTTTTTTCTCTCCTGCATGCCAAAAGTCATAATGCAGAATACATATTTAAATATAGCATTTACTATAATAGTAGGTTTTTCACTGTGAGTTGAGGTTGGATGGTAGATCTCTTATCCTTTAATCCTGCCCTCCCTCTTATGGAAGTCATGGCTTTGTCTGCTATCAGTCAGAAGTTGCTGTCAGTCATTGCTCACACTGCTACTGCCCCTCTCACTCACTCCGATCTGCCAATGAGGGATTGCTAGAGATTCCCAGGGTTCGTTTGAAAACATCTGGAGCTTGTGCATTTTCATATGTAGCTCCTGCTCTGCGGAATTCTCTACCTCACTGGATACGAAGCTGCCTGACCGTCGAATGTTTTAAAATAGAGTTGAAAACTTTTTTATTTGTAAAAGCTTATGGCCTATGATTTTATACTGTTAATATTGTATTGTTTTGCTTATTCTTATCTGTAAAGTGCTTTGATCTCTGGAAAAGCGTTTTTAAATACATTTTTACTGACTTACTTACGTCAGTCTCTGTTATCAGTCATCAGCAGCTACTGTCAGTCAGTACTTCATGTAGTCTCTATATTCACCATGTGCTTCACAGTATTTTTGGGCTCCTTTGTAAGTTACCTTTAGCTTAAAGGAATTTTGTTCCTGTGGCACCTCTGGACGGAACCCTCCTTAACAGGGTCTTTTTGTCTTCAACATACCTTGACAGGGTGGTAGTTCCTCATGGAACAGTGTGTGTGAACGGCCAAAGTATCCACATATAACAGTCAAACAACACATTCATTCAACTACCTTCAGACTATCAACAATGCTGCACAAGCACAATTTCTCACTTAAGTTGCATACGCTCACAGAACTAAAGCCCTACTGTGTATTAGCAAGCTGAAAATAAATCAGTTGTTCTGCTGCAACTTGCAGATTGTGTGCCTTGTTTACTTAAGCCTTATGCTGCAATCAGAAATGGGAGGGTGCTAAGGAATGTGCTGAAGATGCAAAGGTAAAGTGGGAACTGTTTGCAAACTGAAGTAAAAGCCAGTCACCATAAGTGAGAGTGTGTCCAACCAACTAGAAGACATTGTAGCTGCCATGATTGTGACAGGGATCTTCAGTCACAATTTTAACAGGCCACGAAACATAGTACAGTTCACAAGGGGCAACACTGACAACACAGTGACACTGGTCCACAGTTTCTAGTTTAAAATGATTTCACTAGAAGTGTTCATTGAGTAGTAATCTTCGTATTTCCATGAATGTCATGTGAGCATGAAAAAGTATAAAGATAACACAGTGAAACATTTACAGATCAGATTAACATGCTAGTTTTTGGAAATACAAATGCAGCTTAGATTCAAATTACAATCAATAACTGTCTTATGCATTTGTTTGGAAGTAGTACTGCTATTTTCCACTGTTTTTTTAGTGGTTTACATTTGTGCATTACACAAATGTAAACCACTGAAAAACAGTGGAAAATAGCAGTACTACTTCGAAACAAATGCACAAGACAGTTATTGATTGTAATTTGAATCTTTATACTTTTTCGTGCTCACATGACATTCATGGAAATAAGAAGACTGCTGCTCAATGAACACTTCTAGTGAAATCATTTTAAACAAGACACTGTGGACCAGTGTCACTGTCATCAATGACGTTGGTACACAATCCCACCTTATGGATGCCTATAAGGTTGACGGGCCAGGATCAATAATTCTTAGGAGTATTCATTGTCACAGTTTGAAGTTTTAATTGCTTGGTGCCACCAGCCAGGGGCATTTATGTGGGTTAAGTGAAATGCAAGTACTATAAGCTGGGAAGCAATACTAATTCTCTGTTGTCCCCCACTTGTCAACCCACCCTCTTCCAACACAACGTAAAACAGTTGGTTTATAAAAACTTATACTCTTCAAATAATATGTTCACACACAGTAAATGCAAACAAAGAACAAGGGGTTTATTATGATTAGGAATTAGGCTCTATAGAAAGGAAAAGGCTGCATAAAGACAAAACAAACAATATGCTAGAAAGTGGCTATTTAGCCTTTGCCCCTGCACAGACCACCCCCAATCAATACTATTCCTACCCGACTGTTCAGTCAAGACTCTCCCCCTCTCCCCAACAGGAACCTGCTGCACGACCTCTAGTACTTAAACAGCTTCCAGTGATTTCTGGATGCAAAACTGTTGGGATGTGGCAGCCTTAATAGTCACATTGCATGTGGTTTGCCGGCATTGGTGCACTACAAAAAGTTATTACAATTGCAATCCTGGCTGGATGGCATAGTCCATAAAAAGAGTGACCCAAACTCTATGACCCCATCTATATAATGAAGATAATCGGTCTGGTTGCAGGACATGAGGCCATGCGATAAGTCTTCCCCCCCTTTAGGCTGTAGTTCTGGATGGATTTATCAGCTCTGTCCTTCAGCTCTGGTACACTGCTGATGGCTCCTGAGCTATCCTCTGTTGATCGCTCCTTCTTGCACCTTTCATCAGGTCTGAGCTCTCTGTCCACTGGTCTCTTGGATGGGGGGACTGAATGAAGTCTGGGCTGGCAAGCTTCTTTTCTGTCAGTGCAACCCCAAGGCAAAACCCACACTGCAGGCTGTGACTGGGCTGTGGCGCCTACAGTGTTGACTCCTTGACTCTTCCGACTGTGCTGCAGCTTCAGACCCTTCTTGTCTGTCTTTGTGTAAAGCCTCTCTTCTCCCTTTGCACACTGAAGGATCGGCTACAGAGTGGTTTCCAGTTACAAACTGACTCATTCAGTTGCTTGACTGCAGTTTAACTCACAGATGTCCTATGTATAGCTGCCTCTTCTTCTTGGATGAGTTAGCACATGCCACACCTATACTGATATGCACTCTCTCCCCTTTCTCCTCTCTCTCCCCCCCCTTGATACCAAATACAACTTCATTCAACTCTCACTAGAAGCCCCCTACCCCCTCTCCCTCCTCCCTAATGTTAGCCACACCCTACTCCCACCACCTCCATTCCCTCCCAACCCCTTGCCTCTACCACTGCCTTTCTGCATCTTAGACAGTGACATTGTTCCTCCCTCTGCCTACCCATCCCCTTCCCTATTATTCCTCACACCCCCACAAACAAAGCCTACCTCTGGCTGCTTATGACCTCCAACTGCCCCCCTAATAATGCCTGCCTCAGACTGCTTCTGTCCTCCAACTGTTTCCCCCCGACCACTATATATTGTTCTGATTTGAATATTCAACTGTTTGCTTTTATTCTGAATATATTATAATAACTGGGGTTCCCTTTTCCCCCTAGGGAAACCCATCACGTAATTTGCCACTATAAAGGAGTGTTTATAATGGCAAACACTCACCAGGTTTCCCTTGCTCTGCACATGCACTAACCACAGCTGTTTGGTTAGGATCACTGGCCAACTTGCCTTGCCCGCAGAGACTGAACCACTACTTGGACTGGGCGCCTCGGCTGTGAGTAATTTTTTGGAGAAAAATGAACTAAGCCATGGGTGGGGGGGGGACAGAACTTTTGGCAGGTGGATGAAATAAATAAAAAAATTAATAAAAAAAACATTTATGTGAAGGTGACCGCAGACCGCACTGAAATCTAACGGGACCACAGCCACACATGGGCATCTCTTATTTTATGTAATTGTTGTGGTAACAAAGTGAAATCCAGCAATTATATAACATAAAATATGGGATGGTGTGTAAAACTCAAATTTTACATACACCCTTAGTGTTGGATGCCTAGATAAACCCCTTGAGCTTCGCACTCAAGGAATATGTGGCATCCAACACCTCAGGAGTGTGGAAAAGTTTTGTTACACACACCAGCCCATATACTATTCTATATATTATGACTGTTTCCCAATCTCCTTAAGTGTACTTATTGTTGTTTTTTTTTAATGTTTGTCCAGTTTGTTATATACCCTTGTATTAATCCATTCTGACATGGATCCTTTGTAAAAGAGCCTCTGGCTCAAAGGTATTTAATCCGAGAGTTAAGTAAATAAAAGAATATCTCTCCAAATATTTGCATAACTGTCTCATGCTCTCACAGATGATGGGTCTGCCCATACTGACGTTCTAACTCAGACTGAGTGCTGGAAAGTTCCTCATTGGACAGTGATCAAACAGCACTTCCACTGGTTAGTTTCAGATGTCAGTCACTAGGGAGGGTCTATCTGGCAGATCCTCAATAGCTGATTGGTCATCAAAATCCTGGGCCAAATAATGAAGTCCTCCTTAAGGTCATATACACAAGTGACTCTGTTGCAGGCTCCTGAAGCCTGATTGATTGTTAACTGACTTCTAACTCTGTTGCCATGCTGAAGGGGAGTCAGTGGAGCACAAAGATGTTGACAGCCATCAGCCCTGGACACTCACTTCATAAAAATCCTTTCATAGAGGGCTTCTGCCATTGGAACACATTATATCCTCCTGGGCAGGGCCACTGTGAACATGTGCAAGCGTCTGGTCAAGTCAGGCAGTCAACCAGGGGATGTCCCCAGTTTTGTGAGCGCTGGCTGTGCTCTTCTGTGGCAAGAAAAGGCAGATCCAAACAGCAATGGAGCTGTGATTCCATGGTGCAAAAGGGGCTGAATTTCTCTTGACTCCTACCCCAACCCAACTATGGCAGCCCACAGGAGTCGGAAGGTTTATAAATGTCAGAAAGCAAAGCAGGACTCTCCATGGAGTCAGTTAAGGTAAGGCCCACTTGGATGTGTTGGGTTACACAAGTTTAGAAATACAGACTATGGAAAAATCCACAACATTTTCAATAGAATTCTCTGTAAAAACGAATGCTGCTGCTGGGGAGTCCTGTAAATGATTACATAGTAGGGTTATATTTATAGAAAAAAATTAGAACAGATCTCATGTAGCAGAATACTTTCACCTTGTGATTTTATCCCATCTTTAGATATAGTCCTACAGCCCCTGATTTTAAAAGAGAAGGTAAAAATATCAGTCAGAATTAAAATGAAAAGTAATGGGCACAAACATCATAATTTTCAACCTCCAGTGTTATCGCTTCTACTTGGGCTTATTTTCATTTCCATTTATATGATGCAATATTTAATTCTATATGCAGTGTCCTAAGAGGTCTGGGATCAATTTTTGTTGCATGCCAGTTCATCTTAGACACAAAAAATGGGATGTTAAACAATGGGTGTCCCAGTCTCAAAGGATGGCATTACAAAACATGGGGCCAAACTGTAAAACCGTTGGGCTGCCAACCTTTTATACTATACACTGGCCAACTGGAGGGCCTTCAGTATGGCCAGGATGACCTGTATCTGGGATTTGTGCAACACAGTACTATGTGCAGCAGGTCAATACAGCTTCATGCATGCCCATAGAGTCTATACTGTGGGTCTTTTTTCTTGCAGGCAGCAATCGAGTTCTTACGTATTTAAAATATTGCCACCAGACTACCACAGCTGAGTATAACCGTATTCCATGATTTTCCAACTATAGTACAACAGCCTTTTAATTACACTGGAACAGAGGTACAGTACAAGTGCTTACCATATACTATAACAGATTTAAGCTACCAGTGTCATCACTCCCTCTTCTTTTCAAATTTTACTCTAAGCGTTTGTTTTTGAGAAAAAAAAAGCAGAATCTTGTTTCAAAGCCCTCTAAATGTGGTATACACCTCCCATAAAAGTAAAAATGGCACATATTACCATGTTGTCATGTGATGAGCATTTACATACGGGATCAGGGACTAAACAGGGTGCAATTTGAAAAGAAATTAGAAAATAAATAATGAAAACATTTCTGAATCTAACCACACTAATATAAAATTAATCCTTCAGACTGCAGTATTTTTATAGCAGTTATCTGTGTACTTCATTATTTTAGGAACTTGCAGATCTACTCAGTCTAGTGTGATAAGCGTAATGATGAAACGTTAAAGCTTTTCAACTGTGATTTCCCTTTCACCCTACCTCACATGTGCATAGGCACAAAAGCCTTGCTTCTTCATATCAACACTACAGTACTCTAATAACATGGGGTGATTCATGTAATATCACTGAGTCATTTGGGATTAAGACGTACTGTATACTTTAGTCAACAAAAGCTGGATTGTATTTTTCTGGTTATTTCCTTTAGCTGGAATGTTTCCAGATCTTTGGGTTAAAGCATGCTGAAAAGCATCCAGGATTCAAAGGACATATTTATTATAATCAGGCCTCTAATAAAGTTCTAGTTGAGAAACACAGACACATAAGACAGTGATGGTGAAAAAAGATCAATGGTCCCATCCAATCTGCCTGAGTTCCCTATTTATCCCTGGGACCTACAGTCCTTCCAGGATCCTAGCCCTCCCCATCCTCCCCCCATTCACCTCCCAGGTTCTGCCACCCTAGCAACTGCTATACCCTTCATTCTCTCCCAATCATGCTTGAAACCACCAATGGTTTTTCTGTAAAGTAATATTTTCTCATGACCCTCTTGAACCTCCTTCCCATCAGTGTCCATGCATGTTCACTTGACTGTGAGCCAGTATTCCAGGTAAAAAATTTCCCTGCAGTTCATCTTGTTAATTCCTTTTAGGAACTTAAAGGTCTTTATTATATCTCACCTCTCCCTCCTGGTCTCCAGCAAGTACATGCTCAGTGCCTTGAAGCACTCCTTGTAGGATCTGCCTTGTTGGCCCTGAATAATTTTTATTACCCTGCAATGCAATGTCTCCAGCCTATTCCAAACTTTCTTGAGATGAAGACTCCAGAACAAGATGCACTACTCCAGTTGCAGTCTCACTAAGGCACTATATAGGGGAAGTATTACCTCTTCCTTTCTGCTGTCAATACCCTTCCCCATAAATTCCCAGCATCCTACTCACTTTTCTATATGCCTTGTTGCAGACTCGATTATTTGAGGGAGTCAGTGATGATAACTCCAAGGTCCCATTCCTCAACCATAGTGCTAAGTTTCACCCCACCCATCCAGTACTCTGTACTGTGGTTTGTGTTCCTTAGGTGCATTACCTTGCACCTTCTGGCATTGCATTTCAACTGCCAAACCTTAGACCACACTCTAACATTTTTAAAATCACTGCTTTTTCCTGATTCCCTTGTTGTTATCCACCCTCACACAGAACTTCATGTCATCTATGAAGAGACACAACCTGCCCTGGATTCTCTCACCAATGTTGCTAATAAACATATTGAAAAGGGCCAGGCCCAGGACAGATCACTGTGGTACCCCACTCATGACTCCCTATCTTCTGAGTTGACCCTGTTGACCACAAACCTCTGATGCCTCCCCTTTAGCCTGTTACCTACTCAGTTTTCTATGACTTTAACCATATCCAGATCCTCCATCTTCTTCAGCAAGTGTCTGTGAGGTACCAAGTTGAAAGCCTTGCTGAACTCAAAGTAGAACAAATCCACTATCCAAAGAAAACTATCATGTTATTCTGACAAGACCTCCGCACTACAAATCCATGCTGTTTGCTATCCTGGAGACTGCTGCTCTAAGTAGTCCACAAGGTCCTCTTTGACCAGTGGCTCCACCAGCTTCCCTTCAATAGAGGAAAGACTGACATGTCTGTAGTTCCCTACTTGGTCCTTGTCTCCCTCTTATGGAGCAGAACTACATCTGCTACCCTCCAGTCCTTCAGAACTACCCTCATCCTTAGTTAGCTGTTTAATAGACCTACCAGGGGTTCAGCCAGTTCTAATGTCAGTTTTCTGGGTAATCTTGGATGCAATGCATCTGGTCCTGGGGCCCTGTCTATCTTTAGGGCTGCTAGCCCTTTCTGGACTCTACACTAGTAAATATTGTCTGCCTCATCTCTGTGCCCCCTTAGGGGCAGCACTGATGCCACTTTCTGGTAGGGGCCCACCATCCTCCCTAGTGAAAACTGGGCAAAAGTAATCATTAGGGTTTGTCTGTCCTCCTCTATCACCCTACCAACTTCTGCTAGTCTTATAATTCTCCATCCGTTCTTCCTTTTTCCCAATATATCTTATTACAATAACAGCAACTGGTAATTACAGGAAATTTATCTGAAACAGAATACAGGAGATTACTGGCACTAAAAACACCAGAAATACAAATGTCTGTTTTTATAAGAGTCAAGATCCAACATAAACTACAGTATCAATTGCTTACAACTTCTTTACAACTCATGGTTTAAGTGAATTTTTTTCTGCAAGGGTCAAATCATATTCCAGCAAATTTGCATTCTGATTTATGAGGGAATAAATGAGGAATGTGTGGTAATAAAATAATAGAAATGATATTCACACCCACCAGTTGAGTAATGTAATTCTTATCCTCAGTCACAGGATCCGAGTTTCCACAATATGCTGGATGCCCAAAGGGGAAAGACAGGATTAAAAGAAGGTAAATGCAGGTTATAATCCAAGTCTGTAAAGCAAGGAAGAAACATACTGAGTTAGCTTTAAAACAAAACACTTGTCACATTTCTTGCAAATTTGCAGCTGACAATAATGTGAGTGAGAGGCAAGAAACATTCATTGAATGAAAGGTGCCTCCAGGGCAGCCCTGCCTCTGAGGCAGCACTGCCTTGGAGGCAGACATTATGGACAGTGTTGCCAAACATGAGATGGAATGAGTGCAACAGCAAAGTGCTTCCTCAGAGGCAGGGCTGCCCTGGAGGCAACTTTCATTGGAAGAATGCATCCCCTGTGAATAAGAGACAAATACAGTTTAATTTTCATATGGTAGGCTCCACCCGCAGTGCAAAGTAATAAAAGAAATGTATGTACTTTAGTTCATAAATTGAGCAGATATGAGCTGCGATTTTCAAAAATATTACTTTGGGTACACTCACTTTTCTGTACTCACGCCCCTTTTCACCCGTACTGAATGTTGTAAAGACAGTCTTAGATGAAATTACCTTTTCCATGGCATCCCCTCCTTAAAGACGTTATGTGGAACATTGCAGGTCTCCATAATGATTACGGTGTGCAAATGATAAATGAATAGAGACTCTCCATTTTCTATAGCCATTTATCTACTTACCTTTAACTAAAACTAAAAAGGTGGTGGAGCCCTGGATCTATCTGACAGCTGATGTGGTGGGCACCAAAAGTATCAAAAGTTTCAAATACTGCTGGGACAGAGTGAAGGGCTTAGTGGTTGCTCAGGGTGATAGTGGTTGGGCGGGGAGCATTGGGGTGGATAATGTGGGTTAGAACCCCATATAGACAATAGGTTCTGGGTTTGTTGGGGTTTATGGGCAGTCTGGATGGACCAGTGATCTTTTTCTGCCATCACTGTCTGTGTTTCTATGTAGAAATAATGATACTCGTCTGTGATGCTTACTCCCTCAAATGGTACTACAGAAAACAATGAAGATCATTTTGGCACTACAGAAATTGTGTAGTGTAGTAATAGGAGTGAGGCTACCAGCAGTAGGAGGGCTGAGGTAGGGGAGCTCAACCAAACCAGCCGGTAAAATTTGTGAGCCCAGCGGGTCATGTGGCTGCAGCGCTCCATTAGAGAGGCTGTCATTTTTTTCTGTCATTAAAAGCAGGAACCTGTACTCTGATCCTTCAGTTGGGAGGAGCACTGCTGAGTACAAAGAGGGGCCAGATCTGGAGTTCAAGCTAAATGCTGGGGGCATTTTGTTGTATCAACCTTTTTAGGCCACTAATCATATGTGTGTGGTGAATGGGGACAGAGAGCGTGTGGGAAGAGGGGGGGATGCCAACAATGGGATAGCTGAGGGAGGAAGGGAGTTCAGCCAAACCAGCTGGCAAGATTGCCAGTCCCAATGAGCGATGTGGCTGCAGCACTCCATTAGAGAGCCTGTAGTCTCTACAAACTACCCAAGGGGCCAAGTGATGCCTCATGTGGGAGACCCCGGAGTTTGAGTGTCATGAAGCAAGATTGTGACGTATACTTTTCTTTTTTACCTAAGTGGCATCAGGAGACATCTGCAAGGAGGACTGCAGGCCACAGGCCATGCTGTTCAAAGGAGGGCAGGTAAGGTAAAGAGGAATGGGGTAATTAGGTAGGGGTAGATAAGAGTTGCAGCTACTATCTATCTAGGGTCAGACTCAGGAGGAGACAGCTGGTGAGGGCTGCAGCTAGGCCATATTTAGGGTAGCCTACATCTAACTTAGCAGTCAAGTTACTCCATAGGAGGGCAGCTAGATCTAGTAACTAGGGGCAGCAGCTGGTCCCTATCAAGGGTAGGCCTGCATCTAGCTTATTGATAGGGGTACTTTGTAGGAAGGTAGCAATCCCCCAACTAAGAGTGAATAGCAGTGTTTTAGTGGGTCTCTCAGCTACTCCCTATCTAGTGTCAGCCTGCAGGAGTGTTATCAGGCAAGAAATTAGGTAGTTGTCTTTTAAGCATACCTAACATTGTTATTAGTGGGACTTACCTTCTTCCAATATAGGATCAGCCTACGGGGGAGTTAGCAGGCAGGGAATTAGTTAATGAGCTTTTCAATGCATTTCTAAGGCCAACTAGGCATTTAGGCAGCTAGGCAGTGAAGGCAGCAGCTGATGGGGAAATAGGGGGTTGCAGTTTCTCAGCAGTCCTTATCCAGGTCTTAGTAGATTAGGGAGAAGGAAGAGTGCATCTTTATAGTCACCTGTATCCAGGTCCTAAAAGCTTCATAAAGTTAAGGGGGATAGCTCAGTACAATAACAGAGAAAGATTAAAATGTAATTTTTTTTTTATTTATTCAACAAATCAGAAAGACCTTTGAGCCAAGGGCTCTTTTACAGAGGTTCCAAGTCAAGTCACAAGAATAGCATATTACAATGGTTTCAGTAAGTAGTACAACATGAGGAAAGTAATTACATAAACAAAAGAACAATATGGCAAGATAAATATTGTGTAAAGTGCAGCCAGTGGCCTTGTCTGAAGAGGGATGAAAAGGTTTACAAGAAAAGGGGGTGAACTGGGGGGTGGAAGGAGCAAAATAAGAGCAAGGAAGGAGATATCACAATGAAGCTTAAGCAGGAAAGACCCACAGGGGTTGGGGGTAGGGGGAGAGAACAAGGTGAGGAAACAGAGGAGTGAGGAGGGAAGTGGGAGTGGGGGATAAGGTAAGGGGAGATGAGGCAGAATGAAAAGAGGGCAGGAATGAGAAAGGGATAAGGGAGGAAGTGATGTGAGTGGAATAGCGCAGCAGCAGCATAGGGCTATACAGAGGCAAATGGTGAAAGAGGGAGGTCCCAGTGCATTTAGCTGTCAGCAGAGATTAGGTATAGCAGTCACAAGAAGCTCTGGAAACTAGGAATTGATGCAGCTTCCTTTTAAATGGTCCCAAGATTACAGTCGTTGCAATCTCAGGAGGAAGGGAATTAAATAAATTAGCAACTCTAACTGCAATGGATTGCTATCGGAGTGAAGTTTGACAGTGAGGGACACTAAAGGTTGGCTCACAGAACTTCATGTGCTCCGAATGCCCTGGAAGGGACTGAAAAGCTGAAGGGAACCTGGTGGTAGAAGACCAAGATCTGCCTTCTTAGCCACAAGGCAGGCTTGATATTCAGCGCAAGCCTGGAGTTGAAGCCAGTTTGCTTGTTCGTAAAGGTCAGAAGTGTGAGTACGATACACTGCACCAGTTAGTAGACGGCATGCCTTATTCAGAGCTCTTGTGAGCTGACGTATGGGTTGTGTCTGTGGCAGAAGTATAAATGACCAAACCATAGTCAATGATAGACACAACTGAACTTTGGATAGCCAATCTGAGGGCTTCGGTAGTAAGGTAGTGTTTATGGCTGTATAGAAGGCCTAGGTGAATGTTAACTACCTTGGCAACATTCTCAACATGGTTAGAGTAGGAGAGCATACTATCCAGAGTAACTCCTAGGTATTTAAAGGATTGAGTCTGATCAAGGATAACACCCGCACTGTTTCTAATATTAATATGTGGAAAAAGGGGCATACAGTGTAGGCAGAGTAAAATGGGTAGAGTGGTGATGGGCAGGGAGTGTGGGGCAGTGATGTTTCTGGGAACTCTCTGAGAGGTGGGAGGATACCTTGTCGGTAGAAATATTAGGTAGCTGAGGGTGCAGGTATAGCAGCTGAGGCAGGAGATAGGTGCCCTGGTGGGGGATTCATAGGGTAGTGATGGGAGTAAGCTACATCACAATAAAATATCTAAAATGATATATAATTAATATAAAACATATATTTATAAAACCATTTATGTCCCCATAAAGGCAATCTCAAAAAAATTTATTTTAAGAGATTTTTTAAATCCCTCCTTGGTCAGGCTTTCACGTATCTGACAAGGTAGAGAGTTCCACAGGGTTGCTGCCATAAAGGCAGAGGAGGAGCAGAGGCAATGCAGGGCTTGGAGGCAGGTAAGGGGAGAGGACAGGAGTGGAGCCAAAGTGGGGAGGGGGGCACAAGCAGGGAAGTGTTGGAGGGAACAGGTCATTAGGCAGCTCCCCCCCAGTCCCCCTCCCTAGCAGGACAGGAGGCCAAGAGAGGGGGTGAACAGCGGTAAGGGGGAAAGGTAAGATAAGAAAAGGAGGGGGTCCTTTGGGAACAGTTCCAGAATTGCTGGTATAGAACAGATTCCTTCCACTGACTGGGGGGGAGGAGGGACAATGATGACAATAAATGGGGCAGTGAGAGGGGGAGAGATGAAGGTGGTTGTCTGGGATATCAGGGTAAGTAGGGAGAATGGGCAGAAGGAAGTGAGTAAAGGCAAGAGGGGGAGGGCAGGTGGAGAGGGAAGTGGGTGGTACGAACATATGAAATTTGACAGCAGATAAAGGCCTAGAGGTCTATCAAGTCTGCTCGAATGTGCAGCTAGCACCCCTTATTCTTTAGCTGCCCTTCACTTCCACCCTTCCTCTTCATTGACCCTCCCCCTTGTCTTGTCCCATCCCCTTTTGGAGTAGTCCACTGTTCTACTGGATACCACTTCTGCAGGTAATGCATTCCACCCAGCCACCACCTTGTCTGTAAAAAAGTCTCGTCATCTCCCTCCTGAACCTTTCTCCCTTCAGTCTCATATCATGGCCACTGGTGTCCCTCCCCTTCCTTACTTTGAACAGCCCCTCTGTACCTGTCTTGTTTATTCCTTTCATGTACTTAAAGGTTTCAATCATGTCTCCCCTGTCCCTCCTCTCCTCCAGCGAGTACATATTCAGCTCCCTCAGCCTCCTCTCATATGATAAGTCCCCCAGCTCCTTGATCATCTTTGTCGCCCTTCGCTGCACCCCCTCCAGTAACTTAATGTCCCTCTTCAGATACAGGCGCCAGTGCTGCTTGCAGTACTCCAGGTGTGGTCTAACTAATGACCTATACAGTGGCAGAATCACCTCCTCCCTCCTTGAGGATATACCCCTTGCAATACAACCCAGAATTTTGTTGGCCTTTGCAGCCGCCTTCCTACATTGTGCAGAGTTGTTCATTGACCCTGGAATGAGCACCCCCAGATCCTTCTCCTCCTCTGTCTGGGCTAGCAGCACTCCCCCCAGCTGGTAACTCCTCCTTGGGTTCTTCATCCCAAAATGCAGCACCTTGCACTTTTTGGCATTAAACTCCAGTTGCCAGGTGTCTGACCAGTTTTCAAGCTTTGTCAGATCATCCTGCAACCCCTGCCATCCCCCTAGGTCATCCACCACCACTCCTACCTTGGTATCATCAGCAAACAGACTGATCTTGCTCTTGATGTCCAATGATATGTCTGCAATGAATATCCCAAACAACACTGGTCCCACACCGAGCCCTGTGGAACACTGCTCGTCACTATCCTTGGGTGTGAGAGCTCCCCACACACCACCACCCTCTGTTGCCTTCCCTGAAGCCAGTTCCCTACCCATCTCACTAGCTTTGCACTTGCCCCTGTGCCTTCTAACTTACTTCCCAGTCTTCCATGTGGCACCAAGCCAAATGCCTTACTGAAATCCAGATGCAGGACATCCACTGCATGGCCCCTGTCCAGTTGCCTAGTTACCCAGTCATAGAACTCCACCAGGTTGGTTTGGCAGGATCTGCCACATATAAAGACATGCTGTCTGCTGTCCTGTAGTCCTTTGGCCTCTAGGAGGGCCACAGCCTCTCCTTCAGGATAATCTCCATTAGCTTACCCATGGTGGATGTGAGGCTCACTGGTCTGTAGTTTCCCGGTTCATCCTTGGGGCCACTCTTGTGGAGGGGCACCACATGAGCCATCCTCCAGTCCTGAGGTACATACCCCGAATGTAGTGAGGCATTAAATAGGTCTGCAAAACATCCTACAAGGACCTCTGCCAGCTCCTTCAGTACCCTGGGGTGGACGGGGAGAATGAGAGAAACACTACTAAAAGGAAAGTATGGTGGAATATCTTGTATCCAACAGATTACAGGATCCAAGGCAGCATAGATTCACAGGGGGAATGTTATGCCAAACAAATCTGATGGATTTATTTGACTAGGTGATGAAAGTGTTGGATCAGGGAGGAGCGGTGGACATGGCCTACCTGGATTTCAGCAAGGCTTTTGACACCGGCCCACACAGAAGACTAGTAAGTAAGTTGGGGAACTTGGGGTGGGTAATAAGGTGGTAACCTAAGTAAAAAAAAATGGTTAGGGGATAGGACGCAGAAGGGTAGTGGTAAACAGAGTTTGCTCCAAGGAAGGAAGGGTGACCAGTGGAGTACCTCAGGGATCAGTGCTGGGACCAGTAAACTTTTTCAATGTCTTTGTAAGAAACATAGAGGAACTGGAAGTAAAGGTATGCCTCTTTGCGGATGACACCAAAATCTGCAAGACATTCAAGGGGGATGGAAAGGATGGGTAGGAATCTGAAAAGACTGGAGGAGTGGTCAAGGGTATGGTAGCTGGGTTTTAATGCAAAAAAGCGTAAAATAATGCATTGGGTCATAGAAACCCAGAAGCAGAGTACAAAATGGGCATAGTGATACTGACAAACACGAGGCAGGAAAAAGACCTAGGGGTCATTATATTGGATGACCTAAAGGTGGCCAGGCAGTGTGACAAGGCAGTCAAAAAGGCGAGTTGAATGCTGGGATGCATAGGAAGGGTATCACCAGCAGAACGAGGGAAGTGGTGTGGTCCCTATATAGATAACTGGTAAGATCTCACCTTGAGTATGAAGGACATAGACAGAGTGGAGGTGGTCCAGAGGAGGACTACCAAAATGGTGGAGGGGCCTGCATCAAAAGTTCTATGAGGAGAGGCTTAGGGAGCTAAATAGGTTCACCCTGGAGGAGAGGAGAGGATGAAGGGGTATGATAAAGACCTTTAAATACCTCATCAGGGTTAATAAGGGCAATGACTGGGGTATTTTTCAGAGAAAAATGTGCTCTAGAACAAGGTGGCATACTATGAAGCTAGAGGGGGCTATATTCAAGAGGGATCATAGGAAGTGCTTCTTCACAGAAAGGGTGGTGGTGAATGCTTGGAGGAGTCTTCCAGTGAAGGTAATGGTCAAAAAGAGTAATGGGGTTAAAAAATGCCTGGAACAGGCACAAGGGAATCGTAGGGGTAAGAAAGGGAGGGGAAGAGATGGCACCATAGATCAGCAGCAGATCTGTAGGAAAACATGACGGTTAAAAAAGGCAGACTGGATGGGCCCAGCAGCCCTTAGGTGTTGTCACATTCTATGTTTCTATGTACGTTTCTATGTCCTATGAATAGGCAGAAGGCATGGCAGAAGGGAAGAGTATGGGCCTGGGTCAGCCGAGGATAGGGCAAAGGGGAAAGATAGGGGTCACGCTAGAAGGAAGAAAGGATCAGCATGAGGGGATGGGGACAGTGGGCACAGAGGATCAGGGGATTACAAGAGGAACAGGAAGGAAAGGAGGAGGGAAGTAGGAATGGGTACCTCTATGAACAGAAAGGAGGGAGGGTGCAGGATGATGGGGAAGTAGTAGTAGTAAAATATTTTTATTCCTATACTTTCATATGAATAGGGATTAACTGGATTGAGTAAAACTCATTTTCAATGAGGTCCACAACGCTGTAAAAAGTTTCCAAAACACAAAAACACAAAGTTATACAACATGTACATTTCAATCAATGTAAAATCTTAAGACAGATAATATGTGTCAAGAGTTAACCCTTGACTTCAGCTATGTTACAGTTCTGATGTTAATTTCAAAACATATAGCATAACTCAACAGTACGATGTTCCCCTGCTGTAATCAAACTCTAAAACTTTTATCCACTACCCTTTGACCTGTCCTGCCTAATACATTCTAATCACACAGTACACAGGATTGCCTTGAGTTGCTCAACTCCCTTCTTAATCACAATTTTATCCCGGTACAAGATTTATTCACATCACCCATTTGCAATTGTGCTGGTATCTTGTTCCAACCTTGTATTCCCCTATAGTATACCGACTGACAGGGGTTCAGTTAATTTATTTCAAGTGGTAGCCTAAAACTTTCAGGAGTTGAAATCTGGAAGTCCTTCCACTTTTTTGGAAGTCAAAATACTTCCAGGATGCCACTTTTGGAAGTCAAAAATTCTAGGAAGGACAGATTTATGGATGTTAGTATAATATACTAGTGGTAAAATCAAAAAATTTTCAGAACAATCCATCATTTCTGACTCCCATGCCTGCAATTTTGTAAGTCATCTAATTTTTAGTTTTAGATCTGGGAAGTCAATGACTTCCTCCTTCATTTTGGAAGTGTTTGCCTTATTTTTGGAAGTCAAATACTCCCAAAATGGAATTAACTGAAGCCCTGCTGACTGACAACCAACCTCCAAGCTACATTTAGGTAATACTAAATCAGGAAGTTTAACTGTTCTAAGTGAGTCTAATTTTGTTCTGTAAATCAAAGAGTGGTGATCTTGAGGAATTCGATAATGAAGGGGGTGGGATGGGGAGGAAAGGGTCTCGAGCAAACCCTAGCATGGTAGAATGCATGCCAAGGATAACAGCAGGGAGGATGGGACCTCTAGTAGTACAGTGTGTGGGTGAGGGGGCATGGAGAGGCCTCACATTACAGTGCACCTGGGTATGAATGACCTTGCATGATGTGAGGTGGGTCTGTACAAGAGAGTTTCAAGGAGATGGGGAAAATGTGCATGGTGGAAAGGAAGTCGGTAACCTCCTCTGAGGTGCTTCCAGTCTCATGGGCTAGAACAGCAAGGAAGGTAAGAATTAACAAATTGAATGGATGGCTTAGAGGGTGGTGTGAGGCTGAAGGGTTGGGAAAGCATGTGATAACAAAAACCTGTATGCATCTGACAGATTACACCTTAATTGGAAGGGCACAAGGGTCCTGAAGGGTAAGCTAGAGGACTTCATGATTAACAATCTTAATTTAAACTGACAGCACCCTTAGTCACCTGTTGATGGAAGTTGATAGGCCTTCCCCCAAATCAGGAGAGCATGAAAGGGAGCTAGATGAAAGGGTGGGGAAAGTAGGGACAGTCCAAGGGAAGCGGGGGAGGCAGGTAAGTAGTAAGGGGAGGGTCCAGATTTGTGGTGGAGGGTTGTGTCTCTGAATGCTAGAAGTCTTGGGAACAAGATGGTGAAACTATAGTCATTGATGGCCAAGGAAGAAGTGGACAGAGTGGCCATCACAGAGACTTGGGCCACACAACACACTGACTGGGACCTAGCAGTTCTCAGCCATAAAATATAGAGAAAGGATAGGGAACGGGTGGGGGGAGTGACTCGGTAAGTAAAAGGGGGGGATAACTTCTACCATACAGGAACAAGTGGAAGGCAAGACTGAAGCATTTTTGGTACAGGTAAACACCATTATAGGGAGGAAATTAAGGATGGAGAAGGTCTACAGACCACCTTCCCCAGATGAGGAACTAGACAGGGTATTTTGGCCCCAAATAACAGACATGTCCAGCAGGAAAGGGGGGAGTAGCTATAAATGGAGATTTCAATCTGCCTGGGATGGACTATAAAATCCCTGCTACCTTCTGCACTAGTGAACAAGTACTGCTGGATGCATGTCAGAGTGGTTTCTAGACCCAAGGTGTCATGGAGCCCACTTGGGAAAGGACAGTCCTTTACCTGAGCCTGTCCAACTGTGCACATGTTCAGGATGTAAAGGTAGATGTGCCACCTACATATAGTGACCACCACATGGTGTGGTTCCACCTGGACACGGGTAGAGGGAAGGTCAGAACCAAGACAAGTCTTGGACTTTAAAGGGCTGACTTAGGTAAGATGGGAGAAGTTCTGAAAGGATGCCTTGCTGGGATCAGAGTGGGGATGGATGGGGAACAGAAATGGGCCATAATAAAGAATTGACCAATAAAGGCTACTTGTAAATGTGCCAAAATCAAATATAAGGAAGCTAATGCCAAAAAGCCCAGCTGGTTAAGCAAGCAGGTGCAAAAGTGATAGAGGACAAGAGGACAGCTTTCAGAAAGTACAAGTGTACTCAGAGGGAGGAGAATGGGATGGACTACTCCACTAAATCTAGGGAGGCAATAGGGCGGTAGGAGAAGCAAACCTTTTGAGAGAAGTACGGCTAGCGCAGGAGGTAAAAGCGGGTGAGAAGACCTTTTTCTGATATAGACGGGAGAAAAGGAACATAAAGGAAGAGATTATCTGGTTGAAATAGGTGGGTAGTTGGGCAGAGGGTAATGAAGAAAAAGCAGAGTTGCGTAAACAAGTACTTCTGCTCAGTCTTTACTAGGGAGAAGGATGGACAAGTACCACAAAGGAGCAGGGTGGCAGGGACAAGGCAGAAGGGGTCACAGACAAGCTGACAGATTACTCAGGGGCCTAAGGACCCTAAAGGTGGGTAAATCACAGGGCCAGGTGGCATGCATCTGAGGGTCCTAAGAGAACTGGCGGAGGTTATGGCAGATCCCCTGGCAGACCTGCTTAACACCTCTCTGGAGTCAGGAAACATACCCCAGGAATGGAGAACAGCACATGTTCTGCCTTGAACTGGGCTGACGGATGAACCAGGGAACTACAGGCCAGTCATCCTGACCTCAACAGTGAGTAAGCCAATGAAGACCATCCTAAAAGAAAGGCTGGTCTGCCTTCTAGAGGAAAATGAGCCACAGGTTGTGAGGCAGGAAAGGTTTGTGTTGGGGAGGTCTTGCCAAACTAACCAAATTGACTTCTTCGATTAGATCACTGGGACTGTGGACATGGGCCAGGTGGTTGATGTTCTGTATTTGGACTTTAGCAAGGCCTTCGACTTGGTGCTTCATAGAAGATTGGTCAGGAAGCTGGAACACCTGGCAGTAGGGAATAAGCTCATGGGATGGGTCACTAGCTGGTTGCAGGACAGAAACCAAAAAGTGGTAGTCGACTAAGAATTCTCAGAAGTGAAGACTTTGACCAGTGGGGTTCCACATAGCTCAGTGCTCAAGCTGGTGTTGTTTCACATCTTCATAAGTGACATTGTGGAGGGGATGAGGGGTAAATCTGCCTGTTTGAGGATGACACCATGATCTGTGGGAGGATGGGCACAGAGTAGTGTTGCTCGGATACTCTCCTGAGCAATCCAGATCCACCAAATACCTGCCTTTTTGGCAGATTAGTGGATGCATCGAATAGCGGCAGCTATCCAACCATGGATCCGACCCCCCAGATCCAGGTCAGATCCCACATTATCTGATACCAGATCCCTGGATCTGGTATCAGATAATGCAGGATCCAATCTGGGATCCAACCTCCAAATTTGGCCAGATCCCGGGTCGGAACCCACCCTGATAGTGCCGCCATCCGATGGAGTACAGTCGGATCCACAGGGGCACTAACTGAGCAGCACTAGCACAGAGGAGGGAAGACAGGAACTGAGAGAAGACCTGGATGGGCTAGAAAACTAGTCTGGCATTTGGCAGCTGGGGTTAAGTACTAAAAAGTGTAGTTATGCACCTAGGCGACGAAGAATCCAGAGATTAAATACTGGCTGGGCGGCGTGCAGGTAACTAGGTCCAAGAAAGAAAAAGACCTGTGTGTAATAATCACAAAGAACGTAAAACATTCTGCGCATTTCAGGAGAGCAGCATCCAAAGTAAATCAGATGCTGGACTGCATCGCCGGGTGGGGGGAGGGAGATTACCACCAGGAAGGCAGAGGTAATTCTGCCAGTGAATTCATCACTTGTAAGATTGTACCTTTAGTACAGTGTGCAGTATTGGTGCCCATATCTTAAGGAAGGCTTGCTGGTTGATGGTTTAGAGAAGGGTAACCAAGATGATTCAGTGCCAGCAGGGCAACACCGATGAGGAGAGGCCAAGGGTGCTCAACATGTACTCTCTTGAGGGAAGCAGGGAAAGGGGAGACAAGATTGAGACTGTCAAGTACCTTATGGGTATTAACAAGATGAGCCCTGAGGGCCTCTTCATCCGCAATGGGAACAAGACCACTAGAGGGTACACATAAAGCTGGTGGGGTAAGGTTCAGGAGGGAGACATGGAAGAAACTTTTCACTGAGATGGTAATGGCCAAGTGGAATGAGCTGCCAGAGGAGGTGGTATCCCTATAAATGGTGGACAGCTTCAAAAGGGGATGCGGCAGGGCGAATGGTAAAGTTGCAGGTAGAAAGGGGGCAAGTGAGGGGGAGAGAAGAACTTGATGGAGGTAAGAAGGGAAATGCAAGGGGGCTATTGCCTCTGTAAACACATGGGGAGCTGCACAGTCGAACAGACTAGATAGGCAGTAAGTCCTTTATCTGCTGGCATGTCTGCATGTTCTTACATATGTAGTATCATTTTAGCCCACGGTTTCACCTGCAGATGATATCATCCAAACAGGAAAATTAAAAACTCAGCACAAACTGTTAGTGTACCATGTACAAATTAATAGGTTTTCCAAATGGAAACTTTTAAATTTAACAAAAAACAGGACCCATTAGACAGGTTGTAGACACATGCATCCTTTACCCTGTAAGACTGTTGCTATAAAGCTGCAAGAAGGAAACACTAACACTCTAAACCATACTTTTCCATGTAGCACACGAGTAACAGAATCCAGCTCCACAAAGCAACATTTCCGTACACATGTACAGTGCCTATTATCAGTGAGAAAAATCAAGATGCTTTGGAACATTTTCTTCCTGTCATTCTTACAGCTTTCCAATAAACCATTTGCTGGACATAGGAATGCATTGCAACTTCCTGTCATAAACGTCATGTTTAACATTTGATGATTTCTGGCAGCAGACCACCATATGCAACAAAAAAAGTACTTGTAGCACGTACTCCTTTTATGTTATAGGGCACTATTCACTATTTGAGCTGGCTTAAACATCCAACATGGCTTACTGACTAGTCATGCTACAGAGAATGCCTTGCATGGCAGACATATGCACTCCATTATCCCACAGGAGGCTGACCAACAACGTATTCCAGAATTCCATAAAATACTTAGGCTGGCAACAGCATGGATCAAGTGGTGCAGCACTTGCAGGGGGTTATGGGCTACATCAGTCTGTGGAGGGGACTGCTTCTTCCCCTTTCTAAATGCTTCATTTTTACAAACAAGCAGTTCATTGACTGGAAGCCACATATCCCCAACCCTCCTCAACCCTCAACCCATTGACTGGCAACCCCATGTCCTCAACCTTTCATAGCTCTCGCACCCCTTCTGTTGCTTTGCCCAGGGCTGTCTCCCTAGAACCCATACTATTTACTGTATTCCTCCCTCTCTTTTCCTTCCCTTAATGCAATACACCTCATTCATTGTGCTACCTTCATCTGCAATTACAAAAATCAGGCACTTGCCACCTCAAATAAAATGAACACACCCAACATGATGCTCGCCTGATGTGTTTTCGATCCTCCAATCCTTTATCCTTTGAGAAAGAATTGGAGTATCTGAAATGTGTCAGGCGGGCATCATTGTTGGGTGTACAATTTGTTTGAGTAATAAAGAAGACAACGGAGCTTTAAATTCAGTATGGTATTCATTTTATTTGAGATGGTGAGTGCCCGATTTTTGTAATTGCAGTATTGGTATTTTATGATTGACCACCACCAAGTCAGTGTACCTCTTTTTTTGTGTCTGTACTATCTTCATTTCCAACTTGTAGCCTGGTTCCCTCCCCTCATACCTTTTCTCCCTCCTCACTTCTCCCTCTTCTCCCTTTAACCCTCAGTTGCAGCTCTGGTCCTCGCTCTTCTCCCAGTAAAATCAACTGCTGGCCAAGCTTCTTTCTTGTCCCACTTTCCCACACTTTGGGGTCCTCCCCCAACCATTCATACTGCTTGGTCCTCCCACTCACTAAAATCTCTCCTCTATGAATTCACTATTCACTCCTATAGCTGCCTCTGACCCAGGCTTGGGCTGTAACCTGCCACCTTCCAATTCCTCTCCCCCCTCCCAGACCCTACTTGTGCCCTAATACAGTTACCCCTGCCCCCATTTCCTTCAGTCTTTCCTGCAGTCCCCAACAGTGCCCTTTTTACCCTACAATTTGCTGCCATCTGCACTTTATTGCGTTATTGCTCTTCAGATACTCTGTCTCACATGACTTGATAATTGTGTACTTAATTGTATTTTATGTATTTGTTGAAAACACTGGTGAGTACCTTTGCACTCAAGTACTCAATTTTTTTTTTTTCAGTTTTTGCTCACCGGGTAAGTGCACTAGACAAATTCTGCCTATTTTCAGGCATGACCCGGGGGAGGGGGATACAGATGAATGCCAACTGACCTTGAACCAGATTAAGCTGTTGGTGGTATTTTTGTGACTGGGGAGAAAATTGGCCAGGGCACCAGGGAAGTTCACCTACTCTTTTCGAGAAGTGCCATGGGATCTTTAACATCCACCTGAACTATCTTACAAAGGTTCCACATCAAATACATAGTCACAAAAAACATTATAAGTACTATAAAGAGTTCTAGAGGAAATATAGATGAGTTAGGCTCAAAGCACTTAAGGCAGAGCAATTACATAAAGTTTGGAGAAAATTCATGCAGATCATTATATAAAAAGTTATTTATTTATTTATTTGAATTTTAGTAACTGGGTAAGTCCACTGAGCCAGACTGTCCCTTTTTCAGGGGCGAACCAGGGGAGGGTAAAAGGGTAGATACAGAGATACAATGAATAACAGCAACAGATAAGTGTATCATGACACTTTACAATAGTTTGTTGAACACAGTATATATACAAAATGCATTTACAGTACAGTATTTACAAATAATATAGTATATACAGGCACAGAAGCAGTAATTTACAAATATATACAAGGTACAATGGTAGAATTATACAGTTAATACAGTAATTTTACAGATAATACAGTGGATACAGGCACAGAGGTGGTATTTTCAAAGTTTAACAGATTATGTACAGGAAAAAAAAACTGTTCAATGGTTACAATTGCATTGTACTGCAAAGGCAGACCACAGAGATCTCATAAATTGATTAAACGTAGGGAGATTCAGCAGTGTATGAGGCAATTCACTTAAACAGTTAGTGGCCCTCACAACAAATGACCATTTGCACAGCTGAGTATACCAAAAAGGAGGCTCACAATGTATTGTATTGGTTGGAGATTGTACGGAAGCAATTTGTTAAAGCAGGGAGTGTTAGGCCCAAAAGCATCTTTTTGGCTTGCATTTTTAATTTTTGTAACCAATTTGTTGTATTTTACTGCTGTACTCTCCCCATCCTCTTCCTTCCAGAATACATCTGGAAATGACCTGTTCTAGCTCAGTGTGTCTTTCCTCGAAAAACATTTGAAATAAATAAAGTACTGTACAACAAGCACTCTTTTCATTTGTTACATCTATGTTGGTCCAATAAAAGGTATTAAAACATTTGTTTCTGTATCTGAACTAAATAAATACATCCATACATACATAAAGGAGAGCTGTGTAGAGGCCAGCATTTCATGATTGGTGTGCTCTTGGCCCTGAGACCACTGTAGAGATGGATGTATAATCATTTACATTAGGGTAACCCATTTTTATGTTTCCCACCTCCCTGGCTGCAGACTGCCATGAAAAAGTAGCCATCATCATGATTCGTGACACAGAGAGCAGCCAAGCCATCATCATGCCCTTCAACCTTACTGACTGTGTAGCTCAGTGAAATGGCCAAGATTGGGTGGGGTGGAGGGGCCAGTGGATGTGTGGTGAATGTCAGTGGCCCCTGTAATTAGGCAGGTGGTCAGAAATGTAAGCAGGGCTCGTGCTTCAAGATTAGTGTCCTCAATAAATAACGTTACATTATCTGAAACTTTGGAAAATAAGCATTTTATAGAGCTGGTGACAGGTTCAGAAGAACTTTAATGAAACCTAATATTTAGATACAGTTCAGCTTGTATTTCCCATTAGTGCTATATTCCTCCTCCCTATTATTTATTTCTGAAGTCATCTGTATGAAAACATGATCTTTGCCCCCAAAGAATTTGTCTATTCCTGCTGCCTTTGTCTCTACCTGAAGTCATAGAGCACTACTTGTGATATCACAGTCACTCCCATGGTAACAAATTCCGATGTTACAACAGAGGATTATGACTTGAAGTAGTGAGTAAGTTATAGAAACAGATGAACTCTAAAGAAACTCTAAGCAACAAATATCATATATTCATGCAAATTTCCTTAATATAAACTATAAATGGAATGCAGGCAGAATTGTACCTAATTATCATGCTTTTTAAAGTATTCTTTGAGGCATCAGTAGGAAGCTCTTTAAAAGCATATTAATTAGGCCATACTATCACTGTAGGTTTTCACTTCTCATGTTCTTGTGGCAAAATCAACAAATCTATTGCAACTGTTAACAGATATCTTCCAGTTATAAGTAACTATATTTATAAAGCCTTTTCATAGACAGCCCACTCTCAAGCATCAAAACATTTTTACCGAGGCACAGTGTAATAAATAGGACAAGGAATGTTTACAGTCATAAGCAAACAGGTTCTGCACAGTTCTGCAAAACTTTGTAACAGGACAAAAAGCAAATATCACTGCAGTGCTACTGTAACATCCCCCTCATCCTGCACAATTGCTTTTCCATAATAAATGTTAGATGATATGCAATTCAGCTACTAAGAAGGTTAGCCTTAGCAACAGGCTTAGGATCAATGGCACACACAAAGCTTTTAGATGTAGTTTTATGTTTTAATGGTAAATGGCACATTAATGATTTCAACACATTGGGTCATTCACCCTGCAGGATGTTTGCTTTGTGGGAGGCTGCCAGTGATTTACTAATGAATCAGCCATAACATTTATTTTCTCATGTTGCAATAAATGGGGTAATCTCCTAGTGCAAATGAAAGCTGTAGCATAGGGCTTTCATGTCCATCCCCACGCTTCATAAGCAGGAATAAAAAAAAGCATTCTGTGCAGCTATCTACTAATTCAAAGGGAGTCTGCTCCACGCTGCATCCAAAGAGGGACTTGATTTTGCTTCCATTAGGTTCATTTCCCTACATCCAGTTTGCTGTTATTTGGACTGGGACTGGCTTGAGTCTGGACTACTCAGGTGTCTGTGTTCAGCCTGTTTCCCCCACCCCCACTGTCACCCTCTCCTCCAAGGCTGCTTTGGCTGACCTCTCTTTTCAAAGTCAGCCTAGACCATCATTTTGAGATCTGGCTGATTTGGTTTCAGAACAACAAAAGGTGTCCACATTTGGACATGTGCTGCCGTAAAACAAGTCCCATTATCATAATTGGTCAAGATTTTGAAAATCATATCTGTTTTCTCCAAGTGGATGAGGACGTGGCAAGGGTCTACTCTCTAGATAGATGCATGTAGTCACAGCATGGAGATGCACCTACATTTATTTTGTTTAAAAATCTGATCCCTGGTGCCCTAAGAATAGGCGATAGACATGACTTAAATTAGAAAAAGTAGTCTGGATACAACTCAGTACTGTCTGGGATAAAAGCCTCAGGGAAAATATAAAAAGTATTGTAAGCAGTTTTGGATGTAGGACCTCTTTATGTCTAGAACTTTTTATTCCATCCTGCTTTTTCTGTGCCTTAGCCCCCAGTTCACCCTCTTCTAGATGGTGTTCCCCAGCCCTGTAACTGAACTTCTTGTGGATTTACTGGTTAACCATAAGTCACTCGAGACCACTGTGGTGGTAGGTGGCCTGCTGTATCTGTCATGCATGGGCTGAGGTAGGGTACCATCACCTACTTAGTGAACCGAGGTCTTTTTCCACTATGCTTTCCTCTCTAGGGGGCTGACATGCAGAGACACTGATGACTGCAAGCAAAGCAGATTCATGCATGTTGGCAGCTGGCTGCTGTCCATACTATTTACGAGTGTACTACCTGTGCACTCATGTGGACTCCAACAGCTGGCAGTTGATCAGCAGAATGCAGCTTCCCCTCCTCCTCCTCCTCCCTGAGTGAGGTGAGCTGCCCCTGGGATACTCATTCCTCCCTTTCCCAGCCAGCACCTGAGCAAATGGAGTCCATTCCTGAACCATGGTCACCAGTGCAGCAAACAGAAGCGCTAAAATGTTCTGCATCTGAATCTGCAATATGATATTTGTGACAGACAACTAAAACAGCTTAATCTGGTTCAAGGTCAGTTGGCATCCATCTGTATCCCCCTTCCCCAGGTTATGCCTGAAAATAGGCAGGATTTGTTTAGTGCACTTACCCAGTCAACAAAAACTAAATAAATAAATAAATAATAAATAAATAACATTCTTTCAGATTTTGTTTTTAAATTGTCAAATGAAATTGTCTTTATCATTAAGTAAATCCTCCCCATGATGTATACAGTGTATGCACTAGACTGCACATCTGCTACTTTAGGCTCTTTTCCTGGCTTGGATCAAACATTCAGTTGGCATTTCTGTAGTGTTAGCAAATCTTTTTATCATAGGTGGGGGCATTTATCAAAGGTTTTTAGAAGAAAAAGCCTTTAAAGGTTTATGGTCAGTTTCAACAGTCATTTATTTTTCATATAATTTGGTGAAAATGAGCAGAGCTATACACAACTACCAGCATCAATGTCTCCATTTGTGCATATTTCTGTTGTGCTGCTGTTAATGAATGCATAAGCAACAGGAGCACCCTTTTAAAGGAGCACAGCTCTTGACTCTGTAGACATGTCCACATGCAACCGGTTCTTTCAGTTCAAAGTATTTTAAAACGAAGGCTTTTGCTATGAGGTTTTTCAGATTTTCATATGCAATGTCATGTACTGACATCCAGGTAAACTCTGCAGCCTCTACTAGCAAATGTCTCAGAGCAGTACTAACAGCTCACATGCAGTATGAGGATCACATTTTCCTGAATACAAAACTGTCCGTTTAAACATTTGTACATCTCTACCTTGTTCTTTGGCTTAGCCATTTTGGTTCCTGTTACTATTTTGCTATCATCTGGTTTTGGGTGTTCTTCTGCCAAAATATAACCTAGCTATTTTATTTCTCCGAGAGCTAGTTTACATGTATTCTTGGTTGGCCTCAGATTTCTAGCATGACATCTTTGTAATACTCTCCTGAGCCTCTGGTCATGTTCTGTTTGGGTAGTTCCCCATACCACTATATCATGTATGTTTTTTTTTTTTTTCTAATGTTATTTCTCAGAAGCCTCCCCCGAACTCCGCTGTTCCTCGAGCGCCATCCGGACATAGGGCCTCCCTTCAGCACCCCGCGACTTACCCTTCGTGGCAGGGTGGTGGGGTGACTCAACCCACCAGAGCGGGTCCATGCCAGGGCGTCCTCCGAAATAATTGGCGGGGATCGGCGTCGTGCTGCAGGCTCCATTTTTTCCCAATTTTTTCTCCCGGCAGGCATGGCGTGCAATGGCGGCTGGCGACTGGTCTGCGCGCCACCATGCTAATCAGCGTCTGCCCGTCCCACCTCCCCCTATCTCTCGGCTCGTGCTGTCAATCCCAGCCTCTGCTGGGTCAGGCAAGCACTGGCCCTTAAATCCCACCGGAGATGGAGAGCAGTCCTCCGGATGCTCGATCCATCTCCTCCCGTGACCCCCGACAACCCGTGCTCGTTCCTGAACACGGGTCACCGGCGTGGCGCGAGGTGTAGCGACCAGCGCCTCAACCCTCAGTGCCACCGGGCCGGCATATCATGTATGTTGCATTCTATACCACTGAAATCTTCAAATGTCTGCTGTTTCACTCTCTGATACATTTCAGGTGCTAAACAGATTATGAAATGTAGCATGGTGAATGATTACTTTCCAAATAGAGAATGTAAATGCACGATTTAAAGCTCGACTCATCTACTCAATTTTGCAATAACTACTTCTAGCATCCAGCACTATAAATACTGTTAAAGGAAGGCAACATAGATTCATGGGGGTTGTCATGCCAGACAAATCTTATTGATTTCTTAGACTGGGTAACCAGGGAACTAGATCGGGAGAGAGCAGTGGATGTGGCCTATATCTGGACTTTAGCAAGACTGTGCCACACAGGAGACTAATAAAGAAATTGAGCAGCCTAGGGGTGGGATCCAAAGTGGTGAACTGCATAAGGAACTGGTTAATAGACGGGTGACAGAGGGTGGTGGTTAATGACACTCACTTTAATGAGGGGAGAGTGACCAGCTTTGTGCTGCAGGGCTCAGTACTAAGGCTAGACCTCTTCCATGTCTGCATAAGTGATACTGCAGAAGAACTGGAAGGGAAGGTAAGGTATGCCTTTTTATGGATGACATCAAAATCTGTAATAAGATAAACAATCAGGAGGGGTGGAAAGAATGTGTAGGGAGCTTGAGAAAGTCAGGGAGTGGTCAAGAGCATTACAGCTGGGGTTCAATGCCAAAAAGTGAAAAATCATGCATCTAGGGCATAGGAACTCAGGAGCTGAGTAAAGCATGGTGGGAAGATAGTGACAGCCACTAGAAAGGGACCTTGGTGTTATCATAACTGAGGACCTCAAATTGGTAAGGCAGAGTGAGAAAGCAGTGGGTAGACCCAGTGAGATGCATATGGAGAGATATCTCCAGCAGGAACAGGAAGGTGTTGTTACCACTGTATCGCTCACTGGTGAGATCCCACCTGAAGTATTGTGTCCAGTTCTGGAGGTTGCACCTCAGAAAGGACTTAGACAAGGTGGAGGCAGTACAGTGGACAACTAAAATGGTGCAGGGGTTGTACCAAAATCCTTATGAAGAGAGATTGAGGGAACTCAACATGTTCACCCTGGAAGAGAGGAGAGTGAGAGGGGACATGATTGAGACCTAAACGTACCTCACAGGTATGAACAGGGTGCAGATGGAGAGTCTCTTTCACAGGAGAATGAGCCCCAAGATCACAGGGCATGCAATGAAGCTAGAATGGGGGAAACTGAGGAGGGGATGTGAAAAAGTACTATTTCACTGAAAGAGTGGTGGACACCTGAAACAGACTGCCAGAGTAAATACTGGAGGCAAAAACAGTAGGGTGTTACAAGCATGCATGGGATAGACACAGGGGAATATTAGTAAATAGACGGGGGGGGGGGAACCATATACAGCTATGGTCTATGGAAAGAGACTACGCAGAGAGTATCCGGCAGACTGGGTGGACTAAGTGATCCTTTTCTGCTGACAAATTTTATGATTCTTTGCAGCTTGTTCCAACATGCTAGTTATTTCTTTAATGATAGGTAGATGAAAATGTTCTCCTTTTTTTCTGCTCTGTTCATATACAGTACTTTGGGCCTAGACAAATTAATGTTTCCCCTTTCCTAGCTTTATCTACAATCAACATTAAATTTACCCATTCTCTAGATTCTGGGACTTCAAAACATTAAGAGGTACAGTGTCACTGGCCGTTTTTGATCCTTTTACTTTTGCTGCTATCTTTTGATTAAAAAAAACATTTCATATGGACAAAATCAGACAGTCTGGAAGAAGAATGAAAGTCTTTGTGTGTTGATAAAACTAATAAAGGTCAGACTCTGTAGAGGCAGGCTGAAAATGATAAAATATCCTTGGAGAATTAGAATAAATTAATGACCGTTAATTTACTTCCAACATCAAGTACTAGATCATTAGTTGCTTTTGCTTTACAAGGAAAAGTGAAGCAACTTCAAAATATTCTTTGTTACAGAAACCTGAGATTACTGGTGTTGGCAAACAGTTTGGGCAACCAGTATTCTTCAATTACAGAGTTTCTAAAATATTTATTTGTAATTGTTCTGAATTTACCAACCAATATCTCTTTTGTTTCAAGTATTGCATAAAAAAGTAAAGAAAGAAATCAAATAAATAAAAGATTTCCACTTAGTGTTTTGAGATAAATAATCTGATTTGAGGATATAAAGAAAAAACTGGGACCCTCACCTCATATTATTTTATTTATTTATTTATTGGAATTTATTGGAATTTCGGAAATGACCTTTGAGTTAGAACTCTTTTACAAAGGGTCTACATCTGTTAAACAGTACAAATACAGACATAATTGAATTCACAGTACAAATACAGATATAGTTGAATTATCAGTACAGGAAGTAACAGAAAACAAAAACCAGCTGAGAGTTTTGTATGAGTTTCATTAAGGGTTTAATATGAAGTGCTATATGGCATAAGGAAGTATATGAGAGAGAGGAAAATGTAGGATAGGGAGAGAGTGGTTAGTGAATGGAGCGTGGGGATAGAGCAGCCCAGGAGGAGCACTGTCATGCTACATTACAGTTTTGGAGTTGAGGAGCTGGGGATAGTGCATGTGAGAGCGTGTGGTAAGGCGTGGTGTTAATACTCAAGATGGCCTGAAATCCTGAGTCGTTTTTTGTGGTAACAATTGACAGAGAAAATGATAATTATCCAGACTGCTAATTCCAAATATGCAGATTTGAAAAATGATGCTGTCACATTTACCCAGATATATCTCATGTAACCCAGGAATGAGGATCATCACGGCATGTAATGAGGAATTACATGGAAAAACGGATGCCGTTCTTGATCCATAGTAGTTAAAAGAATACATGCAAAAGAAAAAACTTGACATTGTGGAAGATAAACAAAACAGAAGAAAGCAGGGAAAGCATGGAAAGATAAAGATTTGAAAGAAATAGTTCTGCTTGATGACTGAATTGTAAAACAATTCGATAAAACCTATACTGTTCCCTCTACCTATATTAGATACAACCTCTGAATATTTAAACTTATAGGAAACATAATATTCTCCTCCGCTGTGTAAGGCCCCTTATTATTAATTCTCTTGACATGTGTGCAAGAGTTATGCCATAGGCACAGAACGGAAAAAAGCTTTGGATATTTGAATGTGAAATTCTGATGCTTGGGGCACTTGCTCCATCTAGATATCTATAACTTGATTAAGTTAATTTGTACTTTAGCTTGAAAAACTGATAGATTCTCAGATTTATTTATTTAGATTTTGCACTTAAGTTCATTATTTTTTTAGTTTTCCTAATCCTAGATCAAACCGCATTAGTGAACTTGGGGCTGGATTTCCACATGCCCTCCAGACAGATATGACAATTTCTGTCATTCTTTTAGTGTAATTGGGCTTCTTGCATGTAACTTCTTGCCACAGGTTGTGCATCATTTTTCATCACGAAGCTAGCAGACTGGTGCAAATGTGTAAAACTCTGAAAACAGCAAGTCAATATTTTGGTGCATTTATTTTGACTCGGATGTAGCCAAAAATCAGGAATTGTGCCTATCTACTGAATTTTGAAAATCCAGTCCCCTGATAATTACTTTCATCATAATAGTTAGTTGTGTTATTCACTAGCTAATGTGTAAGAAGATGAAAACTGTTCCATTGCATGTATTAATTCTGATGGGGAAAAATGAAAAGCATAATAAAGAGAGAAGCAACTAAGTCTTTCAAAAGCATCTGGGTACTCAGTAAATACTGTATAGCAATAAACATATATGTTAAGCTCATATGGACCCACAACAATATTTCTAGGTTGGCAAATCAGCTGGGAAATTCACATACTGTAGGTTATGATAAAGGAAATTTTGAAAATAAATTATCATTCATTTGACATACAAGGAAAGGCCAATAGATCTCAACATGTACACCCAGAAGCAAAGGAGGGAAGGGGGGGCATGACAGAGATCTTTAAGTACCAAAAGGGTATAAACAAGGTCCAGGAGAGCAGCACATTCCAGAAGAAGAGGCTGTCAAGTACAAGGGACCGTGACATGAAGCTAGAAGGGGAAGATTCAAGGGAAACATTAGGAAACACTTCATAGAAAGGGTAGTGGATGGGTGGAGTGCACTGCCTGAGGAAGTGGTGGGGGCCAGAATAGTGATGGGATTCAAGGTTGCTTGGGATAGGTACAGTACAAGGGAATTCTGGAGAGAGGGAGGGGGAAATTACCCGGATCACCTAGGGTCCTTACGTAACACGGAGATAGAACACTTGGGCAGACGCGGTGGACCTGGAGGTCCTTATTTGCCGAAAATTTCTATGATTACCATATTTTCTGTTTGCACCAAGCTTAAACTTGTTACTGCTGGTAGGTCTAGTAAAGCTTGTGAGTCACATTCTAAAACTTGAAATTCTAGAAACTGAGTTCTATCTTTATAAATGCATTTAAATTTGCACTTGCCATGCACATGCAGTTTTTCTTCTGAATAGCTAATGAGTCCAATGCCAGAGTTTCTAAGTGGTACCTAAATATTCTTCTGTCCCATGCCTTTTGCCTGCCCAGCAGTGTCAGCCTTAAAACCACTACAGTATTGTCATTTACTACAAAAACTACACTCTATTCATCTTTTACAGCATCAGAGCTCAGCATATCTATGAACAATTTATGAGTCCTCACCTTTCTTCTAGAGCACTCCCCTGCTTTTTCTTTCGTCTCTGTTGGCATTGCACATTTTAACAAAATCATTTTTTTTCCACTGTTCCTGCAGTGCAATCCAAAAACAGGACATTTTTACAGCATGAATTTGTCTACAGCTGTAGCGGCAACATTTAGTTGGAGTAGCATGCTTTTATTTTGTACGCTCTTCTTGACCAAGTTGTCTTTTATCTCACAAAATAAACATTTCTGTCTTTTCTTCCTCATTGTTTTGTTTTCTTGTCTGTCATTACACTTGTTCTACAAATACCCCTGGCATGTTCAAGGGTTAAATGATCTCTTGTAAATATCTGGTATGCAATTGATATAATGATACAGTAAGTTGCGTACAAATGTATCTTTTATTAACAAGTCACAAAAGTCTCCACATTTGCATGACATACAGTACTGCAGATGCAAGTTTTAAATCAGATACATAATGAGCTGTTCATTCACCCTCTTTCTGGACTCCTATGGAAATGTGTGCCTTTCATATTTACCATGTTTCTTTCAGGTATACCATGTGCATAGCCATGTGTAACTTTTCTTTTTCTTTATCTGCTTCAGCATTGAACTGTAAAATTATTAAATAACTTTTGAGCTTTTTTTTTCTAAAGTATGAGAAGGAGCAATGCCATTAGAAATATTTCATCTTGCCCTTCTGCTCCAGTTGCTATGAGGTATACCTGATAAGTCTGCTTCTATTTTATCCAGTTTTCTATTGAGTTTGTTCCAAAGCAAAGATATCCTGCATGCTTTAACTGGCACAACTTTTTTAGATTTATTTGACAACATGCAGCAAGTTTCTAAGCACAGCCAAGTGTCCATTATGGGGTATGAGGTGCTGCCCGTGCTGTCAAAGGTTGTGCTCTTTTTACATATCTATGGACCCACAACAATAGTTCAAGGCTGACAAACCAGCTGGGAAATTCACATAGCATAGGCTATGATAAAGGGCATTTTGCAAAGAAATTGGTAGCTGCAGATAACATATTAGCACATCGAGAAACATTGTCACAACTTTTGCATTACCACATTTAGAAATACATTAGTTGAAAGAAAAATGTAGAACATAATGGGGCACAGTAAGACATGCACCTTGTAGGTTTAGGCCACAGAAGATGTTAATTGGAAGGAAGATCGCATTATTTTCACAATTTGTCAGTTTTTAAAGCAAACTTGATGTATATTTCCTTGCAGCACAAAACTTATGTTATTTAATGTTGACTTTTTGGGTTAGTAAACTGGACAGATACACACACTCCCATTTGCAGCAAAGATAGCTTACAAAACAGCTGAGTTTACGTATTTTATAACCCTATTTGACAAACAAAATGGTAATTTCTATATGCATAATAATATGTTAGCACTGAAAATGTTTAAATAGCCTGATAGATATATAAAAATAAAACATTTTACAACAAAGGTATTCCCTTTGGCCAACAAATATGTTATTGTACCCCTGGGCAATGGACACTGTGTGCCTCTTTTATTGCTTTATTGCATTCTGGTATTACTTAAAGATCCAGAAGCAAATGATTTGATACCTTTTAATGGACCAACATAGATGTAACAACAAGAACAAAGTGCTCTAGCTTTCAGACCAACCAGTCCTTCTTCAGAAGCTCTTGGCAGTTGTTTAGAAAATACAATACTTATAACAGCTAGATAATGCAGAGAAAAACAGAAAAAAATCCCCATTGGTTTAAAATACTCGTTTAAAAAAAAAAACAGAAGATGATGTCAGAGAAGTTAAACAGTACAATACTGCCTTTAGTCTGAAAGAACCTTGGGTTCAGATGTGCTTGGTGCAACACACATACAAAGAATCCTACTGCATATAAATTTAATTGACATAAGATAACACTGCTGAAGCAGATAACTCCTAAATCAAGCTATGAGTGTCACATTTAGTATAAGGATGTGATTACTGAAAGGCAACCCCCACTCAGCTTAAAGACAAACTAAGATAGTTATAGGGCTAAATCAAAGGCCCAAGAAATTTCAAAAACCTCAGGACTATATACATGATAATTTAAATATAAATAGATAATATTAGTGTCAAACAAAACACTCTAGTCGAGGAACCTCAAGGAATTAAGACCATGTAGCCTGGTATGTACTGATGTCAATATATACACTGAGAATGTAGCAACTTGATGTACCACAAGTGTGTAAGGAATCTGAAAAAGAGATAAAAATGTAATTTCTCTCCTCCTCTTCATACAAACAATACCACCTAACCCACCCCACATCACAATAATGTGGGTGGGGGAGATACATAGCTTAAAAGAGATGTTGTCTCTCTCTCTCTCTTCCACCTCCTTTTCTCTCTCTCTCTCTCCCACAGACACACACACACACACACACACACACACACACACGCTCACTCACTCTCCTAGTGAACCTATATTAACTTCAGTCACTGCAATTGCTCCCCAAAGGAATACAACTTGTCATGAAATCCTGAGTGAAAGGTCTTATGTCTCATAATATTTACAGAGTAAAAAAGTAACACTATTTAACCTTACTACTATCTGCAAAATAACATTTCCAAAGATACTAGATAGAGCTACCATGAAATAAACCTGCCACCCTCCCCAGGATAAGGTAACTAGAAGTAATTATAAAGTATATGTGTAAGACCAGAGGTCTAACATACCTACATATCCACAAATTACTACAATATTAGCCTAATGTAAAAAGATCTGTGCAGGACCCCCAAGCAAATGAGATCACACACCCCAATATGTACAGAATTACAAAAATATATATAACAGTATAAGATAACACTCCTGTATGTACACTAGCAGGCTGGGTACTCTGAATATGGTGCAATGGAATCAATCCCCGGCAAAGATAAAAAGTAAGGAGAAATTAATATTCATTATGTGTGTGAAAGAAAAATAGTAACACATTGTAACTCCATATAGCTAAATATAGACTTACCTCAATGTGACAGCAAGCCCCACATCTGTTATATCGCATACCTCACAACACATACCCACACACATACATACATACACACACGCATCCACATCCCACACATGCTGAAGTCCTATAATATGTCAGTTTGAAGAAGAAAAGGTCTGTGGATGTTAGTTTCTGTAGTGTCCCATAAAGCCAAGATCCATGTTCATCCCATCTGCAACCATATTGAGATGTAAAATAAGTTTAATTTCAAAAGCTCGTCTCTGTTGTGTGTTTTTGAGATTTCCTTTTAAGACCATTACTGACATATCTGAGACTGAGTGGTCAGGCTGGGAGAAGTGATGCCCCACTGGTTTTTTCAGTCTTCCTTGCTGTAATAGTATGTCTGTGTGAGTTCATCCTAGTGCGGAGCTGTTGGAGTGTCTTTCCTACATAACCTGCTTGTGGACATCTCTTGCACTGAATGAAATAAACAACATGTCGTGACATGCATGTATAACTCCCATGCACCTGGAATTGTCTGTTTTGTGATGTAACCACACAGTCTGAGGTAGAAATGAGCCCACAAGTCTTACAGGGGCATTGATTGCAGGGTTGTGTGCCATTGTGTGACATGGTATTCTGTTCTGGTGAAAGTTTGCTCCTAATAATTAGGCTGGATAAATGTGGTGGTTGTTTAAAAGATAGTAGTGGGAGTTCCTTAAAAATACAATTAAGGGTGTCATCCTGATTGGTCCAAAAGCTAGAGCACTTTGTTCTTGTTGTTACATCTATGTTGGTCCACTAAAAGGTATCAAATCATTTGCTTCTGGATCTATTCTTGCAAAGGACCAATATGGCAACTACTAAATCTAGGTATTACTTAAAGGGAACATAACCCTTATGTTTCAATTTTACAATAAAACTGTAAATGTTGGCATGTGAGAAATCTGCTTACTACCTCCATTGTACTGTTTTGTATGTTTTTAAATAGTCCTCTTTTATTATTTAGGGTTTGTTTTCTTTGAAACTCAGCTTTACTGAGGCAGCAGCTGAAAATACATGTACAGTAATTACACAGACAAATTAATTAATATTTAATGTGTTACTACAGAAATTGATCAAGCAGCTGTTAATTAAATTTTAAGCACTGCATCTTCAGTTCATAGCACTACCGAGATCAAATGTCCCCTGTTTTGTGCTGCCAGTGTCTGTATTGGTAGTGTTGCTCCTGTCTCATGCCATAACATATCAATGTGACAGGATAACAAAACATTCCTTTTTTCTGCCAAAATTCATACTTTCATTATTTAGCCATTTTGGAACCCAGTGAGGTCAGTTGCATGTAAGCCCTGCATGGAAAGATTTTACTCAAGTTTTGTGCTGAATGGATTTCATTGGGTTTCAGAACAGCAATTAGAAAATTAATACTGGGAAATTAAAAAGGCTATATTAACATGCAACCCTAACTAGGGAAACAGTAGAACTCTTTCAAGACAAACACACAAAGCAATACACAGGAATTATTAAACAGACCTCACATGCTGTATGCCTAAATTTACAATTATATTGTAAAATGTAAACAATAGTGTTTATGTTCCCTTTAATAGTTTCTGAACCACTGACAACAATAAAAAAGATCGAAGGTCAAGGCATTTATTACATAATGGATAACTACTTAGATCCTTCATGAATGTCGACTCTAAGTACATACTTTGTCAGGATATTACCACCCAGTGCATTGTATTATGTAATTGAAGCCTAAGTAGTCACAGCAGCTGCTCAACATAATGGATGAGCAAGAGACTGGAATCAGTTCTCATATGGCAGACATTTCTAACAGAAAGGAAGCCACTCCATCAACCTAAATGCAGGAATCACAACATCATGAAGAGGAGCTATGAGCAGGAAAGGACTGACGGGAAAAGCGGAGTAATCCGAGAGGACCGATTGTCTCCATACCATTATTGACAGTAAGCTACTGAACTTCTGAATTGTCTGTTTTAAAGATGATACCTGGGAGATATTTGAAAATTCATTGTTTTATCTATGGTAAGGTATATGCTATACAGGGGAAGCATGCAATTTCACTGTTTGAAAAGGGGTAGGGGGCAGGCTATTGGGCAGACTTGATGGGCCTTGAGGTCCTTTTCTGCTGGCATGATTCTATGATTCTAAGAAATGGCAGTCATCAAAACACAATTATTGAAGTAGCCAAGCAGCATAATGACAAATATTTGCTTATAAAGCTCCAAGAATATGGCACACAATTCACAGACATAGCATCAAATTATATACGCTACCACTTGTCCATGTATGAATAAATATACTGCCCACAGAATTCCTCATGACAGAGCAAGCAGTGAACCTGTTGCTGCTAGTTCATGACAGGGTCCATATGATGCAGCATTTGACACAATCATGGAAACTTGAGCATCTACTGTTCTTCTGTTAGATTACTGTTCTCAATACTTCGCAAAATGTATCACGACCCACTAGCAGAAAACCCTACTAGTTACTTGAAAGTCAGTGTACAGGTCCATTATGTAGCTCATTTAGTGTACTTACCATAGAAACATAGACTTTGACGGCAGATAAGGACCGCTAGGCCCATCTAGTCTGCCCATTTCCCTACCTACAGGATAGGACGCAGATCCTATTTAACCAACAGCCTATATCTTCCTGCCCCCCACAAGAATTGCCTTATGTCTGTCCCATGCATTCTTGAATTCTCCCATAGTTTTAGACTCCACAACTTCCTCAGGAAGGCTGTTCCATGCATCCACTACCCTGTCTGTGAAATAATACTTCCTCACATTGCCCCTGAACCGCCCTCCTTCTATCTTTAAATTGTGTCCCCTTGTTCTTGCAAGTCTCTTTTCTGAAAGATGCTACCCTCTTGGACTTTGTTGATTCCCTTGAGGTACTTGAAAGTTTCTATCATGTGCCCCTCTCCTTCTTTTCCTCAAGGGTATACATATTAAGCTCCTTTAGTCTCTCCTCATACGGCTTCTCTTGCAGACCCTGCACCATTTTAGTTGCCCTCCTCTGGACTGCCTCTATCCTGTCTATGTCCTTGTGGAGATGGGGTCTCCAGAACTGGACACAGTATTCCAGATGGGGTCTCACCAACTGTCTGTACAGAGGGATAACAACTTTCTGTTTTCTGCTGCTGATGCCTCTCCCTATACATCCCAGTATACCCCGCCCTCCCTACTGCCTTCTCACATTGCTTGCTAACCTTAAGGTCATCTGATATGATTACCCCCAGGTCCCTTTCCTGTTTTGTTGTTGTTACTACCTCCCCACCCATTGTGTATTCTTCCCCTGGGTTCTTGTTTCCCAGGTGCATTATTTTGCACTTTTTTGCATTGAATCCTAGCTGCCATACGTCTGACCATTCCTCCAACCTTGCCAAGTCCCTTTTCATCCTTTCCACGCCTCCTTGTGTATCAACCCTGTTGCAGATCTTTGTGTCATCTGCAAAAAAGGCATACTTTTCCTTCCAGTCCCTCTGCAATGCCACTGATGAAGACATTAAAAAGGACTGGACCCAATACTGAACCCTGCGGTACCCCACTAGTAACCGCCCTTTCTTCAGAGTGGACTCCATTTACAATTACCATGGATCTCAGAACCTGAGTGTCTGTGGTTGTCTTCAGTGTGCATACAAAAGCTGATGCTGCAAATCTCTTGGATATTCAGAAACAAAATAATGACTATGAAAAGGTGCAGGGAACACTGATGAAAGCAGCAAAGATATTTTGTGATGATGCTTAAACATGTAAAGGTAGAGTTGGCCTCAAGCAACAAGTGTTTTGGCGGCACAGTTGGTGCTACGAAGTCTGCACAGCATCTCAATAGAATATTTGTAAAACAAATAATTGAAACAGGTGGCGATGAAAGCATAGCTGACAGGGATGTTGGCGAGAATACCTTACATCTCTCCCTAAAAATGCTGTGATAAGCAAGTATAAGAAAGGTTCCTTCACCATAGTGACTTCACAGTCAGAAGAAATGATGGATGGCTCATAGTGAAAAAGCAATCATATAATGCTGATGTCAAACAGAAGAGTGGATTAACTGGAATCCCCCTAAACCCAACAGAAAGAACAAAAGGACTATACACAAAGCCTATCACAACAGCAGTTTCTGGGCAACTGACATCAGTGATAAATATGATTTAGGACATTAAGAACCATATGATCATTTTGTAATTTGGTTCTGTGTTTTTTTTTTCTTTTAATTAACTTTATCTTGTGTTGGGACAGAGATATGCTTGGAAAATAAGACTGAAATTATTGCCAGAGGCAAAAGCAGTTACCCCTGACAAGTAATTGTAACCCCCGGTAAGTTAATGAGGGAGGTTAAAAGAGGTTGTGGTCTTT
This sequence comes from Neoceratodus forsteri, assembly GCA_016271365.2. NCBI lineage: Eukaryota > Metazoa > Chordata > Ceratodontiformes > Ceratodontidae > Neoceratodus > Neoceratodus forsteri. The sequence continues at coordinate 1,182,142,508 of CM028131.1, forward strand.
CAAGTCCTGACCATACAGATACACCCTGCTGGGGCAGACAGGGCTCAGAACAATGAGAGGGTTTCTGAGTCTGCAAAATCCAAAATTCCAGATTAGGCCAGCTGTATAGGGAGGTGGGAATGTCAAGAGAGGAAAAAACTTGTCAAACTCATAATGCCATAGTGACATATTTGATGATGCAGCAAAGGTGACTGACAGATGAGTGTTATTGAGGACTTGCCAGACCCTAGCAGTTCAGTTAGGTTGAGTCTGCCCTGATTCACTAAAGTTGTTCTGCAGGGTTAGAAATCTTTCTGCTGTGCTAAGAGTTAAGAAGTTATAGTAAGGTTTTTCTATTTGTTTCTGTTGCTGTGTGCACACCATTTTCTTTTCAGTTTCTGTAGTAACCCTGTGATTCCTGTAGTCTTTATGTATTGTAATATTCTATAGATTGTGTACATATTGTGAAGTAGTGAATATTATTTTTATATAGCACATGCCTCTGTGACTGAATCTTATGGGGCAATAGTTAACTGTTTGTACTGACAAATCCATGATCCATTTCCGAAGGGGGAGCATAGGGCTATGGTTATCATAATCTAAGAAGTGAAGTGTTGTCTCAGGAGTGAGTGACAGGGGAAGGTCATTTGCCTGTAACCAAAGAAGCACTGTATTGTGTTAGCACTGGCTCTGGTGGGATTCATACAGAGAAAGTCCCCATGTAGATGAATTTCTTCTGAGTGGTGGCAGGTACTAAGGGACCGTTATAGGTACTCAGTGTTCAGAATCTTGCCAACCTGTTGCAGACTTAATCTTGAATGTGCATAGGTTGAGAAAGCAACCTTCATCCTAAGCCTCAGATGATGCAAGCAAAAAGGGACTATCCTTGTCACAAACGTTACCTCAGTTGTTCCCTATAACATGGTCAGCTAATTTAAGACTTCTTTAAGAGAACATGTAAGAATAACACTTGATTCAAGGCTTCTATGCTTAGTTACCCATGAACAAACACACAAAAAAACAACCGTATGCCATTCTGCTTAGAAAGTGGTGGCAATGAGCCATCTGCAGCCAAGTTAAATACCTCTGAGACAGAAAAAGGGGAAAAGACTAAAGCTTAGATCAAACCATCCACAAAAGTTGAGGACGGTGTCTTCCAGAGAATTTCTTAGATGATTGCAGGTGGTGGGGATGTGGAAAATACATCATAGAGAAAACAGGCACAACTGTGTACAATACAGGGCCTCCTTCTTAGAAGAAGATGTCAGTGCTAGGGAACCAATAAAACACTTCTACATCCACTGAAATATGATACTGGAGTCCAGATGCCATAAAAATATTTGGTACTGTTGTAAAGATGGTCGGCCAAAATGCATCGGCCGAACCGTCATTATCCCGACCCTGGGCACTCAAAACACAGTTGCCTAAAATTGGGATTTTGCCTCCAGGGAGTGATTCGAAGGCTTTGCCCCCACTCCACACCCCCCATACTTAAGGATTCTCATTATAGGGGGGAGAAATCCCGATGTCAGGCAACCATGTTTCAGGTGCCCTGGGTTGGGATAATGCCAGTCAGGCCGATGCATTTTGGCTGATCGGAAGTATCCCGTAAAGATGGCTGTCATTGTTGATGCTATGCACACTATACAAAAGAAGTCAAGCATGAAGAAGGAGAGTTTTGATGATGCCCGGAAGTGCTATAGGTGCCTTTTCTTTCAGACCTGGCACTGGGAACTGTAAGTTTTCACTTCTGTTATGACTGCTATCACAAGGTTCCAAGTATGAATCCTCTTGAGAAGCATATCAATCATCAGGCAAACCACAGAGGCTGGAAGACGTGAAAAAGCATGTAAAAGCTTGTGACTTCTGGGCACTGTCTCAGCAGCAGAGACAAAAGCCAGTCCATCATAGAGCAATGGGCAAATGGGCAGTATAGCCTAGAAGTTAGAGGAATGAGGTATGAACGAGCTCGATACATCCAGCAGACCAGGCCTGAGTTTGATTCTCACAACCTCCACTTGCATACTGTGTGACTGAGCAAGTCACTTAACCACCCAGTGCTCCCAGGTCACCCCTGAAAACAGGCACTTGTGCCTAGTGGGCCTTACCCAGTTACCATAGACCTAAAAAAAAAAAACAATTTCTGCCACAGACACAGGGTACAAGCAGCTATTCCTGTCAGTGGGCATTGCTGATGAAAGATGGACAGTAGTAGTCGACAAGCACAGTGCAATATTAAAGGCATACCTTAGTTTAAAAGGAATCTCAAAGAAGCTATTACAATAATAATCCTTTATGCCATTTTCAGTGTATAGTAGCTACTGAACAAGTAAATAGAATAGTTGTCCATGCCAATAATATAAAGGATAGTGTATGGTTGCCCATGCACAACCACACTATTCTTATACCGAGTGGCTACTATGATGTCAAGGACCTCAAAAGCAAACCTTGAGAGGTCCCTCTGATGGGATTGTAACAACAAGGTTTAAGAATAGTGATGTTGTGTATTTGGGCTACCGTATACTATTCTATATAGTGTACAGTCCCAAAAAAACACAATCGTGTACTTTTTCCTCAATTGTCAGCAAGTCTCTGTTGTCCATGGCTGCACATCTGGGCTATCCACCCAGCGGTCAGGTGGTGCACCCAACTCGTTAAATGCCCCTTGTCCTATGAATGACACTGATGGGGGCAATTGCATTATGATATAGCTACTAATGCAGAATGACTTTTCATTCTGCATTAGTAGCTATGTCACTACTAAAGCAGAATGACTTTTTGCAGTGTATGCCTTTCCATACTCAACTGCATTCCACCATACACTATACTAATGTTATTATACTCGGCATCTACAATCCCAGCAAGTACTCTAGCATTAGAGACTTTTCTGAGAGAAATTAGTCCATCATGTACCTATTTGTGCATACTTTGACAACAGCCTTGGTGCAGAATAATGTATGTTACTGCCTTTTGTCCATGCTCTAAAGGCAAATATATATATATATATATATATATATATATATATATATATATATATGTATATGTGTGTAATATACTGTATATACACAAATATACATACATCAGTCAAAAAGAACCATACCAGTCAAAAAGCAAGGTAGCAAAAAAGATTGGACAGCTCTGCTGGCAGAGTTTAGCCATCCCCTCATAAGTTATAGATGAGGCTGAAAAATTAATTATGACTGCACAGATTGGGGGAGACTTTTAAGATCTTACAAGTTTGTGGACATGTTTCTCAACAAATGAGGGGCTCTAAAGTGATTGCCTAAAACAGAGGATACATTCAACAACTGTAGGAAATGAGCTGCTCTTGTTGCCAGTATCTCAAAGTCTTTTCTTATCTCCAAACAAAACCCTCCACTGTTTGAGGACTATGGAAAGGAAACCGATAACACAGGATCCCTAAAGCCCTGAGTGATATCACAGGATCCCTAAAGCCCATCGTCACAAAGCAGACCTCACAGCCAGATGCCTAGACTTTATTGTCAGTTGCATATGCAAGAAAGGCTTTGTGAGAAATTTTCCATGCCAGAAGCGTAGAGTGTCATTATTCACTGGATGTCTGTGTCAAGTCACTGCTAAAAACTGAACTCGTATATGTTTGAATTCAAAGGTCAAGACTCTAAGTCAGAAGGATATAATCATGATTCTTAATGAGCAAACTGCTTTTATAACCAAAAGACTAGAAATTAACCACTATTATAATATCAAATCCATTTCTATAAAAGAGTCCATTAATTCATTGTCTGGCAATGTTTATTACTTCCTACAGAAATTACTACATTATATTTAAGGGTTTGGTTTAAAAAAGTGTTTAACTTGGTTCATACTATAGATATTGTGGTCATTTCTTTGCACTTTGTTGTAAATATACTAAGGGAGTGATCTGTGTCATAAACATGACTAAAGATGAAAAACAGTATTTTGTTTTTTGTCCCCTGGGTAGCAGTATGCCCTGCTAATCACCATCAATGTTCCAGGCCATCACTGACCATGCAGTCTCCTGTCATTCCCAATGTCTAAACAGTTTTCCATTGCCAGGGCCAGCTTTACAGTTTTGAGGGCCCCCAGTGAACTAATGGCTCTGGGGCCCTAACTTTATGAAGCACCGCGATATGCTCCAATACATACACAGTTGTCAATATTGGCTCTAACACATAACAAAGTCAGACCAAGGAAAGGTATCTTAGAAAATATAATTTGTATAAACTATTGCATATTTCTAAGAACAGAATATTGCACATTACTGTACTAATTTACATATTGGTGACAAGAAAGGCACACCAGGCCACGCTTTGTTTCTCAACATTGTAATGCCCCATAATAGTGAGAGGCAGTACTAGGTAGTAGCCTAACATGACCTTCTTTTCTTCTAGCCCCAGCGACTGACAATACCTTGTGTTTCAACTGTTACACAATCTTACAATGTTGTATTGTTTATACTACCCACATACTATTGTAACTGATCATCCTTCACAACCCTATGTAACCCCTCCCCTCAGGTCGCACCGGTAGACAAGCAACTTGTTGTTCAGTGTGCCCCCCGGTGAAACATTTCAGTAAATAAATAAATAAATAAAACAAGCATACCAATAGACCCCTAACATGGTACTTTCTTTGTTGACTCAAGACTCAGTCACTAAAGAAGTAAGGCTTTGATATGTTTTCACGGCCCTTTTTCGAACTAGGATAGTCATTCAAAACTACTCCCAAAACTCAGCCCACTCCCTATCCAGACATGTCAGGTAGGGCATTAGGAAAAGCAAGCTTTTTGAAAGTGAGAGGGCTTATATTTTGCAGTCCCACTGCATGTACCCCAAAATACACTTTCTGTATTAATGGTTTTCTATAAGACAGCAGTCTATTTTTTTCATATGTACACAACACAACAACAAATTCCACGCAAACAACTAAGCATAATGACTACTAGTTGGGCCTCAGTACTCCTACACATGATCACCAAATTCTGTAACTGCAGTTACCCCCCAGCATGTTTTATAAATGTTTTTACAGTATAAAAATCACACAAACATGGCCATGCAGAAAACAAGTGACAGACTGCATGATGTTACTGAGAATATATATCACAGTCCCTGTGCTGACTGACGCTGCCTATGATGGAATTTTCATTCCCACTTTAGTACTGTATATCTATTATTGCTTCTTTGGGCTTAGAGGAAAATTATATAAGATGATAGTTGCTGTCCCTTGACAACTCTTGTTCCCTGATTAGCATGTTTAACCCATAAATTAATTTCATACTTTACCAGGTTTCATGAATATAAGCACCACACCAGTAATCACTTTCTTCAAGCCACTACAAACTTAGACAGGCCAGGCCCAGGTCAGGATGACATCTTTGCAGTTCTTCCTTCAAAGTAGCAATAGGTTTACGTTGGGTCTGCAGAGTTCTGCAGTCTGCCCTCAACACTGTGGGATTTCACATGTAAAGGGGGACCCCGACTGCACCTTAACTCTCTCTCTCTCTCTCTCTCTCTCTCTGTGTTAATGATAATGATTTGAGAGTTCATGAGCAGACTGGGTGGGGATAGGGGGCAACTATACCTTGAAGTGAGACATACCTGAATGAGAGAGCAAGGGTGGGGGAAGGGATACAGTTAATTAAGAGCAGTAAGTTAAATCATTGTACCCTGCACAGCCCTTTTGTATCAGATTAAGCAATATATGGTTCGGACTTAAAAAAGAGCTATTAAGTGTAATTGGTTAAGTGACAAATGAATATGGAGATGATAGACTGCAGGCTTAGCAGACAGCTGGGCAGTAAGGCAACAGGAGAACTGTGTTCTGATTGCCAGCCTGAGCAAGAAAACAGGAACATATTCTTCCATGTAAAGTTGAAGCTGAAGTGTGAGGCCCTCTTTTACAAGGGTTTCCCCCCAACCCCACCTGGTGGCAAGGACTTGTCGGTGCCTAATGTCAGCTCTGCCCACTGCAAACTACAGCAGTGATTTTAGATCCTAATCTGTTATTCCTAGTATCATTACAGGTTTTTTACCAGTATTTATAGATGTGTTTTGTTTTAACTTCATGTTTATTTCCATGTGCAAAAATACACCATTATAGTGCAAAGACAATACAATAATGATTGCTCTGCTGTCACTAATCTCAATTGAGGAAACATGTAGTGACAATGTAGTGACATCTTGACAATGCATTTGGCTGCTATTATTGTAACCTTATTCGTCTTTTTTTTCTTTTGTACGTTCCATTGTAATGATCATGTTATGTTTTGTACCTTATTGTCCTTATTGCCTTGACATGGAACCTTTGCAAAAGAGCCCTCGGCTCAAAGGTGCCATCCGAAATACAAATAAATAAATAAAAATAAATAAAATGTAGTGAAAGTCCATTATAGATCTATGGAGTCACTCCCCTCAATCATTAACATGCTTCTTTTCCCAGAGCATGAGATACTCCTAGACTGCAAATACTGCCTCATGTGTAAATGCCCTAGAAATGAGAAGGTTAGGGGGGCACTTTAAAATGTTTAACATTTTATTGATCACCCTCAGTGATATGTTGCTACATCCTTGGAGACCACTCACATGATTGTAAGACAGGTCTCACTTGCATTCTTATAGGGATCTGCTCAGTCTGCAGTTCGCATGCCCTGAGAATCACATGAAACTACTCTTATAGCCATAAAAAGGGTTGTTGTGGATGGACATATTTATATACAACATATATCAAAGGTAATAGCCAGACCTGCATACAGGAGATACAGTTCAGCAAGGAAGAAACTAAAGGAGTTAGAACTCTTATCCCACTAATAATATTAAATAAAATTTCCACCAGTTTACCCTGCTACTTGCAGGAGATAAATTACATGACTTGGAAATAAAATGTACAGTCCATTGAAGAGTGCAAGGGTAGTGGCCCAGTCACCCACATTTATTACACCACCTGCACAATCACACACTGCTAACCAGCATCAGTGGGGTGGAGAAAAAACTCTTTATAGCAAACAGGTGTAGGCTGTACACACAGCAAAATACACTAGAATTTAATAAAAAAAAACCAAAAAAAAACTCCAGGCTGTACTACATCTGGGTACAAGCAAGTAATCTCATAACAGGCAAATAAAAATGTAAACTAAAGAAAAATTAATATAATACTGTACTTTGTACTGAATGTTTCATGTATTTGTTGTGCCAATATTTAATTCTTTGAACTGATTGCATTTTGTATTAGTTTGGCAAGAAAAACTGTAGGGCAGCAATAAACTTTTACCTAGACTAACCCAATCTGAATACTCCTCAACAACATGCTAAGTCTAATAGAATATACCCATGACTAAAAAAAATTACCATGCAGAGCTGGGATGGAAATTACAATATTAGCAAAGAAAATGTAATCAACCTGATTAAGTCAATCAATCAATAATTTTTTTTTTTTTACCAGGAATAGTGCGACTGAGCAAGCTCATTTTCAAGGTGGTCCTGGATGGACACAAACAAAAATAATTTTATGATACATACATTGGTATAATGAGAAAGAACTATGCAATACATCCAGATTAGGTCCTGAAATAGAATGACAGAGGATACAGAGCAATGGAGGGATATATGGGAGAATTCTATATAGCATGTCTACTTGGTGAAAAATAATACATGAATTAGTGTAGTCAAAATGAATGCACAGTTTCAAGTGCTATGCAGACGGTGCCCACTGAACAATCATATAGTGGCTGTAGCTAGGCACCTGAGCTGCAAGGAACTATAGGTAAATAAAAGTTCAAATTAAGTAGTGTATAGACCCCCTGCCCTGGCGGAGGAGCTGGAGAGTGGTGTATAGACCCCCTGCCCTGGCGGAGGAGCTGGAGGACAGTCTGGTGGCAGATGTTGGGGACACTGCAGACTGGGCAGAGGAACAGTGGTGGTGTTGGGGGACTTAAACATGCCAGAAACAGACTGGGAGACTATGACATCTTCTGTGACCAGGGAACAGAGGTTGTTGGATGTCTTTCAAGACGCGTTCCCAACTCAGCAGGTGAGGGAACCGACCAGGGAGGCGCGGGTACTGGATTGGTCCTGGCAGACAGTGACCAGATTGGGGGCCTGGAGGGCGGGACCCATTGGCAGGGAGTGACCATGCCACGTCTGGTTCTGCCTGGACCTAGGAGGGGTAGAAGGCTGCACAAAGACGGAAGTAACCAACTTCAGGGGGGCAGATTTTAAGGAAATGAGAAGGATCCTTAAGGAGCATTTGGATGGGATTGGGTCAGACAAGGACGCTGATAGTAGGTGGGAAATCATCAGGAGAGGGGTGCAGGATGCTACTAGCACCTGTGCAAGAGTAAGATGAAAATGCGGTAGGGCCCAAAAACCCTGCTGGTGGACCAGGGAGGTCCAGGAGGTGGTGCGGGGAAAGAAGGCAGCCTATAAGCAATTCAAGTGCTTAAGGAGTGAAAGGGATCAAGGGGAGTATGAGCTGATGGCTAGAAGGGCCACTAGAGTGGTGAGGGCAGCTAAGGCAAGGAAGGAGCAGAACCTGGCCAGGGAAATTAGGAGAGGGAACAAGAGGTTCTTTAGATACATTGGGGAAAAACAAAGGGTGAAGGGGCAGATTATCAGGATTAAATCAGGGGAGAGATGGGCACAAGACCCGGGGGAGCAGGCTGTGGTACTAAATGAGTACTTCACCTCAGTTTTCACCAAGGAAAATGGGGGTGCTGCATCATACATGGGAGGAGACAGAGATACTGAGGAAGGGGGAACCCTACCGATCGGGCAGGTCTGGGGAGAGGGGGAAGCAACACTGGCAGGTGGGGGGAGGGCTGAGCATGGAGAAGAGGTACTCGAAGTGGAAATCACAGCAGAGAGAGTGAGGGAAGCCCTCAGCTCCCTTAAGACGGAGAAAGCACTGGGGCCGGATAAATTACATCCCAGAGTGCTGAAGGAACTTGCAGGTGTCCTGGCAAAACCCCTGGCGGAGCTTTTCACCATCTCTCTGAGGACGGGGTGGGTGCCTCAAGACTGGAAGGTGGTGCATATAGTGCCTGTCCACAAGGGGGGATCAAGGGAGGTGGCAGGGAGCTGACAGGCCTGTCAGCCTGACATCGGTGGTGGGCAAGGTGATGGAGGGCATTGTCAAGGAGAGGCTAGGGGGGGACCTGGAAAAGTCAGGGTGCCTGGACGATAGACAGCATGGATTCATCCCGGGGAAATCATGTCAGACAAACCTGGTGGAGTTCTATGACTGGGTGACGAGTGCCTTGGACTTGGGTAGACCAGTGGACGTCCTCTTTCTAGACTTCAGCAAGGCATTTGACTCTGTTCCTCACGTGGGCCTGTTGGATAAGCTGGGAGAAATGGGGGTGGGGAACCAGATGATCAGATGGATAGGCAATTGGCTCCAGGACTGGATCCAGAGGGTCGTAGTTGGTGGGATAGTCTCATCCCCAAGAAGGGTCATTAGTGGGGTCCCACAGGGATCAGTCCTTGGGCCCCTTCTGTTCAACACCCACGATCTGACATAAGGACAGGAATCAGGAGTGAGATGAGTCTCTTTGCAGATGACTCAAAACTGGGGTGGTGGTGGATGGGAAGGAGGGAGGGTGGCCTACAGGGGACCTGAGGCTCTGGAAAGATGGTCTAGAAAGTGGAAGCTGAGGTTCAATGCAGGGAAATGCAAGGTACTCCACCTGGGGGCCAGAAACCCAGGCCAAGTGTACACCCTGGGGGAAATGCTACAAGTCTCGATGGCTGAGAGGGACCTGGGGGTGGTGGTGGATGTCAAGATGAACAACTCTGAGACTTGTAGGAGGGCAGCAGCCAAGGCCAACAGGATGCTGTGATGCATCGCTAGGGGGATCAACTCCAGAAGGAGGGAAGTGATACTCCCTCTGTATAACTGCTTGGTGAGGCTGCACCTTGAGTACTGCGTGCAGTTTTGGAGGCCACACTTAAAGAGGGACATTAACCTCCTGGAGAGGGTCCAGAGGAGGGCAACCAAAATGATTTGGGGCTTGGGGGACAGGACCTATGAGGAGAGGCTCGAAGAGCTAAATATGTACACATTGGAAGAGAGAAGGGGACATGATAGAGGTCTTCAGGTACATGAAGAGGGTAAATAGGGAGGAACAGTCAGGGTGCTTTCAAGGAAGGAGGAGGGGCCACTAGAGGGCATGGGTGGAAGCTGGAGGGGGGAAGATTCAGGGGAGAAAGGAGGAGGTGCTACTTCACTGAGAGGGTGGTGGAGCCATGGAATGCACTGCCTAGGGGGCTGGTGGAGGCAGAGACAGTGGAGGGGTTCAAGAGGGGGTGGGACAGGTACAGGGGAAGGGTTCTGGAAGCAAAATCCAATGCAGCAAGAATATCCGGAACTGGGAAGGGAGAAGCCAGAGAAGGCGAGGGGGACAGCAAGGTCAGCACCCAGGGTGGGGGCTGACCAAACGAGCAGACACGAAAGACCGTTAGGCCTATTCTGCTGGCATTTTAGTATGTTAGTAAGTATTAAAACAGAACAGCACTTAACTATCAGGATTCTTATCCAATTCCCTGTCCTGGTCAGCATGTTTTGAAATGAAGCACAAAGCAGCCTCAGAGTCAGTAAACAAATAATGTCTGGAACCGGAACAGTTTTCAGCCTTGTCAAGAAACAGACACTGAGTTTGCATTGCCTTGTCCTGCACCATTTTCCTTACTAGAGGTGACTGTTTTTTCCTCCTTCTCGAAAAACAGAGTACAACTGAACTTCCCACATCAAAGCGTCCCAGGTATGAGACACCTGCCACAGCTGAATCCTCAAAGCTGGATAAATAACTAATAATATTAATTTGCATGTTCTCTCTCTCTCTCTCTCTCTCTCTCTCTGGCATGGACCCTCTCTCATCCTTTCACATGACAGGATATGAAATGCCTGACAAAGAAACAGCCCATCTGAAGCTGAATGCCAGGACAGATCACAAAACAACCCACTGTTCAACAGCACGCAAAAACCCTTGCTGACAAAATTGTAGAGCTTTTTTTCAACTTCTGTCATCCCATTGTTGGGTTTTGTAAGCCTTGCCATTCAACTTCTGCAGCATAACCATAATTGGTGCCACAAACCAGTCGCAAGAGTCAGCACTAAGTTATTGTATCATTGATTGTTTCCCCAAACTCATGGAGTGCTGAAGATGGAAGATATGCCTTAATGCCCTGAGATGCCTGCAGCTTACTCATGTATGGCCCCATAATAAGTGCTAATCTGTCAGCCACCAATTGTTATGAATATATGATTAATTGTTAAATTTTACTAAAATACAGTGTGTTAAACATGAGCTCACAAACAAAGCAGCCACCCACACAGCTGTTCACTTATGCACCCTAAGCGTTCATAGCTTATTTTTGAGCACCCATTGTTTGCCATCGCTTATAAAATGGAGTTGGGTCAGTTCTGGCTTCTCATTGCTCAGAAAGTTGACCTAGCACATACCCTTACTACCATGACATGATGGGGTGCATTAATCGAGAGCACAAGCTGTTGGGGTCAAAAAGGGCCAATATGCTAATTACATAACCTCAGAGTAAAAAAAAATCACAGTGTAAATCAAACAATCCAACAACCTTAAAAAGAAATCATTCAAATGAAACAAAAATACCATGAAAGGAACCACAACCCCCCCCCCCCCCAACAGCAATGTTGCTCACGAATCATAAACTGCAAAGGAAATCCATCCTACAACTATGAAAAAAAATTGTTTCATACTCAATAAGCCACAGTGCTATTCATACAAGAAAAAGACATTTTAGGACACCATAAAATTTATTCTAAAACTATGTGTCTGTGTAACAGCAGAAACATATAGCCACACAATATTAAAATATCAGAAAATACTTTTTTTTTTTTTTTTCATTTATTTATTTAGTTTTTGTTGACCGGGTAAGTGCACTAGACAAATCCTGCCTATTTTCAGGCATGACCCGGGGAAGGGGGATACAGATGAATAACAACTGACCTTGAACCAGATTAAGCTGTTGGTGGTATTTCTAGTGAATGAGGGAAATTTGGCCAGGACACTGGGGAAATTCCCCTACTCTTTTCGAGAAGTGCCATGGGATCTTTAACATCCACCTGAACTACCACCAATCCAGGCAGATGGGACCTCGGTTTAACGTCTCATCCAAAAGACGGCACCTCAGAAATGCAGCACCCCTCTCATGCTGCACTACAGTGTCAGTACTGGGATATTAACCCAAGTGTCAGATGTGGGAACTGATCCAACAGCCCTCTGATCTCCTAGCCTCAGAGGCGAGTGTGCTGCCTACTGAGCCACTGACACTTACAAACATAGTTCTAAAACCTAGCCAAATAGTAACTTATTTACCTGGCATGTAGGAAAAAACAGGGAAGTCTTAAACTTCATGCTGCAACCTCATCAACTGCAGTGCATCTGAGTAAAACTACATGGCATCTAATCAACAGCCAGTCTTCCAGGTCAGACTCACAGATCACATTAGAAGTACAGGAAGTTAAAACTCACAAATACTGGGGCCACCCAATAGCTCAGTGGTAGTGCTGTGCAGTCCTAGGTTGGCAACTCGTGTCTGGAAGCATGACTGGGAAGCTGGTTGTGTGGGTCGGGCTCCACCATACTGGTGACTCCTGCAGTGGGTCAGCGAGCTTGCCTCCTCTGCAGCAGGATGCCAATGCACACAAGGCCAGCCATGGACACTGCCTGATATCAGGGGAGATGGGCAGGGTTTCCGTGAAAAGCAAAGAAAATGGACCCTACCAGCAGGAGGAAGCCCTCAACTGCTGCAGGTACCAGGCCACTGACCAGGACCTAGCTCATTCACTGGATGTGGCCGGGGAATGCCCCCCACGGCCCTGCCATCGTGGGTAATCTGCGTGGGACTTGTACAGCCAAGTAAGTCCTGGAAATGGTGAGCAATGGTGCTGGGCAGGTAAAAAGCAGAAGAGCCTGAGGGAGAAAGGGGACATAAAAACCTTACGAAAACCCCCTCAGAAATACCTATATAGTGTATGCTGGAACGTTATACGAACTCGCTTTTCCACCATACCCAAACCTTGTACAGCCACACTGACAAGAATGAATAGAATCCTCTCCTGATAGTACGTGCAGAACAGTGTTCCATTTATTCAGAATGGAAAGCTCATGCGGTCATGAAAGGCTGCAGTAAAAAAATGCCGCAGGTCATTAACTTTCAAAATGTGGCGACAGGACTGACATACAGTTGAGTAAACCCGCTGGGAGATGCAGGATCAACCAGATATGGTAAAATAAGCAGGATAAACCAGATAAATTACAAATAACTTACTAAAATACATTCTGGGCATCCACCTCCACTCGTTAAGTGAGGCATACATCCGCCATGGTTGTTTTTTTTAAAACCTCCCAAACCTGCCTGACAACCAATGATAGTGTGTGCTGGAGACGCTGGAATGGCCAGTCCCTAGCAACTTGCAATATATACTAGCAACCAGCCCAAGCTAACTGAATAGGGGCACGGCAGCAGTTTATTTTCTATATTTAAAAAAAAAAGTACTTTACAACTACCAAGGGAGGCACCATACACCATAAAAATACTGGATGGGCAACCCTATTCCCAACCAGTGTGTTCTGCCACCTCGGCATCTGATTCCACAGGACATCTTGAGCTTCACTCTCAAGGTCACAGGGAATCAGACCCCTCTGTGCCAGTCCAGAACACACTTGTATTGCATGGTTGCCCATCCAGTATTCTCTATTTATAGCAGCAAGACCAACTATAACCATGCAATCGTAACCCAGTCCTTGTAGTGCAACCGTACCCAACCAGAACTGTAGCCCAGCTACAATCTAATCCCTGCTGCATACATAATTTATGCTAATGCCCTAAAACAGCACCAAATTATAACACTACTACACTGCCAAAAAACAAGTATTACCTAACATTTAGAAGTTTACAGCAATTCCATTGGGGAATTATGCTTGCCATTGTATCTCCTGGTGGTTTAACATACTAACATACTAACATACTATTTGCCAGCAGATTAGGCCTTATGGTCTATCAAGTCTGCTCGAACCTAGATCCTTAGTTGGGTGCCGAGACCCTCCCATCCCTTGTGCTCCAGAAACCCCTATCATCCATCCCCACCTCCCCCCCGGGACAGGCCATCATCTGATATATCCACTTTCTGTGTCTGTCCCACCCTCTCTTAAAGCCCTCCACTGTGGATCTCTGAACCAGCTCACCAGGCAGAGCATTCCAGGGTCCACCACCCTCTCAGTGAAAAACCTCCTCCTCTTTCCCCCCCTCACCCTACCACCTTCCAACTTCAAACCATGCCCTCTCGTGATGCCTCCCTGCTTTAGTCTAAAGATCCCCTCCATGTTTACCCTATTTATTCCCTTGAGGTACTTGAAGACCTCAATCATGTCCCCCCTGTCTCTCCTCTCCTCCAATGAAAACAGGCAGAGCTCCTCAAGTCTGTCCTCGTAAGTCAAATCCCTAGCCCTCATATCATCTTTGTTGCCTCCTCTGTACCCTCTCCAGGAGCTGTATGTCCCTCTTCAAGTGTGGTCTCCAGTACTGTACACAGTACTCAAGGTGTGTGGTCTAACCAGTCCACTGTACAGCGCAGAATCACTTCCTTGCTCCTAGAGGTGATCCCCTGCGATAGCATCCCAACATCCTGTTTGCCTTGCTAGCTGCTCTCCTGCACTGCTCAGAGTTATTCATACATGTATCCACCATGACCCTAGGTCTTTTTCCCCTGTTGAGGCTTCCAGCACCTCTCCCAGGGTGTACCTGTGTTTAGGGTTTCCCGACCAAGATGCAACACCTTGCACTTGGTGATATTGAAATTTAATTTCCATGTGGAGCCCAGCTTTCCAGGGTGTCCAGGTCCCTTGCAGGGCCAACCTCCCTCTTCTCCCTCAACTACTGCTCCCATCTTGGAGTCATCTGAAGAGACTCATTTCACACCCTATACCATCCCTGATGTCCGATATGTATGCATTAAACAGGATTGGACCCAGGACCGAGCCCTGTGGTACCCCACTACCAACCTCTGTAGGGTTCGAGAGCTCCCACAGACCACTACTCTCTGAGTGCGTCCAGCTATCCAGTTTTCAATCCATCTGACCATCAAGGGCCTACTCCTAACCCCATCAGTTTCTCCACCAGACCATTGTGGGGACAGAGTCAAACGCCTTGCTGAAGTCCAAGAATAATACATCCACAGGCTTACCCCTGTCCAGTTCTGATGTTACCCATTCATAGAACTCCACAAGGTTGGTTTGACATGATCTACCTGGCACAAACCCATGCTGCCGACTATCCAGACCTCCAACCTCCCTAAGTAAACCCCAATCGCTCCTTTAGTATACCTCCATTAATTTTCCCACCACCGAGGTTAAACTGATGGGTCTATAGTTCCTGGTACTTCCTTCGACCCCCTTTATGGATTGGTACCACATGTGCCTCGCCAATCCCCAGGTACCCTCCCCTGTCTCAAGTGACCTGTTGAAAAGCTCCGCCAGGGTGCAGCCAGTATGTCCGCCAATTCCCATAGTACTCTCGGATGAATGCCATCCGCCCAGGAGATTTGTCTTTCTTTAGGGCCTTGAGGGCAAACCACACCTTTGGTGGGGATGGCATCATCCGTCCCTCCACCTTACTGGTCTTTTTATCCTTATCCAGATGTGACACCCCTGGGGTACCTTTCCTCCCTTTGCTCCATTTCTGTTGCTCCTGATCCCACTCCCTGCCGCTTCTATCCCCTTTGTGCCTTGCTTTGTAGATATCCCATCCCCCTCCCTAGTGAACACAGAGGCAAAGTACTCGTTAAATACCTCTGCCTGGTCCCTCGCCTCTTCCACCCACCCTTCTTCTGATCTCAATCTGCTGAGATGGCCCTTAGTTTTTCTCCGCTCCCCAATGTACCGGAAGAACCCCTTTTCCCCTCCATGTATCCCCTGTGCCAGCCGTTGCTCTTTACTGGACTTTGCTCCCCTCACCATACGGGTGACTTTTCTAGATGCAAGCTGGTACATATTTCTTATCCCTATCCCTCTTGTTGTTTTATATTTTTGTAAGCCGCCTTCTTTTCTCTGACTGCTACCTGGACCTCACTGGACCACCAGCATGGTTTATGTGACCTTGCTCCTTACGTTTCAACTTAGCGCAGGATCCTGACTGCCTCATGAAGTCCCGTTTATGACCTCCCATCTTCTTTCCACACTTGTCATTGAGGTAATCCCTTCAAGTGATCCTTGAGAATATTTCCATGCCCATAAAGTCTGCCCCTGAAATCCACTGCCAGTGTCCTAGATCTCACCCCCACTCCCAATGCTTATTTGAAACCAGACAGTATTGTGGTCACTCCCAGTCAGGGGTCCTGTACAACCATGTCCCTTACCAGATCCCCATCTGCCAGAACCACATCAGGACATGCCCCTCCTTGGGCTCCATCACATGCTGTGTTAAGAACACATCCTGGAAGCCATCCAGCAGCCTCTGCTCCTTGGCCACCTTAGAGGACATGGTTCCCCAGTTTGTACCTGGCATATTAAGGTCCCATCAACACCACTCCTTCCCTTTTGGACCACACTGGGCAATGATGTTGTCCAGCAAACCATCCTCTAGAACATCACTCATCCCGGGGCTATATGCTACTCCCAGCTTGACCTTATCTCCTGCTGGGGATCGTAAGGTGACCCATAAGGCCTCCACGTTCCCTCTGCCTCTTCTACCATAGCAATTTCTATGTCATCTCTAATGAACATAGCCACTCCACCTCCTCTGCCCTCCTTTCTATCCTTCCTAAGCATAGTGTACCCCGTACATTTAGGTCCCAGTCATGGTTTTGTTGGCCACGTTCCGTGACTGCCGCCACATCCACCCCCTCGAACAGCATGGCCTGGAACTCTGGCAACTTGTTTCCCAAGCTCTGGCATTTACTAACACCAGCCCCCACCCTTATCCCTGATCCTTTTGTGAAACCCACCCAGATTCCTTATACTTCATCCTCCCCTGCTCCTCCTGAAACCTCCACCTCAGTCTGTTTCCCCTCCCCCTTGGGCTTGAAGGCTACTCCCTCATCTGAGGGAGGGCTTCGGTCAGCCTTCCCTATCCCTTCCTCCCTTACAAGTTTAAACCCCACCTTTCTTGTATGTAGTCAGCCATCCCCTGTTTAGGACTTCCTTCCCTAATGGGGCAAGATGAAACCTGTCCTTGGCATATAGTCCCTTATCCTCCCAAACTCCATTCCAGTTCCCAAACACCCCCAACCCATTCTCTTCACCCCACTTCCTGAGCCATTCATTAACCTCTGTGAGCTTCATTTTTTTCTCCACTGAGGCCTTTGGTACTGGCAATATCTCCGAAAAGGAAATGTTGCATCCATTATCCCGACAGACTCTGGCAAGTTCTTTAAGTCTCTTACTGTTTAGGCTCAGGACTCTAACCCACCATATGGTACATTAACATAGAATAATCCTCCTCTTTTATGTCTTATTCCTTACTTGTCTTGTGTCATGAACTGATATGCAATCAGGCCATAACTTACTAGCATTGTTCTGTCTCTATGATGCTGAGTAGTAAAGGAACTGCTCTGGTAAGTTCACGACCCACATTCACGCCCTAAGGCCAGGGTGTTGGTAGGGAGAGATACAGGCTCCTAGGTAGTCAGACCACATTGAGCCATTCTAATAGTGGCCCATGGGGATGGCAGTGCTCTAGTCAGCATGGGTGACCATACGCTGCTGGATGCCCCCACCACCTAAGGCTCTGAAAGTGTCTGTGTAATGGGGAAGTTGAGTTGGAATCCCAATAATGTACCACTGAGCACAGTGGATGATGGCTCCTTGGACTCTTCACATAACACCCAATCCTGCAGCTAGCTTGCACCACTCTCCTCACACTGTTGATCCTTGGACCAGATGCTGCTCCCTCCCTGGTGTTAGCAAAGAGGTCTCTCAGTGAGGAAAAGCCAAACCTACCAGTATCGATGAAGGATCTTCAAAGAAGAAGGTGATGGTGGTGGTGGAAATTCAGAAGACCGTATTGTCAAGCAGGTAGAGATGGCCCCTTGAGTAGCCCAAAGGAAAGGGCAGTCAGTGGATGGTAAGCATAAACCTCATAAACAAGCATTTGTCAATGCTGAATGTCTGCTTGCTGGTATTGGCATTGGTAGTGCAGAAGATAGAGAGATGCATAATAGGAATGGCAGTGAAGTACTGAAGTAATGCCAGCCCTCACCCTGTAGAAACTGACAGGTGTTGGGAGTGTGCCTTTGGGTCATCGGCCACAACACACATGCCATTCCACCTCACTCCACCCAGCAGACACAGACAGGTGTCGCAAGGTGCCTTGAGGTCTTTAGCCCTTATGCTCACCCCATTCCATAAGGAAATAAGCAGAGATGGGTGCAGTGTCGGAGAATGAGGTGATCATTAGGGCCACAGGGTAGGGGTGGGGGTGGAATGGCATGAGCATTATGACTGATGATCCCAAATCACATGGTATCCTGTGATATTAGCACTGGGGAATGGGCGCCTACAATAATGGTGACCCGCTCCCCACCGCATTTCAGGGATGGCTACGGGAAGGTAAGGCAGCCGGATGGGGGAGTGGGCGAATATATTGACAAAGCCCTCCCACATAAAACATAAAAAAATTAAGTCCCCAGTGCCCTTTTGCTGTGCACCAGGGTGTCAAAGTGCTGCAATTTTATTTCGGCACTCTTAACTTCTACATAAGGCAATCACTTTTAGGCTTTCACTGGTATCACATAGAACCAGTCATACCAATGCCTGTCATTCTGTACAGAGTGGGCATTATGGTTGGCAACCCTAATGCCCGGGCATTTTTTGGTATTTTTACTCCAGATTTTCAACATGGGCTTTTTAGGACCCCACCTCATGAACAGTGGCAGTATCATTTCATTACTCAATCCTAAAAGGTGATTTTGCACAGCAAGTGTGCCATTCAGCGCCACAGGTGTGAAAACGCATTTCGGGCAGGATGTGAAAAATGACAGCTATACTTTTCATGAGGAGGTGTGAAGAAATGGCAATGTTGAAAATCTGGAGTGAAAATATGAAAAGTGGTAAGTTTATGTGTGTAAAACTGTGCAACACATCAGAACACAGTCATTTATTGAACAGCTTTTACCATATTTTCAACATGGCCTTTTTGGGACCTCCCCTCATGAACAGTGGCACTGTGATTTCGTTAATCTGTCCCAAAAGTTGATTTTGCACAGCGGCCTCGCCATTCTGTGCCATAGGTGGAAAAACACATTTTGGAAAGGATGCGAAAAATGACAGCTATACTGTTTATAAGGGTGTGTGAAAAAATTGCAATGTTAGAAATTTGAAGTAAAAATATTAAAAATTGATGAAGATATGAGTGTGCGTAGAAGCTGCACAACAGATGCTCATAATGCAGTCATTTTTTGGAGTTTTTTCAGCAAATTTACAACAAGGGCTTTTTGGGACCCCACCTCATGAACAGTGGCACTGTTGTTTCATTAATTGGTCCTGAAAGGTGATTCCATGCAGCTACCACAAAATCACCTTTCGGGACCGAGAAATTAAATGACAGTGCCAGTGTTCATGAGATGGAGTCCCAAGAACCCCATGTTGAACATTTGGGACCGCAACTCTAAAAATTGGCTGAGATATCAACCTAAGTTGAAAACCTCCCATTAACTGCCAATGTGGGGCTTACCATAATTTTTTCAGTTCCTGGTTGGTCTTTGAATAGCGCAGACATGTTCCTGGTCCACAGAAGATCACTGCTCCTGACTTCCAGAAGTAAGTATGGGTGAGAGGGGGTGCAGAGAGGTAGGGTGCGCAGACAGACAGTGCAGTTTGGGGGAGTGGGCCGGCGTTAATGACGAGGGACTGTTCTTTTTATTTCAGGTTTAAAAGCAAAACACGTCATGGGACAGTTTTCTTTTTTACAGGTGAAATATTTAAAAAATGGATTTTGGCACACTGGGTGGACTCCCAGTGTGCCAGAGTAATGGAGGGGATCAATGCTGACCCAGGGATTTGGCACCCTGAGGTCGGCTGAGAACATAGGGGGTGTGGGGGCGGCACATCCAGCACGGAGGGGCATCCTGTGTCGGAAAACATCAAGAAATATTTTTGCCACACTGGGGTGGGCTCCTAATGTGCCACATTAATGGGGGGAAGGGGAAAACATGCTGACATTGGGATTGAGCACCTTGATGTTGGCAGGGGATAGAGAGTGGAGGGATGTGGGGCGGGCAGCAGCAGTGAGAGGGAGTTAACATTTAAATTTGTTGTCCTGCTGTGTGCCTGGTTGGGAGGGAGGAGGACTGCTTCTGCAATGACAAAACTGCCCCTGACTGCAGCAGCAGATTTCTTTCAAGTGCGGCGCTCGCTCTGAAACTGCTGTCAGTTACCCATACCATAATATCACAAAACTTTTATTTCCTAATGTCTTGGACTATAGGAAGTACTTGGTAAGGTTGGTTCACTAAAACAAAATTCAACAGAAAAGGGGGATCGTACACTGAGATCCTCAGCAGCCCTAAACTGGAATGTGCTACCTTCCTCTGTACAGGCTGAAACTAATCATAACTCTTTCACTAAAATGTTGAGGGACCATTATACTTTCACTTGTCGGTGTATGAAATAGAAGTAGTTTTCTTCTCTTCATCTCCACCATATGTACATACTTGGTCCCTCTGTCTCTGTTTTATTAGTTAAAATTACATAATGGCTGTGTGCTTTTTTTATTGATTATGTGTTTGTACTGTCCATATTTATATTTATATTTTTATGTGTAACTTAGATAAACTACAGGATTGTCTTGTGAACTGCATCAATAAAGTCCAAAACCATTGATGCAGCATTCTGGATCAACTGCAGATGGTAAATCTGACTACCAGGTAAGGCCTTCTTTAATCCTTTGCGAAGTCGGCACATAGTCGGCATTCCTAGCATTGTGCCTGACAAAGGCAGTGTCAGGATTTCTGGATTGCAAGCATGGTGCTTCTGGTGCTTTTTCCTGTGTCAGTGGAGTGTGCTGGTAACAACTTTCACCTGGAATGGTTTTTCACCACATCACCAAGGTACATTAGCCTTGGAGGATGTATATTTAAGTATTGGGGGTGTGGGGCGATGCCCCCCGCATTACATGTTTTGTGCATTTTTTCTTTTATAGTACAACAGTCCTATTTCACCAGCTTTATTCACAATGCCCTGGACAGAGGGCTCTAGGTGGGGGCAATGTACATTGA
This sequence comes from Neoceratodus forsteri, assembly GCA_016271365.2. Lineage (NCBI taxonomy): Eukaryota > Metazoa > Chordata > Ceratodontiformes > Ceratodontidae > Neoceratodus > Neoceratodus forsteri. The sequence goes on from CM028131.1 coordinate 1,182,163,733, forward strand.
CCTCACCAAGGCCTTTGACACTGTAAACCATAATCTGCTCCTGGATCAAGTTTCCCATATCAGCCTCTCCTCTGAATTGATAGCCTGGTTCATGAGCTACCTCATCGAGAGAGTCCAGAAAGTGAAAATACAAGACACCTTCTCCGAAAACCGTAGTGTCACCATAGGGGTACCCTAAGGATCCATCCTGGGCCCCCTACTGTTCAGTTTATTTCTAAACAACCTCCCACAATCTGTAAATGACTACATTCTGCTCTATGCAGATGATGCAGTTCTATATTCATGCAAAGCAGAGCCCACAGTGTTAGCAAAGCAAATGCAGGCTAACTTCTCCTCTGTAGAACATTGGTTCCTTCAATCCAAATTAAAACATAATTACAAGAAAACTACGACCATGTTTTTCACATCATCACTTTACAAACACGATACCCACCACCTTCACATTCTTAACAGTTTGAACTTTCCCCTTGACATGGTCCAAACTTTTAAATACCTGGGAGTGACACTGGACTGTACCCTCTCATTCAACCACCATATTGACATAGTCACCAAGTTGTCTAATGCAAAACTGGGATTACTATACAGACATCACCAATATCTTACTGCTGAAGCACTAAAAACTGCAGTAAACAGCTCAGTGCTCTCAGTGATTGACTATAGGCTAGTAGTTGATGGGGCTGCCTCCCAATCCTCACTAAAATGCATAAGAACAACGCTTAACAAAGTATGTCGTCTAACTCTAGGTGTACCTCGCTTCACCCACACCTGCGAGCTAAACACTCAGATGGGGTAGCTCAACCTTGATAGCTGCATTTATTATTGAGTTTGCCCTCTCACCAAGAAAACTACTCTAGGACTCACCACTCCGGGTCTGCAAAGCCTCCTTAACTGACCTCACACCACCAGATGCACCAGGGGAATAAACAATTCGACCTTAAGCATCCCTTTCTGCTGAACCACACAAGGTCAACGGTCCTATGAATATTGGGCACCACTATGGCTCAATGCATTTGACATAGGCATCACAAAAGAAGTAAAGCTAGGAACTTTTAAATCTAAACTCCACATGACCCTAGCCTCAAACAGCAACTACAATTGTTCTCTGCGAACATGTAAGTTTTTTCCCTTAAGTAAACATAGCTGTGTGTTTGAAGACTGCAGTTGTATGTGTTCTTAGAACAATTGCTAAGGGTGTTGTATGCTAAAATTAATTGGGTTTTAATTAAAGGGTTACTGTTTGTTTCAGTCAAATTACTAATCTTGTGTTAGTACTTCAGGAATTTGTAGTTATTAGGTTTTAGTTTTTGATTTATTTTGTCTTGTAACTGAATTTTTGGCTTTCAGGACTGTTGCATTTAGTTTGGTTGCATTTGTGTGGGTAGAAGCATGTGTTTCCTAGTGTTGTAGGTAGGTTCCTGTTACTTTGTTTTTTTCTGCTAGTTACATACTGTGTGACTTTGGTGTGTTGTGGTAGAGTTACTTTATTTTTGCAGGTAATTTGCATTTGCAGGCAGGTAAAAGTTTTGTTAGGAGTGGGTAATGGAATGGTGACAGAGAGCTGTCAGTTATTTTCTATTCATCACCCACTATTATCAGTTGTAGGTGTAGATAACATACCTGCCACTATCTTCTAGTAGTGGGTAAAGGGAGTTCTCAGCAACTAGAAATTAGTAATAATGGGGGGGGGGGGTCTGCCATATAATGAATACAGGCAATGTTTTTTTTTTAATGACTCCATAGGCTTGTAAAGAAGAGGCAGTTTACATTTATACTGAAGCTTAATTTATTAAAGCATGATACATGCAGTTTCATGGCATTTGAAAATTGTAAACACAGCCTCTCCTGATTCAGACATCCTTCTCTAAGAATCCTAAAATGGATTCCTTGATGATGTAATTGAAGAGAGAGAGAGAGAGAGATGCCCAGCTGTGCAGATGTATTCTAGCTGTGCTAACTGTATTCAAATGTGAATAACTTTAAAATGAAAAATTATAGCATGGTACTGAGAGTGCAAAAGTTGTTCAGCACAAAAATATCTACAAAATGATTGTGTTTCATTTATAGATACTGTTTAGTTTTTTAAAAATGTGTTTCACTTTTTCAACAAACAAATGCAAATAATATTAAAACAAAAAAGGAAAGCATGGTATTGTGAGCATGACATTTATTCAGCACAAAAATATCTATAAAATGAGTAGTGTTTCATTTATATGTGCCTTTTAGGTTTTTTTTTTATAATTGGCAAAAAAACAGAAAGTTCACTTATTTTTCACTTCTTGCAACAAACAATTGCAAATAGTTTTAAACTGAAAAATAATGGCATGGTACTTTGAGCACAAAAGTTGTTCAGCACAAAAATATCAAATGAGTGGTGATTCATTTATAGAGAACTTTTAGATTTTTTATAATCAGCAAAAAATGACAGGAAATTGAATACCCGAGGTATTTGCTGAAATCCTGTTACTGTGATGGTCTTCACTCTTGCGGTTTCACCGTGCGGTTGGCATACCCCTAAGTACCAGCCTTCTCCTCCGTCCTCTAGTTAAATTGGATAAAATGCACTATATGATTTATCAGGTTATCCTGAGGTTCACATGTCACATTATCTTGGTGTATCCAATCCATTTAACCTGGATAAGGCACTAAGATAGTACACTACCCTGCTCAGATTTCTTGGATAGTTGCCACTGTCTGACTTATTAAACTCAGAATGTATACCAGCATTTAGCAGGGTAACCTTAGGAGGATTAGTGTAAAAGTAATTAACATTCTCCCATTGCTCATGTTGGCAGTACCAGAACCTGGTCTTCCATGGTAAGTGCTGTGTGGAGGGGAAACACAATCCCCTAAACACTGTTGGCAATCAGTTATCTGCCAAAGCAGGCAGCAGCAAGGCACTGAGGGGGACACAGGTAACATGAGTCCCAGTCAGAGAAGGCAGTGGCAGGAGAAAAGCAGGATTCAGGGGCTGTAATGCCTTGCACCCCAACAATACTTTAGTTTGACTTTCTATTTATGCTTCTTCCCTTTGGCTGCCCTGATGGCCCCCTCAGGACTCTGCAGCATCCCAACTCTGTCACCCTCTGCCATCTTCTGGGATTTTCTTTGTCCCCCAAGTTGCTTCCGTGGCTTGCCCCCACGGTGGGGCCCTCAGGCCACCACAAGTCCCTTAGGCAGCTTCATCTAGTTGCCAGGGAAGAGCCACAGTCAGCAAGGTATGGGGTCTATGAATGCTGCAGGACCACCATCCAGCTGAAGTTCCTCCTTTCTATTTTCTCCCACCCCATGGAGACACAAGGCTGACAGCAAGTGTGAGCACAGTTTGCACCAGCGGCCCCACTCTAACCAATCAGTACCTCCTACCATCCCTTGACTGAATTCCACCTGCACAGCCACTGAGAACACCCAGATGGCAGTCGCACAGAGGTAGTAGGAGCCCTTCCTCCCCCCAGCCAGCCCTCCAGTGATTCAGGCTTGTTCCTAAACCCACGATCGCTGGCGTCGGGAGTAGTAGTGCTACTGCTGCAATGACAGGTCAGCATCACATCTCAACAGTATGAATGATATGGTGACTGAGAGCAGGTGTTCTGTTTGGAAGAGGGTTTGTACCCCAACTACTTATACTATAGCTGCTAAAAGCACCAATAATTGTAAGGAGCCTAATTTTCACACTGAACCACTGAATTCAAAGGTAGCAGTTTTAACTTTGCCTCGTTTGATGTGAACTGTTTAAGAAGTCAGACCCTGAGAGATACATAATTAACTACCATAGAACTTGGTACTGTTAATGGTCTGTGCGATTGACAGGGGTGCAATAGTTTCTTTTAGCTGCTGCAGTGGAATGTATGAAATATTTATGTTAGTCATTGATTTCAGACTGTACAGGATAACCTCTGTTACTGTTGCTCTCCTCTACCTAACACACCCTTTTCCCACCAGCTGCCTTAACCTCCCCCTCCAACTCATATTTGGGTTAATTCTGTTTAAACCAGGGTGTCTTATCAATGCTGAAGTTCCAAGGTTGTTACAGTTTATTACCTCTGCTGATAACTGTTTTACCATACACACTTAATGTGCATAGCACAATGCTGTCTGGGTCATAGTGTTAGGCGATTCACACATTTTATTATAAGGGATAAGTACTTTGTCAGCCTATTGGTTATCTGACTGACCAACTATTGCAACAGCTTCTTCACCGGATATTACTATTTTGTAATATGTGTCCCAGATTTTGCTCATTTGAATCTGAGTTTTTTTTTTAAAAGAACACCAAATTCAATAGCTTAAAAACAAAGAAACACACACACACACACACACACACACACACACACACCCCTAACTTGCCAGTGAGGCATCAGGTCCAGCAACTTAAATTTTTAAGTGTAGCATGTGAGGGAAGAAAGAGCTCAAATCTAGGCTCTGTGGAGCCAGCAGGCTAATCCCTTTGAAGCACTGAAGACATGAGGCAAGATTTCCAAAGGGTGGTTCAAGGCTTGTTTCAAATTCTGTGCCACAACACTTTGAATCTGGAGGTGCACCAAAGGGTTTTGCCACAACTGCATCTGATTTAAGTAGGTCAGACACGGTTGTGACAGTTTATCCAGTTTGCTGCAGCCTGAACCACATTTCTGGCACAAACACTGTAAAATGATCCCCGGGGTTGACACGAGCTAGACCACAAAAATCTAGTCTAACCTGCAGCAACTGCCGCACTGGACAGAAAATCCCATTACACTGCCACAAGCCCAGAGTGTCATATCTTCGCTAGAGTCAGGACTTGCGGCAAACTGGCTGCTTTGCAAATCCAGCCCACAGACTTAGCCAGCATTCCTTACTTTGGCAGTGCAGTTGAGTTTATCTGGTGTAGTTTTCTTGCTGAGATCCATGAGTACAGAGAATTGTTCTGGTTGTGTCTAGAGGTCTGATCACCTTGCCCTGTACCACTTCCTGTTATCTAGGAACACCATTTTCAGTCAACTCCCTTCACTTCATTGTTAGATGGCCCTGCCACTGCACTCGGACAATCTATATCTGTATTCAGAGAGCACAGGAGCAACACCATAGAAAGTACTTGTCATGGAGCTCGATTTTCTAAGAGTCACTAGATCCCCAGCTGTGGCAAGCTTTGGGTGCAGCAGGGACCCTACAGCTGATTTCGGTACAAAGGGGGTCCCTGTGCCAAAATCACAAAAGTTGCTGCAGTCGAAATGTTGTGGTAAGGATTTGGTGCATCAGAGGGGTATGACGGAGGGTCCCATCAAGCCCCACCTGCCTGCACAACTCTGGCCTAGACCCATGATGTTGGGAGGGAACCAGCGTGGTACACTGATGATGGACCAGATGGGGTGCCAGTACTGGGTGGCATATGCATGGCAGGGTGTAGGAGGTTACACTGGTGGCATTGGGGCAGTTGTGCCCTATACAGTGCCACAGAGCTACAGACAGGTAAGGTGATGTATGGAGGCACTGACTGTGTCCTAAACCCCCTGATGCTGTTAGCCCTGCCAGTTGTCCCACACCATGCAAACTTCCATGACATGTGGTAACAGAACAGGGCTGTACAAGATGAGGTGCTGTTGCAGGACAGGGATGTACCCCAGCCAGCGTCACCTGCCCCTGTTGCATACCTCTATGTGTGCTACCATGGTGCTGCTACAGGTGCTGTAATAGCTGCGGTAGGTGGGAAGGACATGCCAGTTGACAGGTGCCATAATGAGGTACGGCAGATGGCCGGTTGGGTAGTTTGCATGATGCCGAACAGCTGGCAGAGCTGTTAGCATACAAACATATGAAACTGCCAGCAGATAAAGGCCTTATTGTCTATCAAGTCTGCTCGATTGTTCAACTAGCAGCTCTTATACTGCAGCTCCACCTCCCTTCCTCCCTCCAGTGAACCTCCCCCTTACCCTGTTCCAACCCCTTTTGAAGCAGCCCACTGTTCTACAGGATACCGCTTCCCCTGCCAATGTGTTCCACCAGACACCACTCTCCCCATAAAAAAGTGTCTCCTCACTTCCCTCCTGAATCTTCCCCCTTCCAATCTCAGATCCTGCCCTCGAATGTCTCTCCCCATCCTTAATTTGAAAAGCCCCTCCGTGCCTGTCTTATTTATTCTCTTCATGTACTTGAAGATTTTAATCATGTCCCCCATCCCTCCTCTCCTCCAGGGAGTACATGCCCTCAGCCTGCTCTTGTAGGGTAAATTCCCTAGCCCCTGGATCATTTTTGTTGCCCTGTGCTGCACCCTCTCCAGTAACCTAATGTCCTTCTTCAGGTATGGTCACCAGAACTGCACACAGCACTCCAGGTGTGGTCTAACTAGTGACCTGTATAGTGGCAGCATCACTTCCCCCTTCCTGGAGGATATGCCTCTGGCAATGCAACCCAGCATCCTGCTGGCCTTTGCAGCTGCCTTTCTACACTGTGTTGAGGTGTTAATTGCTCCCATTATGATCACCCGCTGATCCTTGTCCTCTTCCATCTTGGCTAGTTGAAGCCCCCCTAGCTGGTAGCTCCTCCTTGGTTTTTTTACGCATTTCTTGGCATTGAACCCCAGCTGCCAAGTGTCCGAACCGACCAGGCCTTTCATTTTGCCAGATCATCTTGCAACCCCCGCCACCCTTCTAAGTCATCCACTGCTGCTCCCATTTTGGTGTCATCTGCAAACACACTGATCTTGCACTTGGTGCCTATTGAGGGTTCCATGTGATAACGGCCATTGTGAAATAGCGATCGCCATTTGGGCGAGTGTACATCACCAGAAATGAATTTCAGTGATGTACACTCACAGCAAACTGCAAGAGGGTGCCTGAGATTTATGTTTTTTTATTTTATGCAAGTTGCTGTGCCCCACACATGCCCCCAGCACCCCTCAACTAAAGAATTCTCAACTCCAGGGGGGTGCATGTCCCATTAAAATTCACTGGAGGGCTGAGATATGAGGATTTTTTGGGGGGGGGGCTGTCAATGAGTGAGTGGTGTTACTTATTACCACTCCTTGCAGCTGTCTATAATGCTTTGTTAACTTTCTATTGACTGTAAGCAAAACAGTGCATGGGAGCCTGATGAACAAGTGGGGACTCTCAAATGAAAGTGCAGATGACCTAGGTGACACCTTGGAGAAGTTTTCAGGTTGATTAGCCTACCCCACCCCATCCCACCCTCACTGTGATGACACGACAGACAATGAATGAGCTCAAAGGGGAATTGCTGATAAACTCTCAGTGTGAACAACTTTGCTAATGGAGAGGTAACCTTTAAGTTTCTAAAAAATTAGAAATCACCTATTTAAAACTAAGTTTTCATACTATTAAATTATTGCAAAGCAATATGACAAAGAATAGCAGAGCTAAAGCATTATTTGGTTTTATATGATGACTTTCACATACACTGTATCCCAAATTGTACATGGCACAGGAGTTCCATACTGGTAGTGCAGGTAATGTAGAATAGAATAGAATTTCTGTTGATAAGCCTGGTCCAATCAAGGGCCTGAGGATCCAGGGCCAACCCAACCCTTTAGAGAATAAAACAAATTTGTCCCCTTCCTTCAAAAACCTGACAGATCCAGTGCCGAACCTGACACATTAAGGAATAAAGAAAAATTCTGTCCCTCTCCCCCAACAACCTGGCAGATAGAGTGCCAACCTGACCGATCAGGAAATTAAAACGAAATCTGGCCCCCCCCCCCCAAAAAAAAAAATTTGAGAGTTCTGATGTGTAACATGTTCAATCAGGAAATAAAAAAAGAATATGTCCCCCTCTTCCCCCTCTCCCAAGCTACCTGATGGGTCCAGTATGCAACCCAGACTAGCAGGGAATAACAAAGTCCTCTTTCTTCAACAACTTGACAGATCTAGTGCTGAATGCTGCCATCAAAGAATTAAAACAATATATCCACCTCCTCCAAACTGCCTGATTGGTACACTGCCTAACCTGGCACATCAGGGAATAAAATAAACTGTCCCCCTCCACCAACAGCCTGACAAGTCTGGTGTTTAACCCAGCCTATCAGGGAATAAAAAAATCTGACCAACAACCTAACAGGTCTGGTGCCCAACCCTGCCTGGTAGGTAATAAACAAGAAAATATTTCTGTCTTCTCCTCCAGCTATCTGAACAGCCCACTGCCCAATCTGGCATATTAAAATAAAAAAAACAAATCTTTCCCCTCACTCCAACAACCTGATGGGACCTGTGCCCAGCCTCGACCATGTATCAAGCCAAATGGATATAAAGAGGAGCAGCAGCAAAGTGGTGAACAGAAGGTGAAATAGGTAGGGTAGTGAAACGCTGCTCTGCCAGTGCTCATCCACTCAGGTGACAGTGAGGGACTCAGACATTGCACAGGAGGCTTGGGGCTGCTGCTGCTCTGCTACCAACCTCTTTAGGTATCTTCACCTCCTCTAGCCCATAGTACACTAGTGTTGGAAGCTGGACCAAAGGGGGCCAATGGCATGCACATCTGAGGCTGTAACCCCAAGTACCAATGATCCCAGCTCCACCACCCAACTCTCCCTTTCTTGTTCTTTCCTTCTCTCAGTGCACAGTCTCAGATTAGCACACTTACCAACCCCACATAGGGATCACAGTGCCATGCACACCACAGCCCAGCATGCTGTGCATTAGGACATCTGGTGCCTAACCTGGCCCATCAGGGAATAAAAAAAATCTCCCTCTTTCACATAATATCTAATGGGTCCAGTGCCCAACCTGTCTCATCAGGGAATTAAAAAAAATATGGCCTTGTTCCTCCAATTACCTTTCAGATCCAGTGTCCAAAACAATCTGCTAATGAATAAATAAATCTGTCCCTTTTCCTCCACTCAACTAGCTGATGAGTCCAGACTGAAATCCGAGCTATTAGGGAATTAAAAAAAAATCTGTGCCCCTCTCTTCAACAACCAGACAAATCCCAAACCAACTCGTCCCATTAGGGAATGAAAAAAAATTGGCCTCCATCCTCCAGCTACCAGAAGGATCTGATGCCCACCTGGCCCATCCGAGAATAAAGACCATCTGGTCCTCTTCCCCCAACTAGCTTACAGGTCCACTGCCAAACATGGCTCATCAGGGTGTAAAAAAAGCTGGTCATGTCGCCTGACTACCTCACAGGTCCAGTATCCAACCCGAATGATCAGATAATAAAAAAATGGTCATATGGGGGGGGGGCAGAGACTAAAAATTAGTTTGGTGCTTCAGGGATGAAACTAATTGCCTGGTGTTGGGTGAACTTGAACGACTATGTACACTGTATGGAGCATTACTGAAAAGCAGTGCTGCTGCATCAAAGCCCTCCCTGTGGGCACCGTATACAAAAAAATCTGTAAAACTGGCATTGGATGTGATCCTCATATAACTAAAATTATAACAGTGAGACCAGTGATATGGTAAGACCTGATACAAAAATAAGCAAAGATAACTTAAATGAAAGTTCCCAGTTGTACTAAAGGCACCAAAGTAGGTCGGTATGAAATAAATATGTGGCCTGAAAGAAGACTGACAAGCTTCCCCTGGCAATGAAAAGGGAAATGGTTTGGGTGATGGGGTCTGAGACACAGCATCAATCAACTGTAGTGAGCAAAAACAAATGTTCCAGTACAGGGATCAAATCCAAGCCCCCTATCCTCTACTGCTTGGTAGCCTGTAGTTATACCACTATACTAAGCTTTCTATACAGGAGATTCATGATGTAACAAAGCACATCCAGCAGTAAGTGCAGACCTCCCCTGCACAGCTGCAGTGCATGTTTGTAATTAACAGTCTGTCTATTTGAAGTAGCATTTCCCCCAAGCTGTATCTAAACCTTACAGTCTGAGCTGTCATTTTTCCAGTTATCAGCAATATAGAATTTCAAACCTTACTGAAAGTATATCCAAAACATCAACAATAAGATCTTGCAATTTCTCTCATACTACATAAATTGTAGTGAAAAAAACAAATGTTCCACACTGGGGATTGCACCCATGGCTTGTGTAGGTTTGAAACCTTACAACAAAACCTAAAAGCCCTATCACTTGACATCATTAGTGACACCATGCAGTCAAATCACACGTATTGAATATACCTTTGAACCTGACTAAATGCAAAAAAAGAGTACACATGACCACAATGAGCACTTACAGCTTACAGTATGCTGCTGGTGCCTAAAAACCAGCCATGTTGGCACAAGTCATATCTTGTTAAGTGTATTTTTGACCAGTACTGGCCTTTGAGTCAGAGGTGTTGCTCCTAGCAGAACACAAAGTTAGGGAGTCCCCTTGGCGGTTTTCTTTGGAGAGGTGAAGCTCACAAAGGGATTAATTTCATTTTGTAGGCAGTGTTTAGCAGATCCATTACGTTAACATTTGGGGGGGGCAAGGTGGTCAGACAAATATTTTGACCCCCTAAATCTGAATCAGTAGAGCAGCACTAATTCGAGGGAAATGTCTGGTGGAAGTTCTCCAACAGCTGGCAGGCTGCATTGAAATGTTTATGTACTAAGTTCTGTATGTACAGGAAATCCAGGCAACAGACAGTACTTAAAAAAAGATTTACATTTTGTTTTACTATTGATTATATGAAATCATTCTTAGCTAGTCAGGATTGTGTATTACTAAGCATTACAGGTACCCTTGTAACCACAAGAGGGTGTCTCATGCATGTAGTTCTAACATTTCCCACAGAAGAGGATTCTCTAATATTTTGGAAAGTAAAAATTTTGATTTTAAGTTCAGATTTCATTTTTTTAAACAAAGGTCTTTAGCATGATTCACAATATCTATAGGCCCTGTTTCTCTTATGTTTAGAAGAGTCACTTCTCAAGTCCTTTGTGTGCCGTAACTGCTCAACCTTGCTTTGCAGCTTTGTCACCTAAAGAACTCGAAAATGCACTCTTATGACCAAAAGAGACACAAAGTTGCACTTTATAAAAATTAGGGCTTCCTTTACCCTCTCAAAATTCACTGAAAGTTGCACATTGTGACTGTTCTGCATTCATGATTGTGAATCATCCTAACATTACACAAAAGAAAGCACGGATTAGTCATAAAAATGTGTTGATTATTTAGGATTATAAAAAAGATAGGTTAGCTGAAGTACAGTATATTCAAGAAAGTGATTGCTTCTTAGTGCTCTTCAGATGTGTGTTACAGCTCTGGACTATCTGACCCCCAATTTTTGATACATTCTGCTGCTGCTGCTGCTCATACTAAAACTTTTTGTAGACTGCTCTGTGTGTTACCCCTGCTTTCCCCACCCACCATTCCCATCATTCATGGTACCATCCCTTGCACTTACCCTTTGAAGCATGTTTTGTTTTTATTTTTAAAGTTTTCCACAAGGGTGTAGGCAGGCATACTCACTGTATACATTTGTGTACAGTTTGTTTAGTTCCTCTACCAAACCATATGCCTTTTTATTAAAATTGTTATTCCTATCTAGGGTATTTGAGTTAGTGGAGGCCTTTGAGCAGTTTCTCTGTTTAAATGTCTATTGTTTTTTTATGGCATACTGTAGATGTGTGTAAAACCTGTTTAGAGATTAGATGAGACATATGACAACAATCTGATGTGTTTCGTATTGGGAGGCAGCAGCTGGAGAGAGTGTTTTCATTTTTATGTTTGCTTGCACGCATGCGCAAGAAACATTATGTGACAGCTTAGGAGAGAAGCGGGTTCGGGAGGTGCGGCAGTGTGGCAGCCAACAGAAGCATTGCATTTGGGGGCTTGGCCATGGTGCACCAATGGAGGCACAGTGTGCTGATGACACTGGCTTCCAGAAGTTGCACCAAATTGTAACATTTTTGCTGCAGCAATCATGGGCTTCCTCGTCATTGCAGTGTCAGTGAGTTGCTGCAATGAGGGAGTGACGAGTCATTGTGGGAGGAACTTGACTAGTGTAATATTGTTTGTGAAAATGGCGGCGCCTTGCCACCATGTTCACAAACAATATCAAACCAGTCCCAGTGCTGAGGGGTGTCAATCCCCCTTGACAGTATGTGCCCCTCCCCACAGAAGTGTGTTTTTGACGACGGGGGCCCCAATCCCCATCGGAATCCATCCCCGGTGCAATATGACTTGCTGATGGGGTAGCCCACTCCCCATCGGCAGTATATCCCACCTCCCTGTATGATGTGCCGACAGGGGAGCCCACTCCCTTCGACATCAGCCCAGCCCAAAGAGTAACGGGAGAGTCTGAGGGGGTGCCCAATCCCCCTCAGCTCTTGCGCCGGCGGGGGTGCCCAATCCCCTGTTGGCTACACCCTCCCCCCAAAAAAATATTCAGGTGGCATGCTGGGAGCCCACCCCAGTGTGCGCAATGCCCCTGCAAAGCAAAAACCATCCCGCAATGTTTTGTTTTGTAAAATCTGTAAAATAAAAAAGGTCCCTCACGGTCTCCCTGGCCCCCCGACAACCCGTGCCCACCCACTGTGCACCCTGCCTCCCCACACCCCCTTCACCCCATACTTACCTCCGGAGTCCGGCGCGATGATCTTCCGTGAACTGGGAACACGTCTGCACTCTTCAAAGCCGACCGTGAACTGAGGAAATGCCAGTAAGCTGTATAATGGCATAAATAGTGTGTTTTCAAATTTTTTGCATATCTCAGGCATTTTTTTTTATTTTGGCACCGAATTTTTAACATGAGGGTTTTTGGGACCCCTCCTCATGAATTCAGTCACCATCATGGCTTTAATCGGTCCCGAAAGGTGATTTCGCGGTCACTGCACGGAATCAGCTTTCGGGACCAATTAATGAAATGACAGTGCCAGTGTTCATGAGGTGGGATCTCAAATGTATGTTGCAAATTTGGTGGAAAAATCAAAAATGATTGTTTTACTTAGCTGCATTGTGCAGTTGCTACGCAGGCTCGTAACTTCGCGACTTTGCATTATTTTCAGTCCAGATTTTCAACATTGCCATTTTTATGCAACTCCTTATGAACAGTACAGCTGTCATTTTTCACATCCTGGGCAAAATGTGTTTTCACATGTCCAGCGCAGAACACAGCAGTCGCTGTGGGAAATCTGTGTTTGGGACACATTACAAAAATGACAGTGACAATGTTCATTAGCAGAGGTCCTAAAATACTCATATTGAAAATTTGGTGACAAACGTCTATAAAATGACTGTGTTACGAGCGTGCGTTGCGCAGTTTCCATGTACGCTTGTAATGTCACACATGTGCAATATTTTCTCTCCAGAGTTTTAGCATTGCCATTTTTCCACACCTCCTTATGAACAGTACAGCTGTCATTTTTCACATCCTGGCCGAAATGTGTTTTTGTACTTCAGGCACAGAATAGCATGGTTGCTGTGGGAAATCAGTGTTGGGGGCACATTAAGAAAATCATAGTGACACTGTTCATTAGCAGAGGCCGTAAAATGCCTATGTTTAAAATTTGGTGATAAAACTCCATAAAATGACTGTGTTACAAGAGTGCGTTGCACAGTTTCCAGTCACGCTCATAACTTCGCACATTTGTTATATGTTCACTCCAGCTTTTCAACATTGCCATTTTCTGCACCTCCTTATGAACAGTACAGCTATCATTTTTCACATCCTGACCGAAATGTGTTTTTGTACTTCAGGCACAGAATAGCATGGTTGCTGTGGAAAATCAGTGTTCAGGACAGATCAAGAAAATCACAGTGACACTGTTCATGAGCAGAGGTCCTACAATGCCTATGTTGAAAATTTGGTTACGAACGTCCATAAAATGACTGTGTAATGCGCATGCATTCGCGAGTTTCTCTTACCATATGCTCAGACGTGCGAGCATTTTTTATATTCCGGGTACAGCTATTCAACATTACCATCTCTTCACACCTCTCTGTGGATGGTACAGCTGTCATTCTTCACATCCTGCCCGATCTGTGTTTTCGCTCATGTGGTGCAGAATGGCACTGTCGCTGTTGCAAATCAATGTTCGGGACACACTGACATAATCACACTGCCACTCTTCATAGGTAGGGTCACAAAGAGGCCATGTTGAAAATTTGTAGTATAAATACCAACAAACGCCTGAGGCATTAGGGTTTCTAACCATAACGTCCTACCCTGCACAGACTGACAGGCATTTGAGTGTGCCTTTGGATTGCCGACTGTACTGCTCATGCCATCCCACTCCCACCTCCAGCCACTGACAGGCATCGAGGTGTACCTTGGACTCTTCGGTCCCAGACTTCACCCCATTCTCCTATGATGCACCCATTTCAGCTCATGTCCTTATGGAATGCAGTGACTGTAAAGCCAAACACCCTAAGGCACACCTCAACATGTGCAGCTGTCTGCAGAATAGGGTGACATGACATGGCATGCCCGTCATGGCCGATGACCCAAACACTTACCCCAATGCCTGTCCATCTCTACAGGATGGAGGCAGGGTTGGCGTGAACTTCAGTACTTCACTGCCATTCCTATTCTCCATCTTTTTAACTCCTGCATTTCCAGTGCTAATACCAGCAAGCAAACATTCTGCATTGACAAATGCTTGTTTTATAGGGGTATCAGCCAGCTGGAATGTGTACAAAACAGAAATTTCTGGCTAAACCACTGGTTTCCCACAGCTTCTCCTGTTCCCCGTACAATCTTCCCATTGATGTCCCCTTCCAAGGGATTGAGGTATTTTTTGGGGGGTCTTCTTTGATTCTAGCGCTACTTAGGATTCGGTCTTGGAAGGACTCTCAATTTGCCAGCAGGGATTTATCTGAAGAGATTGGAGCAGGGAGTTGAATGATGGTGTTATCTTAGATTTGAAACTTCAAAGTGGAAGCTAGGGTGAGGTGACCAACGATGAGAACACAGTGCATTCAATTATGGTTTACCAGCACATGATCAACAGTTTGTGGAACTACATTTATTCAGCACCATGAGCTGCCATCTGAGTGCCTTCCCTAATTTCCCTGTTCTAGGGTCATCTGGAGCTGGGAACAGTCAAAGGAACATCTTCTGGAGCTCTTGGGGACCAATTCACCAGTCACAAGAAGTTGGAATCAGCTAGACATGAATATGGTCCCTCTGGCTCACTTAAAATGCTTGCAACCAGAAAATGATAGATATTTATAACAACTTATATACATTGTGCTGCAGTCAGAATTCACCTGTTAGGCCTCAAGTGTACTCCTTAAGCATCAGTTCAGCCAATATTACACTAATTAAAACAAAAATTCACAAACAAGTCATGATTTTCTGCTTTATACTGAACAAACCACAAGTCTTGATGATCTCATACCAGCATTCAGCAGATTTCATTGGTTCTAGCCAATTTATTGCTTTTCTCCTTTCTTTCCCTTCATTTGTTCGTTTTTTTGTTTGTTTTTGTTTTTTTGTAGCCTAATCTTCTCTCACTCGCTTTTTCTTCCCAGCATTTCCCTTTAACTCATCGTTTTCTATCCTATTCACCATTTACTTAATCTCCCTTTTATTCACACTCCCCTATATTACAATGGTTTCATCACTGATGTCCCCATTTACTTAGTAACACACTTTCTTTCAGTTCCTTTCCACATGTCATCTTTTTCTGTATTTGTTACAAGGTGTTGTGGATTTTATTTTCCCCCCTTCTGCTCCAAAAAAGGAGCTGAATCTCTCACCATGGCACCATGAAGGAAAGGAAGAAAGGAAGGGTTAAGTTATGTGTCCCTTTCTGGCAATATTGCGCAGCACACCAAACAATACATAAGATGCTTTGATATAAAACACTAGCACAGCAACACAACTAATAACACAAACACAGGTTGATACATATTTCTGGTGAACTACACATCAGAGACATCTGAGAACAACAAGGTCATAAATTTTATATTAGAAAAGGGCAGAAGAGGAAGCAAGCATATTCTTGGAAGACAACTACCAAGCTGAAAAGATGATGCTTTTATAATGATGTGTCATAAATAATCATTATAAGTTATGTTTAAAGACCATACAAGCTTCAAAAACCATAATTGTGATCATGACTAACAATCAGTAAACATGAACATTAAATAACTGCCAATTAAAAACATGATACTATGGACACTCAGATCATGATTTTTCATGATTGCCCCTATTCAAGATTTCTGCAATAAATTAAAAAAATAAATTCCTCTTTTTCTATACTTTCAGAAATGATCTTTTCTTCTACTTCATGTCTTTTTTGGAATCAGTAGTTCCGATACATTTTCTGAACAAACACACTACCTTCAAACATATTTACTGACACCTCACCTTTTACCAGTGTAAAAAGTGAGGTGTCACCTTTTAACAGTGTAATAAAGGGTCAAACTGGTTTACATAGCTCAATTTAGTGGTTCCTTTGTTGGTTGTGGTAAGTTCCTATAAGTGCCTAGTTTGCGCTCGAAACATTTGTTAATAGTTTTCAAACTAATAACGTCAGGGCAAAATTATTTTAAAAATAGAAATGATCATTGTTTTGGCACATAAACTGCTTTTGAATTATGCAAATGTGTATACTGGGCTGGATATTCAAAAGGGTTGCGCCATGCACAATAGGGTGGTGCCTGCGCAAGTCTGAAATTGCGCCATTCTGGGATATTCAGCAGGAGCCGGTTGCGCCCCCCCAAGTCATGCTGAGCAACAGCGCAATGCTAATGAAGGCATGCTCAACCGGAGGGGGAGGAACCATGCATAAACTGCACAGCCTGATATTCAGCTGGGCTGTGCAGAGTTGTGAAGACGCAACCCCCAACCTGCGCCTGCACAACTTTGAGACAAAAAAAAAAAAGAAGTAAGTCGAGGGCCACCCACAGGTGAGCTGCCACATTGCAGGGCACAACATAGCAGCTGCCACCTGTGGGTGGCCCTCCACTTCTTCCCTGTGCCCCCCCCGCAGCCCGATTGTGGGCACAACAGTAGTAACCCTCTGCTCTACTGGCCTGATCGCTGGCAAAACAGAACTGAACCCCCCGACTGGCCGACCGTGGGCAAAACAGAGACAACCCCCAGCTGGCCTGGTCGCGGAATAACAGAAATGACCCCACCCTAGCCCGATCGCGGGCAGAAAGAGTTCAACCCCTCCCAAAGACCAATATCCCTGGTGGTTCAGTGGACGCGAAGCCCGATCACGGGCATTAGAGTCAACCCCCAGTCCAATTTCCCTGGTGATCTAGTGGCCCCCACCCCATTCACCTCGGAGCCCACCCCGCTCCCCCATCAGCGGTAGGCGGCAGCACCCCAGCCACCTGCTGCCTCCGCCCGCTGACTGACTGCTCAGTAGGGCTGCATGCCCATTGGTTCAAAGCAAGAGCCAATTGGCGTGCAGCCCATACCTAAAGCCAGTCCGGATATGTGAATTAATTCATTTATTCACATATCTGGACTACCTTATGGTATGGCTGCACGCCCATTGGCTCTTGCTCTGAACAATGGGCATGCAGCCCTACTGAGCAGTCAGTAGGCGAGCAGCAGGCGGCAGGTGGGTGGGGTGCTGCCACCTGCTAGCTGACCGGGGCGGGTGGTGGAGCTCCGTGGGTGGGTGGGGGTGGGGCTAGATCACCAGGGAAACTGGACCTTGAGGGGCGGTGGTGGAATCTAATGCCGTGATCAGGCTTCACGGTCCACTGGACCACCAGGGATATTGGTATTTGGGGTTGAACTCCGCTCTGTCCGCGATCGGGCTAGGGGTAAATATTTCGTTATGCCCGCCGATCGGGCCAGTTGGGGGCAGTTCTGTTATGCCCCACGATCGAGCCAGTCGGGGGCCTCAGTTCTGTTTTGCCCGCGATCGGGCCATGGGGGTTATTGTTATGCCCGTGGATCGCCATTGGGAGGGGGATTTACTTCATGCCTGCGATTGGGCTGCAGGGGGCGTCGGTCCCCGATGGCTGCTGCCTGGCAGGGTGCCAGATGCAAGTTGTCAGGGATCGGCGCCCCTGCATGCTAATGGCATGCAAATGGGGCCATAAGTAGATGCAAATGGCCCCCCCCGCGCCTTGCATAACTTATGGCCCCATTTGCATGTCATCTTTTGAATACTGGAAATTTGCACATGGCGCAATGGAACTTGCACCACCGCATCTTGAATGCTTCACTCTGACCACTTGCGGTGTGGCGCAAGTTCCACTGCGCCATGCACAGTGGCTGTGGCTGGGAGGTGATATTCAAAGGAGTTGCTCAATAGCACAACCCCGTTGAATATCGCCCCGGCCACACCCCTGCGCAACTTTTTTGAGCAGCGCAAGGGCTTTCGTCACAGAATGGTGCAGTTTGAATATCCAGCCCACTATGCCTAACATTGCATGTACGCTTTCTAAATGGATTAAAACTTGATTTCACATGATTTACATGGTAACTAATTGCTTTTCCTGATATTCAACAGTCATATTAGTAGCAAATAGGGCATTTTAAGCATTACTCATGCAACTTAAAATCTTGTAATATAGAACTAATGTAATCATCAGTGATCATCACTTGATCATCTACAGATCATCAAAAAAACCATCGTGCTAATTTAAGCTTACAGAAATAATAATCATCAGCTGGTGAGTTGAAAGTTTGTTCAATTGTGTTGGATGATTAAATCATGATCTAGATGATGATCTTAGATCACGATCTCCCTTGATGATCATATGGTAACATTTGGTGATTAACAACGATCTGTCATGAGGACTGACCTTCAAAAAATGGTAACTGAAAAGTTATCAATTTGCCTGGGCTATTCCAAAGCCCTGGGACTACAGCTCAAAATACCATCAGACTTTGTGTGGTACCATTCCATTTGATGAGCCAGTAGTCCCTGATCTGTGGCCAAATGAAGCCTACTCGTCACAAAGTGTTCTAGCAGATCCAAAGTAGGTGGGTCTCCATATGTGCAAGGCCTTTCAATGGAGCTGAAACACCTTAACATTATTTCACTGGGCCACGAGGATAGATGTGCCACTGAGCAGGAAACCCAGGTTCAGGAGCAAATGTGGGTTGTTCATGGCTTTAGGCAGGCTGTGGCTGGGTCAGAGGCTGATGGCTCTGCATTTCAGCCAGAAAAGGTTGGAAGTGAGCCCCACACTGCTGCATCCCCTTCACAAAGTCAGGAAGCCAGCCCCCCCATAGGGCAGTGCTATATGAGGCAAGCCCATTTCAGGTTAGGTGGGAGACCCAACAGAAGAAAACTGGGAGAAAAATCCTAGTCTCAGGTAGGAAGATTGCTGCTCGTATACCCAAACACCATGCCCTGCTGCATTTTACAGGATCATGGGTAGAGGACAGGCCTCCTCTAGACCCCCATGCCATGGAGGGGAAGCCATGGGGGGGGAGTGCTGTATTGGTGAGGTTAGGGGTTGATGAGGCTGGTTGGTTGCTGGATTGTATACAGCCTGAGCAAGGACAAAAGTCTGAAAAAAGCACAACAGGAAAACAAAAACCCAAACTTGTTGGCAACACATATAAGTGTTAGATGACTACACTAACTGCACTGCAATTGTAATATAGTTGCATGCACTGATTATGTAACTACAGTGTAATTGCCTCTATTGCATACAATGATTACCTACCTGGCAGTTACATTGGAACTGACACTTAAAATAAAATGTGAACAACCTGTTCACTTTCTAACCAGCAAACAGAACAGTTCCTTCAAAATGATGGAAAGGGTCCCTCACTTCGGCTCTTATGAAGCATCCTGCTGTTGCATTCTGCACAAGCTGAAGATGATGGTTAATTTGTGTAGAAAGTACACTGTAAATAAACGACATCGCAGTAATCAAGCCTGCAGATCTGCAAGAACATGTACTAATGCATACAAATGAATATTCGTGTGGTGGCAAGGAAGGATACAGTAGTTGAGGAAATATGAGAGAGGCATATCTCATTGAACTGTAATTGCATGCATAGATTCTTGCCACAAATGCAGCAGTTATTTGCAACAAAATGTCACAAAAAAGAAATTTAAGCTACACCAAACCTAGTTGGCTCAGCTTAGACTGAGCTTTTTTCAATTAAGACTTTTTCTCCACTGGGGAAGGCACACTGGTGCATCAGTAGCATTACATCTTGCTATGCTGATCTGGGTTTGGAAGCGAGCCTGGACATCAAAGGGCTGACCAGGGGGGAAAAGGACTGAGTGTCCCACGGACTGATCTCCTCCTCCGGGGGTGGGTGGTTCTCTGTGCTTGTTTGACCCTTGGTGGAAAGCCAGGGGTTCAACAGCCTGGTACTCATAGTGCTGGAAGCAAAGCAGATGTCAGCATGCGTGCCTTAGACATCATTGCATGTCCCACCTCCTGGGGTGGAAAAGCAGAAAACCGGACCATGCAGAATGCCACCTACTTCACACCAGAGGTCCTGCATCACTGACCATGGTGTCACTGGAGTCATATCTCTTCTTCCAACAGGAGGGTGAGTCCTCTCCCAAAGGCTCTGCCCTGGGGGGTAATCCAGGGTATAATTCCAGGGCAGAAGCATCCTTGGATCATATCCCGTTGTCCAACAGGAGGATGGGTTCCCTTCTGTGGCCCCACTCTGAGGGATAGGCCAGAGTACCTCTGGCTTGAGTGAGTCCGGGGAGGTGGGTGCCGATGCTGGGCATGAGAAAGTGCCAATGATGGCTGGTCCTCAAGAAGGAAAAAAGAACAGCAAATTAGAAAAAAAAAAAAAATACTTTTCTCCCCTACCTAACCAAAAGTTAATTCTCTCCTCTGGTCCCCATGCAACCAACCAGCCCTGTCTGACCACTGAACTGTCTCCAGCAGTCCCTCACTAATCAATCTCCCTGATAGGCCTCCTAGGGAGTGACCCCCCCAAGACATCAAGAAGAATTCAGAACAGTGGGCAGGCACCATGGCATGGAACTTGGATCAACCAGGACAGTCATTTTGACGATGGTTGGGGATTTATGACCCTGTGAGCAGATTCCCTCCCTCCACTTTCCACCACTAATGCCAGGACAACCTAGTGTGACACAGCAAGGTGCATGATACCCCTTCCTTCACAAGAGAGCAGGTTCCTGAGCCCACTGCAAGGGGTCACTGCACCAATGATGCTGGGCATCTCATTCAACTGAGCCAGACAGCACAACAGTCAGCTGTACAAACTAGCACTGGATACCCCTTTCCTCTCTCCGAGTCCACTCCTAAACCCAGTCTTCCAGTAGGGAACATAACATGCTTTAGCTGGATCATGGGGTGGCTCCAATGTGGAATAATTTTAAATAAATTAGTACACATGTGACATTTTCATTTGCGTAATACAAGCTAAAAGTTAGATAAAGGTACAGATGCAGTGTTTCCCATTCATTGAAGTGTGTGGTGGTTCACCACGCTATATTAAAAGGCCGACTCTCAATTATCTTGGCCAACACCCATTTAATGAAGCTGCCAGGCTTAACAACAAGCTGTTTCTTTAAATTGTGCAACCATTTTGTATGTGGCATATCTGTGTCTTAAAAAAATAAAATAAAAAAAGCTTCTCTGAGCCAATGTGATCTGACAAGGACTGCACTGGAAGAAGTCAGGACTAGAGAGTGTTAGCCAACTGTAATGCTAGCTGTCATGTTTGCGCACCCGCAGTTAATCCGGTTCAAGAGGGCATCAGCTCAGATATCTGCAGATGGACAATAGATGACTGGCAGCACAACAAGGGAACAACTAATTGCAGAGCAGATAAGACAGACAGCCCAGCAGCCCAATAAGTGAAGCACCTACTGTTCTAATAAGTGTTTCTTTTCTAGTCTGAACGGTGTGGATGTGCTGCTGTCTCTTAGGGACTTTTGTTGCATCATGGACTGCACCATATTTATTAATCAATCTACTGTATGTAACCCCTAGGCAGCACTATTCTAAGGGCTACTCCTGCCTGTGTGGCAATACACAGGTTGAGGGGCCTGAGTTCTGTAATCGGGTGCCTCCACCCAGAGGAATGGTATTGGGGTAGCTTAACTGTTCTGGTATAGCCCTCTGAGACATTATAACCACCCACCAACCCTTCTAGTGGCCTAAGTAATAACACAATGGTACATTCACATTCAATAGACAGCAGTAATAATGTGCTCATGCCGTTTCAATTACCATCAGGGCTGGATCTGTGGGAACTGCCCTGGAGAGTCCCTGAAAAATAAAATCAGCAATGCAACAATACAACCTTAACACTGTAACCCAAATAATAATATGCACACTAGCCAGGTTAAATGTGAAAATGACAATCAGATGTATTTAGGGGCAGTGAACAGGAGAGGGGCATGAATCTAGCAGGATGATTAGTAATCTGATTTAAATCAGGATTGTCTGGCATGCACTTTAAGTCCCAACCTGACAGTTCAACAACCCTTGGTACCCAGTGTGTCATGTAGGCTAGCCTGAAGCATTGCCCAGGGTGGCCGGCGTTGCAGCTGATGTCAGGGCCCTTAAGGAAAGGAAAACAGTTAAGCATGCACACAACCCAATGATTTGTAATCCAAGCCGCATGGCTCAGTCCATTGCAAGAACCCAGTAAAAAGAAACAATTAGATGGTACCAGAATGATTTTTACTTTCATTCCAAGGAGCTACCCTGGTTTGTAGTCATGCTACCAGGACCTGGATACAGTGTAGGTGAGATGTAGACCTCATGGGTGATGATCAGGGAGGCCAGGGGCAGCAGAACCAACATGACTCACCTCCAGGTGATTGCTGCCTGCTCGATAGTGTTGGGCACAAGGCCGAATCCCCAGGTTGGTCTTTCACTGAGAAGGTCTCTGATGCAAGAGTAACAGTCTAGGCCAAGATGGCAGGGTCCAGGCAGGGTGAACAGTCCTGAAAAAGTATGTGATCTTCTGCTAGTGAAGCCTTCAGCTGGCGTAACAGATTCTATGGTGGGAAACCAAATCGTGACCCATGAAACACATTCAGCACATTTAAATCACTTATTTCTCTAAAGAACAGTTCGGATTCAGTCCGGTTGCTAATTGACAACTGCACTGCGCAAACCTTTGAATCCAAATCTAACTCTCTTAACTGCTAGGCCAATCACTTCAGTAGCAAGTCTTCGATCCAAATCACCAGTCACACTAAAACTTCTTCTTTCTTCTGCCACAGTTCTAAGGCTAGAAATCGGACAGATCCAACTTCTGCAATAGGCAGTTCCAATTACGGGAGAACGTGGCAGGAAGGCCAGCTCAGCCTCTTCCCACTGATTCCCCTATGCTCCTTCAGGGAGCAGCTGCACAAAAGCTTGGGTTGTTCACTCTTCCACTTCTAACTCCAACTGATCCACTGCTTCAAGCAGTTTTGGGCATTTCCCTTGTAATCCAAAAGGTTTGGTTGGTGGAGGGAACTGTCAGTCACTGTAAGGGCTCCCCCTCTAGGTCCATTTGGGCGCAAACACTCAAACTATAAAACTACAGAATTTCCTACCCACAAGACCCCTGGGGACAGGCTCCATTTTAGGTCCCCAGTGGTTCGATTGGTTCAATTACTGGAAATCCAAGACCTAACATGGTAGCTCCCATTCAAATATTCAAGCTGCAATAAAAGCAGGTTAGACAAACGTCTCTATCTTTACTATAACAACAGATAAACAGTAAACAATCACAGTTCCTATGAAAGCTCCCTCTGCATAAGTAGTGACTGCAGAATGGAGCTGAATATTTATTTAGTTATCTATTTATTTATTTATGTCTTTGGAAACCAAGTAGGGGCACTAATCCAGTGGGCCATTTTCAGACACGACTCAGGCTACAGATGTGGCTGCAAAATAACAACAGAGACAATGCACAAAAATAGCAAGAGTACAGAATAACACATATAATACAATATATGCAATATAATACAAGATTTGGTAACGTACCTCCAAACAAGGTAATTAATATATAATGGTGAAAAAGCAGGTCTGCAAGCATAGTTTCAGTGTTCAAGGTCTATCTAAGATGCCCACCTGCTGTAACAGTGGGCAGTGGGCTAAATTAGTAGGTGCATGGAAGTTTACATAGAGCATACAAGCTATACAAGCTGACAGTGATCTAGGATAATTAGGTGTATAGAAGCTCAGACTTGCTAGATAAATATCAAAACAGTGGATCATAACACACTGTCTGGTCGGTTGCAAGCTTTAAATCACTTGGACCCAGCCTAGACCAATTTCAAAGCACAGATTAGCTATGCTCTTAAAGAGACAGGTACAGAGTCTCACTAGGGCTCTCTCACACAAATAGACAGAACTACCTAAGACAGGAAACCAGTGTGACAGTGGGAATTAAGGAGCCCAGGAAGACATTATAGTAAACCTCAATTTGCAGTGGGGTTACATGTAAACAACAAAAAAGTCCATCATCATGTAACAAAAAAAGAAAGAAAAAAATAATTGTTTTCTGGCAAAGATCCTGATTTGTAGCAGATGTGGGGAAGGAGAGATCATTGGAAAGGCACTCAGTCTAGGGCACCCAGGCAGCTCAGCAGATCTGCAACTTGCAGAAAGAAGATGCTGTGCAAAAAATAAACAAAATACTGCCGAGTCTGCCGTGGAAACAGCTTTTGCTGCTGGGGGTGGGGGGCATCTGAGTGTGTCTGCACCCGTGGCTGTGTGGAGCAAGAACCAGTCATTTAAGTCCAGTCAGTTTATTTTAATAATTTAAAAGTCAGTGGCTGGCTGCAAAAGTGTTACCTGGATTCTAATCTGGAAAAAAATATATAAAGGGAGTGTACATCAATTGCTGTTGTGGTGGAGAGAAGACTGTCTCAAATGGGAGCAAGCTTTGAATAAAACAAAAACTTACCTAGTTCAGCTTGAATTTAAGGGCCCAACTGAGATTTATTGAAGTACAATTAGCAGTCACTGAGCCTCAGCCTTTTAATTCTGTTGTGCTGTGTCATCCCCCTCTGTGTTGTCACTATCTCTTGGCACTGTCCTGCAATAGAAATATTCCTTGTCTGCTTCTCATCGTTTCATTAAAGACCAGCCAGGGCACAGATCTGTGTTACAGCAGCCTCCATAATAGTGCAGGACAGCACTTTTCTGTATAGATTGTGTCATCTCCAATGTCCTAATAAAGGTACGGTTGCTTCCCTCTTGTTTGCCCCCAACCACTCTTCTTTAAAATAATTTGAAAAGAAAGGGGCTCGGAATGTGTTGTTCAACCACTGGACCAAGTTTGCCATTTAAAAAAAAAATCAGTGTTCCCATACACAAGACTAGTATGTTGCTGTTAAAAAAAAAAAGTGTAGGGCTTTGTTGTGTGTCACCTCATTTGCCAATGAAGGCGTCAGGTTTTCTAAGGATCAGAATACATTTGTATAGCTGCATTTCACTCAGCTATTAAAAAAAAAAGTTACAGGCCTTGTTCGGTGTCCCCTTGTTTGCGAGTGAAGATGTCAGTTTTACCAAGGGTCAGTCTACACTTGTGTAGCTGTTTTTCACTCAGCTATTAAAAAAATGTATAGGCCTTCATGTGTGCCACCTCATTTGCCAGTGAAGGCATCAGGTTTTCTAAGGATTGGCCTATACCTACCTAGCTGCATTTCACTTAGCTGTTATAAAAAAGTGTAGGGGCATTGATGTGCGTCACCTCATCATCAGTGAAGGTGTCAGTTTTTTTTTTTTAAGGGTCACTCTACACCTGTATAGCTGCTTTTCACTCAACTGTTTCAAAAAAATGTAGGAACTTTGATGTCTGCTTCCTCATTTGCCAACTGCCAGTGAAGGCAGCAGGTTTTCTAAGGTCAACCTATACTTGTGTAGCTGCATTTCACTCAGCTGTTAAACAAAAAAAAAACAGGGGCCTTGTGTGCCACCTCATTGCCAGTTAGGGTGTTTGGTTTTGTAAGGGGCAGCCTACACTTGAATAACTGCATTTGAGCTGCTAACAAAAAATATTTTGAGGCCTTGTATGCTGTTTTCCTCATTTGCCAGTGAAGGCAGGTTTCTGTTTACATTTCAGTAGCCTCCATCATTGTCCAGCTCTCCAACGTAGCCAGCCAGTATTACCCAGTCATTTACTCTAGACTTGGGTGTAACGTAAGAAAATATTTTTTCAAGGAAAGGGTGGTGGATCCATGGAACAGCCTCCAAGCAGAGGCTGTAGGGGTAAAACGGTAGGGAAATTAAAAAAATGCATGGGATAGACATAAAGGAACTCTAGCAATAGGAACGAGAGGATAAGCCACATACCATTTAGGATCTGCAGTAATGAAACAAGTAGGGAAAATTAGCAGACTAGGTGGGCCAAGCGGGCCTTATCTGCCATCAAGTTCAATGTTTCTATTTATTTGATCTTCTACACTGTGTGACAAAAACCAAACTAAAACAAACTTAGAGAAAAGTTTTATTATATCTACTAAACAAAAATGCAGAAACTAACATGTTTTGCTTCCTAAGTAACTCAGAAAAATCCTGATGATCAGGAAGATGATTCTAAAGAGATTGTAATGCCACATACCCCAGATATCATCTTCCAGGAGACTCTCAGCACCTCCTGTAATAAAGATAAGAACACCTCTAAGCACAGAGCAACTTGTTTTTATACTGGCTTTCATATCAAATACAATTGGCTACAGTATAAAGAAGGTGATGGCATGTGCATTATGTATAAAACAAGCAAATGTCGAAATCAGGATCAGTATGGATAATGACAAGATGCAAACCATTTAGAAGAGATGCTATTGAGAGGGTTCAGGGCAGTACTGTCTATGTAATCTTTGAAGAACCAGAAGAAAACAGTAGTATTTCAGCTGAATAGGGTGGCATAGA
Organism: Neoceratodus forsteri; assembly: GCA_016271365.2. Lineage (NCBI taxonomy): Eukaryota > Metazoa > Chordata > Ceratodontiformes > Ceratodontidae > Neoceratodus > Neoceratodus forsteri. Next base: position 1,182,190,359 of record CM028131.1, read on the forward strand.
ACAGGCAATGCAGCAGGCCCAGACCCTGGGACAAGAAGCTTTTATGGCATCCCTTTGCTACATGTACTGGCTAATAAAAACAAGCATTTGTCAATGCCGAATGTTGTCTCGCTGGCATTGGCACTGGCATTGGTAATGCAGGAGTTAGAGATGCATAATTGGAATAGCAGTGAAGTACTGAACTGACGCCAACCTCACCCCCACCCTGAAGAGACACATTTTCAACATAGGCATTTTGGGACCTCCCCCTCATGAACAGTGGCACTGTGATTTTGTTAATCTGTCCCAAAAGTTGATTTCCCACAGCGACCAGCCATTCTGCTCCAGAGGTGCGAAAACACACTTGGGACAGGATGTGAAAAATGACAGCTGTACTTTTCATAAGGAGGTGTGAAAAAATGCCAGTGTTGAAATTCTGGCTTGAAAATATTATACATTTGCGAAGTTACAAGAGTGCGTGGAAACTGTGCAACGCATGCTTGTAACACAGCCATTTTATGGACTTTCATCACCAAATTTTCAACATATGTATTTTAGGACCTCTGCTCATGAAAAGTGCCACTGTCATTTTGTCAAACTGTCCTGAAAACTGATTTCGCACAGCGACCGCGCTATTCTGTGCCGGAAGTGTGAAAACACAGTTCAGCCAGGATATGTAAAATGACAGCTCTACTGTTGATAAGGAGGTGTGGAAAAATGCCAATGTTGAAAATCTGGAGTGACAATATTACAAATTCACGAAGTTACAAGCATGCTTGGAAGCTGCACGATGCATGCTCGTAAAACAGTAATTTTTGGGATTTTTTTCACCAAATTCGCAACATAGGCTTTTTGAGAGCCCACCTCATGAACAGTGGCACTGTCATTTCATTAATAGGTCCCAAAAGGTGATTCTAAGTAGTGACCGCGAAATCACCTTCCAGTACCAAATAATGCCATTACAGTGACTGAATCCATGAGAAGGGGCCCCAATAACCCCATGTTGAAAATTTGGTACCAAAATTCCTAAAAATGCCTGAGATATGCACCAAAGTTGAAAAAAACCCTATTTATGCCACTATACAGCTTACCGGCATTTCTTCAGTTTGTGGTCAGCTTTGAAGTGTGCAGACGTGTTCCCAATCCAATGAAGAGCGTTGCGCCAGACTCCAGAGGTAAGTATGGGGTGAAGGGGAGTGGAGGCATAAGGGTGCACAGAGGGTGGCGCAGGCTGGGGGTGGGCAGGACAGGCCATGAGGACCATTTTCTTCTTTACAGGTTTAAAAAAAGCAAATCACAGGACTTTTTTTTTTTTTTTTTTACTGAGGGGCATTTGGCACGCTTCCACCTGACTATTTAGGGGGCTAACCAACAGGGTTTGGGCACCCTCGCCGGCACATACCGAAGGGGGGGGACCACGAAGAACTGTTTTCTTCTTTTACAGGTTGGAAAAAAAAAAGTTGTGGGACGGTTTTTGTTTTACAGGGGCATTTGGCATGCTGGGGTGGGCTCCCCTACCTAACCTGGGTGTTTTGGGGGGCTAGCCGATGGGGGATTGGGCACCCATGCCGGCACATTCCAAAGGGTGGGACAAGTGCCGAGGGGGAATGGGCACCCCCTCGGCACACAACAAATGAGGGCGGGCATTATGCTGACAGGGAGTGGGCTCCCCCATCGGCACATGAAATGGGTTAGGGCATGCCGACAGGGGGATTGGGCACCCCCTGAACTTCAGCATTGTGGCAGGCAGTGGCGGCAGTCACTGCCACCATGTTTGCTTCACCAGCAAAGGCACGTCGGAAGGTGCTGGTGCATGATGAGTTTGGCAGCAGACCTTTTCTTTGATCTGGTGGCCACATTACATATTGCTGGTGTCAGTGCCTGCAGCTGCCTCATTGGAGAATGAGGGATGCACCTACTGATGCATGCCCTGCATTCGCCCACAGTGACCTGTGCTGCATGGACTGCACTGGCTGCCAATACACTGGCGGATCACCTTCAAGGTCACATTGCTGACCTATAAGGCCCTACATGAGCAGGGACCCCACTACCTGAAATAACTCCTGTATTCTTACTGCCTCTCCCGCTCACTCCGATCCTCTGGTGAGGGACTGTTAGATTCCCAGGGTATCCCTGAAAACATCAGGTGGAAGATCTTTTGTCTTCATGGCACCTACCCTGTGGAATTCTCTACCTCCCCAGATACGAGAAAGCCTAACCATGGAAGGATTTAAAAAATCCTTGAAAACACACTTGCTTAACCAGGCATTTGCAGGGACTCATTGACTGTATGTAAATTGTTATCTGTTTTTATATGTAATGTTGAAAATGTTTGCAATGTTTGTTGTTAAGGCGCCCTGAGCTCTGGAAGGGTGCCTCATACAAATAAAATTTTACTTACTTACTAAGTTATCAAAAATGATAACCCCCAGATCCCTTTCTTCTTTGGTGACTGTCAGCAACTGCCCCCCCCATCCTGTAGCTCCCCCCTGGATATATGCATCCCAGGTGCATTATTTTGCACTTCTTAGAATTGGACTTCAGTTGCCACACCTTGGACCATTTTTCCAGCATCCTTAAGTCCCTCCTCATTTTCTCCACCTAATCTGGAGTATCTACTCTGTTGCAGATCTTAGTGTCATCTGCAAACATGCAGACCTTTCCTTCCAGCTCTTCCGCTATGTCACTAATGAAAACGTTAAACAGGACTGGCCCAAGGACTGATCCCTGAAGTATCCCACTAGTTACCCCCCTCTCCCCAGATTGGATCCCATTTACCACCACCTTGTGCCTCCTCTCTGTTAACCAGTTTCTAACCCAGTTTACCACCTTGTGGCCCATGCCCAGACTATTCATCTTGCTAACTAGCCTTTTATGTGGAATGGTATTGAACGCCTTGCTGAAATCAAGGTATGCAAAGTCTTCCGCTCCCCTGATTCACCTCCTTCATAACCCAGTCAAAAAAATCTATCAAATTTGTTTGACATGACCTACCTGCTGTGAATCCATGCTGCCTCGGGTCTTGGGCACTGTTGGATTCCAACGGAAATTGACCGATTTCTTTTCATTGTTGGCTTGTGCCAGGATTCCAATCCATCAGTCAAAAAAAACTAAGGAAATTAATAGCCCTAAGATACTTCATAATCAATGGAATCACCTCTTCAAATCGTGATGTAGTGTGCCCATAGTATACTATCTGAGTCTCTTTCTGGTTCAGTTCACTGTCGGAGATGTTAATTACAGTCATAGTGGTTTACTTTTTTCTCTTGTGCTGGCATTTTGGCAACAGAAACTGAGGAACCGATACTGACTATAATTAACATCTTTGATGGACAACTGAATCAGACAGACTCAGGCAATATAGTATGGCTGCACTACATCACAAATTGAGGTGGCGATGCCATCCACTGATGTAATTATCAAGTACATTTAGGCTATTAACTTTCTTAGTTTTTTGATTGATGGCTGTTGTATGAGTTTAACTTAATATCTGCAGTTCTGACATTTCACTTATGGTACATTTTGTATGCACCAGTGTGCAGCCAATCACAGTGGATTGTACTTAGGTGATTCCTATCTTTTGTATAAAATGCTGCTTTCTGATTGTCTCAACAACCTCAGATGAAACGCCTATGAAGAGAAGTGAAACGTTCGCTCAGGAGCTCCATGCCTAACTGCTCCATGTTATTTGCACTGTTTGTAAGCACTGAAATAAAACTTTGTGTCAACAGAAACAATTCTGTTTAGTGCATTTTCTGCTGTGAGTAAAATGGGAGTAAGAGAGAAGAATGTGTGCATTGCACTTTTTCCTTTGTTAAAGGCACACTTCATGACTGACAGCAAAAGCCATGAGGATGGAACTGCCAAATTTTGATGATTTTGGACTGGTTCTCAGGTTATAGGTATTTAAAATGTTTGTGCTGCAGCTTATTATAGTTGTTGGTGGTTAAACTTTAACTGCAACTTTAACTACACACAGTGTGCCAAGTCTGACTGGGCCACAGTAAAGATGCACTGTTTTGGCATCGCAAAATGTAGAAAATGGTTGCAGCATGTCTTACGCTATTGTATGTCTGACTGACAGCTAAATGCTCTCTTGTGAATCCTTTTATAATGGGCCAATTATAACAGAAATCAATCAACTGATTATCCAGTTATAATCGAGCTTAGGCAATAATTACAAAGGTTTTAAAATGCTGTTTTACAAATCTGAGCTCTGTTAGACAATGTAAACCATTACTTTGTTTTGTTTGCCCCTTACTTTTTATATCCAGTTGGTCAGAGTCCTACATACAAAAATATTTGAAATAAACCCTGCCTCTCTTCTGTCTACCCCTTAACTTGAACTCGTACCTACAGTAGTTCTGCTATACTAATTCTGCTCAGCAGTCTTTTCTGGACTATTTTTCAATGACCTCTTATGATTTTGAAACCTCAGTTATGTGCCCCTTGTTTCTATAAAGAAAATCCTAAGCCCTTCAGCCTCTTCCTTATATGGTACGTGTGTACCTCCCTAATCATCACTGTTGCTCTATGCTGTATGTTCCATGCTCCCTTCTATCTTGTCTGTAATGTGGTGCCCAGTTCTACACATAAATTCCAAACTGGGTCTAACCAGTGTCCTGTATATTCGCATTATTACCTCCTTTTCTTTACCATTTAACATATTTTAATGGACCCTGACATCCTATGAGCCTTGATGCTTGCTGCTGAGCACTGTTTGGACATTTTCAATGATAAGCCTATGATAACCCCCAAGTCTCTCCTGCTCTGTAGCATCCAATACTGTAGCATTTAAATTGGAATCTAATTTCCTGTTTCCGGCCATAAGGTGCATTACTTTGCATTTCCCCACAATTAACTGCATATTCCATCTGTCAGGCCAAACAGCCTAGACTACCTAAGGCATGCTTTAGCTTCTTGCACTTCTCTTCACTGTTGACCAGCCTTGCTAACTTGCAAACTAGACTAAATAGCAGCTAGTTTTTGATTCTAAATCGTTATTAAAAAATGTCAAACAGTCATGGACCCAGACCTGACTTCTCTAGTCCCAGAACTGATCTTTATGGAACCCTACTAGTCCCTGCATTTCAGTTTGACACACCTCCCACCACTCTGTGTTTCTTGTTACTCAACCAATTTCTCATCCATATAAATGATTCCCCTCCCACTCCCTGCTTACCAATTTTCTGAAAAAAGCCTTCCATGCTATACCCTGTCAAAGGCTTTACTAAACTACAAATATATTACGTCTAGAGCATCCTCCATCTATCGTTCTTGTTACCACATTAGAAAACCTAATTAAATTAGTATAACAAGACCTCTACCCTACAAAATCATGGTGGCTATTATTTTGCACTCTGTCTTCATTAAAATGTGCCACCAAGACATCCTTAATAGTAGAGTAAAATGTTATCTGTGGCCAAGGTCATACTAACTGGCCTGTAGTTCCCAGTATCTCCACTAGATCCAGATCTGAACTTTTCGATTATGTGTGCTATCCTCCAATCCCCCCAGTACTTACTCTCTTTGCAAGGATTTTCTAAAAATCTCTGGCAGTGCCTGTACAAGTTCCTCCCCAAGTTCCTTTGGAATACTGGGCTGTATCATATCAGGGCCCAGTGTCTTGCTTTCATCTACCTTATCTAAATGCAGTCAGGCCTGGTTAATCTGTAAACATTTGTTTTTTGCCTATTTTGTTATGTAATAAAAAATCTATCAGTACCCAGACAGTGACCAGAGGGTGCATATTTTTGTTTACTTTATTGGAACATTGAAAATCCAGAAATGCAATGCATAGCAGCTAAAAATAGTTTATTTTCCATTCTTAATTATTAATGCTTAATTTTTGCTTAGTTTAAAATAATCCATGACTTTTTGATTTAGAAGTTTCTGCACCTTTTGCATGTACACATTTTTTATGTCAATAACACAATCCACAAGTTTCTGTATTATCTCTGAGGGGTTTTGTTCCAGGTAAGAGCAAATAATCCGTTTTCAGTTCACCGTCAAATAGTGATTTTCTCAGTTAGAGGCTAGCAAAAGATCTTTCAGGAATAGTTCAGAGCTGATGTGGGGCTAAATTACTGCTGGGGTGGGGGAGGGGGGCACTTTGACAACAGGAGCTGTACTGACTGGGCAGCACTTTGAGAGTTGACAGAGCCAGTAAGCAGCAAAAGTTGAGTTACTGCTAGAGTGGGAGGAATTTCGGGAGGGAACATTCTTTGTTAACATGCCAGAGGGGATTAAAATGTATTAGGAACACTTTCATTAACACTTTCATGAACACCTGCAGCACATTATCCATATCATAATGAACGGGATAATGATCTCAGTACTTTGAACACAGGATTTCTATTCAGAAACAGAGGTTTCCATCTTAAAGATGCAATTAACATGGCAACAAAAAAATCCATTTCAGAGGTTCACTTCTCAGATAATCAGGTATCCATATTAACAAGGCATGGATTAACCAAGTCTGACTGTACTGTATTTTCCAGTAGCTCTGTTGTAATCGCCCCTTAATTATATATATTTTTTTATCCTTCCTCCCTTTCAAACTGGCAGTTTGGCCACAGGTTCCTCAGTAAAGTCTACGTAAACTAAGAGACAAGCACTTCTGTATCTCTTTCTCCACAGTTTTTTTTTTTTTATCAATTATTTTACCAGGTGAGACACACTAAGCTGAAAGCTTGTTTGCAGGTGCAACCTGGGAGCACGAGAAAGTTAAGTGGCTTGCTCAGAGTCACGCAGTATGCAAGTGGGGGCTGTGGGATTCAAACCCAGGTCTCCAGATTTGCAGCTCAGAGCCTTAAACCACTGCGCCATACTGCCTCCAGTTAGCATGCTATAGTATTGCTGATCCTTGATGTTGCCAGGCCTAATATGTCTTTTACACATTTCATACCTCTAATACACTGTAGTTAAAACTGTCTTATCATTCCTTTCTATATCTCAGCCACTGCTGCTCTCATAGTATTGTTTTGGCTTCCAAATGAACTTCTGTCACTCTCTCTCTCTCTCTCTCTCTCTGTAAGATCTTATGCTGTGCTCTGGTATTGTTTGATGGCCTCTCTCACTGCTTAAAAAACATTCTTTTTGCACTCTTATTTTGTTCTTATTGCCAGACTCATCCATGCTGGTCTCTTTTTGGTTTCCTGGTATTGTTGTTTCTGGGCACATGCCCCCTCACGGCTTTTTCTATTATTGATATTATCTTCACCCAATTCAATTCACTCCTTTCCTCTATACTGCCATAAATCAATTTCTATATTTTCCATGATTTCTCTAAATGTTCCATGGATGGAATAAAATATACAACAGAAAAAGATCTTTCCATGATTTACGTGGACATGATCACGAAATTGACAATGTATTACATGGTCTCTTCAGTACTTTCTATGAACATCAGCACAAAAAGAGAAAATAGCATAACAAAGTACAGTACAGAAGGGAAGTGCTCCATGCTGTCATGGAAACAAACATTTAAATGGCATCTTTTCAGTTATGTTTTAAATTGCAAACATATTAAAGAGGGAGCTCCCTTACCTCATGGGGAGCTCATCCAGGTTAATTGCACTTTTTTTTATTCAGCCCCAAAAGGAAAGGCAGGGATCATAATTCCACCCCCCCCCCCGGGGCTGGCCACATGATTCTTCTCCACTTTCTGAATCTGCCCCCATGCTCCAACATTTTGTGACATAGTTATAGGTTTAGTGTGGGGGCGTGCTCCATTCACTTCAATGGAGCATTTTTTTCAAATGTAATTTCCTGATAGTAAATCTGGTTTTGACACCTGTTGATGCCAGTGTTCAACTAACAAGGCTGAATTTTAAAAAAACATAAATAGCCCGGAGGAGCTTCCCATGAGGTAAGGGAGCTCCATCTTTAATATTTATGGGCCCTATGGATGAAGCGGGTCGGGTTACCTGGAAAAGTCGCATACTCTACCTGTGCCTCCGTGCCCCATGGACAGGTGCACCCATACCAACATTCACCAAAGCTGGCCATCTGACCGTGGCTCCTCTCCCCCTGTGCACAGGACTTCACAGGGTGGCCGGGAGTGGAATTGCGGACCTGGGCGGGCATTTAATCAGATGCCCATCCTGGGTCCAGGATTTGATCCCATGTGCCTGTAGGAATGGGTCTGGGTTGTGCATAGACCCTGTGGGCACCAAGACCTGTGCGACCACACTTCATGGATAGTCCAGTCCAGGAGACTGACCCCCCAACCCCACATGGTGCAGCCATGGCCCAGGAGTCCATTGGCGGACCCCCCATCTCCATGGCACTGACACCCCAGGACACCAGATATGTTGCCGGTGCTGTGGCTTAGCTGACCCAGCCCTCCTGATCTGCCTTGTGGGCTGGGGTGGCACTGCAGGACATTTCCTGGTCCTCTCAAGACCGGTGGGAGGCATCTGTGACAGCCTGCAGAGGGTTACCACAGGGTCTACCCTGGCATACCCTGCACCACCCTCCACATGCATGCGGCTGGCACTACGCGGTTTAGTGAATACTGTGTAATGCTGACACACCCCCAGAACACCCCTAGCATGGTGCTGTCTGCGGACATGGGGGATTGGGTGCAGTGGGTCTGCATGCCCACGTTTGTGCATCCCACACAGGTGGGGCGCACTTGATGTGGGGTGACTATGCACCCAAGTTATGCAGCGTGTAGCCCCTTCATAGCTTCATGTATAGCACCCTATGTTATTGAAAAAGCTGCTCTTTAACAGTATATGTTGTAATAATGGAAACCCTTGTAAAATTTATTCCAATTTTCATGAAAGTCCATAGAAATATGTGTGACTACTACGCATACCTCTCAACTGTACCACATTACGAGGAATGTTCCTCATTTTACTTCAAAAAAGCTCACTGTTCCACATTGTGAGGACTTGTTCCACATTCAAAGTCAACATTGTAAAGCAAATATCCATAGTAAATAAAGGAACAAATAAATTATTCAATTAATAACAGACTTTCTGAACATAAGTGCAACATTTTAACAGTGTTTTGAGCTTCTTAGGTAAAGATTTGATTAAGTGTTCCACATTTTTCCCATTTGTTCCATATTTTGACAGGCAGTGTTCCACATTTGGGGGACAAAAGTTTGAGAGGTATGCTACTAAGTGGTTTCCAAGCTTTGTTTCATTTCCATAGTACATCCCTTCGAATCCATGGAAAATCAAGGGACAGGCCCCTTCCAACTATTTCCTTTGATATATGAAAAATGACTCTCCTTAAATTCAGTGTCTTTGTAAGCATTTCTCTCTCCCTGCAAAGTCCATTGAATTTGAAATCTAATAATATATGAGTCACTGTTTCCTAGGATTTTCCTGACTGCTCCATCAGAAACCAACTCTTCCCTGTTACTCACCACCAAATAAACAGTACTATAGCTTTCTTCCTTGTCTCCTGGCTCACAAATTGCATTAAAATACAGATACATCATTACCTCTTTGGCAGGCCAGTATTTTTGAGATTTATATAAAAAATGTTTAAAAAGAACTTTATAAAAAAGGTAACATTAAGAAAAAAAAAATTTGACACAGGAGGGTGGCTTCTCCACATACCTGGATGATACTTCTTCACAGTAGGACCTGTCAGAGAGATAATTGCCTGAACAAGCTTAGCTCCCCTTGGGATAGGCTCAGTTGAAAGCTGCAGAGTAAGGTAATATGGTTTACAGTATCAAAGGCTTTCATTAATTCTACATAGTTGGCACTCAGCCATTAGGTAGTCAGAATCCAGTGTTGTTGCTGTATCAATTGTTTCCTTCAGGAGTGTCATGCTAGTGGAATGATTTATGTGTAACAGTCGTGTGATATTCCAAATTAATATAAAGTGTTTTCTTTTTTGCATTGCTTAAACCAGTAACACATTTTCTACATACATGAAGTTTCATAAGAATTTGAGTAAACGTGCCTTATTGTTGCTTACACGATGGTTAGGAGGGACATCTTACATCCTGATTGACTAAAACAAGTTCACTGTTGTAATTAAGTGACATTAAAGGCACAGTTTTGAACTTGTTAAATACTATGCACCAAGGGTGAGTGAATGTAAAAACAATCAACTTTGTTTCAGTTCAATTCAAACCTCCAGTCTTCAGTTTGACTTCAACATTGCAGCCAAAGACAATTTGGGTCCTCGATATTGGGGCGTATCAGGGTATAAAGAGGGTTAAGGGACACCTCTCCACGATGCCTCCCTCACTCCAGTAAGTTCCAAACCTTTTTCTTCATCCTTCTCCCATTCATCTAGTCAGTTTTTGTAAACATAACTCTGTTAGCACCAGGCACAGTGCTAGGATTCAGAACATTTATTTTATAAAAGAAAGTCGTGGCGGGAGTAGGGAAGTGGAGATTTACTGGGGTGGGGGAAAAGGGTGACCATAGAACTAGCCATGACCTCCTGGGAGGGGCTGGAGTATTATTTTTTAATTATTTGGCCAAAGGGTGATGTGATCTGAAGTAGCCAAAATGTCAAATTGGGCCGAATCAAAGGATAAAGTGCCAAATTTTAGAACATTCAGCAAATACAAATTTGACATCAAGTTCCAAAACTACCGCAAATAAAAATTCATCATTCAAGGTAGTGTTTTCTTTAGTTTAATAAATCGCTAAAATGTTTACTGACACTTTCTCCTTGAAATACCTGAGGACTGCACAATTCAAAGTACTTTGTTTATTACAAGAACAAAAATTAACCTCTAAAAATGTTGAAACTATCTTTCAAATATATCAGTAGTCTCTTGCTGAAATGTTTATGACAGGAACATTCTTCTTTGTGGATTGTAAAAGAATAATGTGTACCTATTCAAAGCAAAAAGAACAATATTTCTATTTTTTTCTCCACAAAAATCCAAAGTCAATTTCTAAGTTCAAATAACAGACTTTAGGAAATGCATTCATGACCCAATAATTGCACTTTGGCATGTAAACGAATGCCCCAGGCATGCAATTATGGGACCGTAAACATATCCCGTTGTGTGCTATTTCCTACATACTGTAACTCTTTAGCTCCCCCATTAAATTTGATCAGAAAATACTGTACCACCTTGTTAAGTCACAAAGATTATTTGCATTTGAGCAATTTGTTTATGTACTGAAAAGCTACAAACTAGTGAAATAAAAAGAAAGGTTGTATTTGGACACAAGGCAGCTTATAATTCAAAAATTATCTTTATTACACTCTGATTTGCATTAGTAATGACACTCGGCTAAAAATAGAATCTTCATCCTTTGGCCTTTGTCTGCTCCTGCTGCACTGCGTGCCAAGCACAACACGCATTTGTCAATGCTGAATGCTGGCTTGCTGGTATCAGCATTGGTAGTGCAGGAGCTAGAAATGCAAAATAGGAATGGCAGTGAAGTACTGAAGTAATGCCAACACACACAGCCCCACAGAGACTGAAAGGTGTTGGGAGTATGGCTTTGGGTCGGGCACAATGCTTATGCCATTCTACCTCACCCCACCCTGCAGAGAGTGACAGGTGTTGGGGTGTGCATTGGGGTCTTCAGCACTTATAGTCACCCCATTCCATAAGGAAATGAGCTGAGATTGGTGCAATATAGGAGAATGGGGTGAACATTAGGGTGACAGAACCCAAGGCACACCTGTCAGTGGCTATAGGGTGGTGGGGTGGAGGTAGAATTCTGCGAACATTATGGCTGACTAACCGAAGTTACGCCCTCGACGCCTGTCAGTCTCTATAGGGTGGGTGCATGGTTGGAAACCTTAACGCCCCAGGTGTTTGTTGATATTTTCACTCCAAATTTTCAACATTGGATTTTTGGGACCCCACCTCATGAACAGCGGCACTATTATTTCATTACTCAATACTGAAAGGTGATTTCGCAAAGCAACTACACCATTGGGAGCCACAGGTGTGTAAACACATTTTGGATAGGATGAGAAAAATGACAGCTATATTGTTCATAAGGAGGTGTGAAAAAATGGCAATGTTGAAAATCTGAACTGAAAATATAAAAAATTCTCAAAGTTACGAGTGTGCGTGGAAACTGCGCAACGTACCCTCGTAGCACAGTCATTTTTTGGAATTTTTTCACCAAATTTGAACATAAACCTTTGGGAGCCCACCTCATGAACAAAGGCACTGTCATTTTTTTAAATGGTCCTGAATAACGAAATGACAGTGACTGATTTCATGAGATGGGGTTCCAAGAACCCCATGTTGAAAATTTGGAGTCAAAAGTAAAAACAAAATAGCCGAGATATCCACCTAAGCTGAACCCCCCTCCCCATTTATGCCATTATACAGCTTACAGGCATTTCTTCAGTTCGTGGTCAGCTTTGAAGAGTGCAAACATGTACCTGCTCCACTGAAGATTGCCGTGCTGACCTATGGAGGTAAGTATGGGGTAACGGGGTGTATGGGAAGGTGGGGAGTGCAGTGAGTGTGTGTGGGTTGGGGTGAGGGACCATTTTCTTATTTTGCAGTGTAAAAGAAAAAAATAATTTCAGGGAAAGCTTTTTCTTTTACAGATGAGACATACATTTGGGCACACTGGGGTGGGCTCCCAGTGTGCCACCTGATTTTTTTTTTTTTGGGGGGGGGACTGGAGTTGACGGGGATTGGGCACCTTTCAGCAAATACAGTGTATCTGTGTTGGGGGCATGATGCCAAGGGGGACTGGGCACCCCCATCAGCAAACAAATTGAACTGGGGAGGGGGCATGCTGACAGGGGGATTGGGCACCCCCGAAGTCGGCTCGCTAGGAATTGTGAGAGCCGTCGCCATGTTTATTGAAATGTTTCACCAGGAATGGCATGTGATGGAGGCGTGACAGATCTGCCACTGCAATGACGAGCCTATCTTTCATTGCAGAGGCAGATTTCTTTCAAGTTGGTGGCACACTCTGAAACTGCTGTCATCGGCAGCATGTTTACTGGTTGGCGGCTGAGGGATACACCTATTAAAGCATCCCCTGAATTCGCCACAACACTGACACACCTTTGAAAGTGCTACTAGTGCAAGATGTTGCTTGTGTATGCACACGCAAGCCAACATAATTGACACTACAACAGGTTGTGATTTCTTGCAGTGCTTATTATGACTTCATATGTACCATGCTGTCCACCATAATCAAGTATACTGTGTAAGATTTCATGGTGTACTGTTTGACAAACTGGAGTAATTGCCATTGGATTACGTTGAATTCTTGTGGTATCCTGCAATCCTTGCAGTACCAGTGGCTCAGTAGGTAGCACACTTGCCTCTGAGACCAGAAGATCAGAAGGTCCTCAGTTCTAGCCTCACATCTGAGACTTGGGGTCATGCCCATAACTGACACTGCAGTGCAGTGAGAGGGTGCTGCTCTAGTGTGGTGCCATCCTTCAGATAAAACCTTAAGCAGAGGCCCCTTCTGCCCACCTCTGGTCACTGTTTAGGTGGAAAGAAAAGATCACTACACTTATTGAAGAACAGCAGGGGAGTTTCACTGGTGTCATGGCCAACACTCCCTAATCAATACTACAGTTCCATGCAACCCATTCCCCAGGACACACCAGAACGTAGCCTATAATAACTTAGTGTACCTTTCCTGGTCATAAATGACAAAGAAAATACTAAAAATATGACTGCAAAAACTGTGATAAGAGTGCCTGATCCTAGCAGATAGCACTGGAGAAAAAAATTAAAAAAGTAACATTCAAAGAACAAATTCCTGTTATCACATAGATGTCTAGTATTAAAGAATTAAGGGTTGAGATGCACTGAAACAATATAACTTGTAAGTAAAGTGATTCTAAATAAATTATGCAACCCACCAAAATCAGCTTCAGGGGTATGTGTGGTGCTCAGTAAACTCAACAAAATCAAACCAAAAATCAGCACACACCCAACCTTCCACAAGGGATATACCCTCCTAGCACATAAAAACTAATACCCAGAAAATAAAATAGCCAATTTAAGATATTTCTTGTGTCAGCATGGTTCAGCTGATAGCACATCTGCTTCTTGGCCAAAAGGTTGTGGATTCTCGATCTACTCTGGGATTGCTCCTATACCATAAAAATGCAGGCACCTGAATGTGTTACTAGGAGGTGCTGTACTGTCTGGGTGCGTCATCCTTCGGATGAGATGTTAAACTGGGGTCCTTGCTACCGATCTCTGGTGCTGTCCTGATTGGTGTCCAGGTGGAAGTAAAAGAACCCAAGGCACTTTGTGTAACAGTAGGGGATTTTCCCCTTTGTCCTGCCCAACATTCCCCTTTCCACAAAAAAAGGGTTCATACAACTGTCCAAGGCTGTGTGTGGGAGCTGGTGTGCAGAATGACTGCCACTACACATTCTGTCACTTTACTACCAGTCTCCCAGTGCTTGTAAAGTGCTTTGGGATACAATATATATGAAAAGTGCTATATAAATGCTGATGATTTTTCTTCTTTCACATCAGAGGCTGCTTCACCAGAGATTAACACATGGCTATACAGATGGCACTTTCATAGTGTGTGTTCAGTTAAGAAAGTGGTATAACTTACAAAGTGCTCATAAGTGCAATTCATCAATCATTGTCAATTAAAACAAGTACAGTACAATATGTTGTGGCTATTATTTTAACTTCAAGTGTACAATATTGCAATCTTTTTTTGTTCTGTTATACAATTTGCTCACAATAGTCATCAGATACTCAGCATTTGTCTTTCATGAATATCAAGAAGTTGTTCTTTGCCAATCTTGTCTTGAACTGCCACTGTACTGTATTCTTCATTACAAAATCACTATGACATGAAACTAAATACAAACAGAACAGGAGGCTTTAACAAGTATTTCAAACAACTTTTCAAAATATTTCAAAGAAAAGAAAACTTGTCTCAGAGTGGTCAGGCATGGACCAATAACTGATAGGAGATTCTGTAGTGCACAATTTTTTCTTAAAGTGAAGACCCTACAACATGGTCGGGGCAAGTTCCATCAGGCTGCTTAAAATCTTGACACTGTGGCCCAGATATTCAGACTGTGCAGTGGTGCAAGCCTGGGCGCAGTGCAACTGGGATGCGCCGGGGCCAGGACCTGGTGATATTCAATAGTGATGCGCCATGCACCATTGAATATGGCAAGGTTGGTGCACATACTGCACTTGGTGCAGTGGCACTGCATCGGCACAAGCCACAGATATGGAGCACGGGGATGCGCCAGTGCAAGTGCAGTTGCACTAGGTGCATCATCCATGATATTCAGCTGGGGGCATGCAAATGAGGTCATAGTATATGCAAGGCACAAATGGGGACATTTGCATGCCTTGCGCAGGGCAGCCTGGCGACTTGCACCTGGCACCCTGCACAGCATGATGTGGGCAGTGGGGATCCTGGGGCATCCCCTACCCCGTAGCCGTGATTGTATGGTAGATGTTAAGAAATACATCCCTGGTAATCTACTGGCACCCTGTGTCCCCGATTCCCCAGAATAAAAAGCCATTACCATCCCTGGTGGTCTAGTGGTCCCCCTCCCACCCGAGTCCCCGATTCCCCGACCAATGTCATTATGACCGTCCCTGGTGATCTAGTGGCCCCTGCCCATTGCCGCGATCGTGTTACAACCCCATAATGAAATGCCCTAGTGATCCAGTGGCACTCCCACCCTCCTACCCACACAGAGCCCTTGCCCCGCACCCCCGTCATTCTGCCCGTATACCGCCCAGCTGCCTCACTGAATGACAGGTACAGTATGGGCTATGTAAGCCCATTGGTCTCAGTATGGACCAATGGGCTTGCAGGGCATACTGTACTAGACAGTCCCAAATCTGAAGTAATCAAACCCTTAGCAGAAATAACTTTTATTTAAAATACCCAATATAGACTTTGTTAAATGCCTCTCTCTTCCACCGGACACACATACTGTAGTAGCCCTTGCTAGAAAAAAACAAACTCTGGTCAGAGCTGATACAGCTACTCATAGCGACGAGAGCTCCCGAGAGCACTGAAAAGAATGTGTGGAGTCCTCGCTGCACCGGAGACAGTTATAAGTATCAGTACAGCCATAACAGAACTGCGCATGTGCGAGTATCATACATGCGCAGTTTGCTCCAGAGGTAGCCATGCAATGGCCCCACCATGTTGCGCACAGCGGCCGTCACTTCCACAGTTGCGGAAAGGAAAAGTAGTGCACCGGGAAGGTGGCATGTTTATGCAGCCCACAGAGGGAAGGGCCACTTAAACAGCACCACTGAAATCTGTGCCAGAGCACTGTGGAAGCACACTGGACAGCGGTCTGGTCACGTGCTTCCATAGTGCTCTTAAAATATCATGATTGATGGCATAATGTCTGCAGAGCTCTGCCCACAATGATGTAAAAATAATGATCCTGTGACCTGAATGCAGCAACTCTAACCATTCAACTAAATAATGATTCCCAATAGGCAGGAGATTAGACTGTGCTATTGATTTCCATAACTATCTGCTTTTCAAACCAGTGGGCACTGAAACTGTCATTATTCAACAGTACACAACTCCATTATTGCAGACCTTTACATCTTTAGAGAGCACTGCTATTTCACTTGAACTACAGACCTGTAGCTGAAATTTCTTCAAGACATATTGTAACAGGATCTCGATGTTATCAGGCAATGGCATGCCTTAAATCACATTGTTACATTTTTCTAAACCCTCAGCCCTTACACATGCAAACTTCAAAGCTTAGCATTACTAATAAACGGCAACCTTCTGGTCTTTATTGTTTTGTAATTTTACAAAAAGCAAAGGCTAAGATGCTCTTTATTGAAGTCTCTTTTTAATTTGAAACTATAGGGGGCTAGGTTTTAAAAAGTTCAGGTGTTATTACCCTGAAGAGGGAACCTTTAGTTGTTTACAGCTATGGAATGGAAAAAATAATTTAGAAAACACTGAACTAACAGAAAGGAAGCATAGGGACTTACACAAGATTGTACAATGAACACTGCAGGAAATGAAAAAAAAATGTTACTGGGAGACCCACCATCTTTGAAGCAGGAAGCAACATCTGTGTGGAGCTCTGTGGAGAGTTTTAAACTTTTTGGTAAACCTTTATGCATTGAGTGGGTATATTATATGAGCAGCAGTCCCCCTTTTGTTCCTTAAACCAAGTCAGAGACTTAATTTGTTTTTTATTTTCATTTAGCGTTTGTCTGTCAACTTGTGCCATCCACTTTGGTTATGAGGCATTCAGGTGCCTTTACTCAAGGGGGACCAGCCAGTCCCACTGCAAATCTATGCCGGGGGGGCTGAGAGTGCTGGTAGAGGACTTTCATTTTGTAGCTCCAGGAGTTTTATCCCCAGTTTTCTTTTGGTACCCTCACTCCTCCATACAGCGCTGAGTTCGACCACCAACAAAATAATGACTGTTACATCAGTAGAACTGTCAATTCAATATATTAAAAACATCTTGAATGTCAATGAATCATACCCTTTATTACAAACAGCTTAGCCCCTTGCACATTCTCTACAGCTGAGATGTAGTTAAAAACTGAAGTCATAATGATTGTGACATCACTGCTATGGCATCACAAGCAGGGGAATAAGGCTTCTGCTTCTGAGTAAGTTTCAGATGTGAGTTGTTAGGTAAAAAGAACCAGTTTTCATCTAGATATTGTCATACAGAATGGAATGACTTGCAGTCCTGCGTTTTATGTAATTGGAATTCTGCTTATCCAGAATGTGATTTTCTTATCTGTGACTGGAATAACCCCTGTTTAATATGTTTTACTCTAACAGAGTTCAACCACCTGCCTAAACCCCCATTTACACCACTGACGGTGAGTAAGATGTTCTGATGGGAAATGAACCTAACATCTGGAGTTTTAGTGTCAAGAGCTGTGACTCCTAGGCCATTTTGTTTTCCCCAGAAGGAAGTATGGAACTGCAAACATACACAGTAAGATGGCAGACACAACAGTACAATTTAAATGTCTTTCCTGTAGCATACAAGAACAGTGAAGGACTTCTTGACCCCCCACTGAATGCTGGAAGTGTAGGAGTTTCACACTGTATTACTTTCCCATTTTATAGACAGCAAAACACAGACAAGGAAAACCACCTCTGGCATTTGTTACCATAGAAATGGTGGTGTGACTGGGTAGAGCTACACACAATCATCAAACATGGACTTAGGAAATTCCTCATTGCTGCATATAGACCTATATTTTCAATCTCCCACCACCACCACCCCAGCAACAAAACCCCTTGAAAACATAAACGCTTTGTCTGGTTTGATCATTGACTTTAACCACTCAGTAATGGGGACATTACTCTGACTTACGTTCTCAGCAGTTCATGTAAGTTTATTTTTCTTTTGATGTCACAGTAAAAAGATCTATCCGATCTTTGTAATTTGCAGCTTCTAAAGCAACAGTGTTTATTATCACACAAAATAAACTTCATTAGTCTTTCATTTGTCTAATATTCCACTTTCAGTTTAGCAATGTTTGTCCATGGAGTTGGGTGTCAATATTTTTAAGGTATGTTGATTTAGCATCTTGGGTCACTAAATATGTTCACACCCAAGGGGTACTAATTCACCATTTTAATAACTTACTTATGTGGCTACATTTTTTCCTCTGGGGGCATGCTCCCATTATTGTAATTGACAGCAGTGATAGCAGCATGCTGCAGGAGTATATTAATGCAAGATGAGATGGATAAAGTCTACAATATTGTGGTTTTGTCCAGTCACCCAAATTATTAAAAATGTGGCAATGATGTAGATAATGGCAAAGCATGCTGTTATGTTGCTCACATTGTTATTGGATGGTCTGTAATATGCATATTTTCTAAACGTGGAAATGCTGTAATACTCTTACAAATCATACGAAGGTTAGTATAATTTTTTTTTTATTTGTAATTGTTTGAACCAAGAAAGACACACTAAGCTGAAACATATTTGTCTCCAGGTGCATGCTGGGAGGGGGGATGCCAGATACAGGGACCTATTTTACTGACAGGGAACTGTTGGCCATGACACCAGGAAAACTCCACTACTCTTCTTTGATAAGTGCCATGGGATCTTTAAATTACACCTGGACAGAGACCAGAGATGAACAGAAGGGAACTTAGTTTAATGGCTCGCCCCTAGAGGAACTCCTGTTTCTCTAAGGGTTGTCCACAAAGTGGAGTGCTTGAGTTGTGCCCCCCATCCTGCCTGGATCTGGTGGAGAAGAGTATTGGCCAGTTTGCACCCTAGAGTCCCATTTTTCCTGGCCTGCATACTGATGTCCAGGTATTTTTTATCATACCTTTCTTGCAATTGATTAAAGGAATTAAGCAAGGATTCCATCCCTCTCCACCAACATGAAATTTCATGCATTCTCTGGTTCACAGCACATCTGTGGAGAAATGCACCACCTAGGTTGCCTTTCATGGCCTGCTAAACAACAACTGACTGCACACAATAGGTTCAGCCAGCAGTAACAGTGCTTAAGCATGCTGTACTGCTCTAAACCCCCCTACATATTGTACATGCAGTGTCCTCTTCAAACCACCATGCACACACAGTGTCACTATTACTCCCCCCCACACACACGGTCAATGTCACCACTCACACATATGCACTGTCACCCTTGATCCCCACACACATGCACTCTCACCCATATTCCCACATGCACTGCCACCCTCAGACCCTTACACACATGCCCTCTAGCTTGCACAGACACACTTCTGCACACATGCTTTGCCACCTTGCAGACTCATGCACTATCACCCCAGACCCCCCAAACTCATGAATTCTCACTTCTAAACACCAACACACATGCATTACTACCCTCAGACCCGCATATTCACTGTCACCCACAAACCCCCCCAAACATTCTGAGACCCTCCACTAATGTGTATACATTTGTACGTCTACTGTCCCATCCACCTGGAAAACTGCCAGAACCATTCCTATACACAAAAAGGGCGATGTCAAACTCATGTCCAACTACCGCCCTATATCTCTTCTGCCCACTCTCAGTAAGCTGCTTGAAAAAATAGTCCACCGCCAGCTTGCTGCTCACCTTGACATGCGTTTAATCTTCAAACCGCGCCAACATTGCTCGCCCGGGTCACAGTACCGCCTGTGCTCTACACAACTTACAAATGACATCAGAAATAATATGGACCGTGGCCTGCTCACTGGGGCCATCTTTATCGACCTGTTTAAAGCCTTCGACATGGTACACCATCCTCTCATGCTAAAGAAGCTCCAATCCATTGGAGCAACTGACCAAGCCCTCTCCTGGTTCCATAGCTATCTTGACAATCAGACTCAGGTGGTAGCATTTCACAAGGCCCTTCCCCCCCCTAAACATCTCCCGTGGAGTTCCCCAGGGATCCACTCTTGGACCTCTACTCTTCTCCCTCTTCCTAAATGATATTCCCACCATGTCCTGGCATAGCTGCACTGTTATGTACACAGATGACCTTGTTCTCTACTCTGGGTCAAAATCGGTTGCTGCCATCAACTCCACTCTCACTAATGACTTCCAATTCCTGCAGACTTGGCTCTCTAGCAACCACCAAGTCCTGAACCTAGAAAAAACCTGTGCTATGCTATTCGGATCCTCTAAGAAACTGTCTGCCCCAGGCTCCGGGTTCAATGCCTTGATGGTTCCCTCATCTCAAACACTGAGTCCTTCAAGTACCTTGGGGTCACTTTGGATCCCACACTTGACCTGTCTCAATATGTCAATATGGTGTGCTGTGCCGTCAATGCTAAAATTGGCGGAGCTTATCACGTGCGCCACTCCCTCACTCCATCCGCTAGACTTTCTGTTGCGAGAGGTATTCTCTTACCCCAGCTCCAATATGCTCTGCCCCTCTTCTTTGCTGCAAACTCTGCTACACTCCACAAATGGGACACTGTCTACAACAACATCTGTAGATTCGCCTTAACTGCCCCACATCTTACCCATCATTGTCTCCTTTACGCTGGCTTAAATTGGCTGTCACCTAAGGATATTTGAGCCTATTCCCTGGGCTGCTTTATCGACTCCCTGTCTAGACCTCCCTGCCCTGTCTATCTTGCCAACCTCCTGACTCCTGCCTCACACCCCGTACCCTCAGGTCTTCCTCTGCCCCATGCTCTCCACTAGACCTTGCATGACAAAATGGGTGAACAGGCATTTGCCATTTGCTCCCAAATTCTGGACTCACTCCCCTTATGGTGAAAACTTCAGCCTCCATCGAAAATTCAAAACTAAGCTGTTCACCCACCTCTAACCTCTGTCAATGCAAATGCTCTTAATTTGCTTTGTCCCACTGCAGGCTGTCGGGTCTGACCCTGAGTACTACACTAATGTTCTCCCATGCAATACGCTTGTCTAGGTGGCTATGAACCTTGATGTCTTTACTGTCCTCAGCTGTCTTATGGTTACCCTAATTGCTTTATTTTACATCCTTATTATGCTCTATGCCTAAAATGTACCCTTATGTAACTATTACTGTGCTACCCAATGTATATCTTGTTTTGTTCCTGTACACCTATATTATGTCTGTGCATTTCTGCATATTGTAACCAATGTCCAGTGCTCTCCCGGGTTGTGCCTGAAAATAGGCAGGTCTGTTGCCTAGAGCACTTACCCGGTTACCAAAAGCTAATAAATAAATAACATGTACTGTCACCAGTTTCAAACCCCCTTACATGTGTCATTGTCTCCTAGCAAATGCCTGTAGTCATCAGTAAAATATACTGGTGTGTCCTGAGGACACCTACAGTACAGAAGTCAGCTACTGACTTACTGTGTGCTCTTACGACGTCTGGAGACGTCACTTATATATTTTAATATATAATATAATAGAATGTAATATATTTGATTGCATAGCACTGTTGGAAAGGTAATTTTGTGCTGAACAACTTTGTCACTGACATTTTGTGTATGTCATGTATACTTTAGGAGTTATTCACATTTGTTTATGGTATGGTGTGTATGGCTTATGTTGTACTTTTTAGTGAAAACAATAATTGTTTATGCTGTTTCAACCACCATAGAAACAAAACGAAGTGATATATTATTTGCATACCACCATTGGAAAGGTAATTTTGTGCTGGACAACTTTGCCACTCATACTGCGTGTCTAGCACTTACGGTTCGTGAGCTATTAAGATTTGTTTGTGGCATGCTGAGTATGGCTTAATTTTGTTTAGAAAGGCCCACGATTCTCTGTGAACAGTACACAGGAGACAAGTGTTGCAACTTCAGAAAGCTCCTGAGGAGGCAATGAGATATGCAGTCTCACACAAAGGCCACAAACACATTCACTGTCTGTCACATACTGTACCTCCCCACACAGTGGTGATCACATAAGAGTTTCCAATTGGGATGAAATGTCCTCCATAGACACATTAGCCCTCTCTGCCCAGGAGGTAGACACTGCCCTGGTAGAATGTGCTGTATTACCCTCTGGAGGCATTAGATTCTTTGCCTTGTAAGCTTCTAGAATGGTTCTCTTGAGCCAGCTCGCTATTGTGGTTTTGGATGCTGCCCTACCCTGTCATTGCCTTTTTTGCCACAGTAAACAATCTTTCTGTCTTATGTATCAGCTTGGTTCTAGATATGAATGTGGGTACAGTGCCTCCCATGTCTAAGTTATGAGGGATCGTCATGTTCCCCGGTGCTCAATCAGAGAGAGTAGGCAACTCAATGGGTTGCTCCCTATGGAAAATGGATGCAACCTTGGGTTGGAAGGCTGAAACTGTAAGTGTACCCCTTGTGGGATGAATATGGTATAAGGTTCTCTACAGGAGAGGGCCCCCAGTTCACTAATCCTCCAAGCAGAGCAAATGGCCAAGAGGAAACAGGCTTTTAGTCCTTCCCAAAACAAGTTCACCTGACTCAATGGTTCGGAAGGCACTGTGCTGAGGGAATCTAGGACTAGGGTCAGCTACCAAGGGGTGATCAGAGTCTGAACCCTGAAGCATAGTACTTCTACTGCTCTGAGGAAGCGTACTGCATCCAGGTGCGCTCCTGGGCTATGTTGCCCTATGGGGCTGATGGCAGCGCCAATGGTGGACAGCTGCACTCGGAGTGAAGAGTGAGATAAGCCCATATCTACACCCTGCTGTAAATACAGCAGAATGGTGAACATGTCGACCTTTTCCGGCTCTATACTCTTGTTCCTGCAGCATGCCATGAAGATGGACCACTGTCTGCTGTAGGTGGAGGTAGTGAAAGGCCTTCTGTATTGCAGGAATGTAGATATGACCAATGCATGGTAACCGGCTCTTAACAGTCTCTGCCTCTCAGGAGCCAGGCTGTTAGTTTCAAGGTCCCTGGTGTGGGGTGGACCACGGGTCTCTGCATTAGCATGTCCAGTCAGTATGGGAGTCTGCATTTGTCGAATGCCAAGGCTACCACTGCTGCGAATCATGCTCACTGTGGCCAGTACAGCGCCACCAGGACAATGGTTCTCTGAGATTGTCAAATTTTTGATAGCACTTGTGGGAGGAGTGGGATGGCAGGAAAAACGTACGATTGGTCCCATGCCCAAGTCTGGGATAGGGCATCGGTTCCTTGGGAGTGGCATTCCCTGTATCTGGAGAAGAACCTCCTCACCTGGGAGTTCTCTGCTGTCACCATGAGGTCCATGGAAATGGGGCCCCAAGTTTCCTGTTTCAGCTGGAACAATTTAGGGTGCAGGTGCCATTCTCCCAGGTATACCTGTTGGTGGCTGAGCCAATCCACCCATATGTTGAGTTTTCCTGCTAGGTGAACCACACCAGTGTGCCTGAGGTTGGTCTGGGCCCAGGCCAACACCATTGCTACCTCTCTCTGCATGACCCTGCTCTTGGTGCCCCTCTGTCTGGCGATGTAAGCCAGTGTGACTTGATTGTCAGAATGAATTAAGACTGACTGATCGGAGATGGTAGATTGAAAGGATCTGAAGGCATGGTAGACTGCCCTTATCTCCAGTATGTTGATGGACAGTTTTGCCTCTGGAGTAGTCCAGCGGCCCTGGGCTGAGAAAGGGGGCTCAGGCATACTCCCCAACCCAGGAGACTTGCATCCATTTCGATGGTGACATCGTAACTGGCCTCCAATGGAACCCCTCATGTGAGGAACCAGCTCACCGACCACCAGACTAGGGAGCATCGTATCGAGTCTGATAAGGGCATCCTGATCTTCAGGTTCTACTCATTCGGGGATCCCTGGGTCAGCATGTAGTTATGAAGTGGTCTCATGTGCCACCTGGCCCAGGGGACCAGATCAATATATGACGCCATGGAGCCTAACCACTGGGCTATTTGCCCAATGGTCAGAAGGCTGTTGGCCTTCAGCTGTTGTGCTAAGACCCTCATGGTTTCTACCCTCTTCTGGGATGGTCTAGCCCACCTCTGGGATGTGTTTATCTCTGCTCCCAAGTGTTCTAGTTGTTGTGTGGGTACCAGGTAACTTTTGACTTGGTTCACCACCCAGCTGTGTTCCTCGAGAACCCATAGTGCCATCTGGGTGACCCTCTGTGAGTGTTCTTTGGATCGAGCTTGGATCAGCCAGTCATCCAGGTATGGAATTATATCCACCCCTTGCTCCCTCAATCTGGAGACCAGGAGTATGGACACCTTGTTGAACACCTTTGGCTCTGAGCTAAGACTGAAGGGCAGTGCCTGGTTTTGAAAATACTGCCCTAGGATATGAAAATGTAGGTATTGCCTGTGACTTGGTCTGATCTGGACATGCAGATATGTGTTCTTCAGATCTATTGAGATCAGTTAGTCACCAACCCGAATGCTGCGGAGAGTTGACCTTAATGTCTCCATTTTGAACCTCTGGGTGATCATGTGTCTGTTGAGGTGCTTGAGATATAGGATGGGGCAGAGTTCTCCTATCTTTTTGGGCAGAAAATAAAAAATGGAATACACTCTCTGTTCTTGCTTGTGTGGAGGCACCTGTTGGATCACCCTATTCTGTATCAAGTCCTGCAAAATTTGTTGGACTTGATGAGCGATCACCCTTCTTTTTGAAATGGGGGAGCTGACAAATCTGTGTGGAATCAGGGAGTGGGACAGTTCTATAGAATACCCCCGGGACACCATCTTTAGTACCCATTTGTCTGATGTTGTACCCATCCACCTGTGTTGGAAGAGCATTAGTCTTTTGCCCACTGGTGGAGAAGGACCCCAAGCTGCGGTCTGGGGCAGAGGTTACTTGTAGTCATTGTCTGTTCCTGTTTCCTCTTCCTCTGCCTCCGAACTTAGAGCCTCAGCCTCGGAAGGTGGAGGTTTGGTAACTGGTGTTGAAGGTGTTACGTGCTCCTCCCTGTGCTCCTCTACCCCAAAAGGAATTGTTCTGGTAGTGGTTATCTCTATGTGGTTGTTGTGATCTATTCCCCCCTTGAAATCTTCATCTGTTTGATGGAAGATAAGTAGGTCTGCCCTTGTTCTTAAGGAGATCCTTCCCCTCCTCCTTCTGCTTCAGGTACTCCTGCAGGCCTTCTCTGAACACATGCTTGCCCTTCATAGGCAAGTTTTGTAGCAACGCCTTGGACTCATTATCTGCTTCCCACAGTTTGAGCCACATAGCTCTTCTGGCATGATCTGTTAGTGCTGTTGCCCTGGCATTTAATTTTAGAGTATCTACTGCCATGTCTGCCAAGTATTTCACTCCATCAAGCATGCATTCCAACAATTCAGACTCCTTGGTCTTAGGGTCCGTTTTCTCCAGAAGCTCTTTGAGCCATCAAATTTGGTCATGAACGGTGCAGACTGTGGTTGTGGAGGCTTTGGCTGCCATGCCCTCAATTACAAACAATTTCTTTCACATCACCTCCACCTTTTTATCTGTAGGGTCCTTTAGGGATATGGTACCACAGGGTAGTACAGTCTTCTTGCTGAGTGCTTCTACCTGGGGGTCGATAGTGGGGGCTGTGCACCAGGCACTGGCCTTGTCCTCCTGGACAGAGTACATGCATTCTAGATTTCTTTTGTCTGACATTCAGCCAGGTTCTGTAGACTCCCATTGTTTAATGAAGATGTCATCAATTGCTGGACAAAAGGGGAAAGTGTCCTTGGTGGCTTTTCTTTGTTGGATTATGGGGTCGAGTTTCGATTCAGGCTGGCCTTCCCCAAGCTCAAACCCCATAGTGGTCTTGATTATCTTCATAATATATTAGGATCGGATCAAATGAGCACAACTTGGATGTGAGAGATGGCACGGATTGTGTTTCCATCTCTTTTTCATCAGATGAGACGCCCTCCCATCATTGGGGAATTCTTTATCCCCCGAGCCATCCCCTATGTCTGGTACTGGGGTACTTGGGGGTGGTTCAGCTGTATTCAGATGGGCCCCTGTAGCTCCACTGGGATTCTCTGGTTCTGGTAGTGGCATTGGGGTTGGTGGCATCTTGGGCTGGGTCATGGCCTCCAGCCTCTCCATGATTTGTAACAAAGTTCTGCTGACTCTCCATCATGGTCACTGTTGCTTGTTGATTCTGCAGGAGGATGGCCCCTGGGTCCATCCAATTAGTTCCACTGGGCCCTGGAGCGTGCGATCCCATCCCTGGAGATTGCTCCAGGGATAGGTCATCCTCATCATGGAGGCATGCAGGGCATTGAGGTCCCACGTTGTGAGGCATCACAGTGGCGCTACATGTGGTGCATTTTCTTGCCTCCACCATCTGTGGAGAGAGAAGATAAAATAGAAGGATTGTTAGAGATGGAGTCATAGTGGGCTTCCAGAGGGAAAAAACTGGATGCCCCAATGTGGCAGGCACTGCCTCTGTTGACTAACCTCTAACATGGCCCTAAGAGACAAGGCAATTCCCCTTGGGGTGGCCTCAATGAGCAGGAGTTTTTCCCCCAAACACGTTGTTACATTGCCCCAGTCCTAGAACATAGGCTGGTGATGGCAGGGGGTTGAGCAGAAGAGAGGTTCAGTCACCTACAAAATGGTGGCCTTCCTTCTCAAGATTATTGATCCAACTGAATAGATGAAAGTGAGTGCCGCCTTCCTCGCTGAGGTGCCCCCTTCCTCGCCAAGAGGCCGCTGTGGAGAGGTGCCCTTAGGCGAAGGGGGATGGGAAGCATAAGGAGCAGTAGTACGAATCTGATCAGATCAGTCGCTAGAGAGAGGGACATAGGCCTGAGGGAGTGAGGGCTCAACTAGGCCGGCCGCTGAGGGAAGGGCCTAGGCCTGACGAGGTGGTCCCAAAAAAAAACAACAAACAACAAACAAACCAGCTGTCCTCTGCACCTACAGTGCCTTGAGGTCTCCACTCGAGAGGGGATCCCTGAGGCCCGAGGTCAAATATATTTGTTTTACTTCATAATCTGGAGCTGAATGCCTCCTGCAATTGTATGGTTCCTCACCTGAGAAGCAGTGGTTCTTCGAAGAATTCACCCCCCCGCTCAAATTCTGCCCATGAAACAAGACTGTCTATAGATGGCGGGTTGAACCCCCATCGACCCTTGTCTCTCTCACTCTCCCTCTAATCCTGTGCATGGCAGGGCAAGCTCTCCTGATGCTGCTGGAGAGGAGTGCGGCCATTGGGAAGAGAGAGAGAGAGAGAAAAAGGAAACAGAAGTCGAAAGCAAGTCCAGGCCCTTAGGACACTCATGCATTAGAGGCCTGTCTGACAAGCTGGAAGCAAAACACAGCCCACTTGGAGCTTGTAGTCACTGAGCCACCATATAGAGCGGTGACTCCAGTGTCAGGGACCAGCGAGCTGTAGCCTTTCTGGAAGCAGGGGTGGCAAGAGGAGTCAGCGGGGGAAGGTCATGGACCACCTTGATTGCTGGCGGCGTTCTTTTCCTAATTCCTCCCAGTAGGCTCCTTTGCACAAAATGACATGTAGGTAAAAAAACAGAGCATGATTACAATCCATGAACTTTTGGGGTAACCTTGGGTGTGAACTGCCCCTAAGTGTAGCGAGAGATGCTCCGGCATGCCAGTGACTCGCGGAGGCCTTTCCCAGCCCAAACAGAAAAACCATAGTATAAGCACTAACAGCAGGATCAAAACAATTTAAAACAGTGAAAACCCCAGTCATAATGGAGCAGCACAATCTGTTCCAATATATCTAACACTGAAATTACCAAGAAACAATAATACTCCAGCTGGCCCTAGACCAGCCAACCCTCACAAACCATTGCCATTCAGAAACACTCACAATTCTTAATTTAAACTGTAGAAGTTATTGTAGGCAGGCTCAGCCATATTTTGCACAACAAAAAACACATTTTCTGTGGAATCCACAGACCTACCTTTCCTGGCACAATACATGGACTCCTGGGGTGCTTGTTGCCTTATCAGATGCACAGTTAGAACTGGAGTGCAGGGGCTTCTGGGACCTAGGGACTAGAAATTTGATCCTAAGGTCATGTGCATCACTAGCTTATCAGGTGGGCTAAAACCCATGAGGTAATGTCTGGAGTGCCATGGATGGTCAACCCAACACAATCATGCTGCTGCAACTCTATTGTCTTCAACAGTAATTTGATACAACAGATCTGAGTTACCTGAAGGTGAATGTCTTGACTTGTACTCTCCCAAGTCATGCCTGAAAATAGGCATATTTAATATCTAGTGCACTTACCCAGTTATCAAAAACCAAATAAATAATAAATATGTATTGCAGTAGAAGGCAACTTTTGATTACTACTACTGTACATTCAGTATTAATTACCTGAAGCCCCTTCCCCACAACATCCATTAAAATGTTCTCTTCTCCTCAGCATAAGTCCGCATCACCTAGAAATGCAAACAAAATCACAACAAAACCGCGAGTAAACATTGCTGATGTTAGCCAGCTCTTTAATTACATAGTTTTAGGAGCCAGTGTTCCAAATCAAAAGCACAAAGCAACATTCCACAGGTGTAAAATGCATAAATTCACCATTAGGGAGGCTTCCGTTTGTACATACTTGCAAATGTTTGCCAATTTTACCTGACTGAACTGCAGGAATGATAAGAAAAAAAGAAGTAAACCAGGTGGCGAAACAAATACCTTGTTTTCTCATTTGGAGTACAAAGTGCAAGATTCATGGGGTGGGAGATGGCTGAGTGGAAAGATGGTGGTCATGTGACTATCTCTGCCCAGTGGCCACTTGGGAAGGGGGAGACAGTATTTCAAGCCTTTTTTTAACAGTTTGAGCCAAATAATAAATATTTTGGGGTCCCAAATATGGACTCTCAACAAATAATCACCAGAAGGCAACCATACACCCTTGGAACTGCCCCCCCCCCCCAAATAAATGCTGTTGTAACATTCTAAAGATATTTGGAAACATCAAAAAGCCTTTGGATGAAAGTGTTTTACAGAAGTATTCAGACACTTAAGATCACCTGAGATCTGAATTACTTACTCGTACACAGCAGAACCATACGACCAATATGTGATGCAAATTTCTGATGACATATCGGCAAACACCGGAACTAGCACTTGTTTTACATGGATCACCTATTTATTCAGGGGAGTTAAAAACAGTTCCTTATCACTGTTGAGTATATAAACCAGTGAAAATTCCTCGCTAGCATTTTCCTAGAACTCACTTTCAGCTTGATTACTGGAGTTCCACATTCCCAATCTCTAAGACTGTCTGCCGGGGCGGCACAGAATTGAAGGCAATAGACCATTTCTTATCCAGCATGCTGATAAGGATAAAGCAAACATCACAAAACAGTAAATATTCCACTGAACATTTCAGAAGTTATAAGAAGGTAAGATTTTAGTTCTGAGCACAAATAAGATGAATGTCCGTCTTGCTTGCAGTTGAGCAAGCAATTTTACTTCATGTCTTTTAAATGTTTTCCACACATTTCTGAATCAACTGAAATAGAATCTACTTTGGAGGCAGTATGGCGCAGTGGTTTAAGGCTCTGAGCTGCAAACCTGGAGACCTGGGTTTGAGTCCCACAGCCCCCACTTGCATACTGTGTGATTCTGAGCAAGTCACTTAACTTCCTTGTGCTCCCAGGTCGCACCTGGAAACAAGCTCGGCTAGAGTGCCTCTCCTGGTTAAACAATTCCCCCACCCCCACCTTTGGTTAGAAAACTCTTGAGGTAAATAGGCAAAAAAAATCTGGAAAAGATAGCTTACTGTTGAAGATTAAACTGCAATACAGAGTCAACTGAAAAATAACCGGAGTTCTTGTGTTTGATTGTACCACACCTTAACATGCAAACTGGCTCATTAAAACACATGGAAACATTTGGTAAGAAACCAGAAAGTTATGCTGTTAGGAAGAACGCTGCAGATAGTTTATCATTTTTTTCATCAACTAGAGCTGAATATATGGGACAGGTAACATACAGTGTGTGATGTTAAATGAGTGACATATTGGAGCACAGTAATTGTCTTTGGATTACATTGAACTGCTGCAAAATCTCTGATAAAGTGTATTAAATCCTAATGGATGATGCACATGCCCTCTACCCAATGATCACACAGATAATATTATTGATATGGAAAGTGAAGGGCCTAGGAATTCTGGGACAGAGGGCACAGAGAGGAAATCCCCGAGACAACTGTTAGTACTGGGAGACTCTGTTATTAAATATACTGATAGTTACATCTGCAAATATGATAAGGAGAATATAATGGTATCCAGCTACTCTGGGGCTGGTGCCAGGGACATAACAAAAATGGCTGATAACATCTTCCGAGGAGCTGGCGAGAGACTGCTGGCTGTTCTACATGTAGCAGTAAATGATATAGGGAAGAAAAAGGACAGTGAGATTACCAGAGATTTTATTGATCTAGTGGGCAAGTTGGAGAGTAAAAGCTGTGAAATAATAGTCTCTGAGGTACTGCCAGTGCCCAAGGCTAGTCAAAAAAGGCAACAGGAAATATGTCAGTTCAATCACTGGCTACATACCTGGTCAAGGGACGGGAATTATAAGTCTGTAAGACACTGGGATAATTTTTGGAGCAAAGCAGCCCTTTACTGTAAAGATTAACTACATCTCAGTTATAAGGGCAGCAGGACCGTGGAACTAAGTTTGGCAAGGGCAGCTACATTGCAGCTAGACTGACCAACTCAGGGGTGAGGGGTCCAGTGCTGCATAAATACAGAATTGCAAGCCACCTAAAACCAAATGGAGTTAGCAAAACAGCTAATATCATGTTCCTTAATGTACATAGCCTAAATGGGGATGAGTTGACAGGACTCGCAGCCGTGGTTTTTACCAATGACATGGAATTTGCTTGTATAACAGAGACATGGTGCGATAAGATAAGGACTGGAGCAAAGCAATACCGGGCTACTAATTATTTAGCAGAGAAAGGGATGGGTACAAAGAAGGTGGTGTAGCTCTCTGTGCTAAAGATAGCATAGAATGCCACCAGCTGGAAACAGAAGATGATATTTATGGGGTCAAAGTAGAACCCATTTGGTTAAATGTAATGGGTCTATCAGCTAGAAAGTTTATTCTGGGAGAATTCTATAGGCCTCCAAACAACAGTACTCAATCTACTAATGCCTTATTAGATCAAGTCACAGAAATGATTGATAAAGGGGATATCATTCTAATGGGGATTTATATTTGCCAAATGTGGACTTGACAAAGTGCCAAGCAAATCGTGCTCAGGACAAGAAAATAACAGACTTGTTTGAATTGCTAGAATTAAATCAGTTGGTGACAGAGCCAGCTAGGGGCCACAATATACTAGATGATATATTAACCAAATACCTATGGAAATCAGTAACATTAAAATAAATGCTTCCCTGTCAAATAGTGACCACAACACTGTCTGCTTCCCAACTGATAAAAAGAAAAAAAAGCACCAGCGGCACCACCATCTTTAAAAACTATAATAAAGCTGATTTGGAAGCAATTAGAGAAGAGCTACATAAATGTGATCTGCCCACAAAAATATCAGGGTTAAACACAGACCCTGCTTGGTTGCTAATGATAGACACCATTAAAATGCTGGAGAACAAATTTGTCCCATATAGTAGAATATACAACAAAAGAGGCAAGACACCCGTATGGTTTAATCACAAAATACAGAGATTAATACACAAAAAGAAACATTTCTTCTCAGTTGTGAAAAGGACACAAACACAATCCAAAGTTAGAAAATATAAGATGGCACTAAAGCAACTAAAGTTCTCTATAAACAAAATACGTAAGGAAACAGAATTCCACCCTAGCCCATTTCAAAGACAACATGAAGGGCTTCTACTCTTATATAAATGGTAAAAGAGGATCTACCAGAGTTATTGGTCTGCTTATTCATAATGGGGCACACCATAGTAAACCAGAGGAAATGGCTGGTATTTTTAACAATTACTTTTCTTCTGTACACGTTCAGAAAGAGAACACATTAAAAATAAGGGGGGATACATCTAGACACCATGAAGGTAACATTCATATTTGTAAGTCAGAATACATTCAGGCTAAACTTACAATGTTGGATTGTAATAAAGCACCTGGTTTGGATGGTTTGCATCCACGCATGCTAAGAGAATTGGCTAGGGAACTGGCTCTACCTATTGCCATCATTGGAAGTAAATCCATTAACGAAGGGCATGTCACACTAGATTGGAGGAGGGCTATAGTAGCCACAATATACAAAAAAGGTAACAAAACCTCACCATCAAACTATAGACTGGTGAGTCTTATATAAATCATTGGCAAAATAGTAGAAGGAATAATTAAGCAAGAGATTTCAAGGGATTTAACACACCGGGGTCTGATAGATAAATCGCAACATGGCTTCACCAAAAATAGGAGCTGTAACACAAATTTAATACATTTCTATAACATAGTAACCAAGAACTTGGACCATAATGAGGCAGTGGATGTTATATTTTTTTATTTCAAACAAAGCTTTGGATACTCTACCACATAGAGGTGTCATAGACAAACTATTAGGTCTCGAAATTAACAAACTAGTTACATGGATATCAGCCTGGTTAACAGACAGGATATAAAGGGTTTGAATAAATGGCTCATTATCTACTGATGGAAGTGTGACCAGTGGAGTCCCTCAGAGATCAGTTCTGGGACCACTTTTGTTGAATTTATTTGTCTATGACCTTCAAATACTAGGTGGAAATAAATTGATTACATTTCCAGATAGCTTAAAGTTGAGTGGCAGGGTAAACTGCGAGGAGGGGGCTGATGTAGTATGGAGTAGGATTTTAATTATATTGTAGACTGGGCAGACAACAACAAGATGAAGTTCAGCTTATACAAACGTGTCACAATGCACTGTGGCAAGAACAATCATAAACATACAGTAATTATATGATTCACGGTGACATTTTATAGAAAGTGGATAAATTTAGGGATCTAGGGGGGTGACAATTACTAGTAAGATGAAAAGTAGTAACCAATGCAGACAAGTGGCCAGGAGATTTAATCACTTGATAAACTGAATTAGGAGATCCTTTATAAATAAAATCAAACAAGTAATGTTATCACTATATAAATCATATGTTAGACCACATTTGGACTATTGTTCCCAGTTTTGGAGTCCTGGTTTGAAAAAAGACATAGAATTACTAGCAAAATCCCAGCACCAATACAGAAAACAAATTTCTACACTAAAAAACATACAATATAAATCAAGACTGGAAGCACTGAGACTGGCCTCTCAGCCTCAGAAGGCATTGGGTGACTTATTATGCCTATGCAAAATACTTCAAGATAAGGAGCTATCATCAGAATTGGGGATCAAATACAAAGACTCGGTACCTAAGTTGAGGACTCACAACAAGCAAATATTAGATTATGTACCCAGGGCAAACATGTGGAATTGTGCATTTTTACCATGGACTACAAAAAGGTGGAATCAACTACTGTCAGATATTGTAGATGAATCCACCTTTCTAGGTTTTAAATCTAAGTTGGATGCTTATTTATATAATAGCAACCTCTACAGTGACACTCACTGAGTAGTGGGGACAGTAATCACAGGCATCATGCCTTCTGCTGTCCAAGCTCTGCAGTATATGATCCACAGCTCCGAAGTATACATCTTCAGGCAGGTCACCATAGTGAGGGAGGGTGGCCTTTTAAATAGTGCAGTACATCTAATTTTCTCATACTCCCCTCTCATGCCCAAAATGGCTTGGAGGATGGAGGTGTGCAGGCTGCCTACCTGCATAATAAAAAGACAAAAATGAAAGAGCATAGACAGGAAAAGTGGAATCCTCCAAGTGACACTAATAGAAAAAAGCAACATCAAACTGCAATACAGAAGCTGGCTCACGGGTACAAGCAGTAGTGTTATCACTTGCAGCAACAATGACCTGGGTTCAGGAATGAGCCAGGAGCATCAGAGGGTCAGCCGGGAGCAGGAGGATGAATGTCTGGAGGACTGCTCTCCTCCTCCAGTGTGTGTGGGTCAAGGTGGTCAGCAATAGACCAACTCCTAGTAGAGGCTAGGAGTTGGTGTGCCTAACATCTTGTCTATGTGCGGGTCAGGGACTATGTGGGTGTCAGCATGTTCACGCACGAAAGTGCGCATGACATGCCTCTGACATCACTGCACATCTAAATCTCAGGGGAGAAACCAAGGAAAAATCCCCTCATCCGGAAGCAGCATGAAGCCAGCACCCTGGACTGCCTCCACTCCACAATGACCCCACGGTTCAAGTCTCAGCTGGGGCTCATGGGGTGATCCTGGTCTCTCCCTATGGGGAGCCCCTCCATGTGGGGCAAGTCACAGTCCTCCCAGACCAGGTAGCTGGGAGGGAAGAGCCAGGGTGGTGGGTGGTTCCAGGGACTAGTGGGTTGATATGGGCATATCCCCGCCTTAGCAGGAGTGCCAGAAAATAATGGTTATAGAAAAAAAATGCTAAACAGAGCTGCAAAAGCAGGCTCCATACAAACTGCCAAACATATCTGCAGAGGTAGATTCTCTCCAATATGCCAAATGCAGCTACAGAGGAAGACTCCCTTCAATATACCAAACACAGCTACAGTACAGAGGCAATTTGACATTGTAGCTATGTTTGGTGTTTTGAACGTTCTTTTTCTATTAAAGCATTATTTAGTGGCTTTCACTCTTGCCTGTGTGCACGGTTTCTTTTTTTTTTTTTTTGCCATGTTTGGCTGGTCTCAGTCTGACAGCAGCATCTTTGGTTCTGAATGCATGTTCTTGACTTCCTGTTTTGTCTGCATGCATATTGCACTGGCTTGAGTCCTACTGGCATACTGCTTCATGAAGGCCTAATTGCAGTTCTTGACCTATCAGAACTTCCTGGGACAAGCTCTAATCCTGAAGTGTTGATGCTAGCCTATAATAAGGCTGTTACCACTGCCTTGGATTCAATTGCTCCCACCCATGTGCATCCTCTCTCCCTTCGCCCTCGATCCCCCTGGTTTGATCGGGATCTGAGGGAGATGCGGCGACTAGGATGCAGGTTGGAGAGGTGCTGGCAAAAATCTGGCTTAGATGCCGACCATCTTAGACTCCTAGAGCATTATAAATTCCATCAGTCAGCAGTTACTCATAAGAAGACAGTATTCCTGTCCGGAGAAATTGCTGCTGCACAGAACCGACCAGCCCAGCTCTTTCAAACCGTAGACAGGCTGTGCAACCCAGCCTGTCTACAGGTTCATCGAGCCTTTTCACAAATGCAGTGTGAGGAGCTTGCTCGATTCTTTTCAGATAAGGTGGTCAACATCAGGGCCGAGACTCACACTGCACTCTCCATGGGAGTTGCGGTGGTCCAGCCTGCGGTTACAAGCACCCCGTTTGCCTGGAGTTCCTTCGAAAGGCCGGAAATCAAAGATGTTATGAGGATTGTCCAAGGTATGCATACCACATGCTGTAGTTTAGACCCGGCCCCCACTGGCCTGATCATGGGCTATGGCGAGGTCATCATCCTGGTTCTAGCTAGGATAGTCTGGTGCACCTTAGACTCTGGTGAATATCCCTGCTCCCTGAAGGAAGCGGTGGTGACACCAGTGTTGAAAAAGGCTTCTCTGGACCCAGATTCCCTAACTAACTATAGACCTATCTTGAACCTCCCCTTTGTGGGGAAAGTAATTGAGAAAGTGGTGGCAGCCCAGTTAGACAACCATTTATCCATCCATGACATCTACAACCCTCTTCAATCAGGTTTTTGAAAGAGGAATAGCACTGAGACTGTGCTGGTTCAGGTTCTCAATGATCTCCTGATGGTGAGAGACCAGAAAAAATGGCCCATTTTGGTCCTTCTGGATTTGTCAGCAGCATTTGACACCATGGACCATGGGGTGTTGCTTGAGCACCTGAGATGCATCTGTGGGTTGTCAGTTTTGGTATGCAGAAGGTTTATTTCCTTCCTCACAGGTAGAACTCAGAGGGTGGTATTGGGGATATTTTCCTCTGATCCTACCTCTCTGTCCTGTGGGGTGCCTCAGGGCTCTTTGCTGTCCCCCATGTTGTTTGCGGTATATATGCTTCCCCTCGGAGACATTGTAAGATGATATGGGCTGGAGTTTCATTGCTATGCCGATGATACGCAGCTCTATCTGTCTTTTGCACCTGACCAGAACAGAGCGCTCCCAGTGTTCAACAACTGTCTCAGCAAGATCCAGGGTTGGCTGAGGCCCAGCTGGTTGAAGTTGAATTCTGGGAAGACGGAGGTGATGGTTGTGTATCCCGGCCACCGGATTGAGGGGCTGGGGGCAAATCAAACCTCAGGTTTATTCCTGGGGGATGTGGAGCTCCCTGCCTCTGAACAGGTGCGTGACCTGGGGGTGATCCTTGACGATCAGCTGACATTGCGTGTGCAAGTGTCGGCGGTTGTTAAGGTATCCTTTTACCATCTAAGGAACATCGCTAGGATCAAGCACCTTGTTCCGTCTGGCGACCTGTCCACACTAATCCATGCCTTTGTGACCTCCCATTTGGACTACTGCAATTCCCTTTACTTTGGGCTTCCTGGGATTGATATCCACCACTTGCAGCTAGTGCAGAACTCAGCGGCCCGGATGTTAATGGGGACTTCATGTTCTTCCCATATTACACCGGTGCTGCGGGATCTGCACTGGCTGCCAGTTCAGTGGCAGATCACCTTTAAAGTCGGAGTACTGACATATAAAGCCCTACACGGCCTGGGTCCTGACTACCTGAAAGATCTTCTGGTGCCTTACCTTCCGACGCGACCACTCTGCTTAGTCAGCGAGGGGTTGCTAGTGATTTCGAGGGTAGTTTTAAAATCTTCCAGGGCCCGAGCTTTTATGTTCATGGTGCTGACCCTCTGGAATTCTCTATCCCGTTGGATTAGAGAGTGCATGACGGTGGAGGGTTTTAAAAAAGGCTTAAAATCCTTCTTATGGGAAAAAGGCATTTGGAAATGATATGGATATTGACTAATGCTGTGTATTTTAATCTGGATTTTAATTTGTTTTATGATGTTTTTATGATTGTCATTTTATTATAATGCACCTTGATTTTAGAACGGTGCAAAAGAAATAAAGCTTATTATTATTATTATTATTATTATTATTATTATATTAGTAGCACTCAACTCCTGACTTGCTTTTGTGCTTCAGTTTTGGCTGGCTGGTGACACTGATGATAATGAAGATGTTGCTCACTTCTCTCAAAATCTGTCCCATCCTGTTCCGATTCTAGTGCCAGTGAGCACCAGCAATCCTACCACCTGCTTCTTTTCTTTCCCAGTTGCCACAATAACTTGCATTATGGGAGCAGGGGTTCATTGGCTGGCATTGCTGTAGTAGCAGGATACTGCTTCTGACTCAGCATGCATGTGCCCTCTGACATATGACATACCTGCCTCAAATCTGCTCAGCCTGGTAAAATACTAACTAGCCCTACTGGAGGCACATGGATGACTAAAAACTAAGTATTATAGTTCTGTGCAGACACTCAAGTTCCTTCACTTGTTGGTCCTCACATGTTAACTGTTCTGCATGGTAAGCACATGAAAGCAGTGACATCTACCACTGAGACTAGGGTCAGCTTAGACTCAGTATTCAGTGATTGTAGTTGGAAACTATTGAGAGACCTGCTAGTTTCAGGGTGTGCCTAGGATCACAGTAGCCCTTTAACTCCTGCCCTGCTCAGATGATAATCATATAACTATTGCCTGATCAGATGACAAACTGAAGGGCAAAGTCAGAGCTTAAAGGGGAATTGTCATCTACAGGATTTCATACTGTCTGAAAGCCCATAAAAAGCTAATTTGAGTGAGCCATTGTGTTTATCTGTAAGTCTTTGCATCCAGAGTTATTTATATGTAAATCAGCCTATAATTAAGGACTGGTGAGAGCAATATGTTTTGGGCTCCTGACAGGATATTATATCACCGTGGGTCTTGGTCCTCTTTGACTGTATTTAATCCAACAGGTTAAATAGGAATTTGACTGTTTTATTAAGTGTGTTTTAAGGTATTACTACAACACATTCTACATCTATAATAATTGTTTTGTATGTGCATTGAAACTAGTGAGTTATCTTTACTTTTCAAACTGTTAGTAAAAATAATCCATCTTCAGGATTGCTTTAACCTCTAGGCTATACTGCCAGTTGAACATGTCAATACAGATTTCTGGGGCTGCCACAGTTCCAACTTCTGTCTTTTTACTTTTTTTCTCTTACAGCCTTTTCTCTTACAATTTCAGGTGTAAACTCAGATCTACAAGATGCAACTGTTGCTGCGTACCTACTGGCTTGGTATCATGACCACCCTGTGCTCCCACAACACACCCGTTAACAAGCTGTTGCTCAGTGGGCCTTTCCTGGACAAAGACAGTAAAAACAATCTGAGCATGTGTTATAAGTCTGAAAATATTATGCTCTTTCTATCCAGATTTGACTTGAAAAGAAAAAAATAGGACACAATTACTTGTTTATGAATTGCATAACACATATATGGACAACATTGTTAAAACATGCATAATCTGAAATGCATTTTTAAAAGAGTATTTTACTTCCTTTGATGAAGTTAAAAGTATAACAGTTTCTTACTGAAATACTTTGAATGGAATGGGATTTTGTAATTACAACACTTTCTACATTTATAATGAATGTTTTGTATGTGCATTGAAACTAACGAGTTACCACATTTACATTTCAAAGTTTTAGTAAAAATAATCCATTAGAATTCTAGCATTGTTACAGTAGAAAATCATAGTCCATCCAAAGTATTTCAGTAAGAAACTGTTATACTTTTAACTTCATCAAAAGTAATAAAATACTGTTTAATTAATGGTGATCGTTTTTTACATACAGATAAAGTCACTTTTATCTCCAGTTACAACCTCCCTGATGCTATTTATGGTTACAGCCGGGAGGTTGTAATCAGCACCTGTCAATCAAGCATCACCGCAGAAAGCTAACTGGCACGTAGTTTCACTGTGGGAGGGCTAAACATCTTGCCCAATACGGTAGCTCTGTTACCGAGCACCAGTACTGGCATCCAAGCTTTGCCACACATTGTTAAGACAAGTAAGATTTAAAATATTTTATCTATCTAGTTGATCCTGCCTTGAAAAGGAAAAGAAAATCAATCTAGTTGATCCTGCCACTCATATCCTTCGAGCACATCTTACACTATGCAGTTATGCTGATGGACCGTGCCTTTCCAGAATGCTGTTATCACTGTAATGTAAAAAAAAAAAACACAAATGAAAATAAATCAAAAGGGAGAGACAAGCAGTGTGCATATGTGTGTGTGTGTGTGTGTGTGTGTGTGTGTGCCTATCTCCGATGGCATCCCACACCTTGGATGTGTGTAAAATTCTAGTTACACACACCCACCCATATATTATTCTATATTTTAATAATGCATTTCAGGTTATGCATGTTTTAAAAATGTTGTCCATTTATGTGTTTTTGCAACTATTGTTTTTTTCTTTTCAGGTCAAATCTGGATAGAAAGAGTATAATATTTTCAGATTCTTAACGCATGCTCAAAAACCCATTCTGCTGGGTGAACGAAGCTTGTTCAAAACCTTTTGCTTTAGCCTCTAGGCTGTACTGCCAGCTGATAATCACAAGCTATACATTTTATGACTGACCCCATGATGCCAGGCCAGTAGGTATGTAGCCACATTTGCATCTTGCAGACCTGAGTTCACACCTGAAATTGTAAGAGAAAAGGATACAAGAGAGGGTATGGAAAAAGAGAGATGTTGATGCTGTGGCAGTCCGAGAAATCTGTACTGACATGAAGAGAGCCAGGGTTTAGAAATCCTGATATGGGACCCCAATGCCTGTTGGCACCACAGAGCCAGCCTTGAAATGTGTAGTTTTTGATGATCAGCTGGCAGTATAGCCTAGAGGTTAAAGCAATGGATTATTTTTACCAACAGTTTGAAATGTAAAGGTGATAACTCACTAGTTTCGATGCACATACAAAACAATTATTATAAATGTAGAAAGTGTTGTAATGACACCTTAAAACACACTTAATAAGATGATGGAAGAGAAGGGTTGTAGGAGGCTAGAGAAGGGAAGTGTACAATTACCTGTTGTTCACTGTAAAGCCATCACCTCTTATTCTTCATAACTGGTTTCTTTCCTCTCTTACACTCCCAGGACTGCTTTGTGCCATCTCAGTGGCATTTGAAGGCTTCCTGAAAGGAAGTGTCATCCATTGCTCTTCACACCCTGACTGACTGGGCTGGGGCAGGCAAGCTGTCTATAACCCCCTTCCCCCTCACCAGAGGAACTCCAGAGCAGGATCAGTACACACTTCTAGGTCCATCACATGCAGTTCAATATAGTATGGAGGACCTGCGATATTTCTAAGCCAATAAATTATACAGTTGTTTTGGTTTCAAAAATACGTTGAATAACATGTACAGTAAATACACTGCAACTACATGAGATCTAATCATTAGGTGGGGACTGTAATATGGCATGGATGCTTTTAAAATGTTTGTCTTCATCCATATCCCCCTATGATGATAGCAGTATCTTTCACATGCCTGTGACAAGAGACATAACAAACTCTGGTCAGAGACAAAATGGATGTTAATACATTAACCTGATGATGTATTTATTTATTTATTGGAATTTTGGTAACCCAGTGAGCCCGCTGAGACCATACAGTCCCTTTTTCAGGGACGACCTGTGAGACCATACCATACCATACCATACCATACCATATATCACATCATATATGGCTAAATTACAAAATGACATACAGAGAGATTTACAAAATCTATGGAGTGAATATACAATTTTACAAAAGTTCATGTAGCAGATTCTACATGGATTTATTCAGCAGGCTATAGAAAATAGTAGGATTCATGTGAACATATTAGAGTGAGTGAAAGCATGTTTGGAAAGAATGCATCTGAGACAATTAAATTTGAGTAAACTGGGTACAGAGCAGGCAGAGAATTAGTGAAAACAAATGCAGGATGGAGATCTGAGCAGGTGTGTGGCTAGCAATTTTTTGAATAGTGATAGGGTGAGGGAAGCAAGATGATGGAGTGGTAGTGAATTCCAGGCTGGGATGGCAGAGAAGGCAAAAGATCACCTACCAGAGATACAGTGCGGTTTCAGGATTGCTAGAATAGGTAATGCGGAAGACCTGAGTGGATGAACAGCTTCTTTGCGATAGAGAATATCCCTTAGACATGATGGATTGAAGAGATTCACTAGATTATATACAAAGCATAAAATTAGGTACTGTAGCCTTGAGTCATAATCTGGTCACTGAAGGACAGTCATGATGTCGCAGTGGTGTTTTCCAGAATCGGCCCCTAAGGCAAAGAGCCCGCTTCTATAATAGGGTTGTCAGAGCTGTACAACGGATGAGGGTTGGGCAGAATGAAGTAGAGGTGTTCCATAATAGAGTATAGGATGGAAGGACGTAGAAGCAATTTTTTGGCAGGAGGTGGCAGATAAAAGAGGGAGGAGAAGGTATAATAGACCTTATTTCTGGTTGATAGTTTTAGTTAGCAAGGAGACGTGGATCTCTAGTGAGAAGCTTGAGTCAAGGTTCAGTCCTAAGTATTTAAAGGTTTGGACTACTTCTATGGAATCCCATGATAGTGAGCAGATATTGAAAGGATGTTGTAAACATACTGTATTTTGAAGGTTTTAGAGGAGGGATTATGGAATACCATGGCGTTGGTAGGTTTTTTTTTGTATTTTGAATGAAATGATTATCTGAGAACCATGATTGTAGTGTGTTGAAATCTGAGTTAAGACTTTGATTAAGCCAGTCCATGTTTTTGGAGGATTGGAATAGGATGGCATCATCAGCATAAAGTTGCACAGTTGCACCACTGCAGAAGTTGGGAAGCTTGTTGATGAAGAGCTAGAAAAGTAAAGGACCAGGTATAGATGCTTGGGGTACACCATGTGTTATAGGCCTGAGAGATGACAGCAAACCAAACCACTTCACCCTTTCAGACTTCCCAATGAGATAATTCTTTACCCAGGTTAGCGCTGAGCAGTCCAGACCCAGTAGGTTACGTTTTCTCAATAGGAGGTGGTGTTTGACAATACTGAAGATCTTCGTCAACTTGACAAATACTCCTGTAACAAGGTCTTTGTCACTTGCCGAAGTCATACTATAGTTCTTTCTATAACCATGCTGGCAATCGGTGAGCAGGTGATGAGACTGGCAGTATAACCCAGAGGTTAGAGTAATGAGCTGTGAATGAATTTGGTACATCCAGCAACCTCCACTTGCATACTGTGTGACTCTGAGCAAGTCACTTAACCATCCATTGCTCCCAGGTCACCCCTGAAAACAGGAACTTGTGTCTAGTGGGCCTTAACCAGTTACCAAAGACTAAAATAAAAAGACAAAATAAATAAAAAATAAATAAATAGGACTGTAATTGGTTATAAAGTATCCTCTCTTGGATTTTAGCCAGAGGGCAGAGAATTGAAATAGGTCTGTAGTTTTCAACAGCATAAGAGCCACCCTTGTGGAGGAGGATATATGGGATGATAAGGGATACAGGAACAAATGCATACATTATCCTGGCCTCCTCCTTCCATTGTCAGCTCTCCTGTCCCCACTTGTTCGTCCTGTAACTTATGTCACCTCACAACCTGAGTGGTCAGGTTCCTGCGGTGCAGATGTGGCCACGTCAACACTTACTCAATCGAGGTAAGTTGGTTGTCACTCCTCCCCCCCAAGCCACTTTAAAATTGGGGGTGGCATGTGGAGCAAGCAGTTTAAACAGCTGTGTGGTTAGACTGCACTTGCT
Organism: Neoceratodus forsteri; assembly: GCA_016271365.2. Lineage (NCBI taxonomy): Eukaryota > Metazoa > Chordata > Ceratodontiformes > Ceratodontidae > Neoceratodus > Neoceratodus forsteri. The sequence goes on from CM028131.1 coordinate 1,182,233,396, forward strand.
CACTCTAGCTCACAAGAGGAACACTCCCAGAATCTTCCTCTGCTCTTACTGTATGTTTTGGTTCACCTTCCAAGGAAAAGTAAGAATTTAAAACTGAAGGCAAACTATCACCTTGTGATACTAATTCAGGATTCACTGGATTATTCTGTAAATGGCGTGACCATTGCTGGTGACTTTTTCAACCTTCTGGAATTACCCTTCTGTTTCATGGTTTCGCAATTGCACTATGTCTATCATGCTAGTAAGTATTAATTTTATGATGCAAGCTAATTTATATGTGTTTTTATTACTGGTGTGATAGACATATTCCAACTGCTCTGTAAGGTCCCCGGCACAGTTACCGCCCACCCCCAGACTCATACAACCCCTCTCTAGCACATCTTCATCAGTACAGGGAAGGGCTGTGTAAATGCAAATGCTCAGCACTTTGGGAGGTGGTAAGAGCACTGAAGCAGTCTTTTAGTAGAAGCTGTGCAGCTGTGTAAATACAGCTTTACTTTCTAAAAACACCCCCTGCCCCTCCCTCAGTTAGCTGCCCAATCCCCAGTAGCAACTCCCCTGCCAACTATTTCCTGATAACTCCCTTATCCCTCCTTTCTGCCCTATAACCCATTCCCCCACCTCGCCCACACATTTACCTTACCCCCTCTCCATCTCCAGCTACTCTGCCACCCCACCAACCACCACCCACAAATGGCAACCCCACAATATCTGCTCCTGGTCCTCTTTTATGTCTCTCACTGCTGCCACTGCCTTTGTTTATTCTACTTGCTGCTTTCGGATCTGGACCTAATGCTACACTGCAGGTCAGGGAGAGGTTGGGGAAGTCAACAGATGACTATGATTACTTGGAGCAGGTCATACATGACTTCTACATAGACGTTGGCAGACATCAGGATTGGGAACACTTTGTCGAAGCTTTCTTTTTAATCAACTCTGTTTATAACTATTGTGCTTATTGCTTGATGATGCAATGCCCTAGCTTCAAACCCAAGTATCCCAGATGCTATGGTACCTCCTTCACCCACAACTCCATACCATCAGTTTACCTGTTTTCAGTTGTCCTTTTTTGTCATTCTTTGGGATATTGTACAGGATTGCCAACTCATGAACAATACAGTGGTGGTGGGGGGGGGGGGCTCTTACGTTCCCATCAAACAGAGCAGAGGCAGGCTCTTCTGTCATTGTGCCTCTAATTGTGATTTTTTTTTCCCAGAGTTGTCCTCCTCCACCTCCCCCTTCTTAAGTCTTTTTTCTTCCTCATAATTCCAATGGACTTAAGAGTCAACTTCCATGATTCCTGAAGCATACATCAACAAGAGTAGGGAAAGCCCAGTTGACAAAGCAAGACATGGGACTATTGCCACAAAGGAATAAAGTGAAAATGAAGGGACCAGACACACCCTCTGCAAGTTTGTTTTTCCTTTTTTTCTTCTCTATCGAATAACAAAAATAAACCTAAGTCTGAGGCTGGGATGGCTGAGGGCACCACAAACTCCAGACAGCAATAAAAAGTACATTGATACAGCCTTAGCAACTATGTATCCTAGGTAACCTTATAATTGTGACACCACTGTGTAATAATGCCATGTAACTACTGAGGGAATGGTAATGTCTGCTAATATAGCAATCGCTCCTTCATTTATCCTTAAGTAAAAGATACAAATGCGGTTAACTTAATTATAATGAAATGAAAATGGCTGATGTAGCTAAGGTCCTGTCTATCATTTTCAGCGATTCTGCAACTTGCTGGGAGTGTTAAATAGGGCTAGTTAGCATAATACTATTTAAGTGTTACAACACAATCAAAATCATGTATCTTAACTACACACCTTTTAGCATCTCAAGCTGATATAATTATGCTACCTTTTTACTATTAGCAGTGGTTTTGCAGCTAGCTGGGAATGTTAGATGGGGCTATTTAGTAAAATAATATTATAAAGTGCTAAAAATGCACTTGGAATTGTGTTATTTACTATACACCTTTTTTAACATTTTATGCAGCTTCCATATATTTTTTCTGTAACCTTTATCAGTGCAGTGAGGGTACTGTGGTTCCTCCTGAAACCATGCTGATAATGGGATAACAGAGCATGGAGCTCCAGGTAGTCCTGGAGGTGGTTGTATACAATTCGGTCTTGGATTTTCGCTAGGTGGCAGAGAATGGAGATAGGATAGAAATTTTCAATATTAGTATTGGGTCCATCCTTAGATACAGGGACAACTACAGCCACCTTCCATTTGTCCAGGACAGTACCAGTGAGGAATGAATGTTGATTAGATCCTGGACAGGGCGAGCAAGGGCAGGGGCTCCCAGTTTAAGAAATTTTGGCTCAAGGGAGTCGTGACCAGGGAGCTTTGTGCTTGCAAATTAGTGAGGAGCCTCTGGACCTCTTTGAGGGAGGCAAGTTTCAAGTGAAATGCAGGTCTAGACCCAGGGATTGACAGTGGGAAAGTGTCAAGGGGGGAGTGGTAAGATTGCTGAAAGATGAGGTGTATTTTGTGGAGATCCGTAAAGAAGTTGTTAAACCCTGTAACAATGGACAAGGGATCCGCTAGGGCAGAGACACCAGAGAAGATAGTGTTAGGGACCACCATAACCTTTCCTTTTACTAGAGATTGATCTGACGCTAGAACTCCTTAGGGTTAGATAAGTGTTCTGTCTGCAATGATTTGAAGTGAATGTGTTCAGCCTTATGCAGAGAATTCTTGCATTTATTTCTAAGATGTCTATATATCTTAATGTACAGTATATGTTGCCATTCATCTGTATCCCCCTCCCCCGGGTCATGCCTAAAAATAGGCAGGATTTGTCTAGTGCACTTACCCGGTCAACAAAAACTAAATAAATAAAATAAATACAATAAATAAAAAAGAAATATCTGCCAATCAGATTGCAGACCACTATTTTTAAATGTCCGCCAAGCCTTGTCACCAAGAGACATGAATGACCTTGTTTCCTTGGTTAGCCAAGGAACTTTGATACCCTTGGACTTACATTTTTTCATAGGGGCATGGTGATCAGTAATTTTGGAGAAGGTGGAGATAAAGAAATCTAAGGCTTGATTTACGTAGGTAAAAATCTAATTGGACTCCAGTTGGAGTTAAGGATGGATGTAAGATACTTGTCGACATAAAATTTGGCATGTCATGAACCAGATCAGCTGGAACTTACAAGCGATGAAACTGACAAGACGGCAGGGACCCGATCACGCTGGATGAGTAATATAAACATTGGCCACGCTCTTCTAGATGACGCGCTCTCATTCTCCATCACTGCGAGTACTACCAAGGGAGGGGGAGCCAGGGTGAACAATGGAAAAGCCAAGGGGGGAGTTGCTTACATGCTCATTCATACTTGCAAATGAACAGTCGAGCTGCACCAAGGAGTAATCAAACCCTTGACCTCAGCGATTGAGGAGCAGTAAAACAACAAAAGGAGATAACTCTCTGTGTTAGCTAGGAGCCAGTGCCTCTCAGAGATGAAATTAAGAACATAACAATGTAGTGGCTCATCTTCCATGGTGGATAATTTTTTGAGAACCACAGTAGGGTACAGGAGTCATGACACTAAGTACATGGTGCAAAGGCACCATGAGTACAAGAATATCATGCGACTTTATGGCAATGGCAAATGACTTTAACCTGATTTTATGCTGAGGAATACCACTGATCACCTTGGGACCAATGTGATGCACAATTTGTGGATGGGGGTTACCAAAAGTGCCCCCCCCCCAGTAGAACTCTCGACCATGGCTGGGGCCGTAGGTAACAACGAGACACTTGCTGACTGTCTAAGTGGGCAGAACACAATCTGAGGACAGGAGCGGAAATCTACAATGACATATAACTGTCACAACTAAATGTTTGCAGGGGAAAAAATAAAAACTAACAGCTCTGCTCCTACCAGAGTATAGCAGTGACAGATAAGGAAGCTGACAATGTTTGGTTGCTGTGAGGGGGGAGAGGGATTGAGTTGAGTAGACTAACAAGGGGAGACAAAGCTAATGGCTAAGTATGTATAAGTATATATGAGTACATATGTATGTCTGGGTATCTATATATAGGCGACTACTACAAATACAAAGGTGTTTGGCAGTGGATTAGCTGGCTCTGTATGCCTTATAGAGAGGAAAAGCAATTTCTCAGTCTCTTGTTCTCTCCAATGAGAGTGAGGGACACGAGAGACAGGAGAATAAGTGTTCTGCTAAGACAATATAACTAAAAATGATTAAAGGAGGCACCCTAGACCACATGCACACCACCAAATCGAAAGTGGGGAGGGAGCACCAAGTTAGGGTGCATCGTGGGGTGAGTGGAGGGGGACAGGGCAGTGATGGTTATGTTGGGGTATGGGACTGCCTGGGTGGGGGTTGTTGATGTTAATAATGTTCTAGTTTATAGGTTAAAGTTCAAGGGGAATTTCATCTTGCAAAGGAAACAAAGGCAAGAAAGTTGGTTTTGTGTTTTCAAAAAAATGGACATCAATGAATGATAAGAAATGCAGTGACAGTAAAGGTACAGGACTTTGAAAGGGATAGAATCCATGGAAAATCGGGAAAATGGATAGTGCACTAAAGCTATCTACAGGAACTTATATGGGTTAAAGTTGCAAACTAAATGGGAAAAAATACAAAACAAGATCAAAAGCAGTGGATTGGATGTGGCATGTTTCCAGGAAATGCACATGACTAGTAAAGAAGGAGCACATATGACAAAGGCTTGGGGAAGGGAGTGCTATGGGTCTTTTACATGCAAATGAGTCACTTGTAATACAGCCCCTCCTATTCCCTGATGTTACTGCAGCAACAGTGCAGAAGAAGGGTATCAATGCTGTCTATCCTGATTTTAGTTGAAGTTTGCAATGGCTTAAGACAGTTCTGTCATGCAACTCACAGAGGGAGTAGTACTTGCAGCCTTAATACTGTATGTGTAGAGCAAATAATACATCTAATAGCATTTCATTCACAGGAAACAGTCTGTTTCTATGTACTGCTCATTTCTCTCTGTAAGATGGTTGCAACATGTCGTGGAGAGCAGTAGACTGAATCAGTCAATCAGACAATCAAGCAGTCAATCAGTATTGCACCAGGTGAACACTCTTGAGACCCTTCATTTACAACGTAAGCCTGGGCAGCTTCCCAAAGGATCACACAAGATTGAATTCCTCCTTTGCACAAATGATACACCCCCAACCTTTCAGCAGCCTGAAAGTGGAGAGTGTGATCACTTACTGTATAAAGTGTATTGTTTTACATTTCAAATGCTCCTTAAATCTGAGTTTCTGACTGGAAATACTAACTTGTGGAGGGGGGTTACCAAACTGACCCCCCCCCCCCGGGGCATGGCTGGTTGCTCCATCCACAGAACTACAGGCATAGCCTTTGATAAAAAAATAAATCATAGGAGGCGAAATTATTTTTTTTTTTACTAACCCTGTGGTGTTGTGTCAGTATAAACTCCGCAAGCATCACTTTCACTATTTATAAGGCATCACACCCCTCAGGTGTGTAAAAAGAACGTGTTGTTCTTTCAATACAGTAGTTCATTTTAGGATGCTGATGTTTTTCAGCTTACACTCTGTGGGATTATACTTCAACTGCCAGATCCCTGACCCCAGATCCACAACCATTTCTCCAAGCTCTTCACAAACCTTATATCTGATAAAGGCCCAAGTGTGCCCCCTACCTGGATTGAGATGCATTTGAGGACATAATCTGAGTCTGAGTTGGTATTGGAAATGGAATGCGGCAGTCCATCCACCACCTCAGTGTTTTGCATAGGGGGGACGTGATGAGCACCTTTTGCTCCATGCTGCCCTGCCCTGTGTCCAAGACAGCACCTATGTACTGCAGCCATTGGCAAACAGTCAGTATTGACTTTGTCACATTCACTGTAACCCCCAGGTTGCTGAACAATTACCTTGTTCAGAACAGGGTGTGCAAGAGTTGGCTCCTGGAGCTGGCTTTTAAGAGTTGACTGTCCAGGTAAGGGAAGACATGCAGGCCTTCACTGGGAAGAGCTGCTGCCACCACTGCCAAGCTTTTGGTGAAAACCCATGGTGCAGAAAAAGCCAAAGGGCAATACTCTCTGCTGATAGTGCTCCCCATCCAGTACAAATCTCAGATATTGTCTGTGATGATGTCTGATCTATGAAGGTATGTGTCCTTTATATCCAGGGAGCAAATCCAGTCCCCTGTTGCAAATAGGGGAATCAAAGCTTGCAGGCAGACCATGCGAAACATCTTGTATTCTATGTAGGAATTTAGATCTCTCAGATCTAACACAGACCTGAGATCTCATGTCCATTTGGGTACCTGAATGTACCTGGAGTAGAACCCTTTGTATTTCTGATGCATGTTTGTATAGCAAAGCTTGCACTTTTTATTTCAACAGGGACAAATATCCCAAAGGATAAGAGGTCCTTGTTAGTTAAGTGGTGGCCTTGATTTGTCCCAAATGGCCATCTAAACTACAAAAATCTTTCTTTGAAAAACATCCCCATTCATGTCTATGGCGAGCACCCCCCCCCCCACTAGCTATATAGTGACATCACAAAATGACATAGCGCGGGGGCAGACAGTGGACTGAAGTTGTACCAGGAAGTGGAAGGGATTGGTGCACTGTGGCTCCATGGAGCCAAAATACAATCCCTTCCCATACAGAACTGGGGCTACTAAAAAATATACATATATATATATATTAGAAGCATACAACTTTGGGGCAGGTAAGGATTACTTATGCTTCTTGGGATTACCAGCTGGAGAGTTGCTCTTTGAAGTCATTTTAGAGACTTGAAGGACTCTGAATGCATCTTCCACGTGATAGCCAAACAGTTTGGTGCCTCTGAAAGGGGCATTCAGCACTGTTTTGCTGCATGTCAGTTGCAAACCCAGCAGCCCTGAGCCAAGAAAATGGTATCATGCAAAAACCAGTGACAGCTGCCCTGGTAGATGCATTAGAAATATCACATGATGAGCATAACAAATGTTTGTCAACCTCAGCATCAGAATTAAGATTTTTAATTAACTCATTCTTGGCATTTCCTTCTGAAAGAGCCAGAAATGCAGCTTTAGCAGCCTTCCACAGGCTATTCTGACACTTTATCATGTGGGCCTGGTAGTTTGCAATACAAAGACCTAGTGAGCCAGAGGCATATGTGCACTTAGAAAATGGGCTGTAAAATATAAGAAACCTCACTGGCTGCCAGGGGTACATTAACTTACAGATAGAGCCCTCTGAATAATAAGTACCACCCTATATGCCCCTTTACCCACAAAAGTATCCTAGTGCCCACCCTGCTTTCTAATAGGTCAAAACCACCTAATTTGAAAATCAAATTGCTGCCATTTTGTTTTTCTCTCACTTAGCGAGAGACACTGGCACCCACTCTGTACTTGACTACCAGCTATGAAACGGTACTCACACGTCAGATAGGCTTACACTGAAAAGTAGAATCTTTATTTTCTGTTTTCCTTGTTTGAGTGTAATAAAAAAAAAATGCACACTGTCATCCTAAGGCTGCTCGTCCTTCAGCCTCCTCTTGATCATTTGCTCAGATGGACCATGCCGACTCTGTACTCCACACATTGTTCAGTCAGCTCTAACATACTCTTCTGCAGACTGAAAACCGGTAAATGCAAATGGAGCATATTTATTAAAGAAAAAGTAGGGAAAAGAAAAAGCACTCCAGTAAAACAACCATAGCCATTTCAGCCTTTGAAAATCAAAGAGTTACACAAGCTGAGCCGCAGCACTCCGCAATCCCCCCCCCCCCACATTATTCATTGATAAAGAAAGGTTTTAATTCTACTGGTTCCAACAGTTCTTCAGCAGTTTTTAAATATCTTACAGAGGTTATTTGTGCCATTAAAACCCTTGGTCTACTTCTCTACTTGGCAACCCACCTCATCACAAGCAGGATGCCACCAAACAGAAACAGCTTCTTCCAACACTGCCTCCCGATCGTGCCATCATGCTAACACTGTCACCTCATCACAGCCCCTCTTACAGAACAAAACAAATACAGAAAAACAAAGAGAGACTGAGAGAGAAAACAATAGAATTAGGAAGAAAAAACAAGAGGTGACACAGGGAAAACAGCTCTTAAGGACACATCTAGGCACAGAAAATAAGTGTATGGAAAACAAACACGCCCTCTACTGCCAGTTGTACCAGCACCCGAGGGACTACTTTACAACAAATTAAATTTCTATTAATTTATACAACTTTTTAAAGAAAATATGTGACATTTCTAAATTATTTTATAAAAAATGTCACAAATAGCCCAATTTCTAAGCACAATAATACCCCCCGGGGTGGCAGTATGAGCAATACCGGATCTTCCAGGTGCTGTAAGGCCCTCCCGTCTGTGGCGTCGGGCCTCATTATGCCCCTGGGCAGTCCAGTACTGCCCAGCACCACCCACCCTTTAAGGTACTATTGCTTGCTTGCCTGTCACATATAGCCTCCTGGATTCCTTTTCAGGGGACAGAATACTTACGTGTTTAGGTGCCCTGGATCTGTAATGGGTAGTGATTACAAAAACTGAGTCCATTTCAGGTTGGTTGGCATAACAAGGCTTGGCAGCAGGAGCAGGGTACTGCTTTTTAGCCTTTCTAGGTACAGCTGGTATTGAATTTGGCCTGTGCCATGCAGCAAATGTGGCATCAACAATGATGCAGGGAGTACATGGTACCTCCAAGAAATCCATCAGGTTCTTTTTGTGGAATCTGCTTCTTCCACAGCAAAGCCCTTTGCATTCTGCATTTGCTGCCTCATAATTTGGAAGGTAGTGTCTTCTGGAGGAGATCTGGGTGTGTACACCACAGAATCCTCACTGCAAGAAGATACAATGAAGCTAGAACATGCTGCATATTGTTCTTTTCCATAACCTTCCTCCTCTTCATAATCCTCCTCCATTATGAGGTCTGGATTATATTCCTCCTCCTCTTCGTCGAGGTCCCTGTCAGCAATGAGAACTGACGACCTCTCTGACAATGTCAGAGACTGCTGCTCAGGAGATACCCTGTATAGCCTTTGAACCAGCCAATGACATCAATGGGTCCTGCAGTGTAGTAACACCTGTCAATGGCAGTACAAGCAAGCCTGGAAGCATGTGCCATATCATATCTAAAAACGTTGCCAGTAATGCCTTCATTTCAATGATGCTCTAGCCAGGGCCTAGGACTGCTAGAGTCAGTGACCAGCCTAGACTCATCAATGACCGTGACATACCATCTGTAGTAGGTACAGCAGTACCTGAACCAAGCCCTGATCTTGGTGTCTGGTCGATGGTCAGTGGGACTGGCATCACTGCCACTGAGGTGAATAATAACCAAAAAGGTTAAATACCTGTAGGTTACAACGGTGACCTAGACCTCACGGGGAAGCAGGCTTGTCCTTGTCACTAGGTTTATGCTTGTGTCCCGATTTCGACCAGTCTTTTTTGTGGTCTTTCGATTTTGACAACTGTGAGTCAGCCGATGGGACTGACAATGCCAATTTCTAACCTTGGGCTTTTTCCGTGGCCGCTAGACGTTTTTTCCAGCAAAAACTTCTCCTGCACCTTTCTTTTGCATCTCCTTTTCATGCGATTGAAGCCCTGGCAAATCTCACAGGTCCTAACATTGTGAGAGAGGCCTAGACAGCAGACACTCTAGTCGTGTGTTACCCTTATAAATCTTTTCTCCACACTTACAGTTCCGGAACAACATTGTTGGTTTCAGCGGAATAAAGAGGCAGTGATATCACTAAAAATTAAGTGATTTATTTAGATATAAAATAATAAACAAAAACAGCTAGTTGGTTGATGTTTCCACAGTTGGTCCGATAAGTATGATCAATGGCAGAAAAAGAACTGAGGAGAAATGGGCTGCCTACGGTTATGTAGATACTGACCTGTTACATCATCATGGATGGCCCATGGCTAGCAAAAGTTTCTGGATGGTCCCAGTGCTGACGCAGGTATAGTTTCAAAGGTGTGGCCTAACTGAACAGATATCATCGCAGATCAGCTAGTAAAATTTGCTGAGTAATCAGCAAATGTTAAAATGTAGTGGGGACACAGTTGCAAATCATACTATATGACAGGATTTCACACTGTTGATCAACATACTGAAGACAGCCCTGAAGCAGCGCTTCATTCCAACTGGACCACAGCATCTGTTTTATTTTATATAATTACTGTGGTGAGAAAATGCTCCCCCAGCAATTATATAGAATAAAACATGGGGTAGTGTGTTTAACTCATGATTTTACACACACTCCTTGGTGTTGTATGCTTAAATAAACCCCTTGAGCTTCGCTCTGAGGGTTAATGTAGCATCCAACACCTCAGGGTGTGTGTAAAATCTCATTATAAACACACCACCCCATGCATTATTCTATATATAAAATGATTGTACTCAAGGAGTTGGGTTACCTTTAATTAATCTATCCCTATAATCTAATCCTAAATAATAGAAATTCAGCATGACTGGGTGCCCAACCCTTCTGACCAGTTTGATTTACAGCCAAAAAAGGAAACTAACTGCATCTACAAGGACTGCTGGCCATGATGAAGTGTGACCATTTGTGAAACATCAGTGAGGCTGATAAACCAAATATACTGCAAATATGTGTCCAAACAATGTTAATAGAAATTAAATAGATTTTTTTAACATTTTTTCAGTAGGTTGTTGCAGTTCTTCACCTCGTCGCCTTACTCTTATAATACTCTATCAGTTCAGGAAGTGCTACCATACTTTTGAAATAAAAAGTGTTTAAAAATACATGCTAAAAACCTGCCCATTTTAAGGTGGCTGCATACAAGACACTTAGCTATGTGTGTCATCTCAGCTGGCCTTTACCAGCAAAATACAACATATTAATCCAAATTAAATAAGAAATGTTATGCTGCATTAGCTATACCTTAGTCTTATGATTATTGAATATAATTGAGACATAATTTGGGGTACTCTAAAGTAAATAAGAAATGTTATGCTGAATTAGTTATGCCTTAGTCTTAAGCTTATTGAATATAATTGTTAAGACATGATTTGGGGTTATGAAACCATCTGTTATCTACCCCTACAAGGTACACCCACAAGTCCTTTTTCATTGAAAGAGTGGTGGTTAAGTGAAACAGACTGCCTGAAGAGGTGGTGCAGCCCACATTGGGGGGGCAAGGTAGAGTTGGGAGAGGCACATGGCCATAGTAAGAGGGAAGTGGCAGAGGTAAGAAGGGCAGATGGTCAATAAGGCCTTCACAGAGTAGCTAGATAGATTGTGCAGACTGTATGAGCTGCTGACCTTTTTCTTCCTTCATGTTCTATGCTTCCATTTCAAGAGATACAAAGGCATTTGCAAAGTGCCTTAGTCCCCTAGGATTAGATTAAGAAAAGGTAATTCAACCTCCACAGTTCTTTAATTCTATTATTATAAAATGGACAAGAAAAATCCGACTATCTGATTGGTCAATCTGGATCTTTACCCAGAAGTAAATCTCCATACAAACTAGGTTTAAATCTAATAAGAAGTTTATTTTAATCTTTTATTTTCTTTTGGTCCATTTTATATTCGCAACAATGCACTCCAGGATGTGTGTTGTTGGACTTCTCATGTGGTATACAGTACTCATCTGTGTCTCTTTCTACATCACACGAGGCATGGATATATCCAAAAACAACAGGCACCCTGTCATGCATTACTGCTTAATTATATTTATGCACACATCTGTGTAAGCAAGGTAGTAGGGTTTCATGGTGCTGTTAACTGCTGGGCTCAGCATAGAATTGAGGTGTCAATGATCCAGATAGCAGAGATATGAAATCCTACCATCTTGCTTACACAGGATATGCAGAGTTAGGGTCATTTGTCCCAAACTCAGCATTGCTAGGCTTTTTGAGGCTTGTTCTTGACCCAAACATTATCATAACAGTTTGTAAAAAGAATTCCTCCTCCATCTCTTGCTGAAATTCCTCCACCTGTACTGTCTTATAGTGTATGTTGGAATGTTATACTAACTCGTTTTTCCACCTTACCAAAACCTTGTTCAGGCACACTAACAAGAATGAATGGAATGTTGTTCTGACCGTACATGCAGAACAGAATGGAAAGCTCGTGCGGTACCTGAAAGGCAGCAATAAAAAATAACCGTGGGTCAGTAATATTCAAAACGCGGCTATGAGACCGGCACACAATTGAGTAAACCCACTGCCAGATGCAGGATCAACTAACTATGGCAAAATAAGTAGGATCAACCAGATATATTACAAATAACTTACTAAAATACATTCCAGGCATCCACCTCTGCTCGCTAAGTGAGGCATACATCCGCCATGTTTTTTTTTTATTTTAAAAACATCTGAAACCCACCTGACAACCAATGACAATGTACGCTGTAGACACTGGGATGGATGGTCCCTAACAACTTGCAACACATCCTAGCAACCAGCCCTAAAACCCTCTGATTAGTGCATGGCAGCAAGCAGTTTATATTCTGTATTTAAAAAAGTACTTAATTACCGAGGGAGGCACGTACATTATAAAAAATACTATCCTATGCCCAGTCTGTTCTGCCACCTCGTGGTCTGATTCCATAGTATCTCTTGAGATTCGCTCTTGAGGTCACAGGGAATCAGACCCCTCTGGGGCAGAACACGCTGGTTCTGCATGGTTGCCCATCCAGTATTCTCTATGTCTTGTCCATTTTTCTCCTCCACCAGCATCTCCTGCTGAGATTCCATTTCCACTGTCTCCCATGGCTCAGGTTCAATGGACTCATCCTGGGATTCCACTGTTAGCATTGAGTTACATCAGCAGCTGATTTTTCTTTAACATAGCAAATCTCAACACCATTACTTGTCTTAACAATGGCTCTTCTTTCAGCCTCCCGTGGCATTACTGGAACAGTGGTGAAGGTAGCATCTGAAGCACTGTTGGCTATGCAGCAGCTATACCAGATGACCCAGGGTTCTCCCTTCCTTTACCTTGACTGCATATTACGCCACCAGCAACATGTCCACAGCCTGAACTGCTCTTCAGCATTGTCTCCTCACATGCACTAACAAGTAACACTGGAGAAAAATTCTTCGCTTGCAGCAGGAGATGCAGCCCATTCTACAAATATATCTTACACTCACCAGACTGCAAATAATTAAATAAAAATACCCTCAGCACTTCAGCTAGCTTGTTTTCCTCTCATGCTGGATATTATTGGGATGTGTACAAAAAGCACTTACCCTCACACCTCTGCAGAAAATGCAGCAGCTACCAATCAATAAAAAAAAAAATCAACTGCCACTAGCACTACACAAAGAACTGCATATAAATAAACTGCACTGCAGTCACTTTATTGCTTTCATATTTGTGTCTTCCTCTGGCTGGCTGCAAGCTGATATTGAATTGTGCAGGGTCTTACACAGTCATTCTCCAGTCTTCCCCAACTACTACTGCAAATACAGCTTGCTAGATCACATTAAAAAGCACACAATCTAGCAGTCAAATAGCACTCAAGTTTATTTGGCACTTTAAGTATGATCCTGTAGTGAAGGTATATTGACAATGATCAAACAGAGCAAAATCTGGGGTCAGTTTTCTACCTGCAGCAGCTTCAGAGATCCTTTTCTCTTGACTGCCTCATGGGTGCGAGACTGCAAGGTGCCTGAGGGATCTCAACATGCAGATTCTCTCTCAAAGTCATCCATGTGGCATCATTGACTATCCACAGATTAATGTTCATAAACTGACCTTTTCTGTGGAATATTCGATGCATTCAAGGAATACACAAACTGAAGAATTCAGTTCCATTGTTTTGATTGCAGAGTCAATGTAATCTGTAGAATTTGGGCATGACTTCAGAACAGGCAACAGCCCATGAAGACAAACATGGCCCAAGGCAGGTGAGAAAAAGATATCAGAAGGCAAGTGGGTGCATTTCTGATGAGCTCATCCACTTATTTCCACATCATTAATAATGACGGTGATGACCAAGTGACCATCTGGGTGAGCAGAAAGTCCTATATCAAATACTTTTGGACTCTTGCAGCAGTTGAAGATGCCATGCTGATCAGCTGAGCCCACTCATCTCCACTTATGCTACTAACTGTGGAAACCTTAATGGAGTAACAGGAGAGCTCACATAATCCCTGCCTGCCCTTTTTCATGACCACTTCAGAATCCCCATTGTAAAAGAATAGCTGAGGTAGCTTCAAAACAGCCTTTCTTACAATTCCCAAATGTTCCTCCATAATGTGTTTAATAAAGAACTTGAATCCCTGGACAGCCGCATGAAAATAGCCCATGGAATGCTACGAGAAGGAACAGACCATGACAAAAAGGACAACATGAAACAGAAATATGTCTTCTGCTGGCTGGTGACTGAAAATTCTAGGGTACCTCTTGAGTAGTTGGTGTCTGTTTTCTTGTCTGCCTCTGTGCCATGAGTGGGCAGAGATAATCCTACATGGATGACCCGGAGTGGTAGAGTACATGCCAAGCACTGGAGGAAAAAAAAAAAAGATTCCTTGTCCTCTTTTCCCAGTCATCTAAACAAGAGAACTATAAATGTTATACACATTATTCAGTGCTGCTGAGCTGCACAGAACATGATTTTGCATTTTCAAAATAGACATTAACAATGTTCCTGTTTATGCACCTATAAATGATGCTCATAAGAAAGCTTTGATTAAAGGCCATCTCAGCATTGCTAGCATTGCTACAGATACCAAGGGATGAGTATTCAAAAGATCTGCACACAGAATTTGCATTTCTTACCATTTTTTAGGCAAAAATTCCCTCTCCTTTCTTTCTCATTCTACCAGAATACAGCATAAATGGAAGTTGTGATGATGTCCCTGCAATTTACAAGAAAAAACAAACTGCACATGCTAATCTTTTAAATATATGGGCACCAGAATATATAGTTGTAGTCAATGGCAGAGATGTCTGATGTGGAAATGAACATATTCTGTAGCCTCAAAAGCTTCTAGGGAGGGTAGTCCATCTGCAAAAAGAAGTTTCTATGGTGCCACTGCTGTTCTGTTTTTGAATATCTGAAACTGCATTGTCTTTCTAGCTTTCTCCCAAACAAGTGTGAGCATGTTCAAGGTTAAGGAACGGGGTAGGAATTTTAATAACGTGTTGTCCTCCACCAAGTAATAAACTCTGAAACTAAACCGGACTCTGTTATTTTGTCTTGCACCTTTGATACACATTCACAGGCTCTGATGGTCATATACTGAATACTTAAAGTCGCAGTCAGACAGTCTCACATGCATACAGTCTGTAACTTTTCAATACTGTTTCAGATCTTTTCTACTGGAATGCCATACGTCTCCTGAGATACACACAATTCTGGCTGCTTTATGCTGCATTTAGGATTCATTCAGATGTTCTAGTCTGCTGCTGAGACACTTAATTTTTTCAATAATTATTATGGTGTTAGATCTTTAGATCTATTTTTTCATTCCTTGGATAAAGCAGTTTTTTTTTGGTATCGGACCTTATTAAGATTAGTTAATGGAATATTATGACACTATCTTGTTCAACTGACTTTAACAGATATTGTTTGGTAATATAGGTGAAATGAGTTAACTTCCACATGCCACTCAGAACCTCTTGAAGGTACTAAGATGATGTCAGAGTCTATATGGTATGGATGATGTAATAACCCATAAGTTATCCTGACTGGACCTTCACTACTTCCACCTGTGGTTAACAAAAAAACAATAAAAGAAAAAGCTAACAAGACTGGGGTGAGTTAATTCGAATAATTATCCAATTAAGGCAATACTTCAAATGGATGGAGCAATAACTGTTCTGGTCAAAATGGTCCAGGTAGAACTGCACAATTCCATGGAAACTCTTTTACAAGCATAATGTGTAATTCCGTACAATTTTGCCACCGGAATATTTTTCATATAGCACTCATACTACGGAACATCTCTTTAAATATCTGTAGTTTAAAAAAATAATTAAGAGGATCCAAAGGAACACAGATAGATATTTTCAGATTTAGAACAAATTGGCAGTTTTAATTATCACTTGAAAGATATTACACTAAAAAGTTACCCCAACTCATTTAACCTGCATAAGAATTCCACTTCTAATCATTTATATATAAGGCATAACATGTAACAGGGTGTGTGATTATAAGGGAATAAAGCACATCTTAGGTGCTTGTTAGGCACAAGGCACAGCTAAGTGCCAGAACTACACCAGAAGTGCATTATTTGCTTATAACTGCATGGTCTGAAGGGGTCATCCCACTTATAAAACTAACTTTTATTTGTTAAAAAATATGTAGTTAAGGTAAGGTGTGTAGTAGTCAGGAGACATTCAACAGTCATGTGATGTGTTTTGACCAATAAGGTTATGGGATTTTCAAAGGCCATTTTATGAGGCTAATCATAATGTATTGCTTTACAATGACCAGCCTCCACAAGGCATTCAAGGTAGCTGCCAATCACTCACTAGCATCAGCAAATAGTACAATTATCTCAGGCTAGCAAAGGAAAGAAAGAACTGAAGAAAAACAGCACAAATCTAAATTTTCAAATGTGCCTACATATTTCTGTGTGGTAGCAAGCTGCAGAAAAGTCAAGCTGTTACATAGCTATTCTACTGATCTGACTTCATATGCAAAGTTAAGCATTAAATGACCTAAGGGTGAAATGGCTCTATTCTGCAGCTTGAAGTAAGGCTGTGCAAACTAAGAAGTTACAGGACGTTTCCTGTAGTAGTTATTGTTCTTGATATTTACCAACCAGCTCAGGGAGAATGCCCTGTCACCCTTTCTCCTCAAAGTACCTTACAAGTCTAAGTTTAAAAACTAGGTACAGAACTGATCGATGTCACCTGCTCTGGGAATCTATTCCAGATATCTACTACTTGTTCTTATGGATATCTCCCTTGAATTTCCCTCCTTTCAGTGACACTGTGTCCCCCCTTGTTCTCTCATATTTGGCAGTTCTGAAGAGTTGGCTGGATATAATGGTGCTATTCCTTTAAAGAGCAGCTAACACCACTATTTCCTTGGAGCAGGAAACTTCTGGCAATGAGATGCTTGCTCGAAGAGCTAAATCAACCATAATTTGAATTTGTCTGATAAAAGATGTTTAAGATATCTTGGTTATTATGTCCATGTTCCTATTTCCTACTACAGCCAAGATGATGAGTGGTTGTAGCAGCCCTGCCCCACCCCAAAAAAAAGACCTTTTAATGATGAGTGGAAGGGGCTCTAGTAGTGTAAATTGGCATACTGTGAGATCGGGGCAGAGACAGTCTTTCATTTTTTAACTCTACTCATCCTACTTATCCTCCTCCTCTCCAACCCCCGGACTCTTTCCAGTGAGATCACTTGGCTTAATCTTGTCCCACCCTGCCTGAAGCCCCCAACCTTACCTTTCCAGTGGTGGGATCCCTGCTTCGCTCCTCTGGTCAATGACTCCCCCAATCTAAGCCCCCTGAGGCGGGATCGCCGACTTCTCCTGGTGACCTTTCTGCAAACCTAGACAGGTGACCAGGAAATGAAGGGAGCACCAGAGGCAGACTGGAAGACCTGGCATTGGGCGTGGAGGCTGGCCTTGGGAACCAATATCGCCTACCAAGGGATGGGGCATTTCGGTGTTTTTCTGTGGTCCTGGGGGCTCAGACCTGCAATGACATTCAGCACAGCGTGGGCACACTCCTGCACCCACCTACTGAATGTCTGCCACAGCCTCAATACCCCCTACTACATGCACCACATCAGCCACACTCCCTGGTCACCACTAGGAGCTGCCAGAACTGCAACCGACCCTCCCCTGTGAAAGGAGAGCTGCCTGCTGGCAGCTCAATCCAAGTCCATGCCCTCCTCCCAGCTGACCCTTGGTGGCCCAGGTTCACTCCTGAACCCAAAACGCTGATGTAGAGTGAGGTGTGGTGTCCAGCGCCTCAACCATCAGTGCCACTGAGCTGGTAGTGACAGTCTTTACATGCTATTAATTTTACTTTGCAGGCTGCAAGCAATAGTACATGTTATTGGGGGCCGGGGTATACAGATGTAATACAAGCTACCATAAGCAAGGGAGGGCTAGGGCCATCATTTTTTTTTTTGTCCAGTTCAGTCAGGGTGCCTAACTGCTTTGAACATAAGGCAACCAGAGCCTTTTTTTTTTTTGTTACAGCTAACATGAACCGCTCCTTTAATACGTTGTGGTTTTCGGTAACAGGTCTCATTACAGGGCCTAGCCATCACTTGTTTTAGATATATTTCATTTACATACGAACATACAAATCTGCCAGCAGAAACAGACCAACCAGTCTATTAAAGTCTGCCCGAGTGTGCAGCTAGCACGCTAGATTGCAGCTGCCCCAACCTCCTCCCCCACTGTCCCTCTTATACTTGTCCCAGACCCTCCCTTTTGCTTTGTCCCACTCATTTTTAAAACTTCCTACTGTGATACATGATACCACCCCCTCTGGTAGTGCATTCCATTTAAACATCACCCTCTCAGCAAAGTAGCGCCTCCTTATCACCCTCTTAAATCATCCACCCTCCAATCTTAGCCTGTGCCCCTTCATTTCCCTACTTTTCCACAGTTTAAACACCCCCTCTGTGCTAGGTTTATTTACCCCCACTCAAATATTTGAAAGTTTCAATCATATCCCCCATCCCTCCTCTCCTCCAGTGTGTACATATTCAGTTCCTGCAGCCTGTCTTCATAGGCCTTTCCTTCCATTCCCTGTAACATTTTTGTTGCCCTCCTTTGTACCCCCTCGAGCAATGTTACATCCCTCTAAGGATATGGCCTCCAGTACTGGACACAGTACTTCAAATGCGGTCTGACCAATGATCTGTAGAGAGGCAGGATCACCTCCCTATGCCTGGATGAGAAACCCCTTGCGATACAACCCAGCATCCTGTTTGCCGTAGCTGCTGCTTTCCTGCATTGGGCCGAGTTGTTCATGCTCCCTGTTACCAATACCCTAAGGTCTTTCTCCTCCTCATTGATCCCCAGCCTCACCCCACACAACCAGTAGTCTCTCCTATGGTTTTTGCCTTGAAGTGCATAACCTTGCACTTTTTCACATTGAATCCCAGCTGCCACCTCTCCGACCATACCTCCAGTTTGGTTAGGTCCCCTGCAATTATTTCCATCCATCGACTTCGTCCACCACCACCCCTATTTTGGTATCATCTACAAACAGACTAACCCTGCTCCCAACTTTGTGCACAATATCTGAGTTAAAGAGCCCAAATAGCACTGGGCCCAGCACTGAAACCTGAGGCACCCCACTTGTCACTGCTCTGGGTGTCGAGAGCTCCCCCCACAACCACCCGTTGCGCCCTCCCCTGTATGCAGTTCTCTATCCAGTTTGTCAGCTTTCTCCCCACCCTCACAGCAGTCAGATTCGCCCCAGTTTCCCATGAGGCACTGTATCAAAGGCCTTGCTGAAGTCCAAGTACAGGACATCTACTGCATGATCCCCATCTAGCTCCCTTGTTACCTAGTTGTAATACTCTATTAGGTTGGTCTGACAAGACCTCCCAAAGATGAAGTTGTGCTGCCACCCATCCTGGAGGCCATTTCCCTCAAAGAATGAAACCAGCCTCTCTTTCAATGTCATCTCCATAAGTTTCCCCACTATGGAAGTGAGACTGACAGGCCAATAATTTCCTGGCTCTTCCCTAAGCCCATTCTTGTGTATGAGCACCACATGGGCCACCCTCCAGTCCTGAGGCACACAACCTATTTCCAGGGAGGTGCTGAACAGATCTGCCAGCAGCTTGGCCAACACCTCCACCATCTCCCTTAGCACCCTGGGGTGGATACTATCAGGACCTGGTGCCTTGTCCACCCTTAATGCCCTCAGCCCCTATTGTACTCTACTTCCTATGATCATTCTGTCTGTCACCTCCTCCCCCCCCACCGTACGCAGTGGTAGTGGTCCATCCTTCTCCTTAGTGAAAACAAAGCAGTAGCAGTCATTCAGAATTTCCACTTGTTCCTCTCCCTTTTCCACCCATTCCCCTCCACACTTTATCCTTACTGTATGTTCTTTGCACTTCCTCTTTTCCCTGACATATCTAAAAAGGTCCTTCTCCCCTCCCTTTATGCCCTGCGCTAACCTTAGCTTCCTGGAGGCCTTGGCTATTTTCACCCACCTGGTCACCTCCTTGGACCAACTCCTCTAAGCCTCCTTATCCTCTTTCTTTCCCTGTACTTCCGATATGCAGCCCTCTTCACCTTCACTCCCTTCAGCACTTCAGTGTTCTCCCAAACATATTAGGGCACTTTACACTCTCTGATTATAACTCCTGCATGGGAGCTTTACCTTTAAGGCTCCCTGCATTTACACATCATAGGCATCAGCTGACGCAGACAGAAACGATGCTTTGGTGCTCCCATCTGAACTAGAACTTTCCCTGATCATTGGCCCAGTTTAACTGGATGAATAAGTGCAACTGAACAGAACTGGTTTGGAATGTGAAACATACTTTAACTACAGAACTATGTGTAAATAAGGGCATTGCGGAAAGAATGCTTTTGGACTACAATTCAGCAGCCACCTTTGCAATAAACTCACCTATCATATGATAGACCTCCTGGCCTGCTAACTTTGACAAGTCTAAACAGCCATCAAGAGCTGTAATTCACAGTGAATCGCAATGGCTGTTGAAAAACTGATTTAGTCTGGGACTGCCCTAGGGAGTAGGTGTGCATGTGTCTGTATGTGAGAAGCAGACAGGTGCCCAAGTGGTGTTGAGAAATATAGCCTGAAGCTGTGCTGCAGAGACAGACCAGGCCCTGCCAAACCGAGTGAACAAGTAAGTGAAACAGAACTTCAGCTCTGAAAGGGGAGTAACTGAATGCTAACTCAAGTGCAACTGAAGCTGAAGGCTGCAACTACTGTATATGTTGATGGACCTTGCAGTGCTGCAGCCAGAGACAACTGAAACGGGGCACAGCTAGTCTGGGAAGTCACCCTGCCAGTACCACAGCTGGTTACCGTAACACACTAGGGACTGGATGCCAGAGATCGTGGAGTGTTGGTCATGTAGGTTAGGGATTTCACAGGCAATGCTGCCTGTGTGAATTGGAGGATCTTCTGCTAAAAGCAGAGGTAAGGAGTGGTCTGAATTGAAGTGGAGAAACATTCATCTGCCAGTCGACATCAGTGGCCTGTAACCAGCCAGTGAGGGACTCGCTGCAAACTGCAACAGCACCCCTGGCCTGGGAGAACCTTCAGCAAAAAAGTGGTTTAGCCTGCAATTGCATATCCTGCATCAGAGCTGGGAAAGCATTTAATAGACTAGGCTGGGATTTACAAATATCCCTTGCAGGTGAAGGAGTATTTGGATATTAGGGTTTAAATCTTGTGACAAAGAATTGCTACTTTGTTTGAGTGCTCCACCACTAGCCATTCACATGAAATATCACCAAGTCTGCACCATTGAGAACCATTGAGAACCAAAGCACTGGGAGCTCCCTAGTTATAAGATCTAAGGGTTATACTTTGGTACCAGTGGGGAGAGGGTAGCACCCTGCTATACAGTTTGGCCATCGTGGCAGTACTGTGCACTTTGTGGTCTGGGAGGCAGGGAATATTATTGGACTGACCCTGGAAGGGCACTTGAAGCAAGGTCCTAGATTATCAATAGTTGACTGTACCTGGAAGAGCACTTGAAGAGCGGCCCTGTGCAATACAGAATGGGTCTATAAGCGGACAAAGACCCTGCCAGACTCTTCACACTACCTCATTGCTTAATCCCCCATTTTCTCCAATTAGGGCCCTGCTGCAACCCTCATAAAGTGATAATGACAGAGAAGATGGTCATTTCCAAAGGATTAACAACTGATTGGGGGAATGTGTGGCCTGAGGCACAGCCAAGGCACACCTCCCACCAGCTGGTCAATAATCCAAGGCAATTATCAGCTTGGAGGTTGTTGTTGTAAATATAAGTCTAATGGCTACAATATATTTCATTTTTACAGTTTTTTTCTATTTATTTTTCTGTTTTTAGCTGTGTAGCATGAGCAGTGCAGCATGAGTACATCTTACATGTAAGACAGTGTCTGCTGCACAGCATCATTTGGCAGATGGATCAGTCATTTCTACGACATTAGTGACTGATCCAGTAGACAATCAGGAGCGTTGCTAGGCTCATGAATATTTCATTAGACTTACAATTGAATATATAGGTTGCATGCTTTGTGGGGACTGTCACTGCTTTAAGCTGGTTCACGGGTGGGTTGATCCTGTGGGAAGGTGCTAAGGTACTGTGTTCCAGAAGGTGGTACTGTATTAACACCAGACCCACTTAAACCTTTCTCTGAGTGGAGGCACTACACTATTCTATTCTAACTTTGGATGTGAATCCCACAATCAGGAGTTTAATGGACCCAGGCCTCAAAACCTTGTTAAGCCCACAAGGTAGCAGTAACTACTGCAACATCAGCTGTGACAAACTGGCATGGTATTGTGTAGTAGGAATTTGTGTTCGGATTGAAATTTAATTTAATTATGCAGGGCAAACTCATTAGGCAAAAGATATTATTCAGTTTTTTGTAACAACCTCAACACCCCAAAATGTATTGCTTACAGGTTCCAGTCAGTTTGAAGAAAACTGACTAACTAATGTATCTGTGATTGTACAGAAACTTCTTATTTAACAAGAACCAGCCTTGGCCATCCAGTAGTAAAGAAGGAGTAGCATCACCTTCTAGTAGCAGTACAGGAAAATCAATTTTTAAATCCACTAAGAAAGGGACCATATTTTGGCTGCAGGTAATCAGATGATTTCTACTTTCTAGACTTTCTGTAATGTAATGTTATGTTACTGCACTGTGGATAGAGAGCTTAGAAGCATGCACTAGAGAAGTAAATGATGGCATTTTTTTATTTTCATTAAAAAGTCGATTCTGTGGTGGTAGTCTTGATGCCACTTCCACATGGTGGCAGTCTTACAGTGGCGTGGCTTGTCCCCCCTCCCCAGGAGACAGAGCAGTCATCAGGCACTTGGTCCTCTCCTCCCACACCCTGGTCGACCACCAGTAACCCGAACCTACTCCAAAGTTCAGGCAGCTGACATGATTGGTGGTGTGGCATCTAACGCCTCAACCTACTGTGCCACTGGGCCAGTGTGGCTTTGACTGTCAACAAACATGACCACCCAACGGAGCAAGGAAGAAACAATTTTCACTTCAGTGCAGGACATCTAAGAATCATAGGCAACAAAATTGACTAGACTTGAGAGGCTGATGCACTTAGGTCAGGACATATAATGGTGCCCCAAAATCCACCCCATCAGACTGAACCCCCGTACCATTCCTTCTGTCATTTTACAGTAGATTGTCCACCTCACACTCATCACTGCTCCATGTACTCCTCTCTCTCCTTTCCCTCCCTCGAAGGACACTGCATCTCTCACTGTACCTCCCTTATTGCCATGTTTTAGTTTCACTCCCTCCTGTTATCTCCCCACTCTCCTATCCTTCTATGCCCTTCACTCTGCTAACATTCACTGCTTCTTCATTCTGCAAGCCAAGACCGTTGCTGGACAGTCTGCTTTCTCTGCTCCCCCAACTCTGGTCCCCAACCCCCATATCCGTACTGCTTCGTCCCCATCCTCCTTAAAGTCCCCACTTCAAGCCCACACTGTTCATGATTCATGCTTGCTTCTGCTCGTAAATTCCCTTCCTGGGCTCACCTCACCATCTGCCATCTTCTACAGTTATAACACTCCTACTGCCTGTATAAAAAAATGATATTACTGTATATAATTTGCATAACTGTTTCATTTGCTTATCTATTTTATCTCTTAATTTGCATAGCTGCGTCATATGCTTACCTGTTTTATCTCTCATGTGTTTTTGCACTACTCCCACTGCTTGTATCAAATATGCTGCATGTAATTATTTACACAGCCATGGTTAAATGCTTAGCTATTTCATCATGATACCACATGCTACACCTGTTTTAAAACACTAATTTTATCTTGTACATACATTCTGTAGAAAAGACAAAGAACTTCTGTGCGTAAACACTGAGGCAAGGGTTACCCCAAAGGGCATTTGGCTGGGAAGCCAAGTTTCAAGAAAATACAAAATCACACATGCCCCCACAATGCAAATCACCACAGAATGTTATGCTGGTCCAACTTTAAGCAGAATTGCATGGTACCAAAAGGCCTCTCACACAGTTTGCAAAGGGTGCTAACAGAAGACATGACACCGTGTTTCGTCCTATCAGGACTCATCAGTATGCCTCGTCTGTTTGACACCCCAGTGGAATGGACCAGCTACCCCTAAGGCAGTGTGCCTGGGATATATTGGTGAACCCATTAAAATAAAAACTATTTAAAGACAAAGAACCTCTGTGCATAAACACTGAGGCAAGGAGTTACCCAAAAGGGCATTTGGCTGGGAAGCCAGTTTCAAGAAAATACAAAATCACATGCCCCCACAATGCAAAGCATCATGGGCTGCATACAAATCACCACAGAATGTTATGCTGGTCCAACTTTAAGCAGAATTGCATGGTGCCGAAAGGCCTCTCACACAGTTTGCAAAGGGTGCTAACAGAAGACATAGACACGTGTTTCGTCCTACCAGGACTCATCAGTATGCCTCATCTGTTTGACACCCCAGTGGAATCAACCAGCTACCCCTAAGGCAGTGTGCCTGGGATATATTGTGGTGAACCCATTAAAATAAAAAACTATTTAAAAGACAAAGAACCTCTGTGCATAAACATGGGTTCACCACAATATATCCCAGGCACACTGCCTTAGGGGTAGCTGGTCCATTCCACTGGGGTGTCAAACAGACGAGGCATACTGATGAGTCCTGGTAGGACGAAACACGTGTCTATGTCTTCTGTTAGCACCCCTTGCAAACTGGGTGAGAGGCCTTTCGGCACCATGCAATTCTGCTTAAAGTTGGACCAGCATAACATTCTGTGGTGATTTGCATATGCAGCCCATGATGCTTTGCATTGTGGGGCATGTGTGATTTTGTATTTTCTTGAAACTTGGCTTCCCAGCAAATGCCCTTTGGTAACCCTTGCCTCAGTGTTTATGCACAGAGGTTCTTTGTCTTTAAATAGTTTTTATTTTAATGGGTTCACTACAATATATCCCAGGCACACTGCCTTAGGGGTAGCTGGTCCATTCCACTGGGGTGTCAAACAGACGAGGCATACTGATGAGTCCTGGTAGGACCCTTTGCAAACTGTGTGAGAGGCCTTTCCGCACCATGCAATTCTGCTTAAAGTTGGACCAGCATAACATTCTGTGGTGATTTTCATATGCAGCCCATGATGCTTTGCATTCTGTACAGTTTCTTTAGCATTTGTTTCTTCCCATGTACTCCCTTCCTCCTGGACACTTCTTGAAATGAGTTATTATGGCCCCGTAGGTCTTTCTTGGTAAAACTCTTTTAAATAAATAAACAGAAATGAGGTAAGTGGCGGTAGAAAAATCTTGTTTTTGAATGGATAAAAAAGGTCCACTCCCAGGGAGTAGCCAGATAGCACTGATTCTTCAATAATACTGTATATGGTATGTGTGCATATGTGTGAGTGTGAGAGTTAGGGTTGCCACATTTGGATGAGGCAAAAAAATAATCCTAAACTCTGCCCCTAGCCCCACCCTCTTTCATGACTCATCATGCATTGCTCCTCCTAGAAAGCCACGTTATATCAATAAAAGACAACTCTTAAAGCAACAGTTCATCAAAAATGTTAAGATACTGTACTGCACCTGTTAAAGTTACTTTACTAGGTTCTTCCTAGTTATTTATTTACTTATGTATTTATTTATTGACATTAGTTTACCAGAGAAACATACAAAGATAAAATAAATCTCATTAATAGAGATGATCTGGGGGCAGACAAGGGAAATACCGTAAATAGCATACAACAGTATGCATGGTATAATAAAGAAATTGTTTCCTATAATGTGTACTTACATCTTTTTTTGGCTCCATTTCCTGTTCATGTCCACAGTACTATTTCAAAGCCACAAAGTGACCATACTTTTTTCTGGAGGAAAAAACTAATTTAAAACATTTAAAAATGCCTAGATTCTGTTATAGATGAAAAGGTTTACTAGCAAATAAAAATGGAAGACAACTTGCTGTGTTACTATTACAAAAGGTGGGGGCAGCAGTGCTGCTACGCCACTTTAAGATGCAGTGGAAAAGATTAGGTTAAGTAACTGATAATGGTGTTAATGGTCATAGTCTACACCTTCCAGGCTGACTGCTTTTACAAACAAAGGGCTATACTGACAACAGAACTTGTCTGTAAGATGGACATACAGCTGAAACAATGAATATGGCAAAATGTGTTTAAAAAGTATGTGAGCACTCAAAATGGTTCAAAAACCTGACCAGCACAGAGCAAAACTGGATTACTTGATAAGAACCCTGAAAACCTGATCAGCAGGTAAAACAACTGACAGGTGGCAATCCTAGTGTGTGATTGTGTGTGTGTGAGACCAGGGAAAAAGGCATGTATAGTGGGCACAGCCTCTTGCCACTGTCAGATGGACTGCGAGTTTGTACTTGTTCACTCAAACCTGATGGCTGTCTGACAACTTCAGCTGCAATCAGAAGGTTCTTTATTAAGGAGCAATGCAGGTGTCATGTCAGGATGCATACAAATTGGGCCACTGGAAATGCAACAACATGAAGCTAACTATGTGAGCAACATCAATAGTTCAGAACTCTATAAGGTTGCTATACTCTAAGCAGTTTCTTAGGATAACAGGCTCTATAAATTCTATGAAATTCTGAAGCTCTATGAGATTGCAAAGAGTCTAATGCTCTAATGGCAATCACAAACAATTCTAAACTCTATAGCAATGGCAAATAATTCTAAACTCTATAGCAATGGCAATGAATTCTAAACTCTACAGCCCTGGCAAGGGGTTACTCAAAGTACTGGTCTGGTTAACCCTCATTGCAGCTATAAAGGATGACCTGTTAGTTGACTTTCACAGCAATGCAGTGCACACAAGAAAGGGGCTTCAGGGGAACAAATGCACCAGAATGGGATGAAGATAAATGCTTTCTGGAGGAACAAGGGACACTTTACTTCTGACCTAGGGCACCAATAGAGGAAGCTCCTTGTCCCCTGAGCTGAGGATTCAATTGCCCGGGAAGGTCGTAACAGACTGCCAGGCTGCATGTACTTCAAGATTTCAATATCAGTAGGAGGTCATGATAGATCTCTAATCCATGAAGAACAAGGGGGTTTCTCTTTTCACCAGACCCTCTGGACATCAGTAGGGAGCGGAGGTCATGGCCAACCACCCACCAGGGTCACACTGAACACGCACAAAGATTTGCCATCAGGGTTTCTTGAATTTTCAGTGCTCCCAGTCTTGCTGTTATCATTATTCCTAGTCTTGCTGCTTTCATCGCTCCCAGTCTTGCCAATTTTATCATTCCTAAAACAAGAACATTCCCACCCCACTGCACTTCAGAGCCCTGAACTATTGCGCCAGGGTGGGTCTCAGACTTAGTTCACTTTCTTAGCGGGGTAAGGATGCAGCAAAGGTGAGTAGCTGAAGGTGGCTGTCCTTACTATCTCCTAGTTAGCTGGAATGGCAACCCATTTTGTAATCCACAAGGAAGAAGGTTAAGCAGGCGGTTCCTTTACAATAAAGCACAATGCAAATCTGGCAGTTCACCCTAGAGGAAAAGCACAGCACAGGCAGTTTGTTATACCATCGGGGGGCCTCCCACAGGGTGAATACTGAATAGGTTATTTTTGCTATCCATATATTTTCACTATATTCACTATTGTTGATAATCAGTGAAAATAAAGGGATAGTGAAAAATAATGGATGGCTGATTTTCAGTAGTACTGTATTGAAGAGTATGTTGTCCACGCTAATTCTATCAGACATGAATATGTATAGGAGGTTGACTCCCGCTAAATATAACGGACGCTAATTCAACCTGCTACGCAGTAGTTTGTGTGGGTGGCAAAGTTTAGTACTGGCAGTTCATTTGCAGTAGGACAAAGCATAGTATCAGCAGTTCAACTGCCAAAGGGCAAGCACAACACTGGCAGTTCAGTGCAGCAGGGCACAACACAGGGTTAACAGTTCAGAAATCATAAGGCAAGACACAGTATTGGCAGTTCAGAGCAACAGAGCATAACAGTTCAGTAGTCATGAGGCAAAGCACAACACTAGCATTTCAGTTTCATTATGGCACAGTACAGATCTGGCAGTTCAGCTTCATTAGGGCACAGTACAGATTTGAAAGTTCAGTTTCATGCCCTAGTTGTGTCCAGTGGCGTGCTCTCTCTCTCTTTTTTTTTTTTATTTGGTTGTTTTAGACCACCACCTCATGCACACCAACTCCTTCAGGAGTCGCCAAGGCAAGCCACACTGCCATCGTCCCCCCATACCTGTAAGACAGTGCGCAGGCTGCCTTCATGGAGCAGTGGATTCCTCCTAGGCAGGGACAAGGTGGAGAGTGAACCCCTCGAAATGTGTCATGTTATCGGGATGCTATTGCTGTGGAACAGGCTGGGGAGACCCAGGACTGTGCCAAACACAGCCATCATCCTGGTGTGCAGGGGCCATTTTCTGGTTTTCTCCCACCCCACAGATGTCAGCAAACAGAAGAGTCACAAGGGATCATGCACACACAGAAATGTGGTGCCATGCCTGGGTCTGACCAAGGTCTGTCCCTCCCTCCCCTGTCATCCCACATCTGCACTACCATCTGTGTGCACCCAGGTGGCAATATAGCAGCAGGGACAGCAACCTTCCCTCCCCACAGGTGGATAGCATCAAGTGGGAAACTCAGTCCTCCTCATCCTGGCCGGCCCCCTGACGACCGAGTGCGCATGATCCGACAAAGGGTTGCTTTCAATTACTCAGCCTCCCTTATGTGGATCCTGTGGAGCCTTTCAACACTGCCATATGCATAGTTCCTTTACTGGGACCTGAATGGGACAATTGAGCTCTGATGGAGCTGGGTCTCAGACACTTCTATGGGCGGACCTGAGATGGAACATTTTCCACCCACCATGTGGTTTTGGCTGCTGGCTTATCACTGTTTGATACAAATTACAAAACCACAAAAATCATTGGCTAAGTACCTTCTGCTGGGTCTTCTGTGGCCCTTCTGCTCCACCCTGTTGAGGTGTTCCTTTATTTATGAGCTTGTGGCCCGATGCTCCACTCATTTGGGAGGTCTATTTATTATTTATGGGCCTGCGGCCTAATGCTCTGCCCTCCTAGGTGGTCCCTTGTGCCTGGGGTCTTATCCACCCCTCAAAGGCTCAGATACTTGCCCTGTGTCATCCTGTGCTTTTAAACTTTATTTAAAATCAAAAATAATCTTCTGGCAGTCAGCACCTGCCCAGTGGTGATGCCGTGACTCACTGCCCCAGCCCAGGGCAAAATAGTGGAGAAGGATTGCTGGAGGCTGGTGCTGTCGACAGAAGAGGGATGGAAGTGAGTGGTGCCAGCACGGACTCATTCTGCTTCCCCCCAATGCTCCTTCTCTACCCTCGATGCTCCTTCGCACTGTGGAAGCCTCAATTTGTCATTGCTCCCCGGGGCATTGAATCAAACACAACATGGCTCACTGAAACCACCTCTTTGTTTACTTATTTAAAAAAAAGAAAAAACAAAGAAAGCAAAACAGAGCCCACTCCATGGCAATCAATCTGCTGCTGAACACGGACCACTGACTTGGGAACTGCTGCACTGCCCGATAACCCGCTGCCACCAGTGATCTGGACCAGAGGGGAAGCACCAAGCAGAGCTGATGGGACCCACCTCAGTCAGAGGTAAGCCTTCTTTCTGGTCTCTGTCACTCTCTGTGCCTTCTCCCTCACTGGTCCTACCACAACAAGCTGCCCTTCTCTAATGTTCAGGGCTCCAGTGCTCGAACCCTAAGCTTGAGCCACAACTGCTCCTCATTTTGAATCGGACCCATGTGCTGGGCTAGGACAGTAGTCCCAGCATGTGATTCACCCATCCTCATGCTGCTGTGGGGGTCCAGGGATGCTACAGGCAGAGAAACAGAGAGAGAGAGAGAGAGAAGAAAAAAAATGTTTAAAATGGAATCCAGGCTTTGGGATAGCAGAGGGTGTAATGCTGCACAAAGAAAGGCGGTATCCTATTACAAAGCAACAGACTGTGGCCACAGGGCCTAACCTGAACACCCATTTCTTCCTTGTGGCCCCTTACCCTATTCCATAGGAACTTCAAGCACCTCTGTTTTCTTGTCTTCAAGTCATGCTGCAGCCAGCCCCACTAAATGTGCAGTCTGCCTTCTACCACCATCATTTGAACAGAACCCGAAGTCAGAGGATAAAAACTGTATACCGACCACTATTTTCCTCCACTTGTGATGTGCAGTCCACACAACCACTCTGTTAACTGCTGCTCTCCTCTTGCTCCCAGTCCCGGTCCCGGTCACTTACAATAGTGGTCCTGCTCTCTATATATAGTACCTCTAACAAAACAAAATTTGCTTGCTGAGGACCTCTGCCATTTTTTACTAAAGACCCAGTCAGACCTGCCATCATCCAATTGGATGCGATGTCGGAAGGCTAACCTGATGTCATTATAGTGTATCCATAGGGACAGCCATAGCAACCACCCTCTGAAAGGCACAATAATATGGAAAAAAACAGAAAATGAATCCACACAATTTCTTAAACTTCTTTTTGTAGAAAAACATTATCATTAAAATAAATTATACACAAGGTCAGGTCTGGGGAGAGGGGGAGGCATCACTGGCAGGAGGGGGGAAGGTTAAGCAGGGAGAAGAGGTAGCAGAAGTAGAAATAACAGCAGAGAGAGTGAGGGAAGCCCTCAGGTCCCTTAAGACCGAGAAAGCACCGGGGCCGGATAAATTACATCCCAGAGTGCTGAAGGAACTTGCGGATGTCCTGGCGAAACCCCTGGCAGAGCTTTTCACCATCTCTTTCTGAGGACAGGGTGGGTGCCCCAGGACTGGAAGGTGGCACATATAGTGCCTATCCACAAGGGGGGATCAAGGGAGATGGCAGGGAACTACAGGCCTGTCAGCCTGACATCAGTGGTGGGCAAGGTGATGGAGGGCATTGTCAAGGAGAGGCTAGGGGGGACCTGGAAAAGTCAGGGTGCCTGGATGATAGGCAGCATGGATTTGTCCCGGGGAAATCATGTCAGACAAACTTTGTGGAGTTCTATGATGGGGTGACAAGTGCTTTGGACCTAGGTAGACCAGTGGACATCCTCTTTCTAGACTTTAGCAAGGCATTTGACTCTGTTCCTCACGAGGGCCTGTTGGATAAACTGGGAGAAATGGGGGTGGAGAACCAGATGATCAGATGGATAGGCAACTGGCTCCAGGACCAGACCCAGAGGGTCGTAGTTGGTGGGATAGTCTCATCCCCAAGGAGGGTCATTAGTGGGGTCCCACAAAGATCAGTCCTTGGGCCCCTCCTGTTCAATGGCTACGTCTCTGACATAAGGACAGGTATCAGGAGTGAGATGAGTCTCTTTGCAGATGACTCAAAACTGGGGGCGGTGGTGGATGGGGAGGAGGGGAGGGTGGCCCTACAGGGGGACTTGGAGGCTCTGGAAAGATAGTCTAGAAAGTGGAAGCTGAGGTTCAATGCAGGGAAATGCAAGGTACTGCACCTGGGGGCCAGAAACCCAGGCCAAGTGTACACCCTGGGGAGGGAAATGCTGCAAGTCTCGATGGCTGAGAGGGACCTGGGGGTGGTGGTGGATGTCAAGATGAACAACTCTGAGACTTGTAGGAGGGCAGCAGCCAAGGCCAACAGGATGCTGGGATGCATTGCTAGGGGGATCACCTCCAGAAGGAGGGAAGTGATACTCCCTCTGTATAACTGCTTGGTGAGGCTGCACCTTGAGTACTGCGTGCAGTTTTGGAGGCCACACTTAAAGAGGAACATTAAACTCCTGGAGAGGGTCCAGAGGAGGGCAACCAAAATGATTTGGGGCTTGGGGACAGGACCTATTGGGAGAGGCTCGAAGAGCTAAATATGTACACATTGGAAGAGAGAAGGGACCGGGGGGACATGATAGAGGTCTTCAGGTACATGAAGGGGGTAAATAGGTGAGGAGCAGTCAGGGTGCTTCAAAGGAAGGAGGAGGGGGCAACTAGAGGGTATGCGTCGGAAGCTGGGGGGGGAAGATTCAGGGGAGAAAGGAGGAGGTGTTACTTCACTGACAGGGTGGTGGAGCCATGGAATGCGCTGCCCAGGGGGCTGGTGGAGGCAGAGACGGTGGAGGGGTTCAAGACGGGGTGGGACAGGTACAGGGGAAGGGTTCTGGAAGCAAAATCCAATGCAGTGAGAATATCCGGAACTGGGAAGGGAGAAGCCAGAGAAGGCGAGGGGAGCAGCAAGGTCAGCTCCCAGGATGGGGGCTCACCAAACTAGCACACGCGAAAGACCGTTAGGCCTATTCTGCTGGCATTTTAGTATGTTAGTATCCTTCCCCTATTGCATAAATGAAATATTCGGAAGGGCGACTGTTTGATAAATCATTTACCTTGCTAAATTGCCATTGACCTCTCATAACCATCACTCCTGGCTCTGCCACTCCTGACGTTACTTGAGGTCAATCACAACTACACAAGATAAATGCTTTAGCACACAGTCCCCCACCACCCGCATATCCATATTTTATAATTTAGTTGTTATTGTGCCTACTACATTACAACGGTGTCATTAAAATGCTTGTTCACACTTTTTATCTACATTAACTGTCTACTTAAGTCTATGTATGTTTATGTAGCATGCATGTGTAGCATATAGATATAAATATACATTTTTATTCTCTTTCTCTTTTGCACTCTCTCTCTCTCCCCCTCCCCCCCCCCACCACCATATCATATCCACTGGCTCCTGTGTCTAATCTATAATACAACAACCTTCCTGTCATTTATTTATTAGTTTTTAATTAGCAATAATGCATGACGGGGTGTGGTGTATCATGGGATATCGTCACGCTGCGGGTGTGGTTGGGCGCGAGGCCGCAGGCCAAGTGTGTCCAATGACCCGAGAAGTGATGATATCCCATGATATACCACACCCTGGAGTGCATTATTGCTATTATGAACTAGATCAGTATTCGTATAAATGAAAAAGAAAATGAAAAACTGTTTTAAAATGGTTTAAGAGTACATTTGGTAAGGTGTAGTGATACATTAAAACAAGATAGTTCTTTTAATAGTTGCTGTGGGCAACGGGTGGCACTGTTGTAAAATATGAGAATGCTAACGAACCAGGCTGACTGCAATGAGTCTTAGTAGAAATCTTGCTGCTCCTTACAAGTAGGAATCATGCCCTCCCTGACCTGTGCCCAGTACAGGAAGTACAACTATTCTCATAACCTCCGATCCAGTAAAAAAAAACCAAAAAGTACTGAAGGGAGAACGTCTTTTTTCTCTACTATGCTTGAAGTGATGAACTCAAGCCATTGATGTCCATGACAAACTAAAGCCATAGATTTGTATGGTAAGGCATGCAGAAGTCGGTTTGACGCTGGCATGAGAACTACAGTTCTGGAAGGCTGAAGAGTGGAGACGAGGAGAAAAAGGTGTAAATGTGAATTGTTTCTTGCAGTTTTTGTAATCATCACTACGTGTGGCTTTACAGAAAAATGGATGGTTGAACATGCCTTTGAAAATAGACAGGGATACTTTACATGTTGCAGCGCCTCATAAACAAAAATAAATAAAGAGTGGTTTGTTTGGGTTGTGGTAGTAGATTCGGCAGTGTAACTCAGGCTGCCAAAAAATACATGGTTTTCAGTTGGTTTCTGCTGTTAGTGGGGTCAACAGGTGTGTGGGTAGGCGATTCAACTAACGGCAAGCAGATGTGTTATAGGGACCGTGAGGAGGCTGGCTACTGGAGTAAAAGGGGGGGAGGTTTTCTGAAGCCGTGATGATGTACCCTGATATCACGGCTTCAAATACCTCTTGGTCAATCAGCTTTCCGTATTTACGATCCCCAGTTCATAATGTAAGTTATAAAATGGTTATAAAAATCCAGAAACCTGATTGACTGAGGAGCTCAGAACCCAGTGTGGAACCAAGTTCTGATATCCCAGCACTGGAAGAAGATCCAGCAGCCTCTTCACAATACAGTCAGTACTACCACACATCTCCGACTGCCATCACAAATGTAGCGGTCCCCTTTACTCACTAAAAACCTTCAAATAGACCCTAAAAACAAAACTGCTTTAAATTTAGAAACATAATAATTAAATGTTATTTGCCCTTATAATCATATTCTTACACACACAACTTAAAAAATGAAGTACTGCAGTACCTACAGTTTTAATTTATGGTGTTTCTTTGCTGACCATGAAAACCCTCCCTCCTGTCCTCACCTGTTCTACTAGGGAAATCTGTGCTGTTTAACCTGCCACAGATTAAACAAAAGCCCTGGTTCCATCTGAGGCCTTCTGTTGTATGATAGTGTTGGGGGGATGGGGGGATTCTGCCAATAAACCTAAGCAAAGATTTGAATTCTTGTATTCCACACATAGCAAACATTACATCTCTTGAATTCATACCCAAAACAAGTATCTCAAATTGCTTTTTTTTTGATACTTTGCATTTTAATAGCTTCATAATTACTCAACAGATTTGCACAACATTTCACATGTATGTTCTTTGGGGGGGGGGGGGTAGATCTCTTGACATGCCAAGATTCAGTCTAGTTGGATGTGTGGCTTCCAAGATACTGATAGTGAAAAAAGATTGTAAATGGCATTTTCTTCTGCCGTTTTTTTTTCTTTGTCATTGTCTAGCACCTAGACAATTAGGAATTTTGGTCTGGAATGTTCAGGGTAGAAAGGGCTTGGCCCTCAGAGATGCCTTTCACTGGTTTGGTGAAAAAATATTATAAAAAGGGTCTGAGAAATGGAGCTTTCTGATTGGCTGCAAACATTCTAACAGCCTTATGTTAATCTTTTATTAACATACATGTAGAGCTTAGCCATAAGCTGAACCAGGTTTAACACTGTTTAAAAACATGTTTTTATTATAATAGCAATAAGGCACTCCCAGGGATTATGTTAATGGTCAATTAATCACCCTCTAGGGGCATGTGGCTCTCGACTACACCTCGTGCCACAGTACACCCCTAGAAGGTGATTAACAGACCATTAACATAACCCTTGGTCATGCCTTATTGCTTAATTAATCTGCACCACAAAATTAGAAAAATACACCAGTATGGAGTCACACGATACAGCGGCACCATACCAGGGGGAAAGAATCAGTGCAAAATCTGACAGCAGCAGGTACAATCATAAGAACTTACAATAACAAAATTTAAAAAGTAAACAACTGCATTTCATCCTGGAATGAAAATACAAATACAACAGTAAATGAGCAACAATGAGAGAGTTAATATCAGGGGAAAAGCCAACTAGCCAACACAAAATACATCACTGATGAGTAATAACAGGGGTCACGCTTAACTTTTTTCTGTACTGGTCCACCCAGGAAAGTGATGACCCAGATGCACTGGTCCCCCAGAGATTGCACTAGCCCCAACATTAACTGAAGAAATTTATGAAAAGAAGCACAGAGCAACAAAGTAAGATGTTTGAAACAATAGTTTTACTGTTTAATACTATTTCCGAGTTATTTCTCTCTTGTTTCCAGATCAGAACCAAATCAGTGCAGTAGGCATTTACAGACTCAACTATAATAAATGTGTTGTCTTACTTAAATGGCATTTTCTAGTAGTCTAACCTAAGTAACACACTATAATTTGCCTAGTTAGTTCTAGGTTTGGACTGCCAGACCAGCAGCTGGCAACAATTCCGCAGTGTTGGACAGTATCTGCAGGAAACATTCTCCATGCTGCAGGTAGTTTAATCCAACTGTACTTTTGCCCTGGCTATAATTTAACTGGCATCACATTTCTTCAGCAAGAGACAACTTTTTCCACCTAACACCCTGCCACTCAGAGTTACTCCATTATTTCTGCCTGTTCTTACATACAAAATATCTCCATTCATTCTGCTTTTCCCAGTCTGTACACAGCATGTTTTATTTTGCTGCTATACCCCCTGAACCTCTTTGACATGCACAACCTATCATTGATGCCATACCTGTGTAATGGGCGAGGTATTGCTCCAAATGCCAACCACTCTCAAAATAGCCTGGTCAGGTCAGGGCACAGTTCCATCCCCCAGCTACAACTTGGAAAGGGAAAACACAAGGTAATCCGACTACGCCAACCACCCGGAGGTGGATTTTTGTGAGACGCCCGGCCAGCGGGTGCCAGGGGAAATTTTTGGGAAGGGGAACCAAGTTCAAATAACACTACTGGGAACACAAGGAGAAGCGTGAGGTTGGCTCGAATGCAAGAAACAATGAAAAAGTTTATTAAACACAACTAAACAATATTACACTAAATATTTACACTCTAAAACTCTAAACTCTACAACTAGAACATTACTAAATTCAGAACTTTTACCTCCTATGTGGTGAATTAGTTGTAAATACCCTACGCCAGCCACTCTTGCATGTCTAACAGGGAAATGGGAAAGAAAGCAGGATGGGGAACCAGCTGTCTGGGGCAGAGGAAATATACAACAGGACACAGGCCAGAACTATTCTGAGGCGGCGTCAGCCATCAGCACAAAGGTCTCTAAAGACCACTGGAAATGACACCCCTTCAGGAAAAAGTCTGCCACATTCCACCCAGTCACAGTCCCTTTGTGGACTGCCGGGACACAAGGCCACCCAGCCACAGCCCCACATGGACTGCCGAGACAAAGGACAAACAGGGCCATGACAGCTGGTCAGGGAAAACAGGGTTGGGGCACCTGGGATCACATGCAGCCTAGAGGGTGGCCGCACAATAAACATTTTTATTTAAACCCTGTGTGTGTCTTTCTTTTCAGCAATCAGTACTAAGACACTATGTAGACATAAAACAATTCAGAACATATCAATAAAGGTAAATCACAGTGGCATTGTCTTTTGGTGACCAATTCTGGCTGGCTGGCATTATCCATATTTATGTAAACAGTTATTTGGTTAAAGTTCCTGGTTCAACAGAGCCTTGCGCTTGCCTTGTCCTGTAAAATTTAGCACAAGCCAAAATAAAATTCCATCTGTAGGCATTAGACAACAGTTACCATCAATTTGCATGGTTCCTGGACCCTTTTTAGATTGGAGGGCCCAGTTGTTGCCACTTTAATTCTGGTGGGACTGACATTGCCCCTTTAAGGCTACTGTCGCTACAGGCAGTCAATCATGCTGCACCATCCCAGCCCCTTCTTTCACTGTCTATGGGGCTCTTATAGGTCTGCCCCATTGACGGTCTTTCCTGGGGGCTTACACACACACATCCACAGTCATTTGGCTCCAGGAAGCCTTTCTTTCTCCACCCCATGGGCGGTCCTTTGCTCGGGGCCTAGTCTGCCCTCACATTTCATTGGCTCCATGAAGCCTTCCGTTTTGACCCGCCCCAAGGGTAGTACCTCCATCTTGGGCCTTGACCTTTGCCCCACAGTCATTTTCTTGACTGGCGCCTGGAAGTGCTGAAGATTTATTTAATTAAATAAAAAAAAGTTTGAGTTTTTTTGGCAGCCAGCACCCAACCACGGTGCTGCCTCCACTCACCCGGACGCTTCTCTTCTCTGGGCTGGGACACTGGGACATGCTGCTGGAGCTGAGGAGGCCTGGCCCCACCTCCTCCCAAAGGTCTCCTCGAACTGTTGCTAAGACTAGGGTAGGAGGGGATGGCCTACCTCTGCTGCTGCCACCCCTCCTGGCTAAACTGTTGGGTTACTGGATAGAGGGGCCGGCCAGGACCTGCTGCCCCTCCCGACAAGCCTCTAGACACTGCTAGCTGAGGCATGGCGGGGGCCGGCATCATGTTGCTGCCGCCAGCCCTCCCAAAAATGTTTGTTGCTGCTGCCGTTGTGAATGGAGGGGACAGCGTAGACCTGCTGCCCCCCACAGTGAACCAATGTGGGACCTTTGGGTGGAGGGGCTGGCCTGGGATTGCTGCTTGCCGCCCCTCCCACGGAACCACTTTGTGGTCGGACACAGATGGAGGGGATGACCTGGACCTACCGCCCCTCCTGACACACCCTTACTGCTGCCGCGGAACTGGGTCAACCCAACGACACTGCTGCCACTTTCAGAGGAGGGAGCAATCAGCTGAGGACTGGCCAGGACATTGGAAGGGACCCCAGGACCAAGGTAAGTCCCTTCTATTTACCTTGCTCCTGCTGGCCTAGCGCTCCCTCAAGCTTACTGCTGCTCACTTTCTGCCCAACTCCGACGACTGCCAAATGGCTGTTGCCATTCAAAAGGGCTGAAGATTCCATCTCGGAATCTTCTTGAGCCCATCGCTGCCTGCATGCCCTTGTGACCTGGCCCACGAGAGCAGGTGCCCGGTGCAAGGTAACTGGGGGAGGGGGGTTCTAACAGCTGCAGGCAGGGGAAAAACAAGCAGAGAAAAATCTTTTGTTTTTAAAATGGACCCTGTGGGGGCTTCATGTTTGGGGGTGGGGATACCTGGCTAGGGGCCTCCCTACACCCTGGGGCACCTTCCTGTCTCTACCCTAGAGCACCTGACTGCCCAAATCTGGAGGGCACCAGGACTCTGGGGCACTACACCTGAGGCTGGCTAAGTCCTGTTGGGGGCCTTGGTAGGTCCGGACTGCAGGGACTCAGAGGTCACACTTGGAGATTTGGCCAAAAAAATAAATGACCTTCTGCTCTACCAAATTGTGCAATGTCTGAGACTCAAGACTCAATTTGTGCAGAGTATTTTGTTTTGAAGTCAGTCTGGCCTGTGTAGCTAAAACAGTCACTCGGGACACAGACAGTCTGTTTCCAGAATGACTTTGTACGGGCCAGACTGACTTCCATACCCTGCACGAACTGAGTCTGAAGTCTCAGACATTGCACAACTTGGGTAAATAGCAGAAAGTCATTTGCTTTGTTGGCCAAATCTCAAGTATGACCACAGAGTCCCCCCCTACCCCCACCATAACATGGAAACATAACAGAAACATAGACTGACGGCAGATAAGTACCGCTTGGCCCACCTAGTCTGCCCATTTCCCTACCTACAGGATTAGCTGCAGATCCTAGTTAACCAAAAGCCTATTTCTTCCTACCCCTCACAAGAATTGCCTTATGTCTGTCCTATGCATTCTTGAATTCTTCCACAGTTTTATACCCCACAACCTCCTCAGGAAGGCTATTCCATGTGTCCACCACCCTCTCTGTAAAAATGTGCTTCCTCACATTGCCCCTGAGCCATCCCCCCTCTATCTTCAAATTGTGTCCCCTTGTTCTTGCACATCTCTTTTTCTGAAAGATGCTACCCTCTTGGACTTTGTTGATTCACTGAGGTACTTAAAAGTTTCTATCATGTCCCCCCCCCTTCCTTTCCTCAAGGGTATACATATTTAGCTCCTTTAGTCTCTCCTCGTATGGCTTCTTTGCAGACCCTGCACTGTTTTAGTTGCCTCCTCTGGACTGCCTCCATCCTGTCTATGTCCCCTGCAGAGATGGGGTCTCCAGAACTGGACGAATACTCCAGATGGGGTCTCACCAACTGTCTGTAGAGAGGGATAACAACTTCCTGTTTCTGCTGGTGATACCTCTCCTGTGCATCTCATTATCCCCAGCCCTCCCTACTGCCTTCTCACAGTGCTTGCTAACCTTAAGGTCATCTGATATGATTACCCCCAGGTCCCTTTCCATTTTTGTTGTTGTTACTACCTCCCCACACCCATTGTGTAATCTTCCCCTGTTTTTTTTCCCCAGGTGCATTATTTTGCACTTCTTTGCATTGAATCCAAGCTGCCATACTTCTGACTATTCCTCCAACCTTGCCAAGTCCCTTCTCATCCTTTCCATGCCTCCTTGCGTATCAACCCTGTTGCAGATCTTTGTGTCATCTGCAAAGAGGCATCTTTTCTTTCAGTCCATCTGCAATGTCACTTATAAAGACATTAAAAGGACTGGACCCAGTACTGAACCCTCACGGTACCCCACTAGTAACCCTCTTTTTCAGAGGACTCCATTTATAATTACCTTCTGTGTCCTGTTGTCCAGCTAATGTTTTACCAGGCTACCACCCTGGGACCCACTCCCAGGCTGGTTCATTTGATTATTAATCTTTTGTGTGGGACTGTGTCAAATGCCTTGCTAAAGTCTAGGTAGGCCATGTCCACATCCCCTCCCTGGTCTACTTCTTTGGTCACCCAGTCAAAGAAATTAATTAGATTCGTCTGACATGACCTTCCCACTGTGAATCCATGCTGCCTTGGGTCCTGAACCCCACTGGCCTCTAGGTACTCAACAGTTCTTTCCTTCTGAAGTGATTCCATCACTTTCCCTACCACAGAGATCAAACTGACAGGTCTGTAGTTTCCTGCCACTGTCTTGCTCCCACTTTTGTGAAGGGGAATCACATCCACTTTCCTCTAGTCCTCAGGTACCACACCATCCTCCCATGATTTGTTAAAAAAGGTAGTCAGTGGTGTCACTAGTTCTCCCCTTAATTCTTTTAGAATTCTCGGGTGAATTCCATCAGGGCCCATTGCTTTGTCCACATTCAGTTTCAGGAGTTCTTTCACAACTCTTTCTTCTGTGAAAGGACTGGGATCAACCCCCCTATCCAGAGTGCTTCTGTTAATTGGATTTGGCACCTCCCCCTCCTCCTCTTTTGTGAATACTGAGCAGAAGTACTCGTTCAGTATCCCTGCTTTTTCACTGTCCCTCTCTGCCCACCCACCATCCATTCTATTCAGCCTCACTATCCCTCCCTTTGTCTTTCAACGCTCCCTGATGTACCTATAAAAGGTTTTATGCCCCTTCTTAACCGAGTTGGCTATCTTTTCCTCAGTTTGGGCCTTTGCTATTCTGACTTCCCTTCCGGCTTCCTTCTGCCTTAACTGGTACAGTTCTCTGTCCTGCTCCTTCTGTGTTTCCTTATTCTTCCTAAATGCTATCTTTTTCTCCCTAACCTTCCCCATCACCTCTTTTGAGAACCATAGTGGCTTTTTCTTTTGTTTTGATTTGTTTACTTGCTTCACACAAAGGCTTGTTGCCTCTGTGATGGCAGTTTTGATGTTTCCCCATTGTTGCTCCACCCCTTTCTAGCCTGTTTGCTAGTGATTTTCTAAGGCACTCTCCCATCTTGCCAAAATCAGCCCTCCTGAAGTCCAGTACCCTCACTTTTGTATGGCTTGACTCTAGTTGAGTTTATCATGAACCAGCTAGCATGCGAGCCTCAGGGCCCAGCCACCTTCACTGCATGCCAGAACAATCGATCGCCATACAGTACATGCACCCAGCAACCCAGTCACCAGCATGTTTTCACCAAGCAGCAATTCAAATCTGGCTCTGTTCCATTCTCCGCTAAGTGAGGGTGCAGCGGGACTTTCAGCCTGCCTCCCCCTCCTCCATGGCCTTTAACTGAAACTTCACAAGCAGCACAAATCAGTAGACTGCATATATCATATATAAGCCTCCACAGCACACACACATGAAACCTGAGCATTCTCAATCCCCCCACAACAAAACAAGCAGCAGTTTAAATTTAAACAAAGCCACCACCTTAACTTCAGAAATAAAAATGACCGAATCTGCAATCTTCTTCACCAAATCTGGCGAGTCACAATTGGGGTAAGAGGAACTGGCTAATACCATGGTGACACTGCCCAGATAACAGCAGGAGATGACTGTGCAGGTGGGGGAATGACTCCCAGATCCCCATTACTATTTTGGCATTCATTTTGGCTTGCAAACTGTTACCCCCAGGCCACAGATACCTAGCCCAGACGACGCACCACAGATAACCCTTTTTAAACGATTTTCAGTCACTCCACATATTTGCCTGCTTTTACCCATGTAAAAATTAGCCAACATGGTATTACTCTTACCATGCAACAAACTTGGGGCAGCTGCACACTATCATTGTCATGGCAGGTACTTGCTCTCTTCTGCAGACATGCTAGCATGGCTTCACTGCAGGCATATGGGGATTCAACAGCAGAAGGTGGGGATGGGCTGCAGACTGGTGCCAAATCTTCTTTCCTCCAATCAGAGGGCTCAATGAGGACCTGAAAGGAGTTGCCAGGCTGCAAAAAAGTGAGTATTTGGACGACAAAAAAATAAGGAACCCAGCGTTTTCTTAAAGTGGCTATTTACTAAAATGTGCTAGACTACGCTAGCCAAGCCGGGAAAGTTGGGGGAACATTGTACTGGCCCAAGGCAATTTGCACTATGCCCTGGACCAGTAAAATAATGTTAAGATCGACCCCTATAATAATGAGTAAGTTACATCACAGAAGTGAAGACACAGCTAAAAGTAGTTTGGTGCAACACAGAGCGCAGGGAAATGGCTTATCAGAACTAGGGTTGTCAGAACCCTCTGAAGTTCTGGGTTCTAGTTCTAGTCTAGAACATATGAAAAAGTTCTAGGGTTCTAATCTTTTTTAGAACTTTTTAGAACTCGAACTCAATTTTTTAAACTGTGCTGCCAATAATGAAGATAATAGTGAAATTGAGGACATGCTGCCAATAATGAAGTAAAATAGAAATGCACACGAAACTGAGGACAAAGAGAAATAAACTCTTTCAGTATAAGGGGAGAGAGAAATGGTCCTGTGTGACTGATATGTTGGGTACAGTGCAGCAATCAAAGGGCACACAGCAGGATGATGGCCAGTACGCCACATAGGAGATGGAGCCACACAACATAGTGACACACAGATATATATTTTCTTCTTTGTAATGATTAAGGGATTTTCCCATCTCTCCTCCCAACAGGAAAATATTTCTGGCATGTATTTAAGGAACCACACAACTGGATGCTGGGCTGCACATGGTTGCACACACTGGTGAGTAGGGTACAGTGCAGTCAAAGGGCACGCAGCAGGATGGTAGACTGACCAGTCCACCACATAGGAGACAGTCACACAACACAATGAAAGTAATTTTTCTGTCTCTCTTCCCAACAGGGAAATATTTCTGGCATATATTTAAGGATACCACACAACTGGCTGCTGTGCTACACAGTGCACACGATCACACACACCAGTCGGTGGGTAGGAAACAGTGCAGTCAAAGGCACACAACAGGATAATGGGCTGGCCAGGCCCAGTACGCCAAGTAGAAGGAGTCACAGGTACAGTATAGCAAAGTGCACTCAGCAGGATGATGACCTGTCCTGTACACAGAGACCCCCAAGGATCCCAGTCAGTTGAATCCACAGTCTCCCCAGCCTGCCTACTCCCCTACTCCCTTCACATCAAACCACCTTGCTAATTGCCACTTGTGCCACCGCCTGGCTGCTCCAGTCCATTGATCCCCCTGTAATTTCTGCCACAGAAAAAATGCCTTGCTTCCATACCACTACCAGTGTCTGCCTTCGATCAAAGTGTACATTCTTTTTCCCAAAAAAGGCACCAGGAAATGGTGCATAACACAACACATCTGCTCTGCTACTCATCCAGCTCCATCTGCCCTGATCATTTCCTGCTGCATAACTGAAAGTTTCAGTCGCAGGACTCAGCTATACACTTTGTGCTGCTCGCGTTACTGTACACTACAGTAACACTATAATTAACACACTAATTTAACTAGTCCCTCCCAATCCCTCCATCCCATTGTCAGTCCATCCAGAGGAGTAATTCTGGTGTAAACATTGTGGTGGGGGGGGGACCACACTCTCAACCAGCCTCGGATCATGAGTGCTGTGCTACCCAACAGAAAGTAAATTATCCCTGTTATTTTTGATTTTGCACAGCAATTACTGTAATTAATTTTAACACTGAAACATGGAATCTGATGGCAGATGAGGACTGTTTGATTCAACCAGTTTGCTCATTTTTCCGTACCCACTTTGTCACCGTAGACCGTACTTGATCTACAGCTCTTTCTCCCTCCCCCCTTCCTTTCCATAACAACTCCCTTGTGCCATTCCACCCACCTGCAGGCAGGGTAAAGGTGATTTTTTTTGGTAAATTTAACTTTGGTAACACAGAGTAAAGTAAAACACTGGAGTTGCACTCTAGGCTAACCATACACCTCCCTCCTCCCCCCCCCAGCCAGCAGCCCCTACCAAAGCAGACATATAGTCAGGCTCAGGTGGCACACAGGAGGGATGCTAGACAGCACATCATTTTAAATCAGACACTGACCGTAGACAGTACAGCAGATACGTCCAACACAGCACAGCAGAACAGCCCAGCAACAAACATAAACACCACCTACCCTTGTCTTCCCACAGTCTAGAGCTATGTTAGTTCAAGTTGAGCAGTTTTGTTCTGTTTTGCTAATTGCTGTGCCCGTCACTTAACTGTTAGTGCCACTGACTCACTCCAGAGGCCAGACACAACAGGAAGAGAGAATACCTCACAGATTGCAGCAGGCTTCTTTTCCCGGGCACTCCCTGACCCTGATTGGTGCCAAATCAAACAGCTAGTACCCAGTAGTATGTGGCCCCTGCCAGCTTAGAACTGCCCTGTGCAAATTGGAATCCCCTCACTCCCTTCACCTCCTCTGCTTATTGCTTTGCCTTGTTTTTGTCCATACAACATAGTGAGCACACACACCCTCCCCCCGTGGCATGATGATGTTGCTGGCTGCCCCCCACCCACCCATCACTACTTACTCCCACCCACCACGCTGCAGTACCACCAGTCTGTCCTACCTCCCAGTTAGTTGTTGCTTTCAGCAGCAGCCTCCACCTTGAGCCTCCAGCAATCCATATTCCTCTGTTATCTCCCTTCCAAACCTCCATCTGTCAGCCTCCAGTTAGTTTCACAGGCTACATGGTCAGCCTGATCGATGCCTCAACTGAACTGACCCCCACAGTCACTCGTTGGCACCCTCAGCCCCACAATGCTCGATCCCAGGCCAAAGGACTACTCCATGACTGACTCCC
This sequence comes from Neoceratodus forsteri, assembly GCA_016271365.2. NCBI lineage: Eukaryota > Metazoa > Chordata > Ceratodontiformes > Ceratodontidae > Neoceratodus > Neoceratodus forsteri. The sequence continues at coordinate 1,182,278,309 of CM028131.1, forward strand.
AGCACTGGCAAGCAAAGCAGCAGCAGCTCCTCGACATCGGCTGGTGGATGCGGTAGCAGCATTCAGTTTTAAAAAGGCAAGACAGTCGCAGGAGGAGTGGAAATGAAACACCAAGCATGTCTGTCAACACTAGTACCACAGTTCTGTTGATGCCAGCTGTCAGTCTCCCACCCGCTCATCCCGACTCCTCGCTATTGGTGGTGATACGTGCTGATGCTACTTCCGCAGTGCAATCCGTCACTTTCCTCTCTCCCTCCTACAATTCACTCCTGCTCCTCCCAGTTCCAGCCAGGCCATCATTTGCAGCGATGCCCCCGTCTAGCTGCCGCAGCTCGCTGCACTCTCCTATGGCTCTCTCTCCCAAGGTCCACTAGTTACCCCCAGAACAGCAAGCTTCCAAGTCAGTCCCTCCTAGCCCATCAGCAGGCAGCAGCAGCAAAAGGGGCTGAGTGGCAAATGTGCTTACTTTAATTGTTGGGGGAACTTGAGCCCCTTCTCCCCCTATAATTATACCCTGAGTCTGTCCCTCTCAGTGTCTCCATCCATTTCTCCCCAGGAAATAGCAGGCAGTGGCATGGCAGTTCCGTTTAAGTAATAAAAAAACAATAAACTTCGAACCCTATTGCGAACCATCTAGTGTTCGAGTTCTGAATTAGAACTCGAACACCAGGGTTCAAGGAGGGTTCGAATCTTTCCCGAACAAGTTCTGACAACCCTATTTGTAATTCTAGAGTTTAACAAAATAAAAAAATAAAATACCTTAAAATGATAAGAAACAAAAGAAACCACTAAAAACTACAGCACTTAATCTTAATTCTGATTATTTAGAGAAAACAAGTCTGTTGAATTGGTCAAGGATACAATCTGTCCCGTGAAAATTTAAAATAATGTTTTAGCAAGAAATGTCCCACTTTTGGCTTCTTAAAAGGTGATAACTCAAGGCAAGCTGAAAAACAAAATGCTGGCTAGTAAGTTATAGAGACAGAAATATTTGATCTTTTCAGTGCGTTTTTGCTGCCCCCTGCTCTCATTAGCTGACGTGTCCCTCCTTAGGCCAAACCTTCTGATCTTCCAGCCTCAAAGTTGAGAGTGCAACCGTCACTGTTAATATTTAAGTGTGAAAATTACTTATTTAATACTAACAAAGAAATTAATCTAAGACTCAAATGTGTCAGGATTAAAACACATACTATGGTCTCTGTCATTAGCAGAAAATTACCATGAAACCTGCGGCACCAGTTAGTCAAGATGAGAGACAGGAGGCTGGCAGTTAAGTGGATTATTGCCACTACAACTCAAAGCAAGTTGGCACTAGCCCTGAAGGACAGAATTGTCACTCTTTTCAGCTGCAGTAGGAGAGGGCATTAGTTTTGTCAAGAAAATCAAACAGCCTAGTGCTGTTCAGAGTGGCCTGGCTAAAATCCAAGAAGTGTCCTATTTCTGAACTAGTTGATTGAAATGTTATTGTTCTGCATTTACAGGGCATTACAGTCTCTGAAGCTCCTGGACACTCTCAAAAGCCCTAGTGCACAGCTCTCTGCACATCAGCAGAACAGACTGACACCTGGCCAGCTGTAAGTCAGTTGCTCACATCACTCCTCCAAAGGTTCTGTAAAACTTCTGTAAAAGGAGTTGAAAGGGCTGTACAAATCATTTTAGAAGTATTTTGAAGGATTCAGGAATGAAGCAAGGCTTTATTTCAAAGTTGTTTTTACCGGATTATAACTCTCTGGATTTATTTATGTGCGTATTTGAAAATGTGTGTCCAGGAAAGGCACACTGAGCCAATGCTCATTTCCAGATGTGGCTCAGGGAAGGGAGTAAGAGAAAATAAGACTATAGTAGGAACAAGCAGGGTAGATAGAGGTGGTGGTAGTTACAAGCCACCATAACTGTGGTAACATCAACAATACCGACACAGCTCTATTTAAAGTTATGATTTGCTCTCCATGTTGGGGATACACAGTAACTAGTTTCAGTCAGTTGTGCACAATACATTATGAGAGATATCAAATATAGAAATAAAAAAACAGATTTGGATTACACAGGGAGAAAAGTGAACAGAATCTAACAAAGTCAACGGACAGGGAACTGAGGGCAAGAGCAAGACGGAGCAAATAAAACCGCAGGAATTGGTTTGAGAAACAGATAAGAGGGGGTGAGAAAAAGGAATGGAGAGTTCCAGTGTTATACTCCTATTCTCCGCCACTCTGATAGGGGCTATCGTGGCTGCACTTGTCTCTAGCAAGTGGGACAAGTTGGTGGCTGTTTCCATAGCTGGTGTCAATGCTTCTCCATGGTCGTCCACTGGGGAAGAATAACTGCAAAGCAGGCCACCCCCTCCCTACCTGGGAGTAGAGTCTGTCATCTCTGTGATATGCTTGGCCTCCAGGTGGTGGCAGTGTAGGATTCCAAAGATCACACATTAGCGCTATTCTCCAAGGTGCCAGCGATATGCACTGCCATGTCACCGCTGGGTTGATTCTTCAAATCCTAATTCTATACAAGCCCCCAGGATCAAAACAAAATCCCTGCAGGGCAGTAAATAGCTGACAGCCTTGACAGTCATGTCATTTTGCTTACATTTCTAGGAGTTCCATTTACAGCAGAAGGAGGACCCCTCCACGCCCCCCACATTTCTTACTTAGGAAGCAAGGTTAAGATCTTTGTCACTTACCGTATACAGCAGTTCACTTATAGCTGATGCTTATTCTGGAACTAAAGTCATAACCCCCTATTTGGGACATCACACAGTCTGTTGCTGCCCAAATGGCTGTGGTGTCACAAGCAAGGCATTATGGCATCAGGTCCTGAAAAAAAACCTATCTGTAGATAAAAGGGACAAAGCTCCTCTTTCCATGTAAAATGCCCTAATTAATAATGAGATTCATAAAGTTAAGTATTTCTGACCTGGGCAGTTTTACTGGACAAATGCATGGTCATGTGATTGCAACTGACCACTCAGAGCTGTTGGTTTCTCTTATGCATCTTGTAAAATGTGACGATACAAAACACATTGGAGTACAAGGTGATCACAGTACTTGAGCAAGGCATACCTTGTACAACCATTCAGCAAAAGTAAGAACATACATTTTGATTATTTATTTATTGTTTCATTTTTGTTGCCCAGGAAAGGATGGAGCAATTTTCAACCTCGTACTGGGGAAATGGGAGGGATACAGATGGAAACCAACTGAAACTGAACCAGATTAAATTGTTGGTGGTATCTTTTTAGTAAATGGAGGAAGTAGGCTAGGACACTGGGGAAAATCCCCTACTCGGAAGTAGGGGGGTGCTGCTGTTTGATCGTGCTGGACAGTACTGGTGAACCGCTGGAGGAGAAGGACGTACGGGAGGCTGGGGAGCAGGTCTCCTAAATGACCTTGCCTCAACTAGAGACCAAAGATTTGGAAGGGGCTGACTTTTTCACCCCTGATACATTCATGTAAGGAGAAAAATGTGGAGAATGAAGGAAAGGTACAGGATTTGCTGACAATGGATGCAGGCTCGCTGTGTATAGATGGAGAGTCGGTCGATCGGATGGAAAGTCAGAATCCAGTCTCAGAGGGAAAAAGTAAAGAAATTAGGCAAAGGTCAGAAGATAAAGCACAAGACTGTGCTGGCCAAAATAAAGGGAAAGCAGCAGAAGAACTTAGGCAGCAGAGTGTGTCGCCGGAGGATAATTTTATGGAGCAGGGGAAATACAGTGATGTGGCTGCTAGGCAATAACAAACTACAGAGCAAACAGATTTAAGGAGCACAGAGCATAGTGCATCGAAACCCTGAATTGGAGAAACCAAGAGTGGTAGTATGTCGGGCGGTAAGGCAGCGAAACAGCTGGGTACAGTGCAAAAAAAAAAGTTATTAGGACTGAATGACCACACGGCGGGCGCAAAGACACAAGGGTTAAACTCAGACACTGAATGGACAGCTGTGAAGGCTTTGCAAGGTGCAAGATGGATTCCAGAAGGTACTGGGACCTGGAAGCCGGACACCACAGATCCAAAGGTACAGTTTTTTTCTGACAAAGCGATAAGTACTACCAGTAAAATTTAAAAATTTCCTCTAAAGAGAGCAATGCATATGGAGTCAGAAATGGAAATGCATAATGTTATAGAAGCAGAAGATGTAAATGTTGATGATGCTCTTATGGAAATAACAAATAGCACTGGTGGGGGTATGACAGGTTGTGACCAGCAGACAGCAGTATCTAGTGGGGAAAAAAGAGCTGTCTATCCCCTGGAGCCTGAAGGAATTGTTAACACAACTGTGACTGCCAGAAGGAATTTATGTGATACCAGTTCAACAAGTATGGCAAGTGAATTGGATAGGCCTGAACCCCCAAGCAGATGGGTCATGAGGAGTTCTCATCACTGGGGTTAGGTATAAACAATTTGCAAGACCCAAAGAAACTAGCGAGGATGGATGACCTGTTTAAAAATAGTGCAAGAGAACCTGCTCCATGAAGAAACACTGTAAGGTTGATGTATAGAAGAGGCCTAGAATTACCCCCAGGCAGAGTGTATGTAGGTCGCAAACTGCTTAAAGATTCCTTAAAATTCTATGCATTGGACGTTTTTGCCTTAATCCATACAGATGACGACCATAACTATGACGTGAGTTTTAAAACAGTGGAAGCCTTGGATAGATTCTGGGTAAAATACATTCAATACCCTAAAAGACACTCCTTTATGGATTCCCTTTCTGGCCATCCCCATAACAAAACCTGCTGTGAGGACAATAACAATAATGTTTAAAAATGAAGGTGTGGACATAGCAGATATACTATTCTGGTTGAAAAAGAGGTGCCAGGTATTGGAACAACCCACCCCAATGATGGACTCAGAACAGTTCTGGACAGCAGGGTGGAGAATAAAGTGTAAACTATTAATGATAAATAGTGGCATAGTGCACCTATCTGGATGTTTTTTCCTGTGTAGAGACAGGGGATCTTTGTTCTATCCACGGCAGCCGAAATCATGCCACAAATGTGGGTCTCATTTACACTTGAGTAGTGCCTGTGATACCCCAAAATGTACCCATTGTCTGGAGACAGGTCATTTGCAGCAACATGTAGTAATCAATTTATATGTAATCTTTGTGAAGAGAAAGGTCACTCATACGTAAAATGTCCTTGGGTTTCACATAATGCAGGAGAAGGAATGTCTCATGATTCCTTAGTAACTCAAGCACAGAAAAAAGGGTGTGCGCAGGCATGAGGAAAGAGTGCAGGAAATCTTCCAGCAGAAGGAGCGAGAAAAAGAATCAAGGAAAGAGAGTGAAGGCTCAGTACCCCTAGAAAAGGCATCTAGAGAGATTCTTAAAACCCAAAAGGGAAGTGAGAAGGCGAATGCTGGCCTGAACCCCCTCTCAGTCAAAACAGGAGAAATGACCCCCAAAACAGGGGGGAAAAGTCATATGGTGGGAACTGAACAGGGTGTAAAACAAGACATGGAGGTTATAGAACTCATGGAGGATACTGAGACTTGAGGTGCAGTCCCATGTGATAAAAGGATTGAAGACGAGAATACACCTATACAACCAGTCATGCCCCCCCCCTCCGAAAAAGGTTAAAGACCAGGAGTACAAAAAGTGACATATAAAAAAAGACTTACAGGCAAAACTGGTAATTCAGTAGGGCCAAAAGGGAAGGAATGGAAAATAACAAAAGGGAAACCCAAGGTAACTGAAAACAGATATACCCCCTTGTCAATGGAGGAACTGCAAGACATTTCAGATGAAGCAGACTCAGAATCAGACTCTTCCTCTATAGCTTCAGCAAAAGAAACATCCTCAGGCCTAGAAGAGGGCAGGCAGGTAAAGAAAAAATGGGCAGCTAGATCTCAGCAATAGAAAAATGGATTGTGCTCATAAATCTTTTATCCTTATTAATGCTTAAGCTTATAACCATTAATGTAAACAGTATTAAAAACAGCAACAGGAGACCGACGATCTTATCAGAACTACAGAATTTGAAGGCTAATATCACGCTTATCCAGGGCACAAAGATAAAAACTTTACAAGAAATTGCTCAAGCAGATAAAATATTGTGTCAAGGGGTTACTTTCTGGTCCTAAGGTCAGGATTTCTATGATGGGGTGGGAATCCTTTTTTCTAACCCTTCCCTTAAAGCTTCTCATTTGGTTAATTTAGAACCAGGCAGAGCATTAATATTAGACATAGTGTATAAAGGGAAGAATTTGAGGATCATTGACACCTATGCCCCCCAAACAAAGGCTCTTCAGGTAGAGTTATTTAAAAAGATCCAACCTTTTTTTATGCACAACAAAACAGGTGGTTGGGGGGGATTTCAATTGTGGTCTGAATCAAGCAGACAGAGGTTTAAAAACAATTATTTTAGTTCCATCAGGGGACAGTGCAGCCTTTAGAGTAAAGCAACCTTGGAAACTAAATGCTTCACAGGTAGAAAATACTCAGCTTAACAGAAAAGCTTAACAACTTTGGGAGGCCAGAAAGTCTGTTTAGTGTTTATACGATACATTAGTAGAATGGTGGAAGGAAACAAAAAATGACATTAAGAAGTTTTATCAGGAAAATGGCAACAGATTCCTGTCTTCAGTACCTAAATTTAAAGAAACAATCCATAGGCTGATCTCGCTCACAGAAACAACAAAACAAGACTACAGTAAGCAAATAACAAGGATAAAGAAGGAAATGTACAAATACCAGTACAACAGAGCAAAATCAGTTCAACAAGAACAAAAGTTTGGCACAGCAAGTAAAAAGCAAACCTTTGACCCTACAAAGATTGCTAATGGAGGGTGGAAAACTAAGCTATTTGGTCATTGGAAAATGAGCAAAAGCAGATGTGTACAAAGGAATGAGAGATTATGGGTATAATAGATAGATATGTAATGCAGACCTTTAGTACCCCACCAGAAATTAAAAAACATAAAGGATATAAAGAAAAATTGAATCTGAAATCTTTGACCCCAATCCAAATACAGGGCCTAGTGGCATTTATAACAGAGGAAGAAGTAAAGATAGCAATAGGAAAGTTAAGAAACAATACAGTCCCTGGGCCAGATGGATTACCATCAGAATTCTACAAATCATTTCTTTCACATATAGTTCCAGAACTGACAAAGGTATTTAATGAGATTCTGACTAGACAAGAAACATCAAAAAACATGGTAGGAGCAGATCTGATATTCCTGTATACAAAGGAGAGAAAACAAAGTTGAATAACTGGAGAACTATTTGTATATTAAATACAAATTATAAAATATTGAGCAAAATATTATCGACCCGTTTGGCAAAGGTTTCAGACATCTTGATTAGTAAGGTACAGTCTTGTGCAGTACCACAGAGAACCTCACATGAGAACCTTATTATACCCAGAGAACTGTTTCAAAGAGGACAAGCAGGAATTGAAACTGGTATAGTACTTAGTATTGATCAACAAAAAGCTTTTGATTCTTTATCTCAAGAATTCTTATTTTCTGTGTTGAAAAGATTCGGAATCATCCCAAGTCAGTTTGTATCATGGCTTAAAAACCTATATGATAAAGCTCCAGTGACACCCAGAGTTAATGGATGGATAGGTGAAACCAGATCTGTATGGAGAGGAGTCAGACAAGGATGTCCAATGAGCCCGCTGCTATATGTATATGGAATAGAACCTTTTTCATAATCCCTGCAAAGACCCCACCTTTAAAAGTACTGGCATAAGCAGATGTAATAGTGTTGCAGGACTCTACCGAAGAGAGTGACATCATTACACAATTTATGAATTACTCCCAGGCATCTGGGTCCTGCATAAATGTGGAAAAGAGGGCAGGCTGTCAGTTGGGAAAGACCTCAAACATTAAGAGGGTATATGCAGGAATACAGTTAACTATTGAGCCTATTACTGTCTTAGGCATTAAATTTGGCAAAGGAGATTTAGCCACCTTGAACTGGGACGGGAAAATGCAAAAAGTAGAGCAGATTTCGACTAGATGGGCTTTTAGCACAATATCAAAACAAAAGAGAATACGTCTTATAAAATCTTCATTGATTCCAATTTTTTTATTTATCAGTTATGTTCCCCCCCCCCAGCAACTAGTGACATGACTGTGTAGTATTTTTTCAGAGCATTATGGGGGAGTCAACTGAACCCGGTGAAAAGAACTGATACATATAGAGGTATACAAGAAGGGGGTTTATGGATGGTGCATTCAGACACTTTCTATTATAGTGCTTTCTTATACTATAATATCATTCCAGTGAAAAATGCAGATAAAGAATGAAAAGAAATCCTGGTAGAGTGGGCAAGACCACGTGTGAGAGCTTGGGAACAAGGGAAAAGTAGATTATTAGGACAAACACAAGTAATAGCAAGTTTTGTGAAACCTGTCTTACAGCAAGTATTTAGGTGAGAGGTGCAGTATAACATAGAAGGATATGTAAATAAGGATAAAATACATGAGGACATGTTTCAGGCACAATGTAAAAGGAACATAACATTGCCATAATGTAGACAAAATCACAATAAGGAAGCCTTGAGGCAACTAACAAACAAAAGGATTCCTGCTTTGGCAGGGAACTTGGTATGGTTAACTACTCATGGGAAGCTCAATGGGAAGAACAATAATAAACATAAACCACTGCAAGAAAGACACTGTTTAAGGCCCAATTGTCAGCAAGTTCTTGAAACACAAGAACGCTCGTTTTTTGAATGTGAATATGCAAAACAGTTCTGAGACTATTCAACAGAAAAATGGAACATGACTTTATTCCATACTATATCTTATGCAGAATTGATATATGTAGAGCAAACTTCTAGATGGGAACAGTTTCCTAGAAAAACATTACAGGTCCCATTTGCTATCCTGAAATATTATCTTTGGCAAGCCAGGTGCAAGTGGGTGCTACAACAGTGCCACATACCCCAGATAGTATTGTTTAAGAATGCATGTATCTCAATTCAGCAAGTATATGACTTGCATTGCAAGAACTTTTCAAAAGTCAAGTTTCAGAAACTATGGCAAGCATGCAAATCTATATTGAGAACAGTTCATGGAGAAACAAGTGTATAAAAACGGAAATGAGTAGACATTGACGTATCAGGATAGAAAGGTCAAAGAAGAAGTTATGTAATGTTTTCAATTACTGATTTAGAATTATACTTTCCCTTAACCCAACAAAATCCCCCTACTCTGCAGTAGGGGGAGTCTTGTCCTGTTGCTGGATGGCAAGATGGCCAACCGAGGAGCAGGGGGTGCAAGAGCTGAAGCTGCTCTCTCCAGCCAAGAAAGGAGCCCTGAACAAGAAAGAATAAACATCAAAAACCCAGGTACAATCATTTTCACAGAAGATAATGAGGAAATTGAAATTTCCCAGTTTGATAATACACCTGAGTGTAAATCTCATAAAATACTTGTAGAGATACAAGATTTTCAGAATAAGACAGCTACAGCCTTGACTTCTAAAGAAGGACAAGAAGGGGAGAAAAACTGAGTGCTACCACTAGACTGCAAGATTCAAAACTGCATGAACAAATTATGAAAATTAAACAGTGCCAGAGCAAGCTTATTAAATTGTTGGAAATCAAAGAGGCAGCATTATTTAATCTGGAAAACACATCAGGTGATGTCTCACAAAGCTCAAAGGAAGTCCATAATGTTTCTAACAAGTGTTCATCTCCAGGATCTGCTGCAAATCTCAAACCTCAACAAAAATAGTCTCCTGAGAAAGCTCTTAAACTGCTGGCTGGGAGAAACCAGCGGATAAATAATGCATTTCTACATCGATCCCAACTGCAAAGGATATTCAGGACTTAGTAAAAAAAAGTAGAGGCTGTTTCAACAAATCCTCCCCTGCTAACTCCAGTTAACTACACAGATGTGGAGCCGCAGCAAACAAACAAGCCGGCTACTATGGAAACTCTGCAAGACTTCTGTCTTTCGGATGAGATGTTAAACCGAGGTCCCATCTTCCTGGATTGGTGGTAGTTCAGGTGGATGTTAAAAATCCCATGGCACTTATCGAAAAGAGTAGGGAAATTTCCTCGGTGTCCTGGCCAAATTTCCCTCATTCACTAAAAATACCACCAACAGCTTAATCTGATTCAAGGTCAGTTGGCATTCATCTGTATCCCCCTTCCCTGGGTCATGCCTGAAAATAGGCAGGATTTGTCTAGTGCATTTACCCGGTCAAAAAAAACTAAGCAAAAAAAAAAAAGATGGTGTTCCTAAAGCCACACTCAATGCTGAACAGCAGCAATCTCCTGCATTATAAGCCATGGATCAAAAAGAAGAAAATCAGCCCAAAACTTCTACAGAACGTAAACCGGAGGTTTCAGTAAGTACTAAGTTAACATCAGAAATCCTAAACGCTGATGAAAATAAAAATGTACAAGCACTCCCCTCTACTTCATGGGGTGACATAGTACAAAACTAGCTAACAGTAATAGACACTACAAAACAAAATGAGCAACAAAACTCTAATTTAGCAACTGGTAACCCACCTCCTTGAACCTTTAAACTCTCAGACTTATATTCTAATCTTGGCAAAGCTACTAAGAGAAAAAACACAGTCCGTCTCAAGTATAGAGGAGGCTTAGAAGAACAGCCTGATAGAGCGTATGTCACCAGGAAACTTCTAAAGGAAACTATGCAGTTCACAGCCACAGAGGTGTTTGCTCTAATACATACATCTGGGGACATCCAATTCAATGTTAGTTTCCACTCTTCTATTTTATTAGATAGGTTTTGGTTAAAATATCAACATCTAAAGAACTCTTCAGTCTGGACTCCTTTTATTGTGATCCCCCTAACTAAACCTACTTGTAAAAACACAGATATTCTTTTCAAAAATGAGGACGTGGACATTTATGACATCTTGCCCTGGGTAAAAGAAAGGGTTGAAGTGCATGAAAGACCTCAGCCTATAACAGACACAGAAAATACATGGACAGGGGGTTGGTGCATAAAGGTCAAACTTAAAAATAGTGAAACAGGTCTCCAACATCTACCAAGCAGCTTTTATATACTGTAGGAAGAGACCATGGGTTCTGTTTTTACCCAGGACAACCAAAGACTTGCCACAAATGTGGATCCTTGTCTCATTTAAGCAATATTTGTGACATACAAGTCTGTGACTTCTGCCTTGAAATTGGTTAGTCATTATAGATGTCCTAACCCCTACATTGTAATCTGTGTGATAAACAATGGCAGTCTTATAAAAAACTGCACTTGGGCGGCACATAATAAAGAATCACATTATGATCAAAAATATATGGTTTTGGAGGCCCAGAAATAAAGAGAAAACAAACTCTTATTCCTCAAAATATTTCACCAGAAAAATAGCCAGAAGAACACTGAAAACACCACACCAGAAGCTGTTAAAAATACGACCCCTCGGGGGAAAAAATGGATATAGTTGAAGCACAGAAGTCCCCCCCCCCCACACAGTTCCATCAGAGGATTTTACAGTGGTCGAGGGAAAGAGGAACTAGAGAGACAGAAACCATTACCAAAGATGTCTAGGAGAAGTCCTATAAAAACCCGAAATAGCTATGCACTTTTACAATACACGACTGAGGATGAGGGAGAGACTCAGATTTATCTTCTCTTACATCTTTGGTATGAGAAAACTCTGAAGGCGATGAAGATCATGAGAACTCTGGAAAAAGGGGGGAAGAAATACAAATGGACTAGAAAGAAAGATATGTCTGTTTAAATTAATCTGGGTGTTCCTATGTTAAACATAATCACATTAAATGTGAACAGTATCAGGAATATAAAAAGGAGATATATAGCATTTATTTCCTTACAATTTACTAATGCTAACATCATCTTTTTACAGGATACCAGACTTAGGACACAAAATGATATATATAAGACCACAAAATCATGGGTGGGGGGCCCATCTCTGTAGTCCATGGGGGATGAAGCCTGCTCAGGTGTAGGTATACTTTTTAAATCTTTACAAATATCAATAACTAGAGTGATAGATATCATTCCAGGTAGGCTTTTATTATTAAATACCATTATTACATACTAAAATGCCAGCAGAATAGGCCTAACGGTCTTTCGTGTCTGCTCGTTTGGTCAGTCCCCAACCTGGGTGCTGACCTTGCTGTCCCCCTCGCCTTCTCTGGCTTCTCCCTTCCCAGTTCCGGATAGTCTTGCTGCATTGGATTTTGCTTCCAGAACCCTTCCCCTGTACCTGTCCCACCCCCTCTTGAACCCCTCCACTGTCTCTGCCTCCACCAGCCCCCTAGGCAGTGCATTCCATGGCTCCACCACCCTCTCAGTGAAGTAGCACCTCCTCCTTTCTCCCCTGAATCTTCCCCCCTCCAGCTTCCAGCCATGCCCTCTAGTGGCCCCTTCCTCCTTCCTTCAAGCACCCGACTGTTCCTCCCCTATTTACCCTCTTCATGTACCTAAAGACTCTATCATGTCCCATGGTCCCTTCTCTCTTCCAATGTGTACATATTTAGCTCTTCGAGCCTCTCCTCATAGGTCCTGTCCCCAAGCCCCAAATCATTTTGGTTGCCTCCTCTGGACCCTCTCCAGGAGGTTAATGTCCCGCTTTAAGTGGGCCTCCAAACTGCACGCAGTACTCAAGGTGCGGCCTCACCAAGCAGTTATACAGAGGAGTATCACTTCCCTCCTTCTGGAGGTGATCCCCAGTGATGCATCCCAGCATTCTGTTGGCCTTGGCTGCTGCCTCCTACAAGTCTCAGAGTTGTTCATCTTGACATCCACCACCACCCCAGGTCCCTCTCAGCCATCGAGACTTGTAGCATTTCCCCAGGGTGTACACTTGACCTGGGTTTCTGGCCCCCAGGTGGAGTACCTGCATTTCCTGCATTGAACCTCAGCTTCCACTTTAGACCATCTTTCCAGAGCCTCCAGGTCCCCTGTGGGCCACCCTCCCTCCTCCCCATCCACCACCGCCCCCAGTTTGGAGTCATCTGCAAAGAGACTCATCTCACTCCTGATTCCTGTCCTTATGTCCGATGTAGGCGTTGAACAGAGAGGGGCCCAAGGACTGATCCCTGTGGGACCCCACTAATGACCCTCCTTGGGGATGAGACTATCCCACCAACTACGTCCGGTCCTGGAGCCAATTGCCTATCCATCTGATCATCTGGTTCCCCACCCCCATTTCTCCCAGCTTATCCAACAGGCCCACGTGAGGAAACAGAGTCAAATGCCTTGCTGAAGTCTAGAAAGAGGACATCCACTGGTCTACCCAGGTCCAAGGCACTTGTCACCCAGTCATAGAACTCCACCAGGTTTGTCTGACATGATTTCCCCAGGATGAATCCATGCTGTCTATCGTCCAGGCACCCTGACTTATCCAGGTCCCCCCAGCCTCTCCTTGACAATGCCCTCCATCACCTTGCCCACCACCGATGTCAGGCTGACAGGCCTGTAGTTCCCTGCCACCTCCTTTGATCCCCCCTTGTGGATAGGCACTATATGCGCCACCTTCCAGTCTTGGAGCACCCACCCTGTCCTCAGAGAGATGGTGAAAAGCTCTGCCAGGGGTTTTGCCAGGACATCTGCAAGTTCCTTCAGCACTCTGGGATGTAATTTATCCAGCCCCGTTGCTTTCTCCGTCTTAAGGGAGCTGAGGGCTTCCCTCACTCTCTCTGCTGTGATTTCCACTTCCAGTACCCCTTCTCCCTGCTTAGCCCTCCCCCCACCTGCCAGTGATGCCTCCCCCTCTCCCCAGACCTGCCGATCGATAAGGGTCCCCTCCTCAGTATCTTTGTCTCCTCCCATGTATGATGCAGCACCCCATTTTCCCTGGTGAAACTGAGGAAGTACTCCATTTAGTACTCAGCCTGCTCCCCGGGTCTTGTGCCCATCTCTCCCGGGATTAATCCTGCTAATCTGCCCTTCACCCTTCGTTTTTCCCCAATGTATCTAAAGAACCCCTTGTTCCCTCTCCTAATTTCCCTGGCCAGGTTCTGCTCCTTCCTTGCCTTAGCCGCCCTCACCACTCTAGTGGCCCTTCTAGCCATCAGCTCGTATTCCCCTTGATCCCTTTCACTCCTTGAGCACTTGAATTGCTTATAGGCTGCTTTCTTTCCCCGCACCACCTCCTGGACCTCCCTGGTCCACCAACAGGGTTTTTTGGCCCTACCGCATTTTCGTCTTACTCTTGCACAGGTGCTGGTAGCATCCTGCACCCCTCTCCTGATGATTTCCCACCTACTATCAGCGTCCATGTCTGACCCAATCCCATCCAAATGCTCCTTAAGGATCCTTCCCATTTCCTTAAAATCTGCCCCCCTGAAGTCAGTTACTTCCATCTTTGTGCAGCCTTCTACCCCTCCTAGGTCCAGGCAGAACCAGACCGTGGCATGGTCACTCCCCGCCAATGGGTCCCTTACCTCCAGGCCCCCAATCTGGTCACTGTCTGCCAGGACCACATCCAGTACCCGTGCCTCCCTGGTCGGTTCCCTCACCTGCTGAGTTAGGAACGCGTCTTGAAAGACATCCAACAACCTCTGTTCCCTGGTCACAGAGGATGTCATAGTCTCCAGTCTGTTCCTGGCATGTTTAAGTCCCCAACACCACCACCGTTCCTCTGCCCAGTCTGTGTGTCTCCTAACATCTGCCACCAGATTGTCCTCCAGCTCCTCCGCCAGGGCAGGGGTCTATACACCACTCCTATTTTTACCTCTTGCCCCCCTTGTTATCAAGGTGACCCAACCGCCTCCACGGTTCCCTCCGCCTCCTGTACTCCCCTATGCCAATGCAGTTTTTGACTATCATTGCTACCCTCCTCCCCTTCCCTCCCCCCTGTCCTTCCTGAACATAGTGTATCCCTCCAGGTTCAGGTCCCAGTCATGTCTTGCAGTGGCCCAAGTCTCAGTGAACGCTGCCACATCCACTGCTCCCTCAGTTAGCATCGCCTGGAGCTCAGACATTTTATTGCCCAAGCTCCTGGCATTTAGCAGGACTACCTTCCACCCTTTCCCTATAGTTCCATTTCCACTGCTCATGTTCCCATGGGGATTCTGTTTTCCCCTGGTCTTCACTTTGCCAGTTGGCCTTTCCCTGCAATCCTCCTGGTCCCCAAGGGGGTGGAGACAGAGTCCCTCCTTTATCGGCACCCCCTTGACAGCCTTTTCTCCCATCCCACCCCCTTCACAAGTTTAAACCCCACTTTTCACCAATGAACCTCTATTTTCAACTTAAGGATTCCCCTCCCCTCCAAATTGAGATGTAGTCTATCTCTAGCATACAGCTCCTTATCCTCCCAGGTCTCCCCCCAATCCCCCATCAACCCATACCCTCTGGCCTCACACCACCCCCTGAGCCACTGGTTTATCTCCCTAATTTTCCTTTTGTGTTCCCCACTAGCCCTTGGCACTGGCAGGATTATTCACAATACTCCAATGAGGCTTGGAACAATTTATGCCCCACAAACTAAAACTGACTGGATTAACTTTTTTAAGACCTTGCAGCCTTATCTGCAAACAACAAAATTTATTATTGTAGGAGGTGACTTTAACTGTCCCTTAGACCTTAAGGATAAAACGGGTTGTACAAACAAACTTTACTGTGACACGAATACTCTGAAAAATATTTTACACACTTCAAACTTAAATGACTCATATAAGCAAATACATGCCTTAGGAGGGCATACACATTTTAGAACTATGATATCCACCAGAATAGATTATGTTTTTATTTCTAAAAGCAGTAGGATACAGAACATTAAAACCAATGTCAATGTGATTTCTGATCATATGGAACTTCAGGTTTCAACAGATTTAAAAGATACCAAAAAATTAGTGAAACTATTGAAAACTAAATACTAAATTATTGTTGGATGACAACTTAATTAAGGAATGTACAGAATTCATATTAACAAAATTATCTACATCTGTCTATTTCAACAGAATACTTGAATAGTGGTGTGAGACTAAGAATTACATTTTTCTTTTCCCTCAAAGGGAAGAATAAGACAAGAAATGATTATTTGTATTAGTTACAGCTTCAAAGACAATATATGAAATTACTTTCATTACAATCTACTTTAAAAACTTCCTACAAAAATAAGACTGATCAAGTTAAAAATGAAATGAAAAGGTATCTTTATGATAGAGCCAGATCTTTAGTTGTAGAACAAAAATTTGGTACTAGATTAAAAAAAGTTCTTTGAATATCCTTAAATATAATTGTGAGTATAATAAAACCAAAAATATTGATGCCATTAAGACTCAGAAAGGTACGGTGTTACAACACAGACATCAGATATTACAATATGTAGAAACTCATTATGAATCCTTCTTTTCACCTATAGTAATAGATACTTTACCAGGTCACTTTATTGAAAATGTACCTATTCCAACAGCTTCAGAAAAATATTTAAATTTACTCACAAGACCTATAACTTTGACAGAAGTAAATCAGGCCATAAAAGGCCTACCTTTGCATAATGTTCCAGGATCTGACGGTATTGGTTCAGAATTTTATAAAGTTCATCAAAAAATAATGGGGGTTGTGCTCACTGAATTATATAATGACATATTGGATGCAAACTGTACCTCTCAAAGTTATTTTCATGCGATAATGATTATGTTATTTAAGAAAGGAGATAATATAGATCTGAATAATTGGAGACCAATTTCACTTTTAAACTCTGATTACAAAATTTTTACTAGGATTCTCACCAAAAGATTACAAGTTGTGACAGGAAAAATAATTAGTGAGTTTCAAACCTGTTCAATTTCAGGTAGAAATATCTCTGATAATTTAATTCAAATTCATGAGATTTTTGATAAATATAGTAAAGACAGTAATTCTGGTTTTCTGCTTTCACTGGACCAAGAAAGGGCCTTCAATCGCATCTCTCATAAATTTTTTATCTCATGCATTATGTTGCCATGGGATTTCAGAGAAATTTATTTCACGGATAACATTTTTATATGATTATGCATCCTTTAGGATAATGATTAATGGGTATTTGGGAAAAACAATAAAACAAACTCAAGGGGTCCGACACGGCTGTCCCCTAAGCCCTATTCTTTATATTTTTGATTTAGATACGCTATTAAGAGGAATCTCTGTATCCCCAGAAATCACAGGTCTCTCCATCCAAAAAGATGGCAATTCAGTGAAAGCCATTGCCTATGCAGATGATAGTTGTATTTTTTTTTTTTTAGAAAATCCTAAATCAGGTAAAGCAATAAAGGAACTCCTTAAAGAATTCTCCCTGATGTCCAATGCAAAGATTCATCTACAGAAAAGCAAAGCAGTAAATCTAGGTACAGACACACCACCAGCTCCTAGTGTAGCCAGTATTCTGGTGAGTACTGGACACATTACTTTATTGGGTATAATCTTTGGTACACCTGAGGCTGGATACATAAATTGGGAAAATAAAATCAGAATAGGACACTTAGTCATAGAAAAATTGAAAAATATGCAAATTTCAAAAAAGAAGAGAGTAATTTTAATTAAAATAATATTATTACCAGTTGTTCTGTACCTAAGTGCAATTTTTCCTGTACCTAGAGATTTAGAAACCAGTCTTTATAGCCTATTTTTTTAAGCACTGTGGGGAAATCATCTGAATCCTGTAAAGCGAAATTTCACTTATTTAACACAAAAGCAAGGGGGTCTAGCGATGATGAATCCGGTAGCATTTTTTACTACTAACTTTCTTTTCTATAATATTAAACCCCTTTTACAGAAAAAAAAGAAAACCTGGCATTTTTGGCCATACATAGAATTAACAAACCTTTTATCTCTTTCGGAAAATGGGAAATCACACTTTCATATCCTTTGGGAAAAAAGAGTACATCTCTACTCATGATAGTTACATCCAAAAGAATAAAACAATGGAAAATCACTAGGGAAGAGGTTATTTTATTTTTCCAAGACTAAATTTTATCAAAATGTAATATTACATCAAATTTTGGAACCTTTAGTGTTCCAGTTGGGTACACCAGAGACAACTGAACAGACTCTTAAACTTTTAGTAGAACCCAGATTATCTGAACATATGTGGGACACTATATGGTTAATCTGTCAAGGGAAGATAGATGTCCACAATAATCACAAGCACAAACAGCTTAGTAAGTGGTTCTGTCCTAGGGACACTTGTAATGGCATCCTAGAGATACAGGAACACCTATTTTTTGACATGTCCTTATGTTATTTCTTTTTCGAAACATTTAACCTCTTATTATTGTACACCTTCTTTCTCTACTATTAACTACAATACTTTGGTTTTAGGGATCTATACTGGGTTTTGGGAAAAAATTAACCCTAGTACTTTGACAGTTATGACAGGGATTCTAAAATATAATATATCGATAGTAAGAGGTAACTATGTTTTCCAACAAATTTACTGGACCCAAGAAGAACTCATGCATTGTGTAACTAGACAAACTCTGAATGTATATAACAAAGATCCTATAAGATTAACTCAGAAAGAAACTGTAGCCTTATGGATTAATTGTGAAAACTGGTAGTATCATCCACCATGATGTGTTTCTTAGATCTCTTTTGTAATTTCATTTTTATATAATCTATTTTCTTTTCCTTTTTTTTAGATTAATTGTTAAGATGTGAACATAATTTTTTTGATGTTTGTTTCTATTTTGATCTTACTGTAATATTTGTATAAGTTTGTATGTCCTTAATAAAAATCTCCCCTACTCTTCCTTTTAGCCCATTTCCTGAGATGGAGGAGCCAGAAACAGCTGTAGAGGAGTTGGTGAAGCAACAAGCCATGGAGCCATTCCCCTTCCCCACCAGCAATATGTGATAAGGAGAATGGGAAAGTATTATACCACCAGGACAGTGGACAGGCTGCGAAAGATTTGATTTCAATGGAATGTGGAGAAACAGATGAAAGAGACCCTTCAGATATGGATTGTTCTGATCCAAAGGCTAAAATGGCAGAGGAACTGTTGGAGAAAAATATCAGAGAAAAATTACAACAGCTGGCACACAAAATGGCAACTGAAGAACTTTATTTATAGAAAAAAAAGGACTTGAGCAAGAAAGAGTTCAAGAGAAGGAAAAATGGAGAAAAAAATGGAATCTAAAGAAAAGCTGAGGGCTACTCTATCTGGGTATGCCAGTACCTCTAAGGGCCCACAAATAACCAGGGAGAGAATCAAGAAGGCTTTCGGTATGCAAAATCTGAATGGACACTAGAGGCAGCACTATGAAATGCAGGCTGGCAGCCAAAAGCTGCAGGAGTATGGATTCCAGACAATTCTGTTGACTTTTCAAGCAGCACTTCACAGCAGCACAGCGCTTCTTTCGGGACGGCAGCTGGAAAGTCGAACTATCACTGTGAGCAAACAATACAAGTGGTGAACATAGATCAGGAGATGACTCAGGTGAGTGAAACCTGTAATACTAATGTCACAGATACAGTGTATACTGTGACACTGCCCCAAACACCCATAGCTCAGACTGCTCCCTTTGTATTAACTGGCAAGACTAAACTAAGTACTACTGTGAAAAGTTTTAATATTACGAGAGGTGGGGAAAACAGCCCTAGTGAGATGCCAAACCAGCTGACACCCATATCAGGAGAGAATGTGGTGGGTTGTCAGGACAGGGCAGATGACATTACTCAGATTGAAAAAGAACCTCCATTGCTAAACAATGGGACAGAATCTGCACCACTCCCAAAGATTTCTGAAGCAACACCTTTCAATGGTGAGGCTACTCAAAATGCACCTCAGATACACTCTGACATGGAACTGATGGGGTAACAAGAATAGTTTCATAGTGCTGCTAGTGCTAGTGAGGAAGAGAACCAAGAACCCAAGGAAGATGTCCCCACGATTCCCTAGATATTCTGAGATGTTTGACAGAACCACCCCTAAGCCTAAATAGAATACTGTACGAATCCGATATGGGGGGGGGGTTGGATTTCCAACCAGACAGAGAATATGCGGGGAGGAAACTGATAAAGGATCCATTATATTTTATACCTAGTGATGTACATGCCCTGATTCACATTTCAGGCGAAGACAACTTTGACATAAATTGTAATACTCCCCATGGTTTGGAACATTTTTGGTTTAAGCACAACCAGGTCAAATTCTCTCCATTGTGGACACCTTTCATGGTGATCCTGCTTACCACACTTTTGATTAAGAGAATCCGATATGGTAATCTTTTCTAATGAAGGGGTGACTGTGAGGGACATACTGTACACCACTGGTTGCAGAGTAAATGTGATGTACTGAGGTCCCCAGAGCTAATTATTGATTCGGAACTGTTCTGGACTGGTGGGTGGCACTTTAGAGTGAAATTATGCCAAAATGAAGCAGGAATTCAGCATATCCCTAATTTTTCTTTTTTTATAGCGAATGATCAGGGTGGTCTGCTTTTATGCAGGCCAACCAAAACCATGCCATGAATGTGATGACCATACACATTAAACAAGTTCCTGCAACAAACTACTAATGCATTGTTTGTGGAAAACATAACCATATAAGCACTGCCTGCAGGAATGAGGCAAAATGTAACTTGTGCGACTCTATAGGGCATGTTTTCCAAAAATTTCCTTGTGTGACCCATAATTAAACAGATGGTGTGTGGATCAGGACTCCCTCATCAAAACGGCTCAAAACAAAATAGCAAAAAAGTAAGACAAAATAAAATCAACAATAGAACGTATATTACTCTGAGTCAAATTGCTGAAATTACTAAGGAATAGTCAGAACTATGTTGGCATGGTTGTAACCAAAAAGGAGATATGTATCATTGTTTTGGGGATTTTCAAATAATAAAATAAATGGCAGCAATTCATTAATTCAGTTATATCAATCATCGTTGGATAGACCATTACACCGTACTATGGAAATGTATCTATTTAATGAATTGTCACAAATAGCTCTAACACCTGTTCAAGGTAAAATAGGAGCTCTAGCCTCCATGGTCCTAAAATGAATAATTTTAAACTATTGGAAATCTGATCAAACACAAAACATTCAGATGTAACAGTGGTGGTTCATCTTTTATGACACTTTACTAATAGAAAAACGTGTATATGATGTGGATGACGGTGTTGGTGATATTTATGGTACTAGCTGGAAAGAAATTATGCTGAATTTATCAGCTGTCATGAGGTTATAAAGAAAATGAATTTTTCATAATAAAATTACTAGTATTTAACCATTTGAGGGTGGAGGGATGGGAGATAAATGCATTTTTATCTGTGTTGTCAAAAAACCTTTATGTACTATATGGAATGGATGGCATGTAATGAATGAATATATATTGAATAAAAATTATTTTTGAAAAAAGAAACTCAAAAGAAAGCCAATGTGGGAAAGGCAGCTAATCCTGAAGAAGAGCAAGGACCTTCAACACCCTACCCAGGACCGGTGAACCCCCAAGATGATAAGAAATCAGGCCCACATCAAGGGTAACAAATGTAAAGAGAGAACTCTGAGGTGGAAAAGGTTCCTGAAGAGCCTCATGAAGCACAAAATATTCTATCACATGCCTCTAGAGCCCATCAGAGTTCCACTATCAAACAGACTATTGATCAAGGAATGCCCCCCCAACTGGTCCAAACCAGCAACGAGGAAAAGTGCAAGACTTCAGGCTGTATAATCCCCCATTGTCATTACTGAGAGCAAATATGAAGCTTTATCTGCAACTTAAAACTGGGGGAACTCTGACATACAAGAACTGGATTCAGATACCTCCACACATTCCTTTCCATTACTGGAAGAAAAAGATGGAAAGAAAAAGAAAAAGAAAAAGAAACATACTGAGGTGAGAGGAAAAATGCATGAGATGGCTAGGAAAACTGTATGCCCACACCCACACCTACTAGAACGATGGATTTACTTCACTTGGCATCAATCAGTGTCTGTAGTATTAAAAATACTATGAAAAGAACTGCAGCTTGACATCATCTTTCTGCAACAGACTTGGATGGCAGATTTTTACAATCTAAAACAGACTAAACATTCTTTGGCCTGGGGCCTTCTTACTGGTCCTTCAGGCTGGATGAAGCCGATGGTGTGGAAATTTTGTTTAATGGGGCCAATTTCAAGTTACAGAAATTAATAGATCTGGTACCTGGCAGGGCTCTAGTACTCAGTGGCTTATGGAAGGGGAGTCCTTGTCAATTTATAAATGTGTTTACATGTCAGGTTAAAGTGGAGAGGGTGGATTTATTTGAAAACTTGCAGCCTTATTTAGCTACAGCTTGAGTGGTATATTTAGGAGGTGCTTTTAATTGCTCTCTTGACATTCCTGATAGAATAAATGCAGGGAAAAAAGTATACTGTGACTCAAATACCCTTCAACAATGTGTAGCTACAGCTGGTCTACAGGATGCTTACCGTATAAAGGGCAAGATACCAGAAAAAATTTACTACAGGGGAAACCTGGTGATTAGAATAGATTTTTTCGAGGATTTGTACAGTACCATTTGAATTCTCTGACCATTTATTATTAAAACTAGATATTTCCCTTTCATAAATTTCACATGCAAAAAATAGAAGATGGAGAGCTAATATAGAGTTATTGAATGTTGAGAATATTAGGAAGTGTTTATTAGCTGAGCTACATGTAAGACAATCTGCCTTATGTCTTTATGACTCTGTGGGAAACTGGTGAGAGGATTCTAAAAAGGCAATTTGAATATGGTTGCAAAAACAGAGAGCAAAAAAACAGAACGAGAATTTTTTTAAATATCTATCCCTCAGAAATCAGTGGCAATGTCTGTTTTCAATCACTAATATTTCCGGGAAAGACTACTCTGATCAGATTGCCAGTATAAACCAACAAATGAAAACTTTTCAATGTGAAGGGCAGCTACTTTAACAAAATAATTAAGCTTTGGGACTAAAAAGACCCCTGCAGGAAACCCATGTGCAGCATACAAATCCAGACTGGATTCAACAACTGTAACAGAATTAAAAGATGAGACGGGAAATATTTACTGAACCATTAGAGTTGGAAAGGATAATACAGAATTATCTGAAAACCTTGAATGATAACCAACCAGGTAGCACAAAAGAAACTGAGAAACACTTATTATCAATTGATGTACATTTTTCTAGTGAGGAACAGGCAAGATTAATAGAACCTATTACAATGGCGGAAATAGAAATGGCCATAAGCAGGATAAAGAAGAACATTTCTCCTGGGTAGAATGGGCTTCCCATAGAAGTTTATCAGCTTTTTTGAAGGAAGTCACTGCCACGTTAATGTTGGTTTTCAAGGAATTAACCATGGAAGGTAAAATTCATACTGCATTCTCTTTAGGCCTGTTGAGAGTTTTATGTAAGAAAGGTAATAAAACATTTCTTCATAACTGGAGACCAATACGTATTTTAAACACAGACTGGAAATGTTTAGAACTATTTTGCATACAAGATTACAAAACACCCTTAAATCAATAATACAACCAGTTAAAACCTGTTCTGTTCCAGGTAAGAACATTCAGGAAAACCTGTATATCATAAGGGATTGCTATGAATATTGTACAAGAGAAAAAAGCTAGGGTTCCTCATTATGAATGGATCAAAGCAAGGCTTTTGATAGGGTATCACATGCATTCTTATCTCAAGTAATGAGGAAATATGGAATTCCTGTACAGATGATTACTTGGATCTCTACCCTGTATAAAGCTGCAATTGTGGCACCTTTAATAAGAGGGAACATAGGAGGGAAAATTAGATTATGGTGTGGAGTGCGACAGGGGTGTCCCCTTAGCCCCCTTTTATATCTGCTTTATTTGGACCCATGTATATGACATATAGTTAATAACAGCAATAATAGGGATTCTGAGTCCTTTTGGGATGGAACCATTAAACTCACTAGCTTACACTGATGATTTACTTTTATTTTGTAAAACTGAACAAAGTGTAGTAAGTGGGATAGAAGAATTAACACTTTTTCACAAGTTGCAGGTGCTAGCATATACAAAGATAAGATTTGTGGTATACAACTGGGGGGACAGGGTTCCAAAACAACTATAGCAGGTATAAAAATTAAGACTGACCAAATAAAGTCATGTGATGCCCTTTGTGGAGTAGGCAGCATGTCGGTGCAGCTCTGCTAACTCTGCTGATAATTGTTAACTTCTCTACCTGCTAAATCGAACCAAACAGACTCATCTGTTTATTAGACTGCCTGGCTACCGAGAACATGAAGCAGACTTCACAAGACCAGTTACAAGAGGCGAGTCATTTTGCCAATCAGGAGGAGGATCAGGATGTCATGGTGGGGCTAGAAGCTAAAAGGCCTCACAGAAGCACATTCACCAGCTACAGATCCACTACAGCACCCTCACGGCTCCCCTCAGGACCAGATGCAAGAAGATATTAGCACCATTAAAACTGCCCTATTCTCTTTGATATCCGAATTTTGAGAGTGGAAAACCACTTTGACTGGGCTGGTTGTTCGAGTCACGGATTCGGAGGCGAGTATATCATCTGCCAAAGACTGGATCGCCAAACTGGAAAAGGACAACATAACTTTGAAAAGGGCTGTAAAGAAACTCGATGACAAGGTAGATGACCTGGAGGGCAGATCCAGGAGAAACAACCTTGTACTGCTGGGACTGCCAGAAGGTGAGGAGGGGAGTAATTCAATCTCCTTCTTGGAAAACCTCTGTGTGCGCATTGCAGACCCCGTCCGAATGGGCCTATCTATGTAATCGAGCGTGCACACAGATCTGTTAGACCCAAACCCTCATCAGAGCTACTACCTCGCCCCATGATTGTCAAGGTTTTCAATTAGCTGGTTATAGACCATGTCTTGAAGGCAGCCAGAAACACAGACAAGATTGAGTGGGATGGCAAAAGACTGAGACTAGTTCCTGATTTGACGTACAAGGTCAGGCAGGAGAGAGCCACTTACTATGCATTACAAAGCAAGTTGTGGGCCTCTAAAATTAAGCACTGGATGTTGTGTCCAGCACTTTGGAAGTGTTCCTGCCATCGGGTGTACAATGCTATGAATCGGCAGACAAGGCATCCACCAATCTTGCGATTTGACTCCCTGATTTGTTTGGGAAAGATGGCTGAACTTATTCAGGAGGCCTGGCTTTCATGAACAAGGCTGAGCTTTCTGAAGAATTATAGGGTCTCACACTATAAGGTATGATGCTGAAGCAACCTCTTCTACCAACACTGGTAATTTCTTTTTGGACTTGGCTCCAGGAAAATTCTGGGGGGTAATATCTGAAAGCTCCAAATGACACTCGCTTGGTAGTACTACTGATTTTTCATTGTATGTTTTCCTTTTTTTTTTATGTTGAACCTTTGGGAAGGCACAATAATGGGCTATGATTGAGATAATTATACCGAGGTACCCTTTACTAGCCAATGGGTATCAATGCCCTTAACAGATTTATCAGTGAAGCTGGCAATTTACAGTGAACTTTAAAACTGTCTTTTAATTTTATAATACCATGGAGTGATATATTCTTGTGTGGGCATAGTGACTGTAATGGAGCTTGGGACTAAAAATAACCATCCCCTCATCCTAAGCTGTTGTTAATGTCAATGGTATTTGAGGAGTTTTACTGTGATTAAAGGGTGTCGGAGGAAAACTACTAACTTTAATAATTTAGCTAGGGACAGAGACTTGTCAGTATTTTGTCTGTTAGAGGAGAAGGGGCATTCCAGTCTGGTTGATCCTTGTGATTGGTTATCACACTGTAAAGATCCTCTTCTCTCTCTTTGTTCTCTAATGTGTGAAGCAACACAACTGGGAACCACCTGACATTGTGGGTAAACAGTTTGAGGTGTCCCACGGGTCACCTAATAAATATAGTAGGGGCTGCTCCCAATAGGGCATGATGGCCGTCATGTTTAAGAGTGGACAGGAGGCCCGGGTGTTAGCTAAGCTTGGGAAATATCTGAGGATTCAGGGGTTTATGGATCTTGCTAGGGGGAGGTTTGAAGTAGGGGGATGAGGGGAGGAAGGTATCTCAGGGAAGTCATTATTTTTGCAGCGCTCCAGTATGGAACGTATTTTGCATAAAAACCATAGGTGTTATAGAATTATGGGGAGTTGGAATGTAATGTCTTGGAACATTAAAGGTGGGAAAGATGATGCAAAAAAATATACTTTCCTTAAACATTTGGCAAGATATCTCCCACATACTGCTATGTTACAAGAGACACACATTAGTACTGAACAACTGTAGAGACTTCGCAAGCTCTAGGTTGGACAAGTATATGGGTCGGGTAAAAGAAGTAGACGAGGGGGGTGGCAATACTAATTCAGAAGGGTGTCCCCTTTAGGGAAATTAAATCTTGGTGTGACCCAGAAGGGCAATATGTGCTGGTCCATGGGTATCTCGCTGGGGTGGAAGTCCAGATACTCCTACTTTTTTCACCCAGGTTTTCTACCATAATTGCTTCAGTTCCCAAGGTAATTTGTCTGTTGGGGGGGGGATTGGAACCTAGTATATACGAATGACTTAGATAGAGCATACTGCAGATGGGCTGGCCTCTCCCAGCACAGCATGCTCTCCAGGAATTCATGGAGAGCACTGGACTTCCCTCATCCCTGGAGATTACATTACCCACAAGTTCAGGATTTCATCTTTTTCTCCTCACCCCATAAGGTTCATTCACGGATAGATTATTTTCTCCTTAGTTCCGCAGCATTAGCAGGTGTTGAAGATGCTGCCATTTATCCTAGAGTGCTTTCCGATCACTCTCCTGTTTGGCTTCAACTAGGGGTATCATTATACCAGAGGACCTCAAATTCATGGTCTTTAAATACTCAACTGCTAGCTGAGGAGAAAACAGTAGAACACATGTGAATCCTTATTAGGAACTCATGAGAGGCCAACTATCTCTCTATTCAAGCACTAGATGTGCTATGAGGCTCTCTTAAGGCGACATGGAGGGGATTTAATCAGATTAGCAACTATTAGGAAGCATAAAAGGACCAAAGAGGTGGACAGTTGGTTGTCCCAAATCAGAATCTTAGAAACTCACTTGAGTAAAACTTCTGACAACCAAACCTGGGGACTACAATCTTTAAGGGCTAAATATGCGACACATATTTTAGATCTCACATTACATTCTACCTCAAAATGGAAGCCAACCTACATAAGACAAGGGGAAAAAGCAGGAAAACTACTGGCAAATATACTTAAAAACAACAAAGGGAAGCCAGGTGGATGTCTGCACTGATTGACAGAACAACTGGGAAGCCTACCTCTGACCCGGTAGTCATAGCTAATATTTTCAGAGACTACTACCAATCCCTATACACAGCAACCCCTACAGAACCTGATTATAATTGAAGAATTAGTGAATTCCTACAAGACGCAGAATTACCTAGGCTTAATACGGTACAACAAGACTCCCTGGGAGGAGAAATTTCTTTACAAAAGATATCTGACTCTATTGATCGGTTGCCTACAGACAAAGCACCTAGACCAGATGGTTATCCCCCTTCTTTTTACAAATGCTTCAAAGAATAGCTGACTCCATACTTAGGGGCAATATTTAATTATTTATATGCAAACTCTGTTAAGGAGTCTGCCCTGTTTGAAGCAAGGATTGTTGTCCTACCAAAACCAGGCAGAGACCCAACTATCCCAGAAAACTATAGAACAATCTCTCTCTCTATTGAACATAGAGGTTAAATTGTTGGCCAGTATTTTGGTGTCTCATTTAAAGAAAGTCTGGGACAATTTAATTGGGCAGGAACAAGTGGGTTTTGTCTTGGGGAGACATTCTAGTAATCATTTTAGGAAAATCTGCCATTTGCTGTCCGCGTCTGGAGAAGCCAGTTCTGAAAAGGTGCTGGTCTCCCTAGATGCAGAAAAAGCATTCAACAGGCTTAGCTGGGCATTTTTATTCAACCTTTTACCTAGATATGGTCTTCCCTTGGAATGTATCCAGTGGGTGGTGATTTTATATGCAACCCCTTCAGCAAGGGTATTATGTAATGGGGCTATTTCTAATATGTTTGGGTTGACCAGAGGTACACGGCAAAGTTGCCCCTTATCCCTGATGCTATTTAATTTATATATAGAACCATTGGCTAGAAAAATGATTGCAGTGAGTGAAGTTATAGGAATAGAGGTGGGTTCAGAAATGTACAAACTTTCCATGTTTGCAGACGATATTCTCCTATACCTCTCTTCATGGAGAAGTTCCCTACAGGCAGTTCTGAGAATAATAGGGGAATTCAGCCTGCTGTCCAGACATAAACTAGACCACCACAAAACAACCATCCTGTCTTTAACCTCTACCTGCACTAAAGCAGAAATAGAGGACATAGGACTATGGTGGGCCCCTAGTTCTATTACTTTTCTTGACATTGAACTCCCACGAGAGATTGGCAAACTGAGAAATTTAAATCTGGAGCCGGTGGTTTTGCATAGAAACATAGAAACATAGAAGTTGACGGCAGATAAGGACCGCAAGGCCCATCCAGTCTGCCCATTTCTTTTTCTACCTTATAAATGTGCCATCGGCCTTTGCTCTGTCAGTGACCTATCTATTCATAGTCATTTGTATTGCTCCCTTATGCCTATCCCATGCCTGTTTGAAGCCCTGCACTGTATTCATAGCCACCACTTCTTGTGGTAAGCTATTCCATGCATCTACCACCCTTTCTGTGAAAAAGAATTTCCTCATTCCCCTTAATCGGCCTCCCTCTAATCTCATGCTGTGTCCTCTTGTCCTGCAATTTTTCTTATATTTAAACATGTTAGACTCTTTCACCTTGTTTATGCCCTTAAGGTGTTTAAATGTCTCGATCTATATCACCTCTCTCCTCCTTTGCTCAAGGGTATACATATTGAGCTCCGTTAATCTGTCCTCATATGTCTTCTGATGCAGTCCCTGCACCATTTTGGTGCCCTTCTCTGGACTGCCTCAATTTGGTTAATGTCCTTGTGAAGGTGTGGCCTCCAATACTGCACGAGTACTCCAGATGGGGCCTAACCAATGTCTTGTACAGAGGGATTATTACCTCCCTCTTACGACTTGTGATACCCCTACTAATACACCCTAACACCCCCTAGCCTTACCTACTGCTTTAGAGGTCTGCTTGGATGATTTTAGGTCATCAGTGATGATGATGCCCAAGTCTCTTTCTTCCTTTGTGACTGCTAGCAACTCCTCCCAGCCTATAAGTGGCTTCAGGGTTTCTCTTCCCTATGTGCATGATTTTGCACTTCTTTGCATTAAATCCCAGTTGCCACTCTTCTGACCATTTTGCTAGTTTATCCAGATCTCTTCTCATTCTGCCCACCCCATCTGGATCATCTACTCTGTTGCAGATCTTGGTGTCATCTGCAAACAGACAAGCCTTTACCTCTAGTCCATCTCAGAGGTCACTAATGAAGATGTTGAATAGGACTGGCCCCAGGACTGATCCCTGAGGTACCCACTTGTGACTTGCATCTCTTCTGACTGTATACCATTTACCACCACTCTCTGTTTTCTGCCAGTCAACCAGTTTGCCACCCAGTTGACCAACTTCTGACCCACCCGAGCCTACCTAGCTTATTTATCAATCTTCTATGTGGAACAGTGTCAAAGCTTTGCTGAAGTCAAGGTAGGCGACATCAACTGCTCCCCTTGGTCCACCACTCTGGTTACCCAGTCAAAGAAATCTATGAGATTAGTTTGACAGGACCTTCCTTTGTAAACCCATGCTGTCTTGGATCCTGTGCCCTATGGATTCCAGGTGTTGCACTATCCTTTCCTTAAGGAGTGCCTCCATAATCTTGCCCACTACTGAGGTAAGACTGACTGGTCTGTAGTTCCCCTCCTCCCTGCTACCACTCTTGTGGAGCGGGATCACATGAGCCCTTCTCCAGTCTTCTGGGACCCTCCTGTGCTCAGAGACTCACTAAACAATTCTGCTAATGGCTCTGCTAGTTCCTCCTTTAGCTCCTTAAGTACCCTGGGATGTATGCCATCAGGTCCCATTGCCTTATCCACCTTGAGCTTAGCAAGCTCTTGTAGGACCCTTTCTTTTGTGAGGGAGTAGTGCTCACCTCCTCCCCTGTGTCCATGATGCTGAGCTGTGGGCCCTGCCTACCTTCTCTTCAGTAAATACTGAGCAAAAGTATCTATTTAGGATAGATGCCTTTACAGGGTCCTCCTCCTCACATGCTCCCTTTCTCCATTGCTTAGCAATACCCCTCTGGACTTTCTCCTTTCACTAATGTATCTATAGAAAGTCTTGTCACCTTCTTTACTGTTCGTGCTAGTGTTTCCTCAGTTTGGGACTTTGCCTGCCTTACTGCCTTACCTGCTTCCCTTAGGGCAGTTTGGTATGCCTCCTATCTTCATCCCGCTGTGTTCCTTATATTTTCTGAAGGCCAGCCTTTGGCTCTGACCTTTTCTGCTACTGTATTTGAGAACCAAAGTGGTTTCCTTCTTCTTTTGCACTTCCTTTTCTGTCTAACACAATGGGATGTTGCTTCAAGTATTGTATCCTTAATGCTTGCCCACTTTGCCTGTACCTCCTCACCTGTGTTTCTTTTTGCCAGGGCTAGCTTAACTCTGTTGGCCATCTTATCAAAGTCAGCTCCTCTGAAGTCCCATATTTTTGCCTTGGAATGGGATGATTTAGATGTAGTAGCCAAATTGAACCATACCATGTGATGGTCACTGGACCCCAGGTGACCTTCTACCTGAGATCTGTGATCCCTTCTTTGTTAGTCAGTACTAGATCTAGGATAGCCCTGTCTCTTGTGGGTTGCTGTACCAGTTGTTTGAGGCCCTCCCTGCAGGGAATCCACTATGAGTCTAGTTCTGGCAGATGTTCCTGCTGGTATTGACCAATCTATATCTGGCATGTTGAAGTCTCCCATTATCAGAACCTCCCTTTAGCTGTCATGTTTTGTATATCTTCTAACAGTAATGTGTCTATGTCCTCCCTCTGGTCTGGGGCCTGTAGACAACCCCAGTTCTTATGGCTGTCCCATTTCTGTTTCCAGGGTGACCCAGTTCTTCTGGCTCCTTATGTGTATTCTGAATTTCTGTAGCTTTGATATTTTCATTAACATACAGGGCCACTCCTCCCCCTTTTGCACCTCGGTCTCTTCTGAACAATACATAGCCAGGTACTGAAGTCTCCAAGTGTGGTTACTGGTAAACCACGCTCACTAATTGCTACTATGTCCAGTTTAGCCTCTGACATTATTGCCTGCAGGTCTGGGATCTTATTTCCCAGGCTGTGAGCATTTGTGTACATGATTTTCCATTGGCCAGATTTTGGTGTGTTAGTTGTTGGGTGAAGTTTGGCATTACCCCTGTGCATCGTATGGGGAGACAAACCTTTTTTCTTACCTGGTGATGCAAATGAATGGCAAACACGCTGAATTCCTGTTTGACCACTAGCTGAGGGGGGAAGGGTGTTCTTCCCATTCGACGTATGGGGTGCTGCACCCCTCTCCCCATTTGCTAGTTTAAATATTCTGCAAAGACGCCAAACTTCTGCCCCAATGCACTGACTCCCTCTTTAGTCAGATGCAGTCCATCAAATTTAAAGAACTTTTGCTCCCAGAACTGTTGCCAGTTCCTACAAATCTGTGTCCTTTTTCCTGGCACCAGTCCTTGAGCCACATGTTTAGCTCCCCTATCTCTCCTTCTCTGACCTTCCGTCCATCTGTTCCTTCTCCCAGACTGGCAGGATCTCAGAGAAGGAGATGCCGGAGTAATAGATGATAGTTTGTCACCCAGCTTAGTCAGGTGTTCCTTGGTCTCCACAACTGACCGGCTGGTGAGATCATTAGTCCCTATGTGTACTAGGACATCAATGTTTTCTCCTGCTTTGTGAACAATTTTAGCAATGCGGTCAGTGTCTCTCCATGCTGATGTACCTGGGAGACATCTGACCATCACCCCTGGCTGGAGATGGGTATCAACTCCCCGAATCATGGAGTCTCCTATGATCAGAAGTTTTTTGGATTTCCTTTGTGCTTGTTTAGTTTTGGTTCCTGATTTGGGTGAGTATTGTTGTGCTAGCTCCTGTGCTGCAGTGTCCTGCTCTGCAGTGTCTTCTGCCTCTTTATTTGATTTCAGAGATAGAGGCAGATACCTGTTTGTAGCGTTTATATGGTTTTGGAGGTAATGTGTTGGAGAGCAGAGAGTGATGGGGCACCTGATTTGCTCCTCCTAACCACCTGCCAACCTCCTGGACCAACTACCCTCTGCGGTCGAGGTTTTTCTGTTGGATGCTGGGGAAATGGCGGGTGGTTCTTATAATGTATTTCCTCTTCAATATGAAATTTGAGGCGTGCAATCTCTGCCCATGCTGCCCGGAGCTGAGACCGAAGATCTCCAAAGGCCCAGCATGTAGGACAGTGTCCTAAATCCTGTAAGACTGTCCTTCTGAAAATTGTTCCACAGTACCTGCAGTTAATGAAATCCATTCCAAATAAGTTGCTGGGTTTGTAACCTAGTCAGAGTAATTAGAAGGAAAAAAGGAAAAAAATGCAAGTAATGGTTTAATTGTGCTTTGTTTAACTTGTTATAACAAGTTAAATTACTAGTGCCCCTGTAAATGAGATCACCTTGTGGAGGCCCCACTGATCCCCTTCCTGCTCTGCCACAGGAAATGTCACAACTGTGGTACCCTATAAAAGGAGTGTAGCGTGGGGTGGTTGGGGATGGGGTGGGTGGCTGGGCCTTCCCTGCCTAAAAGAAGAACCACGGACGAAAGAACAAGGAGGTAAGAGCAGAAACAATCAGTCAACAACAAATGGAGTAACCCTGAAAGCTTATCCTAATGTTAGATAAAACTGTAAAACCTGAAGCACCACCTGTAATAATTTCAGAGAAGATATACCCTGTAAGAAACACTTTGCTCCAGAAAAATAAAGCAGTAACAGAAGATATACCTTGCAAAGACAATTTGAATCAGAAGATTACAGCAGTAATCTGTTAGCACCACCTGTAGGCACACCTTGTAATAATGCAGAAGAAGGTATACCAGCAACAACAATTTGAATCAGAGAAAAATAAAGCAATGAAATGTTAGCCACAAACAGTAGCAATCCTGTGAGTAAAAATCAAAACACCACCACACAGTAAATCTGCTTAGCCAAACTAAGTCTTAATCCTTCTCCCTTGCTCTGGTAAGTTTCTCTACTCTGCCTTTCAAGCAGTCTTAGAAGGAAAGAGCTCAGGTGAAGCTAGGTGCCTTGGCCAGCAAACCAAGTCTTCTACCACAAGATATCAACTAACCTGACTTTTAACCCTTCTTTCTGTTGGAATTACTGACAGTTTGCCAGCTCCACTCCCCACACACACCTAATCCTTTGGAAGAGCTGTGGAGGAAAAGCAATTAGCTCCTTCAATGTGAGAAGGAGACTGAAACACCTCTGAGACAACAAACCTTTTCAACAAACAAGAATAAAATAAAACACAGTGTCAAACAGTAATTTTGCTTAGCCTAATGATAAAAAGTCACAAAATGTAAGCTCCACCTGTAATACAGTAATTTCAGAGAAGATATACCCTGTAAGAAACACTTTGCTCCAGAGAAAATAAAGCAGTAACAGAAGATATACCTTGCAAAGACAATTTGAATCAGAAGATTACAGCAGTAATCTGTTAGCACACACCTGTAGGCACACCTTGTAATAATGCAGAAGAAGGTATACCAGCAACAACAATTTGAATCAGAGAAAAAATAAAGCAATGAAATGTTAGCCACAAACAGTAGCAATCCCTGTGAGTAAAAAATCAAAACACCACCACACAGTAAATCTGCTTAGCCAAACTAAGTCTTAATCCTTCTCCCTTGCTCTGGTAAGTTTCTCTACTCTGCCTTTCAAGCAGTCTTAGAAGGAAAGAGCTCAGGTGAAGCTAGGTGCCTTGGCCAGCAAACCAAGTCTTCTACCTACAAGATATCAACTAACCTGACTTTTTAACCCTTCTTTCTGTTGGAAATTACTGACAGTTTGCCAGCTCCACCCCCACATACACATCTAATCCTTTGGAAGAGCTGTGGGAGGAAAAGCAATTAGCTCCTTCAATGTGAGAAGGAGACTGAAACACCTCTGAGACAACAAACCTTTTCAACAAACAAGAATAAAATAAAACACAGTGTCAAACAGTAATTTTGCTTAGCCCAATGATAAAAAAGTCACAAAAATGTAAGCTCCACCTGTAATACAGTAATTTCAGAGAAGATATACCCTATAAGAAACACTTTGCTCCAGAGAAAAATAAAGCAGTAACAGAAGATATACCTTGCAAAAGACAATTTGAATCAGAAGATTATGGTAGTAATCTGTTAGCACACACCTGTAGGCACACCTTGTAATAATGCAGAAGAAGGTATACCAGCAACAATAATTTGAATCAGAGAAAAATAAAGCAATGAAATGTTAGCCACAAACAGTAGCAATCCCTGTGAGTAAAAAATCAAAACACCACCACACAGTAAATCTGCTTAGCCAAACTAAGTCTTAATCCTTCTCCCTTGCTCTGGTAAGTTTCTCTACTCTGCCTTTCAAGCAGTCTTAGAAGGAAAGAGCTCAGGTGAAGCTAGGTGCCTTGGCCAGCAAACCAAGTCTTCTACCTACAAGATATCAACTAACCTGACTTTTTAACCCTTCTTTCTGTTGGAAATTACTGACAGTTTGCCAGCTCCACCCCCACATACACACCTAATCCTTTGGAAGAGCTGTGGAGGAAAGCGATTAGCTCCTTCAATGTGAGAAGGAGACTGAAACACCTCTGAGACAACAAACCTTTTCAACAAACAAGAATAAAATAAAACACAGTGTCAAACAGTAATTTTGCTTAGCCCAATGATAAAAAGTCACAAAATGTAAGCTCCACCTGTAATACAGTAATTTCAGAGAAGATATACCCTGTAAGAAACACTTTGTCCAGAGAAAAATAAAGCAGAAACAGAAGATATACCTTGCAAAAGACAATTTGAATCAGAAGATTACAGCAGTAATCTGTTAGCACACACCTGTAGGCACACCTTGTAATAATGTAGAAGAAGGTATACCAGCAACAACAATTTGAATCAGAGAAAAATAAAGCAATGAAATGTTAGCTACAAACAGTAGCAATCCCTGTGAGTAAAAATCAAAACACCACCACACAGTAAATCTGCTTAGCCAAACTAAGTCTTAATCCTTCTCCCTTGCTCTGGTAAGTTTCTCTACTCTGCCTTTCAAGCAGTCTTAGAAGGAAAGAGCTCAGGTGAAGCTAGGTGCCTTGGCCAGCAAACCAAGTCTTCAGATGCAACAGCATTTGAAAAGATGGCAAAGTTTGTTGTTATCTCTCTGGGGGAGAGTCAACATTTTAAAGATGACCATATTCCAGAACCTGATGTACCCCTTATCCATGTTGAGTCAGGCTCTCCCTATGACATGGTTCAAAAAAATAAACTCCATTTGGTCAGCCTTTCTATGGCTAGACAAGAGACCTAGAAAAGCCATAACCAAGTTGGCAAGACGAGACAGAGAGAGAGAGAGATAGAGAGAGATTTAATATCCCTCAACTTTTTCTTTATGACTTGGCCTTTCAGGGATGCAAATATTTGCAGGGGTTGGAATCCCAGAAGAATGACTCACCAAACCTTGCTTGGCTCAAAACAGAAAGACATATCGCCCGCTCTTACAATATTTCCTTAGCTTCCTTATTGTATACGCGGTTTAATAAAGTTCCCCAATCCTGGGAGCACACCCATATATCTTGGTCAATGTTTGTTAATACCCAACTATGTCATCACTTTAATTTAGACAAGAAGCATGAGTTAGGACAGCCTCTTTTCTATAATCCAAACCTGTTAATAGGGAATAAGGTCATCACCCAATCTTTCTGGCAAGATCTCAGGGTGGTTAGGTTATCAGAATTAGTTGACAATAAAAAATTCAGGCCTGTTAGAGAATTTTGACTCCATTTTCACCTCCCAAAGTTAACCATATTTAAATATATGCAGATCAAATTGTGTTAATGCAGCTCTAGGATCATCCCCTTGGTCTTCAAAGGCATCTCTATTTTTCTCAGACCTATTCAAGTTGGCTACTCATCCCAAACCCATAGCTGCATTATATCACAAACTGACTGCCAAGGCGGAGTCAGGTTACTCATCGACAGCCTTTTATTGGCAACATGCAGCTAACCTTTCACACGACTCTACCGAATGGGAATCAATTTGGGGTAATATCTATTGATTTATAAAACAAGACAGGCTATGCCTGATTAGATACAAGGTTCTTCATAATTTATATTACATACCAGTTAAATTACACTATATGGGTAAGAATCAGAATTCAGCATGCCAGAGGTGTCACCAGGAGATGGGCTGACTCAAACATATACTTAGGATGTGTCCAATAATCCAAGGTTTTTGGCAACAAACAAAGTCCTTTTTAGACCCATTTTTTGCAAGAGACAATTATATTAAAAATGTGTGTGCTTGGTAACCTCTCAGCTGTCACACAACAAACACACAAATTCTATGTAGCCAATGCCTCAGCTGTTGCACTGCTCCATATCCTAAGATACTTGATGAAAGAGACCTCACCTTCACTCAGAGAGTGGACACATGAGTTGCATACAGCCCTCAATGCTGAATGGGAGATAGCCATTCAATTCAACAATTTGAGTGTTTTTAACAGGAGATGGGAGCCGTTCATGCTATTTCTAGCTGGGAAGTGAAAGGCATCTTCAGAGCATTATCCTCCAACTCTCTTACGCTTATAAGCAATATCTTAAGACAACTTAGTATCTATATTTTATGCTGCTGTTCCACAATATGGCGTTTAATTAGGCACATGTTTAGCCGTTTTTGATTAAATCAGGTCAGACAGAGGGGAGGGGGTTGGGGAAGGAGGGTAATCTGGGGAAAGACAATGTTTACAATTACATGCTGAATGTGAAAGGATGGCTCATTTCTGGGGAGGGATGATTGGAAGGGGTGGGTAAAGGGGAGTGAGGGGGTTATGGTGATGGATGTAGTGACATGATCAATGCCAAAAAGTTATCTGTTGCATTGCCTGTATAAAATGTTTGGAAAATCTTAATAAAGTTTAATAAATGGCAAAAAAAAAAAAGACGGACCCAATAAAAATTCTGGGAGTGTTTATAGGGGAAGGGGATATGGCACAAAAAGTGTGGTTGATGTTATTTCAAAAAGTGAGACCCTAGTGGCCAGATGGAAAGGGTGGCAATTATCAAAAATGAAAAGAATATTTGTGATAAAACAATTTATTATCCCTATATTTCTTTATGTAATATGTATTTACCCTATTCCTTTACAACTGAAAATGAGAGTACTTAGTTTATTTTTTCAAATGTGGGGCAATCGTCTAAACCCTATAAAACGAGATTATATTTATCAGGGGAAAAAACAGGGGGGAGTGGGCATGATTCACCCTATAGTTTTTTTCCATACCTTATTTTGGATGGGAACTTTTAGAATAGCCTCCCAAGAGGAAAATACTTCATGTAATAATTGGATTCAGGGGGTCTTGCACCATTTTCTGGATAAGTGGAGTGAATATATGCCTAAAATTGTTCCTTCACTTAAAATTCCTGACTATCTTAGATCTTCCATAAAGAAAATGAGTCTCTGGAAGGTTATAAAATCACAGGTTTTAACCTTACACAGAAAACAACTATATGATATTATGCTAAGGAATGTGGGACCTTCTGAGCCAGACTTATAAGACTGCCCTGCAGTGCAAATTCAAATAGCAATACATCAATTATCTAATGCTAGAATACCACCAAGGTTGTGGGATAATCTGTGGTTATCCACTTACGGAAGAGCTAATGGAGGTAATTGGAAGCACAAGGCTATTGACAAGAGAATTTGCCCATATCATGAATGTTCAGCAACAGTAATAACAATGCATGGGAATTTTTGGCCAAAAGATGGAAACTGCCATGGTTGCAGTGCATAATTTATAACCAAATTATATTAGAGGATTATACGGGGAGATTATCTGGATACGACAGGTACATGTTAGAAGTTGTTTTAGCTGTACTAAAGTTTTATCTCTGGCAAGCCAGAAGCAAGGATGTCTCACAACAATAAAGAATGCCATATGTGTCTGTTGGGAAGCTATGTGAGGAAACATGCAAAGAAATTTTTAAACGAGATCTAGAAAATCATTCATATTGAACAGTGTGGGGAATGTGGAAAGTTTTACGAGTGCTAATACAATCTTGAATATGATAATATTGTTATGTTTGACTAGTATATAGATAATTGGTTTATCAAGAGGATATGGACTTAAGAATTAGACATTTTCTCATTAAAGGGTTGGAAGACACAGTATGGGTGGTTTTTTTTTCAAGGGTTAGTAGTAAATATATTAACAAAATGTATAATTAGAGTTTGGTTTAATGCAAATGAATTCTGGAATTTGCCTTTGTTTTCTTCCCTGCCTCTTATTTGTGCTCATGTATATTTTGTATTGAATTTGTCTCACAAAAATACCCCTACTCTGTAATGGGGGAACCCTGTTTGTTTTGACAAACTGACAAGATGGCCAATGAGGTGGATGGACGTGTTATTGCTAGAGGTGTAGGAGAGATGGCCTCCTCTCCTACACTTTCTTCCCTAGAGGTCTCTGCTAGTGTGACACAGGCTACAACAGATATTGTTTCAGAAACAGATGTTTTGGAGATGGAACCAGCTTGACCTGTGATTGTTGGTAATGAGGTATAAGTACAAAGCCAGAGTATAGAAGAGGAAGAGAAGAAGCTCAAAAAAGACCTGGAAGACAGAAAATGAAGCCAAATTTAAGGCTTGCCAACAAAGACTAATGTTAGCCAAACGTCGTACCCACAATGAGGAGTCCCAGCCTGTTTTAAGTAGTGACTCAATGGCTCATCTGTTTTCAAAGCCACTGCTTGACAACTCTGCATCAGTGGGGTTGCCATTGCCTGACACTGTCAGGGAGAAGCTGCTAGAAGAGATTTCAAAGGCTGGCCCTGTATCTACAGTAACTGTTGCCAAAAACAGCCCTGCTAAATCTGTGCCAGCAACTGTGTGGGCACCAGCATCCCCTCTTCACTCAACCACTCTGGGTTCACATACTAGTGGGTGTGGCTGGATCTTCAGCTGCTGTAAGTATTTCAGGAGACTTTCTGTAAATTTCACGGCCTTTGTGTTTGATTTCAGTAGTTTCAGGCTGCTGGGCTGACTAGGGAGGCCTCTGTTTCTTTCTGCTGCAGGTGTGGAAACCTCTAGCAGCTTCTAAGTGGGTGTGGTTGGACTAGCCACTGACTGGGAACCCCATGGCTGATTGTTTTCTTTGGTCACAGCCTGTGAGGTTAATCCCACCCCCGGCTCAGCCTTCATTTATAGGGCAGGTCCTATAGTGCCTTGCAACATCCTGCAATCACACAGGACATTGCAAGCAAAACAAAACAAGAATCAGATAGGAGATAGCAGGTAGCTAGTAGGAGGTATAAGCAGGCAGATGATTGAGGAGGGTAGTGTGATGTATTTTTTCATCAGCACATAGCCTAAGGGGAAAAGGGCTTTTACAGGCATGATTGAGGGGGTCCTTCTTGTTTTAGGACTTAGGGGACAGGCTGTATTTATTTGGGGCGGCAAGCTTTGTTGGTTGGCTAACTTTTACATGAGGGTAAGGTATTGGGGGGTTGGGGAATCATGGGCATGACGGGAAAAGGTGGTTAGGAGGGGCATGGGGTGTATGGGCATCCTTCTACTGAAAAAGAGAGGGGTGCTTATGGGCGAACAGTGAGATGGGAAGGGTGGTAGGCTGCAACAGCTGAAAATTGCATGGGGAATGTTATAGGGTGGGTCTACAGGCAGACAAATAACGTACACAGAAGCAGCAGCTTAGGTGCAACCCACTGTTTGCTGGTGGGATGTTTATTACTTCATAAACAATTTACAGCACCAAAAAGTAAAAATAAATACAGAAAACAAAAGAAACAAAATAATAAACAATCAATGGTAATTCCTAAGACTTCTCTTTACTCACAGACTGAAACTTCCCTCCAGCTAGGTCAGGAAGAACTGACCCTATCTAACTTGCCACCTAGAGAGGTAGGGTTTATATACCCGCCTCCTTGGTCAGGTGACCCAGTATTCTTTTGGAACAAGGTAAATCAATGAATAACCTTTCAAAATAATATTCACTAGCATAACCTTATTTTATACATCAATACAAACTTTCATTTGAACTTTTTATACAATAAAAACTCTGTATAAAGGATTTGATACAACAACAGTCACCTAACATTTGATTGACAGTTTGCCCTCTTTAAATATAGACCACTAGGGGCTGCTCACTCCCTATAGTGGCTCTCATTCTGCTGTAGAGCTGCTAGCAAGCAGGCCTCCTCTTAGCTTCCAAGGAGCAGCTCAGCAACAGCATTGTGGTAACTTCCGTCTAAGTGTTTCAGTTCTTTCTAGGTTTGCAGTAACAAAACCTTATTTGGTTTACCAGGACACAGAAATGTTTTAAACATAGTAAACCTGTAACCATTTCTTCCTTTTTAAGGTGTTTTGCAGCACAGGAGTTAGTTTGGCATTGCTGAGCAGGAACACTGTTTTAGGGGAATTTATTTACACAATAGAGGCTTTCCTTTAGTCTACCTTTACATCACAGGTACCTGCAGTTTACAAATGCCTTTATTCATAATGTGCTGCTAGTGTAATAGAGTTTCTTTTACTTAGGAACTCAGGGTAACATGAATAGACAAGGGACCAGGAAATGAAGAGAAAATTTAAACAGCAGGGATAAGAAAGGGGAGAGGGGAGTTTTGTAAGGAGGTGGCCTGCCTCCATACAGAAAAATAGGGACAGCATAAAGAGAAACAGGAAAGTGGTTGCAACCAGAGGTTTAAGAAGAGAAAAAGGTCCCAAGTCTCAGTGGCAGGGACAGGCCCTGTCACAGAGAGTGTGAGGGTGTTTGGTGTGTAGGCAAATAAGGCAGCTTAGGAATGAGACCAGCTGTTTACATACCGAGCTTAAGAGGGGACTGAGGGCTGTGATGGAAGGCAATTCAGCAGCTGGGGAGGGAAGAATGGTAACTGTAGGGGGAGGACAGATCAAAGGGGGAGAAGCAGGAATATGGTGGCAGATGGGGGAAGGAGACAGGGGGTCTTGGTTCAGAGGACAAACGAGGGCAGGAAAGGGGAGAAATGGAGGATGGGAGGGAAGGAGGTAGGGTGGCAAGCAGAAGGATGGAGGAAATAGGTGGTAGTGAAGGGGCATCAAAAAATCGGCTCGAAGTACTGGCAGGATTGGTGGGGTGATGTGGGAGTTCAGGGCGGAGGAGCCAATGACAGACAAGGTGAGAATGGAATGGGGGGTCAAGGGGTTGAGGGGGTATGGTATGGAGATAGATCGAGTAAGGGAGTATTGGGGAATGGGGATGGGTGGTATGAGAAGAAGAGGGTAGGGATGCATCAGGGAGAGGAGGAAGATGGAGAATGGTGGAGAGGGGAGATCAAATCAGAGGAAAAAAGGAGAAGAAGAACAGGACAGAGACAGGGGACATTACAACAGGAGTGGAAGGGGGAACAACTGCGCTGGAGGAGGAGGAGGAGGATGAATGGAGAGGAAGGGGATGGGATAAAGGAAGGACAAGGTGAGCAGAACATGAAAATGAGGGTGGGATCCTAGTGCTGAGAGACTCAGTTCTGAAAGGGATCAGATGGGAAGCAAGGGGTAGAGGCATAGTCACATATGGGTGGAGGCCATGCCAGGCATGACAGCAGAAAGGGTGGGTCAATCTGTTCTGAAGTATGCTAAGAGGGCCAGGGAGAAATCTCAGTTCTGCATTTGGGAACAAATGACCTAGCAGGAAATATGGTAGATGTAGTCCAGAGGAGGTCTGAGGAGCTGGGGGTGATTTGTGAGGAGGCAGGAAGATCAGTAATTTTCTTGGAGGAATTTAACAGATGGCTAAGAGAATTGTGTCAGTCCAAAGGGTATGGGCTGGTGGGGGCGTGGGGAAGGACCTGGGAGGGCAAGGATCTCTACGCGAAGGACAGGCTACACTTGAGTGAGGAGGGAAGAAGGATATTGAAACAGAAACTGGGGAAATACTTAGCAAGCAATGAGACTTTAAACTAGAAGATGGGGTGACAGGTGGGCAGGAGTCAGGCAGTATCCACAGGAAGGAAAGCCGAGAGCGCTTCCCCCCCCCAAACCAGCAACAAGGGACTTAGGGAGAGGTCAGGAGGGGATGCTAGAAAGGGAGGGCAAGTAGGGAAATGGGGGAAGGAAGTGGGGTGGAGGGTGGTAACCTTGAATGCTAGGAGTCTAGGGAACAAAACAGCAGTTACAGGCTCTCATGGCGGATGGGGAGGTGGACATGGCAGCCATCACCGAGACATGGGCCACCTGTTACCATGACTGTGACCTGGCAGTACCAGGGTATAGGATATTTCAGAGGGACAGGGCAAAGGGAAAGAGGGTGGGTGATGCTATATGTGAGGGAAGAACTGAAGTGTGTCAGGGAGGAACGGGAGGAGGGCAGCACAGAGTCATTATGGTTGCAGTTCCAAGACTTTAAAAATAGGACTCTCAGGATGGGAGTGGCATACAGGCCACTCTCTCAGACTGAGGAGTTTGCTAAAGAACAGAACAGATCAGAAGGACCTGCGGGAGGGGCAGCATGGTGATTATGGTGGACTTCAACCTGCCGGGAGTGGATTGGGGTACCCCAGCCACCATGAATAGGAGGGAGCAGGTACTTCTGGATGCCTTCCAGGACAGCTTCCTATTGCAGATGGTCAATGAGCCAACCAGGTTAGGGAACACCCTAGACCTTGTGCTGGTGAATGATGGGTTTGTGAGGGAGCTGGGGGTGGAAGAACCACTGGTGAAAGTGACCACCACTTGGTTTGGTTCACGATAAACATGGGGAAAGAGGGAGTAGGAAAGGGCACACGGGTGTTAGACTTCAGGAGAGCCGACTTCGGGAGGATGAGGGAAATAGTACATGGGTATCTGGTCAAGATCCATCCAAACATGGACGCTAACCAGAAGTGGGAGATCATTAAACTGGGAATTGAGGAGCCAACTGCATCATGTACAAGGGTCTAGAGTAAGAGGGCTAGGGCGAAGAAGCCTAGCTGGGTGAGCAGGGGGGTCATGGAAAAAGCAAGGAAGAAAAGAGCCACCCTTAGAAGGTACAAAAAAACAGGGAGAGGTGAGGACAGGGAGGAATACCTGAAGAAGTTGAGGGAGGTGACAAGGGCAGTCAGGGCAGCCAAGGCATCCCGGGAAGTCAGGCTAGCACAGGGCATTAAATATGTAGAGAAGGACTTCTTCAGGTACATCAAGGAGAAACGGTGCTGCAAGGACCAAATAGTAAGGATAAAAAGGGATGTGTGTGGGTGGATAAAGGGGCAGAAAAGGCAGACACATTAAATGAGGACTTCTGCTCAGTATTAATGAAAGAGAAAGGGGGAAGCAATATCCAAGGGGGTTGGGGGGCTGGGCATGGGAGGTAAGGAGGAGACAGACAGGGAAGTCCCAGTGGGCAAGGTACTGGAGGGCTTGAGAGCACTGAAGGTGGACAAGGTGCCTGGGCCCGATGGCATACACCCCAGGGTGCTAATGAAGCTGTCAGAAGTCCAGGCAAAACCCTTGGCAGACCTGTTCAATGCCTCCCTGGACTCGGGGAGTGTTCCCCAGGACTGGAGGATGGTACACGTGGCACCCCTCCACAATAGCGGCCCCAAGGATGAGCCGGGAGACTATAGACCAGTAAGCCTCACATCCATTGTGGGAAAGCTGATGGAGGCAATCTTGAAGGAGAGGCTGGTTTCCCCTCCCAGAGGCTAATGGGCTGCAGGACAGCAGACCACATGGGTCTACCTCAGGCAGATCCTGTCACACCAACCTGGTGGAGTACTATGACTGGGTAACCAGGCAATTAGACAGGGGCCAAGCAGTAGATGTCCTGTACCTAGACTTCAGTAAGGCATTCAATTCAGTGTCACATGGGAAGCTAGAGAGTAAATTGGAAGGCACAGGGTCGGGGGTGAAGATGGTGGGATGGGTAGTGAACTGGGTTCAAGGGAGACAGCAGAGGGTGGTGGTGGTGGGAGGGGAGCTCTTATCTCCCA
This sequence comes from Neoceratodus forsteri, assembly GCA_016271365.2. Classification (NCBI taxonomy): domain Eukaryota; kingdom Metazoa; phylum Chordata; order Ceratodontiformes; family Ceratodontidae; genus Neoceratodus; species Neoceratodus forsteri. The sequence goes on from CM028131.1 coordinate 1,182,322,320, forward strand.
GGGTGGTGACAAGCAGGGTGCCACAGGGCTCTGTATTGGGCTGGTGTTGTTTGGAATCTTCATAGCAGACATCTCAATAGGTATCAAGAGCAAGATCAGTCTGTTTGCAGACAACACCAAGATGGGAGCAGCAGTGGATCACTTAGAAGGGTGGCAGGGGTTGCCAGCTGGTCTGGCAAATTTGGATGCCTGGTCAGACACTTGGTAGCTGGGGTTCAATGCCAAGAAATGCAAGGTGCTACATTTTGGCGCAAAAACCCAAGGAAGAGTTACCAGCTAGATGGGATTCAACTAGCCAAGATGGAAGAGGAGAAGGATCTTGGGGTGATGATAATGGGAGCAATCAACAACTCAGCATAGTATAGAAAGGCAGCTGCAAAGGTCAACAGGATGCTGGGTTGTACTGCCAGAAGCATATCCTCCAGAAGGTGGGAGGTGATCCTGCCATTATACAGGTCACTGGTTAGACCACATCTGGAGTACTGCATGCAGTTCTGGCGACTGTACTTGAAGAAAGACATTAGGTTACAGGAGTGGGTGCAGCACAGGGCAACAAAAATGATCCAGCGGCTAGGGGACTTACCTTATGAGAGCAGGATGAGGGAGTTGAACATGTACTCACTGGAGGAGAGGAAGGATGGGGGGACATGATTGAAATCGCCAAGTACATGAAGGAAATAAATAAGACAGGTATGAAGGAGATTTCCAAATTAAGGAGGGGGAGGGACACTCAAGGGCACAATATGAGATTGGAAGGGGGAAGGTTCAGGAGAGAAATGAGGAGGCACTGTTTTACAGAGAGGGTGGTGTCTGGGTGGAACACATTGCCAGAAGTGGTATCCTGCACAACAGTGGGCTGCTTCAAAGGGGGATGGGACAGGGTAAGGGGGCAGGTCACTGGAGGGGAGAGGGGCAGCTGCAATATAAGGGCTACTAGCTGCACAATTGAGCAGACTTGATAGACCGTAAGAAATTCAAAAAAGACTGCACTCCACTGCAGAATGACTATGGAAAATGCTAAATGTGCAGCTCAAAAACTGTTTTATTAATTAATTATACAAATATCAGTGTTTCAATATTTCAACAGCATTTCCAGAGTCAATTTATAAACGACCGCTCTCCTGTGTCTGAAGAAACACTCCCCTGCGCTTCAACCAACTAATCAGTCTTCATTAGGGGTACAGTGTGTTTCACATTGCTCTCCTTAAGTAGCCACAAAATTAATTATCACTTAGGGAAACATCTATTACATCAATTACATACAGCTTAATATCAGGAAGTGACTTTGGAAGGATTTAAACTGGCTTGCATCTGTTTTACAAATTTAACTTTCTTTGCTAAATTAACATTACACAATTTATTCCTAAGTCAAATGATAATTTTATCTTTTAATTTAAGTAACAGAGTCTACTTTTAAAGTTCCTTAACATAAAGTTTCTTAACACATACTAGCCGTGGAGCACAGATCAAGATGTGAAAGGAAATAATTAAAAAGGGGGAAGTTTTAGGATTGTTCCAACTCACAATCTAAGATCTCTTTTGTTATAATCTATTTTCTGTTAATAAAACATATTTAAACTGTGTCTTGCTGTATCTTTTACATTTATTTTTAACCATTATGCTTTGACTTTTAATTTTTTGCATGCCACATATATATTTAAATTATAACCTTTGAGCCACTATAAATTCTAATAATTTCACTCATATCTTAAAGATATTAAAGAAAATTAAACAAAATGACTTCCTCTATTTTTGACACGGTTAAGTGGCTCTGGTGGCATTCAAACCTTACATCTAAGTGTTTATTCAAACATGAATTTCTGCTCACATCTTGATCTTTAGATTTCCACATGGTCTATTTAAATCATAATGACAATCTTATTTTTTAAAATACATAAAAACAAAAAAAGAAGATATAGAAAAGTAGGAAAACTGAGACATCAAGGTATGCTAAATGCTAATTTTTATCTTAGACTTAACATTCAAACTACAGAAGACTCTATACCCAGTACTAGCAAAGATTGTTTGTTAGTACAGAAGAACACTGTAGCCAGCACACAGCTGGAGGATCCAAAAGGAAAAGGAGGAAGACAAAAAGGAAGAAAAAAATAAGACAAGGTAGAAAAGGCAGGTGTGGAAAGAACTCCAGAGCAGCAGCAAGAAGGACTGAGAATAATTAATTTGTCTAAGGTAATGTTGACTGATGAACAAGTGAAACTGCTGGTAAAAGGACTAAATTTTGCACCAACAGCTATACCAAATAAGTGGGTCTGTATAAACTATTTCGTAAGCTTAGATTAAAAGAATGTTTTGGTAAAAGACAGCTTGCTACAATGGGGTGTGAACTGATTGAAGGAACTAATGGTGTCACTGAAAGGGAGGGGTTGGGGGTCGAAGTGGATCAGGAACAAGAACCAACACTGATTGAGAGCTGCATAATTGAGCAGACTTGATAGACCATAAGGCCTTCATCTGCTCGCAAGTTCATATGTTCATATACTGCAGGAAATGAAACAAGCATTCGTCAATGCCGAATGTTGTCTTGCTGGCATTGGCATTGGTAGTGCAGGAGATAGAGAGATGCATAATAGGAATGGCAGTGAAGTAATGAACTGATGCCAACCCCACCCTGCAGAGACTGACAGTCATTGGGGTGTGCCTTTGGGTCATCGGCCATAACGATCATGCCATTTCACTTCACCCTACCCTGTAGACACCGACAAGTGTCACAGTGTGCCTTGGAGTGTTCGGGCCTTACACTCTCCCCATTCCATAAGGTAATATGTAGAGATAGGTGCAGTATAGGAGAATGCGTTGAACTTTGGGGTGAAAGAGTCCAAGGCACACCTCGATGCCTGTCACTGACTGCAGGGTGGGGGTGCAATAGCGTGAGCATTACAGCAGACAATCCCAAGTCACACCCCTGACGCCTGTCAGTCTCTACAGGGTGGGGCATTTTAGTTGTAAACCCTAATGCCCCAGGCATTTTTTGGTATTTTCACTCCAAATTTTCAACATGGGCTTTTTGTGACCCCCACCTCATGAACAGTGGCACTATCATTTCATTAGCCGAAAGGTGATTTTGCACAGCAACTGCGCCATTTGGTGCCACAAGTGCAAAAACACATTTCGAGCAGGACGTGAAAAATGACAGCAGTATTGTTCATGAGGAAGTGTAAAAAAGGGCAATGCTGAATATCTGGAGTGAAAATATGAATAATTAATGAAGTCATGAGCATGTGTAGAAACTGCACAATGCATGCCCGTAAAGCAATTATTTTGGGGATTTTTTTAACCACATTTTCAACATAGGCACTTTGGGACCAGCACTCATGGCCAGTGTCACTGATTTTGTTAATCTGTCCTGAACATTGACTTCCCACAGCAACTGCACCATTCTGTGCCACATGTGCGAAAACACATTTTGGGCAGGATGTGAAAAAATGGCAAAGTTGAAAATCTGGAGTGAAAATATTAAAAATTGCCAAAGTTAAGAGTGTGTGTGGAAACTGTGCAATGCACATTCATAACAGTTATTTTTTGGAATTTTTTCACCAGATTTGCAAGGTAGGCTTTTTGGGACCCCACCTCATGAACAGCGGCACTGTTGTTTCATTAATCAGTTCCAAAAGGTGATTCCAGGCAGTGACCACAAAATGACCTTTCAGGACTGAATAATGAGATAACAGTGCACATGTTCGTAAGATGGGGTCCCAAGAACCCCATGTTGAAAATTTGGAGCCAAAATTCAAAAAAATGGCTGAGATATCCACCTAAGTTGAACCCCCCCCCTACATTTATGCCATTATATAGCTTACTGGTATTTCTTCATTTCACAGTCGGCTTTGAAGAGTGCAGACATGTTTCTGCTCCACCGACAATTGCAGCACCGACCTCTGGAGGAAAGTATGAGGTTGGATGAGGGTGTGTGGGGAGGTGGGGTGTGCAGAGGGTGGGTGCAGGTTGGGGGAGGGGAAGCTCCACGGACAATGGAACGTTTTCTTTTTTTCTGGTACAAAACAAAAAAGGGGCACTGCGCTGCAGGAGAGTTTTCTTCCTTTACAGGTGAAACAAAGCAAATGTTGGGCACACTGGGGTGGGCTCCCAGTTTTCCCCATGACTTCTGGGGAGGCTGATGTTGGCAACACTGGAGTGGGCTCCCAGTGTACCACACAATGGAGGTGGGGTGGGGCCAGGGGGGGCAGGAACATGCTGATGCAGTTGACTTACTGTGAGCAGCAGCACAGAGGGGGTGGGCTCCCAGTGTGCCACACAATGTGGGGGGTGGGCCTGACATGCCAACACGGGTATTGCACCTCCAATGTTGGTTTCTTTTGGGGATTGTGTGGCTGCAGCTTCGCTGCCATGTTCTTTGAGATGTTTTGCCAGGAAAGGCATGTCGGGAAACGTGTCATCTGTGCCACTGCATGACGAGCTTGTCTGATTGCAGCGGCACTTTTCTTACAAGTTATGTGCACTTTACATATTCTTGTGTCAGCGCTAGCATGCTGGCTTATTGGGGAATAAGAGACACACCTACTAAAGCATGCCCTGCATTCACCAACACTGACACACCTCTGAAACATGCTACTAGCACAAAATGTTGCTTGCGTATGTGCACAAGCCAACATAACAAAATCTGGTCAGATCCACCACAGCTGCATAATGAAGTTAGTGACATCGTGTGGAATTGTTAAGGTGGTATGGAGAAACAACACAATGATTTGTAAGTAGCAAGATTTGTTTTAGTTTCTGCACTAAGGAAAGCATACACATTATTAAGAACATATATGGAGGTGTACATTTTAATGGAAGAAATAGGAAGCTTACAAAAGAACCCCAGAGCAAATGCCACTGATGTAAGTGTTATCCTGGATGATACTGGCCAGACCGCCACATTTTAAAGAAAACACAACTGCACATATCCCAATAATGCAAAGCATCATGGGAAACATGCACATTCCCATGATGGTACAGAAGGTGGCAGTACAAGAAAAAGTAATGGATGGCATATGTTCAGCCTTGGGATTATTTACACATTTTTTTTTAATTTTTCTTTTTTAAGAGAAACCGGGGTTTTGTCCATGAGGTGATGTAAGTTATATTTAAGCAAAGTGTTGATGTCAGGAAGTCAGGTGTAATGATGACGGACTGTTAGAGAAAATGTGATATTAACTTTCAGAGGGGGTCGCTTTTGATAAAGGCAAGATAGTTGTGCTTGTGATAATGGGAATATTAGGAAAGTATGAGGTCTGTGCTGAAGTGGAGTACAAATATGCACAGTTTCATAAGTATCTGCTCAGAGTGAAGTCAAATGTGATGTGCAGGTTTGTTTTCGAAACAGGTAAAAACAGTGATAAATGCAATTAATAGAAAGATAGATAATTACATAGACAAATAGATAGTGAGAGGGACACAGACAGACAGGCAGACTAGGAATGGCAGTGAAGTACTGAAGTGATGCCAACCCCACCCCCACCCCACAGACATGGAGAGGCATTGGGGTGTGCCTTTGGGTCACTGTCCATAACGCTCACGCCATTTCACCTCACCCTACCCTGCAGACACAGACAAGAGCCGAGGTGTGCCTTAGGGTTTTCAAACTTTACACTCACCCCACTCCATATGCAGAAATGTTTACAGTATAAGAGAATGCAGTAAACTTTGGGGCTGAAGAGTCAAAGGCACACCTAGATGCCTATTACTGGCTGCAGGGTGGGGATGGGGGTGAAATGGCATAAGCATTACTGTTGACAATCCCAAGTCACACCCCTGATGTCTGTCAGTCTGTACAGTGCAGGGTGGGCGTTTCTTGGTATTTGCACTCCAAGTTTTCAGCACTGACTTTTTGTGACTCCACCGCATGAATAGTGACACTATGAGTTCATTAGCTGAAAGGAGATTTTGCACAGTGACTGTGCCATTTGGCACCACAGGTGCAAAAACACATTTTGAAAAGGATGTAAAAAAATGACAGCTATACATTTCTTGCTTCAGTAACTGCTCAGCACATCTGTTGCATGACCTGCTTATTGACATTTTATATCTGCTATTCAAAGTACTGCTGCTATGTCTGGGGAAGTACCTTTCCTAGGTTGCAAGAACAGCTTCAGAGGAACACACACACACACACACACACACACACACACACACACACACAGCAAAACACAGTCACAAAATTATTAGATTTGTCTACAAGCACTATGTTCTATGCAAGTTGGGGCACAGGGAGGAGTTAAGGCTGGAGATCAGTTACGGTCCATGACATAACCACATTGTCAGAATAGTAAATATTTAAAAATAAACATAAATGTAAAAGTAACCATTTCAAGAAGAAAATGCAAACTGTGACACTTAACAGTTATAGGGTAAGTTAGCACATCTGGACTTATTTACTGCATATGCATCTCAATTGCTAAGGGGTCCTGACGATGTTCATCCTTCCTCAAGCCAGGCTAGCTACAGTATGTCTAGCAATAACATGGATGGAAAAATTATGCCATATTTTCAACAAGAAGTTAGCATTTTAAAAATACAGTGCTGTAGACTGAGAAGCAGCTTGTGTAGGTGCATTCATCATGCTAGCCAAGATGTGTTCTGGTTGCGTTCCATAAGGCTAACCAGTGGGAGAAGTAGGGGAAAGGGATAGAAATCTAAAATAGAACCATTTAACCCATTTGTGATTTAAAGTTGCATGACAGAAATGTGGCTTCCAGAACTTGACACCATATTACAAATGAGGCCTCACCAGTGATCTACACAGTGGCATCACCACCTCCTTCCTTCTGCTGGTAATGTCTTTCCCTATGCACCATAGCATTCCACTGGCTCTGGCTCTCCTCACAGCTTTGGTACATTGTTTAGCCACATTTAGGTCATCCAATATGATTACCTCAAAATCCCTTTCCATTTTGATGACCATCAGCCCCGCCCCCCCCCCATAATCATTCCCTGGGTTCCTGAAACCCTTCCTTATTCAGCAGGCAGGTGTTCCCAGGGCAGAGGAAACTTGCATCCAAGAATAGGGAGGAGATACATCATTATTTCTACCTTTCCTAGGTTACAAGAACAGCCTCAGAGGAAAACACACACACACAGACACAGACAGACACACACACACACACACAGCAGAACACAGCTGTAAAATGATTAGATTGTCTGCAAGCACCGTTTTCCATGCAAGACACAAGTAACTGAATCAAAAGCACCCACACACTTACACACACCAGAACACAGTGGCAACATGATTAGATTTGTCTACAAGCACTATCTTCTATGCAAGTTGAGGCATGGGGGAGTTAAGGCTGGAGATCAGTTACGGTCCATGACATGACCACATGGTCAGAATGAAAAAATTACTCACCTTAGTAATTGCTTTTCTTCTCATGGAGTCTTGCTATATTATGACTAATGCAGTTAGCCACTGCACTTGAATTGCCCTGGAGAGGAAAGAGTTAACTCCAGGGAGTCTGGAGTTCTACAGCACAAGAGCGCTTATGCCAAAGCTCTATCTGGGCAGTTTCAAATGAAACTGTCAGATCTTTACGAAGCTAATACTAAGCAACAAGTCTGTGTGGAAAGCTCTACACTAGCCAAATGGCTACCTACTAGTAGAAATAACAACAATATAAACAACAATAACAATAATAACAATGAATAATAGTATTATTAGTTACCCCTGATAAGCACCATTAGGACCCCCTTCCCCAAAGACTCAAGTCCAGGAAGGGGCCAATATACCTAAATAAAATAACCTAGTTCCTAACCCTAAATAAAAGAAGGTAAGGAAAAAAACTACAATGGCATGACACAGTGCTTGCACTAATTTGCCACCCCTACCCAAGTAGAATTCTGAGAGGGGCAGGAGGGAGGTGGTCATAATATAACAACTCCATGAGGAAAAGCAATTACTAAGGTGAGTAATTTTTTCTTCAAACACCATGAAGTCTTGCTATATTATTAGACTAATGCAGATACACAGCAGTACCTCCATGGAGGAGGGTCAGAACCAACTTAGGAAATAGGCTCTGAAGCACAGCTGTGCCAAAACGAGCATCTCTCCTGGACTGAATATCCAGGAATAATGCTTGGTAAAAGTGTGAACTGTTTTCCAAGTAGCAGCTTAACAGATTTCCAGAATGGAATATCTCTAGCAGCCGCTAGAGATACAGCTGTACCCCTGGTGGAGTGAGCCCTCAGTCCTGAGGGGGTTCTCTACCTAGTTTTTGATAACAAAATTGGATACAAGAGACAATCCACCTTGCAATTGTCCTCTTAGTGGCAGGTTTCCTTTGCCAACCTCGCCATAGGTAGAAGAGTTGGAGGATTCGAACCTGTGACCCTTAGTGCGTTCAAATAGTAGCTTAAGGCTCTTTTGGCGTCCAAGCTGTGCAGTCTCCTCTCACCTGAGGAAGAATGCTCAGTGAAAATACTGGAAGAGATATGGATTGGTTCAGGTGGAAATCTGAAACCACTTTAGGCAAAAACTTTCTGTTAGTCCTGAGGACTACTTATCTCTGTGGAAAGAAAAAAATCTTCTTCCACTGACAGGGCCTGTAGTTCACTTGTCGTCTGGCAGAAGTGATAGCCACTAGGAAAACAGTTTTCCAAGTTAGAAACTTGAGCTCTGCTGAGGACAGAGGCTCAAGGGAGGTTGCATTAACTGAGCAATGCAAACATTCAGGTCCCAGGCGGGAGCTGGTTCTCAAAAGGAGGGTTAGTGTGAAGTAACCCTAAAAAACTTGGAAAACACAGGGTGAGAAGAAAGGAAGCAGGCTTCCCTGCTGACACAAAAACAGAGACAGCTGCCAGATGAACCTTTAAGGTAGCTGGCCTAAGGCCTAAGGAATTTAAATGGACCAAATAGTCCAGTAAAATGGGCAGATCAGCAGATTCTGGGATAATCTGCTTCTCAGAGCACCAGATGGAAAACCTTTTCCACTTAGAATTGTAAGTGGCCCTAGTGGAAGGTTTCCTTGAAGCCTTTAAAATATCCAGAACACCTTGAGAAGGTGTAAGTCAGCAAATTCTAACTCCTCAAGAGCCATGCCTTGAGATGGAGGGATTTGAGGTCCGGATACCACACTCTCCCCTGTGCACAGGCCAGCAAGTCGTGGACTCTGGGCAAGCTCAGGGCAGGGTGGACTGTCAAGGACAGAAGCAGTGGGTACCAGGGCTGTCTGGCCCAATCTGGGGCAATCAGAATCACTTTGCAGGGCTGAGATCTGATTTTTACTAGTACCCTGAAAAGAAGAGGAAAGGGGGGAAAGGCATACAGGAACTTCCCTTTCCAATCCAACTGAAAAGCGTCCAGGGGGACTGAGCCCAGCACTGGAGACCTGCAACAAAACAGAGGAAGTTGGTGGTTGTCTGGGGCTGCGAAAAGATCTATCTGAGGGGTGCCCCATCTGGCAAAGACCGACCCCAGCACCTGAGGATTCAGAGCCCATTCGTGATGGCCCTGAGAAATCCTGCTGAGGGCATCCGCCAGGACATTATCCTTCCCTGGAAGGTGAACTGCTATCAGGGAGGTGTTCAGGGGTAAGCCAGAGACCACAACTTCATTGCTTGAGTGCACAAGGCTGATGACCAGTGCCCCTTGCTTGTTGATGTACCACATTGTTGTGGTGTTGTCTGTCCTGACTTGAACTACTTTATTCTGGACAGAAGCTGAAAATGCCTGAAGAGCTAGAAAGACAGCTCTGAGTTCCAAAGGTTGATGTGGAGCAGAGATTCCTGAGGAGACCACACTCCCTGGTGGACAGGTCTGAAGTGAGCTCCCACCCTAACAGGGAGGCATCCGTGGTGAGGGTGAGGGGTGGGAGGCAGGAATGAAAGGAACCCCTTGTTTTAGATTGCTTTGATCCTGCCACCAGTGTAGAGCCAGGATCAGAGTTTGGGTCACTGGAACAAATTTGGAAAGGGGATCCCTCCTTTGAGACCAATAGGCCCTCAAATGGAACTGAATGTCCCTCATCTGGAATCTTGCTCCTTGCACTACCGCTGTGGAAGCAGCCATGTGCCCTAGGAATTGCAGAAAATGCCTTGCTGGTCGAGAAACCCGCAGGGTAAAGGAGGATGCCAGGGCAATGAGCATGTCTACCCTTTCCGAGGGAAGAAATGCCCTGGCTAACTTTGTGTTCAATTCTGCACCTATGAAAGTTAGTACCTGAACTGGTTCCAGAACTGACTTTGGTAAATTCAGCAGGAATCCCAGGGAAGTGAGAAGCTGCTGGGTGACTTGCAAGTGGGATTTTACCTGATCTGAGGGACTGACCCACTATGAGCCAGTCGTCCAGGTAGGAAACACAGCAATCCCTTGCCTTCTTAAATGAGCCACTACCACAGCTAGACATTTGTGAATACCCTTGGCGCAGAGGTAAGGCCGAAGGGCATTGCCCTGAGCTGGTAGTGGCCTGAGGGCAGTTCGACCTGAGGTACTTTCGGTGAGAAGGCCTGATCAGAACATGAAATAGGCATCCTTGAGGTCCAGGAAGCCAGCCAGTCCCTGGCCTCAGGAAGACAAAATCATTGCCAGAGTTAACATTTTGAACTTTGGTTTCAAAGATGCTTGTTCAGGTACCTTAAATCTAGGATGGGCCGCCATTCTCCTGTCTTGTTTGGGGTAAGAAAGTATCTTGAGTACAGCCCCTTGCCCTGATGAAAGGAGGGACCCTTTCTACTTTGCAGTCAGAAGAGAAGAAACCTCTGCTTCCAAAGCAAGGGCTTCTGTAGGATTTGCAGGTGAAAATGTCTGGCTCTCATCTTTGGAAACTGTTTGAAGCTGAGAACCAGACCCTGGCCTATTACCTCCAGAACCCATCTGTCGAAGTTAGGGACACCCAGTTCTGGCTGAAATAAACCAACCTGCCCCCACTGGTACAGGAGAATCGGCCCTGGGCACCCCATCAGGTGCCTGCTTGGCAATAACTTTAGGCTGAGGGAGGAGGACGGTTTACTTGTGCCCGTCTACCTCTGCCTCTGAAGAAACCCTCTGTGCAAGCATGAGGAGGCCTGAGATTGGTAAAAGGCCGGTGGAAAGGCCTGCCCCTACCTCTGGAAGCGTGCCTCTGTGGAGTGGCATGCCTCTCCTTAGCCTGGGCACTTTGTAGGTAGTTCTGTATTCATCCATCTTTTCATATAGTTTTCTGTTTGTTCCCCAAACAGAGAATTACCACACAGGAAAATCCATAGCCTTTGACTAAGTATCTTGGGACAGATTAGTGCATCTGAGCCATGCCAACCTATGAAAGCTACAGAAGTGGCCATGACCCTAGAGAAACATCATTAACATCAACAGCAGTATGAATTGAACTTTAGAGGCTTCAATGCCATCAGCAGCCACCTGTTCCAACTCACTAGCCAGCTGGCCATGTGCCTGCTTGGCTAACACTGCATCTTGTCCCATCTAGATTTCTGATATCTAGCTACATAAGCCATATAATTTGCCTGCCTGTGTCCCAAAGAAGCTGCCATATACTGTTTTTTTCGCCATGGCATCAATCCTCCTGGAATCCTTATCAGGAGGATGTGAGGCCAGGGAATATGCCTGTCACAGGCTGCAGCTTGAACCACACCTACATGACTACACTACTCAGTGAGGAAGTCTGTATCAGAGCCTGACAAAGTATACCTTCTGTCCATTTTTTATCTACAGGAGGGACAGAATAAGTTTTTAAAATCTTTGTTGTTTGCTTCCTAAATGACTTATGCAAAGGAATAGACAACCTCCTAGACTCTGGTATATCCATCATTTCTACGTAATCAGGCTCCTCTTGCTCATCCACAGCCTCCTCTAAAGGAAGCTGGAGGGTTTCTACAACCTTTTTGTAAAACATAAAATGAGAAGGGGACTCAGACAGAATAGGAGGAGATTCTAAAGGTCTGTCTGGAGAAATGTCCGGTTCAATGGGCACGTCCAGACCCTCCCAGCCACATATATATTGATCAAATTCCTCCTCGCCCTCCTGTGGTTCATAAAATTCCTCAACATCATACTCCTGAACCACTGGAACTGAACGAACCAACCCTTTACCAACTGTTGGTGGTTCGACAGGACCCTGAGACAGTGACTGGACAATCTTTATGGCTTTAGTTATTTCTGCAGCAGTTGGAGAGACAATTTTGGACTCCAAACCTACTGATTTCTTTGTCTTTTTCACTGGGACTGGTTCCTCTGAACCAGCCTTCCTTTTGCCCGAGGAAGTCTCGCCCTGGTCAGAGGGCACTCCCTCTGGTCCAGTGGGTGCTGGACTAGGCTGGCCATCTGGGTCAGTGGACTTTTTGGCCTCTCATTCCCTGAGCCGGACCAGTCTCTTTTCCAGGGTGGCTGCAGGGAAATTTTTACACACCTGGCAGTCTGACAGGAGGTGGTCAGCCTCCAGACAATAAACACAAGTGGTGTGTGGGTCAGCCTTGGCAAAGGCTTCCCCACAGACATCACAGTGTTGAAACCAGTGGGCCTGGTTTTTCTTTTGGGTTTCTCAGACATAATGCCAGCCTAACCAAAACTTGCCCTTTTGATGGCAGTGCCAGGCAAGACACCCTTATCGGTTCCTAACCATGTCACGGGTATTTGAAAAACCTAATTTTAAAGCAAGGTTTTTAGAACTGATAAGAACCAGGAACCGCACTCTAAAAGCCCAACCAACACTTTAAAAGCGTTAATTTCAGCAAACCGATCGGTTCAAAACCGAACCGATAATTGAATTTCCACACAGACTTTAATTTTTGTACTTACGGTTTACCAGATAGAGCTTTTAACCGAAATGCGGTAAAATAAATACTTTTTGCCGGTTCAAATGAACCGAAAATACTCGCTTGAACCGAGAAATGAACCGAGCTGAAGGAGCTGATCTCCGGAGCGACTGTTCAGTGAAGCGGAGTAAAGAATCTGACAGTTTCATTTGAAACTGCCCAGATAGAGCTTTGGCATAAGCGCTCTCGCGCTGTAGAACTCCAGACTCCCTGGAGTTAACTCTTTCCTCTCCGGGGCAGTTCAAGTGCAGTGGCTAACTGCATTAGTCATAATATAGCAAGACTTCATGGTGTTTGAAATTAAATATTTTAAAATAAACATAAATGCAAAAGTAACCATTTCAAGAAGAAAATGCATTCTGACACTTAACAGTTGTATGGTAAGTTAGCACATCTGGACTTATTCAGTGCATGTGCATCTCAATTGCTAAGGGGTCCTGACCATGTCAACCCTTCCTCAAGCCAAGCTAGCTACAGTATGTCTAGCAATAACATGAATGGAAAGATCATGCATATGAAAACTTATTAATTATGCTGTACATACCCTAAGGCTCAAAGTGTGTCTTCTTTGGCTGCCATGATGTCTGTGGTTAATCTGAAACAAAAGACAATGTAACAAGACACTGGCCTCCACCCCAAGCTATTAAACAATAGAGCAAACTGCACTCTGGGAAGATTGCCTGGGACAAGATGCAATAAAAAAGCCTGAATAGCAGGTTCCAGGGAGTATAAAACCACCAGGAATGTTAGAAAAACTCACCCTCCCCACTTATTCACAGGTGTCAATCAATGTATTTGTTAACCATGCTGGTTCATCTTCTTGTTCCCTCATAGTAAAAATGTGAAACTACATTTGTGCTATTTTAAATGAGTGATAAATGGCACGTCCAGGGGGATGGCAGCTCCGATAGTTGTTCCAACATGATAGATCCACCTCATGCCTCTCCCACAAAAAAAAGCATAGTGCATGCAACAGACCTTAGGAACATCAATTTTTTTTAATGTCAGCTCTGATCTGTTCAGTCTTACTTTTTCCCTGGCTCAGTTTATAATATCAGTGAAAAGAAAGTAGGAAAAACACACATATATAATACATATGTCTCAAACTTAAACGAAAAAAATACACTTTATCATCAAAGTCAGTGTTTACCAAGTACTGTGCCCATGATTAAAATAATTTGAACCCCCTCCCCAAAACATGTGCCCTCACATGAAACTGCATGTTTAACTGTAAAGACAATTAAAAAATGTATTTCTAAATGCATTACTAACACCAATGCTTTTAAAGCTTTGAAACTACTAAAAAGACTATATATATTATATATGGGATACATGATGGGCAGGAGTGAGATATGGGAAATACTCTCACACTTGAAGAGTGAGCTCTGAATTCTCCCGAGTGCCAAAGGCATGACTGAGAATGCACAGCTCACTCTGCTGGTGGGAGAATATTTCCCATATCTCATGACATGCACATCATGTGTGCTATTTATACAAATGGGGCAAGAGTGTATGAAGTGTCATATTTTGCTGTGTTTTTTTCCTATATCTATGTGCCTTTTTTTGTTGTTGTTTTAGTCTTTAGCAACTAATCTTTGGTAAGCAGGTGCATTTTTTAGGAGTACTGGGCAGTTAAGTGATTTGTTCATAGTTAGTTACACAGTGTGCAAGTGAAGGTTGTGAGAATCAAACCCTGGTCTGGTCTGCCAGTTGTATAAGCTTGTTCAGAGCTCATTACTCCAAGCTCTAGGCTATACTGAAAGCACTGTTTGTTTGTGGTCTGAGAGCGTGGGAGTGTTTCTGAATGGGCTGGGATTGTTAGAAGCACTGTGAGACACAGGCAATTGTTTATTTATTTATTCTTTTGGAGAGACCTTTGAGCATGAGCTCTTTTACAAAGGTTCCACATCAGAGTGGACAAATAGAACAATACACATATACAGTGGTTACAGAAAGCTTGCTCAATTGGCATACGAGAGCAATTACATCAGAGATGGACAAATTATGAACAAGAACTATAACAGAACTAGAAGATTTTTAGTAACAGGATTATATTCACCAATTTTAAACCCCCACCCTCCCCAACCTGCAGCGACTTCCAGGATCAATTGTTAGACTAAAGTTGATAAGACTAAAAAGTAGTTCAGTGATTACTCCGATGGTAGTGGGCTAGTTGTAAATAAACCAGAAGGAAGGGTATGAAATTACTCCATGAGGGCTGGAAGAGGGGGGTGGTGGGAGGTGGCGCAATGGGGGAGTGGTGGGAGAAGCACAAAAGGTTTTGTCTAGTTGAGGTGGAGAGGGGAAATGGGGAGAGGCATAACTGCATACAGATAAGAGCTGAATCAAGTAGCTTATTTATGCACTAGGCTGGGCTGAGAAGGGGGCAGGGTTCTTTAGGTAGCCCCACCTAGGTGGGACCTAGGTTGGAAGCCTAGATTATCAAGTAACTCCTGAGCTGCAGGTGCACTTTGCGCATGACATGAGATGCTGTTTGAGGCCCACCTTGAATTGAGATACTCTGTTTGTCTGTAAAGTCTTAGGGAGTTCATTTAACCAGTAGGTGGCCCAGTAAGCGAAGGCACACTGCCCTAGAGAGGTGCGGTGGAATAGGATAGACAGTGCTCCATTCTTCTTTCCTCTGGCGAGGTGAGCTATTGGAGAAGCCCCAAGCAGGTTACCTATGCAGGGTGGGGTTTTACCGAGGAGTGCCTTCTTTGCCTGGAGACATGTTTGGTATTTGATCCTGTCTTTTACGTTGAGTCAGTTTGTACGCTTATACAAGGCACAAGTGTGAGTGTATTTATCTATGGACAGGGTGAGGCGACATGCCTTATTCAGTGCCATTTGGACCCTTTTGAGTGCAGTATCACAGCCTGCACCATAAACCACCAGCCCGTAGTCAATCGCAGAGAGAATAGAGCTGGAGACAGAGGTTCGGATTGCTTCCGGGGTGAGAGATTTCTTATGTCTATAGAGGACTCCTATTTTTATGTTAATCACTCTAACAAGGGAGTCAATGTGGTGTGTATAAGTGAGTGAGTCATCAATGGTGACCCCTAGGTACTTGAACACATGTACCTGTTCAATCTGCTCACCAGCTGTATTAGTGATTTCGAGCAAAGTATGTCTATGCTTGTGGTGAGGGCTAGAATGAAGCATTGCCTTTGTCTTATAATTCAGTAGCAGCTTTTGTCTACTGAACCAATCCTCGAGTTTATTGAAGGAGTCCGCTAGTTCAGATTGTATGGCTGTATGGGAGGTACTGCTGCTTAGCAACACGACATCATCGGCATATAAGATAAGTTTAGTGTCACATGCCAAGGGTAGCTCATTTGCAAATAGGCTAAAAAGTAGGGGCCCTTTGATTGATCCTTGAGGGACTCCTAGGAGTACATCTTTGGAGCTGGATAATGTCTGCCCGATTTAGACTCGCTGACTCCTGTGTGTCAGGTAGTCATTGAAACAATTTAGAGCATTTGGTGCTACACCCAATCTTTGGAGCTGATGTAGCAGTAGTGAGTGGTTTACAGTGTCAAAGGCTTTGGTGAGGTCAATGAAGATGGACCCCACCAATTTTCCTTCATCCAGCGCCTTGTGTGCAAAGTCAGAGTATTCCAACAGTGCTGTGGTGGTATTGTGTTTTTTTCCTAAAACCATGTTGGTTTGGGCAGAGCAGATTGTACTTGTTTAGGTATTCTGAAAGTTGACTTGCCATGATTTTTTCCAGTGCTTTGGATAGAGGGGAGAGGATAGATATTGGCCTGTAGTTGGCCACCAGTGTCTTATCGCCATTCTTGTGCACTGGCATCACCAGGGCTTGTTTCCATACCTCAGAAAATTGAGCTAGAGCTAGGAATTTATTGAATAGCATTGTTATGGGAGTGATCATAACATCGAGAGTGAGGGAAGGTATATTCATGTCTACTCCGTCACTCCCCAGTCTGGTTTTGCCTAGGACTCCCCTGACCACTGTTAGGACCTCCTGTGCCATTACCTTCTTAAAGCAGAAGGCAGGGTGGTTTCTTTGTGCTGTTATAAAATATTGTTAATCCCAAAAGCTGAATTTTATGTTTTTAGTACATAGATGTTTAAGAAAAACCTGTGGCTCATTCAACTTGAATCAGAATACTGCGTCTATTGTTTTCCTTGGGAGCTGCAGTTTCACTCCGTAATTACTCTTTCCTTCTGAGGCCCCAGGTGGCTCTGATAATCATTTGTTCCAAGGGTTTTTAAGTCATTTGAAGGCATTAAGTAACTTCTGTTCTCCTACTCCTTAATAAAATGCAGGGGCTCCATAACTCAGTCACTCCACATACTTGTTCCGTTGCTTCGTCCAGGTCCCAAACTAGTGTAACTTGTTCTAGCATGATAGAGCCACCTCATGCCCCTCCCACATGAACCAAAAAAAGGTGGGGTGGATCTTTAGGAGCTTCTTGGGTGAAGGTGGGGTGGATCTTACTTCCTCCAAAAAACAATACTGCCTCCCACTACTCAGGTTCCAGTTCTTGTACTGCCCATTTAAGAAAGAAAGTAGTACCCTGCAACCATCGACTAACATGAAAGCATATTTATTTGAGGGTGGAAAACATTTCTTGGAGGAAGGTAAGGCGAAGGAGACTATTTATACCTTCGGTCAGTTCCACGGACAGAAAACATGACATCGCTCCTTTTGCACATGTAAAACATCTTTAGGCTCTGCCTACTGCAGCTGTAAAAATGGCCTTTGCAGCAAAGGAAGATTACAATGGCACATTATGACTGCTGCAAAAGCATTTCAGTGGTTGCAGCTTTTGGCAGCCTCATGGAGAGGAGCCGATGAGGTCCAAAGGAAGACTGTCTTCATCTGGAATGGCACAAGCAAGCTATTGGCTCAGCCAGAGATGAAAATGCTCAGAGCAGTCTGTACCAAAGCCTGTTCCTGTTGCTAAGCCCAGGCCCGTACAGAACTCCTTGCTTGCAGCCAAATAGCTTAAGGCTCTTGTGTTTCCTGGTTCCCTACTCCTCTGTCAAACTGCCTTAATGCTACAGCAGTATAACAAAAAGAGGGAGCTTTGGAAAAAAATCTGTAAGTAACTCTCAGCCAGTTACGTCTGACTCGTAGCCCTGAAACTATACCAGAAGCCCTCCTCTCCTACTGCACCTCCTCATACTACTACAGCACGTGAGCTGAACAAGTCTGGGGTTGAGGATGAAGTTTGTTTGCACAGCTTGGATAAAGATAAGGGGGAAAAAATAGTCACAGCACACCCCACACACACAAGAATTCCAGGTAGTCAAAAAAGTTTGCTTTAAATGATTTACCTAGTCCTTTTAATTCTCACCATATCAGTGTAGCCAAGGCTTAGAAGTCTGCGACAGTTGATTCTAATTTTCAACTGTAACCCCCCTGCAAATGGGGGTTCCCAAAAGACTTCCAGGAGCTTGCTTGAATGCTCCAAGCCTGAATGGTGTTTGGCGTTTAAGCCACTTATCAGTGAGTGTTTTTAGAGCCTCAGGTACTGTCTCTTTAAGAGATGTCTGCTTGCAGACGTAATTAGTTTATATGGGGGGACTGTGTGTTTCTCTGTTTGAGTACCACTCGAGCTGCTGCCAATTCACTTCATTATTGCAGTCACTAGGAGTGCAAAGGGAACCTATCTGAAAGATGTAACTGTTTGCCAGAAATTATTTAGAGTAATAATGAAATTACAGTTTGTCTAACCTGCTTTCTTTGCAGTCAGAACTGTCTGCTAGTTCCCATTCTAGTTTTGAACTGCTGAACTGGACCAATCAGTGTGGGGTAAGCTAGCTCTAAAATGGTGCCTGGACGAATCAGAACTTGGACTCATAATCTGAGCCAGCCACAAGAGGATTGTATGGGCAGTGACTCTGGGAGATGTAGTTTAGACTTCAGTGCCTTTTGGACCAACAGCAGCAGTCTATTGTGAGTGACAGCCAATCCAGTCAAGAACTGGGAGGAACTCAAAGGAAGTGCCGGTTTTGTCGGTTGGGTTTCAGTTGAGCTTTGGCAGTGAAGAAGGAAGGAGCCTGTGCTTTTTCAGTGTGCAGTTTTAGTCAAAAACGTGTGTAAGGCCCAGAGTTCCGGTCTGCAGCTTGTGTAACAGCTTGTTAGGACTGAATCCGTCCTGTGAAAAGAATCAAAGGATCTCTGAAGAGTAGAAACCAGGCTCACCCTGTAGAAGACTGGAGGAATTGCTGAAAATTGCACTCGGTCTGTCAGGAACTGAATCTGCTGTGTGTTCTCCCGGGTATTGTGCAGTAATTGCGATCGGGATACAGATGCAGCCTGCCTGGTATAGTGCTTTCTTTTATATGGATGTGTGAAGAGGTTTGTGTACCTCAAGTGAGCCCTGCTGACATTGAAGGACCCTATCTTATTTGGAGGTCGTGAGTACTAATTCAGGTCAGCTCCTCTGTTGAATTGCCACATTAAATCCAAATGGAATTACTGTACTGCTGACTGTTTAATTCTCCTTTTCTCTGTGTGAAAGGGCCCCTACCAGCTGCCATGGTTTGGACTAGCCACTAGGGCTTGGTGCCCAGGGACAGTAACTATAGGGATAGGCCTGTGCACAGAGCCATAAATGAATTATTAAGTGATAAGCTAATTAACCTGATTTCCCCTGTCCTTGTTATATCCCCTAAATAAATCAGAGCTGCTTGTTTCAGCAAAGTTATACTGCCTGAGGTATTTGTCTATGTTAAAGTACTGTACTGTGATTGTTGCACTGTATCTCATTTCACAGGAGGTCCCAGTGCGGAACCAGACCTGGGGGTAAGTGTATACTGTGAAGGTAATTCTGATATATTGTGTGGGCCACTAGTGGGAAGAAAGGGGGTTGCAGTGTCCCAGAGGGCTGTGACCAAGTTAGTTTAACTATTGCAAACCCTGACCTCTGGGTGGAGGCACCCGCCATTGGATCCAGGCCCCTCAACCTGTTAGTGGCAAATCAGGCAGGGGTAGTAGCCCCTGGGATAGCGCCATCTAGGGGTTACACAACAAAACATGGTCTTTATCAAAGTTATTGCCCAATAGTGCTGTTATAAAAACTGGCACATCCTGGGGGCAGATACTAGATTGAAAAAAAGACAGCTAAGACACCCCCAGGATGTCTTACAGAAGAGACAGAAAGTTGAAAGATATGCTAGTGACCTCACCTCTGAGAACTGAGAAACCAAGAAACTGGTTGCCCCGGGCGTAGAAAATGCAGTAACTGCAACTTTTGTGAAGTAGTTCATGAACGCAGCATGTTTAAAAACCCACATCATGGAAAAATGCATGCCATAAATCAGTTTATTAACAGTAACACTAATTATGTGGTCTACGTGGCATTTTGTACCTCTGAGGTATACTATGTGAGAAAAACCAAGTGGAAATGAAAGGAGAGGATTGAGGATCACCTGAGGGCATTAAAAAATGAAAACATGGAATATGTTTGGGCAATGTACATGAAAAATGTCTTGAATAGAAAGGAAAATGTTCTGAAATTTACTGGCTTAGAACAGGTTATACTTGGACCAAGAGGAGGTAATAGAGATCTACTAAGCCAGAGAGAGAACTTTTGGATTTTTAGCCCAGGTGCCTATCCAGGTGAAGGCTTAAATGACCACATAGAGTTAAAACCATTTCTTAAGAAGAGATGCTAATGATTTTGCTGTATCTTGTTCTGTGTTCTAGGTGAGTGAAAAGCTTAAGAATTTATTACTGAAATTGCACCTGTTATGCAACTCTCTTCACACTTTTGAAGCCCTTATGAGGACAAAAAAACATTCCAGGTTTTCTACATTCACTACCTTCCTGCCTTAAGGACTTTCTAAAACATGTACCCAGCTCTCCTAGTTTATGGCCTGTAAGGTATTCTTATTGTACCTGTGTAAAATACCTCCCACACAGGCTTTGGAATAAGGTAATGTAATCTGAACTCCTTTCTTCCATCAATACAATGCATATAAGTGGAAAAAATGCTCCACCCCCACCCCCGTCTGAAATTAGCACAATTCTTCTCTCTTAACCTTGTAACCCTCCTGCCATTCATCTTTCTCCCTCCTCCCTCATTCTGCAGAACATTTTAAAAAGAACATGTACAGATATATAAAAATACAGCTTAATGAAGTTAAGACTTGAATGAGTGCTTGGATAAATATGTACTTTTAAATCTTTTTTGCAAAGGCACTGCAAACAACTCTGAAGATACTCTCCGTGCCCCTTAACCTCCAGTTCTTTTCCTGCTTTACCCTGTTTTTAACAGCAACTTTATCCTTTAAAGTGCCATGAACAAGAATGCGAGGAAAACTATTTTCCAAGTGTAGTAGCACACATCAGGATATTCACTGATTAATACAACAGGGTAAATAATGCTGTCAGGAAGTGAACCAGAAGTAAGGGGACATTTTAATAGTGTAATTTACTAGGGTTCTGAAATGTTATTTAAAAACACATATTGTAATAGGTGGTTTTGTAGTATGCATGGTTGGCACTTTATGTCTGTAATCACTTTATGATGAAATTGCTTTTTTTGCTTAAACCCAGCAATAAATGGCTTATTGATTGTCATGCCAGAAATGGATTTAAGTGTTTCGGAGTAACCCTTTTTCAAAAAGCATGCTCACCAATGGGCTGTGGTTTTTCTTTACATATAGTGATGACATCAGTGATCTGGGAGTGGGGTTCACTATACCACCACTGATGGGTTGTTGCTATTATTTATGTATAGGGCAACATTGGGGAAATGGGAAGGGGGACCAATCGACCATCGGGGAAGGGGTCTCTAGTAATTATCATAACGGGCCACACTGGGACCAGGGAAGGTGGCCACTTGACCACCAGAAAGGGATATCTAAGTGCATAGGACTATAAGGACATCAGGAATTGGGGAGGGGGGGTCAGCAGCACATTGCTGCAAATAGACAACTCTCCCAGAGGAGAATTTTCTAAGTAACCTTAGACCAGCCCTAAGGGTACTTAGAATTTCTCCCTCTGGAAGAGTTCTGAGAATCCCACATTCAGGGATGTGGCAGCTTGCGTCTGCCACATGCCCCCTAGTGTAATGTTTTTTGACTGCATGGGTGGCACAAGCCCTGTTTAGGGCATGCAGCCTATGGTTGCTGCAGGCTGCCACTGAGAATCACTCCCAGTGCATCGTTTGGTGCAAGGGTCACTTTGCGCCATTCATTGTGGTGCAAGCCCCTTGCGCTGCGTCGGGAGCTTTGGGAATCATGCCCAATGAGTTGGAAAACTCTAATCACCCCAGTAAAATTTCTGCTTTGCTTTTGTCTAATAATATTAATATTTTCACTTTGCCCCCACTCCAAGCTCCTTTCCTCAAGCACCTGAGGAAACTGAACCACACAGAGAGAATGATGACCCACATTGTGGAACCGAACTTTCCTCCACTGAACATTCCGATACTGATACTGATACTGACACACACCCTGAACCTCCTAGGTGGCAGTTCACCACGGCTGATTTATTTTCCACCTGAGACTTACAGCATTTATTTATTTAGTTTTTGTTGACCAGGAAAGGAGGACTAGACAATTCTGCCTGTTTTCAGCCTCATCCCGGAGAGGGGGATACAGATGGATGCCAACTGACAATGAACCAGATTAAGCTGTTGGTGGTATTTTTAGTGAATGGGGAAATTTGACCAGGACACTGGGAAATTTCCCCTGCTCTCCTATAAGGGAATTGCTGGCCACCTGATGGTCACTTTGGGTACAATGTCAGAGAGGATGGATGTATCTGAGGCAGAGAAGCAGTCCTCCTCCTATGGTCTCCTTCTGCAAGAGGCTGTTGACAATGTTTTGGACCTTATAAGCTTAAATGAAGATGAGATGGGAAATTCATTTTTTCTTTCTACAGAAGACCTTAGTACAGTGACTGGTGAGAATTTACTTGAAAATTGTGGAAATGATGAACTTACTAATCTAACAACCAAGGATACTGCACCTGATAAAAAAAAGTTTGCAAGAAAAAGTGTTGCAACAACTAGCCGCAGAAGAACAACGACAAGCCAACTTGAAACAACAGTTGCAAGCGGAGCCAAAAAAACTTCAAACAGACAACCTACCTGTCACAGGGTCAGGGCCGATTGTCAAACAGATGGATAATGCACCAGCATCAAAGGCAGACACCGCGCTGTCAGTGGATGCGAAACATACGAAACATACAAAATTTGCCAGCAGATAAAGGCCTAGAGGTCTATCAAGTCTGCTCGAATGTGCAGCTAGCACCCCTTATTCTGCAGCTGCCCCTCCCTTCCACCCTTCCCCTTCATTAACCCTCCCCCTTGTCCTGTCCCATTCTCGTTTGAAGCAGTCCACTGTTCTACTGCATACCACTTCTGCAGGTAACGCATTCCACCCAGCCACCACCCTCTCTGTAAAAAAGTGTCTCCTCATCTCCCTCCTGAACCTTCCTCGCTCCATTCTCATATCATGGCCCCTGGTGGCCCTCCCCTCCCTTACTTTGAACAGCCCTCTGTACCGTCTTGTTTATTCCTTTCATGTATTTAAAGGTTTCAATCATGTCACCCTGTCTCTCCTCCTCCAGTGAGTACATGTTCAACTCCTTCAACCTCCTCTCGTATTATAAGTCCCCCAGCCCCTTGATCATCTTTGTCGCCCTGCGCTGCACCCCCTCCAGTAACTTAATGTCCCTCTTCAGATACGGACGCCAGTACTGCACGCAGTACTCCAGGTGTGGTCTAACTAATGACCTATACAGTGGCAGAATCACCTCCTCCCTCCTCGAGGATATACCCCTTGCAATACAACCCAGCATATTGTCGGCCTTTGCAGCTGCCTTCCTACATTGTGCCGAGTTGTTCATTGACCCTGTAATGAGCACACCCAGATCCTTCTCCTCCTCTGTCTGGGCTAGCTGCACTCCCCCTAGCTGGTAACTCCTCCTTGGGTTCTTCATCCCAAAATGCAGCACCTTGCACTTTTTGGCATTAAACCCCAGTTGCCAGGTGTCTGATCAGGTTTCAAGCTTTGCCAGATCATCCTGCAACCCCTGCCATCCCCCTAGGTCATCCCCCACAGCGCCTACCTTGGTATCATCAGCAAACAGACTGATCTTGCTCTTGATGTCCCATGATATGTCTGCAATGAATATCCCAAACAACACTGATCCCAACACCGAGCCCTGTGGAACACCACTGTCACTGCCCTTGGGTGTGAGAGCTCCTCCCACCATCACCTCTGTTGCCTTCCCTGCAGCCAGTTTCCTACCCATCTCACCAGCTTTGCACCCGCCCCTGTGCCTACTAACTTCCTTCCCAGCCTTCCATGTGGCACCGAGTCGAATGCCTTACTGAAGTCCAGATACAGGACATCCACTGCATGGCCCCTGTCCAGTTGCCTAGTTACCCAGTCATAGAACTCGACCAGGTTGTTTTGGCAGGATCTGCCATGTATGAAGCCATGCTGTCTGCTGTCCTGTAGTCCTTTGGCCTTTAGGAGGGCCACCAGCCTCTCCTTCAGGATAGTCACCATTAGCTTACCCACGATGGATGTGAGGCTCACTGGTCTGTAGTTTCCCGGTTCATCCTTGGGGCCACTCTTGTGGAGGGGCACCACATGAGCCATCCTCCAGTCCTGAGGTACACACCCTGAATGTAGAGAGGCATTAAATAGGTCTGCCAAAGGTCCTGCAAGGACCTCTGCCAGCTCCTTCAGTACCCTGGGGTGGATGCCATCTGGGCCTGACGCCTTGTCCACCCTCAGTGCCTTCAAACCCTCTCGAACTCTGCCTTCCATGATTTCCCCATCTGTCACCACTTTTCCCCCTGCGTCTGCCATTTCTCCCACCTTGGGTGTCACTCCCCTCTTCTCTTTAGTACATACTGAGCAGAAGTACTCATTTAGTGCTTCCGCCTTATCGTACCCTTCTTTCACCCAACCCCCCTCCTTCCTAATCCTTACTATGTGGTCCTTACAGCTCCTTTTCTCCCTGATGTATTTAAAAGTCCTTCTCCCCTTCTTAATGCCTTGTGCCAGCCTGAGTTCCGTAGATGCTTTGGCTCCTCTTACTGCCCTTGTCACCTCCTTCGATTCTGTCAAGTACTCCTCTCTGTCCTCCCCTCCCTGTTTTCTTGTACTTCCTAAAGGCAGCTCTTTTCCTCCTTACCTTTTCCATGACCTCCTTGCTCAACCAGCTCGGTTTCTTAGCCCTAGCCTTCTTGCTCTGAGCTTTGCAGCAGGTTTTGGTTGCCTCCACTATCCCCAGCTTTATGAGCTTCCACCTCTGGTTAGTGTCCATACTAGACTGAATTCTGGCCAGGTACCCTTTTACCACTTCCCCCATCCTCCCAAAGTTGGCCCTCCTGAAGTCCAGAAATCTTGTGCCAGATTCCACTCCTTCCTTGCCCACATCCAATGTGAGCCATACTGAGTGGTGGTCACTCCCTGACAGTGGTTCCTCCACTGTAAGTTCTCTCACAAAGTCTCCATTTGCCAGCACAAGGTCAAGGGTATTCCCTAACCTGGTTGGTTCACTGACCATTTGCAGCAGGAAGCTGTCCTGGAAGGCATCCAGCAGTACCTGCTCCCTTCTGTTCCTGGTTGTTGGGGTGCTCCAGTCCACTCCTGGCATGTTGAAGTCCCCCACAATCACCACACTACCCTTCTCACAGGTTCTCCTGATCTGTCCCGCTAGTTCCCTGTCTAACTCCTCCATCTGAGATGGTGGCCTGTACACCACTCCCATTCTAAGAATCCTATTCTTGGAATCCTGGATTTGCAACCAAAGTGACTCTGCACTATTCTCTTCCCCTTCCTCCCTTACACACTTCAGTCCTTCCTTCACATATGGTGCCACCCCTCCCTCCATTCCCAATCACCCTGTCCCTATGAAATAACCTGTACCCTGGTACAGACAGGTCCCAGTCATTGTATTGGGTGGCCCATGTTTCTGTGATGGCTACAATGTCCACCTCTCCCTCTGCCATGAGAACCTGTAACTCTGCAGTTTTCCTCCCAAGGCTCCTAGCATTAAGTGTAACCACCTTCCACCCTTCCCCCCCCCATCCTTCCCTCCTTTCCTAGCATCACCAATAGTACTTGCCATTTGTCCTTTGTCACTGTTACGGGGGGTAAGCTCATATGGTTTCCCAACCTGTGGTCTCTGCATATCTCTTGCCCAACTGCCACCCCCCACTCCTAGTTTAAATTCCCAACTTCCTCTATGTACTCCTCCATCCTCTGTTTCAACACTTTCTTTCCCTCCTCACTCAAGTGTAGTCTGTCCTTGGCATAGAGACTACTGTCCTCCCAGGTCCCTCCCCAACCCCCAACAGCCCATACCCTTTCGCACAACACCAGGTTCTTAGCCATCCATTAAATTCCTCTATTCTCAGCTTTCTTGTTGTGCTTGCCTTTGGCACAGGAAGTATCTCTGAAAAAGTTACTGATCTTCCTGCAATGAGTAACTCTCAGGTAAACGCTTCTTCTTGTCCTAATGTGATTGAGGCAGCTGGCAGTGAAAATACTGTAAGCAGCATGTACCTAGAGCAGCAGGACACAGCTCCTGAGATATTAAATGTTCATAGCAAGCTTGCAAGGCCATGGGTTGGCCTACAAAGACCCATAGAGACAGACAGTATCAAAGAGAAAACCCTCACTAATGCTCCCAGTGATATATCTGCTAAAGAAGCAGTATGTTACATACTGGATATGAAAGTTTCAAGTTACAAGAACACCTCAAAACAATCAAACCTAGCTCAAACCTTCCAAAGAGAAATACCTGGTTCTCTCGAAAGCAGCATAATCTATCAAATGAGCCTACAGAGTCAAACTTGGACTACCGTATTATCCTTTACTGAAAAGGGTCCGTGGGGAAACTTGCATCTAAAGAGGACACCAAAAGTAAAAGAATGGCTCAAACCTACTCTGAAAGGAATACTTCTACAGATCTGAAAATTCTAAATGATGATGTTGTGGATGTCCTACATCCGGGTGTCTCACAAACCTCTGCAGTTGCAATTCAGGGTTCTTTTCTGGTAAAACCCATGAACACCTACCTTTTTGCCCAGTAGTCCCCAGAGAGATCACTGGAGGAGGACGGTTGGATAAAGATGCCAGACGGTAAATGGATTCACCTTCATGGTACCCAACGATCCAGCAATAGGTACCTGTAAAACCTAAACACTACAGAAGAGAAATCAAAGGCCTTAACCCTGATCCAGCAAACCCCCCTATTCAAGACGGAGGCAGTGAGCACAAAGAATCTGCCCCCCTCCCCAGAGCTGGAAATGGAAAGGGGCACACCATCACAAAGACTGCAGGTCCAGAAACATCTGAACAAATTGGGGATCCCCCCCATAGACCTTTAGTGTCAGATCTTTTCTCAAAAACAAAAAAGAAGCAGCACCTCTGAGGAATGCAGTGTGCATTAGGTGCAAAGGAGGGATGGAAATTAGGTCAGACAGGCAATATGTGGGGAAAACACTTGCGAAAGAGTCTTTGCATTTCTCCTCAAGAGAAGTTTTTGCCTTTATCAACACCTCAGGGAGGGCAATTTTGATGTGAGTTTTAGATCTGCTTATGCTCTCGATTATCATGATGGCATTATAATCAAGTGAAGTTCTCCCCCCCTCTGGTCTCCCTTCTTAGTAATTCCCCTAACTAAACCTTTAGTAAAGTTTGTTACTGTGATGTTCAGAAATGAAGGGGTTCATGTAAAGGAAATCATCTACTGGCTTTCTCAGAAATGTGGTGTTCTAAGTAGCCCTGAAGCAACTCTAGATTCAGAGCTTTTCTGGACTGGGGCATGGAAGTATTAAGTAAAATTGCACCAGAATGAAATTGAGATCGAGCACTTCCCTAACTCCCTCCTCTTGGGGAGAGACAGGGGAGTGTGCTTTTAGGCAGGACAACCCTGTGCATGTTATAAGTGTGGAGCTCGGACACACTTATCTAGCGTTTGTGATAGACCTTGGTGCGACAACTGTGGTGAAGTGGGTCACATTAGCAATCCGTGCGCTAACCTCACAAAATGTGATCTATGTGAGAAAACAGGTCATATTTTTTCAGAGTGCCCCTGGGCTGTGAAAAATAAGGCTTCTACAATCAGACCTGAACTTTTAATTCAGACTTCCCAAGACGTAGCAGAGCTCCCAGAAACACCTACCTTGATAGACCCTGACCCTCCCCTAAATCCTTAGATCTCTATCCAGGACAATGTTGCACCACCCTCTGAACCTTCAGTGGAAGCTCAACCTTCCATCACATCAGAACCCCTTTGTACAGACATTAATCAAGACTTCCCCGGAGTTTGCTACCATGACCCAGGGGAAAGTCCTCAGAAAAAGTCAAATTTAACACCACTATCTCCTCTGAAACCTGCTCCATTACCTAGGAGAACGGTGACTAGGAATTCTACCCCCCCCCCACAGAGGGCCCAACAGTGGAAACTGAGAACCCTTATGCTGCCTTAGCCACCTCTTGGGGCAATTCTGATACGGAAATTGGTGATTCCAATTCCCACTCTCAAAACCTCGAGAACATGATGAGCACTGATGCTGTAGGCTATAAACGGAAAAAGAAAAAAAAAAGAGAAAAAAGATCCACTGACCTCCACCGTCTTATTAAATGGAATGGGCATTACATATTGGGTCTGTTAATACCTGTAGTATTCTGAATGGAAATAAAAGGTGGGCTTTGTTTCAATATATCTATGACAATAACATTGATATTTGTTATGTTACAAGAAACCTGGATGTTTACCATTGCCAGGCCCATCTCTTCCCGGCAGAGTGGGTGTGAGGCCCATTCTATTGTTCCTTTGGGAGCGACAGGGCAGATGGGATATAGGTAATCTTTAATTCCTTTTCCTTTACCCTAACAAAATTAGTAGAACTTATCTCAGGCAGATTGCTGATTTTGGATGGGATATCGAATCATTCCACTTATAGGATTATAACAGTGCCCACAATCTAAAACCAAAAGAGTGACTCTACTTTCCCTATTACAACCATATATAATGTCCTTCTTTAATATTATTTTAGGATGGGATTTTAATTGTGAGTTACCCAAACCTGGAAGAGCACTGGATGGGAAAAAACACACTGACGCAAATGCCTTAAAAAAATGTATTGAGCTAGCTGATCATGAAATTTGCTCCAAATCAGTCAGGAGGGCTGAATTACACCTACAAGAGAGGGAGGCTTACTTCCTCTATTGACCACTTGTTTGTATCGGATATGCCCATCCCAGAATATGAAACGCATCCATTACAATTTCCAGACCATCCGTTCTTATTAACGACTTTCCACTCCCCCTTCACATAGACAAAAAGCCAATAGGTGGAGATTAAACATCTCTATGCTTTCTGATCCAAGTGCACGTCAGGAAATTATAAAATTGCTGTGGGCAAGAACCTCTGTATGCCTGCTTTATGATGATATTAGAGAACTGTGGGTTGATAACTAAACTGACATTGCCAGATGGTTTCAAAGTTATGGGAAACAGAAGGAAAGGGAAAAATTCCTCATATATCTACCACTTAGAAACAATCTACAATATTTATTTACCTTAGAATCCACCTCCAGCTATGATTACTCCCCTCACACAGAACAGCTAAAAAATTAGATGAAAATTTTCTAGTATGACAGAGCCAAAACTTTAAAAGCAGAATTGCAATATGGGACAGAAAAATCCACTGATTGGAGACCCATTTGAGGCTTTTGAAAACAGGAAAGAAGCCATGACAATATCTAATTTGAAGGATACAAGTGGAAATCTGGTCACTTCTGAAGAATAATTACTGCACATATGCAGTCTCATGACATGGCAAGTCCTCCCACAACTCAAATAAAATCATACCTACAGAAGGCATATAATCAGAACCCACTAAGTGGATCCAAATACCTAGTCTTACCAATATTGGCACCTGAAATTGAAAATACCATAAAAAAACTAAAACTAGGAACTTCCCCAGAGCCAGATGGGATCCCCTACGAATTTTATAAAACCTTTACTCAAGAATTAGCAGGGTGTTCAGAAGTATTTTCCTGTCTTTTACAGTTAAAATCGATTCCCTCCATCTTTACTTTGGAGCTGTTAGTATCCTTGCATAAATCAGGAGATAGGGCAAATATTTCCATTTGGAGACCTATTATAATACTGAATTCTGATTTTAAAATGCTGTCCCAGATTCTAAACAATAGACTACTAAACATCCCTAATAACCTTATACATACTGCCCAGTTTTGTGGGCTTCCTGATCGGAAGCTACAGCATGCCCTGATGATTATTAGAGACCTTATAGAGTATTTCTCCCTTCAAAATAAACATGGCTGCATCATTTCATTTGATCAATGCAAGATCTTTGATACGGTTTTTTCTGTGTTTTTTTCCATACCCTAGAACATTATGGGATTCCGGAGGGATTCATATCTTGGATACAGTTGCTATACTCCTCTGCATCAGTCAATCCAGTAATAGACAGGCAACTGTGAGCATAAAAATTCAAACTGGAGTTTGTCAAGGCTGTCCTTTAAGCCCCCTCCTTTATATTTTCTCCCTAGATCCCTTGATAAGAAGACTCAGTGAATCCCCACAATGGAGGAGTCGCTCAGGGACATCGCGATCCAATACCCTGAAAAAACAGGCATACATAGATGATATTTGTCTTTTTCTCTCCTACCATACTCAGATTCTTATTCTACTTCAAGAACTACAGACATACACTGAAGTTTCCAACTCAAAACCAAACATTCCAAAAAGCAGAGGCCTATTTATAAGCCCAGCCTACCCTGACCCAGTGACTATAAAGGGGTCACATAATTCCCCAGAACCCCTCATAATTCTATGTATTAGATTTGGGCCTCAAAATGCCCCCTAGACAACTGTTTTCTGCCCTAGAAGTTGCAGAACACAAAAGTTCAGAGGTGAAAGGATGGAAACTTTCTAAAGCTAAAAGAGTTCTTATAATGAAACAATTCCTTATACCATATCTTTTGTATGTAGCTATGATTTGTGCCCTCCCCAGTTTTACTTGAAACCAGGCTGTATGCATGTTTTTCAGATGTTATAGGGAGTAGATTCAACCCCATTAAACGCTGCTTTACATACTGTATCTCCCCAAAGCTCAGGGGGGTTTAGGAATGGTAGACCCCATTATTTTTTCTATTCCTTGTTTATTTCCCAAACTATTAAAATTGGCTTAATACCTTCTAAAACACGACAATACACATCTGGGTTCAGAATAATTTGGCCCAATTTTTCCAGTTATGGGAAAATACCCCACCCCCCAGAACCTAACACCATGTCTCAAGATCCTGGAATATTTTAAACCCATAGCCCAGAAGTTACACAAATGGGGGCTATCAAAAACTGTGGTTAGCCAGAAATCTGGTCCTCAGCTCTATAACATTCTCTTGTCAAACATCCACCCTATAGAACCCGAATTTTAAAATTGTCCCCCTTCTCTGAACACCAAAGTTTTAGAACAACTAAATAATATCTGGATTCCAAACCATATGTGGGAAATCCTGTGGTTGTCTGTTTATGGCAGATTGAATGTGTGGGGAAATAGCAAGCATAAAGTACAAGAGCAAAGAAACTGCCCCTATAATTCTTGCCAAGCCATAGAAGAAACTATGGACCATTTTTTATGCAACTGTTCCTATGTTAAGCCCTTATGGGACTTCGTAGCAAACAAATGGCAGTTGCAATGGTTACGGAACCTAAACTATGAGATCTCTACTTTAGAAAGCCACCCACATCTATATAGTAGATACCATACTGGAACAATTGCTGTCTTACTGAGTTATATCAAATTTTATTTATGGCAGGAAAGGTGCCAATGGGTCCTCCAGCAAAAAATGATGTCTTATGAAACTTTTTCTATCCTAGTAGAACAAGCCATGAATTCAGTGTACTTGAAAGATAAATCAATATATTCCTCAAACAAGGTTTTTAAATGATGGAAAGGGTTTACATTGTTTATTAAATACAAATAATTATACAAGGGTAAGGGATTTAGCAAAGTGATTCAATTTTTGATTCTCTGAAAAGCTAAGAAATTCTCTCAATAATTAGTTTTTTGTTTTTGTTTTGTGTAATGTAATGTTTCATTATTTTACAAAATGTGCTTTACATGAAAAGTTTTATGGATATGATTTGTCTTGATCTGATGTTTTTTCAATAAAAAAATTCCCCTGCTCTTTTCGAGAAGTGCCATGGGATCTTCAACACCCACTTGAACTATGACTAGAACAGGCAGTCCGGACCTTGGTTTAACATCTCATCCAAAAGACGGCACCTCATGACTGCAGCCTCCCCCCCCCCCATGCTGCACTACAGTGTCAGTATTGAGATTTTAACCTAAGTGCCTGGGGTGGGGATAGAACCCATGGCCTTCTGATTTTCCCACCTCAAAGGCAAATGTGCAACCTGCTGAGCCACTGACACCACTGAGATGAATCTGAACAGCAGCAAAATGCCATACATTTAAAGTACAATGGGTGTTGGAATTGCCCCAGACAGAGTTTATCCATAACTTACAAAAGAATTCCATGGGATTGTTTGTCTATGAAGTGAACGTTGTCATTCATGTGTCTGGTGAGACCACACTTGATGTTAACTTCAAGACTGTAAAATCTCTTGAAAAATTTGGGATTAAGTGGGATGAGATACAGAACTCAGAGTTGTGACCTCCTTTTAAGACTATCCTCTGTCCAGCCCTACTATTAATATGATAACCATCCTCTTCAGTAATGAGGGGACTGAAGTTTCTGACATGTTATACTGGTTATGCCAGTGCTGCAGTGTTTTGGATGTCCCCATTCCCATAACTGATTATGAGCAGGTTTGGACAGAGGGGTGGAAATTTAAAATTAAACTAAGACAAACAAATACGGGTATTTGTCATTTGCCTGGGAATGTTTTCTTGGGCAGGGAATGGGGTATGTGTTTTTACCCTGGCCTGCTCCATTCCTGCCATAAATATGGCTCCTATTCACATTTGAGCTCTGTCTGTGTCCCCGAATATGGACATATAAGTTACAGATGTCAAAATCCCTTCAAATGCAATCTGTACGAGAACAGGGGCACTGTTACAGTCAGTGCCCATGGGCCTCGCACAACAGATCAGTCAGGCTTAACCAGGAATGATTTTCTCTCCACTGGCCCCGATCTCAAAAAAAAAAAAAAAGAAACCCAGATAAGGTTCCTCACATAAGCACCCTTTTGGGAGAAACCCTGGAGTTCGTGGAAAAATTCAAATACCTGGGGGTCTGGATTGACTACAAATTGTCCTTCATTGATCACATTGATTAACTCACTAACAAACTGTGTCAAAGGTTGAGTATTTTCTTTAGGATCAAGAACTCACTAACCCAGGAGACTAGAAAACTCCTAGTCCAAGCTACCTTCTTGCCTCTCCTAGACTATGTGGACTTCCTATATGGCCATACTACTAGAAGAGCTCTCTCTAAGCTTGATACCCTTTACCACAGAACCCTTAGCTTCATTTTGGAATGCCCTTATGACATGCACCACTGCATCCTCTATTCTTCCATAGGCTGGACCACCCTTAGCTTCAAGAGGCAAAAGAATGCTATTCTATGGACATATAAGACAATCACTCATAAATTACCTCAGTACCTCACAAGCTACCTAACTCCCTGCATTCCAAGTGCCTATTCTTTCACAAGTCTTACCATCTTATCTTTAGCTATCCCTAAAGTTAAAACATGCTTTGGTAGAGCCTGAATAAGCTTCACTCTTCCTACACTCTGGAATAAGATCCAGAAAACCTTAAGGCTCGCTACCCCTGTCACATTCTCCCTCTTTAAATCCTTGTTACTGAGGACCTTCTCCAAGGTCTGTCTTTGTTTCAAGTCAAGGTCTTAATATCACAATTTGTTACTGCTTTCAATTCTTGACTTAAACCTCAACCATTGCCTGAGGCATCATTTGAGTCTTCCCTTCTGTCATTGTCCAAATCAAGGTCCCAACATCACAATCTGTTTTTGCTTCAAATATTGGACTTAAACCCCAACCACTGCCTGTGGCATCTGTCATGTTCTCCTTTTGAACAGTTCTTCCTCCCTAGGTCAACATGTCCAACCCTCTCCTATGTCGGCTGACCTTCCCTCCCCCCTCCCTATACCTTCCTCCCCTTCCCACCCCACTTGCCAGGCTATGCCTACAGTACTTATCAAAGGACTCTTACATCTCAATCTTCTTTGCACTTTGACGCTAGAGGAACTGCCACTCCTGCTCAGTATGACTCCTCCTATTTTGTTTACTGTATAAACTTTAGCTCATTACTTTACATCCATATATACTGCTATGTTCTGGTGCAAGTATCTTGTCACATGTGATGATTATATGTTATTATGTTGTTATTATTACTATGTAATTGTTATGTACATTCACGCAACCTGTGATGTCTTAACCCTGTTGGCAATTGTTTTGCACCAGGTCCATGTTGTAAATGAGCTTGTCTTAATGATGTTCTGCCTGGCAAAATAAAGATTTTGATTGATTGATTGATTGATTGATTGAAGAACTCATAGTCAAATGCCAGGCTCAGGGATTGACTACAACTATAGCTAGAAGGAACCTGAAAGGCAGCAAGAACAAAATACAATGGAAGCCACAGGCCCTGTCTGTGCTTCAGAGCCTCCTGTGATGACATGGTACATCTCACCCCCCCCAACCTGAGCTACTGATTCCTCAGCTGGACATCTCTGGTTCTATGATTGTTGACCCACAACCTCCTACTGCCCAGACTGCTGTTCAAGAGGATGTGCCAGTAACTCATTACAAAGGCAGGGATCAGGTGTCTACCCCCTTGAAGTGTAAGGGGCCTGGAAAGAACTCCTCTCCTGCTTGTAACGCAATGCCTGACCCCTTTGGAGAAGGACATGGAGGTTGTAACCACTAGAAAAAGAGGGAGACACAAAAAACTGAAGTCTATACCTCCCCCTTCTCCTGAAATCTCTGTCAAGAATATATACTCTGCCCTGACTCGTGGGCATCAATGTGAGGACACAGAGGAGGAGAACGTTGATTGAGAGGCGTCCTCCATCTCCTCCTCTTTCCATGATGCATCCTCTGACTGTGATGATTACCTTTCAGAAAAATTTGAGACTAAGGACAGTTAGAGACATACTAGGCCTCAGATCAGGAAGACCCCCCCCCCACACACACACACATACATACACACACACTTCATACCTCATTATGTGCTCAGTTCTGTTTCTCCTGTGACATTGAATGTCAATAGCATTAAATCTCACAGGAAATGGGTATCAACTATGGCTGTCTTGGAATCATTACAGAATAATACAGTGTCTTCACAAGACACTTGCATTAAAACTACTTTTAAATTAAATGCTATCAAGAGATTGTGGCCACATGGTTCCTCCTATTGGTCACAGGACACTAACCCTGTGACAGCATCAGTATCCTCCTGAGAGGCTCTGCTTTTACTTTGATAAAACTAGTCGAAATAGAACCAGGCAGAGCATTATCAATACATATTAAATTTGAAAATAAATCTTTCTCCTCTTCCAGCTGGATGGCTCCCCCAGCTCAGAAATGTCCAACTTTCCTATTTTGTATCAGAAGCTGGGAACTGGCTCTCTTCCCCAGAAATTCTGCATAAAGCTAATATCCCAGTCACCCAGATATTCCAAGTTTATCAGTTACGCCACCTTCTGATTAAGGCTATAGGAGCCATTCCTCCACAATCTCTGAAATTTTCTTTCCTTACAGATTTAAGTCCTTTAACAGGTCTTCCTCAGGAAGTATCCAAAATATACAGCATCCTGTTTGACTGAACTTGCCCTGAGAGTTCCGGACCCTTTACATATTGGTCCCCCCTTTTCCACGAAAAAAATCTTTAACTGGCCTCAGTTATGGCAAAACTGCCATAAGTTCCTCTCCCAGGATAGACTTAGACTTATGCAGTTTCACATACTGCATAATCTTTACTATTCCCCTCAAAAACTTGCCAAAATAGGTTGTGTATCTTCCTCTACCTGCATTTGATGTTCACAAGAAGAAGGCAATCTGCTCCACATTTTTTGGACTTGCTTAAAAATAGTCCCGTTTTGGGCCTTGATCAAGAATAAAGTGGACCCTCTCCTAGGCCTGAGTGAATTATTGACTCCAGACATATGCATACTGGGAGACTACTCTTCCATTTTTGTTCTTAACCGTAAATATCATATAGCAATGATTTCTTCTTCTGTGAAAAAACTGGTGTTAAAGCACTGGAAAGATGATTAAGATATTTCCTATATGGAATGGTTACAGGAACTCTTGGCAAATCTAAGAACTGAAAAATCCATTGCCAGCCTTCATAATAGAGTTAAGAAATTTAACAGAATATGGGGCCCACTGCAAACCATATATACTTTATAATCTCTAATCAGAGTTAACTATCTCTCTACAAGCTGTGGTTTCGTCACTTTGCTCTGTGTAGGGTGGTTGGGAGGGAGGATGTTTTGGGGAGGGGGAAGATAGATCTTGTATTTACGTGACTGTTGCAGTGTACTTGGCTGTTATGTTTTAGATCTATTCGCTGTATTTAAAAAAAATCAATAAAATTTGAATAAAAAAAAAGAAAATAAATCTTTCTGCCTCATAAATGTTTACGCCCCCCCCCCCCAACCAAGGCAGTCACACTGTTCCTGTTTTTGGGAGATCCATCCTTTCCTACACACCAATAAATTGGTAATAATGAGGGGGAGGGGACTTTAATTGTGGTCTGTCCTTTACAGGATAGACCTTTACAGGATAGAGGCAGAAGACCACAAAACTTTACAGTGATTAGCGTACCCATGTCAGATAGTAAAAGTGGCTGGCGTACAGGACAGTGGTTCGGGGGTGTTTTCTGCTATGTTGGTTAAAGGTACTTTAGCCACTAGGATTGATTTTTTTTTTCCTGTCAGATAAGCGTAAAGTGGAGTGAGCAAGGATCATTGCAGTAGAAACGGCATGCCATTCAGCTGTCACAAGCAAAGGCAATGTTGTGCCTCATGTGTCTCAACAATCTGTCCCATGGCGACTCAATACAAAGTTGCTGTACTTGCCTGAAATAAGAAAAATGTGCCAGGATTTGTTTAAAGCCAGACTTTCAAGAGCAACTGCCATGATTTGCAAGCAGGCAACTCATACTAAGGAGCTGCCTGTGCAAGGAGCTAATTTAGCCAATATTAGAATGTTTTACCGCAGTAATAAAAGTAAAAATCAAATTTGAATGCCTGGCTCCTAACTTCCAAGTACGAGTTGCACGGCTGCCGAGTGCTGCAGCCCCACCCCTAAAAGTAGCACTTTGATGATGTGAATATGGAACAGTGCTAAAGGCATGCTATATATAATACAATGAAATCTAGGGAGGATGGTCCTCCAAACGTGCATACAGTTGCTTTGCTTCCAGTTATATATATATGGGTCTGTGATATATATATCATATATGATCCCCATACATGTATATCTGGAAGCAAATAAACTGTATACATGTTTAGAGGACCCTCTCCCCTGATTTCATTGTACTATACTATATATATAGGATGCCTGCAGCCCCATCTCCTACTGCACATCATCAAAATGCTATTTTTATAGGCAGGGCTGCAGTGCTCAGCAGCCGCTCAACTTGTACTAGGACATTACAAGCTAGGCATTCAAATGTAAGTTTTACTTTTATTACTGCACTAAAACATTCTAATATTGGCTAAATTAGCTCCTTGGGTAGGCAACTCCTTAGTATGAGTTGCCTTCCCAGAGCATGTCAATTCCTCTATTGGTTCTGGCTGTACATTATGATTTTTTCCATGATGAAAGGATACTAAACATGATTTAAAACATTTATTTCAGTCCCAGAGCAAAAATATTCACACAGCTAAATACTTAATATTTGTCTCTGTGATCTCAGCAGCATAAATTAATCTCACATATGCACAAACAGGATACAAAATCATATAGATGGTATAAAATCTGAAATGAAAACTTTTCAATATGAATAGACAACATCTTTGTAGCAAGATTTGAGGTTTGGGACTCAAAGTCATTCTCAACACCTCAATAAATTCAGCAGGGATAGGGTCAATAGAAGGAAAACGATGGATTTAGCAGCAGGTTCCAGGGATTCTATTGCAACAACCTGGGATAATATCATGAATATTGTTTAGGAACACATCACAAACACATTTGGAACACATGCTAAGCCTACGTGGGATGCACAGTTAGGCCCTGGACACACTGGGGAACTTAAAACGGTTTAAGTGCCTTAAAATGGTTTAAATCCCCCTAGCACTGTTTGCAGACAGACTACAAGACCCTTAAAACGTTTTAACAAAAGTGTTTTTAAACCCTGCTAGATACCTAGTCTTAAAACCATTTTTAAAAACATTTTGGGGCTAACATGGTTTTACTCACAGGTCTGTCCAGGAGTAAAAGTGTTTTAAGCTGTAATGCTTTAACTAAAACAGTTTTAGGTGCAGTGTGTCCTGGCAAGCACAGTTCTGTGTGTTGGACTTGACACAAAATAGTTACAAGGAGAACAGGTTTAACACTAGCAGTGTGGCCACACTAAACCTTTATCAAAAATGGTTACTGAGTAGTGTGGCTGCACTGAAATGGTTTAGCTACACTGGTTTTAAAAACGGTTTTCAAAAATAGTTCTGTAGTGTGTCCAGGGCCTTAGTGTCTTCCCTAAACATACCTTCTATGTCTCCTCAAGATGGTGCATTGCTTCCTGCTCTAATTCACCTTGGGGAACCAGAGGATGCTGTTAAAGGCTTATGGAATAAACGGCTGCTGGCATTGATGTTTGCCAGCAAAATTATGTAATTTTCTTTTACCATTTTTTTGTCCAGTACTGTAGATGTTATTTACCACTGTCTTGTCCAAAAGAGCATTACTCATTTTGATGGCCTCAGCTTTTTGATTTATTTCTTTAAAAAGGGGGATAGGTCAGATTTGGAAAACTGGAGAACACAACTGTGTCTGCTCAATACAGACCAACAAATAGTGTAGTTGCCGTATTGGTCCTAGTAAGAACAGATCCAGAAACAAATGGTTTGGACTTGGCTGGTCCAAAAGCTGGAGTACTTCATATCTAAGTTGGTCCAATAAAAGGTGTCAAACCAATACAGACCAAAATACTATTTCTAAAATTCTTGCCCATAGACTGGAATGCCATCCATCTAATGGTCCTTGCTCCCACACAGACATGTGCAGTACAATAAAGGTCCCTTTATGATAATCTCTTTTTGTTACATGAACTATTTGAACAAGGAGGGAAGGTTTACTGTCAGGCTTTCTCTTGCTGATTGATCAAGGGAAAATCTTGGACTGGGTTCCTCATAGGTATTTATTGAATATACTTCGCCTATATGGGATTCCTCAACTTTTGATGAGTGGATAGCACTCTTGTATGATGACTCATACGTCTTCCCTCTGGTGAATTCTGGTAAAGGGCTTCTGATTCAAGTTCAATGAGGGTAAGGCATGGATGCCTCCTAAGCCCTCTGCTGTATGTTTTTTCCTTGGGCCCTCTGATCAAGATGCTAGACTGTAATGCAGCAGGTAAAGATACAGCTTACCCCTGACACTTCTGAGCTAAAAACTTTGGCTTATGCTGATGAGCTCTGTGTCAGCTTAAAAGATCTGGCTTCAGGTGGCCCTGTGGAAGAGGTCTTGTAAACTTTTTCAGCAGTGGCAGGGTCACAGATTCATTTTAATAAAAGTGTGGGTGTCCAGATTGGGACTCTTGAAGGATTTGAGGAGGTGGGGCACATTTCTGGAATCAGTGTTAAACACAGAAACACAGAATTTGATGGCAGATAAAGACCACTTGGCCCACCCAGTCTGCCATTCTTCCTACCTATATTATTGTTGCAAACTCTACTTGATCTACTGCTCTTTCTCCCTCACCCTTTTCCTATCCAATACAAGTTTCTTTGTGCTTATCCCATGCATTCTTGATTATACCAGTCTTTGCCCCCACTGCCTCTGCTGGAAGACTGTTCCAGGAATCCACCACTCTTTCTGTGAAGTACTTCCTCACATCTCTCCTGAATCTACCCCCCTCCAGCTTCATAGCATCTCCATTTGTTCTTGAGCACCTTTATTTCTAACAAATTCTTCCCTTCTGTGCTTTAATTACCCCTGTAAGGTATTTAAAGGTCTCTACCATATCCCCCCTCTTCCCTCCTTTTTTCCTGGATGTACATACTGAGGTCCTTTAGTCTCTCCTCATAGGGCTTTTGATGCAGACCCTGTACCATTTTAGTTGCCCTCCTCTGGACTGCCTCCATTCTGTCTATATCCTTCCAGAGATGTGATCTCCATAACCTGACACAGTACTCTACAGTAGATGGAGTCTTACCAGCGATCTATACAGAGGCAACACCACCTCCCTCTTTCTGCTGATGGTACCCCTTACCCCACCCTATGCACACCAGCATCCCACTAGCCCTCCTGACTGCCTTGTCACACTGCCTGGACACATTTATGTCATCAGATACGAATACCCCCATGTCTCTTTCCTGCTTTGATAGCTGTCAATACCAACCTACCCATTTTGGACCCAGCCTCTGAGTTTCTGTGCCCTAACTGCATTATTTTATACTTTTTCACATTAAATCACAGCTGCCATATGCTTGACCACTCCT
Organism: Neoceratodus forsteri; assembly: GCA_016271365.2. Taxonomy (NCBI): domain Eukaryota; kingdom Metazoa; phylum Chordata; order Ceratodontiformes; family Ceratodontidae; genus Neoceratodus; species Neoceratodus forsteri. The sequence continues at coordinate 1,182,362,720 of CM028131.1, forward strand.
TTAGCTCTGTCAGGTCTCTGTTCATCCTTTCCACCCACACCCCTGGCATGTCCACCCTACTGCAGATTTTGATTATCTGCAAAGAGGCAGAACTTCCCTTCCAGCTCTTCTGCAATGACACATAAAGTCAATAGAGAGGATCAGTATCAGCACTGATCCCTGAGGTGCCCCATTGGTCACCCTCCCTTCCTCAGAGTGAACTCTGTTTACTGCCGCTCTCTGTCATCTATCCCCCTAACCAATTTCGTATCCAGTTTAGCACCATTGGATCCATTCCTAATTGATTAAAATAACTGATTAAAATAAAGAAATGAAAACTTGCAGTACAGACAGTGAGCAGCTATTCTAGGAAACAGCTGTATACTCATGTGACAGCCTCCACTTTTCAGGTAACTGTAGAACTCAAAGACTGCCCTATAGGTGCAGAGACTTCTGTTATGGAACAACTGTGCCATAGCAGGACTCCAAGCAGTCTGTGGATACTTGCAGGCTTGGGATTCTTGCAACAATGGCAGTTAAAGATTCTCATAAACATCAGAAAGTAGAGGAAAGGTTGTTCTCAAGGGAAGCCTGCATAAGTATACTAGAGACACAGCTACATTTCTTACTTTCTTGTCTGTTTGCAGTCACCTTTTGGGATGCACTAGCTAGACTGTGGAATGAACCCTTCTTTGCTCACATTACTTACCCAGAAAGTGTCTCTTGTCTGCTTTAAAGGTCTAGGTCTACATATGATAAAAACTTTTTGAAACTTTGTATGGCATGTTTTGTTGCTCCTCAGGTTGTTTCAGAAAGTGTTATAAAGCAGTAAAGAAGATTTATGACTCTGAAATGTCATCATTATTATGTCAATCAATTGCAAATGCTTGGATGAACTGTACATGCATATTATAAATGCAGATGTGCCTCCACACATTTGTGATGTCTGCATTAAAATATGTGTATGATTTGTACACCCTATTATGTGATTTATTTGGTTTTCTTCTGTTATGATTTTTTTCTGTACAATACATATCAGCCTTGTAGCATTATTTATTTTAAAATAAAATTCCCTTACTCTTTTAAACTTAAACTAAAGCTTGAGAGACCCATCTGTCCCAGGCAGCATCAGGAAATATTCATGCCTCACAAACCTGCGCAGTCTCAGGCAGGAAAATACAGGATTGCCTGTTAATATTATGGGAAGCAGAGGAAGCAGGGAATTCAGGTATAGCAAAGCACCTTCTCCTGTCCTTAGACCAGAAGCTTTCAACCATGTTTCTCATTCTTACATGTGGAAGATTTTGAAGGAGTATGGCTTACCAGAACAGTTTAACAGTTAACAGCATATCTGGGGGTGGGGAAGCTCACCCAAAGTGTGTAGCTTATGTTGCTATACCTGGTTATGCCATCTTTAGACAGGATAGACTCACAAAATGAGGGGGTGGCTGTGTCATATACATCAAGGATACACTCATGGAACATACATTACCTATGGACAGCCTAGGCAATGCAACACAGGTGTTAGCCATCAATGTTCTACTTGGGGCCCACAATAAAGCTCTAGCAATTGTGTCTGTCTACATACCACTGAAGGACCAAGTCAAAGACTTCCACAGCTTGACTGAGTATGTCACGAACCTGCCCCATAATGCTGAGACAATAATTATGGGTGATTTCAATGTCAACTGGCATTCCCCTAAAGTAGGTTCCTTTAAGGATGCAATCTCTGCACTCAACCTTACCCAGCTTGTTCCGTCACCTATTAGGGCTAATTATAAGATGGGTAAAAATACCCTTCTTGACAGGATACTGTCCAATCATCCAGATCGTATCATAAACGTGAATGTTCTCCCTGATGCCTTAATTGACCACTCCCCTATTACCTGAAACTGGTAAAATACATTTAAAAAATCTCCCCCCAAAACAATTTTCAGCAGGATGCTAAAGCGGGAACACCTGGAACCCCTGAAACAACACCTCCGTAGCATTGACTGGTCATTACTTGCTGCCACAAAAGATATAACTATAGCTCTGGACCACTTCATCAAGCACTTTAATGAAGCTTGTGATATCCATGCCCCCTTGAAAAGGATGAAAATCCAAGGCACCATCAATCCCTGGTTATTCGCCAACCTTATTAGTCAAATGAATTACAGAGATCACCTCTAGTGTCATGCAAAGGCTACTGGCAAGCATAAAGATGTACAAGAATATAAAACTGCCAGGGTTAAGTGCATCCAGGCTATTCGCATCAAAAAAAGCAAGTACCAGAAGGAACAGCTTGCTGCCACTTGGGGTGACAGTAAAAAGTTTTGTAACAATATAAAAGATGTAACAGGTAAAGATGCTAAGGTTGCACCCACCATGTTAAATATTAATGGAGCCACGACCCATTGACCATAGCCAATGCTTTTAATAATGCATTCACTGATCTGAGCAGTGTCCTCCCACCAGACTTCTTCAAGGGCATCACTGAAGATACTGAACAAAGGGCAGATGATTTACTTCCTGCACCACCTGCTTTCTACTTCAAAGAGGTCCCACTGTATATGGTCAGGAAATACCTAGTAAAAGTACTCGGGGAAGTCAAGGCATAGAAGTGATTCCTTAGACCTCAAATTAGTTGCCCTTACCATTGAAGAAATACTGGTGCCCTTTGCAAAGATTCTAAACCACTCACTGAGACTGGCACAATTCCTCCAAATCTGGAAGTCAGCCCTTGTAACCCCTGTTCACAAAAGTGGAGACCACACTATACACACAAACTACAGACCTATCTCTATACTTCCACCTCTGTCTAAGGAACTTGAGCTCATAGTTGTGGATCAGCTGGTGGAATATATGGAAAAATACTCAATCCAGTGCCCCCAGCAGCATGGATTCAGAAAGTGACATAGCACTACCACAGCACTACTAGAATCCACTGGTTTCATTCACCAATCTCTGGATCAAGGTAGATTGGTGGATGCAGCCTTTTATAGACCTCACAAAGGCTTTTGATACAGTGAACCATGCTCTACTTTTCAAGCAACTGTCCTCAATTGGCCTCTCAGCAGATACTGTGTCCTGGTTCAAAAGCTATCTTGTAGGCTGCTCCCAATGGGTGAAGATAGCTAATGTCACCTCTGACCATCAACATGTCCACTCTGGAGTACCACATGGCTCCAATTCTGGGTCCACTTCTCTTTAGCATCTTTCTTAACAATTGCCCTTGCTCTTGTCAGTAGCAGATCCTCCTCCTCTATGTGGGTGATGCAGTCATATACACTAGCAACACTGACCCTGAACCACTGAAACACCTACTTCAACTCAGCATTGAGGAAGTGAAGGACTGGTTCGGGAAACAAAAGCTGATTCTGAACTACAAAAAAACAAAAGTCATGTTGTTCATTGGTGCTCGCAGCAAACACAGATCCAGTGCCCCAACCATCAGGAACTCCCTGATGTCTGCTTGAATAAATTCAACATTTCAAGCATCTAGGGGTAACCGTGGATAGCTCACTATCATATGCCCAGCTTGTTGAGAATGTTGCCAGGTCTGCCAGTATCAAGATAGGGTTACTCTATAGATGTAAACACAGTCTAACACCTGAAGCCCTTATACTAGCTATCTATAGCTCCATAGTATCCATTGTTGACTATGGTCTGGTTACCTATGGCTCAGCTTCCACCACTACCCTCCGCAGAATAGCAATGGCAGTCAATAAAGCATGCCAACTTCTTACTGGAGCAGCACGTCTTACCAACACATGTGAACTGTATGCACAGACATGTTGGCTTCAGCTAAATGGGAGGATTCACTATCAAACCTGCTTGCTAACTAAAAAGGCACTTCTCGGGCTCTTGTCTTCTGGTGCTACAAATTACTCGACCCCTCTTGCAGCTCCCAGCACACATGTAGCTCAGTCAACCAACTCTTCTTTGTCCCAAGATGCTGGACTACACAAGGGAAACAATCATTTGCATATAGAGCACCGCTGTGGTTTAATGCGCTGCCCAGTGATATCTCTTCCTTACCATTTAAAGGCACTCTTCATCAGCATCTTACAGCTAACAGTCCCTGCGACTGTTTCAACTGACATGGCACTACTTCAGCAGTATTAACACATCCTTGTGTATCTACTTCTCCCCCTTTCTCTGTGAATGACCACTTTCACACTAACCACCCTGCCCTATTTCCTGCTTCCTTCCTCGATTCTTCTTTCACCTCAACCCTCTCCACCTCCACCTTCTTTCCACTGTTTATCTTCACTTACCTGAACTTTTGTTCACCCAAATCTACCTATACCTATTTGACAAAGCACCTTGGGCTGCCTCCTTTTATTAGGTTATTTTTGATTTCTTACTGATTCATAGTTTTAATTTTAGTTGCAATGTTAATGTCATATTGTCATTTTAAATACTTTGTCAAAATTTTATGTAATACCATCCGCTGTATGTCTGTCACCCTTCCCACTGGTGTGGAACCTTTGTAAAAGAGCTGTTATGTGCTCAAAGGTATTGTAATCTGAGAATGAATAAATAAAAATAAAAAAAGTAAAATGTAAATTATGTCTGCCTTATAGTGCTAGATGACACTTCTGGAGCGAAGGTGACAAAATCTTTTTCTGAATTTTCAGACATCTCTAGAGCAAAGTTAAACTTGTTCAAAGGCAATGGGCTGTGACTTGGGATAGATACAGAAGCAGGTCCTGCAGGGCTAGCAGGCGCTGCTGTTTCAAGAGAGCCTTTGAAAATATTAGGGATTACTTTCAGAGCTGACAATATGGCTATCTTAAATCGACTGGAATGATTATGAATAGCAGAAACAAAGGTTAATTTATGGAGCAGGTGGACAATGGCTAAGAAAAATGTATATACTGTATACGAGTAAAACATTTTTGTAGTGTATATTTCTGTTTTTAAGTGATATTGCACCCCCATGACTTTGGAGGCAAACATTTATAGTGTTTTTTTCCATCTGCTATGGGATAGCTGACTGAATTCCGTGAAAAGTTGCCATACATACAGTACCATCCCATAAAAGATGATGGGCCTGGTATGATCAACCCTGTGTATTTTTAATTCCTTCTTTTTTTTTTTCAATGTCCAACTGATATTGCAGAGAATTCAAACCAGGAGGGTTGTTTCTTTGGAAATTAAATGTAGGCACCTGATGCAGCATTGGACAACTGGCAACCTTAAATCTTTCAGAGGTTTGAGTAACACCATAACTGTGTATATATTATACAATGGCAAGAAAAAATGCTTGCCTCTAATTGGTCAGTCTAGGACTGGACCCATGATGTTATCCCAGTACAACATCACGGATCTAGTCCCAGCACACAGATGACCACATCAAATGGTAATGAGATCACTCCCTGCTCAGCAGCCCAAGTCACTGATTCCCCCTCGCAAACTGCTTTCAGTCTCCCCTTTAACAATTTTCTCATTGCAGCCTTCCCAATACCTGCCCCCCCCCCACCGTGACATAATCCTCTCTGTCCAAATGTCAGTTTATAGGAGACTCACTCACACAACAGGACAATTCCCCAAAACTAAACCACAAACCTTGCATAAAAGCTTCCCCAGAATGCGCACCACTTACTGATCTCCCACTTCAGTCATTACATGTTTGGCTTCGCCACATTCCCCAGTAGCCAGGATACAGGATAATAAAAGAAAAAACAGCCATACAGCTTCCCGAACCTGCGAGAGACTTCACGTGATGGCCGATTTCACTTCCTCATTGAGACCGCGATCCTCAAAGCGTGAGTACAGTTCAATACGGTGCTCCTCATTGCCAGCTGTACTACAGGCACTGTTTAAATTAATGCACTTTCTGTTAAAAAAAACTAAATAAAACCTGAGAAGTCAGTGAGAGGATGTCACAAACAAAAAACGAAAGTTGTGAGGAGACCTGCAATACGATGAGAAAAGTGTGTGTGCGGGCATCCATTTGAACAGACAAAGCCACTGATTTACCAACAGCACCACCTACTGGACAAAACGGAACTATCTTTTTCCTTTATACTCCTCCACAGTCATAAATAAACTGAAAAACTGTCAAATAAATACACTTTTTATGTTTTTTTTTCCCCCAGATACAAACAAGCCATTGTATAAAAGCAATAATGCACTCCAGGGTATGTGTTATGCTGGGATAATGTCACGCCTGGGGTGATTAGTCGCACTCGGCCTGTGGCCTCGTGCCTGATCACCCCAGGCGTGACATTATCCCAGCACAACACACACCCTGTCATGCATTATTGCTTAAATAGATTGTTTTAGAAAATTGAAGTTATGCAGTATCACACATCATTTCTTACTTTCAAATTCTAGGAAGAACTTTTACATGGACATTATGGGTATAAATGTTTATGGTGATCTGGTCATACATAATGTCTGGAATGTACCACCTAACTCAGTAACTAAAAATTCTGGAATACCAGATAAGATGTGGGATGTTACATTGTTATGTGCACGTAAGTTAAATATTAACGGTAGCCAAAAACACAAAGCTATAACTGACAGATTGTGTACAAGGCCCTCATGCAAAGAGCCAATGGATCACGTATTTTTTTCTGCCCTTTCATACAAACTTTATGGTTCACTTTAGCATCACAGTGGCACTACCCACCAATTTCAATGATGCAGTATTCAAATCTGGTGTTAGGTTCTATGAATAACAGGCAGTAATAAATGAGAGCATCTTATTGGCCATATTTGCTTGCAATAAATGGTGTGTATGGCAAGCAAGATGTGAGTCTGAATTGCAACAAAGGAGATCACCATTTATGATATAACCAAAATGGCTGAAGATGAATTGCAAGCTGTTAGGAATTATGGATATGGGAAATTGACAAGGGCATAATTTTTGAAACTGTGGAAGACTGTGAACTGGTTATAAAATAGGCTGGCAGGTCTGTGGCGGCAGTTCCTTTACTAAATGCCTGTACTGAACTTTTGTGTTTTCTTTTTCTAGATATATTGTTTATTTAGGTTATTTCTAATGTTTATTAACAAGGCAAGGCTATGTATTTCTGTTCGGACTATCTGAGTATTAATTTTGAAAACTGGGGGGGGGGGTTGTTTTCTGTCTTGATGACTTGATCTGCACACTGGTATTTTCCAGTTGATATATATTTTAATAAAAATTCCTCTACTCTTTTGAAGAAATGCACTGGGATCTTAATTGTTCACCTGAGCAACCACCAGAGAGCCAGACTGGACCTCAGTTTACGTCTTATCTGAAAGATGGCTCCTCAGCAGTGCAGCACCTGCTGCAGTACAGTGTCAGTATTTGGATTTGACCCTAAGTTCCTGGTGCAGATCTTCTGGCCTCAAAGGCGCTTGTGTCCATTTTATTTCTTCAGTAATGCACTCCAGGGCATGTGTTGTCAGATTTACTCACATCTTGTATGGTTTACAGATTGTGCCATGTCACATGGGACATAGCTAAATGATCCCACAACACATGCTCTGGAATCCATTCTTAAGCACTGGACTGACAGTGCAGTGATGAGTCAAGAATGCAGGCATGGAGGAGGAGATGCCGTAACAATATCTGTTGAAAATGGGAGCATTAGAAAAGTGGAGAACCAAATAATAAGACTGAGAAAATATAACAACCATATCTGTATATTGTAGAAAAAAAGTACAAGAGACAGACTACAAAAGAATAAAAAGGCAAAACATCAAACTTCAGGATGAAGGGTACTGATGCTATAACATGATATGGGGAAACAGAAGATGGGCACACTGAGCGGAAGATGGGAAAAGGAGTGAGAACTGATGAGGGTCTTTTTAACTTTGTAAAGCAGAACTACTGTCAAAATTTACAAACAAATATGTCGTGCACATTGTTTTGATCTGTGTGTGTACGTCTAGTGACTTCACTTTGTTTGCCATAAGGATTGTTTCCTAAATGTGCCAACTTGTTTTATGGCCATTGGGGAGCTCCATGCTTGTATCTTTTATTGCCTTACTCTTTACCACTATGCCTTCTGTCCTCTGTGACAGCAATGTACAGGAAATCATTGATTCAGTGGGAGCTGACTTTCAGTCCTTTCTGAAACAATAAAACATTCAGTAAAGTGTTTCTCCTTATCCAGTGACAGCTAATAAAAGCTACATTCACTGTTTGCTAAACACCTGAGGGATAATTCAGTGGGATATTCTCTAAAGAACAGCTGGAGTCTTCACTAATTATAGCATTGATTCACTGATGACCTGGGGTGATTTTTTTATGGCTACGTGTGGTTTGATGAAAAGAAAAGCTTTAATGGGACACTGTTAACCTGTTTTTCATCATATTATTTCTAGTTAAAAACCTACATTTTATGATTGCTTACCTTCTCTAAAATTCATTAATGCTGCTGTTTGTTTTGTCTGTCTCCTTGTTTAGTGGAACTGAAATGTATGGTAATGTATATTTATAAACAACCTTGTTTTGTTCACAATCCTGGATCTGTTCTTACTGCATTCCTCCTGAGCATTACAAACACACCCAAACAGTGCAGCCCCTCATGAGGCAGTAGCCTGCTAAACCCCCACTGCATCATGAGGGGCTAGACTGTGTTGTGGGTGTTCCCAAGTCCAGGAAAAATGCAGTTGGACCTAATCAAGGAATGTAAACCAACCTGTGTTTGTGTGGTAGCAGTGGTATGGTGGGCAGTCTGATTTTCACTTTTTTAGAGAAAAAAAGAGTCAGAATCAAACTACCAGCTACATCAGTAATCTTTACAGAATGTTGACAAACATAAAATGTGTTTTTAAAACTAGGGACATTTTCAGACCTAAGGGAGTTGACAGTGTCCCTTTATTAAAAACAAAACATTAACTCCTGCTGGCTAAACTTACAGCACAGCCAGCCACCACACAATGCAGTAACTTGCCAAAAAAGGAATGTTATAATATACTGCATGACAAAAGGGCTTAACTGCTACTGAATTACACTGTTCCCTGCAGTATACTGCAGCATTCTGTGATATACTGTAGCATTACTACATTGCATTCAGGCTGGCGCTGCTATAGGCTTACACCTACAAAACACAAAGACTGCATAAAAGTTGTTTATTTGAGGCCAGAACAACAGTCTCCTAACACAGTGCTGCTGCAGACAGGATATCAAGTCAGCAGTCACTGAGCTCAATTTTTGAACAGCCTGGCAGATCGATGCAAAGCAGTTGTTTGCCACAGCTTGCATCAAAGCCAGGTGTGCCTGTGACCCTGCACCTGATTTTGCAACAGGACAGGTCCCAGCGCCTAAAACACAACACTTGCCACAACTGCACCTGTGGTGTATGGGAGGGGACTACTGCAAGTTGCAGGATGACCATGTGGCATCAGTAGCCAGGGACAGAGACCCACTGACCATTCACCCAGGTGGCTGCCAGGGTCATGGAGGGTGGGACAGGGATTGAGGAGGGAAAGACAGGGATAGTGGAGGGCAGGACGGGTCCAGATGGGAAGAGGGTGGTGGCAACAGACCCCTGATGGGGTCAGTGTATGGCCGCCACAGTGATAATGCAGATCCCTGTGGGGCAGTCATATGACTGTTACCATGGTGCTGGGAAAACCCAGAGGGCATGCACCTGCCACAATGGGATATCACCGGCCACTCCACTGGTGGTCTGACAAGTGTCCAGGTGCTGTGTTGGCATAGGATACCATGGGTGCACCCGCAACAGGGGGGGACAGGTTCTCCTCAAACCCAGCAATGGCTCCAAGGGTGGCACATAGGCTGTTAGACCAGCTCTGGCTGGTCTAACTCCTTGCAAGCTGTGTGCCCTTTGAGGGGTTTGGAGAATCCCAAAATAGGGTATGGTGCAGCATCGCCATGACACAAGCCCCCATCTGCCATAGTGCAGCTGTGTGTCTGATAAGAGCATGGTACAAGCCTGGTTGGCACAGGTGGTTCTCCCCAACCCAACTGGCACAGGCTATGTTAAAAAATCAGAAATGATATAAAGTGCAGCAGACTGAACCCCTTGCATCATTTCTCTTTGAAGCTAGTACCTTGTGCCATTCTCAATGCTTCAAAAATTGAGCCCAATGAATCAATGTCTCTAATGCATCACTATCACATGGGCAGAAGGCATTGAGGGAAAGAAAATTCAGAAAAACATTCGGGCATGGAGACTCCCAATAGCCATAAAACAAGGGTTCCATATCATTTCAGTGCAAGAAATAATATTGCAGTCAAGTACAAAGAAGGCAATTAGCTGCATGCGATAACTGCGTTTTGAGAAACCAGCGTAAATGACAATTCAGTGCACACTGCAAAAAAAGCACAAAAGCATAGCATCACTCATCATACATTTGTAAATGCTACCACCCATGGAAATCCCACTGTCATTCACAAAAAGAATAGTGCTGTTCTGATGCATGTATTATAGTCAGTACACACTGCAATACAAATAAAAAAGGTAAAACAGTCAGCCTCAAAAGTATAGCAATAATCATCATCCTTTTGTATTGGTGGCCCCCACGAAAACATTAAAATGTGCTATACATAGAAAAAGGGGGTACAATAGTACATTATTGCAAGCTTGCAATGACAGCTTGTTCTGACAGCAGAAACGCAGAAAAAGGGAAAGCAGTTTTTATTACAGCATTAATTAAAATATACTGAATTTGCGAGGCTCATGCAGTGAGTTTGCGAGGCACAGTTAGGGAGAGTGGGACATTTATAAAGAGAATATGACAGCATTTATTAGCATGTACTCCGCATTACTTATCATACATACAGCAAGGGAGAGCGGGATATTTATGAAGAGAATATGACAGCATTTATTAGCATGCACTCTGCATTACTTATCATACATACAGCGAGGGAGAGCGGGATATTTATAAAGAGAATATAACAGCATTTATTAGCATGCACCCTGCATTACTTATCATACATACAGCGAGGGAGAGCGTGATATTTATAAAGAGAATATGACAGCATTTATTAGCAGGCACTCTGCATTACTTATCATACATACAGCGAGGGAGAACAGGATATTTATAAAGAGAATATGACAGCATTTATTAACAGGTACTCTGCATTACTTATCACACATACAGCGAGGGAGAGCGGGACATTTATAAAGAGAATATGATAACATTTATTAACATGTACTCCGCATTACTTATATATACAGCGAGGGAGAGTGGGACATTAATTTTGTGAATATGTAGCACAGTTAAGCGGTGTTGGTTGTGAGCTGTTTTGTTGCCTCAGCATATTTTGGTTGCGCTGTAACTACCACACTGAACTGTCGTGCTGATTTGTTTGCACTGATTTGATGAGATACCTAAAAGAAGTAGGCAAATTTTGAAGACAAATCATAACGGCAAACAAAGGAAAGGAAGCACTAGGAATGCACGCCCAAATCAAAAAAACTCTGCACATTTTTTTTTTTGTAAATTTTGACTGTCATTTTCCCCTTTAAGAAGTAAAAATGAAAAGATGACTAGAGAAACACATCCCCGATGTAATCATATGATACAGGGTTGGAGGGATGAGGAAAGCAATAAGGAATTAATGGTAATGGTAATCTAAATTTTTAAAACGTATTCCAAAAGTAGAAACACCACATTGGATGTCTTACAGGAGGGCCACAACCTTGAAAAAGAAGCTTGTACATAGCCGCTATATTAACAGAAAAACACCTACATGGCTGGAACAGAGGAAGGACTGTGTACGATACATAAATTGTTTGTACTGTCACTTTGTAAATACTTGTGAAACTTTTTCAAGTGTTAACATGAATGACATTTTTAAGATTAGACAATTGACAACGTGTAATACAATGGGGGTAGTATATTTGGCACAGCGTAAATGCAATGCTTTTTATATAGGAAAAAACATTCACCCTTTTAAACAAAGATTGGGTGAACATAAGAGAGCTACTGAGCATGGAGACCCCCTATATGCCAGAGCAACCATATCACAGATACTTTAAATAAGTCAAAACATTGTTTTAGCTTTATTGTCATAGATGAGGTTTGTAAAAATTCAAGAGATGGCAACTTTAATAATTTATTGCTTAAGAGAGAGATTTTGTATTTTAAAAGTGTGTGCAATTAAGAAACCAGGTCTGAACACAGTTTTTTTTATTTAAGACCATATTTAGAAAGAAAATAAAGTGTATATTTATGTATTTTTATACATGGCTGCTAATGTAAAAAATGATTTTCACTTTGGTTTGATGTAATTGTTTTTATGGATGCATGATTGTAGGTATTTAATTTTTCCCCCCCGTTCACCTTTTCAAGCTTCCTGGTATACCAAAATATTTTACTTTTTCAATCCGATAGCTGTGTCCTTAATTAATTAATTGCTGTTTATATATTGGCTTCAGCGTTCACATGTACTTCAATGCACGAATGCATTTGAAGTCCTCATTTGTGATGTCACAGTGTGTCATTTAACAATTTAGTGTTTATAGGATGTTTTATATGCCGTACATTAGCCTTTGATAAAGGATTGTTATAATCCATAATGAGTTAGGTGTGTACAGACTGTCTGCTTTCACAATAAATGTTTTTGTTACACATCTAAGCTGTGGAGTCTTCATAATATTGGCTGGTGTGTGCCCGATCCTATGTGATTTGCTTCAGCAGATCTTACTGGTGGAAGTCTGTCTACAGTGCAAAGTCTGGATGAGCCTTGCTGAGTATCCTGCAATTAAAGTGCTGCCCACCAGGATTAGATGTCTGATCCAGCAGGAAACAGTGCAGTTCAATGGCAGTTTTCATGCAGGAAACTCTGGCACTGCGACACTGTATCTTATCCTGGTGGACAGCACTGTATGAATCTCCTGTACACAGCCTGTGAGTTACAGTGTCACAGAAGTTGGAGTTACAGTGGGCGAGAGTGGAGTCTAGACCAATAGGCAAGATATGTGCTCGCTGCCATCACACCTAAAATGTTACAGGTCATCCAGGCTGACTAGGCTGATACCACCATCCTGCTCATAAGTGTCTCACATGTTTGTAAGAAAGGTTTTGTATTGTTTCCATGCAGGAATCTAGTGTGGCCCACCACCTGCAGCAAAATGACACCACAGGGGAGGAGTCTGCTCCAGACAAAGTCTGTAAAATCTCTACAATTTCTCAAGAAATGGACTTACTCAACACATATATTCTTCAATGTTCACAATTTTTATTTAATAACCATTGGTCACAGTACAGCTAAAGTTGCCTGCCAACGTTTCAAAGGAAAAACACCTCTCTCTCAGGGCACTCCTTACTGAAATGTCAATAGAACATAAAACCTTATATAGTAAACTGCTTGTTACTTACTGTCTCATGATTACACCATGAAAACCTTATTTTCTGTCTTATACATTTAACAGCAGAATCTTGCAACTCAAAGATTAATCATGTCATGTATTACACATTTATTTATTTTACTTATTTATTGAGATCTAGGAGTACACCTTTGTGCTGGAAGCTCATTTACCAAGGTTCAACATCAGTAGAAAATAAATTACAGACAATTCAAACAGAAACATATGACAGTACTTGAATTTTGAAAAATGGGACCGTACAAAAATATAAGTGCAGTGCAAATCTTAAACAGTTAAAAGTACAGGTGAGGATAGGGTTGCATACAATGTGAGGAGAGAGCTACAGTACAGTACTTACGTACAGCTACAGTACTTAAACTACTAATCAGAATAAAATTTCATTGTCAAAGTATAGGGAGGGACAGGGAGGGAGGGAGGAGAGAAGTACGGATGGAAATAAGTGCATCAAGGAGTAAAAAGTGGGATAAGATAAGGCTCACTGGGAAGGGGAGGAGGTAGGAGGGGAGAGGGAGAAGAGGGTGGGAGGAGGGTAAGGAAAAAGGAAACAGGGTAAGCAGTCGCAGCTGCTCAGGTTGGTCTGCAAGCACGCTGCTCTGATTGGTCAGGTGTTGGTGGAGTTTTCTTTTAAATGACACCTGCTTGGGCTGATTGGTTATGTCTGAGGGGAGTTCATTAAGCCAAAAATGGACACTGTACGTGACTGGCCATTGCACCTGCAAGGTGCGAAAGAAGGGGACAATAAGAGATTGTCTGGTACTGCCTCTTGTGCACTGGGGTTTGGGGCCACAATGAGGAGCTTCTGGAAGGCTGAGGGGGAAAGTCCTAGACTGGTCCCCCCAAGTAGACATACTTGGTATTGTACTCTGCCCTGAAGGTTTAGCCAGTTAGTTTTCACATATAGGTCACAGGTGTGGGTTAGGTGGTTAGCACCTAGGAGCAGTTGGCAGGATTTATTTAGGGCAACAGAAACTCTTGATGGTGGAGTCTGGGACAGCACCATAAGCCACTAAACCATTATCAATGGCAGACAGAATGGAGCTTTTTGTGGTGCGAGACAGGGCATCTTGGGACAGGCAGTATTGGTTTCTGTATAGTAGGACAATTCTAGGGTTGACTACCTTTACAATTGGGTCTGTATGCTGAGCAAATGAAGGACAGCTGTTCACAGTGACACCAAGATATTTGAAGGATTGAACTTGTTCTATTGTGTTAAGAAGGTTATTGCAGATTGTCAGTTGAAAGTCTTTATACTTGTTGTGGGAGTTCACCAATAACATAGATTTCATTTTTTTAAAGTTCCTTAGGAGCTTGTATTTGGTGAACCAAGCTTCCACTGCAGTGAAATCACTTTGCAAATGCAGGACTGGAGCACCAGGACATACACTAGCAAAAGCAACAAAAGCACCCGCAGGAATCAGGTCGCACAGGACTCTAAAGTTCAAAATATAAAAGTCCTTTATTTTACAGACGTGCATATCTTCACTTACACCAAGTAAGCCCCATTGATACAGTGGAAAAGCAACTCCAAACACTGACGTTTCTCCTGCACACTGCCAGGCGTCATTAGAGTGAATCTAATCAGGTTCTCACACAGGCCTCGTATAGTGACGTCATAAAGTGCATGTGACCATATAACTAATCATATCTTAAAAACAATTAATGAGGTCTAATGACCACGTTCCTAAGTAAAAAATCACTGTATTATACTAAAGTATCATTGGTTAACCAAATGACCAGATATTTTTTGGATAAAGGAAAAGTGTAAAATGTATCAAAAATCTTAGTTGCACTGGTATCCCACAAGTTACAACTTTGACTACTGTTGTGGACAAATTATACATTAGTACTTGTATCCTAACATATGGTGTCACACAAAATACTATAAACAAAAAGTGCTTAATTGCACTGTTGTCCCCGGTTAAAATAAACAAAAACAGATAAAGTGCAACATTAGCAAACACTGGCCATATATTAAACTGAACTTGTATCTACTTACTGGTCACTGGGCTACCTAGGCACATCGCTTGAAAGCCAAAGTGTACAAATTATGGCCAATAATCAGAAATAAAGTCTCAAATGGTACAATTATCACATATCAGAGAGCCTTTGCAGTATCTTTGATTTCAACCAAAAAGGGTTTAAATCAGTTTCCACTACATTGTACACTTCATATGGAACTGGATTTTACACTTATACCATATCCAAAAAATATCTGGTCATTTGGTTAACTATGATACTTTAATATAATAAAGTGATTTTTTACTTAGGAACGTGGTCATTAGACCTCATTAATTGTTTTTAAGATATGATTGGTCACATGCAATTTATGATGTCACTATTTATACGAGGCCTGTGTTCGAACCTAATTAGATTCTCTCTAATGACGCCTGACAGTGTGCAGGGGAAACCTCAGTGTTTGGAGTTGCTTTTCCACTGTATTAATGGGGCTTACTTGGTGTAAGTGAAGATATGCACTTTTGTAAAATAAAGGACTTTCATATTTTGAACTTTAGAGTCCTGTGCGACCTGATTCCTGTGGGTGCTTTTGTTGCTTTTGCTTTTTTAGTGAAATCACTTTGTAGATGGGACTCAAGCTGGTGTGGGCCAGAGTTTTTAGAAAAGATGGCAGCATCATCTGTGTAGAGAAGGATGCGTTCTACGCATAGAGAGGGAAGTTTGTTAATGAAAAGGCTGAACAAGAGTGGGCCAAGAATTGACACCTGGGGAACACCCAGAAATACTTCCCAACTATTGGAGAGGGTACCATCAATTTTTACTCATTATGACCTATTGCTGAGATAGCTCTGGAACCTTCCTACCATCTCAATGGAGAGGCCAATAGGAGTTTGGCGAGGAGTTTTTTTATGGTTGACAGTATCAAATGCCTTAGTGAGGTCGATGTTAAATTGCCCCGGCAACTTGACGACTGTCTAAAGCCTCATGCAGGAATCCTGAGTACTCCAGAAGGGCAGTGGAAGTACTATGCATCTTGCAAAAACCATGTTGCTGTGGGCATTGGATTCCATACTTACCCAAATAGTCAACCAGCTGGTCAGCAACTATCCTTTCTAATGCCTTGGAGAGGGGGGAAGGATAGATATTGGCCGGTAATCCACTTGTATGGCTCTCTCTCCACTTTTGTGGATCGAGGTACCCACTGTAGCCTTCCAAAGCAGGGGAAATCTGTCCCAGCTGAAGAGATAGCAAGTGCAAGGAACACAAAAAGGACATTCGATTCAAACATCATCTTATCCTTCGGTATCTAGCTCAGCCCCGCATTCATCCTCAACAATTTGCCATACAAATTGTGGACAAGTCCTTATCTTAACAGTTTTATTTGTGAAGAAAAAAAATGTTATTTATTTATTGCCTCCTTGGTGTCCAGCAGATCCCTACCTTATCCTCTTGATGTAGTGTAACCCTGCTGCTGCCCCCTTTCCTTCCAAGGAAGCTCCTTCGCTAGTTAGCTTACCCTTCCTGCCCTGCGAGGCTCAGCAGCAGCAGTAGCAGCATCCTTGTGAGCACTGACATCCTTTCTTTGGTGGGGAACACAGGAAAAATCTTCAGGCACTCAATAGTGGCAGGAGAACGTTTTCTGTGCTGGTTCGTTGTGCTTCCTGCCCCACTGTGCAGTCTTTGGGGTGAAAGAGCAAAGATCTTGAAGGCCTGCAGATCCATGGGCACACTGATGCACCAGATGAGCTGGTGGTGCATGCTCCCCGCTCTGCTGCTGAAATGTCCAAGAAAACATGCAGCTATTCTTATGCTGTCCCATATCCATTTCATATCTATCCACTCTCTGCTGTCACTACTGTATTTTCTCCATACTAACCTGTTTACCAGATCTGAGAGGATGTTGACCCCTTCCTTGTCAGATAAGTATTACTTTACATCTAACTTGTCCTATTCTTCCTATTTGCTCCCTAAGAACTATGGATCCTTTGTGACCTCTTTCCTACATTTTATTCTACAGTCCAATGAACGTTTTCCCTTCGAGACTCCTTCCTCTGGCTCCCTAGTTCCCAGATAAGAGATCTTCTACATAATATGTACACTTGGGTTTACTGTAATGGTGCGGCTGTGCACTTTTATTGATTTACTTAATAAAATGTTGGTCTTGGAGGTTCCCTCCTCACCTGTCTGGCACTCACCTCACCCATATCCACCAAACCCAAACTCCCCCATGGATTCTCTCTCCCCCCATCCAAATTTTCAGTATAGCCTTTTGTCACATCACCCCATGAGCAGTACAGCTATCATTTTTCATATCCTGCCCATAATGTATTTTCGCACCTATGGCGTGCAATGCCATTTTCCCATGGATTTGAAAATTTCCACCTACAGAGTTTATGAGGTGGGGTGATAAGAAGACTATGTTCAACATTTAGGGTCAAAAAATGACAAAGTTATGCCCACTTGTTGCAATTTCAGTACGCGTGCTAGTAACTGCGGAAATCTTAAATATTTGCACCCCACATTTTTTTTAAATTATTTGTACTACTGCTCCATGGCCCTCTTTATCTGGAGGGAGCCCAAGCTCTGCCCCACCCCGACGTCCACCAGCTGACACTGACCAGCTACTCCTAGGGCTTAGCCCCCCCGGCAGGGATGGTGGGGGGGCCTGCCCTCACTAAGACTGGATCCAGTGCAGGGGTCAGCACCGTGACTGTTTGGGGGCAAGACCTGAGAGCTTCCTTCTGATTTCTCCCCTTCTGGGGTGGAGTGTGCAAGGATGCCAGCGATGGTGACACGCACGCTCCAGTGCACACACCCCATCAGGCATCTGCCCCACCTCTGACTCGATGTCTGCAGCAATGGTGTGCCAGCTCCCAGCCACTGCTAGGGGCCAGGCATGCACCAACAACTGGTCACCCCTCTCCCTGGAGGAGAGCTGTCCCTGGGATGCTCAATCCTTCTCCTCCTCTGCCGATACCCAGTGGCCTGTGCTTGCTCCTGAACATGGGTTGCTGGCATGGTGCGAGGGGTGGTGTCCAGCACCTCAACCTTTAGCACCACCAGTCCAGTGATGCACCTTACAATTTCAAAATAGCCTTCTTATTACTCACGCTTCTATATACAACTGCTGTCCAAAATATGACAGCTTGTCAAAACAAAGTTCAGGCAGGCTTTTCCTCCGACCAGAAATTCAACTAACATAATACACACCTGCCACATAAATCATGCAAGGAAACATGCAGCATTGAGAAATACTTGTTAGAAGTGTAGTACGGCATCAGCCTGTACTGTAGTTCCTGAAGCAGCTGACGGGTGTCCAGCACGTACACTACAAATAACTGAATGCTGAGTCAGAAGTCAGTGCCGTGAGAATTTTAAAGCTTGACACATGCTGACTCCCAGTACAGGGAAAACAGACTGCCAAGCTGATGGCTGTTTCAACATAATGAGCACATAAATAAATGTGCATTTTACATATATACTATAAAAAAAGTCCCACCAAGGCTATTTTTTTTTTTATAATTTAACAGTTAATAACAACAAAAACTCATTTCCTAGCTCCTTTAAGGTGAGCCACAAGGTGCATTGCCACTACCTTCTCAATCTCCTTCCCAAAAAGGGAAAGTCTGAGACAGGCCTGTAACTTGCAAAGAGATCCAGGTCCAAAGAATGTTTCTTTAGCAGGAGTTTTATCATCACCATCTTTCAGGACAGTGGAAAAAACTTCCTACAAAGAGCACCAAGCAATCCTCGCAATAGCTGAACTCTGGACTGGATGTATTTGCATTAGTATTACAAAACTAGGTTGATAGTGAGAAGGAGAGACAAAGATTGGTAAAGTGAGCATTTAAGGTATTTGCAATTTTGTTTCGAGCATTATACTGCTTGCTCTGCTACAAAAATAAAGAAATACCACAACCTTTTATTTTACACAAAACTTTAAGCTAGAAAGTATAGTATCTCACGCAATTACATTGTATTTAAGACATTACAACAATTTCAAGAAATGTTACAAGCCTAAGTTGTATTACTTTGCAAACAGCAAGCAGGATGTGGTTATGTTTTCAGCCAACATTATTATGGCTAAATATAGGCAAAAATAACACTAACTGAAAATCCACAGGGACATTTATGCTGGTAGTAATACACATGCAAAATTATATCAGTCCAAACTGCATGCCTTGAAAAACCATGGGCTGACTTAGTTGAAAGTTAACATAGCTAATTCACTTTTTCACTTAATCACGTACATATTCTGGCATTTTGTGGTTATGTTGTGGTTCCTTTGAAGACTCAGCCAACAGGCTGACCTGTCAGTTCTTGCTTAGGGTGAATATACTATATTCATTATGCAAACATTTCAGTGTCTTATCTGTTCAATGATGGGTGCTTCCACAGTCTTGTTCACTGCCTTAAAGGAGTACTACCATCAACATTTCCAAAAACATTGCACAGAGTGTTTTGATTTGTGTGTTTATTCCTGGTGTGTCCTTCCCTTTGTTTGCTACTAGGAGTGTTTTCTAAATTTGCCTACTAGTTTTAAGACCTCTGAGGATCTCCATGTTAACATGGTTTATTTCTTTTTTTTTTGTCCTACATTGCCTCCTGTTTCGTGGCAGTGATGCATCCAGTGTCACTGATCCAGCGATGGGAAGTACTGTAGCAGTAATCTGAAGAGAGGAGCCTGATGTTCTGGTCTAGGTTCAGCCAGCAGGAGTAAATGTTTGCTTTTAAAGCTTTTAATTTCATCAAACTACTTGCAGCCATAAAAAGCACACAAATCACCCTAAGTCATCAGTGCTATTATTAGTAAAGACTTACAAAATATCCACTCATTGCTGAGCTGTAAATGTAGCCTTTGATGCTCATTGGATAAGGAAAGTAACTTAAAATTACAGCCGTACTGCTGTAAAATTGACTGTAAACCAGTGCTTGCTAAATCTATGGTCCTGGACAAGTCACTATCACATGGGACAGGAGGCACTGTAGTAAAAAGAACAGCAATAAACCATGGTAGAATGGAGATCCCCAGAGGCCATAAAACTAGTAGGCAAATTGAGAAAAAACTACAAACACCAAACAATGGGAAGGATACACCAGGACTGAACACACAAATCAAAACAATCTGCACAACATATGTTTTTGCAAAGTCTGCCTGTAGTACTCCTTTAAACACTGTACCACTTAAGCTGGCCCAGTGGAGGAGCAGTTGCACTTCTGCTCCCCACACCGGTGACCCAAGTTTGAGAACAGACTAGGGTCACACAGTACGAAAGGCTGGCAAGGTGAGGGATGATTGCATGCACAATGTCAGCTCGCCTTCCTTGGGGAGGGGAGGAACACCAGGTCCCACTGCAGAGACTGCCACTTGGCAGAGGCCAGGCAGCAGTGCAGTGGGAGTGCATGAGGGGCAGGGCTGTAGCATGGCATGCTTGGTGCACACATCCTGACACTATAGCCCATTAGGAGAAAAACAGAGGAAAAATGATACCGGGCTGCTCATGGTTGGCACTCATCACAAGTACTTGCATGACCATCATGGCAGACTACTCACCCGTCATGGTTCGGAGCAAGTGGTGGATATTGGTAAGACCATGAGAAGGTCAACGACAGAGCTGGAGGTGCGGTCAGGCAGATCAGAGGGAAGAAAAACTACTGATTAAAAAAAACACTTCAGAGTTCAATGCCATATCATTCCTTGGGGTCTCCTTTCTGCACCACCATCATATATGCTGAATGCTAGAAAACTTTGCACCCATCTGTGCATTACATTCTTTTATAAAATAGGTTAAAATGTCCTGTCCTCTGATTAGCTGAGATACCTGGCAAGGGGTACTCATATGTGCCAACAGAGACCAAGAAATAGCAAGTACCAGCCCAGTGTGTCACATCACAAGACAGCTCATTGTGACTCACTTTAAAAAAAAAAATCACAACTCTGCCTAAACACACACAGCCCCAAAAAACACAGCCTCTAAGCTCTCTTGGATCCAAGTTGAAACATAATGTCAAAAACTGTTTTTTTGTTCAATTTTTTTTTTTTGTACCAAGACATATTAACACTACTGTCTGCCACCACTCGAGTTGCATGCTCTACCTTTACTATGCTGGCGATGTCACAGTACTGGTCACCGTCCTCGATTGCACCTTACCCTGCCTATCTGTAATTTTCCCTAATTAAGGAAAATGCACTCAGTCTGGTGAGAGACAATTGTATGCCTCTTTTCTCAGACCAACTAGGCATTTGTTTCCTGTGGCTCTACTCCATTTCATCAAACCTGTTACACACTTACGGTCTCAGCACTCGCTCACAGCTTATTACAGCCAGTTCCTGTCACCTACTCCCCCTCCATGTGTGCTGTGTCATAACAGAACAGTTTCAGTTCTGTTCACTTTCCCCAAATACCATCATATTTGTTGATTGCTAGTGCTGACAGAACTCTTTTGCTCTGTTCTAAATCACAGCTCGTGCACATAATCCACACTGGTCACAGACCACAAAAATCCCACTGTTATCAGGGAAAAAAATGCAGTCATACAAGGAAGTCTTGTCAAACAGACCCAAACACAGTAACAGGTATGTGTGTGTTGGGGGAGACAGAGACACCCTGAGGGTGGATAAAAGAGATGCTGTTAAGAACAGTAGCACCCTCAACACAGCATAGTACCCTCTACTGTTAGTGCACCAGTAAAGGGACTATTTAACCTTAAAACAAGCAGTCATGGCACTCCACCACTTCTGCACTTAAGAGAAAACAAGGCCATAAGCAAATATTTTAAATATTCACCAAAATGTATTCACCAACACAGTAAAAAGAGCTCAAGGTCAACATCATTTGTGGGATGTTGTTACCACTGGGCGTGTGGCCTTGAGCTCTTTTTACTGCGCTGGTGAATACACTTTGGTGAATATATAAAATATTTGCTTGTGGCCTTGTTTTCTCTTAAGTGCAGAAGTGGCAGAGTGCCCCGACTGTTTGTTTTAATATTCATTTTTGTCACTGAGCACCCACATGTTCGAGTTTAGCTCTTTCTGTTTTCTGGACTATTTAACCTAAATGCTACTTTTTTTTCCCTCAGTTTTACTTTTGTATTATTATTAAGCATTACATTAACTTTTTCCTTGCATTGTGAACCAGATGCCATTTTCTAAGTGCAGTCTGGTTTGTCACTGGGAGGGTCAGAGGGAAATGGTTTGTAATGTGAATGGGAACGTGATTAGTCTCTGGGAAGGTTTGTATTGGAAAGGGAAACTAATTTCTTAGGATGTGATGGGACTCCAAACAGATTTGTTACTTGAAGATGAATAGGCACTGTTTCATTATCAGAATGGGGAACTGATTTGTTTTTCCTGGTGGGAAGGGGGTATCTTTATTATTGGGAGGGAGAGGGGAATGGTTTTGTTGTGGTTATGGCGAGGCACAGGAAAACTGGTTTGTTATGGGGAGGGAAGGGGACATTTCTTTTTGTAGCTATTTTCCTTTATCCCTGGGTATGCTACTACTATGACCTTGGCAACACCTATCTCCTATTCAAGCACTCTCCTCTTGTACTCACTGCTTACATGAACATACTGTATAAACCACAGTACTGGTAATTTTCACACGATGAATCAAGATTACCACTACTTATTTATTAAAGGAGTTTTACCAAGAAAGGATTATCGAGCCATAATTTCATTTCCAGAGGTGTCCTGGGGAAAGGGGGTACATGGGAAGACAATAAAAGCAGCAGCAATAGTACAAAAATGGTAGCGATGTATGCTCTTTGCTTCTGAATATGTATGCAATGATGCACACCAGGGTGTGTGATCATGGGTTAATAATCACATGCCTCTAGAGTATGGTGACGTGCCTCATGCCTTTAAAAACACGAGAGAAGTATGAATATTGACCATAATTAAACATCTCCAAAATGCCTTATTGCTCTTTAAAATGGAACCTGCACAACAAATTTAAAAAAATAGTTAAACACTGAAAGAGAAATTGTGTTTTTTCAAGTTTTTAAAGTTGTTGGAAGAATAGTACCTTTGTTTTTGTCATATATCTACTCCTCTTACATTCATGTTATTAAAGAATCTGTCTAATGTCTGCAAACCCCTTCCCACTTCTTTTTACTGTTTGTTGGTTTTCATTTTTTAGCTTTCTATTGGTGCTTTTGGTACAAACCTCTGCTGAGATCTTCCTGGTGCTTTGCTCTGCTGACTTGCTGGCTTGCATGTCTCATGAGGAACAAGAACTGGACAAACTCACTAATCAGGCGAGGAACTGTGAGAAACAGTCAGGACAAATTCATCCGGAAACTGCAGGCTGACAAAAAAGTGTATAAAAGTGGGCGGTTCACATCTAAAAATAAAAATGGCTGACATTTCATTATAGGGGATATGTAGAGATATGTTTTTGTTCAATGTGAGTTGACTGGCTCGGCCAGGACTACAGCCCATATATTAATGGGCTAATAAATGCATGGGTTGGAGTGGTTCTCAGCCAATTAGAACTCTAGAATGTTTGATACATTTTATGAATATCAGTAAGTAAAATAAATAAAGAATAAATGTTGCTATCACATAGTGAGAACAGTGGGGCAAATGACATCCACAAAAATGTTGGGCTGGAGTTTATCATCTGGCATAACATCTGGAAGCTACAGAATAGAGGACTTCCGCTATGCCCATACAAGTGGAGGATGGGAGACTTCCAAAGCTCCTGAAGAAGGAAGTAAGTAAGTAAGTAAGTTTGGTTTGCTGGTTAGAGTGCTGAACTCTGAATCACTAGATTAAAGGATGAAATGTCGCCACAGCTCAAAATTCACAGTGGCAATGAGCAAGTACCTTACCCTCTGTGTATATCAGTGTTTCTTGCAGTGAGATTGGAAGAAAGTAGGACCCATTAAAAACAAGATTTTGGATCTCATTTGGGCTATCCCAAGTACAACTAAATAAACTGACCATGTATACAGTGGAAGAACAGTGGCTTGTAAGAAATGCACCTCATTTTGTATGAAGTGTCCCATTCAGCTGAAAACAGAAAAGTAAAGTGGAGAGCATTTGTGAGTGGTAATTAAGCTGGTAAGAACTAGAGAGTGTACCCTCAAAATATGGGGGGGGGGGGGCAGGAAAAGGGAAACATTGGAAAGCATTATGCCACAGAGAGGGTAGTCAACAACAGGAAAAGCCTACCTGGTACAGCTGTAGAAACTAGGCTACAGTTGCAGAAACTAGCACTGTTCAGGCCTCCAAAGCAGATCTATACATTTTCCTGAAGGAAAATGGCATTGAGTTACACAGCATGAGCAGAGGTAGCATGTCATGTTTGTGCTACAAGTGATCAGAACAAAGCTTGTAAAAACATGTTTATTTTGTACATTCAACCTTTCAGAACATTTGAACTTTTTGAAATGCTGAACTGACCATCAACAAACAGGATCAAGAGATCCTGGCACAGACTATGCACATGCCAAATTTCAGGCTATTCCATCCAGGGACAGCCATGCTATTAAGGTGCAGACATTAAGGTTTAACAAACAATCATCTGTTCAACTCTAAGTGATGATACCATGTCAGCTGCTATATGTCTTTTTCAAAAAGTAAGAAAATAAATTGCAAAAATAATCTTCCTTAATATATCTACTTGGGTTCAAGCACAAAGGCCGTCATATCTGAACCAGAGGCTTAGCACTATACTAACAGGATATGACAATGACCAACAACCTGTTAGTGTGGTAACTACTATATTGCTGCTATATCTAAAAGTAAACTTAACGTGCCACTAAGTAGTCAGTGCGTTTGTACCAAGTACATCACTGTGCACATGGAAATGAGGTGAACCTCTTGCATATAGAGCACAGTGGTATATTTAACAGATTTTGAAAGTGCTGAAAGAATGCTGTGACAGCACTATTTATGGCTTCCAAACCATATTTGTAACTTGTGCAATGCTGCAAGACCCCCCTGCACTGGTATCTGGGTAAATATAAAAAATAAACCTTCCTCCTTCTTCCTCATCTGATCCTTGACCACACTTATAATTAATGTATATCCCTAGTGCAAGTGGTCCCTCCTCTCTTATCCAATCCCAAATCCCACTTAGCACTAATGACTAACGTATGTCCCTGGTACTAGTGTATGACCCCCACCCAAATTCCAATTGGGTTATCCATATTACTCCATTCCACTCCCTTATAATCTAGTGGTCACCTTTCCTTACCTGTTACCCTGATATCCAGTGGCACAACAGAACAACTCCCTGGTGTCCAGTGATCCCTCCCACCCAGTAGCTATCTCCCCCAATGCCCCACCTTGCCAGATGGCATCTGGCACCTACACTCATCTCACCTTCCTGGCCGGCCTCTGTCTACCCCACACAAATTCTGTAGCAATATGCCAAACTGTATATTGATACAGGACCCTTGAACAGAAAACCAACTTAAGTCCACGTGCAAGCACAGTACTACTTTGTGTGGACTTAATTACTTCTCTAGCCAAAAGTCCTATATCAATACACAGCTAGGTATGTCTCTAGAGAACTTGTGTGGAATAGACATCAGCTGGCAATGGAGGCGAGTGGAGCAGGGGCAACTGGGGGGAAGGTCCACTGCCTCTTTCCTAAGCAGCTGCCCACAGACACACACACACACACACACACACACACACACACACACACACATGCCCGCACGCATGCACACACACAACAGCACATGGATGTCCATATGCAGGTTGCTTTGTATTAGGTTTGAGGCTTTCGATTGTGTGTCTCTTTACAGATAGCACAAGAATTAGAAAGTATATGTCCTCTTGTATCAGATATGCATTCTTAATATTGCTCATCTTTCTGAGCAGTAAAAGACTTCAAATGTATCTGCTCCCAGCTTAAAAGCAGGTTCCTTACACAGAATAGCTTGGCTGAAACTCAAAAATCTCATTTTTCTGCTTCCACGTAGGACATTTTGATGCTTATCAGTGCTACTGGCACGTTGATTTAAAAAGACAGTCTTGCACTCTGCTTTTACAAAACAGTCACCTTGTAAAAATAGGCCAGTATTATCCTTCAGGGGTTCACTGTGCTACTTTATAGTTTTAAGACATACTAGTTGTTTCAAAAAAGACTGTGATCAAAGCTTCATTTAAGACCCATTTACTTAGTATGTGCTTTTGTCTAACAGGCAAAGTAAATGATTTATGGTGCCCAGTTCTTTTCCACAGCTCCCTAGTTATCAGACCAGTACAAGCTCCTTTGTCTTCTGCCTGAACAACCAGTTGAGCTTCCAACTCTGTCTCTTACCCACCTCCAGAGTATTACATCCATTCAAGAATCCCTCTCTCTTGACTGCTTGTAAAGTAATTCCTGGATCTAGTCTTGGCCTGCTCTGTCTTCCCCACTCCACCCAGAGGACTACTTCAAGATTGTTTACTCTCTCTCCCTCCAGTACCATTCCCAGCATACTCATTCTCTGTCCCCAAAAACTACTGCTCCTAGCCTACATTTTTTCCATGCTCCCAATACCATTCTCAGTTCACTCAGTTTCATCCCCAGTACCGTTCTTGATCAGTTTGCTCTAATATTATCACTCTGCAGTACTCCTCTGTTCCACTCATTCTCCCATGTACTTTCCCCAGGATCACTCCCCTTTTACTTATTTTACACCTTCCCTAGCAAGTACTACTCTCAGGCAAGTGGTCCTGTGAGTTCCTCCCATGTGGCTTTACACCAGTTTATTCACTGTGATAGTGTACACCTCAATGTTTTGTTGCTGTCACACTTATTCTCTGCATCCCCCTCCTCGGCACAGCTCAATACTCCTTATTTTCCAATTCCCCTTCCCAGTACAACTTCAGCTAATTTATTCTGTGTCTGCTCCCACAGTTCTGTTCTGTGCCACTTGCTGTGTCTTCTCCCCAAAAAACACTTTCACTCATCTTGTGGCCCTTCTCCAGTACTGCTCCCAGAAAACCTGCTCACTGTGCCGCCTCTTTAATACTGCACCCAACAAACTTCTTATCTGTGTCCCATCCCTGGTACCACTTACAACCAACTTGTTCTCTGTCTCCCTACCCTAGTGTCACTTTAAACCAACTTGCTGTCTGTGTTCACTCCCCAGTACTGCTAAAAAACAGCTTGTTCTGTGTCT
Source organism: Neoceratodus forsteri (assembly GCA_016271365.2). NCBI lineage: Eukaryota > Metazoa > Chordata > Ceratodontiformes > Ceratodontidae > Neoceratodus > Neoceratodus forsteri. Next base: position 1,182,390,067 of record CM028131.1, read on the forward strand.
TGTGTCTTCTCCGAAGGAAAGCTCCTAACCAACTTGTTCTCTGTGTCAACTCACTAGTACACCTCCCAGTCTGCACATTCTCCAGTTCCTTTCCCCAATACCAGTGCATTAGCCAAAAAGCATTTTGTCAAGAATGTCTATATTTGGCTGCAAGTAGCAGTGTTCAAAAAGGCTAACTGCCACTGCCATTTCACAGGCTGCACATTAATATATAGTGATGCTTTTCAAGGTACAGTATGACAAGAGTTTTGTCATTTGGTTAAACTGTTCAGGTGACAATTAGCCCAAATAATACAGGGTTTTACACTTCCATCCAAAATACTGCTATACTGTTTCCAATCAACTTGCTCTTTGTCCTCTTCCCCTGAATTGCCCCCATCCAACATGTTGTCCCTCCCAGAATCACTTAGTTTGAATTTTTATTTATATTTCACCAGGATAACGCACTAGGCAAAGTCTGTTTTTAGGGCCATCCTGTTTGGAAAGTTACAGCACATTTAGCACAGAACATGAGAGGACAAATATAAAAATCACAATCACAGTGCAATTAGTATAGACATACAAAATACAAAATTGTTAATAACAAGTACACTTAAATATATAAAAATCCAATATAGCAGTCTTGAAAGATTGGTAAGTTGGCTTACTGCGTATAGTAGGTGACAGCGAATTCCAATTATTAGCTGAGATGTAATCAAATCTCTTCTCACCATACTTGGTCCTTGTACATGTGACTTTCAGACCCCTCCCTCTAATTTCCCTCAATGAACAACATGATGTGTTCAATATCATTTTATCTCCGAGGTAAACCGGAACAGAACCATTTACACATTTATACAGAAATTACTTAAAATTCATTCCCTTCTTAAATGCAATAGAGCCCAGTTCAATTGTGAAAGCATATCACAATGGTGGTGGTTAATGTAAGGGCCCCTGAGCCCCAGAACAAACCTCGCTAATTTATATTGTAATCTATCCAATTTTAATAGATTGCTCTTAGTTGAAGTTCTATAAACCATATATCCATAGTCAATAAAAAGTACAATAACTGACTTTACCAATATTTCCCTAGTACCCTGTGTCATACATTCTCTATGCCTACTTAAAGCCCCTAATTTCTGCAGGACTTTAATACAGACCTGTTCAATATGGAAATCAAATTCTAAATGTGAATCCACCCATAAGCCTAAGTTTTTTATAATTCTGCCTGAGTAAGTTCCATACCACCTCCGGTTTTTATAGTCATATTAATTATCACATCCCCAGTCCCTCTGACTATTTTGTAATTGAACACCATAGTATTTGTTTTCGTTGTGTTCAGTACTAATCTATAGTCTATTAACCACATCTCTAACTTACTAAATTCCTGCTACAGATCATTTTCAACTGTAGCACAGTCTTTTGCAGCATAGAGCAATAATAATAATAATAATTTTATTTTTAAAGAGCCTTTCAGTGTATCAAGGTGCTAAACATATTAAAACCACAACATCAAGTACCAATTAATAAAACATATAAATAAAATGATTTCATAACAACAACAAATATTAAAAATCAGACAATAAAATATTCCATAAAATCAAAACACAATATTTTCATTCAAATTACATTAATCCCCCCCAAGTAGGCCATTTGCCACAGGTAAGTTTTTAAGTTTTTATTGAATACCTCCGTGGAGGTGCACTCCCTTAACCGAAGTGGTAGGGAATTCCAAAGAGTGGGTGCAGCATAAGAAAATGCTCTACTACCGGAAGATTTTAAACTCACTCTTGGAATCTCTAACAACCCCTTGTCGGGCGAGCGGAGCGATCGGCTGGGGCAGCAAGGCACCTGAAGTTCTTTCAGATAGGTCGGATCCTGATCGTGAAGGGCTTTAAAAGTCAATAAAATGACTTTAAAGATGATCCGCCACCGTATAGGGAGCCAGTGCAGTTCCAATACCGTACTGTCTGCATACAGTTTAACATTACTGTTTGTACATGTTCTGGGAAGTTCATCTATGACTATGCTGAACAGAAGTGGCCCCAGGATTGATGTGGCATGCCTCTGCTCACCTCCCCAGACCACTTGTTCTCTGTGTCCCCTACCCCTAGTATACTAACCTATTCATTCTCTGCATCTCCTCTCCGGTACCTCTAAAAGCCCCTTTTCTGAGTGTACCCTACCAAGCCGCACCACTCTGCTCAGTTTCTGTGCCCCACCTTCCCATATCAGATCTGGTTTGATGTCTCTCTCTGTCTCTTACACTCTGCCTTCACCCAGTACCACTGCTAGCCCACTTGCTAGATATCACCCCTACTCCCTACCCATGGGTCACTCAGTCAGCGTTTCTCTGTTTTTGGAATGACAACTTAAAAAAGCATGCAAACTAGTTCCTAGCACAAGGGACATAGGCTTATGTCCTGAAACCACATCCCAGTTCAGTGTAGCGGAAATAATTAAGAGCCATTTCTGGGGATGCACTTCATCATCAGGGAGTGATACGTACTTGTTTTCCCCCTTGTTGGCCTGGCAGGACAGCAAGCGACAGGCAAGCCTGACTTAGTCACTGAATATTTCAAGGAAGAGTGGTAGAGCTGGTTAGTTCAGAAAGCGTTAGGTTCTTTTATCAATCATGCGGCACTTGAAAACATGGGAGGGGGAAGACCACTGAGGTAAGTAGGGCATGGCTTAGCATTAGCAGGCAAAAGTTGAGGATCCTCACATAGACAGGTAGGGGTGACTCTGCAGAAGCACCGATATCATCATCTCTGGCAGCTTCTAGCATAGGTCCACCATGGCAGACCACACACAGGTAGGTGGCCCATACAGGAAGCAGCAGTTGCAGAAATCCTAAGCAAGCTCCCAGGCCCCCATAGCTCAGCTAGATATCACCCAGGGCTCACTCCTCTGCAACACTCCGTGACAATGGGGCACACCCATGGATGGTTTCAGGTAGGTTAATTACTGTATAAAAGACAGACATTGCTTGCTTTGGAAAAATAAATAGTCTTGTATTATGTGCTTAAAACACTGCCAACCCCTCATTTACGTAACTGGGCCATAAATGGCCTGCAGGGGGTTGGCAGTGTTGCTTTTAAGTCTTAAATGCATACTCATTATCTCCAGAAGAGTATTCAGAGATTTATTTCCAGCCCACTCAGTTAAAGGGAGGTGTTTTTGTTGACCAGATTAAGTACCTGTTTTACTGGTCCAAGCACTACTCCAGGTTCATACAGTACTTTCATCTTTGATTTATATGCTAAACGTGTGTGTAGCAGAAAGCAAAACAATGGACAGGGATTATCTCGTTTGTTTCCCAAAACAACAGGACAAGCAGTGTAGTTAAGAGGTTAGAGAGCAACGTTACAGACTTACAGGTTTGAATCCCATCACTGCTACTTTCTGTGTAACCCTGGGCAGGCACTTAACCTACCTGTGCTCAACGTCTACTGTCTTTCTCCCTCTGTAATTAAGATACTCTTACACAGATTTGGGGTGGGGGTTCTTCCTACAACAAACTTAGTAGCTTGACTAGTGCCCCCCACATAGTGTGACTTTACTACTTTACTAAATTATAGTTAAAAACAAGCAACACCCAGCCACTGTATACTGACATCATCTGAGGATGCTTCAAAATATTGAGCTCCAGCAGAAACTACCATTGATTTGCAAATTCTACCTGTACCCATCCTACCTGTACCAGCTTGTTTGTATCTATGTCTTAATTTACTGTTATACTTATGTGTTGTACTGCTACACTGTGTATTTTGGTTTGTCTTACTGTGACAAGGTACCTTTGTAAATGAGCCTATGGCTCAAAGGTTTTCCAAACTGCTGTTTAAATAAAATAAATAAAAAAAAAAATAAAATTACTTAATAATGTAAGGGTTAAGAAAAATAAATGAAATCTATAATACTATGTTTTATAAACACCTTGATTCATTTCAGATTTCTGTATCATTTAGTTTACATCAAATCCATTAAAAGCAGTATTAGTTATAGCATATTTTGCTAGAGCCCACATAAAGACAGCGAAAGCATGCAGATCTAAAATTCCTCTAAAAAAAATCAACTAATCAGAAAAGTAGAAGATGCACAAAGAAATTCACACCGGGATGGAGTGTTCTGATCACTTACTGTAGCAGCCAAGTACATACAAACAATCCAGCATTCACCACCTTAATTAAAGAAAAGACGCTGCTCCATAACCTGTGCAAAAACTCTGCAGTTTTTATTTCAGTGGCATAAAACAACAAATACGCCTTAATGTATTTCTGACTGCTGCCCTTTTTCAAACTGCCTTTTGAAATGTGTCCTTTGTTCAGTTAAGGTGGTGAGTGCTGGATTTCTTGTATGTACTAGATCAGAAAACTAACAAATGTCACATAGAAACATAGAACTTGCTGGCAGATAAGGACCACTTGGCCCACCTTTTCTGCCCATTTTTCCCTGCCTATAGTATCACTGCAGATCTTACTTGATCTCCGGTCCATTCTCTTACCTCCTCCCCCCCTTCCTTTCCCCTAAGATTCCCTTATTCCTGTTCTATGTATTCTTGAACCCCACTACTGTTTCACCCCCACCACCTCCACTGGAAGACTGTTCCAGGAATCCACCACTCTTTCTGTGAAGAAGTACTTCCTCACATCTCTCCAAATCTACCCACCTCCAGCTTCTTATCATGCCCCCTTGTCCTTCAGCACTTTTTTTCTGAAAAATATTTGCCTTGTGTACTTTTTTGTACCCCTGTGAGATATTTAAAGGTCTCCATCATATTCCCACATCTCCCTCTCCTTTCTTCGAGGGTGTGCATTTTTAGGTCTTTAATCTCTCCTCATAGAGCTTCTGATGAAGTCCCTGCACTATTTTAGTTGCCCTCCTCCAGCCCTCTTCCACTTTGTTTTTTTTGGAGATGTGTCTATAGTACTCTAGGTGGGGTCTTACCAGCAATCTATACAGAGGCAACACCACTTCCTTCTTTCTAATGGTGATACTCCTCCCTCTGCACCGCAGCATCCCACTTGCTCTCCTAACTGCCTTACTGCACTGCCTGACCACCTTTAGGTCATCCGATATGATCATCCCCAACTCTCTTTCCTCCTTGGTGGTCGTCAGTACCACCATCCCCATATTGTACTCCACCCCTGCATTTCCATGCCCCAAGTGAATTATTTTTCACTTCTTCTCATTGAAACCCAGTTGCCATATCCATGACCGCTCCTCAGGTTTTTTCAGGTCACTGCTCATCCCACCCCAGAATGTCCACCTTATTACAGAGTTTGGTGTCATCCACAAAGAGGCAGACCTTCCCTTCCAGTTCCTCTGCAATGTCACTTATAAAGACATTAAAAAGGACCACTCCCAGTCGCAAATAAGTCACTTGTTCCTATAAGAGGTTTATCTCTGCAATGACCTTTGGCTACACTGAATACAACGGAGTCTGATTATGCTATAATGAAAGCGTATAGAACATGTTTTACCATTTGTTTGGGAAATGATTGAGTGTTAAGATAGTGGACATTTACTGACTTAATTTTATGTACCTGATTATCCCCTAAGATTCTAGGTGTTGTCAGATGATTATAGAGAACAAGTAATACTTATTAAACTTGTTGTCACTTGTCATCATCCTTGGCAGCTTCCAGCACGGGTCCACAGAAGGCTACACTGAATACAGTTGAGTCTGACTGCCATAAGGAAGGCTTGTAGTACATGTTTTATCACTTCTTTAATAAATATTTGCCCGATAAGTCATTGGACATTTATTACCTTTACTTTATGTATCTGATTTTACTCTAAGATTCCAGTTGCCATCATTAATATATGCAATGTTTAGAGCTACACCGTTACTTTAAGCTACAGTATACAGTAATATTACAAAATATATTCTTACAGAAAACAAATTGCACAGTCTACAATTTATAGTAGCATATAGTACATAATATATTCATCATCAGTTTATTGCAGTTTGGTAAATACTGAAGCATTATGAGGAATGTATAGCTCAGCTGACAGTGCTTAGGCACGTGGGCCAGTTAAGAGTTTAATTCCCATATCAGTACCTGGGCTCATACCCAATGCAAATTATGCAATGCAGCCTAGTAGTGGTGCAGTGCTGCTGGAAGTGCCATTCTTCAGGTGAAACAGTAAACTGATACCACTTATTGCATGCTTCTCTCTGGTGACTCTTCAGGTGGGGTCTAAAGATCCCATGGTACGGTTCTTATTTAGGAGGTAATACAAATATTCATGCCAAAGTAATCCCACAACAAAATGTAGTTTATTAAAAAAGTTTGCCAATCAACATATAACTATTGCTATAGTTTGCCAAGGGGCACCCGGAACAGCAGGGAGGTAGTGGAGAATGGAAAAGGTGAAGGTGTGTGGAGAGAGGCACAGGCAGTGGGAATGTTCAAGGGAGGCTGGCCTGAGGCTGCAGCAAGAAAAGTCTTGTGTGTGCAGCAGACAGCAGTTGTCCCAGACTTCAGACTGGTGCCCAGGCCTTGGGTGCAGTGGAGTTTACCTGGAGTGGTGGCAGGACTCCAGGTCTGAGATGGACTCAGGCAACCTGTGAGAGCCAGTCCCCAGAGGATCAGCAGAAGCAGTCACCAGATTAGAGTAACAGAGAGAGAGAGGCACAGGCAACAAATCTGCAAATGGGACAGAGAAATGCCTCAGTGCTCCCAAGCATCCAAACAACTACAGGAAGAGTTTGTCAGCCACTGGAAGGGACAGCAAAGTACAGCTGACAGACAGAGGCTCTAAGTAAGAGAACAGCATGATGATGAAAGGAGTAAAAAACAGACTGCACAGACAGGAAGTGTAACCAATGTAAAAACAATCACAGAGAAAGATTAGGAAACGGGCTGGAAAAGTGTACCATCAGAGATTTGAGAGTGATCAGGAGAATTTTCTGAGCTCACCCCCTAGTGAACCCTCTCAGAGTGAAGCTGCAGTTAAAGTCCAATGCCTAATAAGAAACAGCACCCATTTATGATCCCAGGAGGATGGAAGGAGTGCTCTGTCAGAAAAGTACAATTGCAGTAGGGGAGTGGAGGAGAAATCTTCCCCCCAAACTGTTGTGTCTCTCCATTTGGGAGTCACATGTGCAGAGCGCTGCTGAGCGATTCTGTACCTGTTGCCAAGAGAGACTCCATATAGTATGTCTGTCCAGGGAACCAGTGACTGACAGTGGGTTACAAGTTAAGGAAATTAATAGGAATTATGAAATGGGTAGAAAGAATGATGGATCCTAATTGGCTAAGAGGTACTTTCAGCTGGATCGTTATCCCAGCACAATTGCCCAGCTGAAAAGTAACTCAACAAAATAAAATGTTTTAAAAATGCATCTAATTTACTAACAAGGACCAATTCCATAATCACAATGAGGCACTCAAGGGAGTGCATTGTGGTGGGCTAATGGCCTGTCATAAGTGGTGGAGGCTTTTCAGCCATGTATGCCTTCCCAACCCACCCGAGGTGAGCCATTATCCCAGTATAACCCACCCTTTGTCTTGCCTTATTGCTTAAATAAATGTTATCAGATTACACTGCTTGGTGTTTAAGCAATTAGTAATGTGACCTTGATGCCCAAAATGGAAGTGAAACAGCCTTCCAATAGAGAGCTGACTGTGGTAGCACTAATTAAGTGCCCTCTGCTAGTATGTGAGTTCAGATGAATTCCAGCTGCTTGACTGAAGGCCTCTGTGAGGACGATGACTTTGTTTAAATAAATTTAAAGCTATCTGATGCCTGTGAACATTTCTGTTGTCCGTGGTCTGACCAAAACTCCTAAGAACTCTGGCTAATCCCCTCCACAGGATGGAATACCCTATAGTAACCAATGGTTAGGGGTAAGCTAAAACCAAAGTTCTAGCTTTCAGTAAAACTGGTTTCATATAGAATAATATCAAAGGAGCTTAAGAAATCATGGGCTGTTATTGGCAGACACAGGTCACATAACCTATCTAGGGTACATCAAATTAAAGGCAGAACAGAGGGGACCATGAATAGCTGTGTACGGTGAACAAATGTAGGGACCTTGGAAGAGGGATTTAGTTATCTGTAAGTCTTTCAGTGCCCCACTCCTCCAAGATATATTGTGGATGTGTGAAAGCTTCCTAATCTGTAGCAGGCTGATAATACTGCACTCTGAACTAGCTACTGTTTAGACCATAAGCTACAGAGTAGTTTGGAGTGGAGGTCAAGGGTGCCTTCTGCTGCTCCTTTTTCTCAGTGACCTTCAGAGGTTCACAATATGGGCTGGAACGTAGTGGCCGAGGAGGGAGGTCAGTTCATGGCAACAACTGGGGATGGAAGGGGTCCTGGAATCATGACAAACAACTGTTTCACCCCACTAAATGATGCATGCTACCTACCCTACCAGGAGAGAGCCCCTGTTGCAAACAATGCTCCAGCAGCAATGCCTGCTGAGGGATGCAGCAGCCAGGAAGGGAGCACTAAAAAGAAGGTACTTATAATGGGGGATTCTATAGTTACATGTACCTATATTGTGATCTGTGCCACATATCAGGATGAGAGGGTGCTGCAATGTCTCCCGGAGTGACAGCAAACTGGGTACACCTCCGGGTAGGTGGGTTGGTAAGGGAAGTGGGAAAGAGGCTAGACATTATGGTCTGTCTTGGGACAAAGGATGTGGTAGGCTGGCTATTGGGAGCAGTAAAGGCAAGTCTTAGGACATCTAGTTCCAGGCTTAAGGGGCTGGCTGGTACTGTGACCATCTCAGAGGGCTGGACAGTGCACAGGGAAGGGGAGGCAAGAAAGCTGAAAATCTTCCAATTTAACAATTTGTTGATGGAGTGGTGCTCTGAGGAGGGGTTTCACTTCCTGGAAGAATGGGGTGCTTTTGGTAGGATAAAGGGCTATTTAAACAAAATGGCCACCATCCTAATAGGAAAGTGACAAGAAGCACACCAGCTGAGTACGCTGAGGAGGAGCTGCTAAGTTTACATTTGATATGCTTAACTGTACTTGTGTATTCGGTACACTATCTTGCCTAAGGGGCTTTTTATATTTGGAAAAGCTGTTGTTTGCCTGGTTTATCCTTGGTACTGCACTTGGAGATTTTATTTTTATTCCTTTTAGAAATATCTTCCATTGGAGCCAAAATTCAGACACAGGGAGCTACCAACAGAAACAGAGCCCCTGATAGATTTGAACCTGCTTCCTGAGCCATAAGCGGCACTCCTGGGGAAGGGTCTGAGAAGGGTTGGGGAGTCTGAAGATCCCAAAAGGGAGAGGAATATCATTAACAATTACATACAACCATATACATATATATTCAGCTATATATTTTATCACAGGAATGCCATCATTGCCTACCCTGTGCTTGCTGCTCACCTGTTCTTTTCATTTTTGAGTGGCAATGGTGGTGTGTTTCTGTCAGTTGCCTTTTGTGCAGAAGATTAAAGCCTTTGTAGTAAATGTTCATGTATTTGATGACTAGTTCCAAGACCCACTGTTGGATCTTAGGACCAAAGAAAGAACATAAGGAGCATTAAGAGATTGTGATGGCCGAACAGCAAGAAACTCAAAGTTATGGAAGGTGGCAGGGGGACACTCTGGGAAAGACTTCCTTTTTTACCAAGGAAGCCTTTGCCAAGCCCCTGTTCACAGGCTAATAAAACTATCTGTTCTGCTGGAGTGCTTTATGAGTACATACGGCACATCTGTTTCTAACCAGTAGGACTGGTGTGTGATTGTGCAATTCTATAAATTTCTTGAATGTATAGATATCTTTGGGAGACAAGTTCTGAACTTTAAAATGTAATGGTCAGGGCTTTTAAGGTTTTCTAATTGATTCAGCTGTTGCACTCAGTTCTCCATGCCATGAATATCGCATATGTATTAAGACTGTTGTGTTACACATTGATACATGTGTGGAAACTGAAACTATTTTGGTTGCCTGTGTAGAAGTGTAACTACTTCTCAGAGCGTTATTTCAATTCTTTATTTAAAGAAACATTTTTTTGTTTGCATTTCGAGAGTGATGTAATTTGGCTCTCCAGTCAGCTGTATCAAAGATTTTCACATTTCATGGGCTTTTGAGTCCGCTGATCAGCTATGGTGTCATAAAAATGGCCCTGCTGTGTGTTATCTCCCATTTGATAATTGCCACTTGAAAAGTCTGGCGCATCCAAGCAGCATAACTCTGTTTTATTAAAAACTTTGTTAAGAGCTGCTTATTAAGCAAGTTTATTTGAAGAGCTCTTTTATCTTTTATTCTGTTCTCTCATAAGAAAGTATTGCCAATATTAGGCAGTCTTTTTTGAATGTATGTGTTATTAATGACATTATGCATAAGGACTGCCTGTTACTTTATTTTTAGATACCCCAACTTTTGATAAAGGGTCGCAGCAGATCCGAAACATGTCAAGTGTTACATATCATGTTGGTTGTTTTTATTAGTTTTTGAAATAAATAAGCTGAAGAAATACCTATAGTGGAGTCTATCTTTATATGGCTGGTGAGGTGCTCAAATCGCTTTGAACTGTGATTTTTAGATACTATATTCAAAGAAGAAATGTTTTGGTTGCAAAATATTTTGGGCATGAAAAGTGCTCTGAGTTACATATGTGTACATATGAGTATGAGATAAATTTACACACAATACTGATCAGTTTTTTTATATGGAAACTTACATGACTTTTTTATAAACTGTGACTGCACTGAGGTATAAAAACTGAGGCTGCTTTTTGAACAGTTAGTTTATTGTGTATAGTTTTTAAGAATATACTCATTTTCATTTTTATTATGTTTGCTTGCATGCATGTGCAAGAAACATAGTGCCGCCATACCAGTTTTCATAGGTGTGGCACCCCCGCATCCAATGCCCTGATCTGTTTTGTAGGTGCAGTCGCATCGCACCAGTGAATGTCCGAGCTGTCTATGACAGCATTTCAGATGCAGTGGAGTAAAGTTGAAAGAAAAAGACCACTACAATCAGTGGTGGTAACATGTGGGCAATTTGCATACTGCTGTCATAGGTCAGTAGTACAAATAGTTACAGATCACCACTACACTGATTGTAGGTGAGTCAAACTGTACACCACTGCATCTCCCACTGGCATGATGTGACCCCCCATTTGTTGCGTGCCGAGGGGGTGCCCAATCCCCCTCGGCTCATGCACATTCCCCCCACCACCACCCTGCAGTCAGTGACAGGCATTGAGGTGCATCTTGGACTCTTTGGCCCCAGAGTTCACCCCATTTCCCTATACTGCACCCATTTCAGCATATTTCCTTATGGAATGAGGTGAGTGTAAAGCCCGAACATCCCAAAGCACACCTCAACACTTATCAGTGTCTGCGGGGTAGGGTGAGGTGAAATGTCATGACTGTTATCGGCAACGATCCAAAGGCACACCCCAATGCCTGACCATCTCTTCAGGGTGGGGGAGGAGTTGGCATCAGTTCAATACATCACTGCCATTTCTATACTGCATCTGTTTAACTCTTGCACTTCCACTGCTAATGCCAGCAAGAAAACATTCAGCATTGACAAATGCTTGTTATAAACTGCTTTCAGAAGACACAAGGACTTTCTTGTATTACTTGTTTACTAAAGCCTACAGAATCTTGAAAGCCCAAGTCAAGATCTCAAACTGGTAACATCTGCTACTATATTAAAAAGAATCAAGAAGAAAACATGAGCAATCTTTTAATAAAAGGTGACACTCACCAACAAGACAGACTGTGATGAAGTACCACCAACAGCTTAATCTGGTTCAAGGTCAATTGGAATTCATCTGTATCCCCCTCCCCCGGGTCGTGCCTGAAAAAAGGCAGGATTTGTCTAGTGCACTTACCCGGACAACAAAAACTAAATAAATAAATAAATAAATAAAGGTTCCAAGAGGACTTATTTATTATTTTTAAATTTATTGTTTTTTAAACTTGAGTCTGAATATAGTTGATTTAGACATAGAGTTCTTGTTGCAGACATTTATTAGTGCAATCTGCTTTGATCTTTATAAAAGACAGCCATTTTTGATTGAATTCTGCCATTAGCAAGATAATTTATAGCAACTATGGGAACTAAAAGGAAAGCAATGGCCTTTGCAAGTGAAATAATTCCTAAAAATAAAAAAGAGAAATAGTTGATTCTGGTCCAAAAAGTATTACTAGCTATATTTTTAATGCCTGGATGACAAGTGAATCTCATAAGTGAGAAGGAAATAGTGAGAATTCAGGCACCATTGTTGCCTTAAACTATCATCTTCCCCGATTAGCCAGAATAGAGTTAGCCCTGAAAACTCACCATTAAAACAGATCAGGCACTTGGAGGCCTCATGTGATACCCAGGCTGTACTAGGTAATCAGCAAGAGAAGACAGAAGTAAGGAAAATAGCAAACAAAACAAGCACGGTAAAGGGTGAGAAGAAGTAGAATCTGAGAAACAGGCAAGTCAGAAGCCAAAGACTGATGAACATCGGAATAATAAAACTACAGAAAATTAAATTTACTTACGTCTGCATATTGGCTCCCCTGAAAGAGCAGGTAGCTACTGTCAGGCACCCAGCTCCCCTCAAAACATATATAATGGTAGATCTGCTCTACTGTTGAGGGGCATTAAAAATGCCATGCGCTTCCCTCTGGTTAGAAAGTTATAGCACCCCAATTTGCAACCCCATAAAAACAAAGCCTTGTCTGACACACCTCCTTTTGTGATGTCAGAAAATGAATTCTGAGGGTGCATGTCAGTAACATGTATGTATGCGATATGTCTATGGCATTTAGTACTATTTAGAGGTGCCATGCAGACAAATCAAAGCAGCCACTGGAGTAACAGTCCTTGTTTACTGGAGTGGTCACTTTCATTGTTCCAAGTGGCAACTCTAAATACTACTACACGTCATTGACAAATGGCACCAATACAGCTCTATGGAGCACACACAAGCAGCCTTCATTTTCTGACAGCACAAAAGGACGCGTGTCAAACAAGGCTTTGTTTTTATGGGGGTGCAAATTTGGGGTGCTATAACTTTTTGCCCAGATGGAAGCACATAGAAATTTTAATGCCCCTCAGCAGTAGAGCAGATCTGCTATTATATATGTTTGAGAGGAGCTGGGTGCCTGACAGTAGGTACCTGCTCTTTAAACATGACAACTACCAAGATTTTTTCTCAATGACTTTGGGGGTTTTAATACCCTGCAGCTAAACAAAATGACTCAAGAACCCATTCAGCCTAATGGCTGTACTGACATACTTATTCTGACACAAACACAGCAATCATTACATCCAGAACTTGAAACACAACAGGTGAACCAGTCTCACACACAGACTAAAATACAACATGATATGACGCTTCAGCTCCCTCATTCTGTTGAAACTTTAGTATCCCAGAATTTATTATTGGCAGCATTAGCTGAAACAAAACATGAATTACAGAACAGTAGCCAACTATTGCAAAAGCTAGCCTCTAATTGTTTGACATATAGTATATTAGTAAGTAGCAAATAGATCCAAGGCCCAAAACAAATAACACTAAAAGCAATAACAATATAATTAAAGAGACTCAGGAAAGATAGTAGACAAGGAGGCACTTGAAATTGATAATATTGTGAAACAACATGGAGAAGAAAAAGTAACACAATGAGGAAAATATAACTTCTAGGGAAAAAAATAGTATTACAAAATGGAGATAGACTCCCACAAAATGTTAATTGTGGAAAAGATGTAAATGTAAAGGGAAACCAATAAAACATTAATAAACAATTTTCAGGGGTAGCAGAAGCTACAGAGATGGCACTTAAAAAGGTTACATTGTCAAAAAAACATAATCACCAAGATGAGAAGTGACAAAAGAAAATGGAACAATCACAAAACAGAAACAGTAGACTACTGGATGACATCATTGATTTGGACTTAGGATGCAACACTAAACATCAAACATTAAAGAATAACACTATCAAAAAACAGGAACATTAAGGAAGCACTTATTGAGCAGGGGTTTATACTTCCAGCATTATATTTGAGAGGTCTACAGAGATCTAAAAATGAACCTAAATTGCCACTGAAGATGTCAGTATATGGTGTGTTGAGAGGGATATTTGGAAAAAAATTAAAATGGAATTTATTTATTTAAATATTGGTAACCTGGTAGGCCCACTGAGACAGACTTGTCCCTTTTTCAGGAGTGACCCGGGAATAAAAACAATTCCATGTGTTGATGCATTATACTTTAGGATACAAATAGTAAAAACATAAAGAGAAATGAGGACAATCAGACGTAAGAGACGGTATATATATACAGTAAGTAACAGAAAGTTATGCTGTGAGCGGAAAGTCAGTTTCCTTCATTGCTGGATATGATTCCAATGCTGGTTCGGAGGAGTCCTGCAATGATAATCCTCAGATTTGGCTTGTATCTAAAGTCCTTGAAGGGGCTTGAGACCGTTGTGCTGGGACAGGTGAGCTGATTTATTAGAGGCTAATGCACAATACAACTACATAGTAAAATATTACATATTTACAAGACATAAGAGTGGCAAGAGAGAGATTTACAAAATATAAGTGGGGGAGAAGAGAACGGAGGAGGGAAGTGGTTAGGGGAAGATTGAAGAGTCAGAGGGGGCTTGGGAGAGGTGGAGGTAAGGTCAAGGGTAAGAGAAAGGGTTAGGGATGAGAATGGACAGCCAGTTAGGGCAGGGGAGGGAGGAGGGTACACTGAGGAAAATGGAATGGGTTAAGTGCAAATACCACTACAGATTGGGGGGGGAGCTTTCCTTGAAGCTTCTCTTAAACTGGGGAAGAGACGTACATGAGAATAGACTAGGTGGTAGAGTATTCCATTTTTGTGCTGTGGAGAAAGCGAAGGACTGCCTTCCAACAGCAAGGTGGACTTTGAGAAGGTTCAGCAATGGGAGATGGGAGTGGAGAAAGGTCCTGGGGAGGGTCTTCAGAGTGAGCAGGCTGGAGTGGATGGGTGGGGATGGGAAGTGAGTGAGTTTAAAGGTAGTGCATAACACTGAAAGGTTCAATTTGGGCTTGAAGGACGGCCAGCCCAGGGACTTCAGTATGCCACAGTGATGAGTCTGAGCAGGTGCACTAGCAGTGAAATGAACAATCCTGTGATGGTCCTGTTTGAGTTTGACCAGAGCAGAGGACTTGACTAAGTGAATTATGGGCACACCATAGAATAAACCAGGGAGGAGGGTAGCCACAGCAATGGTCTTTCTAGCACAGGGAGTTAGGAAGGAGGCAGTGCGATGGAGTAGACCAAGCTTTTGATTTGCAGTTTTAATAACACTATTTACATGCATGTTGAAGGATAGATGATGGTCAAGTGTCACACCCAAATATTTGAAAGATCCCACTCCTTCAAGCAGTTGACCTGAGGAGGTGTTGATAACCAGATGGGGCTGGGAGGTTAGGTCAAAGGAGGAATGATGGAACAGCATGGATTTGGTTTTCTTTGGGTTCAGAACCAGTAGGTTCAATTTGAACCAAGCTTCCAGTTGTTGGAAGTCTTATTCCAGGTCAGATTGAATGGTGGAGACGTCTGTGCTGTGCCAGTATAATATGGCATCATCTGCATAGAGCTGGATCGATGACCCCCCCCCCCACAATTTACAGGCAAGTCTTTAATAAAGATTGAGAAAAGTAACGGTCCAAAGATAGATCATTGTGGGACCCGGTCCATGATAGGAGATAGAGGGGTGAGGGTGCCTGCCCATTTGACACATTGGACACGGTTAGATAAATAGTTAGAGATCCAGGAGAGGGAGTTGGAGTTGAGACCTAAGGATTGAAGCTTGGAAATGAGGAAATAATGGTTAACAAGGTCAAAGACCTTCATTAGATCAATGAAGACTGCCCCCATGACGTTACCTTGATCCATGGCATGAAAAATATCAGAGGCGACCCTCAGGAGGGCAGTCTTGGTCCCATGAGATTTCCTGAAACCATGTTGGTGTATTGTAAGGGTGTTAGTCAGTTCAAGGAAGGAGTACAGCTGATTATAGAGGATTCTTTCTTGGATTTTCACCATAGGACACAGAATGGATATGGGTCTATAGTTTTTAATGAGGTTAGTTGGGCCAGTTTTGTGCACAAGTACAACAGTGGTGGTTTTCCATTTGTCTGGAATGGAACTTGTCAGGAAGGATTGATTAATCAGCTGATCGATTGGGAAAGCAAGTATGAGAGCACCAGTCCTAAGGAACTGGGGGAGGGAGGGGGGGACAGGGTGTCAAAGTCAGGGGAGCTGTTGGGGTTGAGCCCTATTAGGAGCTTTAAGACTTCCTTGCGCGAGGTGAGTTTTAAATGAAAGAGGGGGTGGTGATATTCAATCAGTTGTAGTGCGCAGCAGGCATCTGGGAGACCTATCTTGTATACATCGAGGCCGATGAAGAACAGATTTATTCCTGCAGTGATCTTGTTGGACGAGGATAGTTCTGAGCCTTTCAGGATCATGGTCTGTGGGGTTTTTCATCCACAGCCCTTAAGGAGCGTGTTGATCTGCATCCAGAAGTATTTAGGGCTGCTAAGTTTACCAGTTGGCAGGGACTGTAAATAGTTGCAATTTGATTTGTTTACTTTAGTTTTGCTGGCATTTTGCAACTGCCAGTAGGAGTTTCAATTTGTAAGGAGCCCAGCCCTTTTGTAGGATTGCCAAGCCTTGTCTCTTGACTGCATTAGAAGCCGTAGCTCCTGGGAAAGCCAGGGGAAGTGAGTGCCTCTGATATTTAGTCAGTCTATTGCTGTTATTGTGAAGAACACAAGGGGTGGATTTGGTTTACGTTCAAATCAAATGTTTCACAGTTATAAGCATTTTGGACAAATTTAGAATTCAAACAGATTGGAGTTAAACTGGACACTGCACTGGGTGAGATACGGGATACCATGAGTAAAAAAAAATATGCCAATAACAGAACCAACTTTGAAGATTGACAAGGGGGAAAGCACAAATTCAGGGGGAGGGAGAATATTAACAGAAAACAACAAAAGTTGTTACTATAAAGTCAATTTCTGTGATTGTGATTGAGATTGGAGATGCGGGAAGCTATGTGGGAAGGGGGCATAATTTTCTCTCTTTACAGTTTCAGTAATAGTGGTTAATAGCAAGCCCAGTGCTTGCGTTGGTTTTCCGTTATGTATTCTCCCTAATGGCAAGTTAATACCAAAGCCAAACTAGAAAACAGGTGAGCACTCACCAACCAAAAAACACATGGCTCCAAAGGTTTGCAAATGTACCTCCAAATTTATTCCAAATAAATATTTTATTGAAGGGGTAAACCATTGAGAATATTACTCATTTAAAATGGTGACCCATGGCATAGCAAATCAAGTTACAACATACAAAACATACAAAACCATAAATACAATAATACAATGCACACATATAGATACAATTCACAGTGCAAAAACAGTCTACCAAACATCTTAAAACAATAGTAGCCAATTTAGACTCAGCAGCATCTAGTTTGAGAATTAATAGACTCAATGAACGAACCATTGTTTAAGAATTTTTATAGATGGGAATTTTACATTTACCAAGTGGAACCTTGATGGAAGATTATTCCACAACTAGGGAACCATGTAACTAAAGCAATGCTTTGATAGATTAGTAGTTGATATAGGAACAACTAACACTCTGTTTACTGCTTTCCTCAAAATCGGATTAAATCCCTGACTGTTAATTTTTCTGAAAGGTATTTTGGGATATCACCCTGGACACTCATATGCAAAAACTACCTTGTGTACTTGTCTCCTATCAACCAGAGACATCCAGTCCAATTTCACATACATTAAACAGTGGTGAGTGTCTCTTGGACACTGGATGATTAACCTTGCTAGCCTATTACACAGGATCTCCAGCTTTTGTAATTTGACCAAACTAGCATAATCATAGAGAACATCACTAAAGTCAATCAGCGGAAAAATCTGAGTTTCAACAAATTTCTTTAACAAACTTCTCCCTAAACAGTTTTTATTTCTATATAACAACCCCACCCTTTTATCTAAAGCCCCTATGAGTTTATCAATGTGGGTGTTACCCGTTGCCAAAGTATCCATCCAGTATCCTAGATATTTATAATGAGAAACCTGCTCAAGTCTGTCCCCCGCTGAATCAGCAATAATCAGATCCGAGTTATTCTTTAATTTTGATGCAGACCCCAAAACCTACACTTTGTTTTACTAATGTTAATTTTTAGCTTAGATTTAACAAAGTAGTCCTGAATAGTATCAAAACTCAATTGTAAGTTTGCCTCAATCTCTTGTATAGAACGAGCTGAAGTATATATAACTGTGTCATCAGCATACAAATGGTATGCCGATCTGTTAACTATGTCTCCAAATGTACTTAAATGTAACAGAAGTAACAAGGGGCCTAACACCAAGCTCTGAGGTACCCCTCGGACAACTGGTAATGAATCAGAGGTCTTCTGCCTGCATAGTGTAGCTTTTGCACACTATAGTTGTTTCTAAGCACCTTTGCACTTTAAATGCTATTTGCCCTGTCTATACCTGCACGTAAAGTATTCTAGCTGAAATGTGGTGTCTTCATGGATGTGCCTGTCCCTTTAAATATTTCTCTGATAATGTCTTTGTGTCTGGTAGCATGCCATTCTGATGAACACATCATCAGTGACATTAAAATGTTAGGGCGTGGTCATAGTAGTAGGTCATTTCTTGGCGGGAGTCCACTGTAAGCCGGTTCAGCTGCTTTTATGTTTTTAAATGTATGTGTTTTGAAAGATGATGGCCACAGAGCAAGTGTGAGACTACAAGGTGTTTTGACAGCTGTGATGTGATTCTGTACAAGGAGGGAGACTTTTTTGTCCTGTCAAAACAAACTGTTTGAAGTATTGACAATGCTGTGGCTCTTTATCCTGATGGTAGTATGCCTTTTAAATATTTCAAATAAATTATTGCAATGTTATACTTACCATAAATTTTGTCTGCAAATATTTATCAAGAAGTTTTTGAGTGCTGATCTGTTTCAGACTGCTGCAACTTCCAGTGGATCATCACTCTTTCCCCTCTCCTGAATCCACAAAAGTCACTCTGTAGGAAACACTGAACTTGCATTCAGGTTTTTGTGCCAAGTCTTTTATTGGGAGTGAAAATATTAACTAGCACACTGTGATAACCCCCAGTATTTATGAAAAGCAACATGTGAAGTTTAAAGCAGCAGTGCATGTTATGGTAACAATTTTGACCTGTGCTTTTTTATTCCAATTTAGATTGCCCCTTACCTCCCATCCTGTATGCTACTATTATTTCCCCATTTTGAGCCTGTTTAAGCATTTATTTTACATTTTTTCTTTACATTCTTACATTTTTTTTCATTTAAACTAATAACAGGTGTGCACCTTTTAAAGTCTTGCATCAGATTTGCAACAGTATTCTTAGCTCTTGTTGAGCACCTACTGTCCCATAAGGTCAGATAGCAGTGTCTGCTACATGCTAGTTCATTTGTCATAAAATAAACAATTTAAAACTACAGGGCCATATATTCAAAAGTTAGTGAGGGTGCTAATGTTTTTTTTCTAGTGCTATCCAGGTTTGTGCCCATCTTTGGGGTGGGAGTCTATTATCAGAGGTCCTTGTAGTGCGGGCTAAACACGCAGCACCTAAGCACTAACATAATGCTGCACCTACGCAAATGAGGGGGTCCCCCCTGCATACGGGTGCAGCAGCAATTTCAAAGGCTTGCATCGGCAGTAAACAGAATCCAAAGTGGTGCTATTTACCATCTCTGAAAACCTCAACTTAACTGGGTGCTAAGCCCATGCCCCCACCCCACCAATGGTAGGACAGCTGTACTGTAGCCACCCACCCATTTGCCCATCACGTAACTGTCAGACAGTTGCCTGGTGTCTAGTGGCATCCTTCACTTCCATCACCCATCCTGTATATGTCAATCATGTCCCAGGTGTCTAGTGGCACCCCCACCCTTGAGCAGTGGTCTTGTATGTTGTTTTCCAGGTGCGCAGTGGCACCCCCACCCCTCAATCCCCTATCCCGTAGATAATCATTGCTTCCCCATGTCTAGTGGCATTCCCCCAACCCCGTTACCCATCCCACAGATGTCATGCATTTCCCTGGTGTCTAGTGGTACCCTCCCAGTCTCTCATTCCGTATAGTGCACCATATTCCTCAAGTCCAGTGGGATCCCCACCCCCAATCCACCATCCACTATAGTTCACCTTATCCCTGGTGTCCAGTGGTTCCCCCACCACTCATTCCCCATCCTGTATTGTGCACTTATCCCTGGTGTCCAGTGGCACCCCCATGCCCAATCTCCCAGCCCACGTAAACTATAATATCCCTGGCATCTGGTGGTACCACTGCCCCCAACCCCTGAATGCCGGCTGAGTATACTGTATGCACGCTCACAGCTGGCTCATATTGCAGGCAGCCAAGAAGGTGAGAGGAGGGCTGTGCCAGTTGCCATATCAGAATTCTACGCTGGCTTGCTGGTAAGGGGGGCTTGGATGGATGGTGTTCTTGTTGCAGGTAGGGCAGTTGGGGGGGCCACTGAACTGCCAGTGTTCACCGGTCTGTTCGTCGAAAGGCATTCAGGAAGTGAGGCAGGGGTACCACAGGATGCCAGATATATTATAGGATACATGGGCTGGGAGACTAAGGGCTTGGGGTGCCACTGGGCACCTCGGATAAGGTGAACTATATAATAGGTGATAGCCGGTCAGCAGGGTAAGGCATATGAGGAGAGGTTGAGGGCACTTAACATGTACTCCCTGGAAGACAGGAGAGAGAGAGAGAGAGAGAGAGAGAGAGAGAGAGAGAGGGAGGGGACAAGATTGGGACCTTCAAGTACTTGAAAGGGATAAATACGGTTGATAAGGAAAGTCTCTTTAAGCTGAGTGGCAACCATAACACGAGGGGAACAGTCTTAAGCTGGAGGGTGGAAGGTTTAGGAGGGAGGTCAGGAAGCACATCTTCACAACTTACTCCAATATGATATCATCACTCTCCAAGGCTCAGTCAGGGGGACAGAAACAGCCTGACTTTCCAGTTAGTGCAGAACAAGTTAACAAATGCTGAGTTAAAGAAAACCACAAAACCAAATTGCATGACATTTTCAGGAAACACTACTCCTGACACAGGGACTTGAATTCAGGTTTTTTTAACAATGTGTAAAATGGTTGCCATTGATCTTTAAGTGAACTCTTAAAAGCAGACATTTTCATATAGTCAGCTATGGATTTAGGTAGGTTATTGTAGAGATTAAAAGCTCTAAAGGATAGGGAAGTTAGACCCAGGGCTGTGTTTAAAAAGGGAACCTGGAAGGAGAATCTACTCTGAGACCTTGTTAAGAAAACATTAATCGATTTAGGAAACAATGGAGCAATACATTCAGGAAGGAGATCAAGAGATGAACTTTCTGTAAAAATAAAAGTGACCTGTATTAAAATTTGTCATCTCGAGAAAAACACCCAGATGTCTGATAAAGTGCACAGTGATGTGTGCCTCTGGGAAGCCTGGCTGCAAATCGGATAATGCTGTGATAGGTTGCCCTAAGTTTGCTAAGCATCTTCTCAGAGGTGAATGAATAAACTAAGGAGCCATAATCAATTAATGAGAATAAAAAAAAAAAAAAACAGTTTTCCAACATTTTCTTGGTCTCAGTGGTTAAATTTTTTATTGACCAGGTAAGTGCACTAGACAAATCCTGCCTATTTTCAGGCACGACCCGGGGGAGGGGGATACAGATGAATGCCAACTGACCTTGAACCAGATTAAGCTGTTGGTGGTATTTTTAGTGAATGTGGGAAATTCCCCTACTCTTTTCCAAAAGTGCCATGGGATCTTTAACATCTACCTGAACTACCACCAATCCAGGCAGATGGGACCTCGGTTTAACATCTCATCTGAAAGACGGCACCTCAGCAGTACAGCACCCCTCTCATGCTGCACTACAGTGTCAGTACTGGGATATTAACCCAACTGCCAGATGTGGGAACTGAACCCACAGCCCTTTGATCTCCCGGCCTCAGAGGTGAGTGTGCTACCTACTGAGCCACTGAC
Organism: Neoceratodus forsteri; assembly: GCA_016271365.2. NCBI lineage: Eukaryota > Metazoa > Chordata > Ceratodontiformes > Ceratodontidae > Neoceratodus > Neoceratodus forsteri. The sequence continues at coordinate 1,182,412,070 of CM028131.1, forward strand.
ACTGCTGATTAAGTCTAAACAACATCCCCAGCCTGTTGTGTAGTTTCCCAATGAGATTAGATATGTGTGGTTTAAACGACAAATGATTATCCAAAATTACACCTACGTATTTAAATTCATGGACATTATCAATTAGGTTTCTATAGTTGTCTTTGAGGGAAAGATTACAATTCAGGGCTCTTCTAGAACCAGAAACAAAATCATAGATTTAGCTTTTGAAAAGTTGAGTTCTAGCCTATGGGATTGAAAACAAGAATGTAGCCTGCCAAAGTCATGCTGAAGATTAGTTTCTAGTGTCATTAGATTATTATCAGTGCAGAAAAGTACTACATCATCAGCAGATAAAATCAGTTCAGTTCTGCTACGAATTCTAATGTGGTATTCTGGTTCATGACCCAGAAAATGTGCTTCCAACTACCACCTTTTGTTCTCGAAGCAGAAAATCTGCTCCAAAGTACTACATTTGAATCATGAACCAAAAAATGTGTTTCAAACTACTACTTCTGGTTCGTGAAGTGCAAAATGTGATTCAAAGTTCGACTTTTAGTTGGTGAAGTAGAAAATACAAAAATATGAAGAAGATAAAAGAAGAAGGCAATTTGGTCAATGTTGTCTGCTCCTATTGCAGTGTCCAAATGTTGATGTACTGGATCTGCTCCACCTTCTCACTCCTCCCATGTTTCCCAATTTTACTACTCATGGAGAATACTTCCCCTTATGACTGTTGTAGCCCCTCTTGAAGCACAGTGCATTGCAAGTGTCCACCACCCTATGTGTGAAGCGGATTGTCAGTTTGCTCCTACACCTCCCTGCCAGCATCTTAACATTGTAGCCTTTCATGGTATGGTTTCCACTTCAGTTAAAGAGAGCTTCTGCATCCATCTTACTTATCTGTTTCTAGTACTTGAAGGTCTCAATCATGTCCTCTCTCTCTCTCTCTCTCTCTGTTCTGTACTGAGTAGATGTTCAATGCCCTAAACCTCTCATACTATGTCTTACTGTAGTGATCTACTATCATGTTTGTAGCCATCCTCTGGAACTTCTCCAGTAGGTTACTATGCTTTTTGAGGTGTGGGCACCAGTAATGAAGTCCATATTGTAGCTGTGACTCCACCAGAGAGGTATACAAGGGCAGTATAACTTAGTCACTCATTTAACAAGCCATACAACCAAATAAATTCCTGTTTTGATAGAAATGGAAGTGCGCAAGGCCGAAGAGGCCCTGCATTTCCACACCAACATAGAACATAAGAATATAAGAAAACAGCCAGCAGAAGGAGACCTATCAGTCTATCATGTCTGCTCTGGAAAATAAATATAAATATTGTAACCTGGACCTTCCCAATGTACTACTCTGGTCTTGGGTTCCTCGCCCCTATGTGCCTCACTTTGCCCTTTTTGGCATTGAACCCGATCTGCCATATCCCTGACCATCTTTCCAGTCTAGCTAAGTCCTCCCTCAGCTCTGTTATCCCCACCTGGGTGTCCACCTTCCCACAGAGCTTGGTGTAATCAGCAAACATGCACATTTTTCCCCAAGTGCCTTCCCCTATGTCACTGATAAAGATGTTAAACAACACCGGTCCCAGCACAGACCCTTGTGGAACCCCACTGGTAACCTCTCTAGTACATGAGAATTCACCACCCAACTACCACCCTCTGTGTCCTGTTGTTCAGCCAGTTCTCAAACCATCTAGCCAACCTCCCCCAAGTCCTTCTGCCTGGCCTTTGTCCACAGTACTGGTGACCCAGTCAAAGAACTCAATCAAGTTCATTTGATACAACCTGCCTGCCACGAACCCATGCTGTTTAATGTCCTGCATCTATTTTCCTCTAAGAACTTGATCAGACCCTCCTTCATATTGTCTCCATTATTTTACACACAATTGCATCTGGCTGAAAGGCCTGTAGTTACCAGGATCATCCTTGGGGCCACACTTGTGAAGTGGCACGACACGCACTGTTCTTCATTCCCTTGGCACCTCCCCTGTATCAAGAGATCTATTAAAAAGGTTTGTCAGTGGTCCTGCCAGCTCCTCTGCAATTCTTTTAGTACCCTGGGGTGTACTCCATCAGGCCCTGGGGATTCCTCCACATTCAGTGCCATGAGCCTCCCCTTACCCATTCTAATCCTATGGCCCCTGTTGGGTCCTCCCCAGTCCCCACCGTTCCCGTCCCACCTGGTGGAACTGGACCCCCTTTTTCTTTGGTAAAGACAGAGCAGAAATATTCGTTTAATATGTCTGCCTTTGCCCCATCTTCCACCACTATGTTATCCCCTTTCTTGAGCCTGACTATGCCATCCTTTTTGTCCATTTTTTCTTTAATGTATCAAAAGAAGCCCTAGTCCCTCTGTTTATCCCCTCTGCTATCTGGAGTTCCTTCTTTGCTTTTGCTTGTATTATCTCCCTTTTTGCTATCTTAGCTAGCCTTTGGTACTCCACCTCGTCCTCTACCCTTGCTGTCCTTCTACTTTTCTTGTATGCAACCCTCTTCTCCTTCACTGCCTTTGCTACTTCCATGTTAAACCAGCTTGGGGGACTAGTTCCTGCCTTCTTCCTCCTCCATTTTATGCAACTATTTGTGGCATTCTCTATGGCCCTTCTGATTGTACCCCATAATTTCTATACCCTCACACCTTCTTCTATGTTCCCTAGTTCCTCTCTAATCATGTCCCTCATTTTTTAAAGTTCACCTTGCTGAAGTCAAATGCTTTTGTCTTTGTGGGTATGTCCTAACTGCCCATGTCCAGGTTAAACCACACTGTGTTGTGGTCACTTCTGGATCCCCAATTTCCAGGTCCTGCACGTGTTCCCCATTAGTGAGCACCAGGTCTAGAATTGCATCTCCCCTGGTTGGACTGGTCACATACTGTGTCATAAATCCATCCAGGATCCCATCAAGGATTACCTAATTTCTGGCACAGGATGTGGCATGATTGACCCAGTCCACTTTGGGCAGGTTGAAGTCCCCCATCACCACTATTTCCCCCTTTGCTACTGTGCTGGTCAACTGAGTGCATAATTCCCTGTCCTTTTCCTCTCCCTGACTGGGCAGTCTGTATATGACCCCATTCTTATCTTCCTCCCTTTATTTGTCTGGAGTTGTAGCCATAGTGCCTCAGTGCTCCTTTTTTCCATTACTTCCTCTCTTGCACATACAATACCTTCCCTTATGTATGCTGCCACCCCCTTCCTTGCTGTCTCCCTGTCCTTTCTATACAGTTTGTAACCTGGGATCGATAGGTCCCAGTTATGGTGTGCTGTTGCCCAGGTTTCTGTAATGGCAGCAATATCCACCTTGCTTTCTGCTAAGAGAACTTGTAGGTCTGCCATCTTGTTCCCAAGACTACGCGCATTTAGTGACACCACCCTCCATTTTGACCCTGCTGTGCCTTTATTTTTCTTTTGACCTAGTATTTCCAGTCTTTCTTCCCTGCTTTCCTTTGTTATGAGATCCCTCCCTGTACCCCATGTTCTCCCTCCGTTGATGTGGGGGGGCGCTATGGCCTCCCTTTTTCTGCCTCCCCCCTTTAACAGTTTAAACCTAGTTAATTTGCCACATACTCCTCCATTTTAGCTTTGATTTTCTTCTTCCCTTCCCGGTTCAGGTGTAGCCTGTCCCTGCCATAGAGTCTCTTGTCCAACCATGTGCCTCCCCAGCTGCCTATAATCCTGTACCTCTCTTCCTTACACCAGCAGGTTAACCATCCATTAAAGTCTTCTATCCTCTTTTTCCTAGCTGTGCTGGCCCTTGGTGCTGGAATTATCTCTGAGAAGGTCAGTGAGTTCACCGAATGCCTGCATTCTGCAGCCAAGTCTATAAATCTTTGTTGCACCACCCCAGTCTCCTCCCCAGCTAAATCATCCATCCCTATGTGTAGTACCAAGTCTGGTTTTACCCCCGCCACCCTTACCAACTCACTTATCTTTTGTGTTGCTTTGTCCACCTCTATTCCATGTATGCACACCACTGTTGTCCTCCTGTGTGGGTCCTCAAATCTTCCCCATTGCATCCCTTTAATTATTGAGTCCCCATAGATTATTATTTTATTTTCTCCAGAGTGACCATGCCCACTCCCAATCTTTCTCCCTCTGTAATGGTTCTCCCTTTTTTTGGGATGTTCTAGGTCTTGGGCTATGGTTTCCTTACTTGTCTCAGCTATTTATTTATTGAATTTTGATGACCGGGTAGGCCCACTGGGCCCCGGAGGTCCCTTTTTCAGGGGAGACCCGGGAGTGACAATTATTACAGGTAAAAGAGGCAGTACATACAGATGCAGTTCTTGTTGTAGGCAAAACAGTCCACATCGGCATATGACAGGAAATTGTGGTAGGTAGACAGACAGACACAGGAATATCACATTAGTTACAAATGGAGAGACATCTTGCTTAGTGAGTTCATGTTGTGTTAGTAGTGTGCACAGTGTTGGGGGCGAGTAGAGTTTGGCTAGGTCCTGTGGTTCCTCACCTATGGACAAAGGGGGAAGGAACAAGCTAACAGCTATTTTGGGTTGTTCTATGATGGGACTATGGTTCCTTTACCTGTCTGCCCCTCTCCCTCTCCCTCTTCTGCTAGATCCCTATGGGGACCACTGCCCCCCATGGGTCTTGACTCATATTGGGTCAACCATCTTTCCACCTTTTTCCCTGTTTCCTTTAATGCTCCATTCTTTTCCTGTCTCTCCTGTGTTCCTGCTATCTCCATCCCATTCCCTGGAGTACTCAGGATCCTGCCCTTCCTGTGATAACATTCAATTTCCCTCTCTCATTTCTTCCCTAGTGTTGTGTGGCAACCTAGTTTCTGGTTCATTTTTGCCCCCGAAGCCCCCTCTGTCAGTACTGTTGGAATGGGGTAAGCGTTAGGATTAACAAGCCCAAGGTACACTCCACGCCTGATTTGCAGAGACGCAGGACAGGTGAAACCGTAATGTTTTTTCCTGTTGCAGCCTGCAGGGTGGGGGTGGGGTGTTAAGGTCGGGAATCCTAACACTGCATTTCTCTACTTTTGTCACTTTAACCCCAACTGGTGCATTAACATTTTTTGCAATGAATGTAACATAAATTCAGCACAGAAAACCATGGAGCTTAGATGCTGATATAGGCATAATCTGCTGAACCAAAAAAAAAAAAACACTTACAAATTAGTCTTGAGATGTACCGACAATGACAAGATTTACCCCAAGCACCATGTAACTTAGTCACACAAACCACAGGCATTGAATCAACCATGAAAATCTAAGAGATGGTATTAATGACAATAAAACATGAATCATGGCTATGTGCTACATACCTTTTTACACAGGGGATATATAATTCCCTTACTAAAAACATGGGGCCCAGTTTTTTAAAATGACATGTGTGGGCATTATTTGTCACAAGAACAACTTTACACCCACACAAGATTTATGATGCTGTTTAACTTAATGTAGTAGCAAAGTCCCTCTGGGCACACACAAAGTCTGTTGTGAAAATCCATCATGAGAGGCAGAAACTAAAATGCAAATAGCTTTCAGGGTCATTCAAATAACACTGTAATAGCTGCAACACATACAGTTTAACATGCTACACTGGACTAAAGTACATGTAAACCCAACTTAATATGAACCTAGAAATAACAACATCTGTAGTGCCCCATATTCTTAACAGAAAGAATGCAGGTGGCAGAAAGGGTTCCAGTAACAGAAAGGGTTCCAGTAGGAAACAGACAGACTGGTTGGACTCTTGTAATTGTCTGTCCTCTACCATCTACTGTATGTATATATGTACCACTGCATGCCAGAAAACACATAGACAGGGGTGGTGGTGGGATTTGCATCACAAAATCGACTGAATGCACTGTTAGTGGTAGGGGGACCTGCATCAGAATAGAGGGAATTAGATCAGTAATGGGAGGGGCACTTATACTGGTAATGAGGACAGGATATGCATTAAAAGGGGAGGACTTGCATTGGAAATGGAAGGAGGACTTGCACTGATAACAGGAAGAGGGACACATATCAGGAGATGGGGCAGGGATTGTATTGGGAGTGATGGATAGCTGGAAGTTTTGGGAGACTGCATGGGGAATCAGGGGAGATTCAGAGCAGCTGAACGGGGGGTGCCTTTATCTGGAGAGAGAGGAAGGAATGCACAGGTAGTTGGAACATAAGGCCACAGGATGCCAGGGAAGGCTTGAAACAAAAACAGGTGATGAGGTGACATGCAGCAGATAGGTAGGCCAGTGTGTAAGGACTGGGGAAAGGGATGGAGGTGGGAAGACACAAAGCAGGAGAAGGGAGGAGAACCAATGGCATCACAGTGTAGTGGCACAAAACATCTTTTTGGCGTTGCTCCCAATTGGGACCCAGATTTAAATTCATGACAAATATTACAGGACTGTGGGGAAGGCATCATAACTCATGAGTGACACTGGCAAGCTGCAAGGTCACTGTATGCTTGACATATACAACTGAGATTTTTTTTTAATTCCCTGGCTGACAAGGACAGTAAAGGCTTGAATTGATTTGTTTATTGTTTTGACTTTCTCTTGAGAAACACGTATCTAGCCATTTACAGGTCTCTAACCATGAGTATGACAGTCGGTCGACAATTTCGTTGTCGAACAACATTACAGTGACACCTATATGTCGACCACATTTACGGTGTGCATAAAGGCAGTCACTTTTAACTGTTTTCTTCAGGGGGCTTCATGCCCCCAACCTCCCCATGCAGGGATCTCTGTCCCCCGCACCCCCCATAACTAAGATAATCAACTCCAAATCAGAGTTGATTCGGGGAAGGGGTGTAAGACCCCCAGAAAGCAGTGCTGGGGTCCCACGTTGACACTATAGTGACCTTTCTCTGTTGTCACTGTAGCATCGGTCACAATAAAATTAATACTGTAGCGATGGCATACCAGTCACAAGAATGTCCCCAACAAATAGATAAAGCTAGAAAACCTCACTGTTTACAGATCTTGCAGAATCTCAAAAAAGGAGAAGTGTAGCAATCAATATGAAAGACAAAAACAAAGAAATGTTGTAAATATTAAAATGTAAATCTTATTATTTTCTGACACTTTCCAGGTTAAGCCTGGGAAAGATATGAAGAGTAAGGGTTATTAGTGGGGAGATTGAAATGTTTGCAACATTGTTAAGAGCATATGATGAATGAAAATTACATTGCAACCTGCACAGTTTCAAATTAAATACTGCACAGTACTACCAAAATTCAGTAAAAGGAAACAATTTAAAACATTTTTAAGCTTTCATTTAATTTTATGTATCCATACAAACAAATAGTATTGATACTATTGATACAAATCCTCCTCTTGCTATGCTCAGGTAATGTTAAACTTAACCCTGGTCCTATACAAGCAATTCCTTCACTGTCCGAAGTCACGAAGTATAAAGGTATCAGCTTGATGCATGTTAATGTGTGTAGCCTCTTAAAGAAACTCACCTCAATACAGGCATGGGCTATCCACACAGAGCCGGATGTACTTGTCATATCTGAATCCTGGCTTCGTCCATCCACGCCAGACAAACAGGTCAATATCCCCAACTATCTGTTATTCAGAACCGATAGACCAACCAGAGGCGGTGGTGTAGCCATCTATGTTAAGGACAAGTTTACAGTCGCTACCCTCAACACTACATCAACTGCCAATGCCTTTGAATGCCTGTCCTTAAAAATCGAAATATCTACATCAATGGCCCTCCGTGTCATAGGATGTTATAGACCCCCGTCCTCAGGGTCACAGCTCCTGTCCCACCTATCATCTACTATGAGTACCAACACAATGGAAACAATTATACTAGTGGACCTTAACTACGACTGGCTGTCAAGCGCATCTCTTCCACTTAAATCCTTCTGTGACTCTCATGGGCTCACTCTACTTATTAATGAACCTACTCGTATCAATAAGAAAACCCTATGAAAAGTACACTATTAGATGTACTTCTAGTAAGCAAACCCATTTCTTCTCCGTGTTGGGATCTTTTCTGCCGATGTTAGTGACCATTGCTTTATTGCTGGCATAAAAGCAGTCCCTAAACCAACAGCCTCAGCAAAGTTCTCTACAAAAAGATCAAAACAGAATTTTGACCCACTTGCATATATCAATGACTTGAAAGCCTCCCTGCTTTGGCAGACCTTTTATTTAGCCAAATCAGTAGAAACAGCATATGCCATTTTCCACGAAATTGTATCCAGTGATCTTTACATCCACGCACCATTAGTCAAAACCCGCATAAAGGCTAGAAAGTGCCGTTGGTTTACAGCAGACATCAAGGCAGCACTATTAAAAAGAGACAAGCTCTGGAAGCTAGCACTCAAATCCCACAAAGCCAAAGACTGGCATCTTTTCAGAGCAGCCAGAAACTACTGTACAAAGCTAATTCGGGAAACCAAGTCCAACTTCTATCGCTCTGAACTCGACACTGCCTCCAACTGCCCTACCAAGTTCTGGTCCACAATAAAAGAACTTTCTGGTAATACAACAAGAAACACTCTCCCCTCAAAAATTATTCATGACAATGTAACTATCAACAACAATAAAGAGATACTACAAGCCTTCAACAATCACTTTGCTACTGCAAGGCTAGCTTTTGATAACCCACCTGCACGCAACCTATGCTCCCAGCTTACCACACGACCTTCAGAATCTAGTCCCTCAGATGCAGTCTTTTCATTCTCTTCTGCCTCACTAAAAGAGGTCGAAGATCTCCTCCTCCAGTTGGACACCAGAAAAAGTGCTGGCGCTGACACCTTCGATCCATACTACCTAACGATTACCTATATTCACTAGCGTTAGAATAAAAAGCAAATCCTGCCGCTGGTTTTCTGCCGATCTTAAATCTGCACTGCTTGCTAGAGATAAACTCTGGAAAAGGGCTAGAAAGACCAAGGATCCATCTGACTGGCTTCAGTTCAGAAAAGCCAGAAACAGCTGCACCAAAATAGTAAGAGAAGCCAAAGATGCCTTCTATACAGCCGAGCTTGATGCCTCCTACCTTAGCAGCCAGATTCTGGGGCACCATCAAGGGATCCTAGGGCAGGACTCCAGTACTTCCTTGCCATCCCAAGTACACCTTAACAATGCTGTTATCACTGATAGGCATGAAATCTTAGATGCATTCAATAATCATTTCACTACGGCTGGCCTAGCTTTTGACTCCTCCCCAGCAAATCTATTACGGTCACAACTTAAATTCCAGTTTATTGATGGTCAGAAGGCTGCCTCTTCATTCTCCTTCAAGCCCATTTTATTAAAACAAGTGGAAGACCTATTGCTACATCTAGACACCAAGAAAAGTGCAGGTGCAGACTCTCTGGACCCCTATTTCTTAAAATTGCTCTACATGCCATTGCAGTCCCCTAACTCATCTTTTTAATCTGTCCTTATCCACTGGTTCTGTTCCTACATTGTGGAAAACAGCACAAGTGTTTCCCCTCCTCAAATCAGGGGACCCCATGGATCTCAACAATTATAGACCTATATCCATCCTACCTGTGCTGTCTAAAATGTTAGAAAAGCTGGTGAGTATCCAACTAAGAGACTACCTCGATGCTAATAACCTACTTAACCCTGCTCAATCTGGGTTTAGGACCGGACACAGTACCATTTCTGCATTAGCAAAAGTAACAAATGATTGGCAAACTGAGTTAGACAAAAAAAACAGCATCTGTGCTGTATTTCTAGACCTAAGTAAAGCCTTTCATACAGTGGATCATGAGCTGCTAATTTCCTCACTGCACTCCTTAGGTCTGGATTCAACCTCCCTTGGGTGGTTCAGATGTTACCTCACTGATAGAATACAGCAGGTGAAAGATGAAGGTGCCCTATCCTCCTCAAAACCACTTCTAAGGGAGTACCGCGAGGATCCATCCTGGGCCCTATCCTCTTTGCTGTCTATATCAATAACATTGATTCCAACCTCAATGTTGCCAATGTCCACCTTTTGCTGATGACACTGTCTTGTATGTCAGTAACCCCTCACCATCAAAGGCCTGTGAGTTATTACAATCAGAATTCTCCTGCTGCAACATCAACTACTTGAAAAGAAACTACTATTAAATGCCAAGAAGACAAAGGCTATGTTCTTTTCCACCAATATATATTCTACCACTCTCTCATCAAACATTCTTCCCCAACTATCCACCATCCTTGGAAAATCTGGATTATGTGGATAAATTCAAATATCTAGGGTATGGATTGATAATAGACTTGATTACACTCAACATGTTGAGGAACTCCTTAAAAACTCACACAGAGGCTCTGCCTATTCTTCAGAATCAAACATTATCTAACCATAGAGTCCAAACAAAGACTAATACAGGCATCATTTCTATCTCTCATCGATTATGCAGATTTCCTTTATGGCCACTGTACTATGTCCTATTTAAGTAAATTGGATACCTTGTATCACAGAGCTCTAAGATTCATCACAGACCTTCCCTTCAACACTCATCACTGCTCTCTCTATAATGCTGCTGGCTGGACATCCTTACACCTTAGAAGGAATAAAAATGCTGCACTATGGATTTACAAAGCTCTGTCAAATAAACTTCCATCTTATATTTCTGATTGCTTTACCCTGGCTACACCTAGATCATATGCCCTAAGAAGCAATAACCTTATCACCTTGAAGATACCTAAAGCCTGTACCTGGCATGGGAGATCTGCAATCAGCTACTTCTTAGCATCTACCTGGAATTCTCTGCAGAAGACCCTAAAGTTGAACACCTTCATCCCTATAGCATCCTTTAAAAAGCTCTTTATAAGTCTCTTTCCTGAGAGATGCAACTGCTTTCACTAAGCCTAATCCCTCTTACCCTTTACCCCCTTTTTTCTTTCTATCACAGTTTATATACTTTTCTAAACTTAGCTACAATATACCCTAAAATCCATTGCCATTCCCTTTCTTTTTTATCCCCCCATTTCTACTTGCTTAAGTATCTACCCAATTACAACACAACCTGACCAATTCCACAATCCCAATACCTTACAGTCATCTGGGTCAAACCTGTCTGAATTATTTTGTTTTGTGGTCCAAAATCATTAGCTACCTTGCTTGTATATACGTTTTTTTATTATTGTAGCTGTTTATTTATATTTAAATCTTTGTCTCTTTCTCTGTATTTGTTTATGTATGCTACAGTACCTTATTTTGATCTTGACCTATCAGGTCCATCTTGTAAATGAGCTTCACTCAATGATGTCCGCCTGAATAAATAAAGATTTTGATTGATTGATTGATTGATTGATTGATAATGTCTTGGCCGTACCTATTACGCATCTCTTTAACTTGTCCCTTTCTCAAGGGACCCTCCCCAAACTTTGGAAGACCACACATGTTATTCAGTTGTTTAAATCCGGAGACCCCTGTTATCTAAACAACTACAGGTCCATCTCCCTTCTCCCAGTACTATCAAAACTTCAGGAAAAAATCGTGAATGCCCAGCTGAAATCTTTCATAGATGATACTAACCTGCTAATCCCAATGCAATCTGGTTTCAGAACTGAACATAATACACTCATGGCCCTGGCCAAGGTGACAAATGACTGTAACAAAAAAATTGTCTGCACCGTTTTTCTAGACCTAAGTAAGGCCTTTGACACTGTCGACCACAGCCTCCTTCTTTCTTCAGTAAAAGCTATTGGTCTAGAGTCTACCTCCTCGCATTGGTTCCACAACTATCTTTCTGATAGGCACCAACAGGTCAAGGCCAAAGGTGAACTCTCCCCCTCAAATCTGTTAAAAAAAGGCGTCCCGCAGGGATCCATCCTGGGGCCACTCCTATTTGCCATCTACATCAACAATATAGACTAAGGCATCAATGAGGTGAAAATTCATCTGTTCACAGATGATACAGTGATCTACTTAAGCCGTACAACTCCTGAAACTGCCTGTAGTGACCTGCAAGCTGACTTCAACATACTTCAATACCAGCTCCTTAGTAAAAAATTGCTACTTAACGCCAAAAAGACAAAGGCGATGCTATTTTCACCTATTAACCATGCAGCCTACCCTGCTCTACACCCCATCACCACCCTCCTAGGAGAAACCCTGGAATTTGTGCCGAAATTCTCCTCCCAGCAAGTGGGGAAAGCACCCTCCACTGGATTCAAGAAGGAAAACCAATGCTTGATATTCCACAGTATGTCTCATGTGCACCACCGCCCTGTGACATCCAGTTGATTTCCTGACTCTGCAGAAGCTGTATGCTACTGAGATATTTGCTCTCCGAGTAGCACTTTACTTTTGTCCTTTCTGCTATTTTTTCTGCCTTGTTTCTCCTCCTCTTTTCCACTGGTGGGTGCACTCAGTCCATATTGTTTTTGGACACCCACGCATCACCTCTGACCTATGAATTTATAGCTCTTACTGCTGCATCACTGACAAACTTCCCATATGCTAGCAATGAGATAATAACCTGTGCAACAGCATTATCCAAGATGGCAGGGGTGAAAAAAACAAACAAGACCAGAGGGAGAAAATGTTTGATGTGCCTCAGCAGGCTGAAGCCACTGGTGAGATCCTTCTGTCCTAAATGCTCAAGGAACAAAGAGGGTCAGGAAAAGAGAAGAGAATTGAGTGGACAGAGTTCTGTGATCAGCAGCGCTACTAAATCAAAGGGAAACAGAGCACCTGAAGATGTGGACTAGCAGGAGGAGCAAGTGGCAAAGCAGATGCTGAAGACTTGTTACCACGACCAAACATCAGCTGATGAAGAGAGCCTAAACCAGGGATCTTCTAAGATAGTTTTCCTTCCATCTAATTTAGCTGTTATGCTAAATATTACTTTTGCAATAGACTGAGACTTTAAAAAAAAGAGTTTCTATCTAGTCTAGACCTTAACCCTCCTACAGCCTCAGGAAATAAACGACCAAGTATTAGTCAACCAGACCAAGGTAATCCTTCCCAAGTTCAAAACTGACTGAGCATACCCAAAGGAGAAAGTGTCCCAAGAAACATAGTAAACAGACAAGTAGCCATGGATAAAACACCAGAGCTCCAGCCTGACGGGGACCTCTCATCACAGTCTTCTTCTAAGTTCAAGCCACAGGAGGCCTGGGCTGGTTCTTCTGAGTACAGCACATGGGCTGAACACTTGTCTGGCTCCATGATGAAAAAGTCTCACAATCACATGCTTTCTCAGGTTGCAGATTCAGCACCTATTTTTTCCCTGCATATAACCACCTGGCTTGCTACTGACAGTGAATGGAAGTCTTCTGATGTTAAAAGTAATAATTATAGGCTGCTTGCTAATCTGTATGCTGTTAAGGTTAAAGTCTGACAGGGCTTCCCAGCCAGCCAAAGTCAATACCCTCTGCACAACTACGGGAATCGCTCTGTTGGCTGACAGTGGATAACCACAGTGAAAGATCTCGACCTGGCGAGATCTGTAACTGTGGTGGTATTTTGCTATAACAGTGTCACTGTCCTGATGTGATACCCTACTGTTCATTGGCTCAGGATATAGAACTGCCCTTTGATGGGATGATGATCCTGAGAAATAATGAAGACAAGCGCATGAAGGGAACCCTCAAGTGGTTACGATGGCCCTCATGAAAATGGTAGTTTCTGGTGCCTATGTTGTCATCACTTTGCGGCAGTGATGCAGAGTCCCTGACACAATGTGTGCCTCCTCAGGGGGTGAAAGGACACAGTTTCTGGTGCCTATGTTGTCATCACTTTGCGGCAGTGATGCAGAGTCCCTGACACAATGTGTGCCTCCTCAGGGGGTGAAAGGACACACCCTTCCAGACAGCATACTGGAATGACCAGGGTGTAAACAGAGACTGCAGCTGCATATCTCATGAACGATGTGATGACGTACTGAAGTTGTTAGCTAAAGAGATTATGTCCAGGTCTAGCCACCCCCAGAGGATGATGGCTGAAACAGTGGTCAGTGGATCAGCGGTCACAGAAATATTCTGCTTTACACCCCTTTAATTGTAACCATCTATTTGGCAATGCCCTGGTGCAAGCAGTGAGGTCTGCTGAAAATAACAAAATTAGACAGACAGGTCACAGACCTCACTGCTTGAACCAGGGCATTGCCAAATAGCAGCACATTTGTTACAAAAAGGGAGAGCATTTCCATCTTTGGAAAAGAGAATAATTAGGTGCACTAAAATGTCAGTGGTGAATTCAAACCAAAGAGAAAAGAAATAAGAAAGGCAAAGTCCTGAAGCTCTAAGGCTGCCTTGAGACATTTTTGTTTAGCTTTTCACATTTATTTTATTTCCCCCAAACAAACTCATTTTCATCAGTCCCTAGTATTCCATACTGAATATTAACAAATGGGAAAATAATGGCAAGCAAAATAGACCTGGTGGCAGATGTTCCTTATAGCTCTGGCAAATTTCTCTCTCCTCCAGATATACTGGGTGGTATCTGAATGCTTCTGTACCTCTGGTTTTCAAAAATGCTCCTTTTTCAACAAAGCAAAACACATTCTGCACCAAGAAGTTGTCTTTATTCAGTGTTTCAATGCTCAGATTTGTTGTTTTTAAACCGTTGAAAGCACTTTAAAAGTATAAATGTGGTTTTTGCACAGTAATTTTGCTTTTGTTGCACCATGTGGTACATTTCCACTTATTTTGCTCTTTGCACTGTTTTGCACTATTAAAAAGGAAGCCTTTAAAAAAACAGTCACTGGCACTCTTTGCATCAAAGGACGGTCAAAAGCGCCACAGCTATTGCTCCAGTGGTCAAGACAACATATTGCTCCAGGGGTCAAGACAGGTCAGAATAAGTGGTAGACGCCTTCAGTCTATCTTGGTCAGCAAAGACTTACTGTGCATTTCTTTCAACTCCTCTAATCCACAAGGTGGGGACAAAGATTGTCCTGGACCAATCTTGAGTCATTCATCTTGTGCCTTGCTGGTCAAGGCCATGGTTTGCAACATTGTTTAGATTGTCAGCATTGACTCTGTTAGTACTGAAACCACAGCACCTGCAGAGAAGAAATCTGCTTAACCAGGGGTCAGAGACATCCCAATTTAGCCAGCCACAGACTAACTGCATGGAAACTGAATGGTACTCACTACAACTGTATGGCTACTCTCCAGAGGTGATAAATACCTTGCTACAATCAAAAAAAGGCCTATACTAATACAGCTTATTACTTGATTTGATTGTGTTATCGCAGATATGAATGTGATCTTTCTTTTTTGCACTTGGTAACTAGTGCTCTAGTTTCTCTAAAGAGGATTTGATATGGGACAGACTCTAGCTACACTTAAGGTACATGCAGCAGTATTGAGTGCTCTTCTGTACCCATTATCTATATAACCCTTTGGACAAAATCTTATATTTCCAGGTTTTTTAATGCCACTCTATTGAAGAGATCTCCAATCAAATGAAGAGTTCCTCCTTGGGAGTCTAAATTTAATCCTGAATGCCCTTACCCAGGTACCCTTCACAAGTCACTGCTATAAAATTGGGCATATATGGAGATGCAGTACTATTGTAAAAGGTCTTCATTTCAAAAGATTGACAATAGTGACCTAATTGTGCATCAGTTCTGGCTTGCAATTGGCTATACATTTGTGGCTATATCTTGAGACTGTTATGCTACATTGATCAAGCAAGTTATAGATACATTATTTCATGTGATTTCTGTGACAGGTTTTTAACCATGCCTATGGTTTAATCATGCCTATGGAGACTTCACATAGTTCTGGCTTGCAACTGCCACTACATTTTGGCTAAGTCATGGGAACTATTTATCCAGTAGTGACCAAACTTGATACAAAACCTACCATGTAATGCAATATTTGTTGAGAATTTCATGATCTCAGCCATGCTGACCTAAATATGTGTGACGTCTAGCTTGAAAAACTGAGCAGATTAAAGGTAAAACCTTGGAAAATGCTCAACTGAATTTCATTACAACAGTTGTACAGACAACTTTAAGAACTTATTCATCAGATTCTGAATTCAGCCACACACACACACACACATACTATATCACCTGATCTTGGAGGATATAAAAGGGCATATTCTGAGACATATGCCTTTACCAATCACTTACAGACATACTTCTCAACATTTTATCAGTGAAATGTGATACACCAACACTCAACATGTGAGAAAATGTTGGACACTGGCCCACAGGTGCATCATCCAATCATGGAGATACAAGCTCAGAACACTGTGAAAACGAGTGTTTTACTTGTGCAACATTTCATTTTCATCATTTAGAACAATACAATAGGGACTTCTAGTCTGAGTTCACAATGAAAGACAACTCCTGCATGCAGAACAGTACATAACCATTTAGGATGGAACAGTTCTGAGTGGAAAAATGAGGGCTGACGCCTGCGATACGTGTCAGCTGAGAGGTATGCTTACCAACCCACTCAACTTAAAAACATTCCTTTCCATCACATATTCAAACCCTTCATGGGGGATAAATTTGTTACTGACATACTTCTCATTTTTTTAAATAGTGTCCTTTATTTTCTTAAGACATCTTCCAAGTACGTGTGCATCTATGTCTGTCGCTCTGTTCCTGTTTGACTTGCTAAGCAGCTGTTCAGAAAATGTTGGACACTGACCCTGAAGTTGTGATACATGTCATGAACTCGTGGAAATATAAGCTCAAAGCATTGTGGAAACGTGTGTTTTATCTGTGCATTATTTATATTTTATTTATTTATTTATTATTTATTTATTTATTAAATTTTGGTGACCAGGTAGGCCCACTGAGCCCCGAAGGTCCCTTTTTCAGGGGCGATCCGGGATAACAATACAAGTTATAAGAATGAACAAGGACATAAGGAACATTTGAGACATTGTGAGTTACATCATGAGGTGCCTGGCAGCACCTTCTGTGTGTGGAACAGTACATATCCATTTAAGATGGAGTAATTCTGAGTGATAAAGCGAGGGAATTCCCTTTTAATTTGTGGCAGTTGAGAGGTATGCTTACAAAGCCACTCAACTCTGATCTCTCTTACAGACATTCATTTCTATCACATATTCAAACCCTTCGTGGGGGATAAATATGTTACAGTACTGACATACGTCTCATGTTTTCAACAGTGCCCTTACTTTCTAAGACATCACCCATCCACGTGAACATCTACTGTATGTCACATACTTCTCAACATTTTATCAGTGAACTGTGGTACACCAACACTCAACATGTGAGAAAATGTTGGACACTGGCCCACAGGTGCATCATCCAATCATGGAGATACAAGCTCAGAACACTGTGAAAACTAGTGTTTTACTTGTGCAACACTTCATTTTCATCATTTAGGATAATACATTAATAGGGACTTCTAGTCTGAGTTCACAATGAAAGGCAACTGCTGCATGCAGAACAGTACATAACCATTTAGGATGGAACAGTTCTGAGTGGAAAAATGAGGGCTGACTCCTGTGATACATGTCAGCTGAGAGGTACGCTTACCAACCCACTCAACTTAAAGACATTCCTTTCCATCACATATTCAAACCCTTCGTGGGGGATAAATATGTTACAGTACTGACATACTTCTCATGTTTTCAACAGTGCCCTTGCTTTCTAAGACATCACCCATCTATGTGAACATCTATGTCTGTTTCTGTTCGACCTGCTGAGCAGCTGTTTTGATGACTTTAGGCAATTTCTCCAGAACAATTATTTTCAAAAGTATTCATGAACCGGGTGAAACTATTCTGGTCACTTTAAAACCAATCTCAATGCCATTTTTTGCAGAGTACTTTTTTTTGTCAGCCTAAAACCTGATTCTACTGTCTAAATGTGTAGACTAGGCCAATGCATCCCCCTTTCACTGCCAAATTACAGTAAGTGAATAGGTTTTAATTTAATGAAAAAACAAATTTAAAACAGCAGGGGCTTGATATTCAAAAGTTTGAGCAGGATCAAATGTGGGTTTGCCCACACAAACCGGGTTTTGCACCAGAGTGTGATATTCAAAAGGGGTGGTTGCATGTGAAAACACGGTTAGCGCCCATGCAAAACATAATTTATGTGGGTGGACAAAGCAAGGGTGGGGACAGGAATATCCATGAAATCCCATATTCAGCGCTCCTGCACTGCACAAAGGTCTTAGTGCGGTCCATTTGTGCAGCGCAAACACCACCGAAGAAAACCCTAACTTACTTCAAGCAACCTTAGTGGTTCCTGAAGTTACTGCAGCCAACAACCACATTGTATGGTGGGGAAGCACGCCTGACCCCCAGTGATCCATGGTCCTCCCATCCGATCGCTGTTCCGGTACCATGCAGAGAAGCCCTGGTGCCTAGTGATCCCCCCTCCCTCCAGTCACCAGCCCCTAATTTACAGACATAATCTATGGTGCCTAGTGGTCCCCCCCCCGCCTCTGATCTCCAGTCCCTATATTACATAAATAATCCCTGGTGCCTAATGGTCCCTCTTCCCTCAGAATGCCAGCCCACATAATAAAAAAGAAATCCTTGGTGCTTAGTGGTCCTCCACCCTCTGTCTGCTCACTGGCCTGTATAATTAAAAAAATACTTCCTGGTGCCTAGTGGTACCCACCTCCCTCTGATCAGCAGGCCATATAATACAAAAGTAATCCCTGGTGCCTAGCAGTCCTCCTGGAACCTTATCCCCAGCCCCCCCCCCATATCTGATCCCCAGCACCATACAAAACACTGGATTCTTGGTGACCAGTGGTCTCCCTTATCCTCCGATCACCATCCCGATTATAGGAAGAGATGTACATGACATCAAGTGGTCCCTTCCAGTCCCAAAACCTGGCCCTGTTATTTACAAAAGATTCCCTGTCATCCAGTGCCTCCTCCCTCAACCAGGTTCTGATCCCCGGCTCTGTAACAAGGACAACAAACTGTTCTGTTTAACTGAGAACTGTGGTTTCAATGCAAAGTGCAGTGCACAAAACAACTCCACATATTCCCTGGTGTCCTGCGGTAACCCCCCCAATAGTGGTCCCCCTGGGTTACAAAGGTAATCCCTGGTGTCTAGCAGTCCTCCCGTAGCATAAACCACCCACCCTGCCACCCCCCCTTACCTACATCACTGGTGCCACAGGAGCCCACCCATACAGGGACTGGCACAGCTCTCCTCATACCTAATCAGGCAGGCACTGTATGCAATGCCAGAGAATGCATGGCCTATGTAATGTACAGGTTGCATGTCCTTGTAGAGGACTTGCACTCCATACATTACAGGTGCCTGCTCTCTGGCAATGCATACAGCTGTCAGCTGAGGAGGTGTGAAGAGGGCTATGCCAATCACCATATGGTCTCCTGCGGCACTGATGATGCAGGTAAAGGGGGCGTGGTGGGGGGGGGGTCGATGCCATGGGGGTTAGACTGCTACACACCAGGGTTTGCCTCTGTATCACTGGGGAACCCACAATTGGATGGGAGTTACCACAAGACACCAGGAAATATATGGGGTTGTTTTGTGTACTGCACTTTGCACTGAATCCACAGGTCTCAGTTAGATAGGGCAGGGTGTTGTCCTTGTTATGGAGCCTGGGATTGGAGACCGGGGAGGGGGAAGGGAAACCACTGGACACCAGGGAATCTTTTGTATGTGACGGGGCCGAGGTTTGGGATCAGGAGGGACCACTGGATGCCAGGGACATCTCTTCCCATAATCGGGACCGCGATTGGAGGATTGGGAGAACCGCTAGCTACCAGGAAGACTGGGTCCTGCACAGGGCCGAAGCTCAGATACTGGCAGGTCACTAGCCACCTGGGAGCCAGTTTCTTTTAGGGGCTGGAGATCGGGGTACTGGACACCAGGGAGCCATTTTCTGTTATGAGCCGGAGATCAGGTATGGAAGGGACCAATAGGTGCCAAGGATTACTTTTGTATCTACTTTCTGGTGATCAGAGGGAGGAAGGGACCATTAGACACCAGGCAGTATTTTTTTATCATATAGGCTGGAGATCAGATCAAGAGGGGAGACCAGTATGTGCCAGGGTTTATTTCTGCAATACAAGGGCTGGTGATCGAGGGAGGACCACTAGGTGCCAGAGATTACTTTTATATTCTACTTGCTGGAGATCAGAGTGAGGGGGGGGGTCCACTAGGTACCAGGGATTCCTTTTATATTATACAGGCTGGTGATCAGAGGGAGGAGAACCACTAGGCATGAGTGATTATTTATTTATTATATGGGCTGGTGACTGGAGGGGGGTGACCACTACGCACCAGGGGCTACTTTTTTATTATACGGGTCAGTGATCAAAGGGCTGGGGGGACCTCTACGCACCAGGGATGTCCTTCACTCCACAGGACCAGGCAATGGAGAGGTGGTACCATGCAAACCTGCCAGTGCTATCCATGCAAATGGGCCCATAAAGGGCATGTACATGGCTGCTTAGTGCCTCACATGCCCAACTGGCACATTTCCATACGTCCCTCTGAAAACGGTGAACAGTGCTCCATAGCTTTCTACTCTGGTGGTGTTAGTCCCTGCAAAGCAGAGATCCATGTTGGGGCAGTGCTACTTGACTTAGCGCTGAGCTGACATGGCCCTGTATTCAGCCAGATGGCTCCGGTACACTAACCAACCGAATATTGCAACCTCAGACTCCTGGGCACTTGCAGAGTACAGCACAAACCCTTGTATTCCACTTTGCACTTTTTTGAATATCAGGCTACAAATCTTCATTGTTTAGCTGTTCACGAGATGAATGTCTTAATCTTTTAATATAGTGTTTTACTTTTTTGACAAATTTTAAAACTTTTCAACAGAAAATCACAACTGAAATATAAAATCTTGTTTGCAACAGTATCTTGTGGAGTAGCAATCAAGGACAAGAATTATAATGCATGTAACATGAATTACAGTATTTGTCAAATTGGTTAAACAGTGAGAGATTCAGAAGGCAGCGAGCATATGGAGAACCCCACTGCCTGGTGAAATGCTGTCCATCTGAGAGGTGACGGTGAGTGCACTGTTAGGCACTCACAACAGTCCTGCTCCTTATAATATAAAATTAATATTTAAACATAGGGAAGTCAGGTAACTTAGCAGCCACTGATAAACTAATATTTCTTAAGCAATGGAAGAAAGCATACTGCACCACAATAAATAACAAAACATGAAGCAGAAAGTGGAAGCATTATCTTTAAAAAGCTAAATAATATTTTTTCATATGCATTATTGATAAGATTCTTTTTGAATAATTAGGATGCAACACTTTGTAAGTAGAAAAATATATTTTTTCTCAGAAGGCACAGGGCCCAACTCTCAAATTAGATAGATTAACGCAAGAGATTTGCGTCTAAAGATTGTGATGCAAGAGATGACTCACGTCACAACTTGCATCAATCAGGATCTTGTAACACAGCTGCATCAACTCCTGAAGCAGCTGCACTAAAGCCCTGTTGTGCCATGGTTGTGTCACACAACAAGGTGTGCCAGGTCACAAGGGGGCTTGCACCATGGCAGGGCTGCAACAACCCCTTTATTGATACTCTGGAAGCCCCACCATGTGCACAGCAAGGGGCCTGAGTTAGATCAGCCAGGAGGGAATCTAAATCCCTTGTGCCAGTGCCACACAAGGTGGTGAGATGGGAGGGCTCTAAGCATGGGGTTCGGGTGCTGAAAGAGCAAAGAGGGCCATAAGGGTGTTGGGGTGATGGTGGGCATGCCAGATAGTGATGTGACACCCAGTGGGGGTGCCATTTGTATGATCATTAAGCTAATGGGATGGTACCAAAGGTTCCGGAGATGAACAGTGCCATGGCCCCAGGTGGGCACAGCCCTGGCAGCAGCCTCTGGTATTGTTTGTCCCTGAATACCCCCATGGTATCATCCCATTAGCTTAATAATTATATGAATGGCACCCCCTCTGGGTGCCACATCACCCACTCACAAACCCACCATCTCCCCAACTCCTCCGATGGCACCCCTCATGTCCCTTCTGTCCCTGGACCCCTCCTGGCAAACTTGTTTCACCCCCCCCAAAATCCTGGCGCCTCTAGTGTTGTGCCGGGTTGTGGTGGAGAACTGGATCCCTGCAGTAATTACCACAGGTGTATCTATTATTTGATGCTAGCCTGTGGGTGAGGCAACCCCCAGGATTTTGGCACAGGGACACCTGTTTTCACAGAATTGTGTGCAGGGTCCCTGACACACCCAGAGTGTGATCTAAGGGCTCTTTGAGAATCAGGCCCATAGAGTGCTTAGGTACAGCGTCATCTGGATTTCATTATATCTGGTCAAGTATAAATAATTTTCTAATAAATAACTTAGAAAATATAGATAATATTTATGAAGTATTAAAAATATAGGAGGCTCTACTGATAAAGGAATAATGCATGACAGGGTGTGCGTCGTGTTTGGATAATGTCACGTCTTGGGTAGTTGGGCATTGCACTGTAGGCCAAGTGCATCCAACACCCAAGAAGTGATGTTATCCAAGCATGATACACACCCTGGAGTGCATTATTCCTATTACACAATGGGTCTCTAGTGATAAAATACAAAAGAAATAGATAAAAATACTTTTAAACATTATTGTTAAGTCATTTTTTTACTGAGTAGTTATACATAGAGGAAAAAGTAGTCCTGCTGTATTGTTTACCTTGTAGATGGTTCTGCTGCTATTTTATTCTTTTACTTCAGTGGACTGCTTCTGTGCCACCACATGAGCCCCCACCCCCCCCACACACACACACAGAACACTTTCCTGCAATACAAGTTTTTTTTATACACTCCTGCTGCCTACTCGGGGAACTGATGAAGATGTTAGATTTTTTTCCCCCAAAGAAAAGCATGATGTAAATGCTGAGGAGGGAGCAGGCTAGCAACAGTGAAGCTGTCCCGCTGCCCCACCCACTCTTTCAGGTTCTGCTTTTTCAGGCTTTACTTCTGGTTCTCCTGGTACAGTTGAAATGTGTTTATACCACAAGAAGAAAGGAATAAAAAAAGAACACTTTTAATTTGGGGAGAAAAGCATGAGGAATGAGCGTGTGCTAGAAACAGTGAAGTCGTTTGGCCGCTCGCTCACTCCCGCCCTTCCCCCCACAACTATGTAGGAATCATTCCAGGTTGTGGTTCTCCCGGCACAGTTGACAACTATACCAGAAGAAAAGAAAATGAGCACAAAAGACACTGTGTGGTTTCTTACTAGTCTCAACAATCTGCATTTCAAGAGATGAGCTTACTGCACTGGGGGCAGGCAGGGAGAGTTTTGGAGCAGGGACTGTTGTGGAGTAGATCATTAAGATGGCTTTCACTTGGCTCATTTTGTTTAATTTTTTAAGTAAGCAAACAAAACTTTGTTTGTGGGAATGTGTAAGAATCCTGGCTTCCGGGTTACAGTACTGTGCCAATGCCAATTGGAAACATTGCTTTCACTTCGGGTGGGAGCAGGGATCACTGAAGCCGATGACAGTCAGAGACAGTTGTGGACTCATTCTTTTTTTTTTTTTTTTTTTTACATTTAATGCAGCCATGACCCTGCTGGGACTTGATTCATGATGTTATGCTGGGATAACATCACTGGTCCAGTCCCAGACTGACCAGTCACAGTGCAGCATTATTTCTTGCCATTGTATATAATGTGTAATATAACAAATGTCTTTTACTAGAGTTGGAAATAGATAATGAGCATAGGTATAAGCTTTTAGGGCTGTGTAAAGAGTCATTCCATATGAAAGAATGAAATAGCACACAATTACTATATGATATTCCTAATGTTACAGTACTAATAATCTGTGTCTATTGTTTTACTGTTTTGTTTTATTAGTACAAGAATTAATGGAACTAATACATGAATTATAGGGAAAGAAATTCGCTGTATAGGGTAGTAGAAAGTATGTGGGTACAGACGAAACATGGTCTGATGAATACACAGGATTATAATGTAATACAGTATGAAATATAAATGTATAAAAACTTAAAACATTATTATTTTAATGTTTTATATGCCCTAATTTCCTGAGGAAGCCCAAACAGGGTGAAACACTGGGCTTTGACTCGGGGATAGAATGAAGAGAGCTCTAAAAAGGCTGGTCAAGGGATTGGCAGCTGGGTTTCTACCATAAAAAGAGCAACATAATGGACATGGGGCATAGAAACCTGGGGGCAACTTATCACCTGGGAGGGGTGGCAATAACAAGCTCAAAACAGGAAAGAGACCTGGGCGTAGTCATCTCAGGTGACCTGAAGATCACAAAGCAGTGTGACAAGAAAGCAGGAAAGGCTAGTAGGATGCTGGGATGCATTGGCAGGGGGAAGCACCAACAGAAAAAAGGAAGTAATAATCCAACTATATCGATCATTAGTGAGGTCTCACCTTGGGTACTGTGTCCAGTTCTGGAGACCCCATCTTCAAAAGGAAATAAACAGGGTAGAGGCAGTACAGATGAGGGCAAGCAAAATGGTGAGGGGCCTGCATCAAAAACCCTATGAAGAAAGGCTGAGGGAGTTAAATATGTACTCCCTGGAGGACAGGAGGGAAAGGAGGGGATATGTCTGAAACATTCAAATACCTGACAGGGAAGAACAGGGTATAGGAGGGTACAGGAGGGTACCATCTTCCAAAGAAAAAGATGTTCAAGGATGAAGGGGCACAATATGAAGCTGGGGGTGGGGTCAGAGGCAATGTGAGGAAGTACTTCTTCATAGAGAGGGGGGTGGTGGACAAATGGAACAGCCTTCCAGCGGAAGTTGTGGGGCAGAAACAGTTACAGGATTCAAAAACGCATGGAATAGACACAAAGGGATCTTGAAAGTAATGGGGTGGGGGGGGACCATAGGCTGGTTAGAGCATGCTGCGTTGCTATAGGTAGGGGAAGTAAGGTAGACTGGGTGGACCTGGAGAGGCCCTTATCTGCCATCAACTTCTATGTGTTTCTATGGATACTGTGGGGCCAGCCTGAATAATAAAGAAAAATAAAGACTTGAAAACTACATTTTGGACTGTATGGCTAGTATCTGAACTTTCTGAATTTCATTGCACTGCTCACTAGCCCCACTCTACCACACAGAGTGACTTAGAAAACTATAGTGTGACATACCCATTTGGAATTTGGAGCTGCACTTTTGACATTTAGAGAGACCAGTGTGGTCCCCACCCTGAATGGATGATCCACCCCTTTGGAACTTAACAAGAACATATTTTTTCTTCAAAGAGAACCATGTATGGACTTGTTTGGTACATATGCACATTCACAACTTGCCTAGAAGGCAATGTGCTTCCCTTTACTATTTAAGAACATTGTGTAACTAAATACATTTTTAATGTATTTACTAGCCTGTTGGAATTATAGCAATGGATAGCTTTGAAGCCATTGCAACTAGTTTAGAAACCAGATTGATCTTTATTCCTTTGTCAAAATGAACAGAAACAATTATTAACAATGTAAGTGTACAAAAAAATTAGCAGTAGAGACCTCAGCCAAGGAATTGGTATAGAAACTGGAATCACTACTTAGACATTATCTTAAACTTGAATGGCATGGGATAACCCTGAGAGAATATCTCCACTATAACAGGATACCTTCAGGGTTAACAATCACCAGAGGACATCATTTGGGAATTAATTCTAGAAAAGTAGATGAAAAGTGGGAGGGGATATGCAGCAAAGCAAGTTCAGATTTTATGTATGCCTTGGCTGAGGTAGTTCTGGAAGATTGGGGCAATACAGCACAAGACATAACTAAGATGCAATATCAAATTAAGCATATAATGTCAGCGGCAGTATTGAATAAAATAATAGAGAAGATCAAAAACAAATTAGCAGATAGTAAGGAATCAATTAAGGAAACAAAAATAAAAAATGTAAACTGGATACGAATGATTATAGAGAGAGTTTAAAGTTGTAAAACACAATAACCTTTTAATAGATACAGAAGAGAAAAGTATTCAGATTCAGACAGTTCTAGAAGTTACACACAATCCAGCAACAGACAACATCCTAAACCTTTTTTTAAGAGGCAATACCTGGAACATGGAACCCAGGGCCAAGCCACTGTGGGGGGCAACTAAGATACAGTACCTTATAAGGACACTAGGCCCCGTCCCACACCCAGCAGACGAATATTACCACCACCCAAGAGGAGTGGGGAGAGAAGGAGGAGACAGAGGGAGAGGAGAAGAGGGAGGAGGCTAAAGGGGGAAGAGACTGTAGCAGTGCTTAAACTCAGTGATAAAGACATTATCAGAGACCGAGATGACAATCCTGAGAAGGGATTGTCTTTTCATCCCACCAAACCACTGGACAGGTTTCAGATTACAGCAGACATACGCAGATTCTTGAGAAGTATACACCTACAGGAGCAGTTTACATGGGAACCTCAACTAGACCCAGAAGTTTCTAACATTAGGAAAGCAGTGAAGTGCAGGTCTATATCCAAAGGACGTAACCATAATGTGTAGACTTTTGCATCCCTAGTGTTAAATTACATGTAGGAAATAATGATCAAAAAAAAGACACAGAAACCTTAAGGTATAACCTCTCTAAAGATGATTTATTAGCCTTACCAGACTTACAAAATCACTTAAGAAATGTCATAAAACCAGCTGACAAAGGAGGGGATACAGTGGAGATGAGCAAAGAATGATACAGGAATATACACTGTATATGGACCTACTAATACATGAAGAGAACTATCTCAGAAGAGATGAAGACCTGACTCCAAAGATAAAAGAGAATCAAAGAGGCTCAACGTACTGGACCACAACTAGGTCAGCCTGATGAGTGTCAAGGAGATCTCTTAGTGGCTAAATTCCCTAGAATACCGGTATTCAGTGATTTACCAACGATTCATAAAGGCCAGAACAGCCCACCAGGGAGACTAACTGGCTCAGTCCCAGAATCATTATTTGAAGCCCTCTCCTGCTTTGTGAGACATTTTGTGCAGCCCTTAACTGTCCAAATACATAGTTACATCAAGACTGACAAGGAAATGTGAATACAATAATATGAATACCCTCTAGGAACGGAGGGAGAGGGGGGACATGATTGAAACTTTCAAATACCTCAAGGGAATCTGCTAAGTACAAGAGGGTAGCATCTTTCAGAAAAAGAGATGTGCAAGAACAATGGGGCAAACTTTGAAGATAGAGGGGGAACAGCTCACAGGTAATGTGAGGAAATATTTTTTCACAGAGAGGCTGGTGGACACATAGAACAGCTTTCTTGAGGTGGATGTGGGGTCAAAAACAGTGGGGAAATTCAAGAATG
Source organism: Neoceratodus forsteri (assembly GCA_016271365.2). Lineage (NCBI taxonomy): Eukaryota > Metazoa > Chordata > Ceratodontiformes > Ceratodontidae > Neoceratodus > Neoceratodus forsteri. The sequence continues at coordinate 1,182,439,218 of CM028131.1, forward strand.
CATGGGACAGACATAAGGCAATTCTGGTGGGGGGTAGGAAGTAGTAGGCTGTTGGTTAACTAGGATCTGCAGCTTATCAAACATATATTGACACCTCATGAGCAAGGCCACTGGAAAATTGTACCCACAATTTTTTTGCAGAATCCACAATTTTCACCACTCTCCGCAAAAACTGACATGTTCCGCATTTTTCTTTTTAATTTTTGAGTTTTTATATTGAACTGTGTAAAAAGTATTAACATTTTTAATAAAATACTCTCAAATATATTGACAATTTTGCATGCAGACTTGGATTTGTCTGAAACAATGCAGTGCAAGGTAGGACAAGGGTTTTATGTGACACTGATTTCTTTTGAATCCTTGAGGCGCTTTTACACACAGGCTTATGTAACAGAATAACTGTTACGGAAACAGTATTCCATTATATCCCTTTTGAGTAAAGTTCATCTGTTTCGTTCCTAGGCGAACATTCATCCAAACCGCAATCTCTGCTTTTCACGGTTTGCACCATTGTGTTCCATTTTGTCGGGCTGTGTAAAACAGCCATTCCAGTACAAAGGCAGAAAACAACATTATAGAGCAGCAAACTCTGGGGGAGCTGAAACAAATGGAGGTGGGGGTTGCCGGAATACTCGCAGCATGTAGAAAGGAACCAGAATGCAACAGAGTACAGCAACGCCACACAGGTAACGCTGATTCCGTTTTAAAAACCTGTGTGTAAAAGCGCCTCTTGTCTTATTTGGTTTCAAGATCCACTGGCCAAGCATAAGTACACTTAAACACTTAACATTTATTTAGTGTTGAAGCAGTCTATCAGAAAACTTTTTGTTGCCACACAGACTGAAACAAAAGATAGGAGACAAGGTGCAAATTATCCCAATCACTTAAATGGGGTGCTAACTATGAAGCCTTTTTGTAAGAGGCAGGGCAAGTTTTTCCTTATGAGCATACGTTCATTCAGACTAGTTTTGATTCAAATAGCTGAGGGTTTTTGGATGGCCCTGCCAATTTTAAACTTGAATAAGCTAGTTGCTAACATTGATCTCACTCTTAGCAACTACCCCCTAGATGCTCACATGCAAAGACTACAATAAAAACTGACTAACGTCTAAAATCAAGCTTATAAAAACACAAAATGTATCTGAACATTTATCTTTAACTGAACAAAATCATTACAGTTAGAGTAAAACAAAGGTAAATTACAGGGTACCCTAACTACTGTATGATGCAGTAAAAATATATTGGTATTTTTTTGGTAACCATGTAAGGCCCACTAGGTACAAGTGCTTGTTTTCAGGTACAACCCAGGAGCACTGAGGAGGTTAAGTGGCTTGCTCAGAATCTCATAGTATGCAAGTGGAGATTGTGGGAATCAAACCCAGGTCTGCTAGATGTAGTCAGCTCATTCACAGTTTGTTACTCTAACCTCTAGATTATACTGCCCGCCCCAATAACCCCCAGATTTAATATTTAAATACATGATTTCAAAAATTGTGTACAGTACCTACAGTACAAATTATGACTATTAAACACGTTAACAACATTTTACTAAAACTCAATTATTCACCACTCAATCTGCTTGTTTTTTCTTGTGCCAAAGTGGGTGAATAGCTGGCAGAGCACTGTAAACAGCTGTTGATTACGCTTTTTTATTCCACAGCCAGAAACAACAAAAAAATACTTCTTCTGGCTTTATTTAATATTGATTTGCTGTGGCTCACTGTATAGAATCTACTGAGCACTTTATGAGGCACGTGCTTTTAAATTTTGGAAGATAGGCAATGCTTACGGTAGCTTATCAGTTTAGTATTCTTTTTAGGAACATAAACTTATGTTTTAAACATATTCAGGTGTTAGTGTAGTCATTTAGCAATTTATACTGACTAATACATGCTGCAGAAAATATTTAAAAATTTATTGTAAAGCACTCTGGGTCTGTAGTAGAACCCCCGCAATTTTCCGAAATTTTTGCCAAATGCTCTGCAATTTTTGGTAACCTTTTCTGCAATTTTCCAGTGGCCCTGCTCATGAGGAGTGGCTGTGGAGCCTAGAGCAAGCTCTTAAGAGGTCAGAAAGAAATGGCAAGCCAGAAATCCCACTGATTTTAGAACTATTGAGGCTAGTAATTTATGAAAATTACTTTCACTTTGAAAATGTTTGCCACAAACAAATGAAAGGGACAGCTATGGGGAGCACTACTGCCCCATATATGCCTTTCATTTTATGGAACTGTTTGAGGAACACTTTGTGCTCAGCCCTCTGTATAATGCCCACTATTTAAAACTACATTTATATAGACACTTTTTAGATGATAAATTAATTTTGTGGGAAGGCACTGAGACTGAACTACTGGAATTTCACGACTACTTCAATGGGGTGACAGATTCTATTTTTGGACCTTTCAATTTACAAAAGTGGAGGGAAACTAGAAACAAATTTGTACTGCAAGGAGACAGATCGAAACATCCTGCTACACTCCTCCAGTTACCATGCAATAAATTTGAAAACAAGCATTTCATACTCACAGATGTTAAGAGTGAGAAACACTTGTAGCACTCAGAAAGAGTAGAAGAAGGAGCTTGAGAATACAGCAGGCAGGTTTTATAGAAGGTGATATTCTGAAAACAGTTAACTCAGCTACAACAAATTAAAACAGACAGGCAGGAGATATTAAGAGAGAAACCCGAGAAAGGACCTTTTAACAGAATGGTGAGCTCATTAGAATAGTCTAAGTACAGAGAAGACAACATATGCATAATGCTTACCAAACATTGGTAAATCTTGTCCACATCCATCCCCGAATTCCAAATGTGTCCAATAATAGCATCCAACAAGGTAGAAACATTGAAAAAAAATATGTGCACAGTGAATATCAAGGCAAAGAGAAAACAGGAATATATTTACTGCTTGGACTATTGTCACCTGGGATAGTTTAATGTGACAGATGTGCCCATCGTAGTACTACAACAAGAAACAAGCATTTGTCAATGCCGAATGTTTGCTTGCTGGCATTGGTATCGGTAGTGTAGAAGTTACAGAGCTGCATAATAGGAATGGCAGCGAAGTATTGAACTGAAGCCAACCCCACCACTGCCCTGCAGAGAGTGACAGGCATTGGGGTGTGTCTTTGGGTCGTAAGGCATAACGACCACGCCATTTCACCACACCCTACCCTGCAGACACTGAAAAGTGTCACGGTGTGCCTTGGGGTCTTTGGCCCTTATGTGCACCCCATTCCATCAGGAAATACAGTGAGATGGGTGCGGTATGGGAGAATGGGGTGAAGTTTGGGCCCGAAGAGTCCGAGGCACACCTTGATGCCTCTCACTGGCTGCAGGGTGTGGGTGGGGGTGGAATGGGATGAGCATGACAGGCAAGAATCCCAAGTCATACCCCTGATGCCTGTCATTCTCTACAGGGTGGGGCGTTATGGTCGGAAACCCTAACGCCTCAGGCATTCGTTGGTATTTTCACTCCAAATTTTCAACATGGTTTTCTGACCCCCACCTCATGAACAGTGGCAATATCAGTTTGTTAGCTGAAAACTGCTTTTGCACAGTGACTATGGCATTTGGCACCACAGGTGCAAAAACACATTCCCAACAGGATGTGAAAAATGACAGCGGTATTGTTGATGGGGAGGTGTAAAAAATGGCAATGTTGAAAATCTGTTGTGAAAATCTTAAAAAAACTGGTGAAGTCACGAGCGTGTGTAGAAACTGTGCAATGCACACCCATAATGTAACTCGTTTGGGGATTTTTTATAGCAGATTGTTAACACAGGCATTTTGGGACCTCCGATCATGAACAGTGTCAGTGTGATTTTCTTTCTCTGTCCCGAACAATGATTTCCCACAGCGACCGCGCATTTCTGTGCTGAAAGTGTGAAAACACATTTCGGCCATGTTGTGGAAAATGACAGCTGTACTGTTCATAAGGAGGTGTGGAAAAATGCCACTGGTGAAAACCTGGACTGAAAATAATACAAATTCATGAACTTACGAGGGTGCGTGGAAACAGCGCAATGCTCACTCATAACACAGTCATTTTATGGAGTTTTGTCACCAAATTTTCAACATAGCCATTTTAAGACCTCTGCTCATGACCAGTGTCACTGTGATTTTCTTAATCTGTCCCAAACATTGTTTTCGCACACCGACTGTACCATTGTGTGCTACGTAATGTGGAAACACATTTTGGCGAGATGTGAAAAATGGTAGCTGTACTGCTCATAAGGAAGTGTGGTCAAATGGCACTGTTGAAAATCTGGCGTGCAAATATTACAAATTTGCAAACTTGCCAGCGTGCGTAGGAACTGCGCAACGTGCGCTCCTAAAACAGTCATTTTTTGGAATTTTTTCACCAAATTTTCAACATAGCCATTTTAACACCTCTGCTCATGACCAGTGTCACTGTGATTTTCTTAATGTGTCCCGTACATTGATTTTGCACACCGACTGTGCCATTGTGCACTACATGGGCTGAAACATGTTTTGGGTGAGATGTGAAAAATGACAGCTGTACTGCTCATAAGGAGGTGTGGTAAAATGGCAATGTTGAAAATCTGGAGTGAAAATATTGAAATTTCGCAAACTTACGAGAGTGCGTAGGAACTGTGCAACACATGCTCGTAAAACAGTCATTTTTAGGAATTTTTTCACCAAATTTTCAACATAGCCATTTTAAGACCTCTGCTCATGAACAGTGTCACTGTGATTTTCTTAATGTGTCCCGTACATTGATTTTGCACACCGACTGCGCCATTGTGCGCTACATGGGTGGAAACACATTTTGGGAGATGTGAAAAATGACAGCTGTACTGCTCATAAGAAGGTGTGGTAAAATGGCAATGTTGAAAATCTGGAGTGAAAATATTGAAAATTCGCGAACTTACGAGCCTGGGTAGGAACTGCGCAACACACGCTCGTAAAACAGTCATTTTTAGGAATTTTTCCACCAAATTTTCAAAATAGGCTTTTTGAGAGCCCACCTTATGAACACTGGCAGTGTCATTTCATTAATCATTCCAGAAAGGTGATTTCACGCAGTGACTGCGAAATCACCCTTCGGGGCCGAGTAACGCCATGACAGTGACAGCATTCATGAGAAGGGGTCCCAAAACCCCATGTTGAAAATTTGGTGCAAAATTCAAAAAATGCCTGAGATATGCAATAAGGTTGAAAAACCCTATCTATCCCATTATACAGCTTACCGGCATTTCCTCAGTTTGATGCGACTTTAAAGAGTGCAGACGTGTTCCCGGTCCGCCGAAGATCGTCGTGCCGAGCTCCAGAGGTAAGTATGGGGTGAGGGGGGTGGGGAGGCAGGGTGCGCAGTGGGTGGGTGCGGGTTGTGGGAGGGGGCAGGGAGAAGCGCCGAGGGACAGTTTTTGTATTTACAGGTGTCTTATTTCACAAGACCACGAGGGCTGTTTGCCATGCTGGGTGGGCCCCAGCATGCAGGCTGGAAGAGATGTTGGTGGGGGCAGGAGCCGACAGGGATTAGGCACCCGTGACCCATAACATCATTTTACGCTGGGGTGGGCTCCCAGCATGGCACCTGGATGCCGAGGCGTGCAGCCGACGCGGGATTGGGCACCACCTCGGCCATAACATCATTTTGCCATGCTGGGTGGGCTCCCAGCATGGCACCTGGATCTCTGGGGGCGTGCAGTCGACGGAGGATTGGGCAAACCTCAAATATGGAACATTTTGCCACGCTGGGTGGCCTCAGCGTGGCACCTGGATGCTGGGGCTTGGAGCCGATGGGGGATTGGACACCCTGTCGGCCATACAGAGTGGGGGGGAGGGGGAAGGCGCATGAGCATGCAGTGTGCGTGTGTGCATGCGTGCGCGTGTGTGTGTGTGGATGGGGGGGCTCTGCTCACTGAAGCAGAGCTCTCCCTTTCAACTGTATGCCACTGCATTTTCAGCTGTCATAGACAGCTGGAGCAGTGATTGGCACACTGCGACCTCGCCTGCAAATACACTGACTGAATTGGAAGAGGCTGACACACCTCTGGAAAACTCGGAAGATGGCACTATGTTTCTTGCACATGCGTGCAAGCAAACATAAAAAGAGATAGCTCACCCAAGTGGCAATTACACAAACCCCATTAGAACGCCCCTAACATGTGAATAAGACTACGTGATTTACATCCTAACATACCCATACTGCAAGTGCTATGTGGGCAAAACATCAATACCTTTGAAACTGCATATAAGTGAATACAAAAGACAATAAGACATAAATTGGAACACTCACCAGTAGCCAAGAATTTCAATACTGCCAGTCACTCTGTAACTAGCCTGAGGTGTTGGGCAACATAAAGAGTACTGGAACCACTGGGGGGGGGGGGGCTACAACACAAAAACTAGAATGCAGAGAAATGTATTGCATTTACACTCTGAATGCTCTAGATGAATATATGTTTATATGATGACTACATGTTTATATGAATATATGTTTGTATCAATGAGGAGGAAAACTGAACAGTGTTGGTAGATTATGAGCCCAATGCAGCCTCTACAACTCATTGAGCACCATCCATAAGAAGCCACTCCCTGTGTTTTCCTTCATAGAGAAATGAATGCAGACTGATATATGCAATACATTCAAGTGTTGAAACACCATTACTACAATTGTGAGTTCCAACTGAAGCACCACTCCAGTCTGAAACCCCACAGGGCTAAGTATTTTCTTTAAGAAATAATAGTTACACTACTGCCTAGACTAAGTATAGAGAGGCAATAATCATATCAGATGATCTAAAGGTGACCAAGCAGTGCAACAAAGCAGTTGGAAGGACTAGTGGGGGGCTAGGGTACATAGGGGAGGGGCATCACCAGCAGAAAGATGGAGGCAGTGTTGGCCTTTGTATAGATCACTGGAAAGACCCCACCTAGAGTATTGTGTCCAGTTCTGGAGACCACATCTCTGGAAGGACATAGACAGAGTGGAGGCAGTCCAGAGGAAAATAAATAAAATGGTGCAGGTGTTATGTCAAAAGTCCCACAAGGAGAGACTAAAGGATCTCAGTATGTACACCTTGGAAGGGGGGATATGATAGAGACCGTAAAATACCTCACATGATACATAAAGTACAGGAGTGAAGTGTTTGTCAGAAAAAAAAGGAGCTCAATAAGAAAGGGACATGCTATGAAGCTGGCAGGGCAACATTTAGGAGAGACGTGCGGAAGTACTTCTTCACAGAAAGTGTGGTGAATTCCTGGAACAGCTTTCCAGCAGAGGTGGTGGGGGCAAAAACAAAGGCAGGGTTCAAGACTGAATGGGCTAGACATAAGAGAAGTTTGGTGGAAAGAAAGAACCGGAGATCAAGTAGGATCTGAGGTGATACTGTAGTTAGGGAAAAACAGGCAGACTGCATGGGCCGAGTGGTCCTTATCTGCCATCAAGTTCTAGGTTTCTATGCTAGAGGTTAGGGAGAGCATGGGGGAGAAAGAGAAGAGGGAGGGAAGAAAGGCAATGTAAATACAAGGGGCGACAGGGCAAGGAAGGGCCATAGCTAGTCGATTAGGGGTGGGGCAGGTGAGAGAGGTGACAGAGATACATCTTTATATTGAATTCTGATTGCATCTGTTGAAAATAATTACTTCAGAACTACAACAATTAGGGAAATAGGGAGTAAACTTTGGCTAAATTAAATTATCAATTAAATAATGTTTACAGTCTGAGTGACACAGAAGTAGATCAAGAAAAAATATAATGAATTGACACAAAGTGTGTCTCGAACCCGGATCTCAGGTCTTTGTAGCAAAACACTTCTAGACCAAGCCACAGCTGACTTAAAACTGATGTCTTGATTCTTAATTCTTGAAATACTATAGCTACAAATGGAACAGCTGGGGATTTGGAGTAAATAATTATGAGATGATCAGATGTGATAAGAAAGTAGTCTAAACGTTGTAAAAGATGACATGACTTGGCACAAAATGGGTCTCCATCCATGGACCTCAAACTCTTCTAGCAAAACACTTGTAGACTGAGCCATGACTGACCTACAACTGATGTCTTGCTTCTTAATTTTTTAAATACTATAGCTACAAATGGAAGAGCAATTTGAGTGGTATGCCTGGGATTTGGTGTAAATAATTATGTGATGACTTTATGTGACAAAAAGTAAAGTGACATAAAATGGCAGAGTGGGTCTCAATCGATTGACTTCTGGTCCTTCTAGCAAGATACTTGTAGATCAAGCCACTGGCGACTCACAGCCGAGGGCGTGGTTTTATACAGTAAATATTGAATAACTATGGCTACCAATAGAACTGTGAATAGAGGAAGGCCTGTCAGGGATCAGGTGTAACTAATTATGTGACTACCAGCTGAAAACTGTATGTGTGGGGAAGCTGTCTGCTATAATCCTTGACTCTACACAACAGACTAGAGACAGGAGGGTGAGTTGCATAACCCCTCAGCTATGTAAGGGTTTTTGCTCAGTTAGTTCACTTCAGGGGCTAATGCTACACTGTTGTTAAGCAGTTGCCAGGGGTGTGTGACAATGGGAGAGGACCATGTCATGAGGCTGCCTTGACTGACAGCAGGAGGATGTGATCAGTCATTGGTGTGCCCTTGGAAAAACTCTCCCTCTCTGGTATAAAAGGAGAGAGTTTCAGAAGACAGCGAGCTTGGGAGAACCCTGCTACCTGGTGAAATGCTGTCCATCTGAGTGGTGAGTGTACTGTTAGGCATTAACAATAGCCTTGCTCCTTATAATATAATATTAATGTTAAAACACAGGAAACCAGGTACAGTACCTTAACAGGCACTAATAAATAAATATTTGTTAAGCACAGGAAGAAATCATACTACACCAAAATAAATAATAAAATGTGAAGCAGAAAGTAGAAGCCTTTGAGTGAAGGTAAATAATCATAATGTCATCTTTGTTAATAAAAAGCTAAATTATATTTTTTCATATACATTATTAATAAGAATATTTTTGACTAGATATGAAACAATATTTTGAAAAGTAGAAAAAACTTTTTTTGTCTTAGAACCTGAGCAAACGTCTGTAGAAGATTGTCCACCGCCAGTTATCTGCCCTGTCCCAGTTTACCAATGATGTCCACACGAACATGGGCCAAGGGAAAGTCACGGGTGCTGTATTTGTGGACCTGACCAAGGCCTTCGACCTGGTCAACCACCACCTACTACATTCTACTCTCCTCCAACTTGGCTGCTCCACGGAGATCTTGCAGTGGTTCAAGAGTTATCTTTCTGGCCGATCCCAGTCAATGTGTATTGGCACTGCCATCTCCCCTGACCTTCCTGTCTCTGCAGGTGTCCCTTAGGGCTCTATTGTTGGCCCCCTATTGTTTTCTGTCTTTATAAACCCCCCTTCCCTCTGACTGCCTCTCCTGTGATGCTCTCTTGTATGTGAACGATCTTGTCCTCTTCCACAATGATAAGCCCCTGACAAACATGTCTTCTACCCTGTCCATCAACTATGGCCTGGCCTATAACTGGTTCCCGTCACATAGGCTATTGGTCAATGAAAAAAACAAAACTAAAGCAATGCTTCTAGGTTCCAAACCATACCTGGCCAGCACAGCCAAGGTCGGTACCTCGCTCTCGGTACTTTCATCTGATGGCCTTGCACTGCAGAATGTTCCTGATTTTAAATACTTGGGCATAACTCTCGACCCCTCCCTCTCCTATATGAATCACATCAACTCCATTGTACATCAGGTTAACCAAAAGCTCGGGCTGCATATAGGTTAAAACAATTCCTGACCAGTGAGGCCCACTTAGCTACTGCCCAAGGCAAACTGCTCCCTATCATTGACTACTGCTCCCCCATATATTCCCATGTGTCTTCTGCCCTGCACTCATGTCTAAACTCAGTATACAATAACATATGTCATTTCGCACTCCTGACTCCCTACTCCACTCACCACTGTGACCTCTACCAGGCCCTAGGGTGGCTCCCACTCTCCAGTCATCATGACTATGCACTAGGTTATATCATTGATAACACCCTTAGAAAAGGCAATGCATCACCTTACGCTGCCTTTCTGAAGGCCAGAGCTCCTCCCAGATGTTTATGCATGCCCCCATGGAAATCCCTAAGGTGTCCGCTGGAATGGGTGGCAGAGCACTGTCTGTGGCTGCTCCCTCTCTCTGGAACAGGCTCCCTGCTTCACTCTGGTCCACTGATACTCACAGCTCTTTCAAACATCGACTCAAAGCCTGGTTACTGAACGGGGCTAAATGCCTGTGCTGTTCAGGGTAATCTCCAACAACATGGTACCTGTCCCGCCCATCTTAACTGCTAACTCTGCTCTTACAACTTGTTTTGCCTCGTTTAGCTGTGAACTAAACTGTAAACTGTCATTTATTTTTTTTTTCCTTTTGACTTCCTCCAACATATTGTAAACTGTACTGTATTTATTGTGTTGCTGTATTCCTGATGATCTGTATGTAACTCGGTAGTGCCATATTTGTGGTCTGGGTCATGCCTGAAAATGGTCCCTCGGATCAGTGTGCTTACCTAGTAATCCAAGACTTAAATAAATAAATAAGATATAGAGTACCCAGGTATGGTGTCATTAACATGTGGATTTCATTACATCAGATCGAGTATAAGTAATTTTCTTATAAAGAACTTAAATAGAGAATGTAGCTAATATTTATGAAGCATTTAAAAATATAGGAGACTGCATCGATGTCTTCTACAACTTGTGTCTGACTTGAGTTGGAAATGCATACTGAGCATGGTTATAAACTTTTAGGACTGTGTAGAGAGTCATTTCATAGAAAAGGAATGAAATAGCACAAAATTACTATATTGGATATTCCTAATGTTACAATACTCACCATCTGTGTATATTGTTTTATTGATGTGTTTTATTAGTATAAGAGTTATCGGAATTAGTACATCAATCATAGGGAAAGAAATTCACTGTATAGAGTATGTGGATAGTACATAGGTACAGACAAAACACTGTCTGATGCATACTGGATAATAATGTAATACAGTATGAACTATAAATGCACAGAAACTTACAACATTATTTTAACTTTTTATAAGCCCTAATTCCTTGATGAAGCCCAATCAGGGAAAAACGTTGGGCTTGGATGTTGTGAGGCCAGCTTGAATAGGAAAGAAAATGAATGACTTGGGGCCATATTCACAAAGCTTTGCCCAGGCACAAACCCAGTTTGCTCAGCACAAACTGGGTTTTGCCCAGAGTCGGTATTCAGAAAGCCCAGTTTGCCCCTACTAACTGAGTTTGCACCGGGCAAAGTTGTGAGGGGGGATGCAATGCAAGTGAGTGGTAGGGGACGTGCATATCTCCACAGTCCAATTCACAAAGGCTGAGCTCCATGCAAGGGCATTTTGTGAAGGCCCTTGCATGGAGAAATTATTGACAACCAAAACCTGGGATTAATCCACACAACTCTAGTGGTTGGCGGACGTACTGTGCCCCCCCCCACCTTCCTCCTCATTCTCCGATTGCCTTTGCCAAATAAATAAGTTATTCCCTGGTAGTCTAGGGTCCCTCCATCCTCCCCAATCACCGACTCATATAAATAATAATGTTTCCGCAGTGTAGTGGTCCATCCCTGTTCTCTAATCACCATCCCCAAGAAATACATCCCTTCACTGGTAGTTTACGGTCCCTTCCACCTCCCCGATCATGGACTCATGTGAAAAATAATGTTTCCACAGTGTAGTGGTCCATCCCCATTCTCTGATCGCTGGTAAGGCAGGCGTATTACTGCACGCAGGCAAGCATCAAGACCTTTTCATGTCTTGGGGTCTAGCAATCCCTTTTAAGGACTAACAGCAGGCAGGCAGGAGGCATTTAATCCCTTTCAAAGGCTCAGGGAGGCTAATGAGTCCACTCCCTTTAAGGACTGAGGGCATACAGGTAGGCTGGAGAAAACAAAGTAAAAAAATTAAAAGGACCTATTCAGAGCTTGGGGGCCAAGGCCTGCATGCCCTAGTAAGCCTGCCTTATCAGCCCCACTCCCTGAAAAGTGACTAGATTTCCTCCTGCCTGCCTGCTAGTCCTTAAAAAGACTCTCAATAATAGCTTCCAAGCTGTGAAATAGGCTTTTTAAATTAAGTTAATGATTGCTAATTTTTACTGATAAGGCCCAAGCTCCTAAAAGGGATATTTTTTCCTCTTACCAGCCTGTGTGCTCACTGCCCTCAGTCCCTAAAAGGACTCCAACAGCCAAGAAGCCCTGAAGAGAGCTTTTTAAAATGATTTGATCTGTCTGCCCTTCCTGTGTGACCTGATACTGGTCCTTCGCAGAACGGATCCCCCACCTCCAAATCCTTAAAAGGGCTTTTAACTGCATTATTCTGCTGCTGGTTGTTACATAGACAGGTAGCCCTGAACAGGACTGACAATTTTAAGCCCTTAAAAGGACTTGAAAGAATCTGTTCCCTGCATGCTATTGCTGCAACGATGACTGATCCAAATAATTGACTCCCATCCACAATGCATTCTGGCAGGCTGAACAGCACTCACCAGCAATGCTCCCATGCCTGAGTGCTCCTGCCACCCACCACGTGACCACATCTGAGACAGACTTTGCAGTCACATGATGAGATCTCCTCTGTGCTGATCCTAGGTCAGCTGCTCCACTCCACCTCCCTGATGCAGGGCAAGTGGCAGACAGTAATCATGACTGAATCAGTGGTGCGGCACCAAGGCCATGCAGTCACAAAGGTGGTGGTCCTTGGGGATGGGGTGGGCCATGAAAGTAAGAAAAAAGTGGGGAAGATTTAAAGTTACAGGCTGCCAGACAGTAGTAAATCAAGGTAATATCTTAGGGGCCTGCTGTAGAGGCACAGGTCGGGAAGCATAGATGTACCAGGAATAGTTATAAAATTCACCAAGTTCATCAAGTATAATTTTAATTTTTATCAGTAACGATATAATAAAAAAATAAAATTGTACAGGATAGCTCTTAATAAAGCCAATATAAACAAAAGGAAAAACTGCATCTGAGACTCTGTCTCTCAATTTAAATCTCTAGCTCTCCCTAAACAAAACATTGCTCTCTTTGTAGCAGATGTCTTCTGGCAGTTTAAATTCTATGTTCTGCTTTTGTAAATTATTCCTCCAGTGTTCCATCAAATGTATTAAGACTTTGTTGATTTCCTTCCAGTGATCAGCCTGAAGAGTACATCCAGTTGCAACAGGTGCAACAAAATAGAACACTCTATCCCAGAGCTGGTCTACTGCTGACAATCCTGGAAACAAGCTTGTGGAGGTCAAAATACATCTCAAAGTCAACTCCCAGTGTTACAGATTCTTTTTTTTAAGAAACCCAAATAGCTTTCTTCAATCATTTCAAGAATATAATTATATACATTTGCAAACCAAAGCTTCACATTTTCATGTACAGATTCACATATATATTTTTTTAACTACAGAGAAGCAAGAGGAAAAAAGAAGTACAGCAACAGCAAATGAAGGCAGGGGGAATTGTGGGCCCATTGGAGTGGCCAATTCCTAGGTGCCACAAGGAAAATTTGATTGCACAATTAGACAGGCAAAAGACAGATAAAAGGAAGAATAGGACAGGACAAAACAGATCCTTGCTTTTAACTCTCTCTGTACAACAAATGGGACAGTGTCTTACCCAACCCCATTACAGTGCCCCAGTGGGTAGGCACTAAGGAGCTGTAGGTGTCTTTAGGTAAAAGTGCCTGACCTGGGGCACCTAAAATATATGAATTTCACACCCTTCTCATGGTACTTCAGTGAATGGCATGATCATTGCTGCATACTCACTGTTGCTCATTCGTGTCACATTAAATACTACTACCTCATCATAAACAAAAGTCACACAGGGAACTGAGTGCACTTGATATTCATCACTCTCATAAAAACAACAAAATCAGGCACTCACTATCAGATGGATAATGTTAATAGTTACTGATCAACTCTCATACGCCAATGCTGCTGTAGGACAGAATGAAATTATCATACTTGGCGATATCAATCTGGACTGGCTAGGCAAATCCACTAAAAGCTACAGTGCCCTTGTACAAGGACATGGCCTCCACCAACTCAGAACTAATCCCACCAGGCTCTCATCAAACAGAGGATCACGTACCTTAATTGATTGGATAATAACTAATAGGATGGATGGAGTTAATGGTGCAGGCACCCTCTCTGATTCTGTTGCTGACCATTCCCCAATATACTATATATGGCGTGTCCATGTTCTTCCCCTCCCCACCCCCACCCAGAGTCATAACTTTTTGTGATTTTTCCAAACTAGACAAGATATTCCTCCAGAAACTTATAACTATAGATTGGTACATGCTTTGCACTACTGATAATGTTAATTTTGCTCCTAATTACTTCATTACCCAGTTCTGTGCCCTTCAAAATCATCATGCCCCTAGCATATCTCAGAGAATCCATGGAACCCCCTTACTAGGGAACTCCTCACCTTGCTAAAATCTCAGGATTGATGCTGGTCAAAATTCCAGTCCTCTGGTCAACCTGCTGATCTGCAGAAATACTGAACTATGAGAAATAATGGTAAAAGGGCAATACACCTAGCAAAAACACCTACTACAAAGAACTTACGAATAAGTGCCACATATGACTCAAAGAAGTTCTGGACACATTTAAAGAACTTTATGGGTGTGAAACATACTCAGTCCTGTAATGATATGGTACTGAATGGCCAGCATTGTAATAATCCTACCACTATCGCCAATGCTTCCAACCAGTACTTCTCTGATCTAATGGATTATACTAGCTCCCTCCCTGCCCAAAGTGTATCCAGCCCGGATCCTCTAAACATCCCTTCCAACTTGTTTCTCTGCTACTGTTTTCACATGAAGACAAAAAAAAAGAGGTCCATAAGCATCTCAGCACAATTTCCGACAGCTGCAGTGCTGGCACGGATGGCCTCAAGCCCAGACTCCTTAAACTAGCTGCTCCACTAATTGCTTCCCCCCTGGCTAGGATCATCATCCTATCGATTTGATATGGCACTGTCCCTTGTATTTGGAAGACTGCCAGGATCGTCCCAATTTTCAAGAAAGGTAACCCTAAATCAAACACAAACTATCACCCAATCACCATTCACTCTGTGCTAAGTAAGCTGCTTGAGAAAATTGTCTCACTCCAAACTGTTGCACACCTACAAGACCAGAACCTCCTCTCTGCCTCTCCACATGGCTTTTGAAAGGGGCATAACATCACCACTGCTCTGCTGCAATTTACAAACACTAAATCAGCAATGAACAATGGTCTTATGACATGCGCAGTATTCACTGACCTAACAAATGCCTTTGATCTTGTCGATCACACCATCCTCAAGGCTAAAATGTTCTCTCTTAGCTTCTCCCCTGAAGTAGTGGTCTGGCATGATAGCTACCTCTCTAACAGAAAACAGTTCATCAACTTCTGCTCTGCCTCCTCTGAACTTTCTTCTAGTAACACTGGGGTACTTCAAGACTCTATCCTTGGCTCCCCTTCTCTTCTCTATCTTTATTAATGACATCTCTGCACGCTCCTAACTGCTCTTCCTTACTCTAGGCAGATGATCTTGTGCTATACCATACTGCTATGGACATCTTCTATCTCAACACTGCTCTTACTTATGATTTCCACAGTATTCTTGACTGGCTTTCCAAGAACAAATTAATAATCAACTCTAAAAAAACTCAGTCAATGCTGTTTGGATCTGCTCCTAAACTAAAGACCTGCTCTAGCCAACTATCTGTCTCTGACCTTGATGGCTCCATCCATACCTGTGTAAACTCCTTCAAATATCTGGGCATGACCCTTGACCCCTCTCTTGACTTCAACATTCACATCTCTAGTACATGTAAAGCTGTTAATGCTAAAATTAGTATGGCTTACAGAACCAGTCATGCCCTAATCCCCACCACCAGGGTGGCTTCTCCCTGCTTTCCCCTATAGTTCAGTCTCTTATGCTGGGACAACAAAAGCTAGCCTTCACAAATGGGACACATCTTATAACAGTATTTTCAGCTTTACCCTGGCCTCTCACTGCCTGATCCATCACTGCCATCTTTATGAGAATCTCCACTGGCTTTCTTCCACAGCCAACCATCTTTACTCACTTAGCACTATTACTGACAGCATTTGTCATTCTGGAACGCCTCCTACTCTGGCTCAGTTATTGGTTACACTGAGCCCTAGATACACCGTACGTTCTGGTGATCAGCCCATTTTCCATATACTAAAATGTAAAATGGCAATGAGTACTCAGGCTTTCTCATACTTTGCCCCCCAACACTGGAACTCACTACTAGCTCCCATTCAACTTTCCTCTACACACTCTAGCTTTAAACACCAGCTAAGGAGACACCTTCAGTCAACTTATACCTGTACCTGTTTTCGTTCCCCTTGAACTCTCTGATGGAACACCTCACACCTTGCTGACTCTACCCTCAGCTTTTAGTTTCCTTGTTTACCTTACTGCTGTCTTACTCATTCACTACTTTTCCTAGTTTCCCCTCACCCTAACTCCCTCCGGGTAGTAAGGTAAACACTGAGGTACAGTGCTCAACAGAGGGCAGGACAGGGGTAAATGGAAAAATAGACAAGGGCAAAAAGAGCAGGCATGGGGGAAAAAAGGATAAAGCCAACATTAAATGGAGGGCAATGAGTACCAATGCCCATAGTCTGGGAAACAAGCTTCCTGAGCTAGTAGCCTTGATAGAAGATGAACACTTGGATATTGTGGCAGTCACAGAAACATGGTACATGGGGAACCAAGACTGGGATGTCAACATACCGGGGTACACAGTCTACAGAAGGGACAGGGAGGGGAAAAGAGGAGGTGGAGTAGCTCTATACATAAGGGAAGGGATCAAAGCTACAGAACTAGAAAGTAAAGGGGGAGGACAAGAGGCACTCTGGGTCACCTTGGAGACAGGGAGTGGCATCACAATCCACACAGGGGTTGTATACAGACCCCCATCTCAAGGGGAGGAAATGGACAAGAAAATGATAGAGGACATTCTCAAAATGGCTGAAAAAGGGGAGATACTGTTGATGGGGGACCTGAATATGCCAGATGTTAACTGGATGACATGTACTGCAGCCACATCCAAGAGCAGGGTCATTCTCGATGCCCTGCAGGGGGCAGGCCTTAAACAGCTAGTGTTGGAACCCACTCGGGAGGAAGCAATACTAGACCTGGTACTCTCAAATGGAGAGAGGATCACAAATTTAGAAGTCAGTAGACATCTAGGAACAAGTGACCACTGCACAGTGTGCTTCACAATAAGCACAACCATGAAGGCAAGCCATACAAAAACAAGCATACTGGACGTTAGAAGGGCTGACTTTGGCAAAATGGGTGAATACCTGAGGAATACACTAGCAAATGGCCAAAAAGGAGAGGTGGAAGAACAATGGAGAAAAATCAAAACTGCCATCATAGAGGCAATAAGCCTTTTTGTGAAATAGATAAAGAAAACAAAGCAGAGTAAAAAAACACTATGGTTCTCAAAAGAGGTGGCTGGGAAGGTTAAGGAGAAAAAGGCTGGATTCAAATATTATAAGGCATCACAGAAGGAGCACGACAGGGAACTGTATCAATTAAAGCAGAAAGAAGTGGGGAAGGCAGTCAGAATAGCAAAAGCCCAAACTGCAAAAAAAATAGCCAAGTCAGTTAAGAAGGGGGATAAAACCTTTTATAAGTAAATTAGGGAGCATAGAAAGGTTAAGGGAGGAATAGTGAAGATTAATAAGGGAGAGGGGAGGTGGGCAGAGGGAGACAGTGAAAAGGCAGAGATACTGAATGAATACTTTTGCTTAGTATTCACAAAAGAAGATGAGGAGGAATTACCTAAACCAGACAATAGAAGCACTTTGGGTAGGTGGGTTGACACCAGTCCATTTAGAGAAGAAAGAGTCCTGAAAGAACTCCTAAAACTCAAGGTGGACAAAGCAATGGGGCCTGATGGGATTCACCCCAGAATCCTAAAATAACTAAGGGAGGACCTAGTGACACCACTGACCACACTTTTTAACAAATCATGGGAGGATGGGGTGGTACCTGAGGACTGGAGGAGGGCAGATGTGATTCCCCTTCACAAAAGTGGGAGCAAGGCAGAAGCAGGAAACTACAGACCTGTAAGTTTGACCTCAGTGGTAGGGAAAATGATGGAATCAATTCTGAAAGAAAGAATTGTTGAATGCCTAGAGGCCAGCGGGGCACAGGACCCAAAGCAGCATGGATTTACAGCAGGAAGGTCATGTCAGACGAATCTAATAGATTTCTTTAACTGGGTGACCAAAGTAATAGACCAGGGAGGGGCTGTGGACATGGTCTACCTAGACTTTAGCAAGGCATTTGATACAGTCCCACACAAAAGATTAATAATCAAGCTAGCCAGCCTGGGAGTGGGTCCCAGGGTGGTAGCCTGGGTTGCAAACTGGCTGCACAACAGGACACAGAAGGTAATAGTGAGTGGAACACATTTCGAAGAAAGAGGGGTCACTAGTGGAGTACCTCAGGGCTCAGTACTGGGTCCAGTCCTCTTTAACATCTTTATAGGTGACATTGCAGAGGGTCTGGAGGGAAAGGTATGCCTCTTTGCAGATGATACAAAGATCTGTAACAGAGTTGATACACAAGGGGGTGTAGAAAGGATGAGAAGGGACTTGGCAAGGTTGGAGGAATGGTCAGACATATGGCAACTTAGATTCGATGCAAAGAAGTGCAAAGTAATGCACCTGGGAAACAAAAACCCAGGAGAAGAGTACACAATAGAAGAGGAGGTACTAACAACAACAAAAATGGAACGGGACTTGGGGGTAGTCATATCAGATAATCTAAAGGTGGGTAAGCAATGTGAGAAGTCAGGTAGGAGAGCCAGGGGGATACTGGGATGCATAGGAAGGGGCATCACAAGTAGAAAAAGGGAAGTGGTTATCCCTCTGTACAGACAGTTGGTGAGACCCCATCTGGAGTACTGTGTGCAGTTTTGGAGACCTCATCTACGCAAGGACATATACAGGATGGAAGCAGTCCAGAGGAGGGCAACTAAAATGGTGCAGGGTCTGCATCAGAAATCATATGAAGAGAGACTGAGAGAGCTTAATATGTATACCCTTGATGAAAGGAGGGACGGGGACATGATAGAAACGTTCAAGTACCTCAAGGAATCAACAAAGTCCAGGGGTAGCATCTTTCAGAAAAGAGATGTGTAAGAACAAGGGGACACAATTTAAAGATAGAGGGGACGGCTCAGGGGTAATGTGAGGAAATCTTTTTCATGGAGACAGTGGTTGATCGTGGAACTGCCTTCCTGGGGAGGTTGTTGGGGCTAAAACAGTGGGGGAATTCAAACCTGCATGGGACAGACACAAGGCAATTGTAGTGGGGGGTGGCAGGAAGTAGGCTGTTGGTTAACTAGAATCTGCAGCTTATCCAGTAGGTAAGGAAATGGGCAGACTGGGTGGGCCAAGTGGTCCTTATCTGCCGTCAAAGTCTATGTTTCTATATGTTTCTATGTTTCTAATTTTCTCTAAAGCTCTATATCAAATCCTGTCATATTGTTTACCACTGATTGCACTTATAAATTTTGTAGTTCCCTTGTTATAGTGCTGCTCTCGCATCCCTAAATGAATTGAATGTGTGATTAGCTAACTTGTTAATTTCTAACTGCTTTACATTTGTCCAGTTTCTTCTATTGCTGCTGTACCTTGCCATTGTTCTACTGCTGTACTATGCAATTGTTTTGCCTCTGTATTACTACCTGTAAGTAATGTTTACTGATTTGTTCCTTGTTACATATTG
Organism: Neoceratodus forsteri; assembly: GCA_016271365.2. NCBI lineage: Eukaryota > Metazoa > Chordata > Ceratodontiformes > Ceratodontidae > Neoceratodus > Neoceratodus forsteri. Next base: position 1,182,459,006 of record CM028131.1, read on the forward strand.
TGTTCTTTATTAATGCACTCTATTCAATTACTATAATATGTATTGTAGACCTGTATATTGTTGACTTGTTTACTTGTACTCTCCCAGGTCGTGCCTGAAAATAGGCATTTCCTATGTCTAGTGCACTTACCCAGTTACCAAATATAAAAGTGCAAACATATAACTTTATTTGGTGGCTTGCAGGATGAAAATGGACCCAGCTTGTTGCACATGCTATGGTCCATTTACATGATGCTAGGGTCCATTTTAACCTCCAAATGAGTGCCTGATTTTATTTTTACTACTACCTGGTCACCTGCCAGGAATCCTCCCTTACTCTTTCCTGTTCCCTGGTGACCTTGAACGACCTTCCTCCTTATCACACTACATGAACTAGCCAGAAAGTGCCTGTGTAGGGGCCTGACCACACAGGTAACTACAGTTTCATAATAAATCAGCAGTATTCGGCCTGCCTGCATTCTCTCTATTCTCAGGGAGTGTATTTAGTTTTAATACAGCACTTGATGCATTGCTTAATGCATAGTTTGGGTCTGCAAAAGTACCTTCCCCCACAGAAATAGCTCCTTTTTCAGCACTCAGAGCACTACCTCACATACAGTAAAAGTCTTTTAAAATACTCTGCACTCCCCAGCTCTATTCTGATGAAACTCTTCCCCGCAGCTCAGCACAAAACAACTACGTAAACGTAAAGACTAAGCAGCAATACAATAAACTACCTTTCATTTCGCTCCCAGCCTAAGATAAAAAACACTGAACAGCCTCAGTCTCATCCCTTGGGCACTGTTATTTCCGTCTCTATGTGACTATTACATCTCACTCAGACAGTTTGTCATGAGGCTATGAGGCCCTTTATTATTTAAAACATCCTTGCTGTGGTCAATTCCATAACCCACTGCTTACCAAAATCCCACAGAAATATTTTACCCTACTCAGGTAACAGCAGCATGCATTTCTTTTTAAACTGGATCCTAACAAGAAAGCAGCAAGCACTCTGCCTGCACTCACTCTGATCCATTGTTCTCAGCGACTGTGTTTCAATACAGCACTCAGAGAACTAGTTCACACATGGTTTGGGTCTGTTAAGGTACATTTCCTCCACACAAATGGTTCTTATTTCTGTGCTTGGAGCAGTACCTCACACATGGTGAAGGTCTTTTAAAGTATCCTCTACTCTCCAGCTCTGTTCTGATCAAACCCTTCTCTGCAGCTTAGCACAAAGCAACCAAAAAAGAAACTAACCGCAATGTCATAAACTACACTTCCGTTCTCTCACAGTTTAACAAATAAACCACTGAATAAACTACTGAACAGCAACTACCTCATCTCTTAGACACTATTACATCTCATTCTAATAGGCATTTTCTTGGACCACACATCTAAGTGGAGGCCTGATTTTTATCTTCAGGTGCATCAGCACACACACTGTACATACAGTACTGAATCTCTACAAATATAAAAGAACATGCATACTGTACCTATGTATACACACAAACACACTGTGCATGCAACATCACGATTTTACATAGTGACTTTTTTAGCCCAGTCACTGAAAGTTGCTTGCCCACACATAATACTGAAATCAGATTTTTTTACGTAGTTCATTAAAATAATTTTATATGCTAGATTTAGTTTAAAGGTTATTCATCGCATTATGGAAGCTGAAGTCCTATGTAATCATTCCTAATGAAACAATTATTGGAGTTCATTAGCTGAGTCTAATTGCCTTATTCTACAATCTCAAAATATTGACTTGTTTTCACATTAAGGACTGGATCACCGATTTGTCACTTCTGTAAACATCTTGTTGCAGAACAAAAAATAATTTCCAGGTTGGAAAATGTCCAAGGCAGGGGTGTAGCCAGGAATTTTAAACTTGTACTCAAAACTGATGCACTGTTGCCCCCCCAGGATGTAAACATAAACTAAATTATGTGCTGCCCATACACCAACAATAGATCAGCCCCCCCCCCATTTGTCATGTCTGAATTCAAGTCGTCTCTTTCTTCCTGTAATCCTTCTTCCTTTGTTTTTCTGCCTGCTTGGTAAGTTGTTCTTGTTTGTGTATTTGGCTGGTGGCATCACTGCCCCATAATGAACAACAAAGGCAAAAAGGTCTCAGTGCGACACAGATGCAATGTGACTCACAATGTCCTTGCTTTCCTCTTTTTGTTGCCCCTGCCTGATTTGTTGACCCTGTCTGATTTTCTTTTACTGTACTCTGCTGAGTACAGTGCATATGCCTGCCGACACCCCTGGTCCAAGGTATACCACAAAAAAATTTACAAACTCTATAATGTCTACAGCGGCTTATAGGGGAAATGCATGTGTTAACTGGATGCAAAGAAAATACTTATTAAAATAAATTGTTATAAATATGATATCAAGTTTATGTCTGCAGTAGGAGACTACTAGAACCAACATCTACCACAAGTGCCATCTTGGAGTAAAACTACATTAGTATGATACTGGAGTCCCAGTTTCAGTAGCAACAGTGGAGGTGCAAAAAGTACTGTTTTTCCCACCCCATTGCACTGTCACCTATTTGCAATATGTACAAAAAGTGTTGCATGTTGCAAGGGGAGGAGTCTATGATACTGGTGCAATGCAAATCACTAATTTAGATAGTACAGGGTTCAAATGTGGTTTGCACCTGCTAACATCCTTGTTAGCAATTAAGACCGGGTTGTGGCATGGCACAGCACCAATTCCATGGCACTAAGTCATGCTGTAAGCCAATCAGAACTCTTCCCTCACCTTATCCCACCTTGTACATTTACAGCCCCAGTGGCTCAGTCAATCATGCTTTCCACAGCCAAATAGCATAACATTATAGTGCTCTAGTGGCCCTCCCCATTCACTGCCCTGCTACACTAAATTTCCAGGCATCCAGTGGTACCCAATCTCCCTATGACCAGCACTGTACATATTCTTAGCCACTCTTTTGCAGTGTTCCTCCAAGGTCCTGTTCCTTTTTGCCCTTCTGTCCTGGTAGCTGTACAATGTTCTGCCCCTCCCTCCCATTACTCTCTGCTGGTAACAGTTCTACAGGGGAGGCAACTGCAGGAGGCTGTAGCCAGGCTTATGAAGGCCACTACATGTTTCTAAATGGCACTAGAAGCCTTTGCTCTACTCATGTAGCTGTCCGTATTACTGGGAGACAGTGAACAGCATGGAGAAGAGCTGAAAACATCTGAAAGCTGGTCAAGCTGTTCCCATGGCCGAGAGGGATGAGGCATGGAGCAACTTGGCCAGAATGGTGCTAGAGACTAGGGTTCTAGTCCTGGTCTCCGATCATTTTTTTTGGTGAGGCAGGTGTCAGATTTTTTTCAAGTCCTGTCTTACAGACCAACCCCCCCCCGACTTTATAACTTGCCTCCATAATCCAACCCCGAAGTGGAGTTGATTATTTTAGTTATGGGGGTGCATGAGGGAAGAGCTCCAAGTGTAGGGGGGGTGCAGGGGGAGCAGAGAGCCCCACAAAAACATAACTATTTTTTGGGGGGGTAGTGGTTCTACATATGTGTTGGGACAGCTACCATGTGCCAACACCGCAGGTATTGTTGTTGCAGCATTGTGTTGGTGAGCACCATCGTTGCATTTGCGCTTATGACCTAGTGCCCTCAAGAGTCAGGGAAATACTAACTGGAGGATTTCAAGTGGGACAGCTGGGAGGCATACAATAAGCTCAAGCAAACATGTTCTCAAGTAACATTTCACTTGGGTGCATGTTAAGCGCTACTGAACGTCATGGCAGAGACTCCAGCCAAGTCAGAAAAAGATGCTTGCATCACAGCTACAATCGCAATCTATTAGGGAAGTCATGGTATGAAATTTTGATGGTATAATAGCCATCACATATAATACCATGGTTTTTGTAATACAGTGGTATTATGGAAGTAGTCCTTGTCATACAAAAATGAAGTATTTTCAAACTCTTGTGTTGTTGAGAGTTGACACAGGAGGGACAGTCATCCATGATAAAACAAAACAATCACTTGACAGGCTTGAGAACAGCAGCATACCATGAACCACAGTTATATTGGTTTTAGAAACTTTTCACTGTATCAATACTGTGACTTTGGATACCACAGTAAACCATCATATTGTGACATCCCTCTTATCCACATAGGAATGAAGTTGTTGAGAAATGTAGGGTACTGCCCAAACAATTCTGGGTACTCCAACTTGGTTCATTTAGTGTTATTGTACAGAGTTAGTCAGTCTTACAGCAGATACTAAAAAACATTCACATACAATTGTGCTCAGTGATTGACTGTGCCAGGTCACAACATGTCAATCAGTAACTCTTTGTAACACCAGTTAAGAATGGTTAATCATATTAAATTGATGCATTTTAAACAAAAGCAATTATTTGTGTTATAACTAGTTAAGACTAGGGGAATCATGGTAACACTGTAGTATAGGGATATCTTCAGTAATAATGGAATGTATCACTGAGCGATACTGTATGATAGAGCAAATTCCCTCATCCTTAATGTTAAAAAAAAAATCTATGTTATTTGGATCTACGATTATGCAAAAGGACAATCCTGGCCTTATTATTCATGATTAAAAAAAAGGATGAAAATTGAGCAAGTTTATGAATTTAAACATTTGGGTATACTTTTAGATCCTAACCTAACCTTTAAGGCCCTGTCCACACTACACCTCTGTAACGTTACAGGGTGCCCAAACCGTTACCGCAACGGTTTGCGGTTATCTTAACATTACGAAGGCGTTTTTCATAACAGTTGTTGAAACCATATGAAGTGGTTTCAACAATGAATATAAAACGGTTATGCTACCGATAACATTACCGGGTAAAGTGTGGCTGCATCGGTAAGGTCCCTGCAGGGCCATGAGTACAAGCACGAAATCCCCGGGAATGGGTGCCGCCAGAATAGTCGCCCGGCATCCCTAGTGTGGACCGGCAGTACCGGTCCCATAATGGACACTGCCACAACGTGGACACACTGCAATGCTCCCCGACCGTTACCGGCCCGGAGCGGTGTAGTGTGGACAGGGCCTAAGGCTCAAGTTAATGCAGTTAGAAGAGCAGTCAACCAGAAACTGAGTTTGCTTTACAAATTAAAAAAAATGTTTTTCTGCTGACACACAATGTTCTATAGCTACTGGAATTTTGTTTCCTCATTTAGAGTATGTAGCAGGTTTATATTTTAAATTGCCTGCAAAAGAAACTAATGTTTTAACTATAGTTTATAACAATATTTGCCGATTTGCACCAGATCTCCCTTTGCATACCCACCATTGTGTGCTGTATTCACAACTTTGTTGGTTATCCCCCAAATCCAGATTCTTTTTATTTATTTATTTTGTATTTATTTATTTGCATACTAGGATTACAAAATACCTTTGAACCAACGGTTCATTTACAAAGGTTCTGTGTCAAAATACAGTCAGAAAAGCAAACAAGGTAGTGAAAAAGAAACTTATACAATCTAATAATAAATGCATAATAATTTCATAGTGCAGAAATCAGTAAACATTATCAAAAATAGAGTAAATCTTAGTGACATGGTAAGGAAATCAGGAGTGGATATGGAAAGACCGGGAAGGGGGTAGAGTTGGGCGAGAGGAGGCAGTCACATTGGTGATGTGGTCATTTAAGTGCAAGAAGTTGCAGCAAGGGCAGGGTGGGCCCAGACGTACTGGGAAAGAGGGGAAATGGAGGCTAGGATGGTGAAGACATAGGGATGAGGGATGTGGGGACAAGGAAGCAGGGAATTGGGGAGGAGGAGAAGAAGTAGGGGAAAGGGGGGAGAAGGGTGGTCAGGAAAGGGGGGGGTGAGGCTACCGGGTGAAGAGTAGAGAGTGGGGAGCAAGGGGTAAGGGAAGGATGGGTATTGCTAGTGAAGCGGTGAGGTGGGGGAAGATAGGAGGGCAGGACTGCAGCAGTGGCAGAAAGGGATGAATAGAAAGTATAGAAGGGAAGACTGTGTCCCTACCCAGTTAAAATAAAAAATAAAATAAATATGTTTTCTTTTACGAGAATTATATAGACATAAATTGGAAAACATGCTTCTCTTTCTTTTTGTTCTTTGCTTTTCATACATTAAAACCCACAACATGTGTTGCAAATGATACGTTAAATACAGAGGCATGGATATTCAGAAGGGTTGCACATGGCGCAACACTGTTGCGCCATGTGCAACCCACTGATGCACCCCGGCATGATATTCAAATGGGGATTGAGTCTGGCACAAATCCCGATGCGCTAGAGCGCATCAGTAATGTATGCGGTGCAGGTAGGGGGGGTGTGCCCACGTATACTCCGCACATCCCAATATTCAGCCCAGGATGTGCTGATCCCATGCATGCGCAACCCCTACTTGCGCTGCACACAGGTGAGCCGAAAAATAAAGGAACAGCTGGCCACCCACAGGTGAGCTGCTGTATTGCAGGGCGCAACATGCAACTGCCACCTGTGGGTGGCCACCTGAGCTTCGGCTACACCTTCGTGGCGGCGCCCCCCCCAAACCTGACTGCAGGCATATGTAGTAGCAATAAATGTCCAATATCCCTAGTGGTCCAGTGGACCACTCGTAGCCCAATTGCGGGCATCTGCGGTAAAAGAAAAGTCCTATATCCCTGGTGGTCCAGTGGACCGCTCGCAGCCCGATCGCGGGCATCTGTGTTAAAAGAAAAGTCCTATATCCCTGGTGGTCCAGTGGACCGCTCGCAGCCCAATCGCAGGCATATGTAATAAATTGGAGAGGTCCAATATCCCTGGTGGTCCATTGGTACCCCCCTCCCTACCCGCCCACTGAGCCCCACTGCCCGCCCCCCCAGTCAGTGGCAGGCGGCAGCACCCCACTTGCCTGCTGCCCTGCCGCCCGCTGCCTGACACCGTACGGTGAGGCTGTACGCCCATTGGTCCACAACATGAGCCAATGGGCATGCAGCACATATCATACTACACAGTCCAGATATGTGAATGGATCCATTCACATATCTGGAATGTGTAGTACGGTACCGTTGTAAGATGTCTGCTCGAGAGGTTAATAACATTGTCCCTGGTCATCACTCCTGTTCCTGAGTCCCCTTGTATTGTTTCTTCTGCCTCTGCTGGCCCTCTTTGCTGCCTCCTTCTCCCACCTCGTCACGTTTTCCAGCATCAATTTGATAATGCCCCTTCCTTTTACCTCTCTGAAAACGCCTCTGTCACTCTAAAAAATATGATTGTTCTGAGTCACTAGTCTCTGAAGTACTCGCACCACTTGTTCCACTTGCTTCACTCTGGACCTGTGTGGGTTTCAAGATAGCGGTCAGCTGGAAACTCACTTTCTTTTTTAAGTTCCTCTGTCCTGGACTCGTATTACCTTTATTCCTGTTAAAACCTCCTTTCAGTCAAAAGAAAATGTGACTCTTCTGGTAGTCATGTAGGTCCCTTGTGAACTTTTTCTTTTCTGTTGCACAAATCTTATTCTCCTGATATTGCAGCTCCCTTTGTAGTTCCGATTTAAATTTTGTGAAATTCACATCCTGTGCAAAGGTTTGCAGCATGGCTTCCTTCGATTTTAACTCCATATCCACTGCTTCTTGAACTTGTTTAGATTTTACTATAATCAGCTCCAGCCACGTGTTTGTTGCTGTTTCTGATATTGTTCGCCATTTACTTACAAAGTCCGCATAATCTATAACGAAGAATGGATCCTTTGTTATCTGAAGCCCCCATGGAGCCCTTCCTGCCTCCAGGTAAGCTTTTATTGATTCAGTTTGCCAATGTGTCTGCCTGGATTTGAGTGCTGTATGTTCATATGAAAAGAAGGCCCCTCTAATATTACCGTCTGTAGTCTCTGAATTAGCACCCTCCATTACTATTGATTCAGCTACCATCTCTCCACTCGTACCTTCACCAAAGGGGTTATGTCTTCTTAAATTCTGAAATATGCTGTACATAATTCTACATGCTGGATTTTCTCCATTTTTGGCCATTAAGTTACTCACTCCTAGATCTGCCATATCTGCATTCTCATAAAAGAGGACACTCTTCCAACGGAGGAGTAAATTTACTTCGCACTTCTATGTGATGGCCCTTTTCCACTGTTGTGCATCCCGTGTGCATTGCTCAAAAACTGCAAACAGAGTAGCAAAAGAGCCGCACCACAGGCTGGGTACTGTGTGACAAATAACTTTCATTTTGTAATTAAAATCATGGCACACTAACACAAAGTGAATAAAAAAGGTAAAAACAATTCCAGTACTTAACCAATATTCCAATTTATTGCCACCACAAATGTGTGTAGGCCAAGAGAACTTTCCAACACAGCTTCTAATGTTTCAACCAGTCTTGGTCTTTATCAAAGATAGTGTCACAAACACACTCAGTAAGTCAGGCCCTCTGCTCCCACAGTGCCAACCTCTGAGCGTAGTAGTGTGAACAGGTAACAGACAGGGTAACCCTCCTTTCTGCTTTTGGGTCTGAATCACGTTTAGTCTCAAGTTTAGGGGGGATTCAAACTGTAAACCTTATGCTAGCGTACCCAATGTACAGGCTCAGATACGTACCCTCTTTGGGGATTGTGGTACAATCTTTCACCAGGGGCACCAAGCCAGGCTTCCAAAATGAACCCTTAAAACTCTATAAAAGACCTTAGGTATATTCTTACCTTTTTCCAGTTTAGTAACACCATCAAGCTTTTGAACAGTTTTTGTCAGTCTTAACCCTCTATACGTCACATGCAAAAAGAACTGGCAGAAACCCAGGCAGTCCTTCAAATAAAGATTTTACTAAAAGATTATAAAAATATGAAAAATGTAAACACAGAACAATATATCAAAGGGCTCACAATCACATAAAAGAACAAAGGAAGATTATAAAACAAAAACTCCTACCACAATACAATTAGACTTTCTATCCAATGTATTACCTCTGTAGCACTTATAGTTAGATCAGAGCTCTGTCTTTCTTGAGTCCCAAAATGATATGTCAAAAAGATCGGACACCGGTATTAGTTTAAACTGTATCTCTCCACACTCCTTCAGTGAGTCTTTTAGCTCCTCCTTTTAGAACATAAAAAAATACAAACAGGATGTCCTTTCAGGAGGCATATTAAATAAGGTAACATCAGCAAAAACTCATTTCCCAAATTATGAGTCTTTTTGATCCACCAGTTCCCTTGAACTTACAACCCTGCAATCCCTCACCTAAGTGTGAGATAACTGGCAGGAATCAGCTTAATGATGTCCTGTTTCTGAAGTCATAAAATGTATATTTTAGTTTCCCAGCTTCAGAGCAGCAACAGGTCATAAAACGGCCATAAAATGCAATGTCTCAAAGAAGTTAATTACATTACAGAGATCTCCCGGTCAATTACACATCCTGTAGTTTTCACTAAAACCTTGGGGGGGGGGGCACCCATGGAGTACAGGTTATCTTATGTGAGACAATCACCTACTATATTTTTATATTACAAATCTCGTACAACAATCATAACCAGCTGGCCAAGCATCACAAATAGTCACCCCTTATGAACATTCTGTTTAAATACATTTAAAATTAATCACATAATTTGGGCAAACCAATAAAGTGCTTTTCATACAAAGCACTTTACTGGTTTGCACAAATCATGTCCTTCTGCCCCATCCCCCAGAATGCACCTGGAAAGGAGCTGTTCAACTCATTGTGCCTTTCCTGGTCCCATATATAAATAAAATATACAAACAAACATAAGTGAATCAATAAAAAATCAACTAGTGAACATTCTGTTGTCTAGTGGTGAAGATTGACACTGGAACACAAGGTGACAAGTTAACTTTTCACAAAGAATAGCATTTTCATGAACATTTATATTAAAAATATGTATTTCTTGCAATTTCAGGACTGACTCCATGAACCTACTATAGTCTAGTTGTAAAGGAGCTATGCTGTTGAATAGGAAATTAAAAGAGTTAAATTCCTACAAGAGGTAGAGGAGGTTTTCATGAATATTTATATTATTAAAATATGGTTCATGCAAGTTCATTGGTGTGAAGATGGCTGACAATTGTTTCTTAACAACTGATTCTCCCAGTTCAAATAAAAGTTTCTTACCAACTGATTTTTCCACTCATGGGTGCTGGAATATGGAGGAAAGTTGGGAGGCGCTGTAGTAATTACAAAAGAGACCATGATTGCTTCCCTTCTGATCTTGCATTCATTAAAGGGGCACCTTAAATGCTAATGGGCAAAAGTAGTGGAGCTGCCATCCCCCTCCCCCACATAGGTTCTGGCACCTAAGCTTCCAGTTTAAAAAAAATAGAACTGAAGAGAACAGTTGCTAACCATTTCCCTTACTAATGCAGAGAAAATGGACACTGGCTTTTCATAAGCAGTAGGGGAACGCTTTAGTGGAGTGTCCAACTCACATCCTAAATGCTTACTATGTTCGAATTAAGATATCAGAAGCTTATTTAAATGCCCATTTCAGCTAGCTGGACTCTGTTCTTTTACATATCACAACTTCGTGCAGCTGACACTTTTTCTTTCCTTTTTTTTGTGTGGATTTCTTTATCCTCCCCCATGCTGACCAGCCCCCATCCACTGGTCCCCCCAGCCCTGCCATCCCAGCATCCTCTGTGACATACCTTGTGTGGCTCTTCCTCCAGGCCTTGCCTCCCTGGCGGGGTCAGTGGGGCCCCCTCTAGCCCCACTGGAAACAGGATTCAGTTCAACAAGACATGCCCAGATAGCCGGCTGTGGGGCCCATGGGAAACCAGTGTCATCTTACTAGTTGCCAATTTTTCCATTTGCTCCCCAGTGCAGAGCAAGTGGCATGCAATGATGCCAATGGCTGTGCCATGCATACTCCTGTGTGCAGAACACCAGGTGTCTGCCCTGCCTCCACTCCCCCTTGTACAGTGCTGGTGTGCTGACCCCCCTGCCACCACAAGGGGTGAAGATAATGCTGGCCACTGGTCCCACCCCTCCCCAGAGAAGGACAGCAGTCCTCGGGAGGCTTGATCCTCCTGCTGCCCCCCGGCCGACCCTCCGATTCCTGAGGTCGCTCCTGACCTTGAGTCATCGTTGCACAAGCAGTAGCTGTGTGGCTGACACTTTCAATTTTCTCTGTTTTTGCACATTATAAATATTTTTTATCAGATTAGATACACGGTATGCACAGATGCATGGAATCAGTGGATTCCAATCAGATTTTAGGATTTAGTGATTTAGGAACTTCCGAATCCTAATCTGATTCTATTTCAAATCCTAAAAGGACCCGACAATAGGATTTAGGATTCAGATTTGAAATCCCAGATCTTAAATGCCCACAAAAAATAGGTTTTAAGATTCAGTTCAGGATTTAGTTTTTTTGGACTGCAAAACTTAAATATCCAAAATCCAAAAGTCAGATCAGAATCTGACGAATCTGACTCTGTTCAACAAATTCAGAGTAAGCCTAATGGTATGTATGTATGTTTGAGGAGGAAATACCTTCTAAAAACATACTCTTCAGGCCATTTTCTAGATGTATGGTGCAAGTCCTTCTAGCAGTAGTAGCAACACAAATATAATAACACAGAGAGAACACAACATGAATAGGTTCAGTGTTAGAATAGATTTGGGAAAAGCAAAGCCAATATAAAGTTGATTAAAACAACTTATTGAAGGGGAGCTGCTGAGCAGCCACACAGGAAGCAGTGTTTTTTCCTGGGCTCCAGAGAGCAGTTTATTTTCTTATATAAGTATTTTTTTAGCACACTTCCTCATCTCCTTTGCTTCAATATTGGGAACCGACTCTATCCAGAGGATATAATGGTGAAATCAAAGGGCTCAGCTGTAGCTACTGCCAATTTTTTTCCATCCAAAGAGGAAGCGTGATGAGAGGCCTACACAGAGTGAGGTAGCAGGGACTTCCCATATCATCACATTGAAGGAGGGGTCTCTCGCTACCATAAATGTTACTTTGGGCCAGCTTGTGTGCATGGTTTAGGACCTGGACTGCACATTTGACACTTTGACCCCTCGAGTGTACCTGGAGATGAAGACGGAGGTGACAGACCATGCGGTCTCCAAATTGTAACAAAATGTTGTCAAAACTATGGACATTGCCACAAACTTAATCAAGGACAATGAGCTTTTGAGACAGTGCTTGGATGTTTGTAGAAAATCAAGTGCAGAAGAGGAACGTCAGAGTTCTGGGTCTACCAGAGTCAGCTGAGGGAGACGACGCATTAGAAACATAGATTTTGACGGCAGATAAGGACCGCTTGGCCCACCCAGTCTGCCCATTTCCCTACCTAATGGATAAGCTGCAGATCCTAGTTAACCAGCAGCCTACTTCTTCTTCCTACCCCCACCCCCTAGAATTGCCTTATGACTGTCCCATGCATGCTTAAATTCCACCACTGTTTTTGACTCCACAACCTCCTCAGAAGGCCGTTCCATGCATCCACAACCCTCTCTGTGAAAAAATACTTCCTTAAATTACCTCTGAGCCGCCCCCTTCTATCTTCAAATTGTGCCCCCTTGTTCTTGCACACCTCTTTTTTTGAAAGATGCTACCCTCTTGGACTTTGTTGATTCCCTTGAGGTACTTGAAAGTTTCTATCATGTCCCCCCTCTCCCTCCTTTCCTCGAGGCTATACATATTCAGCTCCTTAAGTCGCTCTTCATATGTCTTCCGGTGCAGACCCTGCACCATTTTAGTTGCCCTCCTCTGGACAGCCTCCATCCTGTCTATGTCTTTGCAGAGATTGGGCCTCCAGAAGTGCACGCAGTACTCCAGATGGGGTCTCACCAACTGTCTGTATAGAGGGATAATAACTTCCTGTTTTCTACTGGTGATGCCTCTCCCTATGCATCCCAGTATCCCCCCAGCCCTCCTTGCTGCCCTCTCACATTGCTTGCCCACTTTTAGGTCATCTGATAGGACTACCCCCAGGTCCCTTTCCATTTTTGTTGTTGTTAGTATCTCACCCCCCATTGTGTACTCTTCCCCTGGGTTTTTGTTTCCCAGGTGCATTACCTTGCACTTCTTAGCATTGAATCTAAGCTGCCATACATTTGACCATTCCTCTAACCTTGCCAAGTCCCTTCTCATCCTTTCCACCCCACCTTGTGCATCAACTCTGTTGCAGATCTTTGTGTCATCTGCAAAGAGACATACTTTTCCTTCCAGTCCCTCTGCAATGTCGCTTATAAAGACATTGAGAGGACTAGTCTATCTGAACCCTCGGTGCCCACTAGTAACCCCCTTTCTTCAGAGTGGACTCCATTTACTATTACTCTCTATGTCCTATTCTCCAGCCAATTCTTTACCCAGGCTGTCATCTTGGGACCCATTCCCAGGCTGGCTAACTTGTATATTAATCTTTTGTGTGGGACTGTGTCAAATGCCTTGCTAAAGTCTAGGTAGGCCATGTCCACAGCCCCTCCCTGATTTACTACTTTGGTCACCCAATCAAAGAAATCTATCAGATTTGTCTGGCATGACCTTCCGGCTGTGAATCCATGCTGCCTTGGGTCCTGAGCCTCTGGCCTCTAAATACTCAACAATTCTTTCCTTCAGAAGTGATTCCATCATTTTCCCTACCACTGAGGTTAAACTAACAGGTCTGTAGTTTTCTGCTTCTGCCTTCTCCCACTTTTGTGAAGGGAATCACATCTGCCCTTCTCCAGTCCTCGGTACCACCCCATCCTCCCATGATTTGTTAAGAGGGTAGTCAGTGGTGTCACTAGTTCTACCCTAGTTCTTTTAGAATTCTGGGATGAATCCCATCAGGCCCCATTGCTTTGTCCACCTTCAGTTTTAAGAGTTCTTTCAGAACCCTTTCTTCTGTAAATGGGCTGGTATCAACTTCTGTATCCAGAGTGTTTCTACTGTTTGTTTTAGGTACCTCCCCCACTTCCTTTGTAAATACCGAGCAAAAATATTTGTTTAGTATCTCTGCCTTTTCACAGTCACCCTCTGCCCAGCCTCCCTCCTCTTTATTAAGCCTCACTAACCCTCCCTTCGTCTTCCTTTGCTCCCTGATGTACCTATAAAAGGTTTTATCTCCCTTCTTAACTGAGTTGGCTATCTTTTCCTCAGTTTGGGCCTTTGCTGTTCTGACCGCCTTCCCAGCTTCCTTTTGCTTTAACTGATACAGTTCTCTGTCCTGCTCCTTCTGTGATTCCTTGTACTTCCTGAATGCTTTCTTTTCTCTTGAACCTTCACTGCCACTTCCTTTGAGAACCATAGTGGTTTCTTACATCATTTTGTTTTTTGTTTGCTTCACACAAAGGCTTGTTACCTCTGTGATGGCAGTTTTTATTATCCCCCATTGTTCTTCCACCCCTCCTTCCTGCCCATTTGCTAGTGCATTCCTTAGGCACTCACCCATTTTGGCATAGTCAGCCCTCCTAAAGTACAGTACGTTTGCCTTTGTATGGCTTGACTCTATTGCTGTGTTTATTGTGAACCATACTGTTCGATGGTCGCTAGTTCCCAGATGGCTACCCGCTTACATCTGTGATCCTCTCTTCATCTCCATTTGAGAGAACCAGGTCTAAGATTGCTCCCCTCTCGAGTGGGCTCCAATACTAGTTGTCTAAGGCATGCCCCTGTAGGGCATCTAGAATAACCCACTCTTTGAAGTGGCTGCAACTGCACTCCAGTTAACATCTGGCATATTCAGATCACCCATCAGCAATATCTCCCTTTTTCTGCCATTCTAAGTATTCTTTCTGTCATTTCCTTGTCCATTTCCTCCCCTGAGGAAGGGGTCTGTATCTAACCCTGTGCAGAGATTGTGGTGCCATTGCGGTCTCAAATTTACCCACAGTGCTTCTTCTCCTCCCCCCATTTTCCCTTTTGTTCTGTTGCTTTGATTCCTTCCTTATGTAAAGAGCTACTCCTCCTCCTCTTTACCCTCCCTGTCCCTCCTGTAGATAGTGTATCCTGGTATGTTTATGTCCCAGTCATGGTTTTGTGTGTACCATGTTTCTGTGACTGCCATGATATCCAGATGTTCCTCCTCCATCAAGGCCACTAATTCAGGAAGCTTGTTACTCAGACTACGGGCATTGGTACTCATTGCTCTCCATTTTTTGATGCATTGGAGTTTATACTCACGATTCTCCCTGGAGTCCTCGGCTTTGTAGAAGATGAGCCACCCTTTACTTTGGAAAAGGCATATAGGCATATAGAGTCGCCCCTTGAAGAGCATCGGCAGAGACCTCATCTCACAGAGCCCTCATAGTGATGTGTAACAGTGTTGGGGACAACGACCGCATCCTTTCCATGGCTAGGCAGATGTGCCAATTGAAATATGACAATTCAGACATTTTCTCCTATCTTGATTTTTCCTACAGCACCCACCAGCGCAACAAGTCCTTCGATTCTGTTTGGAGTCGGTTATGGTAGATGAGGATTCAGCATCAATTATTGCTTCCAGCCAGGCAACGGGTCTTGTGGATGGGTAAAATCTACATGTTCAATGAGTCAAGGGATGCTGAGAAGGTGCTCACTATGATGGAGCAGGAGTTGTGTCAAGAAGGGTAGTCAGAGGAGGACTGATTGGACTGCCGAATGGTTGAATAAACTGTGATGTATCTATGAGCTTACCTTCCAGCCTCTGCTATATCATTAATAATTAAGCTATGTTTGGATGATTTGAGGTTTATGTTTATCTTTCTCAACTTAATGCAGGATCTCTGTTTGTGGTTGGGGATTTACAAGGCCAATTGATATCTTGTACATGGCTGAGGGGTGGACACTTTGTGGTCTTCTAAGACCAAGAGACTCTTTGTATTTTGGAACTCTGCATATACTTCTGGCAGCATTATGCCTATCCCAATAACATATGTTGATGCTGCTGGGCATTTGGAATTAGGTGGTGCTTTATAGTGTCTAAATATATGCTCCTTCAAACTTGCTCCTGTTAAACACGTGTTTTGACTTCTCTCTGAATGTTCATGAATCGTTATTGGTACATGTTGTATGGAATCTTTTGACCAGCTATGTTTAATCCACTGTATAATACTGCTTCACTTTGCTTATGATTTTGTATACATTTGTATAGCTTCTCGTTGCTCCTTTGGCCATCTATGTTTAATTCACTGACACAGGGTCTACACCCCTCACTCATCTGTAACTCTGATCCAGGGTTTCCTCCCTACACTGTGTATTTGTTTTCTGTCAGACCTTGATTGTTTTCCTTGTGCAATGTCATAATGTTCTGATGTAGAGCCTGTGTACAGGAGTCTATGACTCAAAGGGTTGTAATTCTGATTTTTATCAATAATCCCTAATAGGGGATTTTGCAGACTGGCAAGCTGGTGTACTACTTTAGTTCCTTACTGAGATATTTAGGGTGTATTAATCCCCTGGAATCTTCCCTGTGCTGCATGCTTATGGAATTTTTTTTAATTTATTGTAGCTACTTCCCCCTATGTGGTGTCAAAGGGAGTATTTCTTACTCACTTTGGATAATTGTGCTTATACTTCCTTGTTAGATTCACCTGTGGATCCATGTCTTTGTAAGATTTTCTTGCAAAACTCAAATAAAAATATTATACAAAAAATGACCAGTTTATTAAAAACGGATGAAAGAGGACTTCACCCAGATAATGTGGCTGGATAAATCAACTGATAAAATGGGGGCACAACAAAAGGAAGTATTTATATATGAGATGATTTGCACACATTCCCATCAGAAAAAAGGGGCAGCATCAATATTTACTGTTTTTCATTTCATTTCATTTTTTAATTTTTATATTTGAAAGCAAGATGAGCACAAGTGCCCTTTTTCACAAGCGTCAAGTGTACAAAAACACTTAAATAGACAAAACATAATTCAGCAATATATATAACAGACCATAAAATAAACAGTTAAGAATTGCAAAAACAATCGTTAGAGGAATCCAACCACAGAGACTTAAAAATATGAATCATATTACAAATCAATAGATCACTTGGAATAGTATTAAAAAAGTGGGGAACACGATATAATAAAGATCTTTAACCATAGGCTTTTTTACACAGTGGGAGCTGGAAAACACATCTGCACTGGGATCTAGTTGTACATGTAAAAAATACATGTTCTGGGATGAATAATGAAATTAGACTCAAAGTAAGTGATAAAACAGAAGCATATAACAAAGCATGGGCTAGGAAAACTGAAGAAAATGAACATAAATACCTGAAGTTACAAGTGGAAACAAAAGAAAGTTTTCTTTAAAGAAAAACAGAATGCACAGACAAAGAGCAATGATATAGTTTATATGTGTTTTTTTTTCATAAAATATGGTAACATGTTTATGTATTCACTGGTGCTAATAATGGGCAGAAGCAGAATTTTTTTTTATTATTATAAAGGGATCAGGCACCTTGGGAAAGGAGAAGGAATGTTTTAGTACTTGACAGAGTGTTGCTAGTTAGCACTGTTTGCCACTTGTTCCATTTCACCAAGCTTCCCACAGGGAAAGACATGTGGGATGCCATATTTTATGTCTGCTTTGCAGGGATGAATGACCTACTTTATCCCTTCCCCCAGTGGTGTCCCTGAGAAGACGCAATGAAAGGGGCACCCACACATCAGTTCAGAGGCAATGTCTCTGCAAGACCCTGGCTGATGCTGTCTGCAGGGCATGGGAGAAGAAACCCCAGCTGGAAAAATGGTGGCCCCAAAGGATGACCTCACCAACATCTTGAGGCCCCGTGATGCTAGCTGAGCTCCAACGCCAGATCACTACCCAGCAGGAAGGCACCCCTCCACTGGTTGTCCATGGAGGACCTTGGATCAGCAGTGACAGTTAATGGGTCTGGGTGATTGCTGAACCTTGTGTAAAGGCAAATAGCCAGGAGGCTAACAAAAGTTAAACAAGGAATAAATAATTACTTTCAGGTTCACACATCAATTTACATGCCCAGTGCAAAACCTGCGAACTGCCTTTGCCTGATTTAGAACATTTGTAAAGCTTCTAATGATGATAATTGCCCACTATTGTGTCTCCACTGAAACAACAAAGACCACCAACCACCAGGGCCTACATTAGAACAAGGCTTGCCTACCGAGTGTGCCTGAAATGCAGGGGTAATCAGATTTAATGAATCTGCAGCCCTAAGACTCCGTCTCATTCAACAACTATGTAATGGTTCCACTAACAGTATGTGTTGAGGAATTTTTAAACTCACACATTTATGCTTAAATTATACTATATGGTGTTTACTTCCATTCAGAAACCCAACCAAGTTTACAATAAACACAGCAGTGGTGGGTATCCTCTGGATGGTTAAAATAAACAAAGCAAATCTATTAAATAAACTTCAGCTTGCCCAAGTATACTGCATCTAAATTATGATGCTGGAAACCCATGTTCTGGAACAAGTCTGGATCGCATGGGGCCAGCTGGGGTTCAGATTACTGAGTGTCTTGAACAATGTCTTTTCCTCTAGTTAGGGAGGGCAGCCAGCTTTGCTGCAACACTGCCAGCTGGGTGACCACAAGTGGCAGTGCAGTTGGAACTATGATGTGAGTGGAAGGATGCCGGCTCAGCTGGTGTGACACCACTCATACCTAGGCATGTGTTTACACATGGGCACCCACATCCACCAGTGCCCTGAGAGCTGGGATGTTAAAAAAAGGGAAAATGCCCAACAAGCTATGATGAACCACTGGCCCCTTGCAAGCCATGCACTACTGTCCCAGACACTGACCCCAACTGAATCTGTTCCACAGCAGGTTGAGAGGACTCCCCACTGCTCTTTCCATAGGGGGCAATCTATGGAGGAACAGGGCATCAGGTAAGTCTGGAAGAAGCTGGCTGATGAGGAGGAGTCAGCTCGATGGGGGCCTGATGAGAAAAGGGGAAAACAATAAACTAAAAAAAAGTGTTGCACTGTAGATCTAGAAAGAGAACTAATATGATTTGATTATCGATTTTCTGACAACTCCTTCACAGCTCTGCCTAGAGCAGGTACTGGCCAAGATGTTAAATTCCTGCTTGCCAAAAATAAATGTCTTCTTGAAACTGAAAACAAGATTTTGAAGGGTAGCTGGCCAGAAAAGCTAGAAAAGAAGTTAAAACAATTTGGTTGGATTCTATAAGGTCAATAAGAAGTGCCACTGAACAGAAAATGTTCTTGGTTGCTGCATTGCAGTCTTAGATACCGTGTACAAAACCAAAAGGATTTGTCCAATATTAAGCCTGCTACACTTTGTCCTTTCTGTCACTGTCTAAAGAATATTCATGACAAATCACACCAATCCCAAATGAAAGATGCCAATCACAGACTTCCATTCGCTGAATTGTCTTATAATTACTGGTGACCCCCTTTATCACCTGGTTTACAAACCTGTGTCAAACACCATAATAACCGAAAAACTGGTTATTATGGCATTTGTCCAAACTTTCTTTCAGTAGCAGAGTCGCGTGCCACCTCGTTAGCTCTTACTCTGTGTGGTGACTCTGTGTTTCTGTTATCTGATGAGCTGCTTTGATCCTTTGCCTTCTCCTTTCATCCGAGGTAAATTTTAACTGTTTTACAATATTTATCTGGTTGATCCTACCTATACAACTATAAAAATATATCTGGTTAATCTCGTCATTCCTGCCCTTCAAGCACGGCTTTGAGTGACAGGGGTTCATCGTGAACAGACGTGGCTGACTTCCTCATTGCAACTGAACATATATAAAAAAACTTAAAGTAAAAAAACAAAAGAAAGAAAACAATACATGTGGTGTGTGTGTGTGTGTGTGTGTGTATGTGTCAGACAGAACTGCCAAAACAGCTCCGCTGTCTTTGCTGTTCACTCCCTTGCACCAGTAATTATAAAAATTAATGCTAGTGCAAGGTGTGCATTAGGAGGATTTTTCACATGCCCTCGATGTGTGATAATCTCATAAACCCCTCAAGCTTTGCTCTTGGGGTTTACAGATTATCACACACCTCAGGTGTATGAAAAATCCTCATAACACATACCTGCACAGGCATTATTCTCTATTTCAGCAACACCTTCTGCAATAACTGAGGGAAAACATAAAGGGAATCTTGATCATGCATGGGTCTGCCTGTGTGACTCGCGTAAGCCTAAAACTGTTCCATTATGTTCTCTGTTTATGTTCATAAATACCCTAGAGAAATAATAGCTCTTGCCTTTGATACAGAATGGCAGTTCCATGAAGCAATGTGGTAATTTGATTCAACTTTTAAACTCCTTATCTATTAAACATATTGCTACATCCTTTGCTGATCTGGCCAAGAATAAATGCCTTAGATATGTTAAAAGGGCTGGCCCTTCTGAAACCAATTAATTTCCAAAGCATATTACTGTTCTTTCTTTCATTATCTGTCTTTGCACAAGTTAGGGATATTGTGCCATGAATATGTATGCTATTGTTGCCAAATGTATGTGAATACAGCCATATACAGACTTTGTATCAATATTATTGCCTCACAATTGGCAAACTTAAACATTAAAGAGCAACTTTCCTGATGGTCCAAAAATTTCAGCTTGTAGTCATTTTATGCAGTATTAGACCTGAGAGAGTGTGTGCATTTGTTATTTTTTGCCAAGATTTACTCTGGCTTCCATTATTTGGATTTGTTTTGGAGCCCAGCAGCACTTGTCTTTGCTTCTCAGCTGCTGTACTGCTATCTACTGATGACATCACTATAGGGCAGAGGAGTGACTCACACTGTGCAGTACCATGCAGTTGCAACAGTGTAGCAAGGGAAAACTACCAGTACTCGGTGTATGTACTGTGTTCCTCCTTACCCAAGCAATGCATTATACCAAAATCTAAATGCCTGGTTAGTTTGTTTCTTTTTTGTTAAATTGACTCTGCCCTATAGTGATGCCAGCAGTACGACCCTGGATCCACAGCAACACCAGTTTTGCTATAGAAGCTCTGGTACACCCTGCAGTTTTTAGCACCTCAAAATGCAAAACATAACTGCATCAGACAGTAATGAAATACAATTCCAGAATCAATGCAAGAAGGGGCAATTTATGCATGAAAGTCAAAAGGACCATGAAAGTTGCTCTTTAAAGAGGACCTTCACCAGTCCTTTTGATTTTGATGCATAAATTACCCCATTGTTGCATTGATTCTGGAACTATATTTCATTACTGTCTGCTGCAGTTAGTTTTTGCATTTTGAGTTGCTAAAAACTGCAGGGTGTACCAGGGCTTCTATAGCAAGCCTGGTGTTTCTGTGGACCTATGCTTGTACTGCTGACATCACTGTAGGGCACTGTCAATTTCATACAAAAAAACAACATACTGACAAGGCATTTGGATTTTGGCATAATGCATTGCTAACAGGGTGTCTTGGGGGAGGGGGAACACAGTATGTATACTGACTACTGGTAGGTTTCCCTTGAAACATTGGTGCAACTGCATGGTACTGCACAGTGTGAGTCACTCCCCTATCCTACAATGATGTCATCATGAGCCAGCAGCCCAGCAGCTGAACAACAATGGCAAGTGCAGCAGGGCTCAAAAACAAATCCAAATTATGGAAGGCAGAGTAAACCTTGGCCAGAAATAACAAATGCACACACCTTTTCAGGTCTAGTACTGCATATAATGACTACAAGCTGTAACTTTTTAGACTATCACTGAAGTTTCTCTTGAATGCTATTGCAGCTATTTGATGTGTCTGTCTTTTGTTTTGTATGTTTTTACAATGTACAACCTTTATCTGACTGCTAGTTTTCAAATGCACCATTTTATGATGCCTAAACTTGCCAAGGATAACTGTTAGTGCCAATAAAGGTTGCTTGATTGATTGTAATAAAAGATTGATCACAGAACTGTTGTCCTTAACAGTACCATAAGTGATCCAAATAAACAGCCAACAACAGTACAATAGAACTATATTTTGAATACTTACTACCTAGGCACAGAATTGTTTGTAGCTGTATTGGCCTTCATACAAAACATTAAACAAAGTGGATCATTTGACACCTATTACTGGACCAACACGAGACGTACAAAACACAAGCCTTCAGGCTACACAGAGCCCTTCATCAGGCATAGTGGCCAAGACACGCACACACAGTCCTTATTTAGGAAGGCTCTTTGAATATAGAATCTTAAAAATGTATAGGCCTCCTGCTGTTACATTCCATTTCAGGAGATGAGTCTACATCACTGATCTGATTTACAACCACCTAGTATTTCAAAGACTGTTTTTTGTCTTCATATACGTCCTTATCAAAAGAACTGTTATACTCATGTGTAAAAATGTATTTACCAGTAGATTTCTCTATCATAAGTCAAGAAGTTTGTTTTCTGTAAAACTTGGTTGCTGTGCCTGATGAAGCGTTCTGTGTAACCTAAAAGCTTGGGTTTTGTAAATGAAGTCTTGGTCCAATAAAAGGTATCAAATCACCCACTTTGTTTACCTAGGCAGAGGGAGGCAGGTAAGTAGTCAGTGGGACTCACCCCCTCCCACACCCAACAACCCTCCTGTTGTCATCTATTGTGCCCAGTATGGCACCACTCTAGCTGTAAAAATGCTCAACTCATTCAGTGCTATTCCAGAGGCATTATTCAGGATTCAAATTCTTACAGTATGCCATCATTACAAGTAAGGTTTTTCTGTCTCACCAAACTTTACCTTATTAGCTCCCATTCCTGGATGCTGTATGGTGACTGTGTTTCATCTTGTAAATGTCTTTATCAAAGCAGTTGCATATTTATTTATTTAGGAAATCAGAATTACAACCCTTTGAGTCATAGACTCATTTCCAAAGGCTCCACATCAGAATAAAACATAAACATTCATACAGTACATACATAGAATAAATGTGAGACAGCAATCGTACAGAGTATAAGTACAATGAGCACTGGTTAATGCCTATACATTTGGTAGCTAAAGCAGGGAAGAGCTATCAACATATTTACCTAATGAGCTGTTAAGACCTATACAATTGGTAGCTAAAGCAATGCATGATATGAGTTGGTAGTAAGCCGCCTCAGAGAGGCTTCGTCTTATACATAATAGAATGCATTCATAGTCCAGTGCAACTATATGGTAACTGAGGGAGGTGAGGAGCCTGTAGGCTAGAAATAGTGAGGGCTCTCCACTGCCAGACCAAGGGCAGGTGCGTGGCCTAGCAGCATGGTGCAGGATCCACAGGTTACCGGTTACACTGGCATTGATGTGAGGAGAGGATATGGGCCCTTAAGACAGCTTTAAAAGGACCTAGATTGGTGACTGATGTGATGGCCAGTGGGAGGGCACTGTACCAGGATGGAGCTCTAAGGGGGAAGGATCACTGGGCCAGGGTGGTCCTGACCCTAGGCACCTTCCAGATAGTTTTTGCATATGCATATGCATTTTTTTCTTTGTCTAGCACAATAAAAGTCTGGTAATAGAAGCAACAAGAGCAAGGTGATCAGTTTTACATAGAAACATAGAAACATAGACTTTGACGGCAGATAAGGGCCGCTTGGCCCACCTAGTTTGCTCATTTCCCTACCTACAGGATAAGCTGCAGATCCTAGTTAACCAACAGCCTATTTCTTCCTACCCTCCACAAAAATTGCCTTATGTCTGTCCCATGTATTCTTGAATTCTCCCCCAGTTTTAGACCCCACAACCTCCTCAGGAAGGCTGTTCCATGTGTCCACCACCCCCTCTGTGAAAAAATACTTCCTCACACTGCCCCTGAGCCATCCTCCCCTCTATCTTCAAATTATGTCCCCTTGTTCTTGCACATCTCTTTTTCTGAAAGATGCTACCCTCTTGGACTTTGTTGATTCCACTGAGGTACTTAAATGTTTCTATTATGTCCCCCCTCTCCCTCCTTTCCTCAAGGGTATACATATTAAGCTCCTTTAGCCTCTCCTTGTATGGCTTCTCTTGCAGACCGTGCACCATTTTAGTTGCCCTCCTCTGAACTGCCTTCATCCTGTCTATGTCCTTGGAGATGTGGTCTCCAGAACTGGACGCAGTACTCAGATGGGGTCTCACCAACTGTCTGTACAGGGGATAACAACTTCCTGTTTTCTGCTGGTGATGCCTCTCCTTATACATCCCAGTATCCCCCAGCCAGGTTTTTGCAACCTCATCACTTCCCCTCACCCATAGGTGCAGGGGTATAGGAAGCTATGCAAAGTGGTGTGCAGTGATGAGAGTTATATTGAGCATCTCAATTTGAGCTACTCAATATAATCGCTCGTACTAAGAGCTGGAGTATGTCTGCACTGGATGCTTCACTCCCATCAGGATAGTTCCAATGTTTTAAAGTGCAGCTCTGTGTTTCAGTATGTTTTTAGCATTTTATTTTCGTACAGAAGAGGGGGTTCAAAAGGAACAGATGCAGACACAAATATATTGTTGCACTAGGGTCTACATCTGCCCAATTGTGCCAAATCTCAGGAGCCCTATTTTCAAAGGGTTATGAGTTTTTGTGAGAATGTCCACAATTTGTGGCAGGTTGGATCAAAAACATGGTGTAGCTGTCAAACAAATGGTGCACGCATCATTTGTTGATGCAAGTTATGCCATCTGGTCACTGTACCAGTCAGGTGGTGACACCCCCGTGTCTTGAAGCCAGCATCACTGATAAAGCTGAAGGGCCTAGGTCATTATACTCCTTGGTAATGGGGGGGAGGGTCAGATCCTAATAGCAAAAGTGTTAAAGAATGCAGTACATCCATCCAGAGAAACAAAATAGTGGCCATGGTAAAGTACTAACCCATCACCCCACGAAATGACACCTCCTCAAGACCTCATAAAAATTTGCCCCTTCCCCCCTCAGAATTGCAGAGCCTATTGCTCTATGGATGATGTCACTTGACACAGACAGAAAACCTAATGCAACTTTTCCATATTTTTCAAATTTTTTAATTTTTTTCTTGTGTACAACTGGTGGATCAAGAGGAAGGACATTGCTGCCTACAATAATATCTGTGACTCGTGTGCTTGATGTGGCTGAGGGCAGAACAGTCACCACATTGTTCTGTGGAGAATCACTTCTAGTGTAGTTTCATTTTATTTATATTTCAGCGGTTTGTGTGTGCCCCTTTTGTCGGGTTATTCTTGTCACTAAGATTTGCTGGTTTGTTAAAGTAATAGCTTGTGGACAGTGTGGTGCTATGATTTTCTTTGTCACCACTGGGCTTTCTGAGCTCCTGACTTCTAGCTGTTGTAAAGTAAGCAGTGCATGTTACAGTAAAATTGTGATCTATTCCTTTTTATTCTAGTTTAGATCGTCCCTTGTCTCCTGTCTTGTACCATACCCATATATCCCCAATTTCAGCCTGCTTTATCACTTTTTTGTATTTGAAATAATGAAAAGAGTGTTATGGCCCAAACCAGGTTTTCATCAGTATTCTCAGCTGGTACTGCACACCTATTTTCCCACTGGGTCAGAAAGCACTTCCTGCTACATACTAGTTTATTTTAGTAATAAGAAATGTGATGTTCAAAAACAACAGATACTATTAAGACAAGTGGTTCAAGACATTAAAAGGCTCACTCTATTTTTATTCTATGATAATGAGGTAAGGCCAACTAGGTGCAAGTGTCTGTTTTCAGGGGCAACCTGGGAGCACTAGATAGGTTACGTAACTTACTTAAAGTCACACAGTATGCAAGTAGAAGTTGTGGGAATCAAACCCAGGTCTGCAGGCTGTACCAAGATCATTGACAGCTCACTACTCTAAACTCTAGGCTGTACTGCCAGCCCCTTTTATTATTTCAAATGTAAAAGAAAGTGCTAAAGTAAACTCAAACTTAAGAGAACATAAATAATGCTGCTTACATGTTTAAACATAATTGTACATTTGGG
This sequence comes from Neoceratodus forsteri, assembly GCA_016271365.2. Classification (NCBI taxonomy): domain Eukaryota; kingdom Metazoa; phylum Chordata; order Ceratodontiformes; family Ceratodontidae; genus Neoceratodus; species Neoceratodus forsteri. The sequence goes on from CM028131.1 coordinate 1,182,484,739, forward strand.
CATGTGTGAAGTCTGTTTTATCACCTCAGTGTGTATTGTTTGTGATTTGGTTTCGAAATAGTCCTTTTTCCTTATTTAGGGCCCCATATTAATGCACCCATTTTCCCAATGAAAAATCATTTTTGTAATTGCTTAGTAGTTCCAGAACCCAGTGAAATCATTGTGCTGAAGACTACAATGAAGCAGAACACAGTGACATCGGCTAAACCCAAATAGTAGTGTTACTTGCACAAGAATCGGCAGTTGCTAAATCCTGTAAGTAACATTAATATTTGTTGTCCCAGGGGCAATAGCCGCAGGCTGTGAGCTCCTTATACACAAGAGTTACAGGAGTCAGGACAATAATGATAAAAATTGTGTGCTGACAACGAACTAGGTTTATTATAGCAAAATGAGTATTCAGCGACAGGCTGTCAGTTGAACGTGCACCCAGTTAGTGCCCAAACGATGAAGCATTACCTCTTATAATATCATCTTAAAAGAGTTTTAATAAGAAACAGTGATTTCTTTGTGTCATCACAGTACTGACATGCTCTACATTTTTTTTAAAAAGAAACATCTGATAGAAAGCTTTGACACAACCAGATAAATTCACAGTCTTAGCTACTGTCTGCAATATAAATTTTGTTTAACACTGGTTAGTGTGCACAAGACAAGGCATTCTTAACCATGCCATTTCTTTCAGATGGGATTATGATAGTGAGACAGAAGAGTGTGACAGTCAAGTAAGCTAATTCAGAGACAAGATTACTTTTTATGATGAGGAGAGAGTCTATGTGCACATTTATATATCACTGTTAAAAAGAAAACAGTTTCAATAAGAGACAACACACTACAAGTTGCTCATTGATATGTTTATTGTATTTTACAGCATTTTGTTTATGCAGAGCACATAATGATTAATGTAACAGAGGTGTAAAGATACAAGTATCAGCACAGAAACCTACTGGCAACTACACAGCATGTGGAGTTAAAGTAATATGGTAATAACACATAGGGCCTGAATCTAAAAGCATCTGCATCTGCGATCGCCACAGGGGACTTGTGGCAGGCTGTCTGGCGCAAGTGCTGACCTGCATCAAACTTGGTATTCTAGAAGCTGATGCCGCAAGTCCCTGACACTGCAATGTTAGACCATCTCCCCAATGTCTAACTGTGCGCCCGTGGGGGTACCATCACTGTGGGGCTTGCGCCAATTGTTTGGCGTAAGCTGTCATAAAGTGAGAAAACTGTTGCAACTGCATCAACACTTCTGGAATGGCACAGAGTTGTGTTGAGGGTCTTTGACGCAGTTGCATCAAACTTTGCAGTGGAAACAGGGCTTGGCGCAAGTCCTGCACCCACCTTCTGGAATCGAGCCCATATTTTTTATAACCTGTGTTGTGTACATAAAGTATATAGGATGTTTTATACTTATATTGATTATACAGTGCTTCTCACTGTGGTGTGCCAGCAAGGTTCAGATGGAATTATTTCTGTTACTGTGCTTTAACAGTGAGGTCTTACTTTTGTATAGTATCACACAATGTATTCATTACATGCATTATCTATTTTTAATTTCAATTTCTAGTGATGACCATCAGTAGTTTTTCTAATGATGTGGAAGATATAGTCATGAAGCATCAATGCATATTTGGGTGGAATTTAAAATAAAAATACTTACTGGATTATACAGGAGTTGATCATTTTGTTCATCATGGTTCTAAACCTAAATACCCCCTAGCTGAAGTCATGCATACAAAAATACATTCAATAATTTAAAATGAAACTAGTCAGGCAGTCCTGTTTTCCATTTATATAGAAATTTCCTTTATCAATCATGTTCCAAGCAAATAAATATTAGCCTCAGAACTGAACTGAAAAGCAGCATTAAAAATTTAGCATGGCATAGCAGTGAATTAAAAGCCGATCATCTCTCAGGAACAATTTAAATGGAAAAGGTTCACTTTCATTAATAGTTACTACAAATCATTGTTAACAACACACTGATGAATAAATATTACATCATCATGTTTTACAAATGAGCAAATAAAGCATCATTTAATCTTAACACAATACTATCTGATCTAAACCAAATACAATAGTAACTTCACTGCATGAAAATAGTGTACAGCAACATCAAAAAGTGGTTAAAACAACAGGTTTTGACTGAGACTTAATATAGGGAAGCTAAACTACATCATATAGGTGGTGGTGGATGTCAAGATGAACAACTTGGAGACTTGTAGGAGGGCAGTGGCAAAGGCCATCAGGATGCTTGGATGCATCGCTAGGGGGCTCACCTCCAGAAGGAGGGAAGTAATACTCCCACTGTATAACTGCTTGGTGAGGCCGCACCTCGAGTACTACACGCAGTTTTGGAGGCCACATTTAAAGAGGGACATTGAACTCCTGAAGAGGGCCAGAGGAGGACAACCAAAATGATTTGGGGCTTGGGGGATAGGACCTATAGGGAGAGGCTCGAAGAGCTAAATATGTACACACTGGAAGAGAGAAGGGACCGGGGGAACATGATAGAGGTCTTCAGGTAAATGAAGGGGGTAAATAGGGGAGAAGCAGTCAGGGTGCTCCGAAGGAAGGGGGGGCAACTAGAGGGCATGGGTGGAAGCTGGAGGGGGAGATTCAGGAGAAAGGAGGAGGTGCTACTTCACTGAGAGGGTGGTGGAGCCATGGAATGCACTGCCCAGGGGGCTGGTGGAGGCAGAAACGGTGGAGGGGTTCAAGAGGGGGTGGGACAGGTACAGGGGAAGGGTACTGGAAGCAAAAACCAGTGCAGCGAGAATATCCAGGACTGGGAAGGCAGAAACCAGAGAGGGAGAGGGGGGCAGCAAGGTCAGCTCCCAGGGTGGGGGCTGACCAAACGAGCAGACACGAAAGACCATTAGGCCTATTCTGCTGGCATTTTAGTATGTTAGTATATAACACAATGAATAAAATGGCTGATACAAAGGGATGCTAAGGTGTCACAAGGAAAAATAAAGAGAAAAAATCTATAGGAATGGGGGTAGGGAGTTGCAAGAGAGGAGGCAAGGGGCAAGATGGGGAGGTAGGCAGAAGGATGGTCAAAAACTTAAATCAACATCAAACACATTAATGATAAAAAAAAAATGAGGAAACGGTCTTTGTAAAGATCAAATCAATTATTACAGTATATAGTAGCTATAAATCAGTAAGCAGAAAAAAAGGAAATGACCACTGAAGAAACGTTTATCTCATGAGATCACTAGTTTACGACCATTTGCACTTAAAATTGTTAACTGCATAGTCATTTATATGCTGTATATAATCTTTATATTGTCTATTTGTCTTGTGTTTATTGAATGTCAGGCATGACTGAGAAGGGGCAATATTGCTCGGTCATCTCCTGGTGAAGCAAATAAAATTAAAATAAAACAAATGTCTGCAACACGTGCATTGGGTACTGCAACATTAACCACCAGACTATGTATTCTACTTAACATGACTGCACAATGCTAGTACCATAAACAGAATTTCTTTCAAACACATCTCCACCGTACTGTTTAAAAATCATTGTGCAAGGCCCAATAAAAAACAACTGAGAAACAATAATGTAACATAAAAAACCTGAAAATTACCAAATACAGCAGCAGGATATTCAGAGAGTACAATAGGATATTGAATGATTTCTTCTTGTCTGTTGAAGCTTCTAAGAAAACCAACGACATGAAAGACAACAGAAGATAAGGGGAGAAGAGATCAGAAAGGCATTCACCAAAAGAGAGTTGGTAATAATGGGTGACCTAAATATGCCAGATGTGAAATGGGAATTCACAGCAGGCAGCAGTGCAAGAAGTCAGGTGACACTGGAGCATGTGGGTCAAGACTGCTTACTCATGAAGTGAGTCAGGGAACAAACTAGAGAGGGAGCCACCCATGATCTGGTTCTGTCAAAAACTGAAATAGTCAGGCGCTATATGTGAGATAACCACTGGGGTCCAGTGACCACAATGCAATGTGGTTCAATATAACCACAGAAATACTTCATTACAATTCAAAAATGTGTGATCCTGGACTTCAGGAGTGTGGAACTGATGGCCAATCAACTTGTGCAGCCGTAACACTACCACTTGTAAGGCTAATGATCCAGGTTCGGGAGCAAACCCAGAGCATCAGAGGGTTAGCATAGGGGATGTAGGATGAGCATTGGCCAAACTGCTCTCCTCCTCCAGGGGAGTGGTAGGCTGCAGTGCCCAGCCACATGGTGATTTCTAGTGGAGACTAGGAGTACAGCAGCTAAGGACCATGAGATCTGGGGCAGAAATTACAGCAGATGTCGGCACACCATGTATGGATGCATGAATGCCTGCATCTGAATGTCACTGCACATCTACACCTTTCTGGGAAAGCAACCGATGTGAAAATCCCATCTAGAATGTGCAGAGTGAAGTCTGGGGCAACCAATGCACCACACGGAATGACACCCAGACTGACGGTTGAGCAAACCCAGGAAGATATGTTACTCTTCCCCTTTGCCCAAGGGGAGCCAAGCCATGAGGAGCAAGCCACAGGCTTCCATGTGCAGGCTGGATTGGGAGATGCTGGGTTGGGTGTGGAGGTGGGGGGTTCTACAGAGGCCTGAATATGGGGTATAACACTACCAACCAAATGGAGCAGAAAATGAATTTACAAAACAAAAGATAGAGGAAATGCTGAAAGATTCACTGGTGTAGGGTACAAAACACAGGCATGGCAAAAGCCAATTGGCAGGTCATAAAGGGGGTGTAATGGAGGTGACTGGGAACTGAATATATGCCCCTGGAATACCACCCCGGTACTGTAACCACTGATCAACATGCTCAAAGGTTTAATGGGAGCATGTCTCCCTTACAACTGGTTCTTTTCCCAGTAGGTCACATTATTTCTTTCTCACTACCATTTGTGATTTAAACTGCTTAGCAGTGGCTAATACTGCACCAAAACATCTAATTGTCAAGTTGATCATTCCTAGTTGCAGGATATGCAATACCAGAGAAAGGAAGTGTGTCCAGGAACCCCACATCCAACCATATGAGTCTGCAGCTCAGTGATTAGAGCACTGGGATGGTATCTGGGGGCCTGGGTTAAATTCCCAACAGGTCACATTATTTTTTTCTCACCATAATTTGTGATTTAAATTGCTTAGCAGTGGATAATATTGCACAAAAAACAATCTAGTTGTCATTTTTATTGTGTCACAAAGGCAGTGGGCAGGGGCCAAGCACTAGATGTGTTTGCTGTACCTTGACTTTAACAAAGCCTTCATTGAGTTCCACACATAAAACTAATACAAAACTTGGGTGACCTGTGAGTAGAAGACAAACTTATTAGGTGGCTAAGGATCAGAAGGCTGGAGCGTAGATGCAGAGTGTAGTCATCCATGGTGTGCACACAGATCCCAGGAGAGTCACAAATGGGGTACCACAGGGATAGATTCTGGGAGCATGCTCTTTCAACATCTTTATTTGCAGTATAGGAGAAGGAATATAGAATAAGGAGTGTCTCTTGGCTGATGATAATATGACCTGCTGCAGAGTGGACACTGAAGAGGGAGAGTTAGATAAATGAAGAGACATGGAAAAAGAAACAGTACTGTCTGGGTACCCAGTGCAGGAGCATAGCTGGCCTGACATCTGTGCTGCCTGGGATCTTCTGTTGGTGCACTGTTATCAATATTAACCTCTTCATCCTAGTAACTTTAAAGCAACTGCAACTGTTAAGCCAATAACTGTTCAGTGGCGGCTCTACACCAGGGCCCGCCAGGTCACGTGCCTTGGTAAAAAATGCTGTGCCCCAGTTGGTGCCCCATATGGTGCAGAGATTCCCCCATAGTAACCATATATCAATGCCCTGACTGCCATCTGCTGTGCCTCAGCTGTGCCCAGGTAACCATTTGTGGCTAGAGCTGCTAGTGACTGTGTTCCACCAGCTTGATGGATCACTTGAAACTGCAAACCCAGAGAATTATTTACAACACTTCCTCTCAGACAGGTGAGAACAGAGAACTCACAATCCTCAAGACAAATTCAGACAGTGGGCAGTTGCTTCAGGTGACTGGTTTTTGCTGGGCTTCCAGAGACTGGCCATCGGTAGACGGAGACTGCTAATGTCAATTGTTGCTATCACCATACTGGTTTGTGTGGTGTTATATAAAATGCAATCAGTCTTGTGGTCCTGTTTAAGAACAAGTAAATATGCAGGCAAAATTAGCTAAGGCAGTAATGGGTCTGCTTGATAAGCAGTTAGACAAGCACTGGGAAAATGAGGCCACATAGACTCTTTCTAGCTTTCTTTCTTAGTTCAGCAGCCATACACGTGGCACATTCACCAATTTACATGCAAAGTATTTGCAGTTGATGCTGGTTCAGACTGATAGTCTGCATCTCATCTCCACTAGCTATCAGCCACAAGCCATATTCCAGGGAAAATAAACTGGTGCAGTTTGCTGATGCTGACTCAGTTTCCTCTTTACAGTGGATCACTGTTTCAACTCACACAGGCTCATTCACCCCATCTCACATATATGAGTGTGGCTTGTCATCCTTTTATACACCCTTGGAAGAGGGCTTCTCAATCAGCAGTCACTGATGTTAATCTCTGGACACCCAGCCAGCAAACCTGTCTTTAATGCCTACTGGTACATTCCTTCATGTTTGAATTAATTAGGGGCTCCAGAACAGGGGTCAACTGTAACCTTTTATTTGCACTAGCCAGCAGGGCAAGTTGATTCAGAATTGCACTAGCCCGCAGATGGTTGCACTAACGCTCAATTATAATGGTAAATTTTGATCACTTATACAGGAAACAATGTAAGCCAAGAAATACTCTGATTTATTGCACATTTATATTGTTTCCAGATCCCCAGCAGAAAAAAGACTACAATGCCATCACACACAGTGAGTCTCCCCTCCAATTTTTTTGTACCATGGCCTCCTGTCTTCCTCTTCCCCTTTCTGCTGCCCCACCCCCTTCCCCACCAAACCAGAGGACATCACAACAGCAAATGTTCAATCAAGCAGTCCTAGCTTTGCACACAGAATAGCCAACATCATGCACCTCACAACACTGTCACCACCACCCACAGGGCAATGAACAGAGTTAGGCAGAGAAAGACACTCTCAGCACCCATCCTATAGTCAAGTGGAGACCTGTACTTCTGGAAGTTTGTGTACAGTCTCAAGTGAGCCAGAAGACCATCTAAGATTTATTTGGGGTGGGGGCTACACAAACCTAAGGGGCTTGAGAATGACATTATTATTTTTAAAAGCACTGATTTTAATATGCTGTACCCCAACAATAACAGATTTTTCTTTAACATTGTCATATCAGCCATGGGGAAACAGTATTCAGGCATAATGGGGACCCCTACACTTGCCAGTAATGGCAGCCATGGATTTGTGGATGATTATTTCAGAGTCTGGTCTGTAGTGGTGTTCAGGGAAATAACAGAGGAGATTTGGTGAAGAGAGGGAAGTTATTGTAAGGCTGGGATAAAATCCACCACCTGCAGGGCTGACCCTATATGCTCTTCACATTTTGTCACTGAAATGTTGGACACAGACACTCAAAATGTAGGGAAATGCGGGGCACTGATCTTAATAACTGGAATCAAATTGTTAAGAGACACATGCAGAAAACTGGAAGCTAGTGACTTAACAGCACTCTTACCCTTGATCACACCCTGGACAATAGCTGAAAGTCCTAACAGTGGAGTGATAATGACTCACACCACTGTAAGTTTTTTGTGGGATCCCCCTCTTAAAGTGCCAGATAATTTCAGCTCTTAATGAGCTGTTAATCACGTCAGGCCATCTGGAACATTGAGAGAGATTAGCATGAGGACTAGAGCCCACTAAAGTAGAGAATTAAACTTCATTAAAGGGAAACAATGGAAAAGAAAAAACAATGGAAAAGACAAAGCTTTCCTCAGATACTGCAGAAACTCTAAATTAGTGCTTTCAGACAGTAACAACTTTAATGATTTAGAACAGCTACCCACAACGTTCACTTCCTGTTGCTGGCAACAGCCATTTCATGAGCAGCAGTGAGCTTCCTGAGTTCACTGTATGCTAATATGCCTGTTTGACGTCCGCTATTGGTTGGCAGAACATATTAGCATAAAGTGAGCCCAGGAAGCTCTCTGCTACTCATGAAATGGTGGCTACCAGCAATAGAAAGTGAAAGTTGAAGGCCACTGATTAAATCACTAAAAAATCAATTAGAGTTATTTGTTAAAAAAAATGTTATTGTCTGAAAGCACTAATCAGGCATTTTTGCAGTGCCTGGGTAAAGCTGTGACTTTTCCACCGTTTCCCTTTAACAGACATGAAAACCTGCACCAGTCGAGGCGGGCAAGTAGAGAGTTAGCTGCAATAGCCCTGGTCAATTTTCACTAGTATTTGGGCTAGTAAAACAATGTTAAGATTGACCCCTGCTCCAGAAGTCTCTTAGGTTCTTTTCCCACCAGAGTCGGATGTGGTAATTGGTCACAACTTCACAAGCTCACACCCAGCCTCCTAGATAATGGTGAAAGGGTCATTAAAATGCTGTGGTCCATGTCTATTTTGACACACTTACCTACAAATGCAATTTGCATTTTACACACATAGTTCCAACACTCAGACACAGGGGATGGCAATCCAATGGCTCCAAACCTGGTGTCCGTTCACTCCTCTAAGGTAGTTTGTACAGTTGTGATTCATACATCCTTTCATTGGTGACAGGCTGCCAGAACAGTCCTCTCCTAAAGTTAAAACAATCAGTAGTCCACTGACACATACAGCCCCAGTCCAAAGCTCAAGTCCTGGGGACTAAAGCACAGAAAGGCACAGTGCTGCCACAAAAGGTCCAAATATAGGCATATTCTAGTCAGCCACAGCACAGAGTCATAACGTCGCACAGACAATAGCCTGGCACAACAATGCCACAGTCAAAACAGCAAAATGAAAAAACAGAGTTGGTGAAAACACTGACTCAAACAACAACCATGCACACCAGAGGAAGAAATGGGAAACATTCACCCTCCACCCCCCCCAACTAACCAACCAATTCCGAGGGGGGTGTATTCACAAAAGAGGAGGGGAAGTGCCTAATCCAATTAACAGAAGCACTCTTGATAGGGGGGTCGATCCCAGTCCTTTCACAGAAGAAAGGGTTCTGCAAGAACTCCTAAAACTGAAGGTGGACAAAGCAATGGGGCCTGATGGAATTCACCCCAGAAAAGAATTAAGGGGGGAACTAGTGAAACCACTGGCTACTCTTTTTAATAAATCATAGGAGGATGGTGTGGTACCCGAGGACTGGAGGAAGGCAGATGTGATTCTCCTTCACAAAAGTGGGACCAAGGCAGAGGCTGGAAACTACAGACCTGTCAGTCTGACCTCTGTGGTAGGGAAAGTGATGGAGTCACTTCTGAAGGAAAGAATAGTTGAGTACCTAGAGGCCAATGGGGCACAGGACCCAAGGCAGCATGGGTTCACAGCGGGAAGGTCATGTCAGACGAATCTAATAGATTTCTTTGACTGGGTGACCAAAGTAGTAGACCAGGGAGGGGCTGTGGACATGGCCTACCAAGACTTTAGCAAGGCATTTGACACCCACACAAAAGATTAATAGTCAAATTAACCAGCCTGGGAGTGGGTCCCAGGGTGGTAGCCTGGGTAAAACATTGGCTGGACAACAGGATACAGAAGGTAATTGTAAATGGAGTCCACTCTGAAGAAAGAAGGGTTACTAGTGGGGTACCACTGAGGTTCAGTAATGGTCCAGTCCTTTTTAATGTCTTCATAAGTGACATTGCAGAGGGACTGGAAGGAAAAGTATGCCTCTTTGCAGATGACACAAAGATCTGCAACAGGGTTGATACACAAGGAGGCGTGGAAAGGATGAGAAGGGACTTGGCAAGGTTGGAGGAATGGTCAGAAGTATAGCAGCTAGGATTCAATGCAAAGAAGTGCAAAATAATGCACCTGGGAAACAAGAACCCAGGGGAAGAATACACAATGGTAGGTAGTAACAACAACAAAAAAGGAAAGGGACCTGGAGGTAATCATATCAGATGACCTTAAGGTTAGCAAGCAATGTGAGAAGGCAGTAGGGAGGGCTGCGGGTATACTGGGATGCATAGGGAGAGGCATCAGCAGCAGAAAACAGGAAGTTGTCATCCCTCTGTACAGACAGTTGGTGAGACCCCATCTGGAGTACTGCGTCCAGTTCTGGAGACCCCATCTCCGTAAGGACATAGACAGGATAGAGGCAGTCCAGAGGAGGGCAACTAAAATGGTGCAGGGTCTGCAAGAGAAGTCGAGGAGGAGAGACCAAAGGAGCTTAATATGTATACCCTGAGGAAAGAAGGAGAGGGGGACATGATAGAAACTTTAAGTACCTCAGTGGAATCAACAAAGTCCAAGAGGTAGCATCTTTCAAAAAGAGACTTGCAAGAACAAGAAGACACAATTTAAAGATGGGGGTGGTTCAGGGCAATGTGAGGAAGTATTATTTCACACAGAGGGTAGTGGATGTACGGAACAGCCTCCTGAGGAGGTTGTGGGGTCTAAAACTGTGGGAAATTCAAGAATGCATGGGACAGACATAAGGCAATTCTTGTGGGGGGTAGGAAGAAATAGGCTGTTGGTTAACTAGGATCTGCGGCCTATCCTGTAGGTAGGAAAATGGGCAGACTAGATGGGCCAAGCGGTCCTCATCTGCCGTCAAAGTCTATGTTTCTATGGATCAAGGGGAAAAGGGAAAACTCAGAAGTGGGGAACTTGGGGTTCTTTTGCAAAAAAAAAAAAAAACAACAACAAATTGAGAACTTGGGGAATCAAACCCCAATCCCTGGCTTTCTAGTGTACCAGGTGCTTGTGCCTTATCCACTCCACCACAGGAGCAGCTCAATCAGGCACTGCACCTGTGTTCTCTTCAGTCCTACCTCCAGTTCCTAGTCAGCAACAGGGGTAGTGGTAGTTTCCTACCACTATAATATCCGTCACTGTAATTCATTCTGTGCTTTAGATCGTGCGGTCATCCTTGCGCTGTTTCGGCAGAGCTATATTAAGTCAGTACTGTAAGGCACTGGGGGCAGGAAGGGTTTACACAAACTCCAGAATTTGCATCCACACTCACAGGATGTCTAATGATAAGATGGTCTAACTATGCAGGTGGCAGTCGACTTTGAAAATCTGGAGAGATCTGGTTTGAAAATGCTCTTTAAATGATTTTACTTCCTTAGCTCTAGCATAGAAATCAGGTTTACAATTGTTGTTTCACAGAAGACATTCATATGTTAGCAGTCATCAGCTTTGCTAATTGCAGGGTCAAATTTTTCAGACTAAAAAAGTTAGGAAATGTGAGTGTCTCTGTAAGGTTTGACTATTCTCTGGGGAAAATAATAGTTTTCAGAATTCAAGCTTTTACAGGTTCAAACAAGAAATACACTTCTTAAAATTAGCATTTAACACGCAAATCCTAAACTAACTGTACTACAAACTTCCAACACCTGTAAAATTAATACATTTGACAGGAATACATTTAACAACAATTTTCTGGATTAAGGTTGCTTTTTTAAATAGCTAGAAATGCTAATACAGTATTGAAGCATATAATGTATTGCTTTGTTTGTATACATTTGGCACCAACTTTCTGAATTAAAGAGCAGCCAATGCCTTTAGGAAAACTTTGGAAAACATAATATTAGGACACAATTATATTACATACATCTTCTATAGATTGTTCCTCTCTGTTATTTATTACTAAAGACATTCTCACAAAACAAGATTGTTATCTCATAGAGCATATCTGCCGATATACCTTATTCTCTACTTGAAATTATAATGCTCTGTTGTGGCATCACAGTCTGTTGCCATGGGAATAATCCTGATGTCACAAGAAGAGAATTATGACATCAGGCTAGAAAGAAACAATAGGGGCTGATAAACCCTCAAGGAACAACTATCCTGTTTTCATGCATATGACCTCAGTAATAAATAATGGGGATAAGAAATTCAGAGCTAATAAGAAATGTAAGCTGCTTTGCATCCACATTTTATGTTTTCAAAATTCTTTTCGACTCATCAATGGCTCTTTAAGGAAACTTTTGTAACTAGCTAGAAATGTTACATGTATTGAAGCACTTAACTTATAAATTTATAGTGTATATTAGAACATTGTATTCATTGGAAATCTAGCTTTCCCTAGTTTTGTTGTATCATTGATATGATGTCACGATGTTGTTGTACCATCGTGAGTACATCACATCGATGGTACAGCACAGATTACATTTGTGCATGCGCCACTAGCGCTTTGTAGGTGGTCATACAATGGACAGCAGTTAAGCGAAGGCACAGGAGAAGATAGTAAGTGCCGTTCTTTTTTTAAATCTTTGCTGGCACTCAGTAGTACACCAGATTAAGGTAACAAATAAATACCGCTGTGGACCGGGAATGAGCGGAGTGTTTAGACATGTCGGGGCGGGAACGGGGAGGGGTCTCTGACATCACGGCACAACCAAGCAGGAAGGCACAAGCTGTTTTAGATTTATTCCTGCCCATACACTATAAAAGACAGTGGATGGGCAACAGTTAACAACAACACTGTTTTGACTTCTCGAGGTTTCATGACAAACGAAAACCTCTCGAGCTTTGCTCTCGAGGTTTACTGGATTGTCATGACAACCTCTCAAAGTGAACAGCAGTGTTGTTGTTCACTGTTGCCCATCCACTATCCTCTATGTTAGTACTAAAAAGGAATCACAAAATTCAGCATTGGCGAATCTAATCACAGAGTTAATATATATGCTTGTTACCATCTAGTGGGTGCTCAAGTACAGCTTGTATGTCAATGAAACACTTTTCTGGACTTGTTCTACCAGATTTAGGCACCAACAAGCATAGGTAGGAGCACCTATTGAAGGCATGCATACTCTTTCCTGCATTTGCTAAAGATTTATGTTATATCGACACTGAGTAATCTGGTGCTGATATCATTGATAGGGCTTGGTGTAGGTTTGCAGATCACAGAACTACTAGCTCTACTGTATGTTGTGGACAGTCAGTACAAATTACTTCTGGCTGAGGCTTGCGTGTAGGTTTGAATGCAGCTTAAGCAAGAAGCAGTCCAACTGCAGAGACTTAATCATTAAACTGCGTTCCTGCTAGGCATGTGAGGGAGTGATCCACATTGAGTTACAATTCTTAAACATGATGATACAGTACACAGTAAAGACAAGCATTATGAATCCTTAATGTTTGCTTGCGTACTGTACAAGATAAATTGTTATGCTAGCAGAGAACAGCAAGAGGAAGAAGCTGCTGTTAGAACTTTACTACTCTACTGGACTAAATAACTAGAACTCTACTACTGGGAACTTCAATTTAGGGTAAAAACAAACAAAAAAGAGTTAGCGTGTTTGAGGTGGGAGAAGGAATTATTAATTGTGCAGTTAGCAAGGTGAAGAAAGAAACTGTGAATTAGGGAGAGTGGCTTAAGCAGAAGGAAGCCAGGTGTTTGCATTTAAAAACTGACCTAGATAGCTTTTGGCAGAGAACAGCAAGAGGAAGGAGCTGATGTTAGAACTTTGCTGGGACTATATTGTCCTCCATCCCTCCCCTCCACCCCCCCAGCAGGTTCTATGTTTATAGGCACAGGATTTGACTGACAACAGGAACTTCCTGTTTGGGAGCAGGAAGGGAGTGATCAGAGGTACAAAAACCTCACCATCCTAGAAAGAAAAGAATAGCTCTCCACCCCCCCACCTCAGCTACTGGAGGTCTGACTCTGAGCAAGTAAGAAGAGGATCGCTGAGGAATATAGGAACTTCCTGTCCCAGAACAGGAAGATCAGGAGCTTTAAGGGCACAGAGATAGTAGGAAAGCATGGAGAAAAAAAAAGTATATAAAAAAATAAACAGAGAGAGGAAAAAGTAAGTATACAAAACAACAGCTAAGGGTCCACAAATAAAGACATGATGGGAGTGGTGCAGTGCAGTGGCTGTGGAGCAGTAGTCTTCTGGGAGACATTCTAGAGGATGCAGTGTTGTCCCATCTGCATGCACTTCTCTGGGCTGAGGGAGGAGGTTGCTCATCTCCAGGCTGAGTTGGCCAGGATTCACGGGACCTCCTTTCCCACCCAGGGACCACCAGGGCCACCGCCGCTGCCTCAGAGGCTGCCAAGAAAGAGGAGAGGTTGGACCACAGTGGGCTTGGGGGGGGTGAGGGTGGTGGAAAAGAGATGCATCCCTCCAGTTGTACCTCTCCACAATTCATATGCTGTTCTAGCACAATGTGGTTCCTCTAGGAGGCACCCACAGTGGAGACCAAGGAGGATGCTGGGAATCTCCACAAAGAAGACCCACAGGAGGGTGGCACGGGAGCCCACAGGAGAAGGAAACAACTCCTGGTGGGGGACTCCATTGTTAGGAGAGTAGAACTGGGGGAGGGATGGGAGAGGGAGGTAAGGTGCCTGTCTGGTGCCATGGCTTGGAGGGACAGGGAGCAAATCCTCATGATCGCGAGAGCAGTTGCATGAGGGAGGGAGGGAGCTGGATGTCATTGTCCACCTAGGGACAAATGACCTGGCTGGGAAAGGGATCAGAGCAGTGCAGGAGAAGTTTGTGGAGTTGGGGAGGGGCCTTAGAGAAGCAGCACGTACAGTAACCATCTCGGAGGTGCTACCTGTCCATAGCATGGGTGAGGCTAGGGTGCTCCACACCATGGGATTCAATCAGTGGTTGAAAAATTGGTGCAGAGCTCAGGGTTTTGGTTTCATTGGGGACTGGGGGTCCACCTGGAGGGATGCAGACCTATACTGGCGGGATGGTCTGCATCTGTACAGAAGGAGAACCAGGATCCCAGGTGATAGATTTAAATACTTCATTGGCAAGCATTTAAACTAGCTGGGGGGGAGGCACTGAAAAAGAGAAGGGAAATCCTAGTCCCCCTCAAAAAATCGGGGTAGTTAGTGAGGTAAACACCAAGATAGAGAAGTCAATAGGGAGAAGAGCAGGGATAAATGGAGAAAAAGACAAAGGCAGTAAGGACAGGGATGGGGCAAAAAGTGGTAAGGCCATCACAAAATGGAGGGTAATGAGAACTAATGCCCATAGTCTAGGTAACAAGCTCCCTGAACTGGTGGTATTAATGGAAGAAGGATGCCTGGATATCATGGCAGTCACAGAAACATGGTACACAGAGAACCATGGCTGGTATGTCAAAATACCATGGTACACAATCTACAGGAGGGACAGGGAGGGTAGAAGATGAGGAGGAGTAGCTCTCAATGTAAGGGAAGGGATCAAAGCAACAAAACTAATAAGTAAACAGGGAAAAGAGAAGGCACTGTGGGTCACCCGGGAGACTGGAAATGGCACCACAATCCGCACAGGAGTTGTATACAGACCTCCATCTCAGGGGGAGGAAATGGACAAGGAAATGACAGAAGGCATCCTTAGGATGGCAGAGAAAGGGGAGATATTGCTGAGAGGAGACCTGAATATGCTATATGTTAACTGGAACACCTTTGCTGCAGCCACATCCAAGAGCCAGGGCCATTCTCGATGCCCTATAGGGGGCATGCCTCAGGCAGCTAGTTTTGGAACCCACTCAGGAGGGAGCAATCTTAGACCTGGTGCTCTCAAATGGGGATGGAGAGAGGATCTCAGATCTAGAAGTGGATAGCCATCTGGAAACAAGTGACCACCAAACAGTATGGTTCATGATAAACTAAGCTGTAGAGTCAAGCCATACAAAAGTGAAGGTACTGTACTTCAGGAGGGCTGATTTTGTCAAAATGGGAGAATGCCTCAGAAAAGCACTAGCAAACAAGCAAGAAGGTGGGGTGGAGGAACAATGGGAAAACATCAAAACTGCCATCACAGAGGCAATAAGCCTTTGTGTGAAGCAAATAAACAAATCAAAACAAAAGAAAAAACACTATGGTTCTCAAAAGAAGTGCTGGGAAGGTTAGGGAGAAAAGAACATTCAGGAAGTATAAGGAAACACAGAAGGAGCAGGACAGAGAACTGTACCAGTTAAAGCAGAATAAAGTGGGGAAGGCAGTCAGGATAGCAAATGCCCAAACTGAGGAAAAGATTGCCAACTCTGTTAAGAAGAGGGATAAAACCTGTTATAGGTACATTAGGGAGTGAAGAAAGACAAAGGGAGGGATGCTGAGGCTGAATAAAGAGGAGGGTGGTTGGGCAGAGAGGGACAGTGAAAAAGCAGGGATACTGAACAAATACTTCTGCTCAGTATTCACAAAGGAAGAGAAGGGGAGGTACCTAATCCAGTCAATAGAAGCACTCTGGATAGGGGGTTGATAGCAGTCCTTTCACAGAAGAAAGGGTTCAGAAAGAACTCCTAAAACTGAAGGTGGATAAAGCAATGGGGCCTGATGGGATTCGCCCCAGAATTCTAAAAAAACTAAGGGGAGAACTAGTAACACCACTGACTAGCCTTTTTAATTAACCATGGGAGGATGGTATGGTACCTGAGGACTGGAGAAGGGTAGATGTGATTCCCCTTCACAAAAGTGGGATCAAGACAGAGACAGGAAACTATAGACCAGTGAGATTGACCTCAGTAGTTGGGAAAATGATGGAATCACTTCTGAAGGAAAGAACTGTTGAGTACCTAGAGGCCAGTGGGACACAGGACCCAAGGCAACATGGATTCACAGCAGAAAGGTCATGTCAGACAAATCTAATCAATTTCTTTGACTGAGTGACCAAAGTAGTAGACCAGGGAGGGGCTGTGGAAATAGCCTACCTAGACTTTAGCACGGTACTTGACACAGTCCCACACAAAAGATTAATAAACAAATTAGCCAGCCTGGAAGTGGGTCCCAGAGTGGTAGCCTGGATAAAACATTGGTTGGACAACAGGACACAGAAGGCAATAGTAAACAGAGTCCACAGTGAAGGAAAGGGGAGTTACTAGTGGGGCACTGCAGGGTTCACTACTGGGTCCGGTCCTTTTTAACATCTTTATAAGCGACATTGCTGAGGGACTGGAAGAAAAAGTATGTCTCTTTGCAGATGACACAAATATCTGCAACAGGGTTGATACACAGGGTGGGGTAGAAAGGATGAGGAGGGACTTGGCAAGGTTGGAGGAATGATCAAATGTATGGCAGCTTAGATTCAATGCAAAGAAGTGCAAAGTAATGTACCTGGGAAACAAAAACCCAAGGGAAGAGTACATGTTGTGGGGTGAGATACTGACAACAGCAAAAATGGAAAGGTACCTGGGGGTAGGTATATCAGATGACCTAAAGGTGAGCAAGCAATGTGAGAAGGCAGTAAGGAGGGCTGGGGGGATACTGGGATGCATAGGGAGAGGCATCACCATTATAAAACAGGAAGTTGTTGTCCCTCTGTACAGACAGTTGGTAAGACCACATCTGGAGTACTGCGTACAGTTCTGCAGAGCCCGTCTCTGCAAAGACATAGACAGGGTGGAGGCTGTCCAGAGGAGGGCAACCAAAATTGGGCAGGGTCTGCACCTGAATACATATGCAGAAAGACTAAAGGAGCTTAATATGTATAACCTCAAAGTAAGGGAAGGGAGAGGGGGGACATGATAGAAACATTCAAGTACCTCAAGGGAATCAACAAAGTCCAAGTGGGTAGCATCTTTCAGAAAAAGAGATGTGTAAGAACAAGGGGGCACAATTTGAAGATGGGGGGATGGCTCAGAGGTAACGTGAGGAAGTATTTCTTCATGGAGAGGTTGTAGATGCATGGAACTGCCTTCCTGAGGAGGTTGTGGAGTCAAAAACAGTGGGGGAATTTAAAAATGTATGGGACAGACATAAGGCAATTCTAGTGGGGGGGTAGGAGGAAGTAGGCTGTTGGTTAACTAGGATCTGCAGCTTATCCATTAGGTAGGGAAATGTGCAGACTACGTGGGCCAAGTGGTCCTTATCCACCATTAAATTCTATGTTTCTATGACACAGGGATGTGAATTCAAGCTTTTTATGAAATATGTGCATTTGATCTTTAAACATGATACAGTATCACACAGAAGATCTATCAAAACACAAGTATAGTATATGTAAGTAAATGAAGTTCACGGGAAAATGAAATGAGAATACATAAATGCTAATCATGTTCAGGTGTTACGGGCTCCAAGTCAGATTTGATGACAATGAAATTTCATGAACAGTATGTCTAACACACAACTTTAAAGGGGAACTAAAGTCAAAATGTACAACAAAATATATCGTGCAGGGTGTTTTGCTTTGTAGATGTACTCCTAGTAGGTCCTTTCTTTTCTTTGCTGTAAGGAGTTTTTAAATGAACCTGCTAGTTTATGGCCCCTGGGGATCCCCATGCTTGCATTTTTTATGGCTCTTCTTCCTACAGTGCCTCCTGTCCCATGTGACAGTTATGCATCCAGGACCATTGATTCAGAGAGTAATAACTGCTGCTGCAGCAATCTCTTGCTAGGAGCCCGATGTTCTGGCTTCAACTAAATAACTGTTTCTTTCTCTTTTCTAGGTATGTGTCTACTGTAGGTCTAGCAAGCAGAAGTGAATGTCTTGTTTTTAAAGCTTTCATGTTATTGCACTACACACAATCATAAGAAAGCACATAAATCATCCTTGGTCACTAGTGGTCACTAGTGCTATAATTAGAAAAGTCCACTCAAATTATCCGTCAGCTGTTTGTCATTTGTAAATGCAGCCTTCATTAGAGCTCCATGGACAAGGAGAGTTACTTAGAATCACAGCACTATAACTGTAAACCTGACAATGTATTTATTATAATTTAGAAACAACCTTTGAGTACAAACTCTTTTACAAAGGTTCCATGTCATGAATACAGGACAGACAGTACATTAAAACAGTTCTTGACAGAATTATTAGATACATTCAAGTTTTAGTGCAAGTACATTGGTTCAATAGGCAACACACAACATTATATTTAACAGCAGTTGTAATCAAGACAAAACACAGCTCTTGTTGAATAAATAGCCCTAGTTGCTGCACCGTCACATGGGACAGGAGGCACTGTAGAAAACAGAAGACACATAAAAATGAGAACAAAGAGATCCCTAGAGGCCATAAAACTAGCAGGCAAATTAAATAAAAAAAACTCATTACAGCAAACAAAGGGATGGACACAATAGGACTACACCTACAAATCAAAACACTCTGCACATCATGTTTTTTTTTTTTTTTTTATAAATTTTGACTTTAGTTCCACTTTGACATGCTTAACACTTGTGTACTGCTAATGGCAGTGCCTAGTGCCTCTTGTATTATAAATGTTTTACAAATATTATTATGGTTGTCTTAAAAGGAAATCCTGTTTGTAAAAGGAATATAATAATATCTGCTAGCAAGTATTTTTATCCTTAAACTCTAAAATTAGCAAATATAAAAAATGTACAGAAGTTAACTTTCAGTAGCAATGCAGGGTGGGGCCACAATTACACAAACCTGTGGTGCACAGAAACATACAAGCCAACCTGGATAGTAAATAACAGGGATTTATTGTTGGAAGATGAAAGAAGAGAGACAGTATCAGAGACAGCTCCAGTGCTCTGAATCCAGATTTCAGGAGAAACACAGTACACACATGCTCAATCCCCATAATTCAGACATGGACCGTCACACCTGTAAAAAAGTTTTCAGCTTAGTGTGCTATTCCTGATTAAACAATTAAAAAAAAAGGAAAAAAAGTTGGGTGAGAGGAGGTCAGTGTTGATTGTCATCCACTGTTCTGCCTGCCACATCCACGTGTTTTTTTCCAGTGAGTCATGTACTGGACAGGGGTGAAAGGTAGTTGCTGCTAAGTGGTTGGACCAGGCTGGGCATGGAGATGTCCTTTATTTAACAATAGGGATCGGGGCAGGAAGGGGTACCACTGAACTAACAAGGTCTTTTTTTCACAACAGTTGTTGGGGTGGTTACAGGGTACCACTAGGCTGCTGGGGATTTATATATCAGTGTACAAGAATCTGGTGAGGGTAGGGACAATGGTAAAAGGTCTGCACAGTTCCTCAAAGCATACATATACAGAGAAGCATTGGGCAGAGCAATTAATAGTCACATGATGGCACAAAAATGGTTCCTTAGCACCTCACATGCTATGTGGCCATTAGGATGCAAGCCTCTGAATATGACACCAACAAGCAAAGGTGATATTCTGTTTGAGAATGGCTATCTCCCTTTGCTGCCAGATGTCTACTGCCAGCAGAGGCTGTGGTGTGCCACGCTTATACACTTTTTGGTGCTACCACAGCCCGATACTCATAATTGATGCCTTATAAATGTGCCTCCCTGATGACTAGGTGCTATTTTGCAGAACTGAAACACCATGTTTGAATATGGGGTCTCAACTTCTAGTGCATGTTTACTGTGATGTTGGGTGTTCAGCTAGCATGATTGGAAATTTAAAAATGTTGTGTAGCATGATTGTAAATTCAAAATGTTATGTAGCATGACTGGAAATTGAAAATGTTGTGTAGCATGATTTGAAATTTAAAAAAGGTTGTGTTTTTCAAAAACAAGATGTATGTATTTATTTTAAGACATACTGAGCTGGTAACAGCTCATTTCCAGATGTGTCCCAGGGGAATGAGTACAGTACAGCATGGGAGCTAAAATAAGGTGCAAACAAAAAAAAATCATAATACCAGGGGTACTAAAGGTGCCAAAAAAGGTCTGTATCTGCCTGGATTGGTGGTAGTTCAGGTGGATGTTAAAGATTCCATGGCACTTATCGAAAAGAGTACGGGAATTTTCCCGGTGTCCTGGCCAAATTTCCCTCATTCACTAAAAATACCACCAACAGTTTTATCTGGTTCAAGGTCAGTTGGCATTCATCTGTATCCCCCTCCCCCGGGTCATGCCTGAAAATAGGCAGGATTTGTCTAGAGCACTTACCCCGGTGAACAAAAACTAAATAAATAAAAATAAATAAATAAAATAACTATGTTGCCAGAAAGAAGGCTTACAGGCTTCCCCTGACGATGAAAAGTGGAAGTGGCTTGGGGTCTGAGGTCTGAGACACAGCATCTATAAACTGTAGTGAGAAAGAAAAAAATGTCCCACTCTGAGGATCAAAGCCAGACCCCTTACTCTCTACTACTTGGTAGCCTGTAGCACTAATGCTGTACTAAGTTTCCTAGATGGGAGATGCATACTGTGGCAAATGATATTCAGCACTGATTGGAGACCCCATCCCTCCCCAAGCTGCAGTGGATTTTCATAATGAACGCCTGTCTTTCTGAAGTATTTTCCCAAGTTGCATTTAAAACTCAAAGTCTGAGCTGGAATCTTTCAAGTTATCAGCAATACAGAATGCCAAACCTTGTTGAAAGTCTTTCACGCACATCTGCAATGACATCTAACAATGTCTCTCATACTACACACAGTAAATTGCAATAAGAAAGAAACACAATGTCTCCATTGACTGAACCCAGGTCATTTCCCTTTATCACTTGGTAGCCTGTCACTCGCCACTGTACTAAGAATCCTGTACAAGCGATGCATGCTGTGGCAAAGGATATCCAGAAGTTAGTGCAGACATACACACCCCCACACAGCTGCAGTGGATTGTCATAATTAACGATGTGTCTATTTGAAGTAGTGTCGAAATCCAAGCTGGAACATTGCAAGCTGTCAGCAAGACAGAACTTCAAATCTTGCTAAAAGTATATCACTGTCATCATCAATAACATCTAACAATTTCTCTCATACTACACAAATTGTAATGAGAAAGTTAAAATTGTTCCACACTGGGGACAGAACCATGGCTTATGCAGGACTGAAACCTTACACTAAGACCTGAAGGCATTATCACTGACATCATCAGTGACATCATGCAACTGAATCACTCACACTGAATATACATTTGAACTTGACTAAATGTGAAAAGGAACATGCAGGACCACAACAGGCACTTACAGCTGTGCTGCTGGTGCCTAAAAACAGTTACTGTGCAAGGGGGTAATACAAAATTCAAAACAAAGAAGAAAGTATAGTTACCATGACTGACAGAACAGTTTCACAGAATCAGTGCTACAGCAAGTGCAATTCCCTATGGCTAAGCTGTGGTCTTAGGTAGGCTTTCATAGGCAGAATCTGAACCATAGAGCTGTACTTTGTGTAGTGGAGGAGCAAGGCAGTTTCAGGTGCAACTTCAGCAGTGAGTTTTGAAGTCTCTAAGGAGGGATTTGAAGGAACAGAGGGATGAGGTGGAGCAGATAGCAAGGGGAAGAAAAGACCAGAGTTTAGGGAACTGGAAAGAGAAAGCAGCTTAACCTACAGTGGATTTTATGGGTGGAGAAGAGCAGAAGTGAGAGACAGTGTTACAAAGGGAGTACATGGTGATAAAGGGGCATGAGGGGAGAGATGGAAGGTGGGAGGGAGCTAAGCCAGAATTTGGAGATAAAGAAAGGGCAGTTAGAGAGACAGGCACTTGACATTGAGGGAGGGAGTGGGAGGGAGAGGAATGAGTATAGGGAACAGCGGAGGATACATCCTGGCCAAATGACAGAAGGAATGAAAAAGGGAATCGAATCTGGCTAGGGTGAACTTGGGAGCGGCAATACACACAATGTCACATTACTTGAAGACAGGGAGGATCATTTTTGAAACAATTCTCTGTGAGTAGGAAACAGAATACATGCTTAATTCCTGTAGAGAGAGACCCAAGTTTAGGGTAGAGCTTCAGGTGCCTGGCATCCACATACAGACAAAAAAAATCGAGGCAATGGCCCAATCATACCCCGAGTTACTTTGAGAAGAAGACACTCTCAGCCACTGCACCATCATGGGTATACAGGACAGTGCATGTAATAAAAATGGCTAAAACACTGACACAAAATGAAACCCAGATACTGGTGTGATGATTTTATGTGATAAACACAAAGTTTTCACTTTGCCAACCACAAAAAGCGAGCACAAAACTACCCAAAGTCAAAAGGGTGAGCAACATTTCACCGACCATCGCAAACAGAGATGGTCACTTATTACAACAATGGCAACCCCCTTTGCAGGGTGCAAGCCCCCCACTCTCCCCAACATTTTTCTAATCAACTCCACAGCGGGCGTGGACACAGGGAAAAAAAACAAAGTGTAAAAAGAAATATTCCTTACAGGTAGACCCGAACCTGGGTACACCGGCTCACTTCACTACACCAAATGGATAGCTCGGCAGGGCTTGGCCACACAAATCCTGATATCCTGTTCTAGCATGTGCAGCTCACTGCTACACTTGCTGTAACGTGCTCAGCAGTAAATTTCACCACTTGCTGTTACTAGGAGCAGTTTTATTGAGTCACTCAAATTGATACACTCAATAAAATTTGCTCACATCATTGCACATGAAGGTGATCAGTACACATGATCCTGCTCTTCAGGTGCATTAGTTATCTAACTTTTTTTTCGTGGTTTACTTCAAAGTGATTGCATTTCCCTTTGGAGTCAAATTTGAACTGGGGAAAAAAAGAAATACTTAACAGAAGTTTAATGGCCTACACAGCCAGTATAGGGATATGCTTGTGGAACTGTGTTACTTTGGTTTTGGCCATTCACACTCTTATCCAGAGGAATTACCACCCTGTAGGGGTACCAAAGGCAAAGAACCCTCTAAGAGGGTTCCACCCTAAGAGGTGCCATGGGACGATTCCCTTGGCTAAAGGTACCTTAAGAAGGATCCCCTCCCAAAATTGTAGTACTATGAAGCATGTTAGCAATCAGTAGCTGTGAGACATAGTAGTAGAAAAGGCATTAGGCAGCTTGATAACGTAATGAGGTGAGCAGGTTAGCAATGGCATGAGTTTGATGGGTTGTGCTGGAGATTGAGGGGGCCTACTAAGGAGAGAGGGAACAGCAAGGGGACACCATCCACCTCCATCCAACAGTGGAACCTACCTAAAGGACTGGAAACACTAACTACAGGTAACTACCGTTTATGACCTGAGGCACAGAGGAGAGAAAAAAAAAATCTGAGGAGGAAACCTCTGGGTATCAAAGGCCTAGGTCACCTTCCCTCCAGGCTTGGGATATTTGTTTAGTGACGGCTCTGCTGCTGTGAACTGGAAACCCAATTAAAGGGGGAAAATATTTCAATTTGGAGGAAAGCTCTGACTTGATCCCTGTAATGGGAGTGCCGTGGAAGGTTGCAAGTGCTACTCTACAAAGCAACCAAGACAGGAGGAGGAGAGCAATTACTGCTGAGGTGCTCACTTGGCCTACTCATCCTAAAAACAAACCAGGTGAACCAGAGGCAGTCATGGGGAGAACAGCTTTGAAGGGTGCCTCCGAACCCACTCAGGCAGCTAAAGGGGTCCTGTAAGAGCCCCACCCCTTCACCATTGAGTCATAAATTCTACAACTTGAAGTGCCGTCAGTACAGTTGATGACTGAAGGTCCACCCAGAGTGAGAAAATTCCCAGCTATGGGCCAGGTGTGAAGGACCTTGTCCCAAACTTTACATGCTCAAGCTGCAGACTCCGGGTGTACAGCAAGACCATCAGCTACAGGGAGACTCTGTGCCAGGAATGGTATGGCTGGCATGCCCCAGAAAACTGAAGAGGAACTGAATGAGCGGTGATTGCTGGGACCTCATGGAGGTCAGATAGCAGTAGTGAACATTGAGGAATGATTGCATAAGCAATGAGTGGACCTGCACATAGATCAGTAAGAACAGCAGCAATAGTCGGACCTGCACGTAGATCAGTAAGCAAAGTATCAATAGTTGGACCTGCATGTAGGTCTGTAAAACACAGTAGCAATGGCTGGACCTGCACGGAGGTCGGAGGAGCAGCAAATATGAATAGTGGGGCAAGCCAGTCAGGCATTCAAGGAAGCCAATGAAAGTGACAAATACTCTGAGGATTTTAGGCAGTGGAGGCAGGACTAGAACATAAGTAAATATGCTACACGGGGCCACGATTCCCCCAACACCTCCAAGTCCCCCCGCCGCAGGAAAAACAAGAAAGTGATGGAAGGGTTCAAGACCCACATGACTTACAGCATCAGTAGTAGCTTAGCTGACCTCAAGAGCATAACAGCAGTGTACATACACAGTGAGCAGCATCTGTATGGAGTAACTGAGTTGTAGGATTTGATGAACATAGATTGAAGAAGGGCAATGCTGAAAGCAGCTAACAGGCAGTGCAGCAAAACTGCAGCAATGAGGAATGTGGCAGTAGTTGAGGGAGCAGGATTGAGCTGCATAGCTAGGTTCAGAGTGAGCCTGAACCAGGTGAAAATGATTAAGGTGCAGAACATGGAGAACAGCTATGTGGTTTGAGATGAAACACATAGATAATGATTGCAGCTGCATTGCAAGTAAATGAGAGCAAGTAGCATGAGCTCTGGATTAGCAATATACAAAGTGTTTTAGAAACAGAAGCCCCCCAAAAAGGCCAAAACAAAAAGACAGACAAACACAGAGGAGCAGGTAACAAACAACACAAAGAAGCACACAGCTGGAGGCAAAATACAAACCAAATGTGGGAGAACAGACAACAAAAGTCCAGCAGAAACAAGCAGAAAAAAAGAAGCAAGGGGAGGGGGCGAAAGCCCCAGCCAGCAGCACAGAACAGACCAACAGAGCCTCCAGCAGCAAAGAAAAAGTGTTTCAAAAGGAGGCTGAGAGGAACTGCTTACAGAGGTCAGGAAGTGGGAGTGGCTGGCTGCTTGTCCATTGAACTACAGGCCCAACATTTCAATAAATGGGAGATATCTCTTGACTAATCACTGTACTTCTTAGAATTCCAGGGCCACTCAGCTTTACTTTTTGGTTCGTGAACTCTAAGAAGTCACAAGAAGACACTCTTGATCAGCCAAAAGACATCCCCTTGACCTCATTTACTTATATTATAAAGCAAGTCATAAATATTTTATTTGTATAACACAAATCCCTTCTTTTGGGGTCTGTCCTAATGTTAATTTTGTCAAGATTAATGTTATAATTTGTGACTTGGCAGTGCATCAGTTGTATGGTCTTTTTAGTTGTGCAGTCAGTGGATTACAGTATTCTTTGGAACTGTTTCCTTTGCCGCTACACTGCAGGTCATTAGCATGCATGTCCAACTTACCAGCATGCACGTCCAGCACACCTTTCAGTCTCTGATAGGAATGTCTTCATCTCACTGTCAGCTGCTTATCAATACTACACTGCTCATACTCTTATTTCTCCAGTGTTGCAGCTGCTAATGTAACTTTAATGGGGTGGTATTTTACTAACCAGGAAAATGTACTGACAGCTAGGACCTGGCCATATATTTTGGAAGGGGGGGGCAGTTTGGGTAAGTGTAAGAGAGTCACTACAGCTGGAGGCAACATTGATAAGGGCCCTCTGTGGCTGGTGGCAACATCAAGAAAGCCCTCTGGGAACAGAAGACACCACTGCACATTGCAACCTCAGTAAAGCCTCTCTGGTGCAAAGCACTGCCATTGCAAACAGTAATGTACATGTTTCTAAGGGAGTGTGAGTGTGCATGCAACTTTTTGTGTGAGTGCATGTGTTTCTCGATGTACTGTCATTCAAACCTTCACACCGCCCAGTACCATTGGTACTTTGATTTAGTATAATTGAGAAAGAAGTTGAGTCACTGCCCCAGCTCAGAGGAAACAAAAAGTGTGTTTACATGTACCTTGTTGCCCTACTTTCATCTGAGCTGCTCGCCCACCACTGCACCTCAACCGCTGCTGAACTCAATTTACATGACATCCCTAATGCACCATTGCAGGGCCAGTCTGTGAGTCAGACTGAACTTCCTGCATTTTGTGTAGCATTTCTGCCAGGAAGGAGGGCATTTGTAACTTACTGTGTGGGATCCCGTGAAACTGGACAATATACACCCACACAAATTGAACCCAACAAGAGTACAGAAAAGCATTATTTCCTATTGGGACTCTTGTGCTGTAATACAGAGTGTAGGCAGGGACTTCAGAGAGGATGCAGGTGTGAGTAAGAGAGTTTCTGTATTTGGCTCAGTCTAGTTCTGCATAGCTATGGGGCTTCAGGGCACAGAAATACATGCAGTGTCTGAAATTCAAGCTCCATATATAGTGAACTGGACTGTCTTCTGCTCTTTCACAATCACACTCATATTGTAAAGAGTGTCTGGGATCTCATAGTCAAAATTATTGGTGCCAATATCAAATGCACAAATGAGGTACTGTGGGGACCGGCCTGGATACTGTCTGTACCAGAACAGAGTGGGAGCGCTACTAGTGGTTTTCACTGGGGAAGGGGCAGTTGAAACTTGCTATGTTGTCTCTCGTGAAATGGGACAATATAATGTACAGTATTTGTCCATAATCATTTCTAATGTCACCTCTCACCATGTTACACAGATGAACACAGTAATATACACTTTAAGTCAGTGCACACATTCAGTCTGCAGTTTTAAAGACATCAACCATGCACTGCACTTAAAACATACTTTCTGGGGTATGCTACTGCATATAAATTCAAAATCTACCTAGTTAAGTAGATGCGGGGAAAAGTGAAAAACAGTACCAACACTGAAATACAAAAATAAATAGTCACAGGCAGTATATAGTAAGCCAAGAGGTGCTTGCCGCAGGGTGTCATGAGGGTGCACCGGTGCAGGTGAAGTGGTGTGTTTACACACTTGCAAAAAATGCCTGCACCAGTATACGACACCACCAACAGGGCTCACAGTTTGCCACACCAGAGCAATCTACAGTGCTTCTCAAGTTTTTTACATGGCCTGACCTGTACCAGTGCAACTTATCTGCACTGCTCACAATGGTTCAGGGCATGAAAACAGGTCTAGAAACCACCAAGACTCAGAGTGCAGTTCTGCTATAACTATGCTACTAGGGCTAGGCCATTCCAAAAGACCACACCCATATCTGAATAGTGTGAGTTTTGTGGACAGATCAAGACAGCTTCTTTTCAGTCCTGAAAAAAAATATAAACAAGTGGAGATGAAACTGAAATTTATTATGTCCTGAGGAAGTATAGAAAAGGTCAAACCAGATTATTTTACTCATAGCACAGGGAGCATGACTTGAGAGCACAAATGTAAGCTGAAAAATATCCTGAGCAACAGAGAGATCAAGGAACTTTTTTTTTTGTTACCCAAGAACCATAAAATACATGCAACAGTTTTTATGCAAAGGTTATAGTGGCGAAACACTCTTGGGGTAACTTAAAGAAGCCTAATGCAGTCCTTGGGGTCACAGGATGTGAATAAAATATGAGATTTCTGGGCCTGACAGTCTCTTCTGACTTTCAAATCTTAAAATCCTTAAAAACAGTTTTAAAGTGATTTACAGTATCTGGTTAAAAAATAACATCCCATAATGATTTATTTAGTTTGTAAAGTATCTTCCCTTCATGACACATGCTCCCCCACCTTGCAAATGAACTAACTTGTCAGTTGTTACCAGATGGTCAAAGGTGGTTACAGTAAATTCTTCCTTTCCGATAACAGACATTACAGAGCTCAACTTCCTCACTGTTGCAGCTATGCCACACCACACTCTCTGCAATCAATCTTCATTTGTGTTTCCCAGCTCCATAACACTTAATGCAGATATGGTACATTCCTACTTCAATGGCAGGAACAAAAACAAACACTGATCATCCACTTTCTTGGTGCCACACAGGATACCTGAAAACACAGTACATCAAAAATCATGTACTTTGCAAAACTTAGGGGGGAAAAGGAAGTTCAACACAATTCAAACAGATGTTATATAGTATCTCTCTGATTGTATCATGCACCACCACCAGAAAGCTACTGACACTGTGCCACTTGTAATTAAAAGCACTTAATATTTTTATATATTGACTTTGTTCCAGTTAGTACAAACCACGCATAGGTATGTTAGCACTGATAAAAAGTTAAAAAAGTTCCAATTTTATGTCGACGTGCAATGAAAGATTTACCTTTCCTGCTATGAAGACTCATTTACAATTACACAATTTATTTGCTTTACAACAGTGAACCGAGCAGTTGAAAATCACTAGTTTCCAGCATGTCCTAAGGCACTGGTGGGCAAATAGTAACAGTAGAGAGTTGCTGTGTAATCCTGCACAATGAATACGGTTTGCAGTAGGCACTGGCATAAAGGATGCATTTTCATGCTATTCCAGATGGAGACTACAATAGATATGAGCGCTACAATGAACAAAAACTTTACATTGTAATGCTTATGTTACACAACTATGGACTTGCACATGTCTTGGGGGAGGGGGCTCAAGGTCAATTTTTTTGGAAAAATGCCAAATAGCAAGAATGATAAACTGACGTTGTGAGACAACTGCAACTCTTTATTCGAGTATGTAGCAGCCCCATTTAGTCTCGCTGATGCAGAGCTAGTCTCAAAATGTTTTTATCTTTTCTGCAGTTTTGCAGTACCTAGGCTGTGTAATGAATACGAATTCTTGAATACCCCCCAAATAATAAGATACTCAGTACTTGAATGTGCAAACAGAGTATTTTTCATTATTCCGGGTAATTGTTTTACAAAAATAAAACAACATTATCACAATTAAAAAAACAACAACTATCAATCGTCTGATGCCAAGTGCTAGTCGCATGGTCACCCCTCCCACCACAGTCATTTCTGTACTCCACACCCCTCAAACTTTCTCCAATACACAGATTTAAAAAAAAACATATATATATATATATGTGTGTGTGTGTGTGTGTGTGTGTGATGGGTTCCTGGAACAGTGCCAGGAGCAGCTCTCATATTTTAATATTAGACCCATCCCAACCTGACCCCCACCTCAAACAGACACCCTAGCCTGCCCCCAAATGGTGATTCCTCAAAGGTGTCCCCCCCCCGCACCGATCCCTGATCTATGAATGAAATACAAACAGACCACCCCTCAGTGCAGCCAAGCCCCTGCCAGGCACATGAGTATAAGCTTTGCATTTCTAATGTTTACTTTGCAGCTCGTTGAAAGGTAAACAACTTCCAGGTCCAAACATTGGAAATATAGTGGTTGTCAATAACACTGTTTTTAAAACTAGTTCTTTAACAATACTAAACATTTTCTATGTCTTGTAATACTTTCAGATTTTTTCACTCACTTCTACTGTTCTTTTGGCATCGTTCGAGAAGTTGTACTGCTCCATTCCCGAAAGCCACTCACAGGCATGCTGGGATTGATGAGAGTGAATGCATCATAACAATTTGCATGCACAGTGTTTATGCAGCTGCGATTTCAGCGTCTCTGCTTCTGCTTCTACACAATGCAAACTACTTCAATTTTTTTTCCATAAATAAGGATGACAGGTTAGTGTTTACAGACAAGCTACAACACCGCTGAAGGGAAAAACTGCAACTTTTGAAACCATGGTCTAATACACATGCTGACATTTAGATATCTAGTACCAGGATATTTTGTTTGCAGTCGGTAATGACAGACCGCTGCGCAGGTGAGCGGGAAAGCTGAAGAAGTCTGTATGCTGCTTTTGACGGCAGTGGATCTTGAGGGTACTACATCAGCAGCCATGGTCACTGTGGAATTAGACCATGTACCACATATTATACATCAACGAACGAAAGCACTTCGTTTCTGTTTCTTTTTTAATGCCATGTTATAAACCGTATTATCACACATAACTTGTCTAAAATAATACTAGTCTGATTGACTGTGGAATATGAATTGTATTTGTTTATTTGCTTTTGGTAACCGGGTAAGTGCACTAGGCATAGCCATGCCTATTTTCAGGCATGACCCGGGAAAGTACAAATAACAAACAGTTTGAAGCAGTACAACAATTGGTAATACAGAGGGTACAGGTACAAATACAATTACCAGTGAGATAGAAATACAGTTGGGACAAAAGCAAGAGAGATGCAAGTGCGAGTTCAACAATATTCAGGATACAAAATATGAGAGATATCATTGCAAACATTTTATGAAATACAGTAAAAGTGCATTTAAACATTGTCTTAAGTAGGAACACAGTAGAGTAAACAAATAATTAATGAATCATGTATTTTACAATGTTGAGACTATATTACTTTAAGGATGATGTACATAAGGGGAGAAGTTGAGCTGATGCCTTGCCCCCCCTAACAAACTGTAGTTAAACAAAGTGCTGGGGTACTAAGTCTGCTTGTTGAACATCTATTTTTCAATTAAACTTTTGCCTTGCAATCTACTGGAATTTTGAGTATATATATTCTGGCATCTTTTTAGGTAAGGGAACTAACTGCAAAGCAAAGCTAAACTGAGCAGTTCTGGCACATAAAGGACTTGAGAAGGCACTCTCATAACCATAAGATATAGCCCTATCACCTGGCATCCCAGGGACTTACCTCGATCCCGGTGCTTCCCCCATGACATCCTGCTCCCCATAGCGAGGGTCACTGGCCCCTCCTGCCAACAAACGGATCTGGTTTCTGGGAGCAAGCTCTGTAGCCTGGCTACAGAGCCTGTGAGAGGTTGGTATCATCCTGCCCTGTGCCAGACATTTTCCTCTTCTTTTTTCTTCCCTGGAGGAAGAGACATGCAATGCCATCCAGACATAGAAACATAGAAGTTGATGGCAGATAAGGACCGCAAGGCCCATCCAGTCTGCCCATTTCTTTTTCTACCTTATGAATGTGCCATTGGCCTTTGTTCTGTCAATGGCCTATCTATTCATACTCATCTGTATTGCTCCCTTATGCCTATCCCATTCCTGTTTGAAGCCCTGCACTATATTCATATCCACCACTTCCTGAAGTAGGCCGTTCCATGCATCCACCACCCTTTCTGCGAAAAAGAACTTACTCACATTTCCCCTTTATCGGCCTCCCTCTAATCTCATGCTGTGTCCTCTTGCCCTGCTATTTTTCTTATATTAAAACATGTTAGACTCTTTCACCTTGTTAATGCCTTTAAGGTGTTTGAATGTTTCAATCATATCACCTCTCTACCTCCTTTGCTCTAGGGTATACATATTGAGCTCAGTTAATCAGTCATCATATGTTTTCTGATGCAGTCCCTGCACCACTTTGGTTGCCCTTCTCTGGACTGCCTCAATTTGGTTAATGTCCTTGTGAAGGTGTGGCCTCCAGTACTGCATGCAGTACTCCAGATGGGGCCTAACCAGTGTCTTGTAAAGAGGGATTATTACCTCCCTCTTCAGACTTATGATATCCCTACTAATACACCCCAACATCCCTCTAGCCTTACCTACTGCTTTAGTGGTCTGCACCTGTGTGAAGGACATCACTGGCTGCCAATCCACCCATCTCCAAGTTGTGGTCCCTGGCTGCCTGCACCCTTAGCCACTGCTAGAGGCCAGATGAATGCTTGGACCCATCTCCCTCCCCCAGAGAAGGACAGCAGTCCACTGGATGCTTAATCCTCTTCTCCCCGGCCAAACCCCGGTAACCCGAGACTGCTCCCAACCCTAGGTCACTGGCGTGGTGGCAGGTGAGGTAGAATGCCTCAGCCCTCCATACCACTGGGCTGACTGTAGGAAACTTGAATTTAAAATCAAAAAGTTTTGCTTACAGGAAAATGAGCGAATCCCTTGTGTGAGCAATGGATTATGCCATCTGAACTAAGCATCAGGATTTTAGAACTGTTTGCATGAAAAGAGCCTCTTGTGGTTATGTGAGTGTCAGGAATGTTTAAAAATAAACAGTTCTGATTGACCAAAATAATCTTGTAATTTATAACACGCAGTATTTTGTTTTGAGGAGTATAGAGTTTCACTAGCTGCAACATCAGCATTTTAGCGCACTCTAGAGTGTGTCTTTCATACTGACTGAGCAAGCATGGATTGTGACTAATATTGATGCCCACCAACCCCATTCATGGATTAGGGTGAAGAGGCAGACTTTTGAAAAATGGCCATTTTAGGCCAGGGGTTGAATGGGGGGTTACACTAAAACAGTTAATTCATGGCACCATGCCAGGAGACTGATATTTCTTTTTAAATCTGTTTTTTGGTGAATGGGGAGGGGGGTGAAGGACAGGCTATGATGAGGAATACAGAGTAGCTACCCAGTATGAATACTCAACAAGTAGTCACAAAATGGTACTTGCACACCTTTAGCAGTCTCCCGACAAACCAGCATTGGGTCTCTGGGTCATTCTGAATCACATCTAATACTACATACAGCCTAATCATTCTGCTTAGCCTATTTTGTAGATTTTACTATAAGCTGTATTCTACTATTCCTAAACCTAATTAGGCATTATTTATGGTTTTACAGCAACTCCACGTTTTCAAATCTTGCAGTTCGACTAAAGCATATTACACTACTGCCTCGGTACTAGTTATTAAAACAGCACTGAACTCTATGTTGTTTCCTTTGTTTTGAAAATCTCTCGCATTCCTTTTTGTACTAAACTGCTGATTACCAGTTGACACATCTGAACCGCTGAACGAGCTGGTTTATCCCGCTGCTGGGCTGCTGCATACAGGCTAAGCTGGCTTGGTGAGATTTTAGTCATGATTTAAGAACAGAAATTGAGTCTTACTCTTTACCTCTCACTCAAAGAGGTACAGTAGTGAGTTCCATGCTTCTCAAATGCCTCTGATATTTAGGGATGCCCCTCAATGTTTCTATCAGTAATTTCCTTGATCCCGCCTAAAAGCAAAATAAATCATTTCACTAGTCTCTTCAGTTTGATCCATCACAACTCTGTAGCACAAAACAGTGTCTAATACTGAAGTTATGGAATCTGACATGAAGAAATCAGACTGCTGCAAATGCACACACACTTCTTGCACAGTTCAGATATGCAATGAGGCTTGGGGTCAAACCTACGTAAATGACTGGATAGAAGTACCCTGCCAATTGTGCAAAGCAGTCAAATAATACAAATCCAACTATGTTTAAGTGGAACCAGTCTTGTGCTTAGGAACAGCAAGTTATGTTTAAAAGCAAAAAGTATGTCCTGTTCCAGTCAATAGGTCATTTTAAAAATGTTCTTGGTTATCCTTTCAGGATACTTTCTAAGTCATGGTCTCAGCAAAGTATCAAGCCAGACCCAAAGGTATCAGACATTTCATACACTTATGTATGGACTCTGCTATAGGATGCCAGGGAGAAGAAGTATCTAGTTTGTTGTTTTGCACTAATGTAAGCTTATTAAAGAGGTCAGCCGGTGTAGCTCTTCTCCAAGATCAGGAGCACGTGTCTGCCACTGCCTGCCTCAGCTGCCACTCATTCTCACAACACAGCCACATAGACTTCAATGGGGGGAAACAAGCAACGCTGACATTGCTGCAGCAACTCCTCTTTTGCCCCACTTGGGCACACAGCTACAGTACAATCAGGTGGCACGCGGACTTTCCAGTACCCTGCTAGTTAACGAAGGAACATCATGGAGTGAGGCAGAAAAGAAGAAGGCCACCAAGAGAATGCTGGGACTGGTACTATCCACTAAGAAATAGCACGATAATGGACCCACAGTAGAGTTAATGTTCCCCATGTGATTGTCCAGTCAAGAGACACTGCAGCTTAGTGTTGGAGACTACTGCAGCATCAAGCATCATCTTCAGTTCTGGCTGAGTAGGCGAGGGTGTGTGTGTAAGAGAGAGCACGAGAGACAGAAAGATGCAGTTTCTTATGTTCAGCCTCAGGAGTGAACAAAGCCATCAGAGTTCCAGTCAAGGACTACGAAAGAAGTTTCTAAGCCTGTGGACTGCAGTGCATGCTCTAGACTTCAGCCTTCATAGTAGGCGTTGCCTTGCGTAGTGTGCTCCCGCCCCCTCCATACTTACCAGTGGCTGACAACGGTTTACAGGACTGGCTGCCATTGTGACATACCTTAGTACAGTGGCACCAGACTCCAGTGCCACAGCAGCCATTGTTTTATGTGTTCTAGTTATTTTTATTTTAAGATACTTGCTGTGGTAAATAGGGTACATTTCTAGCTTAGAATTACTAGGATGCCATTTCTTAGATTGCATTATAAATGTTTAACCGAAGAATAAAAATGGTAATCTATGGGCTGCCATCGGTTGGATTGGCTTACAGTAGGAGAATAACTTCAGACCTTACTTACTATGGCTTAGGTTTTTTTTTTGGCTAGATATGTCAAAGAAAGTATTTTGCTTAGTCCTAAATATAAAGCATAAAATTGTAAACATGAGCCATGCAGCTGCTTCTCCTAATGAAACCCCATCCCATGCACTGTCACTTGCCAACTGCACTCCTACCCAAACCAACCCTTGCACCATCTGATCATGGTTCTTCTACCCCCTAAGATCCCCTCTTCCACGTGCACATGATACCAGTACCTTACCCACCACATGATCTCCTCACACACACATGCCTCTCCTCCATTCCAATGTACCATAAAAGCACAAAGACTTATCCTCTGACAATGCGCAGATGGGCTGCTACCTTTGTATTGCTCCTAGTGTCTATGTTATGCTTTGTATTATTTGACCTGTTGAATGTTAACTTTTGTTCGCTCTGTATTGCCGAAACAGTACTTATGTTACTCACTCCATTTTATGTCACCGAATCAATATTGTCCAGCCTTTGTTAATCATTTTTAATACTGTCTTTGACATGGAGTAAACAAATTGTTATTTTGACAAGTAACCTTTATAAGTGAGCATTTCTGCTCAAAGGTGTATTCCTAAACTTTTAAATAAATAAATAAATAATGACATGGAAAAATAAGTCATGTTAAAATCTCATGTTGGTTAACAAGGAATGATATAAAACATGTTTTCATTTGGATCTTCTAACAGACCCACGTAAAGGAAGATTATATACTCTATATCGGATGGAGCTTTTTAAAAGCAACATCTTAAATGCCAGCTATAATAATGCTACAGAACAGTCTGACAAATAGTATTCTTGTAACATTCCTGAGATTGAAAATCTGCAACATGTTATGTTTGTCTGTACAAGGTATATTAAACTAAGACAGATCTATAGAAAACAATACAAACCCAAGATAAGGACTTGCTTTTAAACATCATGTTTGCCTCTGAAGATGAACAGATTATAACTAAAGTTGCTGGGTACTGGGTCAATACGCTATATACAAAATGGCGTAGTCAAAACCATGCATCACAGATAGCATGTGTGGATATAGTGACAGGGTGCAAAACCGCAAAATGATGAAGTGGTGTAAGTGCAGTTTTGCACCCTGTAGCTCTTGCTTGGGTAGCTAGTCATGCAGAGGATAAGACTTCTGCTGGGAGAATGGCCCACCGAGCAGCTGCTGTGGCTCAGTGGGATGAGCCACAGGCAGCAAGGGAAGTAGTGTATCTGTGGACTGGGTCTCGAATCCCAGTCCCAGACAAATTAAGCTTTTAGTTTGTTTTTTTATCATTTTGCACTTTGTGTGATATGGTTTTTCCCTCCGGCTCAGGTTTTCCCCATCCCTGTGCCCCCCCAGGCTGATTATTTAAATGGGGGCTCAGAAACATCCCCTTTAACAGAGAGGGTGGGGCAGAACCCCCCACAAAAAATAAAGAATTTGCACTGTTTTATGCCAATATTTAGTTTCAGTGATACGGCTCAGTGCTCACAATGTACCCATTGTATTGACAGCGTGGTACACTGCTGTGCTGTTTTTGTGTGTGAGATTATAAACACCATACCAATTTGCTGAATACTTACAAAACATTAATAAAATACACTCAAATTATTAAAGTATGGGAATAGCAGATGCGCATTCTATCAATGCTGTGACTGAAACAGTATTGTCCAGGTTTTACAATGCTGATTTAATTGCTTCCATTGGATTTTAATGTTTAAGATCATTATTAAAGCAAAGTATTATTTCAAACATTTACATTAAATGGGGAGGGATGGGAGAAAAGGCTGTCGAGGGAGGGCCGATAAAGGAGGGACTCTGTCTCCACCCCCCTGGGGAGCTGGAGAAATGCAGGAAAAGGCCGACTGCTAAAGTGCAGACCAGGGGAAAAAAGAATCCCCATGGGAACACGAGCAGGGGAAATGGAAGTATAGGGAAAGGGTGGAAGGTAGTCCTGCTAAATGCCAGGAGCTTGGGCAATAAAATGCCTGAGCTCCACGCAATGCTAACTGAGGGAGCGGTGGATGTGGCAGTGGTCACTGAGTCCTGGGCCACCGCAGGACATGACTGGGACCTGAACCTGGAGGGTTACACTATGTTCAGGAAGGACGGGGGAAGGGAAGGGGAGGAGGGGTAGCAATGATAGTCAAAAACTGCATTGGCATAGGGGGAGCAGAGGAGGCGGAGGGAACCGTAGAGGCGATTTGGGTCACCTTGATAACAAGGGGGGGCAAGAGAGTAAAAATAGGAGTGGTATATAGACCCCCTGCACTGGTGGAGGAGCTGGAAGAGAGTCTGGTGGCAGATGTTGGAAGACACTGCAGACTGGGCAGGGGAAGGGTGGTGGTGTTGGGGGACTTAAACATGCCAGGAACAGACTGGGAGACTATGACATCCTCGGTGGCCAGGGAACAGGAGGTTGTTGGATGTCTTTCAAGAGCGTTCTAACTCAGCAGGTAGGGGAACCAACCAGGGAGGTGTGGGTACTGGATGTGGTCCTGGAAGACAGTGACCAGATTGGGGGCCTGGAGGTAAGAGACCCATTGGCGGGGAGTGACCATGCCATGGTCTGGTTCTGCCTGGACCTAGGAGGGGTAGAAGGCTGCACAAAGACGGAGGTAACTGACTTCGGGGGGGATGTTAAGGAAATGGAAAGGATCCTTAAGGAGCATTTGGATGGGATTGGGTCAGACATGGACGCTGATAGTAGGTGGGAAATCATCAGGAGAGGGGTGCAGGATGCTACCAGCACCTGTGCAAGAATAAGACGAAAATGCGGTAGGCCCCGGAAACCCTGTTGATGGACCAGGGAGGTCCAGGAGGTGATGTGAGGAAAGAAGGCAGCCTATAGGCAATTCAAGTGCTCAAGGAGTAAAAGGGATTGAGGGGAGTACGAGCTGATAGCTAGAAGGGCCACTAGGGTGGTGAGGGCGGCTAAGGCAAGGAAGGAGCAGAACCTGTCCAGGGAAATTAGGAGAGGGAACAAGGGGTTCTTTAGATACATTGGGGAAAAACGAATGGTGAAGGGGCAGATTAGCAGGATTAAAACAGGGGAGAGATGGGCACAAGACCCGGGGAGCAGGCTGAGGTACTAAATGAGTATTTCACCTCAGTTTTCACCAAGGAAAATGGGGTGCTGCATCATACATGGGAGGAGACAGTGATACTGGGGGCTCTTACCGATCGGCGGGTCTGGGGAAAGGGAGGCATCACTGGCAGGAGGGGAAGGCTAAGCAGGGAGAAGAGGTAGTGGAAGTGAAAATCATAGCAGAGAGAGTGAGGGAAGCCCTCAGTTCCCTTAAGACGGAGAAAGCACTGGGGCCGGATAAATTACATCCCAGAGTGCTGAAGGAACTTGCAGATGTCCTGGCAAAACCCCTGGCAGAGCTTTTCACCATCTCTCTGAGGACAGGGTGGGTGCCCCAGGACTGGAAGGTGGCGCATATAGTGCCTATCCACAAGGAGGGATGAAGGGAGGTGGCAGGGAACTACAGGCCTGTCAGCCTGACATCGGTGGTGGGCAAGGTGATGGAGGGCATTGTCAAGGTGAGGCTGGAGGAGACATGGAAAAGTCAGGGTGCCTGGACGATAGACAGCATAGATTCATCCTGGGGAAATCGTGTCAGACAAACCTTGTGGAGTTCTATGACTGGGTGATGAGTGCCTTGGACCTGGGTAGACCAGTGGACGTCCTCTTTCTAGACTTCAGCAAGGCATTTGACTCTGTCTCTCACACATGGGCCTGTTGGATAAGCTGGGAGAAATGGGGGTGGGGAACCAGATAATCAGATGGATAGGCAATTGGCTCCAGGACCGGACCCAGAGGGTCGTAGTTGGTGAGATAGTCTCATCCCCAAGGAGGGTCATTAGTGGGGTCCCACAGGGATCAGTCCTTGGGCCTCTCCTGTTCAACGCCTACGTCTCTGACATAAGGACAGGTATCAGGAGTGAGATGAGTCTCTTTGCGGATGACTCAAAA
Source organism: Neoceratodus forsteri (assembly GCA_016271365.2). NCBI lineage: Eukaryota > Metazoa > Chordata > Ceratodontiformes > Ceratodontidae > Neoceratodus > Neoceratodus forsteri. The sequence continues at coordinate 1,182,523,679 of CM028131.1, forward strand.
CTGGGGGCAGTGGTGGATGGGGAGGAGGGGAGGGTGGCCCTACAGGAGGGCCTGGAGGCTCTGGAAAGATGGTCTAGAAAGTGGAAGCTAAGGTTCAATGCAAGGAAATGCAAGGTACTGCACCTGGGGCCCAGAAACCTGGGACAAGTGTACATCCTGGTGGGGGGAAATGCCACAAGTCTCGATGGCTGAGAGGGACCTGGGGGTGGTGGTGGATGTCAAGATGAACAACTCGGAGACTTGTAGGAGGACAGCAGCCAAGGCCAACAGGATGCCGGGATGCATCGCTAGGGGGATCACCTCCAGAAGGAGGGAAGTGATACTCCCTCTGTAGAACTGCTTGGTGAGGCTGCACCTAGAGTACTGCGTGCAGTTTTGGAGGCCACACCTAAAGAGGGACATTAAACTCCTGGAGAGGATCCAGAGGAGGGCAACCAAAATGATTTGGGGCTTGGGAGAACAGGACCTATGAAGAGAGGCTCGAAGAGCTAAATATGTACACATTGGAAGAGAGAAGAGACCAAGGGGACATGATAGAGGTCTTCAAGTACATGAAGGTAAATAGGGAGGAACAGTCAGGGTGCTTCGAAGGAAGGAAGAGGGGGGCCACTAGAGGGCATGGGTGGAAGCTGGAGGGGGGAAGATTCAGGGAAGAAAGGAGGAGGTGCTACTTCACTGAGAGGGTGGTGGAGCCATGGAATGCACTGCCTAGGGGGCTGGTGGAGGCAGAGATGATGGAGGGGTTCAAGAGGGGGGTGGGACAGGTACAGGGGAAGGGTTCTGAAAGCAAAATCCAATGCAGTGAAAATGTCCGGAACTGGGAAGGGAGAAGCCAGAGAAGGCGAGGGGGGCAGCAAGGTCAGCTCCCAGGGTGGGGGCTGACCAAACGAGCAGACGCGAAAGACCGTTAAGCCTATTCTGCTGGCATTTTAGTATGTTAATAATATCTAGTCACTGCTGTTTCATTCATAGTAGTAATGGAATCCAAGTCTCAGTTTCAGCTTCATTTTCCATAAAGCTTCGTAGACCCTCAATGAAGACACTCATGGCATCCTGTAGACTTCTGGTTTCACTGATTTAACTCTGTGAAAATTAAAAAAAAAACATTATGGCTATTGCAGTGTTGGGAGTCCAGTGTCACTATAGTAACTTGCTCCTGTAAGCCATATTCAATCACCCTTACATACCACAAAGTATGTAAGCATGGGGGACAGGTGACCTTCACTCAGGGAAGTAGAAGAAATCGAGCTGCTGGCTCCACAGAGCCCAAATATATCTTCCCTTCCCAAAATGCTGGTAGCAAACTTTTTATTATGGGAAGGCTTTAAGCCTGAGGTTCAATGGGTGGAGCAACAACATCACTCCCCCATCAGGCCTTAAAAGACCACTCCTCCTGGGCTGCTCCAGGATTCATTTCTCATTCCCCCACTATCCACCCCTCCTCCTCCAGTGGCTCATCTCTCTTTCCTGTGGTCTTCTTCCTAAGCTACCTTTAGCCAAGGGAATAATTCCCTCAGCACCTATGGGGTGAACCCTCCTCTAGGGTTCCTTGTGTAGTACCCCTACAGGGTGGTATATCTCATGGATAGAGAGGCGAACAGCCACAATGTATCAGTGTCACACAAGCATACATCTCATCCAGTTGCATAAGCACAATTGAATTGAGGTTTATGTTCCAGAGGTCTGGCTACTACATTCGCTTTTGATGGTTTTTTTTTTGTTTGATTGTTTATGGGGTTTTTTCAGTTCAGCATGATTGGTGTTATTTAAAGAAGAACTGTATTGAAACTAAGTCATTTTTTCCTATAAAAGCTGTTTTATAAATACCATATTTCTTTTCATACAAGCAATCTTCAAATACAAGCCATCTTCAAATAGAAGCTGCAGCCCATAATGAATATGTCTAATAAAAGTCACCCTCAGATAGATGCCGCAGCATCTAATACGGTTTGAAGTCATGTCAGATAAGCACTGTAGGTATGATCTGCTGTGATTTTTATCTCTGTAAATATGAATATTATTGTATTTCTTTTTAAATTTTTGATCTTAGTTCATGCTAGTTGTGTTTATTTTGCTATGAAGTACACCAGTAACAATATACTTGATCATATTCAGGACGTGTAATATTTTCTTTTTCATGCTTTTTGTTTTAATTTTGTAATCCAAGCCACCCTCAAATACAAGCCACCCGTGAATGTAAGCCACAGGTCAAAATACAAAAATTTAATAGAAGCCATAGCTTCTATTCAATGAAATTCGATACCGGTACCCATTTTGTTATGGTCCCATGTTTACTAGCCTTTCTGTAAACTCAGTCAGTGTTTCTGAAAGGCACTCACATGGTAAGTACCATTTTAGAACTATATAATGTAGTTTAACTCCTTTCAGCCACAGAAGTCTACAGCAGATCACCCATTCATTGTGGCAACAATGGAAGGGCTGAGCAAGGACATGAACTGCATCACACATGGTCCATACTAGCAGTGTGTGAATCGGAAAAGAGGAATTATGATTCCTTATTGGTAATTCTAGTTGTGGGTTGGCTCCATTCACGCATAGTCAGTCGTGTGGGCTGGAGCTTAGCCCCACACTATTTACACTTTGGTGCCTTAGACTGAGTTTCACTTGACTTATTGGTAAAATTGCACTTGCTGCTTAAGTCTGAAACCCTGGATAGCATGTGCAGGGAAAACAAAGTGAGATCAGCAAGCTAAGGAGAAAACTGTTTTTACAATTGTTGTGCTAAGCAGCAAATGGTTACAGCAGCAACAAAATTCCAGACCCTGGAGATCTACTATAATTGTTATCCAGCAGATGAGGGATGTTATGAGCTGTAGCACTGAAGCAATAAAAGTGGCATTTGGAGGCTGCAACACATGGGCAGTACTACAGCAAGATGGCTGCTTCTAAAATGCACATGCACAGCTCACCAAGATGGCCACAACGTGGGAAAAAACAACCTCCCCCAGATGGGTATGCCAACTCAATGGCAACACCAACACAGTGACATCCCTTGCTGTCAGCAAAATTGATACTTTGCCAACAGATTGCTGTGTTGGTGCACCCGAGATGGGGGCACACTGTCTCCTGGTCCTGCACCCCTTCCACGAATCAACTCAGACTGGAAAACAGGACCAGGAGACATAAATCCCATCACTGAGATGCTGGTCTACAAAAGTGTTGTTGAACTGGCATCGTAGAACCCCCAAGATGGCATCTGATCAGACTGAGCATCCAATGTAGTTTTGTTGAACAAAGGGAAACACTTCACTGTGCCTAACAAACCAGTCTCCCTCCTAAGTACAGTAGCACAAGCTTGTCTGCACTGAGGAGAATGAGGAATGACAGTGCAGTGGAAGTGGGAGTAATCTTAGCCCCTAGCAGGTCCCACCACTGAAGGGATGCTTCTTCTGCAGATATCTCCTCTGCCAGCTTCCTAAATCCATGCTACTCAGCCAAGTCATTCAAGGGTAGCAGATCCTTACAGCATTGGACGTTGAAGTTCTCTAAAAGAAAATGACTCCTACAGGCAGTCAGTGATGGACGGGAGGTTTTTCCAGCTAAGGCAAATTGAAAGAAACTGAAGGAGTCTGGGAAGAGGCATGTCCTAGGACTTTCCTCAGGCTGTTTTCAACCTGGCCCAGCTAGCCAGGGAAGGAAAGTCCATACCACTGACTATACTTATGAGATGACTCACAACAGCCACTTGTTTACAACAAGGCCAGCAAAAATAGAACAGTAACATTTAAAGCACTTTATATACATGTACACCCTGGAGAAGTGAAGGGATGGGGGGGGGAGACATGATAGAGGTCTTTAAGGGATTAATAAGGAGGCTCGGACGGGATGTTCCAAATAAAAATGGGGAGGTCAGAGGAAACATGTGGAAGCTGGAGGAGGGGAAATTCAGGGGGGGGGAGGAGGAGGAGGTGTTACTTCACTGAAAGGGTGGTGGAACCATGGAATGCGCTGCCAAAGGGACTGGTGGAGGCTGATACTGTGGAGGGGTTCAAGGGGGGCAAGGACAGGTATAGGGGGAGGGCGAAGCTGAGGAAGTCCAATACTCTGGAAAGGGGATGAGGAAACCCAAGGGGGTGGGGGAGACAGCAAAATGGGCGTCCATTATGGGTGCTGACTATCGAGCAGACTTGAAAGACTATAAGGCCTATTCTGCTGGCATTTTAGTATGTTAGCATGTTATGAAGCTTCAACAGAACCACAGGCTTAAAAGTGCAGCAAAATCAGGGAATATGCACAAAATACAGCATCTTGCTGCCGAAGTTGAATCTACAGACCGCCCAGTGCTTCACTTCTCATAGTTCAGCTATTAGCTACTTTGCTATCAGCATTCCATATTTCCCTATTGCTTCAGTGAATCTGTAATGAAAGAAAAATGTATTTATTTATTTATTTAGACAGCAGTTTGGAAAACCTTTGAGCCATAGGCTCATTTACAAAGGTACCTTGTCACAGTAAGACAAACGAAAATACACAGTATAACAGTATAACACAGTATAACAGTAACTTAAGACATAGATACAAACAAGCTGGTACAGGTAGGATTGATGCAAACAATATCAGAGTTATGTTGTCCTTAGCAGCTTAGTAGTAAGCTTTGTCATTAGTATTGAGTACGGCTTTGACTACTGGCAATTACAGCTTCGGGTGTTAACAAAGTGGTTCCGTAAGAACGTTTTGAAGCACGATATAGTTGGAGCTGGAGGGGAGCAGTGTGTTGAACCAGGAGGGGGCCCTAAAGCTGAAGGCTCTTTGGCCGTGAGAGGTCCTAGCTCTAGGGATAACAAGAGAGGTTTTCCCAGAGGTCCGTGTATGAACTAGTGGGACAGAGCGGTGGATGGTGGTGGTCAATCCAGGAGGGGATAGCCCAAGGAGGGTCTTTTTTGTAAGGGTACAGGTCAGATATTTGAGGCGCTCGTCAAGATCAAGTACCAGCGCTTTAGCATACAGTAGACAGGTGTGTGTTAGCCTAGGTGCCCCAGTAATTAACCTGCAGGCCTTATTCAGAGTAGTGCAAATTTTATGGAGGCGGTCTGATCAGCAGCACCATACACCAGCAGTCCATAGTCCACTAGGGACAGGATAGAGGAGGTGATCATGTAGTCAAGAGCCTCTGGGGGAGGCAGTGTTTATACCGATGTAAGATGCCCAATCGGATATTAGTGGCAGTGGCTAGGGCAGCGATGTGTCCATGGAAGGAGAGGGAGGGGTCAAAATGAATCCCTAGGTATTTATAGGAGCAAACTTGTTCGAGTGGGAAAGAGGACCCAGAGTGAATGAGGAGTTTGAAGTTGCTGGACTTGTTTTGAGGATGAATGAAGAACATGGTTTTTGTTTTTTTTAAAAATGCCTTCTTAATGATGGAAAGGCACAAGGATGGAAAACAAATCAAAATACTGTACATTGTAACAGGTTCCTTTCTGTTTTTCATATAATATATATATATATATATACACACACACATATATATACATATATATATATATATATATATATATATATATATATATATATATATATATATATATATATATATATACACACACACACACACACACACACACACACACACAGATATTCTAACCAGGCAATCTGAAGCCTTCACTGCAGAAAGCTTCTGCGCAGCAATGTCACAGTACATCAAGGTCTTACTGAAATACATCAGGACTAATGGGTATTTATTTAGTCTTCATAGGGAAACTGAGACCACATTAGTGTGAAAAACATGTCAGCTAAAAATGCGTGTCTATCTACATTTAAATATGTATGTCTCTTACTTCCAGGTAAGGAATCAGAGTGTTGAAGAACAATTTTTAAATTGAAAGCTTATGGGTGAGAGAGGATTATAATTAGGCTCAGTGGAGCTTGTGTCCCGTTTCATACCACTTCCCAATAAAACAGCCCTGCCCCCGGGCTCAGACATTTTGTGATATCTAAATTTGGAAAGTGTATGGGGCATGCTTTACAGAAGTGAATGGTACCAGTTTTTAGATGCTTTTTTTAATATATTTATGAAGACCGGTATTTCAAATCAAAGGCCCACTCAAATAACAAAGGCTTTGACTACCACCCAGTCCCAACACCACTCATTTTCCTCCATTTTTCCATGATTTGTTCTTTGTGGTAGGTCTCTTCAGGGCAGGGTGTCAGCCACCCCTCCAACTTAGTCATGTTTGGTGAAGAAGCTGGATGTTGTAGTGCAAGACTCAAGCGTGCCACGCTGCCATGGAGGTGATGAACAGGACTATTTTCTAATTACTGTATATATCTCCTAAAGTGCTAGCTTCATGCTCATTTGTATGTGGTGACCCCTTGCCCTATCCCACCTCTACCATCAAACTCACTAGCAACTGTCCAGCCCCATCACCTTCCTCCATACCTTAAAGGTTCACCACAGTCTCCCCCATGGCAGGGTCACTAAAGTGGCAGACATCCCCTCCTCCCCAGCTGAAGCACAGTCAGGTGTGGCCAACAGGGAACAGCCACACTGCTAGTGTAGCATCCCTCCCTCCCCAATGGCTGGGCCATCTGCATAGTCACCTTGCTAGCCTAACACTGGTCTGGTGCACTGACCTAGGCTCAGGCATGAACCAAGGTTGCTGGCATTGCAAGCAATTACAACCAATGTTAAACATAATTTTGTAGTCTTAAGGAAGTGGGGGCAAGGCTGGTGGGAGGCCAGAAATATCAATTTTGGGGGGGGGGGGACCCAGGGCTTGGAGATAGGCTGCACAAGAGTCTTAGCTGGCAGGCATGTCAGATGAATTTTTGTAACGCAGGGCAGCGGAGACCAGAGGCATAAAACAATAACTAATATAATGTAATATAAAAAGTAATGTATGTTACAGTTTCATATTACTGTTTTTTATAAAAGTAATATGTAATGCTGACATATTACAAATATTTGGGAGTGACTCAAACACAACGTTAAATTCGACCCTTGTGCACACTCCATATACAGGAATATGGATCCCACTTTTTAACTTTTAATGTATGATTTACCATTACAATTAAAGAAAATCAAAAAGTGCACTGAAATTCTTAATCAACAAAAATAGGGCTCTGAGGCATTTGGTGGAGGATCTGATGGCATCTGGAGGCCAAATCTGGCAGTCGTGGATGACCAGGCAGGCAGCAGCATCCAGCCCCTTATACAGCCTGAGGGAGTGGTACACTCTGGGGGAGTGAAAGGAATAAAGAAATTACACAAAAAACAATAATAAGGTCAAGGAGGTTGTGGGGTCAAAAACAGTGGGGGAATTCAAGAATGCATGGGATAGAAATAAGGAAATTCTGGTGGGGGATAGGAAGAAATAGGCTGTTGGTTAACTAGGATCTGCAGCTTATCCAATAGGTAGGGAAATGGGCAGACTGGGCAGGCCAAGCAGTCCTTATCTAGAAACAAAGAAACATAGAAGTTGACAGCAGATAAGGACCGCAAGACCCATCCAGTCTGCCCATTTCTTTTTCTACCTTATGAATGTGCCATGGGCCTTTACTTTGTCAATGGTCTATCAATTTATACTCATCTGTATTGCTCCCTTATGCCTATCCCAGGCCTGTTGAAACCCTGCACCGTATTCATATCCACCACTTCCTGAGGTAAGCTGTTCCATGCATCCACCACCCCTTCTGTGAAAAAGAACTTCCTCACAATCCCCTTAAATCAGCCTTCCTCTAGTCTCATGCGGAGTCCTCTTGTCCTGCTATTTTTCTTATATTGAAACATGTTAGCATCTTTCACCTTGTCAATGCCCTTAACGTGTTTGAATGTTTCGATCATATCTCCTCTCTCCCTCCTTTGCTCTAGGGTATACATATTGAGCTCCGTTAATCTGTCCTCATATGTTTTCTGATGCAGTCCCTGCATCATGTTTGTTGCCCTTCTCTGGACTGCCTCCATTTTGTTAATGCCCTTGTGAAGGTGTGGCCTCCAGTACTGCATGCAGTACTCCAGATGGGGCCTAACCAGTGTCTTGTAAAGTGAGATTATTACCTCCTTCTTAAGACTTGTGATACCCCTACTAATACACCCCAACATCCCCCTAGCCTTACCTACTGCTTTAGTGGTCTGCTTGGATGATTTCAGGTCATCTTTGATGATGATGCCCAAGTCTCTCTCTTCCCTTGTGATTGCCAGCAACTCCCCTCCCAACCTATAGGTGGCTTCAAGGTTTCTCTTCCCTATGTGCATGATCTTGCACTTCTTTGTGTTAAAACCCAGTTGCCACTCTTCCAACCATTTTGCCAGTTTATCCAGATATCTTCTCATTCTGCCCACCCCATCTGGATCATCTACTCTGTTGCAGATCTTGGAGTCATCTGCAAACAGACAAACCTTAACCTTAAATCCATCTGCAATGTCACTGATGAAGATATTGAAGAGACTGGCCCCAGGACTGATCCCTGAGGTACCCTACTTGAGACTTGCATCTCTTGGACTGTATACCGTTTACCATCACTCTCCATTTTCTGCCCGCTAACCAGTTTGCCACCCAGTTGACCAACTTCTGACCCTCTCCAAGCCTACCCATTGTATTAATCAATCTTCTATATGGAACAGTATCAAAAACTTTGCCGAAGTCAAGGTAGGCGACATCAACTGCACCCCCTTGGTCCACTACTCTGGTTACCCAAAGAAATCTATAAGATTAGTTTGACAGGACCTTCCTGTTGTAAACCCATGCTGTCTTGGATCTGGTGCTCCTATAGATTCCAGGTGTTGCACTATCCTTTCCTTAAGTAGTGCCTCCATAATCTTGCCCACTGCTGAGGTAAGACTGACTGGTCTGTAGCTTCCTGCCTCCTCCCTGCTTCCACTCTTGTGGATTGGGATCACATGAGCCCTTCTCCAGTCTTCTGGGACCTCTCCTGTGCTCAGAGACTCACTAAACAGTTCTGATAATGATTCTGCTAGTTGCACCCTTAGCTCCTTTAGTACCCTGGGATGTATGCCATCCGGTCTCATTGCCTTGTCCACCCTGAGCTTAGCGAGCTCTTGTAGGACCCTTTCTTTTGTGAAGGGATTTGTGCACACCTCCCTTCCCCCTAAGTCCATGGTGCTAAGCTGTGGGCCCTGCCCTACCTTGTCCTCAGTAAATACTGAGCAGAAGTATCTATTTAGGATGGATGCTTTTCCTTGGTCCTCCTCCACACACTCCCCCTTATCCCCTTTGATCTTAGCAATACTCCCTCTGGACTTTCTCCTTTCACTAATGTATCTATAGAAAGTCTTGTCCCCTTCTTTTACTGTTCATGCTAGTGTTTCATTGGTTTGGGCCTTTGCCTGCCTCGCTGCCCTCCCTGCTTCCCTTAGGGAGGATTGGTATGCCTCCCTATCTTCATCCTGCTGCATTCCCTTATATTCCCTGTAGGCCAGTCTTTTGGCTCTGACCTTTTCTGCTACTGTTTTTGAGAACCAAAGTGGTTTCCTCCTTATTTTGCTCTTGTTTTTCTCTCTAACACAATGGGATGTTGCTTCAAGTAGTGCACCCATAATGCTTGCCCACTTTGCCTGTACTCCCTCACCTGTATTTCTTCTTGCCAGAGTTAGTTTAACTCTGTTGGCCATATTATCAAAGCCAGCTCCTCTGAAGTCCCATATGTTTGCCTTGGAATGGGATGATTTAATTCTAGTGGCCAAACTGAACCATATCATGTGATGGTCACTGGCCCCCAGGTGACCGTCTACCTGGAGTTCTGTGATCCTTTCTGTGTTAGTCATTACTAGATCTAGGATAGCTCTCTCTCGAGGATTGTTGTACCAGCTGTTTGAGGCCCTCCCCCAGCAGAGAATGCAGTATGTGTCTAGTTCTGGTGGATGTTCCTGCTTGTATTAACCAATCTTTATCTGGCATGTTGAAGTCTCCCTTTATCAGAGCCTCCCCTTTAGCTGTCATGTTCTGTATATCTTCTAACAGTAATGTGTCTATGTCATCTCACTGATCTGGAGGTCTGTAGACAACCCCAGTTCATATGGCTGTCTCAACAAAGTCTATGTTTCTATGTAATAATAAACAATGGATAATGCACTAAGCAATAGCAGAATATTTTTCATATATACAGTGCTTTTCATACACATTGTTTCTCAAAGCACTTTAGCATTCAATCAATGAGGGGGACTGGCAGAGGAGAAACTATAAATATGTAGTGCAGCCATTCCACTCCTTATTAACATGCATAAACACCAAAGGACAATTACCGGAATTGTCTTTATTGGATGGGGAATGTTGGCTGGGAAACTGGGGAAAATCTCCTAATCTTGTAAAAAGTGCCATGGGTTCTTTGACATCCTCCTGAACACTTATTAGTAAAGCACCAGAGATGAGCAGAATGGATCTTGCTTTAATGTCACATCTGAATGACAGTGCACGATGACAGTACAGCATCCTCCTTGTACTCACTGAAGTGCCATTATTTGGGGTACAGCAAGTCCACAAGCGGTGCACTCCAGGTGGTAGATTTTTTATTTTAATTCTAGAGTTCCTTTTGTTTCAGATCAAAGCCACCACTGAACTAACAAGGGCTTTTCCATTCTTTTCCTTACTAATGCAACAGAAAAACATTTGAGCACAAACAGTCTTGTATTATTCTAAAGGATATGAGATTCTGTGTCTGAATTCCTGTCAGAGGTGATGAACACATCTCAGGATTATATACATCCAGCTGAAGGTCCTGATGCAGGCATGGGAGGAATTTGAACTTGTATAGCAATTTCATACAATCTGTATCCCAGCTAGCTTAACAGTCAGGAAGAGAGATAATGTTGTTGCTAGTAAGCACATACAGGACATTCTAACAGCACACAGATAAGATACAGTACAGTATCATAGACTAGAGACAGGTTTCTGAGTGGTAAGCAGAGGGAGAACAAGGTGACTTGCACAGTCACACAATAAGTGGCAGTGATGGGATTCATACCTGTACTTAGAGCAGACTGCCTCCCCCCAAAAAAGCAGTCTAAGGGTGTCTTGGTATGAAACTCTGATGGTATGATAACAGTCACATGTAATACCATGGTTCGTGTTATACTGTGGTATTACACAGGAAGTAGTTTTTGTACAAAAAAGAAGCCTCTTCAAAGTCTTGCATTAGGGAGAGTTGGTGTGGAAGTGACAATTATCCCTGAAAATACAAAACAAATTAACTAAGAGGTCTGAATACCATGATATACCATGACCCATAGTTATCGTGGTATCGGAAATTGCCCACAGTAACACTACCTTGACTTCTGATACTGCGGTATACCATAACACCGTAACATCCCTAGAGTAGTCTCGTACTTTTCCATACTTTCCCTTTGTCATGCTCATATAGAGGTTTGAGTGAGGAATACCCAATATGTGCACAAACATAGACATGCAGGGCAGCAATGTTTAAACAGCCCACAGAGAAGGATTTCTTCACTGAATGCATCATGTTCTTCAAAAGTCTGTTTTTAATACATAGGTAAAATGTTTTTTTCTTTTTATTCAGCAAACACCTCCCTCTCTCTATACTGATCACACATAATGTACATCCCTATTACCCCTAATGGCCTAAGCAAATTCAAACACATTGTAATCCAAATAGAAGACAGACATCATGGTTATAAAACCATTGCTGATACAGTACCTCGCACAATCCCTCCTACTGGCCACTATCCCTTTTTATCTGGCCCAGAACCTACTGCTGCAATCTACACCAGTCTCCCCACCTCCAACTAGATTGTTCTAATATAACTACAAGAATGGGCCTAAGAGGATTCACTGCAGCCGGCCCTCACTATGGAATGATCTCCCCTCTTCCCTATGTTCCCCCGATGCTCCTCTAAGTCTAAATTCCCTATTAAGAATGCACTTACTGTCCTCCATGACCTGCGTCTGCCCACAGGCCACTAGCATGACTGCACCTCCCTTGTAGCCCACCCTTACACCTCCCCCTCTAGTGTTCCACTCTCCTCTCCTGCCCTGAATACTATTGTTATTCCTATTGTTGATGGAGCAAACTTACCCCATTTACCTTAATGTTATATACCTCGGTATGCTTAATCATTAATGTATCTGGTACTGTTTATCTTATATTTTCTCTGTTAGCTTGACCTACACTGGATTTATTGTTGTGTCCCTGTATGATCCACGCTGTTCTCTCACTGTATCTTATGCTGTTTGTGCCAGTTTCTGACCCGGGCCATGCCTAAAAAAGATCTTCAGATCAGTGCACCAACCTGGTTACCAAATGAATAAATAAATAAATAAAATATAAAAAGTCTTAGGACAGACTGGATGACTGTTCAGATCTTTTTCTGCCCATCACTTTTCTATGTTTCATTCACCATGACAATAGGAGAAAGGGTCCCAAGCATTGGAAGTGGGTAAATCCCCCACAAAAAGGTAACCACAAGAAACAAGTCATTTAAGTGGAAAGTGAGCCTCTACTTGTCATAATGATGCTCCACTGAAGATTTTATTCCATGGTGGCAAATATCTTGTAAACCAGAAGTTTGTGGTGGCCCCTACTTATTTTTTCAATACCTTCTATTTATTCCCCTCTTCTTCACAGACTCAGACACCAATTCAGCCCTTCCACAAGCTCCCAACCCATCCTTTTTGGTCTGGGGATCCTATAGGAGGTTTCAGGCAACCATCTACTCAATCTCCCCCATGAAACCTGGACATACAGTACACATCGCAGCAGTGTTGGCTAGCTGAGGTACCCAGTTTTCATTATAGAAAACAATACATTTAAGAAGAGTGTATAAACCTATCCATACAGTCCACAAATATGACATACACGGAGAAAGACAAGTACCCTCAAAGCTATTTTTTATTATATATTTTCCTATTAAAATAACCAGAGAACTGAAATAATCAGAATGTGTATGTTACAACCATTCTAAATGATTTAAACATTTACTGACCATAGAAAAAACAGTTTCATTGCATTTATTTGTTAACCGGGTAAGAGCACTGGGTAAATGAATACCCTTTTCCAGGTCCAACCTGAATACATACAATTAATTCACAACATGTACAACATATAATGACATAAGAACAGTTGACTTAGACAAACAAATTCTACCCAGTAGCATCAGATATTGCATTTTCATTCATCCGAACAACACAGGTATTCTTTTAATCTAGATTTAAACACTGCTAATGACATAGAAGTATATAAAGTGCTAGGAAGATTATTCCAAAAAACTGGAGCAGCATTGGAGAAAGCACGGGAATTCTTTCTAATTTGAACAGAGGAGATACAAATAAAGTACCAGTGGTTGATCTAAGTCTCAGATCAATACAAAGAATTTTAACAACGTCATGCAATGGGTAATAATGGCAACTATTAATTGCTTTAAAATTTTGACATCCAAAGAAAAAAGCAAATTTACTACTAGGGGATAAGCACCCCAAATCAGCATATAATCAACAACGATGCAAACGACAAGAAGGGGCTGAAATGAATCAACAAATATTATGATATGCCACTTTCAAAATATTGCTTTCCTTAACCCCAGGGTTACAATAAAGACCTACAATATAATCTAAATGTGGCAATAAAGAACCATTCACTATAGCTAGCCGAGTTGATAATGAAAAGTACTTTCTCAACTTATACAATATACCAAGTTTGCTATTAATTGTATGGCTTACTTGAATCACTTGAGGCAACAGAGTCAAACTTGAATCCAGTAAAAAACCCAGATATCTCAGTTCAGAAACCCATTCAATATTGTTACCAGACAAATCATGTATTTGAAAATGAGGATAGTGCCTAATCATGGAGGATGTGCCATAAATCATTATTTTAGTTTTTCTTATATTCAGAACTATGGCATTTTGAACAAACCACTGACAAATATTTTGGAATTAAATTTCCAATTAAGCAGTCAGTTGATCCCCATCATTAGATCAACAATAAACAACAGTTAGTATACAGTTTACTGGGAATAAAACATGACAGTTGCAACATTCATAACAAATTATCTAAACAAACTTGCTAAGTATTAATCTTTTTTCCCTTAATGGGCATGTAAGGAAATGGATTTAACAGATTAACTTATCTTGCAAGTAGTTTCTAAAAGCCGTTCTTCATATAAAATCATGCAGAATGACTTTTTCTGAAGTTAGAATCATGCAGGATGACTTGGAATGTGCAAGATAGAATGGGTTTCCATATATATCAAGAAATCACCTTTTCAGGGATAACCTTTTTGTTCTTATCAACTTGGGAATTTAAAGGAAGCTTCCAATATAGATAGCTACTCACGTGGTGTAGTAGCTGCCCTCCACAGTAGTAATTTTTAACCAGGTTAGAAATACTGGTAGCAGCCAATAAGCCCGATATTTTACTTGTAAATTCATTTTAGCATCGGCTGCCCAATGCATTTTCAGAGCCCCAGTACAGCCGTCACACCCCTGCGCTCAAACACGTAATGGCATGTGGCCAGGGAGAGCATGGGGGCATGCCCCATTAATAATGAAAGGCACTGCTTGACTAACATGATCCTTGTTAGTCAAGCGGTGCCTTTCATTAATCTGTTACTGCCCATTCTTGATGTTAAAAATGAATGAAAACTCTAGCCCCATTCATTTCAATGGGGCACGCCCACACGCTCTCCCTGGCTACATGTCATTATGCACGTGCGCACAGGGGTGTGGCAGCTGGAATGGGGCTCTGAAAATGCATCAGGCAGCTGATGCTAAAATGAATTTATGAGTAAAATATCAAGATTATTGGCTGCGACCAGTATTTCTAACCTGGCTAGAATGATTGCCATGGAGGGCATCTACCACACCATGCGAGTGGTAGCCACCATAGGGTAAGTCAGAAATTCATGTTAAGCAACAACCCTACTGGGTGGTCCTTTGCATTGGCCTATTCCCCCACACGGATGCTGTTCAGGACCATCTTCAGATCTGATGTCAAATGATGTATTATAAAGCATAAAAAAACTCTAACTGAAGAACACACTTGCTAAGACACCTTGGCATTCATGTGACATCATAGTACCACTGAAGTGAATGGACATTCTGAATACTTGGGGTAAGCATACTGAAGAGTAGCTCTGTGATGGCACAAGAATCCGTCAGTGTGTTAATAATCCTATTCTTGATAGTGGGCTAAATTTGTTAGCCCAGAGGTTAAAGAAGCAAGCTTGGTGCATCCAACAGAAATGGGTTTGATTCCAGCATGCTGTGTGACCTTGAGTAAGTCACTTAGAATCAGAATCAGCATTTATATAGTGCTTTTCATACATCCAAAGCACTTTTCAAGCAATGCTAGACTGGTAGTGAAGTGTCTGAATGTGTAGTGGCGGCCATATCGCACATCATCACCCACACAGCCTGGATAATTGCATGAACCAGTTTATGGGAAGGGGAATGTTGGCCAGGACACCGGGAATGTTCCTACTCTTTTGCGAAGAGTGCCCTGGGTTCTTTTACTTCCACCTGGACACCCACCAGGACAACACCAGGATGGTGACCTCAGTTTAATGTCTCATCCAAAGGATGGCACACCCCAGCAGTACAGCACCCCCCAATACTGCACTCGGATGCCAGCCGATTTTTTTTTAGGTGCAAGTCCAATCCCGGTGTGGGACAAGAACCCACGACCTTCTGGTCCAGAGGCGGATGTGCTACCAACTGAGCCACGCTGACACCCCATGCTCCCAGGACACCCCTATAAATCAGTTCAGTGTAACTTTTCCATTCAAAAATTGAAAAATTAAATAAATAAATACATAAATACTGTTCAGTGCTTTTACAACCCCCAAATCAGTTGCAATTCTCTGTTATACACAAGTGTGTATAATGCAGCAACAAACAGCTGCTCAGGGAGGGGCTGTGGACATGGCCTACCTAGACTTTAGCAAGGCATTTGACACAGTCCCACACAAAAGATTACTGTACAAGTTAGCCAGCCTGGGAGTGGGTCCCAAGATGACAGCCTGGGTAAAGAATTGGCTGGAGAATAGGACACAGAGAGTAATAGTAAATGGAGTCCACTCAGAAGAAAGGAGGGTTACAGTAGGGTACACATGAGGTTCAGTATGAACCAGTCCTCTTCAACGTCTTTACAGCGACATTGCAGAAGGACTGGAAGGAAAAGTATGTCTCTTTGCAGATGACACTAAGATCTGCAACAGAGTTGATGCACAGGGTGGGGTGGAAAGGATGAGAAGGGACTTGGCAAGGTTAGAGGAATGGTCAAATGTATGGCAGCTTAGATTCAATGCTAAGAAGTGCAAGGTAATGCACCTGGGAAACAAAAACCCAGGGGAAGAGTACACAATGGGGGGTGAGATACTAACAACAACAAAAATGGAGAGGGACCTGGGGGTAGTCATATCAGATGACCTAAAGATGGGCAAGCAATGTGAGAGGGCAGCAAGGAGGGCTGGTGGGATACTGGGATGCATAGGGAGAGGCATCACCAGTAGAAAACAGGAAGTTATTATCCCTCTGTACAGACAGCTGGTGAGACCCCATCTGGAGTACTGTGTGCAGTTCTGGAGACCCAATCTCCACAAAGACATAGACAGGATGGAAGCTGTCCAGAGGAGGGCAACTAAAATGGTGCAGGGTCAGCACCGGAAGACATATGAAGAGAGACTTAAGGAGCTTAATATGTATAGCCTCGAGGAAAGGAGGAGAGGGGACATGATAGAAACTTTCAAGTACCTCAAGGGAATCAACAAAGTCCAAGAGGGTAGCATCTTTCAAAAAAAGAGGTGTGCAAGAACAAGGGGGCACAATTTGAAGATAGAGGCGGCTCAGAGGTAATTTAGAGTATTTTTCACAGAGAGGGTTGTGGATGCATGGAACGGCCTCGGAGGAGGCTGTGGAGTCAAAATCAGTGGTGGAATTCAAGCATGCATGGGATAGTCATAAGGCAGTTCTGGGGGGTGGGAGTAGGAAGAAGTAGGCTGCTGGTTAACTAGGATCTGCAGCTTATCCAGTAGGTAAGGAAATGGGCAGACTGGGTGGGCCAAGCGGTCCTTATCTGCCATCAAATTCTATATCAACAAAATACACTTGATTTTACCTTGCATACAGTAAGAGAGCACAGCTTGAAAAATCTAAACTGATTGTAGAGCTCTAACACATTTAAAACCAGCAATGCTAATAAAACATGGGGATTATTGCTATTCATTAGTTTTACAATGAATCTGGTTTTAGAAAAGCGCCTTTTTATCAATAAAGTTTGACTTGACTTATACACCTTTTGTGTGGCATGCCTGGGTAAACCACTCTGCCTTTCCTCAAGTGGTTAAAGTCGCATCACACACCTCAGACACAATTCCCCGTACATTATTCTACATATTGTGTTAAAACAATAATATATTATCATAAATATTTATCTGATAAGACACATGACACAGGACATGATAAACCTGCAACTCATCTATCAAATCTGGCAGTGGAACTCAAAATCTTGTTATCTGAAAACCAGTCTGAGATCCATAATAACCACCTGGGATTCTCAAAACCACAAAGTAAACACACACACACACACAAAATAATAAATACAGATTGCCTTCATGACTTTACAACAGCAGTAAGACTCTCCAAATCAGGTTGCCAGGGACTGTGCAGACAGATGATGCCCCCTCAGTCAGATCATATCTGAACAAAAATGTACAAAATGTGCAACAACAGACAGGTTAGAAACAAGCCCCGCCACACAAAGATGTGATATTTAATACAGGTAAAAAAGCCAAGTTAGATAAATGGATATTCAGCTACATGTGCGCTATCTTAACGGGAACATAGGAAGCATTTGGGGTGGGAAAACCTAGGACAGCGCATTAAAGATCCGACGACACGGTTGTTGGCTCCAGGCAGGCAACCTATAACATGGAGTAGCCTGCCCTAGAAGCTATTTTAGCCATACTTTTTTTTAGTATAGACATAGATATTCACCTTGTAAAGCCTGACTTGTAATATCCTTATAAGAGCCGAGCAGCAACTGAGTGCTGTAGCCCTGACCCAAAAACAGATTAATGGTTACACTTAGTGCAAAACAAGACAGCAGGCGCTCTCTAGCAATTGTCATAGGATAGGGCAGAGGAGCCACAAAATGTACTTAGATTACCTTTGCTGGCAGGTATACCTGAATGGGACTATAATATATAATATATATAGCCCCATACGTGTATACCGCCCTGCAAATATAATCTTGTTACATGTAGGCAGCCCACCAACCCAATCCTGTTAAATCTCCATAGAATGCCTGCAGACCCATTCCCGACTCAGGGTCATCATTAAGCTGTTATAGGGGCAGGGATGCAGAGCTTGTCAACTGCTCGGCACAGACAAGAAAGTTACAAGCTGTGCTTTACGAGGTGAATATCTATTTACATTCTCAAACAAAAAAAAAAAAGAATGCATGGCTAAAATAGCTCCTAGAGCAAGCAACTCTATGTTATGGGTTGCCTGCCTGAGGCATGCAGCTGCTCTTTAAGGCCAGCCTCTTTTGTTAATCCAAAGCCAGTGTTCGTGGTTTCTGAATGACAGAAAGAGATATGGCTAATGACAATTCACTGCAGTTCTAGGAAATACTTAAGTTATAAATGAAAAACCTAACTGGCCATGTTAAACAAGACACAAATGGTGGTCAATGTGAGTTTGTGAATGGATGGGAAGGGGCCAGAAATCACCATTTATATAATGTGCACGCAACACATCACTGCGGGAGACAGACAATAATCAGCAAGTTTTTTTTATTCTTTATTTGCAGTTGTACTTTAAGTCCCTGCTTCAAATGTAAGATAATCAGGAACACCTCTAGTAGAGTAGCACAGCCGTTCTTGTGTGTAACCAACTGTCTTTGTGCCTTGAGTGCTCTAGCAAGGGAACTTGAAAAATGTTAACCTAACCTCACTGCTACATGCTGGCTGCCTTTCATGGCACTGGCTGTTTTGCAGTATCTCCCTGCTACTTGATGTGTTTGCAGCATTACTGCAATAGTAAAAGAAAAAAAAAGGAAGAACAATTGTGCTTGGAATTCCTTGTACTACAGTACATAACCACCCATGTATTCTGCAAAACTCAGCGGAAGAACAAAACACGGGTAGAGAACTATAGTCAGTTTGTGAACAGTAAGAAAATGGGAACTGCTTTACTTATGGGGCACTCTCCAGCATTTTGTCATTTTGACAGGCATCCTGGAGCACCTCCAATTGGACTCGTTGGAACTTCTGCCAGTCTGAGTACAGAATAACTGTGTTCTACAGATGTGCTATGTTAAAGCCCATTCTGTTTGCATGATGCCACCTCTTAATTACCAGAAGTGTTTTGAAAGACAGCTCTTTCAATCAGTACTACAGCAGAAGAAGAAATGAGTCCAATATAGGTGGGACACAGTCCATGCCACTGAAAAGACAGCCAGTGCAATTCATACAGCACAGGGATGATAGGGCACTGAAAAATAACCGTACCCAATGTGTGTGTACGCAGGCGCATGCACGCACATACGTGCACACACACATATGCACACAACAATGGTAAATCTTTAAAAAGTTAATATTTTTTTTTTTGCCTAGAATTTTTATTTTCATACTTTGTTCCATGAAAAAGTGGGTCTCTTAACCTGCAAATTTACTTGGTGGAAACATTATATTCAAAAGAAGCCCATTCAGGCAATGCACCCTACATAAAAGAAACCATTGCAGGCAGTTTTTTTGTTAAGACCAAACCAAGGAAGTGAGTCTTGACATTCAGTGGTCCTGCTTAATTCGCATTAGATCTGTGACATGAAAACTAAAAGATACCCTCTTTCATAGAGATAAAATAAGAAAATAACCAATGTAGGAAGACAGAAATGTGTAATTTTTTAAAGATTTACCGTGGGTATGGGGGGGGAGTCACTTGACTCTGTTGTTATATGCCACATAGTAGTAGCACCCATTATAAGACATGTGATTTGCAATTTGTGAATTAAACAAAGGTAGAGCTTGATAGGTTTTGAATGTTATAATATGGCATACAGAAGTCAAGACAAGTGTAAATGACATGGCCCAGCAGTTCACACAAAAACAGCTTCACGTGTTTCTTCATGATTTTATTACTAGGAAAGGCAAAAATGAGCACACAATATTTTGGGCACCTAATTCCTTTCTTAGCACTTTGTATCTAGTACTGAGCACAAAGAGCACTTAATTGAAATGAGAATGCAGATTCAAGATGGTATATTCTGATTACCAGAAATAACCAATGGGGACCATTACTACAAGGGTCAGGTAAAGGGAGATTAAAAATTATGCAGAAGAGGGAGATTGGAGTGCTAACAGGGTGGGGGAAGGGGTGATTTATACTGAGCTATAGGGAGGAGGGTGGGAGATTGGGGTGATATAATGGTGGGGGAAGGTGTTTTTGGTTGCTTCTGAAGTAGCTCTTTTTTTTATTTAATGCACTTCATTGAGTTTAAATAAACAACTAACAATCACCAGACGAACAACAATCTGACAATATCTACCATAACAACTGCAACAATAACATCTAAAACAACCCCACACCACTAACCCACCCTCCAACAAAGACCATTAGTTGTTATAAGAAAATCTACCTACAAAATAAAGCAACAGCACAACAAAAGGAGAAAAGGTTATCAACTATGCTACTAACAGAAGACAACTTATACACCATAAATAGTGGAAATCCAAAAGAAATAAACACTAGGTGTGTGCTAATACCCCACTCCAAGGAAAGGTATGTAATTTACCCATTTCTTATTAAACCCAGCTATCTTGTTACAAAGACTAGCTATCATCCTCTCAAGGCAGAGTCTGAAGTAGCTATTTGAGGCAAAATATAAGTAAAAAAAGCAATGTGGTAGCCATGTTAGTCCAATAAACAATATAGAGAAAAAAAAACAACAAATACAGTATGTTGCAGATGATACGTTTTATTGGACTAACAAATGTATTTTTAAGACTAGCTTTTGAGAGATAAAACTATCTTCCTCAGGTCAGTATGACAGACTAAAAGGTTGGATGTGGATTTAAAACCTAGACTAGCAGTTTACAGATCAAAGCATTGCACTCAGTTTGTACCTCTTACAAAGGGGAAGACTAATTTTCACTGGAGTGTGATTGTTGGAAAGATCAACTTGTAAGATTAAAGGGCTGCTTAAATTTATTCTGTCTCTGGACCATTAATTAGCCTTTCTAAAAAGTCAAGACAGAAAGAAAATACATACCATTGTCTTAAGAAGGTACCTTAAGAAGGCATAATATAGCAATATAATATATAATTATAATATATTTAAGACATATACATATCCTATGTTACATGTGCATGGGTTGATGCACTGCAAAGTCAGCAGTGTGCCTTAAGCACCCTTCGGATCCTTTTTTGTATCAGAATCAGTTGGGGGATTAGCAGCGAAGCGAGCGCTTTACACGGTGGTGTAAATGCTTTGCTGTGCTGGCTCCACTGCAAGGGCTATCTTTCCTTACATCCTCGGTGAATTCATGGCCCCTCCTCAGAGCAACCTGCAGCACTGCAAGGGTGGGCTGTGTAAATGGGGAATCACCAGAGGAGCAGGGAGCACAGCGTGAAGGGAGTGTCGCAGATGCCAGAGTGCTGCCACCATGTAAACACAGTTTAAATTAAACAGCAGACATCATCACGGACAGACTATAAGAATTAAGCAATAATGCATGACAGGCTGTGTGTTGTGGGATTTACAGACACCTGGTGTGGTGTGTCACGCGGTGCAGACAAGTGACCTTAACCAAACCAGTATGTAAACCCCATTACTACATGTGCCCTGAAGTACATTATTGCAATTATAATATGAATCTTTATTTTTTTTAATGGATTAGGTTCAAAGAAAGTAAACATTTGATCAGTGGGCTCTTTACAGATTGTCTGATGCAGGATTTACACACGGTCATGTGGCATGTTTTGACCGATGAGGCTACAGGATTTTTGAGACCCATTTTATAATTCAAAGTACAGTACTTCGCTTTATGCATTTACTATAATCTGATAATTACAGGGATGTGACTTCTAAACCTTCTGCACAGCTGCAGTCACAGTGCTGCTGTCAAGTCAAACTCCTTCAGCAGGTTTCTCACTGTATGAGAAACAAATATCACTTTATCTAATAAGCCACAACAGGAGTGCATTATAGGATTTTGACGGATGCCCCTGGGGTGCAGTAATGCAACAGGCTGAGCGCCCTTATGCCCCCATGAAGTGCACACCCTGGAGGGGCTTATTACACTTCCAAAATTGCTCTAAGTTTTTTTGGGGAAGGAAAATGAGATTAGGCACCAGACTGTGCACTTACAGAAATGTAATGGATGATTAGGTAATGTCTCTCAGCCAATGGAATTTCTTCTTTTTTTTTCTTTGCCATTTTATAAAAGTTAATACGACCTCCAGGGAGTGTCTTTTACAATATAAGAGGCTTTGAGCATGAGGCTTGATTGACAGGACTGCAAAGTAAAGCTGATCAATTATGGATGCCCAAACCTCAGGTGATGAGAATATCATCACCCCTGGAGCCCCTACTGACTTATTATAAATCACTCACATTAGCTAGCATTATTTCATTATTTTTAAGAAAGTTAAATAAATCTGCCCTTCCCTGGCTGCGAAGTCCTGCTGTTCGTGCAGGAAATACCACTGTAAGTAGGCATGCAGAGTAAGAGGGCTAGTGACGCTAATATGTGCATTGATTGGCTGAAATCGTGCAAGTTTTATAATTAAAGATGGACAGTAGATTTATCAGCATATCATTATTTTTCAAATCTCACTTCTGAAATTAATGCATTTCAATGGGACATTTAAAATCTCAGTATGCTGGATATTTTGACATTGCCACTTAAGTTGCAACTGTAAGCTTTCTCTGGACAACTCAACACGAACTTCGTACTAAACCGCATTAGCCCGGCTCAAGGTCCTTTCCCTGTTTTACCGAGGGGAAACCACCTAAATGAGCTGCCAGCTGCGTTTCCTCGAGGCTGCATGGCGCCCCAAGGTGGGAAGTTCAGTCGAGACAGGAAAGGCTGCAAACACGAAATCAAGTCCAGTGGCTGCAAACGTCTGTTCTCTGCAGAGAGAGGCCATGCATGTCTCTCGCGTGCATTATATTGAGCGCGAGGTCTACGAGACAGCGCTACCTTTACTGGGCGCTACACTCGTTCAGCTAAAACCAAAGTTCCAGCAAGCAGGACAAGCAGCGTGCGGCGCGTGTGTGCCGCTTCCTCGTTCGCAAAGCGCAACACTGTTAATCCTCCTAGTTAAACGTTTTAAATTTGTATACACACACACACACACACACACACACACACACACACACATATATATATATTTACACACACCCCCCCCTCCCACGAACACCCTCACTTGAACTGCAACGGGACCAGTGAATGAGTGCAGAATGTGCAGGGCAGTTCGCACTATTGCCCAGGCAGAACCCCCCACGATGTCGCCGGGCAAAGAGGTTCCCATGCACACACCGATGTCGGAATGTCCTTTCGCAGCCGTCCCCTCCAAATATGCAAATCATGTGGTAAAAGTATTTACAACCACCAATGCCTCCTAACCCCAGGGCAGTGTCCTGCAAGATGAGCTTGCCCATCCTGATTTCACCGTCCCCAATACCCTTTTCATTCTGTTTTACAGCAGTAATCGCAGTTCCAAGCAGGCAAGCACAGTACACACATAGCCCCTGTTCTTTTTTCTTATACTGCAGTTACACTCTTGTTCTCTGATTTAACTTTTTAACACTTTTAAAACATTTTCGATTCCATCCCGACTTGCCAAAATACGTATCCAAAGAGTGTCGGACACCCATTTCTGTGAAAATTGCAATAAGCAAACTCCATACCTCTCAACCGTCTGTCATTGAAATGAGGGACGCATTCAAATCTCAACGACTCAAAATGAGTGGCAACAAAGGGCGCTGACCCGTGACCCTCATAATGAGAGACACATTCTCAAACTTTGAATATAGCATCTTAGAACTGTATTTCTGTTTTAAATCCTGCACTTACGGCACCTTCGCTGCGTGGGCAGAGCCTTTTCCATGTGGGACGGATCAGTTTTGTGCAAGGGTGCCGGAAGATGGTAAAAGCTGAGGGGGCTGAGAATTAAAAGGGCACTTATGAGGGTACAAAGGGCACTTCTTCTATACTAGTTTTTGCCATACAGACATAAAAAGTGGAGTGGCTACCGCCCCTTTTGCGCCCCCCCCCCAATCCGGCACCTATGGTTTTGTGAGGTAAAATAAGGCACCTCTCTCACATAAGCAGGGACAGTTGAGACCAGGGTGTAGGCAGGGATTTCAGATCTGACACCAAGTGGACTCACTACTAACCCCCTTTAGGGTGAGCTACCCCCAGCCAGACAATACACAAATGTACAGGATGACCCCATTTGTTGCCTCATTTGGCACAATAAATACAACTTTTGCATCTCATGACAGCGGTTGTTGCCATGCATGGATAAATAAAAAAAAAACATGCATTGCTCCCTAAGACACCCACATACCAGCCCAGAGCCTGTAACCGCTGTATTGTCCTTGGGATGCATAGAGTATTAGTGACCAGTCTTTCTAGTTTCCACTCCTATGAATAAAATTACAAAAAAGTTCAGTATTTTCTTTGTTAGTTTTAATGGAAAAGGGAAGCAGTTCAGAGCTTGTTTGCTACCCCCTTAAATAAAAGTACACAGCATGGACTGCTTGGAGTATGCCTGCCTACACCCATGGTTGAGACGTATTCCAGACTACTCCAAAACAGCCTGCCTATAGCCTATGATACTATCGCCCTTTGACGCGCATCAGCTACATACCTAATTTAAAATCCTTCTAGTCTAGGGGCTAACTACTGGGCACTTGGGCAGGATTTGACTTGATACAGCAGCGTTACTGGGGTTTACATGTGTAAAGACAGCTACTTAATATAACAAAATTCACATCGTGCTTGCTTGCTGTGTGGAGCAAGATAAAGGAGCCTCCGCAGATAATCGCTGCACACTACTGCAAAAACTCATTGCTGTCAACATTTATTAGTTACAAGTAATCGCGTAGACAGGACGGGCCACGAAGCCACACATCAAGAGCTTGCAACTTCGGTCTGGGCTGCTATAACTATACTTGAGCAAGAAATAAATAAAGACGGAGCGCACCGGAATGGACACACTTACTTTTGCCTTCTTCATATGGAAAGAGAATAGTAATCCCAGACAGGCAGTGTGGTTAAAATCCTTTTGGTTAGTGAGCCGCTACAGCATTGCATATTGTCTCCACAAAGATCCCAGTTTCTATTGCACTCAACTCCACCCCGCAGTAGCTATCCCGAACTACTGTAGAAAGGGTAAGGGCTCAGTACTCTGGATACATATATAAAGAATTTCCTCCTTCGACAAGTCACGCCTCCGAGCCAATTAACTCCAAATCATAGTGTGGCTGATATTGCTCTGCAAATGTATAAAGGCTCAGGACCTCACACATTAAGTAGTTGCGTATTCTTTTCAAAGCTATTTGCAGCAGCCATAGATTTTTGTCTATAATGCAGGAAAAAAAAAAACATGCTCCAGTGATTTTTGTGGTTAGACTTAAAACGAAACTGTCAGTGATTGTATGCAAATGAATGATTCTGTTCTAATCGTCTCCATTAGGGAAAGATTTTCTCCAGAAAACTAAATCACATGGAACTACACCATTCGAGCATGCATTGCGATATAAGGTTAATGCAACAATTAATTTAATTTATTTCTGTTTACCCAGGGCCTCTGACAGCGGTTCTGGTACCCTCAAAAACTACCCTCACTCACTCCCACCCTCATGTTCCACAACTGCCCACTTCCCCACTACCTACCTTTGACAAAGCCTCACCTTGGCTGCTAAAACTGCATTTCTGCAGACTGGGAGCACTCCGTCTGAACTGTAACATGATTGTTAAATACTGTACAGCACTTAATTAGTGCTGTATTAATATATTTTTTTTTACTTGTTGTTTAACCAGGTATAGCACACTAAGCTGAAAGCTTTTTTACAGGAGCGACCTGAGAGCACAAGGAGGTTAAGTGACTTGCTCAGGGTCACACAGTATACAAGTGAAAGCTGTGGGATTCAATCTCAGGTCTAGTCTGCTGAGTGTCACCAGATTTGCAGCTCAGAGCCTTAGACCACTGCGCTATAATATGTATCTCTGCAAGTGTGGTCCTGTTTCTCCTTACTTCTTGTACCCTGCTTAATGTTGCAACTGCATATTAATACCAATTGTTAGTTTATATTTTTCTGTTCTGCAATGTTTCATCACCTGTAAAGGTCTTGTATTCTTTGTTGTCTTGGAGCCTTTGTAAGCAAGCCCCCGGCTCAAAGGTATTAATCCAAATTTGAAATAAATAAATAAAAACCAACACACACACACACACACACACACACACACACACACACACGCACTCTTTTTGGATAAGGTGAAAAACAGATACCAAGCCACAAACTCATTCCCTGGCTCCACCCCTTTTCACAACAAAGCAGTACATGACCCCAAAGCCATTTGTAATGTCAGAGAAGGCTTAAAAAGTGCTAGGAAATCATTTAATGTTATTAATTTTATTTTTCGTTTTTATTCATTGATAATGAGATAAGGCCCACTAGTCACAAGAACTATTTACAGGGGCAATGGGGTGCATAGGCAGGTTAAGTGACTTGCTCAGGGTCACGCAATATGCAGGTGGAGGTGTGGGAATCTAACCCTGGTCTGCGATGTACAGTACCAAGCTCATGCATAGCTCATGATTGCTCTAGCCGCTGTTAAACACCCTCCCATTTTTCTTTCCATGTCAGTCACTAAGTTCCTGTAATTGTAGTCAGTATAGTTGATTTCATTGCAAGCACCTTTATCTTTTTTGCACAGTGTAGTGTATGTACAGTATATACAATGTCTCCTCTATTTTACACTATGTATGTGCATTTCCCCTCTGACATCCTATGTTCCCTTCCCCTCCCGCAGGTTGCAACTAGAACTGAGTCCATCAGACTCTATGTGCTCACCTGGTAAAATATGTTCAAATAAATAAATATCATTTATTCTGATATGCTTTGGCCATTTTTTGATAAATTAAATATGTCTGTGGTACCCTTTATTATGCATTATGTGCTACTTACCTCAGCTGTTACAAGTACTGCTGCTTCTTTTTATATTTCTAAGACAGTCCACATTAGTCGCTGTGTGCTGTTTATCTGAACAGCCTGCAATGGTGTAACTAAGATAATGGAAAGTCCAGGTAGTATGAAAAATGACAGCAGTAGCTGATGGCGGATACAGTGTTGTCACAAAATCAATAAAAATTAGATTTAACAAAATGAGTCTTGGGCATATCAGAATATAGGGCAAATGAAAAGGAACACAGGAGGCCATATAAAAGTATAACACCTGTTCCCTAACACAGTAGTAAGAGACCATACTTAAAATTCAGAGTGGAAAAGATTGGGTTGATGTACTGATAATGGTCTTAATGGCCATACTTTACACCTACCAGACTGATTGGTTTTACAAAGGCCTGTTTCACATCAAAACTTCTCTGTAATCTTGACATGCAGTTAAAATAGTGAATAACTTCACATAATCAGTTAAGAGTATGTGAACACTCAAAATTGTCCCCAAACCAGACTACGTTTAAGCAAAACCTGATGACTGGATGAGGACCCTGAAAACCAATTGTCCGGTCTAAAGCTAGACAGGTGGCAACCCTGACACACACTCACAGGGGTGCAATCATGGCTAAAAGGTTTTGAGGGGGGAGATGACTCTACAGATATCCAACACAGGAGAGTGGCCATAAGCTTCTCGCTGCCGACCCTCTGGAATAAAATACAGAAATCACTGAAACTAAACTCTCCAGTAAGTGTCGCAGCATTTAAAACCTTATATGCAAAATTAATCAAAGGGGTTTGCCACTGCTTCCACTGTCTATGAACTACGGCTCTACACCCTTCCAGGGCTCCTTGCCCAACCGCCATACAATATGCTTTCACTGGGTGGGGGCACCCCTGAAGCTGACGCCCGAGTACACTAAACCGGATCCAAGCCCCATAGAGGCACGGTAAAGCCGTAAAACCACCAGAGTGTGATGCCTTTGCCAAGTACACCCCATTTGGTCCTATATTCCATCCTCTTCTCCCCCACCTCTACACCTTGCCTCTATTCAGCACCCAGTTGTGCTAAACAACCATTTATTTACCCAGTGCAGACCCTTTATGACCTCAACCACCAGCAGTCAATGTCCCTGAAGCCGCTCGAGAACACACACTTGGATTACACTCCCTTAGTTCCGTGTAGTCTTAGCACCCTAGCCTGGACGTAGCAGGTATCTTCAAAGCCGCCGCTTCGGAAACCATCAACTGCATGCCGCTCCTTGAGTGCTGTGACTACAGCTCACTCACCCCAAGCAGCGAAGGACATGGCCATCAGCGGTCGACGACTAGAAGTTGCTCCAGCGCTCGAGCTCGAGCCGACGTTTGCTAAGGCATACCCGAAGTCATCTCCTCCTGCGAGCATTCCAGTCTTCCCAAATAACTAATACTTATGGATAGTCTGAAACACAATAAGCCTTCAACCCTTACATCTCTCAGATATAATGAAATAGAGAGTAGTCAGCTCAGTGCTACAACTAGAACTTTTGCTGTACCACACCCTCCCACTCTAACACCCTACACCTCTAGACCCCACCTGTTCTCTCTTCTTTCGCCTACCCCACCACCCTGTTTTGTATATAACTAGTTATTCAACCTGAGCCTTTTGGATCACATGGCTGCACTTCCCACTTATTTGCGTGCTTGTTCTCGTTCTCTTTCTTTTTTACCCTAATGTATTTCCTCATTGCATGCAACTATGTGTGATTACATGTACTATGTATTCATTCTCTGCCCATTACACTGTTATTTTTTCTCATGTATTACCATGTATTGTCACATTGTCTGAACTGATGTATGATTATGTGTATCGTTTATAACTTGTGAGATGCAGGTCCACCTTGCAAATGAGCTTGCTCAATGGTGTCCGCCTGGATAAATAAAGATTTTGATTGATTGATTGATTGACATGAAGGCTGGGGGCCTGGGGTTCACTAGGCCCCAGAAGCTCTGGGGGTTTAGATGCTCTGTGGTAAGTGTTGGGGCTTTTTTGGAAGATAACACACACTTCTGGTACATCATCCTTACCCCTAGCTCCAGGAAAAAAAATATTTTACTGGGAGACTATGGCTGGACTTAAAGTCTGCAGCTGCAATTTTTTTTGGGGGGGGGCAAGTTCCAACTGGCTGACTAACAATGCCATCAACCAACAATTCACCGAATGAGTATTACTGCAATGTCCAGTAAAATATTTTTATATAAAGGCGGGGGGTAGCGGCCCCCAGAAGCTCTGAGGGTTTAGATGCTCTGGGCTGAATTTTTTTTTTTTTAAGATAAAACACATTTTTGTTACATCTTCCTTACCCCTGACTCCAGGAGAAAAAAATATTTTACTGGCAGACTCTGGCTGGACTTAGAGTCTGCAGCTGCAATTTTTTGGGGTAGGGGCCACGTTCCAACTGGCTGACTAACAATACCATCAACCAACCACCCATCCCATGAGCATTACTGCAATGTCCAGTGACCGATTTTTATATAAAGGCTGGGGTGTGGGGGCCACTAGGGCCCCCAGGAGCTCTGGGGCTTTAGATGCTCCGTGGTGAGTTTTGGAGCTTTTATTGAAGAATTACTACAGTATTGTTTAGTTTATGCAGGATTCTCATTTAATTCTACCCAAAATAAAAGGGCATCCAATTTTTGGTCTGCAAATAGCTGGTGCTAGACCCATCAGTTGTTGTACTACCTGGTTCCCAGTTCTAATCTAAACCACTAAACCTTCTTCCTAGTGGAAAGGAACTAAAGGGCACACCACAGAATCCTGCTTCCAAAAGCTTCCTACTAGGAAGTTTGAGACAAGAAGTCTGTGGTGTGCCCTTTAGATTTTAAATATTTGAAATAATAACCTCAGTCACATCACTACATGCCAACAGGCTAGCAAGAACAAAAAGAGGAAAAACCCATGTTGGTTTTCCAAAGAAGTGGCAACCATTGTGAAGGAAAAATGAAAAGCCTTCAAGAAATACAAACAGTCAGGGAAGAAGGAAGACAAATCAGGCTACAAGGAAAAACTGAAAGAGGCAGGAAAAATAAGAAGTGCAAAGGTCCAAACAGAAGTGAGGATAGCACAGGGAGTGAAGAAGGGTGATAAAGCCATCTATAGATACATACGAGAAAAAAGGAAGACAAGAGGAGGTATTGTCAGGTTCACAAAAAAGGATTGGCAGCACATGGAGGAAGATAGGGAAAAAGCAGAGGCTCTCAATGAGTACTTCTGCTCAGTCTTCACACTTGAGGCAGACGGCGATGGACCAACACTATTTAAAAAGGATTGTCATTTGGGGGATTAGACATGGGTCCCTTCATAGAAGAGTCCTTGAGGAAATCAACAAACTAAAGGTAGAGGAAGCCAATGTGGCCAGACCGGATACACCCAAGAATATTGAAGGAACTTAGGAAGGAACTGGTAGCCCCCCCTAGTGATGCTCTTCAACAAGTCGTTGATGAGCGGGGAAGTTCCTGAGGATTGGAAAAAGACAACAGTGGTACCACTCCACAAAATAAGTAGCAAGGAGGAATCTGGAAACTACTGACCAGTTAGTCTCACCTCAGTTGTGGGTAAAATGATGGAGTCACTTTTCAAAGAAAGGGTAGTAACTTTTCTGGAGGAGAGCAGCCAGCTAGACACAAAGCAGCATGTGTTCACGTCAGGGAGATCCTACCAGACGAATCTGGTGGATTTTTTTCGACTGGGTAACAAAAGAAGTAGATGGGGGGGGGGGGGTGTGAATATGGTTCACTACGAGTTCAGTAAAGCCTTTGATTCAATTCCGCACAGGCGACTGGTCAAAAAGCTGGAGAACATGGGGTCGGGCATAAAGTTACATGCTGGGTTAGAAACTGACTGAGTGGGAGAACACAAAGGGTATTGGTAAACATCACATTGTCAGAACTGGATAGGGTAACTAGTGGCGTGCCACAGGGCTCAGTCCTGGGACTGATTCTCATCATTGTATTCATCAGTGACATTGCTGAAGGTTAGAAGAAAAAGTGTGCCTATTTGCAGATGACACCAAAATCTGCAACATGATTGACACATTGATTGATTCTGAGAAGGGCTACAAAAATGGTGCAGGGATTGCACCAGAAACCCTATGAGAAAGACTGAGCAAACTCGGTTTATTCTCCCTGGTGCAATGCAAACATCAGAGAGATATGTTAGAGACTTTTAAATACATGAAGGGGATCAACAAGGTGCAGGTATAGAACCTCTTGACAGTGAAAGACCACTGCTGGACAAGAGGACATTACCTTCACCTCAAGCAGGAGAGGTTCAAGATCAATGTGAGGAAGTTCTTCTTCACGGAGCGGATGGTGGAGCCATGGAATAGCCTGCTGGAGGGGATGGTGGGCTGGGTGGGTAGCCATGGGCAGACTACATGGATCAAGTGGCCCCCATCTGCCGACAGATTTCTATGTTTCTATGATTCTGAGTGGGAGGGGATAGGGCTATTTGTCAGACACCAACTAATTCCAGACATTTGCCATCTTTAGGCCATGTGGGGGCGTAGGGGCTAGAGATGCGCAGTTCTGTGTGTTTCACCTTCTCCTGTTCTCCAGCACTTAGAAAGTAAAAGTCAGTGGCAGCTGCTGGCATGCCGAGGAGGTGGAACAGCATTCTAGATCATTCTGACTCAATTTAACCTCTGGCAGTGAGTCAGGTGATCAGGGTGAGCTGAGTCAATCTCAGTCTCAACCTCATGTTGTAGTCACTTGCTAACTATTGTGTGAGTCAATAGAAATGTCCCACTACAGCACTTAAGGGAGTGCACACTGCATTTTCTGTTGCCGTACTAGTGTCACTGGCTCATGAACACATTCTGGGACTGGGATGAGAGTGAAGGAAGGGGAGGAGGACCATGACCTGGTCTGGAGTTGTGGGGAGAGATGGATGTGACCTGAACTTCAGCTGTTTAACTGCAGTGATATCTAGCCGTGTTATTTAAAAAATACCAGACTTTCCAAGTCAGCAACCCTGAAATGAGGGAGATTTGGATTCCATAACTAGATATCAGGAGAGTTTTGCATGACCATTAGTAATGCCTAAAATGAGGAGAAAGTTAAGTCAGGTCAGTATGACTTAGTTTTATAGTTTTAGCCATTTATTTCCTGGAGCCATGACCCAGAGCCCAAGTCGTCATTCCCACCCCCTCCTGAGCCAGAGCCCACAGAACCAAAACATCTTTAAAAAAAAAGGCTTTATCCATTTATTAATCTTAGACACAGGACCAAAGACCCCCATCCCCTGCAGCCAAAGCCCACAGCAGCAGCACATCATCATAAAAAAAACTAGTTTCATCCATTTGTTTCCTGGAGCCAGGACTCACAGCCCATGTCCCCATCCTCAAGTCCCCACCCCTCTCCAGCCAGAGCCCACAGAAGCAGAACATCTTAGGTCCCCATCATTTCCCCCTCCCCAGCCAGAGCCCAGTGAAGCAGAACATCTTTAACACACACATAAAAACAAAGACTGTTGTGTCAATCTGTTTATCCATTTGTTAGTCTTGGACCCATGGCCCCCCATCTAACCCCAGCAGAGCCCACACACAGCAGCACAACATCGTGATGAAAAGAAAAAGTTGTTCACAGTATTTAAATGAATCACCAATCCAGTCAAGCTGCTGGGACTTCTGTGTGAGTATCTCTCTCACTTTTGACGGTGTTGGGAAGGAGGCAGCAGTGAGCAGTCTGTTGCTGAGGCTGCTGTAATTTGGCTCTGTTTTCTGGCTGGCTCCTCAATGTGCTTGGGGCTTGTCCATCACAATTCTTTCAGTGATGCTGGGAGGGCATTGCAGCTCTGGGAGGGAGGCATCTGGTGCTGGGAGGCAGAGAGGCATCCAGTGCTGGGAAGGAGCCAGGGAAGCATAGCGGTGACCAAATTCTCCACTACTTGATTGGCTGTACTTGAAACTAGTGGGCTGAATTATGGGAGAAAAAGCCAACTGGCTACTGGCAGATGCGCGTAACATCAGGATGTATATGGAGCAACGGACACCGCACAATAGTCCAACCCACCCTAAAACAATGGGAATTGAAAAAAAAAACTTTTCTGCATCAGATGTCAAACTTTGTCATGCAGTGCCTGACTTTCTGAAAATGTACCAAATAGCAAAGATAGCAAGGGGAGGCAGGAGATTTGGGATGCAGCCACAAAACAGTTTAAAAATCAGGAGGAAATAGTGAAACAAAGGAGAGCTGGAAGATATGAAATAGATAGCCTGCCAGTCCTGAAAGTTGAGGGGGACATCATCGGGGTCTGAAAACATTGAGGGTGACAGGTCCCCCTCACCCCCCCCAATGGTTGCTCACACACACACACACACACACACACACACACACACACACACACACCACACACTCACACATACACACACACTGTAGTCCAGACTCCGGACTTGCTAACAAAACAGACTGCTTTGAGATTTGGTGGGCAACATCCAGGATCTACAGGGATTCTTGTATTTCACAGGGAAACAGAAACCTTTCACAACAGAATGTTTCCCTTAGGTTTGCATTGATTACAGAAAAACAAACAGAGCAATTAATCTTACAAAGGAAAAAACATGTAATTTTCAGGAACATACAAAAAAACTGAGTAATAGTTACAGGGAAAATGCCGGGTGTGGGCGTGGGGGGGGGGGAGTACAATGCCAGCCTTTTTAAGGTTTACTGTTGTTGCATATTTGCTTACTTTGGCCAAGGCAGCACACTTAGAGGGAGTTACACAGCAGTCATTTGAAAGTGACAATGCTTTTTGCATGAAATAAATGTGCTAGTGAGTTTACCGCACAAACAAGTGAAGCCATAAATACTGTATATTCCACTCTGTAGCACCTAATGCAGTAGTGTGTGTGTGTGTGTGTGTGTGTGTGTGTGTGTGTGTATGTGTGTCTGTGCATCTCAGTTTATGCCAATTTGTACTGTAAAATATTTTAGACACATTCCAATTTAATATAGTTGTATGTATAACCCAGTTTAAGTTCCACTAATGCCATCTGATGCCTTCTCCACAAAGTGAAAGGGGATTTGGCCATTATGATCTTGGTCCATATGTACAGTATGTATATTTGCATTAGAGCTGGCAATATAGCTCAGAGGGTAAAATAATGAGCTGTAAACATGCTGGCTACAGGTAATAGACTGGGGTTTGATTCCCACAACCTCCATTTGGGCTGTTTCCTTAGATTTACTGATCTAGTTATAATTAGTTTTGTTCCAGGACTAAAGGGCATGGGATGAAGTTGGGGAGAGGTCAATTCAGAGGAAATGTGAGGAAGAATTTCTTCACAGAAAGGGTGGTGGACAATGGAACACCCTGCCAGAGGAAGTGGTGGGGGCTGAAATAATCACAAGATTTAAGAATGCATGGGATAAACATAAGGGAATCCTGGAGGTCAGGGGTAAGGGGCAACAGCTTTCTAGAAAAATGTAAACGGAACTTACAAGCTTAAATGGTCAGACTGGGTGGACCACTGGCCCTTATCTGCCAACAGTGTCTACGTATCTGCGTATCTATGCATGTGACTGCAAATGAGTTCTTCAGGAATTATAGATACTGGAAACATATCATGTGATGCTTCCAACCAGTCCTGGCACTTATTTCAGTTGTGTGTGAAAAGCAACATTTTATTGATAAAAAGGTAATCTTTTTTACCATGGTTTATAATAAGTTTT
The DNA here is from genome assembly GCA_016271365.2 of Neoceratodus forsteri. NCBI lineage: Eukaryota > Metazoa > Chordata > Ceratodontiformes > Ceratodontidae > Neoceratodus > Neoceratodus forsteri. Next base: position 1,182,558,509 of record CM028131.1, read on the forward strand.
ATACAGACACCAGGAGGGCCTCTTACGAATATAAGACTGTCACCTCGTTTGTCCTTAGGATGACAGAACTTCTTACTTTTGGTTTGCAGTTCTCACACTTTAAGAACGCAAGAGGTGACACTCTTACATCCATAAGAGGCCCTCATAGCATCCATATATAGGGAATATGCAATGGGGACATGTGTGGTACATTATTTATCTGCACAAGAGCACTTTAATCTCAGGTAACCTCACAAGTTGCATAAGCCATGAGCGATGTGCCCAAAGTCGAACTGCTCCAGCATAGATAAATAATGTATCACATGGATCCCCATTGCATGTCCTGTTTATATACTAGGTTGGCAGGCAGGTGGGATGGGGGATGACTGACGGACAGTTTTTATGCAACTCATGTGTGATAAATTTCAGGTTCTCAAATTTATCACACATATGTAGAGATAACATTTTTATGACATTACTTTTGTGTCCAGGCATATTATTTCTTTTATATTTTTAAAGGAAAACACTGCAAAATAATGATTATTCTCAGATGCTATAAAATCACTTAATTAGTGTTTTAAGAATGAAATATATTTTTTCACTTGGTGTTTTTGGCCCTCTGCTACCCATCCAGCTCCTTCCCTAGTCCCACAAGGCTCCCAGGCACCTCATGATCGCCTCCTGCTTCCAGTTCTGGGCACCTACCTCCATGGAGCAATGGCTTCACTCCCAAGTGGGGCCAGGGTGGCGTTGAGACCCCCCCCAGACATTGAGTTTGTGACAGGTGGTGCATGAAGCAGCTGGAGGCTGGGGAACTCCAGCAGACTGGGGCCGTCATTGTCACAGGGGTGCTGGGGGCTGCAGTAGTAGTTTCCCCTATTTTTCTTCCTATAGGGATATCATGCATTCTGATGTCTAGGTGCATCCATGCTCACTGTGTGCACATCCACACGCTGATGTCCACAATGCACTCACCTCCTTCTCTGTCTGTCCTGACACCTGTGAACTCCAGGTGGGGGAGCCACATCCTTTCTTGGAGGAGGAGAGTGTTTGTTAGGATGCATAAAGGAGTAGTACAGTCAAAATTTGCAAAAACCTATGTTGTGAAGAGTGTTTCGAGCTCTATGTGTCGTCTTGGTGTGTCCTCCCCTTTCTCTTCTATTAGGAGTTTTTTGTAAATTAGTCTGCTAGTTATATGGCAGTTTTATGGCCTCTGGGGATCTCCATCTGGCAAGATTTATTGCTCTTCTTTTTCCTACAATGCATCCTGTCCCACGTGACAGTGATGTGTCCGGGAATATCGATACAGCAAGTACTAGAGATAGCAGCTTGATGTCCTGGCCTCCAATAAATAGCTCTAATTCAGGATTTTTGTTTTGTATGTGTGTGTCAGGTCTACCAGCAGGCATAAATGTTTTGCTTTAAAAACTTTTCATTTAATCAAATTACACATAGCCATAAAAAGCACAACAATTACCCCAGATTATCAATGCTGTAATTAGAAAAGATTCTGTTTTCTTACAAAATAACCCACTTAATTAGCCCTCAAGTATTTAATAAACTGTAAATGTAGCAATTAGTGCTCACTGGATAAAGAAAATTACTGAATATCACAGCTCTGCTATTGTAAATTGACTCTAAAATGGTACTAGCTGAATTCATGGTCCTGGACACATCACTGTCACATGGGACAAGAGGCATTGTAGGAACAAGAAGAGCAATAAATCTTTCTGAGATGGAGATCCTCAGGGCCATAACACTACCATAAAACTAGCAGTCTAATTTAGAAAAAAATCCTAATACTAGACAAAGGGAAGGACACACAAGGACTATGACCAAAATCAAAACACTCTGTACAACATCTGCTTTTATAGATTCTGACCGTATAACTCCTTTAATTCTCCTCCCCTTGGATGGCTCTCAAGGACCCGAGCTTGCTTCCGAACTTAGGTCACCAGTGTGACGAGTGGTAGGGCTACTGCTGTACCGATGGCCTGGCCTTAAATACATTTTTTAAGCATCAGTGCATGTAAGCAGAGATAATTTTGAACTGTACTTTTTATTCAGGTTAACATTAACCGTTATCTTCTGTTTTGTATGATTAACTTTTCCCTCACTTTGAGTTTGCGTTAGCATTTTTTAATGTTTGAAATATGATATGGAGTGGTCTTTTAAGGTGGCTCAGACCAAATTTTCATACATTAGTATCTGTTTCTGTATGTCTCTTGCACCGTAAAGGGGTAAGGGGGAAATTGTTCCACCAGGAAAGGCACATTAAGCCAAAGCTTGTTTCCAGGTGTGACCTGGGAGCACAAGGAAGTTAAATGACTTGCTCGGGGTCACACAGTATGCAAATGAGGGCTGTGGGATTCAAACTCAGGTCTCCAGGTTTGCAGCTCAATGCCATAAACCACAGGACTATACTGCCTCACGGTAGCATTATCTGCTACAATCTAGTTCATTTTAGTTACAAGAAAAGTTATGTTAAGCAATGGATGTTCAAAAGCAACAGAGAATACTGATGAACACCTGTACCAAGCTGTATTAAAAGGAACATTCCTCTTATTAATTTAAAAGTAAAATACTCATTGTTCTTTTACCGTGTTGTTCTTAGATATGCTTTGTTTCTAATCCTTGTTCCAATCTGTCTCCTCATATGATAATGTCATCTGTGCCTTATTCCGTGTTGCACTGTGTGCTTTATTATGCTGTTAAGTTCCTCCAGTAAATTGTATTGCCTTGTATATTCAATGTCTGTATATCAGAACTATTACCTCATTCAGTACCTTGTAATGTATTTTATGCATTATGCCAGTCTATTGTCTGTGTATATGCCTGTAATTAACTAGTGCTTTATAACTTATTGTATACATTGCACCAGTCAGTTCAGTCTACTGTCTGTATATAGAAACATAGAAACATAAAATCTGTTGGCAGATAAGGACCATATGGTCCACCTAGTCTGCCCATTTCCCTACTCACTGTTGCAGCTAGAGATCCTATTTGATCTGTGTCTCTCCTGCTCTGCACATCTCCAGGGTACCCTTATGTCTAGCCCATGCACTCTTGAACCCCCATATTGTTTTCGCTCCCACCATTTCTTCTGGAAGGCTGTTCCATGGCTCCACCACCCGTTCAGTGAAAAAGTACTTCCTAACATTACCCATGAGCCTTCAATCCTTCAGCCTCATAACACGCCCCCTTGTTCTTGTGCATAGTTTTCTCTGAAATATGCTTTTCACCTGTACCCTATTTATTCCCCTAAGGTACTTGAACATCTCTGTCATATCTCCCCTCTCCCTTCTTTCCTCCAGTGAATAGATATTAAGGCCCTTAAGTCTTTCCTTTATATCTGCCTGTAATTAATTTCGGGTTGCCCCTGAAAAGGGACCTATGGTTCCAGTGGGCCTACCTGCTTACAAACTTCAAATAAATACATGCATACATACAAAAATAAATACAAACTGTTTAAGCAAATTCCGAAAGGGGTTGGATAGAAAACAAGATAGGTAATAAGTAGCAATCTAAAGCAGAATAAAAAAAGAAGTACAGGATAACATTTTCTCTCTAACATGCACTGCTACTGTAAGTACCGAAACATGCCAATTTTAAAGTTTGAAACAGCATACCTCAATTTTAGTTTCCCAAAAGTGCACACTAATGACAGAAGTCCACAAGGTATGTTAACAAAAAAGTGATCAAGGGGATGCATTTGCCCTAAAGATGGTGATGAGTAGTTTTTAAAAACAGATATTGCAGCAAGCTATTTTAAACAATAAAAATGATACATTAACAATGTATATATTTTCTTTAAATGCTAGTCCAGCGATTATGCAGTGACTGGGGAAGGCTTTTTATTTTGTAGTGTTTTCCTTTTCAAAAGTGCATTTTACTGAAGCCCTTTCTCTTTTGGGAGGTTCACACCCTGGATCCTTCCTTGCCTAGGGGTTAACAGAGCTTGACCAGAGGACTCTGCCTCAACAAATATTTATTATCAGGATCAGGCATCTGAGTTGTTCCCACCTGATTCAGTCCTGCAGTGGGGGATGTTCTAGATGGCCAGTAACCACAGTGTGTCAGATATACAGAATACCTCCATAGCCAGTGGCACATTGGATTCTGATGGCCCTTGCATCACAGGAAAATTTTGAATGTCATGGCATCTGGTGGTGGCTCCTGTGTCATATGCTAGTCTGAAGCTGATAATTAATTTGATTCCAATGTTTACCAGTAGATGTCTCTTACCATTCATCACCATTCATTGACATTCTTTCATGGGAGTGTGCATGTCCCTTGCCTGGCTTGTCCCCTCTCCTCCCTGCATTTCTTTGACAGTACTTTGGATAGTAAATGATGTGAACAACTGCATGTGTTACCATATTCTTCAGTCCCAAAAAGTTGCCATGCCATAGCCAACCTACCCCCTGACCCCTTTCTCTGGCTTTCCACTTAGGTGTTCAGGAGGAGTCCATGGTGCTTCACCTTCTTCTTCTACCTCTTCTCGACCCAGGAACAGTAGAAACTTCTGGATATCTCTGGCCAATGTGTGGACAAAAGAGAGACAGAGTGCATAACTACAATGATCTTACAACTAATATTTAGTACAGGTACAGTGCTTTTTGCTTTGCTTGTCAAAAGAGATAGAATGGGAGGATTGCAGATCTCCTGATGCAGATGCAGGATCAGGTTCTGCCTGCATCTGCATCAGGGAGTGTGAACCTGAGCTACCTGCAGCTATTTTCAAATGTGGTGGATTGTGTATGACAGTTTACTATGATTTGTGACACTGTGCATCAATAAATGCTGCAAATCTGGCTTTGCGGCTATTTGCAAAATTTATTGACAAAAGTGTGAGGAACAAAATCCTCTTCTGATAATTGGACACATGTTGGATACACATAGATTAGCCAATTGCTGGTCTACCAGTGCTGACATAAATCCGTATTGAAAATAGGGTGTGTGGCTCCAAGACAGATCCACTTTGAAAATCCTGTCCAGTGCATTTAAATATAGTATGAGCATACAGCTAATTAACAACAAATAAAAAAGAAGGCTCAGTTACTGTATTGTTTATTTCATTTTTATCTTCCACCTTATCAGTGTATATTTCATAGCAAATGCCATTTCTTCAGGATAGGTGGTCTCTCCATTTAGTGACTTGTTAGGTGCTCAGGAACTAAATTGTGGCTCTCACTTTTTTCTGTTACTCAGCTTTATAACCTCCTGGGGAACTAGGCACTCAAATATTTACTGCCACAAAAGTGTGCTTATTAGTTGTGCTCAAAAGTGATCCCAGGACCGGCTGACTTCCAGCAGTAGAAGTCATTAACTGAGAGGCCACCATTCCTAAAGAAGTGGCATTTGCCATGAAATGTAGATGGATAATTAGGAAGATAAAATTAAAATATACTTAGATAATACAGGACTTCAGCCATCTTTTTTGTTTTATTTGGATCTTCACCTGGCCATAGAAGAGTTCCCCTACCTTATGCATTTGTCTAATTAATGACTCACACACTGGGCATCCTGGATTAGTTGTTTCTTTCTTCATAAAACTAATCAATACATGAAATGAATATTCAGTTCAGGTACAGGTACCTATAACATGAATTACCAAGGTGGAAGCACTTTACTTTCAAGGGGTCAGTTTAGGCAACGCAATCTATAGGAGTAGCCACTGCAGGCATTTCATAGTTATGACCAAATCATGGGATTGTACCTTGGTGCTTAGTGGTTTGGTTTGTTCATTTTGGAATTCCAGTCTGAAAATTTAAGTATGAGGACCCCTTTTCCATGGAGAGAACAGTAAGAAATAGCCAGTTTAGGCAGAAAATTGTTTTACTTCTCAGATATACCATGGGGAGGGTGGTTGTGCAGTGGACTTTGTTTGTTACATGCCACAAAATCAGTAGCACCCTCAACAGAAATGTGATTTGAACTTTGTGAATAATGCAAAGGTTAGACTGTGCTAGTCTTGGAAATGGCTACAGTACTACTTACTAAACTGCTCATTTTGTGCATTCTTATGCCAGCAGTTTTCAGAATAATTATTAGTATACAACATGATGCTTGTGTTCATTCACTGCTAAATAACTGATGAACACAAAAGAAAGGGGGGGGGGGGGAGGAGAAATTGTGTCCCCTGTAGATGTTGCCTAAAATGTTCAAGATGTGAAACATACTGCACCATACTGACGTATACGTTACTGAGTGTTTTACTGTATATTACAGTCATTTATTTTTACACATCGATATCAGGGTACTCACTCAGGATGGGAAGAAGAAGCGCCATCTGCTCCTCTGGCCATCCCTGTCCCATGATTAACTGTCAAGAGTCATTTTAGCAGATACTGGTGCCATTCCAGCTAACTCCCAGTGTCTGTGCAGAAGTGTTTTGGTGTACTGCTGCCACAAAAGTATGCTTTTGGCCTGGCCTCTGTAGCTATGGAAAGATGAGTAAATAGAGCAAGTGTCACATTCATATCCCTGCTGGCACCTTCTTTGTACTGTTCATGTAATGCTGCGAATGTTATACTGTAGTAATGTATGTAAAATGTCCCAACTCATACATTGTGGACTATTTATATTCAGCTCCTGCCCTTCTGGGTTTTGGTAGTCCCCCACCCAGTCCTGCCAGACAGAAGATTGCAGGAATGTCCTTAAGCACAGGGGCTAGAACTCTATGTGCAATGAATAGCACTTCTTTGTATGACCCTTTTTGAATTTGCACTTTCAGTGTGCAACCTTCAAACCCATGACCCTATCATGGTGCCACTATGACTCTTACATCCATACATTTGTATCAGTGTTTGTACATTTGTGCATGCATATTCTTGGTCATGCAGTATTTTAAAGTATTATGAATTATTTATTGTATTGTACAGTAAGTGTGTAACCCCCTCTGGTTTGAATCCCAGCGGTGCTTCCATGATGTAACCACCTCTCCGGCACCATCTGGGAGAGAGCCACTTCCCCTGCCTGCTGTCTAGGATACAGGACACAGGGCCTGGGTTCCCAAAGCTGACCTACGGGGGTCCTTTCCTAGAAGCTAAAATAAAAATGGTGGTGCATCCACCAGGAGTACATTTAAGTGGGTCTGATTACCTGCTGTACAACCCCCTTGGGATATTGTACCAAACCACCTCCCCAACAGTTACCCCAGGCATAGACTTACCAGGATTCAAACCTCCCCACATTCAGTTACCACATTTACCTTTTCATCTCATCTATACACAGGCTTGCTAAATCAGGCTCTGGATTCCTTTTCTGCTGTAAAACAATAACTCCAGAGTTTATTTACAGGGGAGGGTTTAGGAATAGGGTAGTGGAATAGAGGTTAAGACATTTTTTAATTTGCATTTCCCAAATCACATTCCCTTTTATTCATTCCCAGGTTTCAATCCATGCAGCCATCAGTATCTATCTATCTATCTATCTATCTATCTATCTATCTATCTATCTATCTATCTATCTATCTATCTATCTATCTATCTGCTGCAGTTGCCCAAACCCAGACCTTCAGCTCCCAGTCCATTTTCTCTTAAGTCCCTCATTGGGTACCTAGATTTACAGTTGCAGGCCTGAAATGCAGCTGGTAGCTGGCATTGGCATGCTTACTTGAATTAAACATTTTATACTTTCCCTTGGCTTTCTCTTAGCCCTAGTGTGCTCACTTAACTTATGTACAGTCCCCAGATGCAGGGCAATTTCTGCATTTTACTCACGGTTCTGCAGAACTCAGTCCTTAGCTGGCACAGTTCACTGGCGTCCTGGGAATTTGATGGCATCACAGGCAGAACTGGGCATAAAGCTTGATCAGGGGCACAGAGGCTGCAGCTTGCTTTCTCTTGCTCGTGGATCTTGCAGCTTGTCCCCTTCGGCCCATTACAGGCCCCATTGCAGAGCACATGTGCAAGGCCTATCACCACAGAGGACCCAGACCAGGGAGTGGCCCCACAGCCCAGCTCCCTCAATCAGAGCACCCTAGCACTCAGGTACAAGACCCATGAACCCCTGCAATGGCAGACCCCACTCAAAGGGAGTTAACAAGTTCCCCACCTGGCCCTGGGTGCCAGAAGAAAATTCAGCACATTCCCTTCTGCTGTTCTTGTTCTCTCTCTCTCTCTTTACCCACTATGGCGTGTAGCTATAACCATTCATTTCTCTCTTGGCTGTACCTCAAGAGCAGACCACAGGCCCTTGGACCAGAAAGCACCTGTCCATCCTTCTGCTTTCACAGTCTCTCAACTTTAACACAGCCACACTATTCAATCTGGCTCGCACATCAACCCATGCACACGCAGTCCCTTTTCTCACCGTGCAGGTACTGGCAATTCTGTGAATCGAAGGGGTTCACTGTCCCTCTTCTTCTCTCAGCACATTTATATGTCCTTGTTTCTTATTCTCTGTACTCCATCTTTTCCCTAGATTTAGATGCAACCTTCATTCTTTTCCCAGGCTCATAACGCAACCTTGGTTTTTCCCCAGGTTTAGACCCAGCCTTTGTCCTTTTATCCCAAGCTTAGGACACAACCTTTCCTGCTCTGTTTCTTTGGCCTCACCGCTGTGGTGCAACTTCAGAACAATGCAGACAAGTCTTTTAATTTATTTATTTATTTTTTTTTTTAGTCTTTGGTAACCGGCTAAGGCCCACTAAGCACATGGGTCTGTTTTTATGGGTGACCTGGGAGCCCTGGGTAGTTAAGTGACTTGCTTAGAGTCACACAGTATGCAAATGGAGGTTGTGAGAATCAAACTCAGGTCTGGTCTACTGGATGTACAAAGTTCATTCACACCTCATTCTTCTAACCTCTAGGCTATACTGGCAGCCCAAATTCACAACGTGCAGCTTTCCCTTTTACTTCTCCAAGCTGCTTCTTCCTTTCAACTGGCAGCTTTCCTTTTTCTCTTCCATAGGGGCTGGTGACACATGACTGCCTGAACACAGTGGCTGAAATAAACAGAGTCCACAGTTTACATAGTGTTCCAATGTTTTAAACATTCCTGCAACCAAACCCCTTTCTTTCAGTTATTCATTTCCTCCCCACGCTGTAGCCACTCCTTATCCTATAAAGTGACTGTGCTGTTTAACACATTTCTTTATCCACTTTCCAGTTTCTGCTGCCATTACCTTAAGCCCCTAGGCAGCACACACATAACCCCAGTTCCTGGCTGCAGTCCATGACATTTTTATATTTATTTAATCCCCCACGGACTGGCAGCCTTCCCTTTTTTCTTTGCACTCATATCTTTATTCGTTTTTACTTTCCCTGCCTGTCCTAATGATACACTTTATTCCCCAGAGCTAGAGAGGTTCTTCGCTCTTCAAAGGGACGTCGCCTCATGAATATTAGTGAGGGAGCTCCCGATTTCTACAGTGTGAGGGAGCTAACAAAAAAAAATACTTTTTCTGCTCCCTGGTTGCCTTTCCCTTTCAGCCCAGGTCTCTGGTCCCTCCTTTCCGTTGCCATGGGACTGGGACCACCTGAGAGGCAACCCAAAACCGGCCACGCACGGCCACTTGAGAATGCACATGTGCCTTTCCAAAAGCCGTTGGCTCCACGAACCAGCTCCTCTGGCCCCTCTCTCTCCCTAAAATCAATGCTGGGGCCAGCAGGAGAGGATTTAAACACAGGGGGCAGCCAGGAAAACGGGACCCAGGAACAAAAAAGAAAGAGGGTGAAACCAAAACCCCTGGGGAAATGAGCCTTTTTCAGGGGCTTTCAGGTAAACCCCCAACAGGGGAGGTTACAAGTGTTTTGGACTTTTCATTTTCACAGTGATCTCTGGCCTCTCATGCCCCATTGCCAAGTTACAAACCTTGCGTGCAGCCCTGGGTTTCCCTTTTGATGCAGTTTCCAAATACAGCAGTATGCTGCTGTTGCTGGTTAGTCGAGTGCTTTAAACTGCACTGCTGTTGGTTCAGACACCACGACCCCCACCCTACATGCAACCACAGTTTTCCACATTCAGACTCACCCACCCAGTATAACTCTTGCCCCCACCTAGTGCTCTTCTCATGTCTTCAGCACCTGTTTTCTTGCTGACTGAAAATGTTATCAAGACAGGTTATCACTAGTTGTGCTGGTGTCCAACAATAATGATGAATTGTCGAGTGAAGGAATTATATTTTGCCTTTCATGTATTATAAATACCAGCACACAACAACAGATAAATATAGTTCAATGTTTATTAACATCACATCCTTAATTTTACTGAAGCCGTTATACTGAAACGCAGCCTGATTGACATAAATGATCCTGCTCTGCAGCCGTTCTCATATGTGCGGCAGGGATTACATTGGGCAGATTCCCAGGGGAGCTTATTTCTACCACTTTTTAAAAAACTGTATGACAGTTCCATCATCTCTGTTCCCTTTCCCCATTGACTACTATAGGAGAATGCCACCACTTTGATATGTCAGTTCCACCACCTAGAAATCTAGATATGAGAGTTTCCCCACCTAAACTTATCCAATTTAACTACTGCTGTGTGTTACCAGTCCTTTTGCTGCTGTCTGAGGTGGCAACTCCCCCAGCCCAAACAGCCACCATTTTGTCTTTGTTCAGATGGCTCCCATCCCAGACACCTGCCCCTGCCATGACTGACACTCACAGCCAATCTCCTCTGTGCATGACCAGTCTCCTTGCTCAGCCCTGCTGCTGCCCCAAACAACACCTCCTGCCACCTCCCCCAAAAAATTGTTTTTTCTTTGCTCAGCCTGCTCCCACCCCAGGGACTCTCCACAACTGACTCCCCCTAAAGATGTTCTCCCATGTGTAGGACCTGGTCCTACCCCAACAAACGTATTATTATTATTGTATAAAGCAACTGACATGAGTACACCTTTGAGGTACACTCATTCCAGTGAGCTGCCTGTCCAAGGAGTTCCACTGTGTAATATATTAGTCTGCTTTCTCCTTAAGTCTGTTTATCACACAGTGTATTTGCACATACAAAAGAGGTTCACCAGCAAGAGGCACCTACCTTTAAAAAAGCTCACCGAGCAAAACATCAGGGGTGTATCATGTTGTTTGCTGAGGCTGAGCTGTTTTTGAACATTTTTGCTTTTGGTAATAAAACACAAGCTTTGACATTCAAGAACTTGAGCTCTGACTGTGCTTTCTCCTAGTGATGAATGTTATGCATTTTCCTGTTCTCATTAGTATCGTTTGTATGCACATAGCACAACAATTTTGAGCAATCCAGCTTGTTTCTCTGTGTTCTTCCCTTTTCCATAGCATTCAAACAACCATGGACACACTGTGTTTCATTTGGAAAGCTGGCTATGCACGAGTAGCCAGGAAATGAGTACAGCCAGCACAAGCAATCTGCACAGCATGTCAGATGTTACACAAAGTCTGTTTCTAAAAACAAACAGTAGGGATCACTTTGCACTGCCAGCTGGCGCTAAACCAGGAAGTGGTGGTGAGCAGGGATGAGACATTTGGGCAATACGAAAAGGTGGCCCTAAGGGCAAGAAGGCTGCACTTGCAACAAGTATCAGTGGAAGCTTACCTGGATGTTGAAAGTGTGGCAAGAGGACTTGGGATCACAAAGCAGGTGTCCCATGGCCAGGAACATGAGAGGTTCCAGCAGAGATGGTGAGATGTGATCCATGATGCTTCAGTGAAACGCTTGCAACTATCTCTGTGTAATGGGGCAAGGGTATTGCTTCTAAAGCTGACTGCTCTCAAAATGGCCTGTTTCAGGTCAGGGCACAGGTCGATCCCAGCTACAACTTGGAAGGGGAAAACACAAGATAATCTGACTATGTCAACCACCCGGAGGTGGATTTTTGTGTGATGCCCAGCCAGCCAGTGTCATGGGAAATTTTGGGGAAGGGGGCCCAAGTTCAAATACCACTACTGGGAACACAAGGAGAGGTGTGAAGCTGACATGAATGCAAGGAACAATGTAAAAGCTTAATAAACATGACTAAACAATAACTACACTCTAAAACTCTAAATGACTAGAACATTACTAATTTCAGAACTTTAAAAGATAAGATACCTACACATTACTGTACCCTACTAAACAAATAACATCACTAAATTATAACTTTACCTCCTATGCAGTGAATCAGTCATGAATACCCTAAGCTAGCCACCCTTGCATGTCTACCAGGCAAAGGGGAAAAAGCAAGATGGGATCCAGCTGCCTGGGTGGGGGAAAACATACAACAGCACACAGGCCAGGACTATTCCAAGGCAGTGTCAGTCATTGGCACAAAGGTCTCTGTAGACCACCAGAAATGACACCCCTTCAGGAAACAAGTTTGTCACATTCCACCCAGCCACAGCCCCTATGTGGACTGCCAGGACAAAAGGACAAACAAGGATATGTCAGCTGGTCAGGGAAAACAGGGTCGGGGCACCTGGGATCACACGCAGTCTGAAGGGTGGCGGCACAATAAACATTTCTATAAAAATCCTGTGTCTGTGTCTTTATTTCTAGCAATCAGTACTAATTAGGACACTTTATCAACAGTTAAAACAATTCAGGTTATCAGATTACAAAACATCGCAAGGGGCACTGTCACTTCGTGGCCATCTTCAGCTGGCACACAGATACTGGCATGGGGACAATGTCATCACAAGGGCCCCAAAAGCATTGCAATAAAACAGTTATGTGCAATATATTTACTTACAAGCAGTTTTACTTTTGAGAGTGTGTTGCCCCTTTTAAACCTGGCCTCTGGTTCAGGCCACTTGGATTCAGGTGCCAGGCATTAATCCAAACTAAGGTATACAGTTCCTTACTTACAGTTCCTTGCTCTACGGAGCCTGGCATTTGTTCTGCCCCTTCAAGTCGCTTTTGTAAGCAATAACAAATATTCATTCATTCATTTAATGTTCCTGTCCCTTTTTAGAATGGAGGGCCCAATCGTTGCCACTTTAACTCGGGTGGGACTGTCATTGCCCCTTTAAGACCACTGTACATACAGGCAGTCAATCATGCTTTATAATATAAACACTCAATCACAACAGCGAGTTAGCCATTACGTGCTGTTAATCAAAAACTTATGTTCCTACACTGAAATTTGTGACTTGGCATTAAACCACTTGCTGGTGATGAGTAATTCAATGAACTGCCTCATTTAATGTGACGAGTAAGGATGGAACTGTTTTGCCGACTGATTGCCGACTCTTTGCTGCTGATCTTCTCTATTGTGTTGTTAATTAGGTTGTGGGTCCGTGAGTATAAGTTTAATTAGAGCCATTTAGGGGCTCACTTGCGCCTGTCTCTGCACTATTCGGGCACTCCTCGGGTTTACCAGCTCGCTTGTGTAATAAATTTCATTTATCCATTCAGAGCATAACTCACAGCATAACTCCTGTTTGCCTCTACACTGCTTTACCATTTAGCCAGCTACTGTTCTTGCCTGGTCTCGAATCATGGACTCACGGACTCAGGAATCACAACATTACTTGGCTTGGTAAGCATGTATTCTACTACTGATTTGTGATTCTAAATGAAGGTGTGCAAAGTTTCTAGTTAGTTGCTCAGTCAGTTCCTTAGTTATTGTTCAGTAGCTCAGCATGTCAGGTTATTCAGTGTAAGCAATAATACCTTCTAGGGAGGGTGGTATTGGCCTATACTGGACCACCCAAGGGCATAATGAGGCCTAACACTGCAGGTAGAGGGTCTTTTAGCCCCTGGAAGATCCGGTATAGGCCAACACCGCCCACCCTGGAGGGTATTATTGTGCTTAGAAAATGGGGTATTTGCATCATTTTTATAAAATATTTTCACAATGTAAAAAACGTCCTTCAAAATTAGTAAAAAATACATACAGTTGCATTGTGCTGTAAAGTAGTCCCTCAACTTGTGCTGTTGCAAGTAAAGGATGCTGCTGTGTTTAGCCTACTTTATTTATTTGTTTACATATTTTTTAATGCATCTGTCTGCATGCTTCCTGGGATAGATTTTTTTTTATACTGAGACTTATGTTCTGCTACCTGGTGCAATTCAACTCAAACTGACAGCAATGCATGCAGCAGTTGTGAAGGCTGCAGGATCTCATTAAAACATTAGATTTTTTCTCACCTTCGTGGTTCCTTGTGCCATAAGTGCAGCTTATTCTTACCATTATTCTAACACTTTAACTGCTTTGTTGAGCACTGTTGCTGACTTGGGATTCAGAATCAGGAAGCAGACTCGTGGTCTGTAACTTACTGGTTTCTTGAGCCTTAATAAAAAACCCAAACAAACGTGGCAGACAGCATGAACTCTCTCGTGGATGTTTAACTCCATTTTTAAAATGAAATGGAACAAAAGTGTTGGGAGTATGAGGTATGGGGAATTGACACTGGGAGTCAAGCTGAGGAGCAGTAGTGGCAGGCGGGTGGGCAAGTAAGAGAGAGAGAGATCGCTAGTTCTGATAGTGCTAGTATGTGTGAGAGGAGTGGTCATTTCTTCATTTTCTGTACCGCAGATGGACATCCATCTGCGGTACGGAAAATGAGGAAAATACTGCTGCTCTCACACATAGTAGCGCTACCAGAGGTAGCGGTCTTTCTCTCTGCTGATTAGTCATGACTGTTGTTTTTGTTGATTCTTTTAACGTGTTCCTACTTTTTTTTTATTCTTTTAGTAAAAATAATACGGGGAGGGGTGGAGCAGCCTCAAACTCGCCCACAAAGCAAGTGGAAAGAAAATGGTGGCAGGTCAAAACTGAACATTTTGACCCCTTAATTTTAGAGACTGGGTCAGTTGGGACTGGCACTTTTTCAGACCCGGGCTCTGTTGTCTGATAGATTCCCACCTTGGCAGGGCTATCAGCCAATCAGAGCCCAAGAATTAATAAGCCCATTTTCTAAGGCATAATAATGTATTGAGTATTAATTTTTTTTTATGGCTCAGTTGCTCTGTTGTTAAGTAACTTGCTACTATTGTGCAGTATAATTCAGGTTATTCAGTAGCTCAGTATGTCAGGTTATTCAGTTGTTCTGTGGTGCTCAGTTAGGTATTGACATTAAAGTGTACTTGTATACTAGTCCACTTTGCTAATTACGATATGTGTTTTATATTTTTATTTAAATAAAACATAATATGTTATAATTTTGGTTTTATGTTATTATTATTCAGTTATTATTATTGAATTTAAATAAGGCAATGCTGTATAAATGGTACAAAACTAGCACTAACACAGTACTAAATGCATCACTATATATGCACATTTTTTGTAGGGGGTCTCTGACATTGCTGTAAGTTTGCCAGGGGTCCCTGTACCAAAAAAGGTTGACGACCATTGATTTATATCATCCCAGCCCCTCTCTCATGGTCAGTGGGGGTTTTCTTATAGCTGCACCCTGTGGGCAGTCTTTAGGAGGGGCCTAGTACACCCCACAGTCACTGACTCAGTGGAGCCCTTTCTTTAATTCTGCCCTGAGGGAGGTCCTGACTGGGGCGTTGCCCACCCCCACATTTTACTGGCTCTACGGAGCCATTTGCTGACCCGCCCAAAGGGCAGTCCTTCCTTCTGGGGCCTTGACCTTTGCCCCACAGTCACTGCTGCTGGCGCCTGGAAGCACTAAAGATTTTATTTAAAAAAGGAAAAAAGTTATTTTTTCTTTGGCAGCCAGCACCCGAACTTGGTGCTGCTGCCAACTCACCCTGCTGCCCTCCATCTGTTTCTGGGCAGGGGACTGCTGCTGCAGGCACTGGGGAGGCCTAAGCTCACCTTCTCCCATTCACCTCCTCGGACTGCTAGCTTGCTGCTGCTGGTGGAGGGGATGGCCTTGACCTACCTCCCATCCCAATGACCATCCACTTTGGAGCTAATGGAGGGGACAGCCTGGACCTCCTGCCCCTCCCAATGAACATCTGGGTTGCTGAGGAACTGGAGCTGGGGGGGGTCAGCCTACTGCTGTTGCCGCCACCCCTCCTGAAATGCCTGCTGCCAAACTACCACTATGAAGGGGCTGGCCTGGACCCATTGCCCCTCCCAACAAGCACTCTGTTGCTGGGATACCAGATGCAGGGGCTGGCCTGAGGTTGCTGTTGCCGCCCCTCCCATGGAACCACACTGTAGCCGGTGAGGAATGGAGGGGACGGTCTGGACTTGCTGCCCCTCCTGACAAAGTGTTACTGCTGCCACAGAACTGGGAAACCCGACGACTACAGTTGCCAACGGACAGAGAGGAAGTGATCGTCCGAGGACTGGGAGGGACCCCAGGATATCAGATGAGTCCCTTCCCATTTGCCTAGCCCTGGCCAGCCTAGTGCTCCCCCTCACACTTGCTGCTGCTCCTTTTCTTTCAGCTGCCCACAATGGACTACTGAATGACCACTGCCATTCAAGTGGGCTGAGGATTCCATTTTGGAATCCTCTCGAACCCATCCCTGCCTGATAGCCCTCGTGACCTGGCCAACAATAGCAGGTGCCCGGCGTGAGCTAATTGGGGGGCTTCTGAAGAAGCTGCAGGCAGGGAAAAATGAAGCAACACTTTATTTATTTATTTCAAATGGAGCCCAGCTGGAGCTTCACGTTTGGATGGGGTTGCCTACTGGGACCCAGGGACACCTAACTAGGGGCCTCCCTACACCCTGGGGCACCTTCCCTACCTAACCAGCCCCAAAGCACCTGGCTGCCCAATTTGGAGGGCACCAGGACTCTGGGGCACTACATTTGGAAGACACCAAAGAGAAGCAAAGGGAAGCAGAGGAGCTGCTTAAAGAGAGAAAATAGTGTCTGCAAAAATTTCAAGCTGATACTGATTTTGTTTCATTCAAGGCAGAACTGAAGTTGGAAATGCAGAGGGCAGATGAAAGGATCAGTGCAGAGAAAGTCCATCCATAATGAAGTAGACTGTAAGAACAGAAACATGTTTAACTGGATTAAAACCAAGAAACAACAACAACAAAGGTGCATTTTGGAAAAGAAATCAATCCTCAAAAAAAGACAACGGTGTCGGAAATGGAGGCAGTTACCACTGACAATAATTCTGGCAGTGAATCGGACACCTCCGTTGGCTCAGTGTCTACCATTTTGTTAGACAAGCCCCCTCAAGACAGATCTCTATGTTCAAGCCCAAGGATACAGCAGAAAGAGGGAAATGCAAATGTAGGACTAGGGGGAATGCAGAGGCAGGGACCTGAAAAAGTGGATTGAAAGGGAAGAGGAGGTACAAGAAGGCACAGTAACAGAGGACAGTGAGTTACAAATGGACTCTGAGACCAATTTGCAGTCCAGGACTGACAATATCTTTGTTATCAACATTTCTGGATACAAACTGACTGAGGAAGAAATTCAGGTGCTCAATAGAGGGCTTACTTTTGTGCCCACAACAGACTTCAGCCTATTTACCACTGTCATTGACATAGGTTGTGTAGGAAGCTCAATATAAAATGTTGTTTTGGTGGTGGCAGTTTAGGAGTGGGGGGTTCAGCAGCAGATGACACTACGGTGGTAATCCCCATGTATTTATGCAAGAAGTATCAGATGCCTTAGCCGATTTTGAAGAACTGGGGGAACTGTAGCAGGGGGGTCTCACACTGAAGTTGCAGTCATAAGGGGCATTGAAACAATGGGGGATGGTAATGTACAGAGAAGGAAACCCTCCATCTATATGCCCCCCATGTCTAATGATGTTAGGACCAATCAAAAGCTAGTTGAAAAAGAAATGAGAGACGTGGCAGCTAGAGATTTCCACCCAGACTATGCAAGTCTTTCTAATGATGAATGCAGGTGTCTAGAGAATCTTAAACAGAACACAGAAATTACAATCAAACCTGCTGACGGGGGGGAAGGGCAGTGTGGTGGCTATGGACACAGTACAGCATATTGCAGAAGTGCACAGGCAGCTTACAAACACAGAATTTTACAAATCAGTGAGCCATGACCCTGCACTACCCCTCAAAAAGAAAATAGACGACTATCTTAGCTGGGCTTACAACATGGATGGGTCTGATTACCCAGAAAGAGAGGGGGAGAGAGAGAGAGAGAGAGAGTATATGACCACAGAACAGTCTTTGAGGCCTGAGATGTATATTCTCCCCAAAAGTCATAAAATCTTGGAAACTCCCCAGGTAGACCCATCATCTTGGGGGTGGGTTCTGTGACAGAACCCATGTCAAAATTTATTGATGATCACATCAATGAGCTGATATCAAAGCTTCCTTCACACATGAAGGACACAGGAGATATGCTGCACTTTTTAGGACTTCACATTGGCCCTGATATCTTTTGGTCACCCTGGATGTAGAGTCCCTCTAGTTTAACATACCCCATGAGGGAGGTGTGCAGGCACTGAGGTATTTCCTTAAGAATAGGGCCATGGCAGCAATACCCAAGACTCAACCTGTGGTTGAAATGACTTAACTAGTCTTTAATAGCAATGCTTTTGCTTTTATTGGTGATTTTTTCTGCAAATAAAGGGCACCATGATGGGGGCATTTTTTGCCACAAACTATCCAAACATATCTGGGATACTGGGAGAAACAGATTATTGGGGTATTGGACAACACTGTATTTGCTTCTAAAGTGCTGGCCTGACACCAATATATTGATGATGTGTTCATGGTGCGGCAGGGAGGCAGGAAGCCGTTAAAGACTCTGTATAGTACATTCATGGTGCTAACTCACATTTAAAATTCATCACAAACTTCAGTTCCCAATGTATTCCCATTCTTGGCATACTTACAGTAAAAATGAGGAGGGTGCATTACAATAAGCACCTACAGGAAATCCACTGAGTTGAAGTCCATTCTTTTGATTAGCTCTTGCCATCCCTGACACACTGTGAACAATGTTCCAAAACCCTGTTCTGTAGAGCCAGATGTATTGTAATTCAGAGACAGACTTCTGGGGAGAAGTCATACCCTGGAGGATAGATTCATAGCCTATGACTCTGGAGCCTCTACCACAACTGTGGTGAGGGGAAACTACCAGAACACTGATAGGGAAGCAGTACTGAGGCCAAAAAGGGGAGCCTTTTGTGTGCACAAACTTGATCCCAACTTATTCAGTAAGATCAAATAAAATAAGGGAACTTTGCACAAACATTGGGGGCTGTTGGGGGCAAATGAGAGACTTGGGGACATCATAGCCTCTCCACCACATATGGTCTGCAAGAGGAGAAGAACTCTCCGAGGTGAGCTTGTTCACTCGGTACAGCCAAAAGCTAAACCAAATACATGGTGGGCCACTCACCCTAGAGGTTGCAAGCAATGCAAATGTTGCAAGTTTTATAAGGTGGTTAAGGGAACTAATGTATTTTTGAACCCAGAGGAACACAAGGTACTTGAAATTCATGATTGTATCACATGTGCCACGATGTAAATGGTGCATTTGGCAGAATATGCCTGTGGAGTTTACTATGTAGACAAAACAAAAAGGAAATTTAAGGACCACACTGGGATCCATGTGAGGTCCACACAGTCCAACAGCCAGGAATGTGTTCTAGTTGTGTATGTTAACTCCACAGATAATCCAGATCAACATCATCTGCATTTTATTGCTACTGAGCGTGTTACCTTGGGAGCCAGGGGGGAAGGTAACCAGGATCTAGTACTGGCAAAGAGAGACACTTTCTGGCTCTTTAAGTTGTTAGCCATCAACTGACCAGGTCTTTGTGGTCAACTGGATTTAGTAACAAGAGAAGCCTCTGGCTTCTTCTTGGTCCACACACTCCAGTGCTGTTTTTTTTCTTTTACACACAATACAAAAAAAAAAACATCACTGGAGGGTGTGGACCAAGAAGAAGTCAGAGGCTTCTCTTGTCACTATTGAATTTCTTAAATAAAAAAAATACATAAATATATGGAGGCATTTGAATGCAGATAGGTGACATTGAATGTCTTGGCTTTATTGTATAGACTTGATTACTGCAAAATAGTGTTCTACCAAAAGATCCTGATGAAGTAGTGTGTGCACTACGAAACATTGATAATTATATTTTTGGTGGACATGCACTTGAGTTTTGTATTGTATGAATAAATTCTTTAAAAAGTACCAGTGAATGTGTCTTCTGTCTCCATACTTGATATAGTTTGATTGAGGTTTATGGAGCACAACCCCTCTCAGCGATCTGATTTTTGTTACAGGTAGCAGGTGGGCCACACTACCACTTTTGTGCATTGGACAACTGGATTTATTCCCATTTTTGATAGGAAGTTAATAAAAACATAAGCAAAGCTGAGCCTGTCTGCTCATTTTCCAACAGAAAGTTGTACTTGTGTGTGTCTGGACAGGTTGTATCTTGTAAGATTTATGCTGTATATATTTTTGAGACACACTAATTCTCTTCTCCTCGATTTTTTCCATAGGTACCTCAATTCTTTGCACTACTTCTACAAGCCTCTTAACGGGACTGTAGATGCACTTTGTGGCCATCCTGTGATTTATCTATCTGGGAGTCTGGGAGCCAGTGGACAGAGAGATGTTTCGGTCTTATTGTGGTTTTTATGTTTGTTTGCACACATGTGCAAGAAACATAGTGTCACCATACAAGTTTTCATAGGTGTGCCTCCCCCACTTCCAATGCCCTGCTGCCTTTTGCAGGTGCAGCTGTACCATGCCAGTGAATGTCCAAGCTGTCTATGACAGCTGTTCAGATGCAGTGGTGTACAGCTCTGAGGAAAACAGCACCACAATCAGTGGTGGTAACGGTAACGTGTAGGCAATTTGCATATTGCCATCGGCAGTATGCAAACTGCTTACACGTTAGCACTGCATCTGAACTGTTATAGACAGTTCACCCCCCCATGAACACCTATGTAGGTACACAGGGAGTCCACCCAGCATGCTCATGCGCCCCCTGCACCATATATGGTGGACAGGGTGCCCAATCCCCATCGGCTCTGCTGCCCCCCCAAACAGACTTCCAGGTGCCACACTGGGAGCCCACCCCAGCATGGCAAAAGTCTGTATGGTGACAGGGGTGCCCAATCCCCCATCGGCTCCACTGTACTCCCCCACAAAAAAAATGACTTCCAGTTGCCACACTGGGAGCCCACCCCAGTGTGGCAGATGTCTGTATGGCTGACGGGGGTACCCAATCCCCCGTCGGCTTTACTGCCTCCCAAAAAAATAAACTTCCAGCTGCCACACTGGGTGCTCACCCCAGCGTGGCAAAAGTCTTGAGTCGTTTCTAAAAAGGAAAGAACATACCTGTAAAAAAAAAAAAAAGGTCCCTCGTTGACTGTCTTGCCCCCTCCCCCAACCGCACCACCTCTGTGCACCAACCTCCCCACAACCCCCCACCCCATACTTACCTCCGGAGCCCAACGTGACCGGGAACATGTCTGCACTCTTCAAAGCCAACCGCGAACTGAAGAAATGCCGGTAAGCTGTATAGTGGCATAAATGTTTTGTTTTTTTTTAACTTTGATGCATATCTTGGCCATTTTGGGGAATTTTTTCACCAAATTTTCAACATGGGGTTTTTGGGGCCCCACCTCATGAACTCAGTCACTATCATTTTGTTATATGGTCCTGAAAGGTGATTTTGCGGTCACTACGTGGAACCACCTTTTGGGATGGAGTAACGAAATGACAGTGTCACAGTTCATGAGGTAGGTCCCCCAAAACCCTATGTTGAAAATTTGGTGAAAAAATTCCTCAAAATGACTGTTTTATGAACGTGCACTGTGCAGCTCCTATGCACGCTCATAACTTTGCGAATTTTGAATATTTTCACTCCAGATTTTCAACATTGCCATTTTACTACACCTCCTTATAAGCAGTATAGCTGTCATTTTTCACATCTTGCCCAAAATGTATTTTCAAGCATGTAGCACACAATGGCGTGGTCAGTGTGCGAAATCAATGTTCAGGACAGATTAAGAAAATCACAGTGACACCGTTCATGAACAGAGGTCTTAAAATGGCTATGTTGAAAATTTGGTGATAAAAGTCCATAAAGTGACTGTGTTACGAGCGTGCATTGTGCAGTTTCCACACACCCTCGTAAGTTCATGAATTTATAATATTTTCAGTCCAGATTTTCTACACTGGCATTTTTCCACACCTCCTTATGAACAGTACAGGTGTCATTTTTCACATCCTGACCGAAATATGTTTCGCACTTCTGGCACAGAAATGTGTAGTTACTGTGGGAAATCAGTGTTCGGGACAGAGTAAGAAAATCACAGTGGCACTGTTCATGAGTAGAGGTCCCAAAATGCCTGTGTTGACAATGTGCTGTAAACAATGCCCAAACTAATTACATTATGGGTGTGTGTTGCGCAGTTTCTACGCATGCTCGTGACTTCACCAGTTTTTTTATATTTTCACTCCAGATTTTCAGCATTGCCATTTTTTATACCTCCTCATGAAGAGTACAGATGTCATTTTTCACATCCTGTTCGAAATGTGTTTTCGCACCTGTGGTGCCAAATGACGTAATCTCTGTGCAAAATAGGCTTTCGACTAACAAACTGATATTGCCACTGTTCATGAGGTGGGGGGGTCACAAAAAACCCATGTTGAAAATTTGGAGTGAAAATACCAACGACCGCCTGGGGTGTTAGGGTTTCCCACCCTGTAGAGACTGACAGGCATCAGGGGTGTGACTTGGGATTGTTGTCTGTAATGCTCATGACATTCCACCCCCACCCACACCCTGCAGCCAGTGACAGGCATCGAGGTGTGCCTTGGACTCTTTGGCCCCAAAGTTCACCCCCATTCTCCTATACTGCACCCATCTCACCATATTTCCTTATGGAATGGGGTGAGCATAAGGCCCAAAGACCCCAAGGCACACCGTGACACTTATCGGTGTCTGCAGGGTAGGGTGTGGTGAAATGGTGAGACCGTTATGCCTGACGACCCAAAGGCACACCCCAATGCCTGTCAGTCTCTGCAGGGTAGTGGTGGGGTAGGCTTCAGTTCAGTACTTCACTGCCACTGCTATTATGCATCTCTCTAACTCCTACACTACCAATGCCAATGCCAGCAAGCAAACATTCAGCATTGACAAATGCTTATTTTTAATGGCATCATCATTTGGTGTTGTTCTTTCCTCCCAACTCTACCCTCATATCTTTCTTTAAACCCCCTCCCAACCTAGGCCCCATACTTGCTGCTTATTTTTCATCAGTTAGCAATCCCCCTCCCCCAGATTCCACCACCCCTTCTTTTCTCACTTTTCTATCTTGGCAGTACAACCTTTGCCCTAGCCAGCACCCTTATTTGTTAGTATTTATGGATCAGTTGTGCATTTTCATGATTTTATGTGTGTCATTTTTATGCACTTGGCAACACAGTTTTGAGCAACCCTGCTTGTTTTCTCTGAGTTAAACTAGTGTAATCCACTTGTTGCAGTAGGGGTACAAGTTGGTCTTTGATTCTTGAAATAATTTGCACTTAAAGGGTTAATGTTCTAGCCTATTTCTAAAACATAAAATGTCAAGTCCTAGTGTTGCAACTCTGTGTCCGTGCAACGGTGTGCTCTCCCTGTTCTGAGTACACCCTGTACTCACTGGTGTAGCATTTTCTTTTTTTTTTTTTTCTGCCCTTCTTAAGCATATAAATTAAGCCCTGATCCAAATGTGGAGTTAAGCAACAAGAGCTACAGTTCTCCAATACTGGAGCCCATGGGGCTCAGTCACCCATGGGTATCATTCTCCAGCAGTGAACTGGCAGAGGGGACTTGCGGGCTCAGGATAGTGACAAGGTCCTGGGTTTGACTCCTGAGTGGCACGGGCTCCTTTCAGTTAGGTCTCCAGAAGCTCCCATCCCAGCTGGGGACTGAGGTTGGAGATAGAGAGGGCCTGTTGGTGTCTCACTCTGTACAAGGGCTGCCTGATGGTTTTTGTACCAAATGTTCCAGTTCAGTATAAGAAGGTAACCTGCAGCTTTCCAGTCACTTGGCTTCTGTGTAGAGGAGCAGAGTTCACAAGCTAACACAAATGAACCTGACACTCTGTAGAATACCAGATGAGGTGGCACCAATGCCTGAACCTGCGAGAAAGGGGGACATGAGGTGAGCCTACTAAGCCTTAGTACTGTGATCACCAGTGCTGTGACAAAGACCCAAGCAAGGGATAAGGTGCAGTAACCATTTTTGCCTCATTATGTTAAGTGACCATGCCCAGGTACCATGTTCTGTCACCTAGGAGTGTATTCCTCTCACCGTGTCACACCATTAAGGGGTTCTATATAAATACTGTGCTTTGTGATGGCATGAGTACATCCCATGGCCCGGTTCCCTCCCAACTGCAAGGGGACATGTACTAAATATATACTGTATATGTTGCAGTGTTGCTATATGTCCCTGATCCTTCTGGGCTCAGGGAATGCATATAAAGATAATAACTGGGCCCTTAGTGTGTTACGGTCAGGGCCGCATGATCCCTCATCACATTCTCTGGTGTCATGCACTGCACCCTGTAATTAAATATGTTGCAGGCAAAGTTTCTGCCTCAGGTGTGGTGCCTATGTCCCTTGTGATTACTGTATGTAAGGGCAAAAAAATCAAACTATGGCTAGTTTAACTCCTGGAGCAGTCAGCTCCTTGGCATGAGTTGCCTGCCCAGTGGGTATGAGCTGCTCTTTAAAATAAACATTTATTAAATGGCACCTTCTTTATTTTCTGTAAGCAGTTACAGTTACTGTATCATGGTATTATTTAATTTGGAATCACTTAAAAATAATTTAATTGATGATGTACCCCCCCTCAAGTGTAATGCTTACCTGGGACTGCTGAACCTGGGCACAGCCAGATGCTACCTCACTCTTGAAACCTCTGACCCCAGGACCTGGACTTCATGGATGAGCACTGGGAGGAGGTTACAAGGAACAGCAGGAGCTGCATTTTGTTTTATGCCTCCTGCATCATGCAGAAATTTTGCTTTTAGGAGACATCAAAGGCAGGTGGCTACCATGACTGGATGAGTGCACCAAATGTTACCCTTATGCAACTGAATTTTTTCATCCACCTTCGACACCTGAACCAGGGGGGTGGGCACTGCAAATGAGGACAGGAGCCCTCTGTAAAATCTTTATCGGGGCCAGTGCCCACAGACTCTGACTTCTATCACATTAATGACCCTAACCTGCTAAGCTCAGCTAATCAGAGGGCTGGAAAACCTGAGGGCAGTTCCTGGAGGCCTCTAGTAAAAGCACTATGCTTAGGATTCTGGCTCCCCTATGATGGTTGAATAGGGCATCAATGACTTTGTGTGCCTTGAAACTGTGGTATAAGAGTAGGACTGAGCTGAACAAATTACAAACAGATCAACACACACACTGATATAATTTAAATAATTTATTATTCAGGATAGCAACACAGCTCCGTAGCAAACTCCCCTACATAGCACCTCCAGTGTGAAACTTTGTCAGGAGGTGGAGGTTGCCATGTAGTGCACATGTAACCCCCCTGAAAATGGGGGTTCCCAAAAGACTTCCAGGAGCTTGCTTGAATGCCCCAAGCCTGAATGGTGTTTGGCATTTAAGCCATTTATCAGTGAGTGTTTTTAGAACCTCTGGTACTGTCTCTTTAAGAGCTGTCTGCTTGCAGACATAATTAGTTTGTATGGGGGACTGTGTGTTTCTTTGATTGAGTACCACTCAAGCTGCTGCCAATTCACTTCATTTTGCAGTCACTAGGAGTGCAAAGGGAACCTATCTGAAAGATGTAACTGTTTGCCAGAAATTATTTAGAGTAATAATGAAATTACAGTTTGTCTAACCTGCTTTCTTTGCAGTCAGAACTGTGTCTGCTAGTTCCCATTCTAGTTTTGAACTGCTGAACTGGACCAATCAGTGTGGGGTAAGCTAGCTCTAAAATGGTGCCTTGGACGAATCAGAACTTGGACTCATAATCTGAGCCAGCCACAAGAGGATTGTATGGGCAGTGACTCTGGGAGATGTAGTTTAGACTTCAGTGCCTTTTGGACCAACAGCAGCAGTCTATTGTGAGGACAGCCAATCCAGTCAAGAACTGGGAGGAACTCAAAGGAAGTGCCTGGTTTTGTCGGTTGGAGTTTCAGTTGAGCTTTGGCAGTGAAGAAGGAAGGAGCCCTGTGCTTTTTCAGTGTGCAGTTTTAGTCAAAAAACGTGTGTAAGGCCCAGAGTTCCGGTCTGCAGCTTGTGTAACTGCTTGTTAGGACTGAATCCGTCCTGTGAAAAGAATCAAAGGATCTCTGAAGAGTAGAAACCAGGCTCACCCTGTAGAAGACTGGAGAAATTATTGAATTGCACTCGGTCTGTCAGGAACTGAATCTGCTGTGTGTTCTCCCGGGTATTGTGCAGTAATTGCGATCGGGATACAGATGCAGCCTGCCTGGTATAGTGCTTTCTTTATATGGATGTGAAGAGGTTTGTGTACCTCAAGTGAGCCCTGCTGACATTGAAGGACCCTATCTTATTTGGAGGTTGTGAGTACTAATTCAGGATGCGCTCCCTGTTGAATTGCCACATTAAATCCAAATAGAATTACTGTACTACTGACTGTTTAATTCTCCTTTTCTCTGTGTGAAAGGGCCCTACCAGCTGCCACGGTTTGACTAGCCACTAGGGCTTGGGTACCCAAGGACAGTAACTGATAGGGATAGGCCTGTGCACAGAGCCATAGGTAGCTTATTAGAGTGATAAGCTAATTAACCTGATTTCCCCTGTCCTTGTTATATCCCCCAAATAAATCAGAGCTGCTTGTTTCAGCAAAGTTATACTGCCTGAGGTATTTGTCTATGTTAAAGTACTGTACTGTGATTGTTGCACTGTATCTCATTTCACAGGAGGTCCCAGTGCCGGAACCAGACCTGGGGGTAAGTGTGTATACTGTGAAGGTAATTCTGATATAATGGGTGTGGCCACTAGTGGGAAGAAAGGGGGGTTGCAGTGTCCCAGAGGGCTGTGACCAAGTTAGTTTAACTATTGCAAACCCTGACCTCTGGGTGGAGGCACCCGCCATTGGATCCAGGCCCCTCAACCTGTTAGTGGCAAATCAGGCAGGGGTAGTAGCCCCTGGGATAGCGCCATCTAGGGGTTACACACATCTTATGTATCAAAATATATGAATAATCATCATCACAGTCATCATATAGTGACATGAAAAATGGTGCAGGAAAAGACACAATTTTAAGTGCTAGTAATGTATATTGTGATCGGCGATAAATATCAACACTCTTAGTGAAGAAAGAATCTGAATGAATTTTTAAAGAGCTAGTGTGCTGCCTAGAATTAACAGTAATTTTCAGATGCAGTCAGCTGTCACTTCTTACACCTGAAGTATTTTTTTCTTTTCTGTTTGCTTATTAGAAGGTTTTCCACCTAGTAGTATTGGGCTGATATTTTTATTTATTGATTGATTGATTGCTAGGATTGCAAAAAACTTTGACCCAGGAGTTCTTTTATAAAGGTTCTGCATCAAGTGAGAAAAATATTCATCACAATAGATGAAAAGAAAGGAACAATCTGACACAATAGAATTGATGATAATGTACAGAAAAACAAATGTACAGAAAAGCAAATGTTCAGAAAAGCAAATGTGCAAATAAATACAGCAGTGCTACAATTGGGAGAACAGTCTATACAGATATTATTCTGTGGGAAATATTTATACAGGGCAGACTCCAGAGCACAAAACACAGGTAACCAGTAAACAGGCCTGGAATATAACAGATATTGTTGAAATAAAAGCTAATTACAAGGAGAAGATAGGCTAGGGACAACAGGGAGATTGTGTTTAGGGAGGTAGTAAAGCTGGGGAGAGTATGAATGCCAAGGGAAATACAGGCTATACAGAGAATTGTTCAGTAAGAACAGTCAGACAGGGATAACACAGATAGAATACCTCAGTAATAAGTATGTAGTCCAGAAATAAAGCAGACTTTGTTTCAGAAAAAGCTGCTGTAGGACAGGTGATCTCAGGGAGATTGATTTTGGGGAGGTGGCAAAACTGGGGGGGGGGTTGGAGGGGATTCAAGGAAGGGGCAGAGCAAGGGAACTACAGGACACAGTCACACTTACTTAGAGTTACAAGGTGATTCTGCAGTTTGGCTTTGAATGGACCTAGTTTGGGTTCAGAGAGGACATCAGGGGGCAGGTCATTCAACCAGGTAGGAGCTTGGTAGCTGAAAGTATGCTGGGCTTGAGAGGTCTGACACTGGAGAATGTGGAAGGCCAGCCTAATAGAGCGATGGGTACTGCGTTGGTTTGTCGAGCGGTATAGTAGAGAGCGGGTAGCTGGGGGAGTTAAGGCGAGGTGTTTCTTTTTCACAAAAAGACAGGTTTAGTATTTTATTCCACCATGAAGGTTGAGCCCTTTGACAATAGAAGTCACAGGTGTGAGTTTATTGGTCATCCCCAGTAATTAACCTGCAGGCCTTATTAAGCGAGATCATCAATTGCTTGAGTGTGGTGTCAGTAGCAGCACTGTAAATTAACAGGCTGTAGTCAGTGATGGATAGTATGACTGCTAGCCTTAGTGCAGCAGGTATGAAACAATGCTTATGCTTGTAGAGAACCCCAATCCTACTGTTTACAATCTTGTAAATATGATTAATATGCAGGGCGTAAGAGAGCAAGCTGTCAAGTATGATGACTAGATATTTGAATTCATGCACCATTTCCAGAGGTTAATTTATGTTATTGCGGATGGTTAGGTATGCAGAATAGTATTTATTGTGGGGGCTAGCAAAGAGCATTGTCTTTGGTTTTTTTTTTATAGTTCATCAACAGTTTGTCGTTGGCAAACCAGGATTCAACTTTTGTGAAGTTTGTTGCAGGTCACTTGTGAGGGGCAGTAGGTCAGAGTGGCTGAAGAAGAGTACAGCATTGTCCGCGTATAGAACAAGGTTACTGTCACAGACTTTGGGTAGCGTATTCAGGTACAGACTGAACAGCAAGGGTCCAAGGATGGATCCTTGTGGCACGCCAGTGTGGACTGGCATGCTACTTGCTAGGGGGGCCATTTATTTTGACTTGTTGCATTCTGTTTTCAAGATAGCTTTAGAACCAGTTTGCTACGGAAGGGAAGAGGCCAAGGGAAGGGAAGGAGTTCAGAAGGAGGGAGTGGTTCACAGTGTCAAAAGCCTTCATCAGGTCAATATAAATTGACCCAACTATGTCACCACGGTCCAAGTCTTTGTGAATATAATATGTGTATTCCAATAATGCTGTGGTGGTGCTATGTGCCGGCCAGAAGCCATGTTGCTTTTGGCATTGGATGTTGTATTTCGCAAGAAATTTGGTCAGTTGATCGGCCACAACTCTCTCAAGGACCTTGGATAGTGACGGGAGAAACAAGATATGTTGGTAGTTAGAAACTAGTGATCTGTCACCACTTTTGTGTACAGGCATGACAACTGCAGCCTTCCACTGCTTGGGGAACTGTCTAAGGGACAGAGAAAGGTTCAGAATGGTGGAGACTGGTTTTAGCATGGCGTCCAGTGATAGGTATAGTACTGTAGTTTATGAGGTGCAGCACTCAGTCTAGAGATTGAAAAAATTCAGTTCTGTTCTTCCGACTACATCTTCAGAAATGTGACCAACCCCAATGAGGCACCACAACCCATGCAGCCTGACCAGTGACTTTCACATGTGATCAATCATAATGTAGGAGATTGTGACATCACTAACATACTAGACGCCAGCAGAGTAGGCCTATTGGTCTATCAAGTCTGCTTGTGCTTCAGCACCCTGATTGGGTACCATAGCCCTCTATCTGTCTCCTTCCACTGTTACTCCATTTCCCAGTCCTGCCCCCCCCAGGCAAACAAGCCTCTGCTTCACCCCATGCCTATAATTGTCCCACCCTCTCTTGAATCCCTCCACCATAGTTGCCTGTACCAGCTCCCCGGGCAGCAGATTCCACGGTTCCACCACTCTCTCAGTGAAGTACCTCCTCCCCCTTCCCCCCTAGTCCTACCACCCTCAATCTTCCAACTGTGTCCTCTGGTGATTCCACCCTCTTTAAGGCAAAAGCTCCTAACTCGGTTTACCTTATTTACTCCCCTGAGGTACTTGAAGACCTCAATCATGTCCCCCGGTTCTTCCTCTCCTCCAGCAAAAACAGGTTGAGCTCCCCTAGTCATTCCTCATATGCCATATCCCCCAGGCCCTGGATCATTCTGGTTGCTCTCCTCCAAACCCTCTCCAGGAGCTGGATGTCCCTCCTTAGGTGTGGCCTTCAGAACTGCACACAGTACTCAAGATGTGGTCTAACTAGTCTGTTGTAAAGTGGCAAAATCATCTCCCTGTTCCTTGAGGTGATCCTCCTAGTGATGCATTCCAGCATCCTATTTGCCCTGACTGCAGCCCTCCTGCACTGCTCTGAATTATTCATGTTAACATCCACCACCAAGCCTCCTAGGTCTCTTTCCCCTGCCATAGCCTGCAACTCATCCCCCCCAGGGAGTACACATATTTGGGGGTTTCCCACCCTAGGTGTAGCACCTTGCACTTGGAGGAGTTAAATTTCAATTTCCAGGTGCAGGACCACCTATCCAGAGTATCCAGTTCCTCTTGCAGGGCCAATCTCCCCTTCTCTCCCTCCACCCCCCAAGCTTAGAGTCATCCACAAAGAGACTCATTTCACACCCAATACCTTTCCTAATATTGGAGATGTAGGCATTAGGAGTGGCCCCGGGACTGATCCCTGTGGGACCCCACTTATGACCTCCCTAGGAGACAAGACCTCCCTTCCGACCACTACCCACTGAGTGTGATCTGGAAGCCAATTTCCAGTCCACCTAACCATCAATGGGCCTACCCCCATCCCCCCCAGCTTCTCCCTTAGGCCAATGTGAGGGACCGAATCAAATGCCTTACTGAAGTCCAGGAACAGTACATCCACTGGTCTTCCCCTGTCGAGTGCTGATGTCATCCACTCATAGAACTCTACAAGGTTTGTTTGACATGATCTACCTGGCACAAACCCATGCTGCCGGTCATCCAGGTAATCCATCTACACCAAGAAACCCCCCAGCCTTTCCTTAAGTGTGCTCTCCATTACTTTCCCCACCACCGATGTCAAACTGATGGGTCTATAGTTTCCTGGCTCTTCTCTCGATCCCCTTTATGGATGGGCACAGCATGCACCTGCTTCCAATCCTTTGGTACCCTCCCTGTCTAGAGCGACAAGTTAGAGAGATCCACCAATGGTACAGCCAAAACATCTGCCTACTCCTTCAGTACTCTGGGATGAATAGCATCAGGCCCTGGAGATTTATCCTTTTTAAGGGACTGGAGAGCTTCCCACACCCGATCGATAGGAATATCAGCATCTGTTTCCCCCCCAATCAGCAGAACCAGCCTGATATTTCACCCCTGGCCTACCTCCCCCAGCAGCTTGTTCTTCAGCAGGTACCCCAATAGTCAGGTCTGCTGCACCTTCTGTGTCCTTCAACCCCTTTTTTTTGAAGTTCCTCAGCCTCCTGTCTAGTGAACACTGAGGCAAAGTAGTCATTCAGTACCACCGTCTGCTCTCCAGCCCCTTCCACCCACCCCCCAGCTGTCCTCCACCTACTGAGCTGTCCCTTGACCGTCCTCCACTCATCAATATACCTAAAGAACCCCTTTTCCCCAACCTGTATCACCTGCACCAGCCTCTGCTCTTTCCAGGCCTTTGGCCCCCTCACCACTCTGGTGGCCTTCCTCATTGCAAGGTGATAATTCTCTCTATCCCTCTCTACTCTCATTTTTTGTACCGACTGTAGGCAGCCTTCTTCTCCCTTACCACCTTCTGGACCTCCCTGGTCCACCAGCATGGTTTATGAGACCTACCACCCTAGCGCTTCACTCTTGCACGGGTCCTGGTGGCCTCCAGTAGTCCCTGCTTTATGATCTCCCACTTACCTTCCACTACCAAACCTGGTTTTATCTCCTGCAAATGCCCCATGAGAATTTCCCCCATGTTCTGAAAATCTGCCCTCCTAAAATCAACTTTCATTGACCTAGTAACCAAGAAGAGCCAATCCCTGTTGGTTCATGCGAAAGAGAATAATCTGACCATGAGAAATGGTTCTTCTTGGTTACTAGTGATGTCACAGTCAGTGTGGCCTCAGTGTTAATGATGTAGTGGGAGAACAGAACTGACTGTTTTTTAGCCTCCAGACAGAGTGCTGCTCCACACATCGCCCCAATACTGCCAGCTGGAAAATCTTCTAATTGGCAAGCAGAAAAGAAAAAAATACTTCAAATATAGGAAGTGATGGCTGACTACATTTGAAAGTTAATATTAATTCCAGGCAGTACTCTAGCTCTTTAAGTTGGAAGCACATTATCTGAATGGATTCAATGATGCAATTGATTGGAAGTCATTCTTGCAATAACTATTTATTAAATGATACCTTGATGAGGCAAACTTTAGACTCTGTACCTTTTTAAATGCTACAATGTTTTATTGCTTTAAGCAACATGAATAGATGTAGTATTTGAATTTTTTTAATATGTGTCTTGCTTTTGTAAATTTATCCCCGTTGTGTCCTGTCCATCTATATATGAATACGTACACCTTACCACTGTGTTCTGTGCAGCTTTGCACAGACACAGTTGTTGGCTCTAAATAAATAGTCTATATTTTTGATAATAAAACATGTTTTTTTTAAATTGTGTTTGAAGTGTTTTTTTCTTCTTCTAATGGGTGGGTGGGTGTTCACCTTTCGTGAGCCACCTTATAGAAATCCTTTTTTTTCTTTTTCCCCTTCCTCACCCTTATTCCCTTTTCATTTACTCCCCATCTTCCTCTTGTTTCCTTGTCTTATGTTATCTATCTGGTATACATATTTCTTATTTCTTATGGTCTGATCTTGTTCTTATTGTCATGTTTATTTATAAAAAGATCAAAAATTAAATTCAAACAGTAATTTGGGCAGGCACCTCTGAGTTTCTTTACTAAGAGTTTTGATACTTATCGCTGATCACAATGGGCCCTATGCACTATTGGGGCATATGATACATGTCCCCTCCTGAGCAACTCCGCACCTGTGGATGGATGCGCGGTGGCCATATTCATGGACACCAGCCACCACACTGCTCCCATATGTGGCCCCACCCCCCGAGGCATGCAGGTGTGTGGAGAACTGTTCCGTGGACTGGGCGCGCATCCAATGGGATGCCCAGTCCTGGCCTGCTACTGGATTTCTTGAACCTGCGGGGCACAGATGGTGGCAGATGGTGCACTGTGCACCAGTGGTACAGGGGCTGTGGGTGCCCTGTTGGCTGCTCCCAGCCCACCCTATTGTCCCCATGGGCTGTGGTGGCTTGTCAAGAGGGTCTGCTGTGCCCTGACATCCCCATCGCAGCTGGCGGTGGCATCCTGGGGGGTGCACATCCCTTATGGCAGGGGGTTACTGATCGCAACATGCACCCCCCGCAACCAGCACATTGCACCTTTGTGAATGGCACACCCCCCCAGCACACTCCCTGCCCACCCCTGTCATGCTACTGTCCACACAGCAGGGGAATCAGGCACATACCTGTCCTGCGCCCCCTTAGTGAATGCCACGTGGGGTCTGTGGGACCCCGCTTTGTGGCATTCAGACGTAGCTATGCTAATATGCCCAGTTGACGCAGTGTGTTGGCACAGTGAATAGAGCCATTATGTGTTACCAGCACTTGTTTTTTTAAACTCTATTTTAGTGTGTTGTTGGTGCACTTCTTGAGGTGGCATTACAAGTAGTCAAGGTACAGTGCATTTAAACACTCAAAGTGTTGGCTCGCAGGCTACCAGAGAACACAACAAACACCAGATACACACAAACAAGTGATCCTATATACAATATATTTAAAGCTAGTAATTTGGATCCCCCTCCAATTACCCACAGGCAAGATGAGTATGTAGTTCTTGTCATTCCAATCCCCCCTCACCTCACTCACAGACATAGAAACATAGATGGCGCTAGCAGAAGGAGACCCGGGGTTCATCTAGTCTGCTTGTATAAAGTCCTGTGACCTTCCGTCAGTCTGGGGTCCTGTCCCCCCTAGTGTTTCCCTGGAACCCCCCCCCCCCAGTGCCATTAGACTGTGCCCATACCCGATCCCACTAGTGGTTGAAGTTTGTCACTGTTCTGGCTTTCACCACCTCTGGTGGCAGTGTGTTCCAGGGCTCCACCACCCTTTCAGAAAAGAAATACTTACGGACATCTCTCCTGAAAATACCCCCTCCTTAATTTCCATTCACGCCCACACTCATCCTTTGACTGATCACTGAAACCTGCCAGGGAACCGAACTTCCTCTTGGTGATCATTGTTCAGTGTCAACATGCTCCATCAAAAGAGGTGTGTGGATCCCTGCTCTGTTATAGCAGAGCTAAAGGGGGAACTACTGTATAAGGAACCCAGCAACTGTTCTAAGGGGGCCCATGTTTGGCTGTATTTAGAAAACTGAATTACTAGTACTTTAAATCTTGCCTTTTCCTTTACCATTTTGCACATGTCATACTATGTTAATTGTATTTATGAATATTCATATATTTTGATGTGCATTGCAAGATGTGCACCACATGGCAAACTCTGGTCCTTTTGAAGCCTCACCCCAGAGGTACTATGTAAGGGAGTTTGCTACTGATGAAACTTTGCACCAGAGATGCAATGTAGTGGAGTTTGTTATGGAGCTGTTTTGCTATCGCGTATAATAAATTATTTAAATCTGATCTGCCCTGACCCCACTACCGCAAGCTGGCCAGTGCCTCCCCAGGTGCTCACCTGATTTGAGATTCCCCCTAGAATTCCCCTTATGGTGGGGCCAAAGGGAGGAGGGTGCCCCCCCCCCGTGTCCATTATCCAGAGTGGACAATGGTGAGCTTCCCAGGTCATACCTCTCAACTGTCCCTGATTACAAAGGATATCCCTCATTTTACCCCTCAAAATTGCTCTGTCCCTCATCCATCCCTCATGGAAAAGGTACTGCCCTAATAAAGAATGTGCTATAAATTCAGACTTTGAAGCAGGAGTTCATAATATTCTGAGATGTTAAATCAAAACTAAACTTGTTAAAAGTAAACACAATGGTTTACGCTGTGTTCTCAGTCTGTATATCCATGTTTGAGGATGAGTTCCTCATTATAAGGGTCAGTGTCCCTCATTTCTAAATCTCCCTCTACATGGTCAAACTTTAAAGTTGCTCAGAAAAACTGTTGAAAGGCCATACACAAATACAAAAGTAGGATAGAGAAGAAGTTAGCATCAGCTACTTCAAAACATAACAGTACAATGTTCTATGGATATATAAATTCATTAAAAAGAAATTATACGAAACTAACCACTATACATCAAAATAATGATATTGTTTCAGATCTAATTAAAATTGTTAATTTCTTCAACAATTACTTTTGTTCTGTATAGAATAAGGACAAACCAATAAGTCTTCATCATTCACCCCAAAACACATATCTATGTTATTGATCCAAAAGACATCCAGGAAAGGATTGATAACCTGAAACCCTCTACTGCCTCGGAACCTGATGGTATCACCCCACAAATGTTAAAGATTATGAAGGAAAGCATGTGTATTCCCATTAAAACATGACATTTGAGGCCTGGTGGCACTGAGGGTTGAGGCTCTGGATGCCACACCTCACGCCACACCAGCGACCAGGGTTCGGGAATGAACTCGAGGCCTCGGGGTTGGCAGGGGAGGAAGGGAGGGATCGAGCCCAGAGGACTGCCTCCCTCCTGGGTGGATCCAGGTAAACCTCGCCCATAGTCGCCTGGTGGAGACCAGGGACCCGATGGGTAGCGAGGCTCGATGCAACTTTGGGGGGGGGGGGCAGTGTGGCAGCAGACTGCTGCACATTAGGTGCACTGCCATCATTGCATGTCCATGCTCTGGAGGGCAACTCGAAGGAAAATCCCTGGTGGCCTAGTGGAAGTGAAGGTGGCCCAGAGACCTGCCCACATCCTGATGCCGGGCCTGCTTCTCTGGATCTCCTGCCTACCAGCTGTCTCTCTAATTACAGAAAGGCTGCCAAGAGTGAGTGGGGGAGGGTCCTCCCCAGGGGGTGATGTGGGGGGGGGACTGGTTGGAAACCAGGCAGTCAGTCATGTGGTACCCTGGAGAGATGTCCTGGGTCTCCAGTAACAAAATAGAATCCACAAAAAAAAAAATAATATATATAGATATATATATATATGAACTGTCACTTAAGGAAGGGGCAATCCCACAAGATTGGAAAACAGCAATAATTACACCCATATATGAGAAGGGTAATAAGCTGGACGTGCTAAACTACAGACCCATCAGTCTGACATCCGTGCCTGGAAAACTGCTAGAGGTCATAATTGTGGATAAGATCAGATTTTAGTTAGTCAGCAGTCTCAGTAGATAGATCTCAGCACAGTTTTACTGCAGGTTGATCATGC
The DNA here is from genome assembly GCA_016271365.2 of Neoceratodus forsteri. Taxonomy (NCBI): domain Eukaryota; kingdom Metazoa; phylum Chordata; order Ceratodontiformes; family Ceratodontidae; genus Neoceratodus; species Neoceratodus forsteri. The sequence continues at coordinate 1,182,594,741 of CM028131.1, forward strand.
GTAACACACCTTTTTTGTTTTTATGGAAAAAAAGTGTCATATTAGATAAAGATGGCTCAGTAGGCATGATCTTGTTGAACTTCTGTAGGGCATTTGATACTGTCCCACACTGGGCAATAGTGGAAAAATGAATGAAACATAAAATCAGTCATGTTATAGTGGATTGGATTGCAAATTGGCTAACAAATCATACCAGAATGTTTCTAAAAACGGGTTTCTGTCAGATTTAGGGAATGTGGCCAGCGGTGTGCATCAGGGATCTGTACTCGGTCTGATCTTGTTCCAGCTGTTTATATCCGATTTACCCAATAACATGAATAATCTTATTGTGAAGAATGTGGGCCAATACTAAGACTGGTGGCCTGGCTTGTACTCAGGAACAAATAGCAAGTATCCAAAGAGACCTGGATATTATCGCTATCTGGGCTTTCGAATGGGGTGTATCATTTAATCTAAGCAAATGTAATGCTTTATATTTGGGCACACATAACACTCAGACTCAGTATATACAGTATTTTGTAACTGTCTTAAAATCAACAGCATCTAAAAAAGGTCTGGGTATAATTATCAACACCTCATTAAATTTTAAGGAGCAGTGAACTGCTGTAGTGTTGGGCAAATAAAGTGATGGATGCCGTCAAATGTAATATCAAGCGTAGACATTTGCAAGTTATTATGCCATTATATAAGTTGTATGTCATACTACTTTTGAACTACTGTAGTCAGCTGTGGTGTTCTTATAGAAAAATGGAAGTAATCAAAGTAAAGTGAGTGCAGCGTTGCGCCACATACATACACACACACACACAATATATATATATATATATATATATATATATATAAACAATGTTCATACATTGAGAGATTAACAGACTAAAAACTATACTCCTTAGAAGACCATAGGAAAAGAGAAGATTTGCAATTTTTTTGTGTGTTGTGAAACAGCAACACTTGATAGAGCAATTAAATACAAACTACAGGCAAAATAATTATAACACACGTGGTCATCCTCTACAAGTGCAGTTTACAAAATTCAACACTGATAAAAGAAATATACAATAATACATGGGTGGGTGTGCCTAAAATTTTGGTTTTACACACACTCACCAATGTATTATTTTATTTAATTAATGGTCCTTATTTTTGTTTACACACACATGTGGGCACACACGCACACACACACACAGCCCTATCTCTTAGTCATTCGCTCGCTCACTCACTCACTCACTTGAGGTTAGTTAGAGATGCAGCCGCAGAGCCTCACTCAAGAGGTAAGAGTGGCAGGATCAACCAGATAGATTTTTTTACGCTTTGAAGGCAGGATCAACCAGATAGATATTGAAAAATATGTAAAACAATTACCTGGCATGAAGTGAGATGGAAATGATATTTATTTATTTTATTTATTTAGTGATTCGGAAAAAAACTTAGAGCGCAAGCTCTTTTACAAAGGTTCCACGTCATAGATTGCAAAACAAAGAAGAATAGGAGACAGCAAAGGTACATTACAATGAATCATAGAGCTTGTATTCAGAACTTACAGAATAACTCAAAACATGGGTACAAGTTAAAATAAAAAGAAAAAAACTTTATGAGTTTGTGGGGGGGAATAAGCAGCCACCGAGTGCCTTATCAGTAGTTCAGAGAGACGGGGATAGCTGGCAGTGGGGTGAAGAAAGGAGGTACGAGAGAGAGGTATGTAATGCGGTGGAGGTGAAGGGTGGGGGGAAGAAGGGTGATAAGGTATAGGGATAAATGGTGGGGTGAAGGGAGGCTGAGTGGAGATGACATGCTAAAGTAAATGGTGGGGTGTGAGGGGGCATGGTCAGGCAGCCTGCATTAGTAGTGACTGTTAGGGAAATTCACGAGACTGTGAGTTGGAGGGAGGGTGGTTGCGGGTGCCGTAGGAACATGATGCAAACTGCTTGCTAAGGGAAGTCATGAGAAGGGACGGGGGGGGGCGGGATACCTTGAAACTTGCCTAGTGCTTGCTGGGGGGCTGAGAGAGCAGGTGTGGCTGGATTCAGGGGCAGGTGCACTTAGAGAGTGTTATTAGGTGCTGTTTGAGGTCAGTTTTGAATTACGCCAGACAACTGGTGGCCAAGATGTGCCCAGGGAGTTCATTCATCCACAGGGGGGCCCGGAAGGCAAATGCATGCTGCCCAAGTGAAGTGCGACAGAAGGGGATAACCAAGGCCCCTCTAGTCCTCCCTCTGGTGACCTGTAATGAGTTTGCTGCCTTGATCAAATTGCCTACACAAGGTGGTGTTTTACCCAATAGAGCCTTCTTCCCTAGGATGCATGTCTGGAATTTGACCCTGTTTCTTAATGACAGTCAATTTGCACATTCATACAGAGTACAGGTGTGAGTGCCATGCCCAGCATCCAGGGTGAGTCTGCAGGCTTTGTTGAGCGCAGTCTGAACCCTCTTGAGCACTGTATCCATTGCTGCCCCATAGACCACTAGTCTATAGTCAATAGTGGATATAATTGAGCAGTGGATTGAGAGGCATAGGGCCCCCAGAGAGAGGTGTTGCCTGTGCCTGTACAGGACACCAATCTTGGTATTGACTGTTTTGACCAAAGAGTCAATATGGTGTGCAAATGTGAGGGTATCATCTATTATGACCCCCAGATACTTGAACAAGTGAACTTGCTCCAGACGCTCACTGCATGAGTTGGAGACGATGAGGGGGGGTGCTTATTTTTGTTGTGGGGGCTGGACATAAGCATGGCCTTGGTCTTCTTGTAGTTTAGTAGCAACTTATGACTACAGAACCAGTCCTTGAGTTTGGAGGAGTTCTGCAGCTCAGATTGTAGGGCAGCCTGAGATGTGCTGCTGCTCAGGAGCACAGCATCATCTGCATACAGTATGAGTTTGGTGTTGCAGGCTGTGGAAAGGTCATTTAAGAAGAGGCTGAAGAGTAGGGGCCCCAGTATTGATCCCTGGGGTACCCCTAATGATACCTCTCTTGTGCTGGACACTGTTTACCCAATTTTGACACATTGATTTCTAGATAACAGGTAGTCTTGGAACCAGCAAAGGGCATTTGGGCACCACACCCATGTTTTGAAGTTGGGTCAGTAACAGGGGGTGGTTGACTGTATCGAAGGCTTTGGTGAGGTCAATAAAGACAGACCCCACCAGTTTGCCTTCATCCAGGGCCTTATGTGCATAGCTCATGTAGTCCAGCAGGGCAGTGGTGGTGCTGTGATTTTGTCTGAAGCCATGCTGGTTGGGGCATAGTAGATTATACTTACTGATGTAGTCAACGAGTTGACCAGCCACAGTCTTTTCCAGTGCCTTGGACGGGGGGGGGGAGAGGATCGAGATGGGTCTGTAGTTGGCTACCAGAGACTTGTTGCCTCCAGTATGCACTGGCATAACTAGGGCCTGCTTCCAAACTATTGGGAATTGGGCCAGGGCCAGGGACTTATTGTACAACATGGTAATGGGTACTATAAGAATGTCCAGGGTGAGGGATAGAAGTTTCATGTCTATCCCATCACTGCCCAGTCTGGTCTTACCTAGTATTTTCTTGACCATAGTAAGGGCCTCCTTCACCATCACCCTTTTCAAGTAGAAGGTCGGATGAGAACCACTCGGTAGATACGTCGTTAGAGTAGTTTAAATCAGGTTGAAAATAGGCAGGTGGTAGCACTGGGATAAGATCGGTGAAGGCTTTATTGAAGGCTTCTGCAATAGCTAGAGGGTCTATAGTGGGGGCGTTACCGATACTGAGCAGCTGAGGGTGCTTCTTGTCCTCCTTTCCAAGGATGTGTTTGATGTTATCCCAGAATCTTTTCCCATCACCCCAGGAATTGCAAAGTTGGGCCTTATGATAGTTGGCTTTGGCGAGCCAGATTAGCTTGGTACAGTGGTTCCTGACTGTTCTGTAGCACTGGTAGTCATACTTGCTACCTCTGTTTCTGGCCTTCTCCTAGAGTATGTCCCTTTTTTTCAAGTGGGAGAGAAGCTCTCCATCAATCCAGTTATTTGCCTGCCCCAAAATTTTTCTTTTCATGAGCAAGGCATAAATGTTGCAGATGGAGCTAAAGCCCATAATGAAGTACCTGAGGGCATGATCAAGGGTAGGCACCAGGTCAATAGGAGTCCAGTCATGCAGGGCAAGGGCTGATATGAGGGCTCCAAGTTTACCCTTCCTCAAGACCCTGCTTTCAATGAGGATGGGTGGGCTTTTGGTAAATTTATTAGACCACAGGAAGGTGATTGGGGAGTGGTCACTCGGCGTGTTTGGGAGAACCTTGATCGCAGAGATCCGGGATGGTGAGCTTGCTAGGATCCAGTCAAGGAGGGTATGGTTTCCTGTCTTATAGTTCTGCCTGGTGGGGTAGGTGACTAGTTGTGTCAGGTTGGAGGTGGCTATCAGATCCTTGAAAGGGGCAGCCTCCTTTCCATCCCAGTTTATGTTAAAGTCCCCGGTAATGACAAGCTCCATTCCTTTTGGAAGGGTGCTGATAACGTCCATAATTGTGGGAAAGCCTGCTGTGGCTTTCTTGGGGGGTAGGTAGATTGTGGCAATGATGAGAGTTTTGCCATTCTGACTGACCTGTGCCTTTATAACTGTTATCTCATGGTCCTCAACCACCCTGGTTTCAGGGAGGACGATGCACTGCAGAGAATCCCTGGCATAGATGAGGCATCCCCCACCTCTCTTACCTATTCTATCAATCCTGTATGCTTGGAAGCCTTTGAGGGAAACTTCGCAATCTTTAATCCTACTGATCAACCAAGTCTCCGTTAGGCAGAGGATGTCAGGGGTATGGAGGGCCATCCATGCCTGAAGTTTGTCAGATTTTGCAGTTATATTGCAGATGTTCAGTGAGGCAATTTTTTTTTTGGATAACTTTGGAAACTCGGTTAGCAAGCAACGGAGCCGCCATGTTGGGAGAGATGATCGGCCCACCCAGACAAAGAGTTACAGCCAATAAGTTGTGTAGCCCTTGTTTGAGTGGCAGGCACTGATTACAACCTCCCGGTCATAACCAAAAATATTAAATGGAAGGTCATAGTGCGATTTAAAAGTCTGGCTATCCAAACTTAAAAAATGAGGACCATTAATTAAAATATTTTTTTACACAAAGGATGGTTAACTTGTGGAACAATCTCCCAGAAAATATTGTTATTGGTGACTCTAAGGGTGTCTTTAAGAACAGGTAAGACAGATACATGTCCAATATAGGTAATCTGTCATATTATCCTTAATTCAGAGGTGCTAACCAATGGGCTAATGCCTTATCAGCTCCTGAAAATCATTAGTGTTATAAGTGTCATTAGTGTCATTTCTGTGATGGAAGATTGAGAGATATGTCCCAGGTGATGGTGCTCAGTGTGAGTGGGCAGGGCTTTATGTAATCTCTCACACCCTATTTTCTTGTTTACTCCCAGCCCCTGCCACAGGACATCAAGTCATGTGCATAGAGGCGCATGTGCCTGAAGTTCCCGCAACCTCCCACCCTTATGCCATCCCTGGTGCACTACCACTAGGCTTCCACCTGGTGCCAGTCTAAGGCCAGGTCATCATCCTCCCCTCCCTGGGATAGTAGAGCAGCCCCTCAGATGCTTGATCCTCTCCCACCTCGGCCAACCCCCAGAGGTAAGTCACCAGTGCCTCATCCCTCCACACCACAAGGTCAACTCACCAGTGATTAGTTTTTAAAGACCAAAATAAATTGTATCATGGAAAGTACATACCAGAAAAAAGCGAGGATGCTGTCGAAGAGGTTTAAAGAGAAAGAGAGGGTACTCGGCAACAGTGGTAATGAAAGCCAAGGAGAAAGGGGTTGGCCTGCCAGTGCAGCAGTAGCACTATTGCTCGTGATGCTGACGACCTGGATTTGGAAGCAAAACCAGGGTATCTGAGAGCCAGCTGGGGGAGCAGGATGGAGTATCCTAAGGACTGCTGTCCTTCTCCGGGGAGTGGGTGGGGAGGCAGCCATCATTCGTCTGAAACAGAAACATAGAAGCTAGCAGCACAAGTGTTTCATGTTTATGTATGACTTTTTTGAAGTTTAATAAAAATAATTTCCCCCCTCAAAAAAAGAACCTCTTTCCCCACCTTATGTGCCCTAAAGTCCCTACCTACTGTGCTACCATAGACCCTTATTGATATCTGGCCTTACCCCCACAGCCCTGTTACTAAGGTCCTCCTTTGTCAATCTCATGCATGTTTGAAACCTGTTACCATTTCAGTACCTACCATCTCTGTTTGGAGGCTGTTCCAGGCATCCACCACCCTTTCCATGAAGAAATATTTCCTCACATCCCTTCTAAGTCTCCCCCCTTCCAGCTTCATATCATGTCCACTCATCCTTGAGCATCTTTTTCTGTGCAAAATGCCACTCTCCTGTACCTTATTGATACCCTTGAGGTATCTGAATGTTTCTATCATGTCTCCCCTTTCTCTCCTTTCCTCCAGTGAGTACAGATTTAATTCTCTGAGTCTTTCCTTCTAGGGCTTCTGATGCAGGCCATGAGCTATTTTGGTGCCCGTCTCTGTGCCGCCTCCACCCGGTCTACATCCTTCCTGAGATAGGGCCTCCAGAACTGCACACAGTAGTCCAGGCGTGACCTCATCATTGATCTATACATGGGGTAACACTACCTCCCTTTTTCTGCTGGTGATACCCCTCCCTATGCACCCCAAAATCCTACTAACCTTTCCTACTGCCTTATCATACTGCTTTGCTACCTTCAGGTCATCAGGTATGATGACCCCCAGAACCCTTTCCTATTTTGTTGTTTTTAACACCTCCCCCGCAATGATATGTTGTCCTTGGGTTACAGTGCCCCATGTACATAATTTTACATTTTTTGGCGATGAAGCCCAGTTGCCAAATCCTTGACTAGTCTTCCAGTTTTTTAGATCTTCCTTCATTTTCTCCCCCCCTTCCCTGGTGTGTCCACTCTATTGCAGATTTTTGTGTCATCCACGAACAGGCATACCTTTCCTTTCAGTTGCTGTGCAATGTCGCTAATGAAGACATTGAAGAAGACCAGTCCAAGTACAGACCCCTGTGGCACCCAGCTGACTGCCTTACCTTCCTCCAACTGAACTCCATTTACCACCAACCTGTGAGTTCTGTTACTTAGCCAACTTTGTTCCCATTTTACTGTCTTTGGACCCACTCCCATGCTGCCTAGCTTATTTACCTGTCTTCTGTGTGGACTGGTGTCAAAGGCCTTATTGATATCCAGGTAGGCCACATCCACCGCTCCTGTCTAATCCATCTACCTGGTAACCCCATCATAAAACTCTATCAGGTTCGTTTGGCAAGATCTACCCCCTGCAAGCACATGCTGCCTCTGATCCTGCAGTCCACTGGTGTTAAGGTGTTATACATTATACATACAAAGTCTATGTTAATCCTTTCTTTAAGTAGAGTTTCATAACCTTTCCCACCACCGGAGCCAAGCTCACAGGTCGGCAGTTTCATGCCTCCTCCCTATTCCCACATTTGTATAGTGTGACCACATCCATCCTCCTCGTATCTCCTGGAACTTCCCCCCATATTCAGTGATAGATTGAATAGTGCTGTCAGAGTAGCAGACAGTTCCTCCTTTAGTTCATTCAGTATTCTATGGTGAATCCCATCTGGACCCATAGCCTTGTCTGCTTTCAATTTTGCTAGTTCCCTGAGGATTCTCTCCTCCATAAAAGGGCTAGTGTCCACCTCCCTCCCTTCCTTTAATACCCTTCTCCACTATCTGTGGCCTGTCACCTACCCATTCCATTGTGAATACTAAACAAAAGTACTTATCCAGTATGTCAGCTTTCTTCTGGTCCTCTTCCACACTTCCCTCCCTACCCTTTTAGTCTTACTATCCCTGCCTTGCTTTTCCTCTTTTCGTTTATGTACCTGAAGAAAATGGTATCCCCCTTTTTTGCTCATTTGGCAGTATTTTGCTCCATTTGTGTTTTTAGCTCTCCTAACTGCCTTCCCTGCCTTCCTTTTGTTTCTCCTGATATTTCTCCCTATCCTCTAGCTTCTGTGTCATCTTGTACCTTTTGAATGCCTGCTTCATTTCCTTCTTTGCCACTTCCTTGGAGAACCATAGGGGTCTGTTCCTTCTCTTGCTCTTGTTAACCTGCTTGACACAGAGGTATGTTGCCTTCTTAATGGCCTGCTTTATTCTTCTCCACTTTTTGACTACCCCACCCTTATTCCCTATTCCTGCTGGGGCTTCCTTGAGGCACTTTCACATTTTCTTGAAATAGGCCCTCCTGAAGTCCAGGAACCTTGTTTTAGTGTGGCTCGGTTCTGGCCCCGTCCTTTTGCTGAACCACACAGTACGATGATCACTGGTCCCCAGGTGGCTTCCCACTGTAACGTTAGTAACACTGTCCCTGTTTGACAGTACTACGTCCAATAATGCCCCCTCTTGGTGGGTTCTTTAACTACTTGCCTGAGGACTACCCCCTGCAGGGAGTCTAGGATTTCCCTACTTCTAACTGATGCTGCAGCAGGTAGACTCCAATCCACATCTGGTAGATTGAATTCCCCCATTAGCAGTACCTTACCTTGTTAACCATCCTTTGTACTTCACCTATCATATCCTTATCTGCTTTCTTTCCCTGTGCTGGAGGTCTGTAGATCTCCTCATCCTAATAGTGCCCCCCTCCCCCCGTCTCCAGGGTGACCCACAGTACCTCCGCTTTACTCTGTCCGCCTTGTACTTCTGTGGCCTATATGTTCTCTCTCTCACGTAAAGAGCCACCCCTCCTCCCTTTTTTCTTACCCTGTCTCTCCTGAATAGCGCATACCCTGATATGGCTACCTCCCAGTCCTGGTTTTCATTGCACTAGGTCTCTGCTATTGCTACAATGTTCAGGTCTCCTGCTGCCATAGTAGCCTCTAGGTCTGCCATCTTGTTGCCCAGAATTCGAGCATTTGCACTCATGGCTCTCCATTTTATACTGCCATCTCCCCTCTTCTTGCCCTTTTTCCCCTCCCCTTTTCCTCCACTTTTATCTTTCCTCTCCCCCCTTCCATCTTCATCCTGCTTTCCTATTTGTGTTTGTTCTTTGTGGGAGTTCCCACCCTGGGGATTCCCACTGCTGACCCTGTAAGCATGTTGGAGGGAATATACTATGTCTTCCTGCCTTATTCTTCCTGCCTTATTCCACCTTCCCCCCTCAACTATTTGTATTATATTATTCAATTACTCAAAATATTACTCAATTGAGGCAGTATAGCGCAGTGGTCTAAGGCTCTGAGCTGAAAATCTGGTGACATCCAGCAGACCAGACCTGGGTTTGAATCCCACAGCTTCCACTTGCATACTGTGTGACCCTGAGCAAGTCACTTAACCTCCTTGTGCTCCCTTGTCGCTCCTGTAAAAAAGCTTTCAGCTTAGTGTGCTATACCTGGTTAAACAACTAAAAAAAAAAAAAAAAAACTAGTTCAAATGCTTACTAATGTAGTATTTAAACTGTTTATTAAGGATCTCAGTTCCCCTCCTGGAGGGATGTAGGCCATTGCCCCTATACAGGCCTCTATCCCTCCAGGTGGAGCCCCAGTCCCCAATGAATGTGAATCCCTCTTCTCTGCACCACTTCCTTAACCATAAGTTGAAGTGCCTGGTGTGAAGCCTCCTGTAATCCCCCTAGTCATGGACAGGCAGCACCTCCAAGAAAGTAACAGATTGTGCTACTTGCTGAAGACCCCTCCCTAGTTCCCTGAACACTTCCTAAACTGCATCTGACCTCTCCCCAGCCAGGTCATTTGTCCCCAAGTGGACAATGACATCTAGCTCTCCCTTCCTGCCTCCCCAGTGATCCTTATGATCCTCCTTCCATTCCTACAAGCTGTGGCACCAGGAAGGCACCTTACCATTCTCTCCTCATCCCTATCCATCTCCAATTGTATCCCCCTAACTATCAAGCCCCCACCAAGATTCATGTCCTCCTCCTTCTCTGGGGTCCTCTGTAAACCCTCTTTTGGTCTCCACCATGGAGGACCTCCACATCCACCCCGTCATTACCTCAGGTGCCTATGTGGGGCAGTCCCACCCTGTCAGTGCAGCGTTGGAGTTCTCTAATGGTATGGGATTTGGGATGTGCCTACATTCCACCACATTAACATTCCCTGAGTCCACCCTTGTACAACTGCTCCTCAAACTTAATACCAAAAAAACTGTCACCATGGTCTTCAGATCTAGACAAAAACTGGCCTCTGTACCTACCCCTTAAGCAATCTTCACCCTGGATGGTTCCCCCTAGAGATGGTCCCCGCTTTCAAATACCTGGGCATCTGTCTGGACAGTCACTTCAACTTTTCCACCCACATCGAGGCCATTTGTACTAAACTACGGCCCAAACTTGCCATCTTCTATCGCCACAAAGCCAGTCTTCCTCTTGCCACCCGTAGCAAACTCGTTCGCAAAACAATCTTGCCAGTACTAGACTACGCGGATATCATTTACGGAACAGCTCCATCCTCATCCCTCTCAAAACTTGACATCTTATTCAACTCATTCTCTCGCTTCACCACTGCCTACCCCCCACTTACCCATCATTGCTGCCTCTATGCTACCCTCTCCCTGGCCCCGCTCTCCCACAGGAGGACCATTCACAGCACCTCCCTCATAGCTAAATACTAGATAGGCTTCTTTCCCCCCACCTCATCTCCCACCTTGCACCAGCCAATCCCCTAGGCTACTCCCTGCACCACAGGGACGCTTGCACATTCCTTCTCCCATGTCCCCACTCTGCTACTGGGCAAGCTGCCTTTACCTACCATCTTCTCCTCCTATGGAACAACCTTCCACCCAACCTGCACCAGGCCTCCTCCATTTCTGCCATTAAACAACTCCTCAGGATCCTCCCTTCCCCTCCCTGCCAAAGAAGCCCCATGGTACCCTCCCCTACTAGGGCCTATCCTTCTCTAGGAGGCCTCATACAGTCATTGTGTACATGTTGCCCCTTATTGTGCTGAATTTCCTGCTTCTCAGCTGTACTATTCCATGTGCCTATTTATACTACATAGTAAATATGATTGTCTCTACAGTGCTTGTATATTACCTTTCTGTAAAGTCCAATGTCTATACTATATTTCTATAGGATGCACATACTGTTTGTAGTTGTTGCTATTACTGTCTGTAACCAGAAATTGTTGTACTACTGTATATTTCTGTGTACACCTTGTACCCAGGTCGCACCTGGAAACGAGCCTCAGCTCAGGGTGCCTGTCCTGGTCACTAATTTTAAATAAATAAATAAATAAAATACTTGATACCCTTTGAGGAAGTGGAGGTGGACTTGGTGGCCTCTGAGTGGGGGAGTAGGTCCTCCTAATCCAAGCTATTTCGACCTTGAATCTTGCAACTAACTCCCTCAGCCCAGAGAGGTGCCTGCATATGGGGCAGCACCAGCACCAGCTCCAGAAAGTGTTCCTGAAGACTGCTGCCCCACAGCCACTGCACTGCACCACTCCCATCATAGTTACTCACTATATATAGACCTTACCTGCTATCTCCTAACAATTTACCCGATCTAATAGTTAACCTACCCCCTGAAAATGTACCCTATCCAATAGTTAATCTACAGGCTAACTCTCCCAGAAGCACTATTTGCACAAACTTCCTTTAGAACTACCTACTTCCCCCCTTCTTTTTCCCCTTTCCCCTTCTCCCTCCCTACCTCCATCCTCTGAGTCAAGTGTTTATGTGCCTTGGTAGTCTCCTTCTTCCTTGCACAGAGACAGACCTCCTGCAGCTAGTGAATGAGGGAGAGCTACTCTTTTCCTTCAAGTATAGTGAGTCGTATGTGTCTTGGTGATCCCTCCCTTCATGCTCCCAAACAGGAAGTCCTTGTTGTCAATCAAATCTAGTGCCTATAAAAGTGGAACTGGTTAAGGCCGGGAGGGTGGAAGTGCAATAGATAACTACAGGAATGTCTAAATGCAGACACCTGGTTTACTTCTGCTTAAGCCACACTCCCCAATTTATAGGTCTCCTCCTCACCCAGCTAACTGCAAAGATGATAACAGTTCCCTTCCCCCAACTCAGACTAACACACTAACTCTTGGGTGTTTTTTATATCCTAATTGAAGGTCCCAATTTACCTTGCAGACCATACACTTCTGATAAAGTACCTGTCTTTCCTCTAGTCAGAGGTGTCCTAGCAGAAAGGTTCTAGCTGCCTTAGTCAGCTGCTTCCTTGGCATTGTTCTGATAGCAAGATTGCTCCCTGGCCAAAAGCTGTAGCAAAAGCCTGGGGTCCAACAACTGGGGCTTGAAAAGTCTGGGCGGTGTACTGTGCATGCAGTGCAGTGCATGCACCATCACATCATTGCATGCCACCCCTCCCTGTCCCCAGGGATCACCCATAGCACAGAAATGTACTGGGTTGAACAGGAGGATGTCTACCCCCACCTGGCCCCACACAGCCGATGGATGCACTCTGTTCCCTGGATCACTACTAGTCTCCTGTAGGGGAACATGGGTCCCTCCTTGATGGCCCCACCCTGGGGGGGGGAAGCCAGGGTGCACTTCAAGGGGACAGGAGATAAGTTCTGGAGGATGGGACTGGGGGAGTGAACTGATGGTGGCCAGCTGGTACACCAAAAAGAAAAAGCTACAGAGAAGGCAGACCTTGTGGCATATAAGAATTTATTAGTACCAAAACAGAAAAAAACTTTGTAACAGACTTTAATAGTTCCTCCAAGACACATGACCGTTGATCCATTTTGACCACTGACAGCATTTTTAGCACTAAAACCTAGAACAACACCCCTACCTGAAGATCTAGTTAATTCTCATTTATTGATATCTTTAATGTCATTAGAGGAAGCTACTGAGCCACATATAATAGCAGACAAGGGCTGAAGTTAACTGTTATAGTGTTATATGCCTGTCATATTATACCCCCACAGGGCATCAGCTTTCAGAAAGGGCAGTTATTTACTGAAACAGTAGAGCTTCAAGAGAATTGCCTCCATGTGCTACATCATGGAACTATAAGCTGTTGGCATCAGTACCGTTTGGAAGCTTTAGCAAGTTGGGGCCACTCATGTTGATGTACATTGACGCCAACTATATAAAATCAGCAGCCCAATCATTCCTTAATTCCCCACCAGCGAAAATTTGGAAGGTGTGTCAAACTGGCAATGACTGGGAAAACTAGAACCAAAACAAGGTAAATAAGAGATGAGATGGAACTGGATATTGTAGTCCTAATGGGGCAGAGGAAATGTACAGAGTGTGAGAGACCAGGTTGGACTTCCAGAAAACACCACTTGAAGTAGAGAAGCTGGGAGTTGGTGGGTGATCTATTGCTCAATGGAGGAGATTCTTTCAAAGATCTACTTTTATGGTAAGTAACTATACAATTTTCTTTAAGGACATCTTCTTCCATTAAGCCACACCTATAGAACAATTCCCCAAAAGTACACTAGGCACTGAAAGAGGCAGAATGATCAATAAGAAAGCAACCCAAAACAGTGAAGCTAAAGCCAGTACATCTAAGAGAAATGATGTTCAGACTATAATGTTTAGTGAATGTGTGAACAGTACTCCAAGTGGCTGCAGAACAGATGTCAGCAGCCAATACATTGTGGAAAAAAGCTATTGAAGTAGGCATATCACAAGTGGAGGGGCCACAGACAGGACCATGGATGCTCCTTTCAGTATCACGAAACAATACAAGATGCCAGCCATGCAGAAAGGCATTGCTTAGAAACATGGGAGCCCACCATCCTGGAAGAGAAAGAAACAAAGAGTTGTGAGGATTTTCTATAATCCTTTGGTATGATCCAGGTAGAAATAACATGTCCTATGGACATCTAGGGAATGCAACAACCATTTCCCTATATTAGATGGGGAAGGAAAATATGCAGGATGTTGACTAGCCTGATTCAATTTAAAGTATTTGGGAGAAAAGTGGTTCCATTGCCAGCTTCTGTAGCAGAGGGAACCAAATTTTTGTGGGCCAGAATGAGGCCATAAGAATCAGTATAACCATTTTCACTGAGCCTTGACCAGAACTCTCTGGATTGGAGGGTATGGAGGAAATGTGTCAAAGAAGCATCTTTTCCAGGAGAAGGACAACACATATCACCAGAAAACTCCAGACCCTGGAGCGAGCAAGCAAAAATGCTACAGTTTTGCCTTAAGAGGGGATGTAAAAAAAAGTTCAGCTTCAGATGACCCAGTCTGTTAAAGAGGTTATTAAACTGAGACAGTTTGTTGGGATGTTGTGGGAGCTGGGCAGAAACATGGCCACGAGAAACACATTGTATTCTATGGCAAAATGCCATATCCTCTTTGCCTCCCTGCAGAGGTGATAGGAGCGAACACTTCCTTGTTTGTTGATGTAGTGAATCACTGAAACATTGTCAGTCTGTATCAGCACTGACCCTGCAGAAGGACACCAAAGGCCTGTAGGCCAAATAGAACAGCCCTCATAACCAGAGTGTTGCTGTGGAGAAAACACTTGAGTGGACCAAAGTTCTTTTACCTGAAAGGTTCCAAGATGGGTACCCCAACCAGAGCCAGAGGCATCCATCATCAGGACCATCAAGTGCATAGTACAGAGAAAAGGACACCCACTGTCAAAGTTGGAGCAGTTCAACCACCACAGCAGGTCATGACAAACAGGAGACATCAACAGACTGAGACGCTACAGATCACTGAAGTGTTAAGCCCACTGGACATGGAGGAAAAGTTGAAGAATCATCATGAGTAGGCTGGCCAGATGGACAGCAGTGATGGCCAGAACCATCAGCGCAGTCAGTCTGAAAAGACATCTTGCTAAGACATAAGCACTGGAGGGCACCATCTGTGCCTGTGTAATTAGAGAATTCAAAGGAAGTGGCTGAGAAGGTAAGGGTGAAAATGGTGGCTTTCAGGAGGTACAAGGAAACACAGAGGGAAGAAGGCAGGGAACTGTATCGGAAAAGCAGAGGGAGGTGGGAAAAGCAGTCAGGAGCACAAAGGCATGAACAGAAGGAAAAACAGCCCCGGCAATAACAAAAGGGGACAAGAACTTTTTCAGGTACGTTAGTGAAAGAAAAAAGACTAAGGGTAGGATTGTGAGACCAAAAAGGGAAAGAGGGAAGTGTGCGGAGGGGGGCCAAGAAGAAGCAGAAATCCTGAACAAATATTTTTGTTCTGTATTCACAAAAGAAGGGGAAGGGGAGGGACCAAAGTTAGGCGATGGAAGCACCACCAGGAGGGAGGCGGACATCAGTCCATTTAAGGAGGAGAGAGTCTGAAATTGGACAAGGCAAGGGGGGCTGGATGGGATGCATCTCAGAGTATTAAGAGAACTCAGGGAGGTGCAGGCAGCACCACTGACAGCCCTGTTCAACAGTTCGCTGGAAACAGGTGTGGTCCCAAAGGACTAGAAGACGGTGAATGTAGTCCCTCACCACAAAAGTGGGAGAAGGGAGAAGGCTGGCAACTACAGGCCAGTCAGCCTAACCTTGGTGGTGGGAAAACTAATGGAATTACTACTAAAAGAAAGGTGTGATATATCTCAAATCCAACAGAGCACAGAATCTGAGGCAGCATAGACTCACAGTGGGAAGATCTTGTCAAACAAATCTGATAGATTTCTTTGACAGGGTGACTAGGGAGATGGATCAGGAAGAGGCAGTGGATGTGGCCTACCTAGATTTCATCAATGCCTTCAACACCATCCCACATAGGAGGCTAGTAAGCAAGCTGGACAGCCTGGGACTGGGTCCCAGGGTGGCAAACTGGGTAAAAAATTGACTGAGTGATAGGACACAGAAGGTGGTGATGACCGGAGTTCGATTCTAACAGGGGGCGGTGACCAGTAGGATCCCGCAGAGATTAGTGCTTGGACCAGTCCTCTTTAATGTCTTCATAAGTGACATTGCAGAGGGGCTGGAAGGGAAGGTGTGTCTCTTTGCAGATGACAGAAAGATCTACAACAGGGTTGACATACCAGGAGGGGTAGAGAAAATGAGAAGGGACCTAAGCAAACTTGAGGAGTGGTCAAGGGTGTGGCAGCTAAGATTCAATGCAAAGAAATGCAAGATCATTCACTTGGGGTAACAGAAAATGCAGGAGGAGTACATAATCGGGGAGGGTGGGATACTGATAGCCACCAAACAGGAATGGGACCTGGGAATAATCATATCTGATTATCTAAAGGTCACCAAACAATGTGAGGAGAGCCAGTGGAATGCTGGGGTGCATAAGGAGAGGTATCTCCAGCAGAAGGAAGGAGTTGGCAATGCCACTGTATAGTGAGACCTCATCTAGAGTACTGTGTCCAGTTCTGAAGGCCATATCTCCAGAAGGATATAGACAGAGTAGAAGAGGTTCATAGAAGGGTGACAAACATGGTGCAGGAGCTGTACCAAAAGTCATATGAGGGGAGAATGGAGGATCTCAATAAGTATTCCCTGGAGAAGGAGAGAGAGAGAGGGGGATATGATAGAGATGTTCAAATACCTCAAGGGTGTAAATAAGGTACAAGAGGGTAGCATCTTTCAAAAAAAAAAAAAAAAAAAGATGCTCAAGAACAAGGGGCCATGATATGAAAATGGGGGGTAGACTTAGGGTAATGTGAGAAATAATTTTTCATGGAAAGGGTGGCGGATCATGGAACAGCCTACCGCAGAGGTTATAGGGAAAAAAACAGTTGGTGAATTCAAAAATGCATGAGACAGACATAAAGGAACTCTAGTGATAGGAAAGAGAGGGTAAGTCACAGATCATTTAGGATCTGCGGTGTATGAAACAGGTACAGAAAATGGGCAGACTGGGTGGGCCAAGCGGTTCTTATCTGCCATCAAATTCTATGTTTCTATGTTCTCGGAAGGAGGGCCCAGATAGCAAATATGTCCAGGACAGCACTAATGTGTTGAAGGCGCTGACAGGGCTTCAGAACTGATTTTGATTCATTGACAAGGATGCCCAATTGACTGAGCAGCTGATGAGTTTGAACTAATTTATGAAGGACTGCATGCTGGGACTGGGCTTTCAAGAACCAGTCATCCTGATACAGAAATATATACAGGCCTTCCCTCTGGAGTGCTGTGGTCACCACTTCCAAACATTTGGTACTGACAAGTGGCACCAAAGACAAGCCAAACGGCAAGACACAAAACTGATAATGACAGCCCTCAAGCATAAAGTGGAGGTAATGTTGTTGACTGGGAAGCTCCTTGATATGGAAGTAAGTATCCTTCATATCCGGGGCACACATCCAATTCCTTTTCAGTAACACGGGGAGCGGGGACTGAAGAGATGCTGTACAAAATATTTTGTATTTGATGCACTGGTTCAAGCCCCTGAGGTCTAGGACATGGTGTAGGTCCCCTTGACCTTTTCAGAACTAGAAAATACTGGGAATAATAACCCTGAATTAGTTCTGCCAGAGGCACAGGTTCTACCAGGGGACAAGGGAGGAGGGGCAGAGATGCACTGGGACCAACAATTTTGGGTATGTATGGTAGGGCTGTGGGGAGAACACTTATAGGGAGTGGAGAGCCATTTTAGATGACTGTAGATCTGGTAAGGTCATCTCCATGTTGTGGCCGTATAGTTTCTGGCCATGTAAAAGAGCATTAAGAATTGACTTTTGAACATCAGTAGCAAAGTCAACCACCGTAAGCCTGGAATAGCATCACAGGCAAATACCAGCGATAGCAGCAGGGGCGGTAGCATCAGAGATGTCACAGGCTGAACAGAAAAGATGTTTCCAAGCATCCAGAACATGGGTGACAATCTGCTGGACCTTAGATTTAATGGATCTATCAGCCAGTGCATTGTCCATTGCCAATATGGATTTTCACAGGCTGTTCAGATATTTGATCATTTAGGCCTGATGATTAGCAATCCTAAGGCCAAGAGATCTTAATATATATAGGTCTTCTTGCCCATCAGATCCAACCTATAAGACTTCTTACCCAGAGGAGGGGAACTCATGGCATGGTGCCTTCATCTGGTTATGGGTTGTTAATATGACCACAGAATCAGTCTCAGGCTGAGATGAGTACAAGGCTTTAATGGTCAGAGGTAGATACAGCTTGTCCACCTTACAGGTCACAGTAGGAGGGGCACTAGACCTGTGCCAGGAAACCGTGGTGGCATCATGCAGAGCAGAGTGTATTGGAGGAATAATCACTCATACAGGTTCCACTTGGAGGAGTCCTTCCTCTTGGCTGTAAAGCCAAGTGAGTCCTGCATCAGTTAGAGAAGAGTCTGAAATGAGGCATCCTTAGGAGGGAGCATGGGGTATACACAGTTATGCCCTCACTACATGATGAGAAGGTAGAGCTGTGGCCAATGTCTTCAGGCAGCGGCAGGTCCCCCTCTTCCTCCTCTTCCTACACCCCCTTCCTTATCTTCAGTTTATTTCACTTACCTGCTTACCTCTTCCCCTTCCTCTCCAACTTCCTTGCCTCTCCACTCTCTTTCCCCTCCCTCTCCTCTTTTTCCATCATCTTTTTTCTCTCTCCCCTAGCCACTTAACCCTATAGCTTGGCACTTATTGAATCTGTACTGCTCTACCTATCTCCTCTCAATGTATCTCCTGTTTTCCACACTCCAAACTTTTACTTGTTTCACTCAGTACCCTTACTTGCATTTTTGCTTTCATTATGACTGTACTGCTCCCATGTGCCGTGTCACATGTAAATATTATTCTTTTGTCAAAATACCTGTATCAAATATCCAAACACTGTTGTTTCTTTCACTTTGATTGTAAGATTGTCCATGTGCTGTGACACATGTGTATTGTTCTGTCTGTAAACTGTCCTCTCCCGGGTTGTGCCTGAAAATAGGCATTGTTTTTGCCTAGTGCACTCACCCGGTTACCAAAGGCAAAATAAAATAAATAATAATACTCCTTTTTTTTTTCCACTCTATTTATCATCCCCAATTCCAGAACTCCCTCAGGCCTCTTCTCTCACCATCTCACTTTACCGCACACCATGTTCCCTGCCATCTTCAAGGACGTTATGAATCCTCCCCAGGCCTAGGCGGTTAATGACCCAGGAAGACCGAAGGCACAGTGGCAGGGAACCAGCATTGGGCATGTGGTGGTGGCACTGGAAGGGCTGTCGCCTATCTGGGTTGTGAAGATTTTTTTTTCCTTGTGTAGTCCCCCAAAAGCCCTCCCTCCATCCCACCCCCCCCAGTGCGTGGTGCACTCCTGATGCTGCAGCACACGGCAACCCTGTCTGCGTCAGCCACACAGTGTACATGCAGTCCAGTGCTTCTGCAGCCCCCCCCGGTCTCCACCAGGGGCCTCTGGAGTGCTGGACAGTCCCATGCCCTTCCCCAGGAGAGGAGAGCAGTCCAGTGAGTGCTCAATCCTCTCCCTCCCCTGCTGACCCCGGTGCCTGAGCTTGCTCCCAAACTCAGGTCACCTGCATGGTGCGAGGTGTGGCATCCAGAGCCTCAACCCTCAGCATCACCGGGCTGGCTAGCTCATAATCCTCCTTCATATACTAGGGATCTGGATTACACTCCTTTACACCATCATCAGGAGGAAGAGGCTGTAAAGGCTCCCTATAGAAAGGCAGTGTCAAAAACAACTGCATTGATGGAGGAGGCATTGGGTCAATGGCAGGAGCTTAACAAGCAGTGCCAGAAGTCAGCATCAATGATGTCAACAAACTGGCCTGAAGTGACGTCGATGCTATAGGTGTTGAAAACAGGACCTTAGGCTGGAATGGCATAAACAGAGCTGACATAATCTGTAACATGGCCTTTGCATCTATAATGTCCATATTAGGGGTGAATGACAAAACCGTTGACAGGCCAAAATCTGACGGTGGAATTGGCTAATATCCTCGATCAGCCACAGAGCCTGTGCCAAACACAAGCTTTAGTGTCTCAGAGATGGTGGGGGGAGTAGAACCCCAGGTTGCAGCTGTGGCTTTGGCCTGGAGAAGACTTACCTCAAAGGTTCCAGATTTCAAAGGAGATCTGAAACAGACAGGAAAGCAGTTTGGTTTGCCTTGCTGGTGCTGCTTCTTTTTTTTTTTCTTATTTTGGTATGCTTTTTCCATTTATTTGACTGGCTCCCATCGGTTCTAACCTACTCGCCCAGCCTCATCACCCACCTTCCCAAGGACTTTCCTCTCTTCCTTACACTCTGACTTACCTTTCAGGGTGGGACTGTTGGGGGGAGGGGATCACTAGCCCCTAATGGAGACTTGGTCGGTGCACAGAGAAGAGAATGCCATGTTCAGTGCTGTGGAGCCTATAGTGAGGGGTGGGTGTCCTTCTGCAGTGATCAGTGTTGTTTCTCCATTTTTGTACCACCCCTAGGATGCTGAAATGTGCTCTCAATGCATGCACACACATGTGCATGCATTGCACGTCAGGACTTGTCAATGTCCTCCCTGCCTGATCCTCAACTCCAGTTGCACCACTCCCTGTGGTCATTCAGGTGGGGTAGTGCATCAGAGGCTGAACTTTCCTCTCCGTAGTGGAGAGCATCCTCTGAGATGCTCATCTCATCTCATCACTCCTGACTGGCCCTCTGATGACTCAGGCTCATTCCCAAAGCCGGGTCATTGGCATTGCAAGTGGAAGTGCTTCTGCTGCACTGGTGGGCTAGAAACCGAGGTTGCAGCTGTGGCCTAGGCCTGAGATGACTTACCTCAGAGGCTCTGGATTTCATATGAGACCTGGAACAGAGATGAAAACCAGTCAGTTGCCCTGGTAGCTTAATGTCTGCCTTGATGGTGATTTTTTTTTTCATTTTGGTATGCTTTTTACCCTCTATTGACAAGATTCCATTGGTACTAATCCCACTCACCAATCCTATCACCTGGCTTTCCTGGGACTTTCCTGTCTTCCTTACACCCTGACTTGCCCCTCAGGGCAGGGCCATTGGGGGAGGGGTCACTAGCCCCCAACAGAGACTTGGTTGGTGCACAGAAGAGAATGCCATGGTCAATGCTGTGGAGCCTACGGTGAGGGGTGGATGTCCTCCTGCAGTGGTCAGTATTGTTTCTCCATTTTTATCCAGCCCCTAGGATGCTGAAATGAGCTCCCTATGTGCACACACACACGCACACACACACACACACACACACACGTGCATGCACTGCATGTCTGGGCATGTCAGTGTCCTCCCCCCCGATCCTCAACTTCAACTGCACCACTCCCTGTGGTTACTCAGGTGGGGTAGTGCATCAGAGGCTGAATTTCTTTCCTCTCCGAAGTGGAGAGCATCCTCTGAGATGCTTGTCTCACCGCTTCTGGCTGGCCTTCTGATGACTTGGACTCATTCCCAAAGCTGGGTCATCGGCATTGCAAGTGGTAGTGCTTCTGCTACACTGGTGGGCTGGCACTGCTTTTCCTTTTAAGTACAGGACAATTTGGAGTCCTTCAGTTTATCTTTTGGCTTCAGAGTTCAGGATCGAGATTTCTTGGCCATCACTGACCACCAGGGGCAAATGCAGTGATGCCAAATTTGGTGAGTTGGTAATGTAGGCAGCCGAAATCAGCACTGAAGTCAGTGCTGAATGCTGTGCACTCTCCCTATTTTTAACATAGGCTTCAAAAGCCTTCCAACAATGTTTCCTCAGGGTCTGGTTAACGCCTTGGCAAATGGTGCAATTCTTCATATAGTGCAAGAGGCCCAGGCAACAGACACACCATGTTTGAGAGTTGTCATTTTAAATCTTTCCTTTGCAGCAATTACAGAAGCAGAATGAAGGTTCTTTATCCTTCAAAGGTGACATACGTTACATATGTTATAAAATAAACAGATAATGAAAAACACCAGCAAAACAATGATAGGTTTTGGTGTTGAAACTTGGCTAACCCCAAAAGCGGGAGCAACAACTGGGTAATGATGGGGCTACCCACATTACATAGGCAGCATTAACATACCTCAGAGTGGACAGCCTCAGCTGACAAAAGTTTCTCAGTGGTCTTGAAACTGATGGCTTACAGGTCCATATGTGTAGCTCAATGGAGAGAGATGTCCTCAAACAAGATTTACGATAACTGCCCCAATATGCAAACCAGGGGGTTCCCTCATGTATACTGGCACAGCAGGATTTTCCTACGTGTTCAGCACTGGTAAACAGCCCCCATGTGGCACTGTTTACTGTTGATGAAAATCACCTCTTAACCAGGCACTAAGCCCATGCCCCCTGAAGGCACGTGTACCTGTGCGAGCTGACCCTCTGATCGCACAATACATCTGTTTTCTTTAAATCCTTGATGGCCACTAGTTCCTCCCCCCACCCTCTCATATCCCAGTATATCTTTTAAGTTAACTCCCTGGTAGTCCAGTGGTACCCCTGATCTCCCAATAGATCGTTTTAGAAACTCCTTGGCAGTCCAGTGGCTTTCCTCACACTGGATCTCCCAGTACATCTTTGTAATTTCATTTCTGGTGGCCTGTGTTTCCCCCATCCCTAATCTCCCACTACATATTTTTACTTAATTCCCTTGGGGTCCAGTGGTGCCCCCACCCCGATCTCCTGGTACAGTGTATTATGTAACTTACTCTGTGGAGGTGAGAGGAGGACTGTGCAGGTTGCCTTATCCTACTGTTTGTGAGTGCTGGACACTGGAGTAAGGTGTGTGTGTGGAAAGGTTGGCTATGAGTGGACAGGTCAGGTGGAGGTGTGGGACTGTTTGGGGCACAACCACTAGACACCAGAAAGTCAACTGAGAAGTTGTACTGGAAGATTGGGGGTGGGGGGCCACTGGACCATCAGAGATGTAACTACAAAGATGTACTGGGAAATCGGGGAAAATCTCTGGACCACCAGAGAGTTAACTAAAAAGATATTCTGGGAGATCTGGGGTTGGGGAGGGATTACTGGACACCAGGGATTTCTATAGACTGATGTACTGGAGGATCCGAGTGGGATGACCACTGGACCACCGGGGAGTTAACTAAAAATATGTACTAAGAGATCGGGGGGTGGGGGGGGCACTGGACACCAGAGATTTCAATATACCAATGTACTGTGGGATTGGGTATAGGGAGGGAACCACTGGACTTCCAGAGAGTTAACTAAAAAGACATACTTGGAGATCAGGGTAGGGGGGGCCACTGGGCCTCCAGGAATGTGAGGTTTCGGTACAGCAGGACAAATCAGGTAGCCAAGACTGCTATTAAATTGGTTTAGCTTCCAGATTTAGAAAGTTACTAGCCAACTGGCTACCTTTTCACAAAGTGATTTAGGAACCATTAAAATGATGGCTACTAAAAATATTAATTTAGCTACTAGATTTTGAAAGTTAGTGGCCAAACTGTCCACCAGCTCACAAACTGATTTGTCACACCCTGGATTAGGTGGTCAGAACCACTCAGCTTCACTTTTTGATTATCTCTCCCAAACCTCATGTGATGATTCTCTTGTACCATAGCACGCAGCCCCACGAATGACCATATAACATATCACTGCCATACAAATCTGTGCTCACTACTGCCATCTATAGGGCAATCATTGAATTAAACGTGAGTTCCATTTCAAATTATACACTTCCCCCAGCTACAGCTGGTACCTCCTGCCACCTGGCCGATTGCTGGCCCATTCTTGTAATGTTATCCCTCGTGCTAGTAGTATTTCCTCTGATTGCCAGTCTGAAATTAAAATAAAAACACTCCCTGATATCCAGTGGTTCACCTGCCCACTGTACCGGTCACCATGTGCTCCCATAGCACCATGGACATTGTAAAGGTGAGGGGGGGGTATGCCCGGTGCTGCGCAGGGGACCACTGGATGCCAGGGAGTTTATTGTTTTAATTCCAGTCTGGCAGTCGGAGATAGGGGGTTTACCACAAGCACCAGGGATATTATGCATTCTGCTGGGGCTGGCAATCAGAGGGAGGGGGTGACACAAGCACCAGGGATAAGTTTATTTTAAAGAATGTGCTGATTATCAGTGGGTGTGGGGGCCACTAGCACCAAGGGGTTTATTTTAAAGAATGGGCCATCGATTGGTGGTGGGGGGCACTAGCACCAAGGATAGGTCTATTTTAAAGAATGGGCTGACGATCAGTGGAGGGGACCACTAGCAGCAGGGATAGGTTTATTTGAAAGAATGGGCCAATGATCGGGGGGGGGTACCAGGGACCACAGGAGGCAATTATGATCCCCAGCAGCCAACTGGCTTGGTGGCTGCATTATCTAAAGCAGCTGTCAAAGTTGCCCGGAGTTAAAGTGGGTTTTGTTTGCCAGCATTTGCTCTGTGCAAAAGGACCACGCTAAACCCTTTTGTCCAGCTCAGTGTCGCTAAATATGGGGTTGCGGGCACATTCATGGCAATGCCCCTCCCGTTGCCTGCATACATTCATTATGTTTTGCATTGGCACTAACCCTGTTTGCCCACACAACAGCCCCTTTTGAATATGGGGCTCCAGTGCAAACCCCAATTTGGATGGGCAAAGACCTGTTTGCGCCTGTGCAAACTTTTGAAAATCGGACCCCTGGACTGGTACTTGTGCCCCGTGCAGTGTGCAAACAAAAGATTCCTTTATGCTGTGTGACACCTATTGAATGGAATGAGCAGCACTGGGATAGTATGGTGGGATGCTTTTTTTTTCCTGGGTCATCATCTACTGCTATTCTGATTATGCTAAAAATAGAATGTTATCCATGCGTGTCATAATTTGACTGAATAAAATAATAAAGTAAGTGATTTGTTTGGCAGAATATGTACAGCTCTGCTTCAGGGTTCTGATGATGCAAGATATCAGCCCATGATCAGCACACAGTGCTCCCAGGTCGTCCCTGAAAACAGGCACTTGTACCTAGTGGGCCTTACCCAGTTACCAAAGACTAAAATAAAAATAAAATAAATAAACATGATCAGCCTCCTGAGAAATAAATAAATCATCAACCCCTCAAATGGAGCTCTTCCAGGACTGACCATTTCAGCATAGCTCAGCAAGGGCAAGGGTCAGCGTAAATTCCCCCATAGTGGATTTGTGCCATCATGTCCAGGGTTCATTTATTAATTATCAAATAAAGGAGAAGTGAAATGGGGAATTGTTTCATCAGGAAAGACACGCTAAGCCAGAGCTTGTTTCCAGAGGCAACCTGGGAGCACAAGGAAGTTAAGTAACTTGCGTAGGGTCACACAGTATTCAAGTGGGGACTTATGGGATTCAAACCCATCTCCAGGTTTGCACCTCAGTGCCTGTAACTACTATGCTATACCTCATCCTGAGACAGGAGAGAGAGAGAGAGAGAAAGAGATTTTTCTCTCTCTCTGGCATCATTTGCAAATGATACGGCATGAAGGGGAGCCACAACTGGCTACAGTATTAGTTTTTGTTTGATTTTGTAGTCTTGGAACCATATTAAATTCAATAGGTCCCTCCCCTTCCCTCCCCACCACACACACACACACACACACACACACACACACACACACATGCTCACAGTTATTGTGAAACTAGGAGGTCTCTTTGTATCTTACAACAGATCTCTTACCTAATGACAGGCATGATGATAAATAAAAAGAGAAGCTTTTGATTTGACAGTTTGTTCTTGTGAGGTCTGTAGTAGTTACTTGTTTTTTCATGTCCTGTCTTCTAATTGCACCCACCTCAAATAAAAACAGATTCTGAGTTTACGCAGCAAAGTTAAAGACTATTTTTTTTTCTAATTAATGTATTGTAATTTTAGAAACGTTACTGACCAGGTATGCTAGGTATACAGGTATTTTGTTTCAATCTGGTGATTGATTTTAGAGTTCATTTAGAGATCTGTCACTCACATACTGGTTAAGCAATTTCCCTTTTCCCTTTTTCTTTAGGATGCAGTATAGCACAGTGGTTTAGGGCTCTGAGCTGGAGACCTGGGTTTGAATCCCACAGCCCCCACTTGCAATAATGTGTGACCTGAAGCAAGTCACTTGACTTCCTTGTGCTCCCAGGTTGCACCTGGAAACAAACTTCGGCTTAGTGTTCTTTTTCTCGTTAAACGATTTCCCCTTTGTATGTTTATTTCTGATGGCACCACATTTAGTTTATCCAAGCACAAACATGGAGACATTGACCCACTCACCGAGTGGATATTTTATTCCAGTAAACTCCTTACAAAGCACACCAGTTCTGATCACATACCAGTTTTGATCAATGTTTCATAGCCTACTCAATTCTTCTTCAAGATCTATAATTTCTAACAAATTAATGTTCTAATATGTTTTTTATTTCTTTTTCCTGTAAAATTTGAACCTCCACCTCATACATATTTTACAGCTATAGGGCCAGATATTCAAAACTTTGCCCTGGGGCTAAATTAGCACTGCCCGGCAGGCAAACTTAGCCCGGAGCACAAAACAAGCCATATTCAAAAGGAATAGCCTGGGGCAAACAGCTTCTGAATATAGCATGGGAATGAGGCCGGGCAAACTGGGCTGGGAGTGCAGGCAAACTTAGCCCTGAATAAGACAACTCTGAATATGGCAACCAGGAAGTACAAACCACAACAGCAACACAGTGAACAGCGATGTGAAGGTAGGTAGAGATGAACTATGGCCAATGTGTGTGCCAACAATGCATTGGACCCAGTACAGCTGCAGGCAACAGCGCATGTGAAAGTACAGTGTGCAAAACTGTAAAATATTCCCTGAACTGTTAGCGCAGAGCTAACACGTTTGCGCGGGTTTAGCGCAGGGCTAAACCGTTAGCCCGGTGCAAACACGTTTGCCCAGCGCTAGCTAAACTTTGCCATATTTAAAAGTGACATGCAAGTGAGTCTACTTAGGTAGTCTGTGGGCAAACATCCAGATTATCATCTCATTATGCCCTGATTTGCATGCAGTTTGCACCGGGCTAACTGTTTAGCCCTGCACTAAACCCGCGAAAACGTGTTAGAGCTGCGCAAACAGCTTGGGGAATATTATACAGTTCTGAACACTACTTCCACATGCCCTGCTGCCTGCTGCTGTACTGGGACAACACAGCATAGGCACAGATGGTGGTGATGCTGCATGCAACTGTCACATTGTAGGTCATGCTACAGTGCACAGCAGAAACTATAGTAGCAAGGGGGCCAGTAGTGAGTGGACACAGCAATGCCTA
Source organism: Neoceratodus forsteri (assembly GCA_016271365.2). Classification (NCBI taxonomy): domain Eukaryota; kingdom Metazoa; phylum Chordata; order Ceratodontiformes; family Ceratodontidae; genus Neoceratodus; species Neoceratodus forsteri. The sequence goes on from CM028131.1 coordinate 1,182,621,758, forward strand.
TGGTGTGTAGGGTAGTGATGATGACTGCACTATACACAGTGAGAGGCCCAACCTGCAGGTGTTTACTGACAGTGGACATTACTGTTATGCTGTTGTGTGACCCACAGATGCTGCACCTGTGGCATGGGATGCTCACAGTGACATGTACATTTCTGGCTTTGTGTGCTATGGCAGTTGTGCAGCTGTGCAGTATGTGGCCGGGGGGGCATATATTATCCAAAAGGCACACTGGTGTTGGGGTATTCCCAGTACTGGCCCACGTGCACTGCATGATGTGTCCCAGCCTTGTGGCCACACCTGGTCTATAGCACAGCCTCGCCACCCATACATGCTCCCCTCAACATCCTCCATGCCCACAGTGTTGCATGTGTGTGCTGGCATCTGTTGGTGTCCACAGAAGTGTGGTCCACAGGTGTGTGCTGTATGGCCACACTGCCATGCTGTCCACTGGTGGCAGGGTCACCACTTACTGTCTGGCATGGCTGGACTGGTGGCAGATGATGGCATCATTGTGATGTCATCAGTTAGCAGCATGCTTCCTCTATGTTTGGCTTTATCTATGTGTCATATTTATTTGTTAGGTCATCGCCAAAACCCGCTTAAACCCGCATAAACACAGCGCAAAGCCATAGTGTCGCAAGCTGATTGCCCAGGGTTAAGACAAAGCTTTTCCCATGTAATGTGCACCACTATGTCGCGCTAAGTCACGCCCAAACCCACTTAGCACGGCGCCTAGTCACTGAATATAGGATTTTGCCTGTATTCATGCCAGTTTGCCCTTGCATACATTATAATTTTGCCCGCGCTTAATGCGTAGTTTGCCTGTATTATTTGCCTTTGAATATAGCAGACCTGCGCTAATCCCGCGCTAAACCTGCGCAAATGGTTTTTGCCCAGCGCAAAGTTTTGAATATCTGGCCCATAGTTTCTAATAAAATTACTATTTAGAAAAAAAACAAATATTCACTCAAAACAAGACATTCTGTGCTGTACACAAAACTTTTACTTTTTTAGTCATAAATACATTTTCTTAAAATCCATTTTACCTCAATAAATCAAAAAGTCCCACATTAGTATGCACATAGGTTATCCTAAACTCCCAGCATAATTCTAATAACTGATTGACCTTTAAATGCAACCACTCCAAATTTTAATGAAATGCAAATGTAATGAATATTTAATAAATTCTTATTTTATGTAAAATAAATATCAGCTACACACACACACACACACACACACACACACATATATATGTGTGTGTGTGTGTCTTTTGTCTCCTTTTTTCTCTCTTTTATTTATTTTAGGTTTAAGAATTTCTCTGCAATGAATTTATACAGTTAAAATATCACTAAGTGCTCATCCACACTTCCTATATTGATACTGATTTTAAATTAAAAACTTGTTCAACAAAGCCTCTGGGCCAGATATTCAATATTTTGTCTCGGGACTAAATCAGCACTGCTTGGTGTGCTAAATTAGCCCAGAACCAATAGCCCACTATATTCAAAAGGGATAGCCCTGGTGCTAAACCTGCTGAATATAACATGCTAAGGAAGCTGGGCAAACTGGGCTGGGAGTGCAGTGCAAAAATAGCCCCGGAATAAGACAGCTCTGAATATAGCAACCAGGAAGTGCAAACCACAACAGCAGCCCAGTGCGCAGTGACAGGAAGGAAGGTAGAGGTGAACTATGTGGCCATTTTGCGTGCCAGCAAAGGAGTGGAGTCAGTAATGCTGCAAGCATCAGCGCATGTGAAAGTACATCATGCAGATATGTACAATGTTTCTGAAACGTTTGTGCGGTGCAGACACATTTGTGCAGGTTTGACGTGGAGCTAACCCATTTGCCTGGCACTGTCACATTTGCCTGGGACAAAACTTTGCTGTATACAAAAATGACATGCAAATGAGCCTTCTTAGGTAGTCTGTGGGCAAACATCCAGATTGGCCTCTCATTATGACCTGATTTACATGCAGTTTGCCCGGCGCTAGTGCAGGGTCCCACAGCTCCACCTTTTGGTCAGTCTGGAAGTACAGGGGTTGGCTGGGTCTGCCCACAGCTCCACCTGTAGGTCAGTCTGGCAGTGCATGGTGGTAGCTGCAGGCTACATTTGTACAGTACAGCATAGCATATTGTGTCGGGGACTACACAACACTGGCACAGGTGGTGGTGCTGCATGCAATTGTCAAACTATAGTTCATGCTACATTGCACAGCAGACACTACCATAACAAGGGGGCTAGTAGCATGAGGGACACAGCAATGCCTATGGTGTGTAGGACAGTGCTGACCACTGCACTGTACACAGTGACAGGCAGAACTTGCAGGTGTTTACTGACAGTGGACAGTACTGTTATGCTGTTGTACAACCGACAGATGCTGCATGGGATACTCACGGTGACATATACATGGCTGGCTGTGTGTGCTGTGGTGTCTGTGCAGATGTGCGGTATGTGACTGGGGGAGGCACATACCATCAGACAGGCACACTGGTGTTGGGATATTCCCAACACTGCCCCATTTGCACTGCATGGCTTGTCCCAGTCTTGTGGCTGCACCCAGTCTGTGGTGCAGCCTGGCCACTAGTACACCCTCCCCTCAACATCTTCCATGCTCACAGTGCTGCATGTGTGTGCTGGCATCTGTTAGTGTCCACTGAATGGTGGTCTGCAGCTATGTGCTGTATGGCCGGACTGCCATGGTGTCCACTGGGAGCCGGGTCACCATGAACTACCTGGCATGGCTGGGACAGGTGGCAGATGATGGCATCATAGAGATGCCATCCGTGAGCAGCATTTTTCTTCTGTGTCTGACTTATTTCTACAGTATGTTTCGTACATACTGGTTAAGGTTGCGCGCAAAGATATGCAAAAGTTGTGCAGAGCCATGCAAAGTCACAAAGTCGCACAAAGCTGGTTTGCTCAGAGTTAAGACTACCTTTTCCTGGGCGGTAATTTGCACCATTCAAAGTGTTGCACTATGTCATGCAAAAACACTCTGTACGGCAATATTCGCTGAATATAGCATTGCGCCTGTATTTATGTACACGTCCCCTCAGTTTGCCCCTTGCATACATCATAAATTTGCCTGGCGCTAATGTAATCTGAGCGCACTATTTGACCTTTTGAATATAGTGGACCCACTCTAACCAGTGCAAAAGGTCTGCGTCCAGCACAAAGTTTTGAATAGCTGGCTCACTGGCTCCTATTAGCCAGCTGTGCACTGTTGGGGGGAAAGAAAAGCCAACCAGCTTTTTAACCCTATTTGTATTTTTATTCTCCAACACAAATCCTATTTGAGCCTTTCCCCTTAAAAATTCAGCTTCATATTTCTAATTTCCCCTTACACATTTAATTTTAAGTCCAGCTTTGTGTGCTATTCTTTCCTCCTTATTAGTTGTAAACCACATTCTGAATTTCTGCTCTTATACCTCTGTTCAAATTTATGTCTCCAAACTCTGTCTCTGATTTATACCAGCCTTTCACATGTTCTCTCTCTCATGTCTATAGTATCCTTTCTTTATGAACTACATTTCACAGTCCCAAAAATTAAAACAAAAAGCCCACCCAGGCCAAAGCCCAGCCAAAGTCACAAAGCAGTTGGATCTTGTGCTGAATGGATGCCCCACCACGGACTGCTTCCTCAGCAGTTCTGCCACAGACACTACCCACCCACCCAGATCGAAGCCCAGCCAAAGCCACAAGGCAGTTGGTTCTTGCCCTGAACGAGTGCCCCACCCTGGACCGCTTCCTCAGTGGCTCTGCCACAGACACTACCCACCCGCCCAGGCTGAAGCCCAGCAAAAGCCACAAGGCAGTTGCATCTTGCCCTGAATGGGATCCCCGCCACGGACCACTTACTCAGTGGCTCCACCAAAGACACTACCTGCCTGCCCAGATTGAAGTCCAGTCAAAGCTGCAAGGCAGTTGGGTCTTTCCCTGAACAGGCACCCCACCGTGGATCGCTTCCTCAGCGGCTCCAGCACAGACACTACTCGCCCACCCAGACCGAAGCCCAACCAAAGCCGCAAGGCAATTGAATCTTGCCCTGAACGGGCATCCCACTGCAGACCGCTTCTACAGTGGCTCTGCCACAGACACTACCTGCCCGCCCAGACCAAAGCCCAGCCAAAGCCACAAGGTACGGGCCAAATCTGCTTCCCGCTGCTGTCCAGCAGTGAGCGCCATTTGAATTTGGTGCTTTTTTTCTTCCTGCTACTAATTGGCTGTCTGCTCGGATCAAGGATTAATTAAGTATATTGTGTCTAGCTTAGCATTTTATTGTATAGCACTAGACACACTTGCTCAGTATTGTTAAACTGTGATAGCCTTCTATGAATTTTTTTGTATTTTTTCCTTCCTTGATCCTGGGACTTAGTAATTGCAGTTATTAGTGCAGGCACCAGACTGTGCTAACTATGCACACGTTCCTCCCACTTGATTTTCTACTGAACTCCACTAATTTTTGTATTCTCTACCTGCTCCAACCCCTACCTTTTTTCTTTTTTCTAAATTGCCTCTCTTTTGTCTGTGCTTCTAGACCCTTCTCCCCATCTGCCTACTGTCTCCCCCTTCCCCTGAAAGCAACCCTCCACCGATTAAACCTGCATCTACTCTTTGTCCCAGATTCTTTAAGTTAACTGCCTCCTCTCTTCTTTCAAGCAGTTAGATCCTGCCTGAATGGGCATCATACCACAGACTGCTTCCTCAGCAGCTCCGCCACAGACACTACCCACCCGCCCAGACCGAAGGCCAGCCAAAGCCGTAAGGTACAGACCCAATCTGCTTCCTGCTGCTCTCCTGCACTTCCCGCAGGTGCTTCATGCCAGCTCCCCACCCTCCCCCCTCCCACCTGCCCTATCTGGCACATTTCCTTTATAGCTGTCTGTTGTCACAGGATAAGCCTGGGGTAGAAATTTTTTTAAAGTGTCCACTTCTCCAGTTGACTGTTATACAAACTTACCACCAGAGTGGCCAAGTCCCTGCTATACCAGGCTCTGGATCCTTTAATTTGTTAACTGTCTTGCCACATTCTTTTTTTATCTTCCATTTCTAGGCATATACCTAGAGTGCTGCCTCTCTTTCACAGCGCTTCCAGCATTTCATCCACCCCTCCAGACCTTCAGCCACATCCTCTGGACCCCAACCTTCCCTCTGATCAGGCTGAAAGGGTGCTGCCTCTCTCCCACAGTGCTTTCAGCATTTCAGCCACCCGCTGGACCTTCAGACCCATCCTTTGGACCCCAGGTATGCCCCAGCTCCTCCGCCACTGCAGAAGCCACTTCAGAACACCAGCAGAGCTTTCCTTACTTTAAAGTAAGGGTGCTTCTGTGGCCTAAACCTGATTGGCCATTTCTCAGCTTTGTGGTGTGCTGTTTGGACTTTTCTCTCTATGCCCTGTACTCTGTGGCTTGCTGCAAATTTACCTCTTTCTGTGAGCTCATTTTAATGTGAAAGGCTGCTCAATTCTACTTTTTTGCTAAGACTGCTGACATTTTACTGCTGAACTGTAGGCTATTTAAATGTGTAGCTAAATGTATAAATTGTGGACTGTGAATGTGTTTGGCTGGGTTACTGATGTAATTTTTTTCCTCATTAGTAGATTATAAAGATATGACACTAGAGGGACTTTAGTTCTTTCATTTGCAGCGCGACTGTGTCATAACAGTTTAGTCTTCTCTTCCCCCCAACTTGTAGTATAGTCTGTCTACCCTTCTCACCCACACCCCTTTACCCTCCCCATTATTACTGGCCTCTCGCTGCTACACTCCACTCCACTATCCTGTCTTCATTTATGCTGTTACCCCATCTCCCTCTCTTCAGACCTGGGAACACTACCCTTTCCGCCCTAGTGTTTCACTCTTAGCATTTCCTATTTACTACACACTACTACATATTCTATGCATCCAGCCTCCTCCTTATCTTCACACCCCACCTTATCTCTAGTTGAGGCTGCTCTTTACCTTGGTATAAGAGTGTAAATCCTCACTACATTATCATTACACTCCTGCTCCTATCTTCCGGTGACATAAATCCCGACCCTGGACCTTGCCCTCCAAGCACCTCGGCACCCCCATCCACAGCTCCAGGAACTTCCCCATTAAGCCTCACTGTCCTTCCCCATGGACTAAAAATTCTCCACCTAAATATACGCAGCCTTCTCACTAAAGTTGATCTACTCCAGCCTCTGGTTGCTTTGCTTGGTCCTGATATTATCATCCTGTCTGAAACCTGGCTTAACAATAAAATAGGTGACCCTCCTCTCTCCATCTCAGGCTATAATATATCTCAACAAGACCGGTCAGGTAGGGGAGGGGTGGAGGAGTGGCTATCTATGTCTCCTCATCTATCCAATTCACCACCATTCTTTCCGTCTCTGTTTTGAAAGCATATGAGGTGCTTATCTTACAGCTATCCCTCCCTTTCTCCATCCCAATATTTGTAGCAGCTGCCTATTGTTGCCCAGGCCTCCACTCCTCTGTTACAGATCTCATCATTTCCACAGTATCCCACACCTCCTTGGGTGAAGTTTATATTATGGGTGACTTCAACTTAAACTGGTTTTCCCCCCACCATGAACAAAGTACGAATTGAAATTGATGCCGATAACTTATTCCAGCTCATCCTTGATCCAACTCGGATGAACCATAAAATTAGTAACCACTTCTCAATCGACTGGGCCCTCACCTCACACATACATAGTGTCATTATATCTGGTGTATTATCAGATGCCTTACGTGACCATCTCGTGACCTTTCTGCTGCATAAAATTCACAGAATCAAGGCCCCTCCTAAAACCTTAATGACTCGCTCATATAAATCTCTGAACCTTGCTTCTCTCCTCCATGACCTAGCTCATGCAAACTGGACCCCTATAGCCTTAGCAAACTCAATAGATGAAGCCACAGAATGCTTTAAAGGTAAATGTCTCAACATTTGGAATCAGCACGCCCCACTTTGATGCATCAGAGTCCATGGGAGCCACCTTCCATAGGTCTTACCTGAACTCATATCTTGTCAAAAAGTGCGGGACCAAGCTTGGAAGTTACATAAAGCCTCAAAGCTCCCTAAAGACTATGATGTGTATCATTCTCTTCACAACCAGTGCACAAAAGCCACTCATTTGGCTATGGCAGACTACTTTTGCTCAACCTTTCAATCCAACATAAATTTCTCCCTTCCTTCCACTCCTCTCTCCCTCCCCCTCCTCAATATAAACAACACCCTTATTACTGATCACCCCAGTGTTGCTACTGAATTTAATTTGTACTTTACCTCTTGTGTCTGTGCTTTCCTATCCTCCTTACCATCTACAAGGCCAGGTGCACCCTTCACCTCACCGCACACACTGCTCCAGTCTACTTGTTTCTCTTTCACTAAAATTGCCTCTTCTGACACCTTGGATGCCTTGCATGCCTTAAACCAATCCAAAGGCAGTTCACCTGATGTCTTGGACCCCAAGCTGCTATATCTCTCAGCTACGGATATCTCTGCCCCACTGTCTGACCTCTTCATCCTCTCATTCAAAATGGCAGCCATTCCACCTGTTTGGAAGCATGCCATTTTTCTTCCCCTACCTAAGGGCGGTGTTCCTTCCTCACCGGGAACTACCGTCCCATATCCCTCCTTCCCACCCTTGCCAAACTGCAAGAACACTTGGTTCTTGCCCAGCTCTCTTCTTATCTCTCTAACTCCAACCTTTTCACTCCCTTCCAATCTGGTTTTCAGAAAAAACACTCCACTACCACCTCCATGATTAGGCTTACCGACTCCATCCTCTCAGGGATGGACAGTGGTCAAATCACGTCTGCCATTTTTGTCGACCTCGCCAAGGCTTTCGACATGGTTTCCCACACCCTACTACTAAACTCCCTTTCCTCAGCAGATCTGGTCAGCCACTGACTAGTTCAGAGCCTACCTTGTAGATCGGACCCAGTTGGTCAGAATCGCTGATTTCACATCTCCCCCCCCCATCAACACTGGTGTCCCTCAAGGGTCTGTGCTGGACCCTATACTTATCTCCATATTTCTTAATGACCTAACATTTGTCTGCACATTAACCTTAATACATATGTACGCAGATGACATGGTCCTCTACACCTCCGGACAGTCCAACACTGATGTTGCAAACAGACTTCAGCAGGACTTCAGTAATGTTCAGCACTGGATTTGCTCTCATCAGCTTTTTCTAAACACCAAGAAGAGAGTCTCCATGACCTTCGGCACTAGACAGAGACTATATAGGCTCCCCTCCCTGCTCTCCTTCCATACCCCTGATGGGACAGTCCTTGAGGACACCTCCTCATTCAGATATTTGGGTGTTTGGCTTGACCAACATCTCACCTTCTCTGGTCATGTGGACGCCATCCTGAAAAAGCTGCGCCCCAAGCTTGGTGCGCTATACAAGAACCGGAACTGCCTCCCTCTCCCGGCTAGGCTCAAACTTGTCCAGAAGATGATCCTTCCTATTTTCGACTGCTGTGATGTAGTCTACAGTACCACTCCCAAGACCTCCTAAGCCAGATTGGATGCCCTCTTCAACTCCTTCTGTTGCTTCACTCTGGACTCTCATCCTTTCACCCACCACTGTCAACTCTACCACTCCCTGGCATTTCCTTCACTATAAAATAGACACCTCCACCATTATGCTAAATTTGTCTCTAAATTCTGGTTTGGATCACTCCCATCCTATCTCACCTCCTCTGTCAGTCCTCCCTTCCTTTGCCTATTCACTTAGATCTTATGACTCCTGTTCCTTTGTTGTCCCTCACAGGCCTACCACTGTAGGCCAGGCTTCTTTCTCACATTGCTTCCCAAAACTGTGGAATTCACTTCCTCACCAGGTTCACCACTCCTCCTCCTCCTCCCTCTCCTCTATAACTTCAGCCCTACATAATTTCCTCTCTGTGAATTGCATTTACAATTAACCTACTTGGTATTCCTGACCTGCTCCCTGACCTCTATCAATATATCAAGTAACTATTCTGAAATACAGCTCCCTTCCAGCAGTGATCCCTACCTGGCCATACCTTCGAGTTATCTATAACTACCAACATAACTATGACATTAGATTCCTATCAATCTACAACTATCAACATATCTATTACCTTGATTCCCATTCATCTGCTCCCCTCCCAGCCTTTGCTACTCCAAATTCCCTCAAACCTGGAAGTCTGCTACAGTCACCCTGGTACACAAAGGAGGGAACTGGTCCTTACATAAAAACTACAGGCTGATTTCTATACTGCTCCCACTCTCCAAGGCCCTTGAGCGGATTGAGGCTGACCAGATGGTGGAGTATTTTAATCAATACCAGCCCCTATGTCCAGAGCAACATGGGTTCTGAGGCAGCCACAGTACCATCACAGCCCTACTCGAATTTACCGGATTTGTCCATAGCGCTTTTGACAAAGGTCACATTGTAGGGGCAGCCTTCATTGACCTATCAAAGCATTTGATACGGTCCATCATTCCCTCCTCCACGAGCAGCTTTTTAACATTGGACTCACCTTAGAAATCATAAACTGGTTTAGTAACTGCCTGAGCCTATGCTCCCAGCAAGTCAGGACTGGGGACATCCTATCTGAAAGTCAGCCTGTCAGATCAGGGGTACCACAACGGTCCATACTGGGACCATTACTTTTCAGTGTTTTCCTAAACAATATTCCAGCATCCTGCCAATGCCTCATGCTCCTTTATGCCGATGGTGCGGTGATCTTTGCAAGCAGCCCTGACCCTGTACTTCTTGAATTGGACCTCCAAAGTGGCTTCACAACTGCTGAAAAATGGTTTAAAGGGCAAAAGCTGGTTATGAACTATAAAAAGATCAAAACTATGCTCTACTCTACAGCCCAAAACAAGATAAAAGGCTACCACCTGGCAATTTGGAATGACAGTGGTAACACCCTGGAGCTCATCCCTTACTTCAAATACCTGAGGGTCACATTAGACTCCACCCTGTCCTTCACACAGCATATTGATAACACTGCTAAAGCCTTTAACACCAGAAATGGTATTCTCTATCAATACAGGCACAGTCTAACCTATGAAGTACAGAACCTGGCAATAAACAACTTGCTCATGACCCTCATAGATCATGGCCTGGCTATCTATGGATCTGCGACTGACACAGCACTCCAACACCTCTCAATAGCACTAAACAAAGCCTGCCATCTGCTCACTAATGCTCCAAAACTCATCCACTCCTGCAAACTTTATGCTACGACTGGCTGGCTGCAACTGCATGACAGAATCTAGTATCGAACCTGCCTTCTTGCAAAAAGAGTCATTCTACACCTACTTCCACCAGGGGTACAGAACCTGCTGTCTCTGCCTATAAATACCAGACCTACCAGGAGCTCAGCCGCTCAAATTTTCAATGTGCCCAGGTGTTGCACAACTATGGCTCAGCGTGTCTTCGCTCATTGTGCACCTCTCTGGACAAATGGACTACCTCCTGACATCTCTGGTGCCACAACGCTTGGCTTCTTTAAACGTAGGCTGCATCATCACCTCAGTTATAATAGTATCTGTATGTGCCCCCGCTAAGTCTCTGCATGCAGCAACAGATTACCTCTAGCACTTCTAATCCCTAGCCTGCCAAGACAGTCATACCACAACACTCCGCCCACCACCCCTCCACTCCCTGGGCCTCTTACCTTACCTCTGCCCTGTCCCAACCCTAGCTCCCACTGCCTGCCTTTCCCTGCCCCTCCCTCCCTCTCCCTATCCTCCTCCTTATTCTCTCTCTCTCTCTTTATTTCCCCAGGACACAGGCATACGTTGTACAATGCCTCCGCATAGCTAATGAATTGTTGGTTTGTGCCCTCTATGTATTTTTATTTGTATTTTGTACCCTGTATGTATAATATCTGTAAATTTTCCCCCATTATTGTGACTTGTTGCTCCAGTGTACTGACGTGGGACCTCTCAATGAGCATCTGCTCACAGGTGTCATCAAAGATTTCAATAAATAAAAATAGCCTTGCTACCTTTCCACCTCTGCTGTTACTCCCTATCTACCCCTTCCTTTTGGGCTAAATGGTACCATCATAAAGAATTTAAGGTGTTCATAGGTTCATAGGTTCATAGGGTAATACAAGCAGGTAGGCCCGTGGACCCATTATTGCTCGCCACTTATTCAGTGGTGATACTCATATTTCCTGTTACCCATGTATTGATCTAGGGATGACTTGAAGGATACCATAGTCTTACATGTGACTATAGACTCTGTAAGGGTGTTCCATGCTGCAACCACTCTTTGGGAAAACCATTTTTTCCTTTTGTTTGTTCTACTTATTTCTCCTTTGATTTTTAATCAATGTGTACATGTACTCTTAGCAGAGATTTGCAATGTTAAGCCAATGGTTTCCCTTAAATAATTATCTCTGGATGCACAAAATACCAAACATAGATCACCCCTCAACCTTCTATAGTTCATTGAGTACATGTTCCGATCCCTCGGTCTATCACCATAATTCTTTCCATACACTGTCCTAATTCTTTTTGTTACCCTTCTCTGTGTTTCTTCAATCATTACTTCATCCCTCTTATATTTCGGTGTACATAGTGATGAACAATACTCATGATGTGGTCTCATAAGAGATGTATACATAGGTACAATCACAGATGGATTATGGCTCTTGATGTTTCTATATATGCATCCTAGTATTTTGTTTCCTAGTTTAACTTTAGATCTAATGTGGGAGTCAAAGGACAAATCATTTGTGATGATCACTTCAAGATCATTTTCACATGTTGTTTCCCCTAACTGAATACATAGATACATACATAGATACATAGACAGTGTCTGCAGATAAGGGCCTATGGCCCACCCAGTCTGCCCATTTGAGCTTGTAAGTTCAGTTTATGTTTTCCTAGAAGTCTGTTGCCCCTTACCCCTGACCTTCAGAATTCCTTTATGTCTATCCCATGCATTCTTAAATCCCGTGATTGTTTCCAGCCCCATCACTTCCTCTGGCAGGGTGTTCACCTGTCCACCACCCGTTCTGTGAAGAAATTCTTCCTCATGTTTCCTCTGAATCGTCCTCCCTCCAACTTCATCCAGTGCCCTCTAGTCCTGGAACATCATTTTCGCTCACAAATAGTGTATTCCTGCACCCTGTTCCTCCCTGTAAGTTACTTGTATGTCTCTATCATATCCCTTCTCTCCCTTCTCTCCTCCAGGGAGTACGTATTCAGTTCCTTCAACCTGTCCTCATAGGACTTGTGATGCAATCCATGTACCATCTTTGTTGCCCTCCTCTGAACCTTCTCTACCCTGTCTATGTCCTTACTTAGGTAGGTCCTGAGAACTGTACACTGTACTCCTGGTGGGGCTCTAATTAGTGTCTTGTATAGTGGAATTATGACCTCCTTTCCCTGCTGGTGATGCCCCTGCCTATGCATCCCAGCATCCTATTTGCTTTACCTGCTGCCTTGTCACACTGTTTCCCTACCTTGAGGTCATCAGAGATGATAACCCCAAGATCCCTTTCTCATGCTTGGCATGCTATATCCTCACCCCAATTGATATATTGTGCCAGGGTTTTGTGCCCCATATGCATTATCTTGCACTTCTTTGCATTGAATTTCAACTGCCAAACCCCTGACCATTCTTCAAGTTTCTGCAGGTCCCTTCTCATTCTGTCTACACCCTCTGTGTGTCTACTCTGTTACAGAGCTTTGTGTCATCAGCAAACAGTGAAATTCTGCCCTCTAGGTCCTGCGTCATGTCACTAATCAAGATGTTGAATGGTCCAGTCGCTTTTTCAGTCCTGCTGCTTCACTGGTCACTCTTCCCTCTGTGGAGTGACAGCCATTTACCACCACCCTCTGTGTCCTGCCACCCAGCCAGTTACCTACCCACCACACTACTGTCCTGCCCACACCCATATTCCCCAGTTTGTGTAATAGTCTTCTATGTGGCACAGTGTCAAAGGCCTTGCTGAAGTCCAGATGGGCCATGTCCACTGCCCTCCCTGATCCACCTCCCTAGTCACCCAGTCAAAATTCAACGAGGTTGGTCTGACATGACCTCCCCTGAGAACCATGCTGCCTTGGGTCCTGTAGTCCATTGACAACCAGATGTTCTACCAATCTCTCCTTCAGTAGTGCTTCCATGATCTTCCCCACTACCGAGCTTAGGCTGACTGGTCTGTAGTTCCCCGCTTCCTCTTTGTTCCCACTTTTGTATAAGGGGACTACATCTGCTGTCCTCCAGTCTTTGGGTACCTCCCCTGTTTCCAGCGATCAGCTAAACAGGATAGCCAGAGGTTCAGCCACCACCTCTCTTAGTTCTTGAAGGACCCTGAGGTGCACCCCATCTGGCCCCATTGCTTTATCAACTCTTATTACTTCCAGTTCCTTCAGGACCCTTTCTCATGTAAAGGGACTTATGTCCATTTCTGCACCATTCTCACCACTTGTACTCCTTCAGACCCATTACCTCCTCTTCCTCAATAAAGACTGAGCAGAAATACCTGTTCAATATGTCAGCTTTACTGTTGTCATCCTCCACGTGGCTCCCATCCTCCCATTCAGTCTCACTATCCTCCTTTGCCTTTCTTTTTTCACTTATGTACCTGTAAAGGTTTTGTCCCTCTACCCACTGATTTTGCAATGTGTTTTCTATCTGAGCTTGGCTTCCCTTACTGACCTCCTGCCTCCCTTTGCTTCTCCTGGGCTTCTCTCTATCCTCTTCTGCCTGTGTCTTTTTTGTATTGCCTGAATGCAATCTTTTTGGCTTTCACTTTCTTTGCTACCTCTTTGGAAAACCATAATGGTCTCTCTTCCTTTTCCTCTTGCTAACCTGTTAATGCATAATTCTGTTGCTCTTGTAATCCCATTTTAAATACTGCCCACTGTTCCTCAACCCTTGATTCCTGCTCCATTCCCTTAATGCCTCTTTCAAGTATCTCCCCATTTCCCAAAGTCTGCCCCCTAAAATCCAGGATCGTGTTTTTGTGTGGTTTGGTTCTGCTCTTTCTGTGATTTCAAACCACAATGACTGGTGGTCACTGTTCCCCAGGTGCTCCCCACTGTTACCCCATCACACTGTCCCTGTTTGTGAGCACAAGGTCCAGTATTGCCTTCTGCGGAGTTGGTTCCGTGACCAGCTGCTTGAAGAAGGCACCTGAAGGAGTCCAGGATAAATCTCTCCTAGTTGAAGCTGCTACTGGGATGCTCCAGTCCATGTCTGAATATTGCAGTCTCCAACCAGTACTACCTCACCTTGTCTGCCATCCTTTGGATGGCTAGCATCAGCTCCCTATCTGTTTCTTCCTCCTGGGCTGGTAGTCCATAGCCACACCTATGCGGATGGCTGGCCCCATTTTCCTTTCCAGCTTAACCCACAGTATCTCTCCCATTTTGTTCCTCCTGGATCTCTGTGGCCCTTATGTCATTTTCACATACAGTGCCACCCTCGTCCCTTCCTACCTGCCCTGTCTCTTTACAGATATGTTGTAGCCAGGTATGGCCATCTCCCAGTCATGGTTATTATTACACCAGGTTTCAGTGATGGCCACAATGTCCAGGTCTGACTGCACCATGACAGCCTCCAGATCTTCCATCTTGTTGCTAAGGCTCCTGGCATTGGCACACATGGCTTTCCATGATTTGATCTCCCTAGACCATTTCACTGTTCTACTCCAGCCCCTTCCTTGGTTGTTCTTTATCCCTGGTTCTCCTTGCTGTCTGCCCTTCTGCTGAATTTTGCCCCTTTTCTGCCTATCCACCTCTTGGGTGCTAATCTCCATCTTTTGCACACTGCTTTGTAGAGATAGCCACTCCTCCAGTTCATTGGTTCCACTGCTAGCTGTGGGGGTGAGCAAGTAGGTACCCTCCTTGCTGGCCTGCCACCCCCTTTGCTAGTTTAATTGCTAATCACGTAGCATTTAAACTTATCATTGAGTGCTTGGATTCCTCTCCAGGATGGATGCAGGCCATCAGGCTTGACAAACCTCCATCCTCCAGGTGGATCCCAGTCACCAATGGATCCAAACCCTTTCTCACAGCACCAGTTCTTCAACCATGAGTTAAAGTTCCTGATGCATGCATCCTGTGCTCTCCTTGCCTCACAGGTAGTACTTCTGAAAAAGTGACAGAGTAGCTGCTTGCTTGGAGACCCTCCCCAATTTTCTAGACTCTTCCTAGACTTCCTCTGGCTCCCCATTTGCCAGGTCATTTAGTACCTAGGTGGATAATGACATCCAGCTCACCCTCCCATCTTGTCTTCCCAGTGATCCCCAGGATCTTCCTTCCATCCCTCCATGCCGTGGCACCTGGTAGGCACCTCACCTCCCTGTCCTCCCCCTCCTGTGTTCCTAGCTGGATCCCTCTCTTATGATGGAGTCCCCCACCAGGATTCGCTTCCTCATCCTCTAGGGTCCACTGCTCTCCCCGCTGAGGTCACCTCCTTGGCTAACCTCCACATCCTTTCCTTCCACTTCTCTGGGTACCTCTATTTGGTTGTCCCCATTTGCCAGTGTGGCATATGAGTTCTTGAGTGGAATAGGATCTGGGATGTGCCTCTGCCTGACCGCTCTAACCCTCCCTGAGCCCACTATCACCCAAGTGCTCCTCGTTCTCGGCATCCTTTGAGGCAGTTGCATTGGACTGGGTGGTCTCTGGATAGGGGTGATGGTACTCCTGACCCAGTTTACTTCTGCTCTGAGTCTGGCTACCTCATCCCGCAGTCCAGAGAGATGCATGCAGATAGGGCAGCACCTCCGTGTCCAGAAGGTCTGCCTGAATATCACTGCCCCACAGCCACTGCATTGCACCACTCCTCACATTATACTGCAATTATACTGCTATTCCACTACTTGTTTGTTACTGAAGCTCTCCTAGTTCCTTTTTATTAATTTACTGTCCTAAAAATCCTGCCACTGATCCTCAGATACTTTTCTTTAAAAAAAAAAGAAAATAAAGTAATAAATAAATGAGTCAAAACACTTGTCATGCTGAGGGTGGGCTTCTTCCCCCTTATGTCTCTCTTACTCCACACCCCTTACTATCCCCTGTGTTTAGCTCCTGTCAATCAGATTTAACAGGGCATATAATTAAGAGCTGGGGGAAGGGAAGGTGAAAATTTGCAGCAATTAAAGACAGCAAAGAAATACACCACCACTATGTTTTACATTTTCAACAGCCCAAAAACAATTCTAAGTAAAGACAGCAAATAAATTACAGTGTCACTAAAAGCCCACAATCTAAGTTTAAAAGAAAAATAGCAATTACCAGTTACTGTAAAGCATTGAATTGAATATGTTTCCTCCCCTTCTGGCTTCTTCTGAGAATACCATTTAATTTGTATGTGAATTTCTGATTTCTTGGGCCTAAATGCATGATTTTACGTTTATCTAGGTTGAACTTTAATTTGTTCTTTTCTGCCCATTGCCCAAGGTTGCAAAGATCTTTCTGCAGCTTGTTAGCTGCCTCCTTATTGTTAATAATGGCTCCCACTTTACTATCATCTGCATATTTTCCCAACCGTGCTCCTTCTGAAACTGACACTGATGAAACCATTATATTGAAAAGTGCTGGCCCCAGGACTGATCCCTGGGGCACACCACTGATCACCTGTCTCCAATCTGAACAAAATCCTTGTATATTAACTCATTGATGTCTGTTAGTCAGCCATGATTCTACCCAAGCAATTATATTACATGGAAGATACAAATGAGCTAATTGTTCTAAAAGAACCTTATGAGAAATATAATCAAAAGCTTTGGTATAATCCAATAATACTGTTATCCACAGGCTAACTTTTGTCCATAGCTGCACTAACTGGTTCAAGAAAATTTAATAAATTACTAAGACAAGACCGTCCTGCGCTAAAACCATGTTGTGATATGTCTAGATATCCATATTCTTTTATGTGCTTAATTATGTATTCCTAGATTAGACTCTCCAACATTGTGCTTAGGATAGACGTAAGGCTGACAGGTCTGTAGTTTTCTACTATCTTTTTATCCCCTTTTTTATATATTGGTGTAATAGTGGCTTCTCTCCACTGTTTGAGTGTCTTACCTTCAAACAAAGATGCATTAAATAATATAGTAAGAGGCCCCACTAGTTCACTGCTTAATTCCTTGATGAATTTGGGACTTATTCCATCTGGCCCTGCCAATTTATTAATTTTTAATTTTTGAATTTTATCCAAAATTTCCATTTCTCTAAACTGTATTATTCTACCTTGTTCTCCTTTTTGGCCTATCACTGTATTTTGCTTTTCTTTAGGTTGAAATATACTCAAAAAATAACTATTTAATGTATTAGCAATATGTTATCCTAATGTAATGCACTTGACCTGTCCATTGTGATTTCTGTAAACAATTGTACTAATATGCTGCACTTAATATGTTCTTTCTGTTATTTGCTGTTTACCACTGCTAATATTGTTGTAATAATGTTTGCTGTTGTATGCATGTATGTATTTCCAGTACACTTTCCCCCAGGATGCACCATGAGATGAACAACTTGTAGTTCAGTGCGTCTTTCCTGGTGAAACATTTCAATAAATAAATACCTCACCTTCTCTCTTTGTCTTTATTCTCTTTATTTATAATATAAGACAGTCACAATGAGCATATCAGTAATATTAGTTTCTCCATGGTTTGCCCGCTGTTCCTTGTTGGTATGTTTATTGCTGTTAGGCATGTTTCATACTATCAGCACACCTTCCCCGAAGGTCACTGGCTTCTCTCCTGCACATAGTTTTGGTGAACCCATCTGCCTGCTGTTTCACCATCTAACTGGCACAAATGCTCTGGGTCTTAAGGTCGGTCACCTACATCCTATGCCTGCACCCTATGATGCAACACCGTTAAGAGTCCTACCAACTGTGGGAATCTATGCATTGTCAATAACTTGTTTCTCTATCATTAAACATGGACCAGCTAGTAGTCCTATGCACCACAAAAAGGGATGGTTACCTCTTATCAAAGCCATAATTAGTAGCCTTAAGAGGCTTTTTCGTATTCTTCTTCCTTGCTCTGGGAGCGCTGAACTCAACCATGGGCCTCCTTCATCCATTGCAGCCCCCTCTGGTATGGCCAGCCTCAAAGGTATCGAACTTTTACATGTCAATGCCTGCAGCATCCTGAAAAAATTAGACTTGGTCCAAGCCTGGGCTTTACACACTATCCCTGATGTGATAGTAATTTCTTAATCTTGGCTCCACACTTCCATTTTAAATCATGACTTTGGCATTCCTGGTTGTAATGTTTTCAGGGCTGATGGGCATTCCAGAGGGGGATAGGTTGTGATCTCTGTGTCTGACAACTTTACGGTCTCTGCCATTGATTCAACTTCTATGCCTAAGGAGTCTGAAAGTCTCACGTTAAAGGTCGCATTACCTTTTAATGAGGCTCTGTATATAACAGGGTGTTACAGATTGCCATCTGGGGGCCTTGCGCTACTACCTCATCTATGCAAAGTATTACATTCCATCAACTCAGATGCTATTATTATGGGTGACTTTAACCTAAACTGGTGTTCCCCTTGTTCCAAATCTTTAAAAGACCTTTGTGATGACCTCGGCCTATCTCAGCTCATTTCAGATGGTACCCCTCCTAATGCTAAAAATCCATTGCATAGTACTGTTCTGGGACTTATTCTTGTTAACAAACCCCGACAAAATTTCACATATTGGGATTTTTCATAGTGATATTACTGATCATAGGGCTGCTGCATGTGTAAGGTTCATTCCCAAACCCATCTCCTCTGCTAGTTTTATTTACAAAAGGAACTTTTGGAACTTCAACACCCATAACTTCCTAGCTGATTTAGGCAGGCTCAGATAGCAGGACTTCTACCTCATCTCATCGGTCTCCAAGGCCTAAGGTCTATTCCATGACTACCTTCTAAAAGCCATTAACTGTCACGCCCCTCTGATCAAAATGAGGACCAGAAAAAGTTCCTGCCCCTGGTTCACTAGTGTTAAAATCTGCTTTGCATAACAGAGATGCTCTATGGAAAAAGGCATGCAAATCAAAAGAGCCAACAGACTGGGCATCCTTCAGAGCAGCCAGGAACAAATGTACAAAACTAATTCATAAAGATAAAGCAAAATATTTCAAGTCAGCACTGGAGTCCTCCAAAAACGACGAAGCTAAATTCTGGCAAATACTGAAAGAAATTGAAGGGCACAGCTGCTCTTCAGCCTTACCTAATCCAAGGACTGCACTTATACTGGCAAACATAGCATCCTCAACCAACTGAATAATCATTTTGCCACTGCTGGGCTTGCCTTCGGCACCTCCCCAGTAAGCACTGTGTTACATTAACTAGCCATCAATAGCCCACGTTACACCCCCCCAAATGCCACTTACCATTTATCTGACTTTTTCTTTATTACTATCACCCATAAGCAGGTGGAAGATCTGCTAATTACTCTTGACACTGAGAAAAGTGCAGGTGCTGACCACTTCAAACATCTTTTTCTAAAGCTAGGTGTCTTCCATCTGGCACCTCCTAATACTCATCTCTTCAATCTCTCACTTTCACAAGGGGCTCTTCCTTCCATGTGGAAAACAGCACATATTCTCCCTCTTTTTAAATCTGGAGGCCTCTGTAACCTCAACAATTACAGGCCAATCTCATTGCTTCCTATCTTATCCAAAATGCTTGAAAAAAATCGTTAACTCTCAGCCAAGAGAATATCCGGAGTCCACTAATACGCTCAACCCACTATAGTCTGGTTTTAGGCCTAAACACAGTACTGTAACTGCTCTGGCCAAAGTCACTAATGATTGGCAACTTACCCTTGATGCTAAAAATCATGTATGCACATTGTTCCTTGATTTAAGCAAGGTCTTTAATACTGTAGGTCATGATCTGATATTGCATATGTTACACAATATTCGTCTTGACACTGCCATGAAGTGGTTCTCCAGCTTCCTCATAGGTGGCAATCAGCAGGTTAAAGCCCTGGGTGATCTCTCCCACTTAAATTTGTGCTGAGAGGCGTGCCTCAGGGTTCCATCCTGGGGCCCCTACTTTTCAGTATTTATATCAATAACAATGATTTTAATATTAAGTTGTCAAGTGTCCATCTCTTTGCAGATGACACTGTGCTGTACATTGACCGGTCCTCCTTGGAGTCTGCACGCCTGGAGCTACAGCAAGAATTTGACTTACTTCAGCAAAACCTCATTCACCTAAAACTTTTGCTTAATGTCAAGAAGACGAAAGTAATGTTTCTTTCTCCACATACTAAAATATTATTACCCACCACCCAAACCAGCTAATCTTCCACAGATTAAGGCAATCCTAGGGGAAGTCTTGGAAAATGTGGACAAATTCAAATACCTAGGTTTCTGGATTGGCTGCAAGCTTTCCTTTTCTGCTGAAATCGAAGAGCTGGCCAAAAAGTTAAGACCAAGGCTGGGTCTATTTTTTTTGTATTGAGCACTTTATTACCCAGGTTGTAAAAATTAAGGCTGGTACAGATGAGATTTGTGCCCCTACTCAATCATATTGACTTTCTCTACAGTCATAGTTCTAAATCAGTGCTATCAAAGTTGGACACAGTGTACCACAGGGCTATTACATTTATAGCTAATGTTCCTTTCAACACCTATCATTGCTCACTTTATTCTCTTATTGATTGGATGTCACTTGCTACCAGGAGATCGCGGAATGCTTCCCTTTGGGCCTACAGAGCCATCACTAATAAACTTCCCACCTATATCTCTGTACCTTTTAAATGAACACCTTGTACTTACCAGCTCAGAAGATATGATTACATCACTCTTGATGTTCCTAGGGTAAAATCACATTTTGGCTCAGCATCACTGTGCTATGCCATTCCTTCTTTATGGAACTCACTCCAAAAGTCCCTAAAATTGACTCACTGGGTTGGGATATGTCACTTTAAGGCCTTGCTAAGATGGCATGTGAATGACGTTTGTCACTATTTTGTATAATCTAGTATTACTGCATGTGAATCCCCACATTTCTCTCCTTCTCCAAACAATTACTCTACCTTCCCTTATCCTTGTTTTCTCTTTTCCTCTTTACCTACTCCCCTCTACATTTTACTCTGCCTCTCCCTCCTCTACCATTCCCCATTGTCTATTCTAGCCTCCTATAATCTTCAGCTTTTCTTGTGCCCTTTTCCCTCTACCTATTGTCCCTTAACCTACTATTTTTTGCTTCTGGTTATATGTAATCTTTGTATAAAGGATATGGCATTATTGTCTATAATATTGTTTTTCTCATGTAATTGTATCATTGTTTACCCTTGTCCTTATGTACTAGTCCTTCCAGGACTACCTTGTAAATGAGTTTTTCTCAATGGTGTCTTTCCTGGTAAAAATAAAAATTGTATTGAATTGAATTGAACTAAAGATTCTAAAAGACACCTTTATACTGTAGCAAGGCTATTCAGTTACACAGGCTCACTCTAGCTGTGGATGATACTACATGTGTTCCAGGCCATCCTCATTGCCTTCTGTTTAATGGAGGCACCCATCCTGACCATGCCAAGTGAACAAATGATATACCAGGCATGACCGCATCACTTAGTGTGCCATGTCATTACACAGAACATGATGACATCATGCACTACTGATGACAGAGTTGGCCACCCAGTTGATTGCAAAAGCCTGCAAAACCCTTCCCAGGCCAACACATTAAGCCCCACACCAACAAAAAAAAAAGCAGGGTGGGGGCCCTGGTACGATCTGAGGCTGATATCATTAAGGTTATCAGCTTGGACCTAAAAAATAAGTAGCAGCACCAGCTAGGAAGCAATACAGTAATAATAGTATCATAAAATGCTGCAGTATGCTGCAGGATACAGTGCAGTTCAATGGCAATTAAAGCCCTTTCTACTGCAGTATTTATAAATGTTCTCATAAGCCCATCATGCTGATCACTATGGAAATAAAAAAAAAAACAAGTAGCAAACTTGAGAACTAAATAAGATACTGATAAGCTGAGTATTTCAAGAGGTGCAGAAGTTGGGGGGGGGAATAAGATGCGGTCCATAATAATATGCAATTATGGCATTTACCCAGTATATTGAACAAACCATGACTAGCCATGGCTTGCTATAACTCTGAATATCATTATAAATTTTAGTGACTACCACAGCAGCACAGTCATAATTCAAGGCAGAAATATTTCCATGGCTGCTGCTGGTAATACTTCTATTTTCAGAAGTGGTATTTCTACTGACAGGAGACATGAGAGAAATATGGCAAAGAAGAAATATTTGAAATGCAGTGCTTCAGGAAAGCACTTCTACAAATGCAGTCCTGAGAGCAGATGGTATACATTTGATGCCATTGAAAAATGATAGCCCTTATAGTAAATTTTTAAGATTAAAAAGAAAATAGTGGCTGGCCCAGTGGCATGGAAGCCTGAAACATCAAGCCTTACCTTCTGCCACACCAGTGACCCATGTTTGCTGTGTGAGCAGGATGCCAGGGGTTGTCCAGGGAGGAGGAGGAGGATTGAGCATCCCAAGGACAGCTCTTCTCCTCCAGGGAGGGGGAACTAGCAATTGATGCTTGCCTGGCCCCTAGCGGAGGCTGGGGGATGCCACACCAATGCTCAGGCAACTAGTGTTGAAACCCACTCAGGAGGGAGCATTCTTAGACCTGGTACTCTCAAACGGGGATGGTGAGAGGATCACAGATTTAGAAGTGGGTAGCCATCTGGGAACAAGCGACCACCAGACAGTGTGGTTCACAATAAACACAGCCATACAGTCAAGCCATACAAAACCAAGGGTACTGGACTTTTGCAGGGCTGACTTTGGCAAAAAAGGGAGATTGCCTAAGGAACGCACTAGCAAAAGGGCAGGAAGGAGGGGAGGAGGAACAATGGGGAAAAATCAAAACTGCCATCATACAGGCAACAAACCTTTCTGTGAAGCAAATAAACAAAACAAAATGAAGGAAAAAGCAATTATGGTTCTCAAAAGAGGTAGCGAGGAAAGTTAGGGTAAAAAAGATAGCATTCAGAAAGTATAAGGAATCACAGAAGGAGCAGTACAGAGAAATCTGCCAGTTAAACCAGAAGGAAGCAGGGAAGGCAGTCAGAATAGCAAAGGCCCAAACCAAGGAAAAGATAGCCAACTCAGTTAAGAAGGGGGATAAAACCTTTTATAAATACATCAGTGAGTGAAGAAAGACCAAGGGAGGGATAGTGAGACTTAATAAAGGGGACAGGGTGTAGACAGAGGGTGACAGTGAAAAGGCAGAGATACTGAATGAATACTTTTGTTCAGTATTCACAAAAGAAGAGGAGGGGGACATACCTAAACTAAACAATAGAAGCACTCAGGATAGGAGGGTCAATACCAGTCCATTCACAGAACAAAGGGTCCTGAAAGAACTCCTAAAACTCAAGGTGGATAAGGCAATGGGACTTGATGGGATTCACCCCAGAATTCTGAAAGAACTAAGGGGAGAACTAGTGACACCACTGACTACCCTTTTTAACAAACAATGGGAGGATGGTGTGGTACCTGAGGACTGGAGAAAGGTGGTCTGGATGTGATTCCCCTTCATGAAAATGGGAGCAAGGCAGAGACAGGAAACTACAGACCTGTTAGTTTGACCCAGTGGTGGGGAAAATGATGGAATCACTTCTGAAAGAAACAATAGTTGAGTACCTAGAGGCCAGCAGGGCACAGGACCCAAGGCAGAATGGATTCACAATGGGAAGGTCATGTCAGATAAATCTAATAGATTTCTTTGACCGGGTGATTAAAGTAGTAGACCAGGGAGGGGCTATGGACATGGCCTACCTAGACTTTAGCAAGGCATTTGACACAGTCCTACACAAAAGTTTGTAAACAAGTTAGCCAGTTTTCCAGTGGGTCCCAGGGTGGTAGCCTGAGTAAATAATTGGCTGGACAACAGGACGCTGAGGGTAATAGTAAACAGAGTTCACTCCAAAGAAAGGGGGATTACTAGTGGGGTACCGCAGGGTTCAGTACTGGGGCCGGTCCTCTTTAGTGTCTTTATAAGTGACATTGCAGAGAGACTGGAAGGAAAAGTATGCCTCTTTCCAGATGACACAAAGATCTGCAACAGGGTTGATACACAAGGGGGCAGGTGGAAAGGATGAGAAGGGACTTGGCAAGGTTGGAGGAATGGTCAAAAGTATGGCAGCTTAGATTCAATGCAAAGAAGTGCCAAATAATGCACTTGGAAAAACAGAAACCCAAGGGAAGAGTACACAATAAGGGGAGGTACTAATAGCAACAGAAATGGAAAAGGACCTGGGGTAGTCATATCAGATGACCTAAAGGTAGGCAGGCAATGTGAGAAGGCAGTAAATAGGGCTGGGGGGATATTGGGATGCATAGGGAGAAGCATCATAAGTAGAAAATAGGAAATTGTCATCCCTCTGTGAATGAATACTTTTGTTCAGTATTCACAAAAGAAGAGGAGGGGGACATACCTAAACCAAACAATAGAAGCACTTTGGATAGGAGGGTCGATACCAGTCCATTCACAGAACAAAGGGTCCTGAAAGAACTCCTAAAACTCAAGGTAGTGAGACCCCATCTGGAGTACTGCATGCAGTTCTGGAGACCCCAGCTCCGCAAAGACATAGACAGGAAGGAGGCATTCCAGAGGATGGCAACCTAGATGGTGCAGGGTCTGCACCAGAAACCATATATAGAGAGACTAAAGAGAAAAGGAGGGAGAGGGAAGACATGATAGAAACTTTCAAGTACCTTAAGGGAATCAACAAAGTCCGAGAGGGTAGCATCTTTCAGAAAACGGGATGTGCAAGAACAAGGGGGCACAATTTGAAGATAGTGGAGGGATGGCTCAGGGGCAATGTGAGGATGTATTTTTTTCATGGAGAGGGTGATGGACACATGGAATGGCCTCGTTTGAGGAGGTCTTGGGGTCAAAAACATTGGGGGAATTCAAGAATGCATGGAACAGACATAAGGCAGTTAGAGTGGGGGGTAGGAGGACATATGCTGTTGGTTAACTAGGATCTGCAGGTTATTCAATAGGTAGGAAAATGGGCAGATTGGGTGGGCCAAGCGGTCCTTATCTGCTGTCAAAGTCTATATTTCTATGTTTCTACAAGGTGGGTGAATGTGGGACAGATGCCTGGCATGCCACACACAGGAGCATGTGTGACACTGCAACTGGCATCATTGCATGCCCTTTTTGCTAAGAGTTAAAGAAAGAAACATGTCTCCGGCAGTTGGATGATGGAGGGGATCGCAGGTCCCACTCTCTGACCAGCTAGGCACTGTCGAGAACTGGATCCAGTCTTTGGTGCGGGCCTTGGGATCCCCTGATGACCCCGCTGGGGGGGGCAAGTCCTGGGGGAAGATGGTCGGTGTTGACGGTGGACGTTGGGGGAACAAGGCTGGGGCTCCCTCCTGAACGTGGCCAGCTGGAGACAGGGAGAAAAAGTAATAAAAAAAAAAGATTAAAAAGAAAATGTAATTCATCATATGACTGACAGACTAATGAACTGGAGATGAGATTTCTCAATAGGGGTTATAACAAAACATTACTAAGAAAGGCTAGAGATAAAGCTGATTTACTGAAAAAAAAGAACAGTGAAAAGCCACTAGAAAAATAAAATTCATGACCCTGTTACTTTCGTCAGTAAATTCAATCATTTATCAGGTAAAATTGACAATATAATTTATCATAACTGTCCCATCCTGCTTGGTAAGAATGATGTGACTTCAGCAGTGAGTGATAAACTATGTATTAATTTAAGCAGAGCAAACAGTCTGAAAGACAAGTTAGTTCATAGCCAATTTGAGACAAATCAGGCAGCTATCATTAATAATCAGTGGTTACCATACAAACCAAGAGGTGTCTTCAAATACTACAGTTGCAATGTGTGCACATATGCACAACCTAGTAAAGAGTTTCTATACCCCTGCATGAAGATTTAAAGTTGGAGACATGTGAATTTATTAATTGCAGTACTGACTTTATCACACACGTTCTATGGTGTAACTGCCATAAAATATATGTGTGGAGAACAGTGTCCAGCTTGAAAACTAGTACACAAGACCATTGACCAGTATTATTATTAATAGGAGACTTGACACCTCACTTGGTAGTCATTTGTTTGATTGCCATCATACAAATCCTAGAGAATTAAAGTTGATAGGCATTGAGAGAGTGGGTCCTTTGTAGGGGAGGGGGAGAACAAGTGAATAAACTAAAATCAACATAGATTTATGAATTACAAAGCGTTATACTTGGTTTAAATAAGCAATGGGATTTGAAATCTTTTTTTGAAAGATTAATTAGCCACGGCTCTGGAGGAAGACTCATTGAGAGTCGAAGTGCTTGGGCTTCCTACAGCCACAGAGACTTTCTTACCTGTAGCCATGCCTTTAAATCTAGCATTTACTGCGTTTGTCAGCTTTCTTGCTTGTATTGGATTTCTACTTAATGCGGTTCATGATATTTCTACCATTAAAGAATTTTTTAGCATTATGCTATGCCTGGCTACTAGTTTCCTTTGTGAGTGCTAAGGACTTTTGGATTCTTTGCTTCTGCATTTGAAAGCTGGCATCTCTACTTCCCTGAGCACCAGCCTTGCCCTGTGTATTGTGCCCCCACCTTTTGGAACCAGAAACACAGAAACAAAGAGATTGCTTGCAGATAAGGACCGTTTGCCCCCACCTAGTATGCTCATTTTTCCCTGCCTACAGTAATACTGCAGATCCTATATGAGCTCCGGTCAGTTCTCACGCCCCCTTTTCACTGAGATTCGTTTGTGCCTATCCCATGCATTCTGGAACCTCACCACTGCTTTTGCTCCTACCACCTCCAATGAAATGCTGTTCCAGGAATCCACCTCTCTCTCTCTCTTTGAAGAAGTACTTCCTCACATCTCTTGAAATTACCCCCCCCTCCAGCTTCATATTAGATCCCCTTGTTCCCGAGTGCCTTTTTTTCTGAAAAATACTTCCCTTCTGTACCTTATTTTGTATATTTTTGTAACAAGACTATGCTGAAAATTTGGTAACACATTTTTAAGCCTACATTACATTTTGCAAATGCAGGCTCCTAACTTTGATACATTTCAATATTTTTACCCCAAATTCTTTGCTTGCAGCCCTATCAGCTCTGGCCAGTATTTGTTATAGAGTCCTGTCACTACAGCCTGTTTCTAAAATGGTGCCACAACTCTGCACATGCACAGTAGTCAATTGTTCATGCTTTAACATTTAACATTTCCAGGTGCTCCTATTTATTAGACCACTACGTGTATCTTCTGTTTTGCGTTCTCTTAAAATCAGTGATTTACCACAGTTACAAAGTAGTCAAATTTTTATACTTCATTTTTTTTGACAACTTTATTAAATGAGAGGGCAAGCCCAACCTTTCTGTGTGAACCAAATTAATTGTGCACCTCTCATGTCTCTTGTGATGTTTTGTATAGAACGAGGGCTTCTAACTTCAAATCCTATGTCTTTTTTATAAAACGCTTTCTTCCTTATGTTAATATTTTTTTTTTACCTTTTTTTCTTAAATAGACTATAACAAGTATATGCAGACCAGACTGCTGAATCAGGAAATAGGCTTGCCAGTACAGTGGCTATTCCTGTGTCCCAACCCACCCAGCCATCTAAAAAGGCTGTAAGGTGGCCTCCTGAAAATGCCATTAGCCAATAATGACTAGCTGGCCTTCAGATGGTCAGCTCCCCTAGAGCACTCAAATCTGAAAAGTTCAAACAATAGTATATCTCTCAAACCTACAGATGTATCCATGTAAAATACCTATAAACTGATATGCAAATCACAGGGACAGTAACCTATCCCTTACAGAAATAATTATGTGAAAGGTTTTTCTGCTGCACACATAAAACTACCCAAGTGATATGCGTGCTGCAAGTATGATTTAAATGTTAAATTGGAACTGATTGCATGCATATGGCATGCGTGCAGCAAGCAAGAGTAGAAACCATGATTTTAATGTTAAATTGAGAAAGATTGCATGCATGTGGCATGCGTGCAGAAAGCAAGTGGTCACTGATATCTGCCCACATAAAAATTAAGTGGCTTGCTCAGGATCATACCATACACAGGTGGGGGTTGATGAAATTCAGATCCACGTTTTCATACCTCCAAGTCTCCTGGCTTGCAGTTCAGTGCCTTTAACCTGTAAGCCATACTGTCTGCTCACATATGGCTTGCTTGTACTTCAATACATACTGTATCTGACTACATCTGCACACATGCAGCATGCATGCATGTGGCCACTTTTATACTTTTCAGTTTTCTTTTTCTTCTCTTACTCACAGTTGAACTCTAGCACACATACCAATGGAAACATATGTGTTTTTTCCCACCCACAAAACCACTTAATTACTTCTATCTGGTCTGTACGCCTACTGTTTTCTTTCTATAGTTTTGAATGATTCAACACAAACATACTTTAAGGTGCAAACCCAAAAGTAGCAACAACTTGACACACACCCACATGGCCAGTTACCCCTCCCCCCCATGCACACACACTGTAGCGGGTACAGCCATGCTGCTACAGATAACCCATAGATATAGATAAAAGTAAAAAGTATCTTACTTAAGTACTAGAGAGCCAGAGGCAGGAGTCTTTAAGAGATGATGTCCATAGGAGAGAGTGCTGGGGTGCGTACCCCCTTGAAATAAATCAAGTTATTTTTTATTACTGTTTTATACATTATGATGGTGAGTTGGAGTATAATGAAGGCTACTGTTCTACTAACAAGGCCCTTGTTAGTCGAGCAGTGGCCTTCATCAAGCTCCATCTCTCCATCAATAATGTATAAAATAGTAATAAAAAAATACCCCCATTCATTTCAATGGTGCCCACCCCTGCAGTCTCCTTTGCACTTTGTCATAATGTGCTTGAGTGTGGAGATGTGGAGGTCAGCTTCACGGGGGGGGCATAAGTCTAACTATAGTGGGGCTCCAATAGTCTGTGCATACCATACCGCTCAACTGTCCGCGAATGCAAGGGACAGTCTAGAATGTCTGTAACATCTCTAAAAGGTACAGCTTATTTGTTTTGATTAAAAAGTGATATGCAAATCAGGAAAATTTCAAATGTATAAGGTTCATCTGTATATACCCCAGAGCAGTGCATCAGATTTGGGCTAAACCCACCCAGTTATTAACCAATTTTTTTCCTGGCTGAAGTTCTGCCCCCCAAAAAGAACTTTGTCCTGATTTTTCTCCCTGATTCCATGGCATTCAATACCCATCCCCTATGGGTTATGAAGCTGCCCAAAGGTGCAGAAACATGAAAAACACATCAATATTTCAGTCCTTCCTCACACACATATATATATATATATATATATATATATATATGTAATAGATAACACACTCTGAGGTGTGCAATCATGCTGCGATATATGCATGCCTTGGTGTGCGTTAACCACCCAAGAAGTGCATATAGCAGAGCATGACTGCACATCTCAGAGTGGGTTATCTATCTTATAAAATGGCAAAATTGTTTTGGAGGGAGTAAAAGTGTAGGGATGCGGTCAAGCTCTGATATATGCATGCTCATGTAATGCTCCTTCTCCAATAAATTCCAATTTCCCTACCCATTTTATAAATATATATATATATATATATATATATATATATATATATATATACAGTATGTATAGATCTCTCTCTCTCCTTCTCTCTCTCTCGCTATATATATATATATATATGTATGTATATGTAGATATCTCTCTCTCTCTCTCTCTCACTATATATATATATATATATATATATATATATATATCTAATAGGGATACAGTTGCACCCCTATAGTTAGGGCTGAGTAGGCACTTTAATGTTAAACCCCAGTGTTTGCGGGTTAATAACTTTGCAACCGTTCAACAGATTTGCACAAAATTTGGATTGTGTGGTCTTGTATGGTAGATCTCTTGATTTACTAAGTTACATTTTGGTCAGACTTATGTTTTGTGTGCAGCGAAGTACTAAAAAACATGTTTTTCACCACATTTGACACATTTTTTGCCCATCACGCTGTGACCACACCATTTGGTCTTTTGGTCTGAAATTTGGAAAGTAGAAAAAGTTTGATTGAAAGAACAATTCCACATTGGTTTGGTTAAACAATATTAATCCATTCCAAAGTTATTTAATTTTTAATTTTGAGGTTCTGAGCATGCTCAGTTCACTCTATGATTTATATGTATGTTTTGTGAAAGAAGATTAGGCTCATGGTCAAGGATTTTGTCAGCTAGTGAATGAGGATTTAAAAAATCCATGTCCATCAGCAAAAATTCCTTGTCCGCAAGCCGCCATCTTGTTTTCATTTCCCCCCCCCAAACAAAATGTCATAGCTTCCTCCATGGGTGACTTCTTGTTGTAATAAGGCATAGGTTTTGTTCAGGGTGACACCCTCTACAAACACATACCTTTGATTTGCTTTGTTTTGCCAAAAAAATGGTCATTTCAAATTTAAAAATTCTTTGTCTACGACTCGCTTCTGAACCCTTTTCTTGAGCTGACAATATCCCAGTCCGTGAGCCGATTCTTTTTTTCAAGGTAGCAAAATTCTTGACTGTCAGTTAGGGACCAGATAACCCTTCTCGTGGACGAGAATTGACTGATGGTCAAGGATTTTGCTGCCGTGTGAAAGAGGATCGGCTTGTGGACTGGGATGTTGTCAGCTCACGAAAGGGGATTGGTTTTTTGAATCCTCTTTCCTGAGCTGACAAAATTACAGTCCACGAGCTGTCAAAATCCTAGTCCACCACCCGATCATCTTTAGTGAGGTAACAAAATCTTGACCATCACTTAGAGACCAGATGGCCAAAATCTAACGGTCAAGGATTTCTTGCAGATGGTGATTTTAACAGCTCACGAACAGGGATTGATCTGATGGTTGGGGATTTTGTTACCTCACGAACTAGGAATTTTTAAACTTTTAAAAACTTTCCCACTGCACTGTAAATTAATGATTTAGTCTTTTGACTTGAAATTTGTAGGGTACTAAGGGGATGCCCCAGAGATGTGAATGATGCTATTTAAGTGTTGGAATGTTAAGTGATTCCATAGATATGCCATCATGAAGTTGAGATTTATCCCTTAGGATAACGTGGTGCCCATAGCACTTTTCGGTGCCCATATCTGCTTTTTGGTGCCCATATCTCATAAATGATATGAGGATATCAATTTGGTCAATTTATGTCATGTGGATGTCTCACTGTCATGATTACAACAAAACTTGAATTGTTTTCCCTAGCTCCTATGGTTTCTGAGATATTGGCAAATTAGTGTTACAAGGGTTCATTGCCCTATAGGGCCGCTGTATGGCTCCATAGCTATGTGTAAGTGGGAGTGCAGGGCCCAGAGGGCCCACGTGCCTACAGATGCATATAATTATGCACAAATGGGCAGCTTGGTGGGAGCGCGGTGCCCTTCCACCAACACATGCTATTTACTAGTTATACTACACTTTTTCAAAAAGTAAGGACATTCATTGCAAAAAACTTTATTTAATGCATCAGCTAGGATTAAAGCAACAAAAGTGGGGCAATGAGATGTTAGGGTTGAGCTTCTAACCCCCAAACATCCCACCCCCATCCTCCACAGACCGTCAGATGCCGGAGTGAACCATGGAGTTGTGAGACCTAACTCTCATCCCATTCTCCTTAACTGTAGCATGACAACCTGTTTACAAATGGAATGGGGCAAGAGTTGGGCCTTGTGACCCCATAGAATACCCCAGCATCTGTTGGTCTGT
Organism: Neoceratodus forsteri; assembly: GCA_016271365.2. Classification (NCBI taxonomy): domain Eukaryota; kingdom Metazoa; phylum Chordata; order Ceratodontiformes; family Ceratodontidae; genus Neoceratodus; species Neoceratodus forsteri. The sequence continues at coordinate 1,182,653,481 of CM028131.1, forward strand.
GGAGGATGGGGGGTGTTGGGGTTAGGGGCTCAACCCTAACATCTCATTTCCCCATGTTTGACACTTTAACCCTAACTGATGCTTTAAATTAAGTTTTTTGCAATGAAAAATATATATATAGATCTACACACATACATATACATATATATATTTATACAATGAGCGTGATGGAAAATTCAGGCAGATAAAAGCTGTATCCTGCCTGCTAATGTTCCCGATTCAGAGATAAAAAAATTTATCTTATGAATGGAGTACATCACGCCTATTATTTCCACCGTTATAATAACACCACATGGATGCCTACTCGCACTACAGTGGACCCGTGGCTTCAGACCTAATGGTAAAAGTATTACAAAGATAGATGTGGGCAATTTTTTTTTCAATCAGGCTCACTGTATAAAGCAGACATGACATGCGTTAACGTGTCATATGCTTTTTAATCTTCACTCAAGGCCTGTGCCCTCTTGCTCCTTCACTCGTGGTTATGCCACTCATGAGGGATCAAAAGGTCACAGACCTCTCGTGAGGATAAAAAGCATATGACACGCTAACTCATGCCATATCCCATATATATATATATATATGAAATATATATGAATGACTATATATATATGTGTGCATATATATATTCCTGTGTTGTGGTAGTGTTGGGGGGTAGTGTTCAATTAACTGGATGGGTAATAAATTGGCACATATAGCAACATGCTGTGCTTTTTTTGCATGATATGTTATATCTAAAATGATAAGAGGTTATGATGAGAAGCTGACAAGTGAGGACCAAAAAATTTACCAGTGTACTATGGGCTGATGAGTGCTGTTTTCATGCTACACATAACCAAACTAAACTAGGTAGTCTGTGTAAAGTGCATCTGTCATACCAATATATCCTGGTTTCCTATACGATTTAAGGGGAAACCTGTTGTTCATGGCACTTTAACTCATATGCTGCATTTAACAAACACAGTAGTAAGAGTCCCACTTCTGATTGAGAGTAAGGTCTATGAAGGGAAGTCGGGGCCTACAGGAGTATTGCATGTACAAAAGGAGTGATGTCATGTTTTCTATCCGTGGAACTGACTGAAGGTGTAAATAGTCTCCTTCACCTTACCTTCCTCCAAGCAATGTTTTCCACCCTCAAATAAATATGCTTTCATGTTAGTCAATGGTTGCAGGGTACTATTTTCTTTCTTAAACGGGTGGTACAAGAACAAGAACTGGAACCTGAGAAGTGGGAGGCAGCATTAGTGTTTTTTTGGAGCAAGATCCACCTCCGCCTCCACCCCAAATTTTTTTCTGATTCATGTGGGAGGGGCATGAGATAGCTGTAGCATGCTGTAACAAGATACACTAGTTTGGGACACAGACATGCCTGTGCAGTGGAGAACAGAACATACGATATTTAATGCCATCAAATTGACTTAAACATCCTTTGGAACAAGTGATCATCAGAGCCACCTAGACACACATTCTAATTTACAGTAAGAGCCACATGTTTTTCTTAAACATTGTATATATATATATATATATATATATATATATATATATATATATATATGCATAGTTTATATATAATTTGCCTTTAGTAGTTTCAAAACTTTGAAAACATTCACACACACACACACACACACACACACATGCATGCAGAACACTGCTGGATAAGGTACCAGTATTTAGGAAACTTGTCATACTTACCCAGAGTCTAGCAATATGAATCCTGGCTGTGACTATAGGTGTTTACAACTGAATGATAATAACCATATTTGCTTCACTTGCAAATTGGTAGGCATTTGTGTCTAGTTTCTCTTTGACTTACTGTAGGTTACTCATAGAATCTTTGATTTCAAGTATTTGCTAAATTGTAAATGTAGGTATCAGCATTCTGTTAGTAGTTAGTGCTGATTGTGGTCTGTGACAAGATCATTTATTTTTTACAAATGAAGTGCATGGTAGGAAGCTGAAAACAGACTTTGATGATAAAGTGTGTTTTTTCTTTTACATTTGAGATGTATTAAAAAACATTGAACAAGAAAACAATTGGTGATTTTAAAAGCTATTCTGATCACAGCTGACCTAAAAAAATCTTAACTATTTTTTCTTTTCTCATGGACACTAGAAATAAGATGTCAGCATTCACTCCATTAAACCTGTTTTTCAGGTTTTTATAGCATCTTCCCAAGGCAATCTTCCGAGAATGCAATCTGTCACGGGGGAGGGCTTGAAATTGTTTTAATCATGAAGCATTGGTGTTAGTAACGCATTTAGAAATACAATTTGTAATTGCCTTTACAGTTAAACATGCAGCTTCATGTCAGGGCACATTTATTGGGGGGGGGGTTCAAATTATTTTAAACATGGACACAGTACTTGGTAAACACAACCTTTGATGATAAAGTTGTTTTTTTTCTTTCAAGTTTGAGAAGTACGTATTATATAAAAGTGTAACCATGTTGTAAATGGTTAAGTAGACAGTGGTTTAAGGCTCTGATCTACAAACCTGGAGACCTGTGTTTGACTCCCACAGCCCCCACTTGCATACTGTGTGACCCTGCACAAATCACTTAACGTCCTTGTGCTCCCAGGTCACACCTGTAAACAAGCTTTCAGCTTAGTGTGTCTCTCCTGGTAAAAAAAACTGCCTAGAATTATTTTTTCAATATAGTTGAGTTTATATGTGATAAGTAGGTAGGGTATGAAGTTTTGAATGTGGTAGTAGGATTTAGCATGTGCACTGCTTTAAAATCATTTCACGGTATTTTATACTTTCTTAAAAATATACTCCACATTTATGTGGGGGCTGTGGGATTCAAACCTAGATCTCCAGATTTGCAGAAAAGAGCCTTAAACCACTGTGCTATACTGCCTACCTAGTTATGGCAGTCATCTGTTTTATGGTTCATGGGGTTGGTGTAGTAAGCATACTAACATACAAAAATGCCAGCAGAATAGGCCTAGTGGGCTTTTTGTGTCTGACCTTTGGTCAGTCCCCACCCTGGGAGTTGACCTTGCTGTCCCCCCACCCTCTCAGGCTTCTCCCATCCCCCAGTCCAGAGGAGAGCTAGCTAACTGGGGTTTCTGTAAGACAACAGCTACTAAATAGCTCTAATTCACTATTTTTATTTTTTGTGTGTGTCAGGTCTAGCTAGCAGGAGTGTTTCAGTTTTTAAAACTTTTAATTTTATCAAACTATGCACAAGCATAAAAGCACAGAAACTGCCCAGATCATCAATGCTATAATGAATAGTACAGACATCATAGAAAGCTATTAGATGTAGAATGGGTTAAACATTTCCTGGAACTTTCTGCATAACAAGTTCTCCTAGGCACCTCACAGCATTTGACACCACCATCCTAAGAGCAGCAGCAGCAGCACACACACACACACACACACACACACGCAGAACACAGCTGGATAAGGTACCAGTATTTAGGAAACTTGTCATACTTACCCAGAGTCTATCAATGTGAATCCTTGCTGTGGCTATAGGTGTTTACAACTGATGATAATAACCACATTTGCTTCACTTGCAAGTAGGTTAGCATTTGTGTCTAATTTCTGTTTGACTTACTGTAGGTTACACATAGAATCTGAAAATTCATAACGTGCTGTTTTGTGATTCAATGAACTGATAAATGGGGATTTTGCTTTCTTTTACAAATTCATTTTTCCTGACCACAGATATGCTAAAACAAAAATTTCTCAACAAAATGTTTTTAAATAAAGAGTTTAACTCACAGCAGCAGAAGAAGCATGTTGGCATTAAAACTTAGTAAGCGTGGATGTAGGGCGCTGAAGTATTTAAGCATGACTTTGGTAGAGAATTAATTGTGAATGGGGTGAGGAAGGGAGTGAGTCTTGATATTTGCAGCATAATGGTTTTCTGAAACTTCAACCTTCAGTGAGTTAGACTCTGCAGCCATCTGTACAGTATATCACTAAGCCATATGCAGTGTGATATGGGTAAAACCCAGATCACCAGACCAGGACCAGTGCTGTAAAATCTGCACTGGGCACAGCTTGTACAATTATTGCTGATCCAGTGGATCAAATAAATACATGCAAATAAATAAACATTCGGCTTCGCCTCGTGATTCAATCCACCCCAGGAGTGATGTTATTACATGATAACACACACCCTGTCATGCTTTGTTGCTTAAATATGCCCTTTCTCAATGTATTATACTTTGATTCAGTTAGTGTATGCAACAGTCTTCATGTGAACACTCTGGGCTTCTCTTTGACTCCTGATATCTATTTGCTTTAGCTATTGTATGTTGTTTGAACTGCTTTGGTCTTCTTGATATGGTGCCTGTGTGCCTAAACTATGTAATCTGTTTATCTACTGCTACTCATGTATCGCCAGTGAATGACTGTTATAACTGTCTGCTGTCCGAGCCATTGTTTTTGGACTTGTTAACTGTGCTGTCTTTGTGTTAGTTTCAACGAGGTACCTTTGTAAATGAGTCTCTGACTCTGTGGTTTGTAAATCCGATATTTTTTAAATAAATAAATAAATAAATGTTTATGTTTAAGCCCATGAAACACCCTTATCTAGTTAATGTATTCACAGTTGTAGTGGCTCTGCCAGAACTTGTTTGTTTTGTAGACTATCAAGTTAGCTGTTTTTAGTCTATATCGTATCTCACCCTTGCATTGAACAATGCACAGCTAAAAGTTAAGTATGCAGGAAAGCAGATCAGATTTTCTACTTGCAAACAGTGTGTAGCACTACCCCAGACACACATGTAACTCCTCAGTTGCCAAATTATATGTATGAGAGTTGGGGAAAAATGAAAAGAGGGAAGATTCCCCCCACCACTCTCCATGGAAACCCTCACTGTAGTGCAACCAAGGATGGATCCATTTTATTGCTAAAAAAGAAAAATAAGGCTGTGGTCCATCCCAGTGTATATGCATCTATTTGGGGGTCATCATCAGCACTCCAGCCAACTTTCCCATGCATGGAAACAGACTTCACTAGAGTACTGTGTGCAGAGAGAAATCCAAACCATAGACACTTTGAATTCTGAGGGGGACAATATAAACTGCAGCATTTGGAGTAAGGATACTGACCTAATTTGTGAATAACACATTTTAAACCTCTTAGTGTCATTTGTTCATTGTACTCTCCCAGGTAGTGCCTGAAAGTAAGCTGTTTTTTTTTTTTTGCCTAGTGCATTTAGCCAGTAAACAAAAGTTAAATAAATAAATAACTAAATAAATATTTATTTCAGTAGTGCAGTTTATGTATTTCCATTTGTGTACTGGTGGACGAGATGTAGCCTGCTCTAGCAGCTAGGAGTTAAGCACTAATATACCACCAAACAGATTAAAGTGGTACAAAACATTGTCAAGGCATTTTCATTAACACAGAACTCTCCCACTGAACAAAATATTTTGACTCCTTAGAGAAAAGACTAACAACAAAAACTTGAGACTGCAGGGGTTAATGGAAAAAAAGTCCCATCAATTCAGAGGCCTATGATTCTCACAGCATCACAGGCAAAATAAACAGCATACTGTTGCAAAGATCCATTGGAAAACACTCATAAACAAAACCTGAGTGTAGATCAAAGATCAAACACAAGCCAAATACCATAAACTATTGCCAATTAAGTGACTAAACTGGGAAATAGCATTGCAGAAATGGGGGGAGGGCTAGCTGAGCTGGGAAGGGGAGAGAATGAAAAATAGATAGATAGATAGATAGATAGACAGACAGGTAGGTAGATGGATAGATAGATGGATATATATATATATATATATATATATATATATATATATATATATAAGACAGATAGACAGACAGATAGATAGATCATAATCACAATCACCGACTGACTGCTTCAGCTAAAGCTATCAGCACAACTCCAGCTGTGGCTTCAAAAATCAAGAAAGTCCAGCTGTTCTCATACAGACAGCACAGGTGAACACTTCTCCTGGAGACCTTGGTTTGAATCCCATAGCCCCCTCTTGAATACTATGTGACCCTAAGCAAGTCACTTAACTTCCTTGTGCTCCCAGGTTGCACCTGGAAACAAGCTTTGACTTAATGTGCCTTTCCTGGTTAAACAATGTCCCATTCCCTTCCCTTCCTTCTCTTGCTAAGCTAGGCACCCTGGATTTTCAGGTGCTCAAAAAGGTATTTCTGGCCATTTCTTTTTAAAAAACCTAACACTAAAATCTAGCTAAATAGGTCACATTTGGCAGGTTCAGGTGCTTATTTTTTTAAAATGACACCATTTGAATGTATTTTCTATGCTTTTTAGTTTGGGAGAAAACAAGATGTTGGCTATCATGTCATGATTTTTTTTTCCGGCTGTGAGAAGCGAGTGGTGAGAAACTAAAAGCTGTCTTGTGACATGACTTTTTCATGTCCTATCAGAACTTTATCCAAAAAACCTTATTGAGCATGCTCAGAACACCAAAAAAAAAAAAAAAGCAACAAAATTTTATTTTTAAATCCTTATAGCTCTGGTACCATAGAAAAAGAAACATAGAAACGGATGGCAGATAAGTGTGCTGGGCCTACCCAGTCTGCACATTTTTATTATCTTCATTTTTGCTGATGACCCTACTTGATCTACAATGCTGTCCCCCCCAATGATTCTCTTGTGCCTGTCCCAGGACCTTTTTAACCCCCATCACTGTTTTTCCACCCACTACCTCTGCTGGAAGGCCATTCAAGGAATTCACCACCCTTTCTGTGAAGAAGTACTTCTTTGCATCTCTCCCGAATCTACATCATTCAAGATTCATAGCATGTCCCCTTGTTCTAGATTACCCTTTTCACAAAAATACCCCCCACCTATACCTTATTAACCCTTGTGAGGTATTTAAAGGTCCCTATCATGTCCCTCCTCTTCCTCCTGTCCTCCAGGATGTATATATTGAGCTCCTTTAGCCTCTTCTTGTAAGGCTTTTGATGCAGATCCTGCATCATTTTGGTAGCCCTCCTCTGAACTGCCTCCACTCTGTCTATGTCTTTCCTGACATGTGGTCTCCAGAACTGGACAGAGTACTCAAGGTGCAGTCTTACCAGCATTCTGTTCAATTCAAGTTTATTGTTTGACTTATACAAAGTCATTACAATGCCATACAAGAAAATACTTTATTACAATTTACAATTTATACAAACACATTTATGTTGCACACATATATTTCAGTGATTAGTTAAGTATTACAAGATCTCTAAAAAGTCTACATACTGTAGGTTTACAAGACATGGGCAATATGAACAATATCTAGTGTGAAGAGCACCCATTTATACATTATTCTATTTACTACATTCCCATGGTGGGCTGTATTCCTCATTCCTAAATAGGACCATTGTCTAAACAGACTAAAAAAAACTAGAAAATGTTTGCTATGTCCTGATTCTCTTTTGTGATGTAAAGTTTCTTTCCTTCTATTATTTTAAGGAAGGAGACCACATGGTTTAATATTTGTTTTTTATTGGATTTCAAAAGGTATGTGACTAAATCATATGGCTCATATGCTAATGATTTTAAACATTCACCAAGGAGCTTTCTTCTATGCTTTTCATATAGAGGGTACAACATCATTAAGTGGACCAGGTCATCTTCTCCTAGTCCACATTTACACATACTGTACCAATCTTTCTGTCTTCTTTTTTTTTTTTAATTTGTATAGAGCTCTATTCACCAGTTACTAAAGTAACATTCAAACCTAAATATTGTTATTATTTTCATATGGCAGGGATTTTTGATTATCATCCAATATGGTTCAGATCGATGGTCTCTTTTATTTTTTATCTACCATTTACTCACTTTGTATTGATGACCCAATTCCAAGTCTTTTTGGTAGTAGATATCTTCTATTCTATTTGTAACCTTATTTGCAACCTGTTCATATGGTACTCTAAATATGAAAGTGACATAATGCAACAGCCCATACGGTTTTATAATATCGTCTGCAATTGAAACAGTAGGGACAATCGTGTTCTGGTTCAAACATTTAATTGATTCTTCTATGCATTTTCTAGGCAGCCTTGTTTCTCTCATTTTTATGCCTTAAGCCAATAATTAACTATCTTTGTTTGATTTGACTTTCTATAGGTAGTTGCCTTAGTTCTGCTCTCGCAAGTGCTGATGGGCTTCCATTTGGTAGTCCCAATAAGTTTTTGTAAAATTTATTAAGGTGTGATTCTATTACTACTACAATACAAGTCACATTAAACTGTTTCATCAATAAGTTGGTTTACCATTGATTTTTACAATTGGCAAGGCACTGGTAGCTCATATTGCATTATTTTTCAATGCTTAACCAGCTGAAGAGTAATGTTTGTAAAATGTTTTTACAACTCGGTTGGAACACATGTGCAGTCCCATCACAGTGCAGTGCAAATCTGCATTTTAATTCTTAAGAAACAGTTTGTGTAAGACTTTGTGTTGGATCCAGCAACACTTATGCAACTCATTCAGAAATGCTAAAGCAACTCATTGGAGGAACAGTTTAATGTGACTTGTACTGTACTTTGACATTCAATTTAGGGTAAAAAAAGAGTTAGTGTGTTTATCTGAGTTGTCTGAAGTGAATTGTTATCTTTGCATTTATCTAGGTGTTTGAGTTGGCTGAAGAGAATTGTTACCTGTGCAATTAACTAGATGTAGAAAGAGCTATAAATTAGGGGGAGTGGCTTAGCTAAAAGGAAGCCAAGTGTTTTAGATTTAAAAACTGCACTAGATAGCTTCTGGCAGAGAACAGGCAGAGAACAGCAAGAGAAAGGAGCTGTTGTTATAACTATGCATCTCTTCTGGGACTGTATTGCCCTCCTTCCCTCCCCTCCACCCCCCTTAGCCAGTTCTACTTTTATAGGCACAGGATTTGACTGACAACAGGAACTTCCTGTTTGGGAGCAGGAAGTAAGTGATCACAGAGCCACAAAAGACTCACCATCCTAGAAGGAAAAGAGTAGCTCCCTCTTCCCCCGTAGCTGCTGGAGGTTTGACTCTGAGCAAGTAAGGAGACTACTGAGAAATATAGGAACTTCTTGTCTCAGAACAGGAAGATCAGGAGCTTAAAGGGCACGGAGGCAGTAAGCAAGTAGGGAGAAAAAAAGAAAAATAAATAAACAGAGGAAAGAGTATGTATTCAAAATAACAGGTATGGGGCCAGAACTAAGACATGATGGGAGTGGTGCAGTGCAGTTGCTGTGGAGCAGCAGTCTTCCGGGAGGTGTTCTGGATGATGAGGTGTTGTTCCTTCTGCAGGCACCTCTCTGGGCTGAGGGAGGAGTTTGCTCATCTCCAGACTGAGTTGTCAAGGATTTGGGGGACCTCCTCTCCCACTCAGGGACCACCAGGGCCACTGCTGTTGCCTCAGAGGTTGCCAAGAAAGAGGACCGGTTGGACCACAGTGGGCTCAGGGAGGGTGAGGGTGGTGGAACAGAGGCGCATCCCTCCAGTTGTACCTCTCCACAATTCATATGCCATTCTGGCAAAGTGTGGTTCCTCTATGAAGGCACCCACAGTGGAGACCAAGGAGGATGCTGAGAACCTCCACAAAGGAGACCCACAGGAGGGTGGCATGGGACCCCCCAAGGGAAGGAAACAACTCCTGGTGGGGGACTCCATTGTTGGGGGTAGAACTGGGGAAGGAAAGGGAGAGGGAGGTAAGGTGCCTGCCTGGTGCCATGGCTTGGAGGGACAGAGAGTGAATCCTCAGGATCATGGGAGCAGCTGCACATGGAAGGAAGCTGGATATCATTGTCCACCTAGGGAAAAATGGCCTGGCTGGGAAAGGGATCAGAGCAGTGCAGGAAGAGTTTGTGGAGTTGGGTCGGGGCCTTAGACAAGTAGCACACATGGTAGCCTTCTTGGAAGTGCTGCTTGTCTATGGCATGGGTGAGGCTAAGATGTCCCACACCATGGGATTCAATCAGTGGTTGAAATACTGGTGCAGAGCTCAGGGTTATGGCTTCATCGGGGACTGGTTGTCCACCTGGAGTGATGCCGGCCTATACTGGTGCAATGGTCTGCATTTGTCCAGGAGGGGAACCAGGATCCTGGGTGATAGGTTTAAAAGCTTCATTGGCAAGCATTTAAACTAGCTAAGAGGGCAGGCACTGGAAAAGAACAAGGAAATCCTAGCCCTCCCAAAACAAATCAGGGTAGTAAGTGAGGTAAACACCAAGAAAGAGACGTCAATAGGGAGAAGGGCAGGGTTAAATGGAGACAATGACAAAGGCAATAAGGATAGAGATGGGGCAAAAAGGGGTAAGGCATCAAGAAATGGAGGGTAATGAATGCCAATGCCCATAATCTGGGCAACAAGCTCCCTGAACTGGTGGCCTTGATGGAAGAGGCATGCCTGGATATTGTGGCAGTCACAGAAACTTGGTACACAGAGAACCACGACTGGGATGTTAACATACCAGGGTACACAACCTACAGGAGAGACAGGGAAGGTAGAAGAGGTGGAGGAGTAGCTCTCTATGTAAGGGAAGGGATAAAAGCAAAGGAACAATAGAGTAAACAGGGAGGAGAGGAGGCACTATGGGTCACCTTAGAGACTGGAAATGGCACCACAATCCACACAGGGGTTGTATACAGACACCCTTCTCAAGGGGAGGGAATGGACAAGGATATGACAGAAGGCATCCTTAGGATGGCAGAGAAAAGGGAGATACTGTTGATGAGGGACCTGAATATGCCAGATGTTAACTGGAGCACCTTTGCTGCAGCCACATCCAAGAGCAGGGCCATTCTTGATGCTCTACATGGGGCATGCCTCAGACAGCTAGTGTTGGAACCCACTCGGGAGGGAGCAACCTTAGACCTCATACTCTCAAATGGGGACAGTGAGAGGATCTCAGATCTAGAAGTGGGTAGCCATTTGGGAACAAGTGACCACCAAACAGTGTGGTCCATGATAAACTCAGCTGCAGAGTCAAGCCATACAAAAGTGAGAGTACTGGACTTCAGGAGGGTTGACTTTGGCAAGATGGGAGAGTGCCTTAGAAAAGCACTAGCAAACAGGCAAGAAGAAGGGATGGAGCAACAATGAGGAAACATCAAAACTGCCATCACAGAGGCAATAAGCCTTTGTGTGAAGCAAATAAACAAATCGAAATGAAAGAAAAAAACACTATGGTTCTCAAAAGAGGTGGTAGGGAAGGTTAGGACAGAGAACTCTACCAGTTAAGGCAGAAGGAAGCAAGGAAGGCAGTCAGAATAGCAAAGGCCCAAACAGAGGAAACATAGCCAACTCAGTTAAGAAGGGGGATAAAACATTTTATAGGTACATTAGGGAGCATAGAAAGACAAAGGGAGGGATAGTGAGGCTGAATAGAATGGATGGTGGTTGGGCAGAGAGGGACAGTGAAAAAGCAGGGATACTGAAAGAATACTTCTGCTCAGTATTCAAAAACATGAGGAGGGGGAGGTACCTAATCCAATTAATAGAATCACTCTGGATAGGGGGGTTGATCCCAGTCCTTTCACAGAAGAAAGGGTTCTGAAAGAACTTCTAAAACTGAAGGTGGACAAAGCAATGCGTCCTGATGGGATTCACCCCAGAATTCTAAAAGAATTAAGGGGAGAACTAGTGACACCACTGACTACCCTTTTTAACAAATCATGGGAAGATGGTGTGGTACCATCGGAGTGGAGGAGGGTGGATGTATTCCCCTTCACAAATGTGGGAGCAAGACAGAGGCAGGAAACTACAGAGCTGTCAGTTTGACCTCTGAGGTAGGAAAAGTGATGGAATCCCTTCTGAAGGAAAGAACTGTTGAGTACCTACAGGCCAGTGGGGCACAGGACCCAAGGCAGCATGGGTTCACAGTGGGAAGGTCATACCAGATGAATCTAATTGATTTCTTTGTCTGGGTGACCAAAGTAGCAGACCATGGAGGGGCTGTGGACATGGCCTACCTAGACTTTAGCAAGGCATTTGACACAGTCCCACACAAAAGATTAATAAACAAATTAGCCAGCCTGGGAGTGGGTCCCAGGGTGGTAGTCTGGGTATAACATTGGCTGGACAACAGTACACAGAAAGTAATAGTAAACAGAGTCTACTCTGAAGAAAGGGGGCTTACTAGTGGGGTACCACAGTGTTCAGTACTGGGTCCAGTCCTTTTTAATGTCTTTATAAGTGACATTACAGAGGGACTTGTAGGAAAAGTATGCCTTTCTGCAGATGACACAAAGATCTTCAACAGGGTTGATACACAAGGAGGCGTGGAAAGGATGAGAAGAGACTTGGCAAGGTTGGAGGAATGGTCAGAAGTATGGCAGCTTGGATTCAATGCAAAGAAGTGCACAATAATGCACCTGGGAAACAAAAATCCAGGGGAAGAATACACAATGGGGGGGTAGTAACAACAACAAAAATGGAAAGGGACCTGGGGGTAATCATGTCAGATGACCATAAGTTTGGCAAGCAATGTGAGAAGGCTTTAGGGAGTGCTGGGAGGATACTGGGATGTATAGGGTGAGGCATCACCAGCAGAAAACAGGAAGTTGTTATCCCTCTATACAGACAGTTGGTGAGACCCCATCTGGAGTACTGTGTCCAGTTCTTGAGACCCCATCTCCGCAAGGACATAGACAGGATGGAGGTAGTCTGGAGGATATCAACTAAAATGGTGCAGGGTCTGCAAGAGAAGCCATACGAGGAGAGACTAAAAGAGCTTAATATGTATACCCTTGAGGAAAGAAGGGAGAGGGGGGACATGATAGAAACTTTTAAGTACCTCAGTGGTATCTACAAAGTCCAAGAGGGTAGCATCTTACAGAGAAAGAGATGTGCAAGAACAAGGGGACACAATTTGAAGATAGAGGGGGGATGGCTCAGGGGCAATGTGAGGAAGTATTTTTCACAGAGAGGGTGATGGATGCATGGAACAGCCTTCCTGAGAAGGTTGTGGTGTCTAAAACTGTGGGACAATTCAAGAATGCATGGGACAGACATAAGGCAATTCTTGTGGGGGTTAGGAAGAAATAGGCTGTTGGTTAACTTGGGTCTGCAGCTTATCCAGTAGGTAGGGAAATGGACAAACTAGGTGGGCCAAGTGGTCCTTATCTGCCATCAAAGTCTATGTTTCTATGTTTATTTTTGATTGTACCCCCACATCCAGATATCTGAACCAAACATCAATTGGCTCTTTATTTTAGCACTGATAACCATTAAGTTGTCTTTCACTGGTTTTCCACCAAACTTGTGTGAAAAAGCCTTCATTATTGGAACAATGTTTTTTACCTTTTTTCCATTTCCACTACATGTTTTTACCAAGAGCCTTCTTGCATAACTGTAATTCCCAAATAACAGAATTCTTTTACTACGTCCAATTTTTGTTCATTAAGGTAGTAGTTATAATTTCTATTGTTACCCCCAAAAACAGTATTTTAGTTTTAGCATAATTTATTTGCAAATTAGCTTTATCACACTCTAACTTAAACTTCATTATCATTCTTCTTACACTCAACACGCTCATAGAAAGTATTGCAACATCATCTGCATATGCAAGATAGGGACAACATCTCTTCCCTATTTTGGGCATGTGAAAGTTTCCTCATATAGTGTTCTAACTATTGTGTCAAAGAAAATATTAAACAACATGGGAGATATTGTACACCCTTGCTTTATCCCAACATTTGTATTAAATCTTTCACTCAGATCCCCAGCCTTATTATATCTTACACATGTATAGTTATTGTTATATAATCTCTGTAGTAGATTAATTATCGCTTGGTCTACTTTGAATTTTTCTGGCCTATCCCATAATATTACCCTAGTAACCCTGTCAAATGTGGCTTTCAGGTCAATGAAAGTACAATATAACTTCTGTTTTTTCACAACCCTGTATTTATGCACCAAATGAGCAAGTACAAAGCATTGGTCAATAGTAAAATATTGTGCCCTGGCACCTGCTTAAGCTTCATCTACTACAGTATATTTTTTTGATGAGCCGTATCACTATTCTATCATTTAAGATAGAGTGAACACTTCAGCTGTGCAGTCTATAAGACTTAATGGCCGGTAACAGCTAGGGTCCTTTTTATCATCCTTTTTGAAAACTGGTATTTATATTATTTCTCCAACTGCATGATATATTTCCTGTTTCACTTATATAGTTAAATAGTCTATAAAGCAAATGAATCCATACTTCTTTAATCTTACAAATCACATCCAGGGGGACACCATCTGGTCCAGGGGCTTTGTGAGCTGCAAATGATTCAAGGGCAATAGCTATTTCTTTTTCTGAGATCTTTTCTGATTTATAATCCCATACTATCTCCCCCTCAAGTTCTTTAAATTCATTAATATAATCTTTGCTGTTTTTAAAAAAATAGACAAATATAGTGTTCTACCCTACTATGAGCTTCTATATTTAGCTCCAAGCAGTGGCACCATCATGTGGATTTTGGGGCAGCTACAGCCCCCCCCAATGTAAATTAAAGCCTCCCCAATCCTTTCTGCAAGCCAGCCTGTTTTTTTTTCCCTTAAGCTGCAGTGCTTCACAACACCACCGAATGGAGCACACTTTTGTTTTTCTCCATTGGACTTTATGAGTGCTCCTCAAGGGCTCCTGAAGTCCAACTGAGAAAAACAAAAGTACTCTTAGTCTGAAGACAGTGTGACAAGTTGAACTTGAAGAATGTGCACTTAGCACAATGTGCAGGGCAGAGATCCAGATCGCAAGTTCAGTTGAGGGAGGGACTGGAGGAGTCAGTCATCGTGAATGTCACTGCCAACCAGACGCCGGCACCTGTGGTACATCAATCACACCTCAGGGAGAGAACTCACATCCTTGGGTGAGGATTTATTTTATTTTGAACTGATGAATGTCTCTGGCTGCAGGCATGACTGGTGGGGACTCACTCTGTCTGACAGTCTTAGTTTCAGCTTTCATGTGGGTATGTGACAAGTGCTGATGGGGTGGAGCAGGCGGGGTTGGGTTTGCAAATGCGTACTTGAATATTGCGGTGCTCATAATTAGCATGGAGGGTCTCTCTGGCATGCATGGATGGGGCATCTGCCTTAGTGCCACCCATCAGTGGGAGGGAGGGGAAGGGGACATCCAGAGTATTGGTCACTGAACCATGATAGACAAGAGGAGGAGGAGCCAGAGGGTTCTTTCTGACTGGCACCCACCTCCAATGCCCTGCCTGTCAACAGCAAAGCTCTTGTATGCACAGCACAGCCAATCAGTGTATAAACGCGTGGTGTGTTTTTTCAACACCCATGTGGTACACACTAGTCCTGCTGTGTGCAGCAAGAGAATAGAGAGCTATGCAGTTATAGTTGGCATGGGGAGGAGTAAGTCTGTTGTCTGCAGTCACTGACTGGCTGAGCGAGCCAAGCAGAGAGATTCATTTGATTCTATCTTGATGATCATTGATCAGTTGATCTCTGTATAGTCAAGACTAAATGTTTAACAGAAAAAAAAGAAATATAACATTCTACCTTGTGCCTTATGTCTCTCACTGATAGAAATCAAAGCCATAATGCTGAGACAAGCCCTCACTGAGAGCTTATTAGTAAGATCATGAGTGCATATTTTTATTTTACCTCTTTTTTTTTCACTACTAAGTTTCAGTCGGAGAAGTACTGTTGGGGGGTTGTGCTTGTGTTTGAATTGAAAAGCTCACAGATGGCATGCTGTGACTGTCATACAGCATTCATTTTTATCTTGATCAGTTGAACTCTTGCCTAAAAGAAAAAATTCAAAGAAAAAAATAATGTAAGCATACTACTCTCACTGATAAAAATCAAAGCTCTCACACTAAAGCTGAGTGCTTATATCAGATTAGTGCTTGTTTATTTTTACCCCCTTCATTTCCAGGCTGAGAAATTCAAGTCACGGAGGGGGTTGTTGATACAGACTACCGCTTAGTGCCTAAAAGTGTACTCATTACTTGGCATACTCTATTACTTTGAGCCCTGTGTGTCAGACTCCATCTAGTGTATAAAAAAGTTTTCCTGTAGCAGAAGCAGACTCATTACTTCACATACTTTGAGCCCTGTATGTTAAGCTCCAGCTGTTGTATAAAATAGCAGTTTTCCAGTAGCACACTCATTACTTCACATACTGTGAGCCCTGTGTGTTAGGCTTTGTCTGTTGTATAACAAAGCAGATTTCCTGTATCAGACTCATTACTATGCATACTGTGAGCCCTGTGTGTTAGGCTCTGTCCGTTGTATAAAAAAAAATTTCCTGCAGCTGATTCATTACTTTACATACTTTGAGCCCTGTGTGACTGTATTAGGCTCCATCTGTTTTATTATAAAATAAAAAAGCAGTTTTCCTGTAGCAGACACATTACTCCACATACTGTGAACTGTGTGTTAGGCCAAGTCTGTCGGATAAACACTTGAAAGTTTCATCTCTGCGTGCCAGATCATGTTTTTTCAATAAAATGGCATTTTTAATAACCTACTCAGTACTTGGCACATAGAAATTCATCTTGTTAAAAATGAGTATCTGTGACTTTTTCTGTCTGAATTCAAAAAATCAGAATAAAGCAAGTAAGTGAACAGATACCAGTGCAGATCAAGAGCTGCAACTGGAGCAACCATCAAGATATGAAGTAGAAGTACCAGTACCAGAACAAATTTATGTGTAGCGGACACATCATGTCCTGGAACATCTCACAAAGCAGAATCAGTAGCCAGATTTAAGCCTGCTGCTACTGTTGTACCCAGTGATCTAGGAACCAAAGAAACTGGTCCTATGCAGCCAAAGCTGTCTAATTTTCCACAAAGGGATTTTGGTAAGCAGAAGCGTTCATTTTCAAGCAGCTGGGATGCATCATTTACATGACTCGAATATAGGGCCAGCAATGAAGCAATATTTTGCTTTGCCTGCTGAATGTTTTCAAGCTGCAATGGTTGAGCAAATGCTGCTTTCATGTCCAGAGGCTTTAACAACTGGAAGAAGGCAATAGAGAGATGAGGGAACACCAATAAACAACCATACGTATAGGAGCAATGGAGGCCTGGTTTACATATATGAAATCTAAAGAATAAGGCAATATTATAATGGATTCAGCAATGACTGCAGATATCAAAAAGTGTAGAGCATACCTAAGAAGAATAGTTGAAATTGTTTTGTTATTTGGCTGACAGAGAATTGTCTTTCGAGGCCACATGGAGTGTGAAGGGAGCTCAAACAAGGGTAACATTTTAGAGACTTTTAATCTTTTAAAAAAGTTTAATCCTGAATTGGAAAATGTGCAGATTCAAATGCCAGTAAATGCCACCTATCTCTCACCACTCAGTCGAAATCAGATGCTAGAATGCTGTGCAAAAATAATAGAGAAAATTTTAAATGAGGTAAAGGAAGCACAGTATTTTGCAATACTTGCTGAGGAATCTAGAGATGTCATTTGCAGAGAACAAATGAGTATTTGCCTTCATTATGTCCACCATGGTTCCCCTGTAGAGAAATTTCTGTGCTTCCATCAAGTAACAGTATTAGATGCCTAGAGTCTGACAAATGAACTGTGTTCAAAGCTGACTAACTGGAACCTCCATGAGAATTCTGTGAGTTACGTAGCTCAAGCTTATGACAGTGCATCTGTTATGAGTGGCAGCTTAAATGGAGTCCAAGAACTATTTTGTCGTGAGCATCCATATGATATATATGTTCATTGCTATGCACATATTCTGAATTTGGTCCTTGTAGATGCATGTTCTTCACATCTTCCTGTACAGAAATTCTTTGACATGCTTCGAGAGATATATGTATTCTTTTCAAAATCTGTCCTGTCTCACCAGGGGTTCTGAAATGTTCAAAAGGAGCTTGGGATGAATAGAATTCCTGAGATGCCAAGGTTAAGTTCTACCAGGTGAGCTTGTCAAAAGCAAGAAACAAAGGCAGTAATAGAAACCTATCCAGCTCTTCTAATATATCTATCAGAATGTGAAGAAGGAGAAACTGCAAAAGCCAGAGGACTCCACAGCAAACTTCTAGAAATCAACAATATCTTTCTCCTTAAAATGTTTGACAAACTATTGCAGTGGCGATAGAACAAATAACTTACTTCAGACTCAGGCTTTGGACTTTGGATGTGCTGTGACTGCTATATCTGCTCTGAGAGACACAATTGCAAACTTTCATTCTAAAGAGAACTTTTTAGTTCAATACAAAGAGGCCAAAACTACTGCAGAAATAAATGGGGCACACACACACCCAAAAACACTCCACAGAGGCAAAGGAAGCTACCTCATTCTTGGAAGGAATTTGTTCCAACTTCACAAACTGGTACCGAACAAAGTGCATCACATGAACAGAGAACTGCTGTGCATTCGAGAATCAGCATTTCTACCCTGTTACTGACAAAATGATTGGAGAGAGTGCCAGAAGATTTTCCAAGCATAACCAAACACTGATGGTTGCTATCAATGCTCTCAGACCACAGTCTAGCACATTTGTGGACAATGACAAACTGAGGCTACTTGGAGAGATGTGTAACTGTCCAATTCTGGAAGAGGAACTAGTGGTAACAAGAAACTTAATTTGACAGCTGCCAGAAAATGATCATCCACAAGACATGACCAGTGTTTATAAAGTACTTCCAGAAATTATGTATCCAACACTGCATAAATCACTGCAGATTGCTTTGACAATCCCAGTCACCATATGCGTATGTGAGCACTCCTTCAGTCCCATGAGTTGTATTAAGACATATCTGAGAGACAAGACTGAAAATGACAGATTGAGTTTGCTTGGAATTCTCAACATTCAGACTGAAGAAAGCAGACAACTTGACACTTATGAAGTGACTGATGAAGTTAAAGCCAAGACAAACAGGAAGGTTTCATTTTCATTTCATTTCATTTTTATTTTTATACTTGTTAGCAAGATGAGCAGATTGCCCATTTTCACAAACGACAAGTAGAACATTAAGACAAATAATCAAAAGGACATATTTTATTAATAACAATACATAATAACAGTAACACAAACATACATTTAACAATAATAACTTAATGAAAACAGTTGCAGTCCAAAAGGGTATTAAGCCATTGAACAAGCTTATGCTTAAAAGACCTGACTGCTCTATAGTTAGTCTCTACAGCTGGAATACTATTAAAAAAGGCAATGGCGCTGTACACGACTGACTTCTGTCCAATTGTTTTCTTATAATAGGGGACCCTAAATAAACCTCTAGACTGAGACTTAGTACCTAAAATGCTATGTGAACTGGGAAAAAAAATCTTGAATGGTTGGTGGAAGTGAACCCCACATTCCCTTAAATACAAAAACTCCCGGTTTTATTTTAATCCTATCTAAAAAAGGACAGTTAGCTTCCTTTATCAATAAACAATGATGGATTCTAAGAGAGAGAGAGACCAGTCATAAATCATAAAACACTATGATAGATGACCTGATATTTCTGTAGCATTTTTTTCACTTGTTCCTGAATAAATCATCGGACCACAGTCAAATGCACTTAGCAGGAAACTATGAGCCAGGAGCCTACGAGATTCTGGAATAAGGAAAGGCTGAAGCCTAAAAAGCTTTCCTAGCCTGTGATGTATTTTTTTAATTATTTTACTAACTTGGAGGTCAAAAGAAAATGGGAGTCTAAAGTAACCCCATGCATAGTTGAAACTATCTACCAATTCATTTGTATTCACTTTCAGACTCACAATAGGGACATTAATATCTCTGACTTTCATGGGGCGTGTAAAAGACATTACTTTGGACTTCCTGGAGTTAAAAACTAAATTACGTGAAAGCAGCCACTTTTTAAATAATTCAAAGTCCTGTTGGACCTTGGTTAATGTATAATCTGGATTGGGTCTATCTGAAAATATTACCACATTATCTGCGTACAAGATCATTTTGGACCCTATGCAGGTGGTGGGGCAGCATCCAGTAAAAGGGAAAAGAAAAGTGGACCCAAAATTTAGCCCTGTGATACTCCACAGGAAATTGAATGGGAATCAGAGCATGTCTGGGCTATGATAGTTCTATGCTCCCTATTATGTAAGTAACATCTCTGGAAAAATAAACTTCATTCAAGGTTTCCAACAGCTGTATATGATTTACCAAGTTGAAAGCCTTGGTGAGGTCCACAAAAACTGCAGCAACAGAGTGCCCTAAATCCAGGGCACTCCATACGCTGCTTGTGAACCCCACCAAGGTCATCTCAGTGTTGTGATTTTTTCTAAACCCATGCTGATAATTGGTTAGTAAATTATATTTGAACAGAAAATCCTGAATCTGATCGAACACAATTTTTTCGAGAATTTTAGATAATGGCGCCAGCAACAAGACTGGTTTATAATTTGAAACAATATTCCTACAACCTGATTTATGGATGGGCTTGATGATAGCTGACTTCCGAATCTGGGGAAAAACACTATGGCATAGTGAATAGCTGAACAATGCTGTCAAGGAAGTAGCTAATACTTTTATTCCCAACTTCAATAATCTAAAATCAGTCTTTATATCCTGTCCATTTATAGGTTTGGGATTATATTTAAGAACATAATCAGTAACCATTTTTGGAGTCACAACATGAAAATAAAAAAGGAAATGCCCATGACTTTCATTCCTATCCAAAAGCCATTTTAAGCCATTTTACTTTTCTTTTCAGCTCCACGAGCAGCCCCATCCCCTGCCTCTTTTATTTAATTTCCCTTAGTCCTTCGCTTTTCAGATTAGTCTGAGATCCACAGCCGTGGTTCTCTGATGAACCCAACCTGCCAGACTGCCATCCGCAGTCCAGGTCTGAAGCCACCAGCCCCTCACAGATGCTCAGGTATAGATTCGCACCCGGGGACTCATTACCTCCAGGAATGGAGCCCTAGCTGTCTGATTTTTCGGCCCTCCCACCGATCCCCACCCCGGTTCTGTTTAAACACACTTAAACCCTGACCTGGCTTACTAGCTCACTCCTACAGGTTTGTGCCAGCCAGCTGCTCAAACTTTGAGTGACAGCATCACTGTCTCTTGTGAAGCAGTTTCCCAATCTAGTGTAACTCCTCTTTCTAGCTCTCTCTAAAAACCACCAGGTACAGTGGTTAACTGTACAGCCTTTCTTTGGCACCAGTGTGTCAGGCTTGACAACTGAATCAAGCCGCCATGTTCCCCATCAAAGGGTGCTATCTACTTCTGCTTCTTGCTATCTGGCTTGGTATAGCTGGCATTAGATTCCTAGCTGGGCCACTAATACCCCCCTCTGAACCACTACTGAGTAGTGCATGGCTGTCAAATGCACCCTCAGAGACTGCCTCACTTGGCTGTGGGCAGTGACTCACTCGGCCTTACCCTACAAACACGGGTGGCCACATGCGCTCCCTCACATAGGGGTAGTAGTGGTTAGCTATTCCCCATTAATTAAGCCAGTGTCCAACCACCTGAATCATCTGAAGCCTCAGCAGCAGAAGGTACGAACCAAATTTAGTATAAACCTTTCTTCTAGAAAGTTCTTCTTTATGCTTTTGCTCCTCTCTGGCAACATTCACTCGAACCCAGGACCACTCACTTCAGCGGGCCCTGGTGTTCATAAGGTTAAAGGCCTAAAAATAGCCTCCCTGAACAACTGCAGTTTAACTGCAAAATTTAACCAACTACAGGCATGGATGGCCCTCCATACCCCTCATATCATATGCCTAACAGAGACCTTGTTGACCAGAAGGATTAAACTAGTGAAGTTGCCCTCAAAGACTTCCAAGCATACATGATTGATAGAATAGGCAAGAGAGAGATGAGGGATGCCTCATCTATGTCAGGGACTCTCTGCAGTGCACTGTCCTCCCTGGAACTAGGGTGGCTGAGGACCATGAGATAATAGTGATAAAGGCTCAGGTTGGCCAGAATGGCAAAATTATCATCCTTGCCACAATCTACCTACCCCCCCCCGAGAGCCACAGAAGGCTTTCCCACAATTATGGATGTTATTGGCACCCTTCCAAAGGGGATGGAGCTGGTCAGTACTGGGAACATTAACATAAACTGGGATGGAAAAGAGGCTACCCCTTTCAGGGATCTGATAGCCACCTCCAACCTGACACAAATTGTCATCTGCCCCACCAGGCAGAACTATAAGACAGGAAACAGTACCCCTCCATGACTGGGTCCTAGCAAGCTCACCATCCCGGATGTCTAAGATCAAGGTTCTCCCAGATACGCTGAGTGACCACTCCCCAATCACCTTCCTGTGGTCTAATAAATTTACCAAAAGCCCACCCATCCTCATTGAAAGCAGGGTATTGAGGAAGGGTAAACTTGGAACCCTCAAATCAGCCCTTGCTCTGCATGACTGGACTCCTATTGACCTGGTACCTACCCTTGATCAGGCCCTCAGGTACTTCATTAAGGGCTTTAGCTCCATCTGCAACATCTATGCCTTGCTCATGAAAAGAAAGATTTGGGGGCAGGCAAATGGCTGGATTGATGGGGAGCTTCTCTCCCACTTAAAAGAAAGGGACATACTCTAGGAGAAGGCCAGAAACACAGGTAGTAAGCATGACTACCAGTGCTACAGAACAGCC
This sequence comes from Neoceratodus forsteri, assembly GCA_016271365.2. Lineage (NCBI taxonomy): Eukaryota > Metazoa > Chordata > Ceratodontiformes > Ceratodontidae > Neoceratodus > Neoceratodus forsteri. The sequence goes on from CM028131.1 coordinate 1,182,675,958, forward strand.
AGGAACCACTGCACCAAGCTAATCCGGCTTGCCAAAGCCAACTATCACAAGGCCCAGCTTTGCAATTCTTGGGGTGATGGGAAAAGATTCTGGGATAACATCGAAAGCATCCTTGGAAAGGAGGACAAGAAACACCCTCAGCTGCTCAGAATCAGTAACACCCCACTACAGACCCTCTAGCTATTGCAGAAGCCTTCAATAAGGCCTTCACCGATCTTACCCCAGTGCTACCACCTGCCTATTTTCAGCCTGGCTTGAACCACTCCAACAACGTATCTACCCAGTGTTCTCACCCAACCCTCTACTTTAAAAGGGTGACAGTGAAGGAGTCTCTCACTGTGGTCAAGAAAATACTAAGTAAGACCAGACTGGGCAGTGACAGGATAGACATGAAACTTCTATCCCTCACTCTGGTGTTCTCATAGTGCCCTTTACCATGCTGTACAATAAGTCCCTGGCCCTGGCCCAATTCCCGGCAGTTTGGAAGCAGGCCCTCATTACACCAGTGCATAAAGGAGGTGGTAGCCAGCAATAGACCCATCTTGATCCTCTCCTCCCTGTCCAAGGCACTGGAAAAGATTGTGGCAGGTCAACTTGTCGATTACCTCAATAAGTATAATCTACTATTCCCCAACCAGCATGGCTTCAGACAAAATCACAGTACCACCACTGCCCTGTTGGACTACACAAACTATGCACATAAGGCCCTGGATGAAGGTAAACTGATGGGGTCTGTCTTTATTGACCTCACCAAAGCCTTCGATACAGTCAACCACCCCCTGTTGCTGACCCAACTGCGAAACATGGGTGTGGTGCCCACTGCCCTTTGCTGGTTCCAAGACTACCTGATATGGAGAAATCAATGTGTCAAAATTGGGCAAACAGTATCCAGCGCAAGAGAGGTATCATAAGCCAGCCATAGCCCGTTGTATCAGGGCTCGTACCTATGGCCGGGGCCACTCCTGCAACTGGTGTAAAATCTTGCTCTTCTCCTGCCCATTCTAGGGCAGCCCCTCGTGGCTGTTTCAAGATCCAGCCGTAGCCCGTTGTATCAGGGCTCGCACCTGCGGCTGGGGCCGCCCTTTCAACCAGCGGAAAATCTCGCTCTTCTCCTGCCCATTCTAGGGCAGCCCCTTGTAGCTGTTTCAAGGTACGTCTCCGGGACCCCTCTACAAGCAAGTCTAGGATCTCCGATTGGCTCTCCGAGCTGCCACATAGTGCTGATTGGACACTTCAAGCCCTGGCTAATTGCTGATTGGTGCATCCATAGCCAGCTCTGGTAGCAGGCTCTTTCCCTTGCTGTTTGAATTGTGTAGTGCATAACCTAGACTACTGTGGGCTGTTCAACTCCCTCAGTAATTGTTTTTTATTTTTCCTTTTTTCCTTTGTATAGTTCATCCAGTGTAAATACTGCACAATTTATCTCTGCTGCTTTAATTTGCTGTGATACCTGTGATTTACCCAGTATTGTATTACCTGTGTTAACCTACCCAGTTCTTCCTTTCCTGAACTGCATTATTGTTTACTGATTTGATGTTGGAAATGTTGTTTTTGTTCTAAAACCTTACCCTACCTCTTCCGTACTAACTCCTACTTTTACCCCACTCTATGCCCAGTGCAGTCTCCTGCCTGCTCTGTTTACACTCTGTTGCTCTTTTCACCTGCCTGCCCTCGCTAATCTCTCTGTCCTTAACCTTTTGCTCTACCCCAGACCCACACACTTGGTGCTCCTCAGACGAGCTAGGTCCAACTCTCTCTTTCTCTCAAACTTCTAACTCCCCTGACCCCTGGACACTTGCTCGTACACACACCTTCCCCCCGCTGCTGCTGGTGCCACCGCTTTGTCTTACTATACTGACGTGCTATCTAGCTATGCTCAGCCCAAATTAATATTCTCTATTGTTCTGTGTTTAACTCTTTATTTTAACTCTTCTAGTGGTGCCTGTCTCCTGCGTACACCCCCTCCCCTTTCACACTGTGGCCTGATTCCTCCATACCTTTTCACTTCCTCCCCCTCTTCCTTTGTCTAATTCCATTAGCCACTCCCCTGCTACATCACTTAAATCCCTCTAACCCCGGTCTCTTTCCCCCCCCAGATCCAGCCGTAGCCTGTTGCATCAGGGCTCACTCCTGCAACCAGCGGAAAATCTCGCTCTTCTCCTGCCCATTCTATGGCAGCCCCTCACAGCTGTTTCAAAGTACATCTCCGAGACCCCTCGACAAGCAAGGCTAGGACCTCCGATTGGCTCTCCGTGCTGCCACATAGCGCTGATTGGACACTTCGGGCCCTGGCTAATTGTTACTTGGTGTATCCATAGCCGGCTCTGTTAGCAGGCTCTCGCCTTGCTGTTTGAATTGTGTAGTGCGTAGCCTAGACTACTGTGGGCTGTTCAACTCCCTCAGTATTTTCTTCCCTCCCACCTGCCCCAGCCCTGACCACTATTATATACACCTCCTCCCCCCACTCTACTCCTAAACCACTCCCCCTGGTTCTCTTTGGTTCCCTCTCTCTCCAGGTCACTTGTGTGACTCCCTCTCAACTCTTCCCAGCCTGTCTTATTCACACCCCCTGACTTTCTACCGGTTGTTTTTCTGTCCTCTCCACCTAATAACGTGTGCTTTCAGTTAGCTCTTTCTTCCACACTGATACTCCTTGCCCCTCTTCTCTACGTCTCCTTATATTCTCTCCCTGCACATCCTTGCCCACCATGGCACAGCTTGACCCTACCCCAACCCCTTCTCTAAGTACATATCCACCCTTGAGCCTAAGATCTCTTACTTGGCTCACACTTACTCTCCTCGTGTTCTCTGGTTTGCCTCTTACTGACCCAATGCTGCCAGCCCCCGACACCCTGGGGTTCACCCCTGTTTATGCCTATTGCACTGTTACCTCTGTTCTTGACTCAGACCTGCACCTATCTGCAAGCCCCTCACCACTCACTGGCATGCCTGGCTCTGGGCCCAGTGGTCCCACCCATGGCCCCCTCCTCCTTTACTCCCACTCAAATTGATCCTATTATCTGACAAGAAAACCACTAGAATCTGCACCAGGAAACAACACAAGGTCAGCAACAAACACCTCAAAAATTTCTTGTTTAGAATTGCCTTCCTGCTGCTTTTAGTTTCTGGAAATGTACACCCCAACCCAGGCCCTCCCCACAACCACGGGATACATACTCATACATTTGGCTTACTAACTATTGCCTCTCTTAATATCCGCAGTCTAGTTGCTAACTTTGATAACCTCCAAGCCTGGGTTGCCCTCCATAACCCCGATGTACTCTCCGTTGTTGAGACATGGCTGTCCCCCTGGACTCCTGAAGCAGACATCAGTCTCTCAGGCTACAGGATCTGCAGGCAGAACTGCCTGTCAAAAAGGGGTGGAGGCTGTGCTTTCTACCTCAAGGATAGTCTACAGGACATTGTACTTAATCCACCCAGCTTTGGGGCCTCTGCTCAAGCCCTTGCCATTACAGCCTTCCCTGGGGCCTATAGCAAGTCACTTATGCTGCTATCCATCTACACCCCCCCCAAGGACACATCCCATGACCTCCAAGATGTCATCCAATACCTAAGTAGCCAGTCCTCAAGCTCTGAGGCTATACTGCTTGGCAACTTTAACATCAACTGGCTTACCCCAGAAGCAAACAACTTCAAGGATGCTATCCAGGTTGTACACTTCACACAGCTTGTCGACACCCCCAGCCCGACTAACTACCAGACTGGCACAAGCACCTTGATTGACTGGGTCCTCACCAATCATCCAGAGCACACCTCAGACTCCTCTGTCCTCCCCCGATAACATCAGTGACCACTCCCCTGTAATGTTCAAGTGGACCAACAAATTCACCAAACCACCTCCCAGGACTGTCACAGAGTCCTCAGGGCCGGTCATGCGGACCGCCTTAGAGCTGACCTCTGCAATGCAAACTGGTCCGCCATTTATGGGGCACGTGATGTAGATAGTGCGCTGGACCATTTCATCAACCTATTTAACACTATCTGCTATACCCATGCCCCTTCCAAAAAACAAAAAATAAAGGGCTATCACAGCCCTTGGATTGGCCCAGACATCCTTGATCATATGAAAGACCGTGATCATCTTTGGCGTATTGCTTCAAGCTACAGGGAAGCCTTCTGACATCCTTAAATACCAACAAGCCAGAAATTGCTGCACCAAGGCCCTCTGTTTGGCTAAAAACCTCTACTACAAGGAAGCCCTGCCCAAACCCTGGAATGATGGCCGTAAATTCTGAGCTAACCTGAAAGAGATCATTGGCAAGGTGCATTAACCTGCCCCTGATATGATCAGCGTTAATGGCTCTCCTATCCTTGGCCCAAAAACTATAGCCGGCACCTTCAACCTAGCCTTCACAGACCTCGGTTGTGTCCTCCCGCTGGAGTTCTTCCACCAGATTAAACACGTCGCTGGCCCTCAGTCATCCGCGCTTCCACTCTTTCGGTTCAAGACCATCTCTATTGGGGATGCTAGGAAATATCTTCGGAAGCTGCTCGGAAAGGGGAGATTCAGTGGGGACACCCTTGACCTGCATCTTATATCTCTCTCCCTGGAAGAAATCCTGGCTCCACTCACCCATATCCTTAACTTATCACTGCGACTAGCTGTATTCCCTCATAGATGGAAAGCTGCGATAGTCACACCCATGCATAAGAGTGGGGACTGTGCTCTTACCGAAAACTACTGACCCATCTCCCTGCAACCACCTCTATCGAAGGCCCTTGAATGAATAGTTGTGGACCAACTGGTCGAATACCTAGACAAGTAAAAACTCCTCTGCCCTGAGCAGCATGGCTTTAGGGCTGGGCATAGCACCACCACAGACTTCTTGAATTTACTGCTTACATTCATAAACCACTTGATCGTGGGCAACTCACTGAAGCTATCTTTATCGACCTGACTAAGGCATTTGATACGGTAAACCATTCCCTCCTAACTGAGCAACTGTCATTTATGGGCCTGGCTTCTGAAGCAGTTTTATGGTTCTGCAGCTATCTGGACCATAGATCCCAGCAAGCTAGAATAGGTTCAGCTCTCTCGGATAGTAAATCTGTCTGCTCTGATGTTCCACAGATATCGATACTAGGCCCCCTCCTATTCAGTTTATTCCTGAATAGTCTCCCTCAAGCCAGCCAGTGCTGCTTCCTACTCTATGCAGATGATGCAGTCATCTTCGCACATGGTTCGAATCCTGCTGAACTTGAGCATCAACTCGAAAGGAATTTCACCTGTCTTGAGAAGTGGTTCATAAAGCATAAGTTCATTATGAACTATAAAAAAACTAAGACCATGTTGTTCGTTGGCTGTCAGAACAAGCATCGTAACTACAAGTTATCAATATGTAATGCTGCTGGAGCCTCCCTTGAACTGGTCCAACATTTTAAATACCTTGGGATCACTATTGACAACTCATTGTCCTGCACTGCCTGCATTGACAACATTGCCAAAACAGTCAACAAATGTATTGGACTGCTCTATCATCACAGACACAACCTGTCCCATGAAGCTCTCAAAATAGTAGTCCACAGCTCGGTGGGTTCCCCCGTTGACTACGGCCTACCTATATATGGCTCAGCTACTGACACTGCCCTTCACCACCTAAAAACAGCATCAAACAAAGCTTGCCAGCTAACCCTAGGGGCACCTAGGCTGACCCACACCTGCAATCTGTATACCAAGACGCAATGGCTCCCTTTCTCTGTCCGACAAAAATTCCATTCCTGCTTCCTGGCAAAAAAGATCAGTCTTGGTACCCTTCCTCCTGGGGTTAATCAACTCCTAGTGCCCTGTATTAGCCAGCGGCATGCTCATAGTTCAGAGCACCTGTCCTTCATTATATTGAAATGCCGCACTTCTCAAGGACAAAGGTCTTTCACATACCAAGCCCCACTCTGGTACAATTCTCTTCAGGAAGACCGTCTTTGACCGCGTACATTTTGTGCCTGCAAAGTACACCTCAAAAGTCACTTGTTAAATAATTCCCGATGTGACTGTCATTCCTAGCTTTGCCTCCACTTCCTCCATTACTGGTACCCTAGGGCCCCCCCTCCTTTTCCCACTGCCTCCTATAAGCCCTGCCCCCTCCTCTCAATCACCTCTCCCCTTACCCCTACTTCCTCCACTGCCTTCCCTCAACTCCCTACCCCCACTTCCTCCCTGCTCCCTATCTCTGGATACTTTTTCCCTTTCCCCGCCTCCCTCTCCCCACCAGTTACCTTTCTCCCTCTATTGCCACCTTTCTCCACCCTCTCCAGCTGCCTCCACACACACCCCTTCCCCTTGGCCCAGTCTCACTTCTCTTGGTATCACTTTCTCCCTTAGCACTTGGGGCTTCCCCCCTCACTTTACCCCTTCTCTACTAACCTGCTGCCTCTGACAACTGACCGGTACTTACTGTTTGGCATCTAATACCTGTAAGTCTGTTCTTTGCCCTTACCCTTCCCTCTTCCTTATTGCCTAGTCTGCTCTGCTAGTCCCGTGTAACTCTTTACAACTCTATTTGTTTTGTTAACTTGACGTAGATCCTATGTAAAAGAGCTCTGAGCGCAAGTGGTTACTCCGAGATTGAAATAAAAATAAATATATATTATTAGGGGTACCCCAGGAATCAGTACTGGGGCCCCTACTCTTCAGCCTCTTCTTAAATGACCTTCCCACAGCCTGCAACACCAAACTCATACTATATGCAGATGATGCTGTGCTCCTGAGCAGCAGCACGTCTCAGGCCGTACTACAATCTGAGCTGCAGAACTCCTTCTCCAAACTCGAGGACTGGTTCTGTAGTCATAAGTTGCTACTAAACTACAAGAAGACCAAGGTCTTGCTTATGTCCAGCCTCCACAACAAAAATAAGCACCACCCCCTCATCATCTCCAACTCATGCAGTGAGCCACTGGAACAAGTTCACCTGTTCAGGTATCTGGGGGACATAATAGATGATACCCTCATGTTTGCACAACATATTGACTCTCTGGTCAAGACAGTCAATACCAAGATTGGTGTCCTATACAGGCACAGGAAATACCTCTCTCCGAGGCTCCTCCAGCTCTCAGTCCACAGCTCAATTATAACTACTATTGACTAAAGACTAGTGGTCTGGAGGAGGCAAAGGATACAGCACTCAAGAGGGTTCAGACTGCACTCAACAAAGCCTGCAGACTCACCCTGGATGCTGAGCATGGCATGCACACCTGTACTCTGTATGAACGTGCAAATTGGCTGTCATTAAGAAACGGTCAAATTCCAGACTTGCATCCTAGGGAAGAAGGCTCTATTGGGTAAAACGTCACCTTTTGTAGGCAGTTTGATCAAGGTGGCCAACTCATTACAGGCCACCAGGGGGAGGACTAGAGAGGCCTTGCTGATCCCCTTCCATTGCACCTCACTTGGGCAACATGCATTTTCCTACCAGGCCCCCCTATGGGTGAATGAACTTCCTGGCCACCAATTGTCTGCCAAAATTCAAAACTGACCTCAAACAGCACCTAATAACACTCTCTAAGTGCACCTGCCCCTGAGTCCAGCCAACCTGCTCTCTCTGCCCCCAGCAAGCACTAGGCAGGCCTCAGTTACCCTTTCCCTCTGTCCCTTCTCGTGACTTGCCCCAGCAATCAGTTTGCATCATGCTCCTTTGGCGCCTGCCACCTCCTCCCCCAACTCACAGTCCTGTGAGTTTCCCAAACAGTCACTACTAATGCTGGCTGCCTGACCATGGCCCCTCACACCCCATCATTTTACTCTAGCATGTCCTCTCCGCTCAGCCTCCCCTCACCCCATACACCTCCTCCCCCACTCTACTCCTAAACCACTCCCCCATACCTTATCATCCCTCTTCCCCCACCCTCTCACCTCCATCCCAGTACTTACCTCTCCTTCTTGTACCTCCCTTTTTCACCCTTCTGCCAGCTACCCCATTCCTCTGAACTACTGGCAAGGCACTTTGTGGCTGCTTATCCCCCCCCATCCTCATAAAGTGTTTTTTCTTGTTATTTAACTTGTACCTACAGTATGTTTTAGGTTATTCTGTATGTTCTGAATCCAAGCTGTATCATTCATTGTAATGTACCTTTGCTTTCTCCTACTGTACTTTGTTTTGCAATCTATGATGTGGAACCTTAGTAAATGAGCTTGTGCTCAAAGGTTTTTTCTGAATCACTAAATAAATAAATAAAAAAATAAAAGAATTTCATATCTGAAGTCAGATTTTGATTTTGAAATTTTGCTAGATGCCTAAAGTACTCATTAAACAATTTGGATACATGATTAGGGTCGCTCACTAAATGTTCCCCATCCTGTAGTGTAATTACTGTTTTATTAACATTCCTTCCTATTAAATTGTTACGTGTACACCAAGTTTGTTTTGAGTTACCCAAAGATGACAATTGTTTATTTTTAAAGAATTCTACTTTTGCTTTCCTTATCTCTTCCTTACATTTATTCCTAAGACTCTTATTATCTAGTAATAAATTGGTGTCATTACTTTTTTTGAACAATTTCCAGGCTCTGTCTCTTTGTCTCATTAATACTAATAGTTCTCTAGCAACCCATTCTTTTTTATTAGCTCTAATTCTCATTTTTTAAGAGGGGCTATTTGATTAACAACCTGCTTAAATAACACACTAAATCTTTGTAACATCAAATTAATATCATGAAGATTTTCAAGGCCGGTCCAATCAAGTAACTTACAAACCGCATTCATAACATCAGTTGTAACCCTATTAATGTTTCTGGTTTCTATATAACATGGTGAGCTATGGGTTTATTTAGATGACCACAAACAAAGCACAGGGCAGTGGTCACTAAGCACATCAGACAACACACCAGAGTTGATTATCTTGAGGGAGTGAGTGACCGCAACCAATCGAGTATAGACCCCCCCAACCTTATAATTAAATCTGGTTATAAGTGAAATTAACTGTTGAACACCTAACTCCTGGAATAATTCTTCCACGAAATAATTTTGATCAATACCCCAATTAAGATTAAAATTCCCCATCAAAATCCACTCCCTGTTGATTGACAATGATTTTCTAAACATAAATATTAAATCTAAACCGTGCTTAGTCAAACCAGGTGGGAAATAAATTGAGGTACTCGTGACATGTTTGCTAGAGCCAAAAAGTAGGTCTACTGAAATTACATTACACCCTGATCTATTTAGTTGGAATGCCATTTCAACTTCCTTAAACTTCACTTTAGTATAAATTACCACCCCCACCTTTCTTTCCCACCCTATCCAGTCTAAAGATGTCATAATTGGGAAGAGATATCTCATTGTTAGGGATCTTGTCAGTTAACCAAGTTTATGATAAAATTACAATATCAAAATCATCCTGGGTTACCCAAGCCTCAAATAGTGTCCACTTGGCAACAAGACTCTGCACATTAAGATGAACAATTTTAAGTGCTGAATGAGCTGACTTATCCCACTTGAGCTTCTCCTCCCAAAATCAGTAAGATAATGAACTAGTACAACCTGTATGACACACTGATAGTTTGTTTCATGCATTTTAAGTTCATAAAGAAAGGATTTTTTAAGGATCACAGCACATTTATGGGATAATGGTGTTTGACTGTCTGTTTTCCTCTAAGGTCCTGTAACCTTCCCAGCAGATATGCTGGGATAATGCCTGGTGTCTGATTTGTCTCTTGTTTGCTCTGGGGTCCTGTAACCTTACCGGCAGATCTGCTGGGATAATGGTGTCTGACGTGTCTCTTATTTGCTCTGGGGTTCTGTAACCTTCCCAGCAGATCTGCTGGGATAATGGTGTCTGTCTGTTTTCCTCTTGGGTCCAATAATCTTCCCACTTGCTTTGGGATCCTTAACATTCCCAGCAGATCTGCTGGAAAAATAGTGTCTCTCTTTCCGTTGTCCTCAGTGGTTCAGTAACCAAATATTTCCACAGGTACCAATAAACAGAGGTGAAAATAACCAGGCTTTTTAAACATATTAAAATGGGCTATTAAAATGAGGAAAAGCCACCATTTGAAGATAAAAATTCAAAAATTTTCCAGTGGGGCATGCCCCCAGACCGCTCCAGCTTTGTTAAGATTTTAACTGTGGGGCATTAGCCCCACCAACTTTATACATCTGGTGACTCCCCTGGTTCCAAGTCTTCTTGATAATTTTTCATGCCCTTTACAACACTGTTCCAGAATGTTTTGTTATCCTTTTTAACTACTGCTGTTAAAGCAGAAGGAAGTGGGGAAGGCAGTCAGAATAGCAAAGGCCCTAACTGAGGAAAAGATAGCCAACTCGGTTAAGAAGGGGGATAAAACCTTTTATAGGTACATTAGGGAGCAAAGAAAGACTAAAGCAGGGATACTGAGGCTGAATAATGAGGAAGGTGGTTGGGCAGAGAGCGACAGTGAAAAAGCAGGGAGACATAAATGAATACTTTTGCTCAGTATTCACAATGAAAGAGCAGGCAGAGATACCTAATCCAGTCAATAGAAGCACTCTGGATAAAGGGGTTGATATTAGTCCTTTCACAGAAGAAAAGGTTCTGAAAGAACTCTTAAAACTGAAGGTGGATAAAGCAATGGGGCCTGATGGGATTCACCCAGGAACTGTAAAAGAACTAAGGGAAGAACTAGTAACACCACTGACTACCCTTTTTAATAAATCATGGGAAGATGGGGTGGTACCTGAAGACTGGAGGAGGGTGAATGTGATTCCCCTTCACAAAAATGGGAGCAAGACAGAGGCAGGAAACTACAGACCTGTCAGTTTGACCTCAGTGGTAGGGAAAATGATGGAATCACTTCTGAAGGAAAGAATTGTTGAGTACCTAGAGGCCAGTGGGGCAAAGGACCCAAGGCAGCATGGATTCACAGCAGGAAGGTCAAGTCAGAAAAATCTAATTGATTTATTTGACTGGATGACCAAAGTAGTAGACCAGGGAGGGGATGTGGACATGGCCTACCTAGACTTTAGCAAGGCATTTGACACAGCCCCACACAAAAGAGTAATAAACAAATTAGCCAGCCTGGGAGTGGGTCCCAGGGTGGAAGCCTGGGTAAAACACTGGCTGGACAACAGGACACAGTGGGTAATAGTAAATGGAGTGACAGTGAAGAAAGGGGGTAACTAGTGGGGTACCACAGGGTTCATTACTGGGGCTGGTCCTTTTTAATGTCTTTATAAGTGACATTGCAGAGGGACTGGAAGGGAAAGTATGTCTCTTTGCAGGTGACACAAAGATCTGCAACAGGGTTGATATGCAAGGTGGGGTGGAAAGGATGAAAAAGGACTTGGCAAGGTTGGAGGAATGGTCAAATGTATGGCAGCTTATATTCAATGCAAAGAAGTGCAAAGTAATGCACCTGGGAAATAAAAACCCAGGGGAAGAGTACACAATGGGGGGTGAGATACTGACAACAACAAAAATGGAAAGGGACCTGGGGGTAGCCATAGATGACCTAAAGGTGGGCCAGCAATGTGAGAAGGCAGTAAAGAGGGCTGGGATGCATAGGGAGAGGCATCACCAGTAGAAAACAGGAAGTTGTTGGCCCTCTGTATAGACAGTTGGTAAGACTACATCTGGAGTACTGTGTACAGTTCTGAGATCCCACCTCCACAAAGACATAGACAGTTCGGAGACTGTCCAGAGGAGGGCAACCAAAATGGTGCAGGGTCTGCACCAGAAGACATATGAAGAAGGACTAAAGGAGTTTAAGCTGTATAGCCATGAGGAAAGGAGGGAGAGGGAGGACATGATGGAAACTTTCAAATACCTCAAGGGAATCAACAAATTTCAAGTGGGTAGCATCTTTCAGAAAAAGAAATGTTCAAGAACAAGGGGGCACAATTTGAAGATAGAGGGGAGACAGCTCAATGGTAATGTGAGGAAGTATTTCTTCACAGAGAGGGTTGTAGATACATGGAACAGCCTTCCTGAGGAGGTCGTAGAGTCAAAAACAGTGGCTGAATTCAAGAATGCATGGACAGACATAAGGCAATTCTAGTGGGGGGGTAGGAGGAAATAGGCTTTTGGTTAACTAGGATCTGCAGCTTATCCGTTTGGTAGGGAAATGGGGAGACTAGATATGCCATGCGGTCCTTATCTGTCATCAGATTCTATGTTTCTATGTTTCTTCTAGCTCTGACTACAGTACATTTAATATAGTCCACCTTATTATTATTTAGTACTTTTCTGTAATATTTTCTTAAATTATTCATAATTTTCTTATTATTATAACTGGGGTTCTGTTTCAATATTCTTAATTGTTTATTCAGATTTTTTTTTTGTTTTTTTTTTTGCTGATCTGCCTTCCTTGTTAAACCATTTTTCCCTTTTTTATTAATATTAACTTCTTTTAATACAATATTTGCAATTCTCCTTACTATATGTTTAAACCCCTCTATGATATTTTCATCTGATTCCTTATTGAGGGTCAGCATTATATCTCTGATGACTCCCTGAAATTCTGATAGTACAATAAAATCTTTCCTATCTATTAACCCCCATCCAGTACAATTTTTCTTAAAAACCTTTAAGGGTATATTTTTATCGTTACTCCCCTTTATATTTTCCTCACTGTATACTTCCAATTCTACTGCTGAGTGAGGGGATTCTGCCTTCAGTTCCATCGAAAGACTGTAACAGATTTTAAAACCTTCTCTGATTACCCATACTAGGTCTATAACCAATACACCATTCCCACCTACAAATGTGTAATTACCCATGAAATCTCTATATATTCTTCCATGAAGTAGTAGTAGGTTCTTGATCTGTAAATAATCCATCAGCTCTCTACCTCTTTTATTAGAGCTGTTGTCCCTTGATTCCCTATGTATATTTATTCCTTGGAAGGGGTTTACTAAAAGACAGTTTTCTATGTCTTTAGAGATCCCTTGCAGCTGACCCACCCTTGCATTAAAATCTCCTAATAAAATGATGCACGCTGCAGGGCAATTATCGATTAAATCATCTAAAACATTTCCCAATTCTGTTAACCATGCCTTATTTAATTGATCACTATGTTCAGGGTGTATATAACTATTGACCAAAATCAGTTCTTATTTACTTTTGTATGTTATCCTAACAATAAGGAAACAATCATTATTATTATAAATTTCTGATGTTGAAGTATTTTTGTCCAGTTTACAAAATGTCGCTAAACCCCCCACACACCTCCCATATGTTTATACTTAATTTCATCTTTACTATATACCCTATATCCATTTAAATGAGCTGCACCCTTGACCCAAGTTTCTTGCATGCATATAAACTCAAAAGTATGTAGGTATTCTTCCAGTTTGGGTCTGCTAATTTATCTTTGATTCCAGAAATATTCCATGTCAAAAACCTAGTTATGTTACAAGTATTACCATTTCGCCTCTCTCCTTGTCCATAGTCTTTTATTTGTCACAGTTCTTCCTCGGTCAGTACCAAACCTATTAGCTGTTTCAATCAAGTTTTCCCATCTACTAGACTTATCTTTATTTTCATTTATTCTGTTCATCCCCTTATTTTTCATTGGTATTTCTGTGTAAGTGTAAATACCCAACTCATCCAACACCAAACACAGTCTGTTTATTCATTATCTTTCATATAGCCATACTGATATTTATCCATTTGTTTCCCACCTGACTGCCTTCTTAATCCCAAGGTTATAGACATGCATATTCAGGAGTACACTTAATGTGTTAACTAGTTTCTTTTTTAAATTTCCTTTGTCTTCCCCATTCAATTGCTTCAGACCAAAACGTTTCAAAAGTACTTTATCCTTCTCTTTTCTGATTAATTTATTCTTATAGTATTCTGGAAAGAGGTTTTCCATTGTTAAAACCTCTTCCATTTCCATCCCCACTATCCTTATTTCTTGTATTCTGGCTCTTATTGCTCTCGCTAAGTAATACTGATCTGTTACCAGTAAAACCAGTTCTAAATTGGCTATTGGCCTCATTGCACTTACATGATCCGTGGCATGTATATAGCCACTGAGTAAGTCATACAGAATGTTATGTATCATTTTATTTAAACATCCCTCAGATTCCTCTGGAATACACACCACGTTATATAAAAGGATTATATAATCAGATTGTAATGTTTTATTTAGAAAGTTACCAAAGTTATTACTGTAGTTCTCTTTTTTTGCAGTTTTTTCTATCTCAGGCCAGCTGTGCTTCTATCTATCCTCTCCCTTATTCTGTTGTTTTATTGCTTGTTCACCAACCAGCTTTCTGTCTTCTTCATTTTGTTTTAAAGCCTGTTTTTTTCTCTTAACTTTCTTTCTTGACTTTACATCCTTATCTATGTTCCCTTTTTCAGTTTTTCCTTTGCAGTAGTCAGCTTAACCTTAGTAAGGCTTCTCATAAATAAATCTCCCTTTTTTAGTTCTTTCTTTCCATATCCCTTGTTATTTTCCTTTTTTTTTTATTATGGGTGTTCGACTGCTTCTTTTTACTAATTTTGATGATAACCTTCTCCTTATTTGTTCCCATCTGTTCAACTACATCTGTATCTATATCTATTACAGTCTTATCTATTTTCTTATCTCTTGGCATAGGTTTAATCTTCTTCTTCTTTTCCCTTTCATAACTCTTGATAAGTGATTTTCCATTCCCTACATATGCTGTCTTCTCTGTCTGGTAACATAATACATTCTGCCTCTTCCTTCAGTGACTCTTCTATGCTAATTATTGTTTCACATATTCTCTCACTCATTTTCCTTACTCCTGAACTTTGCATCTGTTCCTCTGTCTTTAACTCACTCCCACCTTTTTTCTCTCCTTCTTTATACTTCTTCCATGTCCATTTTCCTTCTTGTACATGGCTATCATACCTCTCATCATGAACTTCCTTCTGTTTATTTTTATTTATATTCTCTAACCTAATTCTATTTTCCAGGCATATTCCTTTAACAAAGGATAGGTCTTGCTTGATTTCTACTAATGTTCTGTACAGCAGTATATTTGCTTTAAACTGATCCTTAAGGGTTAAGGTTAGCTCCCTAGCTACCCCTTCTGTCTTGTAAGATCTAATGCTCTCTCTGGGCTCATAGTCCGTGAGTCATCACTGTCAATTCCTATTTTTCTTTGTTCTTCCTTATTAGAGTTAATTAGTATATCCTGGTCTATAATTAGCGCCCTTTCCATTCTTAACGATTCTCTCATATTTTTCACCTCTTTGTCTATTTCTGATAGACCAATAAATAGTTCTGAAAAGTCTATTTTTAAACTTAAATCCTCCTGTGTTCCTAAATCCATTCGATCTGGGATGTCCAGGTGTCCTTTACCCCTTACCAGCTCTTCATTTCCCTCTAATGTCTTCCTCAGTCCCAATTCACTGAAGTTTTTAAATAAATCAATAATTGGTGTACATGTTTTATCTGCCAAGTTATTCCTTATAGCGTTGTTAGCTCTTGTCCTGGTTTTCATTTTTTTCGTTGAATTTGGCATATTATTTAAGACTTTCAGTGATAATCGTCTTAATGACAATGGTTTTTATTAATTAATTAATTAATTTATTTTTTGCACCCAGGTTAATTCCACTTCTTGTAACTGCTGGCAGCTCAGTAGCTCAGCTGCTCAGTTTAACACAACTTAAACAAATCTTATTCCAAGCTTGTACTAAAAATGCTGTCTGGGATCACAACTAACTATTTAACACTAATTAACGCCAATTAACTGTGTAAAGAAAATGTAGCTTCAGCAAGACCCTCACTTTATGTGTATTCCCAGGAACATAACTGGTATACAGTCAAATATCTATCAGCACTTCTATAATTAATTAGAGGCAATAAAAAAATACAGACATACACTTAACCATTATGTGGTCATTAAGAAATGAGTTTAGGTTATATCTGGTTAATTTCTGGTTAGTATCAGCCACCAGAGTTAATAACTTAAAAAAATTTACTCAGATCACATCAGCTAAATATCTACTAGCAAACAATCAGTATAAGCTAAAGTGCAATAGTGTGCAAAATATAATAACAGATAAAACTTAGAATATCATAAAGTGAAATGTAAAGACAGTATATACATAAGCGACAATGCATTATATTGTATAATCCATGTATTGACCAGAACTCTTCTTTTCCTTATTTCTGCTTGTCTCCCCTTCTGTAGCTTGTGACTCACTATATGTTTTACCAGTTAGTAACCATTAATAACCATCAGATGCGATAAGTCTCCATAATCTTTTTCAGGTTTCTTAGTTTACCTGAACGCTTTTTTACACTGCTTATACCCCAATTTCTCTGCTTGCTGTTTTCCCTAGACTTGGATAACAATGAACACTCCTTTGCCACTTTAACAGCCCCACATATGTAATCTCAACACTCCAGTCCAATCCAGACCAGTCCTTACACCCCAAAAGGTCCTTTCTTTCTTTTTCTGGTCCTGACAACACAGCTTGAGTACTTGGAAACTTGCAGGAAATACAATATTTCTTTATATCTTCCTGTTGTCATCACTATAAGATAGAAACATAGAAACATAGACTTTGATGGCAGATAAGGACCGCTTGGCCCACCTAGTCTGCCCATTTCCCTACCTACAGGATAGGCCGCAGATCCTAGTTAACCAACAGCCTATTTCTTCCTACCCCCCACAAGAATTGCCTTATGTCTGTCCCATGCATTCTTGAATTCTCCCACAGTTTTAGACCCCACAACCTCCTCAGGAAGGCTGTTCCATGCATCCACTACCCTCTCTGTGAAATAATACTTCCTCACATTGCCCCTGAACTGCCCTCCTTCTATCTTTAAATTGTGTCCCCTTGTTCTTGCCAGTCTCTTTTTCTGAAAGATGCTACTCTCTTGGACTTTGTTGATTCCACTGAACTGGTAAAACATATAGTGAGTCACAAGCTACAGAAGGGGAGACAAGCAGAAATAAGGAAAATATAAGATATAAAGATAAAACAAAGATTATGATAATCTAGCACTATAACTGGCTGTCATGACTTACTTAACTTCCCTAATTAACTTATTCTGTTTTTATTTTCTTCTAATTTTACTGATTATAACCACTGAATAAGTTCTTATAATACTTGGGTTTGAGTCTGTATGTGGGCCTGTCAGCCCAACTTTAATCAGTTCATTTCAATCAATAATGTATACAAAATGTTTCAAGGTTTATCTGTAGAGAGATTAGCTGAGGAAGCTACAGCAGGTACAAATTAATCTTCTAGTATGGTGCTGCTATGGCGCTACAGTGCTTATAATAATTTATGACAATGCTTTCCTTTATATTACTTTAATTGACTCAAGCTACCTCTAAAATCCCAACACATTTGTACGATGGCTTATTTAAATAAAATACTTACTGTTGTCTCCTGATGTTATCTCACAGGCTCCAATGTAAATGCCGTGATGCGTGCACCATGTTGCACTCAGTGGCCTCAGCTAGGTAATGTCTAATCGGCTAGTCTTATAGCTCAGTATCTCTATGAATTTCAATAGATGTACCACAATAGGGTCTTTTTAACCCTAGACTCACACACACACACACTCGGTATTTGATTTTCTCATTCACTATTGTACGAGCAGGCCTCTTTTTCTATCAGCATGCTAGTGTGTGGTCAGTAATGGTGAATCTAACCACTGAATGCCACGCATGTGCTTAGTATCTAACAGAAAGTGGTCATGTGGTCTTCGGCTCCAAATAAAAAATGTATGCTTAAGTTAAAGTTTTAAAGAACCCTTCTGTCTCCTCAAGACCTTTATTAATTTGTCATATACATTACCAAAATAAGCAGAACAGACAAACCGGTAAACGGGTTTACGGGTAAACGGGTAAATAGACCAATAATAGACAAATAACAAACTTAAAAGTGGATAACAGTGCTTCCAAATTCTCCAATAAAAGAGTGAATATCAATTAAAAAACTGTTTTCTCTTCCTAATACTGTACACTGTATATATCAGTACAAAATGCCTCAAACACATTTAAAACTACTCAGAGTTACGGTGCAAATATAATGCACAATATAATGCACAATGCAGCACATCTCAGTAATTTCATCACAGTGAGTTTGTTCAGAGGAGTAACAATAATTATAACAATAAACTCTGTTAGTCTTCTAGTACTCCAGAGTTCAGAGTTCTTGGAAGAGTCCTCAACAATTCAGGTTTTAGACCTCCTCAGTAGAACCTGCAGCACACATACAACTGGGCTTGCTGCAGCTTTTGCAGTTAGGGACAGACTCTGCCACTGCCCAGACTCCTAGTCTCCCCTATAACAACACAATACTGCAGACCTCTTTGAGGACAAATACAAGCAGTACAAGTTCAACTGGAAAGACTCTGGTAAGTCCTAACACACAGGCAACAATGGCATACCTTTTAAAGGATTTTTAGGTGCTTATTTCAGGTCCTGCTAGTGCTGGCCTCTCTCAGCAAGGTGTGTATGGCTGAAAGCGGATGCTCTTCTGAGCATCGGGATCTTGCAACAGCATTCTGTATAGAAGCAACACCACCACCCTCTTCCCTGCTGGTGATGCCCCTACCTATGCTCACTAGCATCCCAGTAGCTCTTCCAATTGCCTTGTCACACTGCCTGACCACCTTTAGGTCCTTCAATATGATTACCCCCCAAGTCTCTTTCCTGCTTAGTTGTTGTTAGTATTACTCCCCCAATTTTGTACTCCGCCCCCAGGTTTCGATGGCTCAGATGCATTATTTTGCACTTTTTTGCATGAAATCCCAGCTGCCATACCCTTGACCATTGCTTCAGTTTTTTTAGACCCCTGCTCATCCTTTCCACAACCTCCTCCCCCAGAGTGTCCACTCTATTGTAGATTTTGGTATCATCCACAAAGAGGCAGACTTCCCTTCCAGTTCCTCTGCAATGTTCAAAGACATTAAAGAGGACTGCTCGTAGCACTGAAACTTGAGGTACCCACTGGTCACACTCCCTTCCTCAGAGTGAACTTCATTTACCACCACCCTCAGTCACCTATCACCTAACCAATTTCCTACCCAGGTTACCACCTTTTTGCCCACCCCCAAGATACCCAACTTGCTTACTAGGCTGCTATGTGGAATGGTGTCAAAAGCCTTGCTAAAATCCAGTTCGGCCATATCCACCGCTTCCCCCTGATCTAACTCCTTGGTCACCAAGTCAAAGAAATCAACCATTTAATATTTTTTTCATGAAATCTTCCAAAGGCACTGGCTTGGCACAGCACATGTCTACCCTGAAAGTTTTGGGAAAAAATCCATCCTGTGTAGGCTGCATCTGACAGCAAACCAAAAAAAACATGTTAAGAACAGGAAATACATTAGACGTCTACGTGAATATGACATATATGAGTCTCAGAAACCACTTGAAGCCCTTGAAGGGCTGTCTGGCAAATGTATTTATTTATTTGTTTGTTTCAGTCTGGGATTAACACCTTTGAGCCAATTGCTCATTTACAAAGATTACAAGTCAAACATAGTACTGAACAGAATAAACAGCAATGGTTCAATGTCGTAAGGGCGATTGCTGAAAGGCGATCGTCCTTATGGCATGTGTACATCGCTGAAATTCAGTTTAGGCTATGTACAACCCCAGCGACAGAGAAAATGGTGCAAGGAATTGTAATTTTACTTTTATGCGGGGGGGTGCAAAGCCCTCCCAACACCCCCCTATTTTTACATTCTCAACTACAGTGGGGTGCATGTCGGGGGTGCATCAGTGCAAAAAAATGTTCAGCTACTCAGGCCGGGCGAAACAAAACATACCTGTACCCGGACCCAAACCCTGCGACCCAGCAAGCCCAGGCCAGCACCCACCACACCATGCCATGGAGCCAGCTCAGTGGTAGACCATGGCACCACCCCTCACAAACCCTCCCTCCCCTCGCTTGGCATGCTCGCTCCCTCCTCTGCATGTATGTATAGTGACATCCCATCACCATTTGTGAACCGTCCCCATACAATCAACCTCCCTACTCCCTCGCCATCTGAGTATGCACCACAAGTGGGTTGCCATTTTGGGAGGAGCCCACTTGTGACATGCCCAACTCACAAGATCCCAACAGCAACAACAGTATATACACAGAAATACATTGGTGTACAAAAGATAACTTGATTTCAAGGTTACATAGGTTACATAAAAAACAATTGTGCTTAATTGTCAAGCTACACATTGGTTATAGATTGTCTTGAAATTTCCAATGAAATTTCACTATCACTCCTACATGTATAGACAGGCAGTTCAGGTCTATTCATAGAAGTAAGCTGCCAGAGGGCGTGGCCTGACCAGGCAGAAGATGGCAGCATAGTTCAGAATCTCTGCAGGAATTAATGCAATCTAATCTCATCCAGCCTTCACCAGACCTTTCCTTGGTGCCAACTCCTGTGACCACCCTGTAATCTTACTGCCTCACACAGTTTGTAAGTCATTTTTGATCCATCTACTTATATTCAATTATTCTACACTGTACTGCAGCATACTAAGCCTCATCCTTCAGCATTATGGCAGCTCTCCAAGTACAGCAAAGCTCACTTGCTAGAGTGGAAGTAATGTTTTCTAAACTGATGGCTGAGATTAATGATCTAAAAACCTCCACCCAACAGAATGCGACCACTCTTGAAACTTTTAGCCAGAAAATTGCATTTAATGAGAAAGCAACGGCCTGTAACACCACTACTATTCATGACCTCCAGGCTACTCTCCAGAATCAAGATTGGACTTTTAAATCCCTACAAGCCAAAATTGATGATATTGAAAATCGTAATCTTCACAACAATTTACGATTTGTTTGCTTCCCTGAAGGTGTAGCATTAGGAGACACTACTGCGCTTTTATCACATGTGCTGCCTGCAATGCTTAAACTACCTCCTGACCTAACGTTAATCATTGAGCGGTCTCACCGCACTCTGGGTCCCAGGCCAACATCAGACCAGCCACCAAGGCCTAGCATTGCTCGCTTCTTGAACTATTCCCACACAGAATTAATACTGAAATGAGCCATAGAAATGGGGAAACTTCAGTGGCAAGAGTTTAATATTTCCATCTACAGGGACTTTTTAAAAGATTTAACCATCAGAAGGAAGGCCTACAATCCACTTAAACAAATCCTCCACCAAAGAAACATTAAATTTGCTCTACATTACCCCGCAACACTATGCCTTTTCTCAGGCTCTTCCTTCAAGGATTTGGAAACCCCTGATGCCTTAGCCAACTATCTGGAGGTCTCTCTCTGCAGTCTTACCCTGGGAGGTTCAGCAGCAATTGGCAACCCTAACACAGCTTTGGTATCCACATGGAGGGTGGATAACAAGGTACAGGAACATGGGGAAAGTGTTGCAGAACTCGCAGCCCCAAACGGCAACGCCGCAACTGATTTGACCCCAAGGCAATCAACACAGCTAAAAGAGAAACGTCTGTCGGGGCATTACTCTTCAAGACTTTCATGCTGTTCTAGCAAGGTTTCACCCCAAACACCCCAAGCTGCAGCCTCTCACCTTCAAATCAACCCCTGTGTTCCCTTGAGCAATACATTTGCTCTCTTGGAGGATGACATGCACTTCTCGCAGGAGGATGTTTCCCAGCAAATTTCAGATGAACATCCCTCTAATTTGGGCCCTGTGCCTCAGGGATGTATTTCTGCTTATACTTCATGGACAGAAGTTGTTGCAAGTTCCCCACTCAAATCTTTAGAGCCACCCAAAAAGAAACGTAGGGCAAAGACCAAAAGCAAGAGCATCAATAGTCACAATCCTGCTAATAAGGCTAAGGTGTCATGAGCTTATATGGTCAGTAATATGGTCACAGTTGCTATATCTTGGTAGGTTTTACTTCCAGGATACTTAAAGGGAGTGGCAGTACACTTTTTCTGCCTAGCCGCCCGCTCTACAGTCTATGCTACCTGGTTGTTTTCTCTCCTAGCGGGTGCAGAAAGCAAAGGCTGTACATTGCGGTGCGATCAATTTACCTTTTGTTGCAGTTTTTAAATGAGCAACTTAAAGGTCTTCAAGGGAACTTTGGTATATCAGCAATGCTTTTCTAACCCATTATTTTAGTGTTAGATCTTGTACATTACCTCACTAAACAGGCTGTCTGTATCTAGCTTTTTACTCTCCAATTTAGCAGTGCATCAGGTTTATAGTCCTTTGGCTGTTCAGTTGCATATCTTCAATCAGTATGTATCCTGATTATTGCCTTTTCTTTTTTCATATGTGAATTATTATGTATTAAAAGGCAACTTACCCCTTCCCTCTCCTGAAGACAGGTTCATAAGTATTATTGGCAACTACATTTAATCTATCTCCTTCCCTACGCTCCATTATTCTTACTACCTCCTGTTTACAATATGGAACTATCATTAGCACTCAAAGAGGTGGGCTATGTTTGGTGTACTGTTGCAAAAATTGTCAATCTACATCTTCCTTATGCTCCTTATTTTACTCGAAGCCTACATATATTATAGAAATCCACTGCTGTGTGGTTCCTCCTGTTTTGGGACTCACTAGGCGTAGTCTTCTAGACCTAATCACCCCATATAACACCTATTTAGGCAATTTTTGAGTAATCAGAGCTGATCTTTACTATGACTATCTCTTCTGTCTACAGTTGTCACCAAAGCCTATACCTCTCCACATAATCCCGATTTGCATTTGGCTCAAGGGGTAAGGGCTTAAATTGACCTCCCCGTTCTTCTTTCCCCCTCAATATTGTATTTATTATGTACTTATTCAGTTGCACTGCAAAGTATACTCAGAGTCACTCTAATGTGGTAATGATCTACTTTTCCTTTTATATTTGTTCATTTGCATTCCACCTGGCTCCCTGAATTCCTTGCTCTGTGTCTAGGCTGTACTGGCATCTCATATATGGTTCTTTAATTTATCGTTATTTCGAGTTGGTATATCTTGTACTATTACTACTAATGTTTATAAATAAGTTCTGGTGTTTAGCTTTATTCTTATGCCTTGTCTTGTTAGCTTAGAATTAAGCTGAGGTTATTATAGTCCCCTGCATTTCTTGGTATTATTCCCTTTCAGTTTAGCTTATCAGGAATACTTACTTTATTATATTACTAGGATCAGACTAAGGTTTGGTACGATATTTATAACCGGTCCTCCCTAGTCTCCTCCCTACATTGACACCCCAGAGTGTGGTGAGAGAGTCTCTTAGCCAGTTGGCTGACTCATATCTCCTCACACCCATAAAACATTTTCTTTGTTATTTAGCTTACTAGTATTGTTGTTGGTAATGACTTTTCTCCTTCCCCATCTCTATTCTAACTTTAATAAGATATCTGTGCTACTCATGTATCATACATCTCACTTTTTTTTGGCTTGAATGTTTCTGCCACTCTCTGCATATACGTAAGCTCTCTATATTGTATTCTAATCATCCTCAGCCTTATTTATTTGTCCCTTCACACTCCAATGATTATTCCCTTTCTTTAACACAACAATATGAGTGACATACTTTTATATACATGGAACGTGAAGGGACTTAATTCTCCTTGTAAGAGGAAGCGAATTCTTTCACATCTCAAAAAAACATAAAACACAAATTGCTTTCCTTCAAGAAACAAAATTATTAGCAGAGTATGTTCATAGACTTAAAAAAAGATTGGATCGGTCAGATCTACAAATCATCCTATACCTCAAAATAAAGAAGAGTTGCTGTTCTTATTCATAAGATTCTCAAATAGTCCCTTGTAAACTCCATTTCTGATACTGACGGCAGATGAGTGATGGTCAACCTGAATACCAACTCTGGTCCTGTTCTGCTTGTTAATGTCTATGCACCCAAGTCCGATTCCCCAGAATTTTTTCATAATTTAGCTCAACTGATTCTATCCTTTAACACTGATAATACACCAGTTATCCAGTTATTCTTGGAGGAGATCTTAACTTAGCTTTAGAAGCCAGCAATGACAGAAGTATCCCCACTACAGAGGCTCAGAAGTATTAAAGCCCTCTCATTACTAATGTAAGATGTTGGATTCGCTGATGTATGGTGCCTCCTTCACCCCCGTGATCGAGAATTTACTTTTTACTCCTTTCTACATCAGACATACAGTAGAATTGACTACTGGTTAGCCTCTCCTGTTATAATGGAAAAAAAAAACTATTGATTCATCCATCTCTCCCATCAGAATCTCAGACCATTCCCTTGTCAAATTGCAACTTTTGTGGAGCCCATTAGTACCTAAATCTTCTTATTGGTGGCTGGACCCTCTCCTTCTCAAGGATCCCAATTTTTTACCCATGATCAAAGCACAAATTCAGGACTTCCTCTTTCTCAATACCCCGACTGAATCTTCTATGTCCTCTGTATGGGAATATCTTAAAGCTATGATTTGAGGGGAAATTATCAGTTATGATGCACATAGGAAAAGAGTAAGGGAACAACAGCTGGTTGACTTGGAAAAATCTCTTAAGGCTAAAGAGAATGTATACTTTTCTTCTAATAAACACTGTCCTGATTCTCAACTTCATCTTGAAATTCTTCAACTTAGAGATAAAATTAACAAATTAATTTCTCGAAAAACCTTACTGGCCTTGTTTAAACTTAAATATAAGTTTTGAGAACACGGCAATAAAAATGGGAAACTCCTCTCTTACTAGCTCAAGGCACAAAAAATGGAATGACACATCCTAAGCCTAAAAGATGAACAGGGTACGATTCACTCTGACAACCCCTCTATAGATCGCATCATGAAAACCTTTTATCAAAAACTATAACACAAATCCTCCATCTATTTTACAAATTCAACAGTTCCTTAAATAGTTACATCTTCCTCATCTTTCTATTCTTGAAACAAATTCTTTAGAAGAACCCTTCTCGCTTCAGGAAGTCCAGAAAGCTTTGTCTTCCTTGGAATTCTGCAAATCCCCTGGGGGTGATGGATTCCCTGTCGATTTCTATCAAATGTTTTCCGACACCTTATGTCCCCTTCTTCTTAATGTTTATCAAGAAGTTTCCAATGCCGGCAAGCTTCCCCCATCTTGCACTGAAGCAATCATAACCCTGATCCCTAAAAAAGAAAAAGACCCTACTCACCCCACAAGTTGCAGGCTCATCTCTTTATTAAACACAGATGGGAAGATATTTGCTAAACTACTAACTTCTTGACTTGAATCCTCGATTCCCAAGCTAACTCATTGTTCACAAGCTGGTTTTATTAAACATAGATCTGGTTCTGATCATCTATGTTCCTTATTTAATTTAATTTAATTTAATTCACAAAGCCAAATCCCTTAAGACACCAGCTGCAACCATAGCTATTGATTTCAAGAAGACCTTTGATTCCTTAAACTGGGACTACCTTCATCAAGTTTTATCTTATTTTGATCTTTCTCATACCTTTTGCTCCTGGATCAAGCTATTATATAACTCCCCTGTTGCTAAAGTACTTACTAATTCCACCCTTTCCTCTTACTTTCATCTAGCAAGGGGAACTAGACAAGGCTGTCCCCTGTCACCTTCCCTGTTTATTTTAGCCATGGAATCCCTGACTGCTTGTTTACGTCAAACTTCTGGCATTATGGGCATACCTGTGAGCAGTTCAAGATATGTTTCTTTCTCCTATGTGGATGACCTCTTAATCTTACTCAAAAACCTGAATGAGGCTGGGCCCCTGTTGGTTGATTTGCTTAATAATTTTACTAAAATTTCTGGCCTTGCTTTGAATTATGTCAAATCACAAATTATGCCCCTTAACGATCACTGTAAAGCCTTTATGAACATACCTCTTGGATTCCGAGGGCCACAGGGTATAACATATCCAGGAATCAAAATGACTAGTAACTTAGGGAAGATATGGGTCATTAACTTTAACCCCTTATTTGATAACATAAAAACAATTCTGGACAGATGGAAGCTTCTTAATCTCTCTTTCATGGGGAAAATTGCAGCCATTAAGATGTCCATTTCTCCCAAGATTCTTTACCTCTTTGCCAATATTCCTTTAGCCTTACCATCCTCCTTTTTTGCTAAAATTGATAAATTAATAGGTAACTTTATCTGGGAAGGAAAACCACCGAGATTTAACTGCAACAAACTTCAATCACATTGGAAAAAGGGGGATTCGGACTCCCCTGGTTCAAAGGCTACCTCTGGGCTTTCTGAATGGCCCAAACCATTAAATGGTTTCAGAAACCCTCCCCTCACTCACCACTATGAGTTGCAATGGAATCCGCATTGTGCCTGGGAGGAGTTCCCACTTCCTTCATTTTTAATCCCATTTCCTCTGAACTAAAATCTCACCTGACTATATCATCCTCTGTTCTTTATTGGGAACTAAACCACAAATTCCTGAAATCCAACCCAACACCCTGGTTTTATGCCCCCTTATGGGGCAATCCACTGCTCACTCTAGAAGATCACCCAATTTTCTGTCATACATGGAGGAACAAAGGCATTTTCTTTCTCGGAAATATCTTGAACCAGAATTCACTCACTCTTAGATCATTCTCAGACTTGCAGGTCATATGGAAACTTCCTAAACAGGACTTCTGGAAGTTTTTACAAATTTGGGCAGCATATAACTCTCTCTCTAGTTCAGTGTATAGGCATACTCTTCTAAACCCATACATCTCACACTGGACTAATTTAGCAGTAAAATTAAATAGCTCCATTGACAAAGACGTTATTGATAATCTACCTGATCAGTCTATACAGGCCAAAAAATAAATGGAGTACTCTTCTTAACTACAATATTTCAGATGCATAATAGAGTAATTGTTGGCGTATTGCACATAATACCTTTAAAGATGCCTGTAGTTCTTTAATACAAACTAAAATCCTACCTCTTTGGTATAGAACTCCCTCTGTGCATCAACGAATGCGCCTATTAAATAATAATAATTGCTGGTGCCGCAGTTTGGCCAACGGGGATCTACTTCATATCTTGTGGTCTTGCACGCCCATTAATAAGCTCTGGCATAAAGTCTGTTTACTTGCCTCCAGAGTAACAGGACTAAAACTACCTTTTGACCCCAAGCTATTCCTTCTAGGCATCCTTATCTCCAATAGCTCTCTCCTCTCACATGCACATTTTAGATGGCTAAACATACTTTCTCTTCTGGTCAAACGTCTGATTCTTATGAAATGGAAATCAACTCTGGTGCCTTCTCTTTCAGATGTTCTTCAAAGCCTCTCTCAGTATGCCTCCCTAAACCGATTATCTCATGTTACTCATAACCGACTCACTGTATATGACAGATGTTAGCAGGATTACTTCAAGTACATCGAACCTAGTTCTTCTAGACCCTACTTCTTAGGGATATTTAGCCCTCCTTCTTATTTTGCTCTCAGATTAGGCTTTCTCGAAACTTTTGTGCACAGATTTCTCCTCTTTGTTCCCTTCTTCTCTGTTTTTTCCCTCTCTCCTTCCCTTCTTCCTTACTTTTTTCTTTCTTTCCTTGCACACTTTTCTCTTATCTTCACCTCTCCATTACTGAACATTGTTCATATTTCCACATTTATCACTTTTTGCTATTTACTGAATGCCTTGCCATAGGCTGTCCTAGCATGTATTTCGTACATGGTTGATATTTCTGATCCTGTAATACTCTATTGATCGTAACCCTTCTGCTCTCCACTTACATGCTGTCTAGGTTTGTGTTTTATTATCAATACATGTATATAAGGCTTCTCCAATAAGTTTACCCTAAATACTGTCTTTTGTTAAGTGATATTTTATACCTTACATGGAGGATAGTCTTCTATTGTACTAGATGTGTGCTTTCTTATATACTCAAATTTCAATAAAAAGATAAAGTGAAAAAGAAGTAAGCTGACCTATGCTGAGTGCACAGACCAGCAGAAGGATTTCAGGAACTCTTGCTTGGGTAGGGTAGGGCCACCAGAAATAAAAGCTTTGTTGAAGATGTGCTTGAGTGGCAGCCTAAGAGTGCTTTGTCATTGGAGGTAGAGGGTCAGTGGTGAAGGATAGAGGATGGGGAGAAATAGGAAGGGGGAGGTTGAGGAGGGTTGGCAGTGAAGTGGGGAGGGGTGGTACAGGTGGGAGGTGGATAAGGTTAGGGCAGTAATATGTGGGGGTTGAGGTGGAGGAGGAAGCAGAGGATGGGACAGGGGGGCAGGGGTGGGGGTCAAGGGCTAGAGGGGGATAAATCTATAGTAATGTTGCAGTGGGTGGTTGGAGGGGATGCTTAATGATATTCCAAGTGCTTGAATTAGAGTGTTCAGGGGACTCTCAATTGTTAGTATAGGGGTTAGGTTGGGTTGGGTCACTCACATACACTAGCGAGAGCTAGGAGTGCTCAGAGACCAGCTTTGAATTTGATGACCTTCCTAATGCTTTATTTGACCTGAAAATAAACATTTAACAGTTAAGTGATTTAAAACCAAGTAATGCATAAATAATTTAGTACTGTTGGTACACACAAAAAAATAACTGTGTAACTGTAAATATTGGGAAAAAAGTGGTGCAGTAGAAGTCATGGTAACATAAAGAACGTCTATGCAGTGTCTGTATTAGATCATTAAGGATGACCTTAAATACCTCACATAACTTCTCCAACAATGTAATCCAGAAATGGATCCCATGTCTGAGTGTAGTCCTGATGTTTCTCTATTGCAGAGTTGCTAAGCCTCTCATTATGAGCCAGGAGTCTCATTGCCTGCTTCCAGCTGAGCAAAACTTTGAGATCAGTTGTTCTCCATTGTTGCAGGATAAGACCTTTGGCTTTGATGTTGACTGCCTCTAAGCACTTACCCTGCTGAGGGTTTAAGTGTGAGGCTGTTTGTGGCAATCCAAGGATATGCAACTAGGGGAAGATTGGTAAGTGGAGTTTAAGGATCTCTTTAATGGCCTTCCAGAAATCCTGAATACTATACTTGGGGAGCACCATAGGACATGAAGCAGTGTATCTCCAGGGCCTCACACCACCTGTACTGATCCGTTGGATAGTACTCCTAACATATGAAGAATGTGGGAAGTACTGTACTATACCAATAGTGGAGAATCTTATTTTGGATCAACCAATACCTGATGTCTCTGCAGGCTGTATTTCTGCTGTGCCAACATCTGGCCCACTCCTCCAGGGAAAAGTCAACTGCTGGATTGTTTTCCCAGTGCACTTTTGCAGCCAGAGTCTACAATGGCTGGGTGTCACATAAGGGCATGTAAATAAATGTCTCCTGCCGTACCCTTTAGTGGCTTCAGCCAGGACAGGGGTGAATGGTCAAGGAAAATATTATCAACAGTAGGTAGAGATTACAAAACATTCTGCAAGACACTGTGAATTTGTAAACATTTCCAGTGGTTTCTTCTGGAAATGCTTTCATTAGTGCCCAGGTATTCAAATGATTGTAGCTGCTTGGTATTGGTGATAAGCTGGTCATGGACACAAACAACCCCCTGTGCCTTCCATGAGTCCCAGGAGTGTTTTTTTTTCTGTCCACCATGATTAGGGAGCTCCTCCATAAAGGCATAAGCTTAATAGAGCATAAGTAAATTTTTAGGAATTTTCCATGGGCTTTCCAATCATGCCAATCATGTTGTGGAGTCAAAATCAGTGGTGGAATTCAAGCATGCATGGGACAGTCATAAGGCAATTCTGGGGGTGGGGGTAAGAAGAAGTAGGCTGCTGGTTAACTAGGATCTGCAGCTTATCCAGTAGGTAGGGAAATGGGCAGACTGGGTGGGCCAAGCGGTCCTTATCTGCTGTCAAATTCTATGTTTATATGTTTCTATGCCAAGAAACCATAAACATATAGGGTATGATTTAACTTTATTAGGTAATGACCCATAGAGAGACACAGTGGGGCAAACATGGCCCATGAGATGATATTTCATATGGACCAGTAATGGGGATCACTCTGTTTTGTTGCCAATTCAGTGAAGGGGTTGAACACATAAAAAGTCTAGATGATATTCCTTAAACTATGGGAGGTCCCCCCCCCATTTCTAGTGAGCATGAAGTTTCCCCCTACTATACCAAAGTGGTTTACCCTCCCAAACGAAAGTTGCAAAAAGTTTGCAAATTCGTGAAAAACATTGATCAGGGATCTGCATGGGAAGGTAACTGAGCAGGTACAGCAGTTTAGTAGAGATGGCCATACACTGAGACACAATGTTACCTGCTAAGACTAAATGTAAGACTTTCCATCAGTTACATTTGATTTGGAGAGCTTGCAGTATGGGACAAAGTTGAGTTTCAGTACTGAGGGGATATCATCTATGATTATGACCCAAAGGTATGTAACACCCCCTGCAGCCCATTTTAGGCCCACCTGGATGAAGGGTGTTCAGTGGCAATGCTTAGTCATGTGGAGAACCTGTGTTTTGCCCTTATTAACCCTAAGACCTGACACAGCAGGGAACTGCTGTAATACTTACATAAGGGCAGGCACTGAGGACTTGTCAGAGGTGAGCAATACCAAAAGATCATTGGCATATAGCAGTGCCAGACAAGATACAACACAAAACTGCAGTAGACAAACTGTATGGAGTTATTGCAGTAAACAAGGCAATTTCAGTTGCAGTTAATCCCTTTTGTGATGCAGTGTGACAAGATACGGCATTGCATCCTGGCTTGCTCCACTGTAGTAATAATAAAATAATAATAATAATTTTATTTTTAAAGTGCCTTTCAAATTTCAAAGCGCTGTACAATCATACAAAAAATACAATCCAATGCAATCATCATTATAATACAATATAAAACGCTCATAAAACCACAATTTTATAAACAGATCACATAATACTATAAAAAGGCCATGTGATACAGATGGGTTTTAAGGCCACTCTTAAATTCCCTCAGGGAGGTGCACTGCCGTAACCGATGGGGCAGAGAGTTCCAGAGAGTGGGAGCAGCATAAGAAAAGGCTCTACAGCCAGATGAATTTAAACACACTCTTGGAATCTCTAGCAACCCCTCGTCGGCCGAGCGGAGCAATCGGCCAGGGCAGTAAGATACAAGAAGATCTTTCAGATAAGCTGGACCCTGATCATGTAGGGCTTTAAAAGTCAGTAAACAGACTTTAAAGGTCATCCGCCACCGAACAGGAAGCCAGTGTAGTTCGCGCAGCACCAGGGTAATATGACAAGACCTACTGGTTCTCGTCAAAAACCAGGCTGCCGCGTTCTGCACTAGCTGAAGGCGGTGGATTTCAACCTCAGAAAGCCCAAAATACAGGGAGTTGCAGTAGTCCACACAAGAGGACACAAAGGCGTGGACCAACATAGGTAACATGTCAGACGGAACAAGGTGTTTCACTCTAGCGATATTCCTAAAATGGTAAAAGGAAGTCTTGATGACCGCTGACACCTGTGAATGCAGTGTCAGCCTGTCATCCAAGATAACTCCTAGGTTATGCACCTGTTCAGAGGTCGGGAGTGACACACCCCCAAGAAAAATTCCTGACAGTGCAACAACAGGCGACCCCTCTATCCGACAGCCCGGGTCCACCACCAAAACCTCCGTCCTTTCTGCATTCAACTTCAGCCAGCTAGAATCCATCCAACCCTGGATTTCTCTCAGACAGCTATTAAACACTGAGGTAGCTCAATCCTGGTCAGGAGCAAAAGACAGTTATAGCTGGGTATCATCTGCATAGCAATGAAACCTCAGCTCATACCATCTTATATTGTCTCCGAGGGGCAGCATATACACCGCAAATAACATGGGAGACAGCACAGAACCCTGAGGCACCCCACATAACAAAGGTATAGGGCCAGAGGAAAAAGCCCGACACAACCCTTTGTGATCTCCCAATGAGGAATAAGGGTGAACCATGAAGATGGTTCGATATCCACAAATCCTACCTCAAGGTGCTAACAACACCACGTGATCCACGGTGTCAAAAGCCGATGAGAGATCAAGAAGAACTAAGATAGAATGTCTCTTCTGGTCTCTCGCCCTCAAGAGATCATTAAGCACCTGAACCAGCGCAGCCTCAGTGCTATGTCTTTTACGAAAACCCGATTGGAAGGGTTCGTAGATGCCATGGATGGTTAAATGGTTCTCCAATTGGGACGCCACTACTTTCTCAATCAGCTTCCCAATAAAGGGAAGGTTTGAGATAAGTCTGTAGTTTGTGAAACAGTCAGGGTCCAAGGTAGCTTTTTTCAAGAAGGGTGTCACCACCGCCTCTTTCAGGGAGCTAGGAAACTCACCTGATTCCAAGAAGCACCAGACTATTTGCACAAGGATTGGGCTGATGATATCACAACAACCCAATATTAGGGAAGTCAGTCCAGGATCCAAACTACAGCTCGTAGGGTGCACGCCATGGATAATCCTCATGACATCCACAAAATCTGGTCTGCTGCAGGAACACCAGGAAGACAGAGGTACTGTGAACTCATGCTGTTCAATGGCATCCCCCTTAGAAGCCACCGGACGCAAATCCATCCTGATGTCAGCTACCTTATTAGCAAAGAATCAAGCAAGCTCCTCACACTCTAATTGCGAAAAAGCTTTCCGAACTTGTAGACAGGCTGGGTTGCACAGCCTGTCCACAGTTCGAAAAAGCTGAGCCGGTCGATTCCTGACTACTGCAATCTCCCTGGACAGGAATTCTGCCTTCTTATGGGAGATTGCAGATTGATAGACAGAATAATGGTCCATCAATCTAAGGTGCTTGGCATCAAGGGTGGATCTGCGCCAGCAACGTTCTAATCTTCGCCCCTGTCTCTGCATCTCCCTCAGCGTCTCATCAAACCAGGGCACCGTGGGATGAAGGGAAAGGGGGCGTACATGAACAGGAGCAATAGTATCCAAAGCAAGTGTAACAGCCTTATTATAGGCTGTCACCACAGTCTCCGGACTACTGCTTGCCAACACAGGGAACGAGAGGTCGAGAACCGCCGCAAGGTCCTGGGGTGTAATATCCCATAAAGGGCGGTATCTCACCATCTCCACAGGGGTAGGCCTTCTCAGGGGGGTACTAAAATTGAACCTCACCATGTAGTGGTCCGACCAAACGACTGGTTCCACCCCCCAAATCGAAAGCATCAATCCCAAGGTGAAAGACTAAGTCCAAAGAGTGCCCAGATTTATGGGTAGCGGTGGAAACCACCTGTGTAAAGCCCAAAGAAATCATTAATTGGAGGAAG
The DNA here is from genome assembly GCA_016271365.2 of Neoceratodus forsteri. Classification (NCBI taxonomy): domain Eukaryota; kingdom Metazoa; phylum Chordata; order Ceratodontiformes; family Ceratodontidae; genus Neoceratodus; species Neoceratodus forsteri. Next base: position 1,182,708,967 of record CM028131.1, read on the forward strand.
TGATTACCAAATTGAGAGAGTTCATCGTCGATCCAGGCGTTGAAGTCGCCCAGAATCATCAATCTGGGTGACTCAAACGACATGTCGACGATGAAGTCTGCCACTTCCTGTAAGAACCGTTTCCAATCTCCTGGTGGACGGTAGATGAGTACGATTTGAACAAAGGACTCAGCCTCCCCCATAACCACACTCATGAGGTCCAATTCTGTCTTGAAACAGACTGCAACCCCCCCACCCCTGCGGTCCAATCTCGGGTGGTGTATCACCGAGTACCCAGCTGGAGTCATAGCTTCCAACGCGGGGCCTGGATTTTCATCCAGCCAGGTCTCGGTGATGCAAGCCAGGTCCACCGAACTAACAAGATCAGCTATAATGCCCGTCTTGTTTCAATGTAGAATATACTTCTTGTCTACTGCTATGCCTCTGATGTTGGGGTGTGGTCTGAAGGCTGTCACAAACCCACTCAGCAGGTCAGGCCCTCTACTCCCAAAGTGCCACCCTCCGAGTGCAGTCTTGTGAACAGTTTAACAGAACAAGGTAACCCTCTTGTCTGTTTTGTGAGTTTGGATCAACCTTTGGTCTCAAGACTTGGAGGGATTCAAACTGTGAACCTCTTGCCAGCAAACCCAATGCACAGGCTCAGATATTTCTGTCTTTGGGGGGGACAGATATCTTTGCCTACAGGCAGCTAACCAGGTAGACAGAGATGAACCCTTAAAAATGTTATTAAAGACCTCAGATTTAAAACGCTTCTCTTTCCAGTTTGGTATCACCATTCAAGCTTATGCCTAGTGTCTGCTATAACCATATGTACTTTTCTTACAAATGAAAGAAATTCAAAGACAGACCAAGTATGCTCTAAAAAGAGTTTTGCCAAAAATAGATAAAAATATATAAAACACAAGATACAGAACTATTATATCACAAGACATATAAATCTTTCAAAAGAACAAGGTTTAAACAGTGCAAATTCCTACAATAATATTTAGATTTATCTCTCTTTCTAAATACCTGTTTAAAAGTGCTCACAGATGTTTCTTTGTCAGAGTCTAGATAAAAGTGTCCTGAAGAAAAACAGAATTAATGTTTAAAAGCTGGTTTTCCCCACCTATTTTGCATGAGGTCACCTAGCTCCTCCCTGTCAGAATATATAGAAAAATATATCTATATAAAAACAGGATATCTTTTTTCAAGAATTAAATTCTGCAATCCTCAGCATGACTCATGTCCCTTAAATGACATTTCTTTGATCTTAATCAGTATCCTCTCTCACACAGGCATCAAGGAACCTTTACAACTTCACACCAGTTTGCTAAACCTGGTTTCCCCCTCTAACGTCATAAACTTTTTTATGACTTCCTTTTAACAAGTACAGCTATAATTAACTTAGAAAAACAGGAGATTCCTGATTAAAGCCTTGTCTGTAATTAACTCACGGCTTTCATCTTTTAGCAGAGATCTGGGTGGGGGGTGAGCGAGGTCACTCTAAGAGCACTAGATTTTTGACAGAGACAGTCAGTAATACATTTTTATATTTAAAAAAAATGATTCAGCACTCAGAACTGGCTGTCCACATCACAATGGCAACTGCTTGTGGCTCAATGGAAAGCATGAAGAGCAGGGGTGAAAAGGGGCAGCCTTGCCTGCTGCACTTATGCAGTGGGAATGGAGAGGATAAAAGGCCTTGATGGAGACCCTAGACCTGGGTCTGAATAAAGAATTTGGATCCATTGTAAGAACTCAGGGTGTTATAAAGGCCCAGTTCACTATGTCAAAGGCCTTTTCAGGGTTAACAGAGAATGCAGAAGCTGGCAATTGAGATTCTTGGGATGCCCTTATGAACACAAGTAGGGAGCACATGTGGTCAGAGCCAACCCTTCCTTTAATGAAGCCCACTTATGCTGGATATATCAGCTGTGGTAAGCATCCTTCCAGGTGTGAGGTGAGGACCTTGGACAGAACTTTGGAATCTGAACTTATTAGAGAAATGGTGTGGTAAATGAAGAAGAGAATACTATCCTTCTCTTCCTTGGGGGTGATAGTGATAATCACCCCCTTCGGCATAGGTGGTAAAGTCCCTTGTTCAAAGACCTGGTCAAACATGAATGTGAGATGTGAACCCACTAATCTGGGCATATTTTTGGTATTAATCTGCTGGAATGCCATCATCCCTTGGTGTTCGGGAGGAGAGAGAGAGCTTTAATGGCTGATACAATCTCCTGTACTAAATGAGACAACCCAGAACCTGTTTCTGGGCTGGTTCAAGGCAGACCAGCCCTTTTGGGTAACATGGGTCTTATGCAGGATAGTTACTACTGTACCTTGCTACCTAAGCTGGTTAAGAACTGTCTTCCTCTTAATGGGGGGATGAAGGCCCTTCACGTTCCATGTGACTAAATTTACTTTTGATTGGGCCATAATGGGACACCAGCAGTTCTGGAGGGATTTTGAGAAAAGGTATCCCAGCTGGGTAGTCCACAGAGTGCTGCTCCCCGAAATTCCCATCCAGCAGTGTGTGACCTTGTAGGCATACATATAAGACTGTATCCTAACATATCACCTGAATGACTAGAAAATATAAAACCAAACAGTAATAAACCAACTTTGTACTGTACACCCAGGGGCTAGTCCCCTGGCACCCAACAGTTAAAAACATAAAAGAAGTGGGATTTGTGACTAACAAACTCCCTCACCCGCACATCTGTAGACTTTATCTTCCACACCCATGGAGCAAAACTGTTACCCAAAGTGGGAAAAGTAAAATTCTAGGGAGTGAGTAAAGGAACCATTACCTGTGCCTACCCATATAAATAGACCCCAACAAACCCCTGTCCCATAAATGGGGACTTGTTCACCTGACTAGATTCCAGTGCTGAGTAGGATCGGAACTGGGGCATAACACACAGAGGGGGTGTGGGAATCCTGCCAATTGCACCAAAACATTTGCAAAATTTTGATTCAGGAGACAGACACATTAAGAATATCCCTGGGTAGGTTGGGAAAGAGTAACTAGAAAAATAAAAAATGACAAAGAGACTTACTCTCCTTCATGAAGACTGGGGTGGTCCTCCTTTGCCCTCTTGGCATCAATAAATGAGATGGTAGGTGATTTCATGCCAAGGACAGCAGGTGGGTTCCCCTGGTAAGCATAAAGTAGAACAGAGAGAAAAGGAGAGAGCACATCAAGAGTCAGTCATGTAAATCACCCAGGGAAGTTGAGTACCATTGTCCATATGCTGAGATTGATATTTAGCTCTTTCAGCCATCACATTTTCAATGGGGGACCGATAAAAGGGTTCATAAGGTTTTGACCCTATGGGCTCCCCCCTCACTTCTGAGACCAAACTAGAACCCAGCACCATGTTATTCATGTCAAATATGGGCCTGTAATACCTATGGATATAGAGCCCTCCTGTCTGAAGGGGGTCCAAACTTCCTGCAACCTGCCTCCAGCTCCAAAAGGAGTTATGTAATGTAATGTAAAATTTATTTCTATAAGACGCCTTCTCAAACTCAGGACACCTTTACAAAATTCCATAAGCAGCATTAAAACCACAATAATAAATAACATTTTATCCATAACAAACTTAACATACTTTAAATCACCGAAAAAGCTTGGTTAAAAAGGAAGGTATTTAGGGCTTTTTTAAAACCCTCCAGTCAGGCTATTTCGTATCTGGCAAGGTAGAGAATTCCACAGGGTAGAAGCCATAAAGGCAAATGTTCTTCCACCTGATGTTTTTAAGGTTACCCTGGGAATCTCTAGCAATCCCTCACCAGAGGATCGGAGGGAGCAGGAGGGACAGTAAGAAGTCAGGAGTTCTTCCAGGTATTGGGGTTCCAACCCACGTAGGGCTTTATAGGTCATCAATATGACCTTAAAAGTGATCCGCCACTGCACAGGCAGCCAGTGCAACTCGCGAAGCACAGGTGTTATATGGTTGGACCTTGGGCTTCCAGTCAAGAACCTAGATGCCGCATTTTGCACCAGCTGCAAGCGGCGAATATCCACTCCTGGCAGCCCTAGATACAGGGCATTGCAGTAATCAAGATGACTGGCAACAAAGGTGTGGACCAGGGTAGGAAGATCCTCTGATGGAACCAGGTGTTTCACCCGTGCTATATTCCTTAGATGGAAAAAGGATATTTTGACCACGGTCGACACCTGCACCCTCAGGGTTAAGCCCTCATCAAATATAACACCAAGGTTACATACCTGGCCAGATGCCATAAGCGGGGTCTCCCCCAGAAATAAACCTGAGGGTTTTCCCACCCTTGAACTTGACATCCTCACCCCCGATCCCGCTGCAATATGTAACTATTTTTATGGGGGTTGTCATAACAGCTGAGTCTGATTGTGTGCATAACAACAGAACCGTGGTAGTTTGAGAGCTATGTTCTTCAGTACAGCAGGGTACTCATGGGGGGCAAGGGATCATAATATGATGTTGAGCCCTGTTCTAGCCCTCCTCCTCACTCATCTCTTATCCCTCCTGTGGCACTTATTTCCTCCTCCACTCTCTCCTCCCAACCCCCCCCCATGCCTGACAATGATATATTTACTCTGCTTCAACTAGTTTTGTTTTAATCCCTATACTTAATTGTTGTGACTGTGTACTTAATTGTCCTCGGTAATTATCCACGCTTGTATTGCACTGTTCTTCCGAACAACAATGCACTCTGTTTTTCTCCGCTCCCCAGTTGTACTGAATGCCTTATTTTCCTCTCTTGATCTAGAATCTATGTATAAAAACTGTTATACTACCCATGGATAATAACTGTTTCATATCTTGAATTGTAAACTCTGTTGACATGGAGTAACTGATTGCAGGCTTGAACTGCGGCTAGACTGAGGACCAGGATTCTGCCGTTTGAAACATGGCACGGAAAGCACAATTAAGGACTCTGCCTCCCTTGCTTCAGCAAGGGTGTTTGTTGGCTATTTCTGCCCAGGTCTCCATTGCCCACCAGGACTAGGACCTCCTCTGCAGGGCAGCTGATTGCAGGCTCAAACCGCGGCTAGACCGAGGACCAGGATTCTGCCGTTTGAAACACGGCATGGAAAGCACAATTAAGGACTCTGCCTCCCTTGCTTTAGCAAGGGTGTTTGTTGACTAGTTCTGCCCAGGTACGTTAAGCCTGAGCATTGGGAGGTGCATCTCTGCTTGAACTGAGGCGCCAGAACCCTGACTGGTAGTTGCAGCTCTCTGGGCCATACCTGACTGGTTCCCAGCCTGTGCCTATATTACTCTCTGCGACACAAGCTGTTTGAATCAGGGATGCCTGTATTTTGGTGCCTTTTTATCTTCCTTTAAAATGTATTCTGTTTCCTAGATGACAGCTCTCTTACTAACAATATACAGTGATTACTGCTCTTTTACAGCCAAATTTCAGTGATTACAGCTCTGTGAAAGATCAAAGTCAGAGATTATAGCCCTTTGTGTGTTCTAAAGTTTAAGCTCCAGCAAAATAATTGGATTACTACCCCTAAATCTCTTTTGCTGGCTGCACAGCTTTTTTACAGCCAAGTCTCAGTGATTACAGCTCTCTGAAAGACAAAACTCAGAAATTGCAGCCCTATTTTTACCTAAAGCCCAAGTAAAGTAATGTGATACTGCTCCTGAATCTCTTTTGCTGGCTTCTCTGCCCTACTGAATTTGGAGCTAGGTCTCCTTTCGATCACACCCTCCCACTTACCTAAATACCCTCCTATTTCTTTTGTTGTCCCACCCCCACCTTGCTGTGCTGCTATTTATCTTCTGTCCCTTAGTTGTCCCGACAGGTCTCCGTTGCCCACCGACGTGGAATAGCTGATTGCAGGCTCGAACTGCGACTAGACTGAGGACCAGGATTCTGCCATTTGAAACATGGCATGGAAAGCACAATTAAGGACTCTGCCTCCCTTGCTTCAGCAAGGGTGTTTGTCGGCTATTTCTGCCCAGGTTTCCGTTGCCCACCGGGGCTAGGACCTCCTCTGCAGGACAGCTGATTGCAGGCTCGAACTGTGGCTAGACTGAGGACCTGGATTCTGCCATTTGAAACACGGCATGGAAAGCACAATTAAGAACTCTGCCTCCCTTGAGTCAGCAAGGGTGTTTGTCGGCTATTTCTGCCCAGGTATGTTAAGCCTGAGAATCGGAAGGTGCGTCTCTGCTTGAACTGTGGTTCCTACCTGCCCCCCACCTCACCCACCCTGGTTGGACCTGTACTTTTATAGCTCTCTCTCTCTCTCTGTCACATGTGCTAAGTGTCTGATTTTCCATTGGTTCCTAATACTTCAGGGCCAGTAAAGGCACCCTTAGCACACTTTTCCTTGCACACTAAATCTGTCTGTACTTCATGCGCTGTGTGTCTTGCAGCACCTCTGCTGATCTGCTAGCTTCCAAGTTTACTACCCCCATCTTCTGCTAAACCTGTGGGTAGTGTTCAATTCCTCACTGTTGTAACTTGTGGATTGCTCACTTATTTTACTCTCTCTTACAAACTCTGTCATTCTTTTCAGTTTTTTTATACTTAAACAGTCATACCTACAAGGATCTTTTGGGCCATTAGGATAGTCTGTGTTACTTAGCTGTTCATATTTTCTATACTACCCACCGTATTCTCTACTAAACTGCCAGACTTTCTCTACTAACCCTCTGCATTTTTTACCTTTGGTCATAGCATGGCTGCTGTCAAAGTGTTTATGTTGCTCTCTGTCCCTTTTCTACTACTCTGCCTAAATGGAATTTCTCTCTCTCTCTCTCTCTCTCTCTATCCCTAGCACTAGCATGGGGAGTGCCAGCTGCTCTGACCTCTCAGATTTTTATTTCTCCAACCTATCTCTTTACGTCAAGCCGAACCATCACTGAACAGTCTACTTTATTGCAAAGGCTGTGTCTACTATACTGTCCTAGCTTCCAGAAAATTGACATGTGGTCATCTTATGCCCTTAGCCCCCTGCTGTGGTAGGCTATGGTTCTTTGCAATCCTGTCTCTGCTTCTGTCAGGTGATGTTGAGTTGAATCCAGGTCCCATAACCTGCCTTTCCTCAAGTGGCCTACATAAGTTACCTAATAGAGGGCTTCTAATCATCCACATGAATATACAAAGTCTTACCTGTCACATCCCTGAACTGGAGGCCTGGGTTAAAATTTATAATCCTGCTATCCTCTGCCTCACAGAAACCTGGCTCAAACCAGGGATACAGGACTCTCTTTGCTCCATTGCTGGCTACTCCATGATTCATCGGGACAGAGCGGCCACAAAACTAGGGGGTGGTGTTGCTCTACTCCATAAAAGTAACCTTACTGTAGAGCTTATCCCAGGCAATGCCACCGCTACTGCCTGAGAATCTCTGCATATCACTCTTGCTCTAGGTGATAAGAAGGTCCATCTTATCTGTGTTTACAACCCGCCATCTGTTGGTCTATCTGGCCTTAGGGAAATGCTTCATGATACTTCACAGATCTACAACAGACATGAGGTGATCATCGTAGGAAATTTTAACATTAATTGGATGGGTCCATCTAATAGCTTATTACTCTTCCTTCTACACAGCTATAATCTCTACCAACTGATAATCGAACCTACAAGAATCTCCCCGGGACTTCAATCCTCTACATCATTGACTGGTTACTTGTGAACCATATTGAGCATATATCTGGCTCAGGTATCCTAGTTGATGCCCTAACTGACCACTCCCCCACCTTCTGTATATGGTTAACAGTTGCTCCCCCTTCTCCATCGCCTTGTTTTGTAACTTTTACGGACTTTGCTAAACTGGACCTTGGTGAATTTCTATAGGATGTATCCTGCATCGACTGGACACATGTTTATGCCTCTTGTGATGTTGAAGCTGCTCTGCAGACCTTCCTTAATGAATTTCTGGCCGTGTAGAGAAAGCACACCCCACAAGTGACTAGACGTGTTAGTGGGAAGCACACAAGGTGGCTAAATAAAGACCTGCTTGCTGCCATGCACAACAGAGAAAAACAGTGGAAGCTAACATACTAACATACTATTTGCCAGCAGATTAGGCCTTACGGTTTATCGAGTGTGCTCAAACCTAGATCCTTAGTTGGGTGCTGAGACTCTCCCATCCCTTGTTCTCCAGAAACCCCTATCATCCATCCCCGCCCCCCCCCGGGACAGGCCATCATCTGATACATCCACTTTCTGTGTCTGTCCCACCCTCTCTTGAAGCCCTCCACTGTGGATCTCTGAACCAGCTCACCAGGCAGTGCATTCCAGGGTCCACCACCTCTCGGTGAAAAACCTCCTCCTCCTCTTTTCCCCCTCACCTTTCCACCTTCCAACTTCAAACCATGCCTCTGGTGATACCTCCCTGCTTTAGTCTAAAGATCCCTCCATGTTTACCTATTTATTCCCTTGAGGTACAAGACCTCAATCATGTCCCCCCCGTCTTTCCTCTCCTCCAATGAAAACAGGCAGAGCTCCTCAAGTCTGTCCTCATAAGTCAAATCCCCTAGCCCTCGTATCATCTTTGTTGCCCTCCTCTGTACCCTCTCCAAGAGCTGTATGTCCCTCTTCAAGTGTGGTCGCCAGTACTGTACACAGTACTCAAGGTGTGGTCTAACCAGTCCATTGTACAGTGGCAGAATCACTTCCTTGCTCCTAGAGGTGATCCCCCTTACGATGCATCCCAACATCCTGTTTGCCTTGCTAGCTGCTCTCTGCACTGCTCAGAGTTATTCATCATGTATCCACCATGACCCCTAGGTCTTTTTTCCCTATTGAGGCCTCCAGCGCCTCCCTCCCAGGGTGTACCTGTGTTTGGGGTTTCCCGACCAAGATGCAACACCTTGCACTTGGTGATATTGAAATTTAATTTCCATGTGTGAGCCCAGCTTTCCAGGGTGTCCAGGTCCCTTGCAGGGCCACCTCCCTCCCCTCTTCTCCCTCAACTACTGCTCCCATCTTGGAGTCATCCGCGAAGAGACTCATTTCACACCCTATGCCCTCCTGATGTCCGATATGTATGCATTAAACAGGATCAGACCAGGGCGAGCCCTGTGGTACCCACTACCAACCTCTCTGGGGTTCGAGAGCTCCCCACAGACCACTACTCTCTGAGTCGTCCAGCTAGCCAGTTTTCAATCCATCCTGACCATCAAGGGCCTACTCCTAACCCCATCAGTTTCTCCACCAGACCATTGTGGGGACAGAGTCAAGCATGCTTGCTGAAGTCAGAATAATACATCCACAGGCTTACCCCTGTCCAGTTCTGATGTTACCCATTCATAGAACTCACAAGGTTGGTTTGACATGATCTACCTGGCACAAACCTATGTTGCCGACTATCCAGACCTCCACCTCCTCCAAGTACACCCCAATCGTTCCTTTAGTATACTCTCCATTAATTTTCCCACCACGAGGTCAAACTGATGGGTCTATAGTTACCTGGTACTTCCTCGACCCCCCTTTATGGATTAGTACCAATGTGCCTCGCCAATCCCTAGGTACCCTCCCTGTCTCCAATGACCTGCTGAAAAGCTCAGCCAGGGTGCAGCCAGTGTCCGCCAATTCCACTATGTACTCGGATGAATGCCATCCGCCCAGAGATTGTTTTCTTTAGGGCCTTGAGGGCTAACCACACCCTTTTGGTGGAGATAGCATCATCCGTCCCTCCACCTTACTGGTCTTTTTATCCTTATCCAGATGTGACACCCGGGTACCTTTCCCTCCCTCTTGCTCCATTTCTGTTGCTCCCCTGATCCCACTCCTGCCGCTTCTATCCCTTCAGGCCTTGCTTTGTAGATATCCCATCCCCTCCTAGTGAACACAGAGGCAAGTACTGGTAAATACCTCTGCCTGGTCCCTCGCCTCTTACCACCCTCCTTCTGATCTCAATCTGCTGAGATGGCCCTTAGTTTTCTCCGCTCCCCAATGTAGCGGAAGAACCCTTTTCCCTCCATGTATCCCTAGTGCCAGCCTGCTCTTTACTGGACTTTGCTCCCCTCACCATACGGGTGACTTTTCTAGATGCAGCTGGTGCATTTCTTATCCCTATCCCTCTTCTTGTTTTATATTTTTGTAGGCCTTCTTTTCTCTGACTGCTACCTGTACCTCACTGGACCACCAGCATGGTTACGTGACCTTGCTCCCTTACGTTTCAACTTAGCGCAGATCTGACTGCCTCATGAAGTCCCTGTTTATGACCTCCCATCTCCTTTCCTCACTTGTCATTGAGGTAATCCCTTCAAGTGATCCTTGAGAATATTTCCCATGCCCATAAAGTCTGCCCCCCTGAAGTCCACTGCCAGTGTCCTAGATCTCACCCCCACTCCCCCCATGCTTATTTGAAACCAGACAGTATTGTGGTCACTCCCAGTCAGGGGGTCCTGTACAACTATGTCCCTTACCAGATCCCCATCTGCCAGAACCACATCCAGGACATGCCCCTCCCTTGTGGGCTCCAACACATCCTGGAAGCCATCCAGCAGCCTCTGCTTCTTGGCCACCTTAGAGGACATGGTTCCCCAGTTTGTACCTGGCATATTAAGGTCCCCCATCAACACCACTCCTTCCCCTTTTGGACCACACTGGGCAATGATGTTCTCCAGCAAACCATCCTCTAGAACATCACTCATCCCGGGGGGGCCTATATGCTACTCCCAGCTGGACCTTATCTCCTGCTGGGGTCGTGAAGGTGACCCATAAAGCCTCCACGCTTCCCTCTGCCTCTTCTACCATAGCAATTTCTATATCATCTCTAATGAACATAGCCACTCCACCCCTCTGACCTCCTTTCTATCCTTCCTAAGCATAGTGTACCCTGTACATTTAGGTCCCAGTCAGTGGTTTTGTTGGCATCTCCGTGACCGCCGCCACATCCACCCCAAACAGCATGGCCTCTGAACTCTGGCAACTTGTTTCCCAAGCTCCTGGCATTTACTAACACCAACCCCATCCCTTATCCCTGATCCTCTTTGTCGAACCCCACCCAGATTCCTTATACTTCCATCCTCCTCCTGCTCCTCCTGAAACCTCCACCTCCAGTCTGTTTCTCCCTCCCCTCTTGGACTTGGCTCTCCCTCATCTAGAGGAGAGGCTTCTGGTCAGCCCTCCTCATCCCTTCCCCCTTACAAGTTTAAACCCCACCTTTCTTGTATGTAGTCAGCCATCCCTGTTTAAGGACTTCCTTCCCTAATGGGCAAGATGAAACCTGTCCTTGGCATATAGTCCCTATCCTCCCAAACTCCATTCCAGTTCCTTAACACCCCAACCCATTCTCTTCACCCCACTTCCTGAGCCAGTCATTAACCTCTGTAAGCTTCATTTTTTCTCCACTGAGGCCTTTGGTACTGGCAATATCTCCAAAAGAAATGTTGCATCCATTATCCCGACAGACTCTGGCAAGTTCTTGGAACCTTGCTTGGATTTCCAAAATGCTATTTCCCTCTAGATCATTAGTTCCCAAATGCACCAGAAATCCGTTTCCTCCACAATCCTAAGCATTTCATACACCATGAACTTTGCTCTGTGCACTGTCAGCCCAGAGATACTCACTACCTTCACCTGGCTATGGCATCCACCCCCCTGTCCCTCCCAATGGATACCCCTAACCATCGAGTCTCCCAGTAACAGAACCTTAACACCGCCGTCATCCTTATGGTTACCTCCACTATGCCCTCTCAGCCCCCTTCCCCCCTTTATTCATGATCTCAATTTCATGGGAGTCTTCCTGCCTTATTAGAGACCCCCTTGTCACCCTCCCCTTTCTGCCTCCCTTGCTATTTTGCCCACTTAACTCAAACCCCCTCTGAATAGGTGTCCCCTTTAACCCTCTCTTATCTGAACCCTTTATCCTGGCCCTGAAGGTTTCCCCTTCCCCCACTCCACCTTGTAATAGTACCCCTGCCTCCAGAGGCTCTCTGTGGGTCCCCTTTAGCTAGGGCCCCATCCTTGGTACTGACCTCCCTGCTGAAGGGGCTCCTCTCCCACCTCCTTGTCTCCCAGTTTCTCCAATCATGCCTCTCCTCCATGTCTGGAATATGTTGCATCTCCCCCATTTGCTTAACATATATGTTTCCTTCTCCCTCTGGGACTATGTCTATCCTTTCCATAGCTGGTCTGTGATTGCCCTATGGGTATCGACTCCCTCCCCGGCCTCTGTATAAGTTTCCTCATTTCCACCAACCCTTCCTCCCCTCTAGGTTTGTAGTAGCTCAAATTTATTGTGACACTCTATATCAGCCTCCATCAAGTAACCCGAGTTTCCCCTGACTGCATCTCTAAACTGACCCTCTTCTTCCTCTCTTGCACTGTTCACCTTAGGAGCTCCCTTTCCACAGTCTGCTGTTTTAGGCTTCTGCACAACAGCCCCTCCTGACTCTTCCCCCTCCAGTCTCTTTGTATTCAGAATGTTAACCCCATACGCTTTCCCCTTAGCATCAACTTCCCTGTCTAAGGGTCCTCTGTCCCTAATATCCCCCTCCTGCTTGCTGTAACATAGCGTCCTGTAATTTCAGGCGTTGCCCCATCCTCCCTCAGCCCCACCCTTCTGCTGCCCATATCCACACCCCTTATCCTGGACACCCCCCAGCTCCCCAGCTTACTCCTTAACCAATATACCTCACTCCTGATACAAGATAGCTGTCTACAGGTGGGCAGCCTCCCCTCCAGGCCTAATTTAGATTATTGCCATCCCACAGCCTGTGCAGCCTACAACCCTTCCAAGATGCCTGCCATGGTGGAATATGGCCCCTGATTATCCCTCTGTTATAATAGCACACCCCTTTTCTCAGTCCCTTTCCTGGGTACAGTTTCTCTATACTGACTGTAGTTATTTACAAACCCAATTTCAACCCCACCAATAACGTTCCCAAGTCTCTAAACACATACAGTCCAGTGTGTGTTCAGTCCCACTAACAGTGTGTGTAAGCAGACATCAGGTACCATATGATGTCACAGGCCCACCAGCTCCTGTTGCTTCAATTTCAGTCCCAAACAGAAATACTCAGCCCTTCAATCCCAACCCCTAGTGTCTTTTCAGTATTTGAAGGCATACAAAACAGGGTGGGTGGGAGGCTCTTACCAAACACCAGGCAAACAACACATTTAAATTTCCCCACTAATTATCCGTGCCAAACAACTATCCCCAAGCCACCAAAGTTACAATGTAACAGTTCTAATTCAAGGTAATAATTTTTAACACATAAAACTAATTTCACTTACAAACTATTCAAATATTTCAGTTAAAACAGAATATAACTCCAGCCCTCTTTCCTACCTGCCTGCTGCTTAAGCTCCCAAGCTGTTCAAATGTACATGTCTCAGATCTGATTTACTTGCCTATATAGCACTAAGGAACTTGTGTAAAAAACAGGTTAGGCTGGCAAAGAGTAAATATTGTAAAGACATATTTATAAGCTCAGCTGGAGACCCCAGGAAATTTTGGGCACATATGAAGAACATCCTTGGTTCCTCTCAATCAGTTAACCCTAGTGAAATGATATTAAATGCCTCAGATTGCAATGATGGAAGGACCATAGCAAATTATTTTAACCACTTGTTCTCAGACCTATCCCAGTTCACTTGTTCCTTTCCACAATCCAGACCTCACTCTCAACACCCTTCTGTTCACTGAATGCCCTTAGTAAACTCGGGGTCTGACATATCACACGATAAGACTCCTTTCTATTTCAAGGCCATAAACCACTTGGAGGTCTTAAAACTCCTGATGGCCATTTCGGACAACACTAGCTCTGGATTGGACTCAATTGAACCTCGACTTCTTAAGCTTGCTGCTCCCCTTATTGCCTTCCCACTGGCAAAAATCTTTACAATTTCTCTCTCACATGGTGAGGTACTCAACATTTGGAAGATTTCACACTTCACACCAATCTTTAAAAAGGGTGACCCTAAGGACATAGCCAACAACAGGCCCATTGCCATCCTCTCTGTCCTGAATAAAATCCTTGAGAAACTTGTGGCTCTCCAAGTCATTGACTACCTAAGTTTCATCTTCTCTCCGAGTCCTAGCATGGTGTTAGAAAAGACCATAGTACCTTGACTGCACTCCTAAGCTTCACATCTCATACTCACTCTCCTGCATGGATACTGGACAACTAACAGGTGCTTTTTATATTGATCTTACTAAGGCATTTGACCTGGTCGACCATCCCCTGCTTCTTACCATTCTTCAGAATCTAAATTTCTCATCCCCAGTTTGCAACTGGTTTAGTAGCTACCTTCTGAACAGGACACAAGCTGCAAAATTCAACTCTTCCCTGTCCAACTACTCCTCCACTAACATTGGAGTTCCTCAGGGTTCCATATTGGGCCCTCTTCTTTTCTCTCTTTATATAAACAACATTTTGGATAACTTTCAACACTGCTCACCTATTCTTTCTGCTTATTAACTTGTCTTTTACACTAGCTCTTCAAATGTAGTCAGCATCAACGCATGGCTGACTGTTGATTTTAGAAATGTCCAAAACTGACTTTGTGCACATAAGCTTGTGCTGAATGCACATAAGACAAAAGTAATGTTGTTTGGCTCTACTCCAAGCTCAAGGGGCTGCCCTGTCCCACTGATGGTAAGTGACTTAGGGGGAGCACAAATTGAATCAGTAGAGTCCTTTAAATATCTGAGGGTCCTTCTTGACCAATCTCTTTCTTTTAGCTCCCATATTCACACTACCTGTAAAGCTGTCAACTCTAAACTTGGTGTGGCCTACAAAACTAGCTACCTACTTATGCCAACTGCTAAGCTAGCTATTGATAGAGGGATACTGCTCCCTGCCCTTAGCTATGGTGCCCCTATTTTTTCCATTGCTCACAAAACAACCCTGCAAAAGTGGGACGTCACATACAACAACATATGCCATTATGCCTCCTCATCGCCTCAGCTCAAGCATCACTGCCACCTATACAGTGACCTTAATTGGCTCTCCCCCTTAGCTAGTAGGCAATACACATTGGGAACACTTATTGATTCCGTTGTCAGAGAAAATACTCCCTCGTCACTTGCAGCTTTGCTTGCTCCTGCTACCTCCCAATCATGGACTGGGATCTGCAGGTAAATCTCTGCTGAAGATGGCTAGATGCCGTACATCTAAAGGTGCAAGTGCCTTCCAGTGTATGGCCCCTATACTCTGGAACTCCTTTCCTCTTGGCCTTAGACAATCGGAGTTCCACCTCTGCTTCAAAAGGGAATTCCATCGTTATCTATTACTTACCAACGTGTGCACTGGCTTCAACCCTCCTTGATATCGCTTTCCTCCTCCCATCTTTCTAATTACATCTCCTTATCTCTTTTCTATCTCTCTTCATTACTTGTCCCACTACTACTTCTACCACTACTTAAATCACTTCGACTACTTTTCACTCCATTTCTCTCCCTTCCCCTTCTTCCCTCTCTCTTCTCTACCCAGTGTCAGCAGCTCAGCAGGTAGCACACTTCCTTCTGAGACTGGGAGATCAGAAGGCTGTAGGTTCTATCGCCATGCCAGGCACTTGGGTTAATATCTCAATACTGACACTATAGTGCAGCATGAGGGGGGTGCTGCAGTCCTGAGGTGCTGTATTTCGGATGAGACGTTAAACCAAGGTCCCATCTGCCTGTTCTGGTGGTAGTTCAGGTGGATGTTAAAAATCTCATGACACTTCTCAAAAAAAAAAGAGCTGGGGAATTTCCACGGTGCCCTGGCCAAATATCCCCCATTCACAAAAATACCACCAACAGCTTAATCTGGTTCAAGGTCAGTTGGTATTCATCTGTATCCCCCTTCCCCAGGTCGTGCCTGAAAATAGGCAGGATTTGTCTAGTGCACTTACCCGGTCAACAAAAACTAAATAAATAACAATCTTGCTAAGGGGCTTTTTATTTATTTTTATCTTGATAAACCTCTAGGTGGGTCTTGTCCTTAGTCCCTCTCTGATATTTCACCTAGGCCTCCAAATTTTCAATCTTCTACTTGATTCATCTGTTATGACACTCCTTCTTAACTCTAGCTCTTGCATGCTATTCCTGGTCTCTCTCTTTCCCTAACACTGCTTATTTGAATTGCATATGTATCTTACTCTGCAGCTCCACATTGCTGAGGTTAGTCATATTCATGTAATTTCTCTTTGTCATGATTTGCTTACTCTTACTTATGTAACTTACATTTGTTCATCACTGACTGTATTTGTTATGCCATGTACTCTTGGACTGTTGAATGATTATATGTGCTAGGTTAGTCATGTTTATGTGATGTCTCTTGTCATGATTTGCTTATTCTGGTGTACGTAACTTAGGTTTGTTCATCATTGACTGTACTTGTTATGCCTTGTACTATAGGTCTGTTGTATGATGATGTGTTTTATACTCTCCCGGGTCGTGCCTGAAAATAGTCATTTTATGGCTAGTGCACTTACCCTGCCAACAAAAACTAAATAAATAAAAAAAAAATCTGTGTATAATATCTGTTACTTTTTTCAAATTGTATGCCTTGTTTTCCTTGCTTTGACTTGGAACCTTTCCAAAAGAGCTCCCAGCACAAAGATATTTTCTGAGACCTCAATAAAATAAAAATAAATGAACTACTAGCTGGGATCAGATTCAGCGAATTGCTCGCATAGTCAACAAGTGTACAGATTGGAATTCACCAAGGGGAGAGAAGACTAAACTGAGGACCTGTGCATGGCGATTTTGGTAAGTAGCAGAGGGGACAACAGCTTGAACCATGCTGCTAATATAAAGAAACTGAGGAAGAGGCCACCCATAGAAGCCTATTGAGTCCCTGATCCATATAAATGGCCATAGATCCTGTGGGGGCCCAGTGGATCAGAAGCCTCTCCACTCACTATTACAAACATTTTTTTCAGTTTACTGTGATTTGTCCTTCTTCAGCTCAATCAGCCCTCATCAGCCTGTGCTGCTCCACCCCACCCCATCACCTGCCATTTCTGGGACTTACCTCCATTTCATTATTCCCCCATGGACAACCCCCTCCCATGGGAAGGGTTACTGAGGGGCTGGGCCATTACTCTACTTGGACAAAGCTGAAGTGTTGATTGGAGAAGTAGAGAACCCAGTCAGCAGTGTGGGGCCTGTGGTGAGAGATTGACAGCATCCTGCCTTAGTCTGTAGTTTTCCATTTTCTGTCCCCCAATGTTGGGAAGACCTTGGCTGATGCGTAGCACCATGACGCCAACATCCCTCCTTGATCCTTGGCTCCAGTTGCACCTGCCGCCTGGGGTCACCCTGGTGGTGCTATTGCAGCAGAGAACAAACTCCCTCCTACTCCTGAAGAGGCGAGTGCCATGGGATGCTCAGCCATCCTCCCCCATCTGACCCGCCAATGCCCCAGGCTCATCATCAGTGTCACAAGCAGTAGGGCTACCCCTGTGCCAACAGGCCAACACTATTGCAAAAATTAATTGGCCAAGTGTGACACTGTGAAAAAATGACAACCCACTGGGGGTTATCATGAGCTAGCACTTATTAAATCTCAAACAACTTAATAGAGACCTACCTCAAATGGTATGAGGAGAGGGGTCTAATTTGCACCTGTTTTAGCTATAACAAGAAACAGCAACAAACATTAGGGTGAAAACTGTGTGTTCCTAAAACTGTATCACATGTACCCATAATAATAACCGAACAGCACTTTTAATGTGTCTCTGCAGTATAAAAGACTAGTACATTAAAAGAGAAGAATTACGACTCTCAGTAACATGCACGCAGATCATAATGGCTGTGGTGGTTACATGTAAGAGTGGCAAGGTTTTGCAAGCAGCTTGTGCCTTGCCACCCTTGTTGTGGCAACATTTGAGAGGGAACCATCACGATCCTATGAACATCCAACCACCCAAACTTTTCTGATCAAGCAGGTCAACAGAGCATAGGGGGAGACTAGTAGGAATGACTAAAATAAAGGTCTGCATGTTTGCAGAGGCCATAGCGGGAGGAATTCAAAGTTATGTTTGTCCTGCTACCAGAAAGAGTACCACACAAAATATCTTTAGACTCACCACAAGTTGATAAAGTTTCCAACAACTTGAAGTGCTTGTGCCTAGGGGCCAAAGGGATTAGCAGAGCAAAGCCTTGCACAAAACAATGGTGGAAAAAATTCAGAACAAGTAAAATAATGACTTGTCCTCTCTGTCTTCATGCCCCGAGTGCAAGCTACCTTTTCTCCTTCCACTTGCTTTCCTCCATTCTAATCTAATGCTTTGGCATTAATGTAAAACAATACAATGACAGTTTTCATAGCCCACAAGGGGTTACAGTGGAACAATCTTTCTAAGACCCAGAACAATATTATAAAATGTGAATACAATGAAACAAAATTGAGTATAAAGGGTAATGCTCAGCTTCCCAGAAGAAAAGTAGTGGGACCTAAAAGTCCTGATTTACCAATTTGCAAAAAGGCATAAATTTTAAAACTATTCCCTAGCCTGCAATATTTGTTTTCATCTCATTAATAATGTGACTCCCTGCCTGACATTACTGGGAACTATTTCTCAAGAAACAAATTTCCCCAGTCCAGCCATCGTCTCAAAATAAACAAATTCATTGAATTACAGTAGTATTCTGTTCTATGGGGGAGGTCAAAATCCAGTATAAGCTTATGCTATAATTTATTTTTATTTATTTGTTTTATTTAGTTTTTGTTGACCGAGTAAGTGCACTAGACAAATCCTGCCTATTTTCAGGCATGACCCGGGGGAGGGGGATGCAGATGAATGCCAACTGACCTTGAACCAGATTAAGTTGTTGGTGATATTTTTTTAGTGAATGAGGGAAATTTGGCCAGGACACCGGGGAAATTCCCCTACACTGCTGCTGCATTGTGGCCAGTAGGGGGACGGGCCATTGCCAAGAAGCCCACTCAGAGTGAACTGCTGAAGGAGGAAGACGTCTGCACAGTGGGAGCTTTGGTCTCTACTCCCACAGTGAGCAACGCGGAGGCTGGTCCTTTGAACACTCAGGACATTGACTCTGATATGGAGTTTCACGATGCGGTGGTCCTTTGGGAAGATTCAGTTGTTGAGTTGGGCAAACAAAAGAACAAATTCCCTATATTGGTCGCAAAAACGGAGACGCATGAGCACGGATCTATGGACACAAGGATCGAGCCCAGCTTGGGACCTGAAAACTTGGCTGCACACTTTATCTGCAATATTGCCCTTCCTAAAGATGGTGCAATTACTACTACTAAAAATTCCTCTGGACTAACCCCTGAGAACAGCTCCGTGGAGCGTGGTGAGTCTTTTCAGCGTATTTCTGGCAATTTGAAACCCGCAGTTGAAGCGGAGAGTATTATGCATGTATCTGCTTTTCTGACAAATGAATGTGCACAGCAACCTGATTCTCTTTCTATTTTGAAACAAAACTTGAGCGTTTTGGGAGTAAGAGAGAGGCAAGCAGTTGCATCACCTGAGGGCCTTTTGAATCGGCGTTCAGCCGCACAGCCTGTGTTACCGTCTCTACAGCAGAAGGAATCCTGCATTGACAGCTGTAGCGTTGACCCTGTCAGAATTACGGCTGAAACATTTGACTCTGAAGGCCCTGTAGGGCGAGACCACATACCTCCCAGCCTCACTTCTACACAGAAGGTTCCCGTTGTAAACCCTACTTTTGTTCAGGCTGGCAGTACAATCGCGTGTGCTAGCGAGTGCCTACAGCCCACTACATCGCTGGAGGTTTAACAAATTGAATGCCCTATTGCGGGGACCCAAAAATCATTACACCAAACTTTGCCTGCATTGGTATTTGATCAGCCAGAATCTGCACTGTTGGATAAATCAGTTGGGTTCGTTTTCAAAAACCCTAGGACTATGGATTCTCATGCACAGCCTAAAGTGATTTATCAGTCTTCAGCTGTTTCCCAAACTGGGGCCACTGAATTTTTTTTTTCCAAGAAAAAACTACCTCAAGCAAAACCTGTTATCCTGACATCAGTTTTATCAGAACCTTCTCCTTTACCCAAAGAAGAGGCTCAGGAACCTTGGTCCCCTGGTAAAGCTCTTAGAGGGGCTGGCTGGAAGCAAGCTTTGGCAGGCATCTGGAAGCCTGATCCTACCTGGAACGCAGACTTTGCCCTCTCACAGCATTCCCCAGAGTGGAAACCAGACTTACAGCAGAAAGATTTGGTGCAAGACTTGCAGGAAAATAAAATCTGTTCAGAGACAGGGAAATCTCCACTTATTGCTATACCTTTGGAGGCAAAAACATCCTTATCCCTCTCTTCAAATACAGACATGGTACCACCCCTTCAAGAACATATTTCTTCCTCACAAATGCCCTCCTTGACAAAACCTGTTCCTCAGAAACCGCTTATGTCTGAATTATTTTCCAATTCCAAGAGAGAAGCAGCACCTGTAATGCTGTCCGGATTACGCTATAAAGGGGCTGAGGATCGATCAGATAGACACTATGTGGGAAAAACCTTATTGAAAGATTCTTTGCACTTTACTCCCAAAGATGTATATGCTTTCATTAATATCTCTGGGGAGGACAATTTTGACATTAGTTTTCAGACACCACATGCTTTGGACTTATTTTGGGATAGGTATAGCCAGGTAAAATTTTCTCCCACATGGACCCCTTTTTTGGTTATACCTTTAACTAAACCTCTAATAAAACATGTTACAGTCACGTTTAGAAATGAGGGGGTCCATGTGGAAGATATATCCTTTTGGTTGTCCCTCAGATGTGAGATTCTGAGTGGGCCTGAACCCATCCTGGATTCCGAACAGTTTTGGACGGGGGGATGGAAATATAAAACTAAACTGAGGCAATCTGAGACAGGGGTAGTGCATATTCCCAATTCCTTTCTGCTGGGGAAAGATAGAGGTGTTTGTTTTTATAGCGGACAACCTCGGGCTTGTTACAGATGTTGGGCTAAAACACATCTTTCGAGTGTCTGCGATCAACCATGTTGTGACAACTGCGGGGAGGTTGGGCATTTAACTATGTATTGTCATAATCAGTCTAGATGTGAGCTCTGCGATGAATTTGGCCATATGTTTCATGTTTGCGCTTGGGCTGCTAAAAACAAAACATCTTGTATAAATTCAGATCTCTTAATTCAGAAGGCTCAGGACTCTGTAAACTTCTCCCCTCCTGGTTTACAGTCCCCTCTACCATTCCCCTCTTCTCAAAACATGGATCAGTCCCCTGGCATGGAGCTTCCCATCAACGAGCCCTTAGAAGAACTAGATAAGGTTGTACAACCTGTTTCTGATTTTGTGGCAGTTGGAAAAACTTGCATGGGCCCACCTGACCCTTTGGAGTTCCCTCCTGTGTGTTACTCTGAGGCTCCCGTGGAGACACTTGGGGAAGCATCTAAGGCTTTAGGTCTTAGGTCATCTCTGCCCCAACGCAGATCTTCTAGAAATCTACATCCTAACCCCCCATTGTTCTATCATAGAAACAAGTAACTCTTATGCTGCCTTGTTTACCCCATGGGAGATACAGAGATGGAATTGGGAGATTCAGACTCTCAAAATCTTCTTTATCCACTCGGTCTCAGCTACTGGATACTTATAAAGAAAAGAAAAAGAAAAAAGGAAAAATAATAAGTCTGTCCTATCTTTATAAAGCATAATGCAGTGGTCTTGGGGCTCTCTGAATACTCATAGCCTGCTAAATATAGTCAAAAGGCAAGCCCTTTTTCATTATATACAAAACCAGCACTTATCTGTGTGTTTTTTGCAGGAAACCAGGATGCACTCAGTGGAACAACTTTCTTCTTTTAAACGGGATTGGGTTTGGGGCCCTTCCTTTTGATCCTTTGGAACAGATACGGCAGACGGTATAGGGATTTTGTTTAATTCTTGTTCCTTTAAACTCCATAATTTAATTGTCCTTATCCCAGGGAGAGTACTGATATTAGATGGGAAATGGCATGATATATGCTATTGCTTTATCAACATTTACAACCCTCAGACAAAAGCTGGCAGAGTTTCTTGTTTAAAAGCTGTTCAACCCTTTTTGGTGACATCAGTTAAGGTGCTCTGGGGAGGTGATTTCAACTGTACAATTTTTGATTCACCTAATCAGAAGAAAAAGAAAATTTATTGTGATTCTCACATATTAGCTAACATTGTTAAAATAGCGGGTTTACTTAATTGTCTTTCTTTTTTTTCTCAAGGACCCCGGTATTCTTTTACAAAGGGTAAATTGTTTTCCCTAATAGATTATATGTTTGTCTCCCCTTCTGTGCAAATTGATTCTTTTAAGATGATCCCTTGTGAATTTTCAGATCATTCTTTTATTTTTTGTAGTTTTCAGTTTTCAGGTCCCCCTGGGCATAGGCAGGTTAGGTGGAAGCTGAATAACACTATGTTGGATCGCATTCTATATACAGTCTGGGGTGAAACATATTTTAACAGCCAGATTATCAGTGGCCTTTCTTTATGAGGATTTAGGGGACTGGTGGTTAGCAACTAAGCTTGATTTACGTAATTGATTTAAAAGGCAAGGGGTAAGAACTAAAAATTATAGGTTTTTGAGATGCTTGTCCCTTAGGCAACAACTCCAGAAACTCACAACAATTGCATATGCCTCTCGTTCAGACTACTCTGATCAAATTATTAAACTAAAAGAAGACATGAGGACTTTTCAATATGATAGGGCTAAAACCCTACAGGCCATTCTGTCTCATTAGTATAAAAATCTCCCATTGGAGATCCTTTGAGGCTTGTAAAATTTGAAGGCTTCCTCTAATTGACTTTAAAAACTCTGATGGCTCTATAGCCACCATAGTTGTACAACTCAGAGAATTGATTATTGATTATTTTCGACCCTGAACCCCCTCTCTTATTACTGAAGCAGAAATGCTTTCATATTTAAAACATCCAAGGCACCCCAGGTTAGCAGAAGCCTCTACATTATTGGAACCAATCACACAAGAGGAAATTGTAAATGTAATTGGGAAATTGAAATTGAATATTTCACCAGGTAAGGATGGTCTTTCTAATAACCTGTATAAAGTTTTTTCCAATGAATTGAGCCAATGTTTGTTTATTTTATTTCAGTATTTTATAAAAAATGCTGTTTTTTTCCCTCTTTTTCTGAAGGATTGTTAATTTACCTATTTAAATCCGGTGATAGGCAGAATATTAAAAATTGGCGGCCGATCACCCTCCTAAATTCGGATGATAAAATCTTCACCAGTATTTTGAACAATCGCTTAAAAAACTATGCTAGATGGGTAATCTCTCCCTACCAATTTAGCGGGGTACCAGATAGATGGATCCAGACAGCATTAATGATTATACGTGAGGTTATTGAACACCTCCTGATGTGGGGGTTACTGAATTGTATGGTGGTCGCTGATTTAGAAAAGCTTTGATAGGGTATATTTGCTTTTATGTTTTTAACTCTAGTACACTATGGAGTCCCATTGCAAACCGTTAAATTAATTAAAAGGTTATATGACTATAATACTGTGTTTCCATTTTTGAAAGGCCATATGGCTGAAAGTTTTTGTTTACATACTGGAGTGCATCAAGGTTGCCCACTCAGCCCTTTCCTTTACATTTTTTCATTGGACCCCCTCTTGCAGAACCTAACTACTACTCCATTATGGTTGGGAATTTCTGATAATATATCTAAGGATCATCATCTTTTAGTGCAGGCCTATGCAGACAATTTGATTTTATACTTTTCAGACCACTCTTCTGTGCATACTTTTTTGACAGCATTTTATGCTTTTTTAAGAGTTTCAAATGCTAAAATAAATTTGCACAAAACAAAAGGGTTATTTATTGGAGCAACAGGTCCTGCTGAGGTGGTGCAGGGGGGCATCCACTTCTCCAGAACTCCCCTTAAAATTTTGGGCATCCAGTTTGGCCCTCAGAATATGCCAGTAGAAAATTGGGATTCAGCTCTCCAAATGGTGGAAAATAAGGTCAATAGATGGAAATGGTGGAAATTGTCCAAATTGAAACGCATACATGTAATCAAACAGTTTCTTCTACTATGTGTACAATATGTAGCTATGATTTTTCCGCTTCCAGTGCATTTAGAAACTAAAATGCATGGTCTGTTTTTTCAAATGGTTTGGGGTAACAGATTAAATCCGGTAAAGAGATGTTATACTTATTTAAGTAAAAAAATAGGAGGACTCGGGATGGTGGATCCTGTGGTTTTTGTACATTCTTTATTTATTATGTGTTCAGTTAAAAGTGGTTTGAGATTAGAAGCAGGGATTGGGGACAAATGGATTTCCAGGTCTCTGGGCAAATATTTTAGGAATTGGCATTTCTTTTGCTCCAAAATTAAATCCTCATATTCATCTCCCACAGTATTTTAGGCCGGCCGCACAAAAACTATATAGATGGAAATTAGAAAAAGAGACAATTTTGAGTAACAATATGAAGGGATTTTATCAGGTTATAATGCCAAATTTACCTCCTTCAGAGCCGAGTTTCAAGAATTGCCCTTCTACCCTTAATCCTAAAGTATTGGCCCAACTAAATAGTCTCAGATTGCCTCAATCACAATGGGAGACACAGTGGCTAATATTTTATGGCTGTCTGAATGTTAGGGGCAACGCTAAATATAAGGTCATTGAGGAAAGGAAGTGTCCGTACTTGGATTGCATAAATGTTGAGGAATCAATGGAACATTTTTTCCTGCAGTGTTCCTATGCTAAGAGTTTGTGGGCTTATTTGGCGACACTATGGGGTTTTAAATGGCTTAATCCTCTATCATACCATATCCTGGTTTTAGGATGTTATCCAGTGACTTTTTCTGACTTTCATGAGGGGCATTGTCATTATTTCTCGGTTGCTTACTATACTATTTATGGCAGGCAAGGTGTCAGTGGGTTATATACCAAAGAAAAATGCCTTACATTTGTTTTAGTGTTTTGGTCTCACAGGAACTCTCAAGGATTTATTCTCAGGATGCCCGAAGGACAGCACTGGCTAAACTTTTAAAGATGTGGAAAGGGTTCCTTCACTTTATTAAGTTTAAGTAATGTATGATATAGTCTGAAATCTATTTTATTTATCCTCTTTTTTTTTTGTTTATAGTATAAGTTTGCCTGATCAGGTTTTGTTTTCCACCTTGTATAAATGACTAAACCATGTTGTTTTGTTATGTTTATTATTTCAATAAAAACTCCTCTACTCTTTTGTGAGAGGGCACTGCTTCCTTGTGGAAATTCATCAGTGTACTGGTGGTCATCAGTGAGGACAGATGTGTGGGAGAGTGAGGAGCTGATCACCTCCTCAGCTTTCGACAGGCGATGTGATCATCATGGAGACGGACCAGGATTTAGACCCGAACGCTGATACGGGAGTTGTACTGTTACCTGATATTGATGTCCCCTGTATTGTTCCTTTGGAGACAGGTGGAGTATTTCCCAGTCATGATGCTGCAGAAATCCAAGTTCAGCTTACTGTGATCGAATGTCAGTTCGTACAAGCAAGGAACCAATTGTTGCAAGAGTTGCAACAACATCAAGCCAATGTGCCTCTCGCATCGGAACAGGAAGTGGCACAGTTCTCTGCTGTGTAAGACCTTGTTGCAAAGATGCCATCTGGAGATGCCTCAGAGATTTTCCCTGCAATACCCTCCTGTTCATCCTCCGAGTCTCAAGCAGAACAGGGTGAGTCAACCATTTCTTCTGCTGCTGTGATACAGCAGTCGCTACTCAGCACTGGTAGAGCTGAATCCACTGCAGTAAATACGAATGCCTCTGACTTAGTTAAAGGCCCAACTGTGGGGCGTTTTACCATGGATCTATCACCTAATGGGAAAAGGGGTAGCACTGGGGGCTCACTGGGACAGAATCAAGCCATTAAAGGAAAAACAAACCCTCCTTTAATCAAAGATCCCTCTCTTTTCTGGATAAAGTGACTTTTTTAGGGAAAAGGAATCCCCTGCTACATAGGCAGCTTCAGCTTTAGAAGCTACTGGGTGGGTAAAATCCTCAGATGGGAAGTCATGGGAAGCTAATTCACCAAATATGAGAGAGTCAGTTCATTCATCTTCTACCCCGGAGTCTCTTATAACACCGCATACATGTGATATGTCAATCTTGCTCAAGAGGGAGATTTGGGTCAAATTAGGAGGGAGATTTGTCTGCCAGTAGGGAGATACCGTAACATCATGAGTTTGTCCTTAAATGGCACCAAAAAATAAGAAAAAAGTCATTACAAAAATGTAATGCTTTTCATTTTGTCAAGAATAAGCACTAAAAAGAATAAACGACTAGTTATATAAAGTTATCAGGTACATTGTTCATCACGGATTTGATTTTTATGTGTCTTTATCTGCCCCAAAAATATGGATATTTTGGACATAACTTTACTTAAGCAGGAGATTTTGTTGCCCAGGAGGGAGGGAGCGAGTTCAGTTAAAAAAACAGGAGTCTCCTGCAAAAAGAGGGAGCTATCACATGTATGCACCAAGCCAGCTTCCCATTATGGAGACTGACCAGTTATCTTCTAGTCCCAGTCATGATATATTGAATAATATTAGAAGGCTTGAGGGTGAAGGTTTAAAGCATTCCAGTGTAGCCCCCCTCCCACTCTGGAACAGCAGTCTCTGCCTGAACAACAGATTCCCATTCGTTCAGTCTCTTCCCCCAACTGAAACTATTCATCGTACTACTTCATCAGTATGGCATGATAAAGTGAATGAACAGTTGTTTCCTGCAACATTTGGATTACTAAATGAGCCTGCTGCAAGGAGAAATGCAGTGTGGTTAAAATTTTGGGATCCTCTGGATGACATTCCTAACAGACGTTTTGTAGGACGTGAGCTATTGAAAAACAGAATGAGATTTTATGCATATGAAATCTATGCATTAATTCATATGCCTGGGGATTCTATTTTTGATGTGAGTTTTAAGCACCCTGCTGGTTTGGACCCCTTTTGGAAACAATATCAAGCACAAAAATAAAACCACTCCTTTATGGAAACCTTTCTTGGTCATCCCTTTAATGAAACCTGTTTCCCAAAAAAATTACAGTTTTGTTTCGCAGTGAAGGAGTTAATGTTGCTGACATAACCTACTGGTTGCAACAACACTGCACTGTTAAAAGTCCTCCTGAACTGATACTTGATGATGAACATCTATGGACAGGGGGTTGGCGTTATCAGATAGATTTGCATTTAGAGAATGGTTTAACTAAGCATTTACCAAACTGTTTTTTCTTGGGCCGAGATAGGGGTGTATTGTTTTATCCAGGTCAACCAAGGGCTTGCTATAAATGTGGAGCATTAGGGCACTTAAGTAATGTGTGTGACCAACAGAAATGTGGTGTTTGTGGAGATTTGGGTCATGTAAGGGCACATTGTAGAAGACCTATGAAATGCAACCTTTGTGAGGAACAAGGGCATACATTTCATTCTTACTCTTGGGCCTCACACAACCAATCTGATCCTGCACTGCGTGCTGAACAGGATGTTTATGTAGCCAATGCTCAGAAGGAAAAACAGAAAATGCAGGATTTACTCCTACAAAGTAGACAGGCCAAAACTGATACATGCCCTCCATCTAAATCTTCCCCAGTTTCATCTGAAAAGGAAATAGGAAAAGCCCTGGAAAAGATGGACTCATCCGTCCCAGATCCTCTCAATCCTATATCAGACAGAGTGGGTACTGACTCTCTCTCTGTCTCCCAAGATACTGTATTCCATCTATCTCTGAGCAAACAGTTCCTCCCTCAGAGGATGCAGAACCCATAAATGTGGATATACTCAAGTTTTGTGCACCTTTTGAGGGTAAGGAAACCTCTTGTATGCCCCTCCGGGAATGCAGTCAGAGGTATCCTTCCGGAGTTACTCGATCCAAAACTATTAAACCAGGCCCTGAAGTTACTTGTTCATCCTGTCAGGAGGTCTAAACCTCACTCTCAGGTTCCTGGCAATATTGGAAATGTAAGTAATCACAGACACGTTGCATTAGAGTAATAAACTTGTTTATTACTACCAAAAGGATAAAATCACAGTTGGCCTAAGCAGTTCTTACCAATACGAACCAGGAGCCAGTGCTAAGCATTCCCCATACCTCAAGCTTTCTTTGTGTCTCTTGGGATCTCCGAGGTACAAGACTTAGTGTCTCACATTATATATCTATGATAATTACTATGGTTACTGTAAGACAGAAACATTTCTAGTTACAGAGATGAGCCCTATTGGCTAAATTAGAGGAGGCTTCACGGTCCAAGATAACATTATACAATTTTGTAGTAGTCATCAGTTTGTGAAACAAAAGTGTACTTATACAGAGTCTTACATAACTCAGTGTAGTGGTACAAATCACCGAAAGGTGGCAATGCTGACTTATATATCATAATTATTACAAGGACACAGGTGTTCTAACATCTTATACGTAAGAAATACACAGAAAATACATAGAGTAATATATATGCATTAGCAAGAAGAGTGTATTACAATAACATGCGTACATATCCTGACATCTACTCCTATAAGGTAGATGTCCTTAGCCCTATATGTTAGTACAACATATACCTAAGCACTAGCTGTCTACAGTGCAAATCTGAGTGTACCAATAAGGGTGCAGGGACCTTGTGTAATATTCCTCCCCTTGTTGCCTCCAAGGGCAACACAGGCAATCTAGGGAAAGGTCAGGGAGCAGTGGCCATTTACAAACCTGAGGCGTGAGCTTTGTAAAGGAACTCGAGCTGCTCATGGTGTTGGCACAGGGTGCGCCATAGGCAGCATAGCATAATAATTGAGAAAAATATCAAAAATCCCTGTATAATAACAAAACCTATAAAAGTAATTTCTAACCAGGTATTAGTTAATGCATCATTCATATCACCATCATTAATCAATGAAAGGATAGCTTCATTGGCCTTGGTCATATTATTGCTGATGTGGATGAGCTGGGTATCTTTCCTGTCTAAAAGTGATTTTAAAGTAAGTGTAAGTGGATCTATGTGTGCATTAAAATATGGTAAATATTCAGAAAGTGTGAGCAGATAATCGGGGTTACCATCAATGATGTCTGCATCGATAAGGGGGATGGGGGTTATAACGGTATGTCCGATAACAGTTTTCTGGTGTGGGACAAAACAAAAATTGGGGGTATCAATAACACATGTTTCAGATCCATAAGTATAGCTTTTGAAATTAGTAACCACGTAATACTCTCCATTGGAATTATACTGAGATCTAACAGTGGCGAGTCTCCATTTTTGCAACTGTACCAGGCAGGTGTAGGTCGTCTTGGAAATCTGGGTTGACAGACGATGAACCTCCTCACAATAATATTGGTAGAGTTTATCCGGAGCCAGTGTTGAGTCTGGGAAATCTGTGCCATTTGTGCTGATGTCATCATCCATGGAAAAGGTCCAATCAATACTATCTGGAGAAAAACCACATACAGGTTGAATAACATCAAATACATCACATCAACACAAGTAAATATATTGTTTCTTCGCACAGCAGTCAGTGTGCGGAGCAACCCAGACATCCAGGAAAGGATGAAAAACCAGTAGAGGAGGTAGATCCAAGCATTCTCTGTAGAAGTCTTCATCAAGGTGCCCAATGGAGTGTACCAGTGCCAGCTTGTCGAACAAAGCTGTAGTGGGATCAAAGCGTGGTAAAGAGACAGTAAAAGAAACAAACATAGTATCTTTTATGGAACATTTCTTAGAAGTAAAACAAGGACCAGTATTAGGGTGTCTGGTCACAAAACCCAGGTTTCTACTGTTGCTGTTGCTAGCCTTGCTTGTAGAGCAGAAAGCAGCTAACTAAAAGAAGCTACATTTTCTTATTAATTTAACTCTTATATCTTAGCAGGAGTCAGTGTCTGTTGAGTGTAAGCAAACAGATACTTTATTAGAAGTAGAAGGGGCCTTATTTAGGGTTTAAAAAAAAAGAAAGAAAAGAAAGTCAGTGTGTGTTCTGTGCTGGGAAGGGTTCTGTATCAGTTTACTTTGCTAAACCAGTAGGAGAGAGAGAGAGAGCTTAATTGGGGGTGTGGCTTAGACACTATAAAAGCAGGTGACTCAAATTACAACTTCCTGTAGCTAGCCTTGCTTGTAGAACAGAAAGCAGCTAACTAAAAGACGCTACATTTTCTTATTAATTTAACACTTATATCTTAGCAGGAGTCAGTGTCTGTTGAGTTTAAGCAAACAGATACTTTATTAGAAGTAGAAGGGGCCTTATTTAGGGTTTAAAAAAAAAAGAAAGAAAAGAAAGAAAGTCAGTGTGTGTTCTGTGCTGGGAAGGGTTCTGTATCAGTTTACTTTGCTAAACCAGTAGAAGGAAAGAGAGCTTAATTGGGGGTGTGGCTTAGACACTATAAAAGCAGGTGAATCAAATTACAACTTCCTGTTGCTAGCCTTTTTTCTTACTAATTGCCCTCTATCCCACCCTAAGCCAGTTCTACTTTTATAGCCACTGGATTTGACTGTCGACAGGAACTTCCTGTTTGGCAGTAGGAAGGGAAGGATCATAGAGAAACATTGGTTTTGTCAACCCTAAAGAAAAAAAGTAGCTCAATCTCCCCCCCAGCTGCTGGTGGTCTGACACTGAGCAAGGAAGAGGGAGGCTACTGAAGAATATAGAAAGTTACTGTCCCAGAACATGAAGGGTGAGAGTTGTAAGGAGAGAAGAGAGTAAGCATACAGAGAAACAGGAGAGGGGACACAAAATAAGACATGATAGGAGTGGTGCAGTGCAATGGCTGTGGGGCGGCAGTGTTCCGGGAGACATTCTGGAAGCTGCGATGCTGCCCTATTTACAGGCACCTCTCTGGTCTGAGGGAGGAGGTTGCCCATCTCCAGGCTGACCTGGCTAGGATTCATGAAACCTCCTCCCCACCCAGGACCACCAGGGCCAATGCCACTACCTCAGAGGTTGCCAAGAAAGAGGAAAGGCTGGACCAGGGTGGGCTCAGGAGGAGAGGGTGGAACAGAGTTGCATCCCTCCAGCTGTACCTCTCCACAATTCATTCACTCTTCTGGTGGATAGTGGTTCCTCTATGGAGGCACCTGCAGGAAGACCAAGGAGGATGCTGGGAACCTTCACAAAGGAGACCCACAGGAGGGTGGCATGAGACCCCACAGGGGAAGGAAACAACTCCTGGTGGGGGACTCAATCATTAGGGGGTAGAAATGGGGGAGGAAGGGGAGAAGGAGGTAAGGTCCCTGTCTGGTGTCATGACTTGGAGGGACAGGAAGCGAATCCTCAGGATCATGGGAGCAGCTGCACGAGGGAGGGAGCTGGATGTTATTGTCCATCTAGGGAAAAATGACCTGGCTAGGAATGGGATCAGAGCAGTGCAAGAGAAGTTTGTAGAGTTGGGGAGGGCCTTAGACAAGTGTAGTACAGTAACCTTCTCGGGAGGTGCTGCAGTCTATATGAGGGTGATGTAAGTACTCCTCACCAGGGAATTCAATGAATGGTTGAAAAACTGGTGTGGAGCTCAGAGTTTTGGCTTCATTGGGGACTGGGGAACCACCTATAGGGATGCAGACCCATGCTGGTGCGATGGTCTGCATCTGTCTGGGGGGGGGGACCAGGATCCTAGGTGAGAGGTTTAAATGCTTCATTGGCAAGCATTTAAACTAGCCAAGGGGGGAGGCTCTGAAAAGGAGTAAGGAAATCCCAGCCTTCCCCCACAAACAACAGTAATTAGTGAGGTAAACACCAAGGTAGAGAAGTTATTAGGGAGCAAGCCAGAAGTAAATGTAAAAAAAGGCAAAGGCAGTAAGGACAGGAATGGGGCTAAAAGGGGTAAGGTCATCAAAAAGTGGAGGGTGATGAGTACCAATGCCCATAGTCTGTGTAACAAGCTCCCTGAACTAGTGGCCTTGATGGAAGAGGGTTGCCTGGATATTGTGACAGTCACAGAAACATGGTACATAGAGAACCATGACTGGGATGTCAACATACCAGGATACACAATCTACAGGAGGGACAGGGAGGGTAAAAGAGGAGGAGGAGTAGCTCTTTATGTAAAGTAAGGGATCAAAGCAACAGAACTAAAGAGTAAACAGAGAGCAGATGAGACACTCTGGGTCACCCTGGAGACAGGAAATGGCACCACAATCCGCATTGGGGTTGTATACAGACCCCCATCTCAGGGGGAAGGAATGGACAAGGAAATGATAGAAGGCTTCCTTAGAATGGCAGAAAAAGGGGAGATATTGTTAATGGGGGACCTGAATATGCCAGCTGTTAACTGGAGCACCTTTGCTGCAGGCACATCCAAGAGCAGGGTCATTCTTGATGCCCTACAGGGGGCATGCCTCAGACAGCTAGTACTGGAACCCACTCAGGAGGGAGCAATCTTAGACCTGGTACTCTCAAATGGGGATGGAGAAAGAATCTCAGATTTAGAAGTGGGTAGCCATCTGGGAACAAGCGACCACCAAACAGTGTGGTTCACGATAAACACAGCCATACAATCAAGCCATAGAAAAGCAAGAGTATTGGACTTTAGGAGGGCTGACTTTGGGAAAATGAGAGAGTGCCTCAGAAAAGCACTAGCAAACAGGCAAGAAGGAGGGGTGGAGGAACAATGGAGAGTAATCAAAACAGACATCACAGAGGCAACAAGCCTTTGTGTAAAGCAAATCAACAAAACACAACGAAGGAAAAAAACACTATGGTTCTCAAAAGGGGTGGCAGGGAAGGTTAAGGAGAAAAGGATAGCATTCAGGAAATATAAGGAAACACAGAAGGAGAAGGACAGAGAACTTTTTCAGTTAAAGCAGAAAGAGGTTGGGAAGGCAGTCAGACTAGCAAAGGCCCAAACTGAGGAACTCTGTTAAGAAGGGGGATAAGACCTTTTATAGGTACATTAGGGAGTGAAGAAAGACCAAAGGAGGGATACTGAGGCTTAATAAAGGGGAAGGAATGTGGGTAGAGGGTGATAATGAAAAAGCAGGGATACTGAACTAATATTTCTGCTCAGCATTCACAAAGGAAGAGGAGGGGGAGGTACCTAAACTAAACAAGAGAAACACTCTGAAGATGAGGGTCGATACCAGTCCATTTACAGAAGAAATAATTATTACAAGGACACAGGTGTCCTAACATCTTATAAGTAAGAAATACACAGAAAATACATAGAATATATATGTATTAGCAAGCAGAGTGTATTACAATAACATGCGTACATATCCTGACATCGACTCCTATACGGTAGATGCCCTTAGCCCTATATGTTAGTAGAACATATACTGTACCTAAGCACTAGCTGTCTACGGTGTACCTCTGAGGGTACCAATAAGGGTGCAGGGACCTCGTGTAACAATCCGCTGAATCTGATCCAGTCTTGGCCCCAAATCCTTTTGCCCCTTTACTTGATCAGGAGGGTGATGAGGATGGCATGGACTCGGATTTATCCTCAGTTACTTCCTCACAGACAGAGTCCCCCCCCCCCCAGAAACAGAAATTAGAGATAAACCCAAACCAAAAAAGAGGGAAAAAAGAAAGTAATATAGTTCATAACGTATTCATTAATTCTACCCATTGTTCTCCTTACACATGGCAAAATACATTTCCTTCCTTACTGTTAATGTAAACAGTAACAAATCACAAACAAGGAGACAAATTGCTTTTGCCAGTTTGAGTGAGAACTCTGGTTCTATCATCCTCTTACAAGATACCAAATTACACTCATTAAAAGAATTAAGAGAGGCAGAAAAAGATTGGAGGTAGGATGCTTCTTTCTGGTCTCTGGGAGAAGATGTCTGTGATGGTTTGGGAATATTATTTTCAAATGTAGAGGCCCAAGTTTTGCAGGTCCTGGATATTTTACCTGGTAGGGATATGTTAATGGATGTAATCATCTCTTATTGTGCATACCGTCTTACTAATATTTATGCACCTCAGTTAAAAGCTGAAAGATCAGCACTATTTCATATTTCCCCTTATTTGCACACATCAAAGCTTGTTTTGTGGGGAGGTGATTTTAATTGTGGTCTTGCACCCAGAGATTGGGGACGGAAATCTCAGAAACTGTTTTGTGACACTAATGCTTTATTACAAATATTGAAATGTAATCATTTGGTAGATGCATATGATAAGTTACTATTGACTCCTGTGCATCCTTTTCATAAAGGATCAATATCATCAAGAATAGATTTCTGGTTTTTATCAGAGAGATTTACTTGCTCCAACATTATGGCACTGCCATTACAAACTACAGACCATACTGTACTTAAACTATCAATTGGCACTTATCAAACACTCCAGATGTGATCTGCTTATTGGAAATTGAATACATCCCTGTTACAGGATGAAAGTATTCATTCACAAATTCATTCTTTCTTTTTGATACTGTCTGCTGTAAGTTTTTTGTATGATAGTCCACTTGACTGCTGGTAAGACACTAAATGTGATTTGAAGACCTTCTTTATTCAAATCTCTAAGACTAAAGCCAAAAATTCCTATTTAACCTATTTAGGATATAGGGCTCAGTATCTAAAACTTTTGGCTCAGGCAAGCTCCTCGCCAGGTACTGTGTGCCAACAGTTTCTGGTTATGAAAACAAAGATGATTGATTTTCTTAAGTCAAGGGAAAGAGATATAGATATCAGCAGAAATACGTAACATCTGACACTCATGAGCAGGTAAATCCCTATGACCTTCCTACACAAGAATTGCCCAGGTTATGTATGTCCGCTTTAAAGCTGCACTGTCAGAGTTTCTCCACCATTTTTGTTAGCTTATTGTGTACTGTAGCAAGTGTACATTTCAGAATGGGCTGTCCTCCCCTTTCCTTAATCTGTTTCCTTTCCATTTTTTGGGTCTTTAATTTTCTGTATTTGTCCCTTTTTTTGTGTTACCCTCGGTCTGCAAGTAAATCTCCTGTCTCCTTGTTCCATCCCTCATGTAGTTGCAGCATACTCTCACGTTGCAGTACGGTGATAAATTCTTTTCGCACCTGTGCCCGAGCATTTCCTGCTCTTTATCTGTGCTGGAGTGAAATCAATTGCTATTCTCCTTTGGTTCCTATTGAAGAAGCCAGCACAGTGCTGACAGATTGAACTTTTTTCAGTTTGTACCCTAACTTTCCAAAGTATAATGTAGCACCCCCCCCCCGTTTAATTGTGTGCTGACGAAGTGCCCAACCCCTGTCGGCAGAAAGGAATCCCCCCTTTGTTGTTTGCCAACAGGCATGCACAATCCCCATTGGCAGAAATAAATCCCCTTTTGTTGTTTGCTGACGAGGTTGCCCAATCCCCCCTTGGCTACAGCTGTCCCCCCAGACTCCGGTGGCATGCTGGGAGCCCATGCCAGTGTGCCACATGCCCCTGTAATGTTGAAAGCCTCCTCCGATGTTTTCTTGCTGTTTTGTTGTACCTGAAAGAAAGGAAATGGTCCCTTGTAGTCTCCCCGCCCCCCCCCACAACCTGCACTCACCCACTGTGCACCCAGCCTCCCCACACACACACCCCTCACCCCATACTTACCTCTGGAGCTCGGCGCGACGATCTTCACTAGACCGGGAACACATCTGCACTCTTCAAAGCTGACCACGAACTGAGGAAATGCCGGTAAGCTGTATAATGTAATGAATAGGGTTTTTTCAACTTTAGTGCATATCTTGGGCATTTCTGGGAATTATTTCACCAAATTTTCAATGTGAGGTTTTTGGGACCCCTCCTCATGAATTCTTGAACTGTCATGGCGTTAATCAGCCCCAAAAGGTGGTTTCGCGGTCACTGCGTGGAATCACCCTTTGGGGCTGATTAACGAAACAACAGTGCCAGTGTTCATGAGGTGGGATCTCAAAAAGCCTATGTTGCAAATTTGGTGGGAAAAATCCCAAAAAAATGACTGTTTTACGAGCGTGCAATGCGCAGTTGCTATGCATGCTCATAACTTCGCGAATTTGCAATATTTTCATGCCAGATTTTCAACATTGGCATTTTGTCACACCTCCTTGTGAGCTGTATAGCTGTCATTGTTCACATCCTGGCCAAAATGTGTTTTCGCACTTCCAGCGCAGAATAGCATGATTGCTGTGGGAAATCAGTGTTCAGGACAGATTAAGAAAATGACAATGATACTATTCATGAGCAGAGGTCCTAAAATGCCTATGTTGAAAATGTGGTACCGATATTCCATAAAATGACTGTGTTACGAGCACGTGCTGCACAGTTGGCATGCACACTCATAACGTCACGAATTTATAATATTTTCACTCCAGATTTTCAACATGGCCATTTTCCCAGACCTACTTATGAACAGTACAGCTGTCATTTTTCCCATCCTGGCCCGAAATGTGTTTTCGCACTTCCGGTGCAGAATAGAGCGGTTGCTGTGGGAAATCACTGTTCGGGACAGATTAAGAAAATTACAATGATACTGTTCATGAGCAGAGGTCCTAAAATGCCTATGTTGAAAATTTGGTGATGATAGTCCATCAATTGACAGTGTTACAAGTGTGCGTTGCACACTTTCCACGCACCCTTGTAACTTCGCAGATTTGTAATATTGTCACACCAGATTTTCAACAGTGGCATTTTGTCACACCTCCTCATAAGCAGTACAGCTGTCATTTTTCACATCCTGACTGAAATGTGTTTTCACAGTTCCGGCACAGAATAACGTGGTCACTGTGGGAAACCAGTGTTCGGGGACAGATTAAGAAAATGACAGTGGCACTGTTCATGAGCAGAGGTCTTAAAATCCCTATGTTGAAAATTTGGTGATGAAACTCCATAACATGACTGTGTTACAAGCTTGCATTGAACTGTTTCCACGCACCCTTATAACTTTGCAAATTTGTAATATTGTCACGCCACATTTTCAACAGTGGTATTTTTTCACACCTCCTTATGAACACTACAGCTGTCATTTTTCACATCCTGGCTGAAATATGTTTTTGCACTCCTGCTGGAGAATAGCACGGTCACTCTGGGAAATCAGCGTTTGGGACAGATAAAAGATCGACGAGTGAGAGGGGCGAGTGACCGAGCTCAACTGAGCTCTGTCGGAACTGCTGCGGATTTGTTTGTGGGCAGACAAAGGCCCCAACACAAGAGCCCAGTACAAAAGGGCAGCCTGCAGCACTGGGAGAAACACAACGAGAGAGCGACTGAGGGAAGGAGAGTGAGCAAACTCACTGAAGTGCTGTCAGGACTACTGCAGATTTCTTTGTGGGCAGAAAAAGGCGTCAATGCAGGCAGGGGTCCAGTACAAAAGGCCAGCCTGCAGCAGTGGGAGAAACGGCATGAGAGAGTGAGACAGGGGGACTTAGTGAGCTCAACGGAGCTCTATCATGACTGCTGCAGATTTCTTTGTGGGCAGAAAAAGGCACCAATGCAGGCAGGAGCACCGTACAAAAGGGCAGCTTGCAGCGCCAGGACAAACAGAATGAGCACTTGAGAGAGAGGGAGACTGAGCGACCTCAACAGATCTCTGTCGGGACAGCTGCGGATTTCTTTGTGGACAGACAAAGGTACCAATGCAGCCAGGAGCCCCATACAAAAGCCCAGTCTGCAGCGCCAAGAGAAACAGAATGAGCGAGTGACAGAGTGGTAGTGAGTGAGCTCAACGGAGGTCTGTTGTGACTGCTGCAGATTTCTTTGTGGGCAGAAAATGCGGCAACACAGGCAGGAGCCCAGTACAAAAGGTCAGCTTGCAGCACTGGCAGAAACGGAATGCGTGAGTGACAGAGGAGGGAGTGAGCGAGCTCAATGTAGCTGTGTCGGGAATCCTTAAGATTTCTTTATGTCCAGAAAAAGCCGCCAATGCAGGCAGGAGCCCAGTACAAAAGGGCAGCCTGCAGCACCAGGAGACACTGAATGAGCGACTGAGGGAGGGGGAGTCAGTGAGCTCAACAGAGCTTTGTTGGTACTGCTGCAGATTTGTTTGTGGGCAGAAAAAGGCAGTAATGCACGCAGGGGCACAGTACAAAAGGGCAGCCTGCAGTGGCAGAAAAATGAGAATGAGCAAGTGAGCGAGCTCAGCAAGCTGTACTGTAACTGCTGCAAGTTTCTTTGTGGGCATAAGAAGGCAGCAATGCAGGCAGGAGCCCAGTAGACAACGCTAGCCTGCAACGCCGGCAGAAATGGAATGAGTGAGTGAGAGAAGGGGAGTGCGCGAGCTCAACGAAGCTTTGTCAGGACTGCTGCAGATTTCTTTGTAGGCAGAAAAGGCACCAACAGAGGCAGCAGCCTAGTATAAAAGGGCAGCCTGCAGCGCTGGGAGAACCAGAAGGAGTGACTGAGACAGGGGGAGTGAGCGAACTCGACGGAGCTGTGTCGGGACAGCTTTGGATTTCTTTGTGGGCAGAAAAAGCCACCAACACAGGCAGGAGCCCAGTACAAAAGGGCAGCCTGCAGTGTCAGGAGAAACAGAATGATTGACTGAGAGAGGGGGAGTGAGCCACCTCAATGGAGCTCTGTCAAGACAGCTGCGGATTTCTTCCTCGGCAGAACAAGGTGCCAATGCAGGCAGCAGCCCCATACAAAAGAGCAGCCTGCAGCACCGGGACAAACAGACTGAGCCAGTGACAGAGGTCCACTGAGCGAGCTCAGCAGACCAATGCAATCAACATTCGGCATTGACTAATGTATGGTTTTTACTTTCTGCCGTGATTCTGCATTCAGCAATGGAGTTGAAGGTAGACATTGAATCAATGTTGCAGGGAAGCTTGCCGTCTCTGCAATGCCTGGCTCACCAACACAAGTCCTCGGGGCCGGGCTGATCAAACATATTTTTCAGTCAGCCAGGTAAGTGTACCGGCTTCTGAACTTCCAGTGATGTATCCATTTCGGCAGGGACTCACTCAGCTGCTAACAGCCCCGAGATGCAGTGAAGTTGGTTGGGGAGTGAGGGTTGGGTGGGGGTGGTGGATGAAATTTGCCTAAAGAGAGGTCACATTAAATTTCATGTCCAAATTCAAATGAGTCAGGAGGAGAGGAATACTTGAGAGGAAGGACTTGGTCTTCATTCACCTGAGGGAAGGGAATGGACTTAGAGCTCTGAGGGGGCTGATGTTGTCTGAAAATCATAAATGACAGTAAGGGAAGGGACTTGGGCTTGGTTAGAAAGTGCATTGGAATTAAATTTTGAGCAGCGAGATCAGTGTATCAGCTCTTCCCATTTAATAGTAGTGATGAGTGGGCAATAGGAATTCACAACAGAGCGGGGAAGGGAAGAGACGAGTGCTAAACCTAGCTGCAAGGAGCCACTTATTTTAATGTAGCCTATGAATTAAAACTTGAGTGAGGTGGGGGAGGGAAATGGGAGATGGAGGACTTTCTCTGAGGGGGCTACTACTCTGCAAATTCAAACCTGAGGGAGGGGAAGGACTTATAGCTCTGAGGAGCCTACTGTGGCATGTGAATTCAAACCTGAGTAAGGGGGGGAGCAAAGACTTAGAGCTCTGAGATGGCTGCTGTTGTATGAAAAGTTAAACTTGAGTGAGGGGGAATGGAGTCGGGTTTGGTTAGAGACAAGAGTGCAGTACTGGAATTAAACTTTGAGCTATGGGATTCACGGATCTTTCTTCGCATTTCATAACAGTAATGTGTGGGCTACAAGAATTTACTACAGAACTCCGGGGAGGGGCATGCCCCGGTGCCCCCTCTTAGTCATTTCAGCACTAGGGATGAGAGTCACGGAATTCGGCCTGAGAGTGTATGAGTCAAGAAGCAGCTGGCTGTGGGCCTACGGTCTTGGCATATTGAAGGCACTGGTGGTTTCAGTGTGTGTGTGTGTGTGTGTGTGGGGGGGCTTATCTGGTGTGGCACTGAGGGTAACTCCTCAGTAATCTTCCCCACCCTTCATGTTTTGCTGCAGACACATGAGAACAATTTACAGTGTCAAGTTTCTATTCTGAATTATTCTGGTCAATACTGCTGTAATTATTTTTTTTGTGACTTGAAAGGACAAAAGGGTTCAGTGTGCACTCAGGTGTTTTGTGGGCCTGGGTCCTTAATGGTGGACTGGAAATACTGTGTTTTCTTTATACGGTTAAGAATTGTGTGAGTCAGTCTGTGTACCTGGACTGGAGAAACTGTTTTTCACCATACTAGGCTAGCTAGCATGGCGAAAAGTTTCTCTAGGGCTGCTAGTAGGGAACATTGAAAATGCAAATGTGGATACTGGGGCTCTGAAGTGGCAGCTAAAGGTCCAATTAAAAAAAAATAATTGTTCTATCGCCAGCCTGTCGGGGCAGTGGTTGGATTTCTGCTTGCGATACCAGTGACCCAGGTATGGGAAAGGACCTGGGTTGTCAGAGGGCCATCCGGGGGGAGAAGGATGGAGTGTCCCATAGTCTGCTCTCCTTCACTTGGGGGGAGGATGGAGAGAATGTCCGGTGCATGATGGACCCCTGGCGGAGGCCAGGAGTACCACAGCAACTGGTGTCTGGACATCCAGGGGGTGGGGCAGACACGGGATGTCATTGCATGCCCCACTCCCCATGAAACATCCTCTAGGGGACAAAAAACATCACAGCCAGCACCTATATGACGCCTGCCTCGTTGCTTCTAATCAGCTCCCAGGCCTGCTCCTCCTGACCTGGCATTTGCAACACCTTGGCTGGTGTCGCGACCCTACCCTTGGGGAGCCAGGGGCACAGAGGAAGTTGCAGCTCATGTTGGAGTGGGGGGCGGTGAGGTCCGTGACTGGGAAGGTGGTCCCGATGCTAGCAGCAGGGAAAAAAGCACATTAAATAAAAAAATTTAAATAATTAAAATAATTGTTCTTCATGGTTGCTTTTGAGCTAGGAATGGCAGCGTATCAACATTAAATAAAATGGAGGTATGAATGGGGTGGGCAGTGCAGAGTACCATATAGCTGCTGGTCAGTATTGCTGTTACTAATAATTATTTTTGGCATTTTATTATAGGCATCTTGCAGCCATCGTGTACTGCATAATATGTATTAAAGTTGCAGTCAGACAAATATTTTTCCTTAAGGGGTGGAGGGGAACTCAGATAGGAGTTATTTACATAAGCCACAGTATGCGCAACACAGAGCATCTAGTACACTGTGACCCAAGACCCCTGCCATAGATTTGTACAGAACTAACTTGCTATTGTACCTGCCTGGGTGGGGCCCATGGGTCACCAGTGGGAGGGTTGGTGGCATGTGCTTGATACTGGTGGGGGCATCAGGATCCGGGCTGGGGGGCACCATGTATAGACATGTTACAGGCACATCAAGGGCACATCGGGGATTGGGCAGGTGACCTTGCACTGTATGATCTATGGGGCATGATGTGGATGGGAGTCCGGTTGCAGTGTGGCCCATGTGGGGCACATTAGGGTTGGGGAGGTGGTACATGCAGCACCACTGACAGGACAGCTCTCCCAGGGGACCTATTTTTAAGTCCACTTGGATCAGCCATGGCTGGTCTAAGGGTACTTAGAAAACTGTCTTCAGGGTGCAGTTTGTGAATACTATTTTCGGGCTACAACAGCTTGCGTCTGCTGCAGTGCCCCTTGTGCCTTGTCACAGCCCATCTCTGGATGCAGGGATAGTGTAAGCCCCGTTTGGGGCAGGCAGCCTGCCATTGACACAGGCTGCCTTTGTGAATAGTTACAGGATGTGCTGTTTGGCACAAGCACTTTGCGCCATGCCAGAGCCTTTGAGAATCAGGCCCTTAGTCTCCACCACCATGTATGTCAACTTTCCACCCAGCCTCCCATGTGGCACTGAAACAAAGGCCTTGCTGAAGTACAAATGTATTTTTATGTATTTTTTTTTATTTATTGATTTATAAATCAAGATTAAAATGTTTGAGCTAAAAGCTCCTTTCCGAAGTATCCTTGTCATACATAGAAAGGTGGGGGGAGACAAGTATTGGAGGAAAGAGGTGAACATTCGCTGCTAGAAAGCACTGTCATTAGAAAAACATTTCAGTACATACAGTATACAGTATCATAAGGCAAGCAATCAATAACACAAATTCTAGCAATTGGTGCTCAGTACTAAGGGATCACATCCCAAAGCAAGGAAATACAGTGCTAATGTCAGTAAGTACAGGCAATGGATTCATCTAGAAGAGGTTAGTGGATGACGACTTAATAATAGGGGGTGAGACAGTAGAGGCAGCATTAGCATTGTGCCTAAATCTATGTTGCTGTGGACCTAGGAGATAAGTAGGGGACAGTGACAGGGCCGACAGGGTAAGTAACTGTGGGCGCAGTAGAGGGAATTAAGTGGGTAAGGGAACTTGAGAGAGTTAGAGGAGGAAAAGAGGGTGGTGTGGCATTGAGGCCTCAGAAGTAAGTGGGCACCAGGCAGGGGTGGCAGGTTTTTAAAAAGTTTGTGGGTGCTCAGAGTCCTAATAAAAGGCCGGGGGCGGCCCCCAGAAGCTATAGGGTTTTTCATGCTTTCTGGTGCATTTTGGTGGTTATTTTGATACATTTTGGAATGAGTATGCTACCATCACAACTACCCCAATGTAGAGGATGCCAGGGTACCATTGGGGGCTATTTGATGCCTGAGCAGGTGCTAAGATCAATAAGAGAGTGCCCGCCTGGAGGGATCTTTCATGCTCTCAGTTTGCAAGCATGTCAGAGTGCTGATGTTAGGTTGCAGATGCAGTGCCACCACTCAACAGTGTGCAAGTGTATCCTGAAGGGCTCTTAGATGCCTCCAGTTAAGGACCCATGGAAGAGTGCCTGGGTGGTGTGCTCTTTGATGCCCTCACATGCTTTAAGGATGCCCTTAGTGATGGTTACAGACAGTGCCACCACTCCACAGGGTGCAAAAGTGCCTTGGAGGGCTTTTTGATGCCTCCATGTGCTCCAAGAAGACATGGAAGAGTGCACTTCATCAGCTGTTTGGTGCCATCAGGCTCAGCCATGTGCTGCAACTGCAATAAGACATGGAAGAGTACCCTGGAGGACTCTTTGATGCCTCCAGGATGGTGCTGCAAGAAGACATGGAATTTTCTTGTCTTTTTTCAGCACCTGGTAGATGCATACTAAAATCTCAAAGGGCATCCTTTTAGCAGCTGGAGGCATCAAA
This sequence comes from Neoceratodus forsteri, assembly GCA_016271365.2. Taxonomy (NCBI): domain Eukaryota; kingdom Metazoa; phylum Chordata; order Ceratodontiformes; family Ceratodontidae; genus Neoceratodus; species Neoceratodus forsteri. The sequence continues at coordinate 1,182,751,853 of CM028131.1, forward strand.
CAGCCCTCCAGCCGGGCACTCTTGCATCCTGTGGGGTGGTGGCAATGTCTGCAACCTAAAATCACAAAGGACATCCTTAGAGCACCTGAGGGCATGAATGAGCCTTCCATGGCACTTTTCTATGTCTTCATTGCAGCACCTGGAGGCAACAAAAAGCCCTCTATCTAAGAGCACTCTTGCACCATGTTCAGTGGTGGTGGTGCTGTACCCTATAATCGCAAAGGACATCCTTAGAGCACCAGGGCATCACAGAGCCCTTTATGGCACTGTTCCTGGCTTGGAGCAAGGGCTCTTTGATGCCTTCATGTGCTGCAAGAAGAGTGGGAGTGCCCTGGAGGTCCTTTTCATGCTCCAGGTGCTCTAAGGAGAGTCTCTTAGTGATTTTAGGTTGCAGACAGTGGCACCACTCCACAGGGTGCAAGGTGCCCTGGACAGCTCACTGACACCTCAGGTGCTGCAAGAAGATATGGAAGAGTCTTGTCTTTTTCAGCATCGAATGGAGCAAACTAAAATCTCAAAGGGCATCCTTTGAGCACCTGGAGACATCAAAGAGCCCTCCAGTGCAGTCTTGCACCCTGTGGAGTGGTGGCACTATCTGCAACCTAAAATCACAATAAACACCCTTAGAGCAACTGAGGCATAAAGAACCCTCAGGGCACTCTTCTATGTCTTCTTGCACTTAGAGGCATAAAGAGCCCCAGTCAGACATTCTCCCATGTCTTCTTTCAGCACCTGGAGGCAACAAAAAGCCCTCTAGGGCACTCTTGCACCCTGTGGAGTGGTGGTGCTGTGCCCTAAAATCACAAAGAACATCCTTAGAGCACCTGGGGGCATTGCAGAGCCCTCTACAGCACTCTTCCCTGGGTTGGAGGGCTGTTTGATAACTCTATGTGCTGCAAGAAGACACAGAAGAGTGCCCTGGAGGGCCCTTTCATGCCCCCTGGTGTTCTAAGGATGTCCTTTGTGATTGCAGGTTGCAAACAGTGCCATCACTCCACAGGGTACAAGAGTGCCCTGGAGGGCTCGTTGATGTCTCCAGGTGCTAAAAGGACTGCCCTTTAAGATTTTAGTTTGCCTCCACCAGGTGCTGCAGAAAGACAAGGAACTTCCATGTCTTCTTGCAGCAGCTAGAGCCTGGAGGCATCAAACAGCCCTCCAGGAAACTCTTCCTTCCATGTCTACTTGCAGCATCTGGAGGCATCAAAGAACTCTTCTTGGCACTCTTAAATGTCTTCTTGCAGAACCTGGAGGAATCAAAGAGCCCTCCAAGGGAAGAGTGCCATGGAGGGCTCTTTGATGCTCCCAGGTGCTCTAAGGATGCCTTTTGTGACTTTAGGTACAGTGCCACCACCCACAGGGTATAAGAATGCCCTGGAGGGCTCCTAGATGCATCCAGGTGCTGCAAGTAGACATAGAAGAGTGCCCTGGAGGGCCATTTCATGTCCCCTGGTGTTCTAAGGATGTCTTTTGTGATTTTAGGTTGCAGACAGTGTCACCACTCCACAGTGTGCAAGAGTGCACTGGAGGGCTCTTTGATGCATGATCCAGGTGTTGTAAAGGATGCTCTTTAAGATTTTAGTTTACCTCCACCAGGTGCTGCAGAAAGACAAGGAACTTCCATGTCTTCTTGCAGCACATGGAAGCAATAAAGAGGTACCTCTGCACTCTGTGGAGTGGTGATGCTGTCTCTAAATCCTTAGGGCAGTACTTAGAGCACCTGGGGTATCAGAACCTCCATGGCACTCTTCTATTGGAAGTCTCTGATACCTCCAGGTGGTGCAAGAAGACATGGAAGAGTGCTCTGAATGGCCTCTTGATGCCACCAGGTGCTCTAAGGATTCACTTAGCATGTTATTTATTTATTTTAAAGTTGGTAACTGGGAAAGGTACCATGAGCAGAGCTCATTTCAGAAACGACCAGGGGAAGGGGGAAGCATGTGTCAGTGTAATGGTATTACAATTTTTTTAGGACTAGCCAGGTCAAAAGCAGGAGTAATTGTAAGTTGCTAGAGACAGTTGCTGATGATTTTCAATAGTAAACATAACTGTAAATGCCATGAATGATTACACATTATTTGACCATATAGAAGGCATTCATTCTAACTGTTGCTCTCCAATAAACTCATCAGCTATTTTGTCCATGTCTAATGCATCAGTGTGTTCCTGATGAATGTGAAGCAGAGCAACACTATTTAAGCGTCTCTGTGACATTGTTGATCTAAGATATGTTTTCAGTCTCCTGAGTCCTGAGGAAGAACACTCAGCTGTACAAGTTGATACTGGTACTGTCAGTAAGATCTGAATAAATTTTACAAACTCTGGCAGTAAATCATGAATGGCTTGTTTTTCTGTGATGACACAGTACACATCTTGCAATGAATCAACAGTTTTCCCACTAGCTTTTGCAATGTCAGTGAACATGTCACGGTGTAGTTGCAGACACCCTGCATCTAAGTCATTGCCATAAAAATTAGATATGGAATCTAATGGGCCTTGTCCTATCGCAAATCGTTCTGCATCTAACATAAGCTTCTGAGCTGGAGTCTGAAATCTATCTTTGACTGAAAGAACAACCTGATCAATCACTTGGAAAAATATTCTCCTGAAGTGGTCTTTTGGGGATGCATCAGTAACTGATTGAGAGCCATCATCTATCGACGAGGAACTTTGTGTTGAAGGAAGAACTGGTTGGTCTAACTGCAGTTCCTCAGCTCTTCCATCCACTGTACTCCAGAAGCTGTCAAACTGCCTCTGTATTGTTGCATAGTGTCGGGAAGAGTTTAAATCATACAATTAGCTTTTAGAAATTGAAGAGAGGTTGCTTGAAGGGCTGTGTTTATGCTATCACAGTGGGAGAAAATTTTAAGAGAGACTCAAGAAGAAAATATTTAAATGATCGTAGCTGTGCCAAGAACCCTCCAGCTTTTGCCCCACACTCCCGAGTATTCTCTGAGGATACACTGTCCAGAAATTCCAATAATGCTAAATAGTTTTCTAGAATCGAATTTAAACTATTTGCCCTCACTGTCCGCCTTGTTGGAGCAAATGGTCGTAAAGATCCAGGCCTAGTGTCTTCCATACCGCTTTGTATGTTTTCAAAAAAAGTTAGCTGTTTTGGAGAGTATTTAATGAATGTTATGAGTTCTTGTAACTGATTTAGTATGTCTCGACATTCTTGTATTTTGCTGATGCAGTCCTGTACTACAAGGTTCAAGGAATGTGCCAAACAATGTACGAAAAGGGCCCTAGGTTCAACAGCATTTAGCCTAGCCTGCACTCCAGAGTCAATACCAGCCATAGTAGCAGCTCCATCATAACACTGACCCCGGCATTTATTTATATCCAAGTCAAACGAACAAAACATCTTTAAGGATACTGAATAGTGTAGCAGCATCTACAGCTGGTGTTTCATGAAACTAAAATGCTTCTTCAATTCGAAATCCTCAGTGACAAATCGAAAACATATTGAGACTTGCTCATGAACAGTAATGTCCGTTGTCTCATCCATCATTACAGCAAAATACTGAGCTGCTTTGAGTTTGGAAACAATAGTGTTTTGCACATCTTGTCCCATAATGTCCAGCATTTCATTCATTATGTCATGAGACAACCACCTGTAGCTATCCCTTAACAACCACTGCTGCAACTGTGGACAATCAGTGGCTCACACTTTTAGCACTTGCATGTAATTTGAACTCTCATCTGTATGGCCCCTGATAGCAAGCCCCTGTTGGGCCAGTAGTCTTAAAGTTGTCATCATTTTTAAAAGTGCAATCCTTGCATCTACTGCTCGCTGCCTACTGGCATCAGACATAATGCTGTACACATTTTGCTTTTTTCATGGGATTCAAATCTTTCTATTGCCTTATGCCATGCACGATAACCAGTAACTGTGAATGCTTCATCAGCTTTTGTGGAAAATGTGAGCAGTTTTTTTCTCTCTTGCCTCTTTACACACTGAACAGAAGGCTTTTTTTTGATTGGAATCATACAGTAACCATTTGAACCAGTCAAGCCACCTTTCTTGAAAGGTTCTGCCTTTTTTCTTGGCGACTACTAATGATTCCTCCTGTCTTGTTTTTTCTTTTACAAACAGAGTGATGCTGCTGCTACACGGCTCCTCAACATCAACCACGTCCACATCCCTAGCAATGTGAACTTGTGCAGCTGGCCCAGCTGCTGTTTTCTCAGCTTCAGTCTCACAACTTGTTACGTCACTTGTTGATGGTGCTGCTGTTGTACTGTTTGCCTCACTCTGTTTAGCCTATTTTTTAATAAACTTGTCCATTTTAACTTATAGTGTGTGTTTCTCTTGTGTTGATTCAGAATAGGTTACACTGTTAGTTACTGGTCTGGACAGAATATGATTAAAACATTAAAGTCAGTGGAGGTCAGAATAACACTAGACAATCAGTTCACAGCACTTTGGTTTTGACACAAGGACCCCTCTTAAATCCTAATAGTCCGATTTATTTTGTTTTTTTTTTATTGGTTTTTGGATGGTCAGACAGTGGTAGGGACTGGACAGGAGGACTGTGACTGGCTGCTTGATAAGACTCAGCTGCTCACCCTCACACACAGACTTCACAAGCACCCATAGACAGAGCACTGCCTATTGTCACTTGGACTATATGGCCCAGAAGACACCTCTGTGCTGTGCAATCAGCACTTTGACTTTACTATTTTACTTGTATTTTTCCTTCGGACGGTCAGACACTGGTAGGGACTGGACAGAAGACCCCTCTCTGACTTGATTTTGTTCAGTTTTGGATGGTCAGGCTCTGCCACTGGTGGTACGGGCATGACTAGACAGAAGTACTAGGCTGCAGCACAGCAGTGTCACAGTCAGCAAACAATGACCAACCAACTGACTGTTCAGTTCACTCAAACTGAAGCAGCAATGCCTGCAACTCTCCCTTCCTCTCCAGACTGAGACTCCTCCCCACTGCGGCTGGCTAACTTTGCTGCAGACGAAAGACGACCCACACACGACACCACCGACACACACAGCCTGAGCCTGGCCCTAGCCTGAACCCACTGCAGAATTTTTTTAACAATGCTGTTTTTGCTTTTACTAGTCTGTCCTGAGTCCTCTCTCCCTGACTGACTGGTGAGTGACTGCACTCATGCACTGCAGTGTTGCCACTTGCCAGAGACTACAGTGTGACTGTCACAAAAACTCAACCAAACTGAACACTCTGTCTAGTCTAGGCTGTAGCACTGCAGTTTTAAAATTATTTTTTTTAAGTCTGCAACAGGGCGGCCGGTACAGTACCCCTTCCTTGGTCCCTTAGCTAGCTCGCTAAAGAATTGGTTGACCAGGTCCAATGCAACGATGACCACAGCATGAAAAAACAACTTACTCCTCGCTCAGCTCACACAGCAATGGAGGATCCTCACTGCGTGCTAACGGTTGACCAACTCACTCCTTGCATGTGATATGCAGCTCTCAGTTGAAGCTGCTCTCTACCTGCATCACATGACCGTCTCTTTGACGAGTCATGTGTCTCTATGTGTATCATTCTGGCGATTGGAGGAGCCAGTTACAGCGAGTGTCGGAGTACAGTAGGCGCACGGCACGCAGGTTCGGGTTGGGTCGGATTGTAATTTCAGAAATCGTCGGACGGTCGGATCGAGAGTCGGGTATAAGGGGGCTACTGGGACTCGAGCCAGAAGAAGGAGAGAGCTGCACATTTGGTCTCTCACTCGGTCTGTCATCGGTCTCGGAGAGCATCGGAATGGGAAACTTAGTTCTGTCTGTGTGAGTGTGACTGTGTGGTGGGGGTGGCTTATATGCGGTTTCACTAGGGTTTATCTTGTTTCTTTAATTCTGAACATACTGTAGTTGGTGTTGCAGACTCAGTCCAGTCCAGAAAACTAAATTGAGTCAGCGCACATTTCGCTTACAATAACAGTGTATGTTGTCAAATGTCAATGTCACTCATGTCAGCTTATCAAGCCAGTTGCAGACTCAGTCAGTCCCGTCCAGAAAACTAAATTGAGCGCACATTTCTACAATAACAGTAGTAGTAGTATCTATGTTGTCAAATGTCAATGTCACTCCATGTCAGCTTATCAATTGGGATCTTGCTTTTGTAATCCTCCAGTGTTACTGGCAACAATGGCAAGGTGGTTAACATGATTTTGGAAGGAAGTACTACTAGATTTCCAAATATTATGGAAAAGAAACTACAGTCTGGACCAGTAGCTGCTTTTCCATAATATGTTGTGGACTTCCATTTTCAGGATCTCTCTCTCTCTCTCTCTCTCTGTCTCTCATTTTTATTAACGAGGTAACTAAAACTAAATGTGCTAGGAAGAAGCAAATACCCATTTTAAGGCAACACACAACATCTGTTTACATACATATCAGAGTCAGACAGAAATGAAAATGGCAATAATAGTATGTTTCCAGGTTTAGACATGATATTACAAATTTTGTAATATGTCTAAACCTGGAAACATGCTATTAATACAATGTGTACTTTCACTGACAAATTTTATATCCAGGGTCAGGGATAAATAAACTTATATATATTAGCATTAGCACCCCTTCTGTTTAAATTTAGGTGAGGACAGGTCTGTCTCACTGTCAAGCTAGTGTGCCAGCCTGTGTGCGCATCCGGTGTCCATCGCATTGCCGCTGGGGGGAGACAAAGAACAACATGCAGCTGCTGCTGCGCCTGCAAGCGGATCACATTCAAAGCAGGCTTGAAAACTGATGTGACAGCTGCTGCCTGCTGAACTGAACTATCATTGATTTGACTCGTTGCACCAGTGCCAGGTAACGGTTGCTGCTATGGGGGGACTGACTTGTGAAAGTTGTGGACCGGGTGCAGGGTCATGGCTGGGACGGATGACGGAGTATCAGGCAAGCAGGCAGGGAAGTGGGGAAATGAAAAGTCAAGGTTAGGGCCGGGGTTAGGTATAGGAGGACAAGAATTTGAGGGTGCTCATTTAAACTTTGTGGGTGCTCAAGCACCTGAGCAGCCATGCTGTCGGCGCCCCTGGCACCAGGGGAGGTTCAGGCGATAGGAGAGAAAGAATCTGCCAATCACAAAGTATGGCAGAAGCATCGCACGGGAGGCAAGATTGAGTCTCTTAGTTCAGTTTTGAAGTGGCTAAGGCATGAGAGGCTGGTAGAAGATAAAAGGAGTCCATTTAACTGAGTGGGAGCCTTTACAGTGAGTGCTCACCGTCCCCCTTCTGTTTTTCTAAAAGGCACAGCTAGGACATGTCCAGAGACACTTCTAGTGGCATTCTCAGCCAGGGCTGGGCGGAATGCAGCCTGTAAGGAAGGGGTTGCAAGTCCAAGGAGGGCCTTCTTCCATAGAATGCAGAAGTGAAGCTTGATCTGGTCTTGGAGAGGGAGCCATTTTTTCCTAATAAAAAAGGACGCATGTATGCATAAGGCAATCAGCACCAAGAACGAATCTACAGGCTTCACTGAGGGAAGTATGTACTCTGCATAGTCTGGTGTCAGAGGTAGTACCATATTACATGTTTCCATAGTCAAGGATTGGTAGAATATTCCCTCTAACCACCAGGAGCCTAGTCTCAGTTGTAAGGCAAAACCGGACCCAATAGAGTGCACCTAACTTACTACTGACGGCAGCAGTGAGGTTGAGTATGTCTTCGTCAAAGCAAAAGGATTCATCAGTAGTGATTCCTGGATATCGGAATGCGGTCACTTACTCAAGGATGGAGAGATAAACTTGCAGTTTATTGTGGGTGCTTTTGTTAGCCTCCTCTTTTGTCAGTAGGCAAAGAGCATAGTTTTACTCTTTTATTTTATTTATTTATCAAGTCTAGGATTACAAATACCTTTGAGCCTTGGCTCTTTTACAAAGGTTCCACGTCAGAGAAATACAAATTGTGGGGAACATCAAGACAAACATTACAACAATGTGGACATTGCAAACAGAGTATAGATTAATACAATTCAAGGGTAGCATTGTAAGCAAGGCAGCCAGTGGCATTTGTCAGAGAAAATAGACAACAGATGAGAAGTGCCAGAGTCATAGGGAGAGGAAGAGGGGGAGGAATGTAGGAAGGGTGGGAGAGGGTGAAAAGTACAGCATTGGGTATACCAAGATGTGAGGGTAGAATCCAGTGAGGAGGGGAGGGGGGACCACTGGAGCAGGCAGGGAAGTGGAGAAACAAGGTTAAGTTGGGCAGTCACAGGAGCTGTTGGCAGTGAGATAGTCCTGAAGCCTAGTTTTAAACATACCAATTGTTGGGGCAGAGGACATGGTGGGGCTGAGGCCATTGAACCAGAGTAGCACTCAATAAGCAAAAGAGCATTGTCCCTGTGAAGTATGGCAGTGGGGGACTTTCAGTAGCTGTAGCGTGGATTTCCGAAGGCACCATTTGTTAATTCATTGTTGTAACAGAGTTGAGACCCCAGAAGGTGCAAGGTCAAGGTAGATTTTTTTTGCCATGGAGCAGGTGAGAAAATTTATGCAGTTTGATAGTTGGAGCCAGCCGGTCTGAGTGTACAGGTCACATGTGTGGGTGAGATGGTGAGCACCAGTGACGAGCCGACATGCCTTATTTAAGGCAGTTGAGAGGTGTCTAAGGGTTGTGGTTGTGGCCGAGCCATAAATGATGAGACCATAGTCTATTACAGAGATTACAGAGCTCAGGACTGCAACCTTCAAAGCTTCTGGCGTGAGGTGTGGTCTGTGTTTGTAGAGGAGACCAAGCTGTGTATTAGCAGCTCTAGCTACATTATCTACATGAGGGCCATAGGAGATATTAGGGTCAAGCTGTATCCCTAAGTATTTGAAGGTCCCCACCTGATCTAGAGTGTTCCCCCTGGGTGGTGGAGATAGCCAAGTGGTGTAGCTTGTGTGGGTTATCAGAGCTGCAGAAGAGCATAGATTTGGTTTTCTTGTCATTGAGGACCAATTTATGATTAAGAAACCATGTCTCTACAGAACTGAAACCAAGTTGAAGGTTGTGTTGAAGAGTTGCAGGATCTTTGTGAGTGGAGAATACAACAGCATGCAAGAGGTAGGAGGAGCCAAACAACCAGGGGTGAACTTAGCACTCTGTTCTTTGGTCTGACCTACAGAAATTAGCATAGGGGAACTGTAATTGTGAATCTCCTTGGACAATGGGATTTACTGCAACTGCTTGAACTTCTAGATAGGTTTCACCTGTACTCTGGTCTGACTACAGAAATCGGTGCAAAGGAGCTGTAACTCGAATCTCTTTAGACGATGCATAAGAAAGTTGCATAGGGTGCTGGGTCAAACATACTTCAAATTGGTGACTATTGGTTTATTCGAAACTTATTGACCTGTGTGATTGTTATTGTGGTGTGGAGGTCTGGATCCTAAAGTGCATAAAGTGGGGACTACCGCCCTGTTAGTCTCACTTCAGTGGTAGGGAAGGGAAGGTAACAGTAAGGAAGGTAATGGAAACGTTACTAAAGATAAGACTGGTGGAATTCCTGGAGGCTAATGGCCTGCAGGATGAAAGGCAGCATGGCTTAAGAGTATGTCCTGCCAGACTAACCTGATAGAGTTTTTCAGTTGGGTGACGCAGGTAGTGGACCAGGGAGGAGCGGTGGACATGGCTTATCCGGATTTCAGTAAGGCCTTAGACACCGTTCCGCATAAAAGGCTGGTGAATAAGCTGGACACTCTGGGTGTGGGCCACAAAATCACTAGGTGAGTGTCAAACTGACTGACTGTAAGGTGTCAAACAGTGGTGGTAAATGGGACACATTCCAGGGAACAGGCAGTTATCAGCAGGGTGCAGTTGGGGTAAGTGCTGGTACCACTACTCTTTAGCATCTATATTAGTGATCTAGCAGAGGGTTTGGAGGGCCAGGTGTGCCTCTTCGTGGACAACACTAAGGTCTGCAATAGGGTGGATTCACAATTGGGAGTGGAGGCCATGAGGCAGGACCTGGAGAAGCTGGAGAAGTGGTCAGAAACCTGGCAATTAAAATTTAACACAAAAAAGTATGCAGTGATGCACCGGGGCCTGAAAAACACTAAGGCAACTTACTTCCTTGTATGTGGTGTAGTTCTGGAGACCACACTTATGCAGGGATATTGAAATGATGGAGAGGGTGCAGAGAAGAACGACCAAGATGGTACGAGGGATGTGGGATATACCATATAAGCAAAGATAGAGAAAGCTGAATCTGCACCCACTGTAGACTAGAAGAGAGAGGGTGGACATGATTGAGACTTTTAAGTGCTTAATGGGAATAAATAGGGTGAAGGAAGGAAGTTTGTTCAAAATGAAGAAGGGAGGAAACATGAGAGGACGTAGCCTCGAATTAGAGGTTGGGAGATACAGAGGTAATGTCAGAAGGCAGTTCTTCACAGACAGGGTGGTGGAAGTCTGAAACAGACTGCTGGAAGAGGTGGTGGGAGCTGAAACAGTGGAGGGCTTCAAGAGAGCATGGGACAGACATAAGGGGTAGGGAAAGGGGGTGGAAGTATAAAAAGTGGGGGGAGCAGGGGAGGATGTAAGGGCAGATTAGATGGACCGCGTGGTCCTTTTCTGCAGTCAAATTTTGGTGTAATTTGTGTATGTAGATTTACATCAATGTGTGGTGTGTGCCTGTGTTTTGTACTGACATTTGATGGCTAACTGTGTGTTTATGCAGTGATCCGGTAACATGGGAGTAGATGCGAACGGCACTTTTCACAAAACCATGTTATTAACAAGCTTCATGCTAGGTTTCCTCCATTACACCACACACCTCACCCACTACAGGTCTGTCCTCAGTGATGAAGGTTCAATGGCAGTGACACAGAAACATAGAAACATAGGCTTTGACGGCAGATAAGGACCGCTTGGCCCTCCCAGTCTACACATTTCCCTACCTACTGGATAAGCTGCAGATCCTAGTTAACCAACATCCTATTTCTTCCTACCTCCCCCACCAGAAATGCCTTATGTCTGTCCATGCATTTTTGAATTCTCCCACAGTATTAGACCCCAAAACTTCCTCATGAAGGCAATTCAATGCGTCCACCACACTCTCTGTGAAAAAATACTTCTTCACAATGTCTCTGAGCCATCCCCCACTCTTTCTTCAAATTGTGTCCCCTTGTTCTTGCACCTCTCTTTTTCTGAAAGATGCTAACCTCTTGGACTTTGTTGATTCCACTGAGGTACTGAAAAGTTTCAATCTTGTGCCCCTCCCTCCTTTCCTCAAGTGTATACATATTAAGCTCCTTTAGTCTCTCCTTGTATGGCTTCTCTTGCAGACCCTGCACCATTTTAGTTGCCCTCCTCTCAACTGCCTCCTTCCTGTCTATGTCCTTGCAGAGATGGGGTCTCCAGAAATGGATGCAGTACTCCAGATGGGGTCTCACCAACTGTCTGTACAGAGGGATAACAACTTCCTGTTTTCTGCTGGTGTTGCCTCTCCTTATACATCCCAGTATCCCCCCCAGACCTCCATACCGACTTCTCACATTGCTTGCTAACCTTAAGATCATCTGATATAATTACCCCCAGGTCCCTTACCATTTTATTGTTACTACCCCCCCCAATGTGTACTCTTCCCCTGGGTTTTTGTTTCCCATGTGCATTATTCTGCACTTCTTTGCATTGAATCCAAGCTGCCATACTTCTGACCATTCCTCCAACCTTGCCAAGTCCCTTCTCATCCTTTCCACCACCACTTGTGTATCAACCCTGTTGCACGTCTTTGTGTCATCTGCAAAGAGGCATACTTTTCCTTCCAGTCCCTCTGCAATGTCACTTATAAAGACATTAAAAAGGACTGGACCCAGTACTGAACCCTGTGGTACCCCACTAGTAACCCCCCTTTCTTAAGAGTGGACTCCGTCTACTATTACCGTTTGTGTCCTGTTGTCCAGCCAACGTTTTACCCAGGCTTCCACCCTGGGACACACTCCCATGCTTGCTAATTTGTTTATTAATCTTTTGTGTGGGACTATGTCAAATGCCTTGCTAAAGTCTAGGTAGGCCATGTTCACAGCCCCTCCCTGGTCTACTACTTTGGTCACCCAGGCAAAGAAATCAATTAGATTCATCTGACATGACCTTCCCGCTGTGAATCCATGCTGCCTTGGGTCCTGTGCCCCACTGGCCTCTAGGTACTCAACAATTCTTTCCTTCAGAAGTGATTCCATCATTTTCCCTACCACAGAGGTCAAACTGACAGGCCTATAATTTCCTGCCTCTGTCTTGCTCCCACTTTTGTGCAGGGGAATCACATCCACCCTGCTCCAGTCCTCAGGTACCACACTATCCTCCCATGATTTGTTAAAAAGGGTAGTCAGTGGTGTCACTAGTTCTCCCCTTAATTCTTTTAGAATTGTGGGGTGAATCCTGTCAGGCTCCATTGCTTTGTCCACCTTCAGTTTTAGGCATTCTTTAAGAACCCTTTCTTCTGTGAAAGGACTGGGATCAAGCCTCCTATCCAGAGTGCTTCTGTTAATTGGATTTGGTACCTCCCCTCCTCCTGTTTTGTGAATACTGAGCAGAAGTATTCATTCAGTATCCCTGCTTTTTCACTTTCCCTCTCTGCCCACCCACTGTCCATTCTACCCAGCCTCACTATCCCTCCCTTTGTCTTTCTACGCTCCCTAATGTACCTATAAAAGGTTTTATCCCCCTTCTTAACTGCGTTGGCTATCTTTTCCTCAGTTTGGCATTTGCTATTCTGACTTCCCTCCCTGCTTCCTTCTGCCTTAACTGGTACGGTTCTCAGTCCTGCTCCTTCTGTGTTTCTTTATACTTCCTAAACGCTATTTTTTTCTCCCTAACTTTCCCCGCCACCTCTTTTGAGAACCATAGCAGCTTTTTCTTTTCTTTTGTTTTGATTTGTTTAGTTGCTTCACACAAAGGCTTGTTGCCTCTGTGATGGCATTTTTGATGTTTCCCCATTGTTGCTCCACCCCTCCTTCTTGCCTGTTTGCTAGTGCTGTTCTAAGGCACTCTTCCATTTTGACAAAGTCAGCCCTCCTGAAGTCCAGTACCCTCACTTTTGAAAGGCTTGACTCTGCAGCTGAGTTTATCGTGAACCACACTGTTTGGCAGTCACTTGTTCCCAGATGGCTACCCACTTCTAGATCTGAGATCCTCTCACTGTCCCCATTTCAGAGTATGAGGTCTAAGATTTCTCCCTCCTGAGTGGGTTCCAACACTAGCTGTCTAAGGCATGCCCCCTGTAGGGCATCAAGAATGGCCCAGCTCTTGGATGTGGCTGCAGCAAATGTGCATCAGTTAACATCAGGAGGTCCCCCATCAACAATATCTCCCCTTTCTTTGCCATCCTAAGGATGCCTTCTATCATTTCCATATCCATTCCCTCCCCCTGATATGAGGGTCTGTATACAACCCCTGTGCAGATTGAGGTGCCATTTCCAGTCTCTATGATGACCCACAGTAAGGTCTGTACAGAGCAGTGAATGTCTATAGTGCACCGTGCAACATTAATAAATTGATTTTGTCTTGAATATGATTATTTTAGCAAATGTTGAAAATGTGCATGTTTTCAATAGTAGCTGTCTAAAAAGGGCAGTGATTTTATGTGTTTTTGCATGTCAGATTGATGCCATAGAACTTGCTATGCACTCCAGTCATCTGATGTGGTAGTGGAGTTGAGCTCAGCTCAGGATACTTATCACCCAGTTGTCTATGTGATGGTCCTGTTCTCTCACACAAAATACAAATGAAGCACAATAACAAAAGCAGTGAGGTGATAAATGACCTATAATGAGTCTCAGTGGTAGTCTGAATGAGAGAAATGAAGTGCTTCAAACTGTCATCAACAGCAGAATTCTACTCTGTGTGATAGTCCTGTTTTTTGTGACAAAATACGAAAGATAGCACAAGGACAAAAGCAATTTGATGATGACACACCTTGAATGAGTCTCAGTTCCAAAGCTGAATAAGATCAATGAAGGTCTTCAAACTGCAGTCAACAACAACCTATCTATTATGCACCCTTTAGTCACCAACCACAGTTTCCAACAGAAAAATAAATGGGACAGAGGGAATCATTTTCTAAAAAATACAGGCAATGTTATGCTTGAACTCACTGTAAACAGCTGAACAACTTAGAATATTCACAAATATTATATGTTGTGCATGAAAATCTTACTGAAAGAGTAACATAAAGACCAATAGTGTTCTGTCATTCATAAGCATAACAGGAAGATGAATGACCACATCCTAAGTTTGCTGCAAGATAAAGGAAATAAAAAATGATGTTTGGCATGCCCATGGTGATGCTCTGTTATAGCTGGGACACGACACAGGGTCCACAATATGAATGCTGAATGCCAATAAACACCACAGTTGAAGCACTTTAAATTTCACAGGAGAGTGCAGACAGCCAGTGCCTGTGGCAACCCATGAACACAGTGCAAACTCACTGTGATGTGAGCACTGCATCTTACCATGTCTTGTGTCCACAAACATAGAAACATAGAAGATGATGGTAGATAAGGACTGCAAGACCTATCCAGTCTGCCCATTTCTTTTTCTATCTTATAAATGTGCCATCGGCCTTTGCTATGTCAATGGCCTATCTATTCATACTCATCTGTATTGCTCCCATATGCCTATCCCATGCCTGTTTGAAGCCCTGCACTGTATTCATATCCACCACTTCCTGAGGTAGGCCGTTCCATGCATCCACTACCCTTTCTGTGAAAAAGAACTTCCTCACATTACCCCTTAATCAGCCGCTCGCTCTCTAATCTCATGCTATATCCTCTTGTCTTGCTATTTTTATTGTATTGAAAAATGTTAGACTCTTTCACTTTGTTAATGTCCTTAAGGTGTTTGAATGTTTCGATCATATCACCTCTCTCCTTTGCTCTAGGGTAAACATATTGAGCTCCATTAATCTGTCCTTATATGTTTCCTGATGCAGTCCCTGCACCATTTTGGTTGCCCTTCTCTGGACTGCCTCAATTTAGTTAATGTCCTTGTGAAGGTGTGGTCTCCAGTACTGCACGCAGTACTCCAGATGTGGTCTAACCAGTGTCTTGTAAAGAGGGATTATTACCTCCCTCTTCTGACTTGTGATACCCCTACTAGTACACCCAACATCCCCCTAGTCTTACCTACTGCTTTAGTGGTCTGCTTGGATGATTTCAGGTCATCTGTGATGATGATGCCCAAGTCCCTTTCATAGAAACATAGAAACATAGACATAGAAACATAGACTTTGACGGCAGATAAGGACCGCTAGGCCCATCTAGTCTGCCCATTTCCCTACCTACAGGATAGGCCGCAGATCCTAGTTAACCAACAGCCTATTTCTTCCTACCCCCCACAAGAATTGCCTTATGTCTGTCCCATGCATTCTTGAAATCTCCCACAGTTTTAGACCCCACAACCTCCTCAGAAAGGCTGTTTCATGCATCCACTACCCTCTCTGTGAAATAATACTTCCTCACATTACCCTGAACCGCCTCCTTCTATCTTTAAATTGTGTCCCTTGTTCTTGTAAGTCTCTTTTTCTGAAAGATGCTACCTCTTGGACTTTGTTGATTCCACTGAGGTACTTGAAAGTTTCTATCATGTCCCCCTCTCCCTTCTTTCTTCAAGGGTATACATATAAGCTCCTTTAGTCTCTCCTCACGGCTCTCTTGCAGACCCTGTACCATTTTAGTTGCCTCCTCTGGACTACCTCTATCCTGTCTATGTCCTTGTGGAGATGAGGTCTCCAGAACTGGACACAGTACTCCAGATGGGGTCTCACCAACTGTCTGTACAGAGGGATAACAACTTCCTGTTTTCTGCTGCTGATGCCTCTCCCTATACATCCCAGTATACCCCAGCCCCTCCCTACTGCCTTCTCACATTGATTGCTAACCTTAAGGTCATCTGATGATACCCCCAGGTCCCTTTCCTTTTGTTGTTGTTACTACCTCCCACCCATTGTGTATTCTTCCCTGGGTTCTTGTTTCCCAGGTGCATTATTTTCACTTCTTTGCGTTGAATCCTAGCTGCCATACTTCTGACCATTCCTCCACCCTTACCAAGTCCCTTTTCATCCTTTCCACGCCTCCTTGTGTATCAACCCTGTTGCAGATCTTTGTGTCATCTGCAAAAAGGCATACTTTTCCTTCCAGTCCCTCTGCAATGTCACTGATGAAGACATTAAAAAGGACTGGACCCAATACTGAACCCTGCGGTACCCCACTAGTAACCCCTCTTCCTTCAGAGTGGACTCCATTTACAATTACCTTCTATGTCCTGTTGTGCAGCCAATGTTTTACCCAGGCTACCACCCTGGGACCCACTCCCAGGCTGGTTAATTTGACTATTAATCTTTGTGTGGGACTGTGTCAAATGCCTTGCTAAAGTCTAGGTAGGCCATGTCCACAGCCCCTCCCTGGTCTACTACTTTGGTCACCCAGTCAAAGAAATCTGTTAGATTCGGTCTGACATGACCTTCCGCTGTGAACCCATGCTGCCTTGGGTCCTGTGCTCCACTGGCCTCTAGGTACTCAACTACTTCTTTCCTTCAGAAGTGACTCCATCACTTTCCTACCACAGAGGTCAGACTGACAGGTCTGTAGTTTCCTGCCTCTGTCTTGGTCCCACTTTTGTGAAGGGGAATCCCATCTGCCTTCCTCCAGTCCTCGGGTACCACACCATCCTCCCATGATTTATTAAAAAGAGTAGGCAGTGGTTTCACTAGTTCCTCCCTTAATTCTTTTAGAATTCTGGGGTGAATTCCATCAGCACTCATTGCTTTGTCCACCTTCAGTTTTAGGAGTTCTTGCAGAACCTTTCTTCTGTGAAAGGACTGGATCGACCCCCTATCAAGAGTGTTTCTGTTAATTGGATTAGGCACTTCCCCCTCCTCTTTTGTGAATACTGAGTAGAAATATTCATTCAGTATCCCTGCTTTTCACTTTCCCCTCTGCCCACCACCATTCATTCTATTCAGCCTCACTATCCTCCCTTTGTCTTTCTACGCTGCTGATGTACCTATAAAAGGTTTTATCCCCTTCTTAACTGAGTTGGCGATATTTTCCTCAGTTTGGGCCTTTGCTATTCTGACTTCCTCCTGCTTCCTTCTGCCTTAACTGGTACAGCTCTGTCCTGCTCCTTCTGTGTTTCCTTATACTTCTGAATGCTGTCTTTTCTTTCTGACTTTCACAGCCACCTCTTTTGAGAACCATAGTGTTTTTTTCTTTCATTTTGATTTGTTTATTTGCTTCGCACAAAGGCTTGTTGCCTCTGTGATGGCAGTTCTTGATGATTCCCCATTGTTGCTCCACACCTCCTTCTAGCCTGTTTGCTAGTGCTTTTCTGAGGCACTCTCCCATCTTGCCAAAGTCAGCCCTCCTAAAGTTCAGTACCCTCACTTTTGTATGGCTTGACTCTGTAGCTGAGTTTAACGTGAACCACACTGTTTGATGGTCACTTGTCCCAGATGGCAACCCACTTCTAGATCACAGATCCTCTCACTGCCCCCGTTTGAGAGTACGAGGTCTAAGATTGCTCCCTCACGAGTGGGTTCTGAAACTAGCTGTCTAATGCCTGCCACCTGTAGGGCATCAAGAATGGCCCTGATCTTGGATGTGGCTGCAGCAAATGTGCTCCAGTTAACATCTGGCATATTCAGGTCTCCCATCAACAGTATCTCCTTTCTCTGCCATTCTAAGAATGCCTTCATCATATCCTTGTCCATTCCTCCCCTGACATGGGGTCTATACAACCCCTGTGTGGATTGTGGTGCCCTTTCCAGTCTCCAAGTGACCCACAGTGCCTCCTCTCCTCCCTGTTTACTCTTTTGTTCAGTTGCTTTTATCCCTTCCTTTACATAGAGAGTTACTCCTCCCCCTCTTCTCCTCTGCCTGTCTCTCCTGTAGGTTATGTACCCTGGTATGTAAACATCCCAGTCATGGTTCTCTGTGTACCATGTTTCTGTGACTGCTGCGATACCCAGGCATCCCTCTTACATCAAGGCCACCAGCTCAGGGAGCTTGTTGCCCAGACTACGGGCATTGGTACTCATTACCCTCCACTTCCTGATGACCTTACTCCCTTTTGCCCCATCCCTGTCCTTCTTGCCTTTGTCACTTTCTCCATTTACCCCTGCCCTTCTCCCTATCGACACCTCTATGTTGGGCTTTGCGCACTTATCACCGTGATTATTTGAGGGGCTAGGATTTCCTGCTCCTTTCCAGTGCCTCCCCCCTTGTCTAGTTTAAAAGCTTGCCAATGAAGCATTTAAACCTATCACCTAAGATCCTGGTTCCCGTCCCGGACAGATGCAGCCCATCCTGCCAATATAGGCTTGCATCACTCCAGGTGGACCCCCAGTCCCCAATGATGCCAAATCCTTGAGCTCCACACCAGTTTTTCAACCACTGATTGAATCCCATGGTGTGGAACACCCTAGCCTTTCCTATGCCATAGATGGGCAGCACCTCCGAGAAGGTTACCGTGCGTGCTACTTGACTAAGGCCCCTTCCCAATTCCATAAACTCTTCCTGCACTTCTCTCATCCCTCTCTTAGCCAGGTCATTTGTCCCTAGGTGGACAATGACATCCAGCTCCCTCCCCTGTGCAGCTGCTCCGGAAATCCTGAGGATTCGCTCCCTGTCCCTCTAAGCCATGGCGCCAGGCAGGCACCTCACCGCCCTCTCCCCTTCCTCCCCCAGTTCTACCTTCCTAACAATGGAGTCCCCCACCAGGAGTTGTTTCCTTCCCCTGCAGGGTCCCCTGCTGTCCTCCTGTGGGTCTCCTTTGTGGAGGTTCCCAGGATCCTCCTTGGTCTCCACTGCGGGTGCCTCCATAGAGGAACCACACTTTGCCAGAATGGCATAGGAATTGTGGAGAGGTACAACTGGAGGGCTGCACCTCTGTTCCACCACCCTCACCCTCCCTGAGCCCACTGTGGTCCAACCGCTCCTCTTTCTTGGCAACCTCTGAGGCAATGGCAGAGGCACTGGTGGTCCCTGGATGGAAGCGGAGGTCCCACAAATCCTGGCCAACTCAGCCTGTAGATGAGCAACCTCCTCCCTCAGCCCAGAGAGGTGCCTGCAGATGGGACAACACCGCATCCTCCAGAATGTCTCCCGGAAGACTGCTGCTCCACAGCCACTGCACTGCACCACTCCAATCATGTCTTATTTCTGGCTCCTTAACTGTTTACAATCCTTACTCCTTCCTCTGTTTTTTTTCTCTCTCTCCTTACTTTCTGCCTGTGTGCCCTTTAAGCTCCTGATTGTCCTGTTCTGAGACAAGAATATCCTATATTTCTCAGTAGACCAGTTACTTGCTCAGAGGCATACCTCCAGCAGCTAGAGGGGGCCGGAGAGCTACTCTTGCCCTTCTAGGATGGTGGGTCTTTGGTGGTTCTGTGATCACTCACTTCCTGCTCCCAAACAGGAAGTTCCTGTTGTCAGACAAATCCTGTGCCTATAAAAATAGAACTAGCTTTCGGTGGGGGGGCGGAGGGGAGGGAAGGAGGGCAATATAGTCCCAGCAGAGAAGTTCAGTCACACAGCAGTCTTTTCTCCTGGTGTCTTGTGCCAAGCTATTAGCAGAATCTTTCTAAGGCAGTCTTTAAATGTAGCTTCCTTCTAGCTAAGCCACTCCCCCTACTTACTAGATCTTTCTACAAGTAATTTAAACCTCACAACAGTTAAGTCCTTTCAATCACCTGAGATTTTACACCTAAATAACTGTTCAGATACCCATTCAGTTCAGTTAACCCAGACAAACACACACTTTTTTTTTGTTTTGTATGTTAGTTTTTTTTTACCCTAAATTAAAGGTCCAAGTACAAAAGTTCTTCTACTGTAGTCCCAGCAGAAAAGTTCAGTCACACAGCAGTCCTTTCTCCTGGTGTCTTGTGCCAAGCTATTAGAAGAATCTTTCTAATGCAGTCTTTAAATGTAGCTTCCTTCTAGCTAAGCCACTCCCCCCCCTACTTACTAGATCTTTCTACAAGTAATTTAAACCTCACAACAGTTAAGTCCTTTCAATCACCTGAGATTTTACACCTAAATAACTGTTCAGATACCCATTCAGTTCAGTTAACCCAGACAAACACACACTTTTTTTTTGTTTTGTATGTTAGTTTTTTTTTACCCTAAATTAAAGGTCCAAGTACAAAAGTTCTTCTACTGTAGTCCCAGCAGAGAAGTTCAGTCACACAGCAGTCCTTTCTCCTGGTGTCTTCTGCCAAGCTATTCTTCCCTTGTGACTGCCAGCAATTCCCTTGTGACTGCCAGCAATTCCCCTCCCAGCCTGTAGGTGGTGTCAAGGTTTCTCTTCCATATGTGCATGATCTTGCACTTTTTAATTTTTTAATTTAATGTAGTTTAGTTATTTTAACCAGGTGAAACAGACTAAGCTGAAAGCTTTTTTACAGGTGCAACCTGGGAGCACAGGGAAGTTAAGTGACTTGCTCAGGGTCACACAGTATGCAAGTGGAAGCTGTGGGATTCAAACCCAGGTCTGGTCTGCTGGATGTCACCAGATTTGCAGCTCAGATCCTTAACCACTGCGCTATACTGCCTCTTTTACTTCTTTGCATTAAACCCCAGTTGCCAATCTTCCGACCCTTTTGCTAGTTTATCCAGATCTCTTCTCTTTCTGCCCACCCCATCTGGATCATCTGCTCTGTTGCTGATCTTTGTGTCATCTGCAAACAGACAAACCTTACCCTCCAGTCCATCTGCAATGTCACTGATGAAAATATTGAAGAGGACTGGCCCCAGTACTGTTCCCTGAGGTACCCCACTTGTGACTTGCATCTCTTCTGACTGTATACTGTTTACCACTACTCTCTGTTTTCTGCCCATCAACCAGTTTCTTGAATTTGTTAAATGTTAAACTGTATGTCTAATTCTTCATCCAATTTTACCCCCACCCCACCCCGTTGCACTTGGAGGCAAGCAACTTGTTGTTCAGTGTGCCTTCCTGGCAAAACATTTCAAAAAATAAATAAATAAACAAACTTCACAGAGAGGGTTGTGGGACCTGGAACACCTTGCCAGGCATTTGGTGGTGCCAGGATCCGTCAATGTGTTCAAAGGGACATGGGATAGATATAGGCATAAGCTGTGGTTGATGTAGTCTAAGAGAGAGCCAAGTGATGCGAACTGGGGGGGGGGATGCTATGGCAGGGGGGCACTGCAGCTTCTGGGTAGTAACAGGAGCTGTGTTGAGCAGACCTGATATACCACTGTGCCTTTTCTGCTTGCTTTTATGCATGTATGAAATACATGTCCCATGCCATAACTTGACAGTTGAAGCCTGAGAATAAGCATACTATAACAGTTCCAGAAAGTAGGTGCTGTGTCCAAATTGTCACCTTCATGCAGTAGTACACATGGTGGCAACCTTGATGCCTCAGGCATATTCCACTACCTAACTCCATAAGTGTGATGAAACAAAGGCCGTAGGAGGCTACCTGATACAGTAGCGAAAACAACATCCAATTGGAATTGCATGGGATCGGGATCTATGGGGCAGAGCTTGATATTTTGAGCTGGGAACAAGCACATGTGTATACTGCTGGAATCAACTTTTTGTGTAGTTATCTAGTACTGGAAGGAACCGCGGTGGAGTACTAGAGACGGTTTAATGTATGCCATTTCCATAGACAATCAATGAATGGTCCCAGCTTCAAACCCGATCTGTAGGAATGTGATGGATGTAACAACCACCACATTCTTAAAATTCCTGTGAGCAGCTGGGACCAGTGGTTGTCTATGGAAATGGGGCATACATGACATCGTGTCCTGCACTCCACCTATGTTCCTTCAGTAGTAAAAACAATGCACACTGACAACATGACAACCACACTGCACACACAGCTGCCCCAAACTGTGATAGAAATGGCCATTAGGTAGGAGAATGTAGATGTCACAACCATGGATTTTAGTATGCATCCTGAAATCAGAATAGCAGCACTGAAATGGGAGTTAGAACAATAACACGGCACACTCAATTATTGTATTTTTCATTTTATGTTGCAAGTGATTTTTGGATATGTGAAAGTCCTATTTGCAGGTGCTAATAATCAGATCTTTCAGTGACCCTCCCCAAATCACTCGCATCATGGGATGCTGGTGTGTGTGTGTGTTGGGGAGGGGGTTGGGAAAGGGGGTGCTATGATTATTAAACTGGGCAATGTGACCTTATTAGATTTCATGGAGGATATTTAGATGATGTCCAAAAGGCACAATAGCAGCACTGCATCTTGTTCTGGGAGACAACAATGCTAGAAATTTTGAGTTTCCTGTCTCAGACAGGATACTGATATATCAGAATTTGAATAGGAGTGCTGGCACCTGCGTCCTGCCTGTACAGCCCTCTGCACATATGACATATACATTCTCCCCTATGGACATGAATGTAGAAAGTCCAGTCTTTTGCAGTGCAAGGTTTCCTTTGTTTGTTTATTACTATTTTCCTTGTTTTTCACTGTGGCCCTTTTTTCCTACATCTTGCTGGTTATCCACTGCTAACATGCACTCAGAGTCTCCTGCTGACTCACCTGCTTCAGATGGTGCATTTTGCTCCAGAAATGTTGGTGAGCTTTGTTGCCAGAATTAGAATGTGGGGGCACAGTAATAAGTTACAAGCAATAGTGCAAAACAGAGAAACGGCCGGGACCATGGGACTACAACTAGTGACAGTGTTGGTTGCCACTTCCATCAGAAGGTCACCTAATTGCCAGCTGTATGTATTCCTATAGTAAGTGACTGGGGTGGTCGTGTGAAAAATGTCTAAAAATGGTGGTGCATAAGAGCTGACAGGATGTGCACTGGTGAAGTAGATTTCACTGACAACGTATTTTGTGTAGTGCTGAACTGGTGAAATCTTCAGCCACCATCACTCTAGTGTGCAGAGCAGTCTTGCAATGAATGTGTTACATTGAAGCCTACATTTGAGCACTGAACAAAATAAAGTGAAATCCAAACAAACCTGCTAGTGAAGTGACAACATCCATGGACAAGGGACTGGCTGAAGCTGCTAAGATAATGACAAAACCAGTCACATCAAGACAACTAGCTATGTGAATTGTAGGTACTTAACTGATTGGGATGCTAGTCGTAGCAATTGTGTGTGTGTGTGGGGGGGGTGACGGTTGCAATTATGAAACTGGGCAATGCTACCACAATTGATTGTCGGGTTAATAATTTGATAGTGTCAACAAGGCACAATAGCAACACTGCATCTTGTTTTCAGTGCTAACAATGCTGAAAATGTGGAGTTACCATTTTCATATCGGACAAAGACAAGTGTTGGCACCTGCATCCCAGCCATAAATATAGCCCTCCGTACATATTTCATAAACATTCACCCCTAGGGACGACAAGTGTTCCCGCAGTCAAATACTTCATTTTTGGATTATTTAGGCTAAAACATCTTTTGTTTGATTTGCAGTGTGGTCCTTCTAGTTTCCCTAGCTCCTCCCAGGTTCTGACCCACTAACCCATGCTCTGAGGGTCTGCCTGACTCACCTGCTACAGATACTGATGCTCTTTGCTGCCAGAAATGCTGGTGAGCTTTGTTGCCAGAATTAGAATATGGAGGCACAGTAATAAGTTACAAGCAGGAAAGCAAAACAGAAACAGCATGGATCATGGGACTGCGACTAGTGACAGTGTTAGTTGCAGCCTCCATCAGACAGTATCAGAAGTGCTGTGTATGCATAGTATATAATTGCACACGAGGTCTGCTCATAGTACAAGTCAATAATGTGAACACAGACTAATGCAGGGCATATTGTGTTTCTGAGTGTGGATAAAGCACAAATGCAACCAGGATTTCATGGTGATGGCGAGCCACACAAACGATGCCATGCTTGTCTAGCCATTTGCTCTTGGGGTATATGGTGTGCTGACAAGCTGCCCCTGTGATGGTTAATAGGACAATATCCCAAAACGTTTCATTCAGCCAGCCCACACAGAGCAAAGTACTGTTACCAAATACACCTATGGCTGAGAGGACGGAGCCTGCTTTTTTTCTTATTCACTGCATCTGCCAGCTATATATGCTGCAGGAATGGACAACTTAGAGCTAGCCTGCCTACAAGTGATGTAAAATGAAGTTTGCATAAATGCTGTGTTCACCGGAATCACAACTCCGTGTGTGTGGGTTTTGAATGTTGGTGGGGTGCGCTTGGAGACATGCTTGCCTCGCAACACGTGTCTCAATTATATGTGATTTTAAAATCCATGTTAAAAAAGTACCATACAAAACAGTGTTGGACACTATGATAATAAATTATGATGTGTGATTTGCACATTCATTGGCACCACTAACAGCTGGACTGAGCATCGGTAGCATTGTTGCTCCAAGAGGGAATTTGAACGCAAACATATTTTGATATCATATAATGCATGAATATGATGATGGAGAAAATATATGTGAAACTGCAAAAGTTGTGTGATGACACAAACCATATAGTCAAAAAAGCCCTGCCTTTGGCAATAGTTGTGATGATACTGTTTAATGGTTGCCCAGTGTCGGTCCGAGATACATCTGCACAGTATTGATTCACAGCAAAAGTGGCTAATCTATATGGTGTATGTAGTTTTGGCTATATGGTGTATGCAGGTCAACTAGTAAAATGTTTGCAGTGTTATTTAGTTACCATATAACAAATATCTTTAACCATGGTCATATTCTCCTGTTGCAAGTGGAGATAATGGATCATAGTAAGGCAAACAAGATCTAATTTTGTGGTCCACTACCGATGCTTATACAGACAAGAACAGCAAAGCACTTGAACTAATAGGCACTTCAATTCAAGGCACAAAATAAAGAGGGATGGAGCAAGTGACACCCTATAAACCTGCAGTAATATAAAAATATGCGCTCACTCATTGATGGTAGCAAATCATCAATGTATGTATAACACAGGGAGACAGTCCCACCAACACACTGTTGACAGCACAGTCTGTGCTGTGTAAGAGGGATTTTACAATCTGTGTATGGAGCACCAGAAAAAAATGGAACAGAACTGACAAAAAGAAAATATTATATGTATACAAGGCCACTACTGCTCACACATACATTGCCTGTAGTGTGCCCCTAGAAAGTCTTACTTGCAATTATGACACAGAGACAGTGTTCTTCTACTTGTAACTTGCATTGCATTTTTTCCTAGTGCACCACACATTCATTTTAAAATTTAAAATAGGTCTTACACAGAAAAGACTGCAGCAGTCAATAGTGCCATGTCGGGACTGTCTCCCTGTGTTATTACCCCATTGGGGTTTCGTACAAAATATCGATGCTTAGAAGGGAAAGTAAGGGGCCAGATCAGCAGGATAAGGATAGTGGATGGACAGGCACAGGATGGGCTGGAATAGACAGAGGTACTAAAGGAGTACTTTGCATCAGTTTTTACCAGGGTGGATAGAGAAGACAAAATTTTAGTCACAGAGGGTGAGAGGAACCTGGAGGTAATGGTTGATGTCAACATGAACAACTGCAATACTTATTGGAGAGGAGCAGCTGCAAGGGCAGAGAGGTTTCTGGGATGCATCATTAGTGGGATTACCTCCTGAAAGGCGGAAGTGATGCCACCTCTGTGCAACTGCTTGGTTAGGCCACACCACAAGTATAGTGCACAGTTTTTGAGACCACATTTAAAGAGGGACATTACACTTCTAATGAGAGAATGCAAAGGAGGGCAAACAAAATGATGTGTGGCCTGGGTGAAAGGACCCATGAGGAGAGGCCCATGGAGCTCCACACGTACACCATGGAGGAAAGGAGGGACAGGGGGGCAGTACATAATAGAGGTCTTACATTTCATAAAAGTGACCAACAAGGTGTGCCCAGTCAGGGTGCTATAAAGGAAGGTGAAGGAGGCAACGAGAGGGAATGGGTGTAAGCTGGAAGTGGGCAGGCTCATAGGATGGAGGAGAAGGTGTCATTTCACTGAGAGGGTGGTGGAGCCATGTAGGGTGCTGCCCAGGGAGCTGTCAAAGGAGTCTGTGGACTGTTGTAAGACTGGATGGGCCTTGTACACAGGGATGGTAAATCTGACCTGGTCCAAAGCCGGTGTCACATATGGGACTGTGGACAGTATAACCCCCCAAAAATCCAAAACAACAAAAATCGCCCCTGAGTGCGGCTGATGAAAACCTAGTAGAGTCGCAAAGCCCCGTCTGTGCATTTAGCTGTCAGAGTAGTATGTTAGTAAAATTGTCACATTGATTGTCAGCCATTTTGGTGTCTGAGCTGTGCACCCACCAGTCAATCATTTTTTTTTTATTTTTGATTAGGAATGGGGGGATTATGGTCATACCACTCTATCGTCAAGGTTAGCTGTCCTGCAATGGAACAGATGGCGTGTAGTGGGGGCGGAGGGGGTTTTGGGATCATGCCGTCTTGGTCCAGATGCAGGACACCCTCATGACTCAATTTTTCAACTTGAGTGTAGTTGGTCTGTTGGGGGGGGGATTGTATAACCTCCTGTCCTGGATTGCAATATTGAGATTTACAGAGGCTTCTACCATATCTATATTTTCAGCATTCTTGTAGTCAGGCATTGCTATGCATCCCTTGCATGACGTCCAATGTTTACATATCCAGGTGATGCACAATTAGAAATATGTATTTATCGAAAATGCTGTTCTGGCCAAGGCTTGCTGAGCTGTAGTCATATACAAAGTGTTTGGAAACAAAGGAAATACATTTAATGACAGCAGTCAGTGTGATTCCAACTGTCAATGGCACTCATCAGTGGATCGTTAACACCAAATTCTTCGTGTTTTTCTGCTGTGGTTTTATTTTGTCTCAGTGAAATGAACACTCCAGGACAATAATGAGGTGCAAATTATCCAGTGATCAGATTAACCACATTGGTAATGCTCATGAATAGATTAACTTCACAGGTGCCCCATCAATGCATGGCCTCTAACTGTGAAATACAGTCCCAGGAGCCTTCACTGGTCCACCAGCATGGTTTATGTGACCTTGCTCCCTTGCACTTCACCTTAACGTGGGTCCAGGCTGTCTCATGAAGTACCCATTTTATGACCTCCCATCTCTTACCCACGTCTGGCTTTGTTGTAATCCCTTTCATACTAACATACTAATTGCCAGCAGATTAGGCCTTACAGTCTAGCGAGTCTGCTCGAACCTCAGATCCCTAGTTGGGTGCCGAGGCCCTCCCTCCTTGTGTTCCAGAAACCCCTATCATCCATCCCCCCCCCCCGGGCCAGGCCATCATCTGATACATCCACTTTCTGTGTCTGTCCCACCATCTCTTGAAGCCCTCCACTGTGGATCTCTGAACCAGCTTGCCAGGCAGTGCATTCCAAGGGTCCACCACCCTCTCAGTGAAAAACCTCCTCCTCTTCCCCCACCCTTCCACCTTCCAACTTCAAACCATGCCCTCTGGTGATACCTCCTGCTTTAGTCTAAAGATCCACTCCATGTTTACCTATTAATTCCCTTGAGGTACTTAAAGACCTCAATCATGTCCCCCCGTCTCTCCTCTCCTCCAATGAAAACAGGCAGAGCTCCTCAAGTCTGTCCTCATACGTCAAATCCCCTAGTCCTTGTATCATCTTAGTTGCCCTCCTCTGTACCCTCTCCAGGAGCTGTATGTCCCTCTTCAAGTGTGGTCTCCAGTACTGTACACAGTACTCAAGGTGTGGTCTAACCAGTCCATTGTACAGTGGCAGAATAACGTCCCTGCTCCTAGAGGTGATCCCCCTTACGATGCATCCCAACATCCTGTTTGCCTTGCTAGCTGCTCTTCTGCACTGCTCAGAGTTATTCATACATGTATCCACCATGACCCCTAAGTCTTTTTCCCCTGTTGAGGCCTCCAGCACCTCCCCCCTCAGGGTGTACCTGTGTTTAGGGTTTCCCCACCCAAGATGTAACACCTTGCTCTTGGTGGTATTGAAATTTAATTTCCATGTGTGAGCCCAGCTTTCCAGGGTGTCCAGGTCCCCTTGCAGGGCCAACCTACCCTCTTCTCCCTCAACTTTCATGTGATCCTTTAGAATATTTCCCATTACCATAAAGTCTGCTCCCTGATATACACTGCCAGTGTCCTCAATCTCTCCACCCCTCACCCCATGTTACTGTGAAAACAGACATTGCCATGGTCTCTCACAGTCAGGGGATCCTCTACAACCAGGTCACTTACCAGATCCCCATCTGCCAAGACAACGTCCAGAACATAGCCTGCCCTCAACACCCCATGACAATGTTAAGGTCCCAGTCACAGTAGTTGTTGGCCCACATTTTCGTGAACATTGCCATCCCCCCCCCCCACCAAACAGCATAGTCTGGAACTCTGTTAACTTGTTACCCAAGCTTCGTTCACCAAGGTCCCTATCCTTGGGACAGGCCCCTCTGCTGAGGATGGGTACTTCCCACACCTCCTTGTGTTCTAGATTCTGTCTAGGCCTGCTCCCCTCCCTCATTTCTTCTATATATTGCATCTCCCATCTCTGCTTCACATTGAGGTTTACACCACTCTGCTACCCATACCCTCACCCCTTATCTCTGGTCGCCCCCACCAAGTTGCCCAGCTTACTCCTTAACCAACAAACTTCAATCCTAATCTGAGATAGCTGCCTACAGAGTGGGCATCCTCCCCCTCTCCTGGCCCACTTTAGAATTATTGCCACCCCACAGCAAGTGCATCCTAGAAGCCTTTCGAAGATGCCTGCTGTGGTGGAAAGCAGCCACCCCATTTGTCCTTCTATATTCCTTATAGGCACATCCTCCTTTTCACATTCCCTTCCCCCTGGATTACTACCCCTCCTTCAACTCGAAGTGGCCATACTGGGGTATCCTAGGTCAGCCATATTCATGTCAACATAAAACCAAGCACAAGGTTGTCACTTAAACTCTGTATGATGACACTGGATAAACAGGCTTTTAAATGAGTCACTTAATCACTAACTGAAGATACAGACTAGATTGGTCATGTTCTCTTCCAGCAAACAGCCCTGCTCTAAATAGACACTTACACTGTAGCTGATAGGACAGGGTAAACAGGCTATAAAACATCTCTTTAAATCTAACGGAAGGTACAGAATAAACATTATCATCATATGGTATATGTTAGCTCTGTTTTACAACCAGCTGCCTGTGATAGCACAGCACCAGAATAAACAGTATAATCATATAGAATAACTTTCATCTGTTTCACAACCCAATTGCATGTAATATCACAACCCCACTTGTATCTCCATGTTTTTTCCTTACTCGCCCCAGAATGACACAGTGCTATTAAGGTAGAAGTCCTGATTTGTACACCTCCAGAGAACCCCTCCACTTACCAGCCCATAAAGTCTATTGAAAAGGTTGGCGGTGCTTGGTGGCTTGGACGGAGGAAGAAAATTTCAGTCCCGTCCCTCTCTCACTCTTCTGCGATGCTGCAGGCTTCCCGTTAAATCGATATGGAAGATGGCAGAATTTTGGCACCGAAAATGAAACTTCTAAAGTTCAGCACCAGTCCATGAGATCTGATGAGCTCCCTCTCGCTGGTCGGTCCCTCTCTCACTCTCCGGCGCTGCTTCAGGCCGCCCATTAAATAGGGCAGCTTTCTTCAGCGTTTTGGTGCTGAAATTGAAAATTCAAAAGTTCAGCCACAGTCCCTGAGCTCAGATGAACGCCCTCTTGCTGGCCGGTCCCTGTCTCACTCTTTTCAAAACCTTCTCATTGTCATAGCAATGATAGGGCCTACTTTTGCTAGGGGAGAGTAAGGGGCATGTGGGAGAGAGTCAGGGAGGAGGGTGGTTTCACTAAATGATAGGAGCCAGGGGAATAAAATGGCAGAGCAGCATGGACTGCTGTCAGACAGAGAGCTGGACATAGCAGGTATCATTGAAATATGGGCAAACCAAAACCATGACTGGGACGGGGCCATCACAGGAGTTAAAGTATTCAGGAGAGACAGAGAAAAAGGTAAAGGGGGTGGTGGAGTAGCCGATTTCATAAAGGAAAGTACATCTTGAGGGCCATTAATCGCCCATCATAAGTCTTGAGTTGCAAGCATGTCACCATTAACGTGGATATCTACTACCTGTTAATGTCCCTTGGAAGGTTCTCGCTCCATAACTGCACTCATTACTGAAACTGAGAGTTGAACATTGCTCAATATAATGGCACCACAACATCCCAACATCAGCTTTTGTCACTCCTGATGATGTACCACCGCTTGACATTTGACCTGCATGGATGGCTTTTGTACTCTGCTGTGACATTTTGTGCTCTTCCAAAATTAGAACCCCCAGGTGTCTTTCCTCCTTTGTGACTGTGAGCACCACCACATCGCACCCACACCATTATGTAGCCTTATCCATTGGTTTATATTGAACAGATGGTAATGTTTGGAATTCATGGAAGTAAACTACAGATGCCAGCCCGTGACCATTTTACAAGTTTGCCCATGTCAATCATCATTCTCATTCACCCCCCCAACACCTCATGGTGTGAATCAGTTCTGGTACTGAGTTTGGTATTCAATTGCAAACAGAAACACGTGGGACACCAGTTGTTTTAAAATGTCAGTAATGAACACATTGAAAAGGACTGGCACCAGGACTGATCCCTGATGCACCACCATGTCAGCCACAACACCCCATGCCCAAACTGCACCACAGCTGACAATATCCTTTGCCTCCGGCCTGTTAGCTACTTGAGAACCATTGATAGCACTCTGTGCCAAATGCGTAAGCTACAATGCTTATATATCCACCTCTTATGTGGATTGGTTAAAATGGCTCTTCAGAAATAAAGGTAGTAGAGTGACAGAGCCACAAGGTGACACACACCATGCATGTGGTGTTGTGGCTGACATGGTGGTGCTCACCAAAATTACTTCCTTCCTCACCAACTCTAATATCTTCACACCCTACCAGTCAGGTTTCAGAAAGGGCCACTCAACTGCATCCTCCCTCATATGGGTTGCCGACTCCATCCTGACTGGTATGGACAGTGGGCTGATCATCTCAGCCATCTTTGTCGACCTTGCGAAAGCCTTCGACACCGTCTACCACCCCATGTTGCTCTCTTGTCTCACTGAATCAGGCCTCTGTGTTGCTGCCACCAACTGGTTCCTATCTTACCGCTCTGGCAGAACCCAGTCCATTTGAGTCACAAATGCTATCTCCTCCACACCTTGCCTTAACTACCGGTGTCCTCCAAGGGTCAGTTCTGGGACCCATACTGTTATCTATATTCCTAAAGGACTTAACCACTCATCTGCTCTACTACCTCAATCCACCTGTATGCAGATGACACTGTACTCTTCTCCTTAGGCTCTGACACTGAAGTGGTACAAACTAACCTCCAAGCCAACTTCAACAAAGTACAGCAACAGTTCAGCTTGCACCAGATCTCCCTAAATGTAAAAAAAACTGTCACGATGACTTTTGGCACATGGCAACGCCTGTCCAGACTCCCATCCCTTCCATGTTTCCACACCCTGGATGGTCAAAAACTCAAGTATGTCTCCTCATTCCACTACTTGGGGGTATGGCTCAACTGCCATCATTCCTTCTCATGCCACATCGATGCTATTTCAAAAAGAGCATGCCCCATGCTTGGTGCACTTTATGGGAACTGCAGTATCCTCCCTTCCCCGTCAGATGTGAAGTGGTCCAGGAGATGATACTTCCCTCCTTTGATTACTGTGACATTGTTTAGGGTGCAGCCCCTAAGCCCACCCTATCTACACTGGACACTTTTTAATGTCTTCTGCTGCTTTGCTCTTGATGCCTCACCCCTTTCCCACCACTGCAACCTCTACCATTCCCTAGCACTACCATCCCTCAGAAACCATCGCATTTCACACTGTGCTAAACATGTATCTAACCTATGGCTTGGCACCATCACTTCCTACCTCTCCTCTGTGCTCTCAGCTGCCACTCCACAGCCCATTATCTTAGATCCTGTGACTACCGCCAACTATCAATCCCTAGGAGGAAGACTACTGCTGGGCAAGCCGACTTCTCACACCAGTTACACAAGCTATGGAATGATCTCTCACTTCAAATTCAGCATTCCTTCTCTGCCCACTCTTTCCACCACCCTCACTAACTTCCTCAACACTAATTGCTCCTGTACCTGATTTGGCCATGTGCAACTTGCTCCCCTCCCAACTGCCCGACCAATGGCCTTAGCTTAGCTATAAATGCTGGCATATAGGTCCAACCTATGCACACTACAGGAGCAAGCACACCTTAGCCAAATACAGGGTCATCAGGTCTTTACTCTTTCTGCTAGTGATGCCAACGTGTTTCCATGCCAACATCGATTAAGCTATTCACACAGTCCTGCTGCATTGCTTGCTCTCCATGAGCTGATTTAGCACCAGTTTGTCAAGATACTTCTCATGTTCAATTACCCTGATCTGAGTGTCACAGAGTACTCAACCACATTCCAAGTGTATCACTGTAAACAATGTAACATTGAAATTTAGCCTCCATATGTCAGAACACTTTTCTAGTGCTATTCAGTCTTGCTTCATGTTGTCAATATGCTCTAAGGTCTGCAACCTATTACATGTTTTTCTAGAACGCAATGAGAGCAGCCCTCACCAATTTAGTTCACCCGCTATGTCACTGATGAAAATATTGAAAAGGAGCATTCAGAGTACTATTAAAGCCCAACCCTACCACCCAGATACTCACCAAGACAATCATATGGTGTTCATCCATTAGTGCAGTCTGACTTCTGACTGTCTACAAGTTTCGTATCCATATAACAGTGTTGTGCCAGAACACTTTACTGGCACGTTTGTTAACATTCATGCAGTGGGTTAGTTTTTGAGGCCTTAAAGAAGTCAAGACGAACTGCAGCAAGATCAACACACAACACACCTCTAGTACCTATGTGTCTCAGCCAAGGTACACAATCATACTGGTCTGGCATGGCCTACCTTTGAGAAGCCCTGCTGTCTGTGATCCATCACGCTCTCTTTTTGATGAGTGCATCCATTAATTCGCCTAATAATGCTGTGAGACATAACTGTGTGGTAATTTTCACTTAGCTACATGATACTTTGCTGGAGTATCGGTATTACTCTGACCTCAGTACAGTTGTTTGGCAAATCACAATACTCCAGTGATAGACAGAACATGAATACCAGCATGTCAAACATTTCTGCCTGAGGTTCCCCAAGCACTCTCGGATGTAGTACATCCTTCCCCATGGCCCTTTGTTTTATGTAGTTCATCCCTTATCCTTTCCTCACTGATGGGGCTAGAATGCAGTTCAAAGCCACCCGCCATTAGTATTAGTTCCGGAAATTGTACCCCACACTCCTCAGTAATTACAGATCCAAAGTGCCATG
The DNA here is from genome assembly GCA_016271365.2 of Neoceratodus forsteri. Classification (NCBI taxonomy): domain Eukaryota; kingdom Metazoa; phylum Chordata; order Ceratodontiformes; family Ceratodontidae; genus Neoceratodus; species Neoceratodus forsteri. The sequence goes on from CM028131.1 coordinate 1,182,785,133, forward strand.
TAGTGGCTCACGGATATTCATGGAGTAATGCACAACTGTTCTGTGACTAACAAATCACAATATTGATACAGTAAATCTAACTTTGCCATGTCTCCCTCATTGCATGACCATCCTGCTACATTAAACCTAACAATGTCAGACCCCTAGCATTGTATGTCAACCGTTGCATGATGAAACCGAAGAATTCCTTGTCCTCTTTCTTAAACTATTGTAATCAACATACCAGTCTGGATTGGCTGCAGCTAAATGAAATAAAATGCTGTGGTGGACATCCAGGGTGATGGCCTCAAGGAGTCGTGAGGTGCTCCACACACTGTGCAATTGCCTGGGTAGAGAACACCTTGAATAATTTGTGCAGGTTTGGCATCCCTACTTAAATAGGATGACACTGATTTACTGTAGAGGGTGCAGAGTAAAGCGACCAGGATAGTAGTGTGGCTAGTGCAGATTCTAGGAGGAGAGATGGGGGGAGCTCACCCACTACTTCTTGGAGGAGAAAAGGTACAGGTGGGATATGATATAGGACGTCACGTATCTCAAGTGAATGAGTATGGGAAGCCTTGAGGGGGTGTCTCTGCTGAGTGAGTTGGCAGCCACCAGGGGACACTAAATGAAGCTTGCAGTGGTGCAAACAAGGAGGGGGGAAGCAGGAGGCCAGTACTTTTGTGCCATCAAGCACTCAGGATGAACCATATGGCCTAATCTGATTGCTTGACAGTATGTATGTTAGTATCTTACTGTGTCTGTGCTTTTGCTCTCTGTAATGCATTGCCAGTTTCAGTTAGATATTCTCAGTACCCCATCCTTGTTCCATCCCTTTGGGTGTTCTTAAATTTCCTGAGCCCTCACCTTGTTACCACACCCTGTGCTGAAACATGTCTTGAGAACAACAGTTGCTCACTACTTCTATTTCCCATGGATAGCACTCTGAGGTATCACTTTTCTGAATACATGAAGGCTTCATTTAGCCACTACCACTTCTATTACACTCCCCATACTGACACCGGCCTCTCAAGGTCTCTGGTGAAACCAAGAGACAGTTCAGAAAAGTTAACATTGTTGAAATCTAACAGCTTTGACCTAATGAGATTGCAGTCTCTGTCCCAATGCTGAACCACACAACGTTGCAAGTGCTGGATACCAGGTTCCCAAATACCTGGTCAACTGTGATTCTGTCATTGTTTGTCATTACCAGACATGACTTATGATGCCAAATACACATGCACATAGAGACCCTCATGAAATTGTCTGCATCGTGTATTTCCCTACCGGCACAGTGATGCAGTTGTATGCATCAGTGAATGCAACAATCAACATGTTGCTGTGCAAACATTACATACAATGGAACAGGAGGCAGAGTTAAAGAAAAAGAAACATGTACAGCACAATATTAAAAGTTTAATAGAAAAGTGTGTGAAATACATGTTCATAAAGTGGTGAATCAAGGGGTACAAATTAACAAAAATCAGTTAACAAAGTAATGGGTGACAAAAAAAAAAGTCATTTGTCAAACTAGCTGATCAGGACGGAAACCAGTGTACTGTCCAGAGGGGTCTGGGTAGACGTCACGGATATGCCACATGCAGCAGCTGGGGACAGGCACATGTACACATTGCCCAAGACATCCAAGGCACCACAAGATGTACTGACAGTACGCTGAATGCCTGCGTGATCGATTAGTATCTGCATCTGGAGGCAATGAGAAAATGTCTTGACAATAACTTGCAGCCAAAGTCAGCACAGCTGGGTCAAAACAAGGTGATCCATTTCCTGCAAGAAAGGAGAAAAGACAATTATTATCCATCATGGAGTATGTGACTGCTCATTAAAAATATTACATAATGAATGAGTTGTGAAAATTTTAAATAGGAGCACAAACAATGTTGATGGCATCCATAACAGCAGCCATAGCTATGCAATCATGAAGTGATCCATAAGTGGGACACGAAGGTAGTCATCACAATGCACACTTTAAAAGATTGTCAAATAATGAGGAAAGCAGAAATTTTCTTTTTACATTAATTGTATCTGCGTAAACTGGACCACCAGACTATCTCTAGTGGTGCTCTCAACCAACATGATCACTCACACCTAATATCTACAGCTGTTATACATGGATAAGGTGAACTGTCCGCTCATTCCTGGACAGCAGACCCCCCTGGATGTAAGCCCACCAGGGCGGGGTCGACAGTTCCTTACTGATGACCTGTCTGCAAATCTAGTGTGCAAACAGAAAGCCACTGGGAGACGATCATGGGCAGGCTTGAAGATCCAGCACTAGGGGAGGTGTCTTACTGGTCTCACCATTAACAACAGTTTTTACCTTGTTTTCAATTATGGCCTAAGTGCAAATGCGTGGAGAAGCTCTGCACTCCATGGGAACTCTTCTGCAGCCATGCATAAGGCTTCTATTGGTGCTAGCCACATATTCACATGCTGCTTGGAGATGCGGCACCCAGCAAATGCCATGTTCCTCCAAAGCATCAGCAAGCTAATCAACCCTTACCCTAGAAAAAGTGAGCAGTCCTGCAGACACTATATCCTTTCCTGCCCCTGCCTACCCAAGACAGCCCGGGCTTGTTCCAAAACACTGGTCACCAGCGTGGTGCATGGTGTGACGTCCAGCATTGCAACCATCAGCGATGCTGGGCTGGCACCGAGAAAGCAGAATTACCCACACTCAGTTTTAAGAACCTATGGCAGGCAAACCATAGTAATCAACCACTCGCTGAAGTCCAGGGTCCCGCTTTCTCAGTCTGTACATGCCCTTGTCGATGGCATAATGTCTAAGAATGCCACTTTGCTTCCATCCTCTTGGCATTGCTTCCACACTGCTCTGAATATGTGCTGAACCTCCTGTATATGCCTTGCTTCCAGAACATGTGTTCTCTGGTGAACTATGATGCATGGTTCCCCACCACCTTCTGTACACAACGATCAATATGCTGCTGTACCCTATCTGCTGTCATGTCAGGCATGCACTCTACCCAGATGCTGCTTGTTCTGTCCCACGTTCACCACTATCATATGATCCCCTTTACTGTAGAGTCCTCCAGAATTATGACTGACTCCTTTATGGGCTCTCTCCCTCTCTCTCTCTCTTTCTATGTGCTCTTTTCACTGCCTCAAAAAAGCTCCCTTTCCCCTCGCCCCCCAGCTATTCACCCCTTCTGCCTCCTCCGGTCTGTGTCCTGACTTCTCCCCCTTGCCAATGATGGCTGGTGCATCAGCTTCACTTACTAAACCAACACAGATTGCCGGCACAGTGCAAGGTGTGGCATACAGCGCCTCAACCAACAGTGTCACCGGGACGGTGGAACATAGATATATCAGCCACTGTTGATAATTTCCCAGTGCTCATTCCCAGCAGAATTGTGTTTCATAGTACAAACAAATAGGCCACTAAGGAACACAGATATGTCCGACAGTGTGACTGGCAATCTGATGCCAAAGACACTGTTATGTGTTCAATTCATGGTGTTTTGCAGTGCTGTCAAACTCCTACATTCAGCTTGATGACCCAATTGTCTGTGTGATGGTGCTGTACTCAGACACAAACTGAAGCACATTACCATGGGTAAGCAGGTGAGAATAGCCCCTGATTGAGACTCAGTGGGAGTCATAATGAGTGCAGACAACTGCCATCAAGGGATGCATTTATACACAATGCGACTGTTGAACTACCAAATGGCCCCCCCACACACACACACCCAAAGCAGAAGAACAGAAAATAAATATAATTATGTTGTAGCAAGGTAAATACCATGGAGAGAAAAACAAATATCAGTGTCTGTTTTTTTTTTTTAATTTTGGGTGGAGAATAAAAGCACACGGAGTGGACACGCACCACAAAGTGTGACACAGGGTACATAGCACAAGAGGAAAACTGGAACCAGCACATACGGAATGATGACACAAACAAATATAGAAAAATGGATATTCTGGCAGACAAAGACTGCTATGCCATTTCCATCTGCCAGTGGGCCCTATACAGGTAAGCATCTGCTCACCCTAAGTGATCCATGGCTCGTCATCAGTCACATCAGCCCAGTCGGAGTCATGGATTACAGGTTTACATCCCTGTTTCAATGAAGTAGCTACTCCTGGTTCCCCCCTCACTGTTCTTCACCTCCCAGCTTCACTGAGAGTCCTCTGGTGGACACCGGCTCTCCTGGTGGCTGTTCTGGTGTCCTGGGCAGTCAAGGAGTCACCCAAGAGCAGCACTCTCACTGCCTCATTATCCCTGTTACCACTCACTATCTGTGTGTCCCCCATTTTCCTACATTAGTTTGCTTGTCTCCTCCACCCTCCATCCTGCCTGAACCATGTCCATCCCCCAGGCTCAAACCCATATCTCCATTTGTCCTAATCCTCCTTGGTTCCATTACATCCTGCTGGATCACTGTGGACAATGTCAGTTTGTACCCCCAGAGCAAGGCCTCACAACCCGTCCCATCTATAGAGCTTCCTCCTCACTGATCCACCACCCTGAGTCTCCTTTCTTTTTCCAGTGATGCTTCTGGGCAACCCAGTATCTCCTACTGGAGCATTGGCCCCCCACCCCAGCTCATTTCCCCTCCATCTTGACCAATGCCACCCCTTTTCTCGCTTTACTTGTGTCTCCTCCAGGTGCCCCCCCCAAAAATTTTATTTCTTGTTTGGGGGAAATTTCAAGGGTCCCAAGAGAAGTTCATCCATGTCTCCCAGATTGTGCACCCCAGAACCCTCCTCCGAGGGAGGTTCTCCTTTCCTCCTTGCTCCTGCTCGTTCTTCCAGTGGTTCCTATCAATTGCTTCCTTCCTCTGTCAGTGTGACGAAGGGTGCATAACTGTTTTCCTGCTGGACACCCAGGCTTGTCCTTCCCATGTTTGTTGTGCCTACATCTGAATGTAGGCCCACAATATGCAGCTTCTTCCTTCTTTTTCCTGAACCTACTGTCTTACACCCCTCCTGAGCCATATTTGCCTCAATGCCTCCCGATTTCCTTGATGTGTCCCTCTGCTGTGTTACTTTGCCCTGCCTGGTTTGTACCTGCACAGCTGTAATAGTTCCCTGTCTTAACATCAATGATGTCTCATCATCATTTGCATCCTCCCATCCACCGCTCACCTCTTATACCGACGGGTGTAGCAGGTTTACACGACTGGAGAGACTTAGCATGCCAACCAATGACCACCCCTCCCCACCACCCCTCGAGGCTCCCCCTGGACACCTCTGGTCACTTTCCTTGTGCTGTGGAAATGTCCACCTGCCATAGTTGCTCACCTCCTGTTGGATGAAAGTTGTCGTGGTCTCGCACCAACAATTCCAACTTGTCCATCATTTCACCTCCCACTGTCTCTCATCACCCACCCCAACGGCCACGGTTGCATGCTAAGTCAGTTTCTCCCCTCACTACTGTCTAACTGTGTGTCCACCATTGAAATTGATGCTATTGTGATACTTAGCAAGAGGGGGTATCAGTAGTATAACAGTGTGAACAAAACCATTGCTGATTGACTGAGAACATACAATATTGCATTTATACTTATGTTATTACTTTGAGGTTTTGCAAAAATGAGTCACAACTATCACATTAGTCATTACTTGCCCATTTGTCAACTTCTTGCAGTCACCCCCCCAAGCAACCACCCCTCCAAAAAAATATTAACCAGGCATGGCCAAGATGCTTCAAACAGAAGCTAATCCACAACTATCAATGTTTATGTAACCCCCAAGTGGCACTATCCCAAGAGATCTTAGGGCCAGCAGGCTCAGTTCAGGTGGCCAGTGAAGCAGCCAGACCAAACTTGCCCTCACTAGAACTGCTGACAGGGAGCTACCCTGATTTAGTACTCACGACTCCTGTAGAAGGATCCCTCTCACACCACTTGCAGGACACAGGCCTGTGATCCAAACACTTCTCTGCACATTTATATGTAGGACAGAGGGGTACCATACCAAGCAGCTACTTTAAACTCCCGAACGTTTTCACTGCACTAACTGGGTAACGCAATGCAGCTTCACTTTTCCTGACAGACCGAGTGTGATTGAAGCAGATTCTGCAGTCCTCTACAGGGTGAGCCTGGTAGGTAGCTGTCACGTATACAGCCTGCTCTGCCTGCATGCCACAGTGGATCTTGTCTGGCTCCTTCTGGCGATACTATCACCAGACTTCTTGGCCTTCCACACGTGCTACCCACGCAAAGACTCTATAGCGCAGGAGCCCAGAGCTCCTTCTCTCCTCATGGCTACAACAACTCTGCTCCCTCAGCCATTAAGCAGGGGGTTCTCATTTGGGTGTGACCCAACGCTATTGGAGGGCTTCCGCTGCCAATCCCCTCTACCTCCTTCTATTGGTGCAAAAAAGGCACCATCTTTTGGATTTCAGTTCCCAGCATACCTCTCAACCTTCTGCCACATAAATCAGGGACACTGCTTAAAAATATCAGGGACAGAGGACTAAAATCAGGGACACATCTTCAAAATTAAAGATATCCACCCAGAAAGCTGGTAGAATATGGGGCTTCGTGCAAAATGCATTTTCTAAAGAAGAAGAAGTCTGTAACTTTAATGCTTGGCATTATTTTGTGCTTACAATCCCCACTGTTTAGCCACAGAAACACAAATTTTAGGAGGGACAGGTAAAATTTTGAGGCAAAATCAGGGATGTCCCTGAAAATCAGGGACAGTTGAGAGGTATGGTTCCCAGATCATGGGCCATACCTCCCATTGGCAGCCAGCTCCCAAAAGAGTCCCAACCCTAATTGGCTGCCCAATGCTCCATTTTAAGTGCCCCTGGATCCTCATTGGACCCTACAGACAGTCTGGGTCCAAAATGGAGGGGTAAAATGCACAAAGTCCCAGCTGCAAGGGAAAACAGGTTAGACAAACTACATTCCTTAATACTCAGTCAACATATAATACATAAATATCACAGTCCAATAAGGGGTCCGCTTTGCCTACTTAGCAATGGCAAAAACAGAGCACCTACCCTGCAGCTCAGGCGGGACTTGAGCAAGAGAACCCACAGTCCCCTCCCTTCTTAGTAAACTGACTGGGTCAGCAAGCTGGCAGCTCTTAAAGAGACCACTAGAGGCATTCTAGTAAACCCCCATTTATAAGGGGGTTGCACTTAGGAAAATGAGAATATGCACCAAGCAGCAGCAATAGTTTCATTTTTGCAGCTCATTCTCACTATGCTGTCTCAGAGGTGGTAGAACATGTTGAAATGCATTGCCTGTAAACAAAGGGGATAAGTGATGCACCACTATTCACTGCATCTTTACATTGCACAGATAGTTGAATTTAGGTAATGTTACTCACAAACTGGCATGGAAAATCTTCATGTTCCTGTGCCCCCCCACCACCAAAAAAAAAATGTATACAGTAATACAGATTCTACACACAACAAATTAACAGTGCTCTAGTACAACCACCCTCACACCACCTCACAACACTTACTACAACAGAACCCTGAAGGAGGTGCAGGCTGCGTATCAGCCTCTCACCAACACCACGAGCTGACGACTGACTGTCAGTGAGTGGGAATGTACAGTTCATTAACCATATAGTGAACATCAACAGTACACATGTACAGCGCACTCACCAAACAGAGGTGTTGGTGATAGGGGCAATGTGTCAAGGTGATGGCCTGGGGTTTCGTGGAAGGTGGTGGGTACATCGTGCATGATAGCAGGTGGTTCAGTCAAGTAGACCACCGAGCATGTGTTTTTTTTGGGGGGGGATATATGGCACATGAACTGGCTGCCTCGGACATAGGGGAGGGTGATCTCAAAGATGTAAAAGTCGGCATCATGGAAAGGGAACATGGATTTATAATAAACATCTGTATCACAAACATCAGCAAGGAGCAGAACACTACAGTGTGGCTGGAGACACTGGATATTGAGGAGAGTGATTGCATATCAATATTAGTAAGCACTAAATCAGGGTGCTGAAATGTCGGATTTATTACATCAAGGAAACAATTAAGACTCTGAGGAGGGAGATAGCATAAATGCAAAAATTAAGTGCTGCATTAGGGAACATGACATAGGAGTGCATTACAAAAAGTATAAATGGGCTGTGTTACAAGGCAATGTTACAACAAATGTGTGTCTCATTAGCAGTGCACTTGTACACACCTAAAGCTCATGGGGTGCTCACTGACACACTGATAACTAATAAATACGATGTGTGAAAAGTGCAGCAGGCTACAGTACAACAGAAATGATAGATAAATAAAGCTATACATAATAGGTTTTTTGTGCATTAGATCATTTGTAATTACCAATTCTCTAGCTATTCTGAGGTGAAATTGTAGGACTTTGGGGAAGCTTGCAGGCAGGATGAAACTAGCTGTCATGCACAAGGAGAATGGGACAGAAATGGGGAGGAAAATATAAAGGGACAGTAGGAGGAAGGAAGTAGGATCAAGTTACTGATAGTGGCTGCACACCTCCCCCACCTGCTTTAGACATTGTTAGAAGTGCAGGCAGAGCCAAGGGCAGGTTCTTATCAAACCAAAGGCGGAGTCTCACACAGCAGAGAATGCCAAAGTTATATTTGGATTTCTTACAAAAGTACAAGGAAGAAAAACAAACAAATGGTTGTGTCTTGATGGATGAAATATGGAGCACCACAGAGCCTAAATTCAGAATGGTGAGTGAGATTACAGATTCTTGGAAAAAATCTGACAGTGCAGCTTTAAAGGTCCTCGATGGGTCATGCATACAAGACATAAGAGGCTTACGGCAAATTGTCCAGAATTATGTTACAAACACATTTCAAAAACCTGTATCAGATTCTGCTCATCCTTTTTTGCAACAAATCAATATTCCATCATTATTGCCATCAGAAACTGCAGAATTGATGTCCTCTATTTCCATAGATGAAATTACTCAAGCTATTAGTAATTTATCAACACATACTAAACCAGGTATTGATGGTATACCTAATAAGTTCTATAAAACATATATAGATGTAATATTGCCATGGTTACACTCAGTGTATCAAGCTATTTGGACAGAAATAGATGTTTTTATTGTCCCTGTAGTTACAGGTAACTTGAAATTGCCTGGCATATACGTTGGTTCTCAGGAGGCCCTACAAAGCAATTGGGACTTGGTCAATGATATGGCATACCATAAAGTAAAGAAATGGCAATCCTGGAAATGACAAGGAAACAACGGGTGTTTCTTTTAAAATCATATATAGCTCCTCTTTTTTTGTACATTTCACGTATTTTTCCATTACCGTATTGCTTGCACACAAAAATTCTGAATCTTTTTTTCCAGCTATTATGGGGCAGTCATCTGAACCCTGTGAAGAGGGCACACACGTACAGACCCTGGAAAACTGGTGGACTTGGTATGATAAATCCAATTGTTTACTTCTTTGGAAAATTTTTTATAGCTCAATTAGGCCGATGTTAGTAGAAAATGATGTAATGGGTCGAATGTGTATGGATCTGTGAGGTCATCCTTTTTTAACTGCTTGGGGAAGGGGTAAGTGGCATTTTACAGAAAAACAGCTTCCTATTAATGTACAATATACTTTAAAGTACATAAGGATGTGGAAAGTGGAACTTAGTTGGTTCATTTCCCATGAAAGGAAATCTTTCTATTCTTATGTTGTATCTTCTTGTTATTTTGAAGATCCCTTTTTCAAAGTGCCTGATGGCATAAATACTACTTCATTATTAGCAAGCATAATAGAACCTAGAATTCCCAAAAAAATGCGGGGCATGATTTGGCTTTGCGCTCATCAATAGTTTAACGTAAAAGCCAATCTAAAACATAAACAGATGAGTGATAGATTTTGTCAGGAACAATCATGTCAGGGGCAGATTAAAACAATGCAGCATTTGTTTTTTTGAATGTTTTCTTACACAAAATTTTTGGACTGCACTGGCGCATTGGTGGGGAGAACCATTAATTAGTTATATGTCATACAGTATTCAGTGATACTGGAGAGATAAGGATCCCTCCTGCGCGAATTTTAAAATTAAGTATACTACGGTAATCGCTGATTTCACCGTCATTTTGGCCACGCACCCTTTCCCGCCCCTGTTCCACACAGACAAGCCCTGAAGTTTTGGCTATGTCCCTTTTCCCACCCCATGGACATGGACAAGCCCAGCCACGACATTAAAAAAATTTATTAATTGCTCTCTAGCCATACAATAGTTTATGGTGTAAACATAAAATGCATACTTTTCCAGCAGCACACTGTCTTGTAGAAACGCCACAGAGGCTTGCAGCGTTGCACAAATCTCTGATGTGGAGAAAAAAGTTACTGGATCCATCTCTAGCTGCAGACTGTTTGTACTTGTAATTGAGGGGCTCCGCCCCCCGACACCTCCCGTTCTATTTCAGATTTGTCTATGCCTTATGCTTACATGTATTTTTATTTCAGAGTTGGGTGGTTTATTAGTTTTAAGATCGTGGCTGTACAACTAGTTGTACTTGTAATTGTAATTGGGGGGCTCTGCCCCCCACACCCTCCGTTCTATTTCAGACTTGGCTGTAAGAGTATTTGTACTTTATTTGTATTTGTATCGTGGGTGGCTTTTTTTCTAATTTTCAGTATTTGTGCTATATTTCTATTTCTATTGTGACTGGCCTTTTTTTCCAACTTTGGTGACGCTATGGCAGTAGGCGCAAAAATGAATTTCGCAGAAAGTTTAGCAAGCCATACTGCTGTAATTATGCCTGTGCGCAGGAGGGATCCTTATCTCTCCGGTATCTCCCAGTATTCTAGTATTAGGACAGATTCCAAAAGAGTGGAGCGAATAGCATAAAAGTACAGTTGTAGTATTGCTAGCTTGTCTTAAATGGCACATTTGGCAGGCTAAGTGTTTAAGAGTACTTCAGAATAAAATAACACAGTTGCAAGATGTTTTCTTTCACATACAGGAAGAATTAGATACACTTTATGAATATGAATTTCGAACGTTGGGAGCTGAATTAGGTGGTTCTTTATGGCATAATATTGGATGGGTAGGATAAGATGTTGTTTTTCTTTTTCTTTTTTTCTTTTCTTATATACCAGAAGTGTTCAATGTTGTGTTTTTTTTTGATGCTTCTCTGTTATCTATAGAATGTGTACTGATTGTCTCTTTATCTGTATTTTGGTTTTTGTTTTATAATAAAAATGTCCCCTACTCTTTTCAATACGTTCCATGGGATCTTTAACATCCACCTGAACTACCACCAATCCAGGCAGATGGGACCTCGGTTTAACATCTTATCCAAAAGACGGCACCTCAGAAGTGCAGCACCCCTCTCATGCTGCACTACAGTGTTAGTACTGGGATATTAACCCAAAGTGCCAGATGTAGGAAACCCATAATAAAACACACAGTATACTGTGTAGCTGAGCTCACTCCACCTCAGAACAATAACACACTGCTTCATTGTCCGCTTTCAAATTTTAATTAAAATTTGAAATGGAACAGTGAGGAGTTGCTATTAGTCTGGGGTGAGGGGGCCAGCATACCTGTATACTGTGTGTTTTCAGGGGAACTATTTCTTCCAGGGTCCACCAGAGCAAGCCCTCTGATGACGCACATAAGCATGATAATATGCTGAATAAGTAGTTATAAGTTACTATACGCATTAAGGCATGTAGGCATCCCCCACAGCTCAGGCCATCAGGTGTGTCATCAGAGAGCTTGTGCAGGGGACACTGGGATAGATAGTTCCCAGTAATGAAAGGCGGGGAGTTGCAAGATAAACCAGATAAAAACAAATATTGCAGGCCAGTGAGTAGTTTAAAAATGACACTTTTTGGTGAATTTGTAAATTGGGACCTATATGTCCCATTACTTTTCTTCTAGGAAATTGGGCATTCCCCTATAAGCACAACAGGAAAATTCAGGGGAAAAACAAAGAAAAAGTCATTGGTTTGGACTGACAAGGTCCAGAAACAGTTCAAGTTGAAAACTTCAGCTGTCAAGACTGACATTGTTCACAGTGGTGATCGCTTGTATGGAGGTCAGTGCAGACTCTTCTGGCCTGGATGATCTTTTGTCAGGAGGGCTGTGGATGCTACAATCTCCACCAGGGAGACCCGCCAGAGGATCCAGAGGCTGATGAAATGCAGCAGCAGGTGAAAGCAGCAGGAAGTCTGCTAATTTGCTAGGTGATGGTTGCTGCAGAGCTGCAAATCTGTTAGCCTACATGTGCAGAGGGGACTCCTCCAAGGACAGCCTAGATTCTTGACTATAGGTCCTGCTCCTGAGTCATGTTGTGGGTGGAAGCTACTCTTCCTGTCATCTAGATTGTGGTTTCTGCTGATCATTATGTTTTTTTTCTTATGATTGCAGCTGCAGAATACTGTTCTCTAAACCTCTCCAGTTGGTGAAGGACCCTTTACTTGACCTGTGGCTGTCTCTCAGGGACTGATGGAGGACTGGTAGCTTCCACAGGGGTAGTCCCTGGACCTCTAAGGCTGGCAATTATGGCTGCATGAGGTGAGAATCAAGTGGGCCATGCAAGTTCACAAATTGTTCAGCTGCCTCTAGAGAGTAAAAGTCTAGTGGTATACCATTAATGATAATCAGGATACCTTAGGCTGTAGTAGCTGCCATATTGGTATAGCCACTTGCACACTTCTGTAAAAGCCCTCAGTTTTCTAGACTTTCTGGCAAAAATGTTCTGAAACATTTGGATCTGATAGCCTTGCCATGTTAGGGGACCTCTTTCTCTGGCCAGTCTCTGGATTCTGTCTTTACATAGAAAGATAGAATTTGACTTCTTGGCCCACCTAGTTTGCCCATTTCCCTACCTGATGGATAAGCTGCAGATTCTAGTTAATCAACAGCTTACTTCCTCCTACCCCCCACTAGAAATGCCTTATGTCTCTCCCATGCATTCTTGAATTCTCCCACTGTTCCTGACTCCACATCCTCCTCAATAAGGCTGTTCCATGCATCCACAACACTCTCTGTGAAAAAATACTTTATAACATTACCTCTGAGCTGCCCCCCTCTATCTTCAAATTGTGCCCCCTTGTTCTTGCACAGCTCTTCTTCTGAAAGATGCTACTGTCTTGTAAATTGTTAATTTCCTTGAGATACTTGAAAGTTTCTATCATGTCCCCCCTCTCCCTCCTTTCCTCAAGGGTATACATATTAAGCTGCTTTAGTCTCTCCTTGTATGTCTTCTGGTGCAGACCCTGCACCATTTTGGTTGCCCTCCTCTGAACAGCCTCCACTCTGTCTATGTCTTTGCAGAGATGGGGTCTCCAGAATTGTATGCAGTACTCAAGATGGGGTCTCACCAACTGTCTGTACAGAGGGATAACAGCTTCCTGTTTTTTACTGTTGATGCCTCTCCCTATGCATCCCAGTATCCCCCCAGCCCTCCTTACTGCCTTCTCACATTGCTTGCCCACCTTTAGGTCATCTGATATAAACACTCCTAGGTCTCTTTCAATTTTTGTTGTTGTTATTAACTCACCCCACATTGTGTACTCTTCCTCTGGGTTTTTGTTTGCCAGATGCATTACCTAGTACTTCTTTGCATTGAATCGGAACTGCCATATATTTGACCATTCCTCCAACCTTGTCAAGTCCCTTTTCATCCTTTCCACCCCACCTTGTGTATCAACCCTGTTGCAGATCTTTGTGTCATCTGCAAAGAGACATACTTTTCCTTCCAGGTGCTCTCCAATGTCACTTATAAAGACATTAAAGAGGACTGGTCCCAGTACCGAACCCTGCGATACCCCGCTAGTTACCCTCCTTTCTTCACTGTGGACTCTGTTTACTATTACCCTTTGTGTCCTGTTGTCTAGCCAGTTTTTTATCCAGGCTACCACCTTGGGACCCAGTCTAAGGCTGGCTAACTTGTATATTAATCTTTTGTGTGAGACTGTGTCAAATGCCTTGCTCAAATCTAGGTCGGTTATATCCACAGCCCCTCCCTGGTCTACTACTTTGGTCACCCAGTCAAAGAAATCTATTGGGTTCATCTGACATGACCTTCCTGCTATGAAACCATGCTGCCATGGGTCCTGTGCCCCACTGGCCTCTAGGTACTCAGCAATTCTTTCCTTCAGAAGTGATTCCATCATTTTTCCTACCACCGAAGTCAAACTAACTGGTCTGTAGTTTCCTGCCTCTGCCCTGCTCCCACTTTTGTGAAGTGGAATCCCATTTGTCCTCCTCCAGTCCTCAGGTACCAACCCATCCTCCCATGATTTGTTGAAGAGAATAGTCAGTGGCGTTACTAGTTTTACCCTTAGTTCTTTTAGAATTCTTGGGTGAATCCCATCAGACCCCATTGCTTTGTCCACCCTCAGTTTCACGAGTTCTTTCAAAACCCTTTCTTCTGTGAATGGACTGGTATCGACCCCCCTATTCAGAGTGTTTCTCTTGTTTGGTTTAGGTACCTCCCCTCCTCTTCTGTTGTGAATACTGAGCAGAAATATTCATTCAGTATCCCTGCTTTTTTACTGTCACCCTCTGCCCACATTCCCTCCCCTTTATTAAGTCTCTGTATCCCTCCCTTGGTCTTTCTTTGCTCCCTAATGTACCTATAAAAGGTTTTATCCCCCTTCTTAATAGAGTTGGCTATCTTTTCCTCAGTTTGTGCTTTTGCTATTCTGACTGCCTTCCCTGCCTTCTTCTGCTTTAACTGATAAAGGTCTCTGTCCTGCTCCTTCTGTGTTTCCTTATATTTCCTGAATGCTATCCTTTTCTCCTTAACTTTCCCTTCCACCTCTTTTGAGAACCATAGCATTTTTTTCCTTCATTTTGTTTTGTTGATTTGCTTCACACAAAGGCTTGTTGCCTCTGCAATGGCTGTTTTGATTATTCCCCATTGTTCCTCCACCCCTCCTTCTTGCCTGTTTGCTAGAGCTTTAGTGAGGCACTCTCTCATTTTCCCAAAGTCAGCCTTCCTAAAATCCAATACTCTTCTTTTTGTATGGCTTGACTCTATGGCTGTGTTTATTGTGAACCACACTGTTTGGTGGTCACTTGTTCCCAGATGGCTATCCACTTCTAAATCTGAGATCCTTTCTCCATCCCCATTTGAGAGTACCAGGTCTAAAACTGCTCCCTCCTGAGTGGGTTCCAACACTAGCTGTCTGAGTCATGCTCCTTGTAGGGCATTAAGAATGACCCTGCTCTTGGATGTGCCTGCAGCAATGGTACTCGTTAACATCTGGCATATTCAGGTCCCCCATCAATAATATCTCCCCTTTTTCTGCCATGTTAAGGATGCCTTCTATCATTTTCTTGTCCATTTCTTCCCCCTAAAATTGGGGTTTGAACACAACCCCCATGCAGATTGTGGTGCCATTTCCTGTCTCCAGGGTGACCCATAGTGACTAATCAACTTCCTGTTTGCTCTTTAGTTCTGTTGCTTTAGTCCCTTCCCTTATATAGAGAGGTACTCCTCCTCCTCCTCCTCCTTCTCCTCCTCCTCCTCCTCCTCCTCCTCTTTTACCCACCTTGTCCCTCCTGTAGATTGTGTATCCTGGTATGTTGACATCCCAATCATGGTTCTCTGTGTACCATGTTTCAGTGACTGCCACAATATCCAGGCATCCCTCTTCCATCAAGGCCACTAGTTCAGGGAGCTTGTTACATAGACTGTGGGCATTGGTACTCATCACCATTTATTTTTTTATGGCCTTACCCCTTTTAGCCCCATCCCAGTCCATACTGCCTTTTTCTGCATTAACCCCTGTCCTGCTCCCTACTGACTTCTCTACCTTGGTGTTTACCTCTCCAACTTCTGTGTTTTGTGGAAGGAGGCTGGGATTTCCCTGCTCCTTTTCAGTGCCCCCCCCTTGGCTAGTTTAAATGCTTGCCAATGAAGCATTTAAACCTATCACCTAGGATCCTGGTTCCCCCTGGACAGATGCAGACCATCACGCCAGTATAGGCCTGCATCCCTCCAGGTGGCTCTCCAGTCCCCAATGAAGCCAAATCTCTGAGCTCCACACCAGTTTTTCAACCATTCATTGAATCTCATGGTGTGGAATACCCTAGCATCATCCTTGCCATAGACAGGCAGCACCTCCGAGAAGGTTACCATACATGCTACTTGTCTAAGGCCCCTCCTCAACTCTAAAAACTCCTCTTGCACTGCTCTGATCCCATTCACAGCCAGGTCATTTGTCCCTAGATAGACAATGACATCCAGCTCCCTCCCTCTTGCAGCTGCTCCCATGATCCTGAGGATTCGCTTCCTGTCCCTCTGAGCCATGGTGTCAGGCAGGCACCTTACCTTCCTCCCCCACTTCTACCCCCTTCAATGATCGAATCCCTCACCAGGAGTTGTTTCCTTCCCCTGTGGGGTCTCATGCCACCCTTCTGTGGGCCTCCTTTGTGGAGGTTCCCAGCATCCTCCTTGGTCTTCACTGCAGGTGTCTCCATAGAGGAACCAGTCTTCACCAGAACAGCATATAAATTGTAGAAAGGTACAACTGGAGGGATGCACCTCTGTTCTACCACCCTCTCCCTCCCTGAGCCCATCTTGGTCTAACAGCTCCTCATTCTTGGCAACCTCTGAGGTAGCGGTGGTGGCCCTGGTGGTCCCCTGGTGGGGGAAGAGGTTTCTTGAATCTGAGCCAGGTCAGCCTAGAGACAGGCAGCCTCCTCCATCAGACCAGAGAGGTGCCTGCAAACAGGGCAGCATCACAGCCTCCAGAATGTCTCCTGGAACACTGCTGCCCCACAGCCATTGCACTGCACCACTCCCATCTTAACTTCTGTTGCGTTCCCTCTCCTGTTGCTTTGTGTGCTTACTGTCTCCTCCCTCTATGTATTTTTACACTTACCTTCCTATTGCCTATGTGCCCTTACAACTCTCGCCCTTCCTGCTCTGGGACAGGAACTTCCTGTAGTCTTCAGTAGTCTCCTTCGTCCATGCTTGGATTCAGACCTCCAGCAGCCGAGGGGAGAAAGAGCTATTTTTGAGGTTCATTCAAGGTTGATGAAACTAATGTGTCTCAGTGATCCTTCCCTTCATACTGCCAAACAGGAAGTTCCTGTTGTCAGTCAAATCCAGCGGCTATAAAAGTAGAACTGGCTTAGGGTGGGAAGGAGGGCTTTTAGTGAAAAAGATGTAGTTCTAGACTGCTGTTACTTGCTCTGAAAGCAAAATTCTCCTCTGTCAAAAACAGCATTAAGCTGTAATTGGAGACACCTGCTTTTGTACTCAATCAATCAATCAATCAATCAAAATTTATTTATAAAGTGCTTTTCAATAAATCAAAGCGCTGATATCAAACAAAAGATAAAACATCAGCAATAATAAGTAAAAACATAAACCATAAAATAACCATAAAATAAACTATCCAAATGCCAGTGAAAATAGGTGACTTTTCAAGGATCTCTTAAATGATTCCACGAACAGGCACTCTCTAATCTGATGAGGTAGAGAATTCCACAGGGTCAGGGCCATAAAAGAAAAAGCCCTTGCCCCAGATGATTTAAGACAAACCCTGGAAATCTCTAGCAATCCCTCGCCAGTGGAGTGGAGTGGGCGAAGAGGACGGTAGGGACAAAGGAGATCTTGCAGGCAGCCTGGTCCCTGACCGTGTAGGGTCTTATAGGTCAGCAATGTGACCTTGAAGGTGATTCTCCACCGCACTGGCAGCCAGTGCAGTTCGCGCAGCACAGGTGTGATATGGCAAGTTCTTGATAGCCCAGTCAACAACCTGGCTGCCGCATTCTGCACCAGCTGCAGGCGACAGAGATCTACCCCCGGCAACCCTAGATATAAAGTATTACAGTAATCAAGGCGGGAAGAAACAAAAGCGTGGACCAACACAGGAAGGTCATCATGTGGAACAAGGTGTTTTATCCAGGCAATATTCCTTAGGTGGTAAAAGGAAGATTTGACAGTGGCCGACACCTGCATCTTTAGTGTCAGCGCACTGTCAAAAATAACGCCCAGATTTCGCACCTGTTCAGAAGGTCTCAAATGGGTATCCCCTAATAAAAGACCAGGGGGGACCCCAGGAGTCAACTTCTTTACATAATGACCCGGGTCAATGACTAACACCTCAGTCTTATCCGGATTTAACCTCAACCAGTTCGCACTCATCCAATCCTGAATCTCAGCGAGGCAGTTGTTAAAAACCGACACTGCATCATTTTGTTCGGGTACAAAGGACATATAGAGCTGAGTATCATCTGCATAACAGTGAAAACTCAGCCCATAACGCCTTATAATGTCTCCCAACGGCAGCATATACACCGTGAACAACATGGGGGAAAGCACAGAGCCTTGCGGCACCCCACAAGACAGAGCAAAGGGAGCAGAAGAGAAAATCCCTGAAACTACCCTTTGACTTCTGCCTGTGAGGAAAGAATGGAACCATCTGAGGACTGCCCCTGACAGTCCTCAGAGTAGCCACATGTGATCCAGCAACATCCCATGGTCCACGGTGTCAAACACTGCAGAGAGATCAAGGAGAACCAAGATCAAACAGCTCTTCTGATCTCTTGCTATTAGGAGATCATTACGTAGCCGAACTAATGCAGTCTCGGTACTGTGCCTCTTCCTGAAACTGGACTGGAGAAGATCATAGACTTCATGGGTGGTAAGAAAGTCATCGAGCTGTAACGCGACTACTTTCTCAATAACCTTGCCCCAAAAGGGCAGGTTAGAGATCGGTCTGTAGTTAGCGAGGCAGTTGGGGTCAAGGGAAGGTTTCTTCAAAACGGGTGTCACGACAGCCTCCTTCAAGGACTCCAGAAACACCCCTTGATCCAAAGAACTCCAGACTATCCTCACAAGGATTGGTCCAATCCTAAGCTCCTAAACCACACCCCCAATTAGATTCACTCTCTGCTCCTGACTCAGTAAATTAAGCTGATACAGCCTCCTTCCTCAGAGAAACACACAGTAACTTTCTTTTCTTTACTTAAATGAGACCCCCTTCTTCTAATAAAGTATATTTTTGCTTAATCCAAACAGGCACTGACTCCTGCTGAGATAGAAGTGATTTATCAATAAAAAAGCTATAGTTCTAGACTGCTGTTACTAGCTCTGAAAGCAAAATTCTCCTCTGTCAAAAACATCAGGAAGCTGTAATTGGAGACACCTGCTTTTGTACTCCTAAGCCTCACCCCCAATTAGATTCACCCTCAGCTCCTGACTCAGTAAATTAAGCTGATACAGCCCCCTTCTCAGAGAAACACACAGTGACTTTCTTTTTTTTTTACTTAAATGAGACCCCTTCTACTAATAACATATCTGTTTGCTTAATCCAAACAGGCACTGATTCTTGCTGAGATAGAAGTTATTCATCAATAAAAAAGCTATAGTTCTAGACTGCTGTTACTAGCTCCGAAAGCAAAATTCTCCTCTGTCAAAAACAGCAGAAAGCTGTAATTGGAAACACCTGCTTTTGTACTCCTAAGATCCTAAGCCACACCCCAATTGCATTCACCCTCTGCTCCTGACTCAGTAAATTAAACTGATACAGCCCCCTTCCTCAGAGAAACACACAGTGACTTTCTCTTTCTTTCTTTTTTATCTGGGTATTGAAAAAAACACAAGATCAGGTGTCGATGTTCACCACATCTTGGACAAGGTGCCATGGAGTGATGCACCCATTTGATTTGATAGTCCCCAGAACTTTGCCACTTAAGCAGAACTGACAGAACAACTTGTAGGAATCAGTTACAATCCTGGCCTTCACACTCCTCAGGAAAGCTGGTGAAACACAAATTGTTTCAGTGGTCCCTGATTTCCACATCCTCCACACATTCCCACAATATTTTGATCACCCGGTCCTGGTCCTTCATGCTGCTATGCAGGCTGATAACACTGTCCTCAGTTTTTGTAAGTTGGGACTCAGTGGTCATCACTGTTGTCTGTGAGCTGGGTGACATCAGTGGTAGTTTTAGGGCAGGCAGCTGTGATCTCCCTGATGTCATTCAGTAGCTGGAAGGAAATACTTTCAACCCTTACCAGGCCGTCACTGTGAGCTGTGTGTGTGTGTGGGGGGCACTGCTATTTCGCTGCAGAGGTCAGCTCTCCCATTGATAGGCCCAAACTTACATCCACAGATTTTGTGGTAAGAGTGGCACTGCGCAGTTCATTTCAAAGATAATTCTGTTCACTGGGTCGAGTACTGCCGAGGGGTGTCAAATAAAAACAACAGGCGTAAATGGAGTAGTCGGATTCTGGTGGATTAGGCTGTGGGCAGAAGAGAGCCACAAATTAAGTAGTCATCATTTTTTGACATTCAAGCTATGCTTCTAGTGTTTGTATTTTTTATATCTAGTCCATTTATTGTGTCTATCTTAGCCCCCAGTAGGAGCTATGGAAGGGCTATTCTGTAGATCATATCATAAGGGAGGCTGCCACTAAACTGAACCAGAAATGTTCCATGATGGGCATTACTTCTGCCAGAACAATGACCCAAAACATGCTGCCTCAACAGCGTTAATTGCTGAATAGGGAACTGACTGGGTGGAAAGCACCACCAGAGCAAATCACCTTCCATCTTCTTTGTATCGTTATGCACAGAATTAAATCTGTTGTGTTGTATGATGATTTCTGACACAAATGATTTTACTGATAATGTATTTTTTACTCTAGGTCCCAGACATTCAAATATAGATGACATGGTATGCCATGAAAACCCACATATGCTGAAAGATCAAGCCATAAACAAAGCAGGAATTAAGCAGTTGTGGGACACACTCAAATGCCGTCAATGCAGGAGATATATTGGACAATTAGAAAAGGTGTTTCCAGTTGTGCTTGCATAGGGAGGGTTTGCAACTGGCATGTGATTAGAAATTGTGTCTAATAAAATCCAGTGTCAAATAAAATTATAATAATGCATATGCACTGTATATTCATGGCAGTGTGCAATGTTTTCTATGTACAAGTATTATCTGTTTCATTTCTCCTTGATAATTTTGCATTATGTACCGTATAGAACCATATACAGTATTTGCTTATAGTACTGTGTGATTTTGTATGAAGTATTTCTTTTTTAACTTTACTTTTATTCATAGAGATTAAACAAAATTGCTACAAATAATACACCTCAATAAATCCATTCTGATGTAGTTAGCACTCGGTAACTGAGAATAGAATGCAAAACTGATATTTTTAGGGGAAATAAGAAAGAAATATTTAAAGCTATATAATAGAGCTCTCAAGTAAATGAATCTTTTTAATATAAATGCACAAAGAGCCCAATGCTTAATCATCCAGATCAGCAGAATACTTAAATTACATCTCAGCCTAATACAGACTAAGCCACAGTTTGAAACCTATAATATGAAAAGATACCATATTTCAGATTCGTTCTGGACAAAGGCTCAACAAGGTAGAAAAAGTAAGGGATACAAAAGGGAAACAAGCATTTGTCAATGCCGAATGTTAGCTTGCTGGTATTAGCATTGGAAAAGCAGGAGTTAGACAGATGCAGAATAGGAACGGCAGTTAAGTATTGAACTTTACGTCAACCCCACCTCCATCCTGTAGAGATGGACAGGCATTGGGGTAAGTGTTTGGGTCGTTGCCAATGACGGTCATGCCATGTCACCTCACCCTATTGTGCAGACACCGACACATCTTGAGCTGTGCCTTGTGGTGTTTGGCTTTACAGTAACCCCATTCCATAAGGACATACGCTGAAATGGGCGCAGCATAGGACAATGGGGTAAAGTCTGATGCCGAAGAGTCCAAGGTACACCCCAATGCCTGTCAGTGGCTGGGGGGTGGGATGACATGAGCAGTACAGTCAGCAATGCAAAGACACACCCCAATGCCTGTCAGTGGCTGGGGGGTTGGGGTGGGATGACATGAGCAGTACAGTCAGCAATGCAAAGGCACACCCCAATGCCTGTCAGTCTGCACAGGGTGGGACGTCATGGTTAGAAACCCTAACACCCCAGGCGTTTGTTGGTATTTGCACTACACATTTTCAACATGGCCTTTTTGTGACCCCATCTCATGAAAGCATTTGGGACCTCTTCTCATGGAGAGTGGCAGTGTGATGTTGTCAATGTGTCAAGAACTTTGAGTTCCAACAGCGATCGTGCCATTCTGTGCCACATGTACGACAACACAGATCAGGCAGGATGTGAAGAATGACAGCTGTACCATCAATAGGGAGGTGTGAAGAGATGGCAATGTTGAAAATCTGTAGTGGGAATATTAAATATGCTTACACTTCTGAGCATATGTAAAAACTGCGCAACGCATGCACATAACACAGTCATTTTATGGACTTCCGTCACCAAATTTTCAACATAGGCATTTTAGGACCTCTGCTCATGAACAGTATCACTGTAATTTTCTTAATGTGTCCCGAACACTGATTTCCCACAGCGACCACGCTATTCTGAGCTGGAAGTGCAAAAACACATTTTGGTCAGGATGTGAAAAATGACAGCTGTACTGTTCATAAGGAGGTGTGGAAAAATGGCAATGTTGAAAATCTGGAGTGAAAATATTACAAATGTGTGAAGTTACGAGCATGCGGGAAACTGCGCAATGCACGCTTGTAACACAGTCATTTTATGGACTTTCGTCACAAAATTTTCAACATAGGCATTTTATGACCTCTGCTAATGAAGTGTCACTGTGATTTTCTTAATGTGTCCTGAACACTGATTTCCCACAGTGACTGTGCTATTCTGTGCCGAAAGTGCGAAAACACATTTCGGCCAGGATGTGAAAAATGACAGCTGTACTGTTCATAAGGAGGTGGAAAAATGGCAATATTGAAAATCTGGAGTGAAAATATTTCAAATTTGCTAAATTATGAGCATGCGTAGCAGCTGCGCAACACGCACTCGTAAAACAGTAATTCCTTGGATTTTTTCCACCAGATTTGCAACATAGACTTTTTGAGAGGCCACCTCATGAACACCGGCACTGTTGTTTTGTTAATCGGTCCTAAAAGATGATTCTGTGCAGTGACCGTGAAATCACCTTTTGGGACCGAATAACGCCATGACAGTGGCTGAATTCATGAGAAGGGGTCCCAATAACCCCATGTTGAAAATTTGATGCCAAAATTCCTAAAAATTCCTGAGATATGCAACAAAGTTGAAAAAAACCCTATTTATGCCATTATACAGCTCACCAGCATTTCTTCAGTTCGCGGGAGGCTTTGAAAAGTGCAGACGAGTTACCGGTCCACCGAAGATTGTCGCGCTGGGCTTCAGAGGTACGTATTGGGTGGGGTTGTGTGGGGAAGCAGGGTGCGCAGAGGTGGGCATGGGTTGGGGTGTGGGGCCACTGGACTCAACGAGGGACCGTTTTCTGATTTATAGAGGAAAAAACAAAACGAAAACATTGCAGGTCGGTGTTTTTTCTTCACAGGGACATTTGGCATGCTGGGGTGGGCTCCCAGCTTGCCACCCAAGTGTTTTTGTTGGGGAGGCTGTAGTTGACGGGGGATTGGGCACCCCCATCAGCACATATGGGGGGCAAGAGCCGGTGGGGATTGGGCACCCTCAGCACAAAACCAATGTTTTTGGGATATTATGCCAATGGGGAGGCCCCCATTGGCAAATTACACTAGGAATGAAACCAATGGGATTGGGACCCCCATTGGCAAATAAAAACTGTTTTGGGGTGGCACATAATGCCAGGGGGGATTGGGTACCCATCGGCACTTGGGGCATTTAATATTGTTTGTGAACATGGTGGCAGCTTGTCGCCATATTCGCAAACAATATTACACTAGAAAACGTTCCACCCAGCAATGATGGGGCACTCCCTCATTGCAGCGGAATGGCTAATGCTGCAATGACAAGGCAGCCCCTGATTGCTGTGGCGAAAAGGTTACAACTTGGTGGCACTTTTGGAAGCCAGTGTCGTCAGCACACTGTGCCTCCATTGGTCCACCAGTGCCAAGCCCCCAAATGCAGTGCCTCCATTGGCTGTCACAGTGCCGCACCTCCATAACCCATTTCTCTCCTAAGCTGCCACATAATGTTTCTTGCGGATGCAAGCAAGCAAACGTAAAAAGGCAAAACTAAAGATCAAGCAGATTGTCCATGTATCACATGGTGATAATCAGCTGCATCAGCTTCATCTTCCCCGAAGTCTGATCCTAGTTTAGTGGGGAGTTGTACATTGGCTTAAAAATAAGCTGTAGTTTGGTTGGGATCCTCGTAACAAAAAAAAAAATCTTTGCCCTGAAAAGTTTCTGGTGGGTGCAAGAAGTGAGACAGGTACACCTACTTTCTTAAACTCCAACATGACTGTGAGACATCTATTCCTCTTGTGTTGTGTGGACAGAGAAAAATCTGGGTAAAGATGGAGTTGCGCTCTTGGATAAAAAAAAAAAAAAATTCTGCCTGACAAGCTGGAGAATCTTACTTCTTTTGGGCAGGCAATGTTTTAAATGAAAGAATTAAATATCTTGTTCCAATGACCTGACTAGATGTCTCTGAGGCTGTATACACCTCTCCCAAATATGTTTTCTTTGATTTCAGCTGAAAAAATGAATCTAGTTGAATTGGAGGCTTCAAGGAGAAAATATAAGTTGAGGTAGTCTCTGCAGTATTTCAGTTTTTGAGGTCCACAACTGAGTACGAGCTAGGAAACCTATGAGCTGTAAGTTCTTTGAAAGTAGCATATCCTGCAGCTGTTCCACTTTACCAACTTGTGCAAGTTGCTTATTGAGAGCTGCATTGACGGCACTTTCCACTTTTAAAGAACGTGCGCTCAGTGATTTAATCTCTGGCCCAAATTGTTTGCCTTTACCACATTCTCCAAAACTTCTGTTTTCACCTCCAAAGCAGCACACCATTTGAAAATTTCTTCCAGCTTAGCTTCCATTCTCTGGGATGACTGATGTGCTTCTGCCTGCAACTCTGCCAGAAGTGTCTGTATAGCCAGAAATATTGGCTTGGCCTGTTTAGGCTTTGCAGTCACATCTGGGCAAACTACAGCTGGTGAGACCCCTGCTTCCATGACTCTGAGGGAGTTTTCAGGCCACTGTGTTGAAACCCCTCTTCCGGCAAGTTTTGGGGAAGCATATCTATCCATATAGTGTAACAAAAAGAATGATGTTGTTACAATGATAATACAAGTCTTTCACCACTATACATAAGTGTGTGGTTAGAAGTCCAATAATTAGCTTTTTAAATAGCAAAGCTGGAGGGCTCTTCCAACGTGCATTCGATTAGCTCAGTTCTCTGTAGCATCCGCCTTATATGGTAGTTGATCAAGTGTGTGTAGTGGTAACAGCATGGTAAAAACTATGTAGACAAAACAGCATGTGTGAAAACAGCTATGGGGAAACAATAGTGCTGGATATTACTGCACTGTTCCCATAGCTGTGTTCACTCTCGCTAACTCCCCTTAGTCTACAACTGACTGATGGTAAGCCACACTGCCCTTGTGGCTCAACAGATTGAAACATGGATGCTGAAAAGCAATGCATTCTGAAGGTGACAGGGATTCTAGTCTAGGGCCCGCAGTGTGCGTGTGTATCATTTTACATTTCTGTACAGTATATCTGCATGTTTTTTTTTTTATATAGACTTGGAATGGTTTCTATGTTCTGCCCATCCCATGCATGCCCCACACCAACTTTTCATACATGTGATATGTCCAACTTGCTTAAGAGGGAGATTTGGGTCAAATTAGAAGGGAGATTGGCCTGCCAACTTGCTTAAGAGGGAGATTTGGGTCAAACTATGAGGGAGATTGGCCTGCTAGTAGGGAGATGCCGTAATGTCATGAGTTTGTCCTTAAATGGCATCAAAAAAATAAGAAAAAAGTCATTACAAAAATTTAATGTATTTCATTTTGTCAAGAATAAGCATTAAACAGAATAAACAACTAGTTATATAAAGTTATCAGATACATTGTTCATCACTGATTTAATTTTTATGTGTCTTTATCTGTCCAGAAAACATGGATATTTTGGACAGAATTTTACTCAAGCAGGAGCTTTTGTTTCCCAGGAGGGAGGGAGGGAGTTCAGTAAAAAAAAAAAACAGGAGTCTGCTGCATAAAGAGGGAGATATCACATGTATGACTTTTGTGCCAAACAGGAAATCCGCCCTCATCCCAAAGTTCTCCCCCCTCCCCGAGTTGGTTATATATATTATGAGGGGTGCAGGGGGTATAGCCTCCTGCATAAATTGTGACACATGTAGTACTGTGGGATGTGCACTTAGGTTTTCTTTGCTCATATTTCCCGACACTGTTTTGTCTGTGCTGTATTGAACCGCACTGTTATATTTTAGCAGTTTTCAACCAGATCTCCCTTATATGAAGTAGTTCAACAAAGCTACCATGACCCCAGTGCCCCCTCCACCCTACCACAAACCACAACATTAGTACGTTAACACAAGTGTTGGAGGCCGTCCATGTATTGTGCAGTACATTCCATCATATGGTATCTGGACCATGTTGTGGTGGCTACCATGCACAAGAAATGTACTGTGACATAAGCAGCACACAACACACAATACAAAATAAAGGCAGTACTCCTGGGAGGAACAAGTAAATCCAGGGTCTTGGTTTCCCCGAAATTTTTGCCACAGACATTTTTTTTTTTTTCTTTCTGCATGGATGTTAGCATAGTGCTATGGTAAAAACAGCATGGACTCCATAAGTCCACATTATATTCAATTAACTATAAAGTCTCCTTTAAAAAGTTTTATAGTCATTTCAATGCATTTCAATACAAACTGTATTGCATACATCCCCAGACACAGAAAAATGGAAAATAAATTATATAAAAAAATATTTAAAAATGTAACTTATTTTCCCTGCAGCAAACCATGCATTAAACCCTTGCATTCATGCAATGGAGATCATGGGGAAAAAAGCTCCATCTCCCCTACAGCATCCCCAGAGACATCAAAGAATTTGAAATGCAGAAAGGGGACACAGAGTATTGCAAAAGCATCACCCTTCACACATGAAGTACTCATGGAAAATCGCCTACTTAAAAACCCTAGCTGCAGTAACTAAGCTCAAGTCATTGCTCCACATGTGGGTTTTGAGTGACCTGTGAAAAGTCAGCAGGCAGGTGTTGTATTATACAGACAGGAGAAATGTTTCCTGAGTAGGTGTAGCATCCATTCCATTCCCCAGGAGCTGAAGACTTGAAATAAAAAACAGAAAGCTGCTGGCAGAAGAAGGTCTTGAGGTCTATTCAGTATGGCCCAAGAGGTTGCACATGCCCCTTATGAGATTATGAATTACCTCCCCCCTCCTCTGTCACAGTGTCAGTGCAACACAAAACATTGACGAGTCTGGTCAATCACCCTCCAGGAGGTTTGACAATTGGGTATGTTTTTAACTGCATTTTGCACAATATGCACAGTATGCATGCTTGGATAAATTTTTCTATATACATTTTATCTTCCTGGGCCACGAGGGGAGCTCCCCATCTGCCGACTCCACCACCCTGTCCCTCCATCCACAATCTCCCAAACTCATCTTGTGGTGCATACACTCATGAATTTCCTCCCATGGTGGGGCCAAGAAGGGCAGTGCCATCCTTCCCCTTCCCCAAAGCCTGGATCCAGTTGAGCTGCAGGTTAATCTGGTGATGTGGCAGGTGAGGTTGTGGTGAGCAGGTGTCATGCATCCTTAGCTGAGCCCTTTTTCCTCCATAATTTCTCTCACAGGGTCCAGGGTCATGATGTGCGGTGAGCACATACCCATGGAGGGGTGCACGTGCTCCTGGTCCATTTCCCCATCCACCCTCCCGATGAGATACATCAGCTTCCCTGCCTGCTCATACACCTGGCCTCCATTAGGTATCAGCCTAGGCGTGGATAGCCACACCACCCTGGTCTGGGAGAGGACAGCTGCCTGATGGCCACTCAGTCCTACTCCCAGCCCTCCCCCCAGCTAACCACCAGTAATCTGAGCTTGATCCCAAACTTGGGTCACCGGTGTGGCGCAAAGTGAGGTGCTTGTCAGTGCCTTAGCCCTCAGCACCCCTAAGCTGGCACTATACTTGAATTAATTGATTGATTAATACTTTTTTTAGCATCTATGGCCTTTTGTGCACTGCCTTTTGTGTTTTTTTTTTTCAGGAGTTCTGCATTTCCAGGCAGCTGCACCACTGTAACCAGGCAGTAGCATTTTCCCTCCTAATACCTCCACCTCCCCTGCCTTGCCTGATCCAGTAACCTGTCCTTGGGTGCCTCACCCATCTCCTCTTAAAGCTGTCCACTGTTTTTGCACTGGCCAGTGCTTCAGGTTGCTTGTTTCACCCCTCCACCACCCTCTCTGTGAAGTAATATTTCCTTATGTCCTTCTTGATTCTCCCCCATTTCTTACTTCTCCCTCGGTATTTGTATTGCCACTGATTGTGAACAGCCTTCTAGAGTCTACTTTGTTAATACCCTGCATGTATTTAAACATTTTGGTCATGTTCCCCCTCGGCTGTTTGGCCTCCACTGAATACCTGTTGAGGCACTCTAATCTTTGCTCATATGTCCTCACTGTTTCCCCTGAATAATTTTGGTCACCCTCCTCTGCATTGTATTCAGTTTATAAATGTCCTTTTTTAAGTAAGGTTTGCAAAATGATACACTGTACTCCAGGAGCTATCTTACCAGGGTCTATTTGGGGCAACATGACATCCTTTTTTATGCTGCTGAAACCCCTACTAATGCATCTAAGCATCCTGTCCACTTT
The DNA here is from genome assembly GCA_016271365.2 of Neoceratodus forsteri. Classification (NCBI taxonomy): domain Eukaryota; kingdom Metazoa; phylum Chordata; order Ceratodontiformes; family Ceratodontidae; genus Neoceratodus; species Neoceratodus forsteri. The sequence goes on from CM028131.1 coordinate 1,182,813,740, forward strand.
GCCTATTGCCTTGTCACATTGTGCTGATTAGGGTTGCTCAGATTCTGTGGGCTCCATTTCATTATCGTCTGTCAGATATTCTGAAAATCTGATCCCGACTCTGAGTCTGTTCCGATATCAAAATATTACTTACACCAACGTACTGTCCAAGTGTTGCTGTATTATTTTAGGCATCAACACACCCAAGGAAGCAATAAAATAAGTATAATAAACTCCAGCCACTGTTGTTATATTGATAGCAGTGGTGTTATCTACATCACTAAATGGGTTTGAATAGCCATGAGTCTTAGTGCGTGCTCGATCAGGACCCTCACGGTGCTTCTGAGTTCGGTGATGTGGTTTGGCATTAAATTTAAAATACAACTACAACTCAAAACAATTTGGTCATAACAGCCTTTGACTCCTGCAGTGACATGACAAGGTATGTGGGAACAGGAGTGGGCTATAGCTACAGTTTGCAGGTCACCTTTAACCAGTACCACACCCATAAATAAGTAAAACAATGAACAAGGAACAGAACCACTCTGCCCAATCTGACTGGTATGACCATCACTTTCCGTGTGACAAGGGAAAACTGAGGTGGTCATCTGAAACAAAACCTTGAATGCAGCCATTAAGCTTGATGCTGAGTACAGTGGCAGATCCAGGGATTTACAGAAGAGGGGGCACATGTGGCCCAAAAAACATAATCTCTCTGGAGGGGCCGAGGGAACGCCCCCTCCCCAGGAAATTTTGAAAATGTAGTGAGTGAAATGATGCATTTTGGTGCACTTTTGGCCCAGGTTCAGGAGAAAAAAGTGGCTCATCTCTCACTCTTCTAGTTGCCTTTCCATTACAGAGCAGCTGCAGACAATAATGACAACCTCACAGGGATGAGAGGGAAGCTGTGGGAGATGGTTGGTATGTGACTTATGTAATGTATCTTGCTGTATACAATCCCTTGTAAAAATGTATGTAACCCTCGGGTCACCCCTGAAAAAGGGACTCTTGGGGCCCAGTGGGCTCACCCAGTTATCAAAATTTAATAAATAAAAATAAATAAAATATATACCAGAAATGCACAGATAAATCTCATATACTGTGTACCATGCACTTCAAAGGCAGGGCCCAGTCTCATCTGAGGAATATCGCCAGGATAAAGCCCCTAGTTCCACCTCTGGACCTCCCCACCTTGGTTCATGCCTTTGTGATGTCCAGAATTAACTACTGTAATGCGCTCTATCTAGGGGTCTCTGGAGGTACCCTGTGCCAGCTGCAGCTGGTGCAGAATGCAGCAACCAGGTTGTTGACGGGACAGTGTCAGTACTGTCACATCACCCCGGGTGCTGCGTGTACTGCACTGGCTGCCAGTCAGGTGGAGGGTCCTCTTCAAAGTGAGCTTACTCACCTTTAATGCCCTACATGGCCTGTGCCCTGGTTACCTGAAGGACTTTCTTACACCTGCTGTCTCGGTCTGCTCCCTCTGCTCCTCCTCTAGGGGCCTCCTTGAGATTCCCAGGACGAGGCTAAAAACAGCAGGTGACCGAGCATTTAGTGTCACTGCCCCTGTTCTGTGGCATTCATTATCTCCAGCTGTAAGGGAGGCTCCTTCTTTTGAGGTGTTCAAAGCCCTCCTCAAGGTCTTCTTGTGTAATCAGACCTTCCCCGACTTTGCATTATAGTCCCCCTCTGCTCCCTGAACTTTCTGTCTAATCTGGCCCCTGGCTATAACTTAACCAGTAGCTATCACTGATTATAGTATCTATGAATTTTATAATTCAGAGTTAAAGGGCCAATTATTTATTTTTTATATTATTTATTTATTTATTAAATTTTATTGACCGGGTAAGCCAGCTGGGCCCCGGAGGTCTATTTTACAGGGGTGTCCCGGAGTTAGTTACATAGAGTAGTGCAAGTACAGTCAAAGTATACACAGTAGGACAATCCATGCAGAATATAAAGACATTGTACAATAATCATTGGCGAAGGAGGTGACATATGACATGACAACAGTGGCAGCTGTTAGACTTAGGGCAGGCAGTACAATTACATATACAAGCAATACAGCGTAGGACGATAGGTTACAAGTTACATTGGGATGACTGGTTTTCATAGAAGAGAGCGACTATTTACAGGACAAGTACACAATATCAAGAGTGGCAGCTAGGTGCCAATTAGAGCAGATTAGACTTTCCATGGCCATACTACAGGGGGTGTAATTTAGCTACCCTTCAGGACAGATGCAGGAGCTGAGATTCCGGAGGTGAGTGCATGATCCCGCCTGAAAGATTGCTAGGGAGGGGCTTCTTGGAGCTGGCTGTGGAGCTTGTTCCACAGCATAGCGGCTAGGTTGGCAAAGGATTTACTGCCTGCTGCAGATCTGGACCTGGGCAGTTCAAGCAGTGTTTTGCCTGAAGTGTGGAGGGGCCTAATGGTTCTGTTTGGAGCGAGTAGCCCGATTAGCCCTGCAGAAGGATTGACAGAGAGGAGCTTGTATGACCAGTTTAACAGGGGGTACTGCAGCCTAAGGTTCAGGTTGGGCCATTTGAGTGCGGCAAGGGCTTCACAGTGTTGGGTCCTCGGATGGGCTTTTGTGGCAAATCGTACAACTTTGTGGTACAAAGCCTGTAGTCTGCCATGGTCAAGTTTTGCGATACTGAGTAGGATTGGGGCTGCATACGTAAGAGTAGGTGGGAGGACACTCTGAGCTATTGCCAGTCTTGTCTCAGGTATCATATTGGCACTAAGTCACCAGAGAAGCCCGAGTTTTTGATGGATGTTTTTTGTCACCAGATCTACATGAGGCTTTAGTGTGAGTACCTGGTCTAGTGTAAGACCCTGGTATTTGAGGGACTGGACCACTTCAATTGTAGAGCCCGATGTGGTGACCAATGGTAGAAGATGTTCCCAGGAGGGACCCAGGGATTTAGGACCAAACAGGAGCACTTTGGTCTTGTTTGGGTTGAGGACCAGGCGATTCTCGATCAGCCACTCTTCTGTCTGGGTGAAATCTGACAGGAACAGGGGTCCCAGATCATCCAGGCTTGGCTCAGTTCTCTATAGTACTGCATCATCAGTGTACTGCACCACTGAGCTACTCCCACAGTGGTGGCAGAGGTCATTGACGAACAGGGAGAACAGGAGCGGGCCAAGGATGGAGCCTTGGGGCACCTACTCCTTTAATGGTAGCGAGTCAGAGGTTGCACCTTTCCACTTGACCTGTTGGGAGCGGTCAGTCAGGCAGTTATGGAACCAATTCAGAGAGTATTGGTCCAGTCCAAATGTGCACAACTTGGTTAGTAAGAGTGGGTGGTCTAACAGGTCAAAAGCCTTGGTTACGTCCATAAAGACTGCCCCTGTGGGGGTGCCCTTGTCCAAGGCAGCTAGGACATCAGAGGTGAACCTGATGAGGATGGTATCCATCCCACGCTTGTGACAGAAACCATGCTGTGATGGTGCCAGAAACTGGTTGCCTTCTAGGTAGTCCATCAGTTGGCCGTATACTAGCCGCTCCTGGATCTTTGCCAGATGGCAAAGGATGGAGATGGGTCTGTTGTGGCCGATAGGGTCTCTGGAACCACCCTTATGGATTGGGACCACATGGGCCTGTTTCCATGTTTTGGGTACTATGCTCTCCAGCAGGGATCTGTTTATTAATATGGTGATGGGTATGGCTATGGTGGGGGCAGCAGCTTTGAGCAGTCATGGGTCCAGTCCATCAGGTCCCGGTGATCCTGTGGGTTTTAAGGATTGCAGGAGGAGTAGCACTTCTTTGACTCGTATGGTCCTTAAGTATATTGTAGTGTTATTTTGTATAGATAGTTTATTGATTGTGTTTTGTATGTAAATTCAATATGTTCAGTTCCCAGAGCCTCCAGGATGGGTGTCTCTTAAATAAAAATTGCCTTGCCTTGCCTTGTCTTGCCCTTGCCTCAGTCCCCCAGGTCCTTTCAGTCAGACTGGAAGGTTATGTGTCAGGTCCAAAACCATCAATCATGATATACAAACATAATGTACAACATACATTGAAAATGGCAGCTAGATTAGATATTAAAATTTTAATAGAAAGTACAGTAAATGGAATGACATAACAACAGTAGAGCTGTCTAGAGCTTACACCATTCATGCCCAAAGTGCCACAGTGATTGAGAGCTTTAAAAAGGAAGTAGCTCAACTTACGAGCCCCCCCCCCCACACACACACACATCAAAAATGGAGGTGGTTGAATTTGTTCTTATTATCCTACTTAAAAAATTCAGTGTCACAACATTAGGTTATTCAATTCAAGCTGCTCAAAACCCATGCACTGGATTTTTTTTTACACATGCAGACTGTAAACATTGGCTTAGATACACAATGTTAGGCAAACATGTTTGAGGGTGCTGGTAAATTACCAATCCTGTCTGACAAGGCAGAAAATAGTTGGGTCACTCACATGTAAGTGGTTGTGCTTTCCCAAGCCTATATTCTAGTCCCTGAAGCATGTTGTTTCCCAAATAAGAAAAAAGAGTGGATCAATTAAAACAATTTTAAGGCACAGTATTTTTATGTTGCTTGCACGCATGTGCAAGAAACATAGTGTCATCATCCAAGTTTTCGGAGGTGTGGCACCCGTCTTCCAGTTTAGTCAGTGTGTTTGCAGGCACGGCCCCAGTTCCTCAATCACTGCTGCAGCTGTCTATGACAGCAGTTGAAAATGCAGTGGTCGTACAGTTGAAAGGGAGAGCTCCGCTTCAGTGAGCAGAGCTCCCCTCCACACACACACACACACGCACTCACGCATACTAGGTGCCTCTTCCACCTCCCCCATGCACAGTGTATCGCCGACGGGTTGCCCATCCCCGCGGCCACGCCAAAGCATCCAGGTGCCACGCTGGGAGCACCCCAGGTGGCAAAATGTGTTATGGCCGACAGGGTGCCCAATCCCCTGTCAGCTCCAGCCCCAAACAGCCTTCCAGCTGTCACACTATGAGCTCACCCAGCGTGGGCTAACGTCCTCGCTGCCTTATTAAAAAACAACTGAATACAAAACTGTCCTCGGCACTTGTCCCTGCCCTCCCACAACCCGCACTCACCCACTGTGCACCTCTGCCTCCCCACACCCCACCTCAACCCATACTTACCTCAGAACCTCGCGCGATCTATCTCGTGGACCGGGAACACGCCTGCACTCTTCAAAGCCGACCGCAAACTGAGGAAATGCTGGTAAGCTGTATAATGGGATAGATAGGGTTTTTTCAACTTTGCTGCATATCTCAGGCATGTTTTGGAATTTTGGCACCAAATTTTCAACATGGGGTTTTTGGGACCCCTCCTCACGAATTCTGTCACTGTCATGGCGTTATTTTGGGCCTGAAGGGTGATTTCACGGTCACTGCATAAAATCATCTTTCGGGACTGATAAACGAAATGACAGTGCCAGTGTTCACAAGGTGGGCTCTCAAAAAGTCTATGTTGCAAATTTGGTGAAAAAATTCCTAAAAATGACTGTTTTACGAGTGTGCGTTGCGCAGTTCCTACGCACACCATAAGTTCGCGAATTTTAATATTTGCACTCCAGATTTTCAGCATTGCCATTTTACCACACCTCCTTCTGAGCAGTACAGCTATCATTTTCACATCGCACTCCAAAATGTGTTTCCGGTAAGAAGTATAATGGCGAAATGGTAAAGCGAAATCAATGCATGGACACATTAAGAAAATCACAGTGACACTGTTCATGAGCAGAGGTCTTAAAATGGCTATGTTGAAAATTTGGTGAAAAAATTCCTAAAATGACTGTTTTACTTAGTACGCGCTTAGTTCCTAAGCACACGTCAGGAAAGTTCGCTAATTTTTCATATTTTCATTCCAAATTTTCAGCATTGTCATTTTACTACACCTCTTTATGAGAAGTACAGCTGTCATTTTTCACATGTCACCCAAAATGTGTTTGCATGCATGTAACGCACAAGGGCGCAGTCAGTGTGCGCAATCAATGTTTGGGACAGATTAAGAAAATCACAGTGACACTGTTAAAATGGCAATGTTGAAAATATGGTGAAAAAATTCCCTTCAGATATTCTGCAATGTTACTAATGAAGACATTGAACAGGACTGGCCCCAGGACCGATCCCTGCAGCAGCGCACTGGTGACCCCCTCTCCCTAGACTGCACACCATTTACCAACACTCTCTGCTTCCTGTCTGTTAGCCAGTTTCTAACCCAGTTTACCACCCTTTCCCCCATGCCCAGCCTACCCAGCTAGTTTATCAGCCTCCTATATGGGATGGTGTCAAAGGTTTTGCTGAAATCAAGGTAAGCGTTGTCCACTGCCCCACCCTGATTCACTTCCTTTGTCACCCAGTCAAAGAAATCAACCAGATTTGTCTGACATGATGTTCCCACTGTGAATCCATGTTTTCTGTGGTCCTGGGCTCTGTTGGTTTCTAGATGCCCCACTATCCTTTCTTTAAACAATGTCTCCATGATCTTCCCCACTACTGAGGTGAGGCTGAATGGCCTATTGTTCCCTGCCTCCTCCCTGCTGCCGGACTTGTGTAGAGGGATCACATGTGCCGTCCTCCAATTCACTCATGTTGAATGACTCAGTGAACTTGGCTGCCAGAGGTACTGCTATCTCCCTTCGCAGTTCTCTTAATATCCTTGGGCTTATGCCATCTGGTTCCATCGCTTTGTCCACCTTCAATTTAGTGAGCTCCTGCAGGATTCTTCTGCCTTTGAATGCTCTATTGTCCACCTCTTCACACCCTTGGCAACTGCTGTACTGCTGTGCCCCTTGTCCCTCCCACTCTTCTGTGAATACTGAACGGAAAGACACAGTGGATGTCTTGGGAGGAAGGCATGGAACTATCACTTCCAAATACCTAAACAGCACATACAAGCAAGCAACATTCGACATTGACAAATGCTTGTTTAAGTGTGAATTAGCAACTTTCTGAAATAACCCATTGCAACTATCCCCACCCCTATTAAATGATCCCTGATTACTATACATTCTACTAACACACAGTTTAAGGAAAACATACTGCACTCCTGCAGTTTGTGAGAAGATCTCAGTCTCTTCCTCAAATACTCCCTCTCTATTCCATGAATTGTTTTCGTTGTTTTCACAAGTACACCTCAGACCCAGCTCATCTGTTTCTTACAGCCCCTGGCAGTCTGGCACAGATGCAAGGCTACCTCCTGGCAGTATTCTCTGAAAGCATTTCAGCAATATTAATATTACATCTACTGTAACTACTAATCCATGAGGTCAACCTAACTTTTGCTACTCACACCATGTGCAGTACAACCTGCATGCAGATTTAATCATTATTTACATGTGTGTTTTTCCTTTTTCATTTTCTTGATAAAACCAATGGATGGAAAAGATTTAATGATTGGGTTCCCACCAAACACTGAAAGCCAAAACCTTTGCAATAGGGTTACTTGTGACATCAGAAATAGCCCACGGTATCAGTCATACAGTACAGAGAAAGCACTGAGCATATGTGTGTGTGTGTGTGTGTGTGTGTGTGTGTGTGTGATGGGGGGGCTGGAAGAGAGGTCTAGGTGCAGAGAAATGAGTGGATAGCAATACTGCCCTGTAACAGCTGTCCATTATGCTCTCAAACAAGCCACCAAAAAGCATCTTGCCACATGGTGACTGTAAGGTTTAGAGACCCCCTCCCCACTGTAGTATAAAGCCCAGTTTCAATCAGTTTTTCCCTTACCTTGGTTTCAAAGAAGGACAAACTTCAATAAGAGGTAAAGAAAAAGTTTTCTAAAAGCAAAATCTCTCAACACACCAGTAGTGGCACTACTTTCGGGAATTAATTTATAGCTTGAAAACAAACATGGTGTTTGCTTCTTGGCTCCAACCGTGAGGTCATGCTGATGCTCCTCCAGCTGTGCCATCCCCCCACCTCTGTCTCCTCATCCAAAAGTGCTATCTTCTGATAGATGATCACAATGATGTGGCTGAACAAATGCTGCACACAAAACAAACTGCAAGTACAACCAGTGCCACTGAACCAATTATTCCAGTGAAGCCCTTTGAAAAGCCAGTGGATTCAGCCCTTTAGCCAATCATAAAGCTTCATTCTTGCAGTCACGCATGTCATGCCCTCTCTTTTTATGGTCCTGTTTAGCTTGCCACCGCCCCCCCCCCCACGTCATGTCCAAGACCAGGAACCACAGGTTAGTGTGTGGCAAGGCAAGGATAACAGAACTGACTCTAAATAAAGAAGCAGGGGGAAATGGTGGTGGCTCCATGCTCTAAATGATGCCCCCAGCACAGAACTATTCATACGATTTAGTGTACACTGCTGTAAGCCAGCCAAGGTCCAGTCTTGCAGCAGTTGTGAGCCGCAAGTTGCATTTCATTAAAGAGGATGGCACAAGCCCTTGCACGCAAGCTTGAATCTGCCAGTGGTGAAAGGTATTTTGTGGTCATGTCTACCCAGGCTTTTTGTTCCAGTTGGCTCCTCAGTCTCCTAAGTCACACCAGGAAAGAGATGATAGCCTGGCAACACACGAGTCCAGACTGGGGGCTGGGGATTTTCAGAGTTGGTTGTATATATAATGTTGCTGTCTACATTGTCTGTTTTTTTTTTTTAAATGTTTTGACCAGTGGTCACCAAAGGAGACTACAGAAAATATCATGTCTGGGTGGGAACCAGATTCTGTGGTACCACACTAGTGATTTCTATCATTCCTGAGAATTAGTGCTGGCTCTATGAGGAGAGACTGAAGGACCTCAGTATGTATACCCTGGAAGAGAGAAGGGATGGGAGACTATAATATGAGACCTATAAATACCTCAAGTGGATAAATAAGGTAGAGGAGGGGAGTATTTTCCAGAGGAAAAGATGCCCAAGGACAAGGGAACATGTACTGAAGCTGGAAGAGGGTAAATGGCTCTCCTTTCCATTATGTGTAGTTCTTTCTATTTCTCTACATTCCCTAGATAGCACTAATAGTAGCCTAAACTCTACCTCTTTAATTGTTCTCTTTCATTCACTTGATGTGTAGTACAATTTTTTATTTCTGCAACTGTAAGATATTTTTGCATGCAATAGAACCCTGATAAGTGACCTTGTAATTTGATTTATTGTTACCCAGTGCTGTCATATGTGCTGTATTGTATGCTCTACTCTGACGTGGACCCTTTGTAAACAAGATCCAAGCTCAAAGGTTGTTTCCGAATCAATAAATGAAACTAAACTAAATTCAAGAGAGACATGAAGAAATACTTCTTCACTGCATGAGTGGTAGATGCATGGGGCAAAACAGTGGAGGGCTTCAAGCATGCATGGGATAGGGACAAGGGAATCTTATTGGGTAACAAATGGGGGGAGTGGGAGATCAAGTAGGGTCTGTGGTGACAGTATAGGCAGGGAAAAAATGGGCAGACTAGGTGGGCCAAGTGGTGATTATCTGCCATCAGTTTCTATGTTTCCTTGTGGGACTCTGCTAGTAACTTCTCCCTTCTCAGGGTGCTCACCCTCGCCATCTGAATTTTACCCCCTTGACAGTTTACCACCAACATGGTTACATAGAAACAGAGAAACATAGAAATAGAATTTGTCAGCAGATAAAAACTGCTTGACCTACCTTATTTGCCTATGCTGACACCATGGATGCTACATGAACTCTGGCTACCCCACCGTCCACTTTGCTACCAAGATTCTCTTGTATCTACCCCATGCATGCTTGAAGCCCACCATGATTTTCACCACCACTACCTCCTTTGGAAGACTGTTCCATGCATCCACCAATCTTTCAGTGAAGAAGTACAGGTACTTGTTCTCATCCCTCCTAAATTCCTCCCTTCCAGCTTCATTGCATGCTCCCTTGTTCTCATGAACCTTCACCTCTGAAAAATACTCCCCTCTTCTAACTTATTAACCTTGTGGGGAATTTATAGGTCTCTGTTATGCCCCCCTCCTTCCTCTCTTCTAGGGCGTAATTATTGAGCTCCCCCAGGCTCTCCTTGTAGGGCTTTTGATGAACCCCTGCAACATTTTAGTTGCCTACCTCTGGACAGCCTCTACCCTGTCTATGTCCTTTCTGAGATGTAGTCTCCAGAACTGTACACTATTCCAGGTGGGGCCTCACCAATGATCTATGCAGTAGTAACACCACCTCCATCTTTCTGCTAGTGATACCACTCACTATGCACTCTAGCATTCCCCGGTCCTACCTACTGCCTTGTCGCACTGCCTCACCGCCTTGAGATAACCCAATATATGTACTCCAAGGTCCTTTTCTAGTGTTGTGACTGTCAGTACCTCCCCCCATTTTATACTCTGGCTCTGGGTTTCTGTGCCCTAGGTGCCTGATGTTGCACTTGTTTGCATTGAAACCTAGCATACCTTTGACCACTCCTGCTCATTCTCTCCACCCCCTCAGGAGTATCCACCCTATTGCAGATTTTGGTGTCATCTTGATGAGGCATACCTTCCCTTCCAGGCTGTCTGCAATGACACTTAAGAAGAAATTAAAAAGGAGTTGTCCCAGTACTGAGCCTTGAGGTATCTTGCTGGTCACCCATCCCTCCCACCACTCAGTGCTATTTACCACTACCCTCTGTTGTCTATCCATCAACCAATTTCATACCCAGTTAACCACCTTAGGACTAACCTCCAAACTGGCTGGTTTATTTATGAGCCTCCTGTGTGGTACATTGTTGAAGGCCTTGCTGAGGTCTAAGTAGCCTATGTCCACTGCCCTACATTGATCATTCCAGGTTAGTTTGTCCCCAGTCCTCATGTCTGCCAGCTTTTTGATCAACTTCTTGTGGGGTTGAGTCAAAGGCCTTGATGAAGTAAAGGTATAGTACATACGTCTACTGCCTGGCCGCATTCCACTGCCTTAGTGACCCAATTGAAGAAGTCAAAAAATTTGTTTGGCATGACCTTTCTGCCATAAACCCATGCTGCCTCCTATCCTGGAGCCCGTTTGCCTCAAGAAACTTAACCAACCTTTGCTTTAGGATGGCTTCCATTAGCTTACCAACAATTGATGTCAAGCTGACTGGTTTATAGCTCCCTGGTTCACCTCTTGGTCCACTCTTATGCAGAAGCACCATATCAGCTGTCCTTCATGCTTGTAGAACCATCCCTGTGTCCAGAGAGGAGTTTAACAGGCCATCCAGGGGTGCTTCAAGGACTTCTGGCAGCTCCCACAGTGCCCTGGGGTGCATGCCATCTGGCCCTAGGGACTTGTTTACCTTGAGGGTATAAAGCCCTTTGAGGACTCTGTCTTCTGTTACTGCTTTCTCATCCATCTTCACCATCCCCCTACATCTGTATTTTCCCCCTGTGGAAGAGGTCTATCCTTATCCTTTTTGAAGACTGAGTGGAAGTATTTAATATTTTGACCTTCTCTCTGTTTTCCTCCACCGACTCTGTTCAGCCTCACATTGTCCTCTTGTTGTTCTTTTTTCCCGGATGTATAAGAAGAAGGTCTTATCGCCCTCTTTGACCTGCTTAGCTATTCTAAGATCTGTTTCTACCCTGGCCTGCCTTACAACCCTGCAAGTTGATTTCAGCTGTCCTGCATATTTAACCCTGTCCTCTGGATCTTCCTGTATTTCCTGTATGACAACCCTTTCTCTCTTACTGCTCTGCCCACTTCCTCTGCAAACCACAGCAGATTCTTCTTCTTTCTCTTTTTTTACTTTCTGCTTAATGCAGGTGGGGGTGACTACATGGATCCCCTTCCTAATTACAACCCACCTTTCTTTCATACCAATGTCTGTCCTGAGCTCACTCAGTCCTTCCCTTAGCAGTGTCCCCATGTGTACAATTTGCCTTTTTGAAGTCCAGAACATGTGTTTTTGTGTTCAGCACTTCACATCCTATACCCACCTGAAACCATACAAACTGGTGGTCGCTCCTTCCCTGTGGCTCAGTAATCCTGATGCTTTTGATGTGATTACTGTTCGGCAGTACTGGGTCCAGGATCCCTTGTTGGTGACATCACCCTCTACATCAAATATCCATCCTGGAATAGTGGAATGCATCCAGGATCACTTGACTCCAGGCTGCTGGCCTGTGGGATGTTGTGGGATGCTCCAGTCCACATTAGGCATGTTAAAGTCCCTCACTGTTACCACTTCCCCCACCTCTGCAGCATTCCTTACCTCACTCCCAGCTCCCTGTCAGTGGTTTCATCTTGAGTTGGCAGTCAGTTCATTACCCACAGTCTTCTTTTCTTCCCCACCCCTGACTGCAGCTGTACCCATAGCATCTCTGTACTCTCCACATATCTTCCCTTGTGACCGTAATCCCTTCTTGAACATAGACGGTATGCCTCCTCCTTCCCTTTGTTCTGTCCTTCCTGTAGAGGGTTCATTCAAGAACAGACAGATTCCAGTCATGGTTCCTGGTTGCTCGGGTCTCAGTGACCACCACCAGATCTGCTTGGCCCTCCACCATCATGGTACTGATGTCATCCATTTTGTTCCCCAGACTCCCGTCATTCATAGATATCACTCTCCACCTCACATGTTTCCCATCCCCACTTCCTTCTTAGTCTTGAGAGCTGTCAAAATCACACCATTTGTTTCTATAAGTCCAGGATCCATTCACAAATGTCTTGTGTAAAATCTTCTTGAACAGGTATGCAGGGGTGTGTATGAGATAGTCCTGAGAAGAACAGGGTTGAGAAGTCCCAGGAAGTTAATCTGACAGAAGGTCAGGTGCAACAGAATCTGGCTAGAGAGAGAGAGAAGTGTGAGAATCTGACTGAACTGGTTGAAATTGTCAGGAGGAATTTCTGATTATGAAAGGACAGGAGGTTCAAGTGCAGCTTCTTTACTGGGAGGATGGAATCATCTGGGAGGGTGTTACTCAGATACTCATGCTTCAGATGATTTGTGTAGACTTTGTTCAGCACAAGTTTTCCATCTGACTTGCATTGCAGATGTACATGAACTGGAGGAAATTTTCCACAATGTAGAAACGACCAGTCCAAGGGTGGAGCAGTTTCTTTGTGGCACCCAGAACTAAGACAGGTCGATACAAATAAACAGTGTCCCCCACAGAAAATGAAGGGTCATGAGATCTGGCTGCTGACATTTTCTGAGTGGCAGATTTTCTCTGTCCCAATGTGATAATTGCAACACGTGTGGCCAGTCCAAGCTGTTCTAGTACAGGACTAATATATGAAGAAGCTGACTTTTGAACTTCTATCCATGAAAGATCCATGCCCAATGGAGTTCTTGAGTGCTGGCCATGGACCAAGAAAAATTGTGTGTACTCTGTACTGTTGACACAAGGGCTTGTGTTGTAGGCAAACTGAACAAAAGGAACAACGCGGTTCCAAGTGTCATTCATCCAAGTACTTGGAGATAGTGTTTAGAATGGTAGACATCATTCTTTCACTTTGTCCATTGCACTGTGGGTAACAGCCTGTTGTGTGAGTATTTTTTATGTCAAGGATTTTGCAAGTTTATCAAACAATGGTTAAAAGATAGTGCCTCTGTCTGAATGGAGGTATCAGGGGGTACTGTGATGACAAATAATTGTGTTGAGAAAGATATTTGCTATTGTAGCAGCTTTGATACCTTGTAGTGGGATTAGTTCTAGGTATTTTGTAAGACAGTCAACAAAAACAAGGATGTATTTGTTGCCAGAGTAACAGCATGTTGGTAAAGGTCTAAGAATGTCTGTGCTTACTCTTTGAAATGATTATGTGGCTTCTGGCATTGGAATTATGTATAGCTTTGTCAGTTTGGCAGGAAGCATTCTTTGGGAGCAGGGCTGCCAGGATTTGACAAATTGGACAATGTCCTTGTTCATGTGAGGCTTGTCTTTTTGAGAGTTCTGTGACTTCCCTCCGGAAAGTGGAGAGGCATGAGTGGAGAGAAGAACTTGATCAATTAGAGAGGCAGTCACAACTAGCTGTACATGAGTTCTATCCATGCGATGGCCCTTGCCTTCCTTTGTTCAGATATGGAAAAGCACACCCTGGTTTCTTCACAGGGAACAGCCTTTCTGAAGAGGTCATGGAGTCAAAAACAGTGGGGGAATTCACGAATGCATGGGACAGACATAAGGCAATTCTGATGGGGGTAGGGAGAAGTAGGCTGTTGGTTAACTAGGATCTGCAGCTTATCCAATAGGTAGGGAAATGGGCAACCTAGGTGGGCCAAGCGGTCCTTATCTGCCATCAAAGTCTATGTTTCTATGTTTCATTGAGGAAGTATTGTGAAGCAAGAAAAAGTATATCCTGGCTATGTTGCTTCTTTAGTGGTAGGTTTCAAGACTTTAAGTAAGTGATTATGTCTGTGAACGGATGATCTGCTCTTTGTTGCATTTTGACAGTTACCAGGGTGAGAGCAGATGCAGAAGAGGTGAGAAGCTCTTTGATTGACTGCAGTAACTGAGAGTCTGTGTTTCTTTCTAAAGAAGCAATTGGGAGCAGCAAAACAACCTGAAGTGTGTCCAAGGGAAGCACATCTGTGGCATGGAAAGGAAGAGCTTGTAAGCAGGATTCCTTGTTTGCTGAGGATGATGTAGAGGGATACCATCTCCAGCTAACACTATCAGCATGTGAGTGAACTTGACCTGGTCTGTATTGAATTTCAGAGTTGTAACATTGCAGCATAGCAATCCATTGGATTTACTTTCCTACTACTGGTTCCTTTATTTCAAGCAACTATCTGAGGGCAGAGTGATCAACAATAGCTGTGAATGAGGAATATCAAAGGTAAAAGTCAAATTTCTTCAGTGCAAATACCATGACTAGACATTCTTTTTCTGTGATGCTACAGTTGTGCTCAGTTGAGGAAAGGGAGACAACTCATTCTGTTCTGTTCTGTCTTGCAATTGACATAGCAGAGAGCCCACTGCAAAGGAACTAGTGTCTGTGTAGAGTTTGAAGGGTTGGTCAGACTTTGGGTAGGCCAATACTGGAGCAGAGATCAGTTTGTCTTTTAAGATATCAAAGGCCTCTTTGCATTTGGAAGTCCATGTACAGTATATTCACATCCTTTTTGGTGAGGGCATTCAGTGGAGCTGCAGTCTTGGCATAGTTACTGATAAACTTTCTGTAATATCCAGTCAGGCTGAGGAGTGAAGTATTTGAGGTTTTTAGGTTCTGGATAATATTTGACTGCTGAGAGCTTATCTGGGTCTAGACAGAGGCCTTGAGAACTAACTACATGTCCCAGGTAATGAATCTTATGCGATGCAAAACAACACTTCTCTGGGCAAAGCTTGAGGCTGGCTTTTCAGAGGTCTTCAAACACTTCTTTGAGGTGTTGGGTGTGCTCTGGAAAAGTTCTGTTGAAGACAGTAACATCTTCCAGGTAAACTAGGTAAGATTTCCAAGACACCCACTTAGTATAGCTTCCATAACATGCTGGAATGTGGCAGGAATATTCTGAAGTCCCATAGGAAGTCATTTGAATTGGAAAAGTCCCAAGTGACAACACCAGGCTGTGTATATACTGGAAGCTGGATTAATGGAGACTTGGTAGAACCCACTTTGAAGGTCAAAAGTGGTGAAGTAGGCTAGGCTGGCAATACCAAGACTCTCTAAGGCATCCTCTGTTGTGGGTAAGGATGAGCATCCAGCAACGTGCAGGCACTGAGCTTTCTGTAGTCCACCACAAAGTGATACTCCTCATCCTTCTTTACCACCAGCAGGCATGGTGCACCCCAGGGACTTGTAAACTTTTCAATGATGTCTTGTTCAAGCATGTCTTTAATCATGCTGTCTAGGACTTGTTTCTGTTTGTGTCCCATTTTGTAGGCTAGTTGATGGATTAATTTCTGACTGGGCTGCACTTTCATGGTGTGTTGCAGGATATCACAACATCCAAGCTTGTTATCTACACCAACAAAGATATTTTAGTAGTCCTCCAGGAAATTATAAAGCTGCTGTTTCTCTGTTGAGATGCTGGGAGTTTGGAAGAGGACAGTCGCTTACTGAGGGGTAACTCTGGTGAGGCTGGAGTGGTGGTGGTAGCATGGACAGGAATAGAGTTGGTAGAACCAGGTTGAGGTTTTTGCATGAGGTGAAATGATCCCCATTAGACAAGCAGACAAAATTTCTGACATTGGTACCCTTGGAGATGATGACTGGCTCATCTATAAAGTTGCAACATTTTTGGAATACTGTGCTGTCATGCACAGCATACAAGGTGCTTCCTGGAAGATGAATGCAAAGGGGGGGGGATCCTGTGATGATGCCAACAACACCTTGTGGGAGTGGTTCACCTCAAATCTTGGCAATAAAAACCATCTCTGTCTTAGGAGGTACAGTGACTTAGTCTACAGCTGTGAGTTGCCTCCGGGGATCCAGTGACAGTTTGATGCAAAGTCTAGGATGGTTTTGTAATATCTAAGGAAGTTCATGCCAAGAATCACTGATGGTTGCAGATCAGGCATGAGGTAGAACTTGACAGTAGTTTGCTGTGAGCCAAAGTGTAACTTGAGATGGACAACGCCTGTGATAGGTACAGTGGTATTGTCTCCTGTGATAATGTACTTTAGGACAGCTGGAAAAACATTAGGTGACTGATGAAGAACTCTGTTGTTCAGAATATTAATGTTGATGACTGAGATTTCTGCTCCCATGTTAATCAAGGCATTTGTGGACCAATCTCCAATGGTCACCGAGACATAGTTTGCTAGGAGTGATGATCGGATGATAGTTACATTCACCCCTGGAAGTGAGATGGGGCCAGAGTTGGTAGTTGTAGGGTGCCGCTTGTGTGAATTGCAAGAGTCAGAGGGGTGGCCCATAGTTTGTTGGGCTGTGCACATGTCCCTGATCCTGGGAGTAGCTGTGTTCATCTGGCTGATGATGCTGCAGTGGACAATTTTGGTTTGTGTTATTTCTATTGTCATTCTTCAGCTTTCTGAAAACTGCTGCAGTGTGTCCTCTGAAATCACACCACTGGCAGATAACAGGCTCTCAAGAAATTGGAGGTGGAGGTGGATCAGATGGCTGTTGAGGTGGTTGTAGAACATTGCCAGAGGTAGCAGAGGAAGCAGAAGTGCTCAGTTTTAAGTTATTGATAAATGTGATAAGCCTGTTTATCATTAACTGTTGCTGCTGGACACAGGTTGGGAGTACAACTATTTGGGACAGCTGAGGTCGTTGTACACTGCTAGCCTAGAAGATTGATATGGATTCCTGTGCAAGTCATGCAGCTTGGATTGCGTCCATCCAGGTTGTCGGCTTCTGTTGGACCACATATGGCCAAAGTTGTGGGAGAAGTCCTCAAACAAAGGCTGTGATTTGATCTTTCTCTGTTTTCTGCAGATGTTTGAAGCATGAATCAATATTAACCATGAAGGCTTCCAAAGATTAAGAGGGCTGCATGGTGCATTTCCACAGTTGTTGTTCCAGTAACCAGGGTGGATGTGCTTGGACTAAATGGTCTTTAAATATTGCATACAGAATGGCTGTAGTTCCTTTAACTTGTTCTGGAAGTGCGTTAAACTAGGAAATTGCAGTCCCCCTCAGAAGCAAGTGCAAGACATTGGAAATATGCAAGGAATCAGTTCAGCCATTTTAAGCTTGGAATTGCTTGAACCAGTTGAAACTTTCTTCGTGAGGCAAGGCTGAGAAGGGTGCTGGCTGTAGGCTGATATGGACCGTGGACTGAGGTGAAATAGTTTTTTTCTTCTCTATAGATTTTTTGTGGTCTCCCAAGCCAGGTAGGAGGCTCCGATTCCTCCCTCAGAAGGACTCAGTCTCCAGCCGCACCGTTCCCGGACCCAACACCCTCCTAAATCCCCCATGGGTTCTCTCCCATAGCAGGGCCAGGGTGAAGGAATGCCGGCTTCCCCGACCCTGAAGGTAAATCCAGACATCGGGGGGGTGGCCGGGTCACTGGTGCAGCCATCATGGAGCGTGCCAGCTCCTTTTCCTTTTTCTCCCATCCCCCCTCCCAACCGATGTAAGAACACCAGTGCATGCCATCCCAACCTGTGCTGCCCTCAGACCACCAACAGAGGGCAGTCAGCGAGCAGGATGACAAATCTCCCTTCCCTGAGAGAGGAGAGCAGTTCTCCAGACACTCAATCCTCTTTCACCCCAGCTGACGCCTGGTGGCCTGGGCTCGTTCCTGAACCCAGGTCATTGATGTGGCATGATGTGTAGCGACCAGCACCTCAATCTCCAGCACCACCAGGCCAGGTCCAGGTGAAATAGTTTTAAAGTAGGCAAGGTCATCTTGAATTGCTCGCATAGCTGATGTTCCCTGTGACGAGAGGGAAGTCTGAATGTCCTGTAGAAGTGTTTCTATTTTGTAGCTCCACACCCTCGAGGTGGATGAAGGTAAACCTCTGGATGCCCCAGTGCCTGTATTTGCATCTTCTTTGTACATGGTGGTCAGGGAAGAGCTTTGTTTGTAAGGAGGAGAAGGAATTGCTGTCATGCAGGAAACAGGGCATCGTGAAGTAGATGGAGTGCCATAGAGAAATATTGTCATATACAAAGTGCAATTATTAGTGAGCAAAGTTCATCTAGTGACATCTTTAATAAACAAGTCCAGCTCAAATCCTTGTTGTACTGTTATTTAAAGATTTCATTGCAAAACAGTTTTTTGTATTAGTGCCCCTTTAATTCAATGGGGGTTGCCCTTAACAAAGATGGCCATCATCAATTCCTATAGAATGAAGCCCTTTTAAAGAAGCTGGTGCTCCTAACAAATATGGCCGCCAGACCATTGCCATATAGCTAGGAGCTTACTGTCTGATTTACCCCTTCCATGATGGGAACCAACAGAGGTGAAGGGTCACTTCCTGTTATGTACTCTGTGCCAACAGAAATAGCTACTGCTTGCCACTAGGCTGTGTGGAGCTACTCCAGTATTTAAAATGGCTATTCTTGCTGTCGCCCTGCTCCCCGATCTGAAGGGAGGAAATGGCGGGCTCTGATTTTGGTGAGTGGCAGCTGCTAGGGAAATTTTATTCAGTGCTTAATTGTTTCCATTTTTTTTTTTTTTTTTTTTGGCTCCTAGGGTTTCCCTCTTATTTCTCTGTATTCCTTCATCCTTTATTCCTTTACCCTGGGGCACCCAGGCTGTCCCTCTTTCTGTTGCTTGATTTATTGTATTGAGTTATTTATTTTCTTTATTGCCCTGCTTTTGTTTATTTATTTATTATTTTGCTTTTGTCCAAATGTGCTCCTGAGCCTGTCCCTCTGAGCTGGTAATTTTTCTTGTTGCCTCCTTTGTGTAACATAGCTAAGCCACTGTTGTGCACAACAGCACTGGCGAGTCGTGGAGTGAGTGAGCAGAGCAGAGCCATGTTGCAGACAGCTGAACTACTGGAGTACAGAGTGGCTGAAGGTAATGGAGCTACAATTGGTTGTGGTTGCTGCACATCAGGTGCAACCCAATATGGTGGCTGGTCTATGTTTGGGAAGGAGCAGGACTGAGTTGCAGTCTTGAATGGAGGTCCAGTGCAGCAGCAGCTGTCAGTTCGGTAGCAGGCCAGTCGGTAGGGGAGAACTAGAGTTTAGCTGAAGAATTGCTAATTTTTTTTTAAATTTTTTTTCTCTACCAATCCAACTTGTTCCCATCTCGGTGCAGCTGTGCAGCCATTGCAAGGAAACAGTGTGAGAGTGCTGATTAGAATGGAGCCCCGGTTCCAGGACAGACGATTCTACAGAGTTAATTTTACTCATAGATTTAAGCAGTTACCAGTAGCAGGGAATTAAACTGACAGCTCTTTTGTTACTTATGGTCCTGCTGTGCCAGCGGTGTCCTCTACACAATTTCCATGGCAGGAGACATTGGTGACTTTACTGCTTGTTTGAGTTGGATGTTGGACTGAGGTAGATGACTGGGTATCCAGTGAGACACTAAGTGGTATGGGTCAGCGCAGGCAGGCAGGCAGGCAGGCAAGATAGGGTCAGAGCAGGAGAAGGGCCACATTCTCCACCACATGTGGCATTTTGGTGTCAGTCTGCCACTAGAACCCTTACCTTCTCTTCAGGTCTGCTATGCTCATGTCTCGCTGCTCCGACGGACATCGTCTCGCTGGACCATGTGAATAACTGAGTCAGACGCAAAAAAATAAAAGTAGAAAACTCTTTTATTTATCACAGGAGACATCCACACACCATGAGGTTCTATCTCAGGCTGAGGGGTTTTCCAGACTGCCCCAGGATCACATGGTACTACCAGACAGTGCAACATTCTGTATCAACAACATTGTTCTGAGTGTTATTAAAGGGGTGGCAGTTAAACATTAAGCCACATTCTTAACTGTGTACTTCACAGTAGTTATCTTTGGTTTGTTGTCCGTGTATTCATCCAGTTTAATTTTAAAGCTGTCCATATTTTTGTCATCACCACATCTTCTGGCAATTCATTTTAGAATTTTACCACTCTTTGTGTAAAATATGAGCCCCTGGTGTTTCTTCTATATTTCCTTCTCTGTACTTGCCACAGGGGAATTTGGTACAGTAATGGTGGACAGAGGGTTGCAGGATCACCTAGATAAAGTTCATGATTTCAACAGTGAAAGATATTTAAAAAATGTACTGTCAATGCGTTTTAATAATTGGGACCTATATGTCTCTTGTTTTTACTTGTAGATTGCTGAGAGTTCCCCTTTAATTATGTTGTGCATTAAGATTAATCCCCCATTATTCTTTGTCTTTCCAAACTATGCAGGCTGAGGGCTCGATTCTCAAAGCTTCTGGCATGGCACAAGGGGCTTTTTGCACCAAACAATGGCACAAAGTGCCCCTTGCACCAAAATATGCACCAGAGGCAATTCTCAAAAGCAGCCTGTGTCAACCACAGGCTGCCCACACCAAACGGGGCTTGTCATGCCGGTGTGCCACAAACTGGGCTGCAGCATGGCACTGGGGGCTTGCAGCAGACAAAGGCTGCCATTTCTCCTAATGTAGGATTCTCAAAACCCTCTCAGAGGGCAAAAATCTATGTACCCTTAGAACAGCCAGTGCCCCCCTTCCTGATCCCCATTAACATTGTGATAATCACCCTGGTGGTCTAGTGGACCCCCCTCCCCGATCCCCGATGTTGTCTGTAATGTTAAATATTAATATTCCCTTCCCTGGTGGTTTAGTGGACCCCCCTCCCTAATGTCACCCGTAATAGTAGAAATGAAATATCCCCTTCCCTGGCGGTCTCATGGACCCCCACTCCCCCCACCCTGGCAGGTATTGTCTCTCCACCCTGCTCCCCCATCCCAAAACCCAGCTGATGACTGGCACAGCCCACCACTCACCACTACAGCCAGTTGCCAACTGAGCTCTCAATGAGCGCTGTACAGTATTCAGTATGTGCTCATTGATGGCAATCAATGAGCATGTACTGAATACTGTATGGTGCTCATTGAGAGCTCAGTTGGTGACTGGCTGTGGTGGTGAGCGGTGGGCTGTGCCAGTCATCGGCTAAGTTTCAGGATGGGGGAGAGTGGGGTGGTGAGACATTGCCTGCCAAGGTGGGGGTCCACTAGACCACCAAGGAAGTGGATATTTTGTTTCTACCATTATGGGCGACATCGGGGACTGGGATCCACTACACCACCTGGGAAGTGGAAATATATTATTCAAATTATGGGCGACATTGGGAATTGGATGGGGGGGTCCACTACACCACCAGGGAAGGGGATATATATTATTAAAACTATGTGCAACATCAGGGATCAGGGAGGTTGTCCACTACACCATCAGGACAGGGGATATTAATATTTAACATTACAGGTGACATCAAGGATTGGGGAGGGGGGGTCCACTACACCATCAGGACAGGGGATATTAATATTTAACATTACAGGTGACATCAAGGATTGGGGAGGGGGGGTCCACTACACCACCAGGACAGGGGATATTAATATTTAACATTACGGGTGACATCAAAGATTGGGGAAGGGGGGTCCACTACACCACCAGGACAGGGGATATTAATATTTAACATTATGGGTGACATCAAGGATTGGGGAGGGGGGTCCACTACACCACCAGTTAAGGGGATATTAATATTCAACATTATGAGTGACATCGGGGATCGGGGAGGGGAGTCTGCTACACCACCAGGGAAGGGGATATTTATAATTAACATTACAGGTGACATGGGGGATCAGGGAGGAAGGGAGGGAAGTGCCTGTAGCCACCAGGGCCATGCTGGAGTGGCACACAGCCACCCCACAGCTTGTGGCAAACCCTCTGAATGCACCGCCTGTTTGGCATATGGCCAGGGTTGCAGCAAGCTGTGGGACTTTGCTGCCATGACCCTGCCCAATAGAGAATCAGGCACAGGGTCCTTGGCACACAGGGCATTGATGCAAGCTGCCTTTTGCCACAGCTTGCATCAGTCTAAGGGCCTTTTGAGAATTGGGCCCCCAGAGTTTCTAATCTGGAATTATAGCCAAGCCTCTGTAATTCATGTATACATCTGTGAACCATTTTTGCACTTTCTCCAATGTCTTTACTTCTCTTTCTAGAGATGATGGCCAGAGCTGGGAGCAGTAGTTCTTGTTTGGTCTTGCCAATGATCTATACAATTGCAGAACAATGTCCCTTTATAAAATGAGAAGTAAAACCTGTAACCTGATTGATCATTATCTGTGGTGCCAACGTGGATGTAGGAAATGTGAGAAGTCCATGAGCCACCAACTAACTTTGAATTTAAAAAAATTAATAGCCACCATTTTTTTCTCCTACTTAGTGAGGCAATGGCATGGTCTAGCTCCCTAACACACACAAGTTGTATTATTCCCTGTCCCCTAGAACACTTTACACAAAATAAAGTAAATACAGCCCAAAATGCCATTTTTAAACCTGTAATTTTATGTACTGCCCCTGTTTCATTCTTAGAGAGTTTTGTCCTCATCTGCTGCTCGCTTTTACTGTGATCTGACTCCTGTTTTAGCACTCATCATCTGTTGCCCTTGTCAGAAGTAGGCAAGTATCTTTACATAATAAATTGTAAAAAAAATTGATCCATGTCCATCCACTGAAATGTTACTGTATAACCACACCTCTGTCAGACTACAATCACCGATCAACTCCTTGCACTCACAGCCATCAAGCCACCGCTCACTGTCATGGAGCTATCTCTTTCCCACCATCTCATCAGTGACAGAGATCTTACAACCCCCACAATATCACAGACATCACCCTTTAACTCATTTTCTTGCCACACGTAACTCCTTATATTTAAAAAAAAAGTAACTGACCGCCGCCACGCTGATCCCACCTGACTGACTCACTCCCCCCTGGCTTTAACTGCTGATCAGTAAACAACACCCCACCCTGCTTTGCTTTCCATATTAACATAAAACAGATTAACTGTCTGCTGTCATGCTAATCCTGCCTGACTGGCTCGCTTCCCCCCCCATTTCAACTGCTCATTGGCTATCTCCCCCAACCTCTCTAAGCTCAACAAAAGTAGAAAGTAAGGAACAGTTTTTTTGTGTGTGTGTGTTGGGAAGTGTACAAAATCTATAACATTGGCCTCTACCTCACATACTCACACACTTACTTTGCTCCTTGCCGTGCTGCTACATAGATTCCCTTTATATTATGAAAAAAAGGGTTTAAAAGAAAATCAGTACATTTAGCAACACACACTAATAATGTATACATATGTGTGTGTAGATCAAAGCATACAAAATAACTACAACTACGGTGGCCAAAGTAGGACAAATGTCTTACAGCAAAAAAATTCATCAATAAATCAATAAAGCTTGTGGGCAGAGGAACTATTTTATGTAAAATGCAGCTAGAAATAGTACTTTTTTATTATTTTAAGCCATTATTTTTTAGTTTTACATGCATATAAAAAAGAGAATCCTATTTTGTAAGCGCAATAAGACACTCTGAGGTGTGCATTAGACACTTTTAATGCATGGCCAGGGGCTGAAGGCACGCGACCTGTGGCCTAGGGCCTTACTGTACATCCCTGGCATAGGTCGGAAGTGTTGAATGCACACCCTGTCATGTCTTATTGCTTATCTGTCTATTATTGAAATTCCTTTTGCCGTTACCTTGTATTTTGAGAACCTTAGTGCTATTGTTTATTTTGCATGATAAATCAGGTTGAATAATCACATCTAAGTCCCTTTCTTCTTCCATACAAGTGAGTGTGTGTGTTGTCCTAGATAGTATTCTTATGTTTTGTTTTCCAAAGTGCTTCACTATGCATTTTTCTCTATTGAAATCCATCCCCCCATAAGTTTACCCACTTATTAACTGTACCCAAGCCTTCCTGTAACTGGTTAGTATTTGAATCTGTCACAGTAGCCCCCCACCCCCATTTTCTTATCCTCTGCAAATTTGATTATGTTGTTGTTGATATTGTAATGCATGTATAATATACTGTATAAGATGTGAATTATACTGGACCCAAGACTGACCCCTGTGGTGCTCATAGTTACATAGTAGTTGTCAGCAGAAAAGGACCTCCTGGTCCATCTAGTCTGCCCTGTCATGATTAGCTCCTGCTTTCTTAATATAGGTCCTGCTAGACCTGTGTCCATACTTCCCCACTGTCCTAGTCTCACTAATCCTTTGTGACTCTACTCACTACCTGTATTTTATTAGGTGCTGAATCACCTATTCTTACCACTTGATACCTGTATTAGGTGCTACATTAGCTTTTTAATTAATTTCTGTCTGAACTGCTGCTATTTAATTATTACAAATCATTTTGTAGTAATCACTAATCACTTTATATTACTGATGTATCTGACGACTTTCCTTAAATGCCACCAGTACAAGTGGTTTCCCTAATTATGTAATGCATAGTTAAACAAGATCTTTGGTAAAATTATGTAATAAACTAGTTAAATTATTTAAAATTCCACATGGAAAAATGTGTCTCATGACTTAGTATTTAAGGAACAAGTAGTGTAAAGAACAGAACTCCCTGAAGAAGCCCCATCTTACAAAACGAAGCACTGGGCTACCTTTTTTCTGATTGCCTCAGTATGCTGGGCTAGCTTATTACACCTGTGTGATGCACTTGCTCGCACTTTGGAACTTGTTTGCTGAAAGTATTTAACAGGCTATGAGCTAAAGCCTATGGCTTGTTTTTTAACCAGTGTGGTTCACCTTTGCTACAATCTACAGGAAACAATAAAATCTTTAACAACTTTAAAGCAAGTAAACTACATCTCTTAAGTGCCTGGATCAATGTGGACTACTACCATCTTGTAGTCCACTTGTCCCCAGAGACTCTATCACTCTTTCCTCGATTGTGGTTTCCAATAGTTTGCCAACTTTCGACAATAAATTGACTGGATTGTAGTTCTCTGGCTCATCCATTCTACCACTTTGGGTAGGGGGAACATGTCTGCTGTTCGTCAGGCCATCAGCACCTTCCCAGTCGCTAAGGAGCAACTGAAAAGGTCCATCATGGGCTCAGCCAGTACCTGAACCATTTTCTTCAACACCCAGGAGTACAGACTGACATGCTCTTGGGATTTATCTAATATCTGTGCTCCAAGTCCCCTTAGCACCCTGTCTGTAAAAAATGGTTCCATACATATTTTGGGCCCTCCTTGTGGCCTAG
The DNA here is from genome assembly GCA_016271365.2 of Neoceratodus forsteri. NCBI lineage: Eukaryota > Metazoa > Chordata > Ceratodontiformes > Ceratodontidae > Neoceratodus > Neoceratodus forsteri. The sequence continues at coordinate 1,182,839,220 of CM028131.1, forward strand.
TGCTAACTTTACCTGGAGGCAGAGGCTTTTCCTTCTTCTCCATGAATGGTGAACAGACGTAAACATTCTGTATTTTTGCCTTGCCTTTGCAGTCTTCCAGCTACCCCTCACCCTATTTCAGCTTTACAAGGCTGTCATTCATTTTTCTTTTCCCTCTGATATATCAAATGAAGGACTTGTTTGTCCCTTTCCTTAACTTCTTCCACAGACTCTAGTTCCAAATCGTCTTCATTTACTTATTTTATTGTTTACTGGGATGACACACTGAGCCAAAAGCCATTTTTCAGGTGTGGCCTGGAGCCACAGTGAAAAGCAGTCAGAGGTGGTAATATAATTTGCAATTACAAATATATGCCATACAATAAATTACAGCTTGCAATATGTAGGAAATAATTTAAGATAAGAGCACTCAAAAATGAAGGCTAAAAATATTTATAACATGAATTGGTAAGCAAAACATGTTTTGACTGTTGTTTAAAGATCAGCTTTGTTTTTGCCATGTGTACAGTCAAAGGCAATTCACTCCAACATTTGGCAGCTTAAAAGCTTTTGCTTTCCACACCACCATGTTGGTTTCTTTCAGCTTAATAAGGTATATACAGTATCCCTGTCCCATCCTTCTGACTCACTTTAAATCTCTTGAAAACCTCTGTAACACTTTAAAGGAGTACTGCAGTCAAAATTTGCAAGAACATATGTTGTGCAGTGTTTTGATTTGCACATGTAGTCTTGGTGTGCTCTTCCCTTTCTTTGCTATTTAGAGTTTGCTAGTTTTTTTAAGTTGCCTACTAGTTTTATGGTCTCTGGGGATATTCATGTTAGCATAGCTTATTGCCCTTCCTTTTCCTACAATGCTTCCTTTCCCACATGACAATGATTCATCTGGGACTATAGATTCAGCAACTGCTGGTTTAGAGTCAAATCTATAGTAGTAGAGCTGTTATTTTAAGAAACATTCCTTTTCCAGAGGGTACTGAAGACTACATTTGCAGTTTAGCAAATACTTGAGGGCTAACTGAGTGAGTATTCTGTGAGAAAACAGCAAGAGTCTTTATTAATAATAATACTGATGACATGGGGTGATTTGTGTGCTCTTTTTTAATTTTTTTTTATATTTATTCTATTTTTCCCCCGGTAGGACCCTCCTGTCGAAGTCGGCCCTGGTCATGGCCCCTGGGACTCCCACCTACTGCCCATTGCCATAGCTCTCCTGGTCACCCCCGGCTTACCCCCAGAGGGCCGGGCCATGGCACTAGTCTCTGGCATTCAGGTGCCATGGGCTTGTATCTAGTTGGGAGAGCTTCTGGTGGCAGAGGCTAACTGAAGTCCTGGGGAGAGCTTCATAGAGACAGGGGTCCCACCATGCTTTTTCCTTCCCCTGTTAGCTGGGGCAGAGACATGCAAAGATGCCAGCATCTGTCCCACACCAAAGAGCGTCAATTTCATGTCATGTACATGGCAGCCACCCAGCCTCTGCCTGGTATCGCTCCTGTGCGATCATGGATCCCCCCCTTCCCCGAGAGAAGGAGAGCAGTCCTAGGGATCCTTAATCCTTCTTTCCCCAGCCGGCCCTCTGATGACCCGAGTCCATTCCCAAACCCGGGTCACCGGCATCGCGAGTGGAAATCCAACCGTTGCACTGATGGGCCAGCCTTGTGTGCTCTTTATGGCCCGGTGTAGTTTGATGAAATGAAAAGCTTTAAAAGCAAAACATTTACTCCTGCTGGCTAGACCTAGACACACAGATAAAAAACAAAAATTTAATGTATGGGGAGCCCTTATTATACACTGAAATCACATTGTTTACAGTGTTATCATGGTATCGTTGTGACATCAAGAGGTTGTTAACCCTTCTTGACTACATCACAATGATACCATAGCAATGGGAACAGATCTGCGCATACACGACTTTGAACTAGTGGCTCACAATGAATTGCCACAGCAGTAAGTGCTGGCCCTAATGGAGAGTGGCGCTAAGGGGGGAAAAAAGAAAAAGTAAAGACACATTTCCTCTAACTTTTTCCCCCATACACTATAAAATATAATGGATGATCTTCGGTTAACAACCTTGCTGAAATCTCTTCTTGAGGTTGCCAGGACAACAGTAAACCTCTCGAGCTGCACTTTTGAGGTTTGCAATGTTGTCCTGGCAACCTCTTGAAGAGATTACATCGTGGTTATTAACCAAAAACCATCCATTATCCTCTATATTGAATTACAGTTATTTAGTTGAGGCTAGAACATCAGGCTCCTATCTGCAGATTACTGCTGCAGTACTTTCCCTCAATGAATCAGTGGTCCTGGGTACATCACTGTCATGAGGCAGGAGCCATCATAGGAAAAAGAAGAGCAATAAACCATGCTAATATGGAAATCCCAAGAGGGCATAAAACTAGTAGGCAAATTTATTAAAAACTCCTTATAGCAAACAAAGGGAAGGACACACCAGAACTACACACACAAATCAAAACACTATATACAACATATAGTTTTGCAAATTTTGACTGTAGTACACCTTTAACTTACATAAAAGCCTCTATAATTCTTTGTCTGTAGTGAAAGTAGGGCATGGGGTCATAAAGTTGCAAGACATTATACCTCATGGCAAAATCGTTTCGGCAATGAGACATGTCTCTTTTCTGTGGGGGGCTCTACCCCAACCCCCCCATTAAGGATTCTCAACTCTGGGGGGTTACCTCGGGGAGCACACTAAAATGGAAAAAAATAAAATGCCTGGGACCGGGAATCAAACCCGGTCCCAGATGCAGCGCCTGGGTTCTTACTGCTGTGGCTCAGTCCTGTGAGCCACAGCAGCTGCATGACAGAACCTGCTCCTAGCAGAGGTATTATCCTCTGCCTGGGAAAGTGCTACTCTTGCAATACCGCGTATAGCAGTATACACGGTATTGTACCAGTAGCACTAGCATATTACGCTGTACTGGGTTAGTTATAATGTCATACGCTATTAAACGTGTGACATTATGACCTGGAAGGTGAAAAGGGTAGCCTCTCAAGATAGTGAGTACGGAATGGCGAGGAGTCAAAACAGCACACAAATTACAGTGCGTGCCGTATCGGCAACTGACAGTCCCCCCCCAGGTCCCCCCCAGAGTTGTTATATTAAGTAAGGGTTAGGTGGGGGGCACAGACTCTCACAAGGGGTGGTGGTGGCGAAGCCCCCCTGCAAACAGAAAGGTTGCAGATATGGCACTTGTTATAATGTAGTGGTGTTTTGCACTTCACCATTCCCATATTTGCTATCTTGATGTGGAACCAGTGAAAATGTAACTAACAGTACTGTAGGACCATCAAGTTTCATCTTCCCAATCATTTCATAACACATCTATCTTTTTCATATTTCCTTTGACCTCACATATCTATAAACTTCAAAGAACATTGGGCCCTTATTGGCAAGATACCCATACAGTAATTAAGCAATAAGGCATAACAGGGTGTGTGTTATTGTGTAATAATGTCACTTCTGAGGTGGGTTGAAACACAAGGTGAAGCTGAGTGCTTCCACCACTCCAGGAGTGACGTTATTACGCAATAACACACATCCCTGGAGTGCCTTATTGCTATTATACAATGGCTCACCTTGTTAAGAAAAATGAATAGAGGGAAAAAAACATTGTTTTTTTGGGATGGGGGGATTCTTGCTGAGTGGAGGAACATGTTTAAAAAAAGTCCTCTATATTTTTCTACCAGTAGGTGGAGCTGTTCTCTGGATTGTGTTGCCTGCTTAGCTCCCTAAGGTGTATCTGTTAGTGCAGTGACCTTTGATATTGATCTTCACCCCTCCCCATTCACTCACCTGTTATAGTGGTCTGCATTTTAACTATTGTTTTTTTTTGGTTTACATTGTTGTTGTTTATGTGGTCAGCGAGCTGCTTTCCACCTGTACAGCATGCGTGGGTTAGATAGCCCAACAGGAGCTGGGAAGATGTATGGTGTTGTTGGGAGGGCTTGATTTCTTACTTTGCTGGTGAGTACAGGAGGAGCAGGGGAGGGATGGAGGATATGTGCCAGTCCAGAGAAAATAGATTTAATGTTTATGACACCTTTTGTCCCTCAAACTGACACGGCATCAGTGAATCACATGACTTACAGTCTGCACTGTTCACTGAAGCCATTGGGTTCGGGGAGGAAAATGAACTGTCTTGAAAATGAAATTGATTCTTATGCTGCAAACTTTTCTTTTTGTTCTTTTGATTGAGATGGATTACTAGAAGAAGAGCAGATGAGTTCCATAGTTGGCAGCACTGGTTGTGTTGAGGCAGTTGGGGAGTGGAGGATGTCTGAGGATGGTCTTTACTTGCTCTTGCAGGTTTTTTAAATGTCACACAAAAAAAAGAAAAGAATGCTTTCTGCAGTTTGTTTGCGGAGGGTCAACTTCTGATGGTTTGGTTGACTCATTGTGAAGTGGTGCAAATGGCAGTTTGTGAATTTTCCTGGCAAGCGGGGGAATGTAAAGCCGTGTCAGCTTTGGGATAGTTGAGCAGGTAGGGATATGTTTCTCCGTAGTGCAGTTGTCTTTGTGCCTGCCCTGGATACAGCGATGTTAGTGCTCAGTAACATCACTGTCTCTGGGGTCTTTGGCCAATCAGGTTTCCAGAATTGTTCTTGCCATTGTATAGTGTATAATAGCACTGTATTGCAGTATATAAGCAATAATACCCAACAGGGTGGGCAGTATTGGGGAATATCAAACTGCCCAGTGGTGTAATGAGTCCTGATGCCTCAGGCAGAGGGCCTTATAGCCCCTGGAAGGTGGAAGCCCACTGGGCTGAACCACCACCTCACACACCCCCAAACCCCCCCCTTGGCATCCTGCCCCTCTGTTCAGTTACCTACAAGTGCTAACTGCTGTCACCTAAATTGTTTCAATTTGTTCATTGTATGAAAACAATTATGTTACTCTGTATCATTCATTGTACTGAATCACTGTAAATATGTCTCATTGTATGTCCTCTGTGTGACGAGTTACCTTTGTAAATGAGTCTCTGGCTTAAAGGTTGTAAATCCGATTCTACAAATAAATAAATAAATAAAATACTGCCCACCCTGGAGGGTATTATTGTACTTAAAAAATGGTACTGTAAAAAACAAAAACGATCAATAAAAATTGTTAATAAAAAATAGTTTAATATAAGTTTTGTAATAAAATAGTTCCTCCACCTGGATCAGAATGATTAGAACAAAAGCTGGAAAGCTGGTTGTATGCAGTTACATTCCTCATAGCAGCCTGTTTATGTTTGTTGATTCAGACCCCCCCAACCTGTCATCATGCAGCACCCTTTGTTTCTGTATTCTACTTTTTTGTTTCATTTTTTTTGTTCATCCCCCCCCAACTGCTACTGGCAATAGAAGTTTGGTATTTTTTTTTCGTATTGGCAGCTGTTGTCATAGAGATTGGGACTGGAAGAAAGACGCAGAGATTGTGAGCATGGTCAGCAGAGTGTACTTTTTTGGATGAGATGTTAAACCGAGGTCCCATCTGCCTGTCTGTTAGTAGTTCTGGTGGATGTTACAGATCCCATGGCACTTCTCAAAAAGAGTAGGGGAATTTTTATTAAAACTTCAAAATAATGTCACAATACATGTTTGAAGGCACATGAAAATAAATATACAAATCAAACCAAGGTCCTAAGAAAGTAAATTAAGTATGTCATCATACGTTCTATTTTGTTTTTAAACTTAAATAAATAATATAACCCTTTCCATCTACAAAGAAAACAAAAAATCATAAGATAAATATTAAATGCATACTGTCCCCACTGTAAAAAAAGCTGCACAAAAGTACCGTAAAAGTCAAATATTGAAACAGAAAATGCAGAAGCAAATTAAATAGTACCCCTACCAACCCCCCCCACCAAAAGAGTAGTTGAATTTAGTTATTTAAACCTAGAAATCAAAATACACTACATACATTTTTATCCAAGGAAATATAAAAAAGGAATCATAAAGCAAGTAAGTATTTAAGCATACTAACCCCTACTGGAAAGTTAAGTACAGAGCTTATTTAAATACTGATATTGAAGCAAGAGCTGAAGCAAATTAAATATTACGTCAACCCCACCCTTCCCACCACAGGAAGAAGAGAAAGTACCTTCAAACTCATATTATGATGAAACTATACATATATATATATATATATATATATATATATATATATATATATAAGCCTATGTGAAAAAGTAATCTTAAAACATACTGTATGTTTCAAAAAATACACTTCGACTGTACCTATACAAGCATGTTTGTATAATTCTAACCTGTGTCTAACAATGACATATGTTTCCATTTCTGTTTATGATATGCAAGAGACCTATTTTTTTTTTGTCCAACCTCTGGATACCCTTAATAGATTCTTGTATAGTCCAGAATAACTGTTCTGGGGTAATATACTGTTTTTGCAAAGACCATATGCATCTTACATGCCAAATATGATATTTTATGCAACTAAGTATAGGAAACATTGTCTCCTGATCATATTTTCACCAAACTATTGGTAAACTCTCTAGAAACGGAATATCATTGTTAATGAGCTTTAATGGTGTATTAACCCACAAGGTAAACAAAATATTCCAAAATTGGCATATAAAAGAGCATTCAAAAAATAAATGTTCTAGCCTCTCCACAACATGCAAGCAAAAATTCATCATTGGACATACCCTCTCTTCTTTTCCCTTGTGTTTAAGGTTACCTGTCACATTTAACCTGCTGTGAGCGCATAGCCAAATGGTATCCCACATGTAAGATGGGGTTCTTGGATGTGTTAACATTACCTGGATCTGTGTCCTTTCCTGTTGTTGTCTTTCTAAAAAGGGTTGCATATTCATAGAAATATTTCTGTTGTATGTAAATATATCATTATTTTCTTGTATTATGTACTATTTGTAATTTTATAATGCTCCATAATTTTATTTTACTAAAGCAGTATTGAAAATAGTATCTTAAACCTATAATGGGTTTTTGTTTAGGAATTACTCTGTCCCATTGCCACTGGTCTAGCCAAGGTTGAATATGAGCTCTATCCTAGTAGGGGAATTTCTCTGGTGCCCTGGTCAAATTTCCCCCCATTCACTAAAAATACCACCAACAGCTTAATCTGGTTCAAGGTCAGTTGGTATTCATCTCTATACCCTCCCACCCACCCCCACCCTGGGTCCTGTAAAAATAGGCAAGAAGTTGTCTAGTGCACTTATCCGGTCAACAAAAACTAAATAAATAACTACTTTCTGGGAGCTTATGTGGTTGCTGTGAGGAGAAGAATGATGTCAGCGGGTGGGAGAGTGAATGCTGTCATTGCAGGTGAGACTGGGAATGTTATTCCAATATCAAAAATAAAGAAAGAACTTTTCTTTCAGTAGGAATGTGCAGGGAAATGTTTTTTAATCTGGTTGGGTTGATATGTGTGTGGACAGAGGAGGAGTAGACAAAAAAGGTTCATACCACTAGTGGCATAAAAGGAGCACGGACTGAGGAGTGGGGGCAACACTATTAGATTTGGCTGCCCGGACATGCAGACTCATTGCCAGCTATGTCCCACTACTACAGTGGCCATTTTTTTGAGTGACCAGGAGCTGTGTCCATTTATGAAAGTGAACTGTGCTTTGAAAACATGTATTTTATTTCAGGAACATGTTTTTTATTATTTGGTGGTGTGGCTATAGGGGTTGTGAGAAATGTGATTTCCTTCACTCAGGGTGGGGCTTCCAGTCACTTGTCCACTTAGGAAGCGGAAAGAAATGTTGGCTGATCAGACTGAACATTTGGGGTGCCCAAGGATACCCTTAGTAATGGGGCACCTTGAATTGGCACTTGTTTTTCACAGGGCACTATTGAGAAATACCTGCATGGCAATGGAACTCTGCTAGCCAGTAAAGATGCTAGCATTTCCATTGCCATTTTCTAATAAAAAATAAAATAATGATCCAAACTCTTATTGCCCATTCCCAGCTCAGAAAACAAGGCTTCTCAAGTGCAGGCTGATCATCAGGCAGAACAAGCTGCCTGCAAAATGCATTATGCACAAGTTTACTCCAGTAAATCCCCCAAATGTGTAGTGTGTCAGACCCCTCCAAACTAGAAGTTATGTTCCCCTGCGTGTCCATGCTAGACACATGTACATGTAGCAATGGTGAATCCTGGTAAATGTAGATCACGTCTGATAAAGCGAACTACTTCACTCACTTTCACTCACGTGCTCTTGTCCCACAGCATAGTCCAGCAACAAGATCTGAATCATATCTATACTCAGACAGGGTTGACTTTCACTCTCCCTTCCATCCCCCTCTATCACACCTACCCGAGCAGCCTCATTCAGTTAAAGGTCAGACCATTGTTCTCTAGTTGGCCTTCAATGATGTGTGAAAAGATGGGCATTTCTTTACTTCCATACTGAGTCAATATGCAAAGCAACTTCTCTCAATGGATAAGACTTTTTTAGGCATATTGAGCCTACATAGTGTGACCGAATCTGCCTTAGCTAAGATTGCTATGACCTGAAACTCCCTATACCAGTATCATCGTATGTTCTGTATATTTAATGAACACACACTTCCTTCCAGCCTGCACAGACACCTGTACTGTAGTGCAATACAGATCAGTTAAAGTAAAGCATCTTCTACAAATCCCTGTAGTTTAGTATTAGTGATCTTTCATGTTGGTAACATGACCCAGATGATTATGCAGTGTTTTACTTTATTAATGAAAATAGCTGGAGGTTCAGCACAGACCATGAATCATTTCAAAGTGGCCTTTCTGGGTCCACATAGGTGGGTATACAAGTGTATACAAGGTTGCATGAGTAAAAAAAAATGTGGTTTAAAGAGTGTGAGACAGTAACAATAAGCAGTAAATGACTGATACCTGTGTCTCATATCACTGCAGCGTGCTGGTGGAATGACCCTCATGTTAACCGAAGTCTCACCTGACCAGGGGGACCTACCTTGGGGTTAGAGGGACACCATCTTTTTGCAAGGGATGAAACACTGCTGCCACCATGTCTGGTGTGGAGGGCAGAGCAGCACATTATGTCAACCCCTACAACAGGGCCATGGTGCTGGTCAGGCACCAGAAGAGGGATTCCAAATTGCTGCACTATTTTATATTCCAACTCCGGGGGGGGGCATTTCTCGGGGATGAGGAGAACCGCTGATCACCCGAAAGTGCCGTCGCTGTGGTTACGTTGCCCTCTTCATGGGTCGCAGTTCCACGGTCACCATTTTGATGGTGGTAGTAGTAGTAGTAGTAAAATTTGTATTCATTTCATTATGAATTGGATAGCTCATGTGAGTAAAACTCATTTTCACTTACGTACATTGTGCAAAATTTCCAGGCATAGTTACAATAATCATCCTTACAGTACACCAAATTCATCATGTTATGTAACAATAACAAGCTAGGACACACAGTATACAAACAGGCAAGGAATAGACATAACAATTAAATAAGTAATGTCTCATATAACATAACCACTTATTTCCATTTTGTTTTGATGGGATACCAGTGCCTGTTTGCAAGCGCCAGGTCCAGCACTGCCCCATCCGTAGTATGTTCACTGACTAGCTGTCTGAGAAATGCCCCCCGTAGGTAGTCAAGGATGGTCCTGCTCATTGCCAAAGCTGCAGCTGGAAGGCTGCAATCCACATCAGGCAGACTGAGTCACCAACTGGTAGCACCTTCCCCTTACTAGCCATCCTGATGGTGGCTTCCCCAAGGGCTTTATCTAACTCCTCTCCCTGTGCATGGTCTGTGTACAACCCCTGTACAGATAGTGGCCCCAGTACCCATCTCCAGGATGACCCACAGCACCTCCAGCCCTTCTGTTTCCCCTGGGTGCCCCTGAACTTCCATTGCCTTGATTCCCATCTCACATATAGAACAACCCCATCTGTCTTCCCTATCTCTCCTGAACAGACAGTAGCCTGATGTGATCATTTATTTAGCTTTTGTTGACTGGGTAGGTACACTAGACAAGTATTATGCCTATTTTCAGGAACGACCCGGGAGAGTACAACATAGGGATACAGAAAGAATACAGGTACATCATGACAAAAGTAACATATAGGAGTAGTAACATAGTCCAAGGGAGTAGTAGGTCATAGTATAACTTATAACTTTATAGTTAGGCACTCCCAAGGTGAGTAGGTCTCAGACAACTGCTAACAAATCAAAAACACATAGAGAACATGTAAGTTAAGGCAAGACCTGGGTACATAGGTGTAGACAAATATGCCCATGACCAAGGTACATGGTGTAGACAATCATGTCCCAGTCCTGATTGTCAGTGCAACACAACTCAGTTATGGCCTGCAAATTCATGCTAGCCTCCTCCATGATGGCTTCCAGGTCCAGAATTTTATTTCCTAGACTGTTTGTGTTGGCACATGTGGTTTTCATACCTTGCTGTCTCCCTACTAATACTGTATGTGCCTTGTACATGTGTATCTTACAGGTTGACAACAGTGTCAAGGTGGTGTGGACAATGAGGAGCACCTGAGGGTACACTCCACAACCCCTGCACACCAACAACTACCAACTAGCAACCCAAAATCTGCAGATGGGCAGGATGCCTCCCTGCACCACTGTTAAATAAATGTTCCAAACTGCTTATCTTTGTTCCTTGTGCTATATTGCATTATGCATTCTGAGCTGTGTGGCTATATAACTGACACAATAGAAGAACAAAGTATTTTTGATATACTGCACTATAATTTATGTACTGTACTAAATCAGAATACTGTAGTTCAACATGACCCTGATCCCTCTGTATTCATATGTGGTTTATAACATGTGCCTAAGATGAAAAGCATAGCACTTTGGTGACTGAAAACACTGCAAAGTGAAATGGCAAACAAAAGGAAAATGCATCTTCCACCAAAGAAAATGGCAGCAGATTTAGTATGCAAAAACTTGACAATACAACAGCTGAAGCACTATTTTATTATGTCAATTAATCCCCCATATTGTACAGTACAGTACATCACTCCACTGTACGGCAGACTGTAGTCTAGTAACTTGCTCTCGCTGCCAAAATGGCATGATACGCTCCTCCTACTGGCACACATACCTCTCAACTGCTATGAATTTCGCATAGCACTATGATTTTCACACTCAAATTTACCCTTGTTCTGCATAGGTTTACTGATGTCCCTCATAATGTTAGAGCGATTTCTGGACACACAAACTATTAAATCATTGAACTAAGTTGATAGAAACATTCTTTATCACTAACTATATGGGGCCCACTATCTGTAGATATATTATTTTTTAAAATACGAAAGTGCTATACATTCTGGCCCTTTGCTATGATTATTGAAGGCCAATGCTATGATTTTTAATGCTGGTACATAATTAGCAAGTGCATTCCTGAGCTACAATACATGTCTGCAAGTAGCAGTTAACGTGTGCAGAAGGGTTAGCTCAAAACACCCTTTCATGGAAGTAAGGTGAAATAAGGCGGAAAGCAGGTTAGGTATTTAAGGGAATTAAATGACAGCCTCTGGTGCAGTGATGGTGGCATGTCTGATGGAGGTCAAGAAGCATCACAGTGTTGAGTTCCTGCCGTGCAAGATCATGGCAGGATCCAATATGCTGCTGACCTTGACTGTACATGGGTTTACTTCACATTAACTGTTCAGATTTATTTCCAAGATTATTTTTGTCCAGAGATTCCATTTCATTAATAGATTTGACTGACGTCTGTGCCACAGTTCTGCATGTCCCATGACACCGCAGCACTCCTGGGGTTAGGCAATTCTCACATTCCTCTCCAGCACTTGCACTAGGCATTTGCATCCCCTTTAGCAAACCCTCTGCCTCTCAGGGCCCTACGTACATGGTCACCTTATTGCAGTCAGTATTCCATGGTTCATGTCCTCCCTCCTCCCTGGAGTCTAGACTGTTGTCTGTATTTTCAAAGCATTTTTCAAATTTAAAGATCCTCATCTTCCTGCCATATTCTTTTGGATGTAAGACTTTGAAAGCCAGTCAGAACTTTATTGGGTAAAAACAGTAGAAGCAGCTGTGGCCTGTAATCCTCCACACAACGTCAACCTCCCACCAACTTCCCTGTTGACAGCGCAGGTTCCTAACCCAGCTATTCTCACCCTTATCTAGTCTTTGCACCAGACTAGACCACTAGCACGAAAACTGAGACATCACTCCCAAGCTACTTGTGTGACTTCTCTTGGCCTAGGGTTCAGCTTTCTGGGACACCACAGACTCCCATGTACAACAGCATTTCTTACCTTGAGGCCAATACCTCGTATCCCTGGCATGCTGCATCCGTTCTTCATGTGCCTCTTCCCCTGCATGGGTATCCTCCCAATCATGCTCCCCTCCATGTCACCTTCCATAGCTTTTGGGAGACTGTACCCCCACCAAACTCACATCCTCCCAATGATCCCCTTGTATGATAGTGGAATTATGGAGGATCACAGTTAAAAGAGGCCCCAACTCCTTGGTCAGACTGCCCTCCAAATGTTCCTCAAAAGGCCTCACATGGCAACAATTTGGTGCATTTGCAGTTACACAGCTTTGGCAGAACAACTGTCACAAGTCCTGCGACCAAAGCTTTGAAATTTCAGGCCTTATTATGTATACAGAAACTGAAAGCATAGACTCTGAAGCTAGTCATGTGAGATCAGTAAAGCCATGTGTTGTTAATATGCAAACCTTCCAAGTCAGTCAACACATCTCAGAGAGCTTTGACTCTGACCACTAAAATCAAGTAGATTTTCACAGGGCCCTAAAGTACAAAAGGTGTCTTACTAAGCATACAATGGTAGAAATGCAGGCTTTATCCAGTAAAAGACAAATAGGAACAATTTGTTCTTTAAATATGATGACTTTTCTGGACTCAGAATGGTACCATGAGACCAGGAAGATTGTCAACACCATGTAGAAAATCAGGAGACACCATGAAATTAGGTAGACATTGAAGACATCTGTATTATTGTAAATTAGGTAGGCATGGAAGATATCTGTAGTATTGTATATAATAATCTGTATCCCATTTGACCTGTATGCAATATGGCAACATTTATATTATTTCCATCCACTTTTTGAACACTGAACACCTACAAACTGAGATAGATAGACAGATAGATAGATAGATTGATAGACAGACAGACAGACAGACAGACAGACAGACAGACAGACAGACAGACAGACAGATAGATAGATAGATAGATAGATAGATAGATAGATAGATAGATAGATAGATAAGATAGACAGACAGATGGGCTTGAAATCCACTGTTATTTGGTGTTCATGCATACTAAATTGTACACACAGAAAACACAGTTTTGTCTCCTGGTAACCCATACTGAATACCAGCTTCTGTTCTTGTGTTTTGTCTCATCAGCCTTATGACAATCCTCACCCCACTCATCTCCATCTGACTCTCCTTGGACATCCCTGTGAGTCACAGAGTAGTTTACCTTACATTCAATGCAGTGCAAATCTGAACTGCCCCTCTGCACCCATCCCGAATGCCATTACCTCACCCCAGTAGTGCTTTACATGATGAACCTGTCAACATTTGGACCAGTGCTGAAAGTGAGAGGTGCTGGAACATCACACATGTTGTTATATTCTGGGATGATTGACGTTTGGGTTCATTATGTTGTAGGGTACACTATAGCTGGATATTTCTTTAATTATGAACATTTCAGCACCGGCCTGAATGCTGACAGCTTTATCATGCAAAGCATTGCTAGGGACAGGTAACGGTATTTGGGCTGGGCGCAGAGAGGCAGATCAGATTCACATAAACTACTCTGTGACTCATGGGGATGTCTGAGGACAGGGTGGGAAGGGTAGTCAGGTGGGGATGGGTGGGGGGGATAATTATGGGATTGCTGTTCCTCATGAAAACATAAGCTCCCATTACATTATGAACCAAGGCGCTCCCTGATGGGCCTGGGCACTTCTCACTGGCAGATGCTGTAACTTTTCCATTCCACCCAGACTTCTGTTTACTGCCTCACAAAGCCATGTCAAAACTTGAAGGAGGAGCACATGTGTTGCAAAGAGAATGTCAGGCTTCCAGCTATAAAGACTTCTCCCTTCGTACATCCTGCAGCGTAGGGTTAGGAGATGTGCATGTTCTTGTGATATTGGTGCTGAAACCTAAGTGGACTGGCAACTAATCTGCAACATCCTCTTGTCTGTGGCACTTTTTCTAAATGTTGATAAATTTAACAAGATGGGGACAGCAATTGAAAAAGCAATTAGGGAAGAGTTGCTGTAGTTACTCCTGGAATCCACCACCAATAACATTTGTGCCCTCTCAGTGTTTCTCTGTGACCATTTGGTACCTTTCAAAATAGGCATAACATGAGCCATGCCACCTTTTCATTTGCTTCTGTACAGATCATATGGAGTTGGCACTAAAATCTGTATATGGGTTCTAAGAAAATGTATATAATTAAAATAGGGTGCCAATTTGTCTTGGCTCTGTATGAGCCATACTGTGGTGTAGTGATTATTGCCTGTATGATTTTTCTCTCACTTTCCCCAGACAGACACTCAAAACCTGTATTTTTAGGGGTTTTTTTCTAATCCGGCAATACTGCAAAACAACTTAAAACTGCATGCTACTTACAATACAACAGTGACAGCATGGTATACAATAAAATGGGTTTGTTTACCAGTTTTCTGGACAGGATACCAAATCTTTGGTAATGGTATTCTGTGTCGAACATAGAGAATAATGTGTGGTTCTCTATCGGTAACCAGTCTATTAACTGTCGAGAGGTTGTCAGGGTGACCATGTAAACTTCGCGAGCAAAGCTCGAGAGGTTTAAGTTGCCATGGCAACCTCGAGACGGTTAATAGTAACCGGTTGCTGATAGAGGGACCATACATTGTTTTTTATAGTGTATGGTCCCAAGAAAAATTGAAGAGGACTCCTTACTTTTTAAAAAGTCACTGCCATGGCCCTTTGATCATTCCATCACTGCTGCATGAATCCATCAGTTCCTGAGAGAAAAAATGTGTGCACATTCGCAGACTGTTCTCAGTTGTTAACCCATCAAAGTGGCGTACTATCAATGGGTTAACAAAGATGAAACGTCACATCGATGGGTTAACAACACTGAGAAATGATGATTTTTGTGGGTTAACAACATTCTACCATATATTATATCATGTTTTAAAATGAATTTCTAGCCCTGGGCAGATAGACAGATAGATAAGGTTTAATGAACACTAGCTGTTAAGTCTTGGATAGTTTGGATAGAGGCACTATCTGATGTTAGAGCTGGGCAGGAGTTGCAAATTCCACTTTCACAGAACTTTCTTGAAATTTCATACATTTTGTGAAATTTTCTGCACTTCCACCTTTGGCAAAATCAGAATCTTCCAATGTGTTTGTGAATTTCTGCCCAGTTCTATGAAATTTTCTGTCTGAATTGCAGAATAATACACATTAACTTTGGAATGTCAGTTCTGAGGAATTCCATTCCACAGTGTAATACATTAATCTGCAATACATGTCATTATTCCAAAGTTCAGTGATCAGTTCTGCAAAATTTCTTCCTGTAGATTAATTCATTAATCCACAGTTTATATATTCATTCCATATTTCAGTGACTCATTCTGCAGTTCAGTGACTCACTGAACTGCAGAATGAATGTATAAATGACAAATTAATGTCTTACACTGCAGAGACATTCTGCAGAACTGACCACAGACAGTGATCAGTTCAATGGACTTTCTTTCCACAGTTAAATACATTAATCCACAATTCATACATTAATTCTGCTGTTCTAAGTCAGAATTTCCACAAAAGTTGCCAAAGTGCATTCCAAAACTTCATGAAAGCAAAATTCTGACTTTCACCAAAATTCCACCAATGAAAATTTAATTTCACACAGCCCTAGACCTAGTCAATGCAATCATGTTTATACAATAGGGGTAAACTGATATCTAGAAAATAAAAAACACATATCTCCACTCTGAACCATTGATATTTACACTGTGAGAAAAGCTTACATTTACACACAGTGCAAAGGTCATCCAGCTATTTATACACACAGTTCAAAGGTCACTGCAGCCCTATTGTATAAACTGGATACATATCAATGAGTCAGCAGGTAGCACACTTGCCTCTGAGGCCGGGAGATAAGAAGGTTGTGTGTTCTAGCCCCACACCAGGCACTTAGGTTAACTCCTGATACTGACACTGTAGTGCAACATGGGGGTTGGGGGTGCTGCACTCCGAACATGTCATCTTTCAGATGAGACATTAAACCAAGGTCCCATCTGTCTGTTCTGGTGGTAGTTCAGGTGGATGTTAAAGATCCCATTGCACTTCTCGAAAAGAGCAGGTGAAATTTGCTTATTGGAACAGAGATACAGAAGTACAATATCACAAAATCACAAAGAGATTTGTCCAAGAATACAAAATAAAAGAGGATCACTCATACATTCCTTTTAGAAACATTTCAGGTTATAGGAATATCACTGTCTGTTATCCAGAGCCTACCTTTCCAAAGTTCTAATAGTTCTTCCATTGAGAATTTATTTTTCTCCTCTTTATATAACATTTCAAGGTCCTGCTCCACTTTATTTAATAATTCTATGTAATTTTCCTCGTTTTGCTGAAGGGTGAAGAAATATCTGTTCATCCAGATATGCCATTTAAAAACAGTGAAATAACTCTGAGTGTGCTTATATTCCATGTCCTCCAATGTCTATTAAGCACCCCATAGATCAGATTCTCATATGATGTTGTAAGAAAAATAGATTCACACCATTTCTGTGCTACATACTTCCAAAATTCAGAGATAAAAGAACACTGAAAAAGCAAATGGCTCATAGTTTCTTCTTTCTGAATACATTGTCTTCTACTACAGAGCCTTTAATGTTGCTGTTTGTGGTTCTGGTTTGATTTAACATTTATCCTCTCCTGGCAGGACAACCAATGTAAATTCCACATGTGTCGGTATTCTGTTGTTACTTAAAACCTTTTTAAGAGGTTGCAAATGTTGTGGTGGACATTTATAAAAAAAAAAAATGTGTCTACTGGACATATAGTATTAAGTAAATGAAAATACAATTATAATATTCTCTGTAAACAGCAACATGGCTTTAGAAAAGGTCATAGTACATCCTCTGCCTTACTCGAATTCACCAGCTCCATTCACAGCTCCCTCAACAATGGACAACTAACTGGTTTTATTTTCATTGACCTGACCAAAGCCTTTGATACTGTTCACCACTCCCTCCTGCTGAGCCAACTAAAAATGCTGGTCTCTCCAATGATTCAATCTCTTGGTTCAAAAGCTATCTTGAAAACCGCTCCCAGCGTGTAAAAATCAGGGATGTGCACACTGATTCCAAACCTGTCCTCTCTGGAGTCCCCCAGGGTTCAATACTGGGTCCTTCTACTCTTCAGCCTGTTCCTTAATAACATACCAGACTCCTGCACTGAACATATCACCCTGTATGCCGATGATGCATTAATACTTGCCACACACCAGAACCTGAAGAAATTGCAAGAAAATCTCCAACTCGGTTTCTCCTCGGTGAAGAATTGGTTCACAAAGCACAAACTGATCCTTAATCAAAAAAAACAAAACAAGGCCATGATCTTCAGCAGCTCCCATAGTAAGCATAAGCACTTCCAACTCTCTGTTATCCTCCAGACAGGTGCCGCACTGGAACAGGTCAAAAACTTTAAATACCTTAGGATCACCCTTGACCCTCACCTCTCCTACACTGCCCACATCGACCATGTCGCCAAAGCCGCTAACTCCTGGCTAGGCCTGCTATTCTGTCATAAGAAAGACCTGACACCCGAAGTCCTCACTGTCGCAGTCCAGAGCTCCATCATATCCATCATTGATTATGGCATTATCATTTACGGCTCTGCCACAACCACCGCACTCAAATGTGTATCCATCGCCCTCAACAAAGCCTGTTGACTTGTCACTGGCTCCCAACGCCTAACTCACACCTGTGACCTCTATTCTCAAACTGGTTGGTTGAATCTTGCCAATCGAATAAAACACCAAACTTGTATTACTACTAAGAAAATCTTGCTGGGCCTTGCCCCCGAGTCTGTGCCCTCATACAACCGAGAATCCACACCCGCCATACCAAGGGATCAAAACCTCAGCTTCTGCAAATCCCGCATTGCTGCACAACACAAGGCCAAAGATCCTTTGCTTACCGGGCCGCTAGTTGGTACAACGGTCTTCCCAGTGACATCTCATCCTCACTATCGCTCAGCACTTTTAAGACTCGGCTCCGCCTAACACTCACTGTCTCCAACCTCTGTGACTGTTGTGGCTAAATATGTCTTTTGGTTCCATAGCTGAAGATGCTCTTTTGGATCCACATCTACTCCTGCACTTTGCCAACACCCCCGCCATCTTCATCTGCCCTGCTGGCCCATGACAAATGCCACCCGGCTGCACTACTTCTATTCTTACTCGCCTTCCACCTCTCCTCTCTCTGTTCCCCCCCACCTACCTCCCCTTTTTTCCATCCACTTAGTCTCCCTGATTTCACCCTCCTCCTTTCCCTTCCCCTCCACAAAGTCTTACCTTATTGTTCTTTTTTCCTCTACAAGACTATGTTTTTTTTTTTAATTCTATAAACTATTATATTTGCTTATGTTTGTCTCAATTGTACCAGTGACGTGGAACCTTTGTAAAAGAGCCTTGGCTCAAAGGTATTTGTAATCCTAGAACAAATAAATAACTAAATAAATAAATAAAATACAATTGTTTTCTTTGTAAGGTAATTACATTTTGACTTGATAGTTTCCATCGCTTTAAATGCAAAAATGTTTCCTTTAGATAACTAGGTATCACTGCTGATTTCCTTATTATAGTGAGTTTATTTCCCATTGCCTCAGCCAAGTATGACATCTTTTGTAAAGCATGGGCTCCCATCCTAAGTTCCTGTTAATCAGTAATGGTCCTATGTTTTTTGTATAAATATGCTATTGAAAAAAAATATTGAGTTCGACATATTTACTCCTCCCAGTTTTATTGGGAGATACAAAACATTCCTTGTTATAGGGTTCAAAGGCTCCCCCAGAATGCTTGAAAAAAGAGACTCAGTAAAGTGGTTTCGTATTTCCTTGGAGAGGGAAAAATATAGCTGATATACAAAAATATTGGTATTAAATATGTTTTGATCAGATACACCCTTTTCTTCTTGCCCAACTTCCACCTATTCCACTGTAGCACCATCTGCCTTCCTATATTAATTTTAGTGTCCCAGTTTAAATCATTCATAGCGACTAGACCAAACTGGACCCCTAAAATCGTAACTGGATCAGGTGCTATCCTAATTCCATTTATATTTGAGCTATAATTTGATGTGCAATCTAGCCATTGCCCTGTACATTTTTGAAAATTCAGTGTTGCCCCTGATACTCTCCCAAAACTTTCACATAGGTTAATTACTTCTCTAACAGAGTTTTTGTGTCTTACTATTATATTCATATCATCTGCATAGGCTAAAACCTTATGCACATGGGCCTGTTCTGATATTTGTAAATGCAAGAATTGTGGGGCAGTGTTAATGTTACTTAATAATGGTTCAATAAAAAAAAATATATAAGATAGGGCTGAGGGGACAACATTGCCTTACCCCTCTTTGTAGTCGTATCATAGGTCCTCGCCAGCCATGTATAAGCGGTGTAATTGTAACTGTACGATAATTACTTTTCACCCAATTTATAAATTTATTTGGAATTTTATAATAAGACAATGTTTTCCATTAGAAGTCATGATTCACTAAATCGAAAGCTTTTCTCTGGTCCAATGACACCTGAAATCCATCTAAAACCCAATTTTTTCCTCTTTCTATCAGTTTCCTTATTAAAATTAAAAGGTCTGCTATGCTCCTTCCTGGTATTGAGTAAGCCTGAGCTGGAGAAATTACTTATTTTGCTATTAGTAATAGTCTTGTAGTTAGGATTTTAGTCGAAATCTTGAAATCTGTGTTAAGGAGACTATTTTCCGTGTCGCACCTGGAAACGAGTCTCAGCTCAGCATGCTTTTCCCGGTCACCAATTTTAAATAAATAAAATAAATAAATAAATAATAGGCCTCCAATTCTGTAGCTGTGTCTTGTCCCCTTTTTTGTGTAGATAAATTAAAGTCCCTTTGTTCAAATTAAGTGGTATATTATCATTTATTAACATACTGTTTTATGTCATAGTTAATTCTAGTAATAAATCTTTACTTAATATTTTATAGATGTCATTAGGAAGCCCTTCAGGGCCAGGAGATTTTCCATTTGCCAGGGATATAATTTCTTCCTGCACTTCCTCTTGTTGGATTGATTGTGCAACTCGGGTTAAAATGTCTTCACTAACTATAGGTGGCTGGGTGTTATCTAAGAAATCTTCTAGAAAGATGCTTTCTGACTGTAAGGAAGAATAGAGATTTGTTGTGCATTCCATAACAATCCTCATAATATCATTTTTGGTAGTAACAATCTGATTGTTCGCATCCCTTAAGCTAGTCATATCTTTTTTCAGTATCTGTATGTAACAGTTATCAAAGGGGCATACTATTTCTTTTGACCCTTGCATCATAAATTTTTTTTGATGAAGTAAAGCTTTCGAGTTAAGGGTATGAAAAGTAATTAATTCTTTCTTAATATTACTAATTTGTGGTGATAAATTTTGTCCAGTTTCATAAGATAAGAACAGCAGTTGTTGAAATAATTTTCTGTTTTTAAGATATGTTTTTAAGGTCACTGTTTTTAAGGATGGGCTGGCAGTATAGCCTAGAGGAATGAGGTGTGAACGAGTTTGATACATCCAGCAGACCAGACTTGAGTTTGATTCTCACACCCTCCACTTGCATACTGTGTGACTCTGAGCAAGTCACTTAACCACCCAGTGCTCCCAGGTCACTCCAGAACACAGACACTTGTGCCTAGTGGGCCTTACCCGGTTACCAAAGACTAAAATTAAAATAAAGGCAAATAAAATATATTAGGTATTGCTTATTACTCTGGAATTTGCTTAAATGCCTCAATAGTTTTTGCACAGATCCAGAAACAAATGATTTGATACCTGTTATTTGACCAACATGGATGTTACCGAAAAGAACAAAGTGCTCTAGCTTTCGAACCAACTAGGTCCTTCTTCAGAAGTTTTATGGCAGTTATTTTGAAAATCCCACGCTATTGACATCAGACTATATTGAAAAAACAGAAATAATTCTCATTGATTTAACATATACATTTAAAACATAACAGAAGAGTATGTCAGAGAAGCTAATTAACACCAGTATGCTTTTAACTGAGGAGCCTCAGAAGGGCAAAGGTTATCAAGAATTCTCAACAGCCAGAGAGTTCTTATCACATACATTTTAAAATGTCTCAGTATGATAAGAAAGCATTCTAGTGATAAAAAAAACCTCAGGGTGGCATTCTCTTTAATACATGTAAGATGAGCTTACGACTTACGTTCCAGTTGTCCTAGTGTATTAAAGAACAGATAATGAGAGACAAAATCTTGAAATTAGGAATAACTGCAAGTTGAAAACAAGCCTCAAATTAACATACACATATATCCATGATGCATGATAGTATCACTTGTAAGTGTAAGTGCCAAATAAAAAAATACTTGTCAAGGACCCCCAAGAAAATGAGACCATGAGCCTGATAAGTGCAGATTTCAACAAAGTCAATGTATAACAAAAATGCACAGAATCAGTCTAAGGAATCTAAATGAAAACCCAAAGAATTACACCTTTTATGAACCTCCAAGTAAATGAGATATGCATCTTAATATGAGCAGATTTAAAAATGTGACAGTGTGTAATCCAACCACTGACAATTAGTAGAAGGAAGTAAATGTACACTATGGGCCGGATATTCAAAAGGGTTGCGCCAAGCACAATAGGGTTGCACATGTGCAAGTCCAAAAATGCGCCATTCTGCCATATTCAGCGGGAAGCAGTTGTGTTACCAAACACATGCTGAGCAACAGCGCAATGCAAATGAAGGCATGCGCAACCGAAGGGGTGGATCCATGCATAAAGAGTGCAATGCGATATTGAAAGGCTTGCGTAATGCGCAACAGCGGATCAGCCGGAAGGTGCGCCACGGCGGAAATGAGCCAAAATAAAAAGGCTCAAGGAAGAGGTGCAAGAATGCTACAGGGAAGCCACATGAGGCAGGGAGACAGACAGGGCAACAGTGGCAAACAGTGCAGGCCAGGGAGTGCACAGGAGAGAAGAGGGACAAGGGAGGGTGTGTGGGGCCACAGACTGCAGAGGCCTGTAGGTGTACCCGGTGCGGTGGAGGTAGCAGTCAGGACAGCGGGGGTAACAGAGCAACAACAGCCAGGGGGGGACCACAAGCCAGGGACATGGACAGTGCCAGCTTCCTCATGGAAGCTGTAATGAGGGGGGTGAGAAGGCATGCTGCAGGGGGCGTGGCCGTGGAAGGGGCCATCGGTCGTACGCCCAACAGGCAGTACTGCGTCACGGCCAGCTTTGAGCTGTACACAGATGTAGAATTGTGGGCTGGTACCACCTGAACAGGGCAATACTGAGGCGGCTCTGTGAGCTGTGCAGTGATGTGATGCAGACACCCTCACGACGGAGTCACGCTCTGTCAGTGGAGACAAAGGTAACAGCCTGCATGTGCCTGTTCACCATGGGTACCTTCCAGAGGCTGACAGGGGACACCACAGGCATAACACAGTCAGCCACGTCACGCATCCTCACCCAATTCCTCAGCATACTGCTGCCACATGCTGCGGAGTACATCCATTTCCCCAGCACTGCGGCAGAGCGTACAGCAAACATGCAGGAGTTCCACAGGGTAGCACGTATGCCTGGCATGCTAGGGGTGATAGACTGCACCCATGTGGCTATTCGCATGCCACCTGGCCCCGATGGGGCAGCATACTGAAACCGGAAGGGTTTCTCGAGTGTCAACTACCAGGCGGTGTGTGATGCCAGTGGGCGCATCATCAATGTCTGTGCCACACACCCTGGCGGAGCACATGATGCCTTCATATGGTACCAATCTGCACTGTGCCATCGATTCGAGAGTGGGGACATCCCCACAGGACATCTAGTGGGTGAGTACGCATGTAGGAATTGCAAGGTTGGGGCAAGGGTGGGAAAGCCACAGGTGCCATGGTAGTGGCACACAGGGATATGGGCAATATGGACCTGAACATGATACTAATCTCCACACAGGTGACAGCGGATACCCACTCTGTCCCTGGCTGCTCACACCCTACCGGCGCCCCATGACCCCATCGCAGCAACGCTATAATGACGCACATGCCGCCACACGCATCATCAAGCGGGTGTTTGGGATGCTTAGGCATGCTTCCATGCCTAGACACCTCCGGGCGGTGCTCCTACAGTACAGCCCCTCAAAGGCCTGTGGGATATTCCTGGACTGTTGTATCCTGCACAACATGGCCAAAGACTGTGGGATAGCCGTACAGGTCGAGGAGGGGGACAGCGATGGGGCCGCCGGTGACGCTGGTGATGATGGGGATGAGCAGCCCCCCCTTGGATGGCAGGACCCCCGACTGATCCAGCAGGCCCAGCTGTACCGGGACACCATCACGGAGGAGCATTTTGTATGACACAGGTAAGTCAAGGGGCCATGTGCAACCAACTCTGTCTAGGCGCAACCCACAGGCACACAGGGTAACACACCAGGGGTGCATGACAGCAAGGGGAGTGGTAGGGTCCAGGTGCACAAACACACCATCAGGGAGGGGTGAATAGTCATATGGACACACACACACCAGGCACAAGGCGTACATGGGCAGGTGCACAGCAGAGCAGGAATAGACATGGTAAACACACGGATCAACGGACCACCCCCACCACCTGTACTGTCAAAGTACATGTGTCAGATGCTGGGCACCCTTGCACCTTGGTGTACAGTACAATGCAGGCATCATCATGCACACGCACCTGTGGACAGTAGTCGGGTGGGTGTGCAGGTGGTCCGTGTGTCGGCGTGTTGGGCAGGGCACCCACCAGTGCACTGCCCACCATGACACACATTGCACACAGGGCAGCATCAGACAGGGCCCGCACTGGGAGACAGGTCACTCAGGTGGCACTGTGCCACGGCCACCTCGGATGTTTGGGCGGTCCCGCATTGTCCCAGCAGCACTGGCAGGCTGATCATGGGCCACATGGGGTGGCACCGATGGACCACCAGGGGTCCTACTGCGTGATCGCAACCTTGTCCGCACAGGGGTGTGCAGCATGCCGAACATACCTGCACCAGGTGTGCTTGGGATGCCCACAGCAGAACCCGGCATCGACAGTCTGGGTGTCGCACGATGCCGGGAACGGGGAGTGGAGAGCGTCATTTGTGGGGTGTGCGGTACAGGGGCACCTGACTGTGTGCCCAATGCGGCCACGACAGAGACCACTGCCTGGGTCAGCCTGTCAATGGCAGCGGTCACATCCGTCCGCAGTCTGACCATCTCTACAAGGATCAATGCATTGTCCCTGCTGTTCCACTCCACAGCCACGCACAGTGCCTCCACGCACATTGCAACCCGCATCTGCTGCTCTACTGATGCCTGCAGCAGGCGGGTGTGCTCGTCCAATGGGTCCTGTGCCACATCGGCATTCTGTTCCCCAGGGTATGGAAGGGCCTGATGCTCAACACCCCTTGAGGGTGGGCGCTGTTCACCAGGACCAGGTGTGGGCAAGTCAACAGGCGGTGTGCATGTGCCACCGCTGGACCCTGTACCCCCAGATCTGGTGGGTTACTGCTGCTGCTGCCCCTCCAACTGCTGTGCCCCAGGGACCACTCGTTCCACTGCTGTGGCCGCAACAGTGCCAGAGACCTGCACAGCCACTGGTGCTGCCCCAGCGGTGCTGACAGGCACAGCCTGGGACTGTGCTGACGTGCTGGCACACACGTTGGAACCAGCTAGGTCCAAGGGCACGTGCTTGGCCTGCTGTGTGTCCGTTAGAGACACACACGCCGTCCACTCGCCCATTGCAGTCCTTGTATCATCAATGGTGCAGGTTCGCAGCAACAGCCACAGTCACAGCGTGCTGGCATGCTTGCATGCCAGACTGCTGAGACACAGGCTGTGCACCCCCCACACCTGACTCACCAACAACAGAGGTGGCAGCCAGGCATGCATGCTGGTGCAGTGCATGCCGGCTGGCAGCAGAGGTGGATGGACCCTCCACCAACACTGGCAGGTCTTCCACACTGCATGGTCCCACCACCTCCATCCCCTGCAGACGAACAGGATCTGTAACAAAAAGTGAGAACATGTTAGTGCATGTGGTCAACCTCCCCCCCCAACACCACCACCATGTCATACTGTGCAGTGATGGGCTTCCACCCATCTGGAATCCACCTCCTGGTACGCCCTCTATAGCACTACACTGCATTGATGCAGCCAGACGGTCCTCCGCCGGGGTCAGCTCTGCCACCTCTGGCTGGCCACTGCCTGTGGCAGCGTGTGCCGCCCTGAGGGCTGCCACCTTCTCTTTGACCCGTCTCCGGTCTGTCCCCATCTTTTTTTTGCATTCCTGCACGGAGCGCTGGTGGCTTCCATGCAGGTTTACCGCATGGGCTACCCCCTCCCATGCAGCAGCACGGGCCTGAGGGGTGCCCCGCTGTCCACTCAGTAGTGGCTCCTCTTCCAGGTAGGCCTGGAAGAATGCCTCTGTCTCTGACTTGGTGAAGTTGAGCCTCCTCTTTCGCCCACCATCTTCATCCTCACCTGGTCTTTGCTCGGTCATGTCGGTCTGTATGGGTGGAAGTGGACACCTGTCACTGTGCAGTCTACAGTGTTATCCCATGACCATTGCCCAGAACATCACACAGCTTGCAACTCACCTCTCACCTGCAGTACCCGAATCTGACCAGCGCAGTCCACTGTCGCATATTTATAGCACAATGCATGCAAATTAGGAGTGGAGCAACTGTAATGAGATGCAAATCGCGCCACTGCACCTTTGAATGGCTGATCAGATTTGCATGTGTCGCTGAATATCGCGCCGTTGCGATATTTGCACAATCCGGTTGAGCCGGCTGAGGCAATGGCGCATTTCTGTGACTGCGTAGTACACCGCATTGCACATGCCCAGGTAGTTTACGCAGGCGTCTGCCGCGTTGATGACGTGCTGTGCGCGATCATCAATTCCGGACATGGCCACCATTGTGCCAGTGGCACTACAGCACTGGTCACCAAATGGCGCTGAGGCACAACTGCACAATAGTCCACTGTGGCACTGGCACAAAGGTGACCGATTGTGCAGGATGTGTAGATGTCTGATGGCGCTGTGCGTGGCCTTGCGCCACTGACCCATGACATTGTGCCCGACCTTTGCCCCCTGGCGCTGTACGTCTGGCATGTGTACGGCTCTATCGCGCTGTTCGGTGAAGCGCGATGTGGACTCGGCAGCTGTACGAACAGCGCGATAAGGGACCCATGGAGTTGTATTGCGCAACATTTCCACGTGGGGTTGCCGCGCTGCGGAGTGCCATATTGCCACTGTATAACTGTGGAATGGCACGCAGGAGAGCTCGACAGTGGGGGGCCTTGGAGCTGGCAAACCTGGTGGCTGTGGTGGAGCCTCACCATGGGACACTGTTTGGGGGAGTGCCCCTGCAGATGGCCTGCACCCATGTGTGGCAGCAGGTGGCAACTGCCCTACAGCAGGCCACTGGGCGGAGGGGGACTCCTGAGCAGTGCAGGCACCGTTATAGTGACCTGCAAAGGAGGGAGCGTGCTCTGCTGGAGCGCCTCAGGTCTCGTGCCAGGAGGGGCATTGTGCCTAGGCCAGGTAGGTGTGCTGTGTATGCATGCTTGTCCGCATGGGTGACACTGTGTAATGTGACCTGCACATGGGGGTGGGTTGGGCTATGGTTTGCTGTGAAAGTGTTTGCAGGTGTGTGCTGTTTGGGTCTGGTTGTGTGGGCAGGCACACTCAATGGGGCAAGGGGCTGTCTACTTTGGGATCTCACTGATGTGTTTCTCTTCATTTGTCTCCCACAGGCGTGGAGGAGCAGAGGCGGGCCCAGGCTGAGGCATGGGATGGCGGTGCCGGGGTGGCTGGCAGAGGTGGTGTGCCACAGCCACAGCAGCAGCAGCCACAGCCACAGCCACAGCAGCAGCAGCCACAGCCACAGCAGCACCAGCAGCAGCAGCTTGATGAGGGTGAGTGTCATTACATCATGGATGCTATTGCATGCTAGGGGGGGCACGGCCACCGTCCATGGACTACACTACCATGCACGCAACATGTGACAGTCATCACTGTCCAGTGTCACTGCATGTGTGTGTGCGTCACCGGTGGTCCATGCATGCACTGGGCACATGGCTGTGGCACTAGCATCCCACCATGTAGCCACGTTACTGGGCAGCCTTGGTTGTGCTGTGATAGACATGGGCGGTGTGTGAGTGCAGTGGTACACATGGCTGTTGCTGCCTGGTTGGGCATGTCTTGTGCACGGTCACGGTGGGTGGGTGCAGTCCATCACAGGAGCAGGGCATTTGGCTGTATGCCATGCATGATGGGTGGGATTCAGGGATGTGGACAGTCACAGACATTTACTCTGATCCCTTGTCCTAGGTATCCAGATCCTGCATCGCAATGAGCGAGCACTGCAGAGGCTCACACAGGTGGCCCCGGATTTGCACGCCATCCTTCTGGACATGCAGCGGCATGGGATACGGCGCCGGGGGAGGCCCCGGGCACAGCACCAGGCGGAAGAAGGGCAGGCTGCCGGCCGGTAGCTGCCTATCACCACACCCCACCTTCCCTCTCCTGGTTGTTCACCCCTACTCCTTACCCACCCCTAGCTTATACCCATACCCCCACCCCTGCTTTGTATATATGTACATAGTTGCTTTGTTGTTCTTGTTATTCTTCTTCATTACATTTATATTTTGATATGAATACTGTGGTGGTCTCTGATTTGCAGCTGGCTATAGGTGCTCAGTTGCAGTGGTGTGCATGGTATGTGTGTGCGTGTGTGTGGGGTGGTGTCTCTGGTGTGGGTGTGGCTTCCACTCAGTATTGCCGAGTGCTGCCACCCACTGCTGGGTGCTCATGGTGGGTTTGGCTTGTATAGTTCTGTGGTTCACGAGGTTGCAGTGTGCCGGGGGAGGAGCCTGGAGATTCCTGCAGTGCTGGTCACTGCACATGGGTGGTGTCTTGGGGTCACAGTGCTGGGTGTGCTGTGCACACGGGGGGGGGCTGCTGGACACTGGAGTTGTCTGCCCCCTTTGTGTGGCACTCTCAGCTTGCCAGTGGGTGTGCTGCAGTAACACAGCTGGGATGTGCTTTCTTTGCTTGTACCCATGGTCTGGTGGCTGTTCCATCCCTCCCCCAGTTATGCTGTGCTTGGGGTGTGGGGGTACACTGTTGGTTCTGCAGTGTGTCCCTGTGCCCATCTGTGGTATGGGTGGTGGGCCCCTGCCTACCTCCATGGTTGTGCAGTTCCATTGCTCTGCTGCTGGGGGTCTCTTTGCTTGCGCTATGGCGCCTCTGGACTGCTCAGCTGGGCTGCCTTTGTTGCGCTATGGCGCATCATCTCTGCTCAGCTTCCCCTTCCTGGTTGCGCTATGGCGCAGGTTGTGCGATATTCAGACGTTGACTGGTTGCGCAATTTGTCTTGCTCCATGTTTGAATATCGTGTGTATTGTGCTTGTGCGCAATTGACTTGTTCTTGCTCCTGCTGTTGCGCACTTTTTTGGGCGCAGTTTGAATATCCGGCCCAATATGTGAAAACTAAGTGTCCTAGCCACATAACAATTGCCCCATGCCACGCTCCCCCCCCACACATATGTGTGTACATACACCACACTACACACACACACCCCTGCACACCCCACACAACCACAACACACAACAAATATAGCAAACACAATCCACACACATCACACCACACCGCACACACACAGACAAAACACACACACACCATACCCACAACACACACAAAACACACACAAACACACACATACATACATACATCAGCACACACACACACACACACACACACACACACACAGTGGTTGGATTACACACACTGTCACATTTTTAAATCTGCTCATATTAAGATGCATATCTCATTTACTTGAGGGTTCATAAAAGGTGTAATTCCTTTGGGTTTTCATTTAGATTCCTTAGACTGATTCTGTGCATTGTTGTTATATACTGACTCTGTGTTGAAATCTGCACTTATCAGGCTCATGGTCTCATTTTCTTGGGGGTCCTTGACAAGTATTTTTTTATTTGGCACTTACACTTACAAGTGATACTATCATGCATCATGTATATATGTGTATGTTAATTTGAGGCTTGTTTTCAACTTGCAGTTATACCTAATTTCAGGATTTTGTCTCTCATTATCTGTTCTGTAATACACCAGGACAATTGGAATGTAAATTGTAAGCTCATCTTACATGTATTAGAGAGAATGCCACCCTGAGGTTTGTTATCACTAGAATGCTTTCTTAGCATACTGAGACATTTTAAAATTTATGTGCGAAGAACTCTCTGGCTGTTGAGAATTCTTGATAACATTTGCCCTTCTGAGACTCCTCAGTTAAAAGCATACTGGTGTTAATTAGCTTCTCTGACATAATCTTCTGTTATGTTTTAAATGTATATGTTAAACCGATGAGAATTATTTCTGGTTTTTCAATATAATCTGGTGTTAATAGTATGGGATTTTCAAAATAACTGCCATAAAGCTTCTGAAGAAGAACCTAGTTGGTTCAAAAGCTAGATCACTTTATTCTTTTCGGTAACATCCATGTTGGTCCAATAAAAGGTATCAAATCATTTGTTTCTGGATCTGTTCTTAAAAGGACCAATACGGCACCTACAACATTTTTTTTGCATGAATAGTTTTTGTAATTCTTCTTTAGTATCTTCCCACCACATAATGAGATCATCAAATAGAAAGTATACAGATTTTCTTGTATCAAGTCCTGAAGGGCTAAGGAAATGAAATGGTCAGACAGCAAGGACACATTAAATTTACATATACCAGGTCCCCTCATAAAGGAAGATTATTTTCCTATTTGAATGTACAATAATCCATGATCTGTGAATTCAACAGGTTGTACAGTAGCTGAAACCATATTTAAACTTACAGAGATAAAAATAAAGTCTATCCTAGTAGCTAGATGTCCTTTATAAAATGTGTGTGTGTGTTTTTTATTATGAAAATAATATGCATCTCTAAGTCTGGCTTTTGTGATTACATGCTGTAAAGTGTTTCAATCACAGTAGATCTTAATCATTTTTGCACTAAAGCTTTTATCTTGCAGTGATAAAGAGCAGTTAAACTCACCTGCAAAAATTACTTGATGCGCTGTATATAAAAAGGTTGTATCTGTTTCAAAATATCAACTCTAGCTGACTTAGATGAGGCGCATATAGGTTAATCAATCTATAAGCTATTTGAGAAATACAGACATCTAGAATTAAGACCCTGCAGGGTACTGAATCAATTAATTTTAGAACTGACACTTCAGGACATTTAAATAATATTCCAGCCCCAGAACAGGGTTCCTGTCCTATGGACCAAAAGGAGCGCCCAAAGGACCAGGCTCTAGAAGCCGTCAATGTTTCCTTTATAGTATGTAACCTGACATCTTGTAAAAAGAGGATACCCAGCTGTAAACTTGTCAGAAAAGAAAAAAACACATTTCGTTTCACACTTTGCTTTATACTGTTAACATTAACAGTAAACAGGAAAAAGGGGCAGACATTTTAGTTTAAAGGTTTCATTTATACTTCCCCCTTCTTGTATTCTGTTCTTTATGTTTTGTTTTCATTTTAGCTTTCCGCTTTTGTGGGCCAATAAGCAATGCCTGCAACTCTGTATCTGTGGTACATTCAGGGAGAGAAGAGACAACAGAAGAGGTATCAGATTCTTCAGCTGAATAGTCAGGCCCAGGTGTGGGAGGTGGGGGCATAGCATTCTTTTCAGGGGGAGTAACTATCTCTTAGGGGGATCTACTGAGGAACCACTTGCAGTCTCCCTTAAAGGATGCTGTTGATCCAAGGTAGTTAAGGATTCCTCGGGGGTGGGTGAGAACTCTGGAAGTACCACCTTGCAATGAGAGTCACTAGAGACATGACCTTGGGGGAATGGGGGGCACTAGGCCCTGGATATGGATTCCCCTGCTGTTTTGTTTTCCCCAGTTTATTTTTCTGGATAAGTGTAATGAGCAATCTCTGCTCTTCACCATCTGCTTGGTCTAAGGTGTTGTGAGCTGCCCATTGGCAGTTTTGAAAAGTGTGATCTGTTTCCTCACGCAAATTACATCTACACTCGTTGATACATTGAGATCCTGGGTGTCCCAGTTCCTCACAAACAGTACATTTGACTTTGTCACAAATACTGCTAAGGTGAGAGGTGGATCCGCATTTGTAACAAGTTTTAGGCTGTCCAGGATAGAACAGCACCCCTCTATCCTGACACAGAAAAAAAAGAATTTGGTAAATGAAAAATACCAGTATCAGTTTTTTTAACATAACCTTCACCCTCCATCCCCCAGTCCATATGTTCTCAGAGTCCATGATAGCCTCCAGGTCTTCAATAATGGTACTTCTTTGTTTTAGCCAATATACCAGGTCGTGCATACTCACTCCTTCATTTCTAAATAAAACAGTTACAGCCTTTTGTGCTGGTTTAGTCAAAGGTATCGCTAAGAAAGGAGACCATAAGGGTTTTTTTTTTCAAGGAGTTATATTTGATCCAAAATCTGTCGAGTGCTTTTAAAGTTTTGAAGCTGACATCAAAAGTTGTTTTGCCTGATACATGCATCAGCGCATAAATTTCAAGTGCAAAAAATGTCATTGAGTCTTTAAGTAATGACCTCGCCACAAATATTCTATCCTGTGGTTCTGGCATTCCACCTATATAGGATAACCGGACAGCATTATGCCGCTTGGCTGGTAGTACTGGTGTTTTAAACAGAGAAGCATAGGGTCTAGGATTTGTTTTATCAATTAGATTTAAATGTAACTGAGGAGTTGCAGAATGCAGAGTTGGGCATCCCCCAGATGTAGAGTTGTGCACAGGCCTTGCAGAAAAATTCAGTTTGGGGTTCTGGGTTAGAGCTAGCTCAGGGGAATGTCAATATCGAGGCCTGTTTGTTTATGTGTAGACATGGCATCTTTTTGAATCCCTGCTGCAGTTAGCATACATATCGGGGATGAACCGAAATTCCATGCACCAGAAGTAGAGTCCCGTTCCCAGCCTGCGGCTGTCAGTGCGATTCTACAGACCATTCCAGTAACAATATTTGCTCTGAGCTTCCAGGCGTTTGTCCCATACAGTCTATACTTGATTTGGTCACCACAGCATTAGTTTCCTCAGTGTTTTTTACTTCAACTGCCCAGTTTAATGTTGGTGCCACATCAGCAGCACCCCACTGTTCCTCCCTAACAGGCTGTGCTAGCTTGTCAGATTGCAAGTCATGGAGTTGTTTTTTTAACTGCATTTGACGTATATGAAAATTTCTTTTCTCCAGTTCTAGTTGTCGTTCTAGTTTTTGTGTCTCTACAGCAAATATATCTGACTCACCTCGCAAGGTAAGATTCTCAGAAATGCTATATGGTGAAATATCATCAGATCGTTGTTTTGCTGGAGCAGGTTCACCCGGGTTCATGTCTTCAGCATCAGATGTTGGTAACGGTTGCTCAATTACTTCATTCCTTGTTACATTCATTATTTTGTCCTCAGTTGTTTCTACTGCATGAGACTTTCCTCCCACCTCCATCTCCTCCACTTGGTTGGCCATCTTCCACACCACTGCCACATCAGAACTTCCTCCACTTCTGCTGTCTAGCTCCAAACTGAGCTCCTCCACTCTGCAGGAAGTCAAGTCCCCTGCTGGCAGAGCAGGGGCATTTTCCTGGTGCCCTGGCCAAATTCCCCCCCCCCCCATTCACTAGAAATACCACCAACAGCTTAATCTGGTTCAAGGTCAGTTGGAATTCATTTGTATCTCCATCCTCCAGGTTGTGCCTGAAAATAGGCAGCATTTATCTAGAGCACTTACCCGGTCAACACAAACTAAATAAATAATAAATAAAATGATGTGCACTTGTGTGATATGGAAAATAGTTGCACTCCTGCAGAGTGACCTCATGAATATCCAGAGGTCACTCTAAAGGAGCAAAAATATTTTCCATATCACACTCATGCCCATCACGTATCCCCTGTATATCTGCTCATTGTTACGTGATTCTGTTTGATCAGATAGCTACTTTCATAATTCATTTTTGCCACCAGCACTCCCTCCCAAGTGGCTGCATTCCCTCCCACTCTGAAACCAAGGCCCCTGCACTGAAAATCTGTCCCACCAAAACATAGTTTGCACAAAACAACTTTAGTAGCAGAGTAGGACTGCAGTGGTGGATCCAGCATTACTAAAGATCCTGTGGCAGTAGGACCATTCCTGGATGTTTACATAGCATAGAACCAATCTAACATAATATATTTCCAACACAAGAAAAATTAATTTTATTATGACCTACTAACAAGAGTTATCATGTTCAGCACAGGACAATGGATACAAACATTTTCTGCCAGCTTGCTGTGAGCTCAACCCATTTTAATCTGTCCTCATTCATTATTGCTGCAGGGCCCCTTTTTATGTTTGCTTACACGCACGTGCAAGAAACATAGTGCCATCATATGAATTTTCGTAGGTGTGCCACTCAGCTTCCAATGCCCTGCTCCCTTTTGCAGGTGCTGTCTCACTGCAACAATAAATGTTGGAGCTGTCTAAGACAGCAGTTCAAGTGCAGTGGTGTACAGTTGAAAGTGAAAGACCACTGCAATCAGCAGTGGTAACATGTAGGCAATTTGCATGCTGCCATCGGCAGTGTGCAAATTGCCTACACGTCACACTGCATCTGAACTGTCATAGACAGTTCTTACACCCCCACCCCAAACCCCTATGTAGCATGCTGGGAGCCCACCACAACATGCTCATGCACTCCCCCCCCCCGCCAACCGTATGGCCAACGGGGGTGCTCAATTCCCCATCGGCTCCACTATGCCCCCCAAAACAGATTTCCAGGTGCCATGCTGGGAGCCCACCCCAGTGTGGCAAACATCTGTATGGTGACGGGGGTGCCCAATCCCCCATCAGCTCCACTGTACCCCCAACAAAAAAAAAACACGACTTCCAGTTGCCACTCTGGGAGCCCACCCCAGTGTGGCAAATGTCCATATGGCTGACGGGGGTGCCCACTCCCCTGTTGGCTCCACAACTCCCCTCCAAAAAATAAACTTCCTGCTGCCATGCTGGGAGCCTGCCCCAGCATGGCAAAAGTCCTGAGTCGTCTTCTGAAATAAAAAAAAAAAGGTCCCTCATTGACTGTCTTGCCCCTCCCCAACCCATGCCCACCCTCTGCGCACCCACCTCCCACCCCATACTTACCTCCGGAGCCCAGCACGATGATCTTCAGTGGCCCAGGAACACGCCTGCACTCTTCAAAGCCGTCTGTGAAATGAAGAAATACCGTAAGCTGTATAATGGCATAAATGTTTTTTTTCAACTTTGCATCTCTTAGCTAGTTTAAACTAAAGTTTCAATGAAGTTTTGGAGTTTCACTCATGAACTCAGTCACTGTCATTTTGTTATTCAGTCCCAAAAGGTGATTTCATGGTCACTGTGTGGAACCACCTTTCGGATGGAGTAATGAAATGACAGTGTCACAGTTCATGAGGTAGGCCCCCCAAAACCCTTTGTTGAAAATTTGGTGAAAAAATTCCCCAAAATGACTGTTTTACGAGCATGCATTGTGCAGTTCCTACGCACGCTCGTAACTTCGCAAATTTTTAATATTTTCACTCCAGATTTTCAACATTGCCATTTTACCACACCTCCTTATGAGCAGCACAGCTGTCATTTTTCACATTTCACCCAAAATGTCTTTTTGTGCATGTAGCACAGAATGGTGCGGTCGGTGTGCGAAATCAATGTTCGGGACAGATTAGGAAAATCACAGTGACACTGTTCATGAGCAAAGGTCTTAAAATGGCTATGTTGAAAATTTGGTGACAAAAGTCCATAAAATGACTGTGTTATGAGCGTGCATTGCACAGTTTCCATGCACCCTTGTAAGTTCACGAATTTGTAATATTTTCAGTCCAGATTTTCTACAGTGGCATTTTTCCACACTTCCTTATGAACAGTACAGATATCATTTTTCATACCTTGCCTGAAATGTGTTTTCACACTTCCGGCACAGAAATGCGTGGTCGCTGTGGGAAATCAGTGTTTGGGACAGATTACGAAAATTACAGTGACACTGTTCGTGAGCGGAGGTCCCAAAATGCTTGTGTTGACAACCTGCTGTAAACAATCCCCAAACTAATTACATTACGGGTGTTTGTTGAGCAGTTTCTACACACACTGGTGACTTCACCAATTTTTTTTATATTTTCACTCCCGATTTTCAACATTGTCATTTTTTACACCGCTTCATGAACAGTACAGCTGTCATTTTTCACATCCTGTTCAAAACGTGTTTTCACACCTGTGGTGCCAAATGGTGTAGTCGCTGTGCAAAATCAGCTTTCAGCTAACAAACTGACATTGCCACTGTTCATGAGGTGAGGGTCACAAAAACCCATGCTGAAAAATTGGAGTGGAAATACCAATGAACGCCTGGGGCATTAGGGTTTCCGGCCATAATGCACCACCCTGTAGAGATTGACATCAGGGGTGTGACTTGGGATTGTCACCTGTAATGCTCATACCATTCCACCCCCCCCACACCCTGCAGCCAGTGAAAGGCATTGAGGTGTGCCTTGGACACTTTGGCCCCAAAGTTCACCCCATTCTTCTATACTGCACCCATCTCACTGTATTTCCTTATGGAATGGGGTGAGCATAAGGCCCAAAGACCCCAAAGCACACCGTGACACTGTCGGTGTCTGCAGGGTTAGGTGTGGTGAAATGGCATGGCCGTTATGCCTGACAACCCAAAGACACACCCCAATGCCTGTCAGTCTCTGCAGGGTGGTGCTGGGGTTGGCTTCAGTTCAATACTTCACTGCCATTCCTATTATGCATCTCTCTAGCTCCTACACTACCAATGCCAATGCCAGCAAGCAAACATTTGACATTGACAAATGCTTGTTTGTAAATTTGGAGCTGACTCTGCTGGTAATAATGTTCCCACTCACCACCGCTATTACTGGATCGGGTTGAGGTGGACCAGGAAGGGAATATTGGCCTTTGAACATTGAACAGGTTGCTATCCTGTACTGCTGGGTGGGATGTATGGGGTTGCAAGATGACCCAATCTACCATTTATTTTAGCATTTTATTGTCAGGCAAACATCATAGTGGTATAGTAGCACCACCACCATAGTTAGAGTTGAGAAGGCACTTTATTGTTACATTCCTATTTTGGCTGTTTACGACGTGACCATTTCTTGACAGAATGTCATGAAACTTACACTGTGCATATTTGTGTTCAAGATCTTGGGATCTGGCAATTATGAAGAGATTTCGTTAGTTGGTATTGTTCGATACAATGGCAAAAATGATAAAAAAATGAAAATTGCCTCAGATGAGGCTAATTCACATTACTCTCTTCCCCTATTGTCACATGCTCACACATCACATATCAAAGCTGCATTTTGTAGTCACCTGCAATAATGGTACTACATTTAAAGAATAACAAAAAGAGCCCAACCCCAGTGCCGCCAAAGAACCCCCATCCAATTCTGACACCAGGTGCCCAACCCTAGTATAGGAAACATTAATAATAAAGAAAAAAAAACTTTTCAGTCTTCTGTAGCCCAACCCTGGTAACAATGAAGAAGACCCTCATCCCATTCAGACTCCGGGTCTCCAACCCTAGTGTAGGAAACATTAATAAAAAAAAGTTAGTGGCCATCGGGAGCCCAAATCTCTTATTGCCAAAGACCCCCCCCCCATTCTGATAGTGGTTGCTCAACCCCTGTGTCAGACACTAAGTAATAAAGAGTAATTTCCCTTTCTTCACCCCACTAGCACCCATCCCTCCCTTTTCCTCCCTCCCTCCCCAACCACACTGCAATATTATCCCCTTCCCCCAGCCCACATTCAACTCATTCCAACCCATCTTCTCACATGCCACCCATCATTTAAACTAAAATAGGAAAAGATGACTGGTGCAGCCCTCTTCTCACATCCTCTGCTGTTTGCCACCTGAATTAACTAAACTGCGATTGTGAACAGCTAATTGTGGTTTTATTCATTGTGCTGCATTTCTCAGTTGGCATGGGGAGCTCAGCCCAAGTGCTTTCAAAACAACCAGGGCATCATACCAACCAAGGGAGGTCAAGCAGCTACTTTCCCTTCTAGTGGCAAACTGCATGGTGGTATAGGGGACAAGTTAGAAAGGAATAATGGTGCTGAAGTTGCAAAAAGTCAGTTAAGTAAAGAAGCAGACCAGCTGGGGTGGACATCAACACTTTCCTTAGGAAGGTAGTCTAGATCCTGGAAAATGAGTATAGCAATAGTAAAAGATGGGACGCATGCAAGAAGAGGGGACAAAGACAGACAAGAACTCAAGGAAGAGATTTCAAATTGAGGAGGGAAAAGACCAACATTGGAGAGGAAGGTTCTAAGATGCAAAGGAAGCATGGGCAAAACATACAGGAAGCAAAATCTAGGGCACAAGAGGAGGGAGACAGAAACACTGGAGAGTAGTATACACGAATGCCAGGGCCTGAGGTGTAAGATCTGTGAGCTGCAGGCAATAATGGCAGAGACCCAGGTGAACATGGTAGCTGTTACAGAAACCTTGGTCTCACAGTACTAGTACAGGGAAATATCTGTGCAAGCTACTCACTATACAGGAGATACAGGGGCAGGGAAGGGAGGAGGAGGACTGGCTTTGTTTATGAAGAATGACACATCCACTGTGCTCCAGGGACTCCCGTTCTTTCTCTCTGCCTCACCCCTGCTTAGCTTCTGGTCTGTCAGCTTTCTCCTACAGACTCCATCTCCCCTCTGGAATCAGCTCTCCCAAACCACTTGCCTTAAAGCATCTGCTTCGACACATTCCTTTTCCCACTTGCTCCTGCGCTGCCTCCTCCCCAGTCCTGCAAGCTAGTCCCTCAACTTCAGCCCCTTCCCCCTGACCTCTTAGTCTCCTCCTTCTGACACATTATTTGATTTGTTGACTTGCTTACACTGCTTGTTTTTGATAATTGCTGCAGTTACTGGGTGTATGATTTTGATCCTATTCTTGCTCCATAGCACTTGACTCTGTTATAATTGCAGTTACTGTTCTCTCTCTCTCTCTCTCTCTGTATTTGCTTGACTTTGTTATAATTGCTGAGTCTGTTCTCTCTCTCTGTTTGTATTTGCTTGACTTTGTGATGATTGCTGTGTCTGTTCTCTCCCTCTGTTTGTATTGTAACCTCTCATCCCCAGGTTGCACCTGGAAATGAGCCCTGGCTCAGTGTGCCTTTCCTGGTTACCAAAGTTTAAATAAAATAACTAAAAATAAATAATGGCCACAGAGGTAAAGAAAATGGGAGAGGGCAAAGAGGTGGAAGCATTGTGGGTTCAGGTAGTCACGGAAGCATAAGAATCATCAGGGCTGGTGTATTACATAGAGTGACCATCTTCTCAAAAAGAAGTGGCAGGAAAGTGGATGATGGTGCAAATAAGGAGGACAGCAGAACTGGCTGAGGTGTTGCTAATTGTGGACTTCAACAAGCGTGACATAGACTGGAATGCCCTGGAAGCAACAAGTGTTAGAAACCAGATGGCAATGGAGGCCTTGCATGAGGCTTTTCTAGAAGGCAAAGGAGCCTATGAGAAGGAGCCATTCTAGGTTTGGTCCTCACAAACAGAGAACATTAGGGAGGTCACAGTTAGAAAACCTTTCACCAGAACATGTGATTTGAAACAGGCCTGAAGGTAGAAAGTAGGTGCTCACAAACAAAAATATTGAGTTTAAGAGGGGTGATTTGGGTAGGATCAGGGAAATGCTGGAGGGGGTGGGGAATGCAGTGGGGATAGACAGCAAATGGGTAGTAGTTAAGCAGAAGTTGTTAAAGCTACAAGTCTTTGTGTCAGGGTGCCAGGTAAAAGCAGAATGAATAGGAGACCAATGCAGTACACAATAAACATGGGAGAGGCAGTGATGGAGAAAAGGAAGGTCTTTAAAAATTACAAGGAAAGACAGAAAGCAGAAAACAGAAAAGTGTACTGTACTTAAATAGGATCCAGGAGGACAATAAGATGGTGAGATGGGTGAAGCTGGGTCGAGAGCTAAGGATAGCAGAGGAGGTAAAGAAAGGAGACATGGCATTCTTATGCTGCATTCAGGAAAAACTTTAAAAATGGATAGATTAAAGAAGAGGGGATGGAAGGAGGGGGAAATAGCAAAAGCAGATATACTCGGTGAAAATGTCTGCTCATTACTGATAGTAGATGATAAGGGTCCACTACCAGAATATGGAAGTATGGTCTGGGGGATCAATATAAAACCAATCACTGAAAAAGGGGTACTGAAGGGCTTAAAAACTCTAAAGGATGACAAGCTATAGGGTTTGGTGGGTTTCACCCTAGAATACCAAAGGAAATGTGACAGAAGCTGGACATACACTCAGTGGATTGCTTCCAAAAAAACACTGCAGTCAGGGAGACTGATGAATGGTAAATGTGGTACCCCTGCATAAGAGTGCAAGCAAGGATGAGCCAGGGAACTACAGACCTGTCAGTCTGATGTCCATGGTTGGTAAAATGCTAGTGACTATTATTAAGAGAAGGTTGGTAGACATCCTATAGGCAAACAGATTCCAGGACAAACAGTAGCATAGACTCATCAGTCAGAGGTC
This sequence comes from Neoceratodus forsteri, assembly GCA_016271365.2. Classification (NCBI taxonomy): domain Eukaryota; kingdom Metazoa; phylum Chordata; order Ceratodontiformes; family Ceratodontidae; genus Neoceratodus; species Neoceratodus forsteri. The sequence goes on from CM028131.1 coordinate 1,182,879,063, forward strand.
GTCTCAAAAGAACCTGGTAGACTTTGTCAACTTGTTCATGAAGGAGGCTGACAATGGCCAGACAATGGATGTACAGTACCTATACTTTAGTGAATTCTTTGTTTCTGCTCTACATGAAAGGATGGTTGAAAAACAGAAAGATGTTTAGGTGGGGGACTACTTTACAGGGCAGGGCAGGAATTGTTTGGCATGAGATCACAGAAGGTTTTCTTGAATGGGGAATTCTTAGAGGTTAGAGTCACCAATGGGGTTCTCAAAAGATCATTCTTAGGCCCTGTCCTATTTAATATCTTTATATGTGATATTAGGAGAAGAATTCAAGAAAAGGTCTGCCTCTTTGCAGACAACACAAAACTCTGCAGAAAGGTGGGCAGTGAGGAGGATGTATGGATAGTGAGGGAGGATCTGGGACTGCAGGAGATATGGCCAAAGTTCTGGCAGCTGACATTTAAAGGGAGAGATTCATGTACAGTAGCTGTAATAGTTTTGAAAGCCCGTGAAACATTCTTTTAAATGAGATATTGGGCTCATCTGTAACTGTTACCACTCCAGATGACTCTGTCTATTCACTATTACTACTAGATACTGTGGCAGCCATTTGCATACCATTGTGATGTAATTGAGGAACAAGCAGTGCCTGACTACACTGAGTCAAGCACTGCATGTTCCATAATTTCATCATAATGTTCTAAAAATGGCTGCAATTCAGTATTAATATTGAACAGACTCAGTCATCTGTATTTCTGCAGTGCTACCAGCTACAGAAAAGCCCGATACCCAGATTTAAAGAACTTTTCATGGGCTTTCAAACTATGATGGGCCCCAAGCATGAATGTGGCACTTTAGTGCAAAAAATTGCGAAGTTATTCATCTAGGGGTCAGGAACCCAAAGACAGAGTACAGGACAGGGGTGGGGACAGTATTAGAAAAGTCTTCAGGGGACAGAGATCTGGTGTTGATAATAACAAATGATCTTACACAAATAGCAAAGTGTAACAGGGCAATGGGAAGGAGCAAATAGAATGTTGGGATGCATTAGTGGGGTCATAAGCAGTAGGAGAATATAGGAGATCCTGCCCCTGTACAGATCTCTGGTGCAGTCACACCTGGTGTACTGTATGCAGCTCTGGAGCTCACACTTGAGGAAGGATAGAGAGAGGTAAAGGCAGAAATAAAATTGCAACATTTGAGTAATTTGCCATGGGCGAGGAGGGTGTTCACTGAATTTTCTTTTTCAGCTGATCTGTGCCATACCAGTAGCACCTCATATGAGAAATGTGATTACACATTTGAGAATGAGCAAGGGCTGAGCTGCTAATTTTGTGTTTGTTTAATATTTGAAAAATTTATGGCTGTCTTCATTAGTAGGATCCCCACCAATCCCCTGTTTGTTGGCTGGGGAATGCACCATCATTTTAGGCAGTTCACTTTAGTTAAAAGGAGTCAGTTCAGGTGGTTATGCATCAATACTCAGATAGTCAGGGAGAAGATCAGTTAGTGCTACTGCTAGGCACTGGCTAACGTCCCGCACTAGAGTCCAGAAGCCCAAGCATGTGTGTGTCATGCAGCTCCTGCCTGCTGAAGCACAGAGCCTGATCCACATCTTGAGGCACCTGAGAGCTGCATCTTTAATCCCACCCACCCCCAACTGCATATCTAGTCAACTGCCTGAAAAAATCTGCACATGCAGAAAGGAGGAGAAGTAGCCCAAGTTGTGAGGGGGAGCTGGTAACACCAGAACTGTGAGTACTCTCAGGACTTGTCCTGCAGCTGGGATTGTGTATTAAGATTGCCACCAAAGCGACTGGGCCAGGGTCTACAAATATCTCAGTTGAGGTTTGCAGTTTTAGAATTGCAGTGGCTGTGGGGTTTGGGTTTAAAAAGAGTTTTCTGTTTTAAAGGCCACCACTGCTGGCCAGCCACCTGCAGCCACATTGGGCTTCACTGGCTGGGTACCCAGTGAAGCACAGGGAGCTCCCTAAGGTTTAAAAATGGTTTAAAACTGGTGGGAAGTGGGTAGTGCTTTCAATACAGGTGGGCTGGTATTACCAAAGGTTATAGTATTTCTATAGTCACAGTATTGCATTGCCCCATGTAGGCTGGGCCCCACTGCTGTTAAGAGTTATAAATAGGCTGAGCCTAGTCAGGCACCTATGTTTGATTCTGCACTTACAGTTCATTAGTTACAGTAAAAAAGAGAGCTGCTTTGCATTCCCCCATAACTTGTGAATATTTGCCATTAAACGTTTTTTTTTTTATTAACTGTGCTTTATCCCCCCAGTCACCCCAGACTGCCCCATCTGCCTCCTCTGCCCCAGCCCCATCACTCCGCCATCTCTGTAACTTACCTGCATGACCAAGCAGTGTCCCACAGTTTTCTCCCTGTGGTGGAGCCCCCCCCGGGGACCTCCTTAACCCAGAAAGTGTTTAGTTTGGATGTGGGTCGGACAGCCCAGTGGGTAGGTGCAGGGCCCATGAGGACAGTCTGTGTCATCCTGCAGGCTGGGAGTGTTTTCCCCATTTTTCTGATCCCCAACCCCTGCACACTCTGAGGGAGTGGTGGTTTGATGTGTGCTGATGTAATCTGCTGGGAGCATTCCCTTCCAGGAACTGCTGCTCTGGAGTCACCACCTAGGTGGCAATAATGCTGTGGAAGCTATAGTGCAGCAGAGCAAGCAACTCCCCCTCCACACAGAAGAGGAGAGCATCCAGTGGGATACTTAGTCCTGTTCCCCCAGCTGACCCCCAAATCGCCAAAGCCCATTCCCAAACCCAGGTCCCTGGCGTGATGGCAGGTGAAGCATGTATGCCTCTGTCATTCATGCCACCAGAATGGACAATAAATATTGGAATTTTATATTTTGTCTCATGAGCACATTATTAGTAGTAAGTCATGAATTGTACTTTTGTTGATTTTAAGGTCACATTGTGATTTTTCATGGGTAAGGGGACACTGTGGGGAGGTGGGCAGGCATTACATCCCAGAGGGTTGTACCACTCTGACACAAGGCTTACTTAAACATTGCTCTGGGTGGAGGCACCATGAGAAACTTAAAATATATCTGGATACAGCCCACTCCCATTTGGGAAATTCAGAACCCAGGTCCCTGAACCTTGTTTGAACCCACAAGGCAGGGGATAGTAACTACAACATCCACAATGACTCTGCTGGGATCTCCTGTTTACTAGACAGACCCCACAAAGAATCAACTACAACTGAGAACATTTTGTTCCCCAACCCCAAAAATAGTATCAAATGTCATGGCATGTGGAAGATTGTTCAGCTGGTGTGCAGGTGAGTAGCTGGATCCTCTGAAAGTAATAGTATTCCTTGGAGTCCCACTAGGGGCTGATATCAGTGGAGCTGAAGAAGTTCTGTCTGGAATTAAGTGTTTCAGCAAAATAGCTGTACAAGGACATTCCCTGGATAGCAACACCCAAAGTTTGATGGTATTGATAGAGGGCTGCAATACCATGAGTGGCACTAAACTATCCAATGGATTGAACCCAGACTGAGACAGTGCCAGGTGGACAATAGTGATGTACACCAGTGTGACCACCCCAAAGCTAGGAGTCCAGCACTTGACCAAACATTTTGAAGAAAGGTTTCCCAAGTGGCCAATCTTCACTTTCCGTCCATCAGAAACTCACAAAACCAACTAGGTCTCTTGCAGGCTCGATCTCCGCAGAGCTGACTCGGTAGTTCAAGCTAGAGTCCCAACACAGGCCTGCCTTGAACTACAGGCTGCTCTAAGCAGACCCTTTCAATCTGGTCTCTCTGCAGGACTAACTGGAACTCAAACTGTCCCTCTTAAATAAAGACAGGAATCATTGGAATCTGATTGGCTGTTTAGGCTGCCTAACACAGTTTAAGTCTTTTAATTGGCTGTAATTTAGGCACCCAAACTTTGTCCTGAAAATCTCCCATAAGTCTATATTGCACTCTCATGAGTCTCTGGACAAAATCCCAGTTCATGATTGGCTGAAGCTCTCCCAAAATGGTGGCTACAGTAAAAGACACTGTCCCAGATATGCAGTCCCACACGTTTAAAAGTCTGGTGCAGCCAGGAGATGAAGTATATTTATTTTATTTTATTTATTTATTTAGTTTTTATTGACCAGGTAAGTGCACTAGACAAATCCTGCTTACTTTCAGGCATGATCCGGGGGAGGGGGATACAGATGAATGCCAACTGACACTGAACCAGGTTAAGCTGTTGGTGGTATTTTTTGGTGAACAAAGGAAATTTGGCCAGGGCACCGGGGAAATTCCCCTGATCTTTTCGAGAACTGCCATGGGATCTTTAACATCCACCTGAACTACCACCAGAACAGGCAGATGGGATGATTATATTCTTCCCACACACTTGTAACCCCAACAGTTTGCTATTAAACAAGACCACATTTATTAAAATATTCCTCGTACTTTTGCTGTCTCTGCTGCCATCATACTGTCCTCCTAGGTGGCAGGTAGCAGTTCATGCATATTCATAATGGACTAATGCATATTAATGCGCCCTGTAAACAGCCCTCCCTTAAACTAATTTTAAACTGTAAAGAGGCTTCTGTGCCACATTGGTAAGGTCACCAGCCTCTATTTAGCTTGCCAGGGCACCAGGACCACTGAATCACTCCTCATTTTGCCTGCAACATCGTGGGTGGCACATCAATGCACTTCTTGCTCATGTGCGGTCAGTGGCAGCACCAGAAACATGCCAGCAACTCATGATTAAAGATTTTAGCCCAAACTGGGCTCAGTTAACAAAATGGGCTGCATGGAGCTTGCCGGGAAGCAAAGGGGCACCAGGAGGAGTTTGGGGGGGATGCCAGCAGCAGCAGCATGTTAGAAAAACAGGAGAGAACAAGGACATAGGACAATTAAGGCAAGCCCTTAAGGGGGGTTACACAAGATAGGCAATGCCCAGAAGATGGGAGGAGAAAATGTATTGTGGAAAGCCTCCAAGGTCCTGCATCCAGAAGTTGTCCAAGAGTATCTGATAGCATTGCAGAATGTCTTTGGAGAAACGGAATCCAGTGAAGATCTGTTGTGAAAGTTCAAGAAGACAAAGCAAGAAACAAGAACCATTGTCCATCTTTTTGAACTGCCTAGAAAGAGCCTTGTAAAGAGTATTTTGGAAGGTAGGTGTGGCATTCCAGGGCTTGAACCAGATGAGACTGGAACATGTACTCAAGGCTGCCTGCCATTCTACTTTGTTCATTCTCAAGTTATGCTTCAACTCTCCATCTCACGGAGTGCTGATGAGAGAATTCAGAGAAGCTGAAGAAAAAAAAACAATGGGGACTCTACTACAGTTCAACTGCTGTTATGCAAGTCACGGAAAATGTACACTCTTGAGAGACCAATGAGTAGAAAGAGTGTTAAAAGAATACAAAGAAATGATTGCAAAAGCTAAAATACCTCTCAATAGTGGACAAGATGTCCACCCAAGCCAACATGTTTCCCCAGTCAACAATAATCTCTCTGTCGTGGGTGTAAGAGTGCAAGCACAGACATAAACTGAAGACTGTGACCTCCACACTCAAGTCAATGAATTGCATAGTCTGGTAACAGAAATGAAGAGATGCAATACGCAGTCCATGGCCTGGCAGACGAAGTGAAACCCAGAGCAAGGACAAGCATTAGTCAGCGTCCCTGTCAAAGCCCCAAATGCCTAACCTCCAAAACAAAGTAAATTAGACTGGAGACCACCACCTGATGCACCACCCAGACCAAGTCAGTACAGACAGAGTGTTCTGTTACAAGTGAGAGAAAGAAGGACACATGAAGAAAGAATGCTGATCACAGGAAGATCTCTGAAGAGTCACCACTAAACTGCTCTAAAGAAAAGCAGGGAACCTTCCCTGAAGCCATGTAAGGGAGTGCTCTAGAGTCCCATTTGCAAGATGTTCCAAATCCTCTATGCAACCCTGAAGTGCTAAATCTAGAGTCAAACAACAACAAGAGACTTTATCAGAACACCTTAACAAGTTAGTTGGTCCTTCAACTGAAACAACCATCACAATCAATGGGAGTCCACCCGGGCTGTTCTTGATAGTGGATTTTAAGTCAACATAATTTTCAAGGACTGTTATGATAAACATCTAACTGAGAACAATAAATTACAACCATCGGAAGGTCTAAATGTGTTGGGACTAGTGTTGCTCAAATGGATCTGGCCAAATCCGGTTCTGCAGGTATCTGCCCTTTTGAGGCAGGATAGTGGGTCCTTTTGCAGCAGGATAGTGGATCTGTCAGATACTTCCGTTATCTGCCTGTGGATCTGGCCCTCGGATCCTTTTTTGGATCCCACGTTATCTGACGGCCTGATCCAGGCATACAGGGACCTGCTGATACCAGTGAGGTCTAGAGAAGAGAGAAGAAGGAATGCCCAGAGGGAAGTTCATTTTGTTTTGTGCATAGCATCCTAGAAAGGCTGTGACATAGGTCTTTTTTAGCTGAGGGAAGTTGCCTTTTGGTTGCTTGTGTCCCAAGACAGCTTGGATGCTTGTGTCCCAAGACTGCTTGGATACAGCTACACTTTAGGTTGCTATAGTTGAGTGGGGAGCAGTAAAATAAAGAAAACACAATATAAACTGTGTGTTTGCTGGTATGGGGAGCATTGTAATTAATAACATATATAGCTTTTGTTCTTGCTGGAGTGGGGAGAATGAAAATAAAACAAACGAAACCATTTAAAAAAATATATATATACAGTACAACGCGCTGTGTTCTTGCTGTTGTGGGGAACAGAAAGGCACAATGCAAAATTGGAAGGGACTGGGTAGTGCAGCAGGAGCCAAATAGGACTGATTGACTCACTTGAGGGAGTCGGATAAGCCCAACCCTCCTTCTCCCATCCTTCCCTTCCCAAGCTTATCAGCCTTTATAGGGGAGGTGCTGGATCAGGATTTGTGCAACTAGGGACTGATTGTTCATTCCATACCAGTCAATGGGATGACAAGAGACCACAAATAACATGGTTAGCCCTAGTAGGGGTGAACATTCCAGGGGAAGGGGTAGGCAGCATGAAGTGGGGGCAAGCTGGAAGGGAGCTGGGGGGTCGGTTAGGGGCATAGGTTGGATAGTAGACTGCAACAACTGTGGGGCAGCTATCTTTCCAGGGGTCGCATGGAGAGCAGGAGGATGCCTGGTATGCAGGCAACCTCAACGGCTCAAGGAAGAGATTAGGCAGTTGAGGGCAGAAATAAGATGAGGGAAAGGTATAGATTGATGGATTTATCCAGGATTTTTCAGTGACCCAGAGGATTGCTGGCAACCCAGGCCAAGGGGAGCTAGAAGAGAAGAAGTCACGAGACCAATATTGCCACCTCGGGAACCACTGGGTAAAGAGGAAGGTGGTGGAGAAGGATAGGGAACAGGGACAAGAAAGGCCCTGGAATAGGTAGCAAATGCAGGCCTCTCAATAGTATGCCAGGGAGGACTCAGGGTGGGGGGGGTCACACAACAGGTTCTCAGTGCTGGCTTCACTGGAGGAGATGAAGCGGGAGGATGTGGAAGATCTCATAGACATGGCTGATGAGGAAGAGATCACTCACAACCCAGGGGGCATTGGCAGGGTGACTAAGGAGGGCAGAGCTCAATGGATAAGGATAAGGGACAGGAGTGAGGAGACTGGGCAGGGGCAGTAGATAAGGAGGGGGAGAAGGGGAGGTACAAGGAGATAAGGGAAGGGTAGCATCAAGGGGAAGCAGCAGGAGAATCCCAGTGGAGTGGGGTGGTGAAATCAGGGGGAAATGGGGAGGAGAGTGTGGGGCAGTGATGGGGTGGAAGGGGGAGCAGCAGCTGGGCAATTGGGACCAGAAAACCTGGCAGGAGGGGAAAAGGCTAGACAAGGCAAGCAGAACAAGGAAACAAGAGTGGGATCCAGGTGCTGGGGGATTCAGTTCTGAAGGGGATCAGATGGGGGAGCAAGGGGGAGAGGCATACTCGAATATGGGTGGAGGCCATGCTAGGCATGACAGCAGACATAGTGTGACAATCCATTCCGAAGTTTGCTAGGAGGGTTAGGGAGAAACCTCACATAGTTCTGCACTCTGGAACTAATGACCTGGCGGGTAATGTGGTAGATGTAGTCTGGGGGAGATTTGAGGAGCTGGGGAGGATTTGTGAGGAGGCAGAAAGATCAGTAACCTTCTCAGAGGTGCTTCCTGTACCCAGGGCAAGCACCGCAAAAAAGCTGAGGATAGAGGAATTTAACATGTGGTTAAAGGAAAGGTGTCCATCCAAGGGGTATGGGCTGGTTGGGGGTTGGAAAAGACCTGGGAGGGCAAGGATCTCTATGCCAAGGACAGGCTTCACTTAAGTGGTGAGGGAAGGAGGGTCTTGAAACAGAAACTGGAGGAATACTTGACAAATGATGAGATTTTAAACTAGTTGGGGGTGGGGTGGCAAGTGGGAAGGAGTTCGGCAGGATCCTCAGGCAGGGAAGCTGGACGAGCTTACCCCCCATGCTGGCAGCAGTGGACAAAGGGAGAGGTCAAGAAAAGGTGCAGGAAAGGGAGAGCAAGTAGGGAGAGGGAAAAGGAAGTGGGATGGAGGCTGGTAACCCTGAACGCTAGAAGTCTAGGGAACAAAACAGCAGAGCTACAGCCTCTCATGGCAGTTGGGGAGGTAGATATGGTGGTCATTACTGAGACGTGGGCCACCCATTACCATGACTGGGACCTGGCAGTACCAGGATATAGGATTTTTCGTAGGGACAGGTTAAAAGGGAAAGGGGGGGTGGCACTGTATGTGAGGTAAAAGTCTGAAGTGTGTCAGAGAGGAAGGGGAGGAAGGCAACACAGAGTCATTATGGGTGCAGCTCCAGTACTCAAAAAATAGGAAGCTCAGGATGGGAGTGGTGAACAGGCCACCCTCTCAGACTGAGTTAGACAAGGTTCTAGAAGGACAGATCAGAAGGAACTGTGGTAAGGGAAGTACAGTGATTGTGGGGGGCTTCAACCTGCCTGGAGTTGATTGGGGTACCACAGCCACCACAAGTAAGAGGGAGCAGATACTTCTGGATACCTTCCAGGACAGCTTCCTACTGCAGATGGTCAATCAGCCAACCAGGTTAGGGAACACCCTTGACCTCATGCTGGCAAGTGGTGAGTTTGTGAGGGAGCTGAGGGTGGAGAAACTGCTGGTGGGGAGTGACCACCACTTGGAGTGGTTTAAGATAGACATGGGGAAAGAGGGAGTAGGATCGGGTACAAGAGTGATAGACTTCAGAAGGGCCCACTTCAGGAAGATGAGGAAAATTGTACAGGGGTAGCTGGCCAAGATCAATCCAGACATGAACACTAATCAGAGGTGGGAGGTCATTAAATGGGGTATAGAGGAGGCAACCACAACATATACAGAGGTCCAGAGTAAGAGGGCTAGGGCTATGAAGCCTAGCTGGGTGAGCAGGGAGGTCGTGGAGAAAGTAGGAGAGAAATTAGCTGCCTTTAGAAGGTATAAAAGAATGGGGAAGGGATGGACAGAGAGGAAAACCTGAAGCAGTCAAGAGAGGTGACAAGGGCAGTCAGGGCTACCAAGGCATCCTGGGAACTCAGGCTGGCACAAGGCATTAAAGAAAAGGAGAAGAGTTTCTTCTGGTACATCAAGGAGAAAAGGTTCTGCATAGACCAAATAGCGAGGATTAAATATGGGAGGGGGGGGTATCAGGGCTGAACAGGCGCAAGCATTGAATGAGTACTTCTGCTCAGTATTTACTGAAGAGAAAGGGGAGCAGTACCCAGGGGGCCTGGGGGGTGAGAGTGGGAGGGGAAGATGTGACAGACAGTGAAATCCCAGTGGTCAGGGTGCTGGAGAGTTTGAGGGCACTGAGGGTAGACAAGGCACCAGGATCAGATTGCATACACCCCAGGGTACTCGGTGAGCTAGCAGAAGTCCTGGCAGAACCCCTGGCAGGCCTGTTCAATGCCTCCCTGAACTCAGGGAGCATACTGCAGGACTGGAGGATTGCACGTGTAGTGCCCATCCACAAGAGTGGTCCCAAGGATGAGCCAGGGAACTATAGACCAGTAAGCCTCACATCCATTGTGGGAAAGCTGAAGGAGACAATCCTGAATGAGTAACTGTTTCCCTCCTACAGGCTAATGGGCTATAGGACAGCAGGCAACATGGCTTTGTTTCAGGCAGATCCTGTCAAACCAACCTGATAGAGTACTATGACTGGGTAACCAGGCAATTAGACAGGGGCCATGCAGTGGAAGTCCTGTACCTGGACTTGAGTAAGGCATTCAATTCAGTGCTGCGTAAGAGGCTAGGTAGTAAGCTGGAAGGCACAGGGGGCAGAGTGAAGTTGGTGGGAAGGGTAGTGTACTGGTTGCAAGGGAGACAGCAGAGGGTGGTGGTGGGAAGGGAGCTCTTGTCACCCAGGCCAGTGACAAGTGGGGTGCCACAGGGCTTTGTTCTGGAGCTGGTGTTGTTTGGGATCTTCATAGTGGACATCTTAATATGCATGAAGAGCAAAATTAGCCTGTTTGCAGGTGACACCAAGATGGAAGCAGTAGTGGATGATTTAGAGGGGTGGCGGGGATTGAATGATGATCTGGCAAAACTGGGGGCCTGGTCAGACACTTGGCAGTGGGGGTTCAATGCCAAGAAATGCAAGGTGTTACATTTTGGGGCAAAAAACCCAAAGAGGAGCTAACATCTGGGGGGAGGGGGGTTCAGCTAGCCAGGATGGAGGAGGAGAAAGATCTGGAGTTGATCATAACAGAAACAATGAACAACTCTGCACAGTGTAGAAAGGCATCTGTGAAGGCTAACAAGATGCCAGTTTGCATTGCCAGAGGCATATCCTCCGGGGAGGGGGGAGTAATCCTGCCACTGTATAGGTCACTGGTTAGACCACACCTGGAGTGCTACATGCAGTTCTGGCAGCCGTACTTGAAGAAGGACATTAGGTTACTGGAGGCGGTGCAGCATAGGGTAGCAAAATGATGCAGGGGCTGGGGGACTTGCCCTACGAGATCAGGCTGAGGGAGTTGAACATATACTCCCTGGAAGGGAGGAGAGAAAAGGGGGACATGATTGAAAACTTCAAGTACATAAAAGGAACAAATAAGACTGACAAGGAGAAGCTTTTCCAGTTAAGGAGATGGAGGAACACCCGAGAGTACAAGCTGAGATTGGAGGGGAAAAGGTTCAGGAGAGAAATGAGGAGACACTTTTTCACAGAGAGGGTAGTGTCACAGTGGAACACATTACTTTAGGAAGTGATAGCCTGTAAAATAGTGGGCTGCTTCAAAAGGGGATGGGACAGGGTAAGGGGGAGGATCACTGGAAGGGGGGGGGCAGCTGCAGTATAAGGGTTGCTAGCTGCACAATCGAGCAGACTCAATAGACCGAAAGACCTTTATCTGCTGACAGTTTTGTATGTTCATGTGTTCATATAGAAACATCACATGAGACTGCATGATGATCACCCTTTTCAAGAATGATTCCATCGCCTGGCCCCAAAAGACATTGCTGATGTAAGAAGACATCTTCAGGAACTGCTTACAGCAGAAATTATACAAGAACTTAGAAATCTATTATAGTTGTGTGCAAGAAAAATGGTACAGTTCACAACTGTGTTGACTACAGAATTTTGAATAGGTGAAACACCCCACATTAGTACATGATGTTGAGGATTCATTATCTCAAAGGCAGAAATGGTTCTCAGTTCTGGATTTGAGGAGTGGGTACTACCAGATCCTGATGGCTCCTGAGGATAGAGGGGAAATCCCTTTCACATGTCCACTTAGCCTTCATGAATTCCTTCATATGTCCCAAGGTATATCTGGTGCCACAGGAACATTCTAATGCCTCATGGAATGTGCAGTCAGAGACATGAACCTCCTAGAGTGCCTGGTCTACCTTGATGATGTTATTGTTTTCAGTAAGACCCTTGAGGATCACAAGGCTCATCTGATGAAGGTACTGTACTGACTTGACAAATGCCAACTTTTCCAGAGTTCCATCAAATACATCAGACATATCATGTCAACTGAAGGAACAAGCAAAGTTGAAACCTTGACCATGTGGCCCCAAGTCAAAGAACCTGAAAGCCTACAGCATTTCCTAGGCCTTTCTGGGTATTACAGATGCTTCATCAAAGACTATTCCCAAGCAGTGAGACCACTGCTAACTCAAGGTTACCCACCAACAAAAAAAAGGCAAAACGTACCCTGAAGTTACATATCTAACCAAAAAGTATTTCAAGCCAAGTGGCCCATTCAGCCAGAGATGGGACGCCCAGTGTAACAAGTCATTCCAAGAAATCACGCGGTGTATGCTGGAGAGGATGCAGCTGGAGCTGGTCGCGAGGGCTGAGATCTGGAAGCCCCCCCCCACGAAGCAAGTGGGTTTGGACTCCCTAGGCAGTAGGCTCACTGCAGCTGGCACAGGTCTGCATTTGGTCATGAGGGCAGCAGTCGGGAAGCCCCCCCCCCCGAAGCTCGGCTACAAGGCACCGGAGGAACTTCTATACGCACTGTGTGCTGGAGAGGATGCAGCTGGAGCTGGTCGCAAGGGACAAGATCTGGAAGCCCCCCCGCATGAAGCAAGTCAGTTTGGGCTCCCCAGGCAGTGGGTTCACTGCAGCTGGTGCAGGTCAGCGTTTGGTCGCGAGGGCAGCAGTCGGGAAGCCCTCCCCCCCTGAAGCTCAGCTACAAGGCACCAGAGGAACTTCTACACGTGCTATGTGCTGGAGAGGACACAGCTAGAGCTGGTCACGAGGGCTGAGATCTAGAAGACCCCCCCCCCAAGAAGCAAGTTACGGACTCGGGAGCCGAGCCGCATACTGAAAGGGAGCTGGTCCCTGGGTGCATTTTAGGTCGACCCAGCTATGGAGACTGTTTTTCTACACACATATCTTTACCAGTAAACAGTGTTTTTGACTGAGATGTTGCTGTTACCTTAATTGAGCTCTACCCTAAGGATACTTGTTTTTCGAACATGCACCTTTAGAGATTGTCCTTTATACTGAGAAATTGAGTTAGCTACACATGTGCTTTAAATTCAATTTTACTCGCCTAGCCCTGGTAGCAGCTCCTTAAAAGCAGCAGTAGCATTTAATATCTATGTTTAATTTCAGCATTTAACTTCTGCTTACTTCAGTTTTGGGCCTTCCTTTGTTAGAATTTATAGCCAGGTAGCTTCCATGTTATTTTATTCTAGAGAGGAACATCAACTGCACGCCAGGTTTGTTGCGTACATGCACCTTAGTGAGTACCCTGTTATTCTGTGTAATAGTGGAAGCTAAACTGGTACTTTAAATCCAAATTACTCGCTAGCCTTGGAAGTAGCTCCAAAAAGGAGTATTAGCTCTTCATATTTAATATAGTTTCTGCATTTATCAGCCTATTTTCAGCCTGTATGCTTTGGGGCCTTTCCTTTGTAGAACCCAGCCAGGTAGCCTGCATGTTAATTTAGTGCTGCTGTTGAGCCTTGTCGATTGGCTCACACTAAGAATTTTCCTGTTCTGCTTCAAACCGGCATTGCGAGTGTCCTACTATATAATCCCCTACCTGTTTCTTTGCTCTGCAGTCAGTTTGGGCTCCCCAGGCAGTGGGCTCACTGCAGCTGGCGCAGGTCGGCGTTTGGTCATGAGGGCAGCAGTCGGGAAGCCCTCCCCCCCAAAGCTTGGCTTCAAGGTGCTGGAGGAACTTCTACATGCGCTGTCTGCTGGAGAGGACACAGCTGGAGCTGGTCACGAGGGCTGAGATCTGGAAGCCCTCCCCCCCACGAAGCAAGGTACGGGCTCAGGAGCCGCGCCGGAAACTGAAAGGGAGCTGGTCCCTGGGTGCTTCGCAGTCGCTGCCGCGACTGCTCCCCGCCTGCCCCCCAATGCCCTCCCACCCTTTGTTGGTGTTAGTTATATAGGCATAGGATCTCGCGTCACTAAAGCTGTCTCGAGGGGTTCTATTTATTAAGTATTGAGTTTTCCATCTGCTCATTATCAGGTTTAGACACTTGAGGTCACCCTTCCTGTCTAAACCTCTATCAATTTCTGACTGCTTAGTTTGATATTGTTGTTACACTATAGCTACCTACTCACACCTCCCCTACTGTTCTACAGTCTGTTTCTCCTGCTAATCATGATTCACTTAACCATACTCTACCTACCCACCTTGGCTCTCTTGCTATAGGTCCTCTCTCTTCCCTCTGGCCCTATACTGCTCGTGTCCCCCCACTTGTCCTACTTGCTAGTTAACTTCCACTTTTCTAACCTCCTATGTGACCCATTACCAAGGCATCTCTCTCCTGAATTTCGGGCTTGCCCTAAAACACATTGGGCCAGATATTCAAACTGCGCTTATTTTATGAATGTTCTTGCGCTGCACAAAATAGTTGTGCAGGGTGTGTCCAGAGCGAGCATTCAAAGGAGTTGCGCCTTGAGCAACACCTTTGAATATCACCCCCAGCCACTGGCACAGTGGAACTTGCGCCACCGCAGTTGTCAGAGGGAGTATTCAACGGCGGTATGTTAGTACCATTGCGCCATGCTAAAACCCCATATTCAAAGGTGACATGCAAATGGGCCATAATTCATGCAAGTGCAGGGGGCCATTTGCATCTGATTATATCCTCATTTGCATGCCATTAGCATGCAGGTGTGCTGATCCTCATGATTTGCACCTGGCGTCCTGCCAGGCAGCAGCCATCGGGACTGATGCCCCTGCAGCCCGATCACGGGCAAACAGTGTAGAACCCCCACCCCCACTGGTCCGATCACGGGCATAGTTTAACCCCACCACCAGCCCGGACGCAGGCAGCAATGTGGCTCCCCCCCCTGAACACATCCACATCCTCCCCGAGAGACCTGCTTACCCCTATCACATGGATCCGCTTGCTCAGGTCATCTGTCCCCATGCTATCAGTCCAGCCGTGCGCTACTAGAATGGGTGAACAGACCTTTGCTTATTTTGCCCCTAATTTCTGGAACTCACTTCCAACCCAGGTTAAACTCTCCCCCTCCCACCACTCCTTTAAGAGGTCACTTTTCTCTCACCTCTATGCACTTGGAATCTGTAACTACAACTAACTGTGTGTCTCCTCCCTCTTTTTCCTGTTTTGAGGACATCCAGGCGTTACCTATCTTGTTGCATCTAGCTTTCGTTTGTTATAACATATTGTGTACTGTTTAGCTTTTTATATCTTATTTCATCTAGTTGTTACAGCATATTGTGTACTGTTAGCTGCTTATATCTCATGGGTTCCTCCCATACTGCTGTGACTGTAATATTTTTACTGTCTTGTTGTTGATGTCATCACTGTACTGTTATGTTGTACTGTCCCGGGTCGTGCCTGAAAATAGGCAGGACTGTTGCCTAGTGCAATTACCCGGTTACCAAAAGCTAATAAATAAATAAATACAGTAACCCAGCAAAACCCTATGCTGTTGTCTGACTATGCTGTTTACTGCCTGCCTTGTTTGTGCCATGCTATTAACTTCCTACCATTTGCTTTGAAATTCTCTTGTTGATATTGCATTGACCTTGCTCTGTATGTTACTCTTATTTTAATTGCTCTTGTCGTTGCCTGTCATGCTTGAATGTATCTTTGTAATCTCCTGGGTCACACCCGAAGATAGGCACTTGGCTGTGTAGTGTGCTTACCTGGTAAACAAAAGCAAATATATAAAATAAATAAATATGTTCTGCGTACAGACACCAACCTCTGTGGACTTCTAGCTGTTCTGTACCAAAGTCATCCTGAAGGACTGAAGCAAGTTGCCTTTGCTAGAAGGAACTTGAACACTGTCGAAAGGAACTGCCCTATCCACAGATTGGAGTTCATTGCACTCAAATGAACAATTGTGGACCAGTTTCCAGAATGTTTGTACGGGGCACAAATCACTGTCAAAATGTATCATGACCCTTAGCATGAGTAAAAACAACTGCAAAGTTAGAAGCTGCTGGACACAGAAAGTCCTCCACTTTGTCATCCTATGACTATTGTGTAGAATACAGACCTGACTTGAGCTATGTGGATGCTGTTGCCTTGCCAAGATGACCAAATATATCTGACACTGACAATCAAAGGTGGGTATGAATACCAGCACAAACTGTTAAAGCACTGTGCAAAATGTTTGACACAGATGAGACACAGTCACCTGCAAATGCTCAACTTCTCATACAGAGTCTTGGCCCCCCTGGCAGCTGTCTGCCAAATGCCCACTGCCATCTTGCTGTACTAGATCTGTCCGGTCTCCCACAGTCAGCTCCCCAAGATCTACAAAGAGAACAAAGAATGGACTCTTGCTTGAAAGACAATGGGCCCGATTCTCAAAGCTCCACATATGGCACAAGGTGCCTGCCTCGGACAGCAGTGACTCAAAGGGCACCTTACACCACAATGTATGGATTTCAGGATTTTCAAAGGCCCCCCGTGACAAACCAGGAGCCAGTGCACCAGTCCACCTATGCACCAGGTCTGCTCAAAGGTGCTGGGTGCACCGGGGTGCTTGCAGCAGCAGCATGCTGCCATATCCCCTAATTCGGGAATATCTAAATCCTCCCAGAGGGCACATTTCCAAGTTCTGTTAGTACAGCCAGGGCTGGTCTAACAATACTTGCACCACCCACAGAGCCCTCCCTGGGCAAGAGGGAACATGTGCAACCACTACCTGTTTGTGGTCCCCTATGCCCCCACAATGGCTGTGGTTTAATGTATTTGTCCTGACCAACGGTCGGACAATACACAGGAATAACATATTAGACAGACTGATGTGTGTATCATCAATAGGGATCCTAGGTAATGGTACTTCATCCAGAGATGTATGTATTGTTTTCATCAGCCATGTTGCCTACAGTAGAATACAGTTACAGGTAGGCAATGTCTGAATCATCTGTCTCTACTGTCATTGTCTTCTTGCAGAATAATTATAATATTGTGTTGCTGTGAGTTAGTTATATATAGTCGCATACTATTCAGGATTGTTTGCAGTACCCTACACATTATTCCTAACCTTCCTAGAGTGCGCCCCAATTGCCCGCAGCTTGTGGCAAACCTTCCAGATTTGTCTTCTGTTTGGCACATGGACACAGTTGCCGCAAACTGTAGGACTTTACTGCTGGGACCCTACCTGATAGAGAATCTGGCACAGGGTCCCTGGTGCACCAGCAATCAATGCAAGTTGCCATTGGTGCAGCTTGCACCAACCTTTGAGAACTGAGCCCCATGTCTTCACCCTGAAAAAGGGGCATATGCCACACAAGTATGTAACACTGATCCCAAGATAAAGTTGCTACTGTGGGAGTGAACCAAGCTAAAAATCAAGAATAACTTCTTGCACCAAGAAATCTAGGGATCACAGGGTTTCTCAAAGCTGCAGATGGTGCTACAGCCAACGTTCAAAAGAGCTGTGTTGCATACCCTGCATGATGACATGGGACAGTTGGAAGTGAGTGAACTTTGGATCTTGTTTGTGCTCACTTCCATTTACCATGTACAGAGAGTGATGTGGCACAGTACTGCAAAACCTGCAACAGATGTGTGAGACACAAAGCTCTGTCAAAGAGGGGCAGCCCCTCTAGTAAACATAGTTACAAGTGTAACCATGGAGTTGGTATGCATATACCTTCTGAATTTGGAGCCAGACTCTCAGAACATTGCAAACATCTTATTAGTGACTGACCACTTCTCAAGATAAACTCAAGCCTATTGAACAAAGGGCCAAAGGACAATAACTGTTGCACGAGTCCTAATTGAAAAGTTATTTGTACACTATAGAGCCCCACAATGTATCCATTCAACCAAGGGCAAGATTCTGAAAGCCATTAGCTAAAAGAAATGCTGTCTCTCTGGGAATAACCAAGACACAAACTACCCCATACCACCCTCAAGATAATCCTCAGCCTGAGTGGTTCAGTCAAACTCTACTAAACATGCTAAGTATGTTGGACCCAAAGGAAAAAAGCAAGTGGAGTCAACAAGTCAGTGAACTAGTCCATGCATACAACTGCACCAAAAGTGAAGGCACTGGATTCTCTACATATTGCCTTTGATAGGGAAAATCACCTTCCTGTGGACTTGTTTTTGGTGTCTTCTGCCAATGTTTCTTGATCAGAAAATTACTGGTAGTATGTGAAGAGATTGAATGAACAGTTTAATGCTGCCTACAAGTTGCCTTTGGGCACCGCAGCAAACCATATCAAAGCCAGTAAAGATAGGTATAGCAAAATGGTGAAGGCACATGAACTGCTCCCAGGAGACAGTGTTCTGTTGAGGAATTTGGGACTGCCAGGAAAGCACAAAATTGCTGATCACTGGGGCAATACCCCATACATTTTAATGGAAATGGTGTGAAACATGCCAGTCTCCAAGATTCATCCTGAAGTAGAGTCAAGTAGATCCCAGATTATCCACTGAAACCATTTGTTGCCTGTTGTACAATTGGTCCCCAGTGATATAGTAGACCCTGTAGAACCTCCAAAACCCCAACTACTTGATATGCTATGTGGAGACAAAACACAAAGCGAAATACAGGGCAATCAGACATTGCTTCACTTAGAACTGAAGTTCAAGTAGATCAGAAGGACTTAGACTCTGAATCTGAAGAAAGGATGTACTATAATAGAAGGGATCTCACCAGACTGTTCAAGGGTTCAAATGGAACAAGTAATGAGTCAAATGTCTCTGTTGCAGAGCTCACAACAATTGTTGTGGACTCTGAAGCAACATCAGTTTTACCCTTGAATGATGGGCTCACATCTCAGAAAGTGTCAGAGGAAGAAATTGGAGAACCTGTAGAGCCAGTAGAAACAACTGATACAACAAAGAAAATTGCAGAACCCATTTTGACTGAGGATGCTTCATTGCTGGTCAATGAAACAGGACAGATACACCCAAAATCCAAGGAAGATGTCACTGTTCCACTCCATTGCTCTGAGAGAACTGTCAAACCCTTGCTCAGGTTAATCTATGACTCTCCAGCTGCCCCTACCAACTTGCCAATGCATTTAGCACACAGAAGTAGCTATGGCACATCCAGACCTCTTCTTTGAATTGTATTTTGCAAAGCTCAGACCATATCCCCAGAGTGGGAGGCAAAGTAAAGGATAAAAACGTAGGTTAAATTTTGATATCGTACTGATCAATGTTATAATATTACGCAAAGTTACAGACTTGCCTATTCCTATGGTATGCTGAAGACTACAGTCATGACAGCTGTTTTATGACTACAAAAGGACTTTCATTTTCTGTTGTTAGACTAGTTGTATTTATCTAGACTAGGACATATGGTATGCCTACTTCATTCAGGAAACAATGATCAAAATAGACTGTTTATGCTAACTGTGTGTTTTGTTGTATCATTGTTACAGATGGGCTGTGTTGATGGACTTAAAATCTTGATACGAATATCAAGTATTTATGCAGGGGAAAATGTAACCCTCTTAAATAGTGGGCGCAAACTTGTTCTTCCTCTTAATGCCCCAGGACAGTCCTCTTTGATTGTTCACTCTGGCCCCCCTCTTTTGATATTGCAGCCTGGGTTTGGACTGGAGGAATGGATTGCTGAGCTGCTGTTGATCTGTGGTTCAGAATATTCGTACAGCGTGTGCACATGTTTGGGTAGCCACCCACTCAAACATGCAAGCTGACCACTCAGACTGTTTCCTCGGTGATAAGCACACCCGCTGAAAGAGACTGTCTCCACTGCCACAACCTACGGAAATGGAAAAGGACTCCCTTTAGTATGCTCCAGCCCCAGGGACACCAGTTAGGGTACTGGGGGGCCTGGAGGCACACTGTGGGAGAAGTAATAAAGCTGCATGTGCTTGGTATCATTGCACCTGTGAAACAGCATGGCTGAGCAGTATTAGTAGAGGGACACTGTGCTGACTAGGGAATGAAATCACGTAGCTTCTGAAGGCATGGAGAAAGCCCCGTGACACCCCAAATCACCACTGGAAAATAAAGAACTGAGTGTGCTACAGAACTGGGGTTCAGCCAGAATAAAAGCTGGGCAAGAGCCCAAAGAAAGTAAATTTATTTGGAAGCAGTGTTTATTCCTGTCAAGCAAGCCACTATCTTGCTGACTGCTGACCTCAGTCACAGTCAGTAGAAGGTCAAGGATCTCAGCATGTGATTCAAGAGAGATTCTGGAAGAGTGTCAGTGTTGCTTGCTTGGTGCCTTCCACAAACTGATAGGGCATAATGTGTACATTCTGCATACTAATTTAAGAGGCCAACAACTTGTTGTGCCAATTCTAAGCTGTCTTTGCCAAGGAAATGCTAACAGCAGATCCAGAACAAGACAGTTGGCAGTGTGCTCTCACAGAGTTAAAAGGTCTTGATTTGCTGGTGAGTACCAACTCAAAGATGACTGCTGGGCTTCCACGGGCAACAATTATATCAGAACAACACATCTTGGTAAAGAGACTATTCCTGTGAAAGGCGGCAAATGCATGATACTCCAGAAAGGTGCCACAGGTGCTGACCTGTGAGAGAACAGAGCCTGAGTGAATACTGCTATGTGTTAAAGCCTACATTGAGACTGCTGAGTTAAAGCCTGCATCAAGACTGAAGATGGTCAGGGTGAAGGCCAGTTAGTGCCACTGTTAGGCACTGGCTAGTGTTCCACACTAGGGTCCAGAAGCCTAGACATGTAAGTGTGTATGTGGCCTCTGCTCCAAGACTGGTCTGTCTTGCATAGGAGGAGAAAGAAGCCAGAGAGGTTTAGACAACCGCTGAAGCAGAGAGCATGATCCACATACTGAGGCACCTGAGGCTTTCTTCTACGAGCTGCCCCCCCACTGCACAACTGAGAGAACCTGCACCTGCAGAGAGGAGGAGAAGAAGCCCAAGATGTCAGGGAAGCTGGCAACACCAGAACCGTGAGTACCCTCAGGTCTTGCTCTGCAGCTAAGATTTTGTACAAAGATTTCCACCAAAGCTACAGCTCTGGCATTCAGGCCAGGATCTGCAATTATCTCAGCTGAGGTTTGCCATTTTAGCAATTGCATGGCCTGTGGGGTTTGGCTGCACCACCACTGGCCAACCAGCTGAACCACATCTGGCCAACAATGTTTCACCAGCTGGGTACCCAGTGAAGCACAGGGGACTCTCAAAGGCTTAGAAAGGGTTTAAAACTGGTACCAGTTGGAAGTGGATAGCACCCCAGTACAGGTGAGCTGGTAATATCAAAGGTTACAGTGTTTCTGTTGCTGCTGTATTGCATTGCCTGGTGGGGGATGGGCACTGTTGCTGTTTAAGAGTGATTAATAGGTTGCGCCTAGTTAGGCTTCTAATTTTTGTCCTGCGTTAACAGTTCACGAGTTATAATCAAAAAGAGAGTTGGTTTGCATTCCTCCATAACTTGTGAATAGTCCAGTACATATTTTATTTGTGTTTTACATTTTGTCTTGCAAGCATATTAATAGCAGTAAGTCATTTATTGCACTTTTGTTGATTTTAAGGTTGCATGGTAATTTTTTATGGGTAGGGGGACACTGTAGGGAGGTGCGTAGGTACTGCATCCCAAACGGTTGTACCACTCTGATACCAGGCCCACTTATACTTTACTCTGTCTGGAGGCAACACACAGAACTTAAAATACATGGATATGAACCCATCATTCACGAAAATCAGAACCCAGGCACTGCAACCTTATTTGAACCCAAAAGGCAGCTATAGTAACTGCAAAATCCATGATGACCCACTTACATTAATTAACATAACAAAGGTTGAACTCCAAACTATTCAGAGCTAAATACAGAACCTTACATTATAATAAGAAAATAGATTTAATGGGAAATAATACAAGCCCCAATATCTTGGCTAGAGATAAAGAACGATATATCTTCTGATAGAAACTTAAAAAAAATGTGGAAAGCTACGTTTTTGAATTAATAAGATATTGTGGTATGGAAATCACTGACTCAAATACACAAAATAATATATGTAACATACTAATTAAATAATGATTATTACTGCATGAAAACCAAGAAGCTAAAAAGAAGATACAAATCTGGATATTTCAAATAGTACGGAAATACAATAGAATATGTTGCTTTTAGTCCCTATTTAACAGACCTAATTAATACTGATTTAAGAAACATTTTTGCACCTTGAAGAATTCAACTCATGCCCCCAAATGCTTTATTTGGGTAAATGTTATAGTATTAAACTAGAAGAAAGACACTAACTACTGCATCTGAAGAAACATCAACAGATGATCTACCACTAGTTCTTATATTATTTGTACTTTAAAGATAAATAACAAAAACACAGTTGATTGCAATAGTCATAAAGAGGCACACATCTGCTAATCTAACTGTTCGTATTTTCAGGGGTTAGGGAAAGGGAACATTGCTGAACCAGATGTAGCACACTAAGCCAAAGCTTGTTTCCAGATGTGACCGGGGAGCACAAGTAAGTGAAATAACATGTTCAGGATCACACAGTATGCACCTAGGTGGCTGTGGAATTCAAACCCAGGTCTCCAGATCTATAGCTCAGAGCCTTAACCCACTGTGCTATACTGCCTCCTAAACTGTTAAATTGGTTAATGATTAAATTGGTCAAGAGCCCAAGGAACCTCAATTCCACCATGTTTTACAAAATGTATGAGTTCCTGCACCTCTGTTATCTTTCTCCATTGAATACTTTAGGAAAGTTTTGCATCTAGCACTGGCAGTTCCACCACATACAAATCTTGAGATGTGAGTTCCCCCACCTAAGCATTTCTAATTTTACCACACTGCTCATTTTACTACTTACAATGAAAGAAAAGGGGTTGGGGTGAGTGTGTGTGTGTGTGGGGGGGGGGCTCAGATCATCCTGTATTCTTGTACAAAATGAAGTGTAATGAAGTGCAAGGAGTCTGCTCTCATGTGGTCAGTATATGCTAAGAGAAAAGAACTGAGGAGGCTCACTCACTCACCTAGTATTTAAATAAAATTTGAATTTGCTTTAGTCTTGTGAAATGGCTGCTGATATTGGGGGCAGCATTCTGTGACCTGTATCAAAGGTTTTCTTTCTTGAGGCATGTTCCGAAGTTTATTTCTGTCTAAAAATGCTGTCTTCCCTTCTACTTTTATCATTTTATCTTTCTGTCTAAACTGTTTGAAAAGTGTACTAGCACCAAGAAGCTATTTTTATCATTGCAGTGATTTTATTCTTGTATCAACCCATTAAGTGATGGTGAGAAGAAGGAAAGTGGTCTACTGAAATGACATGTGCCTGGGACCTAAAATCAGCAAACTCCAGCTGATGGTGGCAAATAGAGGGTGTCCATTACTGAGACATGGGCCACTGGTAATAATGACTGTAACATAGCTATACAAGGTACCCCGTGTAGGAGACATGGGGCAAAAGTAAGTCCTCTCTGTTAGGGATTTCAGATGCAAAGATTTTGAGCAGATGAGGGAAATAATCAGGGGGAAGTGATCAGAATGGATAAGATTAGGGAGGGGAGGAGAAGTAGGGAGAAATGAAAGGGGCAACCAAATCATACTTGATATCTATTACTCAAAGCAATTAACACAAGAGACCAGTCTAGTTTTCTAAAGAGTTAAGAAAGGCAGTGAGAGGAAAGGGCCTTCACTAACTATAAGAAACACCAAGGGAAGAGGAGTGGTGGGAGTACTACAAGAAGATGAAGGAGGCCAAGAAGGTGGTGGGAGCAAATGAAAATATGGAGCTGTGAATTGCAGAGTGGGTCAAGGGAGAGGAGGCATAGTTCTTTTGATATATCGGGAAAAATGAAGATGGGGTAATTGTTAGGCTGGCAGAGAGTGGAAAGGGTAATAGAGGAACTCAAGCAGAAGACGACTGTTTTGAGAAACCACTTCTACTCAGTATTCACGATTGAGGAAGGTGGCTTTCTACTGGAAAGTGGAATTAAGCCAGCAGCAAGGCTGACTGAGGAAATGAAGATGGTAGTGCTTTCAGTAGAAAGAGTGAGAAAAGGGCTTGCTGCCCTGAAAGAAGATAAGCCACCAGGACTAGTTAAGATGCACGAGAGACCTCAGTAAATTGGCATTGGAACAATCCAAGGCTGTGGCAGGGCTATTCAGTCTGGGTTGGTTCTGAGGGATTGGAGGAGAGGGGGCATGGTTCTGCCCCACAGGGGAGGGAATAGGGAGCATCGAGTATATTACAGACCCTTCAGTCTTACCACCATAACATTTAAGCTGATGGAGACAGAATTCAGGGAAGACCTAGTGACCTACTTGGAATTCAGTTGGCTCCAAGATAGTAAACAGCATAGGTTCATGGCAGGGAGGTCTTGGCAGACTGTTTTGATAACATTCTTTGATTGGGTTGCTAGGGCAGTAGATGAGAGGCATCCATTAGATCTACTCTGCTTTGACTTCATCAAGGCATTCAGCTTGGTACCACACAGGAGGCTGCTGAGGCTGCTGAAGAAGTTAAAGGACTAGAGATTAGGGAAAGAGCTGGTAAATGGGTGGGAATCTGGTTGGAGGGAGACAACAGTGGTTGGTGGTTAATGGGGACAAATCAGAGGAGAGGGAGGTCATGGTGGGATGCTGCAGGGCCAGACCTGGGACCTGTCCCTTTCAATGTGTTTATCAATGATGCAGGGAAAGGTACACAGGGCAAGAAGTATCTCTTTGCAGATAACATAAGGTTTTATGGCAGGGTAGACAGTGAAGAAGGAGTGAGGGAGTTTGAAAGGGGCCTAGAAAGGTTAGAGAGATGGTCTCAAGATTAACAGTTAAGATTCAACATCAAAATGCGCAAGGTGATGCACATAGGGAAAAGGAACCCTGACAGAGAATATCAGATGGGAAGGGGTCATGTTGGCCACTACTTCAAAGGAAATGGACATTGGAGTCATCATAAGTTACTCTCTCAAACAATCCAGTCAATGCAATAAAGGCTACAGGAAGGTAACCAGATGATTGTGGTGCCCTGGGAGAGGTTACATTAGTAGGAGGAAAGAGAGGTGATATTGCCACTATTAGGTCAGTGGTGAGGCTCCATGATGAATGCTATCCCCAGTTCTAGAGTTGCCAGCTGAGAAAAGATAGTGATTGACTGGAGTCAGTGCGGCAAAGGGTCACCATGACTATTCAGGGCAAACTAGACAGATCCTATGATGAACAGCTTGAGGTCCTGACCATGTACTCACTAGAGGCTAGAAGGGAGAAGGGTGACATGTTAGAGACATTCAGGTTCCTGAGAGGAATAAATCAGGCAAACTGTGAGGAACTATGCAGTAGGAATCATGAGTCAGTAAAAAGTGGGCATGAGTGGAAGCTGACAGGAAGGAGAGTCAGGAAAAAAATGAGGATGTACTGTGGCTGAGCCATAGAACAGCCTACCAACAGAGGTGGTAGGAGCAAAGACCATTAATGGGTTCAAGCACAGTTGGAAAAAGGGGTCTGATAGTTACGGCAGGGGAACTAGCATTATTGAAGATGAATATGTGTGTGTGTGTAAACCCCATCTGGACAGTAGGTTACGGTGTAAGATAGGGAAACAAAATAGGGCAGACTGGATGGACCAAAGGTCTTCTTCTGCTTACAGTGTTAATGTTTCTCTGTTTCTGACTTGGTTCAGGGTGTGCTCAAAAAAGGTAAATATTTAATTCAATGTACTATTGAAGACCTCACAAATGTGAAACAAGAATTTAAAGTTTTGGCATGGCAGCACCAGATCAAAAGTCAGCCAGGCCAAGTATCAGATACAGATACACACAATGCTTCCTCTTTGCCTAAAACAATATGCTTCCTGAGCACATGATATGCATACCTGGGTCATTTTACTTTTGGTGAGGTTAACTTACTTTTACTCATGTGTGGGTCTGGCACTAGAATGATAATAGTAAATAGTGTTACAAAAGAAAGTTCTATATAGAAGTAAAGCGTTCATGAAGGGAGATAGCTAATTGTTCTCTGCTACTGCTTTAGAGCTAACCATCATAGGGATTTGCTAAAATATGTATCAGTATGCAGTAAACACTTTACAACACCTGCTCTGAAAATGTTTTCTCTTGTTTTTCACATTCGTGGGGTGCCAAAGAGCATGTACATGTAACTGGGTCACTATGGATATTGACGGCTGCTACACCTGCCTTAAAAGATCAGAGTGGAGGTACCCAGGTTGTTGAACTTTGGGGGATTGTATCCAAGATTTAAATAAAGTGCATGGTACCTCAATCCAGAGACAATTAAAGTGAGCCTAGTGTAAGGATAGTACCATTCTGTGGGATGCAATACCTTCTCAACTCCCCACAGGATCATCCACCCAGGGACCCACACATGCAACAACAGTTCCTCATAAATACAATTCTTATCACTCTAATTATAATGTGCTTACTGATAGTAGAAATATAGACTTTGATGGTAGATAAGGACCACTTGGCCCAGCCAGTCTGCCATTTCCTGATCTATTGGATAAGCTGCAGATCCTAGATAACCAACACCCTACTTCTTCCTTACCCCCACCAGAATTGCCTTATGTCTGTCCCATGCATTCTTGAATTCCCCCAGTTTTTGGCCCCACAACCTCCTCAGGAAGGCCATTCCATGTGTCCACCACCCTCTCTGTGAAAAGATACTTCTCATGTTGCCCCTGAGCCACCCCCCCACCATCTTCAAATTGTACTCCCTTGTTCTTGCACATCTCTTTTTCTGAAAGATGCTACTTTCTTGGACTTTGTTGATTCCCTTGAGGTATTTGAATGTTTCTATCATGTCCCTCCTTTCCCTCCTTTCCTCTAGGGTATACATATTAAGCTTCTTTGGTCTCTTTATATGGCTTCTGGTGTAGACCCTGGACCATTTTAGTTGCCCTCCTCTGGACTGCCTTCATCCTGTCTATGTCCTTGCCAAGATGGGGTCTCCAGAACTGCATGCAGTACTCCAGATCGAGTCTCACCAACCGTCTGAACAGAGGGATAACAACTTCCTGTTTTTCACTGGTGGTGCCTCTCCCTGTACACCTCAGTATTCCCCCAGCTCTCCTTACTGCCTTCTCACATTATTTGCTTACCTTTAGATCATCTGATATGACTACCCCAGGTCCCTTTCCATTTTTGTTGTTGTTCGTATCCACCCCCCCCCCGCATTGTGTATTCTTCCCCTGGGTTTTTGTTTCTCAGGTGCATTACTTTGCACTTCTTTGCATTTAATCTAAGCTGCCATACTTTTGACCACTTCTCCAACCTTGCCAAGTCCCTTCTCATCCTTTCCACCTCACCCTTTATGTATCAATCCTGTTGCAGATCTTTGTGTCATCTGCAAAGAGGCATACTTTTCCTTCCAGTCCCTCGGCAATGTCCTTTATAAAGACAATAAAAAGGACCGGTCCCAGTGCTGAACCCTGCAGTACCCCACTAGTAACCCCCCTTTCTGTCGAGTGGGCTCCGTTTACTATTACCCTCTGCATCCTGTTGTCCAGCCAATTTTTTTACCCAGGCTACCAACCTGGGACCCAGTCCCAGCTGGGCAACTTGTTTATTAATCTTTTATGTGAGACTGTGCCAAATGCCTTGCTAAAGTCTAGGTAGGCCATGTCCACAGCCCCTCCCTGGTCTACTACTTTGGTCACCCAGTCAAAGAAATCTATTAGATACATCTGACATGGCCTTCCCACTGTAAATTCATGTTGCCTTGGGACCTGTGCCCTGGTGGCCTCTAGGTACTCAACAGTTCTTTCTTTCAGAAGTTATTCCATCATTTTCCCTACCACTGAGGTCAAACTAACAAGTCTGTAGTTTCCTGCCTCTGCTTTGCTCCCACTTTTGTGAAGGGGAATCACATCCGACCTCCTTCAGTCCTCAGGTACCACACCATTCTCCCATGATTCATTAAAAAGGATAGTCAGCGGTTTCACTAGTTCTCTCCATAGTTCTTTTAGAATTCTAGGGTGAATCACATCAGGTCCCATTGCTTTGTCCACCTTCAGTTTTAGGAGTTCTTTCAGAACCCTATCTTCTGTGAATGGACTGTTATTGAACCCCCTATCCTGAGTGCTTCTATTGATTGGATTAAGTACCTTCTCCTCCTCTTCTTTTGTAAATACTGAGCAGAAGTATTCATTCAGTATCCCTGCTTTTTCACTGTCACCCTCTGCCCACCAACTCTCACCTTTATTAAGCCTCACTATCCCTCCGTTGGTCTTTCTTGGCTCTCTAATGTACCTAGAAAAGGTTTTATCCCCTTCTTTACTGACTTGGTTATCTTTTCATCGGTTTGGGCCTTTGCTATTCTGACTGACTTCCATGCTTTCTTCTGCTTTTAACTGGTACAGTTCTCTGTTCTGCTCCTTCTGTGTTTCCTTATACTTCTTGAATGCTATCTTTTTCTCCCTAACCTTCCCCGTCACCTCTTTTGAGAACCATGGTGTTTTTTTTCCTACGTTTTGTTTATTTGCTTCACACAAAGGCTTGTTGCCTCTGTGATGGCAGTTTTGATGTTTCCTCATTGTTTCTCCACCCCTCCTTCTTGCAGTTTGCTGGTGCTTTTCTGAGGCACTCTTCCCATTTTGCCAAAGCCAGCCCTCCTAAAGTCCAGTACCCTCACTTTTGTATGGCTTGACTCTGCGGCTGCGTTTATCATGAACCACACTGTTTGGGGGTCACTTGTTCCCAGATGGCTACCCACTTCTAATTCTGAGATCCTTTCTCCGTCCCAGTTTGAGAGTACCAAGTCTAAGACTGCTCCCTCTCAAGTGGGTTCCAACACTAGCTGTAGGGCATCAAGAATAACCTTGCTCTTGGATGTGGCTTCAGCAAAGGTGATCCAGTTAACATCTGGCACATTCAGATCCCCTATCAACAATACCTCCTCTTTTTCTGCATTCCTAAGGATGCCTTCTATCATTTCTTGTCCATTTACTCCCCCTGAGGTGGGGGTCCGTATACAACCCTCCTGCAGATTGTGGTGCCATTTGCTGTCTCCAGGGTGACCCACAGTGCCTCCTCTTCTCTCCTTCCTGTTTACCCTTTAGCTCCATTGCTTTGATCCCTTCCCTTACTTAGAGAGCTACTGCTCCTCCTCTTCTACCTTCCCTGTCCCTCCTGTAGATTGTGTACCCTGGTATGCTGACATCCCAGTCATGGTTCTCTGTGTACTATGTTTCTGTGACTGCCACGATATCCAGGCATCCCTGTTCCATCAAGGCCAGTAGTTCAGGGAGCTTGTTACCCAGACTACAGGCATTGGCACTCATTGCCCTCCATTTTTTGATGGCCCTACCCCTGCATTCAACTGAAACGGGCTTATGTGGTACCACTGAAGAACTGTGCTTCACACATCTGTATTGAGTATGACTGTGTTTTCTTACACTGTTCTGATTTGCAATTTATTGTACTGTTGAAAAAAGGTAAGTCCCACATTTGGGATGGGGGGGTAGGAGTTACACACACACAAGTCATGCAAAGTGACAATTTAAATACACTATATGATTCTAATTTGATTCCTTTGTCATAACCTCTGTATTAAACTCAGATGTACATAAAAAAATACATCCCCTAACGATGTGAAGCAAGTCCAGGGCTGTGAAATGGTGGGGGCAGGGTACAGTGGACATTGAACTGAGCCTCTGGCAGTATAGCCTAGAGGTTAAAGTAATGAGCTGTGAATGAGCTTGGCACATCTAGCAGACCTGGGTTTGATTCCCATAACTTCCACTTGCATACCGTGTGACTCTGAGCAAGTCACTTAAACACCAAGTGTTCCCCGGTCACCCCTGAAAACAGGCACTTGTGCCTCAAGGGGCTTAACCGGTTACCAAAGTATAAAATAAATAAACAAATTTAAGTTTTATTCAAACACTGGGTGAGTGAGACTGCTCATACGTATTCCTTTAACACTAATGTACAGGAAAAATAATTGGATACATTTTCCTGTATTTGTATATGCAGCTTCATGCAGTGAGAGAAATTGTAAGGGTCAGTGGCTCAGTGTATAGTACACTTGCCTCTGGGGCTGGAAGATTAGAAGGCTGTGGGTTCTAACCCTACACCAAATACTTGGGGTAATACCCATAACTGACACTGCAGTGCAGTGCTGTGGGGAATGTGCTGCACTGGTGTGGTGACATCCTTCAGAAGAGATGTTAAACTGAAGTCCCTTCTGCCCATCTCTGGTCACCATCCAGGTGGAAGCAAAAGATCCCATGGTACTTATCAATGAAGAGCAAAGAGAATTTCTCTGGTGTCATGGCCAACATACTCCATCAATAAAATTGGTCCATACAACCTCCCCCCCATACACCTGGAAACATGCTATAATAGCTTAGTGTGCCATTCTTGGTCAAAAATGATAAATAAATAAATAAAATACTAAAGTGTTACTTCAAAGAGATCTAAATATAGTTAATACAGTGCTTTGAATTTAAATGTATTGTTAGTTCTTTTTATATGTGGGTTAATGTTTGTATTGCTATGATCAATGGAATTTAAACAGAATCTTGCATTAAATATCAAATCATAGTACCCTAGGTGGGCATTTTGTGTCAGGTTAAGCAATGAATAGTTCAGACTTCAAATGGAGCTACTGGAAGTAATGAGTTTTAATCTAACAACTATATATATATATATATATATGAAACATTCATTCATTCATGTTTGGCAGAATCAGTGGCTCAAAATTAGTGTCAGTGGCTCAGTAGGTTGCTCATCTCTGTGCCTGAAGACTGTATGGTCATGGGGTCTTATCTTACACCAGGAACTTGGACTAATACTCAGTATTAGCATTGTAGTGCAGCACTAGGGGGTGATACACTCACTGTAGAGGTGCTGTCCTTCAGATGACATGTTAATCCAAGGTCCTTTCTGCCAGTCTCGGGTGGCTGTACAGATGGAACTTAAAGATCCCATGGCACTTATTCAAAGACTATGGGATTTCCCCCATTGCCCTGGCCAATGTTCCCCTCATCAAAACAGGTCCATGTTCCACACCATCTGGGATCCACCTGGAAATGAGATGTCATGGATCAGGGTGCATCTCTTGTTCAAAAATTGCCAATAAATCTTTTGTTATTATATTTTTCCACTGATCTGAACATTGTGCTATACTGCTGAGCAGTACTATGTACTTTGTTTTCTATTATCTTCTCTTGATTACCACCCCTTACCAGGTCACAACTGAAAACAAGACTTGCTGATCTCTTTGCTTTTTCTAGATGTACACAATCTGAATAAATACATTTGGGATGCTGCCATCACCATTGTACATCTACAAGGTTTTTGGTTATACTAGTATTGTTCAATCTCTCTGTGGCCCCGTTTACAGTTGAATTTCTGGATTTGTAAGGATTTTCAGCGTTTGTGTTTTGGGGTCATTTCAGAGTTATTTCTGCTCATATATTGGTTGGCAGCACCACTGAATTGTTTGTGGGCTTTGGCTTGGTTAGCTTGGTTTAGCTGGTCCCCAGATATACTATCGTACCAAAAGAAGTCCCTAGTGTTTTCTATTGAAACCAAATAGCATTTTAGCTGGTGTGCATTCATAGGTGATGCAGTTTCCCTGCATTTCCCTTTAGAGAACTCTCATCACACATTTCAGGACTGCAGACAATTCTGTCTGACCGCAACATGTCAGCGTGTGGGGGTTGGAAAGAGTCCCTAAAGAGTGGCACTGGGGACCCATCAATGGTGTTACCATACATGCCCTTACTACCCCCACAAATGAAGTGTGGTATTGGGAACCCACCCCTAGTGCTACCAATTCCTCACCTGAGTGATTAGGAACCCAACCCCAGAACCATCAAAGTCTCCCCCAACCAGTTAATGCAGCACCAGGAACCCATCCTAGTTGCTGCTGAGTCAGGTAAATTAACCCCCTACTTGCTCAAACATCCCATTGACCACTAATTGTTTGGTAGGATTTGTATAAAGGTGGCCAATTTCAAAGGTTGCCCTAAAGAAAGTCCCATCCTCAAATCACATCATCACTGATACTTCCCCAAACTACTGTACATGGCTGTATATTAGTTACATGGTGCTCCTCCCTAAATGTAGTAAGAAAATGTAAGAATGGAGGAAGATGGCATTAATAGCAGTTGGGGCACACACCAGCTGTGCCACCCCCAGATTTGGAGCTGTTATTACAGAGGATGACTCTGGCAACCATGTGGATGCCTGCCTCCCACATTTATGGTCATGAAATGGGGCAGATGATGAGACCACACATTACTGCACCTCCTAGCAAAATTACATCAGAGAGGTAGGGACAGATAGAGGGTTTTGGTAGAGGTTGGTTTACTGAGGAGGAGGAGGAAGAGGGAATTTGTTCATGGAGGAGTGAGTGTGTGCCACTTGGCAAGAACTGGCATTGGACTGGGTGAAAGAAGAGGTGCTTAGGGGACCAGGAAATGCAAGGGGTGGAATGCAGTTTGGGAGGGGTGGGTACCACTAGGCATTAAGGAGTGCTTTTCATGAGACGGAAAGAGGTAGAGCGTGCCACTGAATAACAAACAGAGTGTGTTTGGTGCAATATGCGCTCAGGTTGTGGTAGTGCCACTAGACACCAGAAACTGCTTGACATGGGACAGGGAGAGGAGTAGGAGGTGGGACAGTAGAGAATGCTTGGCATTGGACATAGCAAGAGAAAGTCATTCAACCTGGCAGTAGAGTATGGATGACATGGCATGGAGTGAGGGAGGAGTAGGCCTGGACAACAAGGAGTGCTTGATATGGGACAGGGCGAAGATAGGAAAGGAGCACCTTTGACAGCTTGGCATAGTACTCTGCCAAGGAGATGGTGTCATTGGGCACTAGAGCATGTGTGTCATGGGATGGAGGGATGGGTGCCACTGGACACTAGATGCAATGAACAGCATCACTTGCTTGATGTGGGACAAAGAAAGCAAAAGGGTGCCGCTGGATACCAGGGATTGTTTGGCTTGCATGGGGATTCATCATGTGGTTGTGATTAATTTGTCTAATGACATTTCATCCCTAAATGGTTATATTTATTAATGTGCTCTGAGTTGGGGTTTGTGATAGAGCAACATAGGCCTATGTGGCCAAGTCTTGACTACTCAGGAACAAAACTGGCTGGACCTAATTTACAAGTGTTTTGGATGCTGATCTTCCAGTGGACAAAAGGCTAAGTTAAGTTTGCTGTTATAACTAATTAACTAACAAATTCAAGCCTTATAAATAGAAAACAATTTGCCTACCACTCCAGGAAAATAACTAGGAAAACACATAGATTATTATGTGTATTTTTCCTGCCTCAATGATTTGTAATCAACAGTACTAATGGTGACAGCTGCTTGTGTAACTCGATTACATGCAAATCATAGACATGCAAGTCAGGGGACTTAAACAAGGTTTATGTAGTTAGCAATGCATTTTTAATCTACTTTGTTTTTTATAGTTGACAAAGGAAAATGTAAACGGACATGGCCTGAGTAAACCTTCGTCTTTATTCAAAATACAAATTGTAGAAATAAACTCATGATATGTTGACTGCTAAGAGTTAAGAACAAAGTTCCACTGCTGGTTTGATCGGTTCCCACATGAAGAAGATATATATTATACATATATTTTACTCATTTATATTTCAAATATATTTGTAAATAAAATTGTAAAATATATTTTTATCATATGTCTGAAATATACTGTATGCATAGTCTATCAAATCTGGCAATATCACACCTCTGATTTTTTATTTTATTTTATTATTTTCAAATATACAGATAAAAATGTACAAATATACAGATGAAAGGCTGAACACAGAGCATGCATATAGTGCATGCTCTCACTGAAGGCACCGCTTCTCTTAATATACTTCACATATCTGTCTAGTGCTTTAAGACATACTGTGTCTTTGTGGGAAAGTAGACTATACCATTAACACAGTTAATAGTCCCAACAGTACTTCTACAAAATATATGTAGTAAATATATCTATGATGTATTACAAAGATATTCTCACTATAGATGCATAGCAAATATGTTCTGCATGTTCTACATATCTGTTGAAACTCATTTTGAATACTTTTTAGATATATTTTTTGTGTATTTAGTATACATGTTTAAATCCTGTCTTGCATATATTTTGTAAGTGTATACAATGTAAAAACACATGCCCAACACGTGCTGTGGAAACTCTCGGCCTCTGACTCAAAACTCTGTGCATATCAAGGAAAGAATGATGCTAATGGCTAATGCCACGTAATGTAGCCCAGATTTTATTTGATTGTACTTAGGACATTATCTCAAAATTGCAACTTGTCCACAGCCTACTTTTGTACCTCCAGCCTGACTGCCAGACATAAATTGGGAGTTAGAGATTTTTTTTTAAACAAAGAAAAGTTTAATGCAGTCCCTGCCTGCAGCTTGCTCTCACTTGTACTCTCTCCCACCATCTAATTTTGTACCTTGGGACCAAGAATTCTGAATGGGCTCCTTAATGTTGAAATTATTGTTTGCCCCCCCCCCCGGCTAACTGCACTGCCCCATTGGACACTGTTTGAGACTGGGAGTCATTTCTCTGAGGCTCAGAGAAATAGCAAATGCTTCTTCCCCAGCCCTCTATGTCCAAATGGAAAAAGCGGTCTCAGCATGGGTTTCTTAGTTTTTTTATTAATCAAAACAATTATTTTAGGTTACAACATTTGTTTTATTTTGCTGTGTCCCCAACCACCCTGGCCCCCTCCCCCACTAGCTAGACTGCCCCACTAGATACTGCTCCAGACTGGGAGTCGACTTACATTGCTTAAAAAATCATTTTGGGTTGTACAGTATGCATTAAAAGAAGAAGCAGCATTAATGTTTTGGCAATGGAATGTTTAAGTCCATTTGGAATCTAGATTTAGTAGTTGCCGTATTGGTCCTTGCAAGAATAGATCCAGAAGCAAATGATTTGATACCTTTTAATGGACCAACATAGATGTAACAACAAGAACAAAGTGCTCTAGCTTTCGGACCAACCAGTCCTTCACTGGTCCTTCATGAAGGACTGGTTGGTCCGAAAGCTAGAGCACTTTGTTCTTGTTGTTACATCTATGTTGGTTCATTAAAAGGTATCAAATCATTTGCTTCTGGATCTAAGTCCATTTGATACATTTTAAATAAAACCATTCATTGCTATTAGCCTGAGACCATTAAATTTTAAAATCTCCTACTGCTCAAATCATCTAGAGAGCGATCCATTTTTTCACAAAATTTTGACCTTTCCCCAGCAGTGTTTCTGTTAAAGCTAAAGGGAGTAGTGCTAATAATAACTTACGCATCTGCCATGGGGCAGGTGAGCTGGGAGTGGTTGGGGGTCTGAGTGTGCTTATGTAGGGTGGGTTACTGGCAGTGTTTCCTCAAGCATAGGTGCTGGAACCGGGGGGGGGGGGCGCCACTATGGTCATGGCCCTACCACTTTCATAAGTTGCCGTATCAGTTTTTGCAATCATTGTAAATTTATTACTAGGGAAGAATTTACCTCTTACATACTTAGCCCTATCACTTTTCAGACCCTTCCAGCACCATTGTCATCAGGGGCCATCTATTGAGGCTAAGAGGATGAAGCTGGCCATCTGCGCTTGGTTGGGATGGGGTGGGGCAGGTTGGGGGGGATTGACAGTGTTTCTCCAGGGGTGGTCTCTGTTGGGGCTGTGGGAGGAGAGTCTGTCAGGTTTGCTTGGCTGGGAGACTGGCAGTGCTCCTGTAGGGGCTGTCCATTTTTCAGGGTTGGTCTTTGTTGTGGCTGCAGGCAGGGGAGCTAACCAGGTTTGCTTGGGTGAGGTGGGGAGAGCTGGCAATGTTGCAGCAATGCATGTCTGTGTTGTTGCTGCAATGGTCAAAATTAAGTTTTGCAGCCACTATCCAACAGCAGGGCTAGTCACTGACTAGGAAAGTCCACTAGCCCCACAGACTTTCCACTGGCCCAGCTGGTGTGTTTATTGAAATATTACCTTCTCCAGTACAAGCCCGCAGGTCTAGTTAAAGGAAAATCTTACTAGCCCAATACAAAATCTATCAACATTTGACTAGTTTATCAGTGCCAGTTTTGACCCTTGTGCTGAGAGGTACTCACTGTGTTATTTTAGGGGTGTCAGTCCAAAACAAAAGTGAGTTTGCAGTTCATATATATATTTTTGCAGTGTACGTTAATCCTCATCCAATTTGGGGTCAGTTTAATCAAATTTTTGGCTGTGTCCTGGGGTGGGGGTGCTGGCAGTTATGGACTGGTTGAATGCCTTGATTGTACAAAAAGAATAAGAGCTAGCAATCTTCATTATTTTGCGGGTGGAGGACTGGCAGTGCTAGTATTGTGGGGAAGCCAGCAGTGTTCATTTGAGGGTGGGGCACTGGATATGTTGGTGCAGGGGCCGTGTTGTTGTTAGTGTAGGGGGGTAGGGGCACCAACTGTGTTCATTTGGAGGGAATAGCTGTGTTGGTGGAGTGGTTGGACTGGCCTTCTTGGTATAGTGGTTAGCCAGCTGGGTCTGCTTCAGTGAGATAGTGAGCCTGACCATGTTGGTGGGGTGTAGGAACCTGCTGTGTCCACTTGGGTGGGGTGGGGGAATGCCCTTGTTGATTCCAGGGTGTGGGGAAGCTGGCTGTGTCTGCATGGGTGGGGCGGGGGAACTGACATGTTGGTCGGTTGGGGGAGCTGACTGGGTTGAATTGGGTAGGACGGGGGACTGGTCATTTTGGTGCAGTGGGGGAGCTGGCTATTTGATGGGTGGGGTGGATGGGCTGGCAGTGTTGGCACAAGGGCTATCTGTGTCAGGCTGGGGGTGGGCAGCTGGCTGTGTATACTTGGTTGGGGAGGGGGGACTGGCAGTGCTTGTGTAGGGACTGTCTGTGTTGGAGATAGGGGTGGGGAGCTGGCTGTCTTAGGGAGCTGGCTGTTGCTGGGATGGTTGCATTGGCACACAGAAAGCAAGTTGTGTTCACTTTGGGTGAGCTGGCCATGCTGAGTGGAAGCAGGCCTTGTTCAGTGGGAGCTGGACGTGTTGGTGCCAGGGCTATCTGTGTTGGTGTGGTGTGTTGGGGAGCTGGTTGTGTTCACCAAGGTAGAGGGGACTGTCTGTGTTGGTGGTACTATCTACCTTCCACTGTCTGGTACCAGCAGTGGGGTCTGCTACAACAGCACCCAATCAGATGCCCACACCTGGTTAGCCACTGAATGTGCTCCCTGGTCCTCTGGGAAATCCATGTCTCCTGCAGCCAGCTTGTACGTGGGGAAAGCATGTAGAAGAGTACCAGAAAAAGTGGCACTCTAGAAACCCACAATATTGCATCAGGAGTATGCCAAATTGAATACAGATTTGGAAACCTGATCCAATTTGGCATCTGGCAATTGAAAAACTCGCCATACCCTGTACTGGTTATAAACTGTACACCCCCTGTCATAGCTGTCCACCCTCCCTGGAACAAGCCAAGCCACAATCCTCCTCCTCCATTAAAGAAACTCCCACTGGCCCTCACCTCCTCTGTCTCTCCCCATAGCATTCAAAGCAGTAACCAAGATCAACAGTGGATCCCATGGTGGAGTGGCTTGCACTCTTCTTCATTTCTGTAGTAAGTATGAAAGAAATGATGTCCTTCTATAGCTGTAACACCTGATCAGCCAACTCAGGATGTCATTTCATTCACATAGGGGGATGAGGCAATAATTCTGAGGTGGATGTTGATGGGGGAGTGTTAGGTGCAAGCTGGGCCCAACAACTAGGCCCTCCCTCATTGAACCAGACTAAAATAATAAAAATACGAAACAAGTACTTACCTTTTGGGGTGGATCCTGGGTGGCTGCCCTGGCTGGTGTGGGAGCTGGCCATTTTGATGGGTTTGTGGAGCTGTTGTCAGTTTACCTACCACTGTGCAAGTCTGGTGTGAGCCCCTGAGTTAGTGGGGGGGGGAGGGGGGCACACACAGAAGGTTGACCTGCTGCTGTGTTGGTGTGGAGTTAGAAGTGATGGAATGGGTGCAAGAGTGTTTTGGAGGGGAGCTGGGTATGTGGGGGTAGAAGTGGGTGTGAATTTGGAGGTGGGTCTGTGTGTGCATGTGCATGAGTGTGTTTGTGTGTGTTTCTGTTTGGAGCTGGCCATGTTGCTGGTGGGGAGGCAGGTGTGTGTCTCCTCAGAGATGGCCACGGTGTTGAACCCAGGTGTGGGTGTTTGAACCTGGCAATGCTGGTGACTCGAACTGGTTGTGAAATGTTTAATTTGCATCTGACCTCCGACATGAAAACTAAGAGGCTCCCTTTTAATGAAGATTAGGTAAGAAAGTAGCCAACTTAATGTGGGTAGAAACATACTCAATATTTGCCATGGGAGTGGGTGGTGGTGCACCGGATTCTGATTGTGTGTTAATGAGTGGCTTACACCAGTTCTACCACTGAGAAATGTGACTGATACTTTGTGAGTGACAATGGGGGTTGAGCTTGCTATTGCTGGATTTGTTTTTATCTTTGGGAGATGTATGTCTCTCTATTAGCAGGATCCCCACTAATCGCTTGTAGATATTTTTAGGGGGTGCACTTTATTTTTCAAAGACGCAAATTCAGGCAGTTAGCTGTTAGATAGGACCGAACTGAGGGATTCTACTTTGGTGTCTGGTGGTTTGGCTTTATTTATGTCTGCTAGGGTTGCCAACATTATATCTCAAAAATAAGGGACAGCTTTCTTAGACCCCCCCCCCCCACTTCCCAGGCCAACATTGCAGAGTGCCAAATGGTCAGGATAGGGTTAGGCATGGTGTCAGTGCTCTAAACTTCACTTTAAATAGGCTTATAACATGGGCATACATGTTTCTGTGATCTGATTGGCAGAGATTAATCAGGTGACTGTTGATTAATCTCTGTTAATCAGTCACCTGGTTTGCGTGTGGTGATGAGTTTTTGTTTTGAATACCATACACCCTACCAGATCTTGTTAATATCATCTCAAAAAATTCCTAAAGGTAGCCATCTCGTTAT
Organism: Neoceratodus forsteri; assembly: GCA_016271365.2. Taxonomy (NCBI): domain Eukaryota; kingdom Metazoa; phylum Chordata; order Ceratodontiformes; family Ceratodontidae; genus Neoceratodus; species Neoceratodus forsteri. The sequence goes on from CM028131.1 coordinate 1,182,917,912, forward strand.
TGCTTCTTAGCAAGAGTCCACCTGTAATTAGGCTTCCCACCCAATGGACACTGTAGTGGGTGATTTTTAACAGTCATTGTACTCATTGCTTCAATGCAAAGTACATGTGTTTTGAATTGTTCTTAAGTAGTAGCAGTGCTGTAGTAGCCATCCTCATCCTTTCACCGTAGGTTAAGAAAATGGCAGCACACCTAAAAAGCACTGCCAGCTGGCCAGATGACCTGCATAGTTGTCCCTGATTTGTGGTCCCACACACTGGTGCATCTCCCCACCCACCCAGGTTAGCTCCATGGTCCTGGGCAATGTGTGATCCAAATCAGTGATGTCTATCCCCAGGGATACCCCGAAGTGATGTCCATAGTCCTAACACACAGCAGCTGTCTGCTGCTATTTTGCGGTGCTGTTCCTCTCCCGATAGCATCCGTGAAGTGGCGCTGTTAATGTTGTGAGTGTCAGTGTACAAGGACAGTGAGCAATAAGTCAGTCCAGCTTGTTCCCCAGTTTGTCAGGCGGTGGGTGCAATCAGCCCCCCCCAAGAAATGCATGGAGCCTTGCACATAGTTAGGGCAGTAGCATCCCGCGTGGATCCTATACCTGAGCACTGTGTGGCACATACAAGACAGTATTGCACATTTCCAGAGAGAGACAAGCAGCAGCTGACTGCAGGGAAGACAGCTGAACTGAACCATGATGTCTATTGATGGTGCTGAGAAGCTGTCAGATATGAATCAAGGTGTGTTTCTGTTCTGTGTTTTAATCTGAGAACTAGACCAACACAGTGTTAACTGATGGGCACAGGCACAGTGGTGTCTTTCTGTGACCACACAATCTGTTTTTCAAACTGGCAGAGTGTATCAAGTCCAGGCAGTTCCTTGATTGTATTGTGGAGGACTTTTTACCACAAAATTCAATTTGTGGCACTATTTTTGCTGTTGCAGAACACAGAAAAGTGTGGTACTGCAACCATAAACTGTGGAGGAACACAATAGCATTCTCACTTTTCTGACCTCGTATTCTGCTGGGTTTTGTTAATTTCTCTCCACAGTTAGCCCATGTTATAAGCACAATAACCCACTCCAGGGTGTGCGGTTGCTGGGGATCAATCAACACCTTGGGTGCGTTGTGAGGCACGAGACCATAGGCCAAGTGTCCTCACAGTACCCGGGGTGTTGATTAATCCCCAATAACCGCACACTCTGTCATGGGTTATTGCTTACTTACTATAGCAGCTCCACAAATACAGCTCACAATTTAAACTTGCTCATACTTTTGTTTCATTAATCCTCCAAAAGGCAACAGCTCAAGCAATAAAACAAAAGGTCCAGGATGGTATATAGTACATTGCCATTTTCTTGCTAGTGCAATCATTGCTAGCAGACCGAGCTGCTGCCTTTTGGATTAATGAAATAAAAGTATTAGCAAATTTGAACTGCGAGCTGTATTTGTGGAGTTGTGGTAAGCCTATTTAAAGTGAAGTTTACAGAAGAGGTATGTGCGTGGTGTCCCCTTCCAAAGCTCAGTCATCCACCCATTCTATAAGGCGTGACATGTTAAAAAAAAAGCCAGGTAGTAAAAAACTAAAGTAAATAAATATACTCATATCAGAACATTTTGTTACCCTTTCTTTACACATGCTGTTAATGTGGAGTTGATGTGCATTTTTTTTCTAGTTTGGCAAAGCATGGTTTGACTAGTACACACTTGTTTTGAGCAGCCTCTGTTTCTGTTCAAATACTGATATCACAGAATAAAAAGGTTGACATATCTTTATGAAACAGACAAAACAGAACTCACTTGGGAACAATTCCCCCCCACCCCCGAATCATTCCAGAATGTATTCACATCACTGATAACAAAGTACCTAGGACCCTGTAACCGATTAGCTAATTACTCATAAACTATATTTTATTTTAATTAGCCTTTCTGCTGCCAGGTACTTGTAGCTCCTGCTGGTGAGGACTTTCACATGCAAATGGTAGTGCTGGCAGTATTTGGAGTCGCAACTCGCAGCTCAGCTTCGGCCGCGGCCAGGCCGATGGAAACTAATTTTGTCTTGCAGTTGGTCAAATCATGGATTATGCTTTTCTTCTGCCTTGCCCGCATCTGCAAATTAGAGCACTTCTGCACTTTATAGTGCAGACACCACCCTCCATGACAGATGACAGTTCAACAAATTTAACTAGCTCGGCACTCTCCTCTCCTTGTTAACAACATGGCAGCATGCTCGCTGTCATCACCTGGCTTCTCCTGCTTTGATGTTACATTGTCTCCCATTTTCCTAGCTGGTCCCGCACATGCGCACTGTGTTGCGGCATGCTCCAGATGCTAGGATGACTGGGACTTGGAGTTTTTAATAGCAGGATTAGCAGCCCACCTAAAAATAAGGGACAACAGGTGTCCCTTATGGATTTTATAAGGGACAGGCAATTTCACCCCAAAATAAGGGACGTCCCTTAAAATAAGGGATGTCCCTTAAAATAAGGGACTATTGGCAACCCTACCAGCGGCGGAGCTCTAATAAACTAAGAGACTCCAAAATTTGTTACTTGGGCAAGTGTGGACATGGGCATTGAGGAATGGGGGCTATGCTATCATACCTGAGGGATGGGTGCTCTAGTGCCTCTGCCACCATCACACCTGAGGGATGGGGGCTGTAGTGCTGCTGCCACCATCACACCTTAGGGAAGGGGGCTGTATCACTGCTGCTTCCGTCACACCATGGAGATGAGGGCTGTAGTGCTACTGCCACCATCACACCTGAGGGATGAGGGCTGTAGTGCTTCTATCACCATCACATCTGAGAGATGAGGGCTGCAGTGCTACTGCCACCATCACACCTGAGGGATGAGGGCTACAGTGTTATTGCCACCATCACACCTGAGGGGTGAGGGCTGTAGTTCCTCTGTCACCATTATACCTGAGTGATGAGGGCTGTAGTGCATCTGCCACCATTACACCTGAGGGATGAGGGCTGTAGTGCTTCTACCACCATCACATCTGAGAGATGGGGGCTGTAGTGCTGCTGCCACCGTCACACCTTAGGGAAGGGGGCTGTATCACTGCTGCTGCTGTCACACAATGGAGATGAGGGCTGTAGTGCTACTGCCACCATCACACCTGAGGGGTGAGGGCTGTAGTGCTTCTACCACCATCATATCTGAGAGATGAGGGCTGCAGTGCTACTGCCACCATCACACCTGAGGGGTGAGGGCTGTAGTTCCTCTGTCACCATTACACCTGAGAGATGAGGGCTGTAGTGCTTCTGCCACCATTACACCTGAGGGATGAGGGCTGTAGTGCTTCTGCCACCATTACACCTGAGGGATGAGGGTTGTAGTGCTTCTGCCACAGCACATCTGATGGATGAGGGCTGTAGTGCTACTGCCACCATCACACCTGAGGGATGAGGGTTGCAGTGCTTTTGCCACCATTACACCTGAGGGATGAGGGCTATAGTGCTTCTTCCACCATTACACCTGAGGGATGAGGGTTGTAGTGCTTCTGCCACCATTACACCTTGTACTTATTGAAATAACTTTTAATAGGTACAAAGATAGATGTACAATAGTAGAGGTCAAACTTACTAAAAATCACATCAGCAGAGTAAAAAATTATTAAATAAAGGTTACAAAATACCTGTAAAAATGGATTTTGGCTTTGCAGAAACCAGTGAAAATAAAAATGTTTCTACTCTGCAAAATGGAATTTTCCCTTTCTCAGTCACAGTAATCCAGTGTCTCTGACTCGTTACACAATTCCAAAACATTAAGAAAACCCCAAATAGTGCAGTCACTCATGTGATTCAGTAGGCTGCTTTCCTCTCACTGCATCATGCGTGGCTACATTGTGTTGGGGGTGTTCCTAAGTGCAAGGAGGATGCAGTGAGAGTTAATCAAGGGAATGTAAGCAAACATGTTTTTGTGTGGTTACACCAGTATGGGGGGCAATCTGTTTTTCACTTTTTAAAAGATAAAGGAATCAGAATCAAATTCCCATATACATAAACCATCTCTACAGAATGTGACTAGTCATAAAATACATTTTTTAAACTAGGGACATTTTGAGGCCTAAGGGGGTTGACAGTATCCCTTTAAAATGTTATGGTGGCTTATAAGGTCATAAATGGACTGGGCCCACTTTACATTCCAGAATTACTGGCAACTCAATAGAAGGATGTTTGTGGCAATTGTGGTAACAGGGTTCTTTGCTCTGTCAGCCAGGGGCTTTTAACACTTCCATCTTCAAAACTGAAGTCCACAGGTGACAGAACATTGCAGCAATTTTTATAAAGGAGTTGAAAACATGGCTTTTTACCCAAGCATTTGTGGGAGACTGGATGGCAATTTTCCCAAATTTGACATAAGCAGTATCACTGTTTGTATTTATGTTGTGTTAAACCGTGCTTTGTAATTGTTCCTTTTTTGTATTTGCTTGTAAAAGCACTTTGAACCCAGGAAAGGTACTATATAAATACATTTCTGTCTGTCTGCCTGTCTATCTGCCTATTACGTTTGTCTGTCTCTGTGTCTGTCTAGCTGTCTAAAAGAATCTTAAAATGCCCAGACAAAAAGATGATGGCTTAATCATGATGTAATGTATCTTTATCTGTATATCTGAAACTCATCTTAACAGCTCTTTAGATGCCTGTACTGACTTTGTCATTTTAATGCACCTCTAACTCAAACATACAGTTTACATGTTTATACTTGCCCAAAAGACTTACTTCGTCTTGATCACATGTGAATTGAAGGTTCATACTGCACACACACACACACACACACACACACACACACACACACCACTGCATTAGGTGCTACAGAGTGGAATATACATTAATATGGTTTCATTTGTATGTGCGGTAAACGCAATAACACATTTATTTCATGCAAAAAACATTATGAGTTTCGAATGACTGCTGTATAACTCCCCATTGAGTGTGCTACCTTGGCCATTGTCAACATACATTAAATAAAATTGTCAGTGTCAGTGGCTCAGCAGGTAGCACACTCTCCTCTGAGTTCAGGAGATCAGAATGCTTTGGGTTCTATCCCCACACCAGGCACTTGGGTTAAATCTCAGTACTGACACTGTAGTGCAGCATGAGGGAGGTGCTGCACTCCTGAGGTGCAGCCTTTCAGATGAGATGTTAAACTGAGGTTCCGTCTGCTTGTTCTGGTGGTAGTTAAGGTGGATGTTAAAGATCCCATGGCACTTCTTGAAAAGAGCAGAGGAATTTTGTATTCAAAAACTTAAAACAAAACATACAGAATTGTATTACTTCATACAAAATCATAATGAACAAAATCAAAAAAAAAAATAAGTATTACAGCATACATGTTCTTCAAACAGAAATAATCCATATTGATACATAACCCCTGTCCCATCCCTACTAAAAGAGTAGGGGAATTTTTTATTGAAACTTAAAAAATAAACAAAAGTGCAGTACAGTATACAAGCTCATAGTAGAAGAAATCAACAACAAAAATAAGTATTACAGCATACATGAACAAAAAAGTTATAAGTAATCCAAACAAATACAGAAACTAAACAGTCTTTCTTTCATACAAATGAGATGAAAAAGGAACATGAGTAAGAAAATATCATAAAGCAGCAGTGCATCCGACATGCAAACTGATACATAAAGGGAACAATAGAAAATATACCCCTTTGCAGTCTCCTACTGAAAGAGTAGGAAAATCATTAGAAAAACTATACAACAAAACAAAACTACCCACAAAACAATCCCAGCACTCTCATCCAGTATCCAGCCAATGTAGTTGTTTCCAACGTTTATTATATAGTTCGGTAAAGAGATGTACCTTGTCTTTCTTTTTTAAATCAACAATAGCTAATTTAATGGAAAAATATAATTGTTCATGAGAAATAAAATATTGTTGCACAGACCAGCGACATTGAACTTGCCAAATATAATATTTAATATGACCAAGAATACCGTGTACAGTATGCATATCATAAACACTCCAATTGACCGGAAGAATACCAAGTAATAGGATCTTAGAAGTAATACCTATCAGCTGGATTTTATGCCAGCAGACATCCCATCATTTCCAAAACTGTTGTACATAGGGACAACAAAAAAATAAATGGTCCATGGACTCAATTTCATGTAAACAGGAATGAGTTCTTGGACATACCCTCTCTTCCACCTTCTTGTGTGATAGATTCCCCTTAACATTCAGTCTACCGTGAACCCCTAACCACATAGTACCCGAGATAGCTGGAGGCATATGAGAACCAGTTAACATAGCTTTGATAAAATGTAAATAAGAAACAGATCTATGTATATAATGTGGAGGTTGAAAAAAGAAACGTAACTGAATAAAATTATAGAACTCCTTACGGGAAGAATATAAAATTGCAGTTTTCGTTAAGTTTTCACAATTTGAGTTTGACAAAACATTCAAAGAAATAATTAGGAAGCCCCTGGATATGTTTTTGTTTTGCAATTGGAACATTCATTTTCCAATCTTCTAGCCAGGGAGAGAGTACATCAAGTGCCCAAGGAGACCAGTGACATGGAAGATTAATCAGCAATGGTTTAATATTAACATAGACAAAAATAGAAAAAAAGAAAGCAACCGGATTAATCATATTCAAACCCCCTTGAGAATGGAGAAGATACAAAATGCCCCTTTTTATGGGATTTAAATGACTACCCCAAATGGCTCCAAAAAAAAACCCACTAAATATTGTCGTTTCCAATCTTCCAGGAAGTGGATAAATGGCCGCCAGATGTAAAAAATACCCAATCAAAAATGTCTTCACCATATAAATATGTTTCAACTTTGACATTTTCCTCTTGTTCCATTGCATGACTCTAAGTTTGGCCTCCTGCAATAATTTGTTCCATTTGAACAGTGCTATATCTGGAATACCAAAATATACCCCTACAATATGTACTGCTTCATTTACAATAGGGATACCCTTAATCATAGTATATGGACAGTCACCATTGCCAAGAAAAATGCACCTACTTTTAGTCAGATTAATTCATGCACCAGTACAGTCCATGAAAGTTATCACCACCTCAACAGTAACTTTGCTAGATTGAACATCTGATAAAAAAAATACAAAGATCATCAGCATACGCCACAGTCTTCCATTCTACCATATCACTATGAAAAGAAAGACCTCTAATATCAACAGAATTATTAATTTTCCATAACATAGGTTCTAGGGTCAGGATTTATAAAACAGGACTAAGGGGACAACCTTACTTAACAGCTCGAGAGTGCCTATGGAATTTTCCCACCCAACCATTCACAAAGGGAGCAACTTCAGTAGTATTATAATAACGTAATAACCAAACAACAAACAAAGGTGGAAATCCAAATTTCAATAAACATTTCCAAAGATATTTATGCAAGATTCTGTCAAAAGCTTTCAGTTGATCCACACTAAGTAAAAACCCCATAAGTTCACCAGATCAAACTTTTTCCATCACCTCCCGATGCAAAAGCAAGGCTTCAGTTATTTTTTTCCCTGGAACAGAACAAAACTGAAAGGGACCTACAACAGCACTTAAAACTGCTGCCAGTCTACTACTCAATAATTTGGATACAATTTTGCAATCAGAATTGAGCAGTGTAATGGGTCTCCAATTTTTAAGATCTTTCTTAGACCCAGATTTATGTAAAAAAATAATTAAGCCTTGATTAAAGTGGGCAGGAATTAAACCAGTAGCCAAAATATTATTAAATAAGCCTAATAACTCATGATGTAACATCTGATAAATCATACAGTAAAGTTTGTTCGTGATATCATCAATACTTGGGGATTTATTCCTTGGGAGCGTAGAAATAACCATAGCTAGTTCTCGTTCAGTGATTGGACTACAAAGAGAACGTTTTAAAAAGTCAGGAAGTAGTGGAAGCTCACAAGATCCTAACCAGTCATCTAATTTTGCATCAGAAATAGCAGAATACTCCTTGAAGAGTTGCAGCAAATATTTATCCAATTCTGACAAAATCTCCTTTTGAGTAACTACAAACTCGCCAGACGCAGTTTCGAGCCGCAACATCTCCTTTTTTTCTATGCAATGCACAATACTCAAAGGGGTCACAAGAACCCTGTGAACATGAAATTCCAAATTGCTGTTCTCTTTCAAGAGACTTACGTCTATTATATCGTAAAGTAATCAAATCCTCCTTTAAAGTACATAAAACGTCCGGGGAGACAAATTCACCCTTATCCAATTTTGAATAAGCCTGTAGCAATTGTTTTTGAAAGGAAGTATAAAAAAAACCCTTATTATGACCCCAAATTCTCCTTACTGTCTGAAAATACTCAGCCATATCTGTCTTCGTATCCCCCCACCATAATTGTGGAGAATCAGTCAAGAAATAAACTGAACTTCTAGCTGTAAGTAATGCCATAAATCCCTCCCTAACTTCAGGAATATTGAGGAGGAAAAAATTCAATTTCCAATAACCCATCCCTTTAGACATAGCAGGGTAGTTTGATAGGGTAAGTTGCAACATCATATGGTCAGAAGTATCCATCGGAATAAGTTGAGGATCACAAAACCGTAAACAAAGGAAAATAAACCAATAATCAATTCTGGATTTACGGACATCAGAAAAGTAGGTATATGCAGGATGAAGTTCAGACGCCCCCAAACGTTATGTAATCCAGAAGTGCTCAAAAGATTATTTAAAAAGTGGGTATCACAATATAACTTAGTGCCCTTAGCTCCTCTACCTGTTAGGGATCTAGTAATATTAAAGTCACTGCCAAATAAAATATTTTTCCTGGTAAATAAAAATGGTAAAACCTTTTCCAATAAAGCAATTTGGTCAGTCTTAACTTGTGGACCATAAACATTAATCGAACGAAAATCAGAAGTTTGAACTGTGACATCAAGAAAAAGAGCCTTCCCAGGGACTGGATCAATGACATTGGTCACAGCTATATCATGCCGTAAAAAGCAAATACCCACCCCAGAGCAGGTGACTTCCCCCCATCCCCTGACCAATAACAAGCACCTCTGAGCCAAGCACTGGAAGCAGCCTCAAAATCATCCAATAAATACAATCGGGTGTCCTGAAAAAAGACAATATCCAGTGTAGAATTGGTGAAAAAATCAAAAGTAGCCAATCTCTTTTTATCAGATCGAATACTATTAGTATTTAAAGAGGCAATCCATAGATCATACCCCATAGAGGAAAAAAGAGTGCTACAGACTAATAATTTTTTTCTAGCACCCTTTCTCGTACCCAATCTACTACCAACCAATTTCTTTTTAACCTTTGCAATACAGGCAGGCTTCAGGCTTTGCTTTAGGTCAGAGGAAGGATCTTGTTGTGAAGAAGCGTGGGCGGCAGTGTCTGAATCCATCTCCTCCACAACCTCTTCTATAAGAAGAGCATCAAATTTGTTAGGAAGTGGGATATTAAGTGTATGAAGAATAGGAAGCCCTGCAGCCCCATTAGAGTCACTGGAAACCTGTGCACTCGTGTGAGAAGGTGCAATGGATGGAGGAGGGGGAGAAGCCATGACTCCTGGAGAGGGTAGTGCAACAGGATGAGAAACAGGCACCAAAGGGGGTGCAGGTAACACTGCAGTAGCACTACCCTCAGGCACAGCTCCTGGAAGGTCAGAGAGAGGAGATGAATCTGCCAGACCTTCAGTAGGAGGAGCAGATTGAGGGTGCCAGGGTGGTCTGGGGCAACCAAGCCCCTGCCCAATCTAGCAGTATTTATATAAAAGTCCTGCAGTGCAAAATCAACATCTTCAGTGTTATGTGAAGCTAGTGGACATTCAGCAAAATTGTGCTCTGGTTCTTCACAAAAGTTACAGTTAGGCGTAGTAACACAGTCAAGTCCAGCATGACCCAAGTCCCCACATCTAAAACATTTAATCTTGTCAAAACTGAAGCTAATATGATGTAAAGACCCACACTTATGACATCTCCTGGGTTGGCCTGAATAGAAAACAAACCCTTTGTCCCGTCCTAAAAAAAAAAAACAGTTGGGAAGATGTTGAAAATCACCATCTACTTGAAACAATTTAACTTTAATCCGCCACCCCCATTCCAAACCCCCTCCGAATCCAAAATGAGGGTCAGGTGACCCCGTATATCACATTGTTTCTCAAGCCATTGCAAGATGTCAGTAATATTAACCCCTTCATTTCTAAACAAAACTGTAAAAATTCTAAAGGATTGTTTAGTCAAAGGAACAACTTGAAAAGGCACCCATAAAGGGTTGATCTTTAGCAAAGAATATTTGGTCCAAAATCGTTCAAGAATAGTCGATGTCCTGAAACTGACATCAAAAACATGTTCCCCAGAGGCATGGATAAGGGAATAAACCTCAGTAGGGGTAAAGCCCAAGGATTGTTTTAACAATACACAGCCTATAAAGAATCGATCCGGCACTTCCTCCATGCCCCCCAAATAACGTAAACAAATAGCATTCCTGCGCTTAGCCATTTCAACCGGTTTATGGAAGAGCTCTGCATAAGTTCACTTCCCCACACCATCAGCAGGAGTAGCCACAGGTAAAGTGTTCAAAACAATCCTATAATCCCTTACCAAACTTTGAGAATTAGGCCCAGAGTCTGAAACAGAATGAAGGGGTGAATAGGAAGGAGTACCTGAATCAAGAGGGAAGTCCTGAGAAACAGTAGGAGCAGAGCGAAGAGTAAGCGGGTCTTGTTCCATATGGGCTGCATCCAGCTCCACACTAGGAAAATCATCCTTCTGCCCAGAAATAGTGTGCATGACAGCAGGGACCTCCGGTTCTGCCGTCCAAGTACTATCAGCCCAAGGCGTCCATCCGGCTCGTAGCAAGGCCTCCTCAGCCATCCAACTGGCATCTCCTGGCTGACATTCAACTTGCAGGGACCATACTGTCTCAAAATCTGAATCCTGTGCTAGTGGGACAGAACCCACTAAATCTCTTGAAGCAGCTTGGAAAAGCTTTGGTGTTGAAGTCTCTGGGGACTGCGCAGGCCCTTGCATCCTCTTCCATTTTTTCACCTCCCATAGCAATGTGGCAGTCATAGCACAATCTGGTGTAGCGAACTCAATACTCGCAGCCTGCTGTTGCTGCAAAGTTATCTCCAAATTAGCTTGATCCGCATCCAAAACCTTCAGTGCAGACATAACTACAGAACTAGGTGGCTGTTCCCTGCTATCAGCGTTCACCATGCCCACCAGGGAACCCTTGCCGCAGCCATCTGTACCCGTTGCAAGTTCCAGCACAAATGACCACGCACACCATGGAGACAGTGCCCCCTACCTAAGAGTAGGAGAATTTTGGGGAAAAAGGGATGTCAAATTCAAAACAATCAGACTGCATACAGTGAACAGTACAAAAATGAGCTGAAGCATGGATCAAGTACTAGAGTCTGTCCAATCATCCACAGGGTCAGGAATACGAAATCCATATCATCCGTATTTGGCATACAGTGAACATTGCACACATTTTGCCTCATCATCACAAAGAAACAGCATCTGCCAGGTCGTGCCATCCTGGCTTATTGTAGTTACACTTATAACATATATAGACCTCCAATCTCTGGTAGCGCCATAGTTCCAGCTCCTCTCACAGGTTCCATTGGTAAATATCATCATTATCTGTTTTTTCCTTTTTCCTTTTTTTGTTTTGTGTTATGTTATTAGAGCATCAAGAAAGGCTTATAACAGTTCCAGAATACATGTAATTTATCTCTGAACATAGTCTTTGTATCTGTCTCATAAATACATTGGAGGGGAATCACTACATTCTGCAACATCATCTTAGGAAGGGTATCTAGTTGTTGAAGGACCCATTTACATCTGGCTTGCCAAATAGAGTATTTCAAGAGTTCAAAGATAACTTGTAAAGTCTCTTTATCAAATCCAGTCCATTTAGCAGAAAACACTGTGGGTGGGATATTCAGAGCGGATGCGCCATGCGCAATGGATGCACCAGCGCAAGTGAGGAAATGCGCCATGGTCCGATATTCAGTGAGAGCAGCAGCAGCGCAGCACAACAAGCAATGTGCCATAGCACAACAGTAATGAATGCATGCACAACTGCAGGGGGGGATCCAGGAATAACATGCACAGTGCGATATTCATCAGCATGCGACGTGTGCAGTAGCGGTTCGAGCGGAAGTTGCGCGACAGCAGAAATGAGCCAAAATAAAAGGGAGCAAGAGAGGGGAGGAAGAATGCACCACAGGGGAGCCATAGGTGGGAGTGTGGAGACAGAGTGCCAGGGAGGCAAGACAGGAAGCAGGGTGCAGGTGTGTGGCCAGGTGTTGGACAGGGCCAACTGGAGGTGTGCCTGAGTGAGGGTAGGAGTGGGTGTGCCCATGCCAGTGTGCATGATAGGGCCTGAGAGTGCCACAATGGATGAAGAGCAGTGGTAATAGGCAGGACAGCCACAGATGAATAGCTGGAGGTGAACCCAGTTTAGGGGCAGCACCAGCAATACACAGTGGGGGGAACAGGAGGACAGCCGCCTGGGGGGGACACCAGCCAGGGACATGGCCAGTGCCACCTTCCAAATAGAGGCAGTAATGAGGGGTGTGAGAAGGCAGGCAGCAGGGAGGCATGGCCATGGAAGGGCCCATCAGTGGTACGCACAGAACAGGCAGTACCAAGCCCACACCACCTTCAAACAGTACACTGACACTGAGATTGTGGGCTGGTACTGCCTGAACCGGGCAATTCTGAGGTGGCTCTGTGAGCTGTGCAGTGAAGAGATGCAGGCACCCACACGATGGAGCCATGAGCTGTCAGTGGAGACAAAGGTCATAGCCATCATGTGCCTGCTCACCACGGGAACCTACCAGAGACCAACAGGGGACACGACAGGCATAACTCAGTTGGCTGTGCCATACCTACTCACACAATTCCTCAGTGCACTGCTGCCACATGCTGTGGAGTACATCCATTTCCCCAGCACACAGGCAGAGCACACAGCACACATACAGGAGTTCCACAGGGTAGCACAGTTGCCTGGCGTGCTCGGGGCCATTGACTGCACCCATGTAAGCATCTGTATGCCACCTGGCCTGGAGGGTGCAGCATACATCAACCACAAGGGCTACCCGAGTGTCAACTGCCAGGTGGTGTGCGATGCCAGGGGGTGCATAATCAATGTCTGTGCCATGCACCCTGGGGGAGCACATGATGCCTTCATCTGGCAACAGTCTGCACTGTGCCACAGGTTTGAGAGTGGGGACATCCCCACCGGCCATCTAGTAGGTTAGTATGCATAGCACGCTGGATGACATGTGCAGACATGGGGGGGCATTGTCAGGTGTGCCATGGGTATTGGCCATGATGGCCCATGGCATAGTGATGCAGACCACTTTGTTAATGTCTCCCCTCTACACACAGGTGACAGTGGTTACCCGCTATGGCCCTGGCTGCTCACACCATACCGGCGCCCCATGACCCCAGTGCAGCAACAGTACAATGAGGCACACGCCACAACATGGAATGTCATCAAGCGGGTGTTCAGGCTGCTGAAGGCATGGTTCCAGTGCCTGCACATGTCAGGCAGTGCCCAACAGTACAGTCTCTTGAAGGCCTGTGGGCTATTACTGGCCTGCTGTATCCTGCACAACATGGCCACCGACTGTGGGATAGCCATTGAGGTCAAAGAGGGGGACAGCGGTGGGGACTATGAGGACTCCAGTCCAGCTGGTATAGTGCAGCCACCCTCTGGTCAATGGGACCCCCGGCTGGTCTGGATGGCACAGCAGCACCAGGACACCATTGCAGAGGAGCACTTTGGACAACACAGGTAGGCAACAGGGCCATGTGCAACCACCAAGGGCAAGGGCACAGCCCACAGACAGGCAGGGGTGGACACCAGGGGCAGATGGCGTAAAGGGATTGGGAATGAGTGGGAGACCGCATACGGCGGCAGGGATGGGCAGGGCTGAACACATCACGTGCACACACATGCACACACACACCACAACACGTGCCCAAATGGCAACCAGCACGCCAATCCCAACAGGCATCCCACACCCTCACAGGACCACACACGACCATGCCCAGTGGCTGACATTGTGCGTGCCTCAGATGCTGGGCACTACTGCACAGTGGCAGAGAGCACTACATAGGCATCACCATGCATATGCCACAGTGGCCAGCAGCTGGGAGGGTGTGCACAGGGACCATGTGTGTGCAGGGCTGGGAACCTCACCCGTGCATCACACAATGAACACCACAGTGCACACAGGGAAGTTGCAGACAGTGGCCATGGTGGGAGACAGGTCAGTCATGCGGCACAGTACCACGGCCGCCACGGATGCATAGGAGGCCCCACCAAGACCTGCCAGCCATGCCAGGCTGACCAGTGGCCTCATGGGGTGGCACCGATGGGCCCCCTGGGGTGACGCTGTGTGAACGTGACTGTGTCTGCACAGGGGTCTGCAGGCCACTGAACATGCCTGCGCCAGGCATGCTTTGTATGCCCACAGCTGAACCCGGTGTTGACATAGCAGGGGTCATACGACATCTGGAACGGGGGTTGGAAATAGCACTGAGCGGGGTCTGCGGTGGCTGGGCACACAACTGGGTGGCCAGTGTAGCCATGACAGTTGCCATTGCTGTGGTCTGCCTGTCAATGGCAGCAGTCACATCCGCCTGCTGCTGGGCCAACTCTGCAAGGATCAAGCCGTGGTCCCTGCTGCACCACTTCTCTGCCTGGTGCAGAACCACACTGAGTGCATCCGCCACCATCACGAGCCACATCTGCTGATTGACTGAAGCCTGGAGAAGACGGCTGTGGTCATCCAAGGGGTCATCTGCTCGTCCAACATGCTGTCCCCCATGGTATTCCTGGCCCTGTTTCCCAGCACCCTTTGACAATGGGCACTGCACACCAGTGCCATTCCGGGGTACATCCACACATGGTGCACTGCCACCGCCCCCGATGCTGTCCCCCCATTGTCATTGGCCAACTGCCAGTGCTGCCCCTCTGGCTGCCGATCATCAGGGGACACCAGTGCTGCCACAGCAGCCGCAACAGCCCCACCGCCCTGGATGCATGCCAGTTCTGTCGCACTGGGGCATGCAGACACAGGCTGGGAATGGGTTGTTGAGCAGGCAGCCATGACAGCATCACCCGCAGAACCGCCTCGGCGATTGCCTGCTATGGGACCATCCTCTGTCCCACATGTATCACTGTCCAGGACGTGTGTCCCATCATCATCAGTGCTGGATCCGGCCCTGATCTGTGTCCCAGCACACTGGACACCGGGGGCAGTATCACACTGGGACACAGGCAGGGCCATGTCTGCACCCGCACCACCCGCATCAGTCTGGACAGATGTGCAGGTATGCACTTGGACAGTCTCTTGGACACCTGTGGAGGTGGATGGGCATTCCTCCATGTCCAGCGCCATCCCCTTGGTGGACACACCCACCACCGCTGCCCCATGTAGACTCTCAAGAGCTGTAAAGGAACATAGTACTGTTAGTGGCTCCGCCTGACCCTGTGGCATGCCCTCCACCACCCACACACTGACAGCACCGGACATACCATGTAGCGATTGGCTGCTATCCATCTGGAAGCCACCACCAGGAACACCGTTGATGGCACTATGCCATATGCTACTGGCCACCCGCTCCTCCCGTTGCATCAGGCAGGGTATGTCCTGCTGGTGCCCACCAGTGGCAGCACGTGCAGCCTTGATGGCAGCCACCTTGTCCTTAATCCACCTCCTGTCCATGCCAACCTTCCTTTTGTACTCCTGCATGGACCGCTGGTGGCTGCCCTGCTGGTTTACAGCATGTGCCACCTCACCCCATGCCACAGCATGGACCTGTAGCATTCCTCGCTGTCCGCTAAACAGTGGTTCCCCATCGAGGTATGCCTCGAACAGGGCATCAGATTCAGCCCTGGTGAAGTTGGGCCTCCTCCTTCTCACCCTTCCCTGCTCCTCCTCTTCCTCTCGCTCAGTCATGCTCATGCCTGGGGGAAAGACAGGTATTACCTTGGACTGTGCAGTCCCATACAGCCCTCCCAGACCACTGTCCCCACATCCCAACAGCACGCAACCTACCTCAAAGGACTGCAATACTGATCCATGGCCTATACAGCCCCAGGTCGCATTTTTATAGCGCAATGCATGCAAATGAGAGCAGGCACATCTGTAATTGGATGCTAATGCAGTGGATGTGCCATGGAATGGCTCATGAGCTGATTTGTATATCCTGGCTGAATATCATGCTGTTGCACCTTGCACAGTGTTATTGAGCATGTTCAGGCTATCGCGCACCACTGTGATGTGCGCAATCGGCACCACACCGTGCATGCCTGGGGTGCTGCCACCGATGCTAGTGGCTCTGCAGATGTGCTGTGTGCAGGAGGCAGCACAGGGCATGGCTACCGCTGTGCCTGTGGGGCAAGAGTGCTGTATGCCCAGGGGGCGCTCGTGCCATGGTGTGCTTTGGGCGCCATGGCACTACAGCATGCTAGGCCACTGCAGGGTGTCACACACATGCACCCTACCACACTACATGCAGGGTGTCCCAATAGTTCTGTGACACTCTGTGCACGGACAGACCCTTGACCCTGCAGCCAACATTTGCCCCCTAGACACCATGCATACACATGGCTGCACCCCTATTGCGCAGTCCGGTGACAGCGCGATAGCAACTGGCAGCGCAGTACTGTGCTGCCTCCACACGTGGGGCATGTGTGCTACAGGGCACCATTTTAATGCCGATTGAGACTGCACCATGCGGTGCACCAGACTACCCAACTGGACAGCTGTCAAGCTCACGAACCTGGTGACTTTGGTGGAGCCACATGCTGGTGCCCTCTTTAGGCAAGTACCCTTCCTGAGGCCATGAATTGCAGTGTGGCAGGAGGTTACAGAGGGCCTGGAGGAGACAACAGGGTGCAGCAGAATGGCGGAGCAGTATTACCACCATTACAGTGACCTCCAGCGGCGGGACCCTGACCACCTGGGGTGACTGCAGGCACGTGCCTGGCAGGGCACCATGCCAAGGCCAGGTAGGTGCTCCATCACATCACTGGTAGTATCTGTCCATCCAGGTATTGCAGTGGCCATCAGGCCATGCCACGGGAGGGTCTACCTGTGTTGCCGGTGATGGGGGTGCCTCGAGTACACCCTGTACCACCTCGTCATGGCTGGGCTGTGCAGGCATGCACACAGCAAGGGGGGGCTATGTTACTAACCCATACTAATGTTTCCCTCTCCATGTTTGCACAATAGGCCTGGAGGATTGCTGTAGGGCCCATTTGGCCTGTGAACAGGGATGGTAGGCCGGAGCAGGTGGTCTGGCCTTACAGCCATGGCACAGTGGTGGTGCCATGGGTCAGCAGCACCATGCTGACCAGGATGCAGGTGAGTGCCATGTTTCCCCTTACATCTGTGCATGGTGGGTTGCCGGGGTGGTGGCGGGGCATGGCCCCCCGCACATGTTCCCACTACCATGCATGCCACACGGTGCACTCCGCACTATCCTGTAGCACTGCATGTGTGGGTGGGTATCGCAGGTGGGCAGTGCGTGCACTGGGCTCATGGCTGTGCCACTGCCATCACACTGCATAGCCATGACACCGTACGGCCATGTTGGTGCTGTGCAGTGCATGGGCGGTGGGGGTGTGCAGCATTTTGCATGGCTATGGGTGCCTGGGTAGACGAGTCTTGTGGGCACGGCCACTGTGGGTGGTCACATGCCATCACAGGGGCGAGGCCCACAGCTGTATGCTATGCACTTTGGGTGGGCTGTGGGGGTCTGGCCAGTCACACGTACTGACTCTGCTCCCTTGTCCTAGGTGGACAACATTGGACAACCCTGGAGCGACACATCCAGGAGCTCCTGCAGGTGACCCAGACAACTCTGGAGCTGCTCCAGGGTATGGAGCATGGCGACCGACGGAGGCACAGGTGGTACCACAGAGACTGCAGAGAAGAGAGGGGCCACCAGTATGGCCTGCGGTGCAAGGGCTGTGCATTCCCCCCGGACTGTCCCTCACACCTCTTTGTCCCACTCCTTGATGTTCCTCCTTGCCCCATGCCCATCCCCACCCAAGTTGTAGCCCTACCCCCCACTTTGTACATAGTTCTGTTGTTGTTGATGCTTATACTGTTTCCATTTTAATTATATTCATGTTTTATATGACAGCTGTGGTAGACTCTGATTTGCAGTGGGTGTATGGTGCTTTGCTGCAGTAGTGTGCATGGCGTCGAGGGTGGCACAGGCCTGGGCGTGTGTGTGTGTCCAGCAGGGCCCCTCTACTGGTGTGGATGGGGGCCATGGTCCCTGTCTGTGGTATGTGTGTTGTGCCCTGTGCACTGGATGCTTGTGTGCAGTGGTCCCAGGTGCATGCGCTATGTCCCTGTCACCCCTGTCAGTCTGTACCTGACCTGTGTGACTGAGTCCCTTGCATGTCTGTGGTACACATGGTTGTGCCGACCCCCCCAACCCATGCTTGTCTGCTGGCATGACATTGGTGGCTGTCCATGCCAGCCACCCACTGGGCACAGCGCCATGACAGCTGGCATCCTGTCTCCAGGTTTATTGCACGTCTGCCTCAGGTGACACTGTGGGCTATGCTGTTTTTGTCCCTCCTTCATGCTGTCACTGGTGTCTGTAGCAGTGTCTGTGGTCTGCTGTCTGTCACATGTGCTCAAGCTTCATGCTGGCAGCGGACAGATTCATGGTGCATGTACCAGATGGCTAGCTCACCAGTGCCATGGTGGGGTACAGGCCATGGGTAACCAGCATCATTGGACATGCACCAGTGGCATCTGTTGCCCCACTATGTGTTGCCCTGTGTCGGGGTACTCTTGGTACAGGGTGGGGGATTTGTCCATGCCCTGTGTTGCATCCTGTGTGGCGCAGCCTCCATGCTCCACAGTGGGCAGCTGTGCTGTCTGGTGGGGCCTGTGCTGGGACAGGGTGTATGGATTGGTGGGTGTGTGGGGTGCTGTCCTGCTGGTGGTGGCATCCAGGGTAGGCCTTGTCACATGTGGGGTCCCTCGGGTACTGAGACAGGGTCGACCTCTCTGCTGTGCCACAGTGGGGGCCATGCAAGGGGGCATTGTGTATGCTGCTGTTGCATCAATGGCTGGTGTCACCTGCTGTGAGGAGATCACAGTGGGGCTGTCATGCATGGCACCATGGGGCACAGGGTTGCATTGTCACAGTGGTGGTGGTGGCATGCACTCGGTGCCATGCACTATTGGGTGATGCTTCTGGGCCGGGTGTCTTGGGATCACTGTACAGGGGGTGATCAGCATTGGTGGGGTGTGGTGGCACTGGAGGGTCTGGCCCTCCCTTTGTTGCGGTCACTGATTGCCTGGGGAGTGTGCTGGGGCACCGTGCCTCTGCTGTTGATTCAGTGCTGGGGTTCATGGGCTGGTGGTCCATCCAGTTCACCTCTGATTGTGCAGTTCATGGTGTTCCTAGAGGGGTAGGTCTGTCTGGCCTGCTGCATGCTCTTCCGCCCATGGCTTCCATGGCTAGTGCACCCCTGCTTCCTGTCCTTGTCCTTGCACATCACTGGTTGTGCTACTGCGCATTGGCCCTGCTCCACTGTGCATCCCTGGTTGCACCATGGCGCATGTGGTGTGATACTCAGCTATGTTGCGCAGGCACACCTTGTCCTGCGCTTGGTTTGAATATCGCACACATTGCGCAGTGGCACACTGCACTTGTGCCTGCTCCTGCTATTGCGCATCTTTTTGGCGCAGTCTGATTATCTCACCCTGTATGTACAAGTTCCACATATAGAAGGTTCTGAAACTTTGTGGTATGCCATGATGTACATACCATATCCCAAAAGGAGATCACAAAAGGGCAGTCCAAAAAAAGATGTTCCTGTGTTTCCAGAATTTGTGTACAAGAAGGCCTTGGGCAATACCATTCTGTCAGTTGTTTATGTTTATGGTTATTCTTCACATTCAGTCTGCCATGTATACTTAACCATAACATATCCCAGGTAAAGGCAGCGATTCTTTCATTCATCAACTGTGATAAAGAAGTGTGAATCTTAAGTACTGGACAATGAGGCAAATCCAACTCTTGCTTTGTACAGTCTATCATGAATTGGTACAAGTCTTACCATGATTTGGGTCTCAGAAATTGTCCTGGAATTTTCAGTTTGATAAGCTCTTGGAGCATCGGTTTAACATAACTTGGGATTATGGAGGTTTTAGTCAACAACTTCCTATTCTTATGTTCCCATGCCTTTTTGCCAATAACCACCCATTCAGCAATCATTTCCTTCCACCCTTCCGGGGCACCCACTAAAGTGGAAAACATATTATAATATAAGAAGATACTATAAAAGAACAGACCAGGGTCTATCATATCTAAACCTCCCTCTTTTATGTGGCGATAGGTAATCTCCCTTTTAATTTGGTTCAAAAGACTACCCCACAAACTTTGAAAAGATACGCTATATAATTTCGTTTTCAGGTGTGGGGGAAGGGGAAAGATGTAACTTATGAAAAGTTTAAGTGGAACAAATATGTTCTTGATCAGTAAAACTATTTTCCATTTCAAAATCTGTAATCCCTTCCTTCCCTGGGAAATCCCTTCCACCTTCCTCAGTTTAGATTCCCAATTCAAAACAGCTAGGTCTCTGTCACCAAAAATAATCCCCAAAATTGTAAGAGGTTCTTGGGTTAATGTAATACCTGCATACTTTTGACAAGTAGTATCTGACTGACTCCCTATCCAGATAGCACTACTTTTCTCAAAATTCATTTTTGAGCCTGATCTCTGAGAATACTCTAAAATAACATTAGTGATAGCCTGTTCTTCTGTGCCCTTTTTAGCTATGATTACCATATCATTGGCATAGGCTAAACATTTCACTAGGGGACCTAACTTCATCAGGGAAATACCTTGGAGAGAGGCAGATAACAGGATAGATCTTAAAAAATGGTTGATACAAAAGGTGTACAATAAAGGGTTAAGTGGACAGCCTTGTCTTACCCCTTTCCATAATTTAATCGGGTCACCCTTCCACCCATTGATCCTGGGGGTCAGTGTTACTTTCTGATAAAAATATGATAACCATTCTACAAATTCAACCGATATCCCATAATGATGTAAAACTGAAAACAAAAAAGAGTGAGAAACAGAATCAAAGGCTTTATGCTGGTCAAGACTAAGGACAAAGCCTTCCGCTGATCCCATCTTACCCATGTGAAATAATTCTGTTAGAATTATCAAATTATCTTGCATTGCCCATTTCTGGATGGAACAGGTGTGTGCTTTGCTGATTACCATTTCTGCAATTGGAGTCAATCTGTGTGACAAAATTTTGGCAAAAATTTTGAAATCAATGTTCAATAGGCTGATATGCCTCCAATTATTTAAATCCTCTTTTTTCCCTTTTTTGAATAAAAGGATCAGGTCAGCCTCTTTCATAGAAGATGGCAAGACTCCAGTGTCCAGTATGTCATTATACAGTTCCGTAAGATCAGGTACCAAAAAAGCACTAAACTTTTTATAGAATTCCCCTGTGAGCCCATCTGTCCCCGGGGAAGTTCCATTATTTAATTCGGCAATCACATGTCTCACTTCATCTTCAGTGATAGGTCATAAGACAGTAACCTCCTGTGATGGCAATAAGTCCGGGATGACTAAATTATACAAATAAGTCTCAGGTGAGTGGACTACTGGGGTAACGCCAAACCAATGTGCTACCTGCTACATGTAGTATATCACTTTTACTCAAGACATACCATCCCTTATCATCCATTACCTGTGACATTAGTTTCTTTTCTATCCTTTTACTACAGTCTTTAAAAACATTAAAGGTCTGTTTTTTACTTTCAGTCCCAAACCGCATTTCCTGCTGTAAGGATTTAGCTCTATCATATTGCTTTGCAAACATCTCCTGTTTTATTATTCATATTTGGGCACTAAAATCTAATTTTAATGTCTCTGTTTTTGAGATCAAAGCTTGAAGTTGCTTCCACAATCCTAAATTATCTAAATATGTTTTCAAAGTGAGCTTGTCTGCCAAGGATTGAAACAATTCCTTCACCAATTTCTTTGTCTCATCCCGCCCTTCTGCCTGAGAATCATACAAGCATTGTACTGATTTCCTAGCCCTCCAGAAGGCTTCCCATTCTGTGATAAATGCCTCAGAATCCAATAAGGAGCTATTCAGACGCCATGGGCTGGTCCCACAAACAGGGTTGTTCCCCCAATTAAGGTGCAGCAACAGTTCTCTATGGTCAGAAAAATCAAAACATTGCATCTGAATATGCTGGATAATCATACAGGTGGATACAAAAAAATAATCTATCCTGGTAGATGGGGGACTTCTAAAATATGTATTACCACCTGTTTTGTGCTGCACACGATAAGCATCTTGCAAACAGGTAGCAGACACAATGCCATTCAAGACATAAGTATCGCAATACAGTTGATTTGTTGCTAAACCCCCAATACATTGCTGTACACAATTAAAGCCCCCCCCATATAACCAAATGGGATGTATGCAAGTATGGCTGTACTGCCCGAAAAAGTGAAAT
This sequence comes from Neoceratodus forsteri, assembly GCA_016271365.2. Classification (NCBI taxonomy): domain Eukaryota; kingdom Metazoa; phylum Chordata; order Ceratodontiformes; family Ceratodontidae; genus Neoceratodus; species Neoceratodus forsteri. The sequence continues at coordinate 1,182,940,418 of CM028131.1, forward strand.
TCTATTAGCTTTTCCCTGGGGGGCATAACTATTGACTAGTTGAAGTCTAGTGTCCTCAAACTGAATATCTAAAATCAACATCCTTCCTGGCTCAAGATCAATTAGTCTGGTGACCTTCAAATGCGGATTACTAAAGAGGATCCCTATCCCATCGCAAGTATCTATACCTTGAGACCAAAAGGATGCCCCTTTACCCCGCCATCTTGATGCTTGTGCTATCTCAGAGAATGTTTTAATTCTGGTATCTTGAATGAAAATATCTGCCATAGAAGAGTGTCATTCTGAAATAATAGTCAGTCTTCTCTTCCCATTCTTAATACTGTTAACATTAACAGATAGCAGTTGTAATGGCATCATAGTTATGAAGAAAAGGACATACAGTTCTTATTTCGACCTAGTCTTCCACTGTTTTGATCCTTTCTGTCACTTTGTAGTCCCTTCATCAACTTCTAAAGAATGGTCCATTGTAGAAGATAAAATTGAAGAGGAATCCAAGTTGTCATCTTCCTCAGAATCCCCCCAATTTTTGATGGTAGACAGCACAGTATACAGATTGTTCGTAACAGCTTTCCCTTTTCCAATGACAACCTTTTGTTCCTTCACCTTCAGCTCTGCCTTTGCACGGAGTCTAGTCAGAGGCCTTTTCTTATAATCCACAATCTGAAAGGGAAGTGTCTATTCCTGGGAGGGGCATAGAAGAGGCATTTTCCTTGTGTGGACATTGTGCATCCTAACCCTTTTCTGCCTGGGAAGTATTTGCAAAGTAAGTCTGGGCCTGTGAGTTATCAATCTCCTTCACAGGGAAGGCTTGTGCAGAAGGAGGCACTGGGGACGATAGGGGGTCGCAAACCTGAGTGACAGTGGTTTGAGAAGCCACCGATTGTGCTGGATCAACAATAATTACAGGAGTTACCGGTACTGCCTGTGGTTTCCCTACTGTATTACTGTCTGTGGTGGGATCCTGTGCCACCAACTGTGGTGCAGTCTCTGTCCAATTCTCTGGTTTGTTACCCATTTCATTTTGCTTCGCTGCTTCTTTCTCTTGCCAAATGGACTGCATTCATCTTTCTGAGGCAGCTGCACAGCCTTTTTTCTGAGCCTGAGTAATTAAAACTTCATGCGAGACCCCTTCCTCAGTATTATGGGAAGCCCAACGACATTTAATATAGGAATGCCCCTTTTCCTCATGTAAATTGCAACAGAATGTATTGATACATGAAGAAGCTGTATGACCAGTTTCTAGACAATGGGTACATTTCGGAGTGTCACAAGCATTACTTAAATGAAGTCTGAACCACATTTGTGGCATGATTTGGGTTGGCCTGGATTAAATAAAGATCCTTGATCCCTGCCCAAGTAAAAACAACTGGGGAGGTGTACAATCCCATGATTACCCAGGAATAACTTGCATTTTACTCTCCATCCACCAGTCCAAAATTGCTCCGTATCCATAACAGGGTTGCGGTTTTCAAGGACTTTACAATGTTTGCTCAGCCAAAACAGTATATCTGTAATGTTCACTCCTTCATTTTTAAAGATGATAATAAGAGAACGAACAGCAGGTTTAGTAATAGGGATGGCACAAAAAGGTGACCATGAGGGGGTATTTTTCAGCTGATTATATTTCACCCAGAATCTGTCCACGCACTCCACTGTCTTAAAACTAATGTCCTAATTATTCTCATCTGTATGAATGAGTGCAAAACTTCATAAGCATAAAACTTCAAAGAATCCTTCAACAAAGTTTGGCCCACATAAACTCTCTCAGGTAGGTCTGCCAGGCCCCCTTTGTAAAGCAACCTGATGATGTTACATTGTGGGGCAGGTTCACCTTTATTTCTAAACAGATCCGACATGTGTAAGGTAGGTTTAGACCATTTTTCCTGTGCTGGGTCTTGTAATCTCGGGATCCCTAGCCCCACTGGTAAACTTCCATTAACAGTCTGACCATCAGAAAAACCAGTAGTATTTGTAGAAGCAACATACTTGGCCTCAGGACTGCAATTCTGGAGTGGGACCCCTGTAGAAGCAGTTGAAGTAGAAGCTACTGCAGGGCCATAAACATCTACACCTCCCCCATTTATTTGTACAGACTTCTTAGTCAGTATTTCCCACTCTGGCAGTCCATTTTGCATGACAGTAATTCCTACAAAATATTTTATAGAGGTAGAGGTACCCTCAGAGTCAGTAGTGGCTTTTAATCCCACAGCGTTATGTACCAAACCCATATGCAAATCATTTTGTGGAGCACAAGGAGGAGAAAAAACAATTTTACCTGAAGGGGTAACTTCCATCGCAGAGTACTGCATCATGGCTGGATCTGTTGGGTCTGGAGACCACCCCCTTGCGATTCCACAATCCACCCAGCGTCCTGTAATGCCTTAGCAGGTGTCCATGCACCCACATCAGAGTCCTTAAGTCCATAATGTGTTGTACCGGTATCTACAACTTTAGCTGCAGCGATGGAGAGAGTCAAAACACCTAGCATTTTTCTCCCACTTTTCCCAAGGCTCAGCTGACACACCGGAAGAGGATTCTGAGCTCTGCAAGCCTCCTACACAATCTTCGGTCAGCCGTGCTTTACCTTATGTGCTTGGTCCTGTTGAATGCAGTCTCCTGAATGACTTGATCAGGTAACAATAGTTCAGACGCCACACAGAATTTTTCCTCCTCATCTGCGATCCGCTAAAGCAGTAAAGAGCAAGTGGGCTCCATACTAGAATGCAGACACTCGGTCTCAGAAATGGGGTCCTTCTCCGTGTCTTCTGGACATCTAAAGTCATCCCGTGGTGCTGTATTTGCCAGTACAGGCTCCTCTGGGTCCTGTGCAGTTACTGTAGAAGCATCAAGTGAAATCATAATCTCCTGTTCAACTGCATGGTCCAAACCTGGGACCAATATGTCCCCAGAACTTACAGATACTTCTTCATCCATTAGCAGTGAATAGTTTACATTATTGGCAGTTGTTGTATCTGAATTAGAGCAAGGAGCTGGGATGGAGACCAAATCCCCAGACTCCTGACACTCCATCTCCTCCTCTGGAACACCTCGGGCGGCCATCTTGCAGCCGGCCAGAATCTCCCCCTCAGGTGAGTAGGGGAATTTTTTATTGAAAAAAACATAACATCAGGTACATGAATTATATGAAACAAATAATAAACAGTAGGAAAGCATATACATAAGTATCATAATACTGTGTACATCCCTGTGATACAGGTGAGAGAAAAAAAACAATCATCAATACAACCTAATCTGTCTCCTATAGTTAAGTCAGAAAAGTAATATAATCCCAATAGGATGCAAATTGCATAGGCTAGAGACGTTTATATTCCAATTCTTGAATGTTCAAAACTACGGATTCAATACACTGTATAATAGCAAGTGGACATGTTGGTACCTGTTGCAAAACATATTTACATCTTGCTTGCCACTGATAATATTTGCATGCAGCAAACAACACTCTCAAGGTGCTAGGGTGGAATTTATTCCAATGGGCAGAAAAAACACCTAAAACAAGGACTTGATATGTTATCCTACTCCGAAATGGCCATTTCCACTTGTTTGCTAGGGTCTTCCAAAACAAGAGAGCATCTGAGCAGGAAAAGAAAAAAGTGTTCCATAGTTTCTTCAATGTTAATACAAAGTGGTTTAGGACAATACCTCTCATGTGCCAATTTGTGCTTTAGGTTACCACAAACTTGTAGCTTACCATGACAGCAGAGCCAGGAAACATCCCACATATGTGCTGGGATCCTTTTGTCTCTAAGTATATCTAGAGCAAACATCAGGTGGGATGGAGAGCATAGTGGAAGCTGTAAAATTGGCTTATCGATGTCTAAGAAACCAATATAAAACTGTTTCCTAGTTAAGCCAATTATAGATGTTTTACTAATTTTCCAAGACCTGAGCGTACGGAAACCATCAACAACATAAGACGGTACATTAGGTTTGTGGGAAGCTATGGGTGGGAGGTCAATCAAGGCCAACATCAGAGGGCCCACAGCTTTAGCCACCCATGAGTCACAAACATTCACCAAATATCTATGACTTTGAAAAATGTGATATAGAACAAAGGAAAGAAAAAAGGCTAAAGGGTTTATCATTCCTAAACCCCCCTGATTCGGGGGTAAATACGTAATATGTCTTTTAATAGGGTTTAGGCGACTGCCCCATAACATCTGAAAAAAAAGGCTAAATAACCTCATGTCCAAGTGTTTGGGAGGACCATAGATGTGACTCAGGAATAAAAATATTGGAGTCAAAAATTTTTTTATCACCATAACCCATTTTTTCTTACTCAGTCTCCATGTCTTCCAGAGACGTACTTTACTGTCACCCAGTGCCATGCGTTTCTCCCAGTTATAGCTAGCATCATCAGGTGTATTAAACCAGATTCCTAGCATCTTCTGAGGGGTGGTACAAACCCTGATACCATGCACTGTTGTAGAATCAGTAGTAATATGATGTAAAGGGATACATACACTTTTCTCGAGATTTATCTTACCCCTAGACAGCAATGAAAAAGATTGAAAAGTTTGAACGGCTTTATCACCTGAAGAATGATTCAGACAGAATAAGACCACATCATCTGCATAAGCAGAGATTTTGATAGGTAATAAACTGGGGTGAGGTGTGATGCCCACAATATCAGAATCCCACTTTATCTGCCTAAGTATGGGATCTAGAGCAAAAACATATAATAAAGGGCTAAAAGGGCAACCCTGACAAAGCCCTACCCTTTGTAACAGAGTTGTGCCCTTAAATCCATTGATCATAGGAAAAAAAATAGGCCAGGGAAAGCATATAAGAAACCCAAGATATAAACAATTCAGGAATACCATATAGTGTCAATACTTGTAATAAGAAATCATGATGTACAGAATCAAACACCTTCGATTGATCATAGACAAAGAGAAAACCAGACAACCTATTATTCTTTTTTGCTTCAAAAATTTCACATAATAAAAAAAGATTTGTATGAATAGATCTACCAGGTATGGCACAAGATTGAGCCGTGTCTATCAAATCCGGGGCAACTACTCTCAGACGAGAACAAAGAATCTTAGAAAAATCTTAAATCTGTGTTTATTAGATGTAGTGGCTCAATTAGCAAGAGAACATATATCCCTTTTATATAAAAATTTCAAGATGGATAGGCCAAATCCAGATGTATCATCCGTATTATTCAGGACATAATTAAAGACCTGAGTCAAAATTTCCAACAAATTGACTTGGAATGTTTTATAAAATTCATGTGTTAATCCATCCAGCCCTGGGGAGACCTTTAACCATAAATTGGAAATAGCACTGGCAACTTCCTCTTGAGAAATCTTTCTAATTAGGTCAGGAATTAAATGAGCATTAAGTTGAGGAACTGGGGCTGACATAAGGTGGGATAGATCCATAGAGGAGTGAGGAACTGTACAGAAATGCGCCCGTAAATAATCATATGAGACCGATAACATATCAGGGATAGAGGTCACTACTGTACCCTGAGCATCCTTCAAGCCATGCATTACAGCAGAATGAAGTCTATCCCTAAAGGCAAAAAAAGGATCAGCAGACGGGGAAATAGAAGTGCCAGTTTGCATGATGTAATCTAGGGTTCGAGCACTGTTATACTGATGAGAGAACATGCAGGTCTTAATTCTGGATATCTGTGAAGAATAATCAACAGCGGATGTAGCTTGGAGAGACATCAATTTATACAACTGTTTACGATAAGTTAAATATGTGAGATAATCGTCCCTGACATTCTTTTTCCCTAAAGCCTGAAAAAAAATGCCAAGATCTGTCTTCGTGTCTGTCCACCATTCCCACATAGAATCATAACAATAAATAACCGAGATTCATGCTTGAAAGAGAATATGTATTTGAACCTGAACAGGAATCGGGGAAAACAAAGAATTATTTAGTTTCCTCTGGGAGTGATATGCAACAGACATAATAGAGGAACCAATGAAAAAATGACCTATAATAAGACAATGATCTGAAATCTCATTAGGAAGTATCGAAACATGGCGTGGGGTACAGTGGTGAGAAATAAAAAAATAGTCTATTCTGGTGCGATATATCGATCTATGATAAGTGTATCCTGCATCGGAATGGAGATATCGATATGCATCTAGCAAACCTGCATCTTTCACCAACGTAGATAAGGCTAGGGAGTCACAATATACTTTTTGTCCCGATTTTACCCTGCCTACTATGTCAATAGAACAGTTAAAATCCCCCCCCCATAAGATGTGTTTACACGTACATAAAAACGGTTTGATTAAATCCAACAATGCAATACGGGCTGCTTTGGTTTGTGGACCATAGACAACTATAACCCGAAAAGATAATGTATTTTTTGTGAAATCAACAAGTGCCCTACCTGGGTGTATATCAATAATGCGGGTGATGGAAAACTGGGGCGAAAAAAATAGAACAACCACACCATCCGCCGCATCATCCCCAAATGTCCAAAAAGAGGGGCCTTTATACCATCCCCATTTTAGTTGTTGTATGTCATGTAAAGTAGAGATATGTGTTTCTTGCAATAGCAAAATATCTAATGGGAGGGAGTTAGCATAATGAAAAAAACCCTTTCTCTTTTTGTATCCTTTTAGGCTACAGACATTTAGAGAGGCTATATGGATATCCATCAGTATATATGCATGAGTCATCCACTCCCATCAGTCACAGCCATGTTTTTCCATTTCTTACTGCCCTTTTTCGTTTTTGTCAGTTTTTTCCTGGCAACATCAGGAGGTTTGGTTGCATGGGCATCCATATCAGACGGAATAGCAGATACATCAGTATCCCCATCCGATTCCTCTCTTTCCCCTTTCAGACAGTCAAATGCATTGGATGGAGAATATCAGGAAGTTTAAGAGATTTACGTGCAGTGGCCCTAGTAACCCGTCTGCTTGCCTGGAATCCCTCTTTATCAAAAATGGTAGTGGAGGAAGGCAGAGGAAGCACATTCTCAGGAGGGGGTTAACCGGGGCATTCACTTGGGAAACCTGATCCAGCTGTTGAGAAGAAACTTGTGGCACCAAGGGAACAGGAGAAACAGGAATGGGTAAACCTGGGGTGGGGGTCATGGAAGGGTCTGAAACTGCGTTCAGGGAAGTTGATTGCTCCTGCACTTTAGTCTGGGCTTTCTGAGCTAAGGCTTCAGAATTCCAACCCTCAGATCGATTTTTTACTAGCCCATGGACATTGATGGTATGCATGCCCAGATTCATTACATAAATTACATCGAAATACATTCCTGCAAGAAAAGCTCGGGTGTCCATATCCCCCACAAAGACTACACTTCAACAGGTCACAAGTACTACTCAAATGCGTAGTAGCACCACACTTATAACAGGCCCTAGGTTGGCCCCCGTCAAAACAAACCCCTCTGTCTTTACCCAAAAAGAAACTATTTGGCAGGTGCACAACTTTAGAATTTACCTGAAAGAGTTTCACCCTAAACCTCCAGCCACCAGTCCATAAACCGTCATCATCCAGGATAGCTTCAGAAGGAGAAAGGACATTACAGTGATTCTGTAACCAATGATAAATATCACTAATACTAACTCCCTCGTCCCTAAACATGATTGTAACAGTACGTATCGTGGGTTTAGTCAGAGGTAAAACAGCAAAGGGGGTCCAAATGGAATTATTTTTCTGGGAGGTATATAAATGACAAACGATTTAAACCAGCAGAGGTTTTGAAACTGATATCGAAAGTCTCTTCCCCCGAGATATGTATCAAGGCATATATGTCTGAGGCCTGAAAGTGCATCATGCCTTTAAGAAGGGTGTGAGCTACATAATATCTATCAGGAAATTCTGACAGCCCACCTCTGTAGTGTAGGCGGACTGCATTTCTACGGGGGGGAGGGGCCTTGTTCGAGTTTATTTTTAAATAAGTCGGAGAGAAAGGGTTTCCTCACCAGAAATAGAAACTTGTTTCGTGGGGCCTTTGTCTGATTTAAGGACCAACGTCTTAGATGTACCTTGCCCCGGGTCCTCCAAGTGGGGTAGAGGGGTCATGCTGTGATTCCAGAATGCCAATAGAAGGGGAAACAGTGATTCCCTGAGATAAGAAACTATCAGTGATAGGAATAATATGGGGGGCCTCAGGGGATATATCTAAAGAAATAAGAGGTGCCTCACTAACATCTGTACTCTCCTGGGGTACATGCACAATAACCTGTTCCCTAGTATCCATAATCTCCCCCCAAGATTGCACAGATGCACCTGAGTTAGCAGTTATCACACAATTGTCCACATTTTTAACATTATCAACAGTTGGTACCTCGTTGGAGCTCATAAACGTAGCAGGCCTGGTGAGGGAGTATAAAACTCCATGTTTATCCGCGTCCCATGTAGGATCTGGAATCCATGTCCCTTGTGCTGATTGAGTCCAACCTGCCCTGGATAAGGCATCCGTAGTAGTCCAGGTCATCTCCAAAACATCCTTTTGTTTAGGCAGTCCAAAATGAGAGCAAAGCAGGTCCTCAGTGGTGGGGACCGAAGAGGAGGCGGCCGCATGGTGTCCCGGTTCTGGGCTTCCCGAAGAAACAAAGGGATCCAGTTTTAATGAGGAAACTCGCTCAGCATGCAACTCTCCAGTCGCAACGACTCTCTGAGGGCAAGATCCGGAAGGCGTTGGGGGAAGCAGTGGCGTTACACACTCTGTTTCCAAGGAGCTCCGTTCCGCCTGAAACATAGGCGTTGTAAGCGTGGCGTCCTGTTGTTCCTCTAGACATCGCGAAGGTCCAGGAATTGAATCCGAAAGCTCCCTCAAGGTCGGTAAAGTTAGCTGTGCTTCTTGATTACAAAATTCTCCATCTAAAGCTTTTACCTTTGTCACAGTTTCGTCGTCTAACACTGGTGGAAAAGTCAGGAGGAGGTCTGCACTGCAGTCAGTCGTGTTCCTTACTGAACCCTCCATCATGGCAGCAGAGGAAACCCCTTCCTCACAGAGTAGGGCAATTTCCCTTGTGTCCTAGCCAAATTTCCCCCCATTCACTAAAAATACCACCAACAGCTTAATCTGGTTCAAGGTCCGTTGGCATTCATCTGTATCCCCTTTTCCCGGGTCATGCCTGAAAATAGTCAGACTTTGTCTAGTGCACTTACCCAGTCAACAAAAAACAAATAAAAAATAAACAAAATATCACCCAGTCTTGTTGCCCTTTTCAGCTGGGGTGAGTTCCTACATGGACTTTGCTTGGTTTATATGCTATGCCTTTTTTTCCAATCTGCAAGCTAATATTTTTATTTCTATATTATTTTCAATATAGAACTGCTTATTATTTTAGTTGATGAACTGTGCTTGTAAAATATGCAAATTATTTATAGTAATGTGTACACATTACCAAAGTGGACATTTATGAAAACTGAAGCACTGACAGAAATAAAAGGTCCCAAACTGGAGGGATCAAGAGCTGTCCTGCTGCTCTGGTGCCTGTCATAAAAGTCTACCCTCTAATAAGGGGGGCTAGGAGCCATCCCTCCATTCTGGTAACTTTTTAAAGTCCCCCCCAACAAGGGAGACTGGGTGCCATCCAACCACAGTGGTGGCTGTCTGCAAAGTGTACACCTTAAATGAAGTGGTCCAGGAGCCATCCTGCTGCTCTGGTAGTTACTCAAAGTGTCCACCTACTATGAGAGGGACCGGCAGTCATTTCACCACTCCCACAGCTGTTCAAGGTGCCCCCCTTGAATAAGGTGGACTGGGAGCTGCCCTGCTGCTCTGGTGGCTGTTCATAGTGCTTCTGTTAGATGAGGGGGACTGGCAGCCATCCCTTCACTCTGGCAGCTGTCCGAAGTGTCCCCTTTTAATGAGTGGGTCTGGGAACAGACTCACTGATCCAGTAGTTGTTCAAAGTGTATTCCTCCAATAAGTGTTCCCATTCTGATGAGTGGGATTGGGAGCTGTCTCACTGCTCCAGTAATTGTTCATAGTACCAGGAGCTGCCATGCTGCAATGCCAGCTGTTCAAAGTATCACCATCTGATGAGGAGAACCGGGAGCCATTACGAAGCTTGATGGCTCTTATCACATTGTCCCCCACCAGTGAATGGGACCCACAGATGTCTATTGCTCCAGCAACTGTTCAGTATCCCCCTCCAGTGAGGGGACTGGTAGCTGTCCTGATGCTCTGATAGCAGTTCTAAGAGTCCTCTCCAATGAGGAGGACCAGGAGCCATCCCTCCAATGAAGGGCACTGGGAGCCGTCCTACCGCTCCAGCAACTGATTAAAATGCCCCCCTCAGGTGAGGGGAACTTTGAGCCATTCCAATACACGTGTGGCTTGTGAAAGTTGCCCCTATGATGAGGGGACTGGGAGCTGTTCCACTGCTCTGGCAGCTGTTTAAAATGTCCCCCTCCAGTGAAGGGAACAAGAGCTTTTCTGCTGCTTCAGTGACTGTTCAAAGGGTCCCTTATGATGAGGAGGACTAGGAGCTGCCCGCAACTCTGACAGCTGTTCAAAATGTCCCCTTCTGGTGAGGGGAATCAGAAGCTGTCCTAATACTGTCAGCAGTTCAAAGTGTTCCCCAGCAGCACAATTCAACCCCTTCCCCTTCACACCATCATTTTTATTTTCTATATGGCTTTTCTCCCCAGCCATACTGTGTTGCAGAGATATACACAGATCAGACCCTTTGCCTCCTTGGTCCCACTGGGTCCCTTCTCCAGTGTGATGTCCCCATAGCTTACCATCTGTGACAGAGGCTTTGTGGATGAATATCCAGTGGCACATGGCACTAGAACCCAGAGGGCCTCAGGAGCCAGGTTATCACATAGACAGCATAAAGGTTTTTGGCTTTGAATGTCCATCCCTTCCTCCTCCTCCCCTGGAATGGGTAGAGCTTTTTGAGCCTCACCTGAATGTAGCAATGTCATGCAGAGGGAGAAAGCTACCTTGTTCCACTCCAAGATTCACTGCATCACTGGTTGCCGAACGCCATCCCTCCCAACCCCAACTCTTTGCCAAATGGTAACTACTGTGATCTTGCCTGCCTCCTTATGCCGCATCCTGAGTTCGCTCCCAGCCTCAGGTCATCTTCACGGTAGTGCAATGCACTGCCACTGGGCCACCTGGGTTGCCCACAGAATAAACCTATACAGTACTTTACCTACAGTGGTATTCTGTAACAGAGCCTCAATGCAAGAACTACAAAACAATTCATCCTGCAACCATGCACAACGAGGCTGTGTTTTCACTGAGGAGCTGAGATGGCATTGCAGTGTCTTCGTAAGGACCATGATGTCTTTAGAACCCTAAGATGAAAACACTGACGTTGTACATTCATGACCATGCATTGTTTTGTATGGTATAACGTTTTTGAATAAAGAAATGATAAGAAATGCTGTTGTACTCTCTATTTCAATGTAAAAATTTCAGGGCATCTTCTGATGGACCTGTGGACCTGAACTGGCAATATTCTTCCCCTGGGCTCACACTGTTGTTGTACCCACCATGGTCATTCAGTTTGTGTGTGCCTCACATCAGGATATCTGGATGCTGGCTATGCCTCCATCAGTCTAAATTGCTGGAGCTCCCAATGCAGCCCTTTATCATACTTTTTACTGTTCTCTCTTGGCAGAGGTCCTTTTCTCGACTCATTTTGTATGCCATGAAGATTGTGGCCAAGTGAGTCATCATGATCAATTGCAGTACCCCCACATCTCACAGCTGTGCTATGAATAGCATCACTTGTTGCATGAGGATCATTCAAATTACCCTTGGTCCCACCTCAGTCAGAAAACTGCACCAGCAGTGAGGACTTGCAAGCCCTCAGTGTGCTCAGTGCCAAGAAGTCCTGAAAAGAAAACTAACTCTTGCAACCCAGTCTCCCCTAATAGGATTGGCAACTGCGTTCCTTCTGTCTCAACATATGGAACCATTTCTCTGAACTTTACAAGCTGTAAACAATACAGACAGACAGCCAATGTGTTATAGCTTCTAGCATGCAGTGCCTGGAAGGTGATATTGAAATGATGACATTTTATTGTACTTGCAGGCAACAGATGGGAGACATGACAGGCTGCAGAACAGCAGCTCATGATGAGCAAGCTTTGGCTGCTGACCACACACATGCACTGTGTCTGCTGGCTGTAAGCACTCTTTCTCATTCCTGTCCTCCACTCAGGTCTGCTGACCGTGACCTCCCAAATGCTGAACCGACCCCCAACTCACCCAGATTCCAGTTCCATCCCACTCCATTTGTAACACCGGCCAGCAGTTCAATTTGTCTGTCCCCACCACCACCCGTCAGTCAATCTTTGAGAGTCTCCCCATGTTGTCCCAGCAGCCAGCAGCACAAGGAAACTTACCGCAGAAGGAGGAGTGGACTTGGATGGCTAGTCTTCTCTCCTTCACATAAGACAGATATTCATCCCGTGTGATGGGTGGATTGTAGGATGGGACAACGCACGATGGGGACTGGATTGAGCAAGATTGTGCCACTGAGCAGAATATACCCAAGAGGTACAAAATACATACAAAAGACGGCACACTCAAGTGTTGTTCAAAAATGTTTTCACTGACTACATTCTTTGAATAATGTAATCAGTGCTTTGTCAAGCAAGTCCCGCAGAGTCAATGTGCTTTACATGGGACTTGCATAACAATCCCACTGAGCTAATTTTGCTTTTCAACAGCTCTCAAGTGCACCATCTTTGTATCTGTTCTCAACACTTAACACCAGAGAGCAGCTCCCTCATCTAGTCATCTAAGTTAGTTTTTAACAAATATAGTGATCATGACTATTACCTCACTTGGATGGCTATTACACTTTCCCACCACTCTTTGTGTGAAGCAGTGCTTTGTCCAGCTTTGCATTTTATTTATTTTTAAAGGATTTGTACCCAGGATTTCCCAGTGGATATCTCACATCCCATTTGTACCCATGATTTCCCAGTGGAGATGTCACATCCAATTAACAGTGGGTAAGGACTACCCATTTGTCCAGCTGGGGGAGGGACCAGAGCATTGGGAAAGTCATGCGACTTGCACAGTGAGCCAGTGATTCTGGCAGGATTCAAAACCAGAGAAGCATCTTGTTGTGCAGGTCTGTGATCCAACCACTGGCCTACACTTCTTTCTCTACTGAGTCAAGATTTTAATTTTCAGTAAAGCAGTTAGGCACTGGAGGAATGAATCCAAGTCAGTTGATTCACACAAGACCAAGCAGAGCTAGATAGGCAATCTCCTTTGCTAGAGGAAGACTGCAACACCTAAGTCAGCAAAATCACACAGCCAGTGCAGTGTTTCTGGAGAGTGACAGAGGATGGAATCCCAGCACCCATACCAGCAATCTGCTGCCAGGGCAGTGACCATGGGGGTGCAAGAGCTGCAGTTGCAGTAGGCCCACAATGTTAGGGAGCCCACTGCCTCAGAGATCAGCATTAAGAAAACATTTTCTAATAGACAAAATTGCAAGTTTCTCTTTGGAAATTACTTATCCATTTGAAACTGGGTCTGTCAGCAGTGATGCCAGACTATTCAGACTCCAGTTTCACATGATTTGGGGGAGTACAGAGCAAAGAAGCAATGGGACCCATTACTCAAAACATCTAATCTTGGTGCTCATGTCCCCTCCAGGAGCAGGAACAAATTACATTGTTCAGTTCTTTGATTGTGGTGCCAGCAAGGATGACAGAGGGGCAGCATGAACAAACTATGTATGCTCAGCAGGACTGATACAAAAAACTTATGCTATAATAATTTCATATGCACTAATGATTATTTTACATTTATTGGTCAGGAGGTGGCCCCACACAATATTTTGCAGGGGGGCCCTTACAGTTGTAGGCACAGCCCTGTCTGCTACCTCTGGTAGTTCTTCTGACCTGAGCTGCCTTTACTTTTAGCTTCCTCCAGGGGGCCAGGCAAGCACCGGGCTTTTGACCACCCTGTCCCCCACAGGAGGAGAGCAGTCCTATGGACAATACAGGGGCAATCAGGGAGCATTGGGGAGGTTAAGTGAACTGGTCAGAGTCACACAGTATGCAAGTGGAGACTGTGAGACTCAAACCCTGGTCTGCTGGATATACCAAGCTGATTCACATTGTATTACTCTAACCTCTAGGCTATACTGCCAGCCCAACCATATATCAGTGCTCAAATACTGATTTGGCATTTTCCCTATGGATGCCAAATTGCTCTGTTTTCCTGTATAACCAATGCAAGCTTATTGGAGCAATTTTCCTGTAAAGGCTCCATTTCAGCATAAAATACAGGAATCCCTGTAGATCTGAGGGAGCCCTGATGTATGTTCAGCTGCTCCTCCCCTCTCTTACCCATGCCCTGGCCATGCCACTCATATGGTTCTTGTCTTTCTTTACTCTCCAATAATTAAAACAAACAAACCAAAAAAAAAAAAAACTTACTTTTTCCCTCCAGCCAATGGTGAGTTTAATAATGGAGACCAGCCAGATGAATGCATTGTGGGCAGGGAGCAAGCTCAGTGACTCGAGAGGATGGACCGGACATGGAGGACCAGAGACCAAAGTGTTGTCAGCAAGGGATAGATGGCTCAGTCAGTAGTACTCTGAAGGACAAGGGACAAAAAGCAGTAGGCTTCTCTTCTCTTCTCTTCTCTTCTCTTCCTTCCCTTCCCTTCCCTTCCCTTCCCTTCTCTTCTCTAACTGAAATACACTGGTCCAACAATACACCGATCTGTAAGGATGTCAAGGTCAGCTGTAAATCTATAGCTGTACTCCTTAGTGGTTAAAGCATAGAACTGTAATGTTAACAATGCAAGCAAGAAGTACATGTTTAACCCCTTCATACCTAAATTAAATAGAAGTCAATGGAAAGTGATTTTCTTAGGTGTGAGGGGTTAACCTGAAGGAACAGCTACTGGGGTCATGGCCCCAGCTCTACTACATAGATTTATTTTTTGTAGCTGCCAGGGTTCCTTGGATAGCTACTGGGACTCAGCCCTGGCAAACCCCAGTGTAATTCTAGCAGTGCTCCAGGTCATGTTTGATATTTTTCCTTATTTTTACCAATTGTGTAGCTTATTTATCCCCACCATTGCTCCCACTAGTCTTCTCATAAATGGCGTCTCAAGGGTTATTGCCCAGAAGGCAAAATTTAAGTGACCCCTAATGATTACACAAGTACCAAGTTCCTCTCTGCACTGTTTTCATTGTCTTCACTGGCTCTTTTATTAGCCCCATTTCATGCCTTGGCAGTCTGGATTTCATCCTTTCTGAATTTAGCTCTATCCCCAGGAATATTAGCCTTCTTCTTGGACCCTTTGTGTTTCTGGATGCTAAAGGAATAGCTCAAACTCTGCACAGCCCCATGAAACTACTCAAAGCATGTTTGCATTCCTCTTAACCTGGCTGGCCAATTAATAAGAAATCATCTGGTTAGTAGAGGGTCCTTGAGGACTGTGACACTTCCTTTGCTGCCCACCCCCAGAAATGTGCTTAACTTCTTAAATGTGGTGCACATAAACTGCACATTCCATGGGCAGGAATTTATCAAAATAGTACAGCCCTGTAAACTTAAAACCCAACAAGATAATGCCGCTGACACCATCCTCAAGATGGCAAATTGAGGATTCGAGTAGTGGCTGCTCCCTCACCAGAAAAAAAAACCTTTACAGACTAGACTCAGTGAGCAATTTTGAGTACTAGCAACAGGGTCTAACCAAAAACACAGATGAAGCAGTGCAGAATGGGAAATTTGAGCTCTGAGAGGGAGGATGATGAGGGATTCAGAGATGGTGGCTCTGTTAGTGAACTATCACAGGTCTCAGCTGCTTCTTCTCACATGGGCCACAGAAAGACAGGGCCAAAGAGAAAAACTAAAATCCCACCTGCAGAACAGCTCCACCAAAAACTGGACTTATTCACCTCACTGTTGAGGAACTTCAGAATGGAGATCCAGAACACAACAGCTGCCCTGCAGACAGCTATCATGCATACGAGCATACAAAATTGCCAGCAGATACAGGCCGTATGGTCTATCTAGTCTGCTTAAGTGTGCAGCACTTCAGCCCATTAAACTGCAGATGACCCCCTCCCATTAACTCTTCCCTCTCCCAACTGCCCCCAGTACGTACTTTCCCCTTGAACTTGTCCCACCCCCTCTTGAAGCATCCCACAGTCTGCACTGATACGAGTTGCTCAGGCAGTGCATTCCACCCTGTTACCACTCCTTCAGTGAAGTAGTGCCTCCTCCTCCTTTCCTTCCTGAATCTGTCCCCCTTTAACTTCAGGGAGTGCGCTTTGGTATCTCTTCCATTCTGGAGAGTGAACCCACCCTGGAAGCCTACTTTGTTCATCCCCTTAAGGTACTTGAAGGTCTCGATCATGTCCCCTCACTCTCTTCTATCCTCCAGGGCATACATGTTGATCTCTTTTAGTCTTTCCTCATAAGTTCTATCCCCCAACCCCTTGATCATCTTTGTTGCTCTTCGCTGCACTGCCTCCAGTAGTTTTATATCCCTTTTCAAGTACGGCAGCCAGAACTGCACACAGTACTCCAAGTGCGGCCTCACCAGAAATGTGTACAAGGTCAATATGACTTTGCTACATCTGGATGTAATCCTCCTTGCTATGCACCCTAGCATTCTGTTAGCCTTAGCTGCTGCCTTCCTGCACTGGGCCAAGTGGTTTAATTCCCCGGTCACCAGCACCCCCAGATCCTTATCCTCATTGGATGTGGACAGTCTGATACCATCCATCCAGTAGCTGTATCCTGGGTTTTTGGCTCTGAAATGCATCACCTTGAACTTCTTGGCATTGAACCCAAGCTGCCAGGTGTGTGACCACTCCTCAAGCCTTGCCAAGTCCTCCTGCAGTAATTTGCCACCCTCCTCCCCATCCACCTCAGCTCAGATCTTGGTGTCATCGGCGAAGAGGCTGATCTTATTCTTGATCCCAACCACTACAATGAAAATGTTAAACAGGACTGGTCCCAGTACTGATCCCTGTGGGATGCCACTTGTCACTGCCCTGGGCTCTGATGCTTCTACCCCCACAACTACCCTCTGCTACCTGTCCCTCAGCCAGTTTTCTACCCATTGGGCTAGCTTTCACCCTATACCAACACTCCTCAACTTTCAGGACAACCTTCCATGAGGCACTGAATTGAAGGCCTTGCTGAAATCCAGGTAGACTACATCTACCGCATGGCCCTCATCCAGTGCCCTTGTGACCCAGTCAAAAAAATCAACCAAGTTTGTCTGATATAATCTGCCAGTGATGAACCCATGTTGTCTTTTGTCTCTGCAGATCATAATCCACAAGAAACTGCACCAGCCTTTCTTTGAGGATAGATTCCATCAGTTTCCCCACAATTGCATTGAGGCTCACCATTCTGTAGGTCCTTGGTTTTTCCTTGGGCCCACTTTTGTGGAGAGGTACCACATGTGCCTCCTTCCAATCTCTGGACACACATCCTGTATTTAGTGAGGTGTTGAACAGATCCACCAGTGGCTGTGCCAGGACCTCTGCCAGCTCTCTCAGCACCCTGGGATGTACCCTGTCTGGCCCAGTTGCCTTATCTACCCTCAGGGACCTAATGCACTCCAGCACCCTTTCCACCGTGTTGACCCCATCTGTGGTTATCTCACCCCCCCATGCCTGCACCCCTTTTCCCTGCAGGAATGGGCCCATCCCTCTCCCTTGGGAGAACAGAGCAGACAACCATGAGGATCAACTCTCCAAAACAGACCTCTACATGGGTGTCAATTCTACAGCTCAACACAGCCATACAAAGTACTGAGGATAAATTATAGGACACTGAGTGCCACAACTGGTGCAATAATATGCACTTCTATGGCTTTCCAGAGGGAGTGGAGGGCCAGGAAATTGTCACAATTTTGAAGACTTTCCTACACTCAGCTCTCCAACTCACCCAGTACTGAGCTCTTGAAACTAAGTGGGCTCACAGGTGCTGGGCCAAAGCCAAATATCTCAGATGCTTAACTCTGCTCCATTGTGTTGTGATTCCTCTAGTGAAATAGGCAGGATGTCTTATTCTGGGCTTTGAAGGCTAATGAAGTCTTATTCCAAGACACTAGAATTTTCCTGGATAATGACTACTCAACTTTCCTGCAGAATAAGCAAGACAGCCTACATTCCATTGATGGCCCTCAGATGTAAGAACATCAAATTCTTTAGTCCTTACCCTGCCAATTTATCATTCCCTGGACCACAACTCTCCTTGATGTCTGCCTGCTCCTGCCACAGTGGGAGTTCTTCTGATTCTGCCACAAGAGCTGAACTCATTTAGATGCTAATTCCAGATACTGAGTCTGCCTGCCACCAGCTTGCCTACCAACTCACTTAGATCCCACACAGAGTTTATTTAATACAGTGGCAGACATGTGCTTGAATTTTTTTTTTTGGGGGGCAAACCCCTGGCTGCCTCAGAGGGACTGAGTTCTTGGCTCAGTAGTTGGTGAGCCACAGGAGAGGGGCCCAGCCCTCACCAGACTGACAATGCATCTGACCGGGGCGGGGAGAGCTTGCCTCCTGCGCCCACTTGGACTGGGGGTCTGGCTGCCATCCTACCTCTTTTGGAGGTCTCAGGATGGCAATCAAACCCAGATAGAGGACTATTGTATAAGCCCCAACATTTAAAGATGCAGATGCAATTAATCTGTCCCAGGGACGGGTGACTACCTAGGGGTGTGGTGGCAATCTGAATGGCAGGCTCAACAAACAACTGGTGGCAGACTGGACATGGACTCCTGGACCTAGGGGGCACTAAACTGGGGGAAGGGATTGTCACAAACGTGCTCTGCAGGTCAGGCCCTCTGCTCTCACAGTGTTAACCCCAAAGCACAATAGTGTGAGCAGGAGACAGACAGGGTAATCCTCCTGTCTGCTTTGGGTCTGAATCACCTATCAGCCTTGAGTCCACCATATGAGCACCTGCGCCCCTGTCTCTGCATCGTGCGTCACTAAGGGGGTTAGTCCAGGCTTGGTGCTAAACAGTGGGGCGAAATCTGCTCAAACCTCAGTTACTTCCTGGATCTGGTCTTGGGTCAACTGGGGGTGACATTTTAATTGCCTCCACAGAGGACTCCCTCTTGCTTTCTTTCAGCAAGTCCAGAAGGCGATATCTTTAATCTTTCTCCTCCCCAGGACTACACACTGCCAACACCATGTCAGCCCTATTAGCATATGGCTTCATCACGTTGACATGGTACATTCTTTGTGTATGTTTCCTGTCCAGTAACTCTGTAATGTAGGTTACATCATTCACCTGCCTGACTACCTTGTATGGTCCTGCCCACTCAGTCTGCAGCTTATCTTTCCGGACCTGGATTAGGACCATGACTTCCTGACCCACAGTGTAAAAGTTAACTTTGGCTCTGTGGTCATAACCCACCTTTTGTTTTTGTTGGGAAGCTGCCAGGTTGCTCTGGGCTGTCTCAATAAGATTCTTCAGCCTTTCCCTAAACCTAAGGACATAATCCACTATGGGAGTTCCCTGGGTGGCATGCTTACCTTCCTAGTCCTCCTGGATAAAGTCTAAGGGCCCACGTACCCAGCATCCATTTAAAAGCTCAAAAGGGGAAAACCCTATTGACTCTTGGGGCACCTTTCTGAATGCAAACAACAGGTGGGGAAGGTATTTCTCCCAATCCCTCCCATGCTGTTCAGCAAACTCTTGGAGCATTGACTTAAGGGTACCATTAAATTATTCCACAAGCACATTGGCTTATGGGTGAAAAGGTGTCGTGCATCTCTGCACCACCCCACACTTCTCTCACAAACATTTCATCAGGTCCAACATGAAGGAACCCCCTCGATTGGTGATAACCTCCTGCGGAAACACAACGTGGTAGGAAATCCCTAGTAAGGCATCTGCCACTTTGTCCTCAGTGAGGATAGGGTGACTGCCTCTGGGTACCGGGTAGCATAATCCACCACAGTCAGGATTAACCTCTTCCTGGAGGATCTGGGAGTATTTAAAGACCCCACAATATCCATTTCCTCCCTCTGGAATGGATCCTCCACTATGAGTAAGGGAATTAGGGCAACTTGTGTTTTCTTACCTGCCTTCCCTATTTCTTGGCACCAGTGACAAGACCTGCAATACTTCTTCAGCTGCTGGGTGAAGTTGGGCCAATAGAAATTCTGGGCCAACTGCTGCATAGTGTGCATGATTCCCAGTTGGACAGACATGGGAATATTGTGTGCAGTCTTGAGCAACTGCTCATGGTACCCCTGGAGAAAGACAAGCTACCTGCCCATTACCCCTCCCTCTGTCTTAGCATCCTGCGTCTACATCAGTCCATTGTCCCAATAAACTTTATGTTTCCCATCACCTCCCTCTGCTCCATCAGAGTCTGCCCAAGCCCTCAGCTTCTCTAGACTAAGGTCACTTTCTGAGCAGCAGCAAACTCCTTACACATTCCTAAGGCATGGGACAGGTCCCCCTCAGTGTCTATACTAGGGTCCCTAGCTCTAGTGTCAGAGCATTCAGGATTACTGCCATCCCTAACCCTCTAATTATGGGTCACACCTTCCTCCTCAGAGTAACCCTCTGTAGCTGTTCTGTTAACTGCCACCTGAGGAATTTCTACCACCCTTTCCACAGGATCTTCCATGGGGTTCAGAGAACTACAATTTTCCTTTGCATCTTGGCTGCAGGTAACTGCACACACCATCACATTTGAAATTGTTGCCAATAATTACATCGACAGACAAAGTCTCCACTACGGCAACCTTTTGCACAGTCCCCCCTGTCTCACCCCAGTCTAGGAGGACACTAGTGAGTGGCAATGTTTTCTCCTCCCCTGTGAATCCCCGTACAGTTACAAATTGATTGGGAATAAGTTGACCAGTTTCTACCAAATCCCCTTTTACCAAAGTCAGGAATGCCCCCATGTCCCTTAACCCATGTGTCTGTAAACCAATCACAGTGATTGGGTGCATGTGTTCTCTCATGTTTACTGGCATGCTTTCAGGGACACACAAACAACTCACTTCTTTCCTAGCACCACTTTGTGTACTGCTTTGCAATATATCCAGTTTCTTTGCAAACCCAACATTCATTTGTTTCATTTGTTTTCACAGGTAAATCTTTTCTTTGTAACCTGGGGCTACCTGGTTTTGGTGGAGATAGGGAGGCGTTTAGCAACCCTGAAGGGGTGCTTTTCCCTTTCTGAGGTGCCATTGCTACCCCATTCACTCTCAGAGCAGGTCTGCTCCTGGACATAGTGGTCCAAGAGTTCATCAGGTTCTGGCACTGTTTTTGGATCTCAGTCCTCCAGCCAGGTTTTTAGCTCTGCTGGGCATGACCAAAAAAACTGCTCTAACAGTACAGCGTTTTCAATTTTCTCTACAGTCTTTGCTTCAATTCCTTCCCACCAATGTTTTAAAAACTGACGTTGTTTATTGGCTAGCTCCTCATAGCTCATATCAGGGCTTCTCCTGAGCTTGTGGAATTTAGCTCTATATGCTTCTGCTGTTAGCTCATATTTTTTTTAAAGTGCAGCTTTAAGTTTACTGTAATCATTACAGTCCTCATTGTCCATTTGACCCAATGCATCCTGGGCTTTTCTGGTAAGTAGCAGGGATAGCCGGAAGCTCCAGAACCCTCTAGGAATATTTACCTGAATGCATACTTTTTCAAAGGAATTTAAAAAGGCATCCATATCTTCCCCCTCTTTAAATTCTGCCATCAAGTTAGAATTTAGTTTGTAACCCAGTCCTGGAATTCCAGTTAACCCAGGCCACTTACCTGCTCTGGTGGTGTTGTTTTGAGTCATAGCTTCTCCAGTTCATGTTGCCTCTGGTGCTCACTCTCTTCTCGCTCAGCTTCTCACTGCTCTTGTCTCTCTTCTGTCTGGAACTCCAGCTCCATTCTCTGCAACTCTATCTGTAGCCAAATCACTTTTGGCTCCAGAATGCTGGTGACCTTCCCCTGCTGCTGAGGCCCTTGGCTTGCACTGGCTCTGCTGTCCTCCTCACTGGATCTGGACATGGACCCTGGCTCCTCTACGTCCAAGGTTCGGTCTTTTTCAGTCACTGACTGTGACTCGCAGTCTTGGGCATTGTCTGCCACAAGAGCCTCTATGAGGTAGTTTTTGGTTCTTCCCTCATGCTGGACTCCTCTCTCCTGTCACAACTGCCTTAGGTAGTCTGCAGTGTGCTCACTATGGCTACACTAATTTGCACCTGGAAAAAAACAAATAAAACAGGTAGGGAACTTAGACTGTAAACACAATGATATAGTTCTGTTTACTTTTTAGAAAAAAACACTGCCTTATTTTGCACGGGACCTGTACAGTATTAATCTGACACTTGGGATTGTTAAAGCTTGTGTTACCAAACACTTTTAAATCACATTGCTACCAACCAAATCTGTCACAAACGTGATCTGCCGGGTTAGGCCCTCTGCTCCCACAGTGCCAATAGTGTGAACAGGAGGTAGACAGGGTAATTCTCCTGTCTGTTTTGGGTCAGAATCACCTACCAGCCTTGAGTCCTGGAGGTCAAAGTGTGAACCTTATGCTAGCATACCCAGTTTACAGGCTCAGATATGTACCCTCTTCGAGGGATGCAGTACAATCTTTTACCCAGTGGCACCCAGCCAGGTTCTCCAATTGTACCCTTATGACTCAGTATGAGACCTATGCATATTCTTACCTTTAACAAGATTAGTAACACATTCATGCCCTTAACAGCTGTCAAAATTAAACACTGGTTCAGCATTCAGATGCAAAAGAAAACTGAGATGCCACAGGCAGTATTTCAAGGAAAAATATTGTTTACTAAAAATTGTAAAACAGGTAAAATATCAAACACAGAACAAATATATTACTATCTTACAGTCAATAAAATAATTGGGAAATTACAGAACAAACAAAATGCCTGTAAAATACTTAAAAGCTCCAGCTGAATTATATTTTTCTAAAGTGTCTAGTTACCAGTCCACAGACTAAGTGTGTCTTTGACTTTCAGAGTCCTTCTACCATAATTTCTCAGATGCAAGCAATATTCAAAAGTCAGTTTTCTCCACCTTCTAGTAGCATCACCCATGAGGTCACTGTTAGATCTGTGAAAAATCTGTAATCTGAGTATGGATATCCACAAGGATGTATGTTATTACTGTGAAAATCAGCAACTAGCAATTTCCCAAAATATGAGTATCTTTGATTAAAACATTCCCTTTGAGGTTTTAATAAACTCACAATCTGTCACTAGTTCTCTGCTAGGTGAGAAAACCATGAAGGATCAGCCAAATGACTTCTCTTGCTGCTAGGGTCATAAAATTCATAGTTAGTTTCCAGCTTCAACAGCAGGAGCAGGTTATAAGGGGTAATAAACTGTCCCTCTGGAAGGAAGGCTTTAATTAGAGCAGTCACTGGTCAGTGTCATGACATCCTCACTGACACCTTGAAGGTCAAAAGTCAAGTCTCTCACACTCTGGCTGCTTGTCCTAGGCAGACAATCACATACACATACCATTTATTTATAATACAAATATCATACATATAACCATAAGCAGGTGGCAGAACATCACAGGGATTTCCTGGGGGTTGGAGGTGGGAGTGGGGGCACTTGAGTGCTATGCTGGACCCAGCTAACCCTTACCACAGCTTACAATGTACAGGACTTGGTTCAGAGGGCCCTCAGGAATAGCTCTTTGATGGGACAGAGACTTCCTACATGGGTTGCATGCTGTTTTTACTGACTTTGGTCCACAAGAACTGTGCCTGATCCCAGGCACTGTTCAAGAGACAACAGCATGCCTAGGGCTTGAACATTTACTGAGGTTGTGATTTTCAACAGACCTGCACTGCAAACTGCTTGGAAAATTTGGGACAATTAACCTGTAGAGACACGCAGAGGGGTCATTAACCATGCTCCTGCTTCAGGCCACTTTATATTTGTCTACTTGTGGGATAGCTCCTGGGTTCTTGAATGCCAGAACAGTGGCTGTACTACTCTGCACTGCCAGTTTCTTATGCAACTGTCTGGAATTTGATGAGCCCAGTTCCTATTTTTTCTTGTACCTGAGAACTGTCCCTGCTCATGGGTGGGGGAGAACATGAACTTGCAACTGATATTCTGAGCAGATTTATATGACCTAATCTTACACTTATGAGATGGGCCCCTGAGCCACTAGAGTTCTGGCTCACCAAGTGAAGAAACAAAAGACAAAAACTATGTCTGCACAACTGAAACACCCAAACACCTCATGCCTACTCCATAGAACTGGACAGACTGTGGAGGCATGCCACCTTTATTTTGCCCCCCTCTCTCTCTCTCTCTCTCTGTACTGAAAGCCCCCAAGACTTGGAGGCAATAGATGCCTTTTAGGCCCCGACACTACCACAACTGACCCAAGAGCAGGTGGCCAGCCTAATCCATATGATACGGATCCAAATACTGGAGCAGGCACTGCGCAAGACTCACCGAGACAGCCCCAGGGGCAGACAGGTACGTTATAGAATTTTACAGATAAAAGCATGACTTGCTACTATTGCAACTTATGGGGGTCTGTAACAAAGTCCTGCAGGGAGGGGACATCCCAAGCACATGACAATATGCCTCAGTTTCTTTTATGCCCAAATCAGGAAAGTGTCCCTCCGAATGTCAATTGTGTAGATCAATTTCAGTCCTAAATACAGTATATAAACTTTTTATGGCAGTGCTTACTCAGAGACTGGATCCCTTGCTACCACTGCTAATCCAATCAAATCAGACTGGCTTCGTGAGAACCCATCAAACAGGCGATAATACCCACCATGCACTTCACTTACTCCATCAGGTGCACTCTCAAACCATTCTCTTTAGGAGGCTTCATTTAGGAGGCAGTATAGCGCAGTGGGTTAAGGCTCTGAGTTGCAGATCTGGAGACCTGGGTTTGAATCCCATAGCCACCTAGGTGCATACTGTATGATCCTGAGCAAGTCACTTAACTTTCTTGTGCTCCCAGGTCACATCTGGAAACAAGCTTCGGCCTGTGACTGTCCCTAACCCTCTCTTCCATCTGCGCCCCCCCTTGGTGGGGCTCTGTAGTATAAATCTACCTCAAAAATGTTGTGATATATATGGAAAACAAAATGTGTATTCATGCACTACCTAAATATTATGCATATTAAGGATGACGCTGCGTCCTCCTCTCCCAAAGACTATTGTTTCAATATCCCTGTCTGTGTGGTTTTGTGCATTATCTTTCTTCCATGATCACTGTACTTGTAATAGTGTATAATTTTGTGTATGTCTAACTTCCATTACTTGTTTTCTCACTTGTTTCTATTACCTGAACACTGTACTGCTTAATACTATATGTAATTCCTTAATGTTGTTTGACGTGGAGCCTTTGTAAAGGAGTCTATGACTCAAAGGGTTGTAATTCCGAATGTTATTAAATAAATAAATAAAATAAATAGTGTGCTACTCTTGGTTAAATAATGTTCCCTTTCCCCCTTTCTTCCTGTTAGTGAGCCTTGATGCCGACAAGGCATGTGACAGCGTATTGTGTCTATCTATTTGTCGCTTTAAGGAAACATAGACTCCTCGCAGAATTCATAGCTTTACTTCAACAAGTTTATTCCTGTCCCCAGGCATTTGTGAAAGTAAATGGGCATGTCTCCCAGTCTTTTCCACTGGGTAGGGGAACCTGACAGGGGTGCCTCTGTCTCAGTTATTGTTTGCTGCCTATATTGAGCCTCTGGGACAAGCTATCAGGGAGAGCCCAACCATTAAGGGAATAATCATGTGAGGGCTGGACCATCATGCAGCACTGTATGCAGATGATGTCCTGCTATACCTGTAACATGACTAACCCGGACACCACCCTGCAGGAGGTATTCCAGCTTTTAAACACATTTAGTAAAGTGTCTACTTACAAACTAAATACCGCAAGTACTGAGATCTAGCCTATACACTGTTCCCTATCCAGAGCCCAGAGGCTACAATTCCTCGTTAAATGGGACCCTCAAGAGCTTAAATACCTAGGAATCAAAATATCATCTTATACCCTGACTGTCTTTATAAGGTCAACATATGACCACTTTCAGGATAACTAATGATGTATCTGCAACAATGGCGTGGACTACCTCTTAGTTTGCTCCGTAGGGTAGACACAGTGAGAATAATTGTCCTCCCTCATTTCTTATACATCTTTCCAAAAGTACTGCTCCCCATCATGGAAAGAAACTGGAGAAAATAGTAAGTAACCATCTCTAGATTTATCTGGGCTTTTAAGAGGCCTAGAGTCTGCTTCCACACTCTGTTGCTCCCAAAGGTACGGGGAGGAATGGCCCTCCTGGATCTGCAGATGTATTATGCAGCCGCTCAGCTGAGGATCTTATTCCAGTGTCACATGGTGAGTGCAGGCCCACAATGGTTAGAAATAGAACACACATTGCTTCCATTCTGGGAGATTATACAATACCTGTTCAGACACCGCCCTCCCACATGAGACCAACTTACCCAGAATCATGGATAAAATGGGTAGAGGAGCCTGGCATGAATTGGTAACAATGCTGAACCTGACCCCAGCCCTAATCTAGGCATGCCTCATAGACCAATTGAGAGTCTTCCTACCAGTCAACATGGACTCTACATGCTTGAGGGGGTGGAGATTTAATCTGGTATACATGGTACAGTCTTGCTCAGATTCTATGGTTCGGACCTTTGAACACCTCCAGGCCCAATTTGGACTAGACTGTAGACATTTTCAGGTATCTTCAAGTCTGCCACATTATAGAATCCTAACCAGCCAAAGTGAGAGACCATACCAAGATTCCTATATTAGTCTCCACCCTAGCTGCCTACACTAACATGCAGGACACAAGGCATCATATTTCTTTAATCTATTGGGCCCACCAAGGCACACAACCATATAATACCCTCTACATGGCAGCCAAGTTGGGGGAAGAAATGGGGTAGGATGTTCCACATGAAGCATGGGAATGAGGTTATATTAAGGCAGGGCGAGTCACCTCATGAATACCTTGCATCAACTGGCCTAGAAACAAGTTACATGCTGTTTCAGGACACCAGCAATCACAGCGAGGTACAGGTCAGCGGTAGCGTGGCCTGTTGGAGGGGATGTGGGGAGGTGACAGCAACCCACACACATATCATGTAGGCTTGTCCCCATCTGGCTGTATTCCTCACAGACTTAGACATACAGAAATAGATTAGTTGCCGTATTGGTCCTTGTAAGAATAGATCCAGAAGCAAATGGTTTGATACTTTTATTGGACCAACATAGATGTTACAAAAAGAAAACAATGTCTAAGCTTTCAGACCAGCCAAGTCCTTCCTCTGAGACATTTGCTTCTGGATCACAGACTTAGAGAAATAAATATCAGAAGTTCTCCATATAAGATTACAACTGCCCCAGTTCACCTTCTGTATTACTACCCTGGAACTATCAAATGCAGACATACAAAATATTTACTTGGTATCATGCTGGTGGCCGCACAGAAATCTACCACCAGAAAGTGACCTACAAATCAGTAGCCAGAGGTTAACAACTGGAGAGGGTACCGGGTCATAATCTTGCATGCTTAATACCGTACAACATTATGGCTTACTCGGTACAGTGCTGTACCAGTGAGTGAATGGTGCAATACCACGTATACTGCTGTATGCGGTATTGCACCATACACATTCTCCCAGGCAGAGGACAAGACCTCTGCTGGGAGTGGGTTCCGCCGACCAGCTGCTGTGGCTCAATGGACTAAGCCACAGCATCAGGGAACCCAGGCAGTGCTTCTGGGACTGGGTTTGATTCCTGGTCCCAGGAACTTTTGGTTTTCTCAATCTTTGTGCACTCCCCAACTTGACCCCCCCCCCCGGAGTTGAGACTCTATAGTGGGGAGTGTTCGGTGGCACAGAGGGTGTTGGGGGCAGAGTACCCCACAGAAAAAGAGATATGCTGCATGGCAAGAATCGCACTGTATTGGCAGCATGATTTTGCCATGTTGCAAAATGTTGTGTGACGTTATGACCCCGTGCCATTGGAGAGACAGAACAATTATGTAAGAATTTACCGTAACATTAGATCTTCAAGGGAATCTCTTTCATCAGGTTGCACCTATGGAACTATGCCCACGACAGAGCTAGGACCACATGGAAACTTTTCTGCAGCAGTCTAGTAGGGGCCACCCATACCTTCGTCATACACCGACGTCCCTGTATATAAGCGTGGGAGGCCGCACTCCCTCCTCAGTCCCCTGTTGGAGACCATACTCAATAGACCTCCCTCTAGGCAGGGAATCAAGGAGAAAGATGAGATGCCCAGCTACAGGAAAAACTGGAGAAGCAGGAGAGCCAGTCTAGAGACAGAGAATGGGGGAAGGAGAGTGGGTCGGCATGACCTGATGAAAAAGATTCCCTTGAAGATCTACTGTTGCCGTAAATTCTTACATAACTATTCTATCTTCTTAGGGAATATCTCTTTCATCAAGTAACACCTATGGAATGAGTTCCAAGCAGTTCTGACAATAAAACAGTCTGGGTGGCAGGAGGCCAAATGCCTAAAAAAGAAGGCCTTAAAGCACAGCTAGTCCAAAGCCTGCCCTCCTCCTAAAGGCGTTGTCCACACTGCAGCGTTTGGTGAAAGTGTGGACAGTACTCCAAGTAGCAGCAGTGCAGATTTCCACAGCTGAAACATTTCTGAAACAGGCAACAGAAGTGGCCATGCCTCTGGTAGAATGGCAATGAACAACACCAGGAAGTTCCTTATCATCCTTACTGTAACAGAATGAAATACAGTTGGCCAACTATTTGGACCAGCACTGTTAAGAAACTGGAATGCCCTCTATACAAGGCATGAAAGAAACAAACAACTGAGAGGACTTACTACAGTCCTTGGTACGGTGTGTATAGTAATACAAAATTATATACGTATCCAAAGTATGGAGCAATGCTTCCCGTGGAATGGCATGCTCCAGGTAATACACAGGCAGGTGGATAGATGGATTTAAAGTAAACTCAGACACCTCTTATGAAGAAACTTAGGGTTAGTGCACAATGACACCCTGTCTTTGTGGAAACTCAAATAAGCTGCTCACACGAGAGCCTGTAGCTCAGAACTTCTTTGCGCAGAAGTAATAGCAACTAAAACTAACGCTTTCCATGACAGAAAGTGTAGCTTGCAAGACGCAACTGGCTCAAAAGGAGGCAGGGTCAGTTTCTCTAGAATGAAATTCATGTCCCAAGCCAGAACTGTATTATGGATAGGAGGCTTCAAGTGGAGAATGCCTGACAGAGAAGTATGGGCCACATCCAACAGGGCCACAGTATGGCCATCAATGGGCACATGAAAGGCTGATATAACTGACAGGTGTACCTTAACAGAGGAGTATTGGAGGCCTGGGTCAGACAAGGATAGGTGATACTTCAGAACCTGGTTCACTGGACAAGTGAAAGGGTCCAGGTAATGGAAACAGCCCAGATAGCAAAGTGCTTCCACTTCATCGAGTAAGTGGCCCTTGTGGAAGGTTTCCTGGCTGCCACCAGAACATCAGCCAGCTTCTGAAACACCCCAAGCAAAGCAATGGCTGTGTCCTCAGAAGTCACGCATGCAGATGGAGGCACGTGAGGTCTGGATGGACCAGTGTCTTCTGTTCCTGTGTTAACAGGTCCTGGCAGAAAGGCAGAGGAACTGGAAGTTCCACAGCCAATTACTGTAGTAATAGAAACCAGATCTAATGAGCTCAGAATGCCGCCACCAGAATCCAAATAGCTGCCTGCATTTTGAGCTTGATTAACACTCTCTGGATCAGAGGAAAGGCATAGAAGAACCACCCTTTCCAAGAGAGGGACAATGTGTCTCACCAGAAAACTCCAGGCCCTGGATCTAGTGATCAGAAATGTGACAGTTTTGCGTTGAGTGGGAACACCAAAAGGTCCAACTTTGGGTGACCCTACCAGTCAAACAGATCATCTACAACTGAGGTCAGCAGCTCCCACTCATGTATCCTGGACTGCGAGCAGCTGAGGCTGTCAACCAAGGCATTTTGTTCACCAGGAATATGGACAGCCAACAGTTCTAGACTGTGTTCTAGATCCCAATACCATAATCTCATCACCTCCCTGCAGAAGGGGGTATGAATGAGTCCCTCCATGCTTGCTGATGTAATAGACCACACTGAGATTGTCCAACTGGACCAGCAGGGTACTTGGAGAGAGATGGTTCTGGAAGGCCTGCAAGGCATACAGAATTGCCTTTACCTCTAAAGCACTGATGTGGAGGCAGGCTTCTGTCAGGGACCAGGTCCCCTGGATCCGAAAGGGACCCAAGCGTGCTCCCCAACCCAGACCTGAAACATCTGTGGTGAGAATTTGCTGGGGAGAAAGAATGAGGAAGGGGATCCCTCTCAAGAGATTGTGGGGGTGCATCCATTACTGAAGCACTTTGCAGACAGGAGAGGAGACAAGAAACTGCTGTTTTAGGCTGTCGCAACATTGGTCCCACACGACCCTGAGAGTCCACTGGGGGATCCTCATGTGCAGCCTGGCCAAGGGAACAAGGTTAATGGCTGCCACCATCAGGCCTAACAGCTGCAGTATAGTCCTGGCTGTAACATACCGGCTCTGGGCCAGCAACTGGGCCTGAGTTATGAGGCACTCCACCCTGTCCAGTGGAAGGAAGGAAGACTTTGTCTTGGGGGACTGAGTCCAAGACTGTCCCTATGTACTGCAGCCACTGACATGGGCTCAGGACAGACTTGGGCAGGTTGACTGTAACCCCCAAGGACTGGAAAAGCTGCTTTGTGCATTCTAGTTTCACCAACAGGAGATCCCTAGATGGGGCCTTCAGGAACCAGTCATTCAGATAAGGGAAAACATATAGGTCCTTGCACCAGAGGGCCACTGTTACCATGGCTAAGCACTTGGTAAAGACCTGTGGGTGCAGAAGATGAGACAAAGGGCAATACTTTGAGCTGGTAGTGCTCCCTCTGGAACAGGAACCTGAGTTATCTCCTGTGTGAGGAGCAAACCTTGATGTGCAGGTATGGATCCTGTATTTCCAGAGATCATTGCCAGTCCCCTTGCTTCAGTAGAGGGAGCAGGTATTGCGGGGTGACCATCCAGAACTTCCTGTACTGGATAAAACAATTGAGCTCCTTGAGGTCTGGATTTGACCTCAAGTCCTCTGTTCACTTAGGGACAGGGAATAAGTGGGAACAGAATCCCTTGTTCCTTTGCCACCAGGGCACTGGCTCTATAGCCTCTATGTACAGCAAGATGAGGATCTCCTTTCTGAGCACTGGAATGTGGGTTGGAGAGTAAGTGGAAGGAACCGGCAGAAACTCTTGGGGCTATTCCAAATGTTCTAGAGCATGCCCCAGCTCTGTTAGCTGCAGGACCCAAGCATCCATAGCAAGGGCCCTCTAGGTGGAGGGAGAAATTGCCCCCTAGCACCACCTCCTGGCTCAGGACAGGAGGAGGGGGTCAGGCAAGGAGTAATGTTGAGATAGAACCAGTGGCTGGGGCAGCAGCACCACCTTTGTGGCTCTTGGTGGAGGCAACAGTGGTGGAGGAAGGAGTGGGCACTGTGGATCTGGCCTGACGCTTACCCTGAAGTCTAGATCCAGAGCCAGTCCATTGGGAGACCCTACAAAAAGAGGACTTCAGCCTGCTCCTAGGCTGGGTGTGGTAAGGGGAATGAATAGACCTAATAGCCCTGCCAGAGGACAGCAGGTCATTAAAAATATCCTGTACATCTGGGCCAAAAAGCTTTAAACCATTGAAGTGGGTAATTAGTACCTTCTGCTGAATGTCAGCTACCAACCCAGAGACCCACATCCAGGAGTGTCTCCTAAGGCAAATGACATTGGCAGTAGCCCTGGCAGTAATATAAGACATGTCATAAATAGCCCTCAGGAAGTGCTTGCTTATACCAGCTGTGGTCTGGATGAATTTAAGAAGCTCCTGCTTTTGGGGACCCTCAGGAAGGGTTTGTGCTGCAGCCTTGTCCATCTTCCAGAGGGAGTTCTGGTACATGACCATGTGAGAGAGGTAGCTGTCAATTCTGAGGCCCAAAGTGGCCAAGGTGAAAGTCCTCTTGCCCCAAAGATCAGTTCTCGTGGATTCCCTTTCAGCGGGGAGGAAACTAAAGTGCTTGGGCACCTTGGACCTATCATGAGCCACCTGGATAACCACTGAGTCAGTTTCTGGTTGGGCAGCATAAACGGGCTTCCCCAAGGGGGCCTGATGAAGTCTGTCTGCCTTCCTGGGCATAGCTGGGACCATGTTAGGCCTGTGCCAGGCCGCAGTGGCAGCATCATCTAGGGCTGGCAGCAAGGGAGGGATTACTTTAGGTGGAGATTCAGGAATCTCCATGAAATCCACAAGGTTCCTCCTGATGATATCATCTTCCTCAGTCTGGAATCCCATAGTGGCTTGGAGCTGCTTCAAGAGGGAGAAGAAGGAAGAGTCCTCAGGAGGGGATCTCAGGGTGTTCTTGGTAGAGTCCTCACTCCCAGATGAGACAGTGAAGCTATCTGAAGAATCAGCTCAAGGATCTTCCTCCACATAGCCTTCCTCAGGGAGGAGAAGATCTTGGCAGTATTCCTCCTCTACATCAATGTCAGCCTTGTCCAAAACAGATACCGACGTCAAAGATGCCAATGTTGCCTGTGAAGGCGCAGAGCGCTGGGGCATAAGTGGCACTGAAACAGTGCTAGCAACCCCTTACAGTGGTAATGATGGCCCAGGCCAGGTAACAAGCTGCTGAATAATGGCTATGGTGATAGAGAACAGCACAGTACTGAGGTTGATGGTGGACAGAGGCAACACTGTGGAGACCGTCACTTGCAGAAGCAGAGACGGTGGAGCTCATCGCCGGTGGACCCTGCAAGAATGGAGGTCACGGAAGTGCAGCTGCCTACGACTCGATGAGCCCGAGGTCAATGTCTCCACACCTACCAAAGACAGGCTGGGGAAACTCATTGCTGGTTGTGGCCTGGAAGAAGGCCTGGATTAGAGGGGCAACAGAAGCCCCAATGATCAGCTCCCCCCCCCCAACAAATACCTCTAGTGAAGCTTCAGCTTACAAAGGCTTTGATTTAGGAAGGGACCCCAGATCTCCTCACTACTGAACCGAGGAGGGGAGGGGGTCTTTGAATTTATGCAAGGGGTAAGACTTGCTTAAGAAATGTTATTCCATGCCTCTGTACTGACTCTTATAATTGCAGTGTATGGAACACACATTGTTGAATAAAACATTACAAAAAAAAGTAAAAACAAGTCCCAGTCATCTAGGTGCACAGGTAGGAGGCAAAATACTGATCTAGCAATACACTTTGACGGTAATGCTCCCTGCTTCTTTTCACTGGTCAGCTCAATGTCCTGTAGTGTACCTCATCATGCAGTTAGAATAAGTGATAGATCAAGCACAACTTGCATTTTCTTTTGTGTGTACCAGGCACAGTGGGGATGCCCTCAAGTGCTTGGGGGGGGGGGATGGTGCCTCCCTGCAGCCTTCCACACCTTCACTCCTTCTATATTTTCTCCCTTGACATTTCCATGTTTTGTTGGAGATTGTAGATGATCTGCCTCTCTGCTAGCCCTTAACCTTGCAAAGAACAAATGAAACCTTTCTCAAAAACTAGCCTGTATGGGTGCAGCATTCTTCCTGTTGAGATAAATACATAGTAGCCTGATAAACATTTCTGCCTTTATAGCAGAAGTGCTCATGGGGAAATAAGCCATTGCTATAACCCCCCGACAGGGTCCTACAGGCTACCCCTACCCCACCCCTCCAAATGGGCTCCACCCCGAGGTTTATCCTGCCACTCCTTTCAGCAGAGAACAGAATGGAAGTCACCACACATGAAACATGTAAGCTTTAAACTGCATCCCAGCCTAGCACAGACTCCACTATTTAAAGAGAAGCAACAAGTCTTGCCTGATACCCCCCTCCTCTCTGGCAGCTGACCCAGGCCACCTCATATGACCCACTACCTTCACTTCACAGTCTCCAACCAGGAATACATGTGCCTTGAGCCCACAGAACATCTCTGTGTGTCCCCATGTGCTGCATGAACTGTCTGTTGCACTACAATCAAGCCACTTCTCCAAGCGTGTGTGCTTTTTTTTAATGGTTAATATTTAAACAAGCATAAAGTGTGCTTGCTCCTAGAGGTTTTACAACACAGTTGTCATTTTGTAAAGAAAACCTGTTAACCACAGATTGAAGGCTTTCTGTTTAAAAATTAACATTAACACTGCAGACAAATCGGTCTTATCTATTTTCTCCTCCTCCTCCACCTTTCTTTTGTATACTTATCCAATAACATAAAATGATCAGCATATTCCCCAGCATATTCCCCTTTCCAGATCTTTTCCTTGATTGCTGTGGTCACGAGGTCCAGTACCGCATTCCATTGTACCTCCATCCCTAGGTTTTTCTTTTCTTTTGTCACACTCTCCCCTGGCCTCACAGTGCTACCTCATGTAAGCCTAATGGCTTCATTTCCCCCCTAACCTAGGGGTGAAAATACTCAGCAGGCTCAGAACAGCTGTCCTTTTTATGTTTGCTTGCATGCATGTGCAAGAAACATAGTGCCATCATCTGAGTTTTCGGAGGTGTGTCAGCCCTCTTCCAATTCAGTCAGTGTGTTTGCAGGCATGGCCGCAGTTCTCCAGTGTCTGCTGGAGCAGTCTATGACAGCTCCAAAATGCAGTGGAGTACAGTTGAAAGGGGGAGCTACACTTCAGTGAGCAGCAATAAGATATCGCCTGCTCATGCGCATTCCCCCTACACACACACACACACACACATATACTGTGTGCTGCCGCCCCCCACACACAGACACTGTATAGCTGGTGGGGGTGCCCAATCCCCCGTTGGCTGTGCTGCACCCCCCACGAAACACAGTTCCATGTGATACGTTTGGTGCCTACCCCAGCGTGGCTACACTTGTATAGCCAACGGGGGTGCCCAATCCCCTGTCAGCTCCACTGTCCCCCCCACCGTACAGGGTGCCACGCTGGGAGCCCACCCCAGCATGGCAACAGATGCTAAGGCTGACGGGGGGTGCCCAATCCCCCGTCGGCTCCACACCCCCCAACCAGCAGTCCTTCTGCCACGCTGGGAGCCCACCTCAGCATGGCAAACATCCCGCATTGTCTCATTAAAAAAAATAAAAACTGAAAATCAAAAACAGTCCCTCGCTGTGTCTGCCACCACCCGTGCCCACCCACTGCGCACCCTGCCTTCCCACACCCCCCTCACCCCATACTTACCTCTGGACTCCAGCGCGACGATCTTCGGTGGACCGGGAACACGTCTGCACTCTTCAAAGCCAACCGCGAACTGAGGAAATGCCAGTGAGCTGTATAATGGGACAGATAGGGTTTTTGCAACTTTTTTGCATATCTCAGGCATTTCTGGGAATTTTGGGCCCAAATTTTCAACATGGGTTTTTGGGAGCCCTCCTCATGAATTATTGCACTGTCATGGCATTATTCAGGCCCGAAGGGTGATTTTGCAGTCACTGCACAAAATCACCTTTCTGGACCAAGTAATGAAATGACACTGCCACTGTTCATAAGGTGGGCTCTCAAAAAAACTTATATTGAGCCCCGGTGAAAAATTCTAAAATATTGTTTCTAGTCTTGTGATTGCCAGCATCCTATCTGCGTCGTGAAGTTTGCAAATTTTCAATATTTTCACTCCAGATTTTCAACATTGCCATTTTATTACACTTCGTTATGAGCAGTACAGCTGTCATTTCTCACATCTTGTCCAAAACATGTTTCCGCCCATGTAGCGCAGTCGGTATGCAAAATCAATGTATGGGACACATTAAGAAAATCACAGTGACACTGTTCATGAGCAGAAGGTCTTAAAATGGCTATGTTGAAAATTTGGTGAAAAAATTCCTAAAAATTACTGTTTTACGAGCGTGCGTTACGCAGGTCCTATGCACGCTCGTAAGTTCACGAATTTTCTATATTTTCACTCCAGATTTTCCACATTGCCATTTTATTACACTTTCTTATGAACACTACAGCTGCCATTTTTCACATGTCACCCAAAATGTGTTTCCGCACATGTAGCGCACAATGGTGCAGTCGGTATGCGAAAGCAATGTTTGGGACAGATTAACAAAATCACTGTGACACTGTTCATGAGCAGAGGTCTTAAAATGGCTATGTTGAAAATTTGGTGACAAAAGTCCATAAAATGACTGTGTTACGAGTCAGCATTGCGCAGTTTCCACACACCTTCGTAAGTTCATGACTTTGTAATATTTTCAGTCCAGATTTTCACCAGTTGCATTTTTCCACACTTCCTTATGAACAGTACAGCTGTCATTTTTCACAACATGGCCGAAATGTGTTTTCACACTTTCAGCGCAGAGATACTATGGTTGCTGTGGAAATCATTGTTACGGGACAGATAAAGAAAATCACAGTGACACTGTTCTTGATCGGAGGTCCCAAAATGCCTGAGTTGACAATCTGCTGTAAAAAATTCCCACACTAATTACATTACGAGTGTGCATTGCACAGTTTCTATGCATGCTCGTGATTTCACCAGTTTTTTTATTATTTTTACTGCAGATTTGCAACATTGCCATTTTTTCCACCTCCCCATGAACAGTACAGCTGTCATTTTTCACATCGTGTTTGGAATGTGTTTTTGCACCTGTGGTGCTAAGTGCCATAGTCGCTGTGCATAAGCAGCTTTCCGCTAACAAACTGATATTGCCACTGTTCATGAGGTGGGGGTCTCAAAAAAAACATGTTGAAAATTTGGAGTGAAAATACCAGCGAATGCCTGAGCTATTGGGGTTTTCCAACCATAGCATACCCTGTAGAGAATGATAGGCATCAGGGTGTGACTTGGAGTTCTTGCTTGTAATGCTCATACCATTCCACACCCTGCAGCCAGTGAGAGGCATCGAGGTATGCCTTGCTCTCTTCGAGCCCCAAAGTTCACCCCATTCTCCTATACCGCACCCATCTCACCATATTTTCTGATGGAATGAGGGTGCGATAAGGGCCGAAGACCCCAAGGCACACCGTGAAACTTGTCAGTGTCTGCAGGGTAGGGTGTGGTGAAATGGTGTGGCCGTTATGCCTGACAACCCAAAGGCACACCCCAATGCCTGTCACTCTTTGCAGGGTGGTGGTGGGGCTGGCTTCAGTTTAATACTTCACTGCCATTCCTATTATGCAGCTCTGTAAATTCTGCACTACCAATGCCAATGCCAGCAAGCAAACATTCGGCATTGACAAATGCTTGTTTTAAGCTAAGCATAAAAAAAACTTGTCCCTTTCACCATCACTATTCTGCTATGCACTTTTCAAGCAATTACAATTGACTATAATTACTGCTTCCTCTACATGAGCATCTTTGTCCTTCAGCTGTTCTGCTCCTTCACCTCCTCATAGTCCACTCCTTTTGGCATCAGTTTTTCTTTTCCCACCTCTTTCTCTTG
Source organism: Neoceratodus forsteri (assembly GCA_016271365.2). Lineage (NCBI taxonomy): Eukaryota > Metazoa > Chordata > Ceratodontiformes > Ceratodontidae > Neoceratodus > Neoceratodus forsteri. The sequence continues at coordinate 1,182,977,818 of CM028131.1, forward strand.
GGGCTTGTGTTCCTGCTTTCTCTTAGATTTCTTTTTCCTTGTACTGGCATTTGAGTTTTATTTTTTTTCTTATCTTTCTTCTTCTTCTTCCATACGAACATACATAATAGCCATCAGAAAAAGGCTCACAGGTCTATCAAGTCTGCCCGAGTGTGCAGCTCACAGTGTAATGCTACTGCAGCTGCCCCCCTTCACCCAGTCCCCTCCCTTCATCCCCTCTCCTGGGCCGATCCCTCATTATGTTTTTATCTGTACTTACCCTGCCCCTGACACTATCCCATCCCTGCTTAAAGCTGTCTATTGCCCTCAGTTCGACTAACTCCTCCAGCAGTACGTTCCATCCGGCCACCACTCTGTTTGTGAAGTAGAGCCTCCTCATCTCCCTCCTGAACCTCTCACCTTCTAGCTTCAAACTTTGCTCCTTACAGACCTTTCCCCCCTTTAGGCAGAGCAACCCTCCCATTCTGACTTTGGTTATGCCTTTCAAGTATTTAAAGGTCTCTGTCATGTTCCCCCCCTCTCCCTTCTATATTCCAGCGAGTATATGTTGAGCTCCCTCAGTCTTTCCTCATAAGGCATCTCCCCTAGCCGCATGATCTCTTTTGTCACCCTACACTGCACCCCCTCCAGCAGACTCACATCCTTCTTAGGTATGGGCACCAGTACTGCACACAGTACTCCAAGTGCAACTTCATCAGTGATCTATACAAGGGCTGGATGACCTCCTCCTTTCTGCAGGTGATAGCCCTGGCAATGTACCCCAACATCCAATTTGCATGGTTATTTTTCCTTACTGCTCATTTGTACTCATGCCACTTGCACATTGACATATGTTCATCCAGATTTGTAGCCTCCCCACATCCATGAATATATTACTGATTCCCTCTGCACTGTCCAACCTGCTGCAGAGTTTGGTGTCATCCACAAAAAGATGCACTTACCACTGACCTCCCCTTCCCTGTATCTGAGATGTACATGCTGGAAAGCATGGTCTCAGGACAGCGCCTTGGGGAATCCCACTAGTGACCTGCCTGATACATAGTCATTTGCCATTTAGGATACCCTTTTCAACCACCCCCCAGCCAGTTCCCATGTGATCTTACCAGTCCTTCCCCTGTCCCATCCACCTTCCTAACTAGTCTCTGATGTGGCATGAAGTTAAGGGCCTTACATTAAAATACACTATATAAAGATAAAGAGTATACACTCCACATATACTCTATACATACAGTATCTTACATGTAAAAATATATCTATTTCAACAAAAGATATGTAGAAATTATGCCTTTAATATACATTTGTATATATTTTAAAGATATGTGTAAAATGTATGCAATTTATATTTTTTTAAAATAACAGTTTATTCAATAAATAAAACATATATTGCTCATATAGTATAACTATGTAATGGGAATTCATAACACATATATTCAAGATATTTTTCAGCTGTGTATCAGGCTACCCATTTTTAGTTATATATAAAATATTTGTCAGAATATATATCTCAAATATATTGAAAATATATGCTATGCTAACATCCACATTGTAGAAACTGAAATGTAAAATTTTACTTGCATCCCCCAAAAAGGAATTTCCTTCCAGAGTCATTACAAACATTTAAAGTTAAAAAAAGCTCTGATTTCATGATAGTATAACAAAACACTCACATATATGAATGTATACACTAGATATTATTGTATTTTGCAGATATCTAGACTTCATCTTGAAAAATATGCATATATTGGAAATATATCTGATATATAAAGTACAGGGAATACAAAGTGGGTTGCAGCAGAATAACACATTTATCTCCACTAGTAGTGAGTGGTAATACCCATGACTTGAATGTTGAAGCTCCAAGTTAGTTATAAAGGTCTTACCACTCATGTATAGGGATAGCTCGTTATTCCACTGAAAGCCATTATCTATTTTCTACATCTCAGCTGTTTGAAAAGTAAGATGTAGCTACCTAGTTTATCTAATTTATTTACATGTGATATATATATATATATATATATATATATATATATATATACAGATACATTTTACATAGTAACAAAATATTATACTTTTTCCATATGGGTCTTTAAACTATTGAATCTGGAGTTAATTTTCAGATTTAAATGTACCAACTCTAAATCCACCCCCCCCCCCACACACACACACAGGATGGTATATTTACAGATAACCTAAATGTCACTTGGAAATTATTCTATAGATGAAGGATTGTAACTCCATCAGGCATATCACTTTACATACTAGTCAGATGTGCAACTGCATTGCTGTCTCCAATGGGTGGCACTGTGTACTGTTGAAGCAGAACCATTCCAGAGGAGAGGTGGAGGAAGCATGATAGAAAATTAAATGCAAAGTAAAAAGAGGCAAATCTAGTAGGAATTCCATTTAATCCTCAGACCTCTCCTGATGTTCAGAAGCAGATTCCATTAAAAAATGCATTTTAAAAGGAAGACTAGCAAACAAAAAACAGTCATCAATATATGGAAAGCATAAAGTAAGATTCAGATTTATATTATATTCATATCTTGTACAGTTCCATCAGGTACATAAAAAAATCACAGCTTCCTGACCTTTTCATTTGTCACTTATACTTCTGTATAGTACACAAGGAACGTTTATTTCCCTATAAAAACTAGTCCATTATTTCACAGTAATTTAACTGGCTGCAAGTGACACAAATATGCACCAACCCCACTGATAATACTAACCTGATTACATCACACAAAACCCAATAGTACTAAGCTGCCTATTGTGTATTTAATTGATGCTCCCGGATTAACATCTTTGAGCCGAAAGCTCTTTTACACAGGTTCCACGTCAAGGTACATTAAAACACAAAGTATAGGAGATACACAATATAATACTTCAAAATACAAAATACATCATAAAACATAGAAGAACTGAACAGGTAAAAACTGACAATCACAAGACACAAGAGTGAGTATTGAGGCAGCAGGAGGTGGGTACAGGTTGAGGTGGTCAGGTGCTGGAGGAGTAATGCAGGATAGGATAATTAGAGAAGGTAGATAAATATAACACTGTGGCTACCAGTACAGACAGGAGCAGCTGTCAGGCCTTGTGAAATTGATATCACACTTTGATATTCATCATCTGCCCCTTTCTCAGAAACCGGCTTAATTTTTGGTGAACTAGTTATCCTGCTGTCACTCCTATCTCGGTGCCACTCAAAGATCAATCAAAACATTTTAACTACAGAGATTTTCAAAAAATGTTTTCTGTATTTTTCTTGCTTCAGTTTATATTCCTTGACTCCTTAGAAAATTGAAGCCCTATATACTGTATCATATAGAGAAATGCACAATGAAGGGCTGGCTCTGTTGTGCTGAGTAGTGGAGGGATTTTGTCACATACTGGTGAATCAGGTTCACATTCTGAGCCTGGGGTGCCAGGGGGGTGGAGGCCGGCAGGGAGGGTGCAGAGTGTCTGTGCTGACACATTACCTCTAGGGGATGGGTTCTGTGCTATACTGCTCATAGAGTGACACCTGGAGGGACTTATAGGAAATACTGTTGGGGATGTGGGTGACCACAAGCTGCCTGGTGACTCCCCTTCAAAGAGCATATTGGGTTTGCGTGCTTATGCTGGTGTGGAGGTTGGGATGAAAAATGGGGAGAAAAGCCTACATTGGACACACAGTGACACCAGGCCTTTTGCCACCCACTCCCAATGGGCATGCAAACATTACAGCACCTCTAAATGTCTGCAGCACAATGATCCTGAGCCTCACTAGAAGTACGCTGTAAGGGGCGGCTGGAAACTGTGACCCCACCCCAAGGGATAAGCCAGTGGGCAAATACCATAGCCAGCAGGGAGACCATGCTGTGTAGGATGCATACCTTGAATGGGAGAAGGAGGAAGGCACCTGCAGAAGAAATGTACGATGGAGAATAAATCATACTGCAAGTGCATTACTGGGACACATTTTATATCTTAGGGCTCAGAGGATGTCTCATAAGCTTCTCTGCTTCACTTTTAAGGTTTACATACATCCTCCGAACCTTTCCATACACAATTTGCCCTTGTAATGCACTCTGGGCCATGCTGTATCTTTTTTTTTCTCATATTCTGTTTACCACCTTCTGCCCTGTCTACCCCCTTTTGACTGACCCTCCACAGCCCTGTCACCTAGCTTCCCTGGGACTTTCCTTCACACCATTCTTCTCTGCAACATGACTGTAGGGGGTGCTTGTTTGCTGGTGCAAGGTCAGCGAGGGATCAGTCATCATCCTGTAGCCAGGATTTCTTTTCCACTAGTTTTCACCCTGGGCCCACCTGTGTGCAATGGGCATGATGTGTGAGCTCTGGCTAAGTGGAGATGCACCCAACATCCTCTACGTGGGTTCCCTTCACACTCCTGTGGTGTTCCATGCACTGCCACCACCCAGTCATGGCTGGATGGCAGTCCAACAGAAAGCCACACAAATCCCCCTACCCAAGGGAAAAGAGCAGTCCTATGGATGCTCAGTCCTCCCTCTCCTGGCCAGCCCTCAAGTAACCTGAGCGTGTTTCCAAAACCATGTCACCAGTATGGCAGGAGGTAAGGCACATGCCACCTCAGACCTCCATGCCACTGGGCCACCTCATGCATTTCCTTTACATAATCCTGAACCTGATGCTATGCTGCATGTCATATTCATGTTTATGTTCTCATCTCATTTCCTTGCTGTTGGTAAAAGTAGTGTTACTGTGACAATAACATATATCACTTTTGTAAAGCTGTACATACATTTTAAAAATATGGAAATTGTAAATTTGTGCAATTATCCAAGACTTCATGCAATTTTTGTCAAGTACAACTTTCCACAGTTGTGGTAAAAACAGATTGTGTGACATGGGAATTTTCTTTTTTCCATATTCTGTAAGTGGTTATCCTCTTTGAGTCAGATCTGGGTAACTATTGAGCCTACATTTCTCATGGCACCCCTCACCGTCTCATTCCTCCCTCCATGCTGGGAGGGCTAATTCCCCCATGGATTCCCCTCACCATGACAGGGTCAGGGAGGGGAAGGCCATCTCCCCCAGACTATTCAAATCCAGAAGGCCCACCAGCCAGAATGAAAGAGCAGGTCAGTGTGCCCCAGCAGGCTTCATAAAGTCCCTGGCCTGCTCACTTTTCCTCCTGTAGCCATGGCAACAGGAGTGATGCATGTGCATTGAGGCATGCACATGTTCCAGAACTGCAGCTCCATCCACCCCCTCAGACTTAAGTCTTGCCTCCTGTGCATCAGCATTACCACCAGGCCTCAATCTGGTGGCAGCCAAGAGCCGGGAAGGCCCACCACCTCAGTCCAAGATGGGAGAGCTGCCAGATTGCTGCTCAATTGTTTTTGGCCCTCTCCATTGCCAGCCCCCCAGTAACCCGAGCTTATTTCCAAACTCGGGTCATCCATGTGAAAAAAGGTAAGGCACATATAGTGCCTCAGCCCTTTATGCTACTGGGTCGGCTTAAATATGGAATTTTCTGTAAGCATAGAAAACAAGTTCACTCATATTTGCAGAAAAAATATCCAGTGCTACTGACATTATGTTCTCTACTAGCTTCCACAAGTATTTATGTAGCACAGGCCCAATATTTAGAGGCAGGAACCAGACCAAGAAGCAAGACCCATGCCCAATTTGCTGGTGTTGGAACAAAAGCCCCCTACTACTAACTTAAAGAGAAACTGCTACTTTCAGCATTTTCTCTGCAGGGGAGCACCTTTGCAGTCTGCACACATGCTATGTCTGATCACACAAGATACAGCATGAGTGCCAAAAAATAGCTGCAAGCTGACCTAAATTAGGAATAGTGTCACAAAAGGACACCATGCATGAAGTCTGCATGCATGCAGCAGGACCCCCTCCCCTATTACAAGCACTATCCTGTCACATGTGCACTATGTTGGGGTTTTGAAAATTGGACAAAAGGCGTCTGAAACAGATTCATCAAAAAATTGGAACACTCTATAGGATTCTAAATCTTTTAACCAAGGAGGCTTCACTCATCATTGGCCAACATAACCTGTTACCTGATTTGAATTATTGATCATTAGTCTGGGATTCCATCTCTGCCAAGGTACAACTAAAAAGAGCAACATTCTTTGCATCCTTTGGATGTGATGTTAAATCAAAGTCCCTTCTGCCCATCGCTGGTCCCTGTCTTGGATCCCATGGTGCTTATCAATGAAGAGTAGAAGACTTTCCCTGGTGATGACACCATGAGGTCAACATTTTCTGTCAATAAAACAGCTCCATGAAACCCATCCCCCAGGATGCACCTGGAAGCAAACTATCATAGGTTAGCATGCCCTTCCTGGTTAAACACTTCAAATCAATCAATCAACCAATCAGTCAGTCAGTCAGTCAATCAATGAATCAATAAAGAACTGACTAGCCATTTTGTGTTGTCTGCTAATGAAAGCTGTCACTGCATGAATAGTGTTTTATATAGAATACAAAATCACACATGCCCAAACAATGCAAAGCATCATGGGCTGCATATGCAAATCACCACAGAATGTTATGCTAGTCCAACTTTAAGCAGAATTGTATGGTGCCGAAAGGCCTCTCACACAGTTTGCAAAGGATGCTAACAGATGACATAGACACGTGTTTCATCCTACCAGAACTCATCAGTATGCCTCGTCTGTTTGACACCCTTTCGGCACCATACAATTCTGCTTAAAGTTGGACTAGCATAACATTCTGTGGTGATTTGCATATGCAGACCATGATGCTTTGCATTGTGTGGGCATGTGTGATTTTGTATTCTCTTGAAACTTGGCTTCCCAGCCAAATGCCCTTTGGGGTAACCCTTGCCTCAGTGTTTGCGCACAGAGGTTCTTTGTGTTTTATATAGCTTTTTATCCTAGACAGCTATACTCCATGTATTCCAACTGGGTCACTTGTTGACCTCCCTGTCCTATTGAATGCTAGCCTTCCTGACCTTAACTTCAAGGAGACAGGTGGGGCAGGACTGAAGAATGCCAGCAGCCTTCATCCAAAATGACTGGCTAGTGTTTCACACATTAGAGAGTTGATGGTGCTGTGGGATGCATTAAAGACTGAAAGATAAATTGGGGAACTGTCAGTTTAAGGAAGTCTGAATCCAATTACCAGCAGCATAGAATGTGCCTTGGTGCCAACCTTACATCAGAGACCTCCCATCCCCTCCCAGGGGGAAGCTAACACTGCGTGCCAATGTGCCCATAGTTCACCTGTGTGACACTGTCTCAGTTACATGCTGTCCTCATTTTTCTGGAAGTTAGGATGTTACATTTGCTCATGCTCTTCTGTATTACATTACTCTTCTATGCAATATGCCTATTTATTTTGATTATGTTTCTGTTCAGCAAGTGTATTCTTCATGCTAGCTTGGACTGATTTTATTTTTGCTCAACTGTTGTGGTAGTCATTCTCTGGTGATAGTATTGTTTGCATTTCCCATACAGTATTGTCAACAGGCATGCCATGTACTACAGTCCCATTCTGCAGCTGTTCCCAGAGGGTTATGGCATTGTGCTTTTGTGTGCTTTACTTCTGTCTGTGTAAGAGGGCAAATGAGGGTGGAGGAAGTGCCATGTTAATGTCAATTATGGTAAGTACATGGGCACTACAATGAGCAGTCTTGACAGACCTTCTGGCCTTCTTCTGCTGGCAAATGCATATGTTCATATGTTCATGTGCTGGTGTCCTCTTGTCATGTTGACCTAGGCAATTTGTTGTCCTGTCTCATCTGTAAGCTGATAGCAGTGTGCTGTGGTGTGTAATACAGTCACATTCAGTTACAGAATTGGTGCTGGGTTCACATGTACCAGTAGTTGCTCATGCTTCTGTCACATGTTGGTAATGCCTTGTGGCATTCAGTAGTTTTATTTATTTAGCTAAAGGTTGGTAACCAGGAAAGGCACACTAAACTGAGGCTTGTTTCCAGGTGCGACTACAGGAGGGGTAGTAAGGAAAATAACTTAGAATACAAAAACATATGCAGCATCACAGGATAACAGGTGCATACAGAGACATCAGCAAATGTGCTAATGTGATACAGTAACATCTTTTATACAGCAGTGAACAGTGAACAATCATAGGCGAGACAAAGTGCACATTGCATGTTGATCATGTAGTTCTGACAAATGTGATCATGTATTCCCTAAACATGATTGTGCCAACTTGCAATTTTTTTACATTTTTGTAATCACTGATGCCTCTATAAAGTAGGTCAACTAAGGAGGGAGGTCTGGTATAAACCAAAAATTACATTCTTTTGTGGTCCAAGCTGCAGTGAACTCAGCCGTGAGTGGCATTCGTGTAAAAAAGTCCTTTGTAGTCACAGTTCAAACAAGTGGGTGTGGGTAGTAGAAGTATTTTGATCTAAAAGGTTTTTGTTTTGGTTAATCCTCAAAGGGCTGAGTCCCTTTCATAGAGAAAAAAAAATGTTCCGAATGTAAACAGTGGGCAAGGTAAGGCAAGACATTTCCAGGTGGGCAGATGGCAAGGGTAACAATGGGGCTAAGCTCTAACAAAGCTAGTATGGACTAGTCTGGGAAAAAGGTGTCCTCAGAGATCAAAAGAAGGTCCAAGATATAATGTCAGAGAGGCATGTATGATGATGTGAGTGTAGTGGCTGGGCCAGCTGAAGGTATTTTTTGTTGAATGTTTGCAATAAGAAGTCGGTTACAGTATGTCTGGGATTTTGAAGCTGTAGCATCACATGATCGAATCTGCCATAACTCACCATTTCCCTGTTGGGGGTAAGTGTTTTCTACTCTTCTTAGGAATTTACCTAGTGCTGAGTTAGGATTTTTTGTGTGTACTTTATCTTTCCAATTGTTTTTAATTTTATCGCTGTAGAAATACTGTATTTACCATAGTCCTTAGTGTGTATTATCCTGTAACATATGTAAACATCATGAAGTATTACATGTTATGTTGACATACTTCATGCTGTCTGTGACTGAGCCATTTCAGGAGTAGACAGCCAGGGGTAAACTAGCAAGTCTTTGATCAATTTCTGAAGAAAGAGGACAGAGAGTTACCATATCTAAAACAATGTGTTCTTAGCTGTGACAAGAATGGTGGGTCATTTGCCCTTTGCGAAAAAGCACTGTACTGTGTGATCAGTGGCTCTAGTGGGATTTGAACCTAGAGATACCCTGAGTGAGATTGCAGCGGGGTGATGGCAACATACCAAGATAACCCCTTCAGGTGTCTGAAGGGTCATGAAAATTGGTAGCAGTGCACATTGAGTTCTGGGAGAAAACCAGTCTGAGACGGGCTGGTTGACAAAAATTGGGATCTGAAATGGATTGTCAAGAAACATTTTCTGTGTCCAATCACAGAACAGGATATATAGAAAGAGGATACTGTATACACTACCATTTTTATTTTGTTGTAAGAGTAAATAGCTAAAAGACACTACAGTATGTGTGGACCATACAAAACTTCAAAAGTGGTCACTGCTAGCCAAAGTCATGAGACAGAGGCAAGGGAGAGTGTAAATGAGTCACAGTCTATAACTGGGGCAGCTGCACAAGTGGACTAGATACAAATGATGCAGCTGGAGCTTTCCCTGGTTAAGGTGAAGACAGAGGTTGAATGGCAGAGGACAGGAGAGTGAGACAAAGACAGAGAGCAGTGAGAAAGGCAGCACCAGCATGAGATCCAGTTGAGAAAGCATGAAATCCAGATGAGACAGGAGCAAGAGAAAATGTGATATGAGTGAGAAAGGCAGCACCAGTATGAGATCCAGCTGAAATAGAAGCAAGACCATAAACATGAGAGGGAGATGGAGATTCTACAACAGAAGGCACTGCCACAAACTGTAAGTACTGGCATCAGGGGTTGATCAAATAAGCTAAAATTAATTCCAAAATGTTTCCTAAATATAATGAGGGGGTTGATCTTGTTTTGTTTATTTAAATCTATTTATTTATTTATTTGCTTTTGTTAACTTGGTAAGTAACACCAGACAGCCAAGTGCCTATTTTCAGGTGAGACCTGGGAGGGTTACAAGCTAGATCACAGAAGAACAGTGAGGAAGTCAAGTTTACATACAATCAGGTAATATCAGAGGTTGACATCTAGAAACATGACAAGCTTAACAGGGCTAGAGTAGGTAGCTAACAGCGATAGAAATGATTTAGCATAAGATAAGTACAGCGCACAAAAATTATAAGACAGGTTCAGTCAGTGCAAACAGAAGTAAGTGCCAGCAGGTAAGATGAGCCAACCTGGGGGGGGGATGACCAAGGGCCTGGTGGACTAGTCAGGGAGGAGGAGAGGGGGGTAGGACTGGTGCAAGGGTGACATTTAACAGTTACTGGACCAGTTGACAGGAGGTTAAGTACAGTGGTACCTGTTGACACAGAGACCGCCCCAGCATACCTGGGCTGGTGTACTACGAGGTACATGGACAAGTGGAGGATCCCTTCAAATAGTTCCAAAGGGAGGTTTTAAAGCCTGGATGGGAGGGGGAGGGCCAAGTAAGGGCAGGGAGTGAATTCCAAATTGTTAGGGCATTTAGGGGCATAGGTGGTGAAAGTCCGGTCCCCTGCAAGGGTGTGGGTTCTGGGAACCGAGCAGTCAAGTCTTGCTCTCGACCTGAGGAGATAGGAGGAGGTGTCAGGGATGGGGGGAAGGGCGAGGGCAGCAGGTGTAGCGGATCTGATGATGTTGTCAATGAAGTTCCCAACTACAAAGGTGCGGTGCTTCTCGGGAGGGAGCTACTCTAGGCATGTGTAGAGGTCGCAGCGGTGGGTTGGGGGGGCCAAGAGGGCAAAGCGGCAGATGTTATTGTAGGCCATGTCCCATTTAGAAAGGCTGGATTTAGGCATGGGGCAAAGGTTACTAGCCCATAGCAGAGCGAAGGGAGGAGGACCCCCCTGGCTAGGGCAACACGGGCGGCCAGGGTTAAGCAGTTTTTGGCTTCATAGGCAAGACCAAGCTTGCCATTCATGGCCTTGCAGACATTTCGGATATGGAGGATGAGATCCAGCTGCGGGTCCAGAGTGACGCCCAGGTATTTGACAGCAGCCACCGTCTTCAGGGGAGTGCCATCAGCCATGAAGATTTTTAGTGGAGCAGGGCATGATTTTGTTTTGCTCAGGGAACCAAAAAGCATGGCTTGGGTTTTCTTGAGGTTGGTGGTAAGCCTGTGTTCCACCAGCCAGGATTGGATCCGCTTAAAGTCGGAGTTAAGTTGGGAGTTAATGGTGGCTATATCTCGGGCGCTAGCCAAGATGACCAGGTCATCCACATACAGGGTGGTATGCCCATGGGTGGTGATGGACGGCAGTTCATTGATAAAAAGGGAGAAGAGACTGGGGCCGAGGACCGACCCCTGGGGGACCCCACACTGGACATCTGTAGGGTGGAAGAGGGTCCTGTTAAAGTTGATGTACTGCTTCCTACCAGAGAGGTAGTTGAGGAACCAGGCATGGGCAGGGGGTGAGAGACCAAAGGAAAGAAGAGTGGAGCTGAGGAGAGAGTGATCTACCCTGTCAAAGGCTTTGGAGAGATCCACGAAGATAACACTGGTGAGGTTGCACTGGTCAGTTGTGGTTCTGATCAGCGAGAAGAAAACAGCGAGGGTGGTAGTCATGCTGTGCTCCTTCCTAAACCCATGCTGAGCTGGGGAGAGGAGGTTATGTTCCTGTACATACTCTGTTAGCTGAGTTGCCACAACTTTCTCCAGAATCTTGGAGGTGGCCGACAGGATGGCGATGGGTTGATAATTCAGTGGATCTTTAGGGTTACCTTGCTTAAGAACCGGGGTAACCTTGGCCACTTTCCAGAGGTCAGGGATAACTCTGGTGGTTAGGGAGGAGTTGAAGATATGCGTTATTGGCCTGGCTAGGAGGTGGGCCCCTAGCCTAAGTAGTTTCGGTTCTAGGCTATCATGCCCTGCCCCACTATGGGGGAGAGGCAGGCAAGGAGCCTCTGGGTCTCGGTTACCAACTCCTGATGTAGGTAGACAGGGGGCGGGACTTGGCACCAAGAGGAGGGGAGTGGGGGGACTTGGGGATGGTGGACAGGAAGGGAGGGGCAGATAGTTCAGAGAACATAGTGTTAAAGGTATTTGAATTTGTAAGAGGGTTGTTGCAACTGACCCCGTCAATGAGCAGGTCTGTGGTTTGCACTCTGGCGGTGACCCCAACCGCACTTCTTATGTTCTGCCAGAAACTCCTCGGATTGCTGGCCGAGGAGAGCAGGGCTGATTGGCAAGCCTCACTTTTGGCTGCGTGGATGGCTTTTTTGCAGGAGTTTATGAGGCGTATATAAGCTAGGAGGTCATTGTTACTTAGGGAGGCCTTGTAGGTTGCCCAGCATTTATCCCTGAGTTTCATCAGGGAGAATAGGCCCCCATGAAGCCAGTTGGTAATGGTGCCCCTTACCCTCCTTTTAGTGATGGGGGCATGCTTGTTCTGCACAGGGATTAACTTAGATAAGAATATATCCAGGGCTTGGACCGGGTCCGTTGTGGCAGAGACCCCTGTCCAGTCAATTAGTGTGAGGTCAGCGAGAAAGTCAGGTAAGGAAAATTTCGAGTAATCCCTCATCTGTATCACTTTGCTGGAAACTTTAATCTGAGAGATGCCCCATGTGCAAAAGGTAGACGAGTGGTCAGAGATGGCATCGGGTAGAATACCTGAGGAGGTGATCCTGTCGGGCCTGTTGGTAAGGATCCAGTCAATTAGTGACCCTTTATGCCCCCCGGAGGGAGGGCTTTGTGGGCTCAGAGATGAACTGGCTAAGGGCAAGGCCCGAGGGCAGCGGCTCATATAATTTACAGTTGGAGTCCAACCAGTTAAGGTTGAAGTCTTCTATAATGAGGACTTCACTGGGACCCACTTTCTCACTAAGACAGCGGAGTAGCGAGGAGAGTCCTGGCAGACCACCCTTGGGGGGGGGGTTGTAGGAACAGATCAGGTGAATTTTCTTTGTGAGACCCAGGAGGAGAAGGGCTGCAGGAACTCACTAGGTGGGGTGTCAGTTGGTGAGTGATCAATGGTAGTCACATTCAGGTGCACTTTATAGTAGAGTAGCACTCCACCACCACATTTGTTCCCCAGCCGATCACGTCTGATGTGGCTGTACCCCAGTAGGGTGAATATCGCATCAGGAATGTGAGGTTTGAGCCATGTTTCTGAGATACCCATGATATCCGACTTGTAGTGGGCAACCCAGGCAGTAAGCTCTGCAAGGTTGTGTAAGAGGTTCCGGATATTTAGGTGGACAATCTTTAGCCCCTTGGAGGAGAACCAAGCAGGGGGGACTTGAGGGAGGGCAGGGGGACAACCTGGCTAAGACTGGTTGCTGCACCCATGGCGTTCGTGGGGGGTGGAGGAACAGCCATGATGAACAGGTGGTTTAAAGAAACTATCAGAGCCGAGAGAGGGGAAGTACAGGGCCAGGGAAATGAGAGGATACCTGGGGGAGAGACAGTGACTAGGGTGGCACGAACACCCCATAAGTTGTAATACAAGGGGCAGTAAGGGGTGGTGGCGGAAGCAGTGATTGAGAATCTGCAGAGTTGCAAGCCAGAAGTAGTGGTAGTATTCTAGCAGGGGTTCAGACCCAAAAGTAATTGCAGGAGCAGGGCTGTAAGGGCGGCCACTAGTGGCAGGATAATATAACCTGCAGATGGAAAACTTAGGATAGGACAATTTCAGCCCAAGTGACCGCAACCAGCCTATATAACTGAGAGCCGACCAAGGGTGGTGGTGGGGGTGGTGGGGAGCCGAACGCAAAGTGTTCGGTGGGGCTAGAACTGCTGAGCCGATGGGAAATGCAGAGTGCCAGCTTTATCAGGTAAGGCAAGCTGGAGTTTGTCAGTGCAGTTCATTGCAAGTTCCTTTGTTTAAAATTGAAAAAGGCGCCAATAGTTCAATGGGCAGACTTGCTTGTGCTGCCCCCTGCGGTTCAAAATTGCAGGGCTGTTTACCTGGGCTGTGTTTGCCGGCATTTCCTTGTCTTGCTGTGGGGGAAGGCAGAATGAGCCCTCGTGACCTCCGCACCTCGGGGGTCTGGGGTGTGAGGAGGGAAACAAAGGGGGTTATTATAGCAGGAGGGCCGGGGAGAAGAGGTTACAAGAAACACAGAGCGATGTTGCGATTGGCAGCTGTCAAGAGGAATCAGGTCAGGGACATTAAAATTAACAAAACATTAGTATCACTGCCCAAAAGTAGTTTAAACTAGTCCCGAAAGGGTTGTTGCACCACACTAAATGGTAAAAAACACAGATATTTTAGCACAGTAGTGTCCTGAGATGCAGTGCAGCTTCTGTAGGCAGTTTAACGCCAGGTACACTTCCAAATTTGCAGCTCCGAGGTTCAGCAGCTAGGTTCTTGGCCCCAGGGAAGTATTAGAAATCCCCCCAAAAAAGAAAAATGTGTTGCCGCACCACAATAGCTTTTGCTGTATGTAAAATGTTAATTTAACTCTGCAGTCACCCTTTTTGGCAGCCTTCAGTAGTAAGTTAGAGCGGTGGTGAAAATATTAAATTTAACAGTGTAGAAACCCTTTTATCAGTTGGGGTAGCAATCTCAGATAAGGTGCCCTCAGTTATTAGCAAGCAGACAGTGAAGTAAAGCAGCGTTATTTTAGCAGAAAGTTACAAATTAAAACCAAAGTGGTGCAGGTTAACAAATGATTTCAACTTAGGCAGCACTGCATCGGGTGGCAAAAACCAACAGTTAACTCACAAAATTCCTGGGAAGAAATTAAAGAGGAGTAGAGCTTTTAAGGAGACAGACACAAATTGCTATGAAATGCTGCATTTTCAAACAAACTCAGGTAAAAGCAGGCTATCTCCACTGCTGCGTCGATGGGAAATGCAGAGCACAGCTTTATCAGGTAAGGCAAGCTGGAGTTCATCAGTGCAGTTCGTTGCAAGTTCCTTTGTTTAAAATTGAAAAAGTCGCCAATAGTTCAACAGGCAGACTCGCTTGTGGGGCCCCCTGTGGTTCAACATTGCAGGGCTGTTTACCTGGGCTGTCTTTGAAGACTGTGTGGGCAATCTGAATTGGACAGGGCTTGGCAACTCACCATTTGCCACTCCTTACAGGCAGGGCATGACAAGCATTCACCACGATGGATAACGAGGATTGTATGGTCTATAACAAAATGAAAACTGTACCGTAAAAATGCTTTGAACTGACTCACGAGGCCTATAGACAAAACTTTAGATGTATAAGGAAGATACCAGCAGCTTTCCCTGATTAAGGTGAAGCCAGAGGCCAAACAGCAGAGGGCAGAGGAGTTAGACATAGAGAGAGAGGTGTGAGAAAGGCAGTGTGTGTACAATGTGTGTGCAATTAGGCAATCTTTTAGAGTGATGATTAGAGGGTGCAAAGGCTAGCTCTCTGGAACATACAAAAGAGTTTTTCCACGTAGAACAGTTCTCAAAGACTGTACCAGAGGAGTTGAGAATATGGTTGTTGGATAGGACTCCAAGCTCCACAAAGGAAGCAGCCAAGTGGGCTGATCAGTTTGTGTTCAGATAACCATACTTTCTGCTCAAAAACAATAAGGGAGGGACATCAGGTGGTTTTAAGGGAACCCCAAGGGGGCAAGCTAAGGGAAGCCAGCCTGTGCCTGAACAAAAAGGGAAGCCAAATGGTTTAAAAACTTAAGAGTCAGGGGAACGTAGGTACTATATCCACCAAAAACTAGGACACCTCTTGTGTAACTGTCTGAAAAATATAGCAAAAGGGGTACGTGCAGCTGGGGGGAGAGCTCTTGGAAGCTGCTTAAGTACAGCTGGAAGGGGGAGCTTTGGAAGCTCCCAGCAGCTAGCAGTCTGTTTCGACAGTGCAGTTCCCATTACATCCACTGTACACATGCGCCCTGTGTTAGTAAATGGGATGGCATCTCAGGGATTTAGGGACACTGGGTCCTCCATTTCAATAGAAAAACAGAATCTGATTCACAAGTAATGGATCCTGCTGGATAAATTTGCCAGAATTAGAGGAGTGATGGGTCCTGTGGTCTCAGTAACAATGGCCTAGATATTTCTAAGCTGTGAAGTTGGCCTGGGCATATGGAAGGTGGGTGTTGTGCAAGAGATGCCTATTTATGTCATTTTGGGTAATGACTTTGACAGTCAGGCCCATATTGTGTGTGTGTTGACTTACCATAATAAGGCCAGAGAACCACCTCCTGAGGACACAGAGGGGGTAGTGCAGCTGGAAACAAACCCTCTCTCTAAGCAGCAGGGGGAGTTGTAGCTGAAGAATGAACTGGGAACAGCAGTTCTGAGCCACAGATACAGGCTTGTGATAGACCAGTCATGGGTGGCTCTCCCACAGGAGAGTGTATTTTAGGGAAGGTCTGACATGTGCAGCTGGGGAGAGCTCAGCAAGCTGACTCATCCCAACAAAACTTAAGGGAATTAGCCAGCAGCATGGAAGATAACTTTCAAGGTTCAGAGAAAAGAGAGGTATACTGCAAGAATGGGCTATGGTATAGTGAGTGGGTTCCAAAGGGAGGACCAGAGGAAGGGGTGAGCTGTAGATAGTTCTTAGAGACTATTGATAGCAGTTACTGGCCTTAGCCCATGATATACCCTTTTCCTGACACTTAGGAGTCAGCCATACAAAAAGAAAACTGACTAACAATTTTTACTGGACATGGCAAACCACTGCTGGACTTGTCCACAGTACCAGAGGGTGAGAAAGGTTAAGGAAAAGGCTAGGGCAACTTTGGTTCCCCTGTCTATGATTGAAGAGCCATTTTGATGAGTCGCTGTAGACATTGTGAGGTCACGCTGCATCCCAAGTCTGACAGGCAAGAGGTACTTTTTGTGGTCGTGAATTACACTGCAAGGTACTTACAGGTTATGCCCTTGTCCTCCATTGAGGTGGAAAAAGTATCCGACAAATTGCTGTTGATATTCAGCCAGGTGTGTTTTCCCCAGGATATTCTTTTTTTCTATTTTATTGCTCCTATTCTGCTCAGCTGTCCCCTGTCTGCAGTGTCCTCTTCAGCCCTCTCACCTGCCTGGTACAGTGCCCCACTGTTTTCCCTATGTAGCAGATCTTTCTGAGGTTCTCCAAACATTGGCGAGGGTTTTAGCTTGCTTAGCTCAGGTTGTATATAGTTTTATGCTCAAGTATGCCCACTGACATAAGAAGATTTAAAAGTAATCAGAGAAAATGTAACAAATTAATTTGATTCTACAAACGCGCCAACACCGGCTGACCAGCTGCACCTCAGGCCTGCAACTAAAGATCTGGGTACCCAGGGACAGAATTTGGGGCTTCATTCTGCACTGGTACCAGTTGGGAGTCTGTACACATTTAATACCTGCAGCAGGTAGCTAGATAGATAGATAGTTGGTAGCTGCACTGGTTAAAATGTGGGCTTCTAAACCCACAGGGGGAAATGATTGTTTGAGAATGCCAAATCTTTAAATGCAAATCTAAAAAATGTTCCGCTTGACTTCTTTTCCAATTTCCCCTTCCTAACCCTCCCCATGTACTGTAAATGAGATGTTACTGTTTTGGAAAAGATCGGACTCAAGAGCCTGATTTCAGTGAGCATATTATTTCCTAAAGTTAAGGAATGCCAAATGTTAAATGTGGGGATTTTGGTAAATGTTATGTCCATGTCTGGGGGGACTGTTTGGGGAGATGGGTTGGTGCAACACCCTAGGGGGTTGTACTGATTAAAAGCTGACCCACTTAATATGTACTGTACTTTGGGTGGAAGCACATCCATTTTATTTTCATTCTTGGGAAAGGACCCCGGTAACAGCAGAATAGGAACCCAAGCCCCTTAGCCTTTGTCTGGCCAACAAGGTAGGGGTTGTAGCCCTCAGGAAGGATGGCGCCAGGGCTACACCTAGTAAAAGAAGTGATATCCATCAATTGGATGGAAGAATGGGATGGATAATATATCACCCCAAAACAGAATCCTTGTCTTCTGTAATATAGATTCACAAGAATGAACAGAATCCACTAGGAAGGCTCATAGTTTTGGGCACTGAGTCCCTATTAGAGCCCCTTACTACATACATTAACTATCACTTTCAACCCATGATTCAGAACATGACATTTGCAAGGGACAATTCCTGCATGACTGAAATCCTCTGAAGAATCAATACACAGGGACCAGTAACAGAGTGCATACTGGTCACATGTGATATTGAAGACCTCTGCACATCCATTCCACATAAAAAAGAGAACAGAACATATAGGAAGTATGTTAGACACTAGACCACAGGGAGCAAAGGGAGAAAAACACCTACTAAGTTCCTTAAATCCCTGGCCAATATAGTTCTAAGTAGGAACTATTTTTTGTTTGAAAGGATGTTTTACGAGCAACAAAAAGGAACAGCCATGAGGAGCACCATGGCTCCGAGTTATGCCAACTCATATATCTATGCCTTTGAAAACAGACAGAGTGGAGGCTGTTCAGTGGAGGGCAACCAAAATGGTGCTGGGTCTGCACCAGAAGACATACGAGGAGAGACTAAAGCAGCTTAATATGTATACCCTTGAGGAAAGGAGGGAGAGGAGGGACGTGATAGAAACTTTCAAGTATCTCAAGGGAATTAACAAAGTACAAGAGGGCAGTATCTTTCAGAAGAAGAGGTGTTCAAGAACAAAGGGCACAATTTGAAGATAGAGGGGGGACGGTTCAGAGGTAATGTTAGAAAGTATTTTTTCATAGAGAGGGTTGTGGATGCATGGAATAGCCTCCTGAGGAGGTTGTGGAGTCAGGAACAGTGGGATAATTCAAGAATGCATGGGACAGGCATAAGCAAATTCTAGTGGGGGGTAGGAGGAAGTAAGCTGTTGATTAACTAGAACCTGCATCTTATCCATCAGGTAGGGAAATGGGCAGACTAGGTGGGCCAAGCGGTCCTTATCTGCTGTCAAATTCTATGTTTCTATGTTTGAAAAACATCATCTACTTAGCGTCAAGACAAACCCCTATTACAAGTACATTACAGAAAAGAAGAGATACATAGATCATATATTTTTCCTATGACAGGGAAACAGAGAGAAACTGGACAACTGTGGCCCAAACCTTAATAGTAGAGACAATAACCTCAAGTTCACCATGGAGAGCAACCCAAATGAGGTGTCCTAATTTGCCCAATGTATTTTCTTAGAAAATGACCAACTGCATACTGGACTACATAAAAAGAAAATAGACTGGAACATAGTATTGCACTTTGGAAGTTACCACAACCTACAGCTAATCAAAATTATACAATGGCACTAAAAATGTTTTAAATCTGATTGGCTGACAGCCCCCAGAGACAGTGATGTTGTTAATCAATAACATCACTGTATCTAGGTCTGACAGCTGGCGACCGGCTTGCTGCCTCAAAACAAATCACTTCTCCTACCTGACAGCTGTCATGAACGTTCCTGAAGTATCGTTCAACCTCCTCGCTGACAGGACCATGACGAAATATTCGGAGACTCATCCAGCACTACTCCTTCCACTTCACGGGCACCGGCGACAATGTAAGCACCTTGAAAAAAGAAAAACATGACATTTAAACATCGGCTCTGAGGACATCGATAAAATAGAAACCGACCCATAGCGAAGAGAACACAAGCGGCAGACAGCTTGGGCCGTTCGTATTCAGCGACTGGCTATCAGAAAAATCTCATCTGTGAAATTCAAACAATCACATCAAAGACCTCAGCCAAATCTTGCGTCAATTCTATAGCAGTGTCACGAAACAGCAGTGGAGAACAATACAGCATCTCCAACTACATTAGTCTATGTGCTGGACCGAACAGATACATTAATGAGCCCCAACAGCCACTGCTTCAACATTATGACAGACCCTGATCAACCTGCCAACAACGTATCACGGTCACCTCAAAATATCAGGAGACAAGGCAGAGACATAGTGACCCACCCCAACCATCGAGAAGCAGATTTAAAAAAAATAAGAGTATCCGAAGCCCTCAACCCAGCCACAGCACCAGGTCTCGTCAGAAGAGTATGGCTGGAACTTCAACTGCACTTTGCCCGAAGGGGCTGTGAGGGACAGAGAGCACTAAAATCAGACTCTTTTACAGTTAAGCAGAATGAACAAGGGTTAAAATACGTCACAATGTCGTTCAATGAAAAGACCAAAAACCATAGCAAAATAATGGAGCGGGACCAGGAAAACCTTTGTGGTGCCATGTTCGAGATTCCAGGAAACCCGCTATGTCCCGTCAGGTGTCTTGAGCTATATCTATCAAAGCTGCCACCTCACCCTCCGTGCCTCTTCCTACACCCCAGAAAAAAAGCCACAAACGAACTCAGTCAAGACCCCATATGGTACACTCTCGAACCGATGGGAGTAAATTACTTAGCCAGTATGATGCCCCACATTTGTAAGCTCGCAGGCGTCACAAATAAATACACAAATCACAGCCTGCGAGCAACTGCTGTACAACTATTGACTGAAGCGGAACTCGAAGCCAGGCAAATTATGTCCGTGACCAGGCACAAGAGCGAGATGTCCCTCAAATCCTATTGGGGTGCAAAACTCACCGACCAACAGAACTGGAGCAAAATCCTCTCCACAGCAGCAACTGAAAACCCTGAGAAAAGCAGCAGCATGGCCAGACAGGAAGCACAAGATGACCCGGAACAACCCACACGATCTGCAACCGAAAAAAAAGCCCACACAACAACCACCACTCAACAAGGTACTCAACCGTCTGTTAATCAGGATTGCTTCAACATTCAAGGCAACACAATGTGCGTCTTCAACTTCTACCGACAGTAAGCACATTACTGAACTGATACCATTGCATTAAAGCAAATGTTCATTTTTCTGATACCGTTGCATTAAAGCAAATGTTCATTTTTGTTCATTTTTCAACTGTTCAGCAAACTATTAAAACGTTTTTCAAACATATGTTTTAAACATGTTTTAAATATGTTTCAACTTTTTAAACAGTTTTATGCAGTAACAACAATTTGCAACTTGTAACCAACAGTTTCATTAACTTCAAAGGGACTATTTTTTCTGTAATCTAGGAAAACACATTCAACAAGTAAAATTATTTCAAAAGAAACAAATCAGCCTATGTCTCTTAATTACACAACTATCCAACTAAAAGAAACACACCAAGCCATTGTATAATAGCAATAAGGCACTCCAGGGTGTGTGTTATCATGTAATAATGTCACTCTTGGGGTGGTGGAAGCACTCGGCTATGCCTCGTGCTTCAACCCACTCCAGAAGTGATGTTCTTACATGATAACACACACCCTGTCGTGCCTTATTGCTTAAGTATACCATATTCACAGCATGTAAGGGTGAAAAGAAACTGCAGCCAGGAAAAGACTGTAACAAAGAAATAAAACAGATACACAGAAAATTTATTGGGGGGGTATCCGAGATGGGTATTGCAAGAAGCTGAGGGCAGACTGTGACAGGGTTGAATAAGGCCCTGCCCCATTTGTTATGCAGAAAGAGTTTAAATGCAAGGGTCTGTTCTACCATCTCCTTTTCTGTCTCCTGTCTGTCTGGTTGCACAACCAAATTTTCTTGTGAGACCTAGGAACTGATCATTCTGACTGTTTCACAATTTTCCGCCTGTCACCATCTTTCTGCCTTCCCTTGCTATTTCTGTGTTTTCTTCCCCTTTGCATATCTACGGGTATAAAAATATATGTGAATCTGTATGTGAAACTGGGATCCCTTTGTTTAAAATGGATATAGTTATACTGTAAAAATGATTGCAAAAAGGTATTTGGAACTCAAGGAGTTAACCTGAGATATAGTTTTTAAGCCCTTTGCAGAATTGTCAACAAGAGGTCAGTTCGGGGACACCATGTACTATTTTGCTGCACCTTCAAGGAACAAAGTTGACAAGAACATTTCGTAAACTTACAAGAACATTCTGTGAGAATCAGGCTCTCTTAACGAGTTCCCAGACAAAGACTTATAGAAACAGCAGCAATACTTTTGCTGCAGAGACAAGAAGAGGGAGAGACTGAAACTTGGAATTAAGAGATACCCTCAGAAGAAGGACTTGGTTTTGTCTGTTTGTACTCCTTTTGCAAATAGTTATACTGAATAATTTTTAATTTTTATTTTGCTGTTATGGAGAAAAATAAAACACTATTTGTGAATTCTGAAACTACTCCTGGTTTTCCTATGCTTCCTGACCTGTGCCTCGATGACACAGACTCAGAGAAGTATCCAGAGAACAATTTCTCAGAACAGGTAATAGGTCTAAAGAAAAAAAAAAAAGAATACTGTTTGTGACAAAACTCACTAAGAAACAAGGAACAATAAAACAAGCCATAAACAAGCCTTGACCTATACTTACACAGGATAGGTATATTGGACACCTGTTCAGAAGAAGGTCTCCGGTGGTCTCAAAAAAAGCACCATTAGAGACAAGGTGGTACAAACTCTACATACACCACAAGAAACACCTAGGGGGCAACTTCTCTGAGGTCCTCTGAAACCTGATATGTACAGGTGTGGGTATTATGCAGTGTGCAATAACACAAGCCAAAAGGCAATCTTTACTGACCCCAATATAAATGAAAACTACAAAACAATGGCACACATAGGCTGTAATACCAATGGTGTAGTGTACACACTGATGTGTCCTTATGACCACATGTATATAGGGAAGACCATTAACATGCTTAAGGTCAGGACATTAGAACATACAGGGAACATCAGGAGTGGAGAGAAATGTTCTCCTGTAGTCAGGCATTTCAACATGTAGGGACATTAAGGAGCATCATTGAAATTCTGGGGACTTGAAGTGGTTCCCCCCCCCCATCCGAGGGATGATGATTATAATAAATACATCAAAGAAATGTGAAATGAAGTGGATGTATAAATTCAATGTACCGAATAGGGATGTAGGGATGAATGAGGATAGTAACTGGAGAGTGTGTTGGTGGTAACATGAGGCATAGCAGCCTCGTGTGCTACTCAGTTTCATGTGAGCTATGTCTATTCCTTCTCATCAAATACTAAAAATATAACCACCATCAATCTGCTTATTCTTATTTTTTGAGAGTCTGTTATATGCTAGGCAAGGGGATGTAGTACAGAGCAAAGAGGTTTGTGTTAGAATAAAAAGCACATGTATTTTGGGTAGTGACAACATAATAACAAAGTGAGACTCGTAAATATCAGGTTCTAGATAACAGCATAAACAAGCATTTGCCAATGCCGAATGTTGTCTTGCTGGCATTGGCATTGGTAGTGCAGGAGCTAGAGAGATGCATAATAGGAATTGCAGTGAAGTATGGAACTGACACCAAGCCCACCCCCACCCTGCAGAGATTAATAGGCATTGAGGTGTGCCTTTGGGTCGACAGCCATAATGCTCATGCCATTTTACCTCACCCTACCCTGCAGACACTGACAGGTGTCGCAGTGTGCCTTGGGGTCTTCAGATCTTATGCTTACTCCATTCCATAAGGAAATATGCTGAGATGGGTGCAGTATAGGAAAATGGGGTAAACTTTGGGGCCGAAGACTCTAAGGCACACCTCAATGCCTGTCACTGGCTGCAGGGTGGGGGTTGGGATGGGGGTGGAATGGCATGAGCATTACAGCCAATGATCCCAAATCACACCCCTGATGCCTGTCAGTCTCTACAGGGTGGGGCGTTACAGTTGGAAACCCTAGGGTGTTTGTGGGTATTTTCACTCCAAATTTTCAACATGGGCCTTTTGTGACTGCACCTTATGAAGAGTGGCACTATCAGTTAGTTTGCCAAAAGGTGATTTTGCACAGTGACTGTGCCATTTGGTGCCACAGGTGTGAAAACACATTTAGAGCAGGATGTGAAAAATGACAACTGTACTGTTCATGAAGAGGTGTAAAAAAATGACAATGTTCAAAATCTGTAGTGAAAATATGAAAAATTGGTGAAGTCACAAGCATGCGTAGAAACTGCACAATGCACACCCATAACCCAATTATTATTGGGATTTGTTAACCATATTTTTGACATAGGCATTTTGGGACCTCCCCTCAAGAACAGTGACACTGTGATTTTGTTACTCTGTCCCAAAAGTTGATTTTCTACAGCGACCGTGCCATTGTGCGCCACAGGTGAGAAAACACATTTCGTGCAGGATGTGAAAAATGACAGCTGTACTTTTCATAAGGAGGTGTGAAAAAATGGCAATGTTGAAAATCTGGAGTGAAAATATCAAAAATTGTTGAAGTTAGGAGCGTGTATGGAAACTGTGCAATGCACACTCATAACACAGTCATTTATTTGGAAGTTTTTTCACCAAATTCTGAGTAGTGACCATGAAATCACCTTTCGGGACCGAGTAACAAGATGACAGTGCATGTGTTCATGAGGTGGGGTCCCAAGAACCCCATGTTGAAAATCTGGTACCAAAATTCCCCAAAATGGCTGAGATATCCACCTAAGTTGAAACCCCGCATTGCCTGTCATTATAAAGCTTACTGCATTTTGTTCAGTTCCTGGTCGGCTTTTAAAGAGTTCAGACCTGTTTCCGCTCCACAGAAGATCTCAGTGCCAGCCCTCCAGAGGTAAGTATGGGGTGAGGGGGGTGAAGGGAGGTGGGGTGCGCAGAGGGTGGGTGCAGGTTGCGGGAGGTGGTGCATCAGGATGACGAGGGACCATTTTTTTTCCCACAGGTGAAAAAAAAGAAACCAGACTTCAGGGTACTGTTTTCTTTATTTACAGATAAAAAAATGATTTCAGGCATACTGCGGTGGGCTCCCAGTGTGCCACGAGTTTGAGGGGGAGACATGATGCTGACGTGGATTGGGCCCCTCTCATTGACAAACAAATTGAACTGGGGGGGGAGGACAAGCTGACACAGGGATTAGGCATCCCAATGTCGGGTTTGTCTGGATTGTGTGGCAGGTGGCAAGAGCTGCCATATTTATTGGAATGTTTCACCAGGAAAGGCACATAATGGAGCCTTGCCATCTTATGCGCCAAAGAGGAAACTGCACCTCATTGGAGTGGCAGATTTCTTTCAGCTCTATGGCTCTCTCTGAAACTGCTGTCATCACCAGCATGCTCGCTAATTGGTGGCTAAGGGATGCACCCACTAAAGTGTTCCCTGCATTCGCCACAACAGTAGCACACCTCTGAATGTGCCACTACCACAAGATGTTGCTTGCGCATGCGTGCAAGACAACATAAAAATGTGCTATATAAAAGCATGACCAGTGGACTTTCACAATCTACAAATCTACCAAAAGAATATGGCAAATATAATATGAGCATATTATCCTGGGAAGCTAATAAACTCACGAGCAGGATCTAGAAGAACAAGAAACATGTACATAGTGATGTTGATGTGTTTACATCATCCTGTGTGCCTTAACAAAGTATATAAGGAGCTGGATTTTCAGTCATTCTGGGGCAAAGTCCCATGCCGCAGACAGTGGTGCAGTAAAAAAAATCTTTGCACTTACAGACATTTTGATCTTTAGCCCATGCTGTGCACGAGCCACAGGCGCAGCTGTGGAGGATATTATGCCTTGTTCAACCAGGTGTAACAGTTTGGCATGGCTGCACAACAAAATGGCCACAAGCTGCCACAAATCAAGTAGCCAGCTGTAAAATGGCTTCATCTTTGAAAATCTGGTGCATGCAGGAACAACTGTGACTCCATGGACTTTGTGCCAGGCAAAAACAGGTTTAGCGCAGTATTAGTGTGAGTTTGCTATATTCAAACGGCCAAATAGAGTGTGCAAACTGTATTAGCACCAGGCAAAATCATAATGTATGCAAGGGGCAAACTGAGGGTGTGTGAACATGAATACAGGAGCAATGCTATATTCAGCGACTAGCGCCATGCAAAGTGGTTTTGCACGACTTAGCATGACACTTAGTGTGGTGCACATTATCACCCAGGAAAAAGTAGTCTTAACCCTGGGCAATCAGCTTTGCGCAACATTTTGGCTTTGCGCGATGTTTGCGCAGCTTTTGCACGGCTTTGCATGACCCTAACAAATAAATATGACACATAGACAAAGCCAGACATACAGGAAACATGCTGCTCACTGATGGCATCACAGTGATGTCACTATCTGCCACCAGTCCCAGTCATGCCAGACAGTAAGTGGTGACCCTGCCACCAGTGAACAGCATGGCAGTGTGGCCATACAGCACACATCTGCAGACCACTCTTCTGTGGACACCAACAGAGTCCAGCACAAACTTGCAGCACTGTGGGCATGGATGATGTTGAGGGGAGAGTGTATGGGTGGCCAGGCTATGCAACAGACCAGGTGTGGCCACAAGGCTGGGACACATCACGCAGTGCACATGGGCCAGTATTTGGAATACCCCAACACCAGTGTGCCTTTCTGATAATATATGCCCACCCCGGGCACATACCGCACAGCTGTACAACTGCCACAGCACACAAAGCCGGACATGTATTTGTCACTGTGAGCATCCCATGCCAGAGGTGCAGCATCTGTGGGTCACACAACAGCGTAACAGTACTGTTCACTGTCAGTCAACACCTGCATGTTGGGCCTGTCTCTGTGTACAGTGCAGTCATCAGCACTGCCTTACGCACCATAGACAGTGCTGTGTACAGCCACTACTGGCCCCTTGCTACTGTAGTGCCTGCTGTGCACTGTAGCATGACCTACAGTGTGACAGTTGCATGCAGCACCACCACCATCTGTGCCTATGCTGTGTTGTCCCCTGGGGTACAATATTCTATGCTATGCTGTTTACATGTAGCCTGCAGCTATCATCATGCACTGCCAGACTGACCTACAGGTGGAGCTGCAGTCAGACCTGGCCAGCCCCTGTACTTCCAGACTGACCTACAGATGGAGCTGTGGGACCCTGCAGTAACGCTGGGCAAACTGCAGGCAAATCAGGGCATAATGAGATGCTAATCTGGATGTTTGCCTAGCGACTACCTAAGTAGGCTCATTTGCATGTCACTTTTGAATATGGCAAAGTTTAGCGCCGGACAAACGTGTTTGCACTGGGCTAACAGTTTAGCCCTGCACTAAACACACGCAAATGTGTTAGCACTGCGCAAACAGTTCGGGGAATATTATACAGTTTTGAACGTTGTATTTTCACATGCACTGCTGCCTGCAGCTGTACTGGGTCCACACATTTGCTGGCACACACAATGACCACATAGTTCACCTCTACCTACCTTCACGTCGCTGTGCACTGTGTTGCTGTTGTGGTTTGCACTTCCTGGTTGCTATATTCAGAGCTGTCTTATTCCAGGGCTAAGTTTGCCCTGCACTCCCAGCCCAGTTTGCCCGGCCTCATTCCCATGCTATATTCAGAAGCTGTTTGCCCTGGGATATTCCTTTTTAATATAGCTTGATTTGTGCTCTGGGCTAAGTTTGCCTGCTGGGTAGTGTTAATTTAGCCCCGGGGCAAAGTTTTGACTATCTGGCCCCACAAGTGAAGACCCACTTACGCCTGTTTTTCCCACACTAATTTCTGGGGGGGGGAGGTTGAAAATCCAGCCCAAGGTGTGCAAGAAAGCCAAGGCTCTTGTTGCACGCCAAGATTATAAGAATGTGAGTACTCAATATAAAAAAATGAAAATGGGGCATAATATAATTGTACGAAGAAAGAAAAAAATCTGCTGTCATAAAACTAATTTCTGTTTTTTTATGTAATTTATAAAAGGTGGGAACTCCAGTTTTGAAGAAAAAGCCTAAGAGCTAAAGAAAGAAAGAAAATGTCAAGAGCATGCAGAGAGGTAAGGCAGGTGCTAATCCTGCACGCATTGTTGAAATACAGTAATTTAACTGAAAGTAGGAAAACCCTGGAGCAAGCACTGAGAAAATCATTGGATATGCATGAAATAGCAGGCAGAAAGCAGAGAACTTGAGAATCATTGGATCAACAGAGCTATGAATATACAAAGGCACTGATAGAAAAAAAACATCACAAGCTTGAATAGGCACATTTCTAGTAAATAAGGATGAGGGCTTGAAACATAAAGTCATGATATGCAGCTATGATAGAAAGAAAGTCACAGCACACTTTATTTATTTATTGAAATGCTTCACCAGGAAGGCACACTGAGCAACAAGTCACTCGTCTCCCAGTGTGACCTGGGGGGAAGGGGTACAATTGTAATAAGACATTAAACATTCAAGTTACAAGATCAACATTAACATGCAGCTGTAAGGCAGGTGTTACAAACAGTGTTACAACAGTGTTGCGCATACCATGTAGAAAAAGTGGACATTAATAAGTGCTGGGTTAATAAGTAAATAAGTGCTTATGTGAAAGAAAAGGGGAAAGGGTGGGAGGGGTGATGTGGGGGGAAGGGGAAGAGTCGTGTCCCTGGAGACCCCTTCAGAATGCGAGGAACCCTGCAAGGGGACTGGGGGGACCAGAGAGAAGCGGATAAGGCAGTGGTCCAGAGAGACCCCTTTAAGATGGTGGGGGAAGGGAGTAGATGAGAGATACAAGCTCCTTGGGGAGTAGGAGAGGGACCCATGGAGAGCATTCTGTGTCCTTTACTTTCTGTGAGAGATCAAGGGAGGCCAGTAAGGGGGAACAATTAGTGGGAAGGGGAGGAGGGCTAGAGATTTGGGGGTGGATGTGCACAGGTTAAAATGAAGGTGAGGGTAGGGGAGTAGGGTTTGTCCAGGGCTTAGAGGAGGGAATTAGGGAGGGACATGGCAGGAGCAGCTAGGTGCAAGGTAATTATTGAGGGCAGATTTGATGGAGTAGGTGGAGGATGAGTGCTGGATTTGAGGGGGGGAGGGAATTCCAAATTTTTGAGAGGCAGTGAGAGTAACCGGATTGGCAGATTTGGGTGGGACTGCGGGGGACAACCAGGGTACGGGAGTCGGTTCATCTAAGGGAATGGGAGGGTTGAGGGTATTATAAAAGATGAGGTGAGGTAGAAAAGCAGCTCACCCAACCAGTGCTTGGAGGTGAATTTAGCACAGTGGGAGAGTCACCTATTTGTAAGAGAGGGGAAGGATTGGGCATGATAAAGATGGCAGTGATGGGTGCGAGGGGAGGGCATCCAGGGCAAAGCAGCAGAAGGAATTGAAGAGGGTGTCCAGTCTGGCCAGGGAGGACTTAGTGGCAGCACCATAGACTATGTCACAGTAGTCAAAAATGGGCAGTATCATCTTCTGAACAAGTTCATGCCTAGCTGTAGAAGGGAATCAACTATGGTTCCTGAACAGGGCACCAAGCTTGGGGTGCAGTTTTTTTCTGGATGGCGTCAATATGTCCAGAGAAGTTTAGGCGTTGGTCCAACCAAACACTTAAGTACCTGAAGGTGGATGTGTCCTCAAGTAAAGTCCCCTCAAGGGTGTGAAAAGTTTGTACGGAGGGAAGCCTAGAGAGTCTCTGCCTTGTGCCAAAGGTTATGGAGACAGTCTTCTTGGCATTGAGGAAAAGTTTATGGAAGGCAAACCAGAGCTGCACTTTGTCAAAGTCTTGCTGTAGCTGGTTGTAACCTCATCAGGACAGGAGTCAGATGCATACAGGACTGTATCATTGGCATACATATGTACATATGTATAGCAGAGGATGGGGAGCAAACAGAGGAAAGGTCATTTAAGAAGATGGAGAATAGGAGGGGCCCAAACACTGAGCCATGGGGCACTCCAGTGCTAATTGGGAGAGGAGGGAAAGTGGCATCTAATATTTTAACTGATTGGGTTCTACCAATAAGGTAGGCCTTGAACCAATTTGTGGTGGAAGGAGATAGGCCAGCTGCTGGGAGTGAGTCGAGGAGAAGGGAGTGAAAGATGGCGTTGAAAGTGTTGGCCAGGTTGACAAAAATGGCAGAGGTAATTTGGCCATTGTCCATCCCAGTTAGGGTGGAGCCTGTGAGAAATGGGAGGGAGGTGGTGGTTGAGTGTTTTTTCCTGAAACCAGACTGGAAAGGAGTGAAAAAGGAGGTGTCAGATAGAAAAGAGGTGAGTTGGGAGAGGACAATGTGTTCTTCAAGCTTGGCAAGGGTAGGGAGGAAAGAAATGGGGTGATAGTAGCCAGGGGATGAGAGGTTACCCCCTTTGGGTAGAGGGAGGACCACAGCATATTTCCATGAAGAGGGGACTGAGGCAGTAGAGAATGAGAGTATTAGGAAATTTGAGAGGGGGTAGGCAGAGGTCGAAGCAGAGCAGAAGAGGCGTTTTGGGTCAAGGCCATCAGGGGAGGCACCTTTAGAGGGATTGATGGTGAGGAGGGCACTTAGGGCATCATTTGGGGTCACAGTAGTGAAAGAGAAGGGAAGGTGGGAGGGTGGTGGAGGGGGCACACTGGTAGAGGGTGGGGAGGGGTAAGGGTAGGAGGGGAAGGATTTCAGTAACTCAGTGGTGCAGGAGGTATAGTAGGAGTTAAATTCCGCAGCTACAGCTGGTGGGTTGGACATTAGTAAGCTATTTACTTTAAGTACCAGTGGTGGTGGGTGAGATGAGAGGGTTAATAGGGTGTGGAACACCTTACAGAACTTTGATGGGGAAGTTATGTTGGTGATGAAGGCAGATTTGACATATTCGGACTTGGCTAACCTTGCAGCCCTGGTGCAAGTGTTTCTGAGTATGCTGAAGTTCGCAAGGTCACTGGGATGCTGGGTAGCTTTACGACGCTTCCAGGGTCGATCTCTAGCCCTGAGGCAGGCCAGAAGTTCATGGGTTATCCAAGTTATGTGGTTACCTCTGACTCTGGTTTGTTTGAGTGGGGCAAAGGCATTCCAGTTTACAAGAAAGATTTCTTTGAAGTAGGCAAGGGCCTTATCAACTAAGGGGAAGGAGGTTAGGTGGGACCAGCCAGAAGTGGCAAGGTTACTCAAGAGAGGTTCAAGGTCATGAGACTTGAAAGAGCGTAGTTGTATGGTTTTTTCTGGTGATTTAGTTCTGTGGACTTTCCTAACTATGAATATTGGGTTATGGTCACTGAGAGCATCAGGGAGGATACCAGAGGTGACGACGCCGTGGGGGTGGGAGGTAAGGGCCCAGTCTAGTAAGGAGTGTTGTCGTGTCTTGTGGTTTGGGTGGGTGGGTTTGGAGATCAGTTGGGAGAGGTTTAGGGCTCCGATTTTGTTTTTAGTTTTGGTAGTTTTAGGTGACAACCAATTTATATTGAAGTTGCGTAGGATGAATATTTCCCCAGAGTGAGTAAGGGAAGTGATGGAGGTTAGGAGGTCTAAGGATGGACATTTGGGTGTCAGTATATGCCTGCTATGAAGATTGGGAGAGTGAAGGGGAGGGTCACATGGATAGCTAGGGCATCATGGGTCTCAGGATTGGAGGATGAGTAGATGATGGAATATTGGATGGAGGCTTGGACAGAAATGGCCACACCACCACCCCTGCCAGCACAGTCTTGCCTTAGCAGTAAGTAGTCAGGAATGGAGACTGAGGGGTCAGGGATACTGCTCTTTAGCCAAGTTTCTGAGATTATTAGAATGTCTTGTTTTAGAGTGCACACCATGGTCTGAATCTCGTCTATTATTTGCAACAAGCTGCGGGTGTTTAGATGTAGGATTGTTAAGCCCTTTGGGAGGGCTGAGAGAAGAAAGCGGGGGGAGGTGGTAGAGGAGGAGGCACCAGAGGAGCAAGGGGCAATAGGGCCTGTGTTGGGTGGATATTCCTGACGGAGAGCAGGAGGAGGGCGAGTATGAGAAAGTGGAGCTTAAAGGATTTTGAGAGGGCTGGCGAGAAGGTTGGGAGTTTTGAGGAGAAGAGTGTGGTTGAGTGAGGAAGAAGAAGGTGGAGAACCGCAAGTGAAAGTAGACACCATTATCAAAGCCGCATGAGGAATAGTGGTAGAGTGAGACCATATTTCAAATGGCAGGGAGGGAGGGAGTGATAGCATGGATGTGGGTAGGGGACTGGAGGTAGTAACTGATGGGGTTGGGAGAGTTATTAGGAATAGGTGAGTAGAGAGCAAGTGGAGGTGGTAAAGAGAGGTATATGAGCAGAACAAGGGGGAGAGAGGAGAGTAGGGGATGCATTGTTCTTAAGGCAGAGAAATTAGTGAATAATTGATTTAGGAGAGGAAGAATTTGTAAGCAGGGAGTGTGGAGGAGGGGGCTGGTCAGATGGACGGGGAGCTGTAGTTTAGGAAGGTATCTGTATGAACAACAGCCTGGGATGATTTAGATAAAGATTATGTCCCTCTAGTGGCAGTACAGTATAACTTGATAATGGGAAAATGGACAGAGGGTAACAGGAGGTTTGACAAATGTGCACCCACCAGTTAAAACTCTGGCTAGGAGGCATACAGCAAAGTTCAGACAGTGAAAAGAAGTAGGGAGCCAATCGGGAGCCCGGATTCACCAGCACCATCCAATCAGGAGCTGGAGGTGCAGCAAAGCTAAGCCACGTCCTTAGGTGCTGTTCCTTGGCAGACCGGAGTGCCCTGGTTGGGGGATGCCTGCTGCAGAGATGGAGGGAGAACTGGAGATACAGGGACTGCAGCAAAGCTAAGCTGCATCCCTAGGTGCTGTTCCTTGCTGGCTGGAGTGCCCTAGGCAGGAGAAGCCTCCTGCAGAGCTGGAGGGTGAACTGGAGATGCAGAGACTATGGTGAAGTTAAGCCGCATCTCTAGGTGCTGTTCCCTGGAAGGTCAGAGTGCCCAGGTCATTTGATATCAAATGGACATAACATAGAACAGGCTGACAATCACAGCTTTATAAATGTTCAGTTTTATAATATGTGCTAAGATAATAAATGGAAGATAATGCATAGGTCCATGTGAGCACACGTCACCACAGGCTGGCATGACCTGTGCTTCCCTATGCTTCATGTTGTTTGCCCTGCCAGTGTAAACGTTAGCACAGAGTGCATGGGGGTCACCAAAGTGACTCTGCCCAAAATCAGCAGGGAGAGCATGGGTGCTTGGCTCACTTACAGCAAGCATGGGCCAGCCAGCCAGTTTGTGGTAGAGTGGATGAGTATCTCAACCAGTACTTTTTAATAAAATACGAAAAATGATGACTACAGGCTGCTGGCTTAAGTTGTTTGCAGCATCAGAAGTGGGGACAACTGTGGCCACTGCCGTAAAGGAAGCCACATTGGCGGTGGGGAGAACCAGCAGCCGGGGCCGCTAAGGAGGCCGCATTGGCAGCAGGGATGATCATTGACTGTAGCTGCTCTGGAAGCCGCATCGAAAGCGAGGCTGACCAGCGGCCACAGTGGCAAACCAAACTCTGATGGCTGAAGTTGTTTGCCGCATTGGCGGCATGGATGACAGCGGCCTTTGCAGCAAAGGAAGCCGCATCGGCAGTGGGGATGATCATTGGCCATAGCCACTCTGGGAGCCGCATTGGGGGCAGGGGAGACCAGTGGCCACAGTCCACTGTTGCTGCTCAATCAGAGTCAAGGGTGCGAAATCTGACTGGCGGCTGGGCTTTAAAAACACAGGCTCAGCCGCAAACCAAACTCTGTTGGCTTAAGTTTTTCCCTCCCACCCTCCATGATCCACCTCCACCTCTATATCCATATTAAATGGTCTGGTGAAACCACTCCCATCATGGGGTACACCAATCTGGAGGAGCGGAAGGTGGGGAACATCTGAAGGAAGGAGGGTTGCTGACTTGATCTGGGCAAGGGACAAAGTAACAAGCTTATTGGGACAAGGGGCAAATCTGGGGGGCAAAACAGGCTAGCCTGCTTTTTGCTTCTTTGTGTATGCTGGCTTGATCTGTTGGCCAAGGGATAAATTTGTGGGGGCAAGGGGCAAACTGGTTGGTCAAAACAGGCTTACCTGCTCTATGCTGTTGTGTACGGGTATGGAGAGGGGGATTTTAGGTTACTTGCTTACTATAGAATTTGTTGGCTCTAAAGTTGCTTGCAGGCTTGCTCTATGCTGAATGTGTATTAATTAAGGGGGCACTACCAGTTAGGAATACCCTATAGCCTGCTGTTAGTGCTGATCTGTGTCTATTCCTTTTGTTTAGACAGTGGGAATACCAGTATTGAAAGCCGAAACTGGTACTTAGGATCTTCCTGGTTGCTGCTAATTAAGGTGTTCCATTAGTCAGAAAGGGTGATAAAGCATCAACAAATTGATTTTTGGGCTGAATTTTTACCATTACTAACTGATTACTAGTTGGAGGCGGGAAAAATGTGGAGGGCAAGGGAGGAACCAGCTAGGCTGAGGGGGAAACTCATGGTAGATGGGGCTGGCAGGGGAATGGGGGCAGCAGATAGAGCTTCATTGGTGGGGGAGGGGGGAAATCACCAGAAAATGAAGGGCAGCAGGGGACCTGGGGGGGGGGAGGATAGTAGGTTGTAATAGTTGTGGAGCTGCGGTATTCATGAACACTCTGTGGAAGCTAGGTGACTGCCCTATTTGTCAAAAACTGAGGTGGATGGAGGCCAGATTGGCATGGTTAAAGAGAGAGTTTGAGAGGAGAGAAAGGGAGGGGCACAGATGGAAGGATGGAGGGGAGACAAGGATGAGAACTGGGAGGATGGATGAGGGGGCAAGATGGTGCGAAGGGGGTCAGAGCAGACAGAGGATGAAGAGCTTAAGGACAGGAAAGCAGTGAGGAAAGTGTACTCAACAGGAGTTATACAGTGGAGTCAAACAGGTACTGGTCCCTGGCTGGGCTAATGGAAAAGGAGGGGGCAAGGGGGAGAGAGGCAAATGTTAACAGTGGACCAAGTCATAGAAAAGGAAAAGAGGGCAGTGAACAAGAAGGGCACGTAGGGAGGGCA
Organism: Neoceratodus forsteri; assembly: GCA_016271365.2. Classification (NCBI taxonomy): domain Eukaryota; kingdom Metazoa; phylum Chordata; order Ceratodontiformes; family Ceratodontidae; genus Neoceratodus; species Neoceratodus forsteri. The sequence goes on from CM028131.1 coordinate 1,183,012,472, forward strand.
CAAGGGAGGAGAAGCATGGGTAGAGCACAACTAGGAAGAATGGACAAGGAGGGTCGAGAAGGTTACATAACAATCAGGAAGAGTGGAGGGAAGGGCTTGGAAGTAGATAGAGTGGTATAAAGTGGGGAGGAAGGATCTGGGATCCAGCACCAGGCCCAGACGAGGGAGGAAGGTCAAAAGGAGATAGGGAGAATAGCTGTCAGCAAGGAGGGGGGGCAAGAAAGATGGGGCAGGGGAAAACAAGTTGAAGAGGAAAGGAAGCAGATGGGGGACATCTCTACCAGGGGGAGGGAGCAAGAGAGAGACCAAGACACTAGAGGTGAGGCACTCTCGGGGATAGAATATGCAAAAGCAGTTATAGTGTATGGGGATTCGATCGTAAGGGGGATTCACTGGCTAAAGAAGAAATAGCTTTTAAGGGGAGGTCTATTTTTTGTGACCCAGGAATGGAGGCCAGAAGGACACTCCCTAGGATAAAGGACTGCAACAAGTTAGTGGGAGGTAAGCCGCACCTAGTATTGCATCTAAGAACGAATGACTTAACTGGGGAAGAGGTGGAGGTGGTTCAAAGGAGGTTTAGGGAGCTAGCAGAGGGATGTAAAGGGCTTGTCAGTTCCCTGGCCTTCTCGGACGTCCTGCCAGTGCATTGTGCTAGCACAGCCAGGCAACTCAGAGTAAAGGAATTCAACCTCTGGCTGAGACAATGGTGCAGGGAGGAAGGCTTCATATGTCTGGGAGACTGGGGGATACGTGGGTAGATGAGCACCTGTATGCAAGGGACAGGTTGCACATAAGAGATACAGGGGCTAGGTTACTAAGAGTGAAACTGCAGGGGTACATAGATGAGAGACTGAAGGTTGACTTAAATTTAAACTAGACAGGGGAGAGTGTGACACTAGGGGCCAAGGGGAATCTTGACCTAGCAGAACTAACCTAGCTCACACTCTCCCAGTGCAGGTGAAAAGAGACAGCAGGAGGAAAGGGGATCAAAAGGTGGGATGAGATGGAAGGGAATACTGGCCAATGCCAGGAGTCTAAGGAATAAAATGGGAATCTTAGAGACAGTGGTGGATGTGGATGACCTGGACCTAATAGCAATAACTGAAATTTTGTGGACAGATTGCCACAACTGGGAGGTGGAGTTACAGGGGTACAGTCTTTTTAGCAGGAATAGACAGGGAAAAATGGTGGGTGGAGGGGTAGCCCAGTATGTAAGGGAAGGGATTACAGCAGTCGAGGGTTAAGAGGAGAAGGGATCTGCCAAGATCCTTTGGGTCACCTTAAGCAGAAAAGAGGGAGAGAAAACAAGGATAGGGGTGGTCTACAGACCACCACATCAGGGAGAGGAGATGGATAGGGAAATGGCTAGGGACATACAGGGGAAGGCCAGTAAAGGGGAGATTGTGGTGGTAGGAGACCTAAGCCTACCTTATGTGGACTGGCAAATCCCATCGGCCACATCCGAAAAATGCAGGGACTTGTTAGAATCCATGCAGGATGTATTCCTGAAACAGCTAGTAAGGGAACCATCTTGGGTGGAGGCAACATTGGACATTATTTTGACTAATGGGGACAGTGTGGAGGAGGTAGGAGTGGGGAAAAACTTAGGAGACAATGACCACCGGATAGTCATGTTCTCCCTCCGGGCAGGGTCAGAAACGGGTAGGTCAGCCACCAAGGTGCTGGACTTCAGTAGGGCAAATTTTAGGAGGATTAAGGACATTTTGCAGAAGGAACTTGAAGGGAAGCAAAATCTAGAGGAGGTAGGGCAGATTTGGGGGGCAATAAAGGGTGGTATTCTGAAGGCCAAGGAGCAATGCATCCAGAGAATAAGCAAATGGTAAAGGGAAGAAAACCCCTGTGGTTCATGGCAGAGGTTATGGAGGCCATTAGGGAGAAAAAGAAGGCATTCAAAGCCTACAAAATTGCACTGGGGTGAGAGGGAAGAGTGGTCTATAAGGAAAGCACAGGGAAGTGGGATAAACAATTAGAAGGGCAAAAGCATTTATGGAAGAGAAATAGCTAGGAAGGTAGAAGGAGGGGACAAAACATTATTTTGATGTGTGAGTGACAGGAGGAAAAGCAGACAAGGGATTCTAAGACTTAAGGGGGAAGGGGTGCACTAGTTGAAGGAGGTGAGGAAAAGGCAAATACACTCAATGAATACTTTGCATTGGTATTTACGGTCGAGGGGAGGGTGGGCAAGGAGATGGACACAAGCCCCTTCACAGTGGCTAGAGTGTTGGAGAAGCTGGGAAAAATAAAAATTGACAAAGCTATGGGCCCGGATCAAGTACATCCAAGGGCACTTAGGGAATCAAGGGAGGAACTCGTGGAGCCTCTTGCTAAGTTGTTTAATCTATTTCTTATGTTAGGGATGGTCCCGGGGGACTGGAAGCAGGTGGAGGTGGTACCACTATACAAGTGGGGTAAGGATGATCCAGGCAACTACCACCCAGTCAGCCTCACCTCTGTGGTAGGCAAACCAATGGAAGCTCCCATAAATGAAAGACTGGTACGACACCTAGAGGAGGAAGGACTAGTTGATGACAGCCAGCATGGGTTCATAGGTGGTAGGTCATGTCAGACCAACCTGACTGAATTCTTCAAAGGTGTAATGGAGGTGTATGATCTGGGGGAGCAGTAGATGTGGCCTATCTGGATTTCAGGAAGGCATTTGACTCCATTCCCCACAGGAGGCTGGTAAACAAGTTAAGCAGTTAAAAAGCGGGATCCAAGCTTACAAATTGGGTGGAGGGTTGGCTGGGGGAGGACTCAGAGAGTAGTGGGCAATGGGAACCACTCCAAGGACTTAGAGGTGACAAGTGGGGTTCCACAGGGATCGGTGTTGGGTCCCATATTGTTTAATGTATACGTGGGGGACTTAGCAGAGGGTCTAAATGGGAAGGCATGTCTGTCTGCAAATGACACAAAAGTCAATAACAGAGTGGACACTCCAGGTGGGGTGGAGAAAATGGGACAGGATTTTATCAAGCTGGAGGAGTGGGTGGAAATGTGGCAACTTCAAGTCAATGCAAAAAAGTGCAAAATAATGCACATAGGTCATAATAACCCAAGGGCTACATACTGGCTTGGGTGGAGGCACTGCAGGTCAGGGAGCAAGAAAAGGACCAGGGAATTTAGATTTCTGACACCTTGCGATCGAGAGGCAGACAAAGAAACAAGAATGCTGGCATGCATCGGGAGGGGCTTCACAAGTTGGAGGAGGGAGGTGATCATGCCACTCTACAAAACACTGGTCAGACCACAACTGGAATATGGAGTACAATTCTGGAGGCTATATTTGCAGGGTGGCAAGGATAGGCTGGAGAGGGCCCAGAAAGAGGCAACCAAGATGATGCAGGGGATGCAGGGGAAGCCATATTGGGAGATGCTGGAGGAGCTTGGTCTGTATTCACTGGAGATGAGAAGGGAAAGGGGAGATGTGGTAGAAACCTTCAAATACATGAAGGGAATAAAAAAAGTAAAGGGAGGTAGCATCTTAAGGCTGAGTGAAAACAAAACCACCAGAGGCCATGTATTCAAGCTGGCTGGGATAGATTTTGTGGGGAAGTAAGGGGGTGTTACTTCTCAGAGAGGGTTGTAGGTCGATGGAACAGGTTGCCGGAATGGGTCGGGGGAGTGGATACGGTGGATAAATTCAAAAGAGCATGGGGCAACTGCATGGCACTAGGCAGAGGAGGAGAGAGAGCAGAGAGGTGGGAGATAGGTGGGAGGGAAGGGGTAAGCTATCTTTTTTGGGCAGACTAGATGGGCCGGATGGTCTTTTTCTGCTGGCAGAATTCTATGATTACAATAATGCAAAGTGAGCACACTTTAAATTGTTTTTGAATTTATTAGGAAATTGTATTAATAACATTTGTAGACAACTGCTCAAATAGTTACATAATAAATTACTGCACCAGCTACTGGTGACTGTGGAATATGGCAATAGATCATAATTTCAAATAATTTAGTGTGTCTCCAAAATGGCATGGGGTCAGTATGTCACCAGCATTTACAGCACAGTCAAAAACTGTGCAAACAAAATGCAGAAATCAAAGGTAGCACTCGACAAAACACTGCTACAAAAACAGTGAGCACTACCGTTGAAAATAGGGCACAAAAGACATAAACTGTATATTTGCCAGTGGGGCTGTGCCCCCACCACTCTCCGTTATGGGGGTCTGCGCCCCACAAGCCCCCCCACATTATATTAACCAACTGTGGGGGGGATGAAGCTCGGGGACCAGGAGAAATCTTGGGGAAGGGGTGGGATACTTAAGGAGGGGATAGGGACACAAGACAAAAATAAAATCAGATGTCCCAGGATGGACAATCAGACCCCAGGACACTGACACTCCACTGCCCTCGGCTCTAGCCCCTGAGCCACAGCAGCTGCTGAGCAGCATATTGCCAACCAGAGGCTTTCAACGCTTTCCCTAAAAACAACATACTATAGCGACAGGGATAGCAGTAACCTACCTTCGATAGTCTGTCCCTGCAGCTATTTTGCTTTTAGCTTTTTTGATAGCACTGTTTTTCATGCTCGGTTTCATTTTGAAAAAATTGACCTGGTACCCTCCAAAATCTAGGGGCAGTATGATAAGTGTCTGGAAAATATTATGTAACAGAAGATGATTTAATTATTAGTGTGAACTGGATTAACTTTGAGGCAGCTCTTCAAACTTGGGTATATTTTGTGTTCACAGAATTAATCTGAAAGCAAAAAAAGATTGAAAAACCCGAATGCATATGAATCCACCATAAAATATAATGCATAGATTAACCAGATATAACTTTATAGCAATATAAATTTTTGGACACATTGTATGCCATTATGTAAAAATATTTTTTAAACAAAATAATTAAAGAATGTATTCTCTATTTAGATATTTAGAAGTAAGTCCCCTGAAGAAGCCATTAAAAGTGGAGCAAAACATTGCGGCAGGTGACAATAAATCAAATATATTAAGAAATAATAGTGTGGAAGCTGTTTTGTTATCTTTTTACAAAAAGAGAAGTCAAGCTCCCCCACTTCCATTCAATTTTTGGATGTTGGATACTGACAGGGGGTAGCATACTCACAACCAAGGACTGGACATATATGAAGTGCAGTTGCCCATGGCACAATATTTTCTGACTGGCTTAATCTTTATCAGATAGTCAACTACCAAGGCAGGCATGGTGTCCGCTGGCTACATTGTGGCTGTGCCTGGTGTTATGAGCCCTCTGAGTGAACCCCCACAAAAGGCCCTTTGGGGAACAGTGAAGTATTAAATAAAGCAATTTTCTGAAATCAAGGAAATATTTCAAATTGTAATGTTTAGACACAATACAGCTTATATTTTGGCAGGGCTTTGGCTGAGGTTCGATATAGGGAAATAACTCCTCCTACCATTCAATTTAAGTCAGGCTCTCCCCTCACTCTGTGCTTAGTACATCTCAAACACAGAGCTCTGTGTGCTCCATGTGGCTGTGCTACTTCTCTGCTCGTTTGCTTGTTCTGCTCCCTCTGCTCTCCTCATGCTTTCTGTTCTGTCTGGTGCTTCTTACCATTCCCCCTGCCTGTGTTCTTCTTCTGCTCCCTCTCTGTCGGCCTGAGCTCCCTCTTCCTCCCTTCCCCACTAGCCACTTCACTGCTTTGATGGACCTTCTTCATCATCCCCACTTCCATTTCATACTTCCTGCCCTGCTGACTTCCCTGGGTCTTCATTACTCATTCTGGCTTTCCTTTTGAGGGGTTTCTGGGTTTTGCTCATTCAGCTTCATTTCTCCATGGCTTTGTTTGCTGAGCTGCCACTCTTCCAGGTCTGTGGTGAATGGTGATGTCACCACCTAGTTTAAAGTTACAACACCTTTTTTTTGTTGTCCTGTAGTTTCACTCCCTTATACTTTCCCCTTACTAACCTTATTTGTCTGTGTCCATCCTGCTCTAGCTCCTACTTTGCTACCAAGTACCTTTTTTTCCTACTCTGCCTCTTGTTTCCTCCAGTCATCAGCTCACATTTACAGGCTTTCTCCAAACTTTTACAGCACCCCTCTTTTCTAACAGCCTTCACCAGCAGTCTGACCAGACTCTGCCTCCCTAACTCATATGTTCAAGAGGTCAGTGAGTGTAGGTAGGGTTCGAATCGTCCATCAGAAACGGGAGTCTGTGTCTGAGCATGTCAGGTCATTAATCAACAGCTATTTTCAACACTGTTACAGTGCCAAAGCATCTCCATCTAGTGTGTCAGCTCCAGACCTCAAAGAAGGTCCATCAGGGCTCCATCAGATTTTTTCAGACTCACTGCTACCTTGCAAAAGATCTTCAAAATTAAAATTTTCTATAAATAACTGGACTGTTCCACACCTGATTTCTGAATTACAAAATGTGGGTATTCCCCATTAAGTGTCTGTCTGGAAACAGGAGCTATTTGATTTATTTAGTAGCAGCTAAATATCAGTCTGCCAGGGAGACTACTCTCAGCCAGCCTGTACTCCAACCAGCTTCTGCTATCTTTGAAATCAGAGAATTCATGGCTCAGCTGGCCACCTCAAATATCAGAACTAGAATCCCACATCTCTTCACTTGAAGCTCACCTTCCCTCACAAACCATTACAGCTTCCAGCTCAGCAACTTCCACTAATCCTATTACCACTACTGATATCCATGAGGATGCTGCTTCAACTAGCACTGCACTTCCTAGGAGCACTCAGTCTACCTCTGGTCTACCACCCCGTCAAGATTCAGGTACTTCTTTTCCAGCCACTTCTCTAACATTTATATTTCTTAATGACCTCATCCCAAGTCACTTCCACAAATATATTCTAGATAGGAATGACGTAAACCTGATCTCTCTCCTTATCCTATCCCATAGTATCATAGAAAACAGAATAGTATCCTACAGGGATGTCCCCGTCATCCTGAAGTCAAACGATCCCAGACTCCTGAAGAAATTGACTGTACCTGAATTCATTCTTACCTTCAACTTATACCATTATGTCATTTGCTCCATATTTCCCTCTGGGTGTGAAGAACTGGATTCATATCTCTATCTTGTGTTTGACCTAGGCATTTGGTATGGAGGAACCCACTTTTATAGTCGCCATCTGTCTTTTTCCACGAAAGCTGCTGCTACATTGGCTCATTTTAATGCAAGACTGAATTGGGCTATCCTGACCAATGAGCTCTTCAGCCATCACTTCACTGGGCAGCAAGCATATTTCTGCTCACTATGTGGCTCCTTTGCCCTCTTCACCTCTCTCTGCCCTTTGACAGTTTCTGATGTTTCCTCATCTTCCATAGCAGCTAGGAGGGATTTATAAGGTGGTTGAGCCCCAGCTTCATTTTCCTGTTAACGATTGGTCCACACAGTCTCTAATCCTAACACCTACTGTACATTCACCCCAACTTAGGCAAGGAATGCAAATGAAATACGTTAGAGGTAAACAAATTTGCAATAACTTCAATGACAACGTGAGCTCAAATTTGTTTGCCCGTTTCTCCAGATTTGCAGTTTCTGTGGTGATGCTCAAGCTCAATTCATTTATCCGAAAGCACCTCAGTCTAAACAATGACAGTTACTGCACATCTTCACTCATATCAGCCTATGTGCTTTAGCCCAAGAACTTCTTTCTCATCCTTCTTGCTCATTCATGGAATATCTTCTGTCCGGCTTTTCTGAAGAATTTCATACCAGCATTGCTGTGCTGCCCTCTGACACCTTTGTATGTCATAACTTGCAGTCTGCCTTAAAAGAACTAGAAGTCATGCAGCAACTATTACAAAAAGAACTTCAAAAAGGATTCCTCATTGGTCCTTTTCTGCATCCACCATTTCCCACCTATGAGAACAGTCCTATTGGTGTGGCCACCAGAAAATTTTCTGGAAAGAAGCAACTAATCATTGACTTATCAGCACCTCAATCAAAGTTTATTCCTAGTGTCAATTCATTGATTCCATCCAATGAGTATTATGTCTCCCATGCTTGCATAGATGATGCTATTAAAATTATTCAATGATTTGGCCCTGGCTCCTGGCTCTTGAAAGCAGGCATTTCAGACACATTTAAACTGCTGCCTACCCATCCTTCTCTGTGGCATTTACATGATGTTATATGGGAAAATCATTACTACTTCACTGTTCATCTGACCTAAGACTGCAAAAGCAGCTTGAAATTATTCCACGTTTTGCAAGATACTTTGTTAGCTATTGCTCAATATTTGTCCCAGCTGTCATCCATACTCTAAATGATTTCTTGCTAATTGATCCAAAATTAACCTACAGCTGCTGGTCTTACTGCACTTGTCCATTTCTTCCAGGAGTTAGCAGTGCCTCTGTCCAAAGAGAAAACATTAGGACTATCCATCTACATCTACTGAATTTTTAGGTATCGAGCTGGATACGAAATGCATTGAAGCCAGATTATCTCCTGATAAACTGCTCAGGATTCTAGCACTTTTGGAATATTTTTCCGTTTGTTCCTCCTGTACCAAATGAGAACTTCTTTCAGTTCTGGGATATTGCAATTTTACAATGTGAATTATTCCACAAGGCCATTCATTCATTTTCTGCCTTCTGTCATTGGCCTCTTTAGTCTCCAAACTACATCATCACATATCCATTAATGCCACAGCCAAATCTGATTTAGCCATGTAGTCCCACTTTCTAGCCTGTTGGAATGGATGCTATATGTTCCTAAAGAATCATCTCTCAATTTCCATTCTGGGATATACACCGTTACATCTCCTAATCATGGTTTTGCAGCTATCTTAGAGCATTCCTGGTTTGCAGCTTCCTGGCCTCCTGACATATATATCCTTCTAGACTTTTCCAAAACATTTCCATTATTCAAAATTCAAAATGTTCCCTACTGTAGCTGCTGCATTCATATGAGGCCATGTTTGGTTATTGCAGACCATCTTGGTCTTCTCTGCTAATCAACCCACTGTGAACATTATAAATAAAGGCAGGTATTTGTCTTATTCCTTCATGCTGTTCATGCGGAGTCTGACTTAGTTATCACTGTAGCACAGTTTTACCATTAAATGTTTTCGTATTCCTGGCTATGCAAATAAAGCTGCTGATTATCTGTCCTGATTTCAATTCCAGGAATTCCATTGCATCTTTCCTTCAGCAGGTTCGGCCATGACCTCTCCTTCTTTAATTTGATCTCAACATGACTAGGGATGGAAGAACCCGTTCATCGGAAATACAAACTGACATGAACATGCTGAAGTATTAGTAAAGGGACGGCTTCTGAACACTTTCGCCTGGCCCACTAGGCAAAAGTGCCTGTTTTCAGGGGTGACCTGAGAGCACTGGGCAGTTAAGTGACTTGCTCAGAGTCACATAGTATGTAAGTGGAGGTTGTGAGGATCAAACCAAGGTCAGATCTACTGGATGTACCAATCTCGTTCACAGCTCATTAATCTAACCTCTAGGAGAGGAAACTCGGGGAGGGGAGAAGGAACTTGGAGACACAGGGCAATTTGTTGTGGCAAGTGAGAAGACAGAGTGCAGACAAGAAAGAAGAGAACAAGAGAGACTTCACTGAACTTAATTTAGGTGCCAGAGTCAGACTGCCTATTTTTTTGGGTAGCAGTCTAGCAGAGGGGGTGAAGTTGAACTGTACCAGTGTGCTCCCTATACCATAACACTCCCAGTTAGTCTTCTTCTTGTTTGCCCAGTTGCCTCCCAACAACAAGGCAGCTCTCTCAGTTCTCCTGTCTGTGCTCAGGCATGTCAGTGGGGATTTCTATTTTCTTATTTTACTTTTTATACATTCTTTGGCTGAATGAGTGGGCATTCCGTCACATCACGTGGAATAAAAAAATACATCAATAAAATCTTTGAAGGGAAAGTACTGTGTCAGAGAGGGTTAGGCCAGCAAGGATAGTAAAGGTGCCATGAACTTTTGCTGTCAACAGATTACCTGACAGGAGATCACTATTCATTTAACAGTTTGTCAAGCAAATGTTGTCCCCGAATGCTATTGGCTATGTGTTCGCTGGGTGCTGTTTCGGTTCTGCTGTTCAGCTATTGGCTGATTTGGTATTCTACTGTGATTGGTTAGTTCTGATAGACTAGTTGTGGACTTGAGCTTCTGTAGCAAAATTTGAAGCATGTGGAGTACTGGATTGAAGACTGTCATGCTATTTTTCTCCTTCTACTGAAGCTCGTGCTATTTTCTGTGACTATGCTGCTGAAGTTTTTTCATTTCTAGTCAGAATACTTGTGTGCCTTGCCTGGATGAGTGACATTAAGATGACTATTCCTTTTTTATCATCTGTATGTCAATTTACTGAATGTTATGTGCTTTTATGTTTTTTCCTTCAGCCTCTGGCCTCAGAGATCATTTCATTCAGTGAGGTACAGATCATCTGTTCTGCACATCTTCTGAACGTCTTAATGTTACAGCACTGTAATAACATGTTACTCATTTTATTTGTTATTTTTTTATATTTCAGATCATGCTCATGAAGGACGTGTTTTGATATTGTCCATCTCATCTGCAGATCGTCAGTAGAGCGATGATTTCAAATCTCTGTTTTTGCTTCAGTGCTGTAAGCAATCATGTTTAGTTTCAGTTGTCATTTTTTTATTTTTTGATGTAATAGATGCCTGGTGTCTGCATTTAGTAAACTACTACTAGTGTGTGTGCTGCTTCTGCTAGGCTGGTGTCTGTGATACAAACATTTTGGGTGTAATGGACAACTTCTGGTAATGGCCAATGTTGTTTGTTAAGTGGGATGACTGCAGTATGTTTATGTGGGAGGACTGCCGTGTTACTGGAATAAGCAATGTGTTGACCAGTATTGTCCTGTGAGATGAAGTGTGTGTTCTGACAGGAGTATCCTGTCAAGACTGTGAGTATTCTGCAGTATTGTTGGTGATGCACAGTTCCTGGAGATATGACAACTTTTATGTTGTGCAGGTCTGTGCCATGTTACTGGAATGAGCAATGTGTTGACCAGTATTGTCTTATGAGGTGAAGTGTGTGTTCTGACAGGAGGATCCTGTCAGGACTATGTGTATTCTACAGTATTGCTGGGTGATGCACTGTTCCTGGAGATATGGTAACTGTTAGGTTGTGCATGTTTTTAAGTTCTTTATTTAATGTTGTCATTGTTGTCTTCCTGTGTGGTTTGTTGCTGTTACTGGTTATGTAATTGCAATGTCTGTGGTATGCTTATGGTATCCCTAATGTCTTGCTCAGTTGTCCTTTTTTGTAATGTGAGTATTGTATCCTGATAGTGGTATGCTGTCAGGAGTATGTCTATCCTAAAAGCATGATCCTTTCTGGAGTACTTCCATGACTCCATGTTTTAATGTGTATGTTGATACATTGTTCTGGCAGATTCAGCAATGTGGTGTGTGTGATGTGAACTGTGTTTTATTGTACTTTCATTATATAAGTTATGTTTTATTTCTTGTATATTACCTGGTCAAGCAGTGCCCTTTCCAGCACATGACTCTGCAATGAACCACATATGTTGAAATGTGTGATGACTTCAGTGACTGCAATGTGTCTTACTGAGTGACATTCTCAGCTTCTCCTATTTCATCCTAAGTTGTAAGCTGTTTCCAACACGTTTCTTATTGTAACATGTCTCGGCGATTCACTTCAGTGGTTTATTTTCTTGAATGTTTACCTTTGTTTTCTGCCAGGACTACAGGACTATCCTGTCAGCTATACCATTTGTTTTTTAAGGATGAAGGTGATACCCTGTGGTGTCATGTACAATAACCCACAGAGGTTGCGAAGTAACCTACAGAGGTTGCGAAGAAAGCACAGCAGTTGGACCACAGTGGGCTTAGGGAGGGTGAGGATGGTGGAACAGAGGCACACCCAGTCAGTTGTTCCACTCCACAATCCATACACCATTCTGGGGAAGCATAGCTCCCCTATGGATGCACCCGCAGAGGAGACTAAGGAGGCTGAGGACAACTGTCACAAGGGAGGCCCACAGGAAGGAGGCAGAGGACACCACAAGGAAAGGAAGCAGCTCCTGGTGGGGGACTCAATTATTAGGGGGTTAGAACTGGGGGGAGCAGGGAAAACTGAAGTAAGGTGCCTGCCTGGTGCCATGGCTTGGAGGGACAGGAAGCGCATCCTCAGGATCACGAGAACAGCTGCACGGCAGTCTGAGCTGGACGTCATTGTCCACCTAGGGAAAAGTGACTTGGCTCATCATGAGATTAGAGCAGTGCAGAAAGACTTTGTAGAATTGGGGAGGGGCCTAAGACAAGTAGCACACACAGTATCCGTCTCAGAGGTGCTGCCTGTCAATGGCATGAGTGAGGCAAGGGTACTTTGCACCATGCAGTTCAATAAATGGTTGAAAAAATGGTGTGGAGCACAGGGGTTTGGCTTCATTGGGGACTGGGGTTCCACCTGGAAGGACACCAGCCTATACTGGCAGGATGGTCTGCATCTGTCCAGGAAGGGAACAAGTCTTTGAGCAATCAGTTTAAATGCTTCATTGGCAAGCTTTAAACTAGTCAGGGGAGGCACTGATAAGCAGCAGGAAAATCCCAGCCTCTCACAAAACAGGGTACTAAATGAGAAAAGACTGTAGAAAGGTCAGTGGGGGATGCTGCAACAGAAGGTAAAGCCATCAAAAAATGGAGAGCAATGAGTACCAATGCCCGTAGTCTGAGTAACAAGCTTCCTGAATTAGTGGCCTTGATGGAGGAGGAACATCTGGATATCGTGGCAGTCACAGAAACATGGTACACACAAAACCATGACTGGGACGTAAACATACCAGGATACACTATCTACAGGAGGGACAGGGAGGGTAAAAGAGGAGGAGTAGCTCTTTACATAAGGGAAGGAATCAAAGCAACAGAACAAAAGGGTAAACAGGGAGGAGAAGAAGCACTGTGGGTAAATTTGGAGACCGGCAATGGCACCACAATCCGCACAGGGGTTGTATACAGACCCCCTTCTCAGGGGGAGGAAATGGACAAGGAAATGATAGAAAGTATACTTAGAATGGCAGAAAAAGGGGAGATATTGCTGATAGGTGATCTGAATATGCCAGATGTTAACTGGAGTGCAGCTGCAGCAGCCACTCAAGAGTGGGGTTATTCTAGATGCCCCAGGGGCATGCCTAGACAACTAGTATTGGAGCCCACTCAAGAGGAGCAATCTTAGACCTGGTTCTCTCAAATGGAGATGAAGAGAGGATCACAGATGTAGAAGTGGGTAGCCATCTGGGAACTAGCGACCATCGAACAGTATGGTTCACAATAAACACAGCAATAGAGTCAAGCCATACAAAGGCAAAAGTACTGGACTTTAGGAGGCTGACTTTTCCTAAATGGGTGAGTGCCTAAGGAATGCACTAGCAAATGGGCAGGAAGGAGGGGTGGAAGAACAATGGGGAATAATAAAAACTGCCATTACAGAGGTAACAAGCCTTTGTGTGAAGCAAATAAACAAAATGAAACGATGTAAGAAACCACTATGGTTCTCAAAGGAAGTGGCAGTGAAGGTTCAAGAGAAAAAGAAAGCAATCAGGAAGTACACGGAATAACAGAAGGAGCAGGACAGAGAACTGTATCAGTTAAAGCAAAAGGAAGCTGGGAAGGCAGTCAGAACAGCAAAGGCCCAAACCGAGGAAAAGATAGCCAACTCAGTTAAGAAGGGGATAAAACCTTTATAGGTACATCAGGGAGCGAAGGAAGACCAAGAGAGGGATAGTGAGGCTTAATAAAGGGGAGGGAGGGTGGGCAGAGGGTGACTGTGAAAAGGCAGAGATACTAAACAAATATTTTGCTCAGCATTTACAAAGGAAGAGGGAGGTACCTAAAACAAACAGTAGAAACACTCTGGATACAGAAGTTGATACCAGCCCATTTACAGAAGAAATGGTTCTGAAAGAACTCTTAAAACTGAAGGTGGATAAAGCAATGGGGCCTGAAGGGATTCATCCCAGAATTCTAAAAGAACTAAGGGTAGAACTAGTGACACCACTGACTACCCTCTTTAACAAATCTTGGGAGGATGGGGTGGTACCCGAGGACTGGAGGAGGGCAGATGTGATTCCCATTCACAAAAGTGGGAGCAAGGCAGAAGCAGGAAACTACAGACCTGTTAGTTTAACCTCAGTGGTAGGGAAAATGATGGAATCACTTCTGAAGGAAAGAATTGTCGAGTATCTAGAGGCCAGAGGGGCACAGGACCCAAGGCAGCATGGATTCACAGCGGGAAGGTCATGCCAGACAAATCTGATAGATTTCATTGACTGGGTGACCAAAGTAGTAGATCAGGGAGGGTCTGTGAACTTAGCCTACCTAGACTTTAGCAAGGCATTTGACACAGTCCCACACAAAAGATTAATATACAAGTTAGCCAGCCTGGGAGTGGGTCCCAAGATGACAGCCTGGGTAAAGAATTGACTGGAGACTAGAACACAGAGAGTAATAGTAAATGGAGTCCACTCTGAAGAAAGGGGTTACTAGTGGGGTACATGAGGTTCTATTAGGACCGTGCCTCTTCAATGTCTTTATAAGCGACATTGCAGAGGGACTGAAGGAAAGTATGTCTCTTTGCAGATGACACAAAGATCTGCAACAGAGTTGATGCACAAGGTGGAGTGGAAAGAATGAGAAGGACCTGGCAAGGTTAGAGGAATGGTCAAATGTATGGCAGCTTAGATTCAATGCTAAAAGTGCAAGGTAATGCACTGGAAACAAAACCCAAGGGAAGAGTACATAATGGGGGTGAGATACTAACAACAACAAAAATGGAAAGGGACCTGGGGTAGTCATATCAGATGACCTAAAGGTGGACAAGCAATGTGAGAGGGCAGCAAGCAGGGCTGGGGATACTGGGATGCATAGGGAGAGGCATCACCAGTAGAAAACAGGAAGTTATTATCCCTCTGTACAGACAGCTGGTGAGACCCCATCTGGAGTACTGCGTGCAGTTCTGGAGACCCAATCTCCGCAAAGACATAGACAGGATGGAAGCTGTCCAGAGGAGGGCAACTAAAATGGTGCAGGGTCTGCACCGGAAAACATATGAAGAGAGACTTAAGGAGCTTAATATGTATAGCCTCGAGGAAAGGAGGGAGAGGGACATGATAGAAACTTTCAAGTACCTCAAGGAATCAACAAAGTCCAAGAGGGTAGCATCTTTAAAAAGAGGTGTGCAAGAACAAGGGGCACAATTTGAAGATGGGGGCGCTCAGAGGTAATTTAAGTAAGTATTTTTCAGAGAGGTTGTGGATGCATGGAACGGCCTTCTGGAGGAGGTTGTGGAGTCAAAAACAGTGGTGGAATTCAAGCATGCATGGGACAGTCATAAGGCAATTCTAGGGGTTGGGGGTAGGAAGTAGTAGGCTGCTGGTTAACTAGGATCTGCAGCTTATCCATTAGGTAGGGAAATGGGCAGACTGGGTGGGCCAAGCAGTCCTTTTCTGCAGTCAAATTCTATGTTTCTATGTTTATTGTTTGTGTTCAACTGACTTCTTATTTTACACTTATTTCTACTGTGTTAATAGTATTGTGGCATGTTTTTTAAGGACAATGCCTGTGTGATGTTCTTTGACTGTCTGAAGTGAAGCTTGTGTCTGTCCTCATCTGATGTCCATTGTTGTTTCTCAATAGGGTGTGCATGTCATCCTCATGTGCACTGGGAGTACATAGAAGATACGCTGGTGTGGTATGTGCATGAATATCATATTGGTCTTGTTCTTCCAGATGTTTGTTGGTATTCACACCACTACTGTTTTTTGGTACCTTTGGGTATGGGAGAGGGTGGGGAAAAAGACAGCTACATTTAGAGCCTACTAAACATTGAACAGGGAAGAGGACATGGAGGAATACATCAGGAAATCCAAGGACGTGACTATAACAGTAAGGGCAGCCAACATGTTGAGGGGACTGAATGTAGTCCATGGGATTAAGGAAGGTGAAAGGTATTTCTTTATGTATATAAGCGAAACAAGAAACAGAAAGGAGGTCATTGACAGGATCCAGAATGGCAGTGGGCGGGTATGTGGACAAGGGGGCAGAGCAGGCAGAAGTACTCAATGAGTAGTACTGTTCAATATTCACCAAAGAGAGGGATGGGCCCATAACTAAGGGGAAGCGTGGTGTGGGAGTAAGGGTGGAGGAGATCACAGCTGTGGAAGTCACCAAGGGAAGTGTGATGGAGGGCGTTACATCTCTGAGGGTTGACAAGGCACCTGGCCCAGACTTTAATCATCTAAGCGTACTGATAGAGTTGGCAGTTGTCCTTGTGGGGCCGTTGGTGGACATGTTTAATACCTGTCTGGAAACAGGATGCATATTCAGGGATTGGAGGGTGGTTCATATGGTGTTCCTCTATAACAGAGGGCCCAAGGATGAATCTTGGAAGTATTCACCAGTTGGGCTAACCTCAATTGTGTTAAAGCTAATGCAGACTATCCTGAAGGAAAGACTGGGAAGATTTCTAGAGGATAATGATCTCCAGGATGTCAGATAGCATATGTTTGTCTTTTGCAGATCCTGTAAGACAAACCTTGCGGATGATTTAGTTGTGTTATGTGCTCAGTGGACAAGAGTCAAGTGGTGGATGTCCTATATCTGGACTTCAGCAAAGCCCTTGATTCTGTGCCATTTGGTAAGCTGATCAGCAAATTGAGCAACCTGGGATCAAGGAGAAAACTAGATAGATGGGTCAGGAGCTATGCACAGGATTGACAGCAGAAAGTAGTAGTGGGGGCTGACATAACTGAGCACAGGCCTGTAACAAGTGAGGTCCCACAGGGCTCGGTGCTGGAACCAGTTCTGTTTAATGTTTTCTTTACCGACATTGCAGGAGGTATATAGAGCTAGGTCAGTGTCCTCGTCAATGATACCAAGATCTGTATTGAGTTTAATGGATTGGAAGGAGGTACAGTACTTCTGGAGGATTTTGGAAAAATGGATGAATGGTCTAATACATGGCAATTTGGGTTCAATGCCAAGAAGTGATAAATCATGTACTTGGCATCCATGAAGTCTGGAAACAGTTACTGGTTGGTGGGAGTGCAGTTATCCAACTTTAAGTAGAATGAGGATGTGGATGTACTGGTGATAGAAGAAATGACCCAGTCAGCCTAGTGCAGGAAGACAGTGGGTAAAGGTCATCAGAATGCTGGTGTGCACCGTAATGGTAATTACTCCTAGGAGAGGGGAATTTATCATGCCCCTGTATAGGTCCCTTGTGAGGATGCACTTACAGCACTACATGCAGTACTGGTGGCATTATTGAAAAACAACATCAAGCTATTGGATGGGGTTCAGCAACAGGCTACAAAAATGATCATATAATTGAGACATTAACTTTATGTGGAGAGGCTGAGAGAGCTCTGTATTCCCTTGGCAAGCGAAGGGAGAGAGGGTATATGATTCAAATCTTTAAGTACCTGTGGGGTATGAACAGAGTAAGTATGGGATGTATTTTGCAATTAAAATGTAGAATGGAAACCAGGGGGCACAGACCAAAGTTGTAAGGAGGTAAATTTAGGAGGCAAATGAGGAGGCACTGTTTCTCTCAAAGGGTGGTAGCACACTGGAATGCACTGTTAGAGGAGGTGATATCACTGTGGACAGTTGGAAGTTTTAAAAGGGGTGGGGACAGTATCAGAGGGAGGATTCAAACCATGGGGGTGCAGTGTGTGTGAGTGAAGAAAAAATGGTTAACATCAGTGGGTGGGGGTGGGGTGAGGTAAGGGGATGGTGGGCAGCTGTAGTGTAAAACAGTGAAGTGCTGCACACTTTAGCACGAGACAGAGCATTAGACTTGTATCTGCTGATGATCTCATATGTGCGTAATACTTTCACCTGCTTCAGAGGAGGTAATTACTCTGTGATGTCATCATGTGCATCTCATTGTGATTCTTGTCATATCTGTCTTACTGTAGGTTTTTCTGAGTTTAACATAGATGTTCTCATCCAATCTTCATTCCAGAAGATGCTATGTGCTAGTAAGGGTGGTGTAATGCAAACCACCATTGTCATCCAGTCATCTGATAACATTGAAAAAATAATGAATGACAAGCTACATAATTTAATGCAGGATGGGAAAGGATGTTTTTCCAAACATGCTGAGAGACGAGATATCACATATTTTATGTGTGAACATTAAAGGAACCCACATGGATCATCAAGTGGTGACCCAACATGCATGAGAGCAAATGCCTGTGTTGCTTATGTCTCCTTTCAAATATTAAAAGAGGGGAGTAATATGATTATGGTTATTAGGGAAAAGCTGAGTCATACTGGCCAAGACATTTGTAACGTTCTTGAAAATGAGTTAACGCTGTTGATGAATCTCTCTTGAATCTCATTGAAGTTCGGCTGACCTTAAACATGAGTAACAGCAAAATCCTTTTCCATGCTGCAGAGTTGTCTGAAAAGAATGATCATCATGAAGTGCATGACCGGCGCTATTACCTAACTCCTGATGATATTACAGGAATGTGTCAGAGATGGAATATGTCTAATAGATTTGACCCTAACGATGAAGCAAGTGTGCATAAACTTGTCCATTCTGCACTTAAGGAGGATGTTGTCTTTTATCAGGCCTTGTCAAAGGTTAATGGAGATCCCCTTCTGTTGTGCCTGCAGTCTTCCTGGCAGAGGAGGCAGTTGGAACAGTGTGGTCAAAATCTAGTTTTTGTTGATGCCACATATGGCGACATAACTGTTTATGGCTACGCGTCATACACCATGCTGATATGTAATGAACATGGCCATGGTGTTCCTGTAGCATTCTTTGTCACAAGCTCTGGAAAACAGGAGCAATTGCAGAAAGCCATCCAGTCGTTACATTTAAGAGTACCCAATTTCTACCTGAGATATTCTGAATATATGGCTGTTTTCTTACATACTTATTGTAGTAGTACTTTCTACCCTGTGACTAGAAATGTTCACTTACTGGTTCTTTTGAAATGTTACCTATATTTCTTTACTTAATTTAGTTACAAAATTGTAAGCAATGCCATCTATTCACTTGATCTGTCACTCTGTAACAGCATGAGTGTGACTACAGTGACTGATTATTTTTTCTCTGCAGTTACCTTGATGTTACACATTGCTTCTTCTACAACTGTCTTTTTTCTTTTCTTACAATGTCTTCATGTTTTTCCTTTAGAGGTTTTATGGTTGATAAGGACTGATGTTTAATCGGAGCACTACAAATAGTGTTTCCTTGGTCTAATATTCTGCTGTGCTGGTTCCAGGTTTTACAGGTAAACAGTTTCCTTTTTTTGTAAGTCATGTTACTTGAAGTTTAGTATTACGTGTAATCATTACTTCAGAGGTATACATCATTAATGCGATATTTTCATTATTGTTAGGCAGTACAGAGGTGGCTGAAGAAGAAAGAGTCCACAGTGTGTGGGTCTTCAAATATGGCCTTGTGTAATGAAGTGATGAAGGGAATATACATCTTGGAAAATTGTCTCACTGTAAGTATGTGCCTTCCTGAAATTCACTAGAGTTGACTATTGGGTTGCTTGTCACTGTGTTAGCTCTGTATGCTTTCCACATGTGAATAATTCCACAATGATTGTTGTGTGATTGCCTCATTATATTGCTTATCTATGTTATTATTCATTGTCCTTTTTATTATAATCTGTTACTGACTGGTATGTTTTAGTACATATGTAGCTGGTAAGTCATTCATCACTACACAAGTGTTGAAGTACAGCGAGGGTGTAGTTTCTTGTGTTGGTAATAGTAACACAATCACACTAATACCAATAATGATGGTTTTGGTGTTTTGGTAGTAACCTCTTGGTGTTAAAGTACTTTTCCAGTGTGCTTGTCATGCACATAGTGTGTCTTAGTTACAGCAGACTCCAGAATTTTTGACTACCACTAGTAAATGACAATTGACAGTACTTTTACAGTACTGTTTAACATTATTTAATGTCACTGGCTCAGCACGTGTCCCTCTGTCACTTGGCACATGTCTTACTGATGATGTGCTCTTTGCGAGTATTGCCATGTAATTGAAAGGTATACTGCCAATGCTGTTACAGTTTACTGTTTTCTTATTAGGTGTGTCCCTTAACTACTCCTGTACTTGTGCCATATTTCATCTTCATATGATCCTGAACATGAATTTTGTGCCATCCTATTGCAGTGTTTGAAGGACAATTTTCTTTTGTTCTCCATAGTGTGACTTGCATTAGTCTGCAGTATGAAAAATGGTTCTCTTGACTTTCATGGGCCTGTATACCCCAATAGTGACTGTTCACCCACCACATGTTTCTTCCACTGTCTGGTTTTGTCACTGATATTTAATGGGACTACTTGTCATCAAATGTTGCCGTACTGCTTTATTTATGAGACGGTGTCAAGGTTACTGTGTTTGCTCACCATGTGATTCTGCTATTTAACACTTTGCTAGGAAGAAGAATTTGAAAATGATGTCATCGCGATGACACAGAAGTCCTTTCCTCCACCGGTTTTGAGCTCTCTTCAGAAGAACTGGGTACCCTGTGGTAACATGTTATCCAACTTTGGCAGAAAATTTTATCATGAGGATTCAAAAACCAACAGTTTTGAAAGGTATCTGTCATGAGTAATTGTCATTATACAAGGCATGCACTGACGCTAATTCAGTAATGCATGTTAAGATGTTGTGTATCATACACATACTAAGACCTACTTATGTAGAAACTGATTACTCTTACTGTAAGTATTTCTTTTTTCATGAACTTCATCCAGTTTTATTCTAAGTAGTGTCCCATTGTACAACATTATCGATGCACACTATTATGTAACTCTTCTCTTTTTCCCCAGTGCTTGCTGTGCACCTCTGCCTAGGTGTTCTCCATTCCTGCTGTCACACTGTGTTATGCCTGCACACCATGCTCTGTGAAGAACTTCGCCCTCATATTTCTTGTGCTCCTTCCTTTGTCACACTTTTTACTGTGAAAGCTTTGCAATTGATATGCATTTCTATGGATATGCTTCCTTCATCCTGATAATAATAATAATGATAATAAAATTTATTTGATTAAGCACCTTTCGAATTTCAAAGCGCTGAACAATATTCATAAAAACAAAACACATGTACAAATATGTATAATATAAAATCACGATAAAACAGGAAATGTCTTCCCCCATAAAAAAGTCTTAAGTGCCTGCTTAAAACTCTCCACCGTCCTTCACTCCTGGAGCTGACAGGGCAGAGAATTCCAGAGGGTAGTTGCCGCAAACCCAAAGGCATGCACACCAGATCGCTTTAAGTTAACCTTCGAAATCTCTAGCAACCCCTCATCAGCTGAGCGGAGCTGTTACAAAGGGGTGTAAGGAACCAGGAGCTCTTTAAAGTAATCGGGACCTGATCCACGTAGGGCTTTGAAAGTCAATAGACCTACTTTAAAGGTGATCTGCCACTGTATTGGCAGCCAGTGGAGAGCGTGCAGCACTGGGGTAATATGAGATCTTCTAGATGCCCCAGTCAAAAAACGTGCTGACGCATTCTGCACCAGCTGTAAGCAACTGATATCAACCCCAGAAAGCCCTAGATAATGTGTACCTTTCAATTCTTCTGATGCTTCTACATGTGCCCCAGACTTTCCTCTGTTGTGGATATTGTTTAATTAATGACTTCATCCTGTAAACTTTGCCCATTTCAGGCAGCCATGTATCATGTGCTGTTGATCTCTAAGGTACCACCTGCTGTCTCCATGTGAATGGGTAGCTGGCACCTCCATAGCTGCAGACAGCATACCATGGGTGTGTGTCATTCTTCAGCAATGGAACTCCTCTTCTTCTTCTGCATATTCTTCTGTATGCTCTCTAACAACATGCATGCCTTCAGTAATTTCATATTACTCTGGTTTAGTTTAGTCACCTTCATGAGTCGCCATTATTATGATTGTATGTATCTCTTTGGTGCTATTTCTTACCATACTCACAGCGCTCACATAGCCATGATGCAGCTGTCTTAAAATACTTTACTTTTTAAATATGTGCTGTTTGGTGAAGAACACATGTGAAACACATCACCTTTGACAGGACTTCTGCATATTCTCTCTTATGTTACTCCCTCCATACCACAAAGTATTTTTCAGTTGTGTTAACTGCATGGGATATTGTTTCTGCTATTGCCAAAAAAGTTACCAAGTTACCCAATACTCAGCTGTGAGGGATCTTGCTCCTTGCCTTGGCTGTCTTAATGGGCTCAAGTACACCACCCAGTGAGTGGTGTTGCCTGACCCCTTTGTCACATACTTATAATGCCCTGATCTAGTGCCGTACTGTCTTCTTTCTGTACCACTCTGTACTTTGCAATGTTGTTGAAGACATTTTTGCATTTTTGGTATGCATCGATTACAGCCTTTATTGTTTTGCTAACATGCATATGTATTGCAGCAAGGTTGCTATCAGGGGTCTACCTTAACTTTTTTGTGCACTAACCACAGTCAGTATGGTTCACAGCAATTTGTTAAACAAAAGGCAAATAAAATCAAAATGTATCAAGCATGTGTCTGAATTTTTTTGAAACCTAAATTACAGATTAACTTTGTTTGTGAAATAAAAAATATATATATAATATAAATATATATATATATATATATATATCTAGAGAGAAAGACACTCAGTGAAGTCAGTGTCTTAATGTCATTGTCTTAAAGTTCTTAATATAAAAGTCAAGCGATTCTTAAATGTTGCTGGATTGTGTGGGGTCAGGGGAGTATGGCTCACTCTCAAGTACACTTGTATCACTATCACAGTCACTCTCAGCTCAGACAGACCACAGGGACTAGGCTGAAAAGAACAGCGGAAGTCAGAATGCTGGTTTAACCTCCCTGTGTTCCTGGGCTGTAGCCTGTTAGTCTCTTGTTTGATTAGTGCTGCGGTCTCCCACTGTTCTGATCGCACCCTGGTGTGAATGCTGGCAGATTTAGTGATGTTGTTTTACTTTTTGGGGGGGACTTTGGGTTCTGTCTTTGTACCATTGCTGCCTGTGGAGATAGAGACCAGAAGAAGAAGAAGAAGAAGAAGAAGAAGAAGAATCAGCATTTATATAGCGCTTTTCATAAACAGTATCCCAAAGCGCTTTACAAGCAATGCTAGACTGGTAATGAAGTAACTGAATGTGTGGTGGCAGCCATATCACACATCATCACCCACACACAGCCTGGATAATTGCATGAACCAGTTTATGGGAAGGGGAATGTTGGCCAGGACACTGGGAATGTTCCCTGCTCTTTGCAAAGAGTGCCCTGGGTTCTTTTGCTTCCACCTGGACAACCATCAGGACAACATCAGGATGGGCAGAAGGGACCTCGGTTTAACATCTCATCTGAAGGACAGCACACCCCAGCAGTACAGCACCCCCCAATACTGCACTTGGATGCCAGTGATTTTTAGGTGCAAGTCCAATCCCGGTGTGGAACGAGAACCCATGAACTTCTGGTCCAGTGGTGGATGTGCTACCAACTGAGCCACGCTGACACCAGCTGTTACAGTTAGGACAGAGGAGCCCATTTTCTCACTGGTGCATATTTGCTGAAGCTGCTTCTTCAGAGTTTTGGAAGCAGCTTCTCAGAATGATGGTGGTGACCACAGGATGACAGGGTCAAGACAAAGTGTCCTACTGTTCCGACTGTGCCATGTTATGACTCCTGAATGCTGTGGGGTATTGGCTGTTCAGTTGGGAGGGGTGCTCCAGTCTCGTTTTTCCTATGGAAGAGCCCATTTTCTCACACACACACACACACACACACACACACACACACACACACACACATTATCTGATGCCACTGCTGCTTCACAGCTTCTCAGATGGTGTCCACAGCACAGGGTGACAGGGACAAGACTAAAACAAATGGAACAGCTGAGATGAGGTCAGAGTGCATTACTAGCTCAGCTAGCTTTATTTCAGCTTCAGCAGTCTGTTTTGATTTATATCCAACCCAATGTTATGGAGCAAATGCTGCCCTACCACTAGTCTTGACTTAAATACTGAGCTGCTTGTCTTTAATTATGTACAGTTTGAGGTCTCACTTTTACAACCGTGCTGTGTCCTGAATACTACTGCTGTGGGGAGGGGCTGCTATGGCAGCCCAAGGTGCTTTGTTAAATAGGTATAGGTAGATTTGGGAGAACAAAAGTTCAGGTAAGTGTAGAGAATCAGTGGAAAGAAGGTAAAGAGCAAGAGGGGTGAGTTGAAAGAAGGATCGGGGAAGGAGCCCTGTGGTACTCCAGAGCAAACATGTTGATGATCAGAGGTGACATTAGCTATCTTCACCCGTTGGTGAAGTCTATGTCTTAGTCAAACTTTTTTACCATGCCAACAGTGGTACTACTTTTCCGCATTGTGCCAGGAGCAGAAGCAAAGTATAAACTGCCATTGTATTGAGTGGCCTGCTCATCATTTACGTCACCCTGTGATGTAAAGTACTCATAGTGTCATGTTCCCTAACTGTAATGATATCCAATTTCAGTTGTGCAGTCATATTTCTTAATGTTTCAGTAGTGTGTCTATGTTGTGCATATATTACTCATACTAATCCAGGAAGACTTCTCAATTGTGCAGCTGTTCCAAAAAGACAAAACTGTACAGAACTTGAGTTATGAATTTAGAAAATGTAATGGCTTTGTGTCTTACATGTGTTTTTCAAATATTTCACAATGGGTATGTCTTGTAATTGTGGATTCATCCCTAATGACATGTAATATGCTGTAGTACGAGCACAGTGTACGAGCACAGTTTATGTACCTCAGTGTATATGTGTTACTTATCATATCAATACAAACTTATGTTGCCAGTACTGATGTGTGTGTGCTTGTGGATGCTTATTTGTCATGTGCGACCATTCCCTCCCACAATGTAAGCAGCAGATGTTTAAAGGGAAACATTGGAAAAGGCACAGCTTTACCCAGCTGCTACAAAAATGCATGGTTTGTGCTTTCAGACAATAATTTTGTTTAATTCCCTATAATTACTTTTTTAGTGATTTCAACAGTGGGCTTCAACTTTCACTTTCTATTGCTGGCATACACCACTTCTTAAGTAGCAGTGAGCTTCCTGAGGTCACTTTATGCTAATATGTCCTGCCAACCAATAGCAGAGGTCAAACAGGAAATTACCACGCAGCAGCCATTTTCCATCTGCTCTAAGGTTGACCACCTCTTTCACTGACACCTTTGAGTTCTGCATGTACAATTGTGAGTATGTGAGCCACTTTGGATGTTTCACTGGAAAGGCCCATGTCAGGACCTTTATAGAAGTATATGAGGAATAAATGTGATATGCCTTTGTGGTTATATGAACCAATGCAGAAAGCTATTCTACCTGTCTTCCCCTGTGTATACCTCATAGAAATGACTTGAGTATCACTGAACCATTCACTTTCTGCACATGACAGAGATATTACCTTTGCTCATATCTGTGGCAGCAAAAGCTCAGCAAAAAAAACTGACAGCAGTCATTACTGAATGGATCAAGTGATAACCATCACATACCACTTTTCTGATTTCAACACATGGTGTGCTTGCAGGCTAGCATGTATCAACAGGGATATACTTAGTCAGGTGAGAACAATGCCCCTGCAGGGACAAATTTTGTCCTTCTAGGATAAAAAGGTACCCTTACAGGAAATTGTCCTGCCAGGGAATTAGGATATGACACATGACAATATTCCTGCAGGGACCAACCTCATCCTGCAAGCACACCATCCTGACAGGGCCAACTGGCAACGTGCCAGGACATTGTCTTTCCAGGCTAAAATGGTCTCTGGCAGGACAGTGTCTCTGCAGTGATTTACTATGTCCTGCAATGACACTATCCTGATGTGGGTCAACCGTTACCTGCCAGGACATTGTCTTGACAAGAAAGGGGCTGGGTGGATAATGTCCCTGCAGGGCCATATACTGTTCTGCCAGGACAAAATCCTTTTGGGGTATCCTTTGTCCTCACAGGACATTGCCTTGCAGGGAAATATGATTCCTGGTAGGAATATCTCCTTCAAGGACATCTCTGACAGGACAAATGATGTTCTGTCTGGTACATTCCCATCCTTGGAAGGACAATTACCATTCTGGAAATCAGAATGGAGGACTCAGGAGTGGTGCTGTGTTGATACACATTTTCAGTTCATGTAAGGTGCAAATCGTGAATGTATATTCCTCATCACAACATTTTGAAACTTAGAACAGAGAGTATCTTAAACACTGTTTCATCAAACCATTACTTCTTAGGATACATGTATGCATGGAGATTCAACAACGCAGAATGATGAAGAGGCCAGCTGTCACACCTGCCACTGAGAGTGTCCTTAAAGGGGGGTTGGAGGGCATGTCACTTTAAGCACACTCACCACATTGGAGGGGGCTCACATCAGGATGACAACCTCGATGTGCCATGATAATATGCAGGCAATGATATGTATAAAGTGCTCAGTGGTGAGATGTATGATATGCTGTCACCTACACTTTTGTGGTGTGTCACAATCTATCATGCATTCTGGCAAGTGGTGTCTTAAACCATGTGCCTGCCATGCTGTGGTGCAGAGTATGCAGCACTCTGCTGTCAGTTGTTGTTACCGTGACTGTGGTGCTGTTGATGCATGGCCTAACCACAGGCAGTATGACTTATGTCATGGTAACAATCATGGCCACAGTATGCTGTGCTGTACAGATGTGCTGAGTAACTGCACACACAGTACTATAACTTGCACAATCTTACTGTTGCATTCAGTGGTCCAAGGAGACAGAATAGGAGAAGCCACAGTTAAATTGGAAAGTCCAGTTTTATTATCACAAACAGGGTGGTACAAACCCTAGCCCCCAAAAAAAACACTCAATATATCCTGCAGCATGTCCAGTGTCCAAGGAAGCAGTGCAGTCTTTTCTTCCCCTTCATACATGTAATGTTCACTGTTGGATAAACACAATTGATTATGTATGCTGTCTTTCAAACTCGATTGAAAAGTATTCAACAGTTTGTCTTATGAACAGGAATCTATGTGTACAATCTTCATTCAGCATCTGGTAATTGCAATTTTCTCACAAAGTGGCACTGATCATCATGCTACTATATTAATGGCAACCCCAACTGTATCGTGACCCATGATGTGCAATGGCTGACCCTGTTGATGGTAAATGGCACATTACGAGTACCCTGTACCATTGACAGGTTTTTCCCCTCCGGAAAATCTGTCACTGTGTGTGACCATTTTTTATTATTGAACTTGAAGGCATGTAACATGCACCTGCATATATCACTTGTCAGTCACTAAATGTAGCCATCCTGCATGTGCCAGTGCAACTCTGTAATTCTGTGGCCCTACAGCGTGCATTAACATCATCACATACAGAGACAAAGGCACATATAGGGTTGGCCGACAAGCATCAGTGTTGGAATGTAACTTCACACAACTTAATGGTTGTGAAGCATAGCCACTGGGCCATAGACAAGGAACTAGACATATTGGTGACACTGTTTGCTGCCCAGTGTGCATAAATGTTGTATCATCATACATCGAATGACATTTATTAATACAAGTAGAAATGCAATATAACTATTATCATTATTGTCTATGTTCTTGTAATTAACAATTGTAAACATAGAAACATAGAATGTGATGGCAGATAAGGACCGCTTGGCCCACCCAGTCTGCCCATTTCCCTACCTAATGGATAAGCTGCAGATCGTAGTTAACCAGCAGCCTACTTCTTTCTACCTCTACCCCCTAGAATTGCCTTATGGCTGTCCCATGCATGCTTGAATTCAATCACTGTTTTTGACTCCACAACTTCCTCCGGAAGGCCATTCCATGCATCCACAACCCTCTCTGTGAAAAAATACTTCCTTACATTACCTCTGAGCCACCCCCCATCTTCAAATTGTTCCCCCTTGTTCTTGCACTCCTCTTTTTTTTGAAAGATGCTACCCTGTTGGACTTTGCAGGTTCCCTTGAGGTACTTAAACGTTTCTATCATGTCACCTCTCTCCCTCCTTTCCTCGAGGCTATACATATTAAGCTCCTTTAGTCTCTCTTCATATGTCTTCCAGTGCAGACCATGCACCATTTTAGTTGCCCTCCTCTGGACAGCTTCCATCTTGTCTATGTTTTTGTGGAGAGTGGGTCTCCAGAACTGCACACAGTACTCCAGATGGGGTCTCACCATCTGTCTGTACAGAGGGATAACAACTTCCTGTTTTCTACTGGTGATGCCTCTCCCTATGCATCCCTGTATCCCCCAGCCCTCCTTACTGCCCTCTCACATTGCTTGCCCACCTTTAAGTCATCTGATATGACTACCCCAGGTCCTTTCCATTTTTTGTTGTTGTTAGTATCTCACCCGCCATTGTGTACTCTTCCCCTGGGTTTTTGTTTCCCCGGTGCATTACCTTGCACTTCTTAGCATTAAATCTAAGCTGCCATACATTTGACCATTCCTCTAACCTTGCCAGGTCCCTTCTTATCCTTTCCATCCCACCTTGTGCATCAACTCTGTTGCAGATCTTTGTGTCATCTGCAAAGAGACATACTTTTCCTTCCAGTCCTTCTGCAATGTCACTTACAAAGACATTGAAGAGGACCGGTCCTAATACTGAACCCTGCAGCACCCCACTAGTAAACCCTCTTTCTTCAGAGAGGACTCCATTTACTATTACCCTCTGTGTCCTATTCTCCAGCCAATTCTTTACCCAGGCTATTATCTTGGGACCCACTCCAAGGCTGGCTAACTTATATATTAATCTTTTGTGTGGGACTGAGTCAAATGTCTTGCTGAAGTCTAGGTAGGCCATGTCCACAGACCCTCCCTGATCTACTACTTTGGTCACCCAGTCAAAGAAATCTATTAGATTCATCTGGCATGACCTTCCTGCTGTGAATCCATGCTGCCTCGGGTCCTGTGCCCTTCTGGCCTCTAGGTACTCGACAATTCTTTCCTTCAGAAGTGATTCCATCATTTTCCCTATCACTGAGGTTAAACAAACTGGTCTGTAGTTTCCCGCTTCTGCCCTGCTGCCACATTTGTGAAGGGAATCACATCATTCTCCTCCAGTCCTCAGGTACCACCCATCCTCCATGATTTGTTAAAGGGGTAGTCAGTGGTGTCACTAGTTCTACCCTTAGTTCTTTTGAATTCTGGGATGAATCCCATCAGGCCCCCATTGCTTTGTCCGCCTTCAGTTTTAAGAGTTCTTTTAGAACCCTTTCTTCTGTAAATGGGCTGGTATCAACTTCTGTATCCAGAGTGTTTCTATTGTTTGTTTTACGTACCTCCCCCTCTTCATTTGTAAATACTGAGCAAAAATATTTGTTTAGTATCTCTGCCTTTTCACAGTCACCCTCTCCCCACCCCTTCCCTTTATTAAGCCTCACTATCCCTCCCTTAGTCTTCCCTCGCTACCTGATGTACCTAAAAAAGGTTTTATCCCCCTTCTTAACTGAGTTGGCTATTTTTTCCTCAGTTCGGGCCTTTGCTGTTCTGACTGCCTTCCCAGCTTCCTTTTGCTTTAGCTGATGCAATTCTCTGTCCTGCTCCTTCTGTGATTCCTTGTACTTTCTGAATGCTTTCTTTTTTTCTTGAACCTTCACTGTCACCTCCTTTGAGAACCATAGTGGTTTCTTACATCATTTTGTTCTGTTTATTTGCTTCACACAAAGGCTTGTTACCTCTATGATGGCAGTTTTTATTATTCCCCATTGTTCTTCCACTCCTCCTTCCTGCCCATTTGCTAGTGCATTCCTTAGGCACTCACCCATTTTGAACAAAATCTGCCCTCCTGAAGTCCAGTACTTTTGCCTTTGTATGGCTTGACTCTATTGCTGTGTTTATTGTGAACCATACTGTTCGGTAGTGTCGCTAGTTCCCAGATGGCTACCCACTTCTACATCTATGATCCTCTCTCCATCTCGCTTGAGAGGACCAGGTCTAAGATTGCTCCCTCTTGAGTGGATTCCAATACTAGTTGTCTCAAGGCATGCCCCTGTAGGGCATTTAGAATAACCCACTCTTAGAAGTGGCTGCTGCAACTGCACTCCAGTTAACATCTGGCATATTCAGATCACCCATCAGCAATATCTCTCTTCAAACAACATGAAGTCTTGCTATATTATGACAATTGCAGTATGACCACAGGTTAGAACTGCTCCGAATTGAAATAGTTAACTTTCCATGCAGGCATGGAACTTAAAGCCTTGACTGGTTGAAAACTCTGTCTGTTGTGCTTCAGCAAACTGTCAGATTCTTTACTCCGCCTCACTGAAGTCGCTCCGGAGATTTCTCCTTCTGCTCGGTTCATTTTGTGGGTTTAAAAGTATTATTTTTTGGTTTTTAGCCGAAATTAAACTGCAACCAGTCGGTTCAAGCTCTGTCTGTGGTAATGTAAGTAATAGATAGGTTTTACATTTATTTTTTCTGTGTGGAACTTGTAATTCTTTATCGTTTCGGTTTGAACCAATCAGGTTGTATTTAAAATCTTCTAGTCCTTTTTTAGAGTGCGGTTCCCGGTTCCTATCAGTTCTAAAAAAAATGGATTTCATTACGGTTTTTTCCATGACCCGTGACATGGTTGGGAACCGAAAAGGGTGTCTTGCTTGGTGGATTGCCATAAACGGGCAAGTTGGTTAGGCTGGCATTATGTCTGAGAAACCCAAAAGAAAAACCGGACCCACTGGGTTTCAACACTGTAGTGTTTGTGGGGAAGCTTTTGCTAAGGCTGACCCACACACCACATGTGTCTATTGTCTGGGGTTTGACCACCTCAATTCAGACTGCCAAATTTGACACAATTTCCCTGCTGCCACCATAGATAAGAGAGTTGGTAGGCTCAGGGAAAGGGAGGCCAAAAAGTCCGCTGACCCGGATGGCCAGCCCGGTTCGGTGCCAACCGAACCAGAGGGAGTGCCCTCTGACCAGGGCGATACTTCCTCGGGCAAATGAAGAGCCGGTTTTGAGGAGCTGGTTCCAGCAAAAAGGACTAGAAAGTCAGCTAGTGTAGAACCAAAAGTTCTCTCCCCAGCTGCTGAGGAAATAGCTAAAGCATTTCAAATTGTCCAGTCTCTCTCTCCGGTTCCGATCGAACCGACACCTTCAGGTAAGCGTTCGGTTCGTCCGGTTCCACCGGTTCAAGATTATGATTTTGAGGTTTTATGAACCAGGGAGGGGAAGAGGAATATGAGGAGAGTGAATATGGTTTTGAAGATCTGGATGTGCCCATTGATCCGGACATCTCTCAGATAGACCCTAGGGTTTCTCCTCCAAGGCTTTCTGAGTCCCTTCTCATTTCATGTTTTATAAAAAGTTGCTGAAACTCTCCAGCTCCTGTTGAGGAAGCTGTTGATGACCAAGGAGCCAGACTATGTAGAAATGATGGATATTCCAAGTCTAGGAGACTGTCTATTCCTTTGCATAAATCTTTTGGAAACAGACAGTAAAAGAGTTTAAAACTCCTCACACTATACCTCCTGTGGATAAAGGATGGACAAAAGGTGTACCTTATCAGGCTCGACACTGATTTCCTCACTCAACAATGCAGCCATGTGGGGGTGAGTGCAGGCTGCAGCCTGTGTAAAAGGCTAATATTCCCCTAGCTACACACCCCTGAAAAGGACTCAGGAAGATTGATGCTATGGCAAAGAAACAGTACATGGCAGCATCTTTGGGACTCAGACAAGCAAATTATATGGCTTATGCTGCTGGGTACCAGAAATCCAGATGGGATACTGTGCTGGCCCTAGCGAGAACAAGTCCTGACCAGCTTGCCAGGGAGCTGAAACAGGTGGCTATGGATGGTATGAGGCATCAAGGTGCAATTTCAGGCTGCAGTGGACTCTAATGATG
The DNA here is from genome assembly GCA_016271365.2 of Neoceratodus forsteri. Lineage (NCBI taxonomy): Eukaryota > Metazoa > Chordata > Ceratodontiformes > Ceratodontidae > Neoceratodus > Neoceratodus forsteri. The sequence goes on from CM028131.1 coordinate 1,183,044,270, forward strand.
TTTCATCAAGAGTCATGGCTACATCTGTGGCACTTAGCAGGATGGCTTGGCTCAGATGTACTACCCTGTCTCAGGATACCCAATCTAAGGCCATGGATTTTCCTGTTGTGGGAAATTCTCTATTTGGGAGCAAACAGAGAATTACATGAAGAAAATGAATGAATATAGGACCACCTATAAGTGCAGGCCAGGAAAGGCAGGCCACTCCTCAAAAGCAGCTTCCTAGAGGCAGGGGCAGGCCTTTTCATAGGCCTTTTACCAACCCAAGCTTCGCCTCCACCTATGCTCAGAGGGAGTTCTTTGAGGGAGAGGCAGATGGGGGTGCAACGCAGGTCTGCTTCCACCCCTCAGCCCAAAGCCTGCCAAGCAGGCACCCTGATGGGATTGCCAGGGCCGATTCTCCTCTCTACCTGTAGGGGTAGGCTGGCTTACTTTGTCCAGGACTGGATGTCTTTAACATCAGACAAGTGGGTCCTGGAAGTAGTGAAGCAGGGACTGATTCTCAGCTTCAAAAATTTCAAAGCTGAGAACCAGATCTTTTCCACCTGCAACTCCATCAGAGGCACTCACCCTAGAGCAGAGTCTCTACCCTCCTGGCTCTCAGAGCTGTGGAAAGGTTCCTCCCCTACACCAGGGCAAGGTTTGTACTCTAGGTACTTTCTTACCCCAAAAGAAAGGAGAATGGCGACCATCCTGGATCTCAGATATTTAAACAAGCACCTTTTAAAGCCAAAGTTCAAAATGGTGACTCTGGGAATTATCCTACCCTCTCTAAGGCCAGGGGGACTGAAGCTAGCTTCCCTGGACCTCAGGGATGCCTACTTCCATATCCCCATCAGAAGCTCCCATCGAAAGTACCTCAGGTTCGAAGCTGCCCTTAGGCCACTACCAGTTCAAAGCAATGCCCTTCAGCCTCACTTCTGCCCCAGGGTATTCACAGCAAATGCCTGGCTGTAGCAGTTGCCTACCTAAGAAGGCAAGATTGCCATCTTTCCTTACCTGGACGATTGGCTCTTAGTAGGCCAGTCCCCAGACCAGTCAATTTACACCTTCAGATAATGCAGCAACTGCTTACCTCTCGATTTCCTTCTGAATCTCTCAAAGTCAGTTCTAGAGCCGGTCCAGCTTCTTACCTTCATGACACAGAACTGAACACACAGGAAGCCAGGGCCTTCCCCCCTGGACACAGCAAGACCCTAGTCTCCCTGGCCTCCTCATTTACCCTGTAGGTTTCCTGGCCAGCAAGGCATTTTCTGCAGCTCCTAGGACACATGGCTGCTTCCACAGCAGTTGTGCAAGGAGCAAGATTTTCAGATGAGGACATCCAGTTCCATTTGAGAGCTTTTGAATCTACGAAAGGATCCTCTTACCAAGCTGATCCCAGTAACTCGAACCCTGATCCAAGCCCTACAGTGGTGGCAGGATCAGAGCAACCTGAGACAAGGGGTTCCTTTTGTCACTCAGTCTCATTCTCTAATCCTTACTACAGATGCGTCTCTATTGGGCTGGGGAGCTCACATGGGCGACCTCACCACCCAAGGTCTGTGGTCTCCCCAGGAATCTCTGCTCCACATCAACCTGTTGGAGCTCAGAGCAGTTTTTCTAGCACTTCAAGCTTTTTCCAAATCTGTTCAGAACAAGAGTATTCAGGTCAGAACAGACAACACCACTACAATGTGTACATCAACAACAAGCAGGGGCACTGGGTCTATGACCTTGTGCCAAGCGATAGTTGTGGTCTCTGGCTTACTCCCTGAACACCTCCCTTACGGCAGTTCACCTCCCAGGCAAGGACAATGTCCTGGCAGATGCTCTCAGCAGGATTTCCCAGGGCCACCACGAATGGTCACTGGATCCCCTGGTCTTGGGAGTAGTATTTGCCAGATGGGGCACCCCGCAGATAGATCTTTTTGCAGCCCCAGACAATCACCAACTTCCTCTTTTTTGCTGCAGGCCCCCAGTGTTGGGCTCACTCCCACTGGATGCCTTAGCCCTCAGTTGGGAGGGGAAGTTTCTCTATGCCTTCCCTCCCTTTCCTCTCCTGTTCAAAGTGCTAGTCAAAATCAGATCCCAATCATGCAAAGTCATTCTGATAGCTCGGATTGGGCCAGACAGCTCCTGGTATCCACTCCTGCTGTCCTTAGCAGTCCATCTCCCTGTCCTTCTCAGAATCACAATCTGTTAACCTGTGCCCAGGAAGGGTCTGGTACCCTGAATCTCAACTCTCTCAATCTCAAGGCTTGGTTCTTGAAGAGTTAGAGTATACTGATTACACTTTCCCAAGGTGTAATGGATATATTGAAGAGCATAGGAAACCTTCCACCAGGGTACTTACAATTCCAAATGGAAAAGGTTTTCCATATGGTGCTTGGAAAAACATATTTCCCCAGTCTCTGATGATCTACCCACAGTCCTGGATTATATGGTCCACCTGAATTCTTTGGGGCTGAGACCAGCTACCTGAAGGTGCACTTAGCAGCTGTGTCTGCTTTTATTTCAGCAGGTAAATCCTCTTCCTTTCAGCTCATCCTGTATTTTCCAAGTTTTTAGGGGTTGTTCACACCAACCCTCCATTCAGGGATCCTGCCCCTGCCTGGATCTTAATGTTTGCATTGCTCAGCTTATGCAACCCCCCTTTGAGCCCTTGTCTTCAGCTGAGCTCAAGTACTTGACTTGGAAAACTGTGTTTTTGGTAGCCATCACCTCTGCCAGATGCATAAGTGAATTACAAGCGTTGTCAGTGGAGCAGGAGTTTATCTCTTTTCACAGAGATAAGGTGGTCCTTCGGACTAACAGAAGTTCCTGCCTAAGGTGGTTTCAGATTTCCACCTTAATCAATCTATTTCACTTCCAGTGTACTTCACTGACCACTCCTCTGGGGAGAGGATACTGCACAGCCTAGATGTGAAGAGAGCCCTTAGTTACTACATAGAGCGTACCAAGGGTCATAGGTTTGACTCCTTCAACTGTTCCTCACCTATGGCGAAGTTGGTAAAGGGAAGCCAGCCACTAAAAGATCCATTGCCAGGTGGATTGTCTCTTGTATCCAATTCTGCTATGAGAAGTTGGGTAAGTTCCCCCTCAGGCCTGAGGGCTCACTCTACCAGAGGTACAGCTGCTTCTCTGGCTGCTGCCAGAGACATTCCTATTCTAGAAATATGTCAAGCAGCTACCTGTAAAACAGTTCACACTTTTACCAAGCATTACTCCTGGACATCCAGGCTAGGAGTGATGCTCGGGTTGGCACAGCTGTGCTTCATAGCCTATTTCCTAGGTAGGTTCTGTCCCTCCTCCATGGGGGTACTGCTGTGTAGTCTGCAATTGTCATAATATAGCAAGACTTCATGTTGTTTGAAGAAAAAATTACTCACCTTAGTAATGTGTTTCTTCTAATGGAGTCTTGCTATATTATGACCTCCTCCTGCCTGCCCCTCTCAGAACCTCTGTTTTGGGGATGTGGGTGGGCAGTACAAAGATGGCACTTTTTTGATGCCCACCTTGTTGTTTTTCACCTACCTTTTTGGGTGAATTGGTGTTGTGTTTTTGCATTTTTGGGTCTCCTGACTTGAGTCTTTGTTTTAGGCCAAAAATGAGTGTTTATGTTAGTAGCTAGTTGGCTAGTGTAGGTTTACAGCTTCCACACAGAACCTTAGTGAGTTTTAGCTCGTAAAGATCTGACAGTTTGTGTTTGAAGCACAACAGACAGAGTTTTCAACTGAGCTCGCGCTCTAAGTTCCATGCCTGCATGGAAAGTTAACTATTTCACCTCCGGAGCAGTTCTAACCTGTGGTCATACTGCAATTGTCATAATATAGCAAGACTCCATTAGAAGAAACAACATTACTAAGGTGAATAATTTTTTCTTATCTGCCATTCTAAGTATACTTTCTATCATTTCCTTGCCCATTTCCTCCCCCTGAGAGGGGATCTGTATACAACCCCTGTGCGGATTGTGGTGCCATTGCCTTCCTCCAAATTGACCCACAGTGCTTCTTCTCCTCTCTGTTTACTCTTTTGTTCTGTTGCTTTGATTCCTTCTCTTATGTAGTGAGCTACTCTTCCTCCTCTTTTACCCTTCCTGTCCCTCCTGTAGATAGTGTATCCTGATATGTTTACATCCCAGTCATGGTTCTGTACCATGTTTCTGTGACTGCCACGATATCCAGATGTTTCTCCTCAATCAAGGCCGCTAATTCGGGAAGCTTGTTACCCAGACTATGGGCATTGGTACTCATTGCTTTCCATTTTTTGATGGCTTTACCTTCTGTAGCAGCATCCTCCACTGACCTTTCTACCTTGGTCTTTTTCTCATTTAGTAGCCTGTTTTGTAGGGGGAGGCTGGGATTTTCCTGCTGCTTATCAGTGCCTCCCCTGACTAGTTTAAAAGCTTGCCAATGAAGCATTTAAACCGATGCCCCAAAAATTGTTCCCTTCCTGGACAGATGCAGACCATCCTGCCAGTATAGGCTGGTGTCTCCTCAGGTGGAACCCCAGTCCCCAATGAAGCCAAACCTCTGTGCTCCACACCATTTTTTCAACCATTCATTAAAATGCATGGTGAAAAGTACCCTCGCCTCACCCATGCCACTGACAGACAGCACCTCTGAGAAGTATACTGTGTGTGCTACTTGTCTTAAGCCCCTCCCCAACTCTACAAAGTCCTTCTGCACTGCTCTAATCTCATGATAAGCCAGGTCATTTTTCCCTAGGTGGACAATGACATCCAGCTCGGACTCCCATGCAACTGTTCTCGTGATCCTAAGGATGCGCTTCCTGTCCCTCCAAGCCATGGCACCAGGCAAGCACCTTACTTCAGTTTTCCCTGCTCCCACCAGTTCTATCTCCCTAATAATTGAGTCCCTCACCAGGAGCTGCTTCCTTTCCCCTGAGGTGCCCTCTGCCTCCTTCCTGAGGGCCTCCCTTATGACAGTTGTCTGCACCCTCCTTAGTCTCCTCTGTGGGTGCATCCATAGGGAAACTATGCTCCCCCAGAATGGTTTATGGATTGTGGAGTGGAACAACTGACTGGGTGTGCCTCTGTTCCACCCCTTACCCTCCTGAGCCCACTGTGGTCCAACTGCTGTGCTTTCTTTGCAACCTCTGGGGGTAGTGGTGGTGGCTCTGGTGCTCCCTGGATGGAGGAGTCACTGCTACTGTCCAGTGAGGCTGAAGATGGGCAACTTCCTCCCTCAGGGCAGATAGTTGTCTGCAAACGGGAAGCATCTCAGCCTCCAGAAAGACTTCCAGAAGACTGCTGCCCCACAGCCATTACATTGTACTACTCCCCACATAACTGTCTACCTTGTTTAGTTTTTTTTTGTGTGTGTGTGATTGGTGTGTTATATAGAAATATATGTATTTATATAATGTGTATGCTTATATTGTCAATGCAGTGTGCTAGAGAGGATATGACAGTGATATGCACCTTGCCCTCTTGAGGAAATGATGTCAGAATCCCAGATATAAATGAACTATTTCCAGGGGTGGGTGGGGTGAGGGGTGGGAAGGGTTTGGGCCTAAACTGTGCCCTCACGAAACAATCAGCTAAAAGCTCTGACCTACTGCTGTGATGAGTGCCTTCCTGTCAGCAAGGTGGCTTTGGCATGATTATTAATTAACATTCACACATTGGGTTGCTGACTGCAACCCATTCCAGTAGCAGTTGCCTGGATGAAATCACAAACAACATGCCATGGTGAAGTTTTGGAAAACATATGAATTGTGTTTAGTTAGTTATCACCTGCTTTACTGATGGTCAGTAAACAGTTATGTGATGATGTCAAGTATCAGTGGTGTGCGTCAGATCAGAGAGTCGATGTACACACGGCATGAGCTGTCATGCAGTTCACAAATACCAAGTTGTAAGAATGCTGAATATAGTCCTGCAGTACAACACTGTGTAATGAACTGCTCAGAAGTGCATGTGCTGTCTTACCAGCAAGTCACATGTAGTTGCTGAGGAGAACACTGTTATTCAGGTGTTAATTCTGATATCAGGTAAACTCTCTGCCATTCCAATGTCAGGCCTATTAGTTAAGCATTTCACTTAACAGATGTCAAACTCACATTACTGCATCATGTTTTCCTCAGTCAACCAATGGGATGATATAATTCCTATACTTGCACTATTTGGAAGGCTGTAGCCTGTAGTTCAAGGGGGTGATGTAACTGGCCACACCTCCCTTTTGGACTATTTAAGGGCTGTTCTCCTCACTCCACACTAGAGATGCAGCAAAACTAAATTTTGCTGGTGAAACTATTTCAAAAATGCCAGTTTTGCAGGGTGAAATGTTACATGAAATTGAGGCAAAATTTTGCAGGCAATTTTGTCCATCACCACCGGCCACCACAAGTCCAATTGAACCCCCCCAGCCCCCACACACACAAGTTACCCTGCACCCCCAATTTGTTTTATAAAAAAAAATACCCTCCACTCATTGGTGTCTAGTGGTCCCCCTGGCCATCACTGGCCGTTATAATATTAAATAAGCACCCTCTATGTTGCCCTGCACCTCTGTCTGTTTTATATAAAAAAATTAAAAAATCACTCTCCACTCTCTGGTGTCTAGTGGATTCCCAACCCCATCCCATCAATAGATATCAGTACCCATCCAGCTCCCCTCCCAGTAACCCGGTCGTGCCACTGGCACAGCCCTCCACTCACCTCCACGGCTGGCAGCCCAACTGAGCACTTGAATGAATAAGAATGAGTGAGCGCACACAGATGGAGGCACAGGGTAACTTGGAGGTGCTTATTTAATATTAGAAAATGGGCAAAGACAATTCTCTCTTCTGATTGGCTGAGACACTTATTTAGGTGGGCATCTATCAGATAATAGATGCCCATCAAATAAAAAGTCCCAGCCCAATTGTGCCTCATGCCCAGCTAAGTATCCTTTTGCCCAGCCTGCTTCATCATTGGCTGAAGCACTGGGCACAAATTTGAAACTGCCATGCCATTTTTTTAACTGCTTAGCCGAGGAAAGTGATTTCTCCACTGCAGACACACTCATTCTTACATTAGACATAACTCAATAAGTGGCAAAAGCAAATCTATGTACATGTTTCCTTTTCATTTGTTTTGTTTTCCTACCATAAAATCCCTGCTGCCACTGCTGACTCACCAGAGGTAGGCACGGACTCACAACCCTCACTAATCACGCCATAAACAGCCCTCATTATTCAGAAAAAACAAAAGCAAAACTCAGATTTTTTTTTCCTTTTTAACAGAACCGCCGAGCCAGACTACATGCAACAGCTAATTTCAGCGCTGCTCCCACAGCATACACGCGCATATTCTTGATAGCCTGTGCCTGTCATATCATCGCTGTTCATAACTAACAGAATGAAAGAGAGGAGGGAAAAACCAAAGTAGGTTCCCCACTGAAGAAATTAAGTGTACCTCTCCTGTGCTCCGCAAAGCAGCATCATGGCTCATTTTTTTTACTACCTCTCCGTTGTTCTTCCAGATCAATTGTACCTCTCCTGTACTCCACAAAGCAGCTTCACGGCTCAGCTCTTCCAGATCAAAGTACTGTAACTCTCGTACACTTTGTTCCCCTTCCTGATCAACTGCCATAGGTGGAAGCAAATAAACTTTTAACTGTTGTCTTTAGTAACAAATAAAAAAAAAAACAGAACAGAAAATGAGCGGGGGGGGGGGTTCAAGTGCCAAGGCTTGGAGGTACTGTCACCAATAACAAAACAGTGAAATGCTGTGCTGCCCTCTACTGGTAAGGATTGTCAAGAATACCAGTAGAGGGACTATTTTACTAAGCAAACAACTATAAATTTCTGTTTTCTTCTAAAAAAATTAAATGGTTGAATATGAAAAAAAAACTGACAGTTAGCCCATTTTCTAAGCACAATAATACCCTCCAGGGTGGGCGGTATGGGCAATACCGGACCTTCCAAGGGCTATAAGGCACTCTGCCTGTGGCGTCGGGCCTCATTACACCCATGGGCAGTCCAGTGTTGCCCAATACCGCCCAACCTGTCAGGTACTATTGCTTACTTATAACAGCCAGTAACGGCCGGGGGGGACCACTAGACACCAGGGAGTGGAGGGTATTTTTTTTTTAATAATACAAATTGGGGGGTGCAGGATAACTTTGGAGGAGGAGTTCTTATTTAATATTATTATGGCCAGTGATGGCCAGGTGGGGGATCACTGGATACCAGGGAGTATTTTGGCCACAACATTTTGCCACGGGAGGCAAAATTACTCCCGCAGGTGGCGAAATTTCATACGTGGGTGCAAAATTTTGCCTGTGAGCAAAATTTCACCAGTTTGAGGGTGAAATTTCACATCCAACTGAGGGCAAAATTTTGCATTTTGCCCAGAGAAATGTTTTGTGGAATGCGCTAATTATGCAATATATTTCACTGGGTGAAATTTTCCAATTTCGCACATCCCTACTCCAGACACAAGCATTTTTTCCTTGCAGCCGGAGGCACTGTCAGTCTGTCTTCTCCCTTGGGGCCTGCTGGGGTTTGCAGCCCCCCCCATGGTCTTGCTGTGTTTTGGCAAACAACTCTGCTCTGTTTCTACTGGACAGCTGTTTTGTGTTCTTCTGCTTTGGTTAGTATTTCTTGCCTCTGGCTGCTGTGCTTCTTTGTGTTGCTTGTTCCTGTCCTGTGTTTGTGTTTTTATTTGCTTTTTCTTTTGTAGAATTTTCATTTTCTAGCATCCTGTTGCCTTTGTATTGTGTTACTCCTGAGCTTGTGTTATTTTGGCTCCCAGTTACTCACCAGATTTCAGTGAAACCTCAAGTGCAACTTCAATTGTTATCTGTGTATTTCAGGTCAGAAGATACTTCCCTGCTTCTGCTCGCCTTTGCTATCTACCCTTCATTGATTATACCTGGTTAATAGCTTTGCTGCCTAGCTAACAACTGCTCCTTTAATGCTTCACTATAACCTCAGCAATCTAGTCCATGGAACTCAAGCCTGCTTCCTGTATTTATACCAAACAAATATTGCTGCTGTTTTCAGTGCATTGCCTTTCCCTACAGTTATATGTTCATTCAGATTGCTGCCCCAACAAACTATAGTTAATTACTGCTGGATGCCACTCAATTACTTTTGCACCCTGCTTTATTATATTTTGGAGGTCAGCCTGGCTACTGCTGTTGCTGTAAACTAGTTTTAAAATCTGCATGTGGGTTATAGTCCTTTCCCTTTGCTTCCTTGTTTTTCCCATGGCAGGAGACTTGGGGGTTTGTTGAAGAGCTGTGTCCCAGTGTGGCCTAATTACTTATGTTTGGCTACTGTCTCTGCCGCTAAACTCCTCCGAATCTTTGTCACCTTTATTTGGCACTTATTCATGAGCTGGATGGCTAGCCTCCCGCTGCTAAAGGCCCAGGTTCCCTTGTGCTGAACCTTGCTTAAAACATGTCTGACCTATGTATGGTCTCCAACACTCAGCGCTTCCATTGTTTCACATGCTTGCCATGCTACTTATTGCTGCCTGTACCATACCTACTGTGTTTCTTTTGCTGCTTAGTACCTGATATCATCTCCAGTGCCTTTTGTGGCCTGCTCCATTGCTATATGAGATTAGCTGACCATGCCCATCAATTTAGCTCAATCTCGCTCACAGCCAACAGTCTCATTCTACACCCTAGTCTACATCCTGAGCATGTCATGCCTGATGTGGGGCCTTCCTTCCTGACCCGTAGTGGGAATGTCCTCACTCCAGGTGGAGCTTTAGCCATTAGGTCTGAAGATGGATGCACTGCAGCACCTGTTGACGTCGAATTTTGACTAAGCCGTGAAGGAAGGCTATATTGCTATCCTTTAGATGCAGCACCTGCTGGCAAAGGAACCTTCTACACTGTTCTACTCATGACTGTCTCTGGTTCACTTGGTTTGTTTTTAGATTGGCAAGCCAACTAAGTGCCTTAGCAGTCGTTGCTCTCCTCTTCCCATCTTGGAGGATCTGTGTTGCAGAGTTCGTTCACAACCCTTCATGGCATTCCCATTAGAGGGATAGTGTGGGAGCCTTCCTTCAAATTGGAATATTTTCCACCCCCCGTTTGATTGGGTTTTCAAATTGCAGAGGCAGAGCCATCACTAATCAAAAACATCCCAAGCCTGGAGGGAAGGTGACCTAGGCCTTGGATCCCCAGACATTTCCTCTTCAAAGTTTTTTCTCTCCTCTGTGCCAGAGGTCATAATATTTAGTTAGCCTTAGGCAATAATCCTTAGGTTACTTAGGTAGGTTTCCGCTGTTGGATGGAGTGGGTGGCTGTCCCGTAAGTGTCTGGTCTCACCCTTTGGCTGTTCTCTCCTTAGGAAGCCAGGTCTCTATGCTTTACTGTCAGACCTCTGAGTGGATCACTATTCACCTGTTGTTTCCTGCCTGGTCTACTTAAACAATACTACCAACTGACCCATGCTACCAACTGAATCCATACTACTAATCGATCTATGGACAGGTCTTCAATCCCAATACATTTTCACTACCTTGTATGCTTTGCTTGACACTCTTTGTGGGCTTCTTCCCAAGCTACCTTTAGCCAAGGAATTCTCTCCTGTGGCACCTCAAGGGGTGGAACCCTCCCCCAGGGTTCCTTGCCTTCATACCCCTACAGGGTGGTATATCCCACAGATAGAGAGGTGAACAGACACAGTTTATGTTACACAAGCATGAAACCAGTTGCGCAGGCACATTGAATTGGAAGGCTATAGCCTGTAGTTCAAGGGGGTGGTACAATTGGCCACACACCCCTTTTGGCCTTTGTAAGGGCTGCTCTCCTTACTCCACACACAAGCATTTTTTTTCCTTGCCCCTCCATCCACCCCCCTTCCTCCTCTACTGGCATGCCTCTCTCTCCATGGGCTTCTTCGTAAGGTACCTTTAGCCAAGTGAATCACTTCTGTGGCACTTCAAGGGATGGAACCCTTCCCTAGGGTTCCTTGCCTTCATACCCCTACAGGGTGGTATATCCCATGGATAAAGAATAGAACAGCCAAAGTTTATCTATGTTACACACGCATGAAATCAGTTGCACAGGCACATTGAACTCCTGTAGGAATTCAGGAAGTGTTGTAGCACATGGACAAAGTCAGTGAACCATGAACTTGGTAGTGCTGAGTTGTCTGGCAGCTTGTCCAGTGTTTGCTAAACATGCACATCTTGATATGTACTGGTAACACTGACATTTAGAAGACACACTGTTGCAGTAGTAGGGAAGCATGATGTGATGCACAACCAAGTATATGTTTAATCTAATTATATTTTTAAGAGTACTGAGCTTGTGTGTTACCCTGGGCAGGAGCTTATGTACATGATCAAAACTTAAAGCAGTATGTCCTCCTTTCTGCACACAAATACTATTATTCACATAATCAGTGAAGCGATTTTGTGGCACCTGCCACCCGAGAGGTATGTCTTGAAGTCAGACACATTATTGAGGTAGACAAAAAGTTATGCTCCACTCTGGAGATGAGCAGTAAATCACATAAAGAAACATGACTCCCCACCCCTTCTCTACCACCCAAGAGGTATGTCCTGAAGTCAGACAATATCATTGCAGTACACAAAATGTTATGCTCCACTTTGGAGACAAGCAGTAAATCACATAAAGAAACGCCAAACCCCTTCCCCCACCCTACCACACAAGGGGTATGTTTTGAAGTCAGAAACATTATTGCAGTACACAACATTTTATGCTCCACTTGGGAGACAAGCAGTAACTCACATAAAGAAGCAAAGAAACAAACAATTCCCCCAGCCTACCAAGCCCAGCCTATTTGTCCACAGTTCAGACTGTTTAGAGGGAATGATTTACAGTACACTACCATTGTTAACTTGAAAACATAAACAATCTGTCTGTATAATAACTAGAAAGTCATAGTACTGCAGTGTCTCATGATGAAAGTCACTAGTGCTTAACTGCACAAATTTGGTCTAGACAAGTTATGTATAACATATCTTGTCCAATGGAAATTCACATTGTCTGGTACATTGAAAATGAGACACAGTATGGATAATTTTCATGACACATCACGAATCAACAGTCTCTTCAGAGTCATGACATGGAAAAGCTCCACGAAGTTCTGATACAGATGCAGAATCTGTGATGATTGCAGAACACTCTCTCAGTATCCCACAAATCATTGTAAGGTGATGGTCGAAGAGCAGTCTTCCTAGCCCATGGGTGAATAGATCATACTGATCAAAGAAAGGGAACTGATGCAATATCCTCAGGAGAGATTCAGTGATAGCTCTGTGAAACAAAAAGAAGGATCATGAGAAGATTGTTTGGTATCTTGCCTCATGATGTGAGAAACTGAACAGCAGTGATAGGCTGCAGTTTATAATGTACAGAAGTAAAGGAACAAAAGTTGCAATTGTTTCATGGTCAATGGCATCACAAATTGGTGCACATTCCCATAAACAACATGTTACCTTTCTAAGAGGTGGTGGGCAAACATCACTAGGGGACACATATCAATTGTTACCACCAGTGGTATGTTAGTCACTAAACATGTTGGAGTACCTCTGTGTGTTACTCCTCCAATTTCAATGACCGCATATAACATTCGAATCAGTAAACCACCCACATAACCCCATAAAACAGCAGGGCATGGGACTCTTGACAAGCAATACATAAAGCAGAGGCTACTATGATACAAAGGCCTTGTAGCACCGGGCCATGAAGCGTTGCCCACATGCACTGTTTGTGCAGAATGACATGTCCTGTCATGACACATGAAGGCATTTACATGTGTAATTGTTGCACAGCAGCATGACACAGGTAAACATGCACAGTGCGAGAGTGTTTAAAAACATCCCCTGAAATCTTTCTAATACAGTGTTGTACAACACTACTAGGCAGCATACTTGTGATTGCATAGTTTCTATACTTCAGATTCCAATGGTGTCACAATAATGAATGCAAAGGCTTTGTTTTCACTACATCTCCTCCTGGTTTTGAGCATGGGTTAGTTGTGAAACAACCATGGGGGCACAAGCACAAAAGACGTTAGTGACACAACCGCAGGAGGAGGGCACACAGATAGGGAATGGCTCCTGTTAGACACTCACAGGGTCAGATGAGTAACACATTTTTGCAAACACCACATGAACATTACTCAAAAGGGAAATGAACCTTGCCAAGCTCCTAACAAAAAGTATGTGAGTCATGGACTTTTGAGTAAAATAACATGTTGCTTTTTGGTATGTCTCTACTAGTGAACTGTCTAGCTTACCCTGCTTGCTGAAAGTAAGCCTCCAATTGCTTTGTCCAAAACCTCATCACATCCCACAAATGCAGCCAAAGGAACTGCATTGTTAAGAATTGCTTGTCATAGATTCACTCAGCAGGTCAGGCCCTCTACTCCCAAAGTGCCAACCTCTGAGCGCAGTCTTTTGAACAGTGTAACAGACAAGGTAACACTCTTGTCTGTTTTTGTGAGTTCAGATCAACCTTTGGTCTCAGTTCTGGAGGGATTCAAACTGTTAATCTCTTGCTAGCACACCCAATGCACAGGCTCAGATATATCTGTCTTCGAGGGGCCAGATATCTTTGCCTATGGGCACCTAACCAGGTATTCAGAGATGAACCCTTTAAAACTTTTATAAATACCTCAGATTTAAAACTCTTCTCTTTCCAGTTTGATACCACCATACAAGCTATATATCTTTCTGAACCATAAATATTTATTAGCAAAAGAAAGCAATTCAAAGACAGACCAGGTTTTCTCTAAAATTAGAGTTTTTACTAAAATATATAATAATATGTCAAACATACAATACAGAACTCTTATATCACAAGACACACAGATCTTTAAACAAAACAAGGTTTAAAACAGTGCAATTCCTACAACTATATTTAGATTTGTCTAGCTTTCTAAATACCTCTTTTCAGTGCTCAGATGTTTTCTTGATCAGTGTCAAATACAAAATGCACATCTATAGTGAAAGAAAATAATCTTTGCAAGCAGTATTGGTCAACACCTTTTTGGATGAAGCCATCCAGCCCCATCTCTGGTCAAATATCTAACAAACATATATTTTTATACAACCACAGGATGTTATTTCAAAGTATTAATTCTGCAACCTTAGCATAACTCAAGTTTCAATGACACCTCTTTTGATCTCATGCTGTACCCTCTTCACACAGGCTTCATATGGTCATTTACAACCTTACACCTCTATGTAACATCCTAGCTTTCCTTATTTTAACATCATAAACCTAGTTTATGATTTCTCTCTTAACAAAATTAACTTAACAACTCTGTAATTAGCTCAGAGAAACAGGATCCTTAAAGTGTACCTAAACAAGCAGTTTTTTTAAAACTGCTAACTCCAAAATCTGGCTTCATGGTGAGGTAAAGTAAAGGTTGCTGTTTACATTTATGCTAAAACTGTATTAATGTAAATAACATAAATGCAATTTCATAGCTTTTGAAAAATGTAAACATCAGCCTTACACTTTCAAGAAACAGCCTTGGTTTCTCCCTAAGATGTCTGCCAAGTGTGTTCAGTGATGAGTCATGATGACATCATTGGAGCCAGAGACAGAGATCCACATATACTACTATAGTGCTAACTAGTTCTTCTTTCCCTCTTTATTTTGAATTGTTGTACCAAAATGATCAACACCATGTATTAACTCATGGATTATTTTGATCAGCACACGTGTTAGGCTATGGTTTTGTTTGTTATGCTTACTTTAACTTGCAGAAAATGTTTTACAATCCAGCTGACTTTTTCTTTGGCAAACTGCATTACAGTTCAACACTTCAAATACCTGATGATCTAGTGGTTATATGATGCACTGAATTTTGTTTTTTGTTAACCAGGAGAGACACACTAAGCTGAAAGCTTGTTTACAGGTGAGGTCTGGGAGCACAAGGAAGCTTAGTGACTTGCTCAGGGTCACACAGCAAAGTACCAGTCTTGTTCAGTTCCAAAGCTCATGCTTTCTTGTTAATCCACAAATAAGGCTTTCTTTTACCATGTGAACCCCTGCACCTAGCCTGCCTTCTGTTGAACACCCCACCATCCATACCCTCTCCATAGTACTGCCTGGGGCCGCATATGAGCTTGCGGTCTCATGAAGAGAATTATCACACCTCAGATTGTAAACTTGTACCTCAGAGAGGTGTGCACGCCTATACTGATACACATCATCAGCTGGCACTGTTAAAAAATGCCTCCTAAATCACTCTCCAGTCCACATTCTCAATGCTTGACTTCTGCTCCCACAGTAAACATTGAGTGGATCACCACCCTTCTGCGCAGTGAAGGTAGTATGTACAGTTCCCTGTTGTGTATTTTTTCTCACCTCATTAACCAACAACTAGGTCTTCCAGGAAGGCCAAGCAATAAGCATCATGACCCACCAGAAATATGTCTGTTTATGCCCTCATAAGGGCTGCACTTACAGTGGATAACAATATTATTAGCAGGAGAGGCATACTAATACCATGAGCAAATCCACCTGACTTCCAATGCCAGTCTACTCCTTTACCTGTGATCTGTAGAACCCCACAGGACAATTCCCAGCAATTCTTCTTCAGTAATTTTCTGTGCTCTACTCCACAATACAAGTTGACTGGCTACCACCCTTCCAAATCTTGAATGAGCTATATACAACTCCCTTAATACTGTCCTAACAAATGTCAAAATCCCCCCAACCTGAGGGTAATCTCCCTACACTTAATTCAAGTAGCAGTTTAGGTGCAGCCCTGCCACTCTGAGTATTTGTCATCGCTGGCTACTCTCATCCACAGTCAGGTAGTTATCACAATGCTGGCAGCCCCACATTTCAGAACTCTCAGTGATCTGCTCAGCGTCCTCCTTCATGTCTTCAACTAACCTGAATATAGCGGTACCCTGCTGGAATGGCCTTTTCAGTCCCTCTCTGGCATTTATTCTTCTCACCTGCTCCCCACAGCAAAAACTGTTGAGTTTACCTCCCTTCTACATCATTAATGTGGTTAGTACAGTCTCCCGTGTTATATTTATATATTAATAATAAACATGATCTTCTTGTAAGCCAGGCTGATAGCAGCATGGCACAAGTGGAAAAATAGGCTTTCCTACCCATAAAAGATCTAAGCCACCCATGATTAGGCACTATTAAATGATGTGCATAATGATGTGCACACCCGTCATTTAATAGTGCCTAATCAAAGGTAGTCTAGATCTTTTAAGGATAGGAAAGCCCATCATTCCCCTTGTTGCCTGCTGCTATGAGCCTGACGTACTGGAAAGATATGTTTATATTTGATATGTCAAAATAAAACGGGGACTGTACTACTTGCATTCATGATGCAGAAGGGTGATGAACTCACCAGTTTTCGGTGTGAATAGGAATAGTGAAGAATGAATACCAGAGGGGAAATGGGAAGGCCACTCTTGAAGTTGCTGCTTATTCAGGGAAGGGGAAGACAGAAGGAATGAAATATGAGCAGATTACTGTGAGAAATAAGATGTGGGGCTACCAGCAGCTTAATCACTACCTGACCCCTTTGTCCTGGCCAACATTCTCCTCCCCATAAAACCCATTCATGCACTTGTCCGAGGCTGTGTGTGGATATTAATGTATGAAATGGCTGCTACTACATGTTCAGTCACTTCACTACCAGTCTAGCATTGCTTGTACAGCACTTTGGGATACAATGTGTATGAAAACCACTATATAAATGCTGATTATTCTTATTCTTATTATTTCCCATGGAAAAAGACGACAAGATGAGCATATATTTGAGTTTCAAGAAAGTATGAACTCTAACATTGGACTGCACAAGAACTTTGCTACAAAAAAGAGGTGGCTGTAGGAGGTGGTGAAGGGTGTGACTGCAACCCCCCCCCACACACACACATAGTAATGTACTTGCTTGCTGCTGCTGCTGCTGCTGCTGCTGCATTTCACTTTGTTGAAGACGTCTGATCTATTGATTGCACAAATGTTTATATTCAAAGTACGGATTATATTTGTAGGGTCTGCCAAAAACATACTAGAAAAGAATAATAGCAGAAAATATAAAGGTTTAATAAAAATGCTAAAAGTGCATATTAAGCATGCACACCACCCCCAGCAACCCCATTGTAGCATCCTGGATCCACCTTAACCACTAGACAACCAGGTTATTCAAGATTTGTACTGTACTGTGGTTTGCCATAGAGAAAGTCGGTTGGATTAAAACACATGTTCAGCATGTTAAAGTAAGCAAAATGAACAGAACCATAGCCTAACATGTGCATTATACAAAATAATGCTCGTGGTTTTGACCATTTGGGTGAAACAATTCTATACAAAGGGAAAAAAGAACTAGTTATCACTATAGAGAGCCATATATTTCTCTGACTTTGGCTCCAGTGATGTCATCACATAAGACATTTGGTGGCCATTTTAGGAACCAGGTAAGACAGTTTTTTGAAATTGGAAGGCTGATTTTACCAATTTTCAAATGCTCTGGAGCCACATTTAGGTAAATTACATAAATGTAGTTTTAGCATTAATGAATACAGCAGCCTTTCCTTTAGTCATCTACGGAGTCAGATTGTTGGATAGTTTGTTGTCAAAATGTTGTTTAGGTATCCTTTAATAAAAGTCTTCCAGTAACACATTGGCCCAGATATTCAAAAGGGTTGCGCAATGCACAACCCACTGATGTGCCCCGGCATGATATTCAAATGGGGATTGTGCCTGGCACAAATCCCGATGTGCCAGATCACATCAGTACTGTATGCAAGCGCAGGTGGGGGGGGGGGCGTGCCATGCATACTCTGCACATCCCGATATTGGCCGGGTATTGCGCGAGTCCACGCATGCGCAACCCCTACTTGCACCGCACACAAGTGAGTCAAGAAAAAAAGTAACAATGGCTGGCCACCCACAGGTGAGCTGCCGTATTGCAGGGTGCAACATGGCAGCTGCCACCTGTGGGTGGCCATCCGAGCTCCAGCTGCACCTGGCGGTGCCCTCCCATGCCCGATCATGGGCATACATAGAAAAATTATCCTCCAAACTCCCTGGTGGTCCAGTGGACTGCTTGCAGCCCAGTCGTGGGCTGCAGTTAAAATAAAGGAGGTCCTATATCCCTGGTGGTCCAGTGGACCACTTGCAGCCCAATCACGGGCTGCAGTTAAAATAAAAGAGGTCCTATATCTCTGGTGGTCCTGTGGACTGCTGTCAGCCCGATTGCAGGCATTTGTAAAATATAATAAATTCCTATATCTTTGGTGGTCCAGTGGACCGCCGTCAGACCGATTGCAGGCATTAGTAAAATATAACAAATTCCTATGTCCCTGGTGGTCCAGTGGACCGCTTGCAGCCCGATCGCGGGCTACTGTTAAAATAAAAGAGGTCCTATATCCCTGGTGGTCCAGTGGACAGCTCACAGCCCGATCGCGGGCATTTGTATTAAAAACAAATGACATCTAATATCCCTGGTGGTCCAGCGGTACCCTCCCCACCAGCCACTAATCCTACTGCCTGCCGCCCCACTGCCGCTGACTGACCTGCATGGGCTGTCGCCCATTGGTCCACAGCATGAACCAACGGGTGTGCAGCCTATACATACTGTACATTCCAGATATGTGAAAGGATCCATTCACATATCTGGACCGTCTCTGCGGTATGGGCTGCGCGCTCGTTGGCACCACACTGGCGGACCAATGGCTATTTGCTATCTAGTGTCAGTCAGCGGGAAGCAGGGTGGCAGGCGGGTGGGGTGCTGCTGCCCGCCTGCTGACTGGGGGGAGCAGGGCATTGGGGCTCAGTCGGTGGGTGGGGAGGGAGTACCGCTGGACCGCCAGGGATATTGGACATAATTTGTTTTTAATACAAATGCCTGCAATTGGGCTGCGAGCGGTCCACTGGACCACCAGGGATATTTGAACATATTTTATTCATACTTAAGCCCGCGATCAGGCTGACAGCGGTCCACTGGACCACCAGGGATATAGGAATGTATTTTATTTTACAAATGACCATGATCGGGCTGACAGCAGTCCACTGGACCACCAGGGATATAGGAATGTATTTTATTTTACAAATGCCCGCGATTGAGCTGACAGCGGTCCACTGGACCACTAGGGATACAGGAATTTATTTTATTTTACAAATGCCCATGATCGGGCTGACAGCGGTCCACTGGACCACCAGGGATATAGGAATTTATTTTATTTTACAAATGCCTGCGATTGGGCTGACAGTGGTCCACTGGACCACCAGGGATATTTGAACTTATTTTATTTATACTTAAGCCCATGATCAGGCTGACAGCAGTCCATTGGACCACCAGGGATATAGGAATTTATTTTATTTTACAAATGCCCGTGATCAGGCTGACAGCGGTCCACTGGACCACCAGGGATATTGGACATGATTTACAGTTACTGAAGCCCGTGATCGGGCTGTGGGGCACATTGTCATGCTGTGCAGGGGGCGTCGGTCCCTGACAGCTGCTGTCTGGCCGGGTGCCAGGTGCAAGTCTCCGGGGATCGGCGCACCTGCATGCAAATGGGGCCATAATGATATGCAAATGGACCCATTTGCACCTTGCATACATTATGGCCCCATTTGCTTGTGCACTTTTGAATATCACGGTTGCTGCGCATAGCGCATCGGAACTTGTGCTAGCATATCCCCCTGCTCCACTCTGGCCACTTGAGCTGGCACAGTGCCACTGTGCCATGCACACTGCAGGTGGCCAGGGTGCAATATTCAACTTTGCTGTGCCATGGCGCAGCTCCATTGAATATTGCCCAGTCAACGCCCCTGAGCAGCCAGGTTGTGCTGCACCCAGGCTTGCACCACAGCCTGGCACAGTTTGAATAGCTGGGCCATTGTCTCTAAAAAAAACTGAGTGTGTGATACATACTGTCGCAGTTCTCTTGGCCTGCATCTGTCAGCTAAAATCTTGTGGGGGGATAAGAGAGGTCGTTCCTAGAGCATTTGATTTTCAGCAGAGACAGTCATAATACATTTTATGTAAAAAATATTATCCAGCACTCAGAACTGGCTGTCTATGTCACACTGATCACTTTGAATACCCCTTGTAAAAAGATGTCTAGTCATACCTTGACATACCCAAATGTAGCACTAAAAAGGGGCAAAAAAACTTTCACGGTAATACTCCTAAAGTAAGGAACCACCTCCCACCAGCTCACAGGAAGCCCCAAACCCAAGGCTGTGGGAGCAAGGACAGTACAGGGTTCAAACATGCCTGGGAGAGGCACAGGGGAACATTAGAGGTGGGAAGAAGGGGGGAGTAGCCGCTGACCAGCTAGTCAAAGGCCACAAACTAGTGTAGGGTTAGGGCAGACTAGATGTACCTGACAGATCTTATCTGATGACAGTTTCTATGTTTCTTTGTTTCTAAGCCCACCATAGTGTGAAGCAGAAAGTCCGTGACGTTCGTGCAAATTCTGAACTATGTTTCCATCGTGTGTTGAAATGAAGTCACTTGCCTGACCCTCCAAGCAGCTGCCATGGCACGTGATCATGTGTCTGAGTCCTGCTTCACCAAGCTATACATAAAGCAATCCTCCCCTGGGCACTATCTCCGCAATATTATTAATGATAAGCCCATGCAGGGAGACTGCCTCGGCAGATCAATTGACCATGGCAGTGTAAGCTTCAGTTTTACAAGACTTCCATGCTTCACTAACTGCTGCATCTGTTGTTACCTGTGTAATTTTAAGAGAAATTGCAGTACTTAGTGTCACCAGAGTTTTGCTTTGTATTCACGGTTGTTTACTACCCAATAATATGTCACCTCAGGTGTCAGGAGTGAAAATAGGAAGGTTTGCTGTATGGTGCACCTACCCATTCTCCAGAAAGGAAGTGCATAAGTAAAGTAGTACAGTAATCAGTGAAAACTACAGAAAGCATATACCTAAACTTTGAAATCGGAGTATGGGTGTAAGTGAGCATTGCATTTCCTAGAGGGAGACATCAGTGGTCCATGTGGGATTCAACTGCTTGCCCGGTAGAGACATGAGAAGTTCAACATTTGCAAAACAAGTATTTGTACTGATTTGAATGTAGGAAAATTGTAGCGTTCTCCTAATTGCTAAGCTCCCTATTAAACACCTGACAGCCATTCATTGGCCAGAGCACACTATATGTAATGAAGCCATTAGAGTGGTCTCTTCAGAAATATAAAAAAAGCAATGAGACCGCAGCTCTGAAAAAGCAAGTTAAAATGTGATGGTTTTTACCTGACCGGTGGAGGTGGTCACTTGCCGAAGTGGTCAGGCTTAATCACGGTTCAGCTAGATGATGAGAACCAAGACCCCCTCTGAAAAGTATGAAAAGTAAGACCATTAGAGTTAATTTGAAAAAAGTTCAGGCTTTGATGCAGCAAAATAGGTGGGGTGGGGTAGGGGACTAGTGTCCTGGTACCTTAACAAAATGTTTCTGTTTGGTCACACACCAGGAGCCACCCCACTAATTTTACTAAATTGTATTCTAAATACAGGGGTTGAGCTTGCAACCCTTTTGCGCTGATTTGAATGTAGGAGAACTGTGGCCTTCTTCTAATTGCTAAGCTCCCTATTAAACACCTGAAAGCCCTTCATTGGCCAGAGTACACTATAAGTAATGGAGCCAGGAGAGTGGTCTCTTCAAACATATAGAGAAAGCAAGGAGACCTCAGCTCTGATAAGGCAAGTTAAAATGTGATGCTTTTTACCTGACCGATGGAGGTGAACACTTTGCCGAAGTGGTCAGGCTTAATCATGGTTCAGCAGGGTGATGAGAACCAAGAGCCCCTCCAAAAAGTATGAAAAGTAAGGACATTGGAGTTAATTTGAAAAAACTGCAGGCTTTGATGCAGCAAAATGGGGGTTGGGGGAGTAGTGCCCTGGTACCCTAACCATATGATCCTATTGAATTTGCACCTCACCCTTGCACAGGTCTTGGTAGCCTCCTGTATCGCCCTCCTTAATGATCTCCCACCTACTGTCACCATCCATGTCTGGCCTTATCTCAGCAAATACCCCTTACAAATCCTTCCCATGCCCTTGAAGACCACATCCCTGAAATCAATTATCACCGCCTTCATGCAGTTTTCATCCCCCCCCAGTCCAGGAGAAACCAAACCGTGGCATGGTCACCCCCTGCCAATGGATCACTCACCTCCAGGCCCCTAATCTTGTCACTGTCTGCCAGGACCACGTCCAGTATCAAACCCTCCCTAATCATCTCCCCCACTTGCTGGATTAAGAATGTGTCCTGAGAAACATCCAGCAACCTCTGCTCCCAGGCCACTGGGGATGTCATAGTCCTCCAGTACATCCCAGACATTTTAGGTCCTCTATCACTATAACACTTCCCTTGCCAAGTCTACGGTGGCCCATAATATTTGCCACCAGGCTGTCTTCCATCCCCTCCACCAGCGAGGGGGGTCTATATACCACCCCTATTTTTACGCTCTTACCCCCCCCTGCATTTGCAGGGTGACACAAATCACCTCTACATCCCCCTCTGCCTCCTCCACCTCTCCAATATCAATGCCATTTTTTAATTATCAGTGCTACCCCAAGCCCCTATCCTTCCTGGACATTGTGTAGCCCTCCAGATTTAAGTCCCAATCATGCCCTTGGGTGGCCCAGGTCTCAGTGACTGCTGCCACATCCACGGCCCCATCAACTAACATTGCTTGGAGCTCAGGCATCTTATTTCCTAAACTCCAGGCATTGATCAGGACTGTCTTATTAATGCAATAAACCATGACCAGGTATGGAGTTGTAGGGATTGAGTTCACGCATTGGGTGCTGTAAGCACAGTCATGCAACAGCATCATGAGTGTCAAAACACCTAAGGTGCTATAACACGATATGTAGTTGTGGCTTGTTGGTTAGTTGTTCCACACTTGTTCCAAATTTATGTTCGCAGCATACTGCTAAGCATTATATTCAAAACATATTTCATGCTGTAATGTGGATTTTTCATTGAAATACCCTGTTATGTTGTGTGGCCAGCTACGTGGATAACAAATACCATGGCACCACAGTGCTCATAAATCAACAGACAGTACAACACACAGCAGTATGCAGCACTTCCACTGGCCCCCAGACTTCAGACCCACTGAGGGGGGCAACCCACAACATTTGTTTAATCTGTGCTCAGGAAGTCACCCCTTACCTATGTGAATAGTGTCAGCATCCACGTTGACAAGCTGCATGACTCCACTGCCAGTGGAGGTACTCATACAGGTATAACAAACCTACAGCCAGGTTTAGCTAGTCATAACTCAGTGCAATGTATTAATCAGTGGCTCACACCTGCAACTGTGTACCATGACATTGCAACACCCAGGGAAACTGACACTACCTATATCTAGTGGTGGGCAATGTGGCCGAAATTCGCTCCGCGAAGTGATACACAGAGTAATGCGGAATCTGCGAAGTACTCCACAATGTGAAGTGGAGTACTTAACGTTATAATGGGGAACACCAAGCCCTTTGAAAACAATGGTTTTGCGTTATTCCACCTTCCCCAAACCATTTCTCCACTAGTTCTAAGGTGAAGTATATTGAAATCAATGTACTTCACCTCACTTTGCCTTATTTTTGAGCTCCAAAGGTGAATTTTGCAGTGCTTCATGGGATTGCTGGTCACATGGGCTCTAGATTGTTCTACACAGTGTCAGTTCTGTGTAGTGTGTGTGTAGTGGAAGATGGAGACAGTTTTCTCTCAGAGCTCTGCAATTCAAATCCTCTAAAAGCTGTTAAAAAAGCCTTTTTGAGCTATTTTGTTTGCTCAAAATTTAGTACATCGATTGTAGGAAACCCTCCTGTGCTCATATCATTGAGTGTTTATTGTTTGTGTGTGGATTTTGAATGCTAATTTAGAACAGTCAGTGTACTGTGAAGTGTGCTTTGGGGAGGGGCATATTTGTGCTGTAGGTAGATTAACTGGGAGAAAAAGGCACTCTATATTTTTCTTGTATAAGTGTGTTAATGTACACAAAGTAATATTTTCAGTCATTCTTGACGTTTTTTGCTGATCGTTGTTGGTGCAGCAGTGTATAACTTTAGTTTGTTTAAAACATTTGGTTATATTACTAAAAGTTTTTAGTTTGCTACGCATTACTTGTAGTGTGTATGAGTGTGTGTGAGATGTGTGCCATTAAATCAGACACCTTTTATTGTGCCACAGAGTAATTGCAGCAGTGTGAACCTGCTATCCACCGCACCTGCATGAATTTTTTATACTGCTTTATGGTATCTTTACTGGTTTACTGTTACTGCCATGCACTACCCCCCCCCCCCCAACTGGCAAAGGTATTCTTCTCCAGATTTGGATTTGTGACTTGTGAGCACTGGTTGGTGTTGTTGCCTTGTCTCTGAATCTCTTGAGTGTGCAGCACAATCTTAATCTGTCTGTGCGTTTGTAGCACACCATTAATTCTGAGAGACTTTTCATTTCTTGTTACACTCTCATTTCACTTCATCAGCACTGGTGAATTTTCTTAACATAAGACAGTAGCATTTTTGAGATGCACATTAATTCTGGTGACTGTGCCACTGTGCACACAACAGAGTGCACCATTAATTCTGGGAGACTTTGCATTTTTTGTTGCCCTCTCATTTCACTTCATCAGCACTGGGGACTTTTCTGGACACATGACAGCAGCATTTTGGGGATGCAAATTAATTCTGGTGACTGTGTGTGACCACTGCGCACATGACTGAGTGTGCCATTAATTCTGGGAGACTTCACATATCTTATTACGCTTTCATTTCACTTAGCACTGAGGAATTTTCTGGACACAAGGCAGTAGCATTTTGGGGATGCACATTAACTCTGGTGACTGTGTGTGACTACTGCACGCATTATGTCTGAGTGTACCATTAGTTTGGGGAGACTTTGCATTTCTTGTGCTCTCATTTCACTTTGTCAGCATTGGGGAGTTTTCTGTACACAAGACATGAGCATTTTGGGGATGCACATTAATTCTGGTGACTGTGTGTGAGAAGGGCTGCCAATATTGTTGTCACTTCACCTTACTTCACATTAAGGTGGAATGACAATGCAAAGTAATAATCACAAAGTGAAGGGAGATTTTTGCATTGGCCACTTTGCATAGCAGAGTGACAATGCAAAGTGACCAGTGGAATTTAAATTCACTGCATCTCTACCTATATCACACACAGGACAGACCAGAAGACCCTTTGAAGATGAATGATGGCCTAAAGCACAGGAGCACCAAAGAAAAATAAGAGGAAGGGTGAGATCACTGACATCAACATAAGTCCTATCAACTTTTAGTGTGAGATCAGGACTAATGGGGACTTCACATGACAAAGCTGATACTCTTAGCAAGTCACATCAATTCAATAAGTTGAATTTTATTGTGTAGCTTAAAAAAGCCATTACAAACATCAGCATTGTACAACATACAGTTTCAATAATTCAGTACAATTAATATCTACATCATATTTTGTAATTAAAAACACAGTCTGGACTAAAGTGTTTCTGTGCAAATAACATTCTAATTCTGCACCCTATCATATGACAGTGATTCGTCCTCTTATTCCTTCTCTTACAGAAATAAATTTTGCTAAACACTCTGCTGTCTTCTTCTGTATGGAATAAAATATTAGTAAGAAGTGTTTTATCTATTAGATATAATTCATTCAAAAGGGGGCTCAGCCAATAAGCTCTTTGGGTATCCTACTGAGAGCAAGACCAAAGTATGTGTTCTAAATTTTCTACACCTCCATCACTACAGTCACAATCTCTAGACAGTAAGCCATTTTTCTTATACCCAAATAGTAGCATGTCGTATGTACATTACTCAAATTTATATTTGGAAAAGGTGGCTCTAACTTTTGGGTCAATAATTATTTCCAGATATGGCTAAATCCAAAATAAAAATTCTTTTGAGCGAACCATTTTGAATAATGTGATTCTTTTATTGATTTCAGGCCCACAGACTTCCAATGGTTTACTATTTTTTGTGACTTTTTTTAATATTTTAGGCTGAAAATTACACCTTTATCCACCAGCTGTTTTAGATATAACAATTTGTGCTTTTTTAATATTGTCATTAAGACAGTGAACCAATATCCTTCTTTATAGCTCAGATTATACCAGGTTTCCTATTCTTTTAGGGCTAAAGATGCTAAGGTATGATTTTGTCTTATAAACCTAACCCAATACTTGACTTTCCTGCTTTCAGTGAGTGCACTTATGTTACCATTTTCCAGTTCAGATCTGAGATAAGCAACAGGTCATGAATGTCCCAGTTTCAATGTAACTCATAAAAATGTATATAATGGAGAAACTACTTTATTTAGATTTTGGTATTCCCATACATCTGAACCATAAAGAAGTTAAGAATCACATCTTACTTTAATTGTTTGTATTAGTGGTTTATGGTTAAACCACCACATTTTAAGTTAATACATGCCAACCCTGCTATTGTCTTTTTAAGTTTCTCTGTCAATAATTCCATTTGTGAAGTTCATTTACAATTTTCCTGAAATGTAATCCCCCAGATATACATAGCTTTTGACTATTTCAAGTTTTTCTTTACCAATAGTCCAGAATGTGGAATCTCTCTTTTTTCCTGCTCCAAAAATTATTACCTTTGTTTTATTGAGATTGATTTTTAACTTTAAATCCATTGATCTCCCATAGATGTAGTTAAGTTTCCTTTGAAGTCCTTAGCAAGTCACATTGATTTACATTGACAGTAGATCACAACTTCACAAAGGGGAGACAGATGACATTTCTTCACCTGTGAGCCATAAAGCTTGATCCCCAAGTTCAGCAAGTGGCGACAAAATGGTGACACCTTAGTTTTCTCCTGCTGAGCATATGACATCAACAGGGATAGACCCATTCTCTCTGCAATTCAGCATGCCTCTTAATTTTGGCTTATGATATTGGATACCAGTGTGGCTTATTAGCCCAATCCAGCAAGCATTTCACTTCACAGAACACTATAGGAGAAAAACCAATACAAGAAATGTAAGTAGCTTTGAATTTACATTGACAGTCACAGTGTTGCTGATAAACTCAAGTATGTGGTCCAAAGTCCTTCCTCCTAGCCATGACCCCAATGTCACCCTTGAACATCATATCATGAAGCGTGTTAACACACAATACCTACAAGCACAGAAACAGCAATAGTTATGAAAAGTATTACTCATCAGCATAGAGCAATGCTGTGTAGTGTGACTTCATCCATCTACAGTACCATGTGAAACATGTATAGCATGGCATTTCAGCTCTAGTCCACAGATAACATTGCTTGTTACAGAAAACAGTAAGCATCTGTAACATCACCATGAAAGCAACATTAATATTTCTGGCATGTGTACAGGTCTTCACCTGAAGGAAGAAGAATTCCAGAATATAGAAATACATCCATGTCATAATTGTGGGTTACAAGGTAATTCACATGACAGCTATCAGTGCTGTTGTCATGTGAAGTCAGACATCAGCTTTGTGATAGTAGTCAGTATTGCGTACAGTATAGGTAACAGCCTGACCACACTTACAAAACATTTTGCTAATTCTATAGTGCAGATTGTTACAAACCCACTCCTGGGGTCAGGCCCTCTGCTACCACAGTGCCTAACCTTCAAGTGCAATTTGCGAACAGAGGACAAACAGGGATACCCTCTTGTTTGTTTTGGGTCTGAGCAACCACCAGTCTCGAGTCCTGGGGTCAATTATGAACACTTTTTAGCTAGCACATGCAGGTAACAGGTCCAAGCATCACACTCTCTTTGGGAAAAGCAGCACAATATACTTGGTCCAGTGGGCATACAACCAACCTGGTTCACAACCCACTTCCGAATCAATTGAGATGCTGGCATTTTTCTTACCTTGCTGGATCTTTACACAGATCCTTGTTAGCGTGGCTGCATAAGGTGACACAATGAGCTTTTAACAGCTGTGTTAGAATATTAAGACTATTCCACCATTCACACACAAAATGAGCATGTCTTAGGCAGTGTTTTAAGGAGAAACAAAGTTTACTAAAATGAAAAATAGTAACTAAAGTACAAAACACAGAACATATATACATTAAGGGTACAGTCAGAAAATAAATGGACAGTTATAAACAAAACACCTTGCACTGAATAACTAAGCCCACCCTAGTTCCACTTGGTAAATAAATGGAATGAAATTACCTATTTTGGCAGAAGTGCCTCTCTTTGAGTTCAGGAACAAAAGCCTCCCTTAGAAATCCAGAACACAAGAGTCTGCCCTTTCAGCCAACTTGATAATATCAGAGGCCAAAATCTTCCTCCCATCCTGTGATGTCACAGCTCTGGGCTGCTGGCATGAGGTCACTTTTAATCCTGTAATTAATTGATCAGTCACATGCCCTTGCACACTGCTAAATATTTCAATTATATATATATATGTATATATATACATACATATATATGTAATAGATATACCACTCTGAGGTGTGTGGTCGGCTCTGATATACATACAAGGCCGCCAAGGCGAGTCGTCAACATAGAATGTCGCGTGTATCAGAGCATGACCGCACACCTCAGAATTTATCTATCTTATAAAATGTCAAAATTGTTTTGGGGGTAAAAGTGCAGGTGTGCAGTTGTGCTCTGATATCACATGCGGTCATGTGATGGTGTTTGTCCAGTGCTGTTGCTGTTGCTGACCATGATTGTCTCAAACATTTTATAAATATATATATATATATATATATATATATATATACACACTTCCTAATTAGTGAGCCACAGAGTATGATTTATGACATGTCAGAATTAGCGCTTCCTTTGATCTCTCAGAAAAACAGTCTGAGAACCACCTCATAACATCATGAGATTTTTGACATAGACTGACTAGGAAGCATTCTCTCACCTGTCACCTCATAAAAAAGGCAATATTTTCACTTCAAAGCACTGACTCTCTGTGAACGTGACTTTTATGTACATAGGTTTTGTTATGCATGTGTCAATTTCTTTTAAAGTTAGCTGTTTCCTTCCACACAGAGAGAGAACAGTATATTTTTGAGAATCCAAGGTTCCATGATGCTTTTCTGACTACCATGTTTCACAAGCAGAAATTCAAAAACATATATTTATAACAAAATTATATGCAAATAGTAACAGTTTAGATGACTATTGTGACACCTCTCCCTCCTAGACTAAATTTGGGGGAATCTATTCCTAGGTATGAGATTAGTTTTCCAAATTCAGTTCACTGCCATAACTGGCATGATAGACTGCCTACATTTTCCGATCCGGCCCTGTGGGTAATGGTCATACCATATTCTTGGAATGCAAGACTCCATCTTAGAAGTTGACCATTTGTCATACCCATTTGTGCCAGGCAAACCAAGGGGTTATGATCCATCTGTACCTCAAAGTGCTACCTGTGTAGGTATGGCTCTAATTTCTTTAGTGCTCACACCAGGGCAAGGTATGGCACTCCTTCTCCACTGTAGAATAAACCTGTTCCATGGGAAGTAATTTCTTACAGAGGTACACTGCTGGGTGATCTCTCTCTTGGTTAGAAATCTGTCTGAGTACTGCCCCAAAATCCATGTCTGAGGCATCTGTCTGGATTACAAATGGATTACTGTTGTCTGGACTGGTCAACACAGGAGCGCACACAGTGCTTCCTTTAGCCGTGTAAAGGATGGTTCACAGGCTGGTTCCCAATTTACCTTTTTAGGCATTATTTTCTTTAGTAGGCCAGATGGGGAGCTGCCAGGGCACTGTAGTTTGATACAAATTTTCAATAGTATCCTGTGGTCCCTAGTAAACTCCAGACCTGCTTCTGTGTTTCAGGTCTGGGCCATGACTCTATTGCCTCAGTCTTTGCTTCATTAGGACAGAGCTGTTCCCATCCTACTACATGACCTAGGTATGCCACCTCATCCAGGGCCACCTGGCACAGTTCAGCTTTCACCATGAGCCCAGCCCTCTGAATCCTGCACAACACTTCTTTAAGGTGGAACAGGTGTTCCTACCAGCTATCACTGAAGATGGCAATATCATCCAGATATGCCACGGTGTACTCTTCAGAACCATGTAACACCTGGTTCACTAAACATTTGAAGATGGCAGGGGCATTTTTCATTCCAAAAGACATTTCCTTGAACTCAAATACCCCTATCGGAGTGATGAAGACCAACCTCTCCCTAGCTCTGGCAGTTAACTCCACCTACAAATTCCATTTCCTCATGTCAATAGTGGTAAGGTATGTTACCCCTCCCAACTTGTCCAGTAGTTCATCTGTCTGTGGCATTGGGTGGGCATCTGACTTCATGACTGTGTTGAGCATATGATAGTCCACAGAAAAATGAGTAGAGCCATCCAGATTGTGAACAAGGACTACGGGTGAGGCCCAGGGGCTGTAGGACTTCTGGATTACCCCAAAATCTAGTGTTTCCTCCACATCCCTCTTAATGTCCTTTTGGATGGCCTCAGGCACCCAATATGTTGTCTGCCATATGGGCACTTACGTCCCCATACCTACATCTTGCATTGCTAAGGAGGTTAGTACAGGCTTGGCATTAAACAATGGGGGCAAAGTCTGCTAAAACCTCCCTTACTTCCTGGATCTGTTCCACGGTCAACTGGGGTGACACAGAGTACTCCCGCTTGCTTTCTTCCAGCAAGTCCAGAAGGGGGTCTTCCTTGTCCATCCCCTCCCCAGGACTACGCACTGTAAAGACCATGTCAGCCCTGTTTGCTATGGATTCATAATGTTGACATGGTACATCTTTTGGATATGTCTCCTGTCAGGTAGTTCCACAATGTAATTTACCTCATTCACCTGTTTGGTTACTTTGTATGGTCCTGCCCACTCGTCCTGCAGCTTATATTTCTGGACTGGGATTAGGACCATGACCTCTTGAGCCACCATTTATGAGTGAACTCTGGCTGTGTGGTCATACCATATCTTTTGCTTCTGCTGGGCTGGTGTCAGGTTGCTCTAGACTGTTCCCATAAGATCCTTCAGCTTTTCTCTAAATTTAAGGACACAATCTACTATGGGAGTTCCCTGGGTCACGTGCTTGCCTACTCAGTCCTCCCAGATCAATCTAGGGGCTCACGCACCCTGCATCCATATAAGATCTTGAAGTGGACAACCCTGTTGACTCTTGGGGCACCTCCCTGAATGCGAACAATAGGTGGGGAAGGTATTTCTCCCAGTCCCTCACATGCTGTACAGCAAACACTTGGAGCATTGATTTTAGGGTACCATTAAACTTTCCTACAAGCCCATTGGCTTGCGGGTGATAAGGTATCATGCATCTCTGCACCACCCCACACTTCTCCCACAAACACTTCATCAGGTCCGACATGAAGGAACCCCCTCAATCAGTGATAACCTTCTGCAGGAACTTGTCATGGTAGAAAATCCCTAGCAAGGCATCTACTACTTTGTCTGTCCTCAATGAGGATGTGGCGACCGCCTCTGGGTACTGGGTGGCATAATCCATCACTGTTAGGATAAACCTCTACCCAGAGGAGCTGGTGGTATTCAGAGGCCCACACAATATCCATTTCTACCCTCTGGAATGACTCCTCCACTATGGGCAAAGGAATTAGGGTGGCTTAGGTATTACTACCCGCCATCCCTATTTCTTGGCACCGGTGACAAGATCTACAATATTCCTTCACCTGCTGGGTGAAGTTGGGCCAATAGAAATTCTAGGACAATCACTGCATAGTACGCACAATTCCCAGATGTCCAGACATGGAAATATCATGAGTAATCTTGAGCTACTGCTCATGGTACCCCTGGGAAACGACAAGCTGCCTGTCCATCACCCCTCCCACTGTCCTTATGTCCTGCATATACAGCAGTTCATGATCCCAATACACTCTATGTCTTCCATCACCTGCCTGTGTCTCGTCAGATTCTGCACAAGCCCTCAGTCTCTCTAAACCAGGGTCATTTTTCTGTGCAGCTGCACAAGCTTTACATATTCCCAAGACAAGGGACAGGTCCCCTTCAGTTACCAAACTAGGGTCCTTAGCTCCAGCATCAGGGCACTCAGGATCACTGCCATCTCTAGCCCTCTGATCACTCGTTGCCCCTCCCTCCTCAGAGTAAACCTCTGTAGCTGTTTTATTAACTGCTACCTAGGGAATTTCTGCCTCCCTTTCACTACTTTCCATGTCAGGACACACAGGCTGGGGAATGAGCCTCCCAGTGTTTTTCACAGGGGCTTCTATGGGGTCCAAGGAACCACAACTGGCCTTTGCCATCTGACTGCGGGTAACCATACACACCATCCCTTTTGGAGATTGTTCTCTATAATCATATCCAGGGCAAGATTTTCTGCCACTGCAACATTTTGCAGACTCTCTTCTGGCTCACCCCAGTCCAGGAGAACACTAGCAATTGGCAGAGTTTTTTTCCTCCTCAGTGAATCCCCATACTGTAATTAACTGATTAGGTATAAGCTATTCAGGCTCAACCAAATCCCCTTTTACCAAAGTAAGGGATGCCCCCATGTCCCACAACCCATGAGTCTGCACCCCATTTACAGTAACTGGGCATATATTCTTCCTTTATGTTTATAAGCATGCTTTCAGGGATACGCAGTGCACCAACCTCTGTTTGAGCATCACTCTGTGCACTACGTGCTTTTTTAAGACACTGTCTTGCACGATACCCAGGTTGTTTGCAAAACCAACAATCATCATTTCTTTTATCAGGCAAATCCTTTCTTTTTAACCTGGGGCTGTCTGCTTTCTGGTGATGCAGTGAGGGTTTTAGCTGCCCTAGAGGTCTGCATTTCTCTTTCTGAGCTGCCATACCTACCCCACTCCCTTTCAGACCAGGCCTGCTTCTGGTATAGCAGTCCAAGAGCTCGGCAGCCTCCTGCACTGTTTTTGGAGCTCATTCCTCTAGCCAAATTTTCAGCTTTGCTGGGCAAGCCCAAAAGAATTGCTTCAAAAGTACCACATCCTTAATTTTCTCTACAGAGTCTGCTTTGACCCCCTCCCACCAATGTTTCAAAAAATGACGTTGCTTGGTGGCTAGTTCCTCGTAGCTCATGTCAGGGTTTCTCCTGAGCTTACGGAACTTAACTCTGTATGTTTCAGCTGTCAGTTCATACTTTTTAAGCAATGAAGCTTTAAGTTTGTCATAATCATTACTGTCCTGATTGTCCATGTGACCCAAGGCATTACGAGCTTTAGCGGTAAGCAGTGGGGATAGCTGGAAGCTCCAGGACTCACAAGAAATCTTTGCCTGAGTGCATGCCTTTTCAAATGAATTTAAAAATGCATCCATATCCCCCCATTATTTAAATTCAGCTATCAATTTAGAATTTAACTTGTAACCCAGTCCTGGAGTTTCAGGTTCACTCATGCCACTTACCTGCTCTGGCAGTGGTTGTTGGAATTATAGCTTCTCCAGTTCAGATTTCCTCTGGTGCTCTCTCTCTCCTCTCACTCAGCCTCTCTCCAGTGCTGATTTTCTTTTTCTTGCATTTCCAGATCCATCTGGAGCTTCTGCTCGAATTCCAGCTCCATTTTCCTCAACTCTAGTTATAGTCTGATCCCTTCTGGCTCCAGCATTGTGGTGACCTTCCCCTGTTGCTGTGGCTCTTGGTTCCCACTGGTCCTGCTGTCCTCCACCCTGGGACTGGACACTGTGATGGCATGGCTGGCCTTAATCTTTATGGGACCCTGTGCAGTCCCCTGCCAGGGAGCCCCACTCCATTCCCTGTGGGCCCCCTCACACATACAACATTTACACCTAACTAACCCTCCTGTCCTGTATTAATAAAGCAGTAGCAGGTCTACTAGTTTAACCAGCATCTTTTAATTAGTGCCATAGACTGCACTGAATAATTTGGCTTCACCACTGGAAATTAATCTGACTGAGCCTGGAGTCAGCACTTAAGTAAGTATGGTACTACTACTGCTATAGTCATTCTGTAAGGACAGGGACATTATCACTGGACACTCACACCTCAGATATTCTGATTTGCAAACAAGTTAAACAATTTAGCTTTTCTGGAGGTGTGAGAAAGAATAGAGAGAATTATCATAGAAGGCAGTATTGTGCAGTGGTTTAAGGTTCTGAGCTGCAAACCTGGAGACCTCAGTTTGAATCCCACAGCCCCCACTTGTATACTTTGTGACCCTGAGCAAGTCACTTAACTTTCATGTGCTTTCCAGATTGCATCTGTAAACAAGCTTTCAGCTTAGTGTGTCTCTCCTACTAAAAAAAAAAAAAAATCACGGGACACCTGTAAAGTTGCCACCTGTCAGTTTTTTTACCTGGTGGTCAGGTTTTCAGGGTCCCAGTCAGGAAATCCAATTGTGCTCTGTGCTGGCCAGGTTTTTGAGCCATTGTGAATGGGGGTCAACCTTAAATCTTTTTTTGCAGTAGCCAGCAAGGCAAGTTGATTCAAAATTGCACTAGCCCTTAATTATATTGGTAAATTTTGATCACTTATATAGGAAACAATGCAAGTGAAGAAATACTCTGATTATTGGACATTTATCCTGTTCCCACATTGCTTCCAGCTCCACAGCAGAAAAAAAAAAGACTGTAGTGCCATCACACACAGTAAGCATCCTCCACCAATTGTTTTGTACCATGGCCTCCTCTCTTCCTCTTCTCTTTCTGCACACACACACACACACACACACACCAAACCAAGTGGATATCACAGCAGCAAATGTTCAGTCAAGCAGTCCTAGCTCTTCACACACACACACACACACACACACACAACAGTTGACATCATCATGCACCTCACCACTATCACCACCACCCACAGGGCAATGAACAGAGTCAGGCAGAGAAAGACACTCTCTATAGTCAACTGGAGTTTTGCACTTCTGGAAGTTTTTGTACTGTCTCAAGTGAGCCAGGAGTACATCTAAAATTTCTTTGGGGTTAGGGCTACACAAACCTAAGGGGCTTTGGAAATAGAAAACTATAATATTTTTATTTTTAAAAGCATTGCTTTTAATATGCTCTGCATCAACTGTAACATATTTTCTTTAACGTTGTCCTTTCATCAGCGCAAGGGAAACAGTACACAGGCATAGTGCTATACTATCTCTACTTCTATATAGCAGTGGCTCTCAAATTGTGAGGCCAGCCTCCCAAGGGAGGCCCCAAATTCTTCCAGGTGAGGCCCAGTCAAGTCAGAGAATGTACAGTATTTAAATTTTAAGTTTTGGCTGTTTAGTGTGAAAGGATAAAACAAATTAAATATGCATAATTGCAGGTGAATTTCTTTACTTATGCACAAATATTTGACCAGGAAGTTCCAATGAGTCAAACCTTGTCTATAAGTGTGCGTATGTGAATTAATGCCTGGCCAAGGCATGCTGAGTCAAGGTTCATTTCTACAGTATTAATTTATATGCAAATTAGTAACTTGGAAAGGCAAACTGAGTCAAGGCTCATTTTTATAATAGGTATTTACATGTAAATTAGTGGCTGGGAAAGGCACAGAGATCTGAAGCATGTTTTCAGGTGTGACCTGAGGTAAGGGTACAGGAAGTTGCTTAACAACAGGGTAAGGAAGGGACAGATGAAGTGGCTAGGGTTGGCTGTTCCAGATAGAGAGGAAACAGAGTAACAAGGGCCCAAGAGTCAGAAAAAAGGAGTGACAAGTATAACCTGGGGTGCCAGGTCAGGGTGGAGAGCAATAAGTTGAATAAAAAGAGAATATACTCAGTCAGCTTTATTAGTTTCACTTTATTCCAGGTGTACTGTGCAAAGAAGGAGTTATTTTTTTTCTGTGGAAAGGTCCAAGGTTTTTTTTCAAATTTGAGGGAGTCTCAAAATCTGTTTTATGGCTTGGAGGAGGCTCACTGTCAGAAAGTGTGAGAACTAATGATATATAGGATGTTCTATGTACCTCAGGAATGCCTATTTTAAGCTTTCAAATTATGTATTTTATTATTTATTTTATTTATTTATTAGGTCTAGGATTACAATACCTTTGAGCCAGGGCTCTTTTATAAAGGTTCCACGTCAAGTTACAATTCAAAACATAAGACATGTAAATCAGATTACAAATTCATTATATAGGACAAGGTTACAAAAGTGTAAGTTAAACAGAAAAGTGAAAGCTAAACAGAGTTACAAAGCATCTGAGAAACAAAACAAGTTTTGGAGGCTAGGTTACAAGGAGATAGTGGATGAGGTGCAGAGAGGATAGAGGACAAGAGAGAGAAAGAGTAGAAAGGGTGGAGAGCTATACAGGAGGAGTGCAGCCAGAGGCATTGTAATAGACATAACACGGGGAACTTTATTTTTGTACCATACATGATTCAAAGTTTTGGTTTTAAGATGAAATGACATGCTGGGTGGGATAAAGGTGAGATTGTATGGATAGTGATGGCTGGCATAGTCCATTTAGAAGAGCTGGGGACCCCCACACTTGCCAGTAATGGCAGCTATGAATCTGTGAATGACCATTTCAGAGTCTGGTCTGCAGTGGTGTCCAGGGAAAGAACAGAGTTAGGGCTTCCACTAGTGGTGGGCGAAGTGGGCTCAATGCGCTCCACGAAGCATTTCGCAGAGCAAAGGTGGATTCTCAGAATGCTCCACAACATGAAGTGGAGTACTTCACGTTATAATAAGGAACGTGAAGTCCATTACAAATGCTGACTTTGCATTACCCCGCTTTCCCGGGCCACTACTCTTCCAAATTTTTTTTTGAGCTACAAAGGCGAATTTTGCAGTGATTCATTGGATTTCAGGTCACATGGGCTCTATATTGATCTGCACAGCCTCAGTTTGGGGTAGTATGAGTAGGAAGGAGTAGGAGACAGTGTGCTCTGATAACTGTCTGTAATAGGAATCTTGTAAAAGCTGTTCAAAAAGCATTTTTTGCCTTTTTTGGGGATCAAACTTTAGTTCATCGATTGTAGGAAACCCTCCTGTGCTCATATCATCGAGCATTTTTGTTTGTGTGTGGATTTTGAATGTTAATTTACAACATTGAGTGTGTGTGGTGAAAGACAGTGAAAGTGTGCTGTGGGGGAGGGGCATATCTGTGGTGTAGGTAGATTTAAGTTGAAGAACTAGTGATTTCTTTGTTTTTTGGTTATATTTTGTTATGTAACTGACTGTGTTAATGTACACATACTAATATTGCCAGTAATAGTACAAATTGTCTATCTGTTTGTTGTGTGGACGTGGTGCAGCATTTCATAAGGTCAGGTTGTTAAAATTAGAAATTTACATTAATGTGGCATAGTACACTGAATTTTTGCATTTGTGTTGCATTCCTCGTTCAGCATTGTACACAAACTGTTCTGTGTTGTGTGTGAGTGTGTGTGCAGTGTTGAGTGCATCAAATAATACACCTTTTACTGTGACACAGACTAGTGTAAGTGCAACTAAGCGCAGCAGTGTGAACCTGCTATCCACTGCAGCTGCCTGATTTTGTACTGCGATCGTGTTCTCTGTTCTTAGTTTTGCTGCTTGTAGTGCCATAAAATCAGCACTGTCTGTATTCAGTGCTCCCCCACCCCATGTTAAAAGGTATTTTTACCAGACTGGATTGTTTTTGTGACCCCATCAGCATCACTGGTTACTGAAGTTGTTTTAATTCCATGACAGTCTCAGAATAGTCTCTTATCTGTTGCTGAAGCCACAGTTGTTTATTTTGCTTCACATCCAGCCAGTGTCCCTCCAGTCAGAAAGTAAGCATATCAAAATCTGAATTTGGTAATAATATTTGTGGTTGATCCCCCAAAATGCCTGCAAAGAGACATGCAAGCAAAGCTGTTTCTTGCCATGGCAATGTTGGCAGTAAGATGGTCTATGGGCGTGGTAGTAGTATGCAGACGCAGAAGTGCATTGCTGATGTGAGGAAAGGTATTTCTCCTGCATTGTTTTTTATAGCCCAAGAAATAGCTTCATTCGTAGTTGGAGGAGAAGATGTTTTCCCAGCCAATGATGTTACTGTTACTGGTGTTAGAGGTGATGGAGGTAGTATTAATATTGTTGTTCTAATTCCAACCGGTGTACCATATCCAAACATTGAGTGTGAAGCAGTGCAAGTGAGTGGCAGCGTAGATGATGTAATACATCCCAGTAACATCCCAGTAACTGAACCTGAGGATGCTGATGATCATATCAATGATAGCATACAATCTGATATTCCATCCACCGTGGCACTTAATGTCATGCATTTTCCGTGCAGTGATTCACAGTGTGGTGAAAAAATATCAGGTGACGGTGGTGTAGATGCTGATGATGAATGTGATGATGATGATGATATTGCTGTTGTTGCAACATGCGGTCCACATACTAGCATCCAAGCAGAAGATGTGGATGTGGGTGATGTTGATGAATATGATGATGATGTAATTGACCCCACTTGGGAACCAGAGAAAAATAAATTAAAAGTGGCTGTGTCTGAGTCTGTTTGCAGGAATCCCCCCCCTGTAAAAACTTGTGATCTACCGCTTTTAGTTGATGATGATGATGACACAATAATCAATATGATAGGTAGTCGTGGTTGTCAGTTGCAGTTCAGGTGTGCAGTGCTAGAAACATCATGTGCTCCCCCACTTCAGTGCTTAAAATAACAGACTTAAATAAGCTACACCATCATGGACATGTTAAAAGCAGAGCATCACAGTCCCTTCTTTGGGATTTTTTTTGTTCAAGATGCAAATGATGATTCAGTTACAATCTGCCAGGTTTGCTATTTGTGTGTGAGTCGAGGTAAAAAGGGGAGGCATCTGGGGACAGGAGGACAGCATACACATCTTAAGAATAGGCACTTGGCTCTGTGGACCTAGCACAAGCTGGCAGCTAATACCACAGTGGGGCATTCACCCGTGTCACCGGCAACCATAGCCAGCATGTTGTTCCCTTCCACGACTGTTAAGCCTAGTAGGAAATTAAACGTGTGCAGTAGTGTGGTAATAAGAGCAGAGGATTACTACAGGCATGATGAGGTGGAGGACCATAATGACTTTGAAATGTTATCCAGTGCTGGTGAGAGTAGCAGTTCTTGAGGTGGTGGTGGTGGTGAACGCAGTTTGTCTAGTGCAAGTGGTACATCAATCCCGGTTGACAAATCTGGCAAAATAACATAATTTCTGGGTTTGTCATCATCACCTGTGCAACCATCTTCATCAAATGTCCACACTCCACCCCCTGCAATTGCCATTCATCACAGAACACAACCATTTGTGACCAACAACACTCCACATGTAAAACGTTTAAGTCAGCCCACATTACAGAGTATTTTTGAGCATAAGCTGAAGTACCCCCCCAATCATACAGTGTCACGTGAACTTAATGCTGCTGTAGCAGAAATGCTGGCAATTGATATTTTGCCCGTCTCCTTTGTGGAGAATTCTGAGTTCCAGTGGTTTGGTGCCCATGCCTGTCCAAAATGGAAAGTCCCATCCAGGACATACTTTTCTACCTGTGCTGTCCCTGAGTTGTTCCGCACTGTGTCCGACTCAGTAAGACATGTCCTTCAGCATTCCTCCTCTCCATTCATCCATTTAAGTATGGGTATATGGACAAGTGGCAAAACAGCAGGGATTTCATATATGTGTATAACTGCACACTGGGTGCAGGTGCCGGGGGTTGTTTGTGATGTTGGTAGTGTGAATAATCAGTGCAGTAAGGTGAATTGTCATGGTAGCAATCTTCCTGGAATTTGCCAGCATGCAACGATTGCTATGCACAGTGTGACCTGTTCACACACTGGTGAGAACATGTTGGACATGGTACTGAGTGAAATTGACAGATGGCTAAGCCCTCTGTCCCTGAGAGCTGGGTTCATAGCAAGTGACAATGGGTCAAATGTGGTGAAATGCATCACTAATGGTGTTTTTTTTTGTGTTCCATGCATGGCCCACTGTTTAAATCTTGTGGTTCAGGAGTTTCTGCAGCAACCTGATATAAAGGAAATGCTGACTATTGCACGACATATCTGCTCTCACTTTTCAAGATCTGGAAAGGCCCATGATCCACTGCGGCAGTTGCAGATACAAATCAGCCTGCCTCAGCACCGCTTGAAGCTGGAAGTTGTCACCCAATGGAAATCCACGTTACACATGGCAGAGAGGTTGTATGAACAATACAAAGCCATCTCAGAATATCTTGCTATGCACACTAGCTGTGACAGTTCTGGGGCCTCCATGTCTATGACGACTGAACAGTGGCACCTCAGGGACTCTGTAATAACAATTTTACGGCCTTTTGAACATGCCACATAGGCAGTGAGTGGCAAGTCTACCTCCATTAGCCAATCAATTCCACTGCTGTGAGTGCTGAGGCAGACATTGGTGAATGTACAGCATAGCCTTGATGTTGCCGGAGATGGTGGTAGCAGTATGTTGCTGCAACACATGCTGACAGTGTTTGACCATAATCATCACGTTGTGAGCATTCAGCATAGTAACAACTTTGACATAGCAACAATGCTGGACCCACGATACAAACGTAGAATTGCATCAGTACTGGAGGG
Organism: Neoceratodus forsteri; assembly: GCA_016271365.2. NCBI lineage: Eukaryota > Metazoa > Chordata > Ceratodontiformes > Ceratodontidae > Neoceratodus > Neoceratodus forsteri. Next base: position 1,183,084,683 of record CM028131.1, read on the forward strand.
AGGGCCTGAACATGTAAAAAATATCAGTAGTCAACTGGTGCACTTGGTTCATGGGGCACAGAAGTCTTGTGCCAAGGTCAACAAACCTCAGCAGCATAATCCGTCCGAAGGTGTACCTGAAGGACCATCAAGCATATCCTGCAAGGGGAAGGGGACTGTAGTTCCAGCTGGTCTGCCATCCAAAGTGGGTGGTGCCAACCCACTTTGGCAGGCTTTGTCCCAAGTGGGTATTTGTGAAATTAATGATTCAGGAGAACAGGATGATGCATCAACAATTGGACTTAGTGCGGCACAGAGAATGGTTGAGTCATATTTGTC